>OX421262.1:15392230-18040846 GCA_949125355.1 Agriopis leucophaearia
GACGACGAACTGTACTTATAAATGTATTGTTAGCAGTGTTCTCACGGAAGTGATGTAATATCTTATGTGAGAATAAATGTCTTTAAACCTAAACTATATAAAATACTAGCCGCCCGTCCCGGCTTCGCACAGGTGGAGTTATTTTTTTTTAAAGTGAAAACTTCTTTAGGTGCTTTGAGCACTTTTTGGGTGAACAAAAATCATGGAACTCGCTGCATCGTCACGTTATACCGTGTATTTTTAAACAGCGCCATCTCTTGTAGAATAGGTGAATTACTACTTAAGTTTTCACTTCGAACGTGCAGTCCTATGACGGTTTTTTTACGTTCTGGTAATAAATATAGCCTATGTTACTCAAGAGATAATGTAGCACACTAATAGTAAAAGAATTTTTTTAATCGGCCCAGTAGTTTTTGAGATAATTCGTTACAAATATACAAAAATACAAATATTTTCTCTTTATGATATTAGCGTAGATTGCGCGATGAGTCCCGATAAAATAAATATAAAATATCTGGGACATTATTGCACACATGGTCATCTGACCCCAAACTAAGCAAAGCTTGTAATATGGCTGCCAGAGACTGATATACGTACATATATATTTTTAAATACATACTTAGATAGATATTAACACCCAGACATAGAACAAACACAAATGTTCATCACACAAATGTTTGTCCTAGATGGGAATCGAATCCACGCCCCCAAGCACAGAAGTTAGGTTCACTACCAACTGAGCCACCGGGGCAGTCGAATAAACATTAAAACATGTGTTCAAATTGCGAAAATTTAAGAATTACTACTACAAAAACAGACTGCCACTATCAGTTGGCTGCGTGCCCAGCATGCTGGTAGCATTAGGCTGGTGGGGTTTGGGGTGTAAAACAAATGGCATGACGAACAAAACGAATAAAAATGACAAAAATCTGTCGTGATACAAGGTTCAATGTCAAGACCCGTTCGGATCCTGAGTTAGATGATTTAAGTGATCCTTCTTGCAGGTGATCAAACCTGGTACTCACGGCTCTACGTACGGCGGAAATCCTCTGGCATGCGCGGTTGCTCTAGAAGCCATGAAGGTATGTATTCTTATATTTTAGAAAATATGGCTACTTTTATAACAACTGCACAAAACATAAAGGCTAAATACAAATAGTATGTGGAATTGTGGATGTAATCTACACGCTAATATTATTATTATAACAAGTTTGTACGTCTGTCTTCAACCAAATTTCTCATAATTATAGGTGCTACTGGAGGAGAAATTGCCGGAGAACGCAGATCGTCTCGGAAAGCTGCTCCGGTCAGAGCTGAGCAAGCTGCCTTCTTCGCAGGTGGTCACAGTGCGCGGGAAGGGACTTATGTGCGCCATCGTCGTTAATGACAGTCAGTACCATGCTTTTTTTGGCCTTTGTGAAGAAGCTATTTTGACCGTGGCTCATGGACCGTGATAGTTAGACAGTCGAAATTTTCACAGATGACGTATTTCTGTTGCCGCTATAACAACAAATACTATAAAATAGAATAAAATTAATAGTATTTGTAAGTACTACATTTTACTTCTGAGGAAAATAGTAAGTACACTTCTATTTGGTCATTCCAGAGTCCAGCTTAAAATACAGGCTGTCCACTGTAGATTGTCCTTGTGCTAACTAAACTCATGTCACTTCTAGAGTTTGACTTGTAATTATGGAGCAATGACGAAGAAATACCACTTCCTAAACTCATTGATATGGAGTTATTGATAAAGTATTGTGTTGTAGATATCCCCGCATACGACGTATGCCTCCGATTGAAAGACGCCGGTCTCCTAGCGAAGACCACGCACGGGCAGACGATCCGGCTCGCGCCGCCGCTAGTCATCAACGAAGAACAGATCCGCGAGGGAGTCGCCATCATTCGCGACGTCTTCAATAGCTTCAACAAATAAACTGAGACCACACAACATCTAGTTCTAGCGTGGCATTGTGCCTTAAGCGGGCTCGGAGCGTCGAGCGCGCGATTTTACAGTGATTATTACTGCGTGTAGAGGCGACATTAGTTTTGTGACGGATTCTTTACAATAGAATATCTTCCAAGCACTTGGCTAATTTCGAGTTGAATTATTTCAGTTTGTTCAACTGGTTTTTGCTAAATAGTCGCCTACCTCAGCTTTCTAAGAAACATATTTTGTTAATGATGATCTAGAGATTGATTAAACGTATACTCATGGGAGGTTGTCCAAAGGAAAAAAAAATGTTCTTTAAAATACGATAGATGGCGTTGACGAGACAGACATGGATATGAAGATTTTGCAAAACCACAGACAAGAAAGATGATTTAAAAAAACTTGCTTGTTTTCATAGACAATTTTTTTTATCTAGCTGTCTGTCATGCTTGATTATGTATTATTTTATTTCGTAGTATAGTATTTTGTGGTTATTGCTTGCTAACATAGTACTTGTTTTTCGATAACACAACACAAATTAGTAGGTACATAAGTGTGCCTTGCCGAGCCGTGTTATAAAATGTCTTCTCTTCCTTGTATTGTAGTTTTCATTGAACAAATGAAAAAAATAAAAAATCGTCGGCGCCATCTATCGAAGGTCCCAGAACTATGTTACTAGAGCTGTCAGAAAACTGACTTTTGTCATTTCTGTTCTATTGGAACTTACTTGTTATTATTTTATCCGAACGGGTGATGGTTTTATGACCAAATCATCACTATAATGTATAATCTATGTGTTATATATGTACTTGCACATACATAATACATACCGTAATGTGCAAGTGCGAGCGCTGATTCAAAGAAAGTGATAGAGCGTATCGTTCTAAAGATTTATGACCCAATTTGCAAAAAGAAAATAAATCTAGCTTTGTTGGTTAATTGACAATGATTCTTTCATGGGTTTGCTGTATAATGTATCTATGGCCAAAAAGACCGTAAAACTGAATGTCGCTTCTGCATGTACTCTTAAGAGGTTATGAACTGAATAATGGCTGTTAACGCATTTTTGTACGAATTAAAATTGTATTTACCTATTAAAATTGTGATTAGAACAAAATCGGTACGAGTACTTATTTATTTGACAAGTTGAAATAAATATATTTTGTACTAAATGTTTTGTTTATATATTACTTATATCTCTCTATACCTAGAAATAATATAAAAAGCTCCTATTATAAATCCTACCGTACGTACCGTATGGTACGCTTAGTAAAAAAAAATGTAATCGTTTTCATATAGTACATAATTATACGGAGCTGTTTTTTTAGAGTACCAAATTTTTTATCACAGAATCAGTATTTCTAATAGAACATATGTGACAAAAATGTTATTTTTTTGGTACTATCATATTAATGATAGAAGGGGTGGGTAAGCGACGCGTGGGCGCGTTAAGTAATTTAGACCTTTTGTTACAAAAAAAGAGTGAGTCAAAAACATACTGGGGCTCTATTTTTGAATCGCTAGTATGGTATGTCGCACGAAAATAATTATACGAAATGACTGACTTTCAAAAGAAATCCAAAACAAGTCGCATTTTTGAAATAGGCATATCACTTGCTATGTAACGCAATGAGTGTTTTAAACCATTAGAATTTACTTTCTATCAATAGAAATGCAGCGTGCCCTGCAGCCTGCACACTGGACGACCTGAATGAAGCCACGGAGAGTGCCATTGGAGTGGTGGAATTTTGGTCCAAAAACTTAATTTAAAATTAAAATAAGTGGCGAAGCATCGACTTGAAAGAAGATCAATAGAAATCTTCCATTTCGCATATTTCCGCGCGGAATCATAAGAGCGATTCAAAACTAGCCCCTGACATTTTGTTTGTAGGATTGTTGTTCCAAAAAAGGAACCCTTCCAAGAGGCGCGGAGACACGGACTGCGAGACGACCACTGTGTCTTTGTATGATTTACAGCTTGCGAAAAAAAAAAAAAATAATGAGGGCGCCACTATAGCAAATAGTTATAAATACTAACAACCCTGTAGTACATCTGAGGATTGATGATTGAAAATGATTGGATGAAATTCTTCCACTGACGTTTTCTCCAGTATTGTCAGAAGAAAAAAACAAGAGATTTCGTTTCATTACTTTTTTGCCAAGCTATACGCCATAGTAAAGATATAGGATGCATAATATTATTTTTATTTATTTATAAAACAATACATCCATTATTACAGGCTTTCAGTCATCATTTAGCAGTATGTCGGAGTCATGTCCACGCGGCGCGGCGTCTACACCTCTCCTTTTCTGTGTAAACTACGCCTAAGGTTCTCAGATCCATAAAAGCACATGTAAATAATGCATCCAGATAAGTATTCAAATATTTATAATCAACATTTTTCAATTCAACATTTCACAACACACTTCAAATCACAGTTAAGTAGAGGTAAATACTGCATTATAACTTTTAAACATTTCAATTGTACAGGGACTGTACTTTAAAGGCAAAACGTGAGTAAATATCACAAAGCTTGTTCCACTGGCACTTAGCGGTATAATTAAAGCGATTTCAAAATACTTTGTATGCAATGACCGAAAGAGAGAAACACAACCAACGGAAGACCAGCGCCAGTTGTTTACAACCAGCATCTTGCTGAGTTGTGACAAAAATAAAAGGCCTGGCGCACTCCGCACTTTAGGTATGAAGCTACAAGTAGTCGTCTTGTCGGACTTGCCGTACCCGCTGCCGCGCGATAGACAGAGAGACAACTTCTAGGTTAATATATAGGTAGGTAGTTAGCGCTCGCACGTCCTGAATTGGACTTTATTGTGTGGTAGAAAGAGTCGCTACTTATTGAAATGCTTTTCCTTCTGAACTTGTACTTTATGTACATATTCTGTGCCTCGGTAAGCTAATTTTGGTAGGGTCAGAACCAAAGATTACAAACGTTTAACCCGCTAACCATTTTATTATGCACAACTTAAAATACAGAAAATTAACAAAAACTTAAATATATTATATTTATTTGTATATAGGTAGGTATGGATTAATTATTTTAAACCAAAGAGAATATAACCATTTGATCGCGCATGAGACCTAATTTGCTTGTGTTTTGTAAGCCACGTCGGTCGCGGGGGGTGGGGGTATCATATGGCGCTTGTGATTGGAGAAAACAAAAGTAATTGATACAATTCGCGTCTAGGATTGGCCCGCTCGAAAAAGGTCATGCTGAAAATTTTACAATTAAATTTTAAGTTTACGTTGGGCTTTGTATAATATTACTTTATATAATAATAAATAAATAAGTGCTGTTATAAATAAATAATAATATAAATGAGTGATATTGTGTAAGTGAAACGCTCCTGAAGCCAAAATGCTACTATTATAGTATCTAAATACAATAGAATACCAATAACCATTTGCCTGTTGCACAAACCATGTCAAAATGTTGCAAACCATGTCAAAATGTTGCAAACCATGTCAAAATATTGCAAACCATGTCAAAATGTTGCAAACCATGTCAACATGTTGCAAACCATGTAAACATGTTGTAAACCATGTCAACATATTGCAAACCATGTCAACATGTTGCAAACCAGCACTGTAAAGCGTACAGGCATGCGCGTGACGCAGGTCGTCTGTTGATCTCTACCGTCAGCTGATATTTTTTATTTTATTTTATGGTATTTGGTATTGCATTACATTGAGTTTTTTTTAATGAAACAGCAACAGTTTTTTTGTGGTAAGCGCGTTTTCGAGAGCGTTTGCCTTACCTCACATCCTGTACCAGCTAGTATATTATAAGAAATTCAGTCTTTGGTTACTGCATACAAAGTGAAGTTATTATGTAAAATAAGTTAAGTATCTTATTGGCCTGTATATTTGTACGATTAGACCGGCTTCCAACCTTATAACTAGTAGTTTAAAGTGCGGCTTCT
Organism: Agriopis leucophaearia; assembly: GCA_949125355.1. Taxonomy (NCBI): domain Eukaryota; kingdom Metazoa; phylum Arthropoda; class Insecta; order Lepidoptera; family Geometridae; genus Agriopis; species Agriopis leucophaearia. The sequence goes on from OX421262.1 coordinate 15,398,103, forward strand.
AAGACGCCCAGTTGAGCTCTCATTGTGTCAGTCAGTTTCGATAATAGTACGCTTTCGTCTAACGTCATCTTTGGACTTTCTAATAAACCTGAAACAATTAAAAGATAATTATTAGACAAATGGCTCATAATTTTGTAACAAGTCGTCTCGCGAAGACGTCGAAACTGATTCACGTGACAGCACCGGAAGTTCACAACCGGCTGCCTCCAGACGTGAGGAAGCGCCCTCGAGGGGATCCTTTAAGCGTAAGCTACAGAACTGGCTCGTCGAACAGGCATTCTACAAATTTGATAAAGAATTTGTTAAAAAATTTGTTAAGTTAGTAACGATGTAAACCTACTTACATCGTTACTAACTTAACGAATTTTTACCTACTTCGAATAGTCAAAATTATTATTGTTATTTTATTTCTACAAGAAGACAATTAATGTGTTAGAAGAATTTTAGATAATTATTATTATATTGACGTGTAAATTTTATCTTTTATGAATAAATTACTATGACTTAAACATAAATATTAGATCAATGAAAGTTATTTTAGTTTATTGGCACACAAAACAAAATATGGTCCAAACAATTTAAAACTAGTAGGCGACCTATAAAATTTTGATCTAAACCATTATTATACTGACGTGATATCTACAACATGATTATAGTTTTTTTATGCAGTACATATTTGGTAAAGTATTACAAACACACAACCGACAATATACATAAAAAGCATGGTGGTGAATGTCATGTCTTTAAACTTTTGAGGTTTTTGGATATACCGGTTGCCTCAAGATGTATTCATGTTTTGTGCAAATAAATTATCTTTACCTTCATTGATGCAGTCCCAGCACTCCTGGATCTCGTAGCTGAGGCCAGCACTGTTGTGGAAGTGGAACTTGTACTTGCCCTTCGGCAACGTCCACTCGGTGCTATTTGCAGCCGATATGTGCAGTACTGTCGGACACCAGAAGTACTCCAACTGAAATGTAGAGAAATTTAGTGTTAGGGAAATTCTAGACGCATGGGATTCCTAGTGAGTAGTGTAGTCCAGTGCAGAGGCGCACGCCATTGTCATTCGAAGCTTTATGGTAAATGTGTAGTGGGAGGGAGTACTTTTTAGGTTTCCGTACCCAAAGGGTAAAACGGGACCCTATTACTAAGACTCCGCTGTCCGTCCATCTGTCTGTCTGTCCGTCTGTCACCAGGCTGTATCTCATGAACCGTGTTTATTAGACAGTTGACATTTTCACAGATGATGTATTTCTGTTGCCGCTATAACACCAAATACTAAAAAACAGAATAAAATTAATATTTAAAAAGGCTCCCATACAATAAACATCAATTTTTGCTCGTTTTTGTTCGATATTGATAACGGCGACAGGTAGACGCTTGAAATATTCACAGAATATTTAGTTATATATTCACTTTAAAAATAAATAATTAAATTAAATTAAAACAAATATTTAAGGGGGGCTCCCATACAATAAACGTATTTTTTATTTGCTCTAATGTACAAGTGCCAACTTGACATGAACATAGTGCACACTCTAGTATAACAACTAATCTACACTAATATTATAAAGAGGAAAGATTTGTACCTATTTTTGTATGTTTGTAATGAATAGGCTCCGAAACTACTGAACCGATTTGAAAAATTCTTTCACTGTTGGAAAGCTCCACTATCCCCGGGTGACATAGGCTATATTATATTTTGTAGCGAGGCCGAAGGCCGAGCTTACACTCGTGCGAAGCCGGGGCGGACGGCTAGTAATAAATAATGGCAAAGTGCGAGTGTCAAATTTCTGTTCACCACCGGTTCTCGTACGATCACCGAAGTTAAGCAACGTCTCCGTAGGGAGCGGTCGGCCGTACCAATCGAATCAAATCAATACATATTCTGTGAAAATTTCAACTGGCATCTATTACGGTTCGAAGACATAATGGGGTCCCGTATATATCCTTTGGGTACGGAACCCTAAAAACTAAATCAAAATTCGGTTTAGTCTTTTGGGAGCTACGATGCCACAAACAGACGCAGATACATTTTTGACATGTTATAATATCTCTGTAAACTACGCTCAGTGGCGCTATAATACTAACCTATTATTACTGTGTTTTCTCAATAAGTGAATTTGTAAATTCTTTTGAGGAAATAAAAAATCTTAAACCGTTATCGGGGTGACGAGCGCAGTGCATTGCCATTCAGGGTTTTGAATTGTTGAAGTTCAAAATTTTGAGTGGCTTTGAGCTGTTATGGGCAAGCGTTTAGAGCCATCAGGCGAGCGACTTCGTTCGTCCACTAGCTGCGCTTCTCTTGGACATTCCCTCAATAACAGTACATTTATCGGTATGAAAAGTATCCTATGTCACTATTCGCCCACCAACTACCTCTATGCAAAAAATTCTGTAGTATCGTTTGTGTGCTATCACACCAACTGATCGAATGCCGATCGATACCATTGATCAAACTGTCAATCAATCATCACTCTACTGTCGGTCGATGATTGATCAACCAAAGGTGATATCGATCGGTGGATCACTGATCGACTGCCAATTCATACAGTGAGCTCTTCAGTAGCGAGAGCCATTCTGGGATAGATCGACTCTCCATTGTTTGTCGATCGATCTTCGATCAATGATAAATCGAACAATCTAGCAGATCGATTTCGGGTGATAAGAAATGTAGATCGAGGTACAGAAAAAAAAAATTTTTGTTTAAATTAGTACGGCTGTCAAGGCATTTTTATAAGAAATTTGTTGTAGCCAGTTGCAACGAAACGTCAGTGATTCGAAATCAGTTAGCAACTGTGACGCGGAGTACGACGCGTTGATCTAAATAAGAATGTTCAATCAAGGTTCTGTCATAATACCTGGCGACAAATTTTCCTACTCATTTCCGTTCTATTTACTTCTCTTTTCTGTGATCGACGTTGACACATCTCGTTCTACCATCGATCGATCGGTTGTTGTGGTAACACCCTTAAAGAAGAACAAACAAACATTTTCACATCTATAAAATTTGTATGATTAAAGTAACTGTGTTACTCACCGCCACAGCGCCCTTCGTGCCAGTGATCTCAGCCTTATTCGTCATATTAGTTCTAGTGTGTGCAGAAAGCGTAGCAGTCCGTCCGTCCTTGTACTTCAACGCACAGGATATAGACTCGTCCACGCCAGCCTTGCTAAGGTGTCCGGTGCACACAATGTCGGTGGGAGGCTCCTTGTATATAAATTGGACTAGTTGCAGCATGTATATGCCGAGATCTAGGACTGCGCCGCCACCTAGGTCTTTCATTCTGAAATATAAACAAGAATTTTTGGCAAGTTGCAGTTTTCTGTTGTAGATGACTGAACAGGGAAACATCCATCATGCATCCTTGATGGCAAATGAAGGTACAGCATTTTCGTTGCTTTAGAATGTTTGATTTTATAGAAGATAAGCTTTAATATGGATACAACTATTAAGTAGAGTAACCTTTCCATTGTAACAGATACATGCCTTAATTAATTAAAATGTTAATTAATCGCGATGAACGAGGTATAATTACGGAAAAGCGAGATAAGTTTATGTAATGTAATTCAATGTAATGCTATGCTATGGAACGCTATGGCGATAACCTTTTCATTGTCAGCCATATTGGTTATAACCATAATGACTAATAGAAGACTGTACTTAGGAAAATGATGAGTAGTATAGTAGAGTGTGTATGATTTTCTAATTTTATCGTTTTTACACTACACGAAATGCTAGTCTGTGGCATGTGTTGCCTAAATGGGTGTTCCCGATAGTTACAATCTGGGTGTCTTCAAAGCGCGAATGAATCTGTTTTTTCTAGGCAAGCGTGCTCCATCGTAGATCGCATCATCGCTCAACATCATCATCAGGTGCGTTTTACCATCAATTCACTTGTTACAGTATATTGAGATAATTTATAATTCGTGTTTTGTTTGGATGTCCGTCGTAGAGGTCGTCGGTCGAAAGATGGGACTAGAAAGTCGAGAAGAGGCGCGGAGTACAAGCATGAAAAAGTCAATACTTCCCGGTTTATCGTAGGTTCGAATTGTCCACATCTGTCCTAAACTCTAGCAAATGAGGTACAATTTTCAATCTACAAAAAACCAGGAAGAGTTTACTTTTCCATGGCCGCTTGTACGCTGCACCTCGACTTTGCAGAGTGCGTTGCGTCCATGGTCGCATTTTCCATCTCAGCGGGCAGTGTCAGTTTCCACCCCGCTGCCAACCGCTCTGCCGCGAAGGATCGAGTGTTGGCAAGAGCCGAGCGATGATTCAACACACTTTCAATTTCTATGAAACCGTACTCGACGACAGGGTGGTGCCAATTTTTGTAGATGCTAATGGGTCAAGGCTACATAACTACGTACAACTTTACACAAAGGTTTAGGACATGGATCGATGAGCGAATGACGTGTTTAGCATACATGCAAAAACGAAAGCAATATCTTACAGGTTTCGTTCGATGTCGTTAATTTCGACGCCGAACTGTACGCTGACGTGGTATATGTCTCCAAGACCGCCAGATTTGATGTGCTGATCCAAAGCGTCGTAAGCGGGGAAGAACCGTGACCACATGCCTTCTAACATGAACACTTTCTTGTCTCTAGCGAGGTCCACCAGAGACTTTGTCTGTTTGTAAGTCATGCCCATAGGTTTCTCGCACAATACGTGTTTCCCGTTATCCAACATTAGTTTCGTTATTTCGTAATGCTGCAAATTTAGTACGCTCACGAATACGATGTCTGCAAAGAAAATATGCGCGATGAAGAGTCTGGAAAGAACATTATGCATTCAGAGAAATGTAGAGCTTGCTGCAACTTCAAATAATTATATAACAAGAGGTCGGAGGTGTTTTTTAGTTCCATGACTATATCTGATCGCAGTACCTAGAAAAAGCAGGATTTACAAATACAAAATATTTATTTGCTCTTAATAATGGTTACACATGTTTAGTGAAACCAAGAATGATCTTATTCATGGATCCTTGGTGAAACTCTACTCCTATGCTAGGTAGATTACTTGTATTGTAGAAGTCAGTTCCTTCCCAGTTATAGTGATTATTGACAAAACTAATAATTAAATAAATTTAGTATTAATATAGAATGAATGAACGAATGGATAGTGCGTAGTTTAGATTTTCCTGAACATTTCGACGGATAAGTTATCGTTGTCGCATATGTAGTTTGGTAAACAACTGTGATTAAACACTGTTTTAAAGTATCACGGTTGTTCACTAAAGTTATATGAGACTAAGAAAGAGGGTAGATCGTTTTGTCTGTACCTAACTTTGAACTTTTTCACCAACCACCCGCATTCTTCAGTCTTCCCGTGAACATGGTGCATGTAACTGCGCCGAAATATCGGGAGCTCTTCCACAACCTTACCACGGTAAATATCCCGTAAATAATCACATAACTTTAACTGTGATTAACTTGCATAGCTTCAGTGAAGTATGCAGTTGCACTTATGATAATAAAATTCCGGTTATACGCATGTATAACCGGATGTATATATGGTATGTCCGCTTATATGGTATGTACATATTATATCGCATGGCTGGCGTTGCTACTCATGACGACGAAACGAAGAAGGAATATGCGTGTGGGGTAAGAACTTGTCTGTTATAAAAATAAATCTAAAGGCTTGACCGATTTAAATGGTTTTTTCGAAAGCTGGTTTTATTGCGGTTTTAAATTATGTTTGAACAAATTGTGTGTTTAAGTCATGAGTTCCAAATTCGTGGAACAATTAAATAATTTTGTAAATACATGAAATTATAATATTTGCGTGCTTGGCGCCATGTGGAATTTGACTTAGGAATGTATGTACGGTAATTGTACTGTTTACAAAAATGTATTGTATCAATAGCCTCAAGTGAGGTTAACAATCTACACTAGACACAGTACGCGCGTATATTACGTTAGTTGGTATATACGCAACGGTAGTTATGAAACAAGGTTAATGGATTTAATTGGTGGTAGAGGACATAGTGACATTTTATAAATAGATTAAATAGCAACGCGCAATGTTATTTTACACATTTTTACACGTGACGCAAGTTTCTCGCTAAGAGGATTATCAGACAAGTTTTCGGATTGTAATTACGCATATTTAAATGTTTATACCTTGCGGTCTCTCTTGCTTAATTTGACAGGTAATACCGGACCATGAAATCGGTTATTGGTGATGGAAACAGCGTTGATTTACAAAGCAAATCTTGCGAGGCGACTCGAATCGGTTCGAAAACTATTTATGAATATTAGCATGCAGAACAATAGATCATTCGAGCCAGTTATCAACTTATTTGCTTACCTATAGATTCATCACGCGCGAGCGCTTCGTAGCCTTCGTAAGCGGTGGGGATTTTGTGGAGCGTGGCCAATCGGTGGACACGGTCCAAGTCCTTCCCCGCGATGGCGACGACTCGGTGCTGATCGAGGGGAAGAGTGGCCAACGCCGTTAGGAAGTCGTGAGCTATCATGCCCACCCCCGCGATACCCCATTTCAGCACTATGCCCATCTGGAACGAAACGTTTCCCTCGTCAACACGAGCTCACTCAACCGAAGCCGGTCTCCAACTGCCGGTGATATGACCTGTCCATTGGTTTATAGTCATTTCTAACTGATAAACACTAGGACAATCAATTAAGACACATATTTTGTATGTTTATCAGAGACGTAATTCGAATCTTGGGATACAATTCAACGGCATTCAAAGGACAGATTGACATTGATATGAGACCAACATTAACATTCTATTTATTTATAATACACGAGTTCTAATATTCGTATGTTTTTGCTACCAAGAAGACACTTCATCATCATCAGCCATAAGACGTCCACTGCTCAACATAGGCCTCCCCTTTTAACCTCCACATTGAACGACAACCTGCCATCTGCATCCACTGGATGCCCGCGACTCTCACGATGTCGTCGGTCCATCTAGTGGGAGGCCTACCTACGCTGCGTCTTCCGGTTCGTGGCCTCCTCTCAAGAACCTTTCTTCCCCATCGGAGAAGACACTTATTTTCAACAAAAAAAAGGTCACTTTCCATCACAGCGTCCAATTTGTCTGGTTTCAACTTCCGTACAGTAGCGCGGAAACTATTTCGTGTACTTCTTTTTACGCTCGAGACAAAAGATTGTATCCTCGACTCCATCAAGGTAGAGACTAACCAACCGTTTTGTTGATTTTGTATAGGATTTTTTCACGTTTTAGCTGTAAATGTTGTAATACAAACACAGTTTGACGTTGAATGATGAGGCCAGTGATTTTTATGTGACGGAAGATAAGATAAATCGTAATAATGCATGATTTTGCATAGAAACTTGACGATAAAAAAGGGCACAAAAGAATTTAGATTTGTATTTCTGGAAAGTCTTGGAATATACTAGACAAGATTACAAATTTTATACTTATTACGTCAGTGTTCTGCTTAGGCTCGGTCCAAACATTTATTTGCTTTGACAGCTGATATATCATTATAAAACATTTTCTTTTATTATTTCATTGAAGTATATCATTGGATACCTGTTACAGTCTTACGTTAAAAAAACCTAGCGAAAGTGATTAGAATTCGTGGTTTTCATTAGTTTTTTTTTTTTTTTTTTTACAATGTTATGGGATCTGTCAGGGCAAATAAATGCTTGGCCAAATGTTTTGTGTAACGTTGTCCGGGAAAAGTAGAAAATCGCAAGGGAAACACCGTCGGCTAATATTACTAATGATTTTTTCATTAGTAAGTGAAATTTGAACCTCTCTATTAAGGTGGTAAAGCAGCACAGCACCTAATACACGCCCATACAATCACACAAGTTGGAGTTTAAAACCTTGAAAGTATACCTTTCCTGGTTTTATTTTGTCAGCCTGCTAATTTACCATAATCAAGGACATGCCAGTAAACAGTTTCAATTCGTTTATTTGCTCTGAAAGAAAATCATGAATTCTGATACCTATCGCTAGGTTTTTGAACGTAAAATAGGCATGTGGCCTAATGTTTAATTTATTATAAATAACAGGCTTAGCGATGAATATAACTAAATACATTATACATACAGAAAAAATTAATTGAATCGGCTGATTAATCTCCGAGATATAAACGTTTAAAGTTTTAGGTGGGGATAGACAGGGGATGCTCCATCCCTTTCTTGCATATCGTATGTTAGTATAGCATTTGTATGCCGCGCCTGAGGCTTGACGTCATAGCTCAGTATAGTGCGCTCTCTGTCTAGCATGAAATTAAAATGCTTATAACTTATTTATTTTTGAACTAATATAAAGTTTGTTTTCGGTGATAGGCTCTATTGATGATCAGCTTTTTTATGAGGTAATAAAAAATACAACCTAGTCATCATGCCTATTGTAGCAGGTACCCGATACACTACAGTTAAATATTAAAAGAAAATTATTTACCTTCTTACAATGTTATTCCAATTGTCAAACGAGCAATATACGAATAGAAATAGATAGATAGAAACTTTTAATTGACATTCTCTGTTTTTAGTATTTTTTCTTTATTTTTATCCAACTTCCAAAAAGAGGACGTTCTCATTTGACTGATGTTTGTTACCTCAGAAGTTTAGACTGGGTAAACCGATTTTTATGATTCTGTTTTTTATTTGAAAGCTGGTGCTTCCTGTGGTCCTATTTGGTCCAGTTCTGAAACTTTTATGAAGTCGGTTTTTTATATTGATAATTGTTTAAATTAAGTAAATTGAATAAGTTTTTCTCAAGGACGTTACAAGGATTAGATTTTATAACCTTGGTTTTTCTAGACAAGCGTACTTCATCGAAGACAGCATCATCGTTTAACATCAGCCGAGGAGGCGGTCAAACGCAAGCCTGGGTATTATTTAAATCATAAAACAAAAAACAATTTATTTTGATAAGTTTTAATGATTTTCTATTGAGTATGCGAAACTAGTAAGACAACATAATATAGCAAAAGAGGTAAATATTACTTTGAATATAAATTAATATTGTAGGTACTTTTTAGGGCTCCGTAACCTAAGGGTAACGACGACGACACGCACTTGGCTGGTTTATTAAGCTCCAATGTTGCGTGAAATTTAGGCCCTGCGTTATACCCTTAACATAAAAAAAATTGGCTGTTGCATGATGTAACCAAATAAATATCATGAGTATCATGAATAATGAGTAATTTTGACTGCTGGTGATCGTCGTGTTATCAAATATGTTTATCAATCCAGTTACATAAGTAATAGGTAAATTATACAAACAAATTGGAATCACCTTGAACCCAAGCATTCGTCTTCAGTTTTGAGACTTGCCTACTTATGAATTAGGTCATACTTTAGCACTAATATTTTCATTGTTATTTTGATACACTTTTGTGTGTATTTATAGTTTTAGATAGTCAATTTAATTTAGATTTAAATTAGTTAGGTTTGTATTTTTATTTTATTTATTCCGATGACCATGTGTGCAATAATGTCCCAGATATTTATTTATTTAGTTACTTTTGTTCATTTTTTTTTATGACACACTTAAATACCAACTTGTTGTAAGATTTGATTTGGCCTTTAGAATTACCAATGTCATAAAGATAATCATAAATTATGTTTTTCAATAATTCTGTTCTGATACACATTATTTCAGGTTATTTATTGCTTCCATACAGTACCTACTTAGTTTTATTCCATGCAGCCCAACATATTCTTATGTAGCGCACATCACAGTAGGAGTGAGGAGCATTCTAATATTAATCTTAGATACTCGCAAGTACATAAAAAAATTGGGTACTTATGTCATTTGACACTAGCTGAAGAAATCGCGGACGAAGGTACAGTTACAGCTAGTTCTTTTTGACATAACTTTGATGCCTATAATAAATTTAAATATATAATTATATTATTTATATTATATATATTAAATTTAAATTTATAATAACATTGTAAGTGTAATAAATATGACTTAAAATGTTATACGACCCAATATAAACCCGAAACAATCGATAAAACCTTGAACACAGAAACACATCAACTAAAATTTTAACGCTAAAAACTTCCTCATAGCTTCCAGAATTAAATTGCGATATTACTCACCTTAATCGAAACCTCCGTTCAACACTAATACATAGAAATACTGCTAAGTATTGAACCAATGAAACAATTCACTACTAAAAAACCTGACTGTGAAATTCGACACCCGCCCCACACACATACAAACGCACTCGTAATGAAAAGAAAGATAAACCTGGATAAACACAACAAGGTATTACTTCTTATCGTGATTATCAGGAAAAAAATGTAGCAATGCTGTTATCAGTTTTCTGTGCTATGTCTACTGTGATTTGTCCTCGCTCGTGATACGACTTTACAGCCTCTCTGGTGAGTGTTAATTGGAGTGTGTGGACATTGTATATACTACACGATTTGTGTGTTATCTGTCCGTCAGCCTGTCCAGATGCTGTTACGTAGACAGGAAGTTTTTGTGGAATTTTCTTGTTTTCTTATCTATGAGAGCGCCTGTAGTATCGGACGTAAGCGGTACATGGTTACTCGGAACGGTGGCATTGAGCCGAAAGGAGGTCATTGTGAAAACCGTCATTCACACTCAACGAAATGTATGGAAGTTCTGATATCTTTTTCGCAATTTCAGTGTTGGTCTCGTAGTAAAAGTTGTTCCTTTCGGCTTCGTAACTTAGATGTAACTACCGTTACATGTAAGTTCATGTAACCTTGTAAATGCAGAGTGAATGGGTACAAATTAAGAGCCAGTTCCCATTCCTGGCTAGGCTGTATACCATCTTCGATCACACCGTCACAGAACATCAGGTTAAATGTATTAAAACGCATAGCCTTGGCTATAAAAAAATTAACCCTTGCTATAAACCTTTATTTTTATTTCTTGTTTTGTATTTCATTGTTACAAATTAAACATTTCTGATTTTCTGATAAAGGTATCGTATTTATTATAATTGTCCATCTTATTAGAGGCTTGCTGCGCCCCGCGGTTTCACCCGCGTGATGTAAAATAGTTATAATGATGAAAAAAAAACCAATAGATGTGTTAATCCAGGACATAATCTATCTATAATTCAAATTTCATCCAAATCCGTCCAGCCGTTTCTGCGTGAAGGAGTACAAATATACTAATCGCACACAAACTTTCGCATTCATAATATTAGTGTTGTGATATCGTATACTTTCGAATCGAGTCTCTACTGAATGAATGCATGAATGCTGCCAATTATTTTACGACTGGATGAAATCCACTCTGTGCGATAAGACCTTCTTTGTGACGTTATTGGTTTTATCGACATGTCGTATATCTGATATCGGTGATCAATCATTTGATAAAGTTTATATCCGATTTTAGAAGGTGAATAAAGCGAAGGATAAATAAATAAACGTAGAGTATATAAAAAGATCATTATTTTTACTGTTTGCCCTGCGCTTGCACTCGTAACAACCTCACAGAAGATAAAATAAAATAAATAAATAAATATCTGGGACATTATTGCACACATGGTCATCTGACCCCAAACTAAGCAAAGCTTGTAATATGGCAGCCAGAGACTGATATACATACATATATATTTTTAAATACATACTTAAATAGATATTAACACCTAGACATAGAACAAACACAAATGTTCATCACACAAATGTTTGTCCTAGATGGGAATCGAACCCACGCCCCCAAGCACAGAAAGTAGGTTCACTACCAACTGAGCCACCGGGGCAGTCAATGTAGTATGAAGATGTAATTGTTAGGGTTCCGTACTTAAAGGGTGTAAACGGGACCGTATACTAAGCCTACGCTGTCTGTCCGTCTTACCTTTTAACGGCTGTATAGTTCGAACCGTAATAGATAGCCAGTTGTAATTTTCACAGAATATGTATTAATGTTACGGCGGATTAACTAACAACTGGATCACATTAAAAATCGACTTCAAAATTAGTAAATACGCAATTTCGTTTACTTGGTTGACATATTTTTTAAAATTAATTTGAGTTAAATACTAATATACTAAACCGATTTTGATGAAATGTATATGAGACAACCTCTGAAGTATGGCCTATCAAACAAAAAAAGAATCATCAAAATCAGTTCATAATTGGCGGAGCAAATACATTTAAAAAAAGTGGAACTTAGAACCTCCACCTTTTTTGAAGTCGGTTAAAAACTACAGGAGGCCACCATGCAACATTTTTTTTCTGATCTGATGTTAAGCGATTATGCGGTCTACGATGGAGCACGTGTGCCTAAAAGAAACTAATTCAATCGCAATTTTAACACACCCAGATTTACCCCAATGTAGATAAATAAAAATAATAAAATTTGGGACATTTTTGCACACACGGTCATCTGACCCCAAACTAATACTAATGTAATATGGCTACCAGAGACTGATATACGTACATATAACACCCAGTCATAGAACAAACACAATTGTTTATCACATGAATGTTTGCCCTAGGTCGGAATTGAACCCCCGCCCTCAAGCGCAGAAGGTAGGTTCACTACCAATTGAGCCACCGGGGCAGTCAGACGACTAGCTAGAAGTCTTTAAAAATCGTACTCAAGCTAGCTAGATAAGCGAGTATCATGACATGATCCACTAGCATGTTGATTAGTGCTAATTACCGTTATGAGCTTGTTTATGAACAATACTGTTAGTAATTAGAGTTATAATGGTTGTGACAGCTGTTGTGCTTAATGAACACAAACAGTAGTCATGATCACTCTACAAAATATTCCTATGCTAGGGCCAGGCTCCTCTTTCCCACTGGGTACTCTGGACACTTGCCGCGATCGATAGGGCTCTCCCTAGTTTCTGCCAGATTACCAAAAGATAACCAATATTTATTAGGAACCTACAGAAAAACATATTTATTTCGAAAAAAAAAAAAACAAAGGATAATGACTGACTACTAGACTGACAGCTACTAGAGTAGCTTCGCTAGCTCTGGCTCAAAAATTGTGCTCAGTCAAGGTCATAGGGGTTCCATTATCCTAATGTGCCCAGGGCCTCCAATAGGTTAAGGACGGCCTTTTGTGGATTTGGTTTACGGACCGCTGTCCAACCAACGGGAGAGAAAGATTGAGAATAACATATGTCCCTCTCTTTCACTCCCGTTGGGCAGACGACAGTTGAAGTCATTCAAATACACACTTCTGTTAGCACTTTAGGAATTGTTTTTTTTTGCTAAACAGGTATTAATTATATATATATATATCTATATTAATAACTCCATCTTTTAATGAGTATTTAATGGAGCTGTCAAAATTCCACCCGCCTTTCATCTTTTTTAGTGTGAAAATGAGTTACCTCATTATTACGTTTTCTTATCTAGAGTTTACTCAGTTGAAAATGCCCATAGGATATATTTTTTCCTGGAAACCCCCAGGCAACCTAAGGTCGATGCAAGTGAAACCTTACCAGGGGTCTCTATTTTTGATTCATCATCATTATAAGTCTATGATGTTCCCACTGCTGGGACACAAGCCTTTTCTCAGACAGAGGATGGGTCTTAATTCACCATGCTGGTCAGTGTATGTTGGTGAATGTCATGTGTCTTTGAATTTTTGAGGTTCTTTGATATACTGGTTTCCTCATGATGTTTTTATAGCCGTTTTTTAGTGATGGCATCGAAACTACACATAATTTATTTAGGTGACCGGGTGCAGTCAGATTGTAAAGCGCACATTCTACTGCTCGGCCACCATCGCTCCTATCCATCATTCTTGAATCGCTTGTATGATATTTCGCACGAAAATATCATGCAATAAATAATTATCAATAGAAAAAACAGACTTCATAAAAATGGCAGAACTGGACTAAATTTAAATGGGACCACACGGGAAGCACCAGCTTTCAAATAAAAAAATAAAAAATCAAAATTGGTTCAGCCAGTTGAAAGTTCTGAGGTACTTTTTTTAACAAACATTTAAAAAAAACTGTCGCATTGTTAATCGCCTTCTTTTTGGACGTCGAATAAAAAGACTAACTTTCGAAAGATAACCGAAATCCAAAAGAAATTACCATATTACAAATAATCGTATCACTCGCTAACGCAACGAGTGGTTTGAACCATTCGAATTTGCTTTCTATCAATAGAAATTCTTTCATTTCTCATGATATTTTCAAGCGAAATATCATACGAGCAATCCTAAAATTGAGCTCTAATGCATACGCAGCAATATTTCTAAATAATATTACACCAGTTTTTTGTTGATTCGAAATTTAAAACCTTATATTGGAAATGCCTACGAAGTTTGATAAGGTAAATAGAGTTTAAAAATATTATGTAGGTAGTATCTTAAGGCCTTGGGTGCCAAGTGACTCAGTTATTTTAAAAATATCCTGATAATGGCCTTAAGAACCAGTTTCATGTGTTTTAAGATAACCATTCATATTTGTGTATTCAGATATATTTCTAGGTCATGCTATCGACTGATACAGTGAATACATTCATACCAATATACACTCTAAATGCTCATAGGTATTACTTGTTGGATTCATATCTAATAGCAGCGTTAACAGGCAAGTAAGCGTTGGTGTAGAGAGCGATGGTGGCCGAGGGATAGCACTGTGCACTTTACAATCGTATGGCACCCGTTTCTTCTTTAGCCCTGCACCACTTGGTCAGTTTTTAGTTTTAGAATTTTGTATTTTTGTTAATCATGGAGACGCAGATCGGAAGTCCGTCGTATGTGGCATACCCATCATGCCCAGGGTATACATTGAGCACAATATTAAGCCCGAGCAAGGGTGTGCTTGTAACTACTGGTCGCACAGCAGAGATCAAGAGATGACTAGGCTCACAGAATATTTAAGTATGGAGAAGGATGTAGCTTTGCTACCGCCTACAATACCGAACCATATTTACTTCGCTATTTTAAACATACAAAACACTGCTGATATACCGAAGAGTTTAATTAAAATTGAACTGTAAAGGATTTTTTTACAGCTGATTTTTGTTTAGTGCGACCTATAAACTTTAATTACCAACTTTTTTTTTTTTTAGCTGTTTGTGGCAAACATGTAGACGGGCCGCCTGATGGTAAGGGGTCACCGTCGCCTATGGATATCTGCAACACCAGGGGCATCACAGATACGTTGCAGGCCCTTAAAGACTCTATTAACAGCCATTTTGAAGAACCCTATATCATAGTTACTCGGAAATGCCGCAGGAGTTCATTCTGCAAATTGCATGTGTAAGGCTAAAAAGAACGCGTAAAAGGCACATTGTGCGATTTCCATCGCTGTAATGCATCTAGTCACTAGAGCTTGAGCCACTAGATTCTAGTGGCTCAAGCTGATACTTGGGTGCTCCGATGCTGTGATAAGATGTCACAGCTGTACTGTATACAGCAGTCTCGTGCCTGACGATGGCAAAAGATCTAATTGTGATACTAGTGCCCTAGAAGTAGGGACAGCCTCTTATGTGAAACGCAACTTGCGTCAATACTTTGGCACCATCCCACCTTCCTGAGACAAACTGTTGGGCTGGCACAGTGGCCAATTCGTAGAGACGTTACATCCTAGGGGGAGAGATTATCTTATGCACAGAGTATATACCAGATTACCTAGTTGATGCAACTTGTAACTAAATGCAGGTGTTTATCTGGCTCAACATGTAAGTACCTATTGCTTTTCAGTGTAGTAATGCCATCAGCTTGCTAGCATGCTGATGGCATTACCACACTGCACTGCCAACTTGAAGTGGGTTTAGCATTTGGATTCTCCTAAGACCTTCAATGGTCTATGGACAATTCAACTAGTTATGTATACTTAGTAGGCTAAATAGTTTAGGTAATTAGTGTTAGTTAACTTGTACATTGAAGGGACGTGCCCGTTATATAATAAAATTTTAATCACATATCAAAATCTTTGTTGCTCTTCACTTAACTTCTTCACTGTGTAAAAATTTGAGGACATTGCAATTCAAGGCAATCCAGTAATTCACGAGTTGTTGCGTTATTTATACTAAAGCAGCCTTAACACAGAACTACAAGACAGAATACCCTAGAATTTATTTACATAAAACGTACCTAAAAAGATAAAAATAAAATTTACTTACGATCAAGTCAGCTGATAATATTTTTCTGTGTGAGCCGGCTGTTTTTTTACCTGAATTTCATTTCCTCTTAAGTTTGGTGGTATTTATGGAACATAATAAGCTGACCTTCCAGTTACGCTAACGAAGATAATTTCAACTTGAAAAATAAAAGCAAAATCCTAGATGAATTTAGTTTTTCTACGAAACGAAGAGAAAACGCGAACACCCAGCCAAACGAGCCAAACATTCAAATACGAATCAACGAGTCAGTCACTGTCAGTCAGTCAGACAGACAGACTGACAGCCAGCGCGGATGGTTTTGATAAGTCATTTGTTTTTCATTCTACTCTGAGAGAATTTTGGCGTCGCACTTTTGTGCATTTGCCAATTACAAGTATGATATTATCAAGTTTTTTTTTTTTAACGCGTATAAGTCCGCGTTTGACCACCAACTCGCCTGTTGGTAAGCAATGATGTGGTCGAAGATGAAGCACGCAGACTTAGAAGATACCTATTCACTCTCGCCTTGAAAAGGCCCAAATTATATCTCTCAGGAAACAAGGGAGCCGGCAGGTTGTTCCAATCCTTGGCCGTACGGATTAGAAACGTAGAATCGATACGTTTGGTACGTATCCAAGGAAAGTCCACAATGTATGGGTGGTAATGAGCAGTTTTCCTACTTGTCCTGTAGTAGAAAGGGGATGGTAGGATAAGGTCGTCTAGCTCCGATGCACATTCTCCGAAATGAATCCTATAGAAAATTTACAGACTCGCTACTTTACGGCGGTGTTCAAGACTGAGAAGTTTCTTAGCCACTAACTTCTCATCGCCTATAAGTTTGACGAAATGTAAGTGAAATGTAGTCAAACAAGTTAGTCACAATCAGAGTCAAGCAAAGTAAGTCACGGTCAAGTCAAAGTCATTCCCTAGTAAAGTGGTGAAGACTTTACAAGAGGCTTTTAGGGAGCTTTGGAAATAACACGAAAATACATGTTTCACACTTGTGCATGACCAACACTTAATAAATAATAATCTAGCTTAACGGTGGTTAAAATAAACCATTATTACGCATTATCTCTCGAAAATTAAACAAGTTTAGGAAAATAATGCATTGAAACGACATGTTTTTCATGTTGGCGCCAAAAACCCTTGATTGAGACACAGAATACATACAAGTACGGTTACAGAAGATTCACTCCGCAAAATTGTTTAAATAAGTGGCGACTCTTGTTACTACACAATTATTATTATATCTTTATTTCAGATTCAAGATCCATATCAGTTAAACTAAACACATACACATTATAGGAACATTAATAGGCTAACACTAAAATAAAATTACAACTAGAGACAAGAAATGACGTTAGGCTCCCTACATATCCAATTAACAGAAATATCAAATAATAGTTTTTATCTAATATTTTATTATAGGACTATCATATTTATCGGCAAAAACAATAAAGTACAATTCAGTAGGCCTAACATGCGCACCACGACAAAATTTTGCCGTCGCGTTATCTCGTCGAAAGTAGCAACAACGCGCCTTGTCCACGAGCGCTAACATGGCGATGCAATCTTTTACATTCGTTCTGTCAAATTACGACAAATGAATACGGTTTCATTATCTGTGGCACTTTTGTCGACTAACGCTAACATGCGCAACCATTTTTTGGCTAATTTTGACATTTGAGCGCTAGTATCTTCTCCAATCTTCTCGTCGAGCTTTTTGAGGACGAGAAAAACGCCAAACCTATCATAAGTAAATAGTGAGTGCGACTAAAGTGGATTTCTGTAACGTAACTACAATTTTCGCGAAATGGCAGTGCCATATTACAATTATTACTTAACGATCTATGAAGAGCGCGAACGGCGTAAAATTGAAAGAAAAGGGACGTGTGTGATCCCTTCGATATATCCGAAAAAGAGTTTCAGCGACTTTGGAGAGTCATAAAGCCGATGACTTTCTATAGTAGAAAAGCTAAGACTCGACTTGGAGCCTCAAAATGCGGGCTTACCAGCGCATCTGAAGGTGAGTATTTTTCCTACATAATTCAATTCTATCTTGGTAATTCAAATACCACATGGATGCATCATACAATATATAATATCAGCATACAATAGTATAAGGTTAGGTTCTCTTTCTCTCTGACTTTGACCATAATCTGTTACGTCAATTTAATGCCTAGTTATAAAATATCTTGTTCTAGGTCCTGTGCTCAATTCAATTTCTGGATAATGGTGGGTACCAGCGGCAACTCGGGCAAGACCATACGTTGTGCCAGGGTCAAACAACAGTAGGCAGCTTCCTCGGCCAGTTTACCGATTCCATTTATAGTAGGTAGTTATCTAGTTAGTATTTTGTTCTAAGAGTTTATAGTTTATTATTATTAACTAGTTAGTACAAGGAGTTTAATAAAATTTGCAGGCTCTTCAATGAATGGGTACACTTCCCTGGGACAGTGGCTGCCCGAAGAAGTGTGGCTTCAGCCTTGGAGCTAAGTCCAATGTGTCAGATATATTGGGGCTTGTGGACTGCACACATATCAAAATATTCCCGCCGTCTGGGCCCCAAGGGGCTCAATACGAAAACAAAAGGAAGAATGCACATACCATCAACGTTCAGCTGGTAAATAGTACTATATAGAGTTACGTGGAATGTGTGTACTAAGCGAAAAGGGGTCCGTTATACTCATCATTATTAATAACCTTTACTATGAGACCATTACTGAAAAAAACAGCTGTTCCATGTTTTGTCGAGTGTGAATGATCGTTTTCTATGGAATAGCTGATATTTATTTCGCTTTCAGTGTTGGTCTCATAGTAGACATTGTTCACAATGATGGGTATTAGGGATCCCTTTTGGCTTAGTACAACCTTTCTATAGTACAACCTAATAGAGTAAAACTGATATCTTAATTTCTTCTTTCTATATGCTTACAATGTCAAAGATTCATACAATAACTATTGTATTGTATTATTTTATAACTATTTTATACTGTTATTGTATAACTATTGTAATATAAAGACTGTATGGAAAAACTTATTGTTAGCATATGTACTTTGTTACGTAGGTACTAAATTTCATATACTTTTTTCATAGGTGGCAGATTTCGAATGCCGGATTTTAAGCATCAACGCCAGATATCCTGGAAGGGTGCATGATGCCTTCATATGGCGTCATTCTATGATTCGTGAAGAGATGAATAGACTTACCGAGAGGAGATTAGGGAACTTCTATCTTCTAGGTATGTGAAGATCGTTCAATACGTATGTATTAATTACTTGACTGTTCCGGTGGCTGTTGGTAGTGAATCTACCATCTGCATTTGGGGGTGTGGGTTCGATTCCCACCTAGGCCAAACATACATGTAATGAACATTTGTGTTTGTTCTCTGTCTGAATGTTAATATCTATTTAAGTATGTGTAAAAAAAAAAGAATTTATATCAGAATATGGCAGCCATTGTACAAGCTTTGCTTAGTTTGGGGTCAGATGACCGTGTGTGCAAAATAGTCTTAGATATTTATTATTATTGATGTTACAAGTTTACTGAAAACATTTCTAAGTGACTTGATCATTGAACAGCGCTACACCGACTGGCATTGCCAAGTCAGGAATGGCATTGAGCGCACCAATGGCTACTTAAAGGGAAGCCTGAGATGCCTAAGTATGGACAGATTCCTCCACTATACACCGGAGAAGGCTATGCAGATCATCTACGCCTGCTGCATTATATATAATCTAATGAAACATTTTAAGTAAGCATTCTATAAATCAAAGTATTCATCATTAGCCAGAAGACGTCCACTGCTGAACATAGGCCTCCCCCTTTAACCTCCACACTGAACGACATCCTGCCATCTGCATCCACTGGATGCCCGCGACTCTCACAATGTCGTCGGTCGATCAAAGTATTAATTTAGACAAATACGTATATGTATTTATTAAACACATGATGTGGAAAATTTGGAACTATCGTTGACACCATTTTAGAATACTTATACTGTTCAGTATTCATAATTATTTAAATATTACAGGGTGTTGATGGAGGAAGTCAGGGAAGAGCAGCAGGATGGAGAAGTAGGCGATGCGATCAACCAGACACCTGTGGGTCTTCTTCGTCAAGCCCAAGCCAGAAGAGCAGAACTTCTCCAAAATTTATATTTCTTACAGTAAAATAATATATGTTATGCTAGGAACATCAAGTTGTGTACACAAAATGTATAATATTATAATTTATACTATCTTAGGTTCTGTGCTGTTTTACTAATGTAGTTATAATTATCTAGTACAAGTATGTAAATATGTTATTTTATTTAAAATTTAATAAATAAATGTGATGGTGGTGAAATTTCTTGCTCTTTTTCTCCAGCATCCTAGGGATTTACGAATGTGGCGGTAAATTATCATTAGCATGGAGTACTTTCTCAGGGTCCATGCAGAAATAAAAAAACATGACTTGATTTCTAATGTTTTTATTTGATAATTTAAATACCTATGTTAGTTTGCAAATTAGAAACTTGGAAGATTGTATACCTAATAAATTCAGTTACTCCTGTCTGTCCTCTCATTCTGTCCCTGAATTTAAATCTAGGGACAAAGAAAAGTTTTTTTTTCCTTAAGTCTAAATAAAATATCAAAATCAACAATTGTTAAGTTTTGTACCAACTTGGCAATCACAATCAATCAATACTGCCATTAAGGCAATTAAAACTTAATACTACTTAATCAGTCTTAATACATTGTTAAATGTCCTACGTAATTTTTCTTCCTTTTTCTTCAATCAGTCTTGACTTAAATATAAAAAAAAATTTTTTCATTAATCGTTTAACAGGCAAAATGAACTACTAAAACTACCGCCATTTGGGCAATCACAACACAGCATGATCAAAAAGGTTATTCCGTCTCAGGTCCCGTTATGGTCTGCGCCTGAAGTAAAAAAGGAAATATCAAATTTAGCATGTTATCTTAAATAATATTAATGTGGAAATGTAAAGGTTTGTGTGAAAACGGCAGTCACTCACTGGGAGCATTCGCTTATTTAACGATGTAAGATTGAACTTAAAGTATTCACATTACAATACTGCGCTAGCTCTACTCACTGAGGAGCATTTGATGTTTTAACCTCTTGCACTGTGAACGTTAGAAATTGTAGCTCTGTGTGTGAGGATTCGAAAGTATCATCAAATCTCTTGTTTTAACATTCACTGAGCCTGCGCCTTGAGACAGTCATGTTATATGTGTATATTTATGTTAAAAATTGTATCTCACATGTGCATACTGTAATGCTCAGTTCTACACACTCACTATTATCGCATTACAAGTTGCGCACTGTAATGCTTGGTTTGCCCCACTCACTGATGTAAAGCACAAATCTGAATTTATACATTACAAGCGAATGCTACCAGAGAGTGACCACTTTAATGTGTACTCATGTGTTTACTCTTCTTAAACACTCAGCAACAGTTCTTAACAGTAATAGATTTAGATGAAATTTATAATGGATATAGGTAACACCATGCACATGACGCTGTTGAACAATGAACATAAATAATAATGCTGTGTTGTACTTACAAAACAGCAGCATCCTAATAGTACACGGTGAACGTACTGCGATCCCCAAGCCGCCTGCCAAGCGTGGGGATTATGGCAACACCTCTCTCTATGAGGGAGGCCTTGTCCAACAGTAGACTTAAATTGGCTGATGATGTGATGTGTACTTACAAAAGGTTAAGGTATTCCTCCATGACGGCGTTACTCCTGCGCGCTTCGGTGAGTGAGTAATTCCTCCTTGAGTACATTGCTCCTGCCCAATTCGGTAATTCTTTTTTCATTTAATTTGTTTCTCCGTGCTGCTTAGGTGATTAATTCCTAAAATTTCATTTTATGTTGTAGTGTTAATAATACAAAAAAGGATTTTGGTACTTGACCGATCTCGGATATTTAATGTAAACATTTACTCACATTTTTTTGCCTTGGGCTCTGCATTTTATAATTCAATTCAATTAAATACTTTGCTGAATAATTCAAAGATACACTTTCGCCGATTATTATTTTTTTTTTTTTTTTTTTTTTTTTTTTTTTTTTATTAATGGCTATCGCCCACATTTAGGGCACTTTGGCCAACGTCACGTTAACAAAAAACGAACGCGATTTAAAATAAAACAATATATGACCAGCAATCCTAAAACAAAATAAATAAGTAATACAATACATATAAATGCTTACAAACACAAAAATACACTATAAAGCACTTTATACACTAACATTATTGTCAGAAAGAAAATTACTTATAATACGGAAAATGGAAATATCATTTGATGAGAGAAGAACAGACATAGAAGTTGGAAAAGGAACTACAAGACTAAGAGAAAGAAAAAAAGCTGAGTGATCAAGCAGCGGACAGGAGAAGAAAATATGATTGAGGTGGCCGTCATCAAGGCCACACTCACACAAAGAAGAGTCCCTGATACGTAACTTTTTAAAATATGTGGGAACACAACAGTGTCCCAACCTCATTCGAATTATGCAACTTGTAATTTTTTTACTAAAGTGCATTCTGGCAAACCACGGCCTCCGAGGGATTACGGGCTGGAGAGCCGCATAAGCGGAACCCCTAGACCTGGCAGAGCCACGCCAGCAGAATGACCATGACTTAAGTAAAAGAGACTTAGGCAGGGATGCAAGATCATGGGGAAAGATACAGAAGGGAATTTTGTCTCCGCAGACAACGGCATCCTTTGCCACTCTGTCAGCCCGTTCATTTCCAGAGATACCAGCATGACCAGGAATCCAAACAAAAACAACTTCTAGACCTTTGGAATTGCAGATAGATAAGGATTCCTTAAGGAGAAAAAGAATAGAGTTGTGGGAATTGGGGGAAAAAGGGTTTGAAAGAAGAGACTGAAGGGCACTCCGACAGTCAGTAAAGACGAGAGAACGGCGGAGATTGAAAATAAGAATATATCGAATAGATTCAAGGAGCGCCCAACACTCACCCGAAAAAACTGAGGTTTCAGGGGGAAACTTAACCTTTTGTACAATGTTAAATTGTTCATGGAAGATACCACAACCAACACAGCCTATAGGGGAGAGTTTTGAAGCATCAGTAAAGATATAGTGCCACCCATGCCAATCCCTCCGCAGAAGATCACGGAAATATTCATCAGCATGGGGGTCACCAGCACAAATGTCAAAGTCTAAAATTACATTTGGACGAGAGACAATGACATCATAACTAAACGAGTAAAGAGGAAGCAAATGAGAACGGAGAACAGGATCTTTTAAAGACTTATAGGTAACAAAACTCTTCACTAGAAGAGGAAGCTGCTTATGGAGCCAAAACCGAGAAGAAAACGAGAAACTATGGAGAAGCTGAAGTTTAGGGACAAGAGGATGATTAGAAAACTGCACACAGCGAAAAAAAAACCTATTAGATAGAAACTGACGGCGAAGATGAAGGGGAGCATCAACACATTCAACCTGAAGTGCATTGATAGGAGAGGATAGCATAGCACCAGAAACAATGCGAAGGGCTTTCGATTGAATCAAATCCAGTTTCTTGATACCACCCTTGTTAGCTGGCTCCAGCAAGAAGGAGCCATAATCTAAAATGCTACGAATAATGGCGTTATACAAAAGTTTCAGTGTAAAAGGATGAGAACCCCACCAAACACCTGATAAACACCTTAGAATGTTAATATTTTTCCGACACCGATCAGCAATATAATCACAATGCAACTTTCCACTAAGCTTATTGTCCAAAATAAGACCAAGAAATTTCACTGACTCCTTAACTGGAATCCTGGACCCTTTAACTAAGATATCTATTTCAGGGGGATTGCGCTTTCGAGAAAAGAGAACAATGCTACTTTTTGATGGTGAAAGATCTAGACCATTTAAATGTAGCCACGAGTTTAAGCACTGAAGGGATTGAGAAATACAGTGACTGGCAATGTCAATTTTATGGTGAGAAGTATATAAAAGGATATCATCCGCATATTGAAGAATACGGCAGAGACCAATAGATACCTCTAAATCAAAAGTATACACATTATATAGAGGAGGACTAAGAACAGACCCCTGAGGAAGACCACGCCAAATGATTCTGTGAGGAGAAATTGAAGAATCACTGCAACGAAGATAAATATACCTTTCAGTTAGAAGATTCATGACAAAATTACATAACTTAGGAGGAACCTTCAACAAAGAAAGTTTATTTCCGAGAATAGAAAGCTGGACGGAGTCATAAGCGGCAGAAATATCTAGAAAAGCACCAATAACTGATTCATTTCGAGTAAAGGCAAGTCTAATATCAGTTGTAAAAACACTTAGGCTATCCATAGTGCTCTTGCCTTTTCTAAAACCATACTGAGATTTGGCAAAAAGGCCCTTACTTTCAAGAAACCATTCAAGGCGGTTCTTGATCAGGCGCTCAGCAAGTTTCGCCAGGACAGAAGAAAGAGCAATAGGACGATACGAATTATGATCCTCCGGGTCCTTATCGGGTTTAAGAATTGGGATAATATACTGAGATTTCCAACTAGCGGGAACAAAACCAGACTCAAAAATAGAGTTAACCAAAGATAAGAAAAAGAGAAGTAAACTGTCACTGGCCTTCGTGAAAAATGAATAAGGTATGCCATCCATACCAGGAGCAGAATCTTTGACGGACTTTAATATATTTTTCAATTCAATTAATGAGAATGGCTGATCTAGGGGATCGTTTGACGAAGTAACAGCTAAGGAGGGTAATTCCGAAGGGAGTGGACAATACTGAGGAGCTAACTTATCCATAAATGCCTCAGCCCAAGACTGAGAAGGGCTACAGCAACGAAGAGGAGGACACCAGGAGCGTCTATATCGGCGAATTTTCGACCAAATAACTGAAGCAGGAGTACTAGGACTTAAGCTAGAGCAATAAGCCCTCCAACTATCCAGCTTCTTCAAGCGGAAAAGGCGCTTAGAACTAGCAATGGACCTATTCACTTCAGAGAAGTTCTCTAGAGTCATAGAGCGGCGGAAATTAGCTTCAGCCACCTTACGGGCTTTAATAGCGTTACTGCAGTCCTTATCCCACCACGGAGGAGGAGGCAATTTTCCAGACGAAGGCTTTTTAACAGGGAACGATTGGCTAGCACACTCATGGAGCATACGGACCAGATTATCAGAGGAGGAAGAGATATTAAAAGAATTAACAGGAGGTAAATAAGCAGAAACAGAAACAGAGAGGTCGTGAAATTTTTCCCAGTTAGGACAATCATTATAATTTAAAATATATTTAAGAAGAGGAGGATTAACAGAAACACGACTAGAATTACGTTGAGGAAATTCAAGAAGAATAGGAAAATGATCACTGCCATGAGAAGAAGGAAGGACATGCCACGACAGAAGAGAAGCAAGCTCAGGAGAACATAATGAAAGATCAACAGCACTGCGAAATTCATGAGGACGAGTCCTTCTAGTAGGGGAGCCATCATTAAGAATGCAGAGATTAAGAGTATCAAGAGAGTCCAACAAAAACTCACCACATTCATCGGACTTACCACAACCCCATACAGAATGATGACAATTCAGATCACCAAGGACCAAAAGCGGCTTTGGTAGGGAACTCAAAACCGAAACTAATTTACGAAGAATTAACTTAGAAGGGTCAGGAATATAAAGTGAGACAACAGAATAATTCTTGACACGCACAGCAATTGCTTGAAAACCACTATGAACAGGAATAATAATAGGAGAGAAAGGAATATTATTTTTTATCAGGAGGGCAACACCTCCAAAACCATCTTGTCTGTCACTTCTGATGACATCAAAGCCAGAAACTCTAAAATGAGAACCAGACTTTAACCATGTCTCAGAAATAGACAAGGCAGTAATATTATATTTATTAACTAAATATATAAGATCAGATAATTTATTATATAGTGATCTACTATTCCATTGAAGGAACTTGAGATCCATTAGATAGAAGGGAAATGAGTGAATTTAAATTAAATGCAGCGTTGGACGGTAAAGGATGGGAAGGGGAGTGATGAGCACGGGGAGGGTTGAGAAGAGAGGACAAAAGATTTAAAAGTTTGAGAAGTTCAGAGATAACCGATTGAACAGATGGAGACTCGGGGGTTTTATTAGGGTTAAGGGCACATCCATTAGGAGCGGCTTCTGCAAAGTCACCCCTAACAATGTTTGAGTGAGCCAAATGGTCATAGCCAGAAGAGGGAGAAGTTGAACCAACAGGCCTGTTTTTTTTACCCCTGTAGTGCACTCTGGCAGGCTCCACAGTAACGTGATTAGTTGAACCCGAAAGCTGAGAGGGAAAAGGAGGAGAAGGTGCCAAAGAAGAAGAAGTCACTTCTGCATAAGTAATTCTTGATGAGGGGTGAAGTTTCGATGCCTCTGCGTATGATAAAACATTTTGCGACATTGTTTTTTTAATAGAAATCTGGCGAGACATTTCGGGGCAAATTTTATTGGTTGCGAAGTGACTACCACGGCACCAAACACATTTGGCGCCCTCCGCATCTACATTGCACGAGTCTCCAGTGTGGGCTAAAGAGCATTTGAAGCATACTGGCTTCGACCTGCATTGGATCTTGGTATGTCCGTACCTACAACAAGAAAAACACTGGATAGTAGGTAAAACATACTGCTCCACTTGAAAAGAGTTATAGCACAAAAAAACTCTTGGGGGTAGGAGTTGGCCATCAAAAGTTAAAACAACCGTTTGAGAAGGTTTCCATGACACTGACCCATCAATCACCAATTTGAAGTTCAATCTACGAACTTTGATTATCGGGCCGCACTCTTGGGGCACCCGTACTTCCTTTATTATTTCTTCGTCGGATAAATCGACGGGGATGCCCCGTACCAGACCCAGACGAGTTACATTATATGAGGGAATAAATGCTTTATACCCCTTATTGGCGAGGGAGCTCGAGTCTATGAAGGCATTAGCGGCCTTAAATGAGTGGAAACACAGCGAGATTCTATTTCGGCCCACGCTTTTAATTGATCCATCAACAATGCCTACAAATTCTCTCGAGCGCTCAAAAAGGAATCGCCCGAAAGTAACAGGGTGCAAAGAAGTGCTAACAGAAGATACAACCTCGATTTTTTGTACGTGAATAACATACGGCCCACGATCGGATGAAACATAGCACTGACGTGCAACCGGAGTTGGAGCGATTTTTTGGCCCGGGGGCAAAAATGAGGAGGAACTTGTTGAAGCAATTGTCTTCTGACCTAAGGGCAGAGACGCAGATACGGGGGTTGGAAGAGTGGCAAGGGGAAGCTCACTGCTCATAGTCGAAAAATAATTTGGGGGTGTGTTTTGTCCTGAAGTAAGAATTACGTCATCAGCAATTTTAAATTCTTCACCAGAAGAGTCAATGGGAGAACATGCTCTTACATCCCGTTTCAAAGCTCTACGCTTAGAGCGTTTATGGGTTTTTTGGAGATCCTCTGACGTGGATATTGCTGTAAAAGCACCAGGAGAAGGAGGAATATTATAATCGGACGCCATTATTCCACCGCCAGGATCAGGAGGCTCTTCGTCGGTCATACTAATGTCTTAGAAAAGGGGCTACTGACAAAAATCAAGATATATAACTACAATGATGCTAATTATACTAGAAATGAAACTAAAAATTAAATGATAGCTATTTACTAGGAAAACTGGTCAATTAACTATGATAAATGGATTTAAATAGAAAAATATAACCGGAGAAATTTTTTCCAATGGTGACACGGCGATGACGTTCGACCAAAAAAAAAACCCGATTATTATTCTGTGATTAAATAAATATTTTTATTTGCGAAACTTTTGAAATTTGACTGAACTTGTCAACGTCAACGTCAAATTCACTAAAATGTCATTTAATGGCCGCGCCACACTATCAAATTGAATAAAAATGAAGCAATCAAGCCAAATTGAATGAACTAAACTACAGTGGTTTGGCTATACGAGAAGACGACGAGATAATAGTCTCGCGCGTGTGCCATGTTAGCGTTATGGACTAAACTGCCTACAACGACAAATTTTGGCGGTGCGCGCGCGCGCTATCTCACGGTCGGCATGTTAGGCCTACAGGACGTGCGAGCGCTAACTACTACCTACAGCTATATAAACCTAGAAGTTGCCTCTCAAGGCACGGCAAGCCGACAAGACGACTACCACTTGTAGCTTCATACCCTTAGATATAATAAAGTACTCTTTGTTCATACCTAAAATGCGGAGTGCGCCAGGCCTGTAGGCCTAACATGCGCACCACGACAAAATTTTGCCGTCGCGTTATCTCGTCGAAAGTAGCAACAACGCGCCTTGTCCACGAGCGCTAACATGGCGATGCAATCTTTTACATTCGTTCTGTCAAATTACGACAAATGAATACGGTTTCATTATCTGTGGCACTTTTGTCGACTAACGCTAACATGCGCAACCATTTTTTGGCTAATTTTGACATTTGAGCGCTAGTATCTTCTCCAATCTTCTCGTCGAACTTTTTGAGGACGAGAAAAACGCCAAACCTATCATAAGTAAATAGTGAGGCAAGGCCTATTTCCACGTCACCACAGACGAAAAAAAAAAAAAAAAAAAAGCACAGATAATAAAATCATTCGTTCAATATTGCCATAGCATGTGCTCTCAAAAGTATCGATATTCTGACGATTCGAAGTGCATGAACAGGATCTTTACTTTTTGTTGTGAATTTGTATGTCAATGTTAGTGTCAATTAAAGTCTTGAAAAAACTTGAGAGGTCGCGAGAGTCTCAAGCGAGGCCGCAGGCCGAGCAAGTACCGTGGTGAGGCCGTCAGGCCGAGCCACGGTACTTGCGAGCTCGCGACAGGCCGAGCTTCAACCCAAACTCAACGCGAGGCCGAAGGCCGAGCTGCTCCCTCCCTCTACGGTCGAAACAAACTGGATATCAGCTCTTGTATTGTTTCAACGACTGAATATGGATTTTCTTCAGCGTTTTGACCGCCATGAGGAGATTTGTACCCCTGTCTACTTCCGTGTTCAGTTTCGGTCATGGAAATCAAACATCATCATCATCATCAACCCATTTTCTAATGTATTTCACTTTCTTAGCCATTTTCAACCTGATCCTTCAGTTTTTTTTCAAGTTTTTAAAGTCGCAACTAAAAGACTTGCCCCCACCCGACTATAGGAAATCCCCACGGGCCGCTTGCGGCCCGCGCAGCCACGCAAAACACTAGGTTTGGACATTGCAGGTTTGGTACCATTGTAAAGTTGTTTATAATGATGACTACATAATGATCTTTTGGGTTAAGGCCTTTTTTGTGAACTTTATACTCAACCCAACAACCATGTGTTTGTAACCAATGGCTATAGAATAGTACTAAAAAGGAGAATAAAAATAAATTTATATTAAACAAGTTCTTTTTATTTATCCCACTCCAGCTCAAAGACCAACTAGCAGGATTTGAAAAGTATGTATTCGTGCTCACACTTATGTAGCGATTATTAGGTAATCTATGCCTACCCCTGACTACTATTCTGGTGGTGCACGGCTGTTCAAATTACATGCATTTGATCAGACAAGCACAACTGGCGATCTACATATTTATAGAAGCAAAAAGAAAATTTGTAGATTATTAAAACAATAACAAAATATCCAATTTCAAAATGTAGCCTATCACTGATAATTTTGGCATGGAGAAAAATCTTAACATCGCCTAGCACATCAAAATTGGTTTAGCCGTTTAGACTATAGTAAGTATTAAAATTAACACACTCTTCTCATCTACGTTCTACCCTCATTGTACCAAGGCATATCACTCTTGTTTGTCTGATCTGAGATTCAATCCCTATTTCACTGGGTGTTGTGGCATTGTTGTAGTTTCTTCAAGAAGTCTTGATCTTAATTGTATGTCTTCTGTGGGTTTGCAGTGCAGTAGTACATGCTCTACGGCTTGTTATCCTGTAGATAGCCTCGACACAGAGGATTATCTGCATCTTTAATGTTGTACAAGTGATTGTTTAGCTTACAGTGACCTGTGATGGTACCTGTCATTAGACAGAGGTCCGACCTAGTTATTTTGAGTAGTTTGTTAGTTACTCTTATCTATCGATAGCTTTTGCATGTTTGCAGTCTGTTATTTTATTCATAATATTTTGCTGTTTCTTTTCTGGTGCAACTAAGCAGATCCCTTGGTTCCATAGCTGTTGATTTACAGTTTTTCAATGTCTGCACTGATTTCTTTCTTTCTTGCTCTTTGTCCATTTAACTTAGAAGTTTAACTGTCTGCTAAGTTTAGTAAGGCAGAATGACATCCTGATATCACTCTAGACCTAGTTGTAGGTTCAACTTAACTAGGTTTTCTGAGTGCATAGAATCTATGCCATAGATGATGGCTGGACTGTCGGTATAGTGAACGTCCATTGCTCGTTTTTGTTCTTTAGGTTAGGTATCAAAACACATTTTATTTATAACTCCCAATGTCCAATCGTGTTCTTCGAGACTTGCTCAGTTCTTGTTGTCCGTGTACGTGCTGGCCACTCCGTGTATTGACATACGTCAGGGACGATTCTTGTTGTTTTGTTCAGGATTCTACAATTTCTAGAGTGGATTGTGTTTGACCCAGTACCTCTCCACTGGTACTCAGGAGGTAGGAGCTCGGCTGGTTTGGGTAGGCTGCCGGCAAATGCATAATACATACGCACACTCCAAGCGGGATGTACAGTGCGACACACAAGAATAGAATATAATAAGGACGCCACTATCGCAAATAAATAACTTACTAAAACAGCTTGTGATGTACAATAGACACTGTTCAGTAAAATATCTGGAGGATTCTACATTTTAAGCGTTTAATTTAATACACAACCGATATTTTTCCATTTTACTTTATTCTAACCTCTTAACGTAAACGTAAGAAGACGTTTCACGTTTGACATTTAACAACGTTAGACGTTCCGTTTCTAATATTTTATATCGCACGCACTGTAAGTGACGATCTTATCACCCCCACTTTGAATTAAATACAGACCAGAAGGGGTGGAATCAAATAATTAGTACATAATTATATATTGATGGGTGGAATAAGACACACGTACGTATTTCAATACCACCTACATGCCCAAATCAGATATTAGATTTGTCAGCTGAAAAATAATTAATTTAGTGAAACTTGCGTATCTAGGAACGTAATCATTTTTGTACACAGGGTCTTGTACGAACACATAGAAACATTATGACATTACCACACGCTTATTCACTCGCAGCACGGCATAATGTACTCTAAACTTATACAACCACGAATGCATGTGCTGCATAACATACGTTGGTATGACGTGGAAATAGCCAAAACAAACCTCATTTATAGGGACACACATACACACCAATGCAAAATGACAAGACACACTCAAAGATTTTCACACGCACATTAAAATTTATTTATCCCGAAATTGCCAGCACAAACCAGTAACGCAAGTTCTTTAATTTATCACTTTTCTAATCTTCATGTAGCCTAGTAAAAATCAGGGGCCTTACGGAAACTGCTGTTGCGACACCAAACTAATGTTAAATCTACTCAGTTGGAAAATCACGCCACCACAAACCGTATCTGGGCGCGTTAAGGTTCACGTTCGCGTGATTTTTCAACTATGTGGATTTAACGTTAGTTTGGAAACGCAATAGCAGTTGTCCGTAAGGCCGGGGGTCAAAACAATAGAATTTAGACAGATATCATTAGAAAATAATATAGGCGTTCCACTCATTACCGAATACGAGATCAAATTGATATTAAAGGGTTACTTTCTTTAAAAAAACTACAAAAGACATAAAGCAGATTATTCATACTTGTTTTTTTTTTTTTTGTAAACAAATTTTGGCTTTGCGCAGTTATCATATATTACCATTGTAACTGTCACAAATGTCATTGTCAATTTTTTTCAAGTGACACTGCATTGAGGGGAAATTGCTATGGCGAAATAGTGAGTGCGACTAAAGTGGATTTCTGTAACGTAACTACAATTTTCGCGAAATGGCAGTGCCATATTACAATTATTACTTAACGATCTATGAAGAGCGCGAACGGCGTAAAATTGAAAGAAAAGGGACGTGTGTGATCCCTTCGATATATCCGAAAAAGAGTTTCAGCGACTTTGGAGAGTCATAAAGCCGATGACTTTCTATAGTAGAAAAGCTAAGACTCGACTTGGAGCCTCAAAATGCGGGCTTACCAGCGCATCTGAAGGTGAGTATTTTTCCTACATAATTCAATTCTATCTTGGTAATTCAAATACCACATGGATGCATCATACAATATATAATATCAGCATACAATAGTATAAGGTTAGGTTCTCTTTCTCTCTGACTTTGACCATAATCTGTTACGTCAATTTAATGCCTAGTTATAAAATATCTTGTTCTAGGTCCTGTGCTCAATTCAATTTCTGGATAATGGTGGGTACCAGCGGCAACTCGGGCAAGACCATACATTGTGCCAGGGTCAAACAACAGTAGGCAGCTTCCTCGGCCAGTTTACCGATTCCATTTATAGTAGGTAGTTATCTAGTTAGTATTTTGTTCTAAGAGTTTATAGTTTATTATTATTAACTAGTTAGTACAAGGAGTTTAATAAAATTTGCAGGCTCTTCAATGAATGGGTACACTTCCCTGGGACAGTGGCTGCCCGAAGAAGTGTGGCTTCAGCCTTGGAGCTAAGTCCAATGTGTCAGATATATTGGGGCTTGTGGACTGCACACATATCAAAATATTCCCGCCGTCTGGGCCCCAAGGGGCTCAATACGAAAACAAAAGGAAGAATGCACATACCATCAACGTTCAGCTGGTAAATAGTACTATATAGGGTTACGTGGAATGTGTGTACTAAGCGAAAAGGGGTCCGTTATACTCATCATTATTAATAACTTTTACTATGAGACCATTACTGAAAAAAACAGCTGTTCCATGTTTTGTCGAGTGTGAATGATCGTTTTCTATGGAATAGCTGATATTTATTTCGCTTTCAGTGTTGGTCTCATAGTAGACATTGTTCACAATGATGGGTATTAGGGATCCCTTTTGGCTTAGTACAACCTTTCTGTAGTACAACCTAATAGAGTAAAACTGATATCTTAATTTCTTCTTTCTATATGCTTACAATGTCAAAGATTCATACAATAACTATTGTATTGTATTATTTTATAACTATTTTATACTGTTATTGTATAACTATTGTAATATAAAGACTGTATGGAAAAACTTATTGTTAGCATATGTACTTTGTTACGTAGGTACTAAATTTCATATACTTTTTTCATAGGTGGCAGATTTCGAATGCCGGATTTTAAGCATCAACGCCAGATATCCTGGAAGGGTGCATGATGCCTTCATATGGCGTCATTCTATGATTCGTGAAGAGATGAATAGACTTACCGAGAGGAGATTAGGGAAATTCTATCTTCTAGGTATGTGAAGATCGTTCAATACGTATGTATTAATTACTTGACTGTTCCGGTGGCTGTTGGTAGTGAATCTACCATCTGCATTTGGGGGTGTGGGTTCGATTCCCACCTAGGCCAAACATACATGTAATGAACATTTGTGTTTGTTCTCTGTCTGAATGTTAATATCTATTTAAGTATGTGTAAAAAAAAAAGAATTTATATCAGAATATGGCAGCCATTGTACAAGCTTTGCTTAGTTTGGGGTCAGATGACCGTGTGTGCAAAATAGTCTTAGATATTTATTATTATTGATGTTACAAGTTTACTGAAAACATTTCTAAGTGACTTGATCATTGAACAGCGCTACACCGACTGGCATTGCCAAGTCAGGAATGGCATTGAGCGCACCAATGGCTACTTAAAGGGAAGCCTGAGATGCCTAAGTATGGACAGATTCCTCCACTATACACCGGAGAAGGCTATGCAGATCATCTACGCCTGCTGCATTATATATAATCTAATGAAACATTTTAAGTAAGCATTCTATAAATCAAAGTATTCATCATTAGCCAGAAGACGTCCACTGCTGAACATAGGCCTCCCCCTTTAACCTCCACACTGAACGACATCCTGCCATCTGCATCCACTGGATGCCCGCGACTCTCACAATGTCGTCGGTCGATCAAAGTATTAATTTAGACAAATACGTATATGTATTTATTAAACACATGATGTGGAAAATTTGGAACTATCGTTGACACCATTTTAGAATACTTATACTGTTCAGTATTCATAATTATTTAAATATTACAGGGTGTTGATGGAGGAAGTCAGGGAAGAGCAGCAGGATGGAGAAGTAGGCGATGCGATCAACCAGACACCTGTGGGTCTTCTTCGTCAAGCCCAAGCCAGAAGAGCAGAACTTCTCCAAAATTTATATTTCTTACAGTAAAATAATATATGTTATGCTAGGAACATCAAGTTGTGTACACAAAATGTATAATATTATAATTTATACTATCTTAGGTTCTGTGCTGTTTTACTAATGTAGTTATAATTATC
The DNA here is from genome assembly GCA_949125355.1 of Agriopis leucophaearia. NCBI lineage: Eukaryota > Metazoa > Arthropoda > Insecta > Lepidoptera > Geometridae > Agriopis > Agriopis leucophaearia. Next base: position 15,432,621 of record OX421262.1, read on the forward strand.
TAGTACAAGTATGTAAATATGTTATTTTATTTAAAATTTAATAAATAAATGTGATGGTGGTGAAATTTCTTGCTCTTTTTCTCCAGCATCCTAGGGATTTACGAATGTGGCGGTAAATTATCATTAGCATGGAGTACTTTCTCAGGGTCCATGCAGAAATAAAAAAACATGACTTGATTTCTAATGTTTTTATTTGATAATTTAAATACCTATGTTAGTTTGCAAATTAGAAACTTGGAAGATTGTATACCTAATAAATTCAGTTACTCCTGTCTGTCCTCTCATTCTGTCCCTGAATTTAAATCTAGGGACAAAGAAAAGTTTTTTTTTCCTTAAGTCTAAATAAAATATCAAAATCAACAATTGTTAAGTTTTGTACCAACTTGGCAATCACAATCAATCAATACTGCCATTAAGGCAATTAAAACTTAATACTACTTAATCAGTCTCAATACATTGTTAAATGTCCTACATAATTTTTCTTCCTTTTTCTTCAATCAGTCTTGACTTAAATATAAAAAAAAATGTTTTTATTAATCGTTTAACAGGCAAAATAAACTACTAAAACTACCGCCATTTGGGCAATCACAACACAGCATCATCAAAAAGGTTATTCCGTCTCAGGTCCCGTTATGGTCTGCGCCTGAAGTAAAAAAGGAAATATCAAATTTAGCATGTTATCTTACATAATATTAATGTGGAAATGTAAAGGTTTGTGTGAAAACGGCAGTCACTCACTGGGAGCATTCGCTTATTTAACGATGCAAGATTGAACTTAAAGTATTCACATTACAATACTGCGCTAGCTCTACTCACTGAGGAGCATTTGATGTTTTAACCTCTTGCACTGTGAACGTTAGAAATTGTAGCTCTGTGTGTGAGGATTCGAAAGTATCATCAAATCTCTTGTTTTAACATTCACTGAGCCTGCGCCTTGAGACAGTCATGTTATATGTGTATATTTATGTTAAAAATTGTATCTCACATGTGCATACTGTAATGCTCAGTTCTCCACACTCACTATTATCGCATTACAAGTTGCGCACTGTAATGCTTGGTTTGCCCCACTCACTGATGTAAAGCACAAATCTGAATTTATACATTACAAGCGAATGCTACCAGAGAGTGACCACTTTAATGTGTACTCATGTGTTTACTCTTCTTAAACACTCGGCAACAGTTCTTAACAGTAATAGATTTAAATGAAATTTATAATGGATATAGATAACACTATTCACATGACGCTGTTGAACATTGAACATAAATAATAATGCTGTGTTGTACTTACAAAACAGCAGCATCCTAATAGTACACGGTGAACGTACTGCGATCCCCAAGCCGCCTGCCAAGCGTGGGGATTATGGCAACACCTCTCTCTATGAGGGAGGCCTTGTCCAACAGTAGACTTAAATTGGCTGATGATGTGATGTGTACTTACAAAAGGTTAAGGTATTCCTCCATGACGGCGTTACTCCTGCGCGCTTCGGTGAGTGAGTAATTCCTCCTTGAGTACATTGCTCCTGCCCAATTCGGTAATTCTTTTTTCATTTAATTTGTTTCTCCGTGCTGCTTAGGTGATTAATTCCTAAAATTTCATTTTATGTTGTAGTGTTAATAATACAAAAAAGGATTTTGGTACTTGATCGATCTCGGATATTTAATGTAAACATTTACTCACATTTTTTTGCCTTGGGCTCTGCATTTTATAATTCAATTCAATTAAATACTTTGCTGAATAATTCAAAGATACACTTTCGCCGATTATTATTCTGTGATTAAATAAATATTTTTATTTGCGAAACTGTTGAAATTTGACTGAACTTGTCAACGTCAACGTCAAATTCACTAAAATGTCATTTAATGGCCGCGCCACACTATCAAATTGAATAAAAATGAAGCAATCAAGCCAAATTGAATGAACTAAACTACAGTGGTTTGGCTATACGAGAAGACGACGAGATAATAGTCTCGCGCGTGTGCCATGTTAGCGTTATGGACTAAACTGCCTACAACGACAAATTTTGGCGGTGCGCGCGCGCGCTATCTCACGGTCGGCATGTTAGGCCTACTGGATTGAGATTAAAATGTAAATAATAATGACAGTGAATGACTTGACATCATGGGCTTGTTACATTGTTAAAAACTAGGTTAAAAACCTAAAACTAGTCATTGCATAATACTGACATTGGCAAATGAGACGTCAAATAGCTGTCTCTATGGGACGTCAAATAGCTGTCACTGTCACTTTTTAGGTTGAACCCGTTGAACTTGTCTTGTTATTATTAAATTAGTTTATATCTAGTTCATATAAATTAATTATCTCAGTTGAGTTGATAAATGATAGTTATTTTTCAACTTTTTAATAGTTTTACTTTATTCAGAATAATTATGTCTTTAGTTTTAAGAAGATGTCTTAAAGCCAATGGCTGCTTATTTTCTTCAAGTAGTACAAATGCATCCCTGGTTTCAACAAAAGCTTCGGGATCCCCTCGAAGTTTCAGTGATGAAAAGATTACGAATGAGCCGCAGTTCAGCCACAGTACTATCATGGTTGAAAACGGCCTCAATGTCCACGAGCTGCCTCTGGTTATTCGTAAGTTAAAAATGATACCGGAAGACGACCAAAATCCGTCCACCGAGCCTACAAAAAGTTCGCCAGATTCCTACAACTACCCACTCATACAAGAGGAATTTATGCAATGTTTGTACCTACGAGATGTGTTTTCCCTTCTTACAAAATGTACCAAAATTACTCCAAATATAGCTTTGGGCGCAATTGAACGCATTTATGACCTAGAGAAGAATCCACCATCAGCAACTCCCATGAATGTTCCAATTGATAGTGACCACATTAATTTAGCGAAAGGTGCGATATTAGACAAGTTGCTGAGAGTTGTGATGAAGACTGAAGACACGCAGACTATACTGAACATATTAAGCACTGTGTCAACATTCATTAACCCGTACAAGCCTAGATTTTCTGATGAGCTGCTAATACGAGTAATTGACAACAAGCTAACTATCGAACAGCTGTGTCAGTACTTGGACTTTTTGATAAAAAATAAAGCGAACCCACAATATTCGGAGACAATTGACAAACTTTGGGTTGGTTTTCTAGAGAGAGAACAGGATATTGATGCTCAAAACATTGTCAAAGTTTTTCAAGTTCTTAATGGTCTTAAATCAAGTAAGAGAACAATATTGACCTTAGTGGAACAAAGGTTTACAGATGTTTGGCCTATGATAAGTGTATCTGATATGCAGGACATTCTAAATGTCTTTGATGATGAGAAATATATATCTTTGCAATCTTGTGCTGTAGTTGGCACTTGGGTTTTTGCTAATATTCATGCAGTACATCAAGAATCAATGCTGGACATCATCCTGAAGCTTACCCGATTGAGGTATACTGATAATCAAATAGAAAAGGCTGTAGAAAAGTATATGAGACTGAAAGGTTCAAAAATTGACACACCCATATTGGTGGTAGGCATTTTAAACTACTGCTTGCAGTTTCAAATACAAAACAAACAAATACTGAACGCTTGTTGTGAATATTTTCTAAACAATGCAAATAATGTGCCAAATAGTGTCTTGAAATCTATAATTTATCCATTTGGATATTTGAATTTTGATCCCATCAAAAGTTCTGATTTTTGGGCTCTTGTAGAAAGTAAATTGGAAGAAAACTTTCAGAAAATGAGTACAGATGATATCTGCTCTATAGTTATGTGCATGATTTACATTGGGAGATATCCTTTGAAACTGGTCAATAGGTTGTTCAACTCAAAATATTTGTTGAAAATTGGCAATCCTGAGACTTTGAAAAAGCTTTATTTGTTAGACACTGCCCTGTCCCTTGAATGTAGAGAGTATTCCGGGCCACGGGTACCAAAAGTCCAATGCCCAAAACCGGTCACACAAGATCCCCGCATAAGAAATATCATCAAAAAGAGCAAACATATATTTGATAGTGTTGTTGGTGGAGAAAATAAGTTATCTGTAGCTGTCATGGTTCCAAACTATTCTGATGAAACTTATTTAATAGATATATTGCTACATTCAACGGGTTTGGGCGGTAATACTTTTAGTTGGAAAACAAAAGCTGCCAGGAATGAAAATGTTGCCATTTTAATTCATTTGCCTGATCATTATTGCTCGGATAATGATCAATTAGTTGGACCTCAAGTTATGAAAAAAAAGCATTTAAAAATATTAGGTCTTAAGGTTGTCAGCCTGAAATATTCTACCCTGAGCCAATATTATACTTCTTGCAATACAAGCGGGTTTAGTAAGTACCTTGAAGATAACATTGGTAATCCAGAGGAATGTACTGATATGTGATATAATATATATACCCATGAATGAGTACTATGTATAGTGTAGATATAGATAAATTAGTCATGATTTATAGTTTATTATATTTGTGATAAATATAAAACAAAAAGCAAGAATTATACAGGATGTAAGGGAAACATGAAAATGAAGACTGGTGATAGAGCTGTTGATTAAGTCAAAAAACAAATTTAATGTTCGCAATGTAATGCAAATAAAATATCAGCTGACGCTAGACCTGCGCCAAAAAAAAAAAAATGTTAAAAGGTTACGTTTTTGAATTTTGATGAAGTGTCAAATGTGATCTATTAAATTGGCCCCACTTAAGTATAATTGGCTTCCGGATCATTTCCCTTACAGCTGGTATAAATGGTTCAAATGATGCCAAATTGTTCATTAAGTATAAAAAGTGCCTTATAAATTATCTTATAGCAAAATATTTATTTACCCTAGTCTTCCACAGATAAACTTAGTAGACTTGTTAATATAAGTATAAACAGATAAAATATATTTTGTTATCATGAAGGTTATGTACTTAGCTTAATTGAAATAGGAAATAAAACAACCTTTTAATTATTATTAATTTTATTTCATTATACTCATAACATCTTCCTCTTAGATTATTTACTCACAGACTAATTTCACTAGAATTATTATTATTTGAATATTTTAATAATTTCTTAAAACAACTTTTACATTTCGAAATATTTCTATGAAAAACTCGTAACAGATCAAAATGTTTTACATAACTAGTTTACCACTCGGCAACCTCTATGTTCGTTATTGCTCAGCGATTGTTACAGGCTAGTGTTACAGGTTACAGACTCGCACTTCAATAGGTTCAATTTTAATAGACAAATTACTTGACGGACTCTAGATCCATCATACAGTCCCTATAAAATAAGTTTTCCAAAATACTTTTCAAGACAGCCTTGTTTATTACAATTTTATGTAATAATTGATTTACAGTTATTATTTAAATTACAAATGAGATGTAGAATTTGAATCAAACTGACTGACGCAGAGTTATCTGGTAGGCTTCAATTCGTGGGGGTGGCGTTAAGGGTGCATCTACACATCGTCAGTGAAATCACAGATAGAATATGGCATTGTAAACGTTTTGTAGACGTCACGCATTGTTACATAGCCAGAAATGACTAAGTACACTATAATTTATAGCCATAATGGTGTATCACAGCAACTCTAGCTTGAATATTAAATCGTAAAGAAAGTATTAACGCTGACTCACAGCCTAATATCTAAGTAGGTAAATTTATAGTAATTATATCAACATTTCATAACTTTTGTCGAAATATTTACAGCCGCTTAGAGGCAGTTAATTGTTGGCGTTTAATTGTTACTGCGCCTGTTGTTATTTGGCTTACCTACTACCTTTTCATGTTGTTTTTGAACTAGCGACTTTAATTTTAACACTAATATGACTGAATTACGTACACGAAATTACAGCTATTCAGAAAGAGGTAACTATGTGCATCTGTCATGACAGCTATGTATGTGACTTCTAACACGTATGATGTAACGTAGATACCTATTTTAATTATTACTTGTCATAATGAAGATTCACTGCAATTGCCTATTCTAATTATTAAATAGTTCTATAGGTTATTTAGCTTACCAAGATTAATGAAAGTTATGAGGTTTTGGCACATAATGCTCCAAGATACTCGAATAAGATGTTACTATTTATTAAGTATTCTACCTAGACCTCATGGGTAACTCCAAACTGCGTATCAGAAATGTAACTTTTTGTTACCACCATCCTAGCTGAACAATAGGTGCTGTGATACCTACTTTGAATAAATATATTTTATTTAGATGAATAAGTATGTATACCTAATCCAAATAAATATAACTATGTCAATATTATCGATAATAATTGTATATAATTCAATAAAATGTAAATTTTATATTTGAAATAAAAGTAGCGTTTTTTACATACCTATTTAGTAGGCATAAATATAGTAGTTATTTGTAGATATATAATAATTTTCTTGAAAGGAAGATATGTGATCACTAATCTGTTTAAAATTTTGCTTTAATTTTATATCACTACGTGATGGGAACACTTCTAAAAACTCAAATTCTCGAGTTAATTCGTTTGAATTAAGTTTTGATTGAGAAGTAAAGATAATTTAGAATTATTTATACTTAATTTTATTAAGTTATTTTAAGTTCTCGTTCTAATTTATGTGACAGGAATTTAGAGCTTGCTCTTTTTACCCGACAACGGCGAAGCCAAAATGAATATATTATTGTAGCGTGAAGTACAAATCCCGACGATGGACGTTCTTAAAACTTCAACTGATTCAGACAAATGGAGTGCCAAAAGATTTGTGTAGGTTCAGCTCAGCTGTGAGGTTCAGTCAGGGATGGTCACTGGGTAGGTGATTTCATCATACACACTTCACACACATTCGACACTTACACTCACACTCTCACTATTCAACATTCATGAACTTATATGTAATATCGGTGCCGGGTTTAATTTTTTTTTAAGAATGAAACTTGACTGTAGTTTTGCTTCCGAGGTGTTTTCAATCGTACAGCTCTGGGTTGTTTCAAACAGTTTTAAGTAGTAATTCTCCACTGGAATGATATCAAATCTACCTAAATATCTTTTCTTATTTTACTATGGCATCTACAATTAATGAAAGAATTTAATAAATGCAGTTAAACGCGCTTAAAATTTAAAAAAATACCAGAAACATGTTAAATGCCAGTTGTTATTTAATTTTCCAAGGCAAGTAAGTATCTAACATTCCATAAATAGATCTTTAAGGACAGATAAGTAATGTATACATTTCGAATTCATAAAAATATCCTATTAAGTGAAAATAAATATTTTTAAACCTATAATTCTTTTAAAGTACATTTTAGAAATGTAAATAGGTACTCTGTACCTACTTTAGTAGGCATTGGTGTTTTCTAGCTCTTAGTATTTGTTGCACCAACATTCATAGCGTATTATTAATATGAAAGAATTTTAGTTTAAAATAGATAGCTTGGTTATTTTTCGGAAGAGGTTGTCTATTTTTTATCACCAAAATACTAATGCTACATAATTATAATACTCATAATAGTGATTGATATCTGTTAGAACTTTCTTAACGTACGTAACTATTAATATCAATTTCGAAAATGAAGTTATATCAAGTATTTTTGTAGTCAATAGCAAATTCCCTTGAAAATGGGTCCTTATACTAAATAATTATACAACATCGATACCTATTTGGCAGTTATCTAAAATTAGGTATTATTATGAAGTAGATTTTAGTAACACTAAATTTGTGATAGAAATTAAAATTGACGAGTTAAGAGTAGGTTACAATATTAAAAGAAGCCATGTTTAAAGTCCATCAGACAAATTTGGAGCGAAATATGGAAATTTGGGTTAACAAAATAGGTTTCGACTTTTAAAATGTAGGACAATTATTGACAATCTACCCGTTAAAATTTATATCAACGTACTATTATTACCTATGTATTTAGGTATATACGCGGTATATCTTTCTTACTAGCCGTGCAGACTTGCGTGGACAAGATTTTAAACATGGCTTGGCAACATTCTGGAATGTCTCTTTAAATCATGGGCATAGTAAGTATCTACTATGTCCATGCTTTAAATGGATACTTAAAGTACATGCTACTAGAAAGGTTTGACAAAATGGAAATGTTAAACTTTATTAGGTAGGTACAGTCTGAATGATTATGATTATTTGGGTTTACATTTTAGTTTAGCCATTGGCCGTCATATCTACTTAGTTGTCGTTTCTTACATACCTACTGTATATTTTACTGTATTTACTGTGTATTCCTCTGTACCATATTATATATTGTTACTATGTATTTCATATTATTATATGTATTTGTAAATAGGTGTTTTTAACAATATGCAATGTATATATGTTGGTTAGGTATAAAGAGGTAAACGTAGCTACATAAATGGTTGAGACTAGTTCAGTTTTACAATTTGGTGTTAGGGTTACTATTCTTTAATATTTCTTACCCAAAAATATCAGGCTTACCATTCCTTTTTACCCAATAATAGTCAGTGAGATGAATGTACACGATTACAGTAATAATAAACTACCTACGCGAGTGTGCGCCACAAGTTTCCGAGACAATCGCACTTTGATTGCGATAAAACACTTTAGTCTATAACAAAACACTTCCTAATGCTAAAATATTATATTTAAAATAGTCCTTATAGAACGTTTTCTGTACCTACGTTGGTATCTACTTACCATAAAACCTTAAATAATGTGCCGTCGCTCACACTGAGCAACCGGCCACAAGAGCTGGAAAATACTTTTAATAAGTACATTTTGTATGGTAACTGCGCACACTGAGCGTTCGAGTGGCCGTTTCCGAGCAGCAGCACTCGTTTTTTATGGTTGCATCGTGTCGTCCGCCGCCCGCGCACACACGACCACAGTCGCCGGGTTCACCCCGTCTCAGTGTATTTTCTCTGTCTTAGTATATTAATAATCAAGAACGTAATCCAGAGTGTTTCTGTTTTTAATCACAAACAAACACGTCGGACTCCTTTAAAATGCGGCGTAAAAATGTGTAAACTTTTAGCCACTAGTAGTTACGACGGGTGGTCGCGTTTAAGCCACCAGTGGCCGTGAATGGTGGCTGCATCTAGTGGCTCGGCCTGGCCACCGGTGGCTCAGTGTGCGGCAGCACAATGTGTTTAAACACAGGTATAAGAAATTTACGGAGACGTTATTACTTTTTGGTGTAATATTTTGTATTAAGACATAACTACTTCAAAAAGTGACTAGAGTTAATTAAATTTTAGTAATATATTTAGTACCGTCCATAGATGTTCGTAATATCGGGATACGTTGATTTTTTCACGCATCAGTCCCACGGTAAGTTTTTAGTTGAGCAGACGTAAAATCTTAGAACAAAACAATCATATTTACAAAATATATCATATAGAAATCTTCATTCACGATTTACCATCACAAATGTAAACGTTTATAAAGTATCTACGTCGTAATATTAACGAAATAAAAATAATATAAAAATGCTACAAAACAACCGCCGATGTACTAAGTCGCAGTTAAAGTAAACAGCACTAAACGATATCACTTAAATATAACTCTTAGCTAGTCTAACAACCGAACGAACATACGTAAACGACAGTAAGGCTTCTTTAGACTCGTACATACGTCATAAATACCTATACAACAGTGAATAAACTCCAAAACAACACTAAACAGTATCAACAGAATATTAAAACTAACATGTACAAGTCAAACGCAGAGTACCGAAGTACGAACGTAAATTGAGTACTCGACGCGAACTCGCCGACCGAGTAGCACTAATAGTTATAGAATCACAAAGATTTTTCATAAGGGCGGCGCGCGAATAGGGCGCGCCTGCGGACAGTTCGAGAGAGTCGCGTGGGGCGGCCGCCACACACACCGGACCTAGATCCATGCTGTCTGTACTCAGCCTGACTGCAGTGTGTTGTACAGCCTTGTTAGCTGTACATGTGTGCGTAGGAGAGTCCGGTGCGCGAGGCGGCGCGGTGTCGTGTTGTGCGCCGGCGCAGCGCGTTCACGAGTAGATGGTGATCACCTCGCGTCCTCCGCCGCGGACCATCAGCACCTTCTCCAGGCCTTCCGTCAGTACTTCCAGGAACTCCATATCTGGAACATACATTTTTAGATGATGTTACATTTATCGCAAAAGTTCCTACACCATCTATTTCATAATCCGAAGTATGATGCTACGAATTTATAGCAGGATGCTACGAAAATGTAGCGAGATGCTACGGATTTGTAGTTAGATGCTACGAACACGTAGCAAAGTGCTGCGACTTTGTAGCATCATTAGTGAGACGCCACAACCCGTACCGCGCAAGGGGCTGAGTAGCCTCTGTTGTATGCAAGAGCCCAACCCAATTTCCGACATTAAAATGAAATATATATTTTTTTCCTAGCAATTTGACATTATATGTTCATTTATTATAATAATATTCGTCGACTTAAATTGCTGTATGATATTATGCTTTGGAACGTTCATTCGAGCGGGGATAAAGTGACGAATAGCGGCGATTTCCTTACGCACCGCCACCGGTGCCTAACGCGCGTCGTGCACTTTTCGCTTACGCCGACATGCGGTGCGTAACACATTCGACAGGTTAAGTTACAATCATGTTACACGCACGTGGCAAAAAATTCGTAGATCTGCTACGTTTTATAGCGTAGAGGTCCTATACCGCTACGAAATGCTACTTTTTTCAATTTATTTAAGGATCAACAAACAGTATACAACAAAATATAAAACTAGAGAGGTAAAGAAAAAAATCAGCTAGTTGTGATACCAGCATCGTTGACCACGGATTAGTAACACTACACTACATAATAAAAAATCTTATTAAGGGTAAAAGATTCAACTCACAGTTGGATTCCCTTTCGTACTTGGTGTCCCGGGGCGGGCCGGGCAGGTTCAGTATGACTAGTTGTGCGTCGTGCGACCGCGACACGATCACCTCGTTCAGTTTCACGGCGGTGTGCATCCGCCGTACAGTGCCTTCGTCCCTGGAAACATATCACACATTTTAAGGTAAACTATGGCTTACGATATCATCATAATCATCGTTGACAGCTCATTCAGCCCACTACAGGACATAAGCCTCCCCCCTCTTTCGCTAATGTTCCCTATTTAATGACAGTATCGTCCATGTATTTCTGTTTGTAGTCTTCCTGGTGTTAGAAATATAGCTTCTAAAATTAAAAAAAATATAATGAAAATACTGTAGAATGTTCAGTGAAAGAATGGCGTCATATATTGCACATTTTAGTTAAGATATTATGAGGACGAAACATTTTATAGCCTATTTAGTAAGGGTTCAAAAAGACACAGACTTTAAAATTGTTGTCGCATTATCATTAGCAGACTAGGTATATATAGTTAGTCGCAGAATAGGATAGTCATTATTCATCGTTAGCAGGTATTTATGCCTATTCTAAAGGCACAGAGAAAAGCAGCCATGTTAGCACCGACAGAAAACGATGGTATCGCTCTCCATACATTTATGCTTCGCTTCCCTGTCGTTTTACGTTTCTACTGCGTGTTAAGCAATTTTATCAGTCGCAGTTGCCACCTTGTTGACGTTGTTATTATTTATTCAACTAATCATAATTATATATTTTATATACTTTTATATATTAGTATATTATAGTTATTTTAGGTTATTTAAGTATTAGAATGTAAGTATCATATTTTTCACTATTTCACGCCCCGCCTTCTACCTTCTGTATGAATCCTCTCCATCCTAAGGTTGCCTGGAAGAGATCGCTCTTAGCGATAAGGCCGCCGATTGTTACACTAGTTTGTTTTGTTTAAAGCTATTTTATCGTGTAATATGTTATTTGTGGTGTGAACAATAAAGAGTTTATCTATCTATCTATCTGCGTTTGTAGTACGCGATGGGATAGATGACTCGTCGTCGTCCCCGGGTTATCGTTATTATACTATCGTTTTCTATCGGCGCTTGCATAGTAACACCTAGGTCAATGGCCGTTTTTTGCTGAGCCTTTGGAAGAGACTATAACTGGCTTACGCGGAAAGGGTGTACTAAGCAGAAAGGGGTCTATAGTAATCATCAATATGTACAACCTTTACTATAGGAGCAACTTTGAGTTTGCTAAAAAATATCAGTTGTCCCATAGAAAACGATCATTCACACTCGAAAAAATGTATACAACAACTGATATTTTTTTCGCGATTTTAATATTGGTCCTATAGTAAAATTTGATTTATAATGATGGTTACTACGGACCCCTTTGGTCTTAATACACCCTTTCCGCGTAACCCTGTAGATATGACAAAAATAATAAACCAACTCACGGTGTGATATCGGCCATGGTGGGCTTAGGCTTGACGACGTCTCCGTTGGATGGCTCCATGTGCTTCTCGTCCGGCGATGTGGCGCCCTCGCACTGCGACCGTTCATCGGGCGAGTCCCACAATGAATCGATTATGTGCAACAAACTACTCCGAAAGTCGTCCTATACACCCCAATTTTTAACCCGGTTTTTCGTAAATGTCCAATTTAAAATCGCGCACCCGACAGTTGCACATGACGGATTCAAGGCGAATAAAACACGGGATGTCATACATTATTTAAATTGTTTAACAATAAAACACTACGGACAATCAAACATCCAATCTCTCGGGACCGCGCTGCACGCCTCGAGGTACTCGTCTAGCCTCATCATTGACCCGCTCATGCAATATCTGCTGTCGATTACTAAGATCGGGTCAATAGTAAGGCTGAATTCTAACCAGATTATCGAACGGTGGCTCTAACTCTGCAACTTTGTCAAATCAGCTTGAGATACAAGCCTGGCCAAGACAAATGACCTCCTCGAAGCGTGTTGCGTTGATAGTGATCAACAAAACAAATTAAAGTGAACAACTCAATGTGAATGAACTCGCCAAACATATGACCACCGTGTGTAAATTCGCTAGGACTCGTGAAACAACATTTATGGTTAGAATGGAAAACTTATCTCAAAATAGAAATAAAATTCAAACGATGATGTTTGGTGCATAATAAATTATTTTTGCTATCTTTGTACAGTTTATTATCCGTAGAAGTAATATTGTATGAAAATTATCACAGAAAAAAAACAAATATACAGATAATTTATCTAAGATATTAAATTGTACAGGGTTGCATATAAGCAATTTCATTACGAGTATCAATATCTATATGAAAATTGTAAACGACATGGATGTTTTAATTTATAGTATTCGTAAACCGAATAATAATGTATAGCTTAATTACATAATTTAGCTCAATTTCTCTGTTATTATAAGTTAAATTAGAAATAGATATATTTTCAAAAATATTATCGTCAAGAAGTTTGGGCTTGTTTCATCCCCCAACATCCCATAGTGGTCAAAAATAAAAAAAAATAACAAAAAATAAAACTGTCCAATTCGACTACTAGCAAATTTAGTCAATCCTGACACCCATGGCTTTAGATTAGAAATGCGAGTAGCTGCCTACATTTACCATATTATAATTTTTCATGCAGGATTGTCAAAAAAATTGCGTTTGTTAGTGCATTTTTAGGTGAGTACTAAGTAGTTGTGTCTTGTATATAATAGGTCGGGGAAAAAGTCTTTTCGTATTTTGTATGTATGAAGTTGTAGTAAAAATCTCATCGGTTGTACTGTTTGTATCTGGCTGGTTTTGATACCATTAAAAATAAGACATTTGAAAAGAGGAATACAAAAAGTAAAAAGCAATTTCCCGCCATTTTTCAATTGTTTTTTTGTTCGATAAAATGAGTGAATCTAACGAAGAAATTCGATATATTGTGAAATTTTATTACAAAACACTGAAAAATGCGACACAAGCCGCGAATAAAATTTGTGACATTTATGGACCTAATGCAGTGTCATCAAGAGTAGCACAATGTTGGTTCAAGCATTTTCAGTCCAGGAATTTTGATGTCAAAGATGCAGCTCGCTCTGGTCGCCCTGTTACGGATAAAGTCGATGCCATTTCTGAAAAAGTGGACCAAGATCGGCATATTAGTAGTTACGACGTAGCTGAAGACCTGGGGATTGACCACAAAACAGTTTTGACCCATTTGAAAATAACTGGGTATACAAAAAAACTCGATATTTGGGTGCCACACCAGCTCACTGAAAGAAACCAAATGAATCGTGTACTCATTTGCGATTCTCTATTGAAACGTAAAGAAACCGAACCGTTTTTGAAAAGATTGATCACTGGTGATGCAAAATGGATCACCTACGACAAGAATGTGCGCAAACGATCATGGTCAAAGGGCAGTGAAGCACCACAGACTGTAGCGAAACCCAGATTAACACGTAATAAGGTGATGCTGTGTGTATGATGGGATTGGAAGGGCATCGTTCATTATGAGCATTTACCGCCGGGCAAAACCATCGATTCGGATCTCTACTGCCAACAGCAGATGAGACTCAAACAAGAAATTGAGAAAAAACGGCCGGAAGTGATCAACATAAAGAGTGTGGTCTTTCATCATGATAACGCCAGACCGCACACATCTTTGGCCACTCAGCAAAAATTTAGAGAGCTTGGTTAGGAAGTGTTAATGCATCCACCACATAGCCCTGACCTTGCACCCTCAGATTTCCACCTGTTTCGATCTCTTCAGAATTCTTTGGGTAGTGTTAGATTAACATCAAGAGAGGACTGTCAAAACTACTTGTTGCATTTTATTGATCAGAATTCCCAAAATTTCTACAGCAACGGGGTCATGTCACTACCTAAAAGATGGCAACAAGTTATCGAACAAAATGGTACATATATATTATAATTAAATGTAATTAAACTTGAAAAAAATATGTCTTGAATTTGTTTATAAAATACGAAGAAACTTTTTCCCCGACCTTATATTTTGAGAAGCAGTTTTCGCTTTGGGAAAAAATCTTACTACTTAGTTGCAAAAACAAATTAATCTAGATGACTATCCTGCACTATACAATACACATGGTGATCTTTTATTAACGCAAAACCTCTTGCAGGCAGCTTCCGTAGATGTAGATCTATACTTTTCACTCATCATATCATATTATCATAATCAGACTTTTGATAGTCCACTGCTGTTAAGACTACCCCCGTAAGGGCGATTGGGCCATATCCACCACGCTGGCCCATTTACGGGTTGGCGGATTCACATACGCCATTTAATTTCATCTCTGTACTTATGCAGGTTTCTTCACGATGTTTTCCTTTACCGAAAAAACAGTGGTATGAAAATCTGTATATAAACTCCAAAGAGCTCATTGGTATTTGGTATTTGAACCCGCGACCTCACGCTATAAAGTCTAGCGGTCTCCCAAATGGCTCCCAAATAGGCCACGATGGCTACTTTTCACTAAACTTCCTAATTTCACAAAAACTTTACGCAAAAAAAAATGATTGAATTTCATAGGCGCAAGATGCGGCTTCTAATTCGGCCGGACCTCCGCGTTAGGTCTTATTAGAGATAGCGAAAAAATTTAGGAAATTTAGAGGCGCCTTTTTTAAACAACTTTAAAAAAGAAGGGGATTTTAAATTCGGTTGTTTATTTGCTAATATACTTGTTACCTCAGAACTCCGTCATTTATAAACCAATTTGTTTTTTTTTTCATTTGTAACGATATACTTTTAGATTTTTTAGTTAATAAATCAAAATAACTGGAAAAAATATGACATTCAAGTAAACGAAAAAGCGTATTTACTAATTCTGAAGTCAAGTATTTTTTTTTTTTTGTTAAGATGAAAAAATAGTTTTTAGGCGAATTATTTAAATTCATGGCACAAAACTCGTTAAATATGATGAAGCGAAGCTAAAGAGAGATTTTGCGTTAATTCAAAAGCATGTTGTATTGCGTACGATACGCTATATGATATGAAAAATACTCAAACATATTTTTTTGCTGTATCGTTGTAGACATATAATATGACATAATATTAAACTTACTCTAGAAAAACAACGAAGAACGTTTTGTATTCATCGGTCATATAGCACAGCGTCGATATAACGTAAGGGCCAACGCCCACCAGAAAGTCGAGCGGTGTCACGGCGTAAAGCGGCAGTGGAAAATTAACTCTTTCCGGTGTTAGATAGATAGATATCTAGTGCGTTCTTTTTATCAACACACACGTGTAACAGAGAGCGCTCTATATTGTCTTACTCCGTGAAATAACTATAATGTTCAATTAACTTGACATTTCACGATCGCTTGAAGACGGTGACGCCGCCATGACTCCAGTCAGCGTTGGTTGATTTTCATTGTAGTAAGGTACGAGTAAGTGCGACGAAGAGGTATATTATTTAAAAATGTAGAGTCGACATACCGTTCACCGTTTCAAGGTTGATATTCCGAAAACCCGTACGAACCGCTTTGATTCAATTATAATGTGCGAACCACTAGTATGTGGAATGCGCTGCCTGTATGAATATTATTTGATAGTTACAACCTGGGTCTATTTAAGTCACGATTGGATCTGTTTCTTCTATATACAAGCGAACTCCATCGTAGACCGCATCAAAAACCCCATGTTTCAACTTTCGAAACCTTTAAAAATGTACATAATAAACTAAGAGTAGAATTTTTGAATGCCTCGCTTCGTCGCACTTTGTTCATTCTGGCCAAGAGTGCCAATAGTAAGACATGTTCACCTTGTCGTCCTTGTCCTTATCTTCGGGGTCGGTGAGGGGAGGTGAAGGGGCATCCTCGTCGGCGGGGGGATCGGTTCCAGGCTCCGCGAACCGAACCTTGCTAGCAGTCTTTACGTCTGCGTGATGATGGTCCACTATGGCTTGTACCTGTACATTGGAGTGGCAGGTTAAAATGGGTTAAACCGATGATTTTACTAGTACCCGTAGAAAATATTCGAATTATGGCCATTTATTGGATTGTCATAAAGGCCGGCGCTCATAGTTAGCGAGGCACGGGACGGAGCGGCACGGCACACTTCGGCATGCTTAAGAATGCCGATGGATGTCGAAGGATCCTGTGGCATCCCACGTGAGGAAAGTTAGATTCAACCTTGTTTCAACTACTTAGCACTCACATTCCTTTAACGACATGAAGTTACCTATGCTTCTCATGTACCAAAGCGGGACACAGCATTTCACGTTATTAAGTGAGATGTTTCGGTCGTTTCGTGTTGAAATAAAGGAATGTCAGTGCTCATTGCATAGGGTTGAAAATCGTTTGTCAACAAAAAAACCTTTGTCGCGCCGTACTGTGATTCGCCGTCTGTAAGCGCTGGCCTTAAGTAGGCAGTAATAGTAAAGCCGTTAGTTAACAAAACGACGCAAGTCGGTCGGCCACTTGAGCAGAGTCACACCATTGAATTAGAATGCGTTGCTAGCATTGCTGTATGGTTATTATACATAAAATAGATTTTTCCAATATGAAAAAAACTCACTTTTTAAGGAAATATTGACATTTTATTAGTACATATGAAGTACTTATGACTTAAGCTCTATTTTAAGCGCGATACTAGAATCGCGACACTACTCGAGTATCCGATACGTTTATCGTATTGTGTACGAACGGCCTGTTATAAAAAAAGGAAGTGTATATTTCGTCAAAGAAAGTCGTGCACTATAATTATAATCTTAAGATTGTTACTATTCAGTGCTACATTACTTTGTTTAATTGGTTTACTATAATATACTTATTGGTGATATTGGTACACACATATCTACAAAGAAATGTAACAAATAAATACAGTGGATTTCATTTATTACGACTTTGGTTGTAGCCACCATTTAGCTATAACACCGTTAAATCTAAGTTTCTTGAATTTAAAGCATTAAAGTATGCTTTAAATTCAAGAAACTTAGATTAGTTCAAAATTCATGTGATTTTGGATGTAACGCCGAGTTCGGGTGTAGCGAAAGTTTTCAATGAATCATTTGTAATAAATTCCTAGAAATCCCATGCAGATACTGCAACCGGAGTCAGCTGCCAAGGACACAAAAAGCTTTTTTATCTTTGTATACATCCACAGATATGGTCAGCAACTGTGGAGACCTTTACTTTTTGTTTATAGATATTAACTAAGTAGGTAGGTAAGCGTGTTTGTTTCAGTTACAAAGTGTCTATACCTTTGCTTGTAACTACTTCCGGATATAACGACGAAATTAGAGTGGTCCCTTCATCGTCGTTATACCCGAAATCCACTGTATATGAAATAAAACAATATAATATTAGTATAAAGTTTATAATGACTTATAGCTTATTATAGATTATAGTTTATACTATAAACTATTAGCCATAATGGAGTAAGCAACTATTCAAATGGCGACAGCTTATACTTTTTTTTCTTGCCGTTTGAGATGATTTTGGCATTACACTTTTTATGCATTTGCCAGTGTCAACTATTTAAATATATTCAAGTTTTGTTAGATATCATCAAACAAGTCATAGTCAGAGTTAAGCAACGCAAGTCACTGTCAAGTCTAAATAATAATCTACCGTTATTACTCATTAAGACTCAAGTATATATTAATATATTATAATATTCAAGTTTAGTAAAATAATACTACGAAGTGACATGTTTTCTTCACGTTGGCGCCAAAAGCTTGGATCTTTTGAGCAAATTTTGTCATTATGACATTCGGCATTTTTCAAATACAAAAAAGACTAAAAAAAAGTACTAGCTAATGTCATCTGCAAATAGTTTCTACTGGCCAATATCATTACATAAACAGTGCACTTATGACGAAACTGTTTGGTGCAGATCAGTTAGGCGATACATGAAGATGTAAGAATAAAAATAGCTGATTTTTTTCAACCGACTTCAAAAAAGGAGGCTCTTTATTTGACTATCCGTTTTCTTTGTATATTAATTGTTACACTATCTTCGTCAATAAGCTACTGGACAGTTATGTGATTTTTAAAATAACAGGCTTAGTGATAAATATTACTAAATCTTATACAACTACTGAAGAAATTAATGAAATCGGTTTATAAAGTTCTGAGATATACATGTTCAAAGATTTTGTTCGGATTAGGAAGGGATGCACTATGCTTTTCCCGCAAAACATTAAAATGCTTATATCTTCATTAATTTGAACATATTTAGATTTTGCTTATGGTGAGCGGTTTTATTTATAGTCTGTAGCTTTTTTACAAGACAATAAAATAAAACAGTCCGATAGCTTATTGTGTTCTATACTTATTGTTTTTTTTTACTGAATATTATATTTCTCAAGGGTAGCTCCATTTAAGTTCGAAAAAATATTCCACATGGTAATCGTGGAAATTAAGGGGGATGTATCCCGTTTATTGAACCTTCCATGAAGTCGGTCATATTATATATTTTTTAATGTATTAATTATTATATATATAGAACCAAAAGCAATGTTTGTTAGTAAAGAAACATTTACAGGTAAATAGATGATTAACGTCGAAAGTTCAACATCGAAAGCAAACAACAGCTGCTAAGCTTAGAAAATTATTCAATCGTTAAGTAAACGTGGTAACATGGAGGTAAATCATGAAGCCAGTGAGGGAAGTATTACTATAATGTGACAGGCTTACATATAAACGAAATCTAGTCTAAACACCGAATCAAGCTAAAACAAAAATTAATTATAGATAGTTCAAGACGGTTCCCAACCTTTTCGCTTGTCTAAAATGTGAGTGAGCATTATTCTGCTCGTGATAGTTATTTATCTTAGCGTGCTTGTAAAGATAATATCTGTGTAACTCAAGAAAGACCTGGCATGAACATTACACACGTGCATTTTAACCGATTAGGAGAACTTGTACATCGGTCGCGCGTACGAACACACGAGTACATTACGTACTATAAAACACTATACTGTGAACACGACTAACATAAGTGACGCAGGAGTTTGCGATATATGATGCGCGCGCATATACTGCTACGAAGTAGTTTTCAATATATGGATGAGCGTACGCTACACGTGACCAATGTCAACGTAGGAGAAAGTCTAGCATTACTTATACACCCAAAGGTGTGGTGCACGTCTTCGTGGAACCATCTATACCTACAAATAAAGGTATTTAAAATAAAGGAAATATAAACATAATAATAGCTAAGTAATGAAAATAAGTGGACTGAAATCGGGGTAATGAGTCCGTTTTACCAGAGGCTGTTTTTCCTCCGCGTTTTCACGATAGTCCACGAAATTTTGCATCTGCATTGCAACCGACAGACAAACATGTTAGTTCTATCTTACAATGTACACGAAATGAGTATCAAATAGTAAACATTTATATAATATAAATAAAAATTACAACTTTTATTGTGACTTAGATCAGTATTAGGTATATAAGTGAAAAAAGGTGCATATTTCTTTTAGTCCGCAAAATTCTGAAGTAGAGACAAAAAGCGACGAAATTGTCAAGCACATAATGTATTTGCGCTTTTTTGTGTTCGGTAATTACAACACCTTCAGCACAATATCGATACAGCATTACACACAAGCTAAGATCCAGGTGTTTTCGTTAGTTCTTAGAACTTTGTTAAATTATTTGAACATTTCTTTTTTCGTCATCAACATAAATTGAGTCATTACATATATATTTCCTTTGGGGTATTCTGTAATTGTTTAGCACTATTTAAAGTAGACTTTCAATTAATTGTCACTTGTTTTTTTATTTGTATGAGAGCAGTTTTTTTACGAGTGTAGCCTACTTTGAATTGTGCTAAGAGGTAGACCCTCAGATATTCTCGTAACTAGTGATGCTTTAGTCGTGCGGCACGCAACACTATGTATATTAATGTTTCTTTTTGTTCTTCAACTTATACTAGTAAAATTATCTACAAAAACATTTAAAATAAATAAGTACATACCATTCCCAGGGTTTCCTTCTTGTTGAGCCTCAGTTCGCGCAGCATTTGGTTACGTTGTTCCATCATCAGAGTGCGTTCGTAGGTGTAGGCGGATATATCGCTATCGGTCTGTAAAATATAAAAATTAACTTGATGAAATTATTGGATGATAGATCGATAAAAGCAGGACTAGATGAGAAAATCTGAAATTCAGGGTGAATGGCACGCCTTGGAAGAGCCTTACATTATGTGAGGCTCATCATCATCATCATTAGAGAACTAATGATGATGATTCTCTTTAAGGTAATGTTATCATTTGTTGAGTTAGAAATGATTTGAAAAATTATAATTCGAAAAGAAAATTTCCGAAACTCCTTTCAGACGACCTTTAGGTTGTTAAACTTTAGTTGCCAACTCCATAAAGAGCTACAAAAATTCAAAAACTTCAACTCTAGGTGAATTGCTGCTTTAAAGGTAGGTTGTCAATAGATAGGTTGAACTCACCATTTCAACAACCTCAACCTCAGCCTCGAGCCGGAGCTGGTAAAGGAACATCTTGAGGTCTTTCTTCATCTGGATTGAGTTGTCTTCCATCTGCGCGACGGTGAAGATGCGCATCTTGCAGTTCTTCCAGGTGCGGTGCTGCTTCAACAAGAACGGAAGCAGCATCAGCATGCCGCCGTCGTGCACGATCCACCAGACGTCGATGTTCCCTGCCACCTGAATTGACGACATGGCATTAATTAGTTCAACTCGTTTTTTTTACAATGGAAATAACAAGCAAAGTGTCATGTTAAATGCCGTGGCTTGGGAGACGCCTACGAAAAACAAATTGATATTGGCTGATGATAATTTTAAATGCTGTTGTTTTTTTTTAAATATTCTATTTCTTTATTGAGCAACTAGCTGCGCCCTGCGGTTTCATCCGCGTGGTGATAAAAATCGGTGATGATGATGATGAAAAGTAGCCTATGTTTTAATCCAGGACATAAGCAATGTATGTTCCGAATTTCATCCAAATCCATCCAGCCGTTTCTGCGTGATTGAGTAACAAACATCCATCCATCCATACATTCATGCATCCATCGAAACTTTAACATATATGATATCGTATAAGTGTGATTAGTAAAAACTTACCTTCTCAGTAGAGTCCGGGAAGAAGTTGATTCCTTTGGGTACCAGCATGGCCATTCTGGCTGCAGTGACGGCTCGCACGGTCTGTAGGAAGCCCCTCCACCGCGGCTCTCCTCCGTCACACATCTGCTGCTCCGATTGCCGCCAGCCATACGGCCAGCCCACGATCACTGTGTTGGGTTTTAAACCACCCAGACCGCAAGTTTGCACTCTGTGGTGAGATATTAAGGCTTTAAATAAATACTGCAGATCATAGAGAAGCCAGATACGCTTGGATCAATTGGGAGTAAGTTTGGGGTCTAGTTTTGATCCCAGAATCAAAGTACTTGGCATCAAAAAGCTTGCTTCGAATTTAAAATACTTCAAACTATTTGACTTTAGGTTTAGAGTCAGTGTTTAAAGGCCTCACGAACAAGCTATTTGGTTCAAATTATTTATCAAAATAACTTGGATCCTAATTGCACTTATTTCGGAATCAGCGTATAACATGAAAGTTGTAGATGAAACTCACAAATTGCTCAATCCCTCAGGTATGTTTGGTGAGACGAGGACATCCACGAACCCCTTGACCTTCTCCTCGTTCATACACCGGCGCAGGTTCTGCTTGGCTGTAGCTGCCTCGCCGGAGCGCTTCGGGAAGTCACCGCCCAGCACCGACACACATACTGTCAGGCCTTTGCCTGGAATATTGGAATTTGATTGAATGAATTCATCCTCATAATGCTAACCTCTTGCTAAGTTACTTGTAAATTGGTATTGTGAATGATACAAAAAATCTCACCAGCTTTTAGTTGGTTAGCAAACGCCAGCATTTTCTTGTAAGTGGGCATTAGTTCACTGTTCAGTTTGGCTAGCACGAGGATCTGAGGGCGCCAATTCTTGGTGTGAGGAGGACCCTCCTCGAGGCGCAGGAGTGAGTAGCGAGCAGCCGAGAGGGCCAGACCTCGGAGGCCGTCACCCCATTCTTTCTCGGCTCTGTGTGGAAATAAATTTAAGTGAGACATGCGTATATTTTTGACGATAATTAAGTATCCCAAGATAGTCCTTAATGTACTTACCCGCGGTACTCGATGTACTTGTAGATGAGCCCCGCCATGCCCATCGCGATGAGTGCGTAGAACCATGACGTCATGAACATGATAGAAATGCAGAGCACCAGCCCCGCCAACGAGAGAGACCTGAGAGTAAAAGTTTTGAGGTATCATCATTATCTCACCCCATGACGATCCTCTGCTAGATGGACCTAAGTTTCTTACGGTACTACACAGATCTTGCATGCATTATCATGTGCGCTTTACAGTGAAGAAAAACATCGTCATGAAACCTGTATGTCCAAGAACCTCAAAAGTTCAAAGACATGACATTCACCAACATGCATTGGGCCAGCATGGTGGATTAGGGCAAATCCTCTCTCTCTGAGAGAAGGCTTTTGTCCCAGCAGTGGGAACATGAAAGGCTGATAGTGATGTGCTTGCTGTGTCTATCCTGAATACTGATAGAGGTCTGCGGTTATTAATTATACCAAGAAGTTACAAATACTTACCAGTGGTAATACTTGAAGCGAGGCCTCCAGTTGGGTGTCTTGAGCAGGGTCTGCAGCGCGCAGGCGAGGTTCACGAACCCATAGCACATGAGAAAGAACATCGACAGCAGAGGCGCCAGGATGTCCACGTTACCGAGCAGGATGCCGCACTGGCAGATCGCCATCGTCAGCAGCAGGGCTCTGGAGAAATATTTAGAATAATCAAACTTCAGCTGGAAAAGATCGCTTGTATCGATAAGAGCGGCCGCACAAATAGAAACACACTGAAACGTGAAAAAAAAAAAAACAGCTGCTCCATACATTTCGTCGAGTGTGTATGACTGTTTTATATGGACCAGCTGGTTTTTTGCGATTTAAGAGTTGGTCCATTAGTAAAAGTTGTTCATAATGAGGGGTACTATGGACCCAAAGATAAGATAATTCATATTACATCCTTTCCGTGTAATCCAGTACTGTTATTGACGTAACCATGCCGCCGCCGCCACTGTTCTCAGTTCTACTTTGGTGGCACGGAAACGTAAAAGACGCGATTTCTTCGTAAATAAAAATAGCTTTTTCCTTGCCAAAGAAGATTGCGAAGCTGTGCAAACGTTTGCGGCTACTTGTGTAAACAGTACTCCACGTTTCTCCGCACGTGAAACGAACCAAATTATTACATTATTGACTTGTACATATACACAGGAATTTTAAATAAAAATATTGTAAGGAAGTTAAATGGTGCAACAAATATAGGATGTTACTATTGCAGCAGGCAAAAATGACGTTGGCAGCAATAGGCTAGATTACTGTTTTTTTTTAAATTGTCCTATTAAAATGGAGCCCATAAATATAGCTGATTAATGAAAACAAAATGAAAGTCAAAAATCAAAAATAAGTAACTTATATGCATTTTAATATCATGCTAGACATAGAGCGTGAAACAGCAAACTATGGCGTCACTTCTTTGTACGCCATATAAATTCTAAGCATGGCGCACTGAGGCGTGACATCATTTTTTGTTTTGTGGGAAAGAGACAGAGTTTACTCTACCAAAAACTTTAAACACTTATATAACACACACTTTTAATTTTTAAGCGCATGATAAAATTGACATATTATTATTTTTAGATATTTAAGAATTTGTGACATATAAATTATTTTATTTGGATACGATTAGATAACTATAATTAATTGATGTTATTGGCTTAATGCCGTTTTAATTAATAATAATAAATAAATATATCAGAATAACTGATTTAAATTATTTTTTCAATAAACATATTATTTTTACTTAAATTCTTCATCAAAACTATTGGTTTCAACGATATAAACATCAGTCATCTACCTTATTAGACGAATTGGAAAAATGTAGACCAATGTACAGCCGAGACACACAGCATGAAATCTATCAATGCTTAATTGCGGACAAGGCCAAGGCTGTAAATTGCGACTAATGGAAATACCAGGATCACGATCAAATAAGCATGTTGGAGAAGAAAAACATACCTAGTTGGTTCACCCCGCTTGGAAGAGACGGCAAAAGGCGCCAAGAAGGGAATGATCTCGTCCTTCGCGATGGCCTGCAGAAGCCGCGGCGCTCCCGTCAAGGATTGAAGACCAGCACCCAGGGTGGAGAGGAACGACCCGATCAAGATCACCCACTGGTTGGGCCACGCCATGTTAGCCACCACGAGCTTACCACCGATAGACTGTCCAAACCTGAGACGCAAATAAAAAAAAAAACACAGTCACAATTATAAAATGTAGAAAGAATATTTCTCTATCTCTCTATCCTTGTCTGTACCTTTTTTCTTTACTAAATGGTTAAGCAGAACGTGATAAACTTTGACAAGAAAATATATACCTAGTGTATAACATGAGAATAGACATAAACATATTTTCAGGGAAAATACCATGGCTATTATATTATGAATATCAAAACGCTGTACACAACACAAGTAAAATATTAGAAAATGTAAAGAAAATATTTGTATAATATAATTGCCTCAAATGTAATCTTTTATATATTATGTAAATTTTTAGTTAGTTTTTTACATACACAAAAACACAATTGGGAAGTAAATTATCGATTTTTTTAAAAAAATAATACGCTTATTTTCTTTTACTAACCAAATAATTAAAAAACTACTAAGTATAAATATTAACACGAATCTTGCTTTGTTAGATTATTCTAGCAAATTTAGATTTTTACATTTCATTTTGTCAATAAATTTAGTGGATCATTCATAGCATACTTAAAAGTAGCCCCATAAACGGAGTAAAACCACAGAATACATAATACATAGTATAACGGCTTGCACGGCGACACGTAACCGCCATATTTTTGTTTTTACTAAATGCGACCCTATACAATACAGTAAGCCAAATCATCTATACCTATAATACCTACATAGAGTACCTTAAATAATTCCGAGGAGTGTTCATGTGACGCAAAGCTTGTTACAAATTCAAGATGTACATACTTATCACGGAGCAGCAGGTTGTCGACAGTCCCGGCGAACAGCAGCACGCAAGACAGATATACCGCGGAAGTGGTCAAGATGGCGCAAATAGTTCCTATCGGGATGCTCTTTTGGGCGTCTGCCAAGTCACCCGATCGATTGGAGCCCGCCATAATTCCTGGGGACAGTACACAGATTACACTTTGCAAGGTAATATTTTGGCATATCGAACTTACAAACCAGTTCTTATACAGGGTTATTGATAATTAGCTACCCAAATTACGTGAGCAGCATCCATACATCATAATCAACAATTTTTGTTGTATTACATTTTTACAAAAATTTACTCATTCAAAAAAAATATATAAGTTGGAATTTTATTTTTTTGTATTTTGTAGGTGCTAGACCAAGCTTATAATCTTCGCCCGGGCCCTCGTGTTTCTTCTCATTTGAAACTGCGCAATATTTATCACCACTTAGATCCCTAGAATTTGAATATACATATATATTTATTGTATGGAATAAAAAAATACGTATTAATAAAAGTAAGGTTGAAGAAGACGTTGTTAGGAATGATAAAGGGAAGCTGAGAGGTTCTCAGCGAATTATTTACCCTGAATTCAAATAAAAATATTGTCAATTTATATTAAACTAGCCGTCCGCCCCGGCTTCGCACGAGTGTAAGCTCGGCCTTCGGCCTCGCTACAAAATATAATATAGCCTATGTCACCCGGGGATAGTGTAGCTTCCCAACAGTGAAAGAATTTTTCAAATCGGTTCAGTAGTTTCGGAGCCTATTCATTACAAACATACAAAAATAGGTACAAATCTTTCCTCTTTATAATATTAGTGTAGATTTAGCTCATGTCCTTTATTAGATGAAGCTAATAATACAACAATATGAATGGTCACTAAAATCATACTTGCTTGTCTCGCATTGCATTACTGGTTGAAAGATGTGCATGAAAAAAAGTCTACCAAGTCTTAAGTCTTACCTGTGACTGAAGGGAAAAAGATGCCAATCAGAATGGTGAAGGTGGTCGTGAGATCAGCTGTTATTTGGTTGTACGTTGGCCGCTCCATCTGCTCGATATCATCGGGTTCCTTGCCGTATGCGATGTACTGCCCCAGTTGGAGGAAAGAGTCTTGCAAGTTGTCGAAGAACACTCCACTAGACAAGCCCTGAAAAAGTCCTCAATGATTAATATTACCAAATTCTCAGCAAAATAAGTGTAGAAAATTTTGTTAAGAATAAAGGACGGAAAAAATCGAGGAATCTAAGCAATATGACACCATATTATTATTTATTTATTGAACACATCTATCTATCCAGCAACTTAAGCGGGTAAGGGTGGCAAGCGCATTCTTTGATAAATTTAATTAATTAAAATTGTCTATTATGTTAACTTTATTCGTTTATATTTGTGTGGAATCGTTTTATATGGCCTTCTGTATTTTATATATTAGTTTAAATTATAAACTGTGAGATTTTCTAAAATATATCAAATATAAGATGCCACTAATCGGCATAAACAGCAAAACTGTCCAAAAAGTCACCTGCCGGGATAATCACGATACTTAGCAATGAACCTGTGATTAAATCAGGTTCTCTTATGAGCACTGATGAGGAGATGAGGATGAGGGATGAGGGATGAGGAGGCACTTTACCTTGATTCCTTGAACGATGGAGACGTTATGAGCGGTGTAGTAAGGATCACAGGTTTTATTCGGGCAGAATACTTGATGGAGTTCCCCACCGATGGTTTTGGAGCAGTTTGAGATGTGGATGTCTTTAAGCAGCCGCTTGCCGAGGACGCACATTCTGTAAAACAGAATGAGTTAAGTATATTGTTGCAATCATTCGTGACAGTGTGACAGGTTTCGACGCAAGGTGCCCAAAGGACAAATTTTTTAACATTATTTTCACACAATTTACCAAAGTGCCGTAAAGGGCCTAAATACTTGGTAATTTACGTAATTATTTTACAGGCTAATGATTAAATCAGCAAAGTACAGTTTTCGAAATTTTAGAATAACTCAAATTTCTGGTCATTTGCATGTTTTAATGTTTTTTTTTTTAAATTATCAAATTAGCACAATATCGTTGTTAAAATACAACAAGATACCTAAAGGTTGCATGTTTGTAAATTTTATAAGTGACATATATTGCCAACTTGTATAAAGATGGAAGTCTATCCCGAGATCATCTAATACCTAATTTTTACGTAACTTTAACAGAAAAAAAATGACTTCGCCACATGACCTTGATTAGCCAAAATAGGATAACAAAACAAAATATGTGTACTTTGGAAGTTCTTCTAGAAAAGTTGTAAGGAAATAAGGCAATTGGTCGTCACTAGATGAAATCAGATCACTAAACTTCTAGAGTTAAAGGCAACCAAGCGAACAAAAAAAAACTGAACCTGGAGTTTGATACCTAAAAATACTATTTAGCATTCATATTTTCAGACGTTTCAGCAAATACTGGTGGGCTACATGTTAAAATAGAAAATAAACTCACTGAAGCTTATCATTCCCGTTGAAGTTGACGAAGATGCCGGTATACACGGCGGTGATGGAGAGGATGACGCAGGCGAGTGCGACAGTCGCGAACTTGTTCACGAACTTGACGCCCACAAACACCACCATGCCCATGATGAGGAGTAGCCCGGTGCCGTACACACGGAAGTTGTTGTACATCGCCTCGGGGTCTTTGGTGAAGTCTCCGAATATGGATATCCACGGCGCCATGTAAGTCTGTAAAAAGTATTTGATTGTAAATACAGAATGCGAATGAATATGAGTGAATTGGTTTTTTCTAGGCGAGCGTATTGTCCATCGTAGACTGTTTCATCTCTTCAGTACATTCGGCGAGATAGCGGGTAAACAAAAGTCTATTTTTTTTAAAAAAGGAATGGAAAATTATTTCATTAGTATGCGATAATTGTTGCATGCTGTTTTTGTGTGTTAAAATTGACCACTTGTTCGTTGGAATCCATTGGCAATTTTATACTGAACTAAATATGCCCATTACCTCACCCGCGGTGTAATTAAAACATAGCCTATGTGTCACTCTGTAATAGTGCAGCTTTCTATCAGTGTAAGAATTTTCAGTATCTGTTCAGTAGGTGCAGAGATTACCTCCTACAAACAAAAAAAGTCACAAACTATATACCTATTCATACAATGAGTGTAAATAATTGACCCGTGTGTTACTTTTACGTTGAAGTAAAACGGATACTACGGTTTCCTTTTTATATTTTATCAACTATGTAGCCAAGAACAACATCTCAATCAATTGTCTCATCTCAAAATTTCCCCAAGATGTTCGAGTTGATTTTGAATGCAAGAAGCATTTTTATCAAGAAGTTCCAGTTAATTTTGAATAACTGCAAGAAACATTTCTACACAAAGTTCAAGTTAATCTTGATAACTGCTTGTAAGAGAATTGATGACAGCTTTCGAGGAGATTCACTGTTACAACAAATTAACTGGATCGTGCAACTGTTGCCGAGTTCAGAGACTGGCGAGCTGCCGACACAGAACGTAGTTAACAAATTGATAGGTGTCGATAACTGCGACGGTCGATGCTCGAAACTGCAAATTGCAACTGTCTGATGCAACTGTAGGGGCGGAATACGACCAACTTATCTAGTAGAGTTAATTGGAGAAGTCACCTTTTTACAAGCTTTTATTTAACTTGTCAGCTTGGGTCAAATTTTGCAACTGAATTTTAAAACATTCATCCCCAACGGATTGAGCTGAAATTTTGCATACCTAAGTACATTTTTAATTTGGATGAAAATGCATGGTTAGCTAAGTAACGTCATTATAAATCCAATATAGCGGACTCCCAAACATGCATTTGGGCATTAGGAATGTTTGCTGTCATAGGTACTACTTAACGTTATAAATGCGAAAGTGTATTTGTTTGTTAGTTTTTTTGTTCCACCTTCCTTCTATCTCTATCCGAACATTAGTGCAACGTAATTTTCACATAAGGATAGTACCTAATAGGGCCATAGAGTGGCATAGGCCCCAGTAGTAACCTGTCGCAATAAGTAGAACAAAAACTCAAGTCGATAGTAAAGCTTCGAGTTAGAACTTTTATGAGGGAATGGAAACAAATGTGGATTTAATTATTCGTTTGGAATCTTCCTTATGCTAAATAAAGTGAAGTGATTATGAAGTGGGAATTAAATCAAATGGATTATAGCTAACTCAAGCAAGTAGACCGTTTGTTACCGCCGGTGCAGTTGCTAACTGCGGCCGGAACTCGATAGCATCCACTAAGCACGTTCTAGCTAATTGGTTCGTACAATTAAATTGTTCAAGAGCGCTGTCGTCTATTTCTTCGCTTACCCGAGAGAGCTTGAAAAGCTATTGTTAGAATAAAGTCTGAATTCTGTCAATGTATTATTTTTAAGCGATGCCATTAGTGGGCTCTCATACTAAGGTTTAGAAATAAACACAACTTACTGCAAGTGCTTATAAAAGTCATAATAATTATGTCATTTAATTTGAAAAACATATTTATAAATCACTGTTTCAAACTATCACGGTTATTCACTACAGTTATAAAAAATCCCAACTCCGAACCACGTCAACAGAACGCCACTACATACAAAGGCTAGTGAAAGAAACTATTGAGATCTCGAGATGCCAGAATTTCAATCGAGGTGATGATGATTTTCAACCCATCAGTGCGTGGTATCCAGTATTACGTTACCATAAAAATACATGTCGAAAATGTATTCAAAATATGATATGTACTGATAGGGTGAGTGTGTTTTGTCGGGACTTAGATTTGAGTTCGAGTTCCAGTGATAACCGTAGCAAAAGACTAAGTCTGTTATTTTTGCACCTAATTTTGAACTTTTTTTGCCACCTACCCGCATTCTTTAGTCTGCCTGTGAACATGAGGCATATAATTGCACCGAAATATCGGAATCTCCATTAATAACCTGACCCGTAAATAACTATATAACAGCAAATTTTATATCGAACATAACGCAGGCATTAACAATCGCAAATCAGAGCGCTTTTTATGCTAACGTCACGTTGAAAAGTTCAGTAATTGAAGTGGCCATTACGTGAATAAATGGGTAATTTAAACGGTTTTATTTCTTGCAGCAACCGCCTGGAATATAATGCTCCATGAAGGGCAGATATTATGCAAAGCTGTTAACTCGACCCTATGAACGATTTGTTCATATTTTCTGTAATATATTCGATGCTGGTGCGGCGTGCAAGGGCTGCCGGCTTTAAATACTGAATAGGGTCCCAAGCCAATCGTTCATTTACCTCCCTTCACCGGAGTAGCCATCTAGTCTATATTATGAGAAACTTATGGTGGCACTATCACAGGCGCGGCGGCTATGGTCTCATCAATCACAAAAATATTAGATGCTTACGTATAAACACAATGAGTTTAGAAAACAAAGTATAATGCAAGCAATTTGACTTAAAAAAACAAAACCGCTTTAAAAAAGGTTACAGGTAAAGACCTAATATTTGACACCCTATTAGACGAACATAGGTACGACATTTATCATATGAATAAAATATTTTTGGTAAATTTTTACAACCTTAAATGAATATATCTTACAAAACCACGCGTATAGGCGCTGTTTGTCAAACGTTAAATAGGTAATAAAAACAGATATGAAACCGTTTCGTATGTATAGATTTAGGAACAAAATTTTTGTACTGCTGTATTATTGAACAAAACGCCGGGGTAACCCCGGGGACTATCCGACCGAGTAGAGTGTGTAATTTGGGAAACTGAACGGAATAAATTACAAATTCAGATACCTCTCTCCACGGGGTGGCGCTCGTACAAAATTAATTAAATTTTCGTAGCTGATTGGTACCTTCCAACAGATTTCATGACTCGCCTGTACACTTCAAGTAATGTGTATATCACAATTGTAATATTTTAGAAATTTTGTGTACCTAGTTTACAGGAAATTGATATTTGTAGTCAGGATTTCCGCGCATAACTTAATTTGCGTAAGTCTTACCTATATATACATTAAATAATTTAAAGTACACGTCTGTACATTGTTTGGCTTCTAGCAGTGATCAGGTTTTGTAGAATGTATAATAATATATTTCTATTTCAAAATCCAAGTCCAGACAGAGTCTACTAAGATTCCTAGTAACACCAGATGAGCCTATATGCAGACTGTACTTAATCAGATGGTAGTAAAGATATTCACCACGACAGTATCGACAATGTATCTACCTATAGCTGTGGCTAGCGTTCATCCCGATTGCTCAGTCATCGGGCCTCAGCGACCGGTCGATCACCAAGTACGACCCGCCTGTTGGGACCACGCCGTTCTTAAACCTGTAGATTATACTCACCAGGACTATTTCGACAGCACCGACTATGTACATGGCGGCCGCCAGCGTGGTGCCCGTGTAGAACAACATCCCGACGGCCCCTCCACACTCAGGCCCCAGTGATCGGCCAATCATGAAGTAGGATCCGCCTGCCGGGACCACGCCGTTCGTGGCGATCGCAGACATCGATATCGCGGTTAGCATAGTCTGGAAATACATAGTTGCTTAGAGCATAAAAAACATCAGCTTTATACCTAGAAAACAAAATCAACACCCTTTGTGGTAAAAACATATTAAAAAGGTAAACTTTTTAAGATTTACTAGGCCAATTATTTTTTATTAGGCGCTCTCATTTTATTCAAAATTTTCTTTTGGGAGTTTTGCCAAACGTCAGACCATGTTACCAGATGAATAAAAAATCTCGGTGAAAAATGTGAAAAACCCGGACGCCTAAAGAAATTTCTATAGACCTTCCCTTCAAAGTTCATATATCGCGCCATAAATAACTTGCGTGGTCATTTTAATTTTATTTCTAGATTTCCGGACGTTTTGGAATTCCGCCTGCATTCCGGACAAAAGCCTAAATTCCCGGACATGTCTGAAAAATTTTGGAATTTTGGCAACTCTAGTCAGACCATCATAAAAAACACTGAGTTGCCACCTTAAATGAAGGTTTGATTTGGTAATCGTAATTTTGAAACAATTTATAGTAAAGTAAGTAAATATTTGGATTTTATTGATGACAAGTCAAGAAATGAAGTATGGCATATAGTTTTAAACCGATGATTTAGTACAGTGAAAGTATATTCGTAAGCAGGTAGTAAATTGGATCTCGATTCCGAAAAAATTGTCGTCAGCAATAAAAATAACCATTACATGAAGCAGTGAAAAGCCCCAAAAAAATAAGAAAGTTAACCCACATCACGTTCAGCGAGTCAACTGCCTTTTTTATAGCATTAATATACAAAGCTACGACAATGCCTCCGATAACGTAGGTCGCATAATGTGTAGTGGAAGTACATCCGTAGTGAGCGTCTCTCTCGAGCGTCGTACCATAATTCACACCCAGGACCTCGCTCCCGA
Organism: Agriopis leucophaearia; assembly: GCA_949125355.1. Lineage (NCBI taxonomy): Eukaryota > Metazoa > Arthropoda > Insecta > Lepidoptera > Geometridae > Agriopis > Agriopis leucophaearia. Next base: position 15,465,860 of record OX421262.1, read on the forward strand.
GCCAACTAAAAGTTACTGTCTATTTTTATCTGAGGCTCTTTATTGAGCAGGTGACAAGGGATAACAGACTACTGAGCCCTAGATAATCCTTGACTTTTATTAAACAACTCACCAAGATGTACACTAGTCCGAGCCCAGATAATCTACAGACAAGTTAAATTGGATAAGTTACTGGCGCCCAAGTAAATGGACGTACTAAGGTAGCTTTATAAACGGAGCTGGCACAGTCTCGGGAGAAATACAGTCATGTAACGTAACAAATATAATCAAAGCAGAGGCCTGCAGAAACAGCTATGGAACGTAGAGATTTGGGCTTTTTATTACATTTCGTTATGATTTATAAGAAAATATAAAGAATAACTTTTATGTAAATGGACAGGAAAGGGCTTTTTATTTTTTGGTTTATACGTCTTCAGTCTTCAGATGCTTTACGAAGGCAGAGGCAAATGATTTGCAGTGTATGGGTTGAGCTGCTATTAAGACGATCGATGGTCTGCTGATCTTTAAGGATATAGTTGACATTGACAAATTATGTGAACTGCAGCAATTATATTATGAAATCTAAGGCCCGAACGTTAAGGGACGACTTTATCACGGTTGGTAGTACGGAATTGCTCATCGCGAATTGACCTGGATATTTCCTAGAATTCAACATTTTCGTGGTCTTTTTCAAGGAGAGCCATAGCATGATGTGCACGTGAATGAGAAATTAACTTACCGTACAGCAGCAAATAAGCACAATGAGGAAGCCTTGTATAGCGCCGGCGGTGCCGACGACCCACGTGAGGCGGATAAAGAGGATGACACCGAAGATGTTCTGGATGCAGGGCAAGTAGACGCCGATGAGCGTGCCCATGCGGGCCGGCGGGGCGGGTTTGGGCGCGTCGGGGTCTGCCGCTGACGCCGTCGGGATGGTATTGGAATAGTCCGCCAGCGAGCTGAGGAACGTTGCCGCGCGCGGCCGGTCCTCGATCTCCTCCTGCAAAAAAAAAATACAGTGTCAAAGGATATCATCATCATCATCCAGAAGACGCCCACTGCTGAACATAGGCCTCCCCCTTTAACCTCCACACTGAACGACATCCTGCCATCTGCATCCACTGGATGCCCGCGACTCTCACAATGTCGTCGGTCCATCTAGTGGGAGGCCTACCTACGCTGCGTCTTCCGGTTCGCGGTCTCCACTCAAGAACCTTTCTTCCCCATCGGTTATCAGTTCTTCGAGCGATGTGGCCTGCCCATTGCCACTTCAACTTGCAGATTTTAATAGCTATGTCGGTGACCCTGGTTCTTTGGCGAATATCTATGTTCCGAATTTTATCGCGTAAAGAAACTCCGAGCATAGCTCTCTCCATTGCCCGTTGTGTGACTCTGAGTTTTTCCAAAAGACCAACAGTTAAGGACCACGTCTCAGTACCATATGTCATCACTGGCAACACACACTGGTCAAAGACCTTTGTCTTTAGGTACTGTGGTATCTTGGACGAGAAGATTTCACCCAATTTCCCGAACGCTGCCCATCTGAGTTGGATTCTTCGGGCGACCTCTTTGCCTAAGGTAGACTTACCTAACTGAACAATCTGTCCAAGATAGGTGTAATGGTCAACAACTTCAAGAGTTTCGTTCCCAACATTGACCGGCACGGGTACAACATGGACATTGGACATGATTTTTGTCTTATCCATGTTCATTTTAAGACCCACCTGTTGGGAAAGGCTACTGAGGTCGCTGAGCATTGTATTGAGGTCCTCCAGCGACTCTGCCATGATAACTATATCATGGGTAAAACGAAGGTGAGTGATGTATTCGCCATTAATGTTGATGCCCAATCCGTTCCAGTCCAAAAGCTTGAAAACGTCCTCAAATGCGTTCGTGAACAGTTTTGGAGAGACAACATCTCCCTGTCTCACGCCTTTCTGCAATTGGATTGGTTCCGTGCTCTCGTCCTGTAATCGGATCGACATAGTGGCGTTTCTATACAAACACTTCAGCACTTCGATATACCTATAGTCGATATGACACCGCTGGAGGGACTGCAACACTGCCCAGGTCTCGATTGAATCAAAGGATTTTTCATAGTCCACAAACGCTAGACATAATGGCCGATTATACTCCTCAGTCTTCTGTATAATCTTAATCTTTTTATATTTTATGACATTCGTGGCAAACAAGCTAACGGGCCACCTAATGGTAAGTTATCACCGTCACCTATGGATACCTATAACACCAGGGGCATCACAGATACGTTGCAGACCTTTTCAGTCCTTTTGAAAAACCCCATGTTTATAGGTAATGCCGCAGGAGAGATAGCTCATCCTACAAATTCTGGTGTGAGGCAAAAAAGATCGCGTAATACGCACAGCGTGCGATTTTCACAGATCTATGATATGTGGATGAGCTTTCTGGCGGTGGCGGCTAGTGCGGCGGCAATAAAAAAATATATCTGTATAATAGAAAATACTCTATAGCACAAAATAGGTTGATATAATCATTTACTTCCACGCACTTTCAGTTCTTCGGTTGAGTTCATTTGCATTTTTTCTTGATGGTGCTTGTGATTATTTCCATGACAATCATGGCGCTAGACTCATCTAAATGAGATTAAAAATTACTGTCATAGAAGTACTATGCCATTTTAAGTTTTAATGTTTCTTAGTGTAAATGTTTGTTAAAATAATGTATAAATTTTTAGATTAAGTAAGTAACGTAATGGTACAAAACTGTAAAGATATTTGCTAATTAAATGAAGAATTTGAATTTGAAAAAAAAAAAAAAATATATTACAATTTCGCAAGTCTAGTGCTATGTAATGTCTAGTAGGTATTTTTTTCCCCAAAAACCGCTTGATGCTATAAGAAGGTTAAATCTACTTAGAAAAACTTTCTAAAAGCACCCGAAGTAAATGGAGTTCCTTTATTCTTATCCGATTTAAGTTTTGTCATAACAAATGTGAGATAAATTGAGAATTCGCCGCCGACCCTAAAGTTTTACCTCAAGCCTCAAAACTGGATAAAAACCGTTCAATATTCACAGATATTCTTGAGAAAAGGGACAGTTATCGATAATAATTCAACAACTTTCGATTTCGCCAAGTGAAGTTAATCTTGTCGTCAAAAGTTCACGAGTGGGTCCTGACGTGAATTAGGGACCGGATCACGTACTATCGTAAGACGTGAAATATGGCCGCCATTCGTTAAGGAAAAATGGAATCCTTCAGGTGTATCCAGCGAAGTCACTGCGTGTCGTAACACGAGATAAAACTGCAAAATAACGTGCTATTTTTATATTCTATGCATTAGAGAAGACGTTTCGTAAATTTTCTTCTCAGTAAAATTGCAACGAAATGGGATTTACGTATGCGAGAAGCAGTTCGACTGGGTTACGTCACTGGGAGCTCAACTTGAAATTCTCGTATTTTATTTACGCGGCATTTGCATCGGCCTGCGCGCCGGCTCGCTCGCTCTGCTCGTGTCGCTCACCTCGCTCACATCGCTCCAACGAAGAACGAAATCATCATAATATACGTGTATGTTCGGTACGCTACGTTCCCGCCTCTACGGCTCGCTACGAAATGTATGCGAAAACTCGTAGCTTTCGTATCCAGAATTTAGAGCGAGCTCAAGTAAACGGATCAGAATATTTGAAATTGATTTTCTTATTCGTTTTGATAAGTTGGTTTTCGTTTCGTTCAACGACTTTCACTTATAATTATCTGGTAGAGGTAGGTACATACAAGGTTATCTAAAAATCTCTATTCATTTTATGAAAATAAACACGACCATTTGGCAAACAGTTTGATTTTCTATTTATCCACTAGCAAAGGACAGCTTGTCCTTTAGAGCGGTCACCTTGGTCTTTGACATTTGAACCATTATAAATAGTTTATTGGCTTCTTTGAAGTAGAATGTTCTGGCGATGTCATATTAAGATATTCGAAGTTGTTATTACATTAAAATTTCAGTAACTTTACGGTTTCATCTGAATTTGGCTATAAGAATACAAAATAATTAATACAACGAAATTGTAGGCCTTTAAATCTTACAGACACCCATCTAATTTGATCCGCAAATGGTGTAATAAAATAAGCAATTTCACTGTAAAAACGGTTCACCGAAATTTACTAAAATTAAAAAGTCCCATTTAAACGACGATCATTGTCCTAACATGGCCTGTTATTTATGTAAGGCCATAAAGAAAAGCCGTATACCAACAATTTATTGCTGGCTCTTCCTATTTGTTCTCATTTGTCGTGTCGACATCATTTGCCACTTTATTTAGCATCCCGGCGCCACTGTCAGTATCAAACGTAATGATGTTCTTTGTTCGTGCGACGTCGAATGCGGTTTCAACCGAATCTGTATGGCTGGTGAGATTTGTGTTGACACGAAATAGAATTTATTGAATGGTTGATTTCAAACTCGTCTGTTAAACTCAAAGACTTAGTAACTTTATCTAGTCTGCAGTTCAGTTCTGTAACTCATCAGTTTTTCGGTCATGGTGAGTAATGCAGCTCATTCAGCATAATTCACTCAAATATCGAACTCTGAATTGAACAGGCAAAAAAGATCGTTAAAAAGTAATTTTACATAAAAGTGTTTTTAGACTTTTGAAATAATTAAATTAATATGTAGGTACACAAATTAAAACTAAGTTTAATCGTACAAAAAATTGATTTATAAACGGAGAAGCCTTGGTAATTCCTAAGATACGGTATGGTATATTGTGTTTACCACACCTAGTTTAGTTCCATATTATACGAGTATAAATGTTCCGATTTCTGAATTAAATAATTATGAATTTGAATTGAGAATACTTAAATATAAATCTTCTTTTGAATTAGCAAAAGCGACATCTTTCTGTCAGCTTTGTGAGCTTCAACGGTTCTAGCTGAAAAATAACTTGCAAAAGAACCTATTTGAGACAAAAAAAAATGGGTCTGTGGTTTAAACACCTATTGTGCTTACGTTTTTAAATTATTATGCGTATGATTTACTCGTGTTTTGTGCAAATTAATGATCTTTATCATGATAGCGAGAATAGGTTTGTGTCCTCGTTTCATTTATTACAAACAGGCTTAGCGATGGATGTAAAATATTTAAATTGGCTGATACATTTTTTCTTTCGGCGTTAAAAGTTTTTTTGTGGGGATAGAGAGCGGATGCGCTGTCCCTTTTCCAGATATATTAGTACCTATAGCATTTGTATGGCGCGCGTGCGGCTTGACGTCATAATGTGCTATAGTAAGCTCTAGGATCACATGAAAAAACTTACAGCTTATTTCTTTTTGAACAAATTACAATTTTGATTTCGTTGACTCTATTTATGATCAGCTTTTTTAAGAGGTTATAAAAAAATTGGACACATGCCTTTTATAGATGGCGCCACCAATGCTTAGGTTGATTGCAAGAAAACAGTTCAAGAATTGAATTGAAGGCCAATTAGGAAAGCAACCGTAGCTCAGGGGAAAACAGCATTAGGAGTAAACACCCGGTTTATTTCGCTGGTTTCCAATCCTTCCGGTCACGCAATTTTTTATTTGTCGTGTTAAAATTGGATAGATATTTGATTTATGTAATATAAATGTATCTTGTATTTTTCATTGAAAATAACGGCTTAAAATTTTGAAAAACTCAACTTTTCAACTTACTACCTCCAATTTACAACAATAGTTTTTCGTAAACCTCTAGGAGGGAAAGTTTGAGAGTGGATTTCGTTAAATTACTGACATAAAAAAATTATAATGTTATGGTTTACTTGTTTAATATATATCTTGACTAACGGCTTTATTTTTTCGCTCAGACATCAAAAATTGAACAATTGCATTATTTTTTAATACGGCTCTTAAATTTTTTAAGTCGAGTCGCGTAACTGAGAGGTCTTGACCTCAATGAAGACGTTTAAAAGCAAACTCACATTTCTTTCTGTTGCCACCAAGGCAGCCTTGACACAGTGATGAAGTGCCCTCAGTTGTAGGGTGCTTTGCTTTCGATCGAGGCCGTCTTCCCGAGCCAATATCCGGCCGAATATAAGTACACGACGCGACGTAGGTAACTACACCGCTCTTCAAACTACAGGTTTACGTATAACGTTAATTAAAGCTTCCAGATGACGTAATTTGATATGCTTGGCTCGGCGGTATAATTAAGCTAAATTTGTGTGTGTGTGTAACGCACATGCTCGACACACGGGTTTTTAACCAACTCTAAATTCGATTGTATTATTTTGTGTATAACAATATCTTCGACAATTGCTGATTTAATTACCTATATATTTTTAAGTGATCTTGTGTGCAATCTAATAAATAAATAAATTTATATAACCAAAATAAATCACATACGAATTTTACTAATAATAGTCATACACAATATGAAAAGCCCAAAAAATGGTTTCGGTGGGCTCCAAACTAGGCGGCGGCCAATTAGGTGGATCCACACAAGCGGCGCAAATATGCGTATCTCAACCGTGGTCACACTTTTGAGCCGTTTGGGGTCGAGACATTGGGCCCTTGGGGACAGGAGCTAGTCATCTAATTTTCAAATATCTTTTAGTGCGCCTGGTTAATACGACGCGTGACCAAAATGCTCGCGTGTTTCTGGCTCAACGCATAAGCATTACTATTCAGAGTGGCAATGCCGCCAGCATGCTGGCTGCTTTGCCAACTGATAGTAGGCTTGAGCATATGGATTGCCTTTAGACTTTCAACGGTATGTGGACAGTCAAACTGCTTATGTAGTGTTGGTTAGCTAGTATTTTGTTTAATTAAGAAAATTACTTGCCAGTAAAAATAAACCGGACAAGTCCGAATCGACTCCCGCATTGAAGAAAGTAGAAAAACGTGCAAAATGGCAACATCACGCCCGCGGTCACCCATCCAAGTACCGACTGCGCCCGACGTTGCTTAACTTCGGTGATCGTACGAGAACCGGTAGTGTACAGAAATTTGTCACCGCCTCGCACTTGGCCAGTATTTATTATTTGATATTTTACTTTAGATTGTGTACTATAATGCCAAGTTTGACGTTTGTAAATATTACCGTTTTTAAACTAGATCAAATACAAAAATACATTTAAACAAACGTTTGTCATATGGTTACAGTCGCCCTTCAGTTTTCACTTTTTAACTTTATTATTGAAAATTTCAACTGGCTATCTATTCGAAAGATACAGTCGTTAAAAAGTAGGAAAGACGGATGGACAGACAGACAGACAGCATAGGCTTAGGAATAGGGTCCCGTTTACACCCTTTGGGTACATAACCCTAAAAAGTACCTACAAATATTTACATACGTAATTATGAATCAAATTTCATAATAGTACAAATTCCAAATACGGAATTCTAAATATGTGTGAAATTTGAAACACAATTACAGAAACATTTTCTTACTTTGCCAACAGGTAAAATAAGGGAAGTAATGATAATGGTATCCAAAACGAGATGGGAACAAAATACTTTCCATTCTACGAATAATAAAATAAAATCGAGTATTTCAGTAAGTAATCTGTTACTTACTGAAATACTCGATTTTATTTTTAAAGAACACTATACATATGGCTATTACATTACAAGGTAAAGCTAAGCTGTAATAAAAATGTGCCCTATTATACTTGGTCCAAGATATGGGTGACCGACGCGGATTTTTCCTCTGACAGGTGAAATAACATTGTGAAAATCTGAATAAAACATTTGCTTTTAATACTTCACTGTAGTGAATCGGTAATAAACTACAATATTATATTCAATAACTTGCCAAGAGAGTGTCGAGACACGTATATGGTAGGGTTCCGTGGGCTATAACTGCCACTAAATATTGTGCCATATAATTGTGGACATATTCTTAGTCAGAAAATGCGGTGGTCATAGAAAAATTCGAAAGATCGAAGCTGGACTTATAGCTAAATTTCAGAGATGTATTCTATCCAGACAAAACATATATTTTTTATGGTTTAGTAAAAAAAAAAACAACTTGAGAAACAATATTTGCCAAGATTATTTTACGAATAGGTCAATGATCTTTGAGCTAGCAGGTCTTTTACAGGTTTATCGCTTTAAAAAGTTATAATCAGTACTTGTTCGAAATAATTTTGGATGGCGGTTTTTAACGTGAGTTCATATTCATCAGCATAGCAAATTACCAGTTTCTTTGTCTAATAGTTTAGAATTAAGGGAAGGGGGGGGGGGGCAACTTTTTGCCAATTTGGCGGACCATATATCGCAAAGGATAGGTACACTTCATAAAAAATATGGTATTCATTTTAAAATACCTATTCAACGATACGACACGCAAGGGGTTGAAAATGAAAAAGAGTGCACACAGAGACAAGGGGGTGCAGCGAAACAAAAACCCATTACACATGTACCACAGCCACTCCTTTAATGTAAAATTATATTTTTTTATAATTTTAAAATTGAAATCTTATACTATAACGACGAAGAATGTACTTGAAGGTCTCTAGAAAGTTAAAAAAAAAATTGGACGGACGTATGGACAGAGAAACAGACAGATAGACAGACGGACGGACAGAACGAAACGAACGAACGAAGGGATTCTTGTAATACTACGGAACCTTAAAAACCTGGTAAAAGTGATTAGAATTTAGTTTTGTTCAGGTTTTTACTGCAATTTTACTGCAGCTGCCAGAGAAACTAGGACAGCAAAGCAAGATAATATTTCTGTGCAAGACAGGAACTTAATTTGCGTCTAACGATTCAGTTGCAGCAATCTACCTTCTTACCTCATTTACTGAGGTAAGATAGGGATATTAGATTTATTGGATTTTAGTAGCCATTAATACTTAGGTATGCGTTATAATGCTTTTAGGTACTTAAAAAAACATGCTATACATGTTTCTTGAAAAAAGTGATTCAAATCTTACTTAAGTTTCAGAGACTAAGAATGTGCAATAATAACATTCTTATTGTCTTTATTGAGGCGAAGAAACTGTGTTTATATGCTCTTTATGAGCAGCACTTGCACTGCATTCACTACTTTGACTGACGCTTTATTACACTACACTAGCTGGGTGATTATGCTCTTTTAAGACAATTACTAACAAAAAAAATTACACTTTCCTATAGCCAAATAATAGGTATATTATATGGCTTTAAGTATGGTTTCGTGGTTGATTCTTATAAAAAAGTTTTAGTTTACGTACTCTACTTCGGTTTAAAGAAGTTTATTTCTCAACAAGAAATTTTACAATTTCGCTTATGTGAGAAATTAATTAATTTAGTAACTAATTACTTATACTTCAACATTTTGATAAACTTAAATAAATTATAATAATACACATAATTAACATAGTACCATAACTGTGAAGATAATGATAAAAAGAAAGTAATATAATTGATAATTTAAAAAGAACAATGGCAAATAAACCACTAACTTATAGATTAACATTTATAGTATTATATAATAAGACCTTTTTTTAAACTTTGTCATTCATCTACCCTACATTAATTATTATAAATACTCCGCTCTAACCGAACGCATAGAACTGAGCGGTGACGAGTGCAGGTGTGTGTATTATGGTATTCTGTGGTGCTGGTACGCGCCACAGTGCAATTACACGCAGCTAGAAGACTGGATACTTAGATCTTTATAGAGTTCGTTATTGTTTGCTACATAACAAAATAACAAAAAATTCCATTTCCGCTCTTGATCGGCAATTTACGTAAGTACGCCCAGAAGTCGCGTGACGTGCAAATGGTGCGTGAATAAAATACGAGATTCCTCCCGCATCATGTGAAATGATCTCTTTTCTCTCGCGCGCGTCAGGTGTGAGCGTGCCCTTATTATTCTTGCGTGTAAATGATGCGGGAGAGGTATATGATTTTTATCCGACTGCCTAAAATGAGAATAATATTCTTCGGATGTGTTAATTAGAAAGGCATAAAATACCCTAAACACTGTTTTAAACTATCACGGTTGTTCACTAAAGTTAAATGATTATTTACGGGATATTTACCGTGGTAAGGTTGTGGAAGGAAACGGTGTAAGGTTCACGGGAAGTCTTCCCGTGAACATGGTGCATGTAACTGCGCCGAAATATCGGGAGCTCCTTCCACAACCTTACCACGGTAAATATCCCGTAAATAATCATTTAATAAAATACCCTGTTTTGAAAAGTTGCGGTGCGTGCCAATTAACTTCCAAATAACTAAAAATATATTAAACTAGCCATTGTCCGTGACTTAGGATGCGTGGACTTTTTACAAAACATTTTTAATCTCTATTTTCCCTCCTTTATTTGGCCTTTTCGCAAAATATTTTCTTAGCAAACCTTTACACCCTATAAAGACAACGTAATTCGTAGATCCAGTAGTTTTCAAGATTTTGTGATGAGTGTTTAGTAAAGGTTGTAGTAATATTGAAGGGTATGTATGTACTCATCATTATGAACAACTTTTAATATGGGAAAACACCTTTGTATAGAGGATAAGAGGTGGCTGATTCATCAAAAGTAACCCTGTATATACTAGATTAAAAGCTACTTTGTTTCATATTCGTAAAAAAAATAGTTATGTATTACGATTTAAGCAATATCCTTTAAGTACCCCATTGGTAGAGCATTAGCGGTAGAGGGCCCACCTGCTGGTATTTATGTTCCACTATTGTATTATGTGAGAGAGTTATACCGGTGAGAGTGGCTTTTAATGTAAATACTCATTTATTATTATAACCTTGTGTAGTAAAAAAGCTTTTCCGGCCGCAGTACGTGTCAACAAAACACTTTTCACATATTTTTTCACATCACACGAATATTTGCGTTACGCCAATAAATTAGATTTTGTTACATTTTCGTGACAATATTACAATAAGAACAAATTTTTAGATATTTTCCGAAGCTATTTAGATAATAGAAAACTTTGTCAGTCAAGAGAGCAATTACTTTTAAGCGAGAAAGAAATTAAGTTGGGTTTACTTAACCGAGCTAAATGTAACTTTAACTACGGAGACCGATATCAAGTGGAGCGAGAAACTCCAAGAAATAGCGCATGAAATTGTGCTACGACCGCTCGTAACGAACACGCTACGAGTGCTACGATAACGCTACGGAACGATTCGAGAGCGCTACGAACGCTACGGGCTGGCTACGGGTCATCGAGAGTGTACGTATGGCGCCTATGGGCTGCGGTAATAAGCTTCTCATTTTCCATAAGTGACTTGGCCGTCACTTCACTAAAACGTATAAAAATTCGCCTCAATTTACGTTTCTTTTTAGACGTTTTATTTTTACTTTCATAAAAACTTATGTCAATTTACAAAGAAGTAACATAAGGCGAGGAAGTTTTCCCACTTTTAAGAAACTTTTGTTACTACAGATGACCATATGGCTTAATAAATTGTATTAAAATCGCATTTCGTGTAGGAAAATCATGGCGCTTAACATTGATAAAAAATATTTTCGAAGGTGCTTATATACAGTCGTACGTTTCGCTACTTCTATTTTTGAGGTTTATCTCATATTTTTGAAAATAATAGCTATAATGTTAAATGTAACTTAACGGTTTCCTCCATGATTATGAAATCTATATCGTAAGATATTGTACATATTAAAAGTGCTATTGTGCTAAAAAGGTATTTGAATGAATCCAAAAAAAGGTAGAGAAGCGCAAATCAGTGTTACTTTTCTTCTAATGAGCGAAATACCCTTAATCGTGTTTTGGTCTTTACGGTTTTCTAGATAAAACATTCAATTTTAATAAGAATTTTTTTATAATTTTAAGCCATAAAAGTTGATAAACTAAAAACTAAAATGACCATAAACTCTAAAAGTGGGAAAATTGGGCCTTAAGAGAATATTGCGTAACGCATTTCTAGATAATCTATAACAGAATAAGGGTCTTTATATAATAAGGGGTTATGAAATTGTCACTTGCTCTTAAATCATGAATAACATAATATTTCAAAGATTTAAATCCTCTCTTACAAATTACGAGTTCAACTCCGAGCGATACTTTAAAAGGTGGAATATTAAATTAATTTATTATTAGTCATTATCGTTCTTCTCAACTCGCTCGATGAAAACTTTCAGTTGGCTATAAGTAGATGAGAAACTTGACGAAGTATGAAAACGTTACTTAATTTTTAATTAACATAGAAGTGAAGTGAGTTACAATCAAGTTGATGGGCTGAGATAGCTTATTTTAGAAAAGAAACAAAATATTACGGTGAGGCGTTAGAACTCATAAAATGTTAAGTGACAATGTGGTCGAAGAGTACACACCTGGAATGGGATTTTGGGTGTATTTTAAATAAAATTTCGCTGAACAATGAACTGTTCTTCTAAATATTTCTTAGACACGGAACCTAACCTCCATGTTAATGAAGCCCAAGCCGTAGAATTGTTACTCCAACTTTTGTCTTTTACAAACACGTCGCAATTATTTCAAAGGTTACTACGTGTTTATTAAGAAGGTTACGATTTTAAAGTTCCACGTATGCATTAAAGAAAAAAAAATGATTTTTAAGGAAATATTTACATATTTACCTAGAATGAATTTTTATCAAGTGGCTTACAAGAAAGAAATGTTTGAATAACATTGCATATATCACAATATCCTCTCAAACAAAGAGAGTTTCACAGAGTACGATAACTTTGTCTCGCGATAAACGTAAATATATTCAAGAATTTATTATTGACGGTTCCTAAGGCAAGCAAACTGTACCCTTCCCAGCGACATTACTCCTCGGGACTTTTACGACACTTTAAAACTACGTACAAACAGCGAAAACAATAGATGAACCTTCTAAGAAATAATTTTTCAATTTTTAACCCATTGCCTGTCTGATCTGAACGGATTTAAGTCGTAAAAGATAAGGATCAAGGATCGATAAGAGAGTTATATTAATATAACAACTGTAAGAGCCGTAACAGACATGTCAACTTGGCTGATGAACCGCTGTCTGACCAACGTGTAGGAGAAAATTTTCTCTTTCTCTCCCGTTGGTCAGACGGCGGTCCGTTAGCCAAATCCATCACGTCTTTTAGCTACTTTACACAGGTTTCACCTAGTACAGCTGCTTACGAGATACCTATTTAAATGTAATTGTGTTTTTACAATTATTACAATAATTAGATAAATCAAATGTTTTGTAAGTTATTGGTAATAAATTTATCTGTATTGTATTAATCAAAAAGAGGGTTTTGCTTAGCCCTGGTTAATTAAAAACTTACAATGACTATGTGCTTAATCTGTAGCATCTAGGTAGTTTGTGAAACTAAATGATATTTCTTGTAATTATTCAATAACCATCATGCTTCCTGCTATTACACCATTTTAGCTTAGAAAATCCATTACTTCCTATAAAAAAAAAATATACTAACAACGCTCATGGTTTCTCAAGCTATCGTACAATAATAATTACTTTTTCAAATTCAAAGTATCCCATATTTTAATTCAAGTCTAAGCTACCTCCGTAATAAATTTAATCAAAATCCGTATGGCCGTTAAGGAGTCGAGTGGGAGCAAACTTACACACTTATACACACACGCAAACTTTCAAATTTATATTATTAAATTGAAAGTGATATTATTAGCAACCGTTACCAATATCCGTTGCTGACTGTACAGTGTACACAGTAAACATTAAATAAGAGTAATAACGTAAATTTGGGTGGAGTTCCGCAAGGCCGCCGCGCCGTTATACGGATTACGGCGTAGCGGCGTTACCTAGACTCGCCGGGCAACAGGGTAAATAATTAACGGGCAGTATGGCTATGGACGCCGCGCTAATCATACTTAATTTAATATTTCTCGGTTCTAAAATATAAGCAACTAAGGAAAAATATTATATTCATAAAAATACTAGCTGTTGCCCGCGGCTTCGCTCCCTTCCCGTTCTTTCAGTTTAAGTCCCGCATCCGTCCTGTATATCACTCTACTCCTATACCACCCTTTCCGCTCCAGTTCAGCATTCGCCCCGTAATCCTCGTAAATGGGAGTAGCCATTCCACTCATAATAATCTAGGTAATAAATAACCAACTAGGTAAGTTGAACGTACACGAATCTATCGACACCTCGTATATACAAATTGGTTGAGTCGTTTAGGCTGTGGGGGTGGGGACATACTGTCATACATCCGGCCTTCTGCGCTTGGGGTGTGGGTTCGATTCCCACCTAGGACAAACATTTGTGTGATGAACATTTGTATTTGTTCTATATCTGGGTGTTAATATCTATATAAATATGTATTTAAAAATATAAATATATGACGATACGACGATATGGCAGCCATTTTACAAGCTTTGCTTAGTTTGGGGTCAGACGACCATGTGTGCAATAATGTCCCAGATATTTATTTTTTTACATACATACACGTTAATTATAATACCTTTCTTTTGGCTTTGTGTTTACTCACATGGTATAAGTACAGATTGGTGTCGCAGCCCTTGTCCTTTTCCGAAGGTAGTCCATGTTCGTCAGTATCACCTGTAAGCAAATAAAACAGTATTAATACAAATCTCATTCCCCCATAAACAAATAGTTATGATTAATTGATTACAAATGCGTTTTTTAAAGTCGCGTTCGACCATCTACTCGTCTGTTGGTAAGCGACGATGTGGTCGAAGATGAAGCACGCAGACTTAGAAGATACCTTCACTCTAGTCTTGAAAACGCTCAGATTATATCTCTCAGGAAACGAGAAAGCCGGTAGGTCCTTGTTCTATACTAGTTTTGCCCTCGGTTTTATCTGCCATTATCAAGTATTATAGCATTTTAGGGCAAAAAGCATTATAAGTCTACCTTCACTGCTTTCTTGCCAAACATCAAACTCAGTACAGTAGAGAACTATACTAGGTCAATGTTTTTTTAGTTTAGACAAATGCAGTAGGTTGTTAGCTGAATAAAAAGCGTAAGTTCTGATATTTTTTGCCAGGGATTTGAACGTAATACATAATTGCACGGTAATATTGTAGCTAGTAGCAGGTACGTTACAATAAAATATGAAGAAAAAACATTCTTCTTTTTACAATGTTATTGCAGCTGTTAGACCTGAAAAAAGCTTGGTGTTATTAATTAGATACTCAGTTTTTCATACGAGATCAAAATTGAGTCACAGGATCTGCGGGAGATCTATTGCCATTTTTTACCATCATTCTTCCCGCAGCTCTAAAGTATGACTTTGTATTAACTTCTATTAAACTCATTACTTTGAACCACTCTTATAAAAGTTGGATCTAGATTAACAGCCGTCTAGTAAAAATTGGCCACAAAACGAGCCTCGGCAGAAAATTAGCAGCGAAGCGTGATATTGCGACCGAGCAAACGAAGTTAGTCATGCCGAAGTATGGAAAATAAAATTAACATTTGCTCGTGGCCTGCGGCGTCTGCATCGATTGGGGAGGGGCTTTATGGGATAGGGGACGGGGGAGCTAATTTGAACTTGGCTGCCTGGAAAAGTGGTGTTACACAGTTTGGCTTCTTGTCTGGTGTCAACCGACGTAGAATTTAAGCCTCTTAGGATTATAGCGGATATTTAACAACCAGTATGGTGTTTTTATAAAACGGTGAATCAAACACTGTTCAAAGAAGTTTAGAGGAAATTAAAAAAAAAAACCTATATGTCAAGTGCGTGTCGTGACATCTTTGGTCATAATATAGCTTGGATTTGCCTTAAACTCGGGCTAGTACCGAAAAAAGTATTGCACACACTGACATATTCTTATTAGTTCTACAAACGCACACTTCAATGTTGAGCGGCACACAACTGCAAACGAGATGATCAACCGAACGACCAGGGGTAAGAGTAAGAGCTAACGGGAAATCTCTACGTACCTATAACACTTCCATTTATTTTTTCTGAGCGTGACATGCTCATAGTAGTTTCCCGTAGCTCTGTAAGCGTAGCTAAAAATAAATATGTATTATTACAAGCAGAGTTCTTAGCTTGCAAAGCCGTTTTACGTTTTTTTTTGCTTATCTTCGGCGTTGGTACTGGTGAGTTGTCTCACCTGATTTTAAGTGACTGTGTTGGCGAAGATGGTAAATGAACCTAGACGAGAGGCCCTGGAACATACCACTACGCGTTTAGCGACAGATTTTTAACTTGGGGGGGGGGGGGGGGGGGGGGGTAACCTAATCAACCGAGCATCCATGCATGCTGCTATGGTTTCCTTCATCGACAGTTCAAGCTCGTTGGGATTTGAGCTATCATCACTACTTGCGCTGTTTTTTCTAATAAATAATGATTTATTCATAAAACTCTAAAGGCAAGGTTGACCAATGTTAGAATAACTTTATAACATTGTGTGCTCTCTAAACCTGAAAATAACTAAGTAAAATATTTACGTAGTGTAATGAATGCTGGCTTGCGCTCGTATGTGTATACTTTATGTAAGACATCCTGCGGGAACAGTCATGTATTCTCTTGGTAAATATGTATGGAGGCAACCGGTGTTTGTTTGCTCACTTTACGAGTTCCGCAGAACTTTTACATTTTTCTAGAACGTTTAACATTTTTACACCTGGAATACCATACGTTCCGGAACGTTCTTGTTATTATATGTCAGTGAGCTTACATTATATTAAGATAACATATGTTAAGATGAAGTACAAAGCACGCTCTTTTTTCTTTTTCTCTTAAATTTTGGTGTCGCACGTCTTGTACATTTGCCAGTGCACAAGACGTGTTTATAAATGCACATGCCTTTATTAACCAAACATAATTATCAATATAAATAACCGGCCAAGTGCGAGTCGGACTCGCACACGCAGGGTTCCGTAGCATTATCTATAAAAACGGCAAAAAATCACTTTTGTTGTATGGGAGCCCCCTTAAATATTTATTTTATTCTGTTTTTTTGTATTTGTTGTTATAGCTGCAAACAGAAATAAATCATCTGTGAAAATTTCAACTGTCTAACTGTCACGGTTCATGAGATACAGCCTGGTGACAGACGGACGGACGGACAGACGGACAGTAGGACAGACGGACAGACGGACAGACGGACGGACAGCGGAGCCTTAGTAATAGGGTCCCATTTTTTCCTTTGGGTACGAAACCCTAAAAACAGACTTAAAATTTTCAGAAATGGACCAAATTGAAATTGGGCCTCACGGGAAGCACCAGCTTTCAAATAAAATAAGAATCATCAAAATCGGTTTTCCTAGACGAAAGTTCTGAGGTAACAAACATTAAAAAAAACATTCGAATTGAGAACCTCCTCTTTTTCGGAAGTCGGTTAAAAATACCAGCAAACCAATACTACAAATACAATAAGAAAGCGTTGAACCGTTGAAGGTCTAAAGACAATCCAAATGCTCAAGCCCACTATCAGTTGGCAGCGTATCCAGCATGCCGGCGGCATTATCACGCTGAATGAGCTCCCGGTCCCAAAGGACCCAATGCCTCGACCCCAAACGGCTCATATATGTAACCACTGCCAAGGTTAACATTATTTGCGCCGTTTGTGGTGCTCCGCCAAATTAGCCACCGTATCAGCCCTACCTTATGGTCTCAGGAAAATGTGTCAAAATATGGTAATTAGGATAAACGGTATTATTACCTCTTCCACTTCCAAAGCTCTGAATTAAAGACTAAAGTGCTTGAAAACGAGGATATATCATTAAGGCAGTTGTCAAACTTTACTAAAAACTTGAGTTACTGAAACACAACCAAAGCTGCCAAATGAAGGCAGTTAAGCCGTTAACACACGAGCGTAAATTGCAAGCACTTGGAGAAGGCACGCTGAGCAATCGAGTATGCGAGTAGGTAATTAATTCACTTTCGGAACAGTTCGTCGTAAACTTGCACGGCTTGTAATAATGCGAGATACGACGTAGCGTGTAAGTTATGCGTAACGCACGTGTGCACTATGCTTTACAAACTCACACGTATTACGAATTTCAATGCGGTGAGAGATGTTAACAAAAGTGTGCTGAGTTCAGAGCTTTATATAAATGTGAGTAAAATATAAGATTTTGTAATGATTTTCTTTACGCTCAATAAGTTTTTCCTCTACGTTTCACCGTACAATAATTGTAAAATTAAATTTCAAATCAATTTGAAGCCACTAAAATTTCAAATTGACATGAAAGCTGTTAAAAAATAATAAGCGCTCAAATATAATAATTGATATAGCCAAATTAACAGGCGCTAGGACAATATTATTCGTACTATTGAAGCTGGTTAAAAACCACTGAGCCAAAGCTAATGACAGAGTGGGACCACCTCAAAAGCTTCTTCTACATAAAAAAAGAATCACGTAAATTGGTTCTCAAATAGTGAAGTAGTCTGTGTAAATATTTAAAATATACCGAATGAGAACCCTCCTTAAATTGGTTAAGTACGACTAATAAGAGAGGCAAATGACATGTTAAGACTGACATACAAACGAGATATTAAGATTGGGCCTAAAGCAAAATCTTCAATCTTTGATTAGATTTTCACAGTAGTAAATCATGTCCAAAATCGAAAAAAAAAATACGTTAGGAAACTTCAATATATAAGTAAAGGTCGACCCTGACGAAAACATGGTAGGATAAAATTTTCTCGATAGAAAACCATCACAAAGTTACCTCTAATTTTCAACATTTTTGGTTTGCATTCTGTTTTGGTACATATTATTGAACAATAAATTATGTAAATATTATCACTCATGTGTAACCTAGAGCTGACCCTAGCAATTTTTAAAAATATTGTCTATTCTATAAGCTATGAGAGTAGAAAGCACTTGGCGCTTACAACATTTTCGTCTCGCGTGACACAAGCTTGAGGCATCGGTTTGTTGCACCGATCAGTTACCATCGCTCTGTTGAGACGGGTAGTCCATGTCAGTTCAGACGTCGAGTACGCAAGCTTGGTTCCGCGCGTCGTCGCGCCGCCCGTGTTTGTTATCCGTACATGCGCTGGGTGTGGCGAGATGCGCGGGGGAAATCAGAATTTATCCTGCCATTAGGCCCGCTCTTAAGGGTGATTGAAACAAAGACGAGAATAAAGTAGATACATTGAGAAGAACGCATCCGCCTGTGTCTCTTATATAACGAATAAACTATTAACTTTTATTTCTCTATAGTTCGCCTCTGTACATTGCTAAAGCGTAATATTTTCAGGTAAAAGTCGTACGTGCCCAACATACCCAAGCATTTTAGTGAAACATTGAAAACCACTATCGACAGCACTCAAAGGTAAACTCTATTATACCGAAGCTCCTGTACCAGAGAATCGAGTATGAAAATATTCAAACTTCATGGATGGAAAATGCAACTTCAGCCAGAGAAATGATCTATGTACCTAAATTTGACTTTTCAGATGATGCGTCATATTTTTAACCCCCGACACAAACAGAGGGGAGTTATTGGTTTAACGTGTGTATGTCTGTATATCTGTGTGTACCACAAAGATCGTAGCTCACAAATGGCTGAATCAATTTTCATTTAGTTTTTCTCTCTGTTATCGGCAAAAAAAACTTGTACCATAAAATGTTAAGAAAGGTTGCTTTTAAATATGTACGATATATGGAAACTTTCCATGTTCTCACTCTTTCTTGAGGCAACTGAGCAAGGTTAATAATAGTGAAACAAAGAACCTCAAAAAGTAAGTAACTTGGAGTACTGCTCCCATCTTTGAAACGGGGCACCCAAGTATCAGCTTGAGCCACCAGGTAGAGCTGTCAGAAATGTGGATGATCCCAAGCTCACTGAATACCTAAAGCCACTCAGCATGTGAAGAGACGTTGGGTCTCTGTGTCTTTTATCGCATTTACAATGGGGAATGACTGATTGTTCGATCTGATGCCGGCATCGCGGTTTTTTCATCCCACCAGCCGCCACCGCCTGAAAGTTCATCCACATATCACAGATCGGAGGAAATCGCACACTGCGTTGTACGCGTTCCTTTTTGCCTCACACCTGCAATTTGTGGAATGAGCTTTCCCTGCGGTTCATCAAAGTGATTTTGCATCACAATATGCAATACCCAATAATTATTGTAATATTTCCAAAATGTCCTTTGCCGCATGATGGCGAATGGTGTATATTTTTGTCAACCCTGTTAGTATCGGTATTTAATGAAAGAGCTTGAAAAGTAGGAAACGATAAAATGACATCACACTAAATTCAATATGGCCGCCGCTCCAACATGGCTGTTTACATTTTCTATGCTATGGCTAAAAGCTTGTTAATGAAAATTTATTTATGTATATTATTTATATACATATTAATTGTTTTTACTATTAGTTTATTAATATTTAAAGTGTTGGTCCACACGTTAGGACTCTTCCTCCTTCTCATCTTTCTTTTCTTTTTCTTTTGGTTAACTAATCAATTCATAACAAAAAACTCTTTTGGATACTTATCTATCCAAAGCGGCACTAATCTGAGAAGTTGTGGTAAAGCTTTGTAGTTGTCAATAGGGACGAGCTCAAACTTGTTCCAACCTCAAGGAGAACTTGTTACTCTGAACAGTATTTCGATATCTTGGACAAACAGTCTAATCTCGGCTTAGGATAAAAGTTACCAAAGTACCTAAATGCTTTTGCTTGTCAACCTTTATGCCAGTTTACTTGAAGCCCAGCTACAGTGGAGTGACACCTTTTGATTTCAGCTCAGACTTCGTTCCATTTATAGACCCTATGTATATGGCTCTGTACGTTCGATCTAAGAAAAAAAAACACACTTTGCATGTGTAATATTAGTATAAAGGTTTATTGTAATGCATTGCGAATATATCTACAGGCTCACAGTACAATACCTGCATGTTGTTATTTATAACGCGAAAATCGTTGGGAACGTGATTTATTCAGGCGTGTTCTTTTCGATAGGTACAAAAGAAGAGTCTACACACAGCATATCCAAGTTGCAGTATGGGTATTTGAAACGAGGAACATAAGAATTACCACGTAAACATCCACTCAGGTTAAAGCATAAATTAGCAATCCCAAAATCGAGACTAGAAATGCATAGTAGTGGTCCTCATGCAATGGCTATAAAAATATTTAATAAATTACCCGACTTAAAGAGTGACGAAAATGAACAAAATTTCAGAAAGAATTTGAAAAACTTATTCATTGAAAAGTGCTATTATTCAGTAGAAAATTATCTAAACGACAAAACATTATAAACAGATCGGGCCGCTCCATACCTAAATTGCCATACCCTAATTGGGTCATTGTATTAATATAAGTGTTAACTATAATACTTAGCTTAACATAATGTGCAATAAATGATTTGACTGTGACTTTGACTTTGAGTATCTTCTAGAGAAGTATCCACGGAGAATATACAAATTATGGTCTAATTTTGTAAGTTATTGGATAATGCAATTAAAATTACTGACATGGTCTTTTCCAACGTACGCCAGTTACGTTATCATCATCATAATCAGGGCCCCGATTCTACTAAACCAATTGTTTTTCAATTGTTAATGAATTGCCTATTTTTTTTTACTCTTGACCCTATATCTATACAAAAAGTGTCAAAAGGGTGATTTTTGAGAAAAATCATTAACAATTTAAAAACAATTGGTTTAGTAGAATAGGGGCCCAGCTCTTATTCCACGCTTCTCCCAAGACGTGCCATTCAGCCTGATTTTTGGCTCAACTGCCTTACATGCAGTTACTACTTACCGACTGCCTATAAGAGTCCTAAAATAAGTCCTTATAATATATTTTTTTGATGCCATATGATACTGATACGTGGTCCTTAACTGTTGGCCTTTTGGAAAAACTCAGACACTTACAGCGGGAAATGGAGAAAATTATAGGTAATGAGCTTGCAAAAAGAATTGCGCGATAGAATCTGGAACCTGGATGTTCGCCAAAGAACCAGAGTCACCGACATAGCTATTAAAATTTACAGGTTGCAGTCACAATAGGCAGGCCACATCGCTCGAAGAACCGATAATCGATGTGGAGACCACGAACCGCAAGACACAGCGTAGGTAGGCCTCCCACTAGGTAGACCGACGACATCGTAAGAGTCGCAAGCGTCCAGTCGATGCAGATAGATGGCAGGCTGTCGTTCAGTGTGGAGGTCTAAAGGGTAGGCCTATGTTCAGCAGTGGACATCTTCTGGGTGATGATGATGATGATGATATGTATAAAAATACCCTTAACGAGTTAATTTTTACTAATAAATCTAAACGTGACCTAAACTGATTAAGTATAGAGAGGATACTGGGTAATAATCGATACTGGTAAGTATCGAGTATCACGTACTGGGTATGAAGTAAATCTTATATAAAGCTTCCATTTACGCGAATGTGCAGCTACCGCACGTCCCTGTAGCCATTGTTCGCTTCGGGATTGTGAGCCGAACAATTATTGAAACTTTTTCAATAGTCGCTCGTTATTTCGTCGGGGCCTAGGCTGGTATTGCTGCTTCTGGTATTTTATTTGTCAGAGAATTTAGAGCTTTGTTGCCTTGGAATTGAAATGATTGCGAAAAATGGAAAAAATTGGGTCGTTTCAATAAATAGCTAGAGAGTTCCTTTTGTAACGATGCTGATGTATTTGTGATCGTGTATAAGATAACAGTGGCAGTCAATAATATATGGTATAAAATTGGTATAAAATGGGCAGTATGATATAATCGTCACCATCATCATCTGTCATAAGACGTCCACTGCTGGACATTGGCCTCCCCCATCGATCTCCAAAAGGGCCGATTAGAAGCGGCCTGCATCCAGCGTTTTCCTGCGGGCTCTTTTAGGTCGTCCGTCCATTTTGTGGGTGTACGTTCTATACGCTTTGCTTACCAGTCCTTGGTCTCTATGTGCCTTCCACATTGAACTGATCAACTTGCTAATCCGGTAGGCTATGACGGTAATTTTCGTTCGTCTACGGATCTCCTTATTTCTGATGAAGTATGATATCATGAGATAATCATATAGGATACTCTTTGTTCCAGTAAAATGGGAGAAAACTAAAAATAACGCTTGAGAACCACGGTGGGGTTCAGCCAGTAGTCTTACGTAGTATGTAGTGTTTGAGTCTGGACTGTTGCCACCACAGTTTGTTGCCGCGTTACGTTAATTTATTACAAGAATAAGAAGTATAATTGCACACAAAACTTATTTTTTAATGCTGCGCTGCGCTCAATGACCAGAGCTATATTTTTTTCTCGTTTTCAACAAGAAAAAAAACGATCATTTTTCTATCTCAAGCAATGTTATTTTAAAGATGATGCCCAATTGTATTTTTGAAGTAAAAACTACTTTAGGCGCGTTGAGCACTTTTTGAATGAACAAAAATTATGGAACTCGCGTCATCGTCACGCTGTACCGTGTATTTTAAAACAGCGTCATCTTTTGTAGAATAGTTGAATTACTACTTAAGTTTTCACTTCTGACGTGCAGTTGTATGACTGATGTGTTTTTTTTTTCTTACTTAGTGAGTTTTATTCAAAAACGTTGAAATGCGCAAGGGAGGTAGCTGCGCATTTTTAGCTGCCCCGAATAAATTTTGTTTATCGTATAAAGGCCTTCAAATGTATCGTCCGGTGGCTTGCATGTCCCAATTCACAATGGATTGTTCGGCGAAAATTGTTCAACTTTTTCAATACCTCTCCTTTTTAAATACCCCTGAACAACAGCCGCTTTAATTATGATACTGTAAAGTAATTTTTGTATATTTACGGTGTTCATTATTATATGCGTTTTTTTATTACTGGGCGCTGAAGTCTTTGTTAAGGCTTCTACTTATTTAAGAGCTCCATGCTCTTCTCGGTAGAGTAGCTTTTAGCCTTCCTTATCTTCAGATAGTATTTTGTCCTCCTATATGAGGTTTTTTATTCCCTAATTTGAACTGTAAACGCTCTTCTCGCTCTATGCCTCTCTTACCTTCTGCTTTTTACACGTTTTTATTTTACTTATCTTGTTAGTTTTGGTTAAACCCTGCAACTAAAATTTTAAACAGTTATCCCCAACCGATTGAGCTGAAATTTTGCATACAAGTTTAGTTTGGATGACAATACGTGGTTAGTTAAGTGACGTCATCCTAAATCCAATATGGCGGACTTTCAAAGATGGCTATTATTTTTTATGCACCCCCGTGATATAAGTATGAAATGAAAGGGTTTGTTGAGAATACGAAAAATAAAATGACGCCATATTAAGTATAATACGGTGGACGCCTACAAGCTTGTTAAAAAAGTATTTAATTACAAGTATGTATAACAAAGCCTTTTTAGGTAAATATCGACTAAGTACACAGTCCACCCGGGACCCGGGTATGTCCTAAAACTGCGACCAGAACCACCGGAGGATGAGCAGCAGCGTCCTAATAGTACACGATGAACGTACTGCGATCCCCAAGCCAAGCGTGGGGATTATGGCAACTCCCCTCTCTATGAGGGAGGCCTTGTCCAACAGTGGACGTTAATTGGCTGATGATATGACACAGTCCACAATACTAGGATCTGAGCCAGGTGCATTAAGTCGACTACGCCCATTTAATATATAAGATTCTACTTCTATGATAAGATTGTACTAAACATTGAGGGCTTTTTAAATTAATCAATGTAGTGAGTGCGTGAGCGCTTCGGATAAAGTGGCAATACTGGTCGCATTAAGACGGCCAGATTGATTGATGGCAACCCCGAGATTTCATTACGGTTTCGCACCATTACGTCTTTGTTTACGTGAGCACTTTAATCTCATTTGACGTAGCGAAGTTTCTAACGTTTTTTAGTTGACTAAAACACTGAACTAAAATTTTCAGAACTGTTTTTAGTTTGTCAAAAAACACTGTTAGAACTATTGTTAGTCCGTCAAAAAGCACTTTTGTAGAACTGTTTTAAAGTTGTCAAAAACACTGTCAGAACGAAAAAATCTCATTTCAGTCGTGAAAACTACTAATAATTATAAATAAATAATTTATGTGAACATTTATTGGTCAACACCTCGCGTTTTGGTGTAATATACTAATTGTTTGCACACGATATACCTAAACACATGGTAAAAAAAAAGAGTCCAAAAACGCGTGTCAAAATGACACAGCTCATCTGAAATTCCCTACGCTACTGACACACGGAAGTTAATTAGTATTCCGAAAGTCCGAACGTTTTGTCCTCAATTAATCGAACAGGTATCAACGTCAGCTTTCCTGAGCGAGTGCTGGATTATAACGACGCGAGATTACATTTTATTGTTTTACATGTTAATCCGTTATTTGGATCATGCTGCTTGTGTCTAAACGGCAAATTTTGAGAAGAACAATCATGGTGCTAGTTAGTTATTGTCCGACGACGCGTAGCACCTTCCGCTTACTGGAAGTGCACCGTGTGGTACATTCTTGCGTGACGTCACATGCCGGTCCCAACGGTGGGCTGGTTGGGTACAATCAGCATCATGCTGATGTGGGACTGGTTTGTGACAAAATGTTTATAGTTTTACTTTTTTTATGTTGTCTATTGAGTGGTTTTTTTCCTGTAACAAACGATGTCTATGACTATATACAAAACTTGATGGAGATAACGTAGAGATAGTGATGACATCAGGAAGATTTTTGTCCCTTTGGGTGTGACGCAATTTAGCCATCAACAGAGAGGGAGGATATAGTGGGATTGTTTAAAGAAGAAGGATAATCCTGGTAGATGATACTAATAAAAGAAAAACTAAAGATAAACACTGTTTTAAACTATCACGGTTGTTCACTAAAGTTATATGATTATTTACGGGATATTTACCGTGGTAAGGTTGTGGAAGTAGCTCCCGATATTTCGGCGCAGTTACATGCACCATGTTCACGGGAAGACTGAAGAATGCGGGTGGTTGGTGAAAAAGTTCAAAGTTAGGTACAGGCAAAACGATCTACCCTCTTTCTTTCTTTTCTCTTTCTTTTTAAAACTAAAGATATATTGGACTGAATGAAATTAGCTAATGTAATAAAAAACGGTCAAATTCGAGTCGGGTTCGCACACTGAGGGTTCCATACCACCGCAAAATAAAAAAAGTAGTGCAAAAAGACAACATCACGCCATCCAAGTACCAACCGAGCCCTACGTTGCTTAACTTGGTAATGAACAGAAATTTGTCACCGACTCGCACTTAGCCATTATTTATTATTTGTTGTTATACTTTAGAGTTTGTACTATAATCATGCCAAGTTTGACGCTTGTACGTATTGCCGTTTTTACACTAGAGCAAATACAATAATACTTTTTTTTAAACTTTTTTATATTTATATAATCCGTCGTAACTTTACATATTCGAAATAAAAACTTAAGGTTCGAAAAATACAGTAGTTATAAGGTAGGACGGACAGTCAGACAACAACATAAGCTCAGTAATAAGGTCTCGTTTTTATAGGGTCCCTTTGGGTACGAAACCTTAAATAACATGTACAGAGAAAAACATATGAAATCCTAACTACTAACGTTACTTCGTAAATAGAAAACTTTTTTCTTTCACATGATTTTCACGCATCATTTGCAAAGAATATTCCAAAGCCGCTCTTTTGAATACGATGTAAACCTTGTCTGTGTCCTTCACATATCGGGTTTTCAGAAAAAAAGCTAATAGAATTCCGCGTCGACTGCCTTAGGGCTTTGGTTTCTTTGCCTTTCGGACCATGTCGATTTGGCCACTGAGGGTGCGGCGGTTCTAATCCTTTTAACGGGAAAGGGTAAAAGGCTCATCGGTATTTAATAGCGAATTGGAAAAAATCATAAAGGCCAGTATGTACAGCCTTTTTATTTAAAGAGGCTTGATTGTACAGCTATACGGTATAATGGGAACTTGTAAATGGTTAAAGCATCATACACATCGAAAATATATATTTTTGGTTTTATATATCAGATGATCAAACGTACTAATATTATATTCGTATTACTATGCAAAACAGAGTTTGTTTGTTCCTCTTTAAACCAGTAACAGAATAAAGGATTGACGTTTTAGGTGATTGAAGGTTTTGGGGTCCGCCTGGGGAAGTACCACACCGTTGCCAGTTATTCAACCGCCAAGCAGTAGTGTGCAAACACTACTGTGTTCCAGATTGAAGGGCAATGTTTCCAGCAAAATTACAGGGCACACAGAGATTTGACATTTTATATCTCGGGGTGACGAGCGCAGTGCATTGCTATCCAGGATTTTGAACTGTTGAAGGTAAAAATTCTGAGTGGCGTTGAGCTGTTATGGGCAAGCGTGAAGAGCCATCAGGTGAGCGACTTCGCTCGTCTCGTCACCCAGTATCATAAAAAACTTGATTTTTTGCATTGAGATAGTTGGAGGGGTGTTATAAGTTTAACATGTATTATGAATCTGTGTGTCTGTCTGTAACATCGTACCTCCTAAAGGTCTGAACCGTTTAAAGATGATTTGATCGAGAGTTTTCTTAGTTATGGTTCAAGTAAGTCTGTTAGAGCTGTGTCAGTCGCTTGAAGATTATCAGCGCTTTTATCAGGGGTAAAAAAACCATTTATGCTTGTCATAGTGTAATTTTTGTCCCAGAAAAATATACGGTTCCTGAGGCAATGTCCATGCGGGCATACTACGTGGTACGCCACGTGGCATGCCCGCATGTCCCGTCAATTGACGAAATAAAATTATTGATAGCAATTTATACATACGTATATTATAAACGCGAAAGTTTTTCTGTAAGTGTGCATATATCTGTTTGTTTTTAAGTTAACTCCGTAGCAGTTTAACAGATTTAAATGAAATTTGTTGTGGAGATAACATAAACCTTTTTTTTGGAAAGATAAACGGTTCCTGTGGAATAGCGGTTGTAACCGCGAGCGCGAGTATACATATAAGTATTTATAATGTACATTAATTTATATCTGAGCATTCATTTATTTTCATTAGGCATATAGCTAATGATAAGATTGCTCCCTCATTCCCATCCATCCCAATTCCTATTCAATGCGGCTATGCTTTCCAATGACAATAAAACCGACCAATCTGGCTTTCTGGCCTGTGAATAGAAAGGTTTACATTTTCTCTTGCAAAGGTAATTTCTTGCACAAACATTTGTAAACAACGTTGAGTTTCAATACAAATTTGTATTCTTGAGCAACACAAACAACAAACAGTGAATTTAACAGTGTTTTTAGTGTTTTTTTTTTTTATGTGAACAAAGAAAGAGAAACTATCCCATAAGCCTGACTATTAATATAAATAGATCTTACCAACATCAACCTTTTAATTAGTAATGCATAGCTCCGACCCAATTGCCACCAAAATATATAATAAGCTACCAGTGCAGATAAAAGACAGAAAAAGAGAATACATTTTCCAAAACTCGAAAAGCCATACTCCTCGCAAATTATTATTATAGCCTAGAGTACCTTAAAGAGAAATCAATAATGGAAATAAATCGATCCGCTCCACAATTTATTGCCATACCCAATCAGGATCATTATGTATTACCTTAAACATGATATCTAAGAGCTGCATGTGAATTTTATAAGGTGCAATATTTTTTATTAAGTAATTAATAGACCTGAGACCCGTAAAGCACCGTTTAGTAGAAGAAAAATACAATTCCAAACATTTCAATCCGTACACGAGCTACTTTCAGTTTCTATAATAGCAACAAAATATCAAAGCCCTGTCCTAGAAATAAGTAGGTTCTCCTGAATATCAAGGCTGTAATACAGTCTGGAAATATATGACTCTCACGGGAGGCGACGCCGTCGTTAGCCTTAAATTTACGCACCAGCAGGCTTCCTTCATCTATTCCATCTGTTACGCCTCGTTTTAAAAACCCTATCTCACGCCTTTTATAGCCGAAGATATAAAGTTATAACTTTATAAGCTTTGCGTTAAGAAAAGTAATTGAATTTGCAATATTTTTTTAAAGGGTGGCTGTTTTTTTATAGGCGACGTCACGGGCAGACTTGCACGATAAGTTATATTGATGGCTGACCCACAAAGCGGGGATGGATTCGATAGACTGTCGCAATGCTGGTTTTGACGATATTCGATAATACTCGAAGATAAGTGCTTCTGTTGGAGAAGAATACCTAGATAGAATAGATACAGATTCAAATATTGCTGAGAAGAAATGTACGCTCTATAAAGCTCCTTATAGTCGATTGTAAAAGTAAAGCTAAAATTGTTTTCATGGTAATCCCTAACGGAACCAAGAATCCAATCTTTCCTTTGCTGTTTTGGCTCTTATGTATATTGTGACCAAGATTTACGCGTTGTGCTATTACTCCAAGAAGACGTAATCAAAAGCTTGTTACGTACTAAAATGAGCTTGTTCTCTCCGCGTTTACACCATTTTCATGCCTAATTTATAACACAGTGTAGCAGAATGTTATCTATAAAATTGTTTTTCTGCGAAATTCATCCGCATCGTACAAAGTTTAGTGCGCAGATGTGGGTTTTAGGGAAATTCGGTCGCGGCCGTCGAATGATAACTTTTATTGATGACAATTTCTGGGGTAACGTTCTGGCGGACCGCCAGAAGGGATAGTTTTGTCCCACTAACGATATGACGACCGGGAGTTTCATATTTTTGGGAGTTATTGCGATATATCAAGTTTTATGGCAGTGGCGATTGTTTATGTATTGTAAACACGTGATCGATGCCTGAATGAATAACATGAATCAAAATGTGCAACAATTCGTACAGCAGACTTCATTCTAGTCCGGAGAAGTCTTTTCTCTATTGTAGGATAATTGATTAGGTTTCTTACATGGGACACCCATAGACTGGAAACATACGTTCCCAATGTGTAAGATAACTTACAAAATTAACAAAAATATTTAAAACTTATAACAAATGTATATCAAAACTGCTTCTTTGACGAATCTATAGTGTTTTTTGCTTCAACGTAACGTAATCAATTATTTTATTCTACTGAAATTTGTTAACCTGTAACGAACAAGCTAATGCAACAGCAATAATAATTGCTGTAACATGCAAATTTTCTCTTTTATGTAATTATTTTTGTTTCAGGTCAGGTTAAATTAGAATCATTAACAAATTTCAGTGGAGTAAAATCATTGATCCCAAATTCCTTATTGTATGCGGCGTTGAAACCGAAATACAATAGAGATTCGTCAAAGAAACTTCCGTAAAGTAATGCCTGATTTAATCAACAAATGTATATTTCAGCGTGAATTACCATAATCTAAGGGCGCCACATGTGTAATCTCAGTTATTAACTAAATAATCCGACGAAATGTTATGAAAACCTTTTGAAAGGGATTAAATCAAGCTCAGTGTTTGCCGATTTGGCTGAAACCCTCTCGCTAGTTCTTTAACTGTGTCACGCGAAGTTGTCAGACCGTCCACGCTACTAAATCTCGAACATTTGAAATTTTCATTTTACCCGAGTGGGATTTGCGCGGAAAAGTTGGGTGCGATGCCGTAAAGGCAAAAACTAATGCTACGTATTGGGTTGCTGAGATGTTTGTTTTTATACTCTGAGCTGAGCTTTGAGCTTTGTCAGGTCTTTGTCTTTCAAGACTTAGAAGATTTAGTATTTGCAAAATACTTGCCCTCTCTTTTTGTACCTTTTTTGGCTAAGGATTTATATAAAATAAAATATAGCACTAGGTTGTTTAGTGGTTAATAGTTAACTGGGAAATGCTCCGAACATTTCCCAGGAGTGTAGCCTCAGACAATGTGCTAAAGGGACTCCGGTGAGTTCCTATGGAGATCCCAGTGCCCTCTGTCAAACACAGAGGCAAGCTATTGTGAGGGTTTCATTGGACATAATCACATAATCCAGCTGCACCTCGATGCACACAGTGTCCGACACAGACAGGTAGACAGAAAAAACTTATAATGATTCCTTATATACTTAAATGCCTTAGTTTGGGGTCAGTTGACCGTGTGTTCCAAAATGTCCCGAATATTTATTTAATTATAGTACTACGGAACCCTTAAAAACTAGTTTACTAATGCTGCCAATGACTAAGTGAAGTAAAGGATACTTAACAGGAAATCAGACTGGCTCGAGCTAGGCATGATGTACACTAGGTAGAAGAAGATGTTGTTTATTCAAAGCTAATAAAAGCATGTTAAAATGAAATATTTTAAAATTATTTCGTAGCTACTGCCCTAAACAGATCACAAAAACATTTCTCACTTCCATTAGCTTAATTCACTTCTGAAAGATATAGCGTCTACCGATAACGCATCTATCGACTATTTACCGCCTCTCTTTGTTTGAAGTTTGTTTTGGACAAAAAAGTTTTGGGAGAATCCCTTAACTGGCCGGAAGTTTTAATTAGAGATGTCTCTGCGTAAGCGAGGTTCGTATACGGAGGGGCTTAGCCCAAACTATTGTGCTAAGTATTCACCGTTTTTGTTAGTCTACGTATCTGGGGTGCGTACTTTGTAGCTTGTTTATTTGTAATGACTAAATACTTAGACAAAGCAATACACAGCTGTGCAAAGTGCTTTCTTAAGTCCAAACCAATATTAGAGTGCCTGTAACAGCACACAATGTTAACTTTCCTGTCGAGTGAATATAATAAAATAGTCGCCTGATAAGCCTTAATAGTTTCCTCACTTTTAAGTAGAATATTCTACTATATGTGCGGGTGGCAACAATATTTTGAAAGCATTCACCGATAGGGTTAATTGTCCAATCCTGCACCATCACATCGGGTTCCTATTAAGGTAAATTAGCATAATTTCATTGCTATTGTTAATTTACTTCAGTGTTTGATTGTAATAATATAATCTGAATTAATTAATTTTTTACTATAGATTATGGAACTTGTGTCTGAAATTCATAATTTTAAATGTGATAGATTGATAATTACCTTGTGCCTTGATAAAGCTGCCAATATTATACCCTAACAAGAAAGAAAAATATAGGTCGAAGTTATGTGCAAATTTGGATCTGTTTACACCTTAAGTCAAAAAACAGACCTAGTAAAATCACATTATTGTTGGTCCATATCAAATATTGAGCAGCGTTGTAGCCTGATTAACATTGTGTTGTGACAAGCACAAGGGGATGTTCAGTAAACACCTGACTGACGTATAATCACGTGAGATGCTGACTGACCATCAGAAGGCTATTATGGAAGGGAACAATATCGGTTACATGGATCGACAATGGCATGACGTCAATATGTCAGAATAGGGTCACAATGTAGAAAGGTATCACCTACATTGTGTGGTCATTGTACCGGACGGATTGTAACGGATTCAAGATAATGTTTTTCATAACTTTTACAAACCTTTTTAACCTCACCGAATGGCAGTTACCATTGTTGAGTTGTGAAATTACTCATACAAGAAGAAAATATATCAAGAAGCGTTACCGATATGATATTTTGTAAAGGCGTACGTACTACATATAAGGTCGGGGAAAAAGTTTCTTCGTATTTTTTAAACAAATTCAAGACATATTTTTTTCAAGTTTAATTACATTTAATTATAATATATATGTGCCATTTTGTTCGATAACTTGTTGCCATCTTGTAGGTAGTGACATGATCCCGTTGCTGTAGAATTTTTGGGACTTCTGATCAAAAAAATGCAACAAGTAGTTTTGACAGTCCTCTCTTGATGTTAATCTAACACTACCCAAAGAATTCTGAAGAGATCGAAACAGGTGGAAATCTGAGGGTGCAAGGTCAGGACTATATGGTGGATGCATTAACACTCCCCAACCAAGCTCTCTAAATTTTTGCTGAGTGGCCAAAGATGTGTGCGGTCTGGCGTTATCATGATGAAAGACCACACTCTTTCTGTTGATCAATTCCGGCCGTTTTTTCTCAATTTCTTGTTTGAGTCTCATCTGCTGTTGGCAGTAGAGATCCGAATCGATGGTTTTGCCCGGCGGTAAAAGCTCATAATGAACGATGCCCTGCCAATCCCACCATACACACAGCATCACCTTATTACGTGTTAATCCGGGTTTCGCTACAGTCTGTGGTGCTTCACTGCCCTTTGACCATGATCGTTTGCGCACATTCTTGTCGTAGGTGATGCATTTTTCATCACCAGTGATCAATCTTTTCAAAAACGGTTCGGTTTCGTTACGTTTCAATAGAGAGTCGCAAATGAGTACACGATTCATTTGGTTTCTTTCAGTGAGCTTGTGTGGCACCCAAATATCGAGTTTTTTTGTATACCCAGTTTTTTTCAAATGGGTCAAAACTGTTTTGTGGTCAATCCCCAGTTCTTCAGCTACGTCGTAACTACTAATATGCCGATCTTGGTCCACTTTTTCAGAAATGGCATCTACTTTATCCGTAACAGGGCGACCAGAGCGAGCTGCATCTTTGACATCAAAATTCCCGGACTGAAAACGCTTGAACCAACATTGTGCTACTCTTGATGACACTGCATTAGGTCCATAAACGTCACAAATTTTATTCGCGGTTTGTGTCGCATTTTTCCCTTTTTTGTAATAAAATTTCACAATATATCGAATTTCTTCGTTAGATTCACTCATTTTATCAAACAAAAAAACAATTGAAAAATGGCGAGAAATTGCTTTTTACTTTTTGTATTCCTTTTTTAAAATATCATATTTTTAATGGTATCAAAACCAGCCAGATACAAACAGTACAACCGATGAGATTTTTACTACAACTTTATACATACAAAATACGAAAAGACTTTTTCCCCGACCTATTATATATCTGATGGTATCGACATCTCCAATATTTACGCATTGACGCGTTTTGGCCCCTCCCGTCTCCACATTTAGTCTCCAAGTTTTCACACTTTGGCAATCTCAGAGCGCAATATTTTCACTTTATTGCGGCTTCTTATCCTAGAATTGATGGCGTATATGTTCTCGAGATGATTGAGGTGTTTGCGTAAGCTACGCATATAACAAAAACATTTTTTTTGGTGAAATTTGTCTGTACAAGAAAGAAGGACCTTTTCGAGTTTAATCAGGAAAAAAGATATCACAAGGACGACTTCACCTTCCGAAAATGCACACTAACCACGCTAATAGTTCGTGTGTATGTATTTGTGTAAGAGAGTCGGTATGTTTTACCCGATCAAATCTGTAATGCCTGTATGGATTTAATTAGTTTTTTGTTGTTGTAGCGAATTGTATGACAGTTTTAATTTTTTTTTAGTTTTACATTAGTAGTTGTACAAGCGAGACGTATATTAGGTACTTAGCCAGTTAATACAGGGCCGTCCCGAGTACTTGCGTGATCAAAATAGAGTTCGTAGATTTTTTATAAAACAAAGTTTTGACATTTACTAAATCGGGTAATTTGTTGTTTTTATTGACACCAGTGTCAGTAACTCCCGGTGTAGCTAGGACCCTCATACTTATAAGCCTTTCGTAATTTATTCGTGCGGTACGGCATTTAAATATCACCCACATTTTTGTATGGATGATATTTAATGCAGAAGTAGCGACACTCTCGATTAATACATATGTCTTATATACCTCAGAAAAAAACTGGTTATATATAGGTAGCGTATACGCTAGAATTTAGCGTATAGGTACGTATTAGTATTAATCTTGGCTAGATTAATACTAAGTCCTATTAAAAAAAAAGGTAGGTACCCGGATCGCAGTTTAAGCCACAGGGCGTACGTAGTAAAATATATAAGTGTGTAAATATAGAATGAGAGAGGATTTGTGGAAAAAGCCAATAAGGGGATTTCTGTACTTTTTTGTCCATAATCCCTTTCAGGCACTTAAATGGGACGCAAAGGCGATTTCTGGACAAAAAAGCTCAAAAATCTCCTTAGCAGGGGATTGTGTACAGGGATTTTTGGAATAAGCCCGTTGTTTAAGGAGTGGGGGGAGGGGGAAGGTTAATTCGTACAAAAAAGGTATGTTTTTGTGACGACACATTTAATAGAAGGATCGACGATAGAAGCTAATTGAGTATTTTTTTTGTTTTTGGATTTTTAGTATCCGAAAAGGGTCGGAGGCATTGATCAGCTAAGCACAGTTGTATAATATCTTGCAATTTCACACACCATTTCTAAAGGTGGATGACAATGCACACATTGTGGTTAGCGTTGTACTCATAATTTATTTTTTATTTTACGGGTTTAAATTTGACTCTGTTCTATTACGAGCTTCATTAAGATGGATAAGATATACCTACACTACATCCTCAACCTTAATTAACTATTGTAAGCCACTGCATGGTGAAGTTAGAGGCAAGTTTGGGGGAATTGCTTCCATCTGACAAGAGCTAAGTAACGTGCCATGTATATTGAGTTGCTCCTAACTAGGTAACTGGCTTAATGATACTAACTAAGTTACGCTTAAGGAAGGCTATGTTGCAAACAACTTGAGAAGACAATGTGAGTGATATTAAGAGCCCTTGCACAAAATAAATAGGCACAGAAGGCCGGCTTCGGCTGATCGCTAGGCAAAGCAACTAATTTTTTATTTTTCACAAAAATGTTTTTTTGTGAAAAATTTAGATTATTATACAGGATATTTACCATGGTATATCCGCAACCTTACAGCGCTAAATATCGCATTAATAATCATATAATTGTAGTGAACAACTGTGATAGTTTAAAACAGTGTTATACATATTATATCTAGTAAACCACCAGTTTATCAAAAAATATGAGTATTTGCGAGCGAAACAGTGAGCTTCTGCCATTAATTAAAATAAAGAATATGTACACTAATATTAACTAGAATACTAATTGTGAGATTAAAACAAAGATCCTAATTTAATCAAATTAGCAAAGCTCCACACAACGCCGTATTGCGAAATCATCATTACGCCACTCTAATTAAAACTAGATATTATGGCCGTTCTATTAATTATTCCAATAAATTAAGACAGATCTAGCTTCCGGGCTAAATTTCCGGGATAAAAAGTAGCACAATGAAGCCAGAAACTAACAAAAATGACTACAACGAATGTGGGTAAAATTATATGGCTTTGATTACGGAATCCTAGTATATGCGTGTTTCAACACGCTCTTAGCTAGTTATAAATGGGGATTTTATAGAATAAGTGGCAAACAAGCTACGGGCCACCTGATGGTAAGTGGTTACCACCACCTTTAGACAGTTACAAGACCTAAAAACCAAGGGCATTGTCAGTGCATTGTCTACCTTTGAGAACTTTATTCACCCTTTGTTTCAAACAGCCCAATATATACTTTAGAGGAAAAACTGAAGGTGGTAACGCCATTCCCCAACCTACAGATACGTGGCAGAAACAATCGATTAAATCGATTACAAAAACAAAAAAAACTTCTGTTCGGTAAGGTACGTATAGGTACGTATACTTCCAATTTGGTCTCATTGTCACCAAGTCAGGATCTGATAAATAAAAAATAAAAAAAACATATCTGGGACATTATTGCACACATGGTCATCTGACCCCAAACTAAGCAAAGCTTGTAATATGGCAACCAGAGACTGATATACATACATATATATTTTTAAATACATACTTAAATAGATACTAACACCCAGACATTGAACAAACACAAATGTTCATCACATAAAATGTTTGTCCTAGATGGGAATCGAACCCACGCCCCCAAGCACAGAAGTTAGGTTCACTACCAACTGAGCCACCGGGGCAGTCAAAATCCCAAAAATGATGATGGAATCCCAGGGAAATCGAAGGCAACCCTCAAATTTTATAGGCACTTATTATGTTTTTCATATATTTTTGAAGTAGTTTTTTAATGTGACCCACATGTTTTATTGTATTATCATAAACTAGTTTGTTGTATAAATACATAGAGGGGTTACTTTTATCTTCCCCCAGCTGTCTGCTTATTTCTAGTACTATTATACAATCCAATCTAAGTTACGACACCCTCGGGTAACGTAGGCACGAGAATTCCAGACTGGCGTTATTCCTGTCATAATAACAGATAAAAGCTTTCCTAACTCTACCTAAAGTGTACTTTAATGTTAGCGGAACGAAAATATCAAAGTAAGAAGTTATTAATTTCTTTATGAATTGCTCTCCACGTTACCTAAATAGGTAAAAGCAGGAAATTGTTTTAGTACTTTGCCTAAATCATCATGTTTTAAATGTCTATCGGGACTTAAAGTGCATTATATAAGTGTTAATATCTATTTAAGTATGTATTTAAAAATATATATGTATTTATGTATATCAGTCTCTGGCAGCCATATTACAAGCTCTGCTTAGTTTGGGGTCAGATGACCATGTGTGCAATAATGTCCCAGTTAAAAAAAAATAAAAAAATATTTATGTAAAAATAGGTACCTTATCGACGCTAACGATTGACGTTTTGACCATGTGACAATATAGCCGTGGTCAGGTCATACAAATAGTTAAAGTAAAAAAGTTTTTGATGTGCAACAACTATTGGCACGCCTTGGCAGTAAAGATGACTCGTATGACGGCAAACGACATGACGCTATTTTATGACGTCATGTTTCACATCTGCCGGGCATTCAGTGACTGCCATCTTTTTTTCATTAAATCATCCTCAATCAATTTCATTATATTCAGTCCACCTTAGTCTGCTGCAGGACAGGCCTCTCCCATGCCACTCGCACCAATCTTAGGCTTTTCGCTTCCAGTCACTACTAACAGGCGTTGCATACGTATTTGATACACGTATATGTAACCTCTAGCTATGTAATAAAGCGTGTACCTACTACAGTACATCGTGTTGTTTTGCATTATCATGGTGATATACTTAAGTAGTTTCCAGTCAACTTAAAAACTTCTGTCTACTTCTCACCGATGGAAAATGTTACGTGCGAAAACCAGACAAAGCAAACAGGTAACACGGAAATAGTGGGAAGATTATGGACGAACTCCTTGATGTGAACTGCACAAATTAGGCCAACGGGCCTAATTGACTTCAGTCACAATCGAACTGGCGTTTGTGATAGCACGTGAAATATGTTTGGATAAGTTTGGATGTCCCGCGTCTTCCCCCTTTTTGAAACAGTCATTGGTTAACACACACTTAATCTACTGTGGTAAGCCCGTACGTCATCACATAACACTAATATTATAAATGCAAAAGCGTGTGTGTAAAATAAACAAACAATATATCCTTACAACTTTGTTATCTTAATTGACTGTCAATTAAACTACAGGTACGTTTTATCTCCTCCGAAGTTCTGGAATTTGCATGATAAGGTTCTACGATGCGGGTACATTTGAAATTATAATTCCGACACAGCTTTGTCTGGCTCGACTGTGCGTGTGCGCTCTGCTGGAAATTAGTTAGGACAGTGTCTACTCAGCTCAAATCATGGAATACGGATTTAGCTGACGAGTAAATCATCTACTGTGGTTTGTTTAACCGGACGGACATATGCGATTATTGCGGTGCTCGGCCTTTATAACCGGAAATTAAGGATAGTTGAACATTGAACTATATGATATAGAATATACTGTTACTGGTAATACGAGTAAGTTAGCATTGGCGGCCGGCTTCAATACGTCAAAACAAACAACTTTTGTTCTACGACTTATAAAAATTCGTAAAAAACATATTTGCTATTTCATACATTTTGTGAATGATATTTTGTATGGAACCGATGATATTTTTTTCGCGAATTTTGATAAATCGTACTGGTAGAACAAAAGTCGTTTGTTTCGATGGACTGAGGATGGACGCCCTTAGGTATGAGGATGAATAGTAGCCCTATATTGTCTATTAAATTTGCGCCTCTTTAATTTGCTTTTACTCATTATACTATGATTATAGTTATATGGTTATTTACGGGATATTTACCGTGGCAAGGTTGTGGAAAGAGCTCCCAATATTTCGGCGCAGTTACATGCACCATGTTCACGGGAAGATATCCCGTGAAGCCTCTAGTATAGTGTCCATTATTTTACTACGGTATGGCTTGCTCTACTCAGATTGTGACTTGTTTGTCGATATTTAATCAAATTTGAAATACTTACAATATTTGATACATGGAAATGCACAAGACTTGCAACGCCAATATTCTCTCATGTTGAAAA
Organism: Agriopis leucophaearia; assembly: GCA_949125355.1. NCBI lineage: Eukaryota > Metazoa > Arthropoda > Insecta > Lepidoptera > Geometridae > Agriopis > Agriopis leucophaearia. Next base: position 15,504,659 of record OX421262.1, read on the forward strand.
AAATATATCTCAGTGTTTCCACAGAACAATATTACAATCTAAAAGAACCACAGATCTACTACCTAAAAAGAACGGATTGCAAGTTTTTTTTATTATCACACACACCAAAAAAACATTGCGGGGGCATTTTCTTAGGTAGATAGTGAACTGAGAGATTTTTACTGGGCTGGATTAGGGTTCGGGTTTCCGACAGATTTGAGCCCAAATCCGTCGCAGTGGGGCGCTTGGATCGTGTCCAAATAGCGCACGAACATTATCCGTGCCCTAATTTCCTAGTCGGATAAAAATTATTTGACCCGTGATGGAATTGAGAGCTACAGCTTAAGAGACTTTTTCCCGAAAGAATTATGTATATCTCCAGGCTTAAGTGGTTTTGTGACAGATGTCAGATGAAGTAGTTGGTTACTATGTGTATCATATCTGATATAAATGGTATCAGCGACGTAATTACTTAGCTTTGGGGCCTTGATCCGGTCTCGTGGTCTCTTATCCTTAATTACCTATCAGGATGTTTGTTTGGATGATTTTCAAATTGACAATGTACCTGAAACAATAAATTTATTTTTTAGATTACAACCTCATTACAAAAGATACTTAGCAGTGGGATAAAGAGAGCTTTGTATGATGGTGATGTTATATCATTTTGCGTGTTCTATTGGTACGTGTAGAATTCGTAGGTGGTAATTCAATTAAGAAGAAGTGGATCACATCAAAAACTTCAAAAATATATGAAAAAAGTAATAAGCGCCTATACAATTTGAAGGTTGCCCTCGATTTTCCTGGGATCCTATCATCAGATCCTGACTTGGTGACAATGGGACCAAATTGGAAGTTCATTACCGAAAAAAAGTTTTTTTTTTTTAAATTGGTCAACGGTTGGCTGAGAAATGTGTTTACATTAAAAAAAAAATACAGTAGAACATAGAACCGTCCTCCTTTATTGAAGTCGGTTAAAAACAGAATCGTGTTGTGAATGTTCTTGCTGCGATAATACATTTTAAATATAATGATCAATACAAACACCCGACTTCCATGCATATAATTATATCCTTTCAGATCTTACGAAGTTTTGAATGCAGACATAGACACAACTACAATTGTACACTTACACACACCCCTCCTTCTACACACACCCCCACATAATTTTGATTTTTGAAGTGAAAACTTCTTAAGGCGCGTTGAGCACTTTTTGGGTGAACAAAAATCATGAAACTCGCGTCATCGTCACACTGTCACAGAATACATAGGTAATACACAACGCTGTACCGTCTATTTTAAAACAGCGCCATCTCTTGTAGAATAGGTGAATTACTACTTAAGTTTTCACTTCTAACGTGCTATCCTATGACTGATGTTTTTTTTTAATAATATTAGTGTGACAGTAAAAAAAAAACTTGGGGTAAGGTACGAGTAAAAAAAAAACTAGTACCTATATTTTATAATATTAAACTAATTTCTATCTAATAACACAGTAAAGAAGCTAAGAATAATGCGTAACACGCTAGTCGTAATTAATGGAAGGGCTGCTGGCGACGAGCCATTAGATGCAGTTATTACAGAAGGCTGGGTCTTTGTTGCAACTTCTCTCGAATAATGACGCCTGGTTATTGTCCAGCTTGAAAAGCTCGAGCTCGTTAAATACACGTGCCTAGAGTTGATGCTGGTATATTAGAGACACTAAATGAGGTCTGACCTGGTTTCAACATTTTTAAAACTTGAGAAGTATGAATAAGAATAAGTGTAGTGGTAGGACCCTTTTGCAGGGGTCCGCCTGGGGAAGTACCACACCTTTGCCAGTTATTCAACCGCCAAGCAGTAGTGTGCAAACACTACTGTGTTCCGGATTGAAGGGCAATGTTTCCAGCGCAATTACAGGGCACACAGAGATTTGACATCTTATATCTCGGGGTGACGAGCGCAATGCATTGCCATCCAGGGTTTTGAACTGTAGAAGTTCAAAATTCTGAGTTGCGTTGGGCAAGCGTGAAGAGCCATCAGGCGAGCGACTTCGCTCAGTATCATAAACAAACAAAAAAGTTGAATCTACGAAGTATAGCTATGAAATCTTTGGTTGAATCCTTTTAACTTTGAGACAAATAAAATAAAAATAGCAATTCCCTGTAATAAAAATAGCAATTTTCATTTATACTTCAACACTGTAAATGAATTGAATAAGTTTCTTTCTTTCATCGTCATTATTATCAGCTTATCATGTTCCCACTGCTGGGACATAGGCCTTCTATCAGAGACAGGATGGGCTACAAGCATGACCAAGTATTTATCTTTAGAATGTTTCCATTTGAAATGGTTTCTTACTTTAGAATAAACCTGACAGCAATTTTTTTTGGAGGATCATACTCGCATTTCGTAAACGGCATACCTGGACAAAAAATCAGACAAGTGCGAATTGAACTCATGAATCGAGGTTTACGTTCCAACAGTAGCAATTACACAGCAAACAAATTTCATTCCCATCATTTCAGTCTGACACGCGCTTGGCCGTTTTTTTGTATTTTTTGCTAAATTACAGGATATGATACAAATAATGTACAGAAATTCAAGTTCATAATAGCTAGTTTGATTTTTGAGATAGATTCCGTAACAATAACTGGCCAAGAGCATGTCGAGACACGCATATGGTAGGGTTCCGTAACCAAAGCCATATAATTGTTAGTAGTCATAGTTCAGAAATTGGTGGTATAATTCGAACGAAGCTCTGTGAACTTTAAATTTCAAAGATGTATCATCCCGATATAGAATATACTTCTTATGGTTTAACCATAGAGAAAACTGACTGAGAAACATTCTTTGTTAAGATAATTTTACAAAAAGTTCAAAGGCCTTTGAGCTAGAACGCCTTGAATTTATTACAGTTTTATTGCTGTTACTCAATAAGTCATTATCAGATAATGTTACAAATAATTTTGAATTAAGGTTTTTAAATATGATCTATCCGTATTGTAAGTTACAAGTTTCTATGCCTTATAGTTTAGAAATGCAGCGGGGGGCAAACTTTTTGCCACTTTGGTGGGCCATATTTCGCAAAAGATAGACTTAGTAGTAAAAAAGTTATGTATCAAACCTTATCATCATTTTAAAAGACCTCATCAACAAAACCCGACATTAGGAGGAGCAGTGAAAAAAAAAACATCCTCCTTTCACATGTACCAGAGCCACCCCTAAAATGCAATATTATATATAAGGCTATCATTTTCACATTATATCAAAATTTCAGGTGTGTAACTTATTCCGTTTAGAAGCTAGAGAAGATACCTGTTAAATACTTGGACGAACGGACGGACGGTGGCCGAGTGATAACAATAGGGCTACGTTTACTTTCTGGGTACTGAACCCGAATGATGAACCAACCTTACTTCAATTCAAAATACCTATTCAATGATACGTAATTTTTTAGAAAGAAGGGGAGCAGTCAAATTTATTTTTCATTTCCACTCTACATGTCATCTTGTATTTATGATGACGTCACTACTCAATGGCCATCCCTGAACGTAGAGGAATCTAACGACACTCTATTCATAATAATCACACTCACAATAATCGTTTATCAGAATAGGTTGAAGCGTTTAGGCTGTAGATGGGAAATACATACACGTTAAACACAATATTAAGGGTATTTTTCGTTATGCGTCTTCGTATTAAAAGACTACGCTTAAATCTTAGAAATGAAATCAGGATTATTAAGATATTTGAGGATTTATTATAATATTACAATAATGTCCTATTTGCTTTACAGCTCGATATCAAGTGCCAGTCTTAATTCCAACCGACAATTATCTATTGGTGATGAGTATCTGTCAAAGTCAATGTTCCCGTTTGAAACGTCATTACTATTGTATCTGTCAACAGATGCTCGTCACCACAGAACATAAATACTTTTACATCATGGTTCATATTAATATTAGATACAAATGATTATATTATACTCGTAATTATGGTAATAGTCTTACAGTATAAGAAAGGCTAAATCTGTTGATGTAGACTAATAAAATGAAAACAAAACTTTTCTACGAAAAACTAATAATAAGTTTTAGAGTTTCTTACCTCAGAAGGAAAAAAGGGACCCTCACGGGATCACTTCGTTGTCTGTCTGTGTCTGTCTGTCTGTTGTATGTCTGTCTGTTAAGACCTTTTTTCTCAGGAACGCGTGGAGGTATGAAATTGAAATTAATATCAAAAAGGTCTGGGATTCCTTGGAGCTGTGAAAAATTCATACTTATAAGTCAACGCAATCAAAAGATACGACCGTTTATGCAGCATATTTTGACACACGCAAAGGAATTAAAACCTATGAGGTAATTTCCAAAGACAGAATCATGAAATTTGGCAAGAAGCACGGTCTCACAGCACATATAAGGAAAAATCCGAAAGTTGTTAATTTGAAGTTAAATAACATGAAAAATGTTTTTGCCACTACAAATTTAAACTTTGTAAAACACTGTTTTAACACACGGTTAAAACAGAACACGTTTGTTCACTACAGTTATATGATTATACTCGTATCTGTAGTGAACAACCGTGATACCACACAACCACAACCTTACCACGGTAAATATCCCGTAAATAATCATATAACTGTAGTTACCCTTTGTAGTTGGTATGTGACGTGAACCCGTAGGGTGCGAGTCCTACTCACACTTGTCCGGTTTTTTATTCAAATGAACAGTGCTACTTTCAATTATGTTGAAAAATTATGATGGCGTATCCTTTAAAAAAATGGAACAGGGTAAATTTTGGGATTAATCTTAGTTTGGGGGTAAATCCTTTTCAATCAAAAACATACTAATAATGACAGAAATATCTTATAACATGAAACTCAGTTGGTCATATAACGATATACAACAAATAACTCGAGGCATTCAACATTGTGAACGAATTCTTTCACAGTCTGTCGTAATGGATAGCTTTCGCGAGGCTCCAAGATTGCGCACGGGAGCTATTGTTGGTGCGCATCCGTCGTACAATGATGCACTTGCCATAATGTCATAGCTTCACTGCACTTGTATGTACTTTATATTGCTTTAAACATAAAATTCGCTAAAATGGTCCCTACTTTCATGACTTTCCGCTTGTCGGCGCCGTAAAGCTTCAGTTGACAAGATTGAGCCGTGGAGCTTTGGTAGACATCTGCCACGATATGATGTGCAGTTCCTGTTATGTTGCACTTTTGCAATAAAGTTGAACGCGCATTTAATTTTTATTTTCTCTACTTTCTTTCATCTAAACGTTACCAAAACTTATAAAGCACTTATTAGTTTTTTTTTTTTTTTTAAACTCGAGATATTTGCAGACCCTTTTTGGAGTACTTATATATAATGATTTCCTGCAAAACGGTTTCCTTTTAGCTTGGTTATTAAGCTGTTAATTAAATCTTTTAATAATTTCGTAAGCAACGCAATCTACGAGTAATAAATCATAGCGGAATTAATTTTAAATAAGCAATCGTACGCTAACAAGAAAATTTATTTACCTTTCCTAGTCTTTGAAGTGGGTTTATTCAAAACAGTATCGTGTCCGACGGGGGTTGGTTTAATCGCACAAATATGGAATCGGTTCCGGCGGTGAATAGTTAAGATATTACTTTCCTGCAAATTGTGACATAAAATTTATTCAGAAGTGAAAACCAATTTCTAGATTCAAAAGCTTGCGGACAGACGTCGCGTTAGAGAATCTTAATCTCCTTGCGTTGGCTCGAGGCGCCATTACCACGAAGCGAAGTCGTTCTAGCTTAAATTGCGTTTTATTCACGAGGAACGTTTTGTGGAACTAAGAAAAGTCAGCTTTCTTCGTACCAACTTCTGTACTTACTCCAGTGCCGGGATTAAATGGACAGTCTGTGCTAATGCAGAGCAGCGCGACGCGGAGCATTTTAATAACGTTGCAGCCGAGGATTAGCTCATGTCAAGAACAATACTTTTGCAAGTCTTTACTTCGAGTTTCCTAAGGAGACGTTAATGCATTTGATCTTTACAAACGGTGCGGCTCCGCGCAGCCGCTTTCAGTTTTCAACAAGTTGACACACTTGGGCGTATTATTATAGGTAACCTAACTGCTGAACTGACCATAGATTCAAGGGTCTTTAAACACAGCCTGGGTATCCACTGCTCATATTAAGAGCTCGTGGGTGGTCAGATTGCGGTGGGCCACCGATGCGCTCCTATGGTGATCCCGGTGCCTTCCGTCAGGCATAGAGGCAGGCCACCAACGGAATTTCAGTACCTATGTGCAATTCTACATAACGAGACCGAGCCCCCAAACAGCCAGGCACCTTTTAAAAGATTTGTACAAAAACAAAATATTCTAAAGTTAGAATTGAAATAGTCCCAAGTAGGAGGCATTGTCAAGTATAAAAATATCTTCTTATGGTTTTAAGCTATATAGCTATGTTCTATATTTATCATTTAAACTAAGGTGTTCTATCATTTAGAGTAAGTAGGTAGTTTGAAGAGGCCAATTTAAGAAGCATAAGTTGGTAATTTAGTTTAGCTTCTTAGAAATAAATATTAGGGATTCGAAGAGGAGACATCTATTTCTTAAGTACCTAAAAGCGGACTTGAAGAAACTTTGCGGGGGAGACTCGAAATCAATTTAAAAAGTTTAGCCTGAGTTGGAGCTCTTTTGACCCTCTTTAATGTACCGATTCAAACTGAAGCCCAGACAGTCAACATTTACCATAGTGAAACTTCGTAACAACTAAATTTCTAGTGATTGCCCGAATAGGGGCAATTTGTAGAATCGACGTGAATGTGATTTTGAACGAGAATAATTGGTTAAAAAATTAAGAACGAGGTTGTTTATACTCAAATGCTTTGGTTTATGCTCAAACTAACTTCGAGTTACTACTTTGTCTCATTATCATCATCAGCTATAAGTCGTCTACTGCTGAACATATGCCTCCCTCTTAGAACGCCACACTGAACGACAATATGCATATGCATCCAATGGATGCCCGCGCTTCTCACGATGACATCTGTCTATAAATAGTGGGAGGCCTACCTACGCTGCGTCTTTCAATTCGTGTCTCCACTTAAGAACCTTTCTTCTCCATCGCTTATCGATTCTTCGAGCGATGTGGTCTGCCCATTGCCACTTCAACTTGCAAATCTTAGAAGCTTTGTCGGTAACTGTGGTTCTTCGGCGATTATCCTCGTTTCAGATTCTATCGCACTAAGAAACTCCGAGCATTGCTCTCTCTCTCTGTTGCTCGCTATGACTCTGAGTTTTTTCAAAACACCTGTAGTTAAGCACCACGTCTGAGTACCATATAATTATGTCATCACTGGTTAAAGAATCTTGTCTTTAGGCACTGTGGTGTTTTTGACGACAAGATGTCAAGCAAATTTTTTGTTAACTACTTTGCCTTTATATTTATAAGTAAAAACAATTATCGTAGTTTTAATAGATCGATTTTAAAGCGTGTTTTTTAGTTCTTTAACTAATAAACACGCTTTAAAATTGCTAATCAAGTAAAGTAAAGATAATGGGACAAACCGTTTAAGTTATTGCATTGTCATCGGTTCTTGATACGTGTGCAAAGTTTCAAATCAATCCGACGTTTCGAAAGAGGTGAAAATCACGTTCAAAGATTCCGTTACATATATTCATAGATACAAACCAAGCTACTAAAAGCGTGTTAAAAACTCAGTGGACCATCATTCTAAAAGCCAACCTAAGCAAAAGTCGACAAATAACTTCAAGTTGTTTTTTTTTGTGAATCCGCGTAATCATGGCTTCTTTGTGGAGGTCTATTGTGAAATTTTCCTTTGTATGCTTTGCTAAAACCAGCCTCCGATTTTGAGAGTGGAGATCATTAATAATACAAAAGTACCAACCAACTTTTTAATGTCCTTCTAGATGCTTTAACCTTAAAAACTCTTGTCTTACTTCATAGTATGATAAAATATGAAGGTATATTAGTTATTGTTTCTTCTATAATGAGATTTTGCATATGGAGTCCTTTTTTAGATTTTTATGGTTGTCTGCCCAGATCAGAAAACACAGGAGATATGCCTTAGTACAATTATCGTTCGTGTACGAATTTTGTTTTTTATGATATAGGTGGCACAACTGGCTAACGGGCTGCCTGATACTTGCTGCCTGATGCCTATGGATACTTGTTACACCAGGAGCAACACAAATACGTTGCTGCGATCTATAAAGACTCTGTTTTTGTCTCCATGTTTCATACATTTTAACCCATAAAACTTTAAGTAGTTCGGCTCACTTACTAATTTTTCACGCACTCTAGGAAACTTGTAGCGACATCAACGAACTAAGTAATAGTCCACATACAAAAATGGGCGGCAAGGTCGTCGGCTGGGGGAGTTCGACTTAAGTTATCAAGCCTAAATCAGGCTTGATAACTTAAGTCGAACTCACGCGTTCGCACCAACCACGCCACCTTACCATATTTCCCTTGTTTGTCTGATCTGAAGTTGTAAGCTAGGCATTTGACCGCAGTTAAGTTATGTTAAGTTACGGCGTGGTCGAAAATGGTGAACACTCCTAGCCTGGAATGTTTGCCGCCATCGGCCACACCTTTAGCTGAGGTCATATGTCTAGCCTATCGCCCATACAAAATAATTAGATGATGCTACTGAAATATACCGTTATTTAGATTAAACATTATCTGATTTTCTACAAGTTTATGTTCATATTCCCACTATCATGTTCCCTTTGCTGGGACACAGGCCTTCTCTCAAAGTGTATGTGTGTGGTGTGTGTGTGTGTGTGTGTGTGTGTGTGTGTGTGAGAGAGAGAGAGAGAAAGAGAGAGAGAGAGGATGTGCCTTCAATACACTATGCTGGCACAGTGCATGTTGGTGAATGTCATGCTTTTGAACATTTTTTTTGAGATCTGGTACATTGCAAATTAATTAATTAATTGCCGTGTGCCCGATGTCCCCATCAGTTAAATCACGATGCTCATACAAACTTTCAATCCTCAATTTGACTCCTTTAAGGGAATTTGCAAAAACACTTATGCAACAGACTTTTATTTGCAAACAGAAGCCTTAATAAAAATTGCAACGTTAATAATTAAAAACAAAATTAGTTTCATATAAACTTTCCCTAGCAACGAGGTTGAACGAATCCAGATAAACTGGGATCAGGGATAAGACAAAGAAGAAAATATCTACCTACCTATTTATATATTTCACATACACATCCTTTGCTTTCAAACAAAAGTTTAAGCAGAACATTTTCATTAAAAACAATTGTTAAACATAAAATGTACTTAGCATGATAGCTATACTACCTGGCTGGCTAGAGTAAGTAAAAACTGATAGGGAAGGTTATAATTACTCTCATGAAAGTTCCCGCAAACTGCTATTCAAGCGTTGCGGGATCTTTGTGTAAAGACAAAGGGATCTTGGCCCAGCCGCCCAGCGGTTAGCGCCGCCCGCCCTAGCTCTGATGATTAATGTAACTATTGTTATAACTATAATAATATCACGACCCGCTTCACTTATTCCAACTTTGAATACTGACAAGAAATAGCTTTCAAATTATAATATAAATGGATATTACTGTCTTGCGAGAATAATACAAACATGTCGTACAAAGAGGTTGAAATGCTTGTTCGAAAATAGAGAAACCTAGATGGTGATTCTCCAACATGAGTGTGGAGGCTACACTCAGTAATAGCAGCAAGAAATTAATAATTTAAATATACTATTAGTGAGAAACAAAACATTAAATTCTCTTTGAAAAATGTTAAACCATGCTTGAGAGTTAGAATCGAAACTACTTTCGAACTTACTGTACCTTAGAGACGTTCTCGTTCACGCATTTGATGTTTTGCTAAGACATAAAAAAAGGCAATGAAAAATACAAAAAAAAATATATTATGAAAATGGAAAAAAAACGAGTAAAAGTAGTAGTAGTTTTGAAAAATGTATTTAGGTCATTATAAGAGGTTAATATTTAAAAATATTAAGAACAAATTAGTTTTAATATATTTTTTATAATTACCAGAATAAATGGGAATAACTGTCGGTCGAAATCTGCTCCATAGGCATGTAGGAGAATCACTAAAACGGCAAATGCACGAGTGAAGGGCGCGCCATATTCTAGGCCTTAAATTGAGCTGTTGTCATATACCACTGCATAGAAAAATAATAATTAAAAAAAAAAAACTAAATCAATAGCTAGGTAATCACAAGTCATGAGTAGTTCAACGGATTTTCTTCGTTGTAGGATTTTTGAATTTTGGTTTCATTTGATTGTATTGACCTTTAGTACCACCCTCTAGTGCCACATAGAGTTTTAACTACTTGCTAGTAGTCTACTATGACAAAATAGAGAAAAATATGTTTAAACTCGTTTATAACTATAGTTTTGGACGTTGCAAACTACTAATAATCCTTTGTGTGAGCACAAAGGGGCTTAATTCCGAGTGGCCGGCCGCCACCGTAAACTTTGGTGATTCACATCACTATAACTACTAATGGTTGTAACTTATGATATTTATATGTGTAATTATGTGTGTGTATTCTGTATACCAGATATAATTTTAGAAAGTATGTTTATTTGGTCGTTTTTTCATGTTTTGTGACTGAAAAACTGATTGAAAAACGGGCTAACAGCCGACGGACTTAGTAATAGGTCTCGTTTACACCCTTTGGGCGCGGAACCCTAAAAATTAGGGTGTTACATGAGTACTCCATGACCATCCAGTCATATTCTCATTTTTTGTATTTTCTCTTCAGAAAACTAAGTCACCAGGTATAGGAATGTGTAAATATTCACAATTTTTAGGTTTCCGTACCCAAAGGGTAAAACGGGACCCTATTACTAAGGCTCCGCTGTCCATCCGTCCGTCTGTCCGTTCGTCCGTCTGTCACAAGGCTGTACCTCATGAACCGTGACAGTTAGACAGTTGAAATTTTCTCAGATGGTATATTTCTGTTGCCGCTATAACAACAAATACTAAAAAATTCATAAAAAAATATATTTAAGTGGGCTCCCATACAACAAACGTGATTTTTTTGCTTGTTATCGCTCGATATTGATAACGGCAAGAGGTAGAATATATAATTGACGCTTGAAATATTCACAGAATATTTCAAGCGTCAATTATATATTCACTTAAAAAATAAATAATTAAAATAAAATTAATATTTTAAGGGGGGCTCCCATACAAAAAACGAGATTGCCGTTTTTATAGATAATGCTACGGAACCCTTCGTGCACGAGTCCGACTCGCACTTGGCCGGTTATTTTCATCACCGGCAACCTAAGGTCTTTGTTGGGATTTCAACCCCTTCGGATTGGAATTTCTGAGCTATTGAGCTATCATCGCAAAAAAAATTAGAAACGTATAAGTATGACTCGAACTTCTAGAGTATAAAAAACATGCATTGAGCGACTATCCAACGTCATTAACACCTTGAACAAGGTGTTTTCTATTACTGGCTTATAGGACGTAAATAAATACTCGTATTTATAGTGCAGTCAGATAGTCGCAATCATATTACCTTACACTCGTAAGCGGATTCCGGGCTTCCAATCCAAGGCGGGAAGCCCTACGATACAGCTTGGAATACACTGATAGTTCCGTGTTTCTCTTCTTCGCCTTGTCCGTTGTAAAGGTTAAGGTTACGCTGATGTGCACCAGCGTTTAGGTACAATAGATATGGTGTAGGGTTCACAATTAGCATCAGCTCGCATTTGTTTTTTCAATGGTGCACTAAACTGGCCGAATTATTTTCAATGGCTGGTGCACTTTTGATGCTATCGCTTAAAACGGTGAAGGAAAACACTGTGAGGAAACCACTATCACCAAGAACCTCAAAAGTTCAGAAACATAATAGGCATGATGACTAATATTTTTTTATTATCTCATAAAAAAGCTGATCATCAATAGTCTATCAACGAAAACAAAATTTAAATTAGTTTCAAAATAAATAAGTTATAAGTATTTTAATTTCATGCTAGACATCCGAGCGCACTATACTGAGCTATGACGTCAAGCCTCAGGCGCGGCATACAAATGCTATACTAACACACACTTTGCGAGAAAGGGATGGATCTCTCTGTCCCCACCAAAACTTTAAACGCTCATATCTCAGAGATGAATCAGCCAATTCAATTTATCTTTTCAGTATGTGTAATGTATTTAGTTATATTCATCGCTAAGTCTGTTAGTTGTAATGAATTAAACATTAGGCCACTTGCCTATTATGACATTCACCTTCATCCTCTTTTTCTAAGAGAAGGCCTGTGTGAGACGCAGTGGGAATATGATAAGCTGATAATGATGAAACATGGCGATACACGACCTTTTAGAGGTGAACACTGCATGCACGTGAACGTATACAATTACTTAGATTAAAGATAGTAATTACAATGTTCTTTTGATTTGCCTTATGTAGTATTAAAACACCCAAATTGTTACAAATTTTGTTTTATGAAGGAGACATCGATATATTGGTGAGTTCCATTTGTCCAACAATGGTACTCCAATGTATCGAATGTCTCCAAGGCACGCCTCTAGGCTTTTTTGTAGGTTCTTTTATCTGTTGAGTCATATCTCATACTAAGTTCAGTAGTTGCAAAGCAAAATACATTTTCCTATTGTGTGGTTTTACCTGATGTAGTATTAAAAATATCCAAATAGTTACAAATATTAGTATTTTTTTTTACTTTTAGGTACAAATATTGTTGTAAGGGGAAGAAATGCGATACATTGGTGAGTGCCATTGCTGGACATACTCGTAGATCCCCTCCGAGGCACGCTTCTAAGGCCGACCTATGTTTTTGGTAGGTTTTTCGCCGTCGGGAGTTTGGTAGTCGCAAAGAAAAGCCCACTTGTGTGGATATTTTACCCAGCGTTTTTTGGCAGAACTGGCTGTTTGCAGTACCTAATAATGGACTTCTTTAGGAATGTCTCTATCTATAAATAAAAACTAAAGTTCGTCACGTAACCTTCACACGCTACTGGTTTATGGTCACCAAAATTGGCAATTTGTACGCATTGAGTGGTTTATTTTAAGGCCAACAAGCAGCGATATCGCTAATTTGCTAATTACTTATTGCGATGGAAAAAGCTGTATTGTATAAGCACTTGTTTTTTTCTATTCCAATAACCAGAGCGATCAATTTGTGCAAATTGCAACGTATGATGAGGAAATGATTAATATGTCAAAGTCATTCAAACAGAATAATCATCAACAACATCTCGAGTGAATCAATTAATCGTTATTGTAATTTGTAATCATGCGGACGCAATCAAATTAACTGTAGAATTGCAGATTAATAATGCATGCATAGTATCTAGTTGCCTAGTCAATTTAGGGCCGATGTCACCGTCAAAGTGAACGCGATCAACGCAAAACTAAACTGGTATAAAGTGGCTTATTGAGTTCAAAACGTCAATTTGGGTTTCACCAACATAAACTTAACTGCGATCAGTTTATGTTGGTGAAACCCAAATTGACGTTTTGAACTCAATAAGCCACTTTATACCAGTTTAGTTTTGCGTTGATCGCGTTCACTTTGATGGAGAAATCGGCCCTTAGTAACCATGACCAAGTGACACAATAAACAATTACCATAATAGCTTATGTAGTGAACTTAATAAGTTATTGAACTGAGTTACTTTTGATTGTTTGGAAACAAGTTCAATGTTTGAAATGACGAAGGCCAAACATTATATGAACAGTTGGAAAAGAAAAGCTAAAATAGAAAAAGAAGATATATAAGAAAAAGCGTAATGGTAAAAAAAAAGCAGTAAAATCCAGTGACCTATATTCTAGTGACAATACCTTTCTTTCCCGGGGAGGTGCAGTTGCTCTTGTTTGAAGGCGATTTGGCTTCAGCCGCCGCCATTTTCTCTTTTTCGGAAGCCATGGTAAAGCGCGGGTCACACTGGCCGCGGCGATTACCGGACGAGCGCACCACCTCGCATTACTGTCCGAATTAAACGTATTATGGTCTGAACCGGCCAGCGCCCACTAACCGCGGATAATGAACGATGAGTGATTTACAATGACTAACTAGTTCGGCAAATAGCCAACACCATATTGACTTTTACTCACAAAAACTATAAGTACTACAACCGCAACTAGCACAAACACGGAGACGTGTCGCAATGATTATCATAAGTATGTGCGGAACAATTTGCGGAGAATATTCTTAATATGTGTGCTATGCCCAGCGTAGTTTTAAGTACTTTTCTTCCAATTTCGTGATGTTTTAATTAAATTGCAACCACGCTGCGCTCGCGCCGTCACTTACGCGCGGTTTAAATGTAGCTTATTATCAGAATAGTTTATGGATGTTAGAACTTAATGATTGCGGAATAGGGTTCAAAATAACTCGAGTAATATTTGATGACCAGTACAAGCGGAACATGAATTTGTAATGAGGTCGTTATTTGAATTAGCATTGCGCTAATCATAGAGCCTTGTGTTAATAAAAAAATAAACATGGTTAAGCTAATTATTGAGACTAATTAAAATGTTTGGTAGGTCAAAATATATTTATTAGTTTGTACTAGAAATTACAGTTTTGCCAATGAGGAAGAAAATGCGAATTCAATTGCTTAATGTTGACTGTCTTACAAAAAGCTGCAGGACAGTGAATTTTCTAAACACTTCACTTTGTATAAATTAGCTTATTTCGCCATCTAACCTAAAGTTTTGGCTCTTATGACACATACATTTGATTTTATGTATAAATTAAATAATATTTTAATAAGTAAAATTCGTTTTAGTGCCATGCAATTACACACGCTTTTGAAAACCGATTACTTACTAATAATATGAATTATATCTTAGTACTTACATACTTATTCTTAACTAAATGAATTCCACTTTCTAAACGTACTACCTTACTGAACGACAACAACAAGACTATAAAAATAGAATTCAGAGTTCTATTTGTTACCGCTTAATTAAGGACCTAGGATATTCGTTCGTTTTTCGACTCTGTGGCGGTTGCAACTAAGTCGAGATTTTTATGTAGTCCGTCGGTAGCTACGGTGCGGCGGCGGCCGTAGATGATCGTAGCAGGCCGAGTTCGTAACCGCTCTAGTAACCTCTACGCTCACTCATTATGAACTTTTATGCTGAGTTTTACGAAAACCTGCTTTCATTATTATTTTTATTGTGACAGAGAACAAAGAGCTACCAATTGAGCGCGGCGTCAATTCACAGAGCAAGAAAAAGAAGCTGCATCGCTGAGCCGCGACGATTCTATAGCCCAATGACTGGCACCCACACATAACCTGTCAATAGGTACGCACGATATCTCAAATGTTACGTAAGCCGCGATTATAACCTGCAACACTAGCGATTACTGTTATTGTGGAGCGAGACATGAAGGCGGACCTGGAGCGGGCGGATGGCGGGCGGCGGGCGGTCAGCGAGCGGTGGGCGTGCGGCGCGCTAGGGTCTCACGGCCGCGTGCGGGCTCCGCGCGTTCACTCCGGGAGGCTGCGGGCCCGGGCGGGATCGATGCGGGCGGCGCGCGGCAGCGGAGTGCAGCAGCCCGGAGGCTGCGCCGCGCCCCGCCCGCCCCGCACCGCGCACGCGCCTTACGCCGCCCGGGCCCCGTCGGAGCACCACCCGTGCGCCCCGACCCTCTCACTCCACACCCGCATCCCCTACCACACTAACTAACATTGAATCTGTGTCCATACGACGATTCAATTCTCTCTTCATCCCGCACTGATTTATGATACGTACACTTTCTCGTGTCATATATTCTTGTCTCAGTCAGATATAATTACAGTTGCATTTAGTTTCACACTATAATATAAAATAAACTAGTACCTTTTCATCATATTAGAATACATAGGTGAATTTACTTTGCTATAATTTTTATAAACATGTACATGTACTTGTAAAATAGGTGCTCGAGATATCGAAGTCCGTGTCTTATCGGTCCTAGTGAGGTGCTCTCGAGACGTCAAAAAGCGCTCGAGTTGTGTCAGGTAGCGCGACTCGTGAACCTTAGGTCTAACGCCGACCTGTGGTTGAAGTGGCATCGGGGCGTACAAACGGTCATGAAAAAGTGAATGTAGATTCTCATTTACTCTCATTTACTAGAGTTTTGAATAATTAAAGCGTGGCGGAAACGATACGCGGCGTAGAACTGCGAAACTACGGTAAGCCGAAAAGAGCTGACTAGATAATTGATTGGATCGGCGGTACTTTGCGGAAGTTCATCTCATTCTAGGCCAAGCGTATTACTTATATTCTCTTTGGCCAAGCGCTCGAAGAGTCAACACGTCCTGAGGATGCCTCGTGCAAAGGTGAAACGCTTGTCGACAAAGTTAGTACTCTAAAGAAAAGGGTTCATTTGGTTATATCTTTTTTTGAAGTGAAAACCTCTTTAGCCGCGATCAGCAATTTTTGATGAGAGCAGAGGCAATGAGACGTGTTTTAAGTTTTTACTTCTGTCGGCAATCCCCTTGATTGCATTTTTTTATATTTATTGTTATTACACATAAAGTACTCATTATGGCTTTCACAATTATTCGTTTCTGCCTTTTTGTCCCCAAATTTACATATCTTGTACGATGTAGCCAGCTTTGGAAACATTCAGATCTACTCCATAAATTAGACAAAATTATCCGAAACACTTTGTCAACTATTTTGAATGTAAATTTGAAAGATCGGGAGTGGTTACAGGCTTCACTTCCAGTGCGATTGGGGGGCCTTGGTATTCGCTCCATTACTGGAGTCGCTCTACCCGCTTTCCTGTCTTCAGTTCATAGCAATCAACATCTAATCGAAAAAATTCTTTGTAACTCTTATGACTTTGAAGTTTCATGCATGAACGAAGCCAGGGACGCGTGGAAAGTAGCATGCCCTAGCATTGAATTACCTAAGACTCCATCTTCACAGCGTCTATGGGATGGACCGATCTGTGAGCGAGTGCGGAAACAACTTTTTGATACGTGTCTAAGCTCTACAGATCGTGCCCGGCTCTTAGCCGTTGGAAAGTGGGAGTCAGGTTTGTGGCTACAAGCCCTCCTTTCGCCCAATACTGGTACTCTTTTAGATTCCTCCACTTTCAGAATCGCGACTTCCCTCCGCTTGGGCGCATCTTGCTGTGGTCCACACCGCTGCCAGTGTGGCGTTCCTGTCGACCAGTTCGGCTACCACGGGCTTTCATGCACAAGGAGTGCAGGTAGGATCTCCCGTCACGCCAGCCTTAACGATATCATCCGCCGTGCTTTTACCACCGCCAACTGCGTGGCCGTTCTTGAGCCGACCGGCCTTGTACGTGACGACGGTAAAAGACCGGACGGGATGACTCTGATTCCGTGGAAGATAGGGCGGCCCTTAGTGTGGGACGCGACTTGTGTAGACACCTTTGCGCCGTCACATCTTCCCAGAACGCTGAGTAGGGCTGGCGCGGCGGCTGATTTCGCAGAAGACCTCAAAAGGCGCAAATATAGTACCTTGGACAGTGGGTACATTTTTGAGCCTTTTGGGGTCGCAACCATGGGCCCGTGGGGATCAGGAGCAAAAAAAAATTTCAAAGATTTATCATCACGTCTGGTTGATGCAACACGTGACCAGAATGCTGGCCTCTACTTTGCTCAAAGAGTGAGCATTGCCATACAACGTGGTAATGGGGCCAGCATTTTGGGGACAATTCCCACTGGTAGCGGTTTAATAGATTAGTTTAGTAGTTAGGTAATAACATATCGTTTTTTTTGTAATTTTTATTATTGGAATGTTGTTTAAGTTATTGTATATAATAAAAATGAGAGATAATAAGTTAAAATTATCAGAGAGACAAAAGAATAAAAGTACTCATTTGTGTCATATTTAAATATTTTTTTGCTCTAGATTTTAATAATTATTATCATTTTTATAAATTAGTTTCAGGTACAACGATATTATGGTTCAGAATCAGTCATAGGACTGCACGTCAGAAGTGAAAACTTAAGTAGTATTTTACCTATACTACAAGAGATGGCGCTGTTTTAAAATACACGGTACAGCGTGACGATGTAGCGGGTAATGAGTTCCATGATTTTTGCTTACCTAAAAAGTGCTCAACGCGTCTAAAGAAGATTTAAATTCAAAAAACAGGTTACATTAACTCTGTTAATGATAGGTACTAAATCAGGCTACCAGCCCGATGGATCGATGACATCAGACCCATCGCAGGTCATACGTGCATGAGATTGGCCGGAGACAGGGATCAATGGCGCAGAGGAGAGAAGGCCTAAAACAGTGGGTTGATACAGGCTGACGATGATGATTAACAAACTTCTGTAAATTACAAATATAACATTTGTTTTTTCCAAATTTAATTATTTTAGTTTTTTCAGGTTAAAATATAAATTATTGATCCCTAATTCCTTATTGTACTTAATACGACGTTAAAGCGGATATATACTAGAGATTCGTCAAAGAAAACAGTTTTGTAGAGTTGTATTTAGGGCCACTTGCACGTCCCACTTCGAATATTCAGTCGGCGTTGCACCTTACTGCCTCTGATTCGCACAATCTTACTTTAGAGTTCCTTTCAAGCATTTCACGAATCCGCTGGGAGGGTAAATGGGAAATTTTAAACGAAGCGATAATTTACTGCTTCTGTGTCAGTAAACATGTGCGTTCATTTGTTGGTGCGCAGATAAAATTGGATGTTGGAAGCGGTTTTCAAATAAATTGATAGCTGTTTCAATTTGTTCTTTTACACCGTCTTTTATTTAATGCGCTTTGAGGGAATTAGATACATTCTTATATGTATTTAAAATGGTTACATTCAGTTTTAAAATTTCACATCCGATATTTCCTCTTACACTTGCAGTACGATGTTTAGTTTAGATGTTCAATTTATGATTTTAGTAGATGAACTAAGTATTTTTTAAATGTAGTAATTGCAATAATCGTTCATAAAAATATTTTAATTAACGCATTATATTAACGTTCCTATATTATGCGAAAATCATTTGCAAATAGTTTTCGAACAAATGAGTTTACTGTCCTACTTAAAATAATTTTACTGTACAAAATATTGGTTTATTTATGGCATTGGCAAACACCGAGAGTTTCGTCCTTGGTTAGTGCCTGACTGTCGGCACACAAAGGTGTTGCCGAAGGTGATAAATATTTCAGGCTAGGCATGTTTATCATTTTTGACCACACCTTCACTTAACATAACTTAACTGCGGTCAAATGCCTAGCTTACAACCTCAGATCATACAAACAAAGGCGATATGGTAAGGAGACGTAGCGGGTGCTAACGGATCAGGGCTAAATCAGACTTGATGCCTTTAGTCGAACTCACCCTGCAAACGACCTGAGATAGTTCATTTGTGTCGCTGAAAAAGTATTTAGTGCGTAATACCAATAAACGATAATAGGCTTGTGACCTAATGTTTCATTTATAACAAATAACAGTCTTAGCGAAGGATTAACTACTGTATATTTTTAAATTGTCTGATACATTTCTGAGATATACATAAGAAGTATTTGGTGGGGATAGAAAGCGGATGCGCTGTCCCTCTCCCGCAAAGCGTGCACGACTTGACGTCATAATGTGCTATAGAGAGTTCTCTGTCTAGTATGAAATTTAAATACTTAGAACTTATTTATTTAGGAACAAATTTTAATTTTGATTTCATAGATGGGTTCTATTTATGATCAGCCTTTTTAAAAGGTATTAAAAAATATTAGGACACATGCCTATTGTACTCTTCGACCAAAATAAAATGAATGGACGGGCCCTAACCATTGAACTTGATCAGTAAAAACGAGTCAAACCGTCGGACATATACTTCAACACCTAATTATAAAAAAGTTACAGTATTTTAAACTATCACGGTTGTTCACTAAAGTTATATGATTATTTACGGGATATTTACCGTGGTACCGTGTTCCTTCCCGTGAACATGGTGCATGTAACTGCGCCGAAATATCGGGAGCTCATTTCACAACCTTACCACGATAAAATTTCCCGTAAATAATCATATAACTTTAATTTACAGTATATTTGTTACAAAAAATAGATATCGGTTTTATTTGTGTATTTACACTTCGGTAAAGCATACGACCCGGGACCCGGGTATGTCCTAAAACTTCGACCAGAACCACCGGAGGATGAGCAGCAGCGTCCTAATAGTACACGGTGAACGTACTGCGATCCCCAAGCCGCCTGCCAAGCGTGGGGATTATGGCAACACCCCTCTCTATGAGGGAGGCCTTGTCCAACAGTGGACGTTAATTGGCTGATGATGTGAAAGCATACGAATTCATAATTTTGTCAGATGTTTCGTTATCGCGTAACAATAGTGTTTCACTTCCTACGGCTAGAGACCGACTGAAACGAAGTGAGCGCTGGCGCTCATTTTGTAATCTTCAAAAATGCGCTTCTACTGGGCCCGTCCATTCATCTTATTTTGGTCGAAGATTGTACTAAGACATTTCGTCCTTGTTTGTTTGATCTGAGATTAACCCCTTAAATTTTTCGCTGTCCAGCGCGAGTGAATCGTTCCAGTATTTTTATACCTTTCTACCATGACATCTTGCGTCTTTCGTCTTGCATCTTTCGACCTTACGTTTTCCTATGGCAATTTTTCCATAGCAGGTGAAATTGCCGCTTTAATTTTTCACACGGTCAAACGATTCCAAAATTCATTACGTTCAATATATTCAGATATCGACCGTACCGTGCAAAATTTAGCGAAACCTTCACTCGAACTTGAACAGAACATTTTACGTAACAACGAAGCACAAAAGCAACACAAGTGTCCTGTAAAGTGTCAGGGACGTGGAATCACGGAATCTCTCGTACGTCGTTCACGTTCGTCGTAATAAAGGATCGCGTTCTATAAGTTCTGTTCCGAAGGGAAACGAGCTCTTTGGAAATCTTATTTGGAACAGTGGCTTTGCTTTTTGGAGGTACATTTCTTAAAATGAGACCTAAGCTTTATACCATATAAGAGTGCGTTCACAAAAATCTGTGTATTTTGAATGTTTTAGCATTGCATTTTATTCATTTTCACCTGTTCCGGTGTGTCTGTAATACAATTTTGCAAGATAAATTTTACTCACTTTTCGATTTCCGATTAAGCTAAAATTTTGCATACACCTTTAGTTCTGACGACAATACAATATTCAATATTGTTATATTTAGAGAATAGTTATATAATTTTACAGAAATATTAAAAATTTTATCTAATTAGCGGTTAAAAAAGTATGGGCTGGTCGCAGTTTATACTTAAACAAGAGTGTTAGTGATGATGAGGTATAGCAATATACCTCAGATCAGTAATATAGAGAACCATTAATTTTATAAAAGTCTTCGAGTAGAAACAAAAAAGCTATAACATAATACTAGTACGTTACAGTCATAGATCGTACCTATTTGGGCAAAAACCGCGTCAAAATTCAGTAAACCTTCAACTTGTCTATCGAATACATTTTTTGTTATCGTCTAGGGAAATTATAACGATGGGGTCTGTTATGGCATTTTTCGCCTGCGACGTCCCTGGGATCGCATTGTCACATCGACACTTTGTTTTGGACGTTTATGGAACATCAGCGATAATTTTTAGTAATATATTTATTGGTCTCATGATCATATAGAGTTTTACAAATTTTATCACAAGAAAAGCGGCTATTGTTCGTTTTTTACTGTAGCTAAGGGACCATGAGGGTATAAGAGCCACTCAAATATCAGAATATGAAGGGCGGAACAGAAAAAATAATTTTACTTTTTCATAAAGGTGGTTCACAGATCTTTTTCATGAAATTTGTGAATAGAGCAGAAATAACCATGGTTTATTTATTTTTGCTTATTTATAACTACTTATTTCCTACTTTTAATTCAGATACACCAAAATAAATTTATTTTTTATAAAATCATCTTGTAAATTTTAAGACCAGTCGCCCGCGATTTCAGTAGCGTATATATTATAACATATATTTAATCTGCCTCTATACCAAATTTGATCCAGATCCATTGAGCTGATACGAAGTGGAAACAAAAATACACACACATATATACAAAATGTTGTTTCTATAATTTTAGTGTGATTAATAAATTTCGTAATTAAGTAGCTTACTAACTAGATCAGCTCTAGGTGTTTGTAGTTTTACCAAAAAAAACTAAAATTAAAAATAAGCTTTGTCTCGTTACTTTCTTGTCCAATTCCTTTTAAAACTCATTGAGTTTTAGTCTTGAAAAATATAGGACAGTCAATAAAAACAATAATTGAAATTAAGCTTGCGCTTATGTTAAGCGATGATGTGGTTTACGATGGAGCACGACTGCTTATAGAAGAAACCGCTTCACTTGCGACATAAAGACACCCAGAATGCAGATAATTTAAAATATTATTGTGATAAGAATGATTAATTGTCCAAATCTCTATCTCTCTCTCTCTTCCCGACTATGAATCCCACATGGTGGTGGGCTCATCCTTCCTTACTTTTCTCCTCCACTTCGCTCTATTCTCGACATCGTCTTCGGAAACCTTACACTCGCTCTACAAATCTCTATCTCTACATAGTATAAAATAAAGTCGCTTACCCCGCGTCTGTCTGTATATCCGCTAACTCATCCCAAACCACGCAACGGATTTTGATGCGATTTGCACCATCAGTTAGACAATTTTTTACGAAAGGTTTATATATATAATAAAACCCCGTGCGAAGCCAAGGAGGGTTGCTAGTCTGTTTATATAATGTCTATACATGGATTTTAAGTCCATAGACTGTGCTTGGATTATTTGATAAATTTTGGTATACGTTTTCTTATTGATATAAAATATAAAGTTAGTAAAATGCAGTTCCATTCTATCGATCTTAGCTTGAGCTTCTTAGCTCCTAACATAATAGTAGGTATCTAGGTCACAGTCTCAGAATGATAAACTTGAATAAATACATTTTAAACGCCCTAACAATAATATATTTTCTTCAGAAAGCTTGCTGTTTAACCTCAAGTTAATTCTCCGGTGCCAAGGTTCTTTTACATCACCGTGCTGTGCCGTGCCGGGCCAACTAAAAGTAAATATTATTAATTTAAAAAATACTTTTTTTAAACAAGCTTTTCGGCGTCGGTTAGGTATTTTGAATTTAAATAACGACATTTTTTTTTCTCAGTAAACCCTTTCATTTGATACCCATATTATGGGAGTGCATAAAAAATAACTGATCCGCCATCTTCGAGAGTCCGCCATATTAGATTTAGAATGACGTCACTTAGATAGCCATGCAATGTCATCCAAGCTAAATGTGTAAGCCAAATTTCAGATCAATTGGTTGAGTGTAACTGTTCTCAAATTCAGTTGCAAGATTTGTCCCACGCATACATACTACATACACACTGGGATGTCCTGAAGCGCCATCTCACCGCATGTGACATCCCGTGCGAGGGTTGGGAAGAGCTCGCGCAACAGAGGCGAGAGTGGCGCAGCTCTGTTCATAAGGCTGTTAATAATTTCGAAGAGAAGCGAATACAAGACCTAGATGCTAAACGCCTTATCATTAAAACCCGTCCGAAGCCTACCTACACTTACACATACAATGCTGATGGTCAGTTGTATTGTGCGCCTTGCAATAGGACCTTTAAAACTAAGTTTGGTTTTGCCAGCCATATACGCGCTCATAACCGGCGCTAGTCAGGTTCGCCGTTGACGGACACGTCAAGGAGACCGATATATATATATATATATATACATACACACTACAGTACTACATACAGGGCAAGTTAAAAGCTTGTAAAAATCAAGAAATGGAAATAAAATAAAATATGATGATATTGTCGATTTTGGCGAAGGAGAAGGAAAAATACTAGAATTATTGTGCTCTTTTTTTAAACGTCTTGACTTTAGACCTAGATGGGACCCGACGGGCCCCACCTGAGCCCAGAGTAATGTAAAACATCCCTACCACGGCACGGGCCCAGTGAATACATAAAACGAACCGTCTTGCTCTATAGAAAGCGAGTTAACCCCAATTAAACCGTTCCTCGGGTTAGCCTCCGATTGCTATTACTGAATTTTTAATATGCCGTTTGTTGAATTTAACTCGGAGAAGGAATTAAACGAGAAAAAAGGGATTTTACATTCAATAAAAAAGCTAAATACCACTCACTGACTAGCTCATCTTGAAATCTCGAAAACTACTTGACCTACGACGGTTCATTAGTCAAGTGGTTGTTTATGGAGTGTAAAGGTCCACTAAGGAAAAAACTAAACAATAAAAAGCTATGCCAAGGGCAAAAGAGGATTGATGGTGATGATACGATGATTGATGATATGGAAATCTACGCGTAAGAAGTCACGGGCAACAGCCAGTAACTAAGATTTTTTTTATGTTGAATGACATTAAGTTTTTGCATTTGTTAAATCTAAGCCCTAGTTATATCCTCCTGTTTTTATACGAAAAAAAAAAACACAAACAAATCAAGAACGAAATAAAACACACAACAAAAAAATAAAACAACTGTGTGCAAATCACGTCAGTAGCCATCCAGAACCTTCACCTTCAGAATCTTCATTCTTGAAGGCATAGGGGACTACTTATATCTCAAAACTAAAGGTACTAAGTTTGTGGAATGCACTGCCTGAATGGGTGTTCCCCGATAGTTACAATCTGGGTGTCTTCAAGTCAACAGTGAATCGGTTTCTTCTAGGCAAGCGTGATCCACCGTAGGCCGCATCATCGCATAACATCAGGCGAGTTGGCGGCCAAGCGCAAGCCTATTTTGCAATAAATAAAAAATGAGATTGACATACGGTACTCATTATTATTTCAAACATTGATTAATAAGGATACATTTCGACGTTTTATAATAATTTAATATTGAAATTTTAATCTCGCTACTTTATTTCCAGAAATTCTATTGATCTATAATTGTTTTTATTGATTTTTGTCATATTTTAATGCATTGTTGTAAAATGACTTACCCAGTGTAACAAATGTTATAAGGTTAATAAATAATTATATTATATTCTATGAACAAAAGAAAATAAACAACAATAAACAAAAAAATGTGTAAGAACCACATCAAAATCCATCAAGACCACACAAACAACAAAACAAAATTTGTGAAACATCAGTAACCATCAAAAACATAAGAAAACAAAAAACCACGCCTGTTTCCATAATAGGAGATTATCCTTTCCAGTTTTCTGGCAGAGTTTAGAGTTTCTAGTGGGATTTATGTTCGCCTTGACTGCCTCTCAGCACAAACAAGGCATACTTTAGTACTATTATTGTTCGTTTTCAAATGTATTTCATACATTTTTTTCACTTTACCGCAAAAACTGTAAGTACGGCTCACTCAATCATTTTTCACGCACTCTAGGAAACTTGTAGCAACAATAATGAACTTAACTAATAGGCCATTTGCAATAAAAGGCCGGCCAGGTATTCTGCTGGGTGATATCACCTAAAGGTATCAAGCCTGATTTAGGCCATATGCATTCGGACCCGCCACTTTATCATATATCCCTTGTTTGAATGGTCTGAGGTTTGCCTCTTGTCTATTCTTTTTATTTTTCTATACAAGATGGACATACGTGTATTCTTTTATAATTTCCCTAGCAGGGCACTACGGTTTCATCTTACAGAATCTTCCATATAACAGCTCAACGCCACTCAGAATTTTGAACTTAAACAGTTCAAAACCCATATAAGATATAAGATCTCAAATCTCTGTGTGCCCTGTAATTTCGCTGGAAACATCGCCCTTCAATCCGGAACACAGTAGTGTCTGCACACTACTGCTTGGCGGATGAATAACTGGCAAAGGTGTGGTACTTCCCCAGCCGGACCCCTGCAAAAGAGTCCTACCACTACAAGTGATTTTAAGCATAGTATATTGAAGAGTGGCATAGTAGTTTATCCCGGAAAATTTAAGGTTCTAAGGGAATAATATCTACGCGATGGAAAAGGCGGGTACATAATCTGAATACATAACAATTGTCTTAACTGCTACAATGGTCATCCAAGCAGAGAGTCGGAGTGGTAATTAATCGCTTACGAAGGCATACTACAACTCAGGCCAAATTCTCGAAACTACTGACTAGTTAGCCTCTTGTGGTTAGTGATAATGCAGTTAGTTAGCGAATACAGTCGCTGTGTGCGTACACTTCCACTCTGAACACTGTTGAGACGTGAATTTGTGCTGAACGAATATTACCATCAAGATACAATTATCTCTATGATAATTACCTAAGTTTTTATAGTAATGGGATAATTTTGCTAAGGTATTTGTTTGTAAACACCTAATTTAAAAGCTTTTTTTCTATACAGTAGACGGAAAGAATTTGCTAAGATGATCGATGAAAGAAAAATGTGTGGTATCCCTAATTGCATCGTACTGTGTGTAATTTTCTTTAAAGATATTAGGTTCCTCACGTAGAGGTTGTTCATGGTGATTAGCAAAACCTTAAAATCTAATTTCCGATTAACGCTGTATGACAGTTAATTGAAACATAGCAAATATATAAACCAATCATAAATGTAGATGAAAATCTAAATGAAGTAATGGGACTAAATACCGAACCAGTAAATATTAATAGTAATAAATCAAAGATTTGTTTCGTTATTCCTGCAGCGATTTTGTTTATTAGGCACGTTTTTAGTCTATGAATTACGAAAAATACTTGCCGAATAAAATGAAAACAAGAGACCCGAAATTTTACACCTATCACAATCAAATCTGTACATTTTCATTAAAATGAGGAGGAACTAAAAGAAAGCTAACGAACTAAATAAGTTATTTCCTGTTTCAGAACGAATCCTTGAGAAGCGCTCGGATATATTTTTTCAACAGCATTACGGACGTGGTTTGAATCTGAATTAGATAGAGGAACTTTGAGAGAACGTTAAATTTTATCGATGGCCCGGACGTAGAAGTTACCTATCGAGCGGGGTCAGCCGTTTGTAGACCAAGGTAGTTTCTGATCGCTTTCTGGGAATACGATTATTGCTATTAGTGCTCCGTAGTACAAAGTTACATTGACGGTTCAGGAGTTTCACAAGGTCGTTTTCTGATCGTTACGTTACGCCTAAAAGTAAACACTGAAATAAGTGTAAGCACTAAATTCAGTTGTAAGTACTGTATCAATTATGATTTCCAGTTTTACTACTGAGCTTACTTAGCCTCTTTTTTGAAAATTATCATCATCATCATCAGCCAGAAGACGTCCACTGCTGAACATAGCCCTCCCCCTTTAACCTCCACACTGAACGACATCCTGCCATCTGCATCCACTGGATGCCCGCGACTCTCACAATGTCGTCGGTCCATTTAGTAGGAGGCCTACCAACGCTGCGTCTTCCGGTAAAAAAATAAAATAATGTTTGATAGAAAATATCGACGAACAAACAAACAAAAAAAACTTACAGACGAACACAGTACCTCCTTTTTGGAAGTCAGTAAAAAGACAAAATATCAACAAAAAAGTTTAGTAGTAAAAATCGTCAGCAAACTACCATACGGTGATTTAGTAAATCTATATTTTTTTGGCGAGGCACTGTCACTATTATGAAAGTACCTCAAAACTAAATTTAATCAAAACCATTTTGGCTGTTTATGATGTTTATCTACAGTTTAAGTTCGTAGAACAAGCCTAGATTCGATTCAAAACATGTGAAACTAACGAATTACAGTCATAACTTCCGACTCGGACTCCTGTGTCGTGGGTGCAATGGTAAATACACAAAGACATGGGCTACTAACATTCAAACCCAGAACAAGTACAATGTAAAATCTATATAGCGACACTCGAATTATCGAAAAATTCCTAAAACGTCGAAATCACTTTACTTTGGTTGGTTTACATTTTTGTCCATAAAATGATACACTCTATGTAGCATCACACCCACTCTAAATAACGACAACAGTACGTCATTATTAAGCAATAAACAGTATTTTCTAATACCTAGTATTTACATTGTATTTACCTCGACTGTCGGCATATATCGTACCGAAGATTCTAAGAAATGCGTTCTTTTATTTGTTGTAAATTACCTTGCCAGTGTTTACCTCGGCTTACTATGATATATAATATATTTATTTATATAGAATAGATCTACATTTGGTAACGAATTCGCCTGATGGTAAGCGACGATGTGGCCGAGGATGAAACACGTTGATCTAGAAGAAATTTATTCCCTCTAGCCTTGAAGATGCCTAGATTGTAGTTCTCAGGAAATAAGGAGGATGGCAGGGAGTTATCCATTGTCTATACGTTATCGTATTTAGTAGACTATACGCAATAAGCATTGTTATTTGTTTCAATATTAATGTTTGTTGTTTGTAAATTTTATACTTCACTAGTAAATACATATTATAATAGTAAAATAATATAGATTTTTCTTTTCCATTTCACAACTCTCAATAATGCCATAAAATGCGCAATCACTTAAGTGTCGCTATATAGAGTTTACACTGTATTCGTCATTTTAGCATTAGCCGTGTATCGAACCCGGGATCTCCTGCTTATAAGGCAGATGTGATACCATTAAGCAAAATCAATCGTTTGTGAGTTGCATGTCACAAGAATTATTGTAGGTAAATAAATATTCAGGACATTCAGGACATTTTTGCACACACGGTCATCTGATCCCAAACTAAACAAAGCTACTATGTCTGCCAATATTTTTAAAACATACTTAATTCGATACTAACATCCAGATGCAGAACAAATACAAATGTTCATCCTATAAATGTTTGCTCTAGGTGGGAACGTACCCACGCCTTGAAACACAGAAGGCAGGTTCACTACCAACTGGGCCATCAGGGCAGTCAAGTCAAAGATAATTATCTCTAATTTAACATTTCTATTTTAAAAAATTGTGTGCTAATTGAATGTTTCTAATTTTTATGTACGTATATTTTTTATGAATTTTGATCGCCTTATTTTTTTATAATATTGAATTGACATGAATGTATAATAGTTTATTGACATTTAATTTTTATTATTATTACTAGGAAATATTGACATATTTACTCTAACCTAAATACAGATTAAATTTATTGTTATTGTATTCTGATTCGTAATTTTTATTGTATGATTCGTTACACGCCTTGGCGTAGCTGTAGGTGTAACGAGTATTTGTCTATAAATAAATAAGTACTTACCCACCCCTTATGGCGAATAAACTACAATATAAAAGCCACTCGATCGCGATCACAACTCCAAGGGCATCTGTTCACAATAACACAGCAATCTAACCTTTAATCGGGTGTCACCTGCCGTTATACGCGTGTTAGAACGCTATAAAGATCCCCACTGTCCCTTTGACTATCCAGGGAAATACGAATCAAATTGCTTTCCGCTTTGACGGCGAATTCGATGATAGTATTAGAAATATTCGGCATACTATTAAACTTTATGATAAATCGAATTGTATTCTAAAAATAATGTTTTAGTCTCTAAGCAAACAGATTTGTTTGAAGATGGTGTTATTTTTCCTTCCTTGTTAAGTTTTCTCATAGACAAAATCAAGCAATCATTATGGGATGGATGATTCACAACCGTGTTTGGGCATACAATATGGACTTATTTGATAGTCGTTAAATAATAACATAAGTGATTGGAAAACTCAAATCTCTTCTAAAGAAACCGTGTTGAGCATCTCGTTAAGATTACCAAAGATTTGTGTTAAAATGTTGTTTATTAGCCTTTTTATAGCCGCAAGTGAGGTAAATAAATGAGAACGGAGAAAAGGGAATTGCTAAAACAGAATTACGAACGCACTTTCAAGAGCGTATCATAATCTGCAAACTCGTGGTCGTAAGCGGAACATCGCGGGAAAAATAACGAAAGCTAATATAATAATGTCTAGTTGGGTGGTTGATTTGTGGCCTCACGTGAGTTGTACATATTCCAGATCTTCACCAGGCACAATCACTTGCGAAAATATTTTACAGACGGGGCGATTATAATAGGAAGCATTGCTTAAGCCCCAGATAATGCACGCCGCTATCTCACGCGTATTTTGATAACTTTTAAAGATATAAAATGACAGTCTTCTTTTGAAAAACGTGCTTCGGTGTGCATTATGCAAAAATAATATTTCAAAATATTTAGAATAAATTTTTGTATTTTTTTATAACCAGAATAAGTGGGAGAAAATGTTTACTCTATTTTGTATGGTCAATAAAAACAAAAATTAAAACATAATTTTGCCCTTAATTTTTTGCGCGGACTCGCGCACGAAGGCTTCCGTACCATTAACTATAAAAATGGCAAAAAAATCACGTTTGTTGTTGCATGCTGTCGTTCAGGGTGGAGATCAAAGGCCTATGTTCAGCAGTGGACGTCTTCAAGCTGATAATGTTAGTGTCAAATTTTATGTAGCTACTTATTTATACCTTATAGAATACGAAACCGGTATCCCCTGTCTGTAGTAAGAGGCCAATAAAAAGGGCCACCTGGGCTTGGGATGGTCGAAGTTGGGGCTCTGACCATCCACCCAAGCAAGTCCCGGGAGAGGACGACAACGTTGTGTGGCTGACGTTGTCATGTGTGGAGGACGCAGTTGTCTCGGAAGAAGTTATAGCGTAGGATTGAGGGCTCCGGTGCGTTCTTCTGGAGAGTTTTAGTGGGTACAATTCAACAAGAGAGAAATGAGGCAAAACATTCAGGAATTTTACCTTATTCAAGTCCGAAGTGAGAGCTAAAAATCTACTCTGATAATCGAAAAAAAAAAGGATTTTGACACCGTTTCCAAGAAATTTTATTCGAACGATAAGATGATTGGAAAATCATTGACTGATAAAAGCAGACAGGTCGTAACCGTTGGATTCAGACGGCATTATGAAATCCATCTGCGATTATGTCGCCTTACGCCGCCATCAGGAAACAATAACGTCAGTCAAAGGCGGCCATGACGTCATCGCTAACACTCAGAATTATCTCTTCGACATTACCCGTCGCTTCGATAACGTCGCTGTCACCGAAGGTAGTGGTGCGAACAAATACGCAGATACGATCTATATTCATGAGATGCTCCAAGTAATTTGTAACAAACATGAATACGTAGATGTATCGGGCCGATAGGAAAATACATATTTAAAAATAGGTAGGTTAGGGCACGTGCCGAGATCGTCATTTTCTGACTTTTGTTTCTAGTAACACCATATAGATGGGATCGACGCTACGGACCTTTGTCATGGACATCCTATTATTTTGAAGAAAGGAAAAGGTTGATAAAATGGGTACTAAAGAAAACGTTTGCGATTAGGTTCGGAATGTTTGATGTTACATGGAATAAAGTGTGATACTTCTACCGATTTATTTTGTTCTTCTACCTTTTAGTGTAATTTCTTTTCGAAACGGAGAAACGTGTTATTTTGTGTTGTATCTAAAACACCATTGAAACCTAAAATAAGTTAACTGTATAATGGTGTATAATGAAGCATGACTTTAAATTTTATTGTACTCAGTGATTTGTATCGTCGAAAACGTTAAAATGGGCAAGTGGATAAAATAAAAGTGGATAGTCGCGCGCGTTTCAGCTACCTCTTAACGATATATTTCACAAAAAACTGAAATAATTTAATATTTGACACAGGCAAATGCATAAGAATTGCCACGCCAAAATCGTAGAGTAAAAAAATCTGTTATTTTGGAAAACATATATATTAGTAGATTCACATGTAGTTTAGATTAGCAAGCGGGTATAAATAGGCACTAAATCCATTGTAAATCTCCGCTTATCCATTACAATAAACAATATGACACGCTCCTATCTGAATATCGTACAACAATCATATTACAAATGAACAAAACAACCCCACCCAGAAACTAGTTAGGACAAATATTACATCGGGATAATTTACACAGCTCCGTGTATCTCTATGTAGGTTAGCCAAGGACTTTTGTAGGACAGGAAAATACAGACATTTAGATGTACAAATATGTTGCGGGAATATTCAGGGAATTTAGGTTAGTATATAGGGATGTTGGACGGCGAAAGTGAGAAATTAACGGACGAGTTCCGCTGCTCTCACGTTTGTGGACACTGCTTTTATTGTGTGCGAGGAATGGTTTGTTCCGAAATAGATATTTTTTTCGGAAGTATTTTACTCGCTTTAAATTTACATTTTTACTTACTTATTACTAAGAGTTGAAGCGTACAAGCAACCGTGAAAAATTCAACTCTTTTCGATTCAAGCTTGATTCATATTCTATTAACTATCACGGTTATTCGCTACAGTTATGTAATTAACGAGATATTTATCTTGTTAAGGTTGTGGCAATATTTCGGCGTAGTTTACATGCACTATGTTCACGGGATGACTGAAGAATGTAGGTGATTGGCAAAAAAGTTCCAAGTTTGCAGATAAAACGATCTACCCTATTTCATGGTCTTTTTCTACGGTTATCACTGGAATCCGAACTCGAACCTAAGTCCCGGACAGTGAGTATGTTTTGGGACTTAGGTTCGAGTTCGAAAAGACTAAGCAAGAGGGTAGATCGTTTTGTCTGCACCTAACTTTGAACTTTTCAGCCAACCACTTTGCTGTGTTATTCTAATATATTTTTTACATTGTTTTGTTACACAGTGAATTTTTTTATCTTCGAAAACGTTTAAAACTTGCAAATGTTGCTGTGGCGTTAAGCCTTTAAAAAATAATGTTTACAGTTAACGTTGTGGCTGAAATGAAGGATATAACTAACAATAAAAGCAAAATTTACGGAAAATATTCTCTAATATTCTAACTTATTTTATTAAAAAAAACAAGGCTTTTTTACAATCTTCTTCCATGTTTTGAAACATGTATTGTAACTGAAATAGTTCTGACTGTTTGTAAAACTTGAAGTCTCAAATAGATACTTTTCTCTGCCTTTAAATGCAAAACTAAATCAATCAATTACGAAAAATAATACATTTATACTGAACATCTGCCGAAGTTACGAGAACCATTAAGTTTTTATCGCTAACCGAACGAGTAGTCCGCATTCGGCTTTGACCGTATCGCGACCATAAATATAAGCCACACGCCTTTCTATTTAAGTGCCATAAAATTAGCTTCATTATCACAATTACGTCAATATTTTAATATGTTGTCAAAAACGTGTCGAGACACGCATTTGATATGGTTCCGTAGATATATGTTACCAGAATGCTAGAATGAAGCTCACCAATACCAAACCATGACTGACTTAACCAAATTTTAGAGGAGTATTTTTTACTAATAATGGCCTATTTTTATTATGTGAATAGCTATTGGTATTGCTCCGTACGCGTATAATTAATATATAAACATTCAACTTATTTCGAAGTGGACTCAGCGGACCTGTAAACCTTATAAGAAATCGATCATGATATTTTTTAAACATATTTTTACATAGACATAGACATAATTTAATTGTGGCAAAAAAAAACAATGTACAATAGAAATTTAAAACGATAAAAATTTAAAATTAAACTTTTTTTTTTGTCACAATCCGGCTCCAACTCAGCATGTCTTATCCTTTACTAATATCTAAATCTAATAATGTATAAAGTTACCAGTTTTATATTTAATAGTTTAGAAATTACAGGATGGTTATACATTGTTAACCAGTTTTAGGGGGCATATTTCAGAAACAATACACCTGTTAAAAAGTATAAACACAAGAGTGTTTTTTTTTTTTTTTTCATGTGTTCATCATGAGTTACCCTTAAAATGCACAGAAAACATTTGTTTTATTCTTTTTTTTTTTTCAGATGTATATTACAACATTCAGATGTCTACAATGCCTTGGTATCAATAAAATTTTATGTACCGCGGTTCATTAATGTAGGAGCTATAATGTTACGACGGACTGCAAATACGACAATCTTACAAGGGTTTCCCTGTTCTACTAAGAAACCCTAAAAGATATCTTTGGGGAAAACCCACAGATAAAAATGCTGTTTTTATAACATACCTAATCGTATGATACATGTAATTGTCAATGTAACTCTAAAGCGTGGATTAATGTTAATCACTTTTACAATGTTCGAACTTAAAATAAATATTATATAATAAAAAAAATAACAAGATTTTAGGCGTCCGCCATATTGGGGACGTCATTTTATTTTTCGTATTCTTTGAGAAGAACCTGTAAACCTGTTTATTTTATACCCATATTATGGGAGTGCATAAAAAAACTGGTCCGCCATCTTTGGGAGTCTATCATATTGGATTTAGAATAACGTCGCTTAGCTAACCATGCACTGTCATCCAAACTTAGCGTGTATGCAAAATGTTAGCTCAATCGGTTGGGGATAACTGTTCTAAAATTCAGTTGCAAGATTTCGTTCAGGTTCAAAATGTCCCTTTCCCAAAATGTCTCTTTCCCGAAATGTCCCTTTCTCAAAATGTCACTTTCCCAAAATGTCCCTTTACCAAAATGTCCCTTTTCCAAAATGTCTTTTTCCCAAAATGTCCCTTTCCCAAAATGTGTCCCACACATACTAACAGGGCAAGTAAAAGCTTGTAAAACACACGTGGTGCTGATGGTCCTAAGTACAACAATAGAAACTTCAACTGTTAGGTAATACTGTTTCAGTATTTCAAAGGTGAAACTTTCCAGGCCGGTTATCCTTCAATTGAGCGCTTCTGCGATGATAACTTCATACGTTTAACCGAGCTATCCCATCCACTTATATTGTACGCCAATTCCCAAGTAAGTGGGTAAATTTACATATTTAAGGCAGCATACCCCACGTCACGTATCCTCAAAATATGCGTCCGTCGAGGCAGAGAAGCGAGACAGAAGCAAACATTAATAGAAGTATTACGATGCTGCCGGCCCGGCGGCAAGTAAAGTAATATTCTTTGTGGAACAACAGAGGCGTAGTAAGGATTAGCAAAGTAATGGGGCTAATAATCCTGGATCCAACTTACACAGGAACGAGCCAAAGGACATACAAAATGAAGCTTGCTCCTAGAGAGATAATGAAAGATGTAAAAGATGAAGAATCTAGTGTTGAAACATAAACAAATCAGGAAATCTACCTACGTCTAAAACAGAATCTAAAAACATAATAGGCTAAACAATTTTTTAAAGGTTACGTACCTACAATTAGGGTTGCTAGCCTTATAAATAGGTAATTAGTGTTTTTAGAGTCTGTTTAAAAAGACAGTGGATTTGGCTAAAAGGAGAACTCGAACAAATTTTAAATGGCAGTTCGCATCTGCCATTTAAAAATGTCAAGCTCAGCTATCATAAGCTACCCTCAGGCTATCCTATCATCGTGTTGTTTTGTTGAGTGAATTTGCGTGTTATTTATCCATTCAAATCACAATCCAAATCCACTCTCTTTTTGAACAGACTGTAATGTATATCTAAGCCTTGACGCAAAAAGACGGGTGTTATAAGTTTAACGTGTTTTTTTTTTGTTTGAAAAGAGACTGGATTGAGAGTGTTTTTTAGCTATGATTTATGAAAATGTGAACTGTTTGAAAATTATCAGCTCTCTAATCGGGAGTTCAATAAAAAATAATTGTATACTTGTTTGGAGATTGTTTTTTGTGTAGGTATTTCATGAAATGGTCATAAACCTAACCCCCGTTCTGAATGTGGTCCTGGCAGACAACGCCTTGTAATGTAAGGAGATAAGCAAACTTCTGCGGTGATGCTTCGACATGATATGCTGTAATTCAACTCCATTTTACTACCAAATGTTTGACTGAGGTCGTCGAGGGGCTTAATTAGCATTATGACGAATGGGCTAATTACCACAACTCACAAGATTATTTGCACACGCAGAAATACGACCTAATATTCACGCTTCTAAATTATGTAGAGCTGTATAATAAGGAATCACTCCACTCACATTATAAATGCGGAAGTTTGTGTGCATCTGCTGAACGGATTTGAATGCAACATGGCATGCTTTAACATACTTAGGCAACTTTTTTCTTTGATAACAACGGGGCGCTGCTTAAACGCTAAATAAAATAATTCTCACAGTTTAAAAAACGAAAAAAAAAACGCTGTCAAATTGCTAATCCTCAAAATCCTGGTAAGTATAATGGGATAAACTATTAAAGTTATTACATTGTCATAGGTCTTTGATGAGTGTGCAAAATTTCAATTTAATTCAAAGTTTTGAAGTAGTTGAAAATCAAGTTCAAAGATTCCGTTACATACATTCATACAAACCAAGCTAATAAAAGCGTGTTAGAAAAGGTTTGATAATACAGAAAAAACTGGACTTTTCTTAACTTCCAGAAGGATATTACTGTAATATTATTTGTCAGCTTACCTCTCCAGTGAAAGTCTTTGTCATTGCCGTCTGGTATAAAGAAGATTAATCATCGTAGATTCAGTGGATTTCTATATCAAAATTGTATTTTGGGAAACTTCTAAATATAGATAAGCTTTACTCTTGATTGTATTATCTTCCTGTTTGTTCCAGTGATTAATTAGGTACTGTCATCATCGTACTGTAGATAATGTTTTTATACGATTTATGAAATTTAATTTTGTCGTTCTCTAGAAGGGCAAAAAAATAAAAGTACTTTCACTTTAAACATCCGTATTTAAATTATACTTTAGAGCTAATTTTAATTATTTTCTCAAAATTTAGTTTACGTTTGACATAAAGAATCGTTTCGAAACTCCAGTCATCTCAACAGAATAGAGAAGTAAATAGAACGGAAATTAGAAGGAAACTCTGTCGCCAGGTATTGTGACAGATACTTGATTGAACATTCTTATTTATGTCAACGCGTCCAACTCCGCGGCACAGTTGCTTACACAGTTGCTATGGGTTTATATGGGTGCAAGTGGCTACAACAAATTTCTTAGAAAAATGCCTTGACTGCTGTTCTAATTTAATCATTTTCTTTTCTTTTCTGTGAATATACATAATAACAAGCGCCTTTTTTGCGGAAGCAAAATATAACTAATATCTCAACATTTGAATTTTCAAAACTGATTGATAACAAGGTGAAAATCGATATCAGGGACGATTATGAGCGGCAGTCATTAGAGGAAATTACACCGAGAAGTCGTTAAACCGCCCGCGAAGGCGTGAACGGCGAAATTATCTCTAATTGAAAGCTCGGGTTTTTAACGGCCCGCCGGGCTTTGTGTGATCGACTTTTATGAATTTTTCCGATGTGTTTTTCATTAATTGGGCCAATTTATAATTAAATTTTCAATAGCTACTGCTTTCTAATTTTCAAACACTTAAAACCGTGTGAAATCCGTAATAATTATACAAAGTTTAAACAAAAAAACCCACATCCAATTCGGCAAAGCTTTTACAACTTTGAATTCACTTGACATTATTTTGATCAAATGTAATTAAACACCACTACAATAAAAGCTGCTAACAAATAAAAACTGCATTCAATTCAATTTAGGTGTTTGGAGAAAACAGAAGAAACACCAAACGCTATACTCGTACCTTCTCCGTTAAGTTGTGGGTAAAAATACATGGACCAGACCATTTTTGAGACATTGTTAAGCAAAAAAGAATTATTAAAATAGGTTCACAATTGGCGAAGATATCGCGTAACATAGGTACACACAAAAAAACAGTCGAATTAAGAAGTATCTGCTTGGAAGTCGATTGTATTAAAAAAATGGCCGTCCGTGGACACCCGGTAGATAGAAAGATAGAAAGAAAAAAAATATTATTCGATATTACGTCGAAACTCATATATCTAAAGGATACAATTAATGTCGAATGTACGTGTAATGACGGCATAAGAGAGAGAGCAATAATGTTTTCCGTCACGGCATACGAGCAAGTTTTACTGTCAAACTGCGCCAATAGATTATTCATATCAAAAAGGCGATTTACTTCTTTCTAATTTTTGATGAAATTCCGTCTAAAATGCTGTTGTGCTTCTAAAAATAATGTATCTACCTATTACATTTCATATGAGCCTCCTAAGAAGATCTTCCCAAATAAGTAATCTGCTTTGAGGTCCCGGTCTTGGGGCATTACAGCTCGCTGTTTTAAGTGATTCTGTTTAGGTGATTGCGATAAGTTACGCGACCACAAACCTTATCTCGGCGCGTTCAGGTTCACGTTCGCATGATTTTCCGCACTGCGCTATATCAGCGCTGTTTCGAGCCCACGTTAAGAGGTCTGTAAGGCCCTTGGCTATCGATTTCATTACGCAACCAATCAGTTGCAGTTTCAAGTGGTTCGTTTAATCAAGGAATGGAAGCGGCGGGTCAACACGGAGTTTTTGCACTGGAGTGGTTGTTGAATTAGGTTCCAAGATAAACAGAGGACGGATCCGCTCGCCCGCTCTTTGATCCGACTGATGGCTGCGCTATTTTTAAAGTTTCATTAACAGCCTAAGGCTTCTGTACCTACGTATTGGAAAATTGATTTATAAAGTTATATGATTATTTACGGGATATTTACCGTGGTAAGGTTGTGGAAAAAAATAATCATATTACTTTAGTGAACAACCGTGATAGTTTAAACAAATAGATTTTTGTTGCGTTCATTTTCTTTGTTTCAATATCAATAACGTAATAACAATGCTGCTTGAGGGGAGTAGATTTGAATTGTTTTAAGTGTTTGATCATTCTCAAAATTATATTAACTATGTATTGCAAAATGGAATTTGATGAATTTTATTTAATTTTTAATATTCTTAGACTGACAAACGTAGTAAAAAATCATAATATACTTTGTACTAAAAGAGTATATAAAATAAAGTAATGACAATTGAGATTATTTTATGTATTTGATCAACAGCTATTGCAAGATTAAACTTGATAAATATTATTACGTTTTTTAAGATTCTTTGATTAACACACCAATACGAAAATCATACAATACTTTATATAAAAAGAATATAGGATTCATTTCGGAGAATGTGCATTAGAGCTACACGACCTTATCCTACCATCCCCTTTCTACTACAGAACAAGTAGGAAAACGGCCCATTACCACCCATACATTGTGGACTTTCCTTGGATACGTACCAAACGTTTCGATTCTACGTTTCTAATCCGTACGGCCAAGGATTGGAACAACCTGCCGGCTTCCTTGTTTCCTGAGAGATATAATCTGGGCCTTTTCAAGGCAAGAGTGAATAGGTATCTTCTAAGTCTGCGTGCTTTATCTTCGACCACATCGTCGCTTACCAACAGGCGAGTTGGTTGTCAAACGCGAACTTATCCACGAAAAAAAAAAAAGTATTAATCAGTTTTTTTTATTATACACGTTCCTCAAGTATGTGTACAACTGTATGTACACTTTATACAAAGTATACCATGCGTGGCTTTCATCGAATTGAATGGTCCGCTTAATCAACAACTCGACAGAAATGGGTTAACAAGACATAATTTTTGTACAGCTGTTTAATTGGGCTCCAAGATAAACAGTAGCAAAAGGCTCAAAAGCTAAAGCTGTCGGTAAACTCTTTGATCGTGACGTGGCTTACCTTTTGAACGTGTATTTTGTTAAACTTCCCCACAATATCGTAAATTCAAAAAAGAAAGTGAGAAAAAATACAAAAGCAAAATTGTTTAAGTGTGTCTAATAAGTTTTCATGCTTGATTACCCGTTTTTTAGTACCTAGCTCAACTTAAGTGACATAATATTTAAAAAAAAGTTTTAATTCAACT
The DNA here is from genome assembly GCA_949125355.1 of Agriopis leucophaearia. NCBI lineage: Eukaryota > Metazoa > Arthropoda > Insecta > Lepidoptera > Geometridae > Agriopis > Agriopis leucophaearia. Next base: position 15,544,196 of record OX421262.1, read on the forward strand.
TTTTTACAACGCTATTGCAGTTGTCAAAGCAAAAAAAAAGATTGGCATGCAATGTGTCAACAAAATGTCAAAAGCAAAAGGTATACTGTAGAAGTATTACATCAAAGAGAATACAATAGATTACATTCTCTTGGGGTATACTGTTCTACATATTGATATCAAACGGTAGCTACCTTAACCAGAACTAACCATTAATACTGAAGACCTTTTCAGCTGCCAAAATCAAGGCAACACAGTATTGTTTCAGAACTATATTGAACTATTTACTATGCAGCTTTATCCTCTCTTCGTGGTTCGTAAAGCAGAGCTCCTATCAAATATTCTGAGTAAACGGGTGTCCATAAAATATGCAGCGAGCTGAAGTCCGGGTTCGGTTATGGACAAATTAATTAAAAATTCTGTTTCGCGATATCGCGTCAGTGCACTGTGAGAAGTAAATTTTATTATTTTGCTATGAATATGCGCCATGGACGTAGCAACCCTAAAGGAAAAAAATCCGGGGAAAGTGGGATCCTATGTCACTCTCCAGCTTTCTAACTTTCTCTACGCAAAAAAAAAGATCATTTCATTGCTGTTTTCTGTTGCTGCGTGAAAGAGGAATAAACAAAATCTTTATCATTTATAATATTAGTATGGTATGCATTTTAGCTATCGTATGTAATACTAACATAATGTTTCAGCCCAATTTAAATAGAGAATTTTAATAGCAGAAGGCCGGCTTCGGCTTTCTCCAAAACTCGGCTAAGGCTAAATTTATTTTGTACATAATATGTATAAAAACTTTTATTTCTTTAGCCCTCCTTTGAAAATCCTTTCATAGCAGTTTCTACGTTTTTTATGGTAATACCCACTAACTATTACGATGGAATACCAAGCACATTTATATAAATTACTCGTAGCTCACAGTGAAAAATTATTTTCCCTTATGTTTCTACATTGATAGGTAATATATAAAAAGTAGAGTCCGATTTGTTTAATCTTGTATTATAACAGCCTTACACACAACAACTTAGTTAGAATTTACTCTTTGTAAATTATGACAAAGCGCGGACATTCGCAACTGGCGTTCGATCGACTTGATACGAAATCACTGTGCTCTGTTTGCGTGCGCCTGTTAACGGTCGTTGTAAGGAGCCGGTCTTCTGTACCTACTTACTTTGTGGTTTCAGTTTTATAACGGATTCTACGTATAATTGAGTAGACAGCTCTGAGTTGCTAAGCAGTTTTCAGTCAAGCATTGGTGTCGTGTCGAGGCAGCGAACATAAACTGAAACGTGCTTAATTCTAGTTTCTCACAAGAGGCAGTAAAACGGAACTTTTGTTTTCACGACAGTTGTATTAAAGCTTGGAATATGTTTTCTTCATGCTGATTTGCCACTTTCGTATTGCATTATTGGGTTATTCATAATCTATGTGAGTGTTTTCCTGAAGATACTATCGTTGTAGTCCAGTCGAACTTAGTTCAAAGATCTATATAATTAATAGTTCCGGTGTTCCTAAGCTTTTGTAGAATCGTTAGATGGCCCGACTAAAATACTGTTTCCTGTTTGCACCATTTCTATTGTACAATAGGAACGGCACGGAACGGAACACGGTACAGAATACATACAATACGTACATATAATGTTAAATCATTAATGTCTAAGCCCATGGCTACTTCGCGTTTATTAATTACTAGCTGCGCCCCGCGATATATTATACTATTTTGTCTACTACTATCTACTACTATTTTATCCGGGATATAAGTAGCCTAAGTTACTCCTTCCAACATAAGCTATCTGCTAGTGATTGACGACGCATTGGAATACTAACGCTTCGTCTTTTGTATTTTTCGCTCTTTCAATGGAGTTCAAAGCTTTAAAGAGCGAAAAAGACATAACACGCCTTAACTATTTCAAGGGCTGTAGATATTATGTTTGAATTAAGTATATAAATTTTACTAAAACTCTAGCTTCCATGCATTTGATTCTCCTAAGACGGATACCTTGAGTGAGCGATCTGGATTTTATATTCGCATGGATGAGAAGCCATAAGTAAAAAAATACACATCAGTCATAGGACTGACAGGACTGTCATAGCACGTCAGAAGTGAAAACTTAAGTAGTACTTAATTCATATATTCTACAAGAGATGGCGCTGTTTTTCAATACACGGTAATGTGTATTATTTGTATTCTGTGACAGCGTGCCAATGCGCGAGTTCCATGATTTTTGTTCACCCAAAAAGTGTCCAACGCGCCTAAAGAAGTTTTCACTAAAAAAAAAAACAAAGATTAATCCACCAAGGTGGATTCTTTTGGATTGGTTTGTCTACACGGGTTGTCTCTTGTCCCTTGGCCAAGTAGGATTTGTCAAGTTAGTGGACTTTGTAATACAAAATCATCATCATCATCATCAGCCAAAAGACGTCCACTGCTGAACATAGGCCTCCCCCTTTAACCTCCACACTGAACGACATCCTGCCATCTACATCCATTGGATGCCCGCGACTCTCACAATGTCGTCGGTCCATCTAGTGGGAGGCCTACCTACGGTGCGTCTTCCGGTTCGTGGTCTCCACTCAAGAACCTTTCTTCCCCATCGGTTATCGGTTCTTCGAGCGATGTGGCCTGCCCATTGCCATTTCCACTTGCAAATTTTAATAGCTATGTTGATGACTCTGGTTCTTTGTCAAATATCCACGACGCCAAGCGCAATCCTATTATTTAATTTAAAAAAGTATAAACTATTCACCATACAAAGCAGAGGTAGTTAACGCATGCATTTCAGGATAAATTTGGAATCCAATTAATCCGCAATTATCAGGGGATTATATACGTATTCTGACGTGCTCTACGTCAGCACAGTGGCGTGGTTGATATCATGATATTATGTGGATGATAACAGTATAATCACAGCAGACAGTTTTGTAAAGCTAGTAACACACGAGCCAAGATCTCAAGAATATCGTATATGTAATGTCATTGCTGGATATTTAAATTTGCCGGTTAGTTGAAGGGCTTGGCTTTTAATTTGACGCCGGAATTTAGTTGGATGCCAAGGCCATTCGTATATCATTGAACGTTTAAGGATTGGCTAGTCGAAAGCTAGTCTTTTGGAAAAGGATGACCCGAATGCCGCCGGGTTATTTAAATTTAGTTTGCTGCTTCGCCACAGCAGCGCCAGCTGTCAACAAACCAATCACTGGTCTACAACTTCCTTTATAGTTTTTTTTTTGTATTTTAGTCGAGTGTACTCCCAACTGCCCACTTACTCACAGAAATGTAACAAATAAATGATCTCTCCTAGTAAAATTATAAGGTAAGGTATCTTTTAATTATAAGGTATTACATTTGAAGTTGATGAAATAGATTACTTACCTTTTAACCGACTTCCAAAAAGGAGGAGGTTATCAATTCAATTGTTTTTTTTTGTTTGTTACCTCAGAACTTTTGACTGAGTTAACCGAATTTGGTCCAGTTCTAATGAAGTCGGTTTTTTATACTGATAATTATTTATGTTTTAAGACCAGCGACATTATAATTGCATGATCACCCTATTAAGTTTATAATCGTTCAGCGACAGGGCTCAACGTAGTTTAGCCGTGTCGTTAAGCGTTGCTTTCAATGTTTTTTCCAACGATCAGCCTTGGCGTCTAAATGAATGCCACCTAACTAACAGCCAGGCCTGCAACTAAACTGGTTAATTAATCCATCCGGCGACGACACATACATATTGTATTTTTCGAGGCACACAGATTCAAAACTCCGGAAAAGAGTTCCACACCATTCCACACCTTTGCAGTACGTATAAAAAAAACGAATCGAAGCGCTTTGTACATACGCGGGGATTGTCTACCATGTACGGATTGCACTTTGGTCTCGTTCTAGGCGTCAGATAAAAGGGAATGGAAAGGGTGTAATCAAGTTAAAAAAAAGTCGTTAGTAATCAACAGTATTTTTTTAAATATTTCTTCTTGTAGTAATTTTGGTTTTCCACTCATTGTGCATTTGCCATATGAAGTATTAATAGTACATTGTTATCCTAGGGGTAAAAGTAACTTGCTTAGTCCCGAGATGGGGGTTGGCGCCCGAGCATAGCGAGGGCACTAATAGTTCGAGGGACTAAATAAGTCTTTAACCCCGAGGTAAACACTGTGATTTTCATTACGAACACAAGGAAAATAAAAATAAAAACATGAACAACGAATCGACATCTAAGTCGGCAGTCATGTTTTTTCACATAAGCGCCAAAGCTCCCAATAGACAGTTAATTATGCATTTTTATTTGGGTACCGTTCATAGGTGTTTTTAATTAGCTTAGTGATGGAACATTGCTACCATCGCGAGCCGAGATCCATCAACCAGGTACAACCACAGAATACATATAAGTACACTCTTACTCATCTTTCAGTTCATGTCCATCCAAAGGTTGCCTGGAAGAAATCGCTTAAGGTGATAAGGCCGCCTATTATACTGCCGGTTTTGTATTAATTTTAAGTTATTTTTTTTAAATATGGTGTATAATAAAGCGGTATTGTATTGTATTGTACAAGTACAACTGAACTACTACATATTATACTATATTATGTCATATATTATAGCGGTAGCGGCGAATGACAAATGTTCCAAATTATGATGTAAAAAATAATAATTATGCAGGCTTAAGAGTGTACACGCAGGCCTAAATAGCATAATTAGCACAAAAACATAGTCGTAAATAAGAATTAACATGATTATTTTACTTGAAACCTCGAATTTTAGTTATTATTCACTTCCTGTAATGCTTACGTCATTCTATTCGATTACGGAACCTTTATTTTTCTTCTTTCCTCATGAGAGGAATTTGACATCGCACATCTTGTGCATTTGTTATTCAAGGATTGATTAAGGGTAAAAAAAAAAAACAATGTATACTTGTTTACATTACTACAGCCGGTCGCTAGTGGCCGCAGTGTCTATGCTTTTTAACCGACTTTCAAAAAGGAGGAGGTTCTATGTTCGTCTATATGCTTATTTTTTTTTACTTTTTTTGTGTATATGTTTCATTTACGTTTTTTTCGCCACTTATTCGTTATTTGCTACTAGTTGCCATGCAGATGACATTGTAAGGCTAACGAGGAGCTAGTAGACGCAAATCTAGTAGATTGTACAAAGCACAGAAAAGACTAAACGAAAAAATTCTCACTTCAGTGGTACAAAGAGTGCATATAACAATTCATTTTAGCCGTGAGGTTTATCAGCCCGAGCCGAAGGGGAGGGCAGATATTTAAGTCGAGGATGTAATCGGGTTTATACAATTATAGTTAAAATCCGAGTGTATTAACACTCGGATTTTAACTATAATTGCGAGGAAATAAAGGGATATTGGAAGTAATAAATAAAATAAATAAATAAATATCTGGGGACATTATTGCACACATGGTCATCTGACCCCAAACTAAGCAAAGCTTGTAATATGGCAGCCAGAAACTGATATACATACATATATATTTTTAAATATATACTTAAATAGATATTAACACCCAGACATAGAACAAACACAAATGTTCATCACACAAATGTTTGTCCTAGATGGGAATCGAACCCACACCCCCAAGCGCAGGAAGTAGGTTCACTACCAACTGAGCCACCGGGGCAGTCAAAAAAAATAAAAAAATATCTCAATAGTTACAACTGTCTGTACTGTCTTTAATAATACCCTTGATTTATGGATATTATTAAAGACCCAGGCAAACTTTTTTATCAAATATATTAGAAACTGAACCTTTAAAGAGATTCAATTTCTTTTTATGCACTAGTGAACAAAAAGCGGACTTTATGCACTATAACACAAGAACTTTACGAGTATAATGTGACCTATACATATACCCTATATAACTATAAAAAGTAAGTGATATACCAATATATGGTCTACTTGACTCAGGTTCAGCTGTCACAGTACTAGGAGAAACTCACATCTACAATTACTTAAAAGAAGAGAAGTGAATAGGAGATTTATATTCTAGCAGCAGTGAGGAAAAAAAACGTGATGAATAATGATGCTGACTTTTAATTTTAAAACGAAAACTAACGACATGATACTTTTTATACGACCTCTTTGTTTATACAACACTGCTATCTCTTTTGTTTGGTCAAAGGAGGCTCTTAACATAAATTATCCTGTTTAAAATTCGGGACGCTCTATATATTACAAGGGTTATTTCACGAATTAGTTATAAAAAAAAATCCTAAAGTCTTATAGTTCAAGGACAGGACAGTCTTCAAGTAATTCGATCAAATATTAAATTGACTTGAGTGAACTTTGTTATACACACTGAGTAAACATTTTCGGGTTCACTCGGAGGGCCGAGACCCTCGTTAGCTCAGAATTAATATCTGCATTACTTTCACGAATATTTACCCCTTGAGTCACATTTATAACTGTACTTACGAGTAACTGTGCCTCGTGGCTTTGTCCATTCATTCTGAGCCTTGGTTGATTTTAGAAATCTCCTTTAATATGAAAAAAATATATATGAAAAGATTTGTATAAATAAGATTTGTATATATAAGGTTTTTTTTTGCATTTATTTACACAAACATAAGACATAATTTACAACCAACAAACTTATAACTGAGAGCATAATAATATATTAATAGGACTGTACCGTCTTCATTCATTAATAGCATTGCATATATTAACAATGTCAAATATGACATACGTTGTCTGTCTGTCGTAATGACAGTCATGTAACTATTTCCTGTATATGATTATATTTTAATAGAATCTGTCTTTCGCTCCGCTTTCCCGATATATACTCTGATCTATGCCCGCGGCGAGGTCTACAATTTTCCTGTTTTCTCACAATATCATTGTTATGGATATCAAAGAGACTCTGTAAACACCGTACACAAATAAAATGTATAAAAATAAAACAATGCATTGTAATAATATAAAATAGTGCACTGTACATAATTACACGCAATTGAAGCGTGCGTACTAATAAAATTTAATTTCATAGGTAATTTACAAAACTATAAAAACAAAAAACTAGATCTCTGTTTCAAACTGTCACGGTTGTTGACAATTATTATGATTAATACGCGTCCAAATACTACGCAGCTACGCAGTGATAAGGTGTATTTTTGGGCATTAAACTCGATTCAAACATTTATTTGGTCTGTCAGCTGCAATATTCCGTTTTTTTTACAATGTTATTGCAGCTGCCAGAGGAAATAAACGAATAGAAAAAGTGTAGGTTCGAGTTCCAGCGACAACCGTAACAAAATGTTAAGAAAGAGGGTAGATCGATTTGGCCGCACTGAACTTTTTTTGAAAACTACCCGCATTATTCATTCTCCGTGAACATGGTGCATGTAACTGCGCCAATATATCGGGAGCTCCATCCACAACCTTATCACGTTAAATATCCTGTTAATTATCAAATAACTGTAAATAACAAGATAGTACTTTATTATATCGTTACAAACTTTTAAGACCCTATTCTTATCCAAAGTCGAAAACATTATGATGGAAGAGACAAAATACACATGTAATACTTAACTCAATAGCAATATCGAACGTAAAATAAATACGAACAATTTAATCATTCCCCAAGCATTTATACGGTCGAGCTGCGGATGTATTAACGCTGAGAGGTACAATGTTAGCCGGTTATAACTCATGGAATATTTATGGGAAACGAGCGAGTTTTCGCTAAACAAAGTGTTTTTTCCTTATAGTCTTCGGTAAATAAGTATAATATCTAATCTTTAATTCAAAGAGAATAAATTCGGTTTCGGTAATGTAAATAGATAGGTACTTACTTGAAAGGTTTTTTACGAAGGTATAATAAGTACCTATCGCTAGAGTAAAGCAACAGCATTATGGGTTATCTGGAAACAGTGTACGCTGAGCTGTACTGTACGCTGAGGGGGGGGGGGGGGGGGGGGGTATACTCATAATAATTATCAGTATCAGTCTATAACGTCCCCACTACTGGGACATAATTAGACCTTCTCTCAGGGAGAGACAGAGAATTGCAGTGCATGTTGGTAAATGTCATATGACTTTAAACTTTTTTGATGCCGAGGCCGAGGATCGAACCGAATGCCGTCAGATTGTAAAGCACACGATGCTACAGCTTTATCTGCGACAGAACATCTGATATTTTATTCGACATTTCAGGGTTGGTCCCATAGTAAAAGTTGTTCATAACGATGAGTACAAAGGACCCCCTTTAGCTTAGTACACCCTTTTCGCGTAACCCTGTATTATTACAATAACACGATGTTGAATTTAACTTTATTCAAAGCTGAATTCTGGTTATAAGATTAAAATGGTCACACGCACCAGGAATTTTCGTTTGTCTTTCCAATTCTAAAAAGGTAAAATCAATTATTTCCGCTACAAAAGGGCGTGTCATTACAATAAAGATCACTTTGGAGTGTCCGGACCTTTCCCACTCCAGTGCAGAGCAATTTCCTCTTTTAAAATATGCACAAACAAGCTTTTCAACGTTAAAAGGCCGGGAACAATAAAATGTGGTATGCTTGTAGTTGTTTCTACTATTTATTGCGACGACGGTTCGCAATGGAGGTTTATTTTTAATCTTCTTTCTTTTTGGGAAATAATGTAAAAAGAAAAAGTACCTTGTCCGCCGTTCAGTTTCATAAACTATTTTGTTTCATGTAGCCATGGATACCGTGATCAGCTAGTAAAATGTTAATTTGTTTCTTTGAAGGAAACTGATTTCAGTATCATTGAATACCACTACGGGATCCGTGGCAAATTTATTCTGATCCCGGGATACGTGGAGACAAACCGATTTACAACAGAACAACTAGAAAATAAAACAATCAATGTCGGACACTGTCTAGTTTTTTTTTTAAAGCTACTGTTTTAAGTTATTGTTGATTATTATTAGTACAAAAATGCTATGTGTAAGTTGAAATAATTAAATAAGTTAAAACAATTTTTCGTTGATTAATATATGACTTCGTTATTATTTTTTGTTCTAACTTAAGCATCTTTCCTTTTAATAACATAAAAAGGTACTCTGAACACCGTGATCAGTGGGTAAAAATATTAATTTGTTTCTATGAAGGAAGTGGATTATGGTATCAGTGGATACAAATCTCCGGGATCTGTGGCTAATTCAGTCTGATCCCGGGATCCGTGGAGACAAACCCTCTTCTTCTGCTTCACTCTTGTCCCGATTTAACGTAGTTTTTGTTCATGTTGAATAAAATACGAGGCTTTATCTGTGTTTATTTTCAAAATGATAGCAATCACTATTACCGTTGGTGGAGTTTTTTTTTGCTCTACTTACTTATTCAAGATATCAATCTGATGGCTTTTTTAAGTTACCTGAAATAAAGAATAAAAGATTAAAGTAAAATTATAAATAGTAAAATTATGACAGAGTATTATAGAAGAGTTTTTTTTTACATACGCTTCTAGGTGATTCTAAGATATTTAGTGAAAGTGTGAAAGAGTGTCTTATTCTATGTAAAATTGTTAGTGAGCGTAAGCAAATTCAATTTCGGTTACGGGATAAGATTCCCACTTAAAATAAAACAAGATATCGTCTGTCAGAAACAGACACAAAATCCGTCTTTGCTGGTTTACTTTGTTAGAGTGGCTGGCACGTCGGCAGTTAACAACTTAGTTGCTTATTGGTATTAAAAGCATGAAACTCTTCTTATATAAGTCTTACGTAAGTTGGGAAACGTTACTAACTCAACTTAAGTGAAAAGTGTGATAACTTATCTCTGTGTTGTAGTACTAAGTTAGGGTAAGAATCTAACAAATTTGTGGTATACTAACGGTAGACCAACCCTGAAATCGCATAAACAATCAGTGATTCCATATAATGTACACTCATTTTTTCTCCTTTAATGTGTGTTTGGCTCCCTTAATTTAATTACTATCTAACCTAGCATTAGGCTATATAAGTATTCAATTCTAACTCAAACTTCTACGTATGGTATTTTAATAACCAAGAGTGTGTCCAATAACATGTATATTATTGTCTCTCTTACGGGGAAGACACTTTGTTCTCGTGCTCTTTAGACTACACTACTTAATACAGACACTGAACGATGCAACAGCTTAACAATTTTTCGCGATATCCTGGTTGGACCCATAGTACTATTATGTGCATATTGAAGAATGAGCTCTTTTCGGTTTAGTGCTAACGTTCCGTTCAACCCTGTAAAAGATCTGACGATTAGATGGCTGGATTATGCCTTCAGGGTCTTAGAGGAGACCTGGAAGATATCAGCAAAGAAAAGAAAGGAATAGTGTGTAAAAGACAAATCCTTGTGTCAAGTTATGTCCAACAATTGTCGTGGTACGATATGGATGCCTTTGAGTCGCGCGTGAATCGGTTTCTTCTAGGCAACCGTGCTCCATCGTAGACCGTATCATCGCTTAACATCAAGTGTGGTGACAGTCAAATACGCAAGCCTATTTATTTAATGATAATAAAACAGGTTTGTATACTATTAGTTATCAAGAACACATCAATTTATCACCATTATAACGAATAATCATTTTATCGAAGCGTCTTTCACATTGGCACACAAATGTCGAGTTAGCCAATTTCTAGGACCCTATTTCTAAACATACGCTTTTTATCTGTCATCCTACCATTTAACGCTTGTATATTTTAACCGTAATTTATTATTATTTAGTTAATCCACCTAACATCACATTTTTGCCGGAAAAATGAGGAGGACGTTGAAATTCTCACTATTAAAAATACGGTATAAAAAGTATGTGTAGAAACAGTGATAAGTACAAGCGTTAAAGTTGCCATGATTGTACAATTGTTATAAATGAAACACCAGTTAACTAGCCTATTGTCTAGAAGAGATCTCTTAACGCGATAAGGCCGACAGGTGTTGTCACTAATTTCAAGCTCGGGGCCTTGGAGTCAATTGAGAAGCGTGCCAAGAGGCTCATCAGCAACGAAGCCCTAGTTCAGACTAAGCTTCTTAGTTTTGAGCATCGGCGCAAAGTTGCTAGTCTATCGGTTTTTTATCGGATACATTTTTGAGAGTGTGCATCTGATCTGCATGATTTAATTCCCTCCTGCCCTTTTTTCTATCGGACTGCCAGAGCGGGCACAAAAAATCGACACCACTTTATGGTTGACATTCCGAAAACCCGTACGAAGCGCTTTGATTCCACTTTTATTGTGCGAACTGCTAGTTTGTGGAATGCACTGCCTGAATGGATGTTCCCCGGTAGTTACAATCTGGGTGTCTTCAAGTCACGAGTGAATCGGTTTCTTCTAGGCAAGCGTAATCCACCGTAGGCCGCATCATCACTTAACATCAGGCAAGTTGGCGGCCAAGCGCAAGCCTATCTATACATATAATAAAAACGTAGAGATAAAAAAATCTGTAATTGCGAGATAACAAAAAAAAAAACACACAGGTCGTCTTAAAATAAGCAGCTGAACACGATAGGACAGTTTTTAGTATTTTTGTCTGTTTGTTTGTTTGTTTGTTTGTTTGTTTGTTTGTCCGCGCACATCTCCTAAACCACTGGACGGATTTAAATGCGGTTTTCACCAATATGCTTAGAAATTACCAGATTAAAACATAGGCTATCTTATATAATTTATTTTAATTCTTTATTTTTACATAAACGAAAATAAAAATCAATGATTTATTTCTTCGTTACCCGAAACGTAATATGAGGATCGTCACATAGCCTCAAGCAAGGAGATCCAAAGTAAAGAGAATGTTATTGACATAGCCATTAAAATTTTGAAACTGTCAACTGTCATTCGGTTAATCAGTTTAAATTTAAAGAAGGTTCCTTAACCTTCTTAGATGAATGAATGTGTAGATCAAGCATGTTATAGGCCTTACAACCTCTTTGGTGATTCATTCCAGTGCATGGAGTAGGAGTGTGGCGTACTCGTACTCCTTGCGCCAACCTTCGTGAATTTCATTCCAATTTTCCACGACGTGTGGCGCTGGGGCGCGAAAAGAAAATAATAAAAGAACACCGATTTTCAAATGGAATTGTCATTCGCTTTTTCTAAGATTTGTCTAAGATTTTTCTTTGCATTAAATTTATAATTTTTTTTTTGGTCGAACGTCATCGCCGTGTCACCATTGAAAAAAATTTTTCCGGTTATATTTTTCTATTTAAATCCATTTATCATAGCTAATTGACCAGTTTTCCTAGTAAATAGCTATCATTTAATTTTTAGTTTCATTTCTAGTATAATTAGTATCATTGTAGTTATATATCTTGATTTTTGTCAGTAGCCCCTTTTCTAACACTTTAATATGATTGACGAAGAGCCTCCTGATCCTGGCGGTGGAATAATGGCGTCCGATTATAATATTCCTCCCTCTCCTGGTGCTTTTACAGCAATATCCACCTCGGAGGATGTCCAAAAAACCCATAAACGCTCTAAGCGTAGAGCTTTGAAACGGGATGTAAGAGCATGTTCTCCCATTGACTCTTCTGGTGAAGAATTTAAAATTGCTGATGACGTAATTCTTACTTCAGGACAAAACACACCCCCAAATTTTTTTTCGACTGTGAGCAGTGAGCTTCCCCTTGCCACTCTTCCAACCCCCGTATCTGCGTCTCTGCCCTTAGGTCAGAAGACAATTGCTTCAACAAGTTCCTCCTCATTTTTGCCCCCGGGCCAAAAAATCGCTCCAACTCCGGTTGCACGTCAGTGCTATGTTTCATCCGATCGTGGGCCGTATGTTATTCACGTACAAAAAATCGCGGTTGTATCTTCTGATAGCACTTCTTTGCACCCTGTTACTTTCGGGCGATTCCTTTTTGAGCGCTCGAGAGAATTTGTAGGCATTGTTGATGGATCAATTAAAAGCGTGGGCCGAAATAGAATCTCGCTGTGTTTCCACTCATTTAAGGCCGCTAATGCCTTCATAGACTCGAGCTCCCTCGCTAATAAGGGGTATAAAGCGTTTATTCCCTCATATAATGTAACTCGTCTGGGTCTGGTACGGGGCATCCCCGTCGATTTATCCGACGAAGAAATAATAAAGGAAGTACGGGTGCCCCAAGAGTGCGGCCCGATAATCAAAGTTCGTAGATTGAACTTCAAATTGGTGATTGATGGGTCAGTGTCATGGAAACCTTCTCAAACGGTTGTTTTAACTTTTGATGGCCAACTCCTACCCCCAAGAGTTTTTTTGTGCTATAACTCTTTTCAAGTGGAGCAGTACGTTTTACCTACTATCCAGTGTTTTTCTTGTTGTAGGTACGGACATACCAAGATCCAATGCAGGTCGAAGCCAGTATGCTTCAAATGCTCTTTAGCCCACACTGGAGACTCGTGCAATGTAGATGCGGAGGGCGCCAAATGTGTTTGGTGCCGTGGTAGTCACTTCGCAACCAATAAAATCTGCCCCGAAATGTCTCGCCAGATTTCTATTAAAAAAACAATGTCGCAAAATGTTTTATCATACGCAGAGGCATCGAAACTTCACCCCTCATCAAGAATTACTTATGCAGAAGTGACTTCTTCTTCTTTGGCACCTTCTCCTTCTTTTCCCTCTCAGCTTTCGGGTTCAACTAATCACGTTACTGTGGAGCCTGCCAGAGTGCACTACAGGGGTAAAAAAAACAGGCCTGTTGGTTCAACTTCTCCCTCTTCTGGCTATGACCATTTGGCTCACTCAAACATTGTTAGGGGTGACTTTGCGGAAGCCGCTCCTAATGGATGTGCCCTTAACCCTAATAAAACCCCCGAGTCTCCATCTGTTCAATCGGTTATCTCTGAACTTCTCAAACTTTTAAATCTTTTGTCCTCTCTTCTCAACCCTCCCCGTGCTCATCACTCCCCTTCCCATCCTTTACCGTCCAACGCTGCATTTAATTTAAATTCACTCATTTCCCTTCTATCTAATGGATCTCAAGTTCCTTCAATGGAATAGTAGATCACTATATAATAAATTATCTGATCTTATATATTTAGTTAATAAATATAATATTACTGCCTTGTCTATTTCTGAGACATGGTTAAAGTCTGGTTCTCATTTTAGAGTTCCTGGCTTTGATGTCATCAGAAGTGACAGACAAGATGGTTTTGGAGGTGTTGCCCTCCTGATAAAAAATAATATTCCTTTCTCTCCTATTATTATTCCTGTTCATAGTGGTTTTCAAGCAATTGCTGTGCGTGCCAAGAATTATTCTGTTGTCTCACTTTATATTCCTGACCCTTCTAACTTAATTCTTCGTAAATTAGTTTCGGTTTTGAGTTCCCTACCAAAGCCGCTTTTGGTCCTTGGTGATCTGAATTGTCATCATTCTGTATGGGGTTGTGGTAAGTCCGATGAATGTGGTGAGTTTTTGTTGGACTCTCTTGATACTCTTAATCTCTGCATTCTTAATGATGGCTCCCCTACTAGAAGGACTCGTCCTCATGAATTTCGCAGTGCTGTTGATCTTTCATTATGTTCTCCTGAGCTTGCTTCTCTTCTGTCGTGGCATGTCCTTCCTTCTTCTCATGGCAGTGATCATTTTCCTATTCTTCTTGAATTTCCTCAACGTAATTCTAGTCGTGTTTCTGTTAATCCTCCTCTTCTTAAATATATTTTAAATTATAATGATTGTCCTAACTGGGAAAAATTTCACGACCTCTCTGTTTCTGTTTCTGCTAATTTACCTCCTGTTAATTCTTTTAATATCTCTTCCTCCTCTGATAATCTGGTCCGTATGCTCCATGAGTGTGCTAGCCAATCGTTCCCTGTTAAAAAGCCTTCGTCTGGAAAATTGCCTCCTCCTCCGTGGTGGGATAAGGACTGCAGTAACGCTATTAAAGCCCGTAAGGTGGCTGAAGCTAATTTCCGCCGCTCTATGACTCTAGAGAACTTCTCTGAAGTGAATAGGTCCATTGCTAGTTCTAAGCGCCTTTTCCGCTTGAAGAAGCTGGATAGTTGGAGGGCTTATTGCTCTAGCTTAAGTCCTAGTACTCCTGCTTCAGTTATTTGGTTGAAAATTCGCCGATATAGACGCTCCTGGTGTCCTCCTCTTCGTTGCTGTAGCCCTTCTCAGTCTTGGGCTGAGGCATTTATGGATAAGTTAGCTCCTCAGTATTGTCCACTCCCTTCGGAATTACCCTCCTTAGCTGTTACTTCGTCAAGCGATCCCCTAGATCAGCCATTCTCATTAATTGAATTGAAAAATATATTAAAGTCCGTCAAAGATTCTGCTCCTGGTATGGATGGCATACCTTATTCATTTTTCACGAAGGCGAGTGACAGTTTACTTCTCTTTTTCTTATCTTTGGTTAACTCTATTTTTGAGTCTGGTTTTGTTCCCGCTAGTTGGAAATCTCAGTATATTATCCCAATTCTTAAACCCGATAAGGACCCGGAGGATCATAATTCGTATCGTCCTATTGCTCTTTCTTCTGTCCTGGCGAAACTTGCTGAGCGCCTGATCAAGAACCGCCTTGAATGGTTTCTTGAAAGTAAGGGCCTTTTTGCCAAATCTCAGTATGGTTTTAGAAAAGGCAAGAGCACTATGGATAGCCTAAGTGTTTTTACAACTGATATTAGACTTGCCTTTACTCGAAATGAATCAGTTATTGGTGCTTTTCTAGATATTTCTGCCGCTTATGACTCCGTCCAGCTTTCTATTCTCGGAAATAAACTTTCTTTGTTGAAGGTTCCTCCTAAGTTATGTAATTTTGTCATGAATCTTCTAACTGAAAGGTATATTTATCTTCGTTGCAGTGATTCTTCAATTTCTCCTCACAGAATCATTTGGCGTGGTCTTCCTCAGGGGTCTGTTCTTAGTCCTCCTCTATATAATGTGTATACTTTTGATTTAGAGGTATCTATTGGTATCTGCCGTATTCTTCAATATGCGGATGATATCCTTTTATATACTTCTCACCATAAAATTGACATTGCCAGTCACTGTATTTCTCAATCCCTTCAGTGCTTAAACTCGTGGCTACATTTAAATGGTCTAGATCTTTCACCATCAAAAAGTAACATTGTTCTCTTTTCTCGAAAGCGCAATACCCCTGAAATAGATATCTTAGTTAAAGGGTCCAGGATTCCAGTTAAGGAGTCAGTGAAATTCCTTGGTCTTATTTTGGACAATAAGCTTAGTGGAAAGTTGCATTGTGATTATATTGCTGATCGGTGTCGGAAAAATATTAACATTCTAAGGTGTTTATCAGGTGTTTGGTGGGGTTCTCATCCTTTTACACTGAAACTTTTGTATAACGCCATTATTCGTAGCATTTTAGATTATGGCTCCTTCTTGCTGGAGCCAGCTAACAAGGGTGGTATCAAGAAACTGGATTTGATTCAATCGAAAGCCCTTCGCATTGTTTCTGGTGCTATGCTATCCTCTCCTATCAATGCACTTCAGGTTGAATGTGTTGATGCTCCCCTTCATCTTCGCCGTCAGTTTCTATCTAATAGATTTTTTTTTCGCTGTGTGCAGTTTTCTAATCATCCTCTTGTCCCTAAACTTCAGCTTCTCCATAGTTTCTCGTTTTCTTCTCGGTTTTGGCTCCATAAGCAGCTTCCTCTTCTAGTGAAGAGTTTTGTTACCTATAAGTCTTTAAAAGATCCTGTTCTCCGTTCTCATTTGCTTCCTCTTTTCTCGTTTAGTTATGATGTCATTGTCTCTCGTCCAAATGTAATTTTAGACTTTGACATTTGTGCTGGTGACCCCCATGCTGATGAATATTTCCGTGATCTTCTGCGGAGGGATTGGCATGGGTGGCACTATATCTTTACTGATGCTTCAAAACTCTCCCCTATAGGCTGTGTTGGTTGTGGTATCTTCCATGAACAATTTAACATTGTACAAAAGGTTAAGTTTCCCCCTGAAACCTCAGTTTTTTCGGGTGAGTGTTGGGCGCTCCTTGAATCTATTCGATATATTCTTATTTTCAATCTCCGCCGTTCTCTCGTCTTTACTGACTGTCGGAGTGCCCTTCAGTCTCTTCTTTCAAACCCTTTTTCCCCCAATTCCCACAACTCTATTCTTTTTCTCCTTAAGGAATCCTTATCTATCTGCAATTCCAAAGGTCTAGAAGTTGTTTTTGTTTGGATTCCTGGTCATGCTGGTATCTCTGGAAATGAACGGGCTGACAGAGTGGCAAAGGATGCCGTTGTCTGCGGAGACAAAATTCCCTTCTGTATCTTTCCCCATGATCTTGCATCCCTGCCTAAGTCTCTTTTACTTAAGTCATGGTCATTCTGCTGGCGTGGCTCTGCCAGGTCTAGGGGTTCCGCTTATGCGGCTCTCCAGCCCGTAATCCCTCGGAGGCCGTGGTTTGCCAGAATGCACTTTAGTAAAAAAATTACAAGTTGCATAATTCGAATGAGGTTGGGACACTGTTGTGTTCCCACATATTTTAAAAAGTTACGTATCAGGGACTCTTCTTTGTGTGAGTGTGGCCTTGATGACGGCCACCTCAATCATATTTTCTTCTCCTGTCCGCTGCTTGATCACTCAGCTTTTTTTCTTTCTCTTAGTCTTGTAGTTCCTTTTCCAACTTCTATGTCTGTTCTTCTCTCATCAAATGATATTTCCATTTTCCGTATTATAAGTAATTTTCTTTCTGACAATAATGTTAGTGTATAAAGTGCTTTATAGTGTATTTTTGTGTTTGTAAGCATTTATATGTATTGTATTACTTATTTATTTTGTTTTAGGATTGCTGGTCATATATTGTTTTATTTTAAATCGCGTTCGTTTTTTGTTAACGTGACGTTGGCCAAAGTGCCCTAAATGTGGGCGATAGCCATTAAAAAAAAAAAAAAAAAAAAAAAAAAAAAAATTTATAATTTCTTTCGGACTCAGCTATTTTCTTCCATTGTCGGTAGCTTAACCCTCTCCTTCTATATAAATAGTACAAATCCACTATAATTGGTGACCACTGAATGGACCGTACACCACCGACAAAGGTCAGAATGCCGCTAGATCGTACTGATAGCACTGGGGCTGACACGAAGAATAAAGATGATGACAATGTATTCCGAGTTGGCGTGCGAATTCCACCGTTTTGGCCCGAGAAGCCGGCGATTTGGTTCGCCCAGATCGAAGGCCAATTCGCGATTTCCAACATCACTGCAGATAGCACCAAGTTCTACTATGTGATTGGACAACTTGACCCGCAATACGCAGCTGAAGTCGAAGACATCATCGTCAACCCGCCTGTGACCGAGAAGTACGAAAAACTCAAGCTGGAGCTAATTAAACATTTGTCCGCATCAAGAGAAAAAAAGGTACAGCAACTTTTAACACACGAGGAGCTAGGTGATCGTAAGCCTTCTCAATTCTTACGTCATCTACGACACCTAGCAGGCCCCGGAGTTTCAGAAGACTTTTTACGCATGATTTGGACCAGCCGCCTACCGAACAGCACGCAGACCATCATTGCTTCGCAGCAGATGACGTCATCACTCGATGTGCTGGCAGACCTAGCCGACCGCATACATGACGTTGTCCCTATAGCCCAGGTCGCATCTACATCCAGTACCACACCGGGAAGCTCCAAGCTCCATATTACATTCTCATGGTTTTATTCTATGTTAGCATTTAAAACACAAAATATACCGCATCCTATTTTAATACAGTCCCGCGAATAGAAATATTCAAAAAAGGCCCTTTGTACATGAAAATAAACCTATACAACAAAATTCCGGACGCAATAAAGAAAGAAATAAATAATAACATTTTTCCAGAACCAACTTTGTAAGTTTCTAACCCAAAAATGTTATTACGAGATAAAAGATTTTTTCGACGATAAATTTTAGAAAACTATAATTAGAAAATAAATATCGATATATAAATAGTTAAGAAAGTAGCGTCATAAGTTTTGTATCATCTCATATATAATTAAGTAACCTATCACACTAAGTATGTTTTTTTTGTTTTGTAAATTTACTTCACCCTAGGTTAAGTTTGAATAGTATATATAATATTTATGTAATAGATTTAACTATACTTAAATTTATATGCTTATGTCAGTGGTCTGGTTTTGTGAACAGCCACTACATAAGTCATTGCTGCACCCTTTATGCAGGGTATATAAACTTAGCTTTTAGAAGAATACAGTGTATATTTGCAATAAGAATAAGAATATAGAAATAATTTTATTTTACTGTGATATTTTAACAGATAAATAGAGTAGTTGCATTTCATGGCTTTTTAATCAAGGTATACATACAAATGCACGCGAAATAAGAAATAACTATCCAAGTTGTTAAGACAAGCATTATGTCAGGGTTCCGTGGCCAGCGAAACTGGCCGGAAATATACTTTTAATGGTTTAGACAAAAAGAAAATTTCAAAACATGCTCTGCACTGTGGCCACATTATCTTTTTGATTTGAAAACTGTTGACGGTGTTATTTACATGTTAAGGCAGTTTTTAGAATTTTTGTTTGTTTGTTCACGCACATCTCCTACACCCCTGGAAGAAACCCTGCGGACGGATTTAAATGCGGTTTTCACGAATATGCTTAGCTATGACCAGATTGAAGTATAGGCTGTTATTTTGCGCAAGGCCGGATTAAGGGAAGAAAAAAGAATTGAAGGTTTATATGAAAATCTACGCGTACGAAGTCGCGGGCAAAAAAGCTAGTTCTACAATAAAAATTAAAAAGCATTTTTTGTCCTATGACTATCATTACTGGTGTGAACAATAAGAATTATCTATTTTAAGAAAGAAATAAGTAAAATATAGTTACTAAAATAAACTTATTTAATTCAACAGTAATTAAGACAAAACCAGCCGCTGTTAGTCTTCCGATTACTGTGCACAAGTATGAAAACGAATAGATATGCGGCATATCAGATAACTTCTAAGCCGCATAAGTTTAATCAGTATTTTGTAAGCAGTTATGGATCTTACATATTTAAACACTAGGTGCTGTTGCCCGCGACTTCGTACGCGTAGATTTTCATGTAAACTTTCAACCCTTTTTTTCTTTCTTAATCCGGCCCTTACGCAAAATAACATAGCCTATACTTCAATCTGGTCATAGCTAAGCATATTAGTGAAAACAAAATTTAAATCCTTCCAGTGGTTTAGGAGATGTGCGTGGACAAACGACAAACAAACAAACAGACACAAACCCTAAAAGCTGTCTAAAAGGTGTTCAGTTGCTTATTTTAGGACGCCATGTGTGTTTTTTTATGGTTGTCGCAATTACAGATTTTTTATCTCTACGTTGTTTATATGTATGGATATAGATAGATAATATTTTTTTTCAGTAATACTCATAATGATTGATATAATTAATTTCAGCCTATACTAAAATTCTTCCTAAAGTTTTCACCTTTCATTTTCTCTGTTTAAAAATACTATAAGGGGAGTAATTGGGTTAAAATATTAGCAATAGTCTTTAATTGATCCATACATATCCATACATATCGCCATATTTCGCCAAAAACCCGTACGAAGCGCTTTGATATTACTTTTATTGTGCAAATGACTTGTTTGTGGAATGCACTGCCTGAATGGGTGTTCCCAGATAGTTACAATCTGGGTGTCTTGACCTTGAGTGAATCGTTTTTTTTCTAGGCAAGCGTGCTCCATCGTAGACCGCATCTTAGGTTAACATCAGGCGATGTAGCAGTCAAGCGCAAGCTATTATTTAATTTAATATTTTTAATATATTTATTATTTAATTAAAAAAAACTATGGAATATTTTGCCTAGTTTATTAAGTTGCTCCATATTGCTCAGCAAAATGGTACTTGTGGGAATCCCAGTAAATTGTTTGATGTTCCATGACGTCATAATTGCCCAGCATTTAAAATTTTGTATTGTCCGTGTAAGAGCACCTTAAAAACTGTTATGACCTGACATTATACGACTTATATACCTAATCGATACAATAAATTTTAATACCTAGGAATATATTTATGGAATTCAACTTTACTCATACAAAACTTGTATTCTGTAGAGAAGAGAAACACGGTTCAATTCACCTACAAACAAAGTTACCGACTTTCTTGTGT
Source organism: Agriopis leucophaearia (assembly GCA_949125355.1). NCBI lineage: Eukaryota > Metazoa > Arthropoda > Insecta > Lepidoptera > Geometridae > Agriopis > Agriopis leucophaearia. The sequence continues at coordinate 15,565,160 of OX421262.1, forward strand.
GTTTAAGAACTTAATGAAAGATATGCGACGCTCTTCGAGTTACAAGACTTTCTTATAGAGATAGAATTACCCTTTATTTCTACCATTTCAATAAATACTGTTTTAAACTATCACGGTTGTTCACTAAAGTTATATGATTATTTACGGGATATTTACCGTGGTAAGGTTGTGGAAGGAGCTCCCGATATTCCACAACATTACCACGGTAAATATCCCGTAAATAATCATATAACTTTATTCCAATAAATTGTATTATCGCTACAAAGAGTGTATTGCGTTGATGGCAACCTATATTTCATGACCTATTATAAGGTCATGAAAGATACCGCAAGATATTTCGGTTAAGTACTGCAATAACAGCCATACTCGAACCTGTCTACAACCCTCATAAAATAAACGATAGTCAATAAAAGATTAATATGGTTTAATGGCTTATTGATACCGTTAAGCTGAGTTATGAAATGGTAAACTTGTCTTCTATAGCAAATGATAAAAACGTACCTTAATTTAATTAACAGGCATTCATACTAACACATTTTTCATACTAAATAAATTATATTTTATTATGCACAACTTACAAAACAGAAAATTAACGAAAATTTAAAATACTAACTAAAAAATAAAACATAAAATAACTTAGTAAAAACCTAAACTAAAAGACCATTAGTGGAGGGAAAGGTCCCCAGAATGCTGGCTAAATAAATATTATTGATATTTTTTATTTTTTTAACGCGAATAAGTCCGCGTTTGTACACCAACTCGCCTGTTGGTAAGCGACGATGCCCAAATGATATATATATCTCTCTATTTAGTTTATTGGCACATTACAAATTTAAATATGGTCATACCAATTTAAAACTGGTTTATTTTACAATTTTTAACGAAACCAAACTCAGTGGCATTACGTCCACGCTACGGTTGTGTCGCAATCCGCCTGAATTTTAAATTTGTAGTTCTCCTTTACCGACGAAAGCGCTTTTTACCGTACTTTCATTTCATGTATTTAATACCTAGTGATGTTACAATGTTTTTCCAACGTCGTATTTTTTTTTATTGAAACCACAATTTTTCGTGTCGCCATATCATATGTTGGATAAAAAAATCGTAATAAATAGTTTTGTTTCGATTACTCATAAAAGAAAAAAACAATTTTCGAGTGGGTATGGTAACAATCCATTTGTTATACTTTTGTTATGTAAAAAGTTAAATTTTACCTGTCTGTTATTATAAATCTCAAGACGAAAATAACTTAGGAGTATATTAAATTAATACTATGAAATAGCTACGCCCCGAGATTTCATCCCATATCTTACGGGCAACTTTTTTTTTCGGGGTAAAAAGTATCACGTGTGTTTCTCCAGAATAAAAGCTACATCAATACTAAATTTCATCCAAATCCGTTCAGCCGTTTTAGAGTTGAGTGGGAACAAAATATGCAATACCTATATAGTATAAGTATGAATGTGAAATTTGTGTGATTTTTTTGTGGCTTACGTTAATAAAACTTTTAACATACGAATGCCAGGCCGAGTAGCTAGTATATTCTATTTATAAATAAAAAGTCAGAATTGCTAAACGAACATTGTATTTATGAATTTAAAAATAACAATGCATATAATTATATACAGTAAATCTTTTTATGGAGTACTAGCTGCGCCCCGCGGTTTCACTCGCGGGGATTAGTCCTTATAACATCAGCTATCTGCCAGTCCCGTCTAAATCGGTCCAGCCGTTTTGGAGTCCACAGGAAACATACGTACGTATATACATCGATTTTTATACACTAATATAGTTATAGATGGATCATACGAAATTTTCTTCAGAATCTTTATAAATTGTGCCCTCACGTTTCTTCCTGAATCCTTATTTTATCAAGAGGCTTAAACATATTTTTCCATATTTCTTGTGTCTCAAAAAGCGTGAATACATGTCTTCTTAATAACAGAAATAGTGAATAGCATAATTTGAAGGCTGTACACCGTATGTATGCGACCTTATTACAGCTGCCGTAGGTGCCGCGAGCACTGTGCAATCCAGTTAACAAGTTCAAATGATGCTGATACAAGATAAATTAAACAAAAAATAAAAATAAAACGTGAATCCCCAAATAATTACTCCCTAGTTTTTGGTTGCGCCGCATCGTCATTCTAATGACAATTTTTAGTAAACTACAATATTATTTAAAGTATTGATATATTTTTAGAATCTGTTCACCAAGTTTCAGACGATGATAATAAATTCGGTTGAAAGAATAAGGAATCTGGATTTATATATCACAAACGTACTATGACGTATTTTTAATTCGCCTTTGACAGACGGTATAATGCAAGGATTCTAGCGATAACACTTGCATTTAAATCAATCCAGGCGTTTAGGTGTTGAAGTGGAATTAAGAAACCCACTTTATATATATACATAAACCCTAAAAAATATTACTCTCCTTTTTTGGACAGTCATATAAAAAACTAAGCATAGTTGTATAATACACAAGCTCTTTTATGTACAGTTTCAACCCTCTTTTGTTTAGTTGCTGCCCAGCAGTGGGCTGGCTCCAGACATCTTGGCTATTTAGCTAGTGTTAAGTATCATTTAGAATTTTCAATTGAGATGAGCCACAATACTGTTTTTCGTATGTGAAGCACCGACTGTATCACTGAAGGTGGGTCGGTGCTTGGCCTATATTTACTCCTTTTCACACTCGCTCATTATGATATGCCCCGTCTCGCTCCCCCGTGACGTCATAACTCAACCCCTATTGTATCTGTGTGCGTGCTATCTCCACGCAGCTGGGTTTATGTGCGTCTACTGTTGATTATGACAGTTCAATTGGCAATTTTTTTAACGCATAATGTCCATGTCGTTTCCATTTGCGAACACTTTGGTTAGAACTTGGCAACGTCCGTGATTTACAGCATTTTACAGTGGCATTTCATTACGGAACTTTTATTTTAATTCTTCTTATATCTATTACGACAGTGAAGTTAGTTGTTTGTTTTAAAAATAATATCGAACGGCATAGATAAAACATTTTCGAAATTTTTGTGGGTAACATTTAACTGAGTAGGTGTGTAATTTTTTTATTGAGATCTTGCATTGCTTGATTCTTGCTACGCTGATATTTTTTATTATGGCATAGGAGATACAAGATAATTTTTAAAAGTTTTTTTTATCTCTTTCTCCATAGTAAAATGTTAAAAATGTACAAATAATCCGTGGCGGGAAAATGTCTTGTAGAAGTGAAGTACGTAGCATACATTTCGTAGCACACGTAGCTCGTAGCGAAAGCTACACTGTTTATCGAAATATTTACCGAAATACCTTTATTACCAAAACATTTAGTACATTATTCGAACTTCTTTATTTTTTAATTCCTCTGTAGATAATTTTGGCGCTGAACGTCTTGTGCATTTAGTGAAGAGGTAGAGGCTAATAGATACACAGCCCACACTTGATCACGTTCACGAACACTTAAAAAATATTAATCCACCTTTACTACACATTTACGCTTTAAAATACACATAATCATCATCAGCTAGTCCACTGCTGGACATAAGCTTTTCCCATGATACGTCACTCAGCCCGATCTTCGGCTTTCTCTTACAATAACTGCCTTACGTATATCGTCACTCCAACGAGTCTCAGGGCATCCTACGCTACGTTTGCCGATTCGTGGTCTCCAGTCCAGAACAGGTCTACCCTAACGGTTATTGGTTCTGCGACAGATATGACCGGCCCACTGCCACTTCAGTGGGGTTAGTACGAGAACTTACGAAAAAGCAAATGTATGAAAAATTCCTTTTTCTTTCACGTCCGATAGAGGCGCTGTTCTATTTTTCATACATTTTGCTATCGTTTACGTAACGATAACTTTTTCGCAAGTGCTCGTACTAAGGCCACAGCTTGCTAATATGCTGAGCTATGTCGTGATTTTGATTCTCTGGTGAACAACTTCGTGCCGATCCCTCAGAGAAACGCTGAGCATAGTTCTCACTATAGCTCACTGAGCAATCTTGAATATGTGGACCGCTCCAACTGTAAGTGTCCACGCTAGTCCATTTCATCATTAAAAAAACCGTTTCAGCACCGTAAGTACAGGTAGAACGCACAGGTAATAATTATAAATTTTAAAAACTTCACACAATTAGTAAATTACACAATTGCGGTTAGTTGGATGACAATATTATGTTGTTATGTTGAGTAGTTTGACTTTAAATCAAAATAACTAGAATTATTTTGATTTAAAAGCCAAACTACTGAACAAATTTTGATGAAATTTTTAGGAAACCAATATGAAAATCCTGCTGAAAATTAAAAATAAGATTTTTTTCAAATCGGTTCACAAATAATAACGGAGTTCTGAGGTAAAAAAATGGTACGTCTGAGGTATTAAAAAAAAAACGAAATGCGATCCCTTCCTTTTTTGAAGTCTGTTAAAAACAAAAGAATGGCGACATGGTTTTTTCAGGTTGGCGCCAAAACTCCTCGCACTACTTTCACCGCACAATATATGCACCTTAAATGTTAATGTAATAACGTAATGTAAACTCCGTGTTACCTTCAACAAAGTGTTGAATATCTTTACAAAGTACGCAGGTGGCCGCTAAAGGCTGAATAAGTTTCAGCCGGAAACTTTGGGTGCTTTCATCTAAACAATTAATTAAAACGAGGGCTTTGAGACCAGTGAATAATGATAAAATGTTGAAGTAAGTCTTTCTTTTGATATGAATTGCTGAATGAAATTATTTTATGCGTGTTAACTAAAACCTACGTTCTGAAAGTTGGGAACACCGGAAATTGCAGTGTCACGGTCCAAATGTGGACTATCTGACAGACAGAACAAATCGTTTAGAATAAGGTGTAATATAACTGAAATGTATCATTATGAACAACTTATACTATGGGACCGAAACTAAAATAACGAGAGAATAAACAGCTTTTCCATAGAAAATGCTGAGTACATAATTATCCTTTAGTATTACCACACCTTTTTGTTGTTATTATAATTAATAATATTAGATCAACATACAAAATTACAACACAAGATTTTAAAATATGAGATATCTTAATTTTTTAATGGGGAGGTGCCTTTATTAACTAAACCAAATACAAGCTAAAACTAACACTACAAAAGCAGTTAGACTGTCCATAGACCGTTGAAGGTCTAAAGACAATCCAAATGCTCAGCCCCACTATCAGTTGGCAGCGTACCCGGCATACTGTCGGCATTACCATGCTGAATTGCAATGCTTATGCGTTGAGCCAGATACACGCCAGCATTTTGGTCACGCGTTGCAGATTTCTTGGCAGGTATGTAATTTATTAGTGACTTGTCCGAGTATTTATTTTCTAATTGGAAATTAACTATTTTATTGGTCATGAATAAATGAGTATTGCTAGTCTGTGGAATGCGCTGACTGAATGGGTGTTCGAAATTTACAATCTGGGTGTCTTCAAATCGCGTGTGTATCGGTTTCTTCTAGACAAGCGTGCTCCATCGTAGACAGCATCGCTTAACATCAGGCGAAACGACTCGGCGGTCAAGCCCAATCCTATTATTTAATAATAAAAAAGCTTAGTAATTAACATAATAGGTATATATAAAATCCATAAAAATAACAAAGTTCAAAAGTCAAAGGAAATGTTAACTCAGAAAAGGAAATGTCAACCTCAAGCACAATCAAAAGTTAATATAAACAACGTGTTCTTTGTTACACACCATTCAAATAAAGTTATTTAAATTAAACATTTGTGTTTCGCGTATCGCTCGTTCACTCCGTGCATTGCCAACGTAATAATATTGTTTTATAACCGACAATGAACCTGCGTGTCAGTTTAGACCGGGAGCTAGGTAGCTTGTTATTAATTTTAGATTAATACTGATTTTTCAAACTGGCAAGTGCCTTTATTATCTACACATAATTTTCAATATAAAAAACCGACTTCATCAGAACTGGACCAAATTGAAATGGGACCAAATGTGAAGCACCAGCTTTCAAATAAAAAAAGAATCATCAAAATCGTTTCACTCCAGTCAAAAGTTCTGCGGTAACAAACATAAAAAAATAATATATATAACACAGTCGAATTGATAACCTCCTCCTTTTTTGGAAGTCTGTTAAAATATAAGTTAACAATAACACTACAAAAGCAGTTAGTCTGCCAATAAACGGTTGAAGGTCTGAACTTCTCGATTTCAAAGTTAGCCCTATAGTAAAAGTTATTTATAACGATGAGTACAATGCAATAAGTAAAATTAAAAAAGCTTTTATTTCATATGCAATGTGTATTTAATCATTTATTTCTTTATTCTGATTATTTTTACTTTATTTACAGATGTTACATGTTTAATTTATCCTTGTTCTTGTCAAAGTTCTCATTATTACGTCAGATATTGGTTGGCCAATTATATAATTTTAATTATATGTCGTCATAAATATTAATTTCTAATTTTAGTCATGTTAGATGTCGCCTCATTGGCGTAGGCCTCTTCCAGTTTTGTCCATAGTTTCCTGTCTCTTACTATTCTTATCCATTAAGGGCCATACACGCAGAATGGAAAACGATAGATTGAGTAAAAAAAATATGGAATTAATAGGTGCCAAGAGGAGAAAAACTAAAAAGAGGAAGGCCAAATAGACGCTAGGAAGATATTTTTTACTCAGACTTAGAAAGGATGAATACAATGATGTCCGTGAAAGTGTCCGTTGTCTAGAGAACCCCGAATGATGTGTTGTATGTAAATAAAACTGCTCATGGCTCTCAGTCTACATTTTCCAGCTATAATAAAATTTATGAGAGCACGGAAAATGAAATAAAGGCTTTAAAAATATGTAAATTTATACTGAGCTGCCGCGGCCGCAGACGCGTAAAGTATGAAATCACTTTTCTTTCTGTCAAAATGTTGGTTTCCTTAAGTATAAATAATATCTAGACTAGAGCTAGATAAATTGCCAGCGATTCTGTCACACAAATTGTGTTCGGTTTTTTTGTACTACGAGTAGTTATATTTACGCAGATTTTTTTGTTGTTGTGTCTTAATGCCCATATTTAGGGTTACGCCATAGAGTAAAAACGGGACCCTATTACTACGCTGTCTGTCTGTTTGTCTGTCCATCCTACCTTTAGACGGGTATCTTCAAATCATTACGGGTATCGGTGTATCATTCGAACCGTAATAGATAGTTGAAATTTTTACAGAATATGTAATATTATGGCGGATTAATTAAGAAATAATAGAAAAGTCAAAAGCTGCTTGAATGGCCAAGAAGAGTAGAAAACGATAAAGTGAGTAACATCACCCTAAATTCATCGTGGCTGCCGCTACAAGACAGTGGATCTTTGAAGCAAAAAGCTTGTTTGTAAAAATGATTTTTTTACTAAATAATGATTAACTTGTTTGTGTTTAATACATACTTCGGAAGGAGATAATTTAAAGCGTATATATAATAGTGATAGTGTATAAAGTTAAACACGACAACTACAAGTGTGGATCTAGCTTCATCTGCATTATAATTGTGTATTACTCCGCCATTATGTACACCTAATACACTAATGAAACAGTTTTGATGCCATAGTTAGCAAACAAGCAGACCGTCAGCCTGATAAGAAATCACCGTCGCCTATGGGTACTGTTACATCAGAAGCATCACAAATACGATGCCGACCCTTTAGGACTATTAACTCGCCTTTTGTAGAACCCGTGTTGTAGTAGTATCCCATTATTGTTTAGAATCTCACTCATCACATCACACATCACACAGATATCATATATGTGAAAGTTTGGGTGGATAGATGGATGTTTGTTACTCAATATCGCAGAAACGGCTGTATGTATTTGGATGAAATTTGGAATATACATTGCTTATGTCCTGGATTAACGCATAAGCTACTTTACATCATCATCATCATCGCCGATTTTCATCATCACGCGGGCGTAACCACGGGGCGCAGCTAGTATTATCTAATGCCAATCGACAAAACGTTATCCCTTTCGATTTGTCACAGTCAACGCTCAGCAATTATCTGTATTATTCGAGCAGGACGAGTTAATTAAGTTTTTAAATCGTCGACGCAGAATGAACAGTTAAATTAGTTTGCAGTACAAAGCCGACGTTGTGATCCGTCCGTGAGTGGATTGCAAATGTCTTTATTTTGAAAAGTACGAGTGGTAAACTGAGCTTTTTAAATCCTACCGTAGGCACGTAGGACATCCCTGCTTAAAAGTTAATACATTAAAAAAATAAGTATATAGGAAGTTTTGGCACCAATGTCACAGAATACATATTGGTAACCTACCAATGTAGAAAAAAAATTCGCTTCATTTTATTATTTTCCTAAATTTGTGTATTTTCGAGAGTTAATGTGTAAAAATGGTGGAATATATATGGAATGGTGTATTTATTGTTTGTGAACGTGCTCGATTGTGGATAAGTGATACAGCGTGACGAAACATGTATTTTCATGTTGTTTCCTAAACTCCATGGAAGAGTAACACCTCCTAATCCTCGTATCAACTAATAACGCCTCCACTACTTTACTGAGGCACTTTGACTTGACTGTGTCTTTCATTGCTTTCTATTCTATGTCTTGTTAAACGATATTTAATAAAAATTTGAATACTTGACACTGGCAAATGCACAAGATGTGGGACGCCAAAATTCTTCAAGATTAGAAAAAAAAGTTAGTCTTGTGTATCTGTTATATCTTGTCTTTTTATACATAGTTGACATCTAGGTGTAAGTATTACCACAGATCATCTGTTAAGTGTAAAGTGACCGTGTGTCGAAGTGAAGTCAAAGATAGTATATACAACTTCAACACTGTTTTAAGCCATCATTCGGTTGTTCACTAAAGTTGCCACGCCTAGTTTGGACATTAGTGCAATATACGAGTGTATATGTACCAATTCTGAAATAAATAATTTTGAATTTTTGATACATGTGATTATTTACGGGATATTTATCGCGATAAAATTGTGAATGGAGCTCCCTATATTTTGGCGCATTTATATATTATTATGCACCATGTTCACGGGAAGACTGAAGAATGCAGTTGGCAGAAAAGCAATCTACAGCCTTATCACGGTAAATATTCCGTTTTTAATTCTCATAACTTTAGTAAACACAAACTAGCTTGAAATAGGGAAGTAACTTTCAAGTAAGGCTGTCAAAACACACCATATTTTGGCGATCAATTTTAATTTTGTAGAAAATTGTTTTGCCTACAAATATGTTCATATAACTTTTTGCCTTTAATTAAAAATTAAAGAAGCTATAAGCAACAAAGTGAGACTTTTTAATAAATTTTTTCCCAAATATCCCAAAAATAAAATTGTGTCTTCTAAAAAATGCAATATTCGGTCCTTAAGGCGGTCTTACAGTCAAAAAGGCTTCACAGAACATTTTTTTAAGATAATGTATTCATTTTGAAGCAGTAAAAAAATTATGTGTTAATCTTGATCATATTTCTGAGTGGACCATTGGATCCAAAACACGATTCCGATAAATTTTCTCGATAGAAAAAAATCATGAAATAACCTCTAAGCTTGAAATTTGCCTAAACGCATACAATTTTATCTCGATAATTTATAAACAAATCTTGACAAAATTTACAAGAATGATGGTAAATATTGTGACAAATAGCATCATTGTTTTTGTTTATCGATAAAAATTCGATTTTTTTAACTATTATTTAATTTAATCATAACTTGGCTCGAACGCGTCGAACGAAACGTCGTGCCACCGCGGCGTCTTTTCACTTCTCTTTTATTTTTACGCGATGTGACAGAGACCGCTGAGGCGCGCTGCTAGACGGACGTGTGTCGCTTTGTTCCGCTGACCGCTCAAAAATATAATCTCAACTTTATGACACAAAAACACCTTGATGGAAGTTGTAAAGTAAGTAACTACCTTATCTGCAACGTTTTCTTGGATTATAAGTACTAAAAAGGCAGGTGAATGAAAATTACATTTTGTAACGATTTGTTTGTATATATTATTTTATGAAGCATAATTTCACCACAATCGTCATAGTCCAGTTGGCCGAACGGTTTGACGTATTGGATAAGTTCTTTGCGAGTGAGTAAGCGCCGGGTTCAAATCTCACGTTTACTATTTTCTTTTTGTTATTTTTCTAATGTTTTTGAAATAATTCGTCGTGTCCGTGTGTGCGTGCGTGTAATGTTCTTTATAACTCGAAAACCGCAGGACTTATTTTGATGGGATTTTCACTTTCAGATAGCTGATGTTATGAAGAGAATTTTTTTGGCAACTTTTCATCATCATCATCATCACATTTTTTTCATTACTACGCAGGTGAACGCGCGGGGCACAATTAGTCTACTATAGAGGTTAGGAAGTTCTAAATAGCTTGGAATGGATAGACAGACAGACGGATGGACGAACGAACTTATATGGGTCCCGGTTTAACCCTTTGGGTACGGAACCCTAAAAAATAGGTACAGTTCGCGCAAAACTTTATGAGCTCTCGGAACACGCACGCTAGTGGCTGCGCAGTACGCATATTATTAGGTATCCGAGGGACGGGACAGGGCGTCGGGGAGGGCACTGGCCCCCGCGCCCCGCGCCGTATCACCGTGCGCCGTGCCTTAGTGTGAGTGCTACGTTCGTACACAACACTTGCGCGCGTTGTAGACGAAAGTACAGTCGAGTGCAACAATTCATTTTCATTGCTATTGTAAATTTTTGTTACTGTTATTTGTTTTCGTTATTTTTATTTGTTTCTGTTATTGTTGTTGTTAAGTTTTGTCACCGTTATATTGTATTTGTTATTTGTTTGTTCTATTACTGTGGTTTCTTACTGTTATCGAACTTTTTGGTTTAATTAAATATGCCTCGCGGACGCTTTAATGTGCTACGTCGCCAAACACGTAAAATGGTGTTTGATGTTTTCAACTTTATGAAAAAGGAAGCTGAAGACGGTCTACAGTATGACCTGAAAATGGTGCAAAAGCGAACTGCGGCAGCTACAGGTGTCTCTTTAAGTACAATAAAGAGAATTTTAGCGGCTGCAAGAGACCCAAACATGCCAAGTGTCAGTATGGCACCAGTTTTTCGTACACCAGGCAAGAAAAGATCAGGGCAAAGGAAAATCACCGGGATCGATAGCTTTGACCTCAGTGTTATAAAAAGGTGAGTACACAACTTTCATAAAACTGAGAAAGAATTGCCAACAGTAAAATTACTTTTAGACAGGATATAAATTTCAAAGGCTCCGCCTCAAGTTTAAGAAGTATTTTGAAAGGACTTGGTTTTAAATGGAAAAGGACCGAAAATAACAGAAAACTTTTGATAGAGCACACAAACATAAGATTAAAAAAAAATTAAAAATTTGAGAAAACTTTCAAAATATCGTGAAGAAGGACGACCTATCATCTATACTGATGAATCATATGTAGATTCTTCACACACAAAACCAAAAGCCTGGAGTGACAGTACCACAGAGGGTCTGAAAAGAAATATATCAAAAGGCCAACGCATCGTTATTGTGCACGCCGGTTCAGAAACCGGTTTTGTGCCAAATGCTCTTTTATTATTTAAAGCAGGCACTAAAACGGGCGATTATCATAATAATATGAATTTCGAAAATTATTTAAAATGGGTTGATACTAAATTGATACCCAATCTCCCGCAAAAGTCAGTTGTGGTAGTTGACAATGCGTCCTACCATAATAAACTCGATGACGCAGCACCGACATCCAGTTCTCGGAAGTCAGAAATGGAGGCTTGGCTGCGAGATAAGAATATAACTTTTAGCCCCTCAATGCTGAAACCTGAGCTATATAAATTAATTTGTGCAAATAAAGAAAACCACAAAAAGTATGTTGTTGACAACATAATATTACGCGCCCACAATCATACTGTATTACGGCTGCCACCCTATCACCCCGACCTGAACCCTATCGAAATGGCTTGGGCGGCAATTAAAGGATACGTAGCACAGAAAAATGTTACGTGGAACATTAATAATATAATGAAATTAGTTGAAGAAAAAGTGAACGCGATGGGTGAGCCGGAATGGAGCGCACTATGTATTAAAGTTAGAGGTATAGAAGAAGAATATAAAAAAAGTGACGTAGTCATCGACCAGATGACCGAACAGTTTGTGATTCACATCAGTGAAAATGAATCTGACAGTTCAGAGACAGGGACTGAAGATTCCGATTTAGATGAGAGCTATGATAACGCTTCTTCAGATGAAGATATCCTTTCTACTAGCCGGGAAGAAATGTATATGGAAGGTGTAGCTCCGTTATAAATAAATAAATGCACAAGTTTTATATTAAAGTTTTTAATTTACTTAAATAAATACCTACCTGTTTGTTCTAATATCTTACTGCACGTAAAAAATACCTAAAATCTAAATACTTTTTGATAGGCATAAATGTACTATGTTTTTTTTTTAAATCTTACAATAATGATTGTGCGCTCAACTGTACCACGCGCGGTTACGTACTCGGGCCTAACTTCAGAGGGCTCATAAAGTTTTGCGCGAACTGTACTTTTCATCATTATCTTCGTCCTCACCATTTTTCATCACTACGTGGGTGAAAGTTCAAATAAATCAATAAATTGGGACGGACAGACAGACAGACGGATATACAGAACGAATTTATATGGGTTCTTTTTATTTCTACGGAACCATAAAAAAGTGTTACAGTCTCTAAAAGGAGATTCATTTGTGTGTGTGTGTGTGTGTGTGTAAAAGGTGATGATTGTGTGTATGTTTGTACGAATGAAACCTACGGAAAAAAAACGGTATTATCGCAAAATGACAAAGCCGGACCAGGGTTAAACGCAAAATGACAAATAAATAACCGGAGTCATTTTTATAAGTGATCATTTTAAGAAATAGTACTTTTTGCTCCACAAACAGAGGGATAAACTGAAAAGATACATATTTTTTTAGACTAGTAAACTAGCGAATCTTTTCAAAGTTATATAAGCAAAACAAGAAGTATAATTATCTGTCTACTTTATTATCTGTCTGCTATAAAAATTAGAATCCAAAAATATCTACACCCGATCAGATTTAAACCGTAGGCCCACGGCTCGCTAGCGCAGTGTTGAACCGCTGGGCCAACAGAGCTTTGCACTAAGGTGACGAAATTACATGCGTATAAGTAAAAAACGTCGCGCATCTGCCAGATTCACGCGGTGCGTCCCGCAGTAGGTGGGACTAGTTGGCCGCCACTTCATCTGCTTCACCCCCTCAAAAGCATAAAAGTCAGCCAGTCACGGCGCCTTAAATTGTAACATTTCAATGGACTAAAAAGCAATGAATTTGTCAAATGATTACACGGGATCGGTATGAGGCGGGACCAGACGACGTAAGAGCCAGAATACTTCCTCACATGCCATCAAAACATCGTATAAAGCATCTGGTGTCAAATCCCAATTATATGCCTTTGATCATCTACTACTTTGATCTTATAAGTGACGTTTAAGTAGACTTGGGTTACATTTATCGAAATAAGACACATACAGACAGATATTCTTAATTTTAAAGCTGTTTTGTAGCTTTTCTTCTTTAAATCTTTGTATCTATCTCCCTCCCTTGTCGTTTGTAATCTTAGGATTACCTACTTTCTCGTTGTGACTTAGCGACAATAACCAGTGTTTTTATTTTGAAATCTGTAGCCGAGAGTTTTTGTAAGCCTATTTTGAGGATTCCATACCCAACGGGAACCTATTACTAAGCCTACGCTGTCTGTCTGTCCGTCTGTCCGTCCGTCTTACCTTTCAACGGCTGTATCTTTCGAACTTCAATACATAGTAGATAACCAGTTATTTTTTTTGATGAAATGTTAAGGCGGATTCACTAAGGAATAATAATAAAGTAAAAAACAAAAACTAAAGGGGGCCCCATACAACTTTTTTATTTTATTTAAACGTATTTGTTCTATTGCAACAAGGGTGATACGTTTAAAAGCATTAAACTTGGTACCCACTCTAAAGTAAAACAACAAAATAATAAATAATGTCCAAGTGTGAGTCAGTAACAAATTTCTGTTTAGCTGGCTATCCATTATGGTTGGAAAGATATACAGCCGTTTAAAGGTAGGTCATACAGACAGACAGCATACTATATAGGCTTAGTGATAGGGTCCGACTAGAGGTGTCAAATTTTATTTACTTGATTTACTTGTATGTTTTTTTTAATGAGGTTGCCACTTTAGTCTACCTTTTTAAATGACTTCCAAAAAGGAGGAGGTTATCAATTAGACTGTTATATAAATTATTTTTTACGCTTGTTACCTCAGAACTTTCGACTGAAAGAACCGATTTTGTGGGTTCTTTTTTTATTTGAAAGCTGGTGCTTCCCGTGTGGTCCCAATCCCAAAAGTTGGTTTTTTGTATTGATAATTACTTATGTCGTAATAGATTCCTAAGAACTGTTAACCGATGGGGAAGAAAGGTTCTTGAGTGGAGACCGCGAACTGGAAGACGCAGCGTAGGTAGGCCTCCCACTAGATGGACCGACGACATTGTGAGAGTCGCGGGCATCCAGTGGATGCAGATGGCAGGATGTCGTTCAGTGTGGAGGTTAAAGGGGGAGGCCTATGATCAGCAGTGGACGTCTTCTGGCTGATGATGATGATGATGATGATGAATAGATTCCTAATTTAAATAGTTTTGTTTGTGCATGGAAGAAAAAACAAAGTAATGGAACAAAAATTGTGTGATAAAAATCGATATAATATCTCTCTGCGTGCTGCCCACTAGTCACTGTGGGTGAGACAGTTATCTAAATGGGTGCGAGAGGGAGTGGGGGGTGTCTATTTACAATGCAAAGGGTTAACTTGACCATTAGCCCGGCGGTGGGTCAGTTGCTTTAATGCAGTAAGACGTTGTTTGCAGGCGGCTGCGCTAAACGCAATCGTTATTCAAATGCACGATGGACAACGCAATATAATTATGCATTAACACAACATTCTGTATATGCAGTAGCAGCGATATATATGTACTTATACATTGTTATTGGATTATGCATTAACATGACACGTCACATTAATTATTATTATTTAGTTTTTTATGTAGATTTGATTTACGTTTGTAGAGTATCACACTTCACACTAATCACACTAATATTGGATGGATGGATGTAGAAACGGCTGGTTTGGATGAAATTTGGAATATACATTGCTTATGTCCTGAAATAACACATAGGCTACTTTTCATCATCATCACTGATCTTCATCACCACGCGGTGGAAACCGCGGAGCGCAGCTAGTATCATATAATTATGTTAAAGTTTGGATGGATGGATGGATGGAGGGATGGATGTTTGTTACTCAATCACGCAGAAACGGCTAGATGGATTTAGATCAAATTTGGAATATACATTGCGTATGTCTTGAATTAACGCATAGGCTACTTTTCATCATCATTATCACCGATTTTCATCACTACGCGGGTGAAATCGCGGGCGCAGCTAGTAATTAAATACGAGTATAATTAAACAACAATGTCGGTTAGTGTGGTACTAACAATGTGTTAGTTTTTCCAATTTCAAAATTAACTACGCATAATTGAATTCATTTAAAAATGTATTTTATAATTAAATTTACTTAATAATTAATTTACATACATTTATAAATTTAAAACGAACTAAAACAAAAAATTAAGCGTGCTGTAGCTTTGCTATTAATAAATATTTCAATTCATTTAATTTAGGGTACATATATAATACTTTTTGAGCAATGGTGGCCGGGCGGTTGCATGTACCTAAGCTTTACAATCTGACATTTACCAACATGCACTGGGCCAGCATCACCAGCATGGTGGATTAGCGCCCATCGTCTCTCTCTTTCTCTCTAAGAGAATACCTGTGTCCCAATAGTGGGAATATGATAGGCGGATGATCATAATGATAAAATAAGTTTTCTAAAAACCGTTAACCTGAAACAAATTTTCTACGCTTTTTATTTTATTTGTATCATAGTGGATACAAATAAAATAAAAAGCGTAGAAAATTTGTTTTCTATTTATTATTAGAGGAACTAAACTGCAATTAGAGTAAACTAGGTACTGCTTTTGTGAGTCATATGATAGAGTTATTTCAGTTTTATTATGCTGTCATTTCACCCTTCTTGTCCAATTTTAATACAATCAACCAAAGTTTCGGCTCGATATCTGTAATTCAAATCAGTAGATCAGCAAGCTTGTCAGGTTTCATACTCAAACTTTGGAAGTTTTATCTTCTATCAAGAGAGCCGTCTTTGTTTCCATAAGACTAGGGTAATAAAGTCGAAACTTGAGGGACAAAAGCAGTCTGAGATGACAACCGTGGCACTTACATAAATCCTGACTTAATGTGCCTTAAGGTCCGAGCATACTGTTAAAGTAGCAAATCACTTAGCCTAGCCAACTAAAACTTGCATAGACGATGTAACAAGCGCTTAAGTGCTAGAACCTTTTGCACTTAAGTATCTAAGAAAATGACGCTTTTTCAGTGCATAGTTAAGTGTATTAGTACTTTTTAAAAGCTTAACTCATCTACTAAGAATCCTGTTTTAAAATTTAATTACTTTTATTACTTATTATTTTTATTAATTTAAAATACAAATTAACCTTCGCATTTGGATTGTCTTTAGACCTTCAATGCTCTATAGGTAGTCCAGATTTTGTATAATAGGCCAAGTAGTCGGGGAGTGTGCATCAGATCTGCATGATCTAATTCCCTCCTCCCCATTTTTCTATCGGACTGCCAGAGCGGGAATGAAAAATCGACACCGCTTCATGTTTGATATTCCGAAAACCCGTACGAAGCGCTTTGATTCCAATTTTATTGTGCGAACTGCTAGTCTGTGGAATGCGCTGCCGGAACGGGTGTTCCCCGTTGGTTATAATCTGGGTGTCTTCAAATCTCGAGTGAATCGGTTTGTTCTGGGCAAGCGTGCTCCATCGTAGACCGCATCGCGCTTAACATCAGGCGAGTTGGCGGTCAAACGCAAGCCTATTACAGAATAAAAAATAACAAAAAAAAGTAGTTTTGGTTTTGAGTGTGTTTATTTACACTTATTTAACTTAGTTACAGCAAGTTAAACAGCCGAACAAAATTTAATTGAAATTTGGTGTGAAAGAAGTTTGTGCCCCACAAAAGCACATAATAATCTCAAAAATATCTTTAAATGGGTGAGACCTGGTAAATAATGACACTGTTATCTGCTGAATGAATATCTATAGTCGTCTACTACAAAAAAAGATAATGTTTTGCACTATAAAATTATAATCATCAGAGATTATCTATAAGGGACAGCAATTATGTAATCATCATCAGCCAGAAGACGTCCACTGCTGAACATAGGCCTCCCCCTTTAACCTCCACACTGAACGACATCCTGCCATCTGCATCCACTGGATGCCCGCGACTCTCACAATGTCGTCGGTCCTACTAGTGGGAGGCCTACCTACGCTGCGTCTTCCGGTTCGCGGTCTCCACTCAAGAACCTTACCTACTCCCCCATCGGTTAACAGTTCTTCGAGCGATGTGGCCTGCCCATTGCCACTTCAACTTGCAGATTTTAATAGCTATGTCGGTGACTCTGGTTCTTTGGCGAATATCCACGTTTCGGATTCTATCGCGCAAAGAAACTCCGAGCATAGCTGTCTACCGAACCTCTATAGAACCACCAGAGGATGGGCAGCAGCATCCTCGTACTTGAAACAGTCTGCGATCTCCAAGCCACCTGCCAAGCGTGGGGATTATGGCAACCCCCCAATGACAGAATTATGTAATGATTCATAGTAATTATTGTGAGTTTTTTTCTATAAATTTGCAATAAAATTTATGTTAGAGTTCCGTAGTATTCTATAAATAACATTTTTAAGTTCGTTCTGTCCAATCGTCTTAATCCTTTTAGTCATTCTATAGGTTTTTTTCCTTCCCTAAATTTGCCTGCATTTCTTACTTCTTAATCATGTGGGTAGGTGTAAATACTTTTTTCACAAAAAAAAAACGAACTAACAACTTTTTGAGTTATTAGTAATAACACTGTAATAAAGTCAAGATGTTCTAGCTCAAAGGTCATTGAAATTATTGCAAAATGATTTTAACAAAGAATTTTTCTTTATTTATTTTCTCTTTGATTAAACCATAAAAAGTATATGTTATGCCAGGATGATACGTATCTGAAATTTGGCTAAGTTGACAGAGTTTATTTCGTTTGTTTTTTTCCAAAACCACCAGTTTCTGATCTATGAATCTGACCACCATTTTATGGATTACGGCTGCTACCGGATATATGCTACGGAACCCTACCATATGCGTGTATCGGCAGGTTCTCAGTCTTTATTTAACAGTGTAAATATGACAACTCTACTTAAACACTACACCGATAATCTTTGGTAAAATGTCTTTGATAACGTCACTAAAACTTGCAGGTTTTTGGTATTCATTAATGTAGTGGAGATAGTATCTCTACCATAATTATCAAACCAAATCAACTGGAAGCAACGATTTAGAAAATTACATTATTTGAGGTATAGTATGATGGTGCCTGTGACATTAGCTAAACGGCCCCCGGATTTGTAACTCGCGATTTAGTCGCAAATTAGATAGTTTCACTATGATCGAACTGTTTTAGTTAAATAAAAAATATCAGTATACCTATACATCCTATGCTACTTTAATATATTCAGCTTGATAAAACCTATAATAATTATTTTTACACACACGGTCATCTGGCTGCCAGAGAATGGCATACATTTTTTTAAATACATATTAAAATAGATATTAATACCCAGAATAGAACACACACAAATGTTCATCACATAAATGTTTGTCCTAGGTAGGAATCGAAGCCACACCCTTAAGCGCAGAAGGCAGGTTCATTACCAACTGATAATGCACCGATAGTTATTGGCTACTGTGCGTAAATCGTGGGTGATTACGTATGATAATCAATTGTCCGTATTATTTTGAAGTATTAACACAATCTGTAGATAGGTAAGAACTAAGGAGTATAAATTGAAAACGTTTTCTAAGTAAAATCAGTTGGTGCTTGTAACTGAAGAAACAATGCGTGCCATCGTCGTCTTTGCCCTCTGCCTGGCTGCGGTGGCTGGTAATGTATTCATATAAAAATTCATGAAATATGTGTCCATAATAATGTTTAATGTAGAGATCGGAATCATTTTTATTATGAAAACTGACGTGGTTTTCACACATTTTATTTATATTACACGGGAATTACTCACGTAAGATTCACGTCAATGCAAAGCGAGACGCAGCCGCGCGCGCGCATTCACCTTGATAAAGACCGCCGTAATATAATAATTCCCGTGTAATATAAATAAAATCGGAATCATTGTTCTGTATTTTGGAATTAATAACTTTTCGCGGCGGTTATGTTTTAACTATTCTGAGTTTTTTTTTTTTTTTATGTGACTTTTTGCTGTTGACCTTGCAGCCTCTACAGCTTGACCGGACTAGTTGGTAAACGCAGAGGGCGTTGGGCCAATATGATTTAGATTTATGGGCGACAAGCGCAAGGGCACCTAGGAGGTACGAGCCTCGGCTTGGGCCGTCGCCGGGAGTGGGGATCAGACTTGCCCTGGTACCCCAGAAGGGGTATGCCCTGGGACCCTAGTAGGTTGTTGAACTGAATGATTATTTGGAGAGAGTCTAACCGATCTTCTGACAGATCCTGGGGGTCTTCGATCCCGCTGGCGGGATCGTTGTGTATGTGTGTGCCTTTGGTAGCCGGCGCCTATACCAATAACTGAAAAATTCCTGTTGCCAGCAGTTGTGAGCAGTCGGATCGGGAATTCTGAGTTGATATAGGATATATAATATACTCAGATAAAATTAATAATATAAATTTAGTTTTGTTTTTGAAACTATTATTCATAATTGATAATCAAAACAAGTTAATTTTTCGTATTTACGATTTTAAATGTTTAAAAAGTACCACTGTTTGTAAATAATTGATGCAATTATTTTAAACAGCTGTCCCCAGCAACCCACAGAAGATCGTGGGTGGTTCAGTGACCACCATTGACCAGCACCCGACTATAGCCTCTTTAATGTACTCATGGAACCTGGTCACCTACTGGCAGGCTTGCGGTGGCACCATCCTCAACACTAGGGCTATCCTCACAGCTGCTCACTGCACAAGGTAAGTACCAACTTCAATAATAATTTTTCCTCCATTTACCAAGTCAATTGAACCAGTAAATTGCTGATATTGTAGAATACTTAAAAAAACATAATTTGAAGATGCATTGATGAAAATTAGACTTAAAAAAATTGTCGGACTATTTTTACAATTTTTTTTAAGAATAAAAACTTTATTTGTGGCTAGCTACGTCTAAACAATAACTAGAAGACAGTTGATAAAGTCATAAATCAGCCCCAACCCCAATGACGGCTGTTAACCAGCACTGATCTTCCGTTGGATCCGTTTAGTTTGGCGTTTATATGTTTAATATGCCCTTAATTATGTTATAGGTACCTACGTACGTGCGTACAACAAGATTAATATTTTTTAATTTTTTTAGCCATTTCTGAGCAAGCTAAAGTCCCAAGTAATATAAGAATGCCCCAGTGTTACAGTGGAGCCTCTAGTAATATCTCAAATCTGGAATCAATATAGTGTTTTAGTCCTTTAGGTATATTACTAGCCCACATTCATAAACACAATAAATATTTATGATTGTTAATGTATAATAATGGTGGATCACCATTATCATACATTAATAAAAAATACACAAGTTTAAGGAAATAATACAATGAGGCAACATGTTTTTGCTACGTTGGCGTCAAAACTCCTATAAATATTTTAATGTACAAGGAGATTTGATTCCACAAAAAAGCTAATGCACAGAGGTTATTTCATTCAATCTAAAAAAAACCGTCTTTAGTTTTTTAATTTGTTATTTAGTAGTGTCATCAACCAGGATTACCGCGTTTAAACAATGTCACTATCTCCTACAATTATATTTATTTATAATATATTATCAATGATTCTGTTGTTGATCGTCCCTCACTGTTTATGGCAAAATTGCCCCAAGAATCGGGGTAGCAAAGGCCAAGAAAAATATATATATTGTAAACATAACAGTATTTTTTTAGTTTGGTTGCTAGGCAATGTTTTAATGAACTGTGAAAATTACCCACATTATTTATGTATTTTTTACGTCAGTACCTATGCAGATAGGTAATATAAGTAGAAGAAGATAGGTAGGATAGGTAGTTATAGGCAACGTTTGAGAAAAGTACTATACAAGCCTTGGCTCACGTAATAAAATTTTCACGTCCGTCCGTACGGCTGCAGTAAAATAAGTACTTGCTATGAAATTTATTGAAGTGGTATTTTATATCCGTGCTTATAGTGGTGATGCAGCTAACAGATGGCGTGTCCGTGTCGGCTCCACCTGGGCTAACAGCGGCGGTACCGTCTATAACCTCGCTAGTATCATTAACCACCCCAGCTACAATGCCTGGACTGCTGATAACGACGTCGCCATCATGCGCACCGCAACTGCCATCGTCTACGTTAACAACGCCGCCCAACCCGCTTCAATTGCTGGAGCTAACTACAACCTCGGTGACAACCAAGTTGTGTGGGCTGCAGGATGGGGAACCACCTCTGTAAGTTTGACTAACAGATTTCTCAGTATAACAAGAAACCCCGATGAGATCGTTGTGCATGTCACACAGCACCGTTATAAGGAACTACAGTACATAAAATAAGATATCAGTCTTATTTGATTAGACAAAAATTTATAAATTAGCGTTTTAAGGGTAGCTAGCTCCCATACATGTCAAGAGATTGCAATGTTTTTTTTTACTACATACCAGTGTGTAGGGTATGCTTGATTCGGTCTTTAAGATGAAGATAACGTATCATACAAAAAAAAAACGGTGTACTGTTTGTGAGATTCACCCCCTGTCAAAGTGGCTTATGAGGTTTCGCCTTTCTTAATTTCTAAAATAGTCAATATAACAATTTTGTACTGTTAAAACTCTATATTAAAATTAATTCGCACAGTGGTATAACAACTTTTTGAGTTATTGAGAGAAAAAAATTAAAAGCTTTTAGGAACTACTTAGTTCCAGAATCAATTGACAATAGAGAAAAAATCTCAAAAATATGTCTGAGTTTTTTTTTGTATGGCTAAGTCCAACGGGCTCCATTCGATCATACCGAGAAACCGTATGTTATTTGTGTAGCGTTCCACTTTTCATGGAAAAACTCTTGACATCTTTTCGCATTATCTCGATACACAAATAACAAAACAGCAAATAACGTATTCGTATTGTAATTTAAGGCAGGTGGACCCGCTTCGGAGCAGCTGCGTCACGTCCAGATCTGGACCGTAAACCAGGCCACTTGCCGTACACGCTACGCTGAGCTTGGTTACTCCATCACCGATAACATGCTGTGCTCCGGCTGGCTCGACGTCGGCGGTCGCGACCAGTGCCAAGGTGACTCCGGCGGCCCTCTCTACCACAACAACATTGTCGTCGGTGTCTGCTCATGGGGAGAGAGCTGCGCTTTGGCTCGCTACCCTGGAGTAAACGCGCGCGTGTCTCGCTTCACCACTTGGATTCAAGCTAACGCTTAAACATGAATATTAGTTTTTTTTTTATAAAACAAATAAATACTATTTGCGAACTTTTAATATACGAGTACCTAGACCAAAAAACACTTTCAGATACAAACACTCTTTATTGCTCGCTCGAAATTGAATTGAATACATTGAATGTACGTACGGGAGATATTAAAAGTTCCCCTGGCTATTTACCTATATTTTATTTCTTTCCGTGGTTTCCCATTCCCATTTTTTCCCCGTGGTGACCCACCTCACCTCAGATTAACTGAACCATGGGGAAAAAATAACCCTGATACGGCTAGATGAACTGTGTTAGTGGACCATGGGCAGGAACCGTAAAATGATACTCGAAAAAACACTAAACAGAATTCCAGCATCACATGTCATTTCAGCAGCAAGCATTTTTTGTCTTGTAAAGATATAACTTAAAGATTCAATGCCTCCTTTATATGCCATTATCATTTCAACCCAGCCTATTACGTACTTTTTTTTTTTGGCGTGCCTGTATATAAAAATTTCTATTGCCTGCATTTCTTAATAATTATCATACCATTTACCATATTGATAAGTTTTCTTAAATACTTTTATATTTTTATTATTTCGAATTCACAACTTTTTGAGTTATAGTAAATAAATTAATAATTAATTTAACTATTATTTAGCTTAATAAATTCAATAAGTTCTAGCTCTAGATGACATTTTAGTGAAATCATGAAAGATTTTGCTTTTGTAGTTTTCTCTTTGATTAAACCATAAAAAGTATATATTATGATACATATCTGAAATTTGGCAACGTTCACTGAGTTTTTAACAGAGTATTAAGATTGAATTTTTCGAAAACCAACAGTTTCTGAACTATGAATGTGAGTGACCACATGGTTTTGGAACCAGCGCGCCCCATTTAGGTAATGAAGATGAGGTAGTGACTCTGCCATAATTATCAGACCCTACTGAAAACTCAAACTATGACATGATTCTGAAAATTACATTAGTGCAAATCTTGTTGGGCAAAGATCACAATAAGATAATTTTGATCGCTTCGGTCAATGTAACAGAGATTGTTAAGTAACAGGAACAAAGGAATAAACCTTAACTTGCGTGCAAGAAAAAGTACCTTTCGAGGTTATTCACGTTAAAATCCACATATTTTGGAATAATATAAAAAAAACTTCTTATTAGGATTTTGGCGTGACACGTCTTTTGCATTTGCCGAAAAACATGTAATCTTACGTTTTTCGAGTAATTAAAGTGTAAATTTTAATAAATAGCTCAAAATTGTATATAATAATTTAAATAAAAATCGTTTTCGAATTTTTTGCATTGCATTTTCTGAGAAGATTTACTATAGTGACATATATATTTTTTTTCACCATCGGAAAGTAGAGATTTCAACAAACAGAAAACATACCAACTTTTTGAAAAAAGCTGATATTTTGACGGGTGAATTTTCGATTGAAAATTAGGGTGCTTTTTCGATATTAATTCAAAATAAGGTGAAAAAATAAATATTTTTAATCAAATAAATTACAGCGTATTTGGGACATAAAAAGGTAAGTTTTCACAAAATTTCGTGAAAAAAACAATTTTTTTGTAAAAGATAAAAATAAAAAACCAAAAAATTGGTTTTTTGAATTTTTCACATTTATTTTGAGGTTATGTGAAAAAAGTGTATGCACAGAAGTTTTAGATCTTTTTATTACCTATAACTTTGCCATTTAACTTTTTTTCATAGGACTTGTAGTTTTACCGGAAATCGAGATAAACCATTTTTTACCCTTAAACCCCCCTCCACTTCCCGAACTCAGATCGCCCGTAATTTATTTTTCCTTTCATTTTTATAATATCCTCCTCCTTTTCTAATGGGTTACATCCTACTATTTTTTTTTTCACTTTTTATTATTTTTAAAGGCTTCTTCTACCCTGGTCTATAAATGAAACTTTGCATAATGACAGTTGTAATATAGATCTCAATTTTAAAAGTATAAAAAATATATAATATTGCATTTTAGGGGTGATGATTTTTTTTTCACTCCAACTACTCGTGTGGGGTATCGTTGAAAAGGTCTTTTAAAATGAAGGTAAGGTTTCATACATCACTTTTTTATAAAGTCTATACTTTGCGAAATATGGCCCGCCAGAGTGGCAAAAAGTTGGTCCACCCCCCCTGCATTTCTAAACTATAAGACATAGAATCTTGAATCTTATAATATAGATAGGTCATATATAAAACCCTCATTTAAAATTATTTCGAACAATATGTGATGACGAATTTTTGCGTAACAGCGATAAAACTGTAATAAATTCAAAGCGTTCTAGCTCATAGGTCATTGACCTTTTTGGAAAATGGTCTTTACAAATAATGTTTTTCAATCAGTTTTCTCTGTATAAACCATAAAAAGTATATGCTATGTCGGGATGATACATCTCTAAAATTTGGCTAAGTCCACAGAGCTTCGTTCGTTCGAATTTTTCTATAACCATAATTTTCTGTACTATGACTACAATTATAATATGGCTTTGATTACGGAACCCTACCATATGCTTGTCTCGACACGCTCTTGGTCAATTATTTAATTTTAACATAACCTCTGTACATTCGTCTCTTTTTACACGAATGCCCAAATTAAGGAGTAGTTTATCAAAGCACATTGAAATATTCTACGCTCGTGCGAGATACTAGCCAATTACTAAAATAATACATTTTAGTCGAAAAGTATTATTCAAATAACGATTACTTACATTAACTACACCTTGACAAACGACATTTGATTCAAATAAATAAATGAAAATTATAAAAACATCTGAATTAATATCTTTAGGTTAATAAATAAACTACGTTTTGAAAAATAATTATCAATATAAAAAACCGACTTCATAAAAATGTCTGACCTGGACCAAATTGAAATGGGACCACACGAGAAGCACCGGCTTTCAAATAAATAATAATCATCAAAATCGGTTCACCCAGTCGAAAGTTCTGAAGTAACAAAGAAAATATATATATAACAAACAAAATATATATATAAAACAGTCCCTCCTTTTTGGAAGTCGGTTAAAAATATACTAAAAATATAAATCTAACGCAAATAACCATAGATTTAGGATATTTTTTTTAGGTCTGTGCAAATAACACCTTATAAGCATCTGCAAGATCATTTCACACATTGAGTCTTTTGAAACTTTCCTA
Source organism: Agriopis leucophaearia (assembly GCA_949125355.1). NCBI lineage: Eukaryota > Metazoa > Arthropoda > Insecta > Lepidoptera > Geometridae > Agriopis > Agriopis leucophaearia. The sequence continues at coordinate 15,590,927 of OX421262.1, forward strand.
TTATAGAAAACTTATACTCAACTATAAAGTTTAGTTTGAAAAATATCAGTATACCTATACGTCTTATGCTAACGCTCGCTACTTTAAAATGTCCAGATTATCCAGCTTGATAAAATCTAATGTGGCAAAACAATAGTTGACTTTATCATTGTGATTTACTACATTATAATCCACCGATAGTTATTGGCTACTATGCGCCATCGAATTAAGTAAATCGTTGGTTGGATTACGTATGGTAATTAATTGTCCGTATTATTTTAGAGTATTAACACAATCTGTAGATAGGTAAACTAAAAAGTATAAATTGAAAACGTTTCCTTAGTGAAATCAGTTGGTGCTTGTAACTGAAGAAACAATGCGTGCCATCGTCGTCTTTGCCCTCTGCCTCGCTGCGGTGGCTGGTAATGTATTCATAGTAAAATTCTGTGTAATAAGTGTTCAAAATAATTTTTATATAGAGATCGAAATAATTGTTTTGTATATTTTAACTATTCAGTAAGTTGTTATGGATAAACTTATAAAGAGAAAAGAAATAGTTTTTAATTTAACTTGACAACTATAAGTATTAATCATAATTGCTAATCAAAACGAGTTGATATTTCGAATTTTGAATTAAAAAGTGTTAAAAGTACCACTGCTTGTAAATAATTGATGAAATTATTTTAAACAGCTGTCCCCAGCAACCCGCAAAGGATCGTAGGTGGCTCGGTGACCACCATCGACCAGTACCCAACCATAGTCCCTTTACTGTACTCATGGAACCTGGTCACCTACTGGCAGGCTTGCGGTGGCACCATCCTCAACACTAGGGCTATCCTCACAGCCGCTCACTGCACAGTGTAAGTACGAACTTCAATAATATTTTTTCTTCATTGAGCAAGTTAATTAAAGCGGTATAGTACCTATATATGTACTTCACACAAAATGATGTCTCCAAAATTTGAAGATTGATGATGAAAACTGGACTTTAAGGTCCTTATTAATTGGTGGCTAATTTTTCTCTCTAGTCCAGTCAGGGCAGACATTTAAATAGAAAAAATTCCGGGGAACGATTTTTTTTTAACGTCGGGGGAGAAAATATTGATCGTGGAGTGAAAAGTGCGAGAACAAAAGTTGAAGAAAATAAAATTCCACCCATTACGATTTTTTCGATAAACTTGGTAGTATAACTCTGCAAATATTGATCCTAGCGTAAAAATGATTATGACTAAACTTGTGGAAAATTAAATTTTCAACAACTTTGGATAGGACCATTTTTGCTCTAAAGTTGAAAATTAACGAGTTATTTCAGAAAAACGAAAAAATTGAACTTTAAAACAAGATGGCGGCGAATGCTCTACCGGGATTAGTTATAAAATCGAGATTTATACTCCCAACCACCCCCCGAGGTGTAAAAAAAAAAATCGATCCCGGATTTTTTTCTATTTCAGGCTAGTTTTATGTCTACCCCGACTGGACTACTCACCTAATATGTTGTACGCACGTAGCGTACAAATAATTAATTATTTTTTTCTCGATTGTTTCGCATTACTGAGCAGGCTAAAGCCATTAAGGCCTTACCGCCTTGTCTTTCATATTATTACTGTCATCAGTATGCCCCAGTAAAGTATAGCTTTTACTACAAGCTCCTATTCAGGAATCGACATGAAAATACACGGTTTAGCCTATTATATTACATGCCCACATTCATGAACACATAATATATGATAATTCACTATTATTCCACATTATCACTCAAAAATACACAAGTTTAAGAAAATAATACAATGAGGTGACATGCTTTTGCTAAGTTGGTGCCAAAACTACACAAATATTTTATTGTGTAAGGAGGTTTGATTATGATTCCACAAAAAAGCGAATGCACATAGGTAATTTTTTTTATTTAGAAAAAAAAAAAAAAAAAAAAAAAAAATCCTACCCATGCTCAACGGTTTGTTGTTTTTTTTTTTAATTTTAATGCTAGGCAATATTTTAACGAAGTGTGAAAATTACTCTAACATATTTATTTATAAGTTTATCTGTGAATCCACGCAATGTTTGAGAAAAGAACTATACAAGCCTTGGCTCACGTATGCTGACCTTAACATTTTCACGGACTCCATGCGGCTGCAGAAATGTACTATAATTAGTTTATTGAAGTGGTATTATTTTTCTTATTTTTAGTGGTGACGCAGCTAACAGATGGCGTGTCCGTGTCGGCTCCTCCTTTGCCAACAGCGGCGGCATCGTCCATAACCTCGCTACTATCATTAACCACCCCAACTACAATGACTGGACTGCTGACAACGACGTCGCCATCATGCACACCGCAACTGCCATCGCCCACAACAACAACGCACGTCCCGCTTCGATTGCTGGAGCTAACTACAACCTCGCTGATAACCAAGTTGTCTGGGCTGCTGGATGGGGAACCACTTCTGTAAGTTTGACTAATAGACTATTTTGCAGGTTCCGCAGTATAACAGGAAACCCTGCTGAGATCGTTGTGTCTGTCTGTCCGACATTTCGTCCGCATGTCATACAGCATCATTATAACGTATAAACGTAAAAATATAACCATACAATTCGATATCAGATATATAGTTTTATATGATTAGACAAATAAAGTGTTTTTAAGGGTAGCTCAGCAGAAAAACGCTGGATGTTGGCCGCTACCAACTGGCCCTTTTGGAGATCGATGGAGGAGGCTTATGTCCAGCAATGGACATCCTATGGCTGAAATGATGATGATGATGAAGTGTAGACCATACACAAATAACAAAAAGGCAAATAACGTACTCGTATTGTAATTTTAGCAAGGTGGACCCGCTTCGGAGCAACTGCGTCACGTGCAGATCTGGACCGTAAACCAGGCCACATGCCGTCAACGCTACGCCATGGGTGGTGCCTCTATCACTGATAACATGCTGTGCTCCGGCTGGCTCGACGTCGGCGGTCGCGACCAGTGCCAGGGTGACTCCGGCGGTCCTCTCTACCATAACAACGTTGTCGTCGGTGTCTGCTCATGGGGTTTCGGCTGTGCTCAAGCTTATTACCCTGGAGTCAACGCTCGCGTGTCTCGCTTCACCGCTTGGATTCAGGCTAACGCTTAATCTTCAATAATATATGAAAATACAAGTTAATTTATTAAATAAAATTTACAATAACTACTTGCGAAATTTTAATATACCTAGACTAAAAACGTTTTTACTTGGCTTTCACACACAAAACACTCTTCATTGCTTGTTCGAAATTAAATTTAAAATATTGAATGCGAGATAAGTGAAATTCAAAGTTTCAATTTCCGTATGTATGTATAAATAAACTAATCAACGATAACATTATTGTTAAGGACAAACAGAAACGTCAAAAATCATTCACAATTTTTTTTGCAATAATCCTCTTTGTCACGCTACTGGCACTTTTCAAATAGCATAGAATTGTAAAAAAGAAATATAGGAGTTTAATTAGGCTAGCAATAAAATAACTATATGAATTGTATGTGCACATTTCATAAAATCATCTCTAACTGAGCAAGTGCAAAACTTTCAGCATGAGTCTGTTCAAAGCCCGACACTCCCTCATCTCACTGGCCTGTTTCCACCTTATTTTGGTACTGCCAATGGATTTTCAACTTAAGGTCGTTTTTTTATAATACTGAGCGACGAGACGAGCGAAGTCGCTCGTCTGATGGCTCTTCAGGCTTGCCCATAACAGCTCAACGCCACTCAGAATTTTGAACTTCAAAAGTTCATAACCCTGGATGGCAATGCACTGCACTCGTCACCCCGAGATATAAGATGTCAAATCTCTGTGTGCCTTTAATTTCGCTGGAAACATTGCCCTTCAATCCGAAACAAAGCAGTGTTTGCACACTACTGCTTGGCGGTTGAATAACCGGCAAAGGTGTGGTACTTCCCCAAGCGGACCCCTGCAAAAGAGTCCTACCACTACCAAACATACAATCATCACATACATCTTTGCCCATACAACTGCCATACTTTGATTTATTCATTTCTTTCATTTTAGCTTTTTAAGGCTTAGTATAAATATGATACGCCTCTAACTCACTGGGACATTTGATGTTTTTTTTTATTAACCCAGCTGAGGGTAAGCTTTGTTGCATTAATATCAAGTTTAATTTGAGATTTGTCTGCGGTGGGCCCAGATATTTTGTGGGGGGAAGGAGGCTTGACCCCCTTGCCCCCTCTGTATCCGCTACTGAGTAATCGCAATATTGCCTTAGCGATTGCGTCGTCTGGGATTGCTGCCTTGGTCCACGGAGGAACCCGAGCCGATCGACGCATGACGTAGCAGGTGGAAGCCTATAGAATGGTTTTGTCAAAGGACCATTTGACCCCAAGAAACAATTAAGCACGAGTACACGTGACTAAGCACGAGTAATAAGTGACATGTTGTAATAAATTATCCAGCTGAATTTTTATATACAGGTACACGAATAATGTTAATAACTCAAAATAGTCTGGGTTGAAATGATAATGGCACATAAAGGATGCATTGAATCTTTAAGAAGTACAAACCAGGACTAATGACTAAACAAATGCTTGCTAGTGAAATGTGATGTTGGAGTTCTGTTAAGTGTATTTTCGATTATAATTTTTACAAGATGTTAAAGTACTGTACCATTCTTCTGGGTGAAATTTTCCACCGCCAAGAACTCCCAACGTTCGCTCACTCTTCTGTTACTCGTACACAAGTATATTGGCGCTTCCGGACGTAACGATGCGATAGTCTCACCCGTGCATACTGTTCTCACTTGGGAACTGTTCCCATTCAAAGGTTGCGTAGAATAATGATTTTATAAAAAAATTGAGTTCCGTAGAACCATAAATAGCCTTTATATAGGATCGTTCTGTCCGATAATCTTAATCCTTGAGAACCATCTAAGTTCTATAGTTATTGCCTCCCCTAAATTTGCCTGTATTTCTTAATACTTAACTAAATACGCTGATAGGTTTTCGATGAATACTTTTAAAAAAATGATTTGATTTCACAACTCTTTGAGTTATAATTACACTGTAATAAATTCAAGATGTTCTAGCCAAAAGTTCTTGAAATTTTAGTGAAATGATCCTAAGATTTTTTCTTTTGTAGTTTTTATTGATTAAACTATAAAAAGTGTATGTTATGTCGGGATGATAAATATGAAATATTGTGTAAAGTAAATTCGTTAAAGTTAACAAAATAGTAGTAAATTATAACAAAAGTCACGGACCCCGGTGTCTGTGGAGTGATATTTTAATTTAAAAAAAAATGAAATATAAACGTCCACAGAGTTTATTTCGTTGAATTTTTCTAAAACCACCACGTGAATACGAATGTGACCACAATTATATGGCTATGGAACCTTACCATACGCGTGTCTCAACACGCTCTCAACCATTATTTAACATTGAAAATATGACAACTCCTGATATCTTATCGTTTATTGTTGTTATCATAATATCTTCGTCGAACGAAAAAAAGCGAAGCATGTCTTTGATAACTTTGATAGTGTAACAGAAAACACACACAAAGGAACACTTTAGCTTGCGTGCAAGCACAAGTACCTTTCGAGGATATTCTAGTTAAAATACACATAAATATTTTCGAATAATATTAAAAAAAAAAAAAAACTTTCTTCTTAGGAGGGTTTTGGCGTGACACGCCTTGTCCATTTGCCAGTGTCAAGTATTAAAATATTTTCAAGTCATATTAGATATTGTCAAACAAGCGTAGTCACAGTCTGAGTCAAGCAAAGTAAGTCACGGTCAATTCAAAGGCATGTATACTAGTACTAGTAAAGTGGTGAAAGAGGTTTGGAAACATTACAAAAAGATTATAATCATCTCGTTATTTTACTTTCCCAGAGTCGTGCACGTTTACGAACACTCAATAAATCATAATCAACCATTATTTTACATTAGCACTCGAAAATACTCAAGTTTAGGAAAATAATACAATGGAGCGACATGTTTTTTCACGTTGGCGTGAAAACTTTATAGGAACATTTATAGCAAACACACAAAAAAAAAACATTACTAGATAGCTATGTTTTATATTTTGAGCCAATCACAGAACACGTAGACATAGAAAAATAATTTATTTTGCATTTTTTTAATTTTAGCATAACCTCTGTACTTTCGCCTCGTTTTACACGACCACCCAAATAAAGGAGCACATTATAATATTCTACGAAGACAACATGGACTTCATGTCTTCACATGCACCATGTTCACGGGAAGACAACATGGACTTCATGTCTTCCCGTGAACATGGTGCATGTAACTGCGCCGAAATATCGGGAGCTCCTTCCACAACCTTACCACGGTAAATATCCCGTAAATAATCATTTAACTTTAGTGAACAACCGTGATAGTTTAAAACAGTATTTAATTAGGTATAGTATTATTTTAGTCGAAGTTTATTTTTCAAATATTGATTACTTACATTCAAAACGTTACTTGATTAAAATAAATAAAAATTATAAAATCATCTCAATTAATGTCCCTAAGTTAATAAATAAACTACGTTCTGAAAAACGTTAAACTAAAAATATAAATCTAACGCGAATAACACCGTAAAAGCATCTGCAAGATCATTTGACACATTGAGTCTTTTGAAACATTCCTATTATAGAAAACTTATACTCAACTATAAAGTTTAGTTTAAAAAATATCATTAAACCTATACGTCCTATGCTAACGCTCAGCTACTTTAAAATGTCTAGATTGTTCAGTTTGATAAAAACTATAATGTGGAAAAACTGTAGTTGACTTTATCATTGTGATTTATTACATGATGATCCACCGATAATCATTGGCTACTGTGCACCACCGAATTAAGTAAATCGTTGGTTGAATTACGTATGATTATTAATTGTCCGTATTATTTTAAAGTATTAACACAATCTGTAGATAGGTAATAATTAAAGAGTATAAATTGAAAACGTTTCCTTAATGGAATCAGTTGGTGCTTGTAACTGAAGAAACAATGCGTGCCATCGTCGTCTTTGCCCTCTGCCTCGCTGCGGTGGCTGGTAATGTATTCATTATAAAATTCTGTGTAATAAGTGTTCAAAATATTTTTTATAAAGAGATCGGAATATTTTTTCTGTATGTTTTAAGTATTCAGCAAGTTGATATGGATAAACTTAGACGTAGTAGTATTAAGAGAAAAGAAATTGTTCTTATTTCAACTTTGCAACTATTAGCATTATTCATAATTATTAATCAAACCGAGTTGATTTTTCGAATTTTAAATTAAGAAGTGTAAAAAGTACCACTGCCTGTAAATAATTAATGAAATTATTTTCAGCTGTCCCCAGCAACCCGCAGAGGATCGTGGGTGGTTCAGTGACCACCATCAACCAGTACCCCTCCATAACCCCTTTACTGTACTCATGGAACCTGGTCACCTACTCGCAGGCTTGCGGTGGCACCATCATCAACAATAGGTCTGTCCTCACTGCTGCTCACTGCACAATGTAAGTACCAACTTTATAATAATTTTTCCTTCATTGCGCAAGTCATTAACCCGGTAAATTAATAATGCTGTAGTATATCATCATCATCAGCCATAAGACATCCACAGCTGAACATAGGCTTCCTCATTTAACCTCCAAACTGAACGACAACCTGCCATCTGCATCAACCGAATGCCCGCGACTCTCACGATGTCGTCAGTCCATCTAGTGGGAGACCTACCTACACTGCGTCTTCCGGTTCGTGGTCTCCACTCAAGAATTTTTCCTCCCCATCGGTTATCGGTTGTTCGAGCGACGCCTACCCATTGCCACTTCAACTTGCAAATTTTAATAGCTATGTCGATGACTCTAGTTCTTTGTCGAATTAGTAGTATAATCATCATTACCGACTTCATTAAAATGTCAGGAGTGGACAAAATTGAAATGAGACCACTCGGGAAGCACCAGCTTTCAAATAAAAAAAAAGAATCAGCAAAAACGATACACCCAGCCAAAAGTTCTGAGGAAAAAAAAACAGTCTACGCATGCTGCAACGGGCTTAAGGCATCGCCTTTAATATTTTACTGTCACAAGTATGCCCCAGTAAAGTAGTCGAGACATTTTTTTTTAAATTATAAAATAGGCATTACTAAAGGCTCCTAAAGAGCTCTGGAATCGACATGAAAATACACGTTTTACTCCATTATATCACTTTCACACACTCAAGCACATTCATGAACCGTTAATAAATTATAATTCACCATTATTATACATTAACACTCGAAGATATACAAGTGCCATGAAGCGATACGTTTTATCCACGTTGGCGTCAAAATTTCCCAGAAATATTTCAATATGCAAGGAGGTTTGATTACGTTTCCACAAAGAAGCGAATACACAAAGGTAATGTGTATCTTCTTTGGTTTGAATTAACAAAAAATAAATTATTTATTTTTCCAAGCCATGCTCAATAGTCATTTGTATTTTTTTTTTAATTTTGGTTGCTTTAGGCAATATATTAATGTAATTGTAGAAATTACCCAAAAAATATATATGTATATTTTACAAGAGTGTCAACGCAATGTTTGAGAAAAGTACTATACAAGCCGTGGCTTACGTGTGCTGGCCTTAACGTTTTCACGTCCATCCATACGGCTGCAGTAACATGCTATGATTAGTATATGGAAGTGATATTCTTTTCTTATTTATAGTGGTGACGCAGCTAACAGATGGCGTGTCCGTGTCGGCTCCACCTGGGCCAACAGCGGTGGTGTCGTCCATAACCTCGCTAGTATCATTAACCACCCCAACTACAATTCCCGGACTTTTGACAACGACGTCGCCATCATGCGCACCGCAACTAACATCGTTTACGTCAACAACGCCGTCCAAGCCGGTTTAATTGCTGGAGCAAACTACAACCTCGGTGACAACCAAGTTGTCTGGGCTGCAGGATGGGGAACCACCTCTGTAAGTTTGACTACAGGTTCCTTAGTATAACAAGAAACCCTGACGAGATCGTTGTGTCTGTCCATCCGACGCCCCGTCAGCATCATTATAACGAACCAAAGTACATAAAATTCGATATCAGAAAATAGTCTTATATCATTAGCCAAAAAACAAAAAAACGTTTTAAGAGTAGCTTCCTCACATTATTCAAACATTTCTGATTTGAGATAGCTCTCACGCATGTCAAGTTTGCGATGATGCTTTTTCACTACACACCATTGTGCGAGGTATGCTCGATTTTCTCTTTAAAATGATGACAGTGTTTCTTACCTTCTTGTGACCGATGTGGCACAATCGAAGGCAAGTGGGAGGATGCAATAGTGTGATATCCGAGCCCGAATCATAGGATGCAAGAAAGCTATATGACGTATACCGTGCAGCTTTCAAAGAAAGAACCCAATTATTGTAAGTTAAATAACATGTTACAAGGGTGTCATTCAACTAAAACCCTGCATAAAAATAAAAGGTTAAAAAAAACATATTTTTTTCGGGTGTACTGTTTGCAGATACACCCTCTGTCAAAGTGGCTTATAAAGTGTCGCCATTTTAGGGTTCCGTAGCCCGACAAAAAACATTTATATTTTCGTTCTGTCCGTCTGTCCCTCCGGCCGTCTGTCTGTCTGCCAGTTCGTCCGTCCATGCGAATTTTTTAGAACTTTCTAACATCTATAATTATTAAGATAAGTGCATGAAACTATGTACAACTACAGTTGTAATATATTTCAAAAGTATAACAATATATAATATTACATTTTAGGGATGGCTCTCGTACATGCCACACAGGCCATATTTAAAACCTTCATTAAAATGATTTGGAACATTATCTGATTATGACTTTTTGAGTAACAGAGATAAAACTGTAATAAATTCAAGGCGTTCTAGCTCAAAAATCATTGACCTTTTTGTAAAATGATCATAGCAAAGAATGTTTTTCAATCAGTTTTCTCTATGGTTAAACCATAAAAATATATGCTGTGTCGGGATGATACATCTTTGAAATTTGAAAAGTCTACAGAGCTTCGTTCGTTCGAATTTTTCTATAACTATCAATTTCTGAACTATGACAAATTATGTGGCTTTGGTTACGAAACCCTACTATATGCGTGTCTTGCCACGCTCTTGGCCAATTATTTAATTTCTAAACTAAAAATATATTTTTTTACTTTTCACATTGTATATCATAGAAAAAAAAAAAATAACATCAAAAAACTTAAGATGTACTTAGTTCAGAATTAATTGAACGTAGAAAGAATAATCCTATAACGTGAAACTCTATGTGATTTGGAACCCTACAATAATTTTATTATGTGTGTCTTACTCGTAACACGCTCTTGACAACTTTTTCGCATTATCACATTATTATAATAAAACATAGCAAATAACGTACTGTATTGTCGTATTGTAATTTTAGCAAGGTGGATCCCTTTCGGAGCAGCTGCGTCACGTGCAGATCTGGACCGTAAACCAGGCCACTTGCCGTCAACGCTACGCCATTGGTGGTGCCACTATCACTGATAACATGCTGTGCTCCGGCTGGCTCGACGTCGGTGGTCGCGACCAGTGCCAGGGTGACTCCGGCGGTCCTCTCTACCACAACAACGTTGTCGTCGGTGTCTGCTCATGGGGTTTCGGCTGTGCTCAAGCTTACTACCCTGGAGTCAACGCTCGCGTGTCTCGCTTCACCACTTGGATTCAGGCTAACGCTTAATCTTCAATAATATATGAAAATACAAGTTCATTTATTAAATAAAATTTACAATTACTACTTGCGAAATTTTAATATACCTAGACTAAAAACGTTTTCACTTGGCTTTCACACACATAACTTAACACTCTTCATTGCTTGTTCGAAATTAAATTGAAAATATTAAATGCGAGATGCGAGAAATTCAAAGTTTCAATCTCCGTATGTATGTATAAATAAACTAATCAACGATAACATTATTGTTAAGGACAAACAGAAACGTCATACAATCGTTCGCAATTTTTTTTTGCATTAATCCTCTTTGTAGCGCTACTGGCACTTTTTAAATAGCATAGAATTGTTAAAACGAATTATACGAATTTAATTAGGCCAGCAATAAAATAACTATATGAATTGTATGTGCACATTTCATAAAATCATCTCTAACTGAGCAAGTGCAAAACTTTCAGGATGAGTCTGTTCAAAGCCCGACACTCCCTCATCTCACTGGCCTGTTTCCACCTTATTTTGGTACTGCCAATGGATTTTCCACTGAAGATCGTTTTTTTTATGATACTGAGTGACGAGACGAGCGAAGTCGCTCGCCTGATGCTCTTCACGCTTGCCCATAACAGCTCATCGCCACTCAGAATTTTGCACTTCAACAGTTCAAAACCCTGGTTGACAATGCACTGCGCTCGTCACCCCGAGATATAAGATGTTAAATCTCTGTGTGCCCTGTAATTTCGCTGGAAACATTGCCCTTCAATCCGGAACACAGTAGTGTTTGCACACTACTGCTTGGCAGTTGAATAACTGGCAAAGGTGTGGTACTTCCCCAGGCAGACCCCTGCAAAAGAGTCCTACCACTACCAAACATACAATCATCACATACATCTTTGCCCATACAACTGCCATACTTTGATTTATTCATTTCTTTCATTTTAGCTTTTTAAGGCTTAGTATAAATATGATACGCCTCTAACTCACTGGGACATTTGATGTTTTTTTAGGGTTCCGTATCCAAATGGCGTAAACAGGATCTAGTAGTAATAACTAAGCCTACGCTGTCTGTCTGTCCGTCCATCTCTCCCAAGTCACGGGCCACTTTTCTAATGGTGGTGGGATCCACATCGAACTCTTGTAGAATACTTTCATCTACAACAACACGATGCTGTCTAGCATTGAGTCGTGGTTCCCTAAAATGTAGGGTGCCGGTTTCCCGCAGTCTCCGGAAAGTATTTGAGAATGTGGTGTGATGTGGTACATGTCTGTTGGGATCCCTTCCTACCTTTTGACGGCTGTATCTTTCGAACTGTAATAGATAGGCAGGTGAAATTTTCACTGAATATCTAAAATTACGGTGGATTAACTAATAAACAATACTAAAGTCAAAAAATAATAACTAAATTAGCTGTTGTCCGCGTGTTAAAAAAAACCTTGGTATATTTTGTTTAGGAGTTGGAAAGATAATTCGAAAAATATTTGGCAACAAAAGACATAAAGTACGCTCATCAAAAGGGCGAACAACAAATCAAAAATGACACTAGCGCCATCTAATCTTAATTTATAAATAAATTATGTATGTTTTAAATGTTGGTTTTAGGAAATTTATTGTATTAGAGTGAACTGGGAGTGAATTTTTGAGGCCGAGTTGCCAGTACTCGTTGGTTACCGCAAAAACTGTAGTTAGTTTAGTTGCTCGTAGTTAGTATTGTATTGTATATTACATTTTTTTGTTTTTGTTTATTTTGGTTTTTCAATTTATTATTTTCATGTTTCGTATTGGTATCATTGTTCTGTTTATTTAAACAGAACATTGACACCAATCTTTCGTTCTTTCGTTGTTATTATGCTTATTTTATATAATTGCTTATTTATGTGTGTACGCGCACACGTATCGAGCGTGACGTCACTTGCCGGGCCCAACAGAATACCAGCGCTGGTTGTATACAACCAGCAACATGCTGAGTTGGGGTCGGTTTTTGTGACAATGTACCTGTTTACCTACTTCTATATTAATATTTCTTGTTTTATTGTTTTTTCATTGTCACAAAATAAACTTTTCTGATTTCTGATTTAAAGTTTGCAATGAATTATTAAGTTGAAGTAAAAATAATTGGCCAAGAGCGTGTTGAGACATGCCTATGGTAGGGTTCCGTAATCAAAGCCATATAATTGTAGTACTATAAATAGCATTTATATAGAATCGTTCTGTCCGACCATCTTAATCCTTTAGAACCATCTAAGTTCTATAGTTATTGCCATAGAATTAAGAAAAAAACCAGGAGCCTTAAGTTGTGATTGCAAGCCGCACGCTGAAGCTTAAATGTTTTAGAACAGATACTATTCATAAACTTAATGAAATCAATATACTGATCGGATTGACACAAAAACAAACATAAGTAAATAAAAATATAATTACTAGCTACTACTTTTTGGAAGTCGGTAAAAAACCAGTTGCTCCATAGAAAAAATTAACCGATATCCGACAAAATGTATGGGACAGTAGATTTTCTCTTCAGTAGAATTTTCAATAGTAGCAGAACTAAAGTTGTATAGACAGAACATTCCCCTTAAAGCACGCTAAGTGATTAACAGTAACCCTGTATAACTATTAGTAAGCTGGTAAGATTTTTTGAAAATAATTAATTAATATAGAACTACCAATCTAGGGAAAATTGCAACTTTCGATATTTGGCAACACCGACAAAATGGAGGATCATTACTTACGACAATGAAAGACTGAACATTTTATTCAATTATCAAATAAAACAACATCTAAATGCGCTACTTACGTATGGAATGTGATCCCATTTTGTTTTTTTGTGGCCCAGCTGAATTTTTACACGTTAGGACGACACAGGAAGGCATAATTTAAATAATATTGCAGCGGTAAAACACGTCACGCGCGACTATGGTCACAGAGTAACTAATCGCGTTCGCGTAAAACTACTCTATATTAGGATAGTTTATGTCGCTTCTGTATTGGGTGCTTTCACGGTTTCTGTTTTTTTCTTAATTTTCTTAATTGTATGATTATTGCCTCCCCTAAATTTGCCTGTATTTCTTAATACTTAACTAAATAGGCTGATAGGTTTTCGATAAATAAGTACTTTAAAATAAAACTATTTCACAACTCTTTGAGTTATAATAATAACACTGTAATAAATTCATGATGTTCTAGCTCAAAAGTTCTTGAGATTTTAGTGAAATGATCCTAAGATATTTTCTTTTGTAGTTTTCTCATTGATTAAAGCATAAAAAGTGTATGTTGTGTCGGGATGATACATATATGAAATATATACGTCCGTAGGGTTTATTTCGTTTGTTTTTTTCTAAAACCACCAGTTTCTGAACTACGAATGTGAGCACAATTATATGGCTTTGGAACCTTACCATACGCGTGTTGTTACAACACGTTCTCAACCATTATTTAAGATTGAAAATATGACAACTCCTGAAATCTTATCGTTTATTGTTGTTATCATAATATCTTCGTCGAACGAAAAAAAAGCAAAGCATGTCTTTGATAACTTTGATAATGTAACAGAAAACACACACAAAGGAATACACTTTAGCTTGCGTGCAAGCACCTTTCGAGGATATTCTTGTTAAAATACACATAAATATTTTCGAATAATATTAAAAAAATAAGATATTCTTTCTTCTTAGGAGGAATATGGCGTGACACGTCTTGTCCATTTGCCAGTGTAAAGTATTAAAATATTTTCAAGTAATATTAGATATTGTCAAACAAGCGTAGTCACAGTCTGAGTCAAGCAAAGTAGGTCACGGTCAATACAAAGGCATGCCCTAGTAAAGTGGTGAAAGAGGTATCTATTTTTACCTTAGTATATTTAATAGTGCGCGATAAGTCCCGATAAATATTAAAACATGTGGTGAAAGAAGTTTGGAAACATTACAAGAAGATTATAATCATCTCGTTATTTTACTTTCCCAGAGTCGTGCACGTTTACGAACACTCAATAAATCATAATCAACCATTATTTCACATTAGCACTCGAAAATACTCAAGTTTAGGAAAATAATACAATGGAGCGACATGTTTTTTCACGTTGGCGTGAAAACTTCATAGGAACATTTATAGCAAACACACAAAAAAAAACATTAATAGATAGCTATGGTTTATATTTTGAGCCAATCACAGAACACATAGACATAGCCATCAAAAAAATAATAATGCGTTTTTTTTAAATTTTAACATAACCTCTGTACTTTCGCCTCTTTTTACACGAACACCCAGTTAAAGGAGCACATTGTAATGTTCTACGCTCGTGCGAGATACTAGAGGAATCCAATTAGCAGGAAAATTTTCGTCGAAGTGTATTTTTCAAATATTCTTACTTACATTAAAAACGTTACTTGATTAAAATAAATAAAAATTATAAAAACATCTGAATTAATGTCCCTAAGTTAATAAATAAACTACGTTCTGAAAAAAATATACTAAAAATATAAATCTAACGCGAATAACACCGTAGAAGGATCGGCAAGATCATTTGACACATTGAGTCTTTTGAAACTTTCCTGTTATAGAAAACTTATGCTCAACCATAAAGTTTAATTTAAAATATATCAGTAATCCTATACGTCCTATGCTAACGCTCAGCTACTCTAAAATGTCCAGATTGCTCAGCTTAATAAAAACTATAATGTGGAAAAACTGTAGTTGACTTTATCATTGTGATTTATTACAAGATAATCCACCGATTCTCATTGGCTACTGTGCACCACCGAATTAAGTAAATCGTTGGTGATTACGTATGATAATTAATTGTCCATATTATTTTAAAGTATTAACACAATCTGTAGATAGGTAATAATTAAAGAGTATAAATTGAAAACGTTTCCTTAGTGAAATCAGTTGGTGCTTGTAACTGAAGAAACAATGCGTGCCATCGTCGTCTTTGCCCTCTGCCTCGCTGCGGTGGCTGGTAATGTATTCATAGTAAAATTCTGTGTAATAAGTGTCCAAAATATATTTTTTTAAATAGAGATCGGAATAATTAATTATGTTATATGAATTAATAATGTTATAATTATTCAGCAAGTTGATATGGATAAATTTAGACGTAGTAATATTATGAGAAAAGAAATTGTTTTTATTTCAAATTTGCAACTATTAGCATTATTCATAATTATTAACCAAAACCAGTTGAATTTAATTTAAAAAGTGTAAAAAGTACCACTGCCTGTAAATAATTAATGAAATTATTTTAAACAGCTGTTCCAAGCAACCCGCAGAGGATCGTGGGTGGTGCAGTGACCACCATCAACCAGTACCCGTCCATAACCCCTTTACTGTACTCATGGAACGGTATCACCTTCTCTCAGGCTTGCGGTGGCACCATCCTCAACACTAGGTCTGTCCTCACTGCTGCTCACTGCACAATGTAAGTACCAACTTTATAATAATTTTTCCTTCATTGCGCAAGTCATTAACCCGGTAAATTAATAATGCTGTAGTATATCATCATCATCAGCCATAAGACATCCACTGCTGAACATAGGCTTCCTCATTTAACCTCCAAACTGAACGACAACCTGCCATCTGCATCCACTGGATGCCCGCGACTCTCACAATGTCGTCGGTCCGTTTAGTGGGAGGCTACCTACGCTGCGTCTTACGGTTCGTGGTCTGTACTCAAGAACCTTTCTTCCCCATTGGTTATCGGTTCTTCAAGCGATGTGGTTTGCCCATTGCCACTTCAACTTACAAATGTTAATAGCTATGTCGATGACTCTGGTTCTTTGTCGAATATATATATATTCATATAGTTTGACAAATTGAAATGGGACCACGCGGGAAACACTAGCTTTCAAATAAAAAAAGAATCATCAAAATCGATTCACCCAGTCAAAAGTATTGAGGGCAAAAAAAAAATTTTTTTCTCCCTCCTAATAATGTAGTAGGTAGGTACGTTTGTACAAATACTTCGAATTTTTTTCTCGTTTTTTCCCCATTACTGCGCAGGCCAAGCCATCAATGCCCGTTGCAGACGATGCGTAGTTTACTGTCATGTGAGGTAATACACTTTTTGCTTAGTGTAAGTGGCAGTGGAAGTGCTTAGTAGTACTTTCGCAAGCTACTACGCATGGTCTGCAACGGGCTAAAGGCATCGCCTTTGATATTTTACTGTCACAAGTATGCCCCAGTAAAGTAGACGAGACATTAATAAAGGCTCTGAAATCGTCATGAAAATACACGTTTTACCCCATTATATCACTTGCACACACTCAAGCACATTCATGAACCGTTAATAAATTATAATTCACCATTATTATACATTAAAACTACAAAATATACAAGTACCATAAGGCGATACGTTTTATCCACGTTGGCGCCAATATATCTCAGAAATATTTCAATATCCAAGGAGGTTTGATTACGTTTCCACAAAAAAGAGAATACACAAAGGTAATGTATAATCTTCCTGGGTTTGAATTAACAAAAAATTAATTATTTTTCCAAGCCAAGCTCAATAGTCATTTGGAATTTTATTTTTAAATTTTGGTTGCTAGGCAATGTATTAATGAATTGTAGAAATTACCCAAAAATATATATATGTATACTTTATAAGAGTATCAACGCAATGTTTGAGAAAAGTACTATACAAGCCGTGGCTTACGTGTGCTGGCCTTAACATTTTCACGTCCATCTATACGGCTGCAGTATCGTAACATACTATGATTAGTTTATGGAAGTGATATTATTTTCTTATTTATAGTGGTGACGCAGCTACCAGATGGCGTGTCCGTGTCGGCTCCACCTGGGCCAACAGCGGCGGTGTCGTCCATAACCTCGCTCAAATCATTAACCACCCCAACTACAATACCCGGACTCTTGACAACGACGTCTCCATCATGCGCACCGCAACTGTCATCGGCTACGTCAACAACGCCGTCCAACCCGCTTCAATTGCTGGAGCCAACTACAACCTCGGTGACAACCAAGTTGTCTGGGCTGCTGGATGGGGAACCACCTCTGTAAGTTTGACTAACAGGTTCCTCAGTATAACAAGAAACCCTGATGAGATCGTTGTGTCTGTCCATCCAACGTTTCGTCTGCATGTCACACAAAATCGTTATAACGAACTAGTACATAAAATTCGATATCAGAATATAGTCTTATTTCATTAGACCAAAACAAAAAACGTTTTAAGAGTAGCTTAAAATTCATCTCAAACTCGACATGTGTAAAAGCTATCTCAAATCAGAACCTACCTACTACTTACTTACTTACGTACTTGTGACCTATATGACACAATCAAAGGCAAGTGGGAGGCTGCAATAGTGTGTTATCCAAGCCCGAATCACAGGATGCCAGAAAGCTATGTGTATAGGTATGACGTATACCGTGCAGCTTTCAAGGAAAGAACTCAATTATTTTAATTTAAATTACAAGTTACAAGGGTGTCATTCAACTAAAACCCTGCATAAAATAAAAGATTAAAAAAAATTAAAAAAAAATCGGGTGTACTGTTTGTGAGATACACCATCTGTCAAAGTGGCTCATAAAGTGACGCCTTTTCAAGGTTCCGTAGCCCGACAAAGAAGCCTTATAAATTCGTTCTGTCCGTCTGTACGTCTGTCTGTCTGTCACTCCGTCCATCCGAATGTTTTAGAACCTTCTAACTTCTATAATTATTAAGATAAGTGCATGAAACTATGTACAACTACAGTTGTAATATATTTTAAAAGTATAACAATATATAATATTATATTTTAGGGATGGCTCTCGTACATGCCATACAGGCCATACTTAAAACTTTCATTAAAATGATTTGGAACATTATGATTCTGATTATGACTTTTTGTGTAACACAGATAAAACTGTAATAAATTCAAGGTATTCTAGCTCAAAGGTCATTGAACTTTTAGTAAAATGATCATAGCAAAGAATTTTTCTCAATCAGTTTTCTTTATGGTTGAATCATAAAAAGTATATGCTGTGTCGGGATGATAAATCTTTGAAATTTGGCGGTCCACAGAGCTTCGTTCGTTTGGATTTTTTTATAACCACCTATCTCTGAACTATGACAAATGCGGCTCTGGTTACGAAATCCTACTATATGCGTGTCTCCACACGCTCTTGGCCAGTTATTTAATTTCTAAACTAAACAATATAAAACTTTTTACTTTTCACTTTGATAATCATAGAAAACAAAAACGAATTACTTCGCAAAGTCGGGACAACTGTTTGAGTTATTGAGAGATAACAGCAAAAAACTTGAGATGTACTTAGTTCAGAATTAATTGAACATAGAAAGAATAATCCTTAAAAACTAGATGACAAATTAAATAAAAAAAATGGCAAGTCCAATGAGCTTCATTCGACTATAACGTGAAACTCTATGTGATTTGGAACTCTACAATAATTTTATAGCGTCTACTCGTAACACGCTCTTGTCAACTTTTTCGCATTATCACGTTATACATTATTATAACAAAACATAGCAAATAACGTACTTTCGTATTGTAATTTTAGCAAGGTGGACCCGCTTCGGAGCAGCTGCGTCACGTCCAGATCTGGACCGTAAACCAGGCCACTTGCCGTCAACGCTACGCCTCGGGTGGTGCCACTATCACCGATAACATGCTGTGCTCCGGCTGGCTCGACGTCGGCGGTCGCGACCAGTGCCAGGGTGACTCCGGCGGTCCTCTCTACCACAACAACGTTGTCGTCGGTGTCTGCTCATGGGGTTTTGGCTGTGCTCAGGCTTTCTACCCTGGAGTCAACGCTCGCGTGTCTAGTTTATCTGCTTGGATTCAAGCTAACGCTTAAACTTGAATAATAGATGGAAATACAAGTACATATATTAAATAAAATTTACAACAACTATTTGCGTAATTTTAATATACCTAGACTAAAAACATGCCATACGACCCCTTGGAAGGCCCAGAAAAAGATGGCGGGACTAGCTTGACTCCCACACAAAAGACTGGTACACCATAGCACAGAACAGAGAGGAGTGGAAGAAATGAACGGAGGCCTTTGCCCTGCAATGGGATGACCACGGCTGAAATAAATGAATTAAAAAAATAGACTAAAAACGCACACACACGAAAGACTCTTTCTTTATTGCTCGCTCAGAATTATATTGAAAACATTGAATATACGTGATAAATTCAAAATTTCAATTTCCGGATGTTTGTATAAACTAATCAATATGACGCGACTTGTGTCGTACTTTGGCGCCGTCACATCTTCCTGAGATATAAGGTAGGGCTGGTGTGGCTTCCAATTCGGCAGAGCAGCACGAGCGGCGCAAAAATGCGAACCTCCGCAGTGGTTATACATATTTGAGGCGTTTCGGGTCGAGACATTGGGCCCCTAGAGACCGGGCGCTCACTTCATTTTCAAAAATCTCTCAGAATGCGTGGTTAATGCAACACGTGACCAAAATGCTAGGGTGTTTCTGGCTCAACGCATAAGCATTCAGCGTGGTAATGCCGCCAGCATGGTGGGTACGCTGCCTCGCCTTTTCCGCTCTAGTTTCGCATTCGTCCCGCAATCCACTCTACTCTCGTCTCATCTCTTTCTACTCCAGTCTCGCATTGCCCCGTAATCTACTTTACTCAATCGTCTCGCTCAGATTTTCCCTCAGCTCGTTCCCGTCTCCTCCCATATCAATTCCCGCATCGTACCTATCGGACAAATTGGACCACACTGAATTCCAGCATCTGTGGCTAGGCTACCATAGGTACAGAAAATATAATAGTACAACCACAGCTTAGTAGTAAGAATTAATAGTGCCAACTATCGGTCTGATCTGTTCGATGCGGATATGTACAAATACAAATATCTTTATTTACCTAAATATGCATTATAAATGTACAGTTTTCCAGTAGTCCCCGCACTAGGGCTAGCCTGTATCGCGGGAGACTGTGGTTGATTACAAAATACTATGAATAAAATGAGAACTTAGTACGTACTATTATGATTACTATTAATGTTTTTGGGCCAGTGATTGTATGTGTGTATGTGTACGGATGTGTGTACGTTTTTGAGTGCATGTGTGTGTGTGTGTGTGTGTGCGTGTGTGGGTAGAGTTATAAATTTAGATAATGATAGCGACTGTGTGAGGGTGGAAGTGTAAAGTGTTCTAAAAAAAATGTTTTTAATATTAATTTAAGTTATTAATAGTTTTATTCAATGGCAATGCCGTCAGCATTCTGGGGACCTTTCCCTTCACTAATGGTCTTTTAGTTTAATTTTTTATTTATTTATTTTAAGTTTTAGTTTTCAGTTAGTATTTTAAGTTTTCTTTAATTTTCTGTTTTTTAAGTTGTGCTTAATAAATTATTAAACTACCGTTTTATTCATAATTGAATGATAAATAAATAAATGTGCATGGTATGCCTACATTCATAGTGTTTTTTTTTGCACAAACCCATAGTTTATCTTTAAAAAACCCATTCTTTCAACCCATCTTTAAAAAAAATAGTTAAGCTAAAAACATTAAATGATAAAAATACCTGTAATACCGATCAACCGTAGCTTACCATTATTGAAAGTAGTCGGGAAGAGATCGCTCTCAACGATAAGACCGTTTTTGTGTCCATATTTAATGTATTCTTCTTCTAAAATATTTTTATGGTGTTAATGAGTTATTTTATTGTATTACCCACTTATTTTGTGCAGTATAATGGCGCTGCGCGAATTATTATGGTCGCTTAATTTTTTTTTTTACTTTATCTCATGAACTGTGCGAATAAACTATACTCTAAGACAAACTCTATCTGCAATAAGCACTCCTGATAACGAATTCATTTATCTTTTCAAAGATTCATAAATTAGATTACATAAATTATTTTTAATTAAAAATAACGACTTCAAAACCACAAATAGGCACTACAAAAGCGATAAATAAATTATTATAAGCGCTACCCACTCATCTATTTGAAGTCGTCGTCGGTGTCAGGGAAGCCAAGTAAGTAATAGATAGATATAACCTACAAGTATCTGCCTACTTACTACATACATAGTATCTATCGACTACCTATTAGACTTAGCTGGCACCGACTTCAAATAGATGAGTGGGTAGCGCTTATAATAATTATATTAATTTATTTATCGCTTTTGAGTGTCTATTTGTAGTTTTGAAGTGGGTTTAATTCTTTTGCTAAAAATATTTTATTTTACCCTTTTTAGTGCAAAACAAGTTTTAATTTAAAAACTTTTTTAAAGACAAGCTTTTATGATCTAGCAGCCACGTCATGACGAAGTTTGAAACGGGCTATCACTAATTAAATCCATGTACAAAAAAAAAATGTCTATCCTTTCACTGTTTAGGAGTTCCCTCGCCGGAAGTCAACCCTAGGTGCATGAGCCATGTCATAATGGAATTTAGAACAGGCAAATGCGCGAGAGAGATCGGTGCACCCAGCATTGTTAAGTTTTTTTTTTTTATAATACTGGGTGACGAGACGAGCGAAGTCGCTCGCAAATGAACTGATGGCTCTTCACACTTGCCCATAACAGCTAAACGCCACTCAGAATAGTTGATTGAATCAGGCGTTACTTTGCGGAAGTCCATTTCCAATATTTACCTACCAGTTAAATTTATCACAAATTCCTTATTGTACTTGAAGCGTCGTAGAAGCGGAATTACACTAGAAATTCATCAGAAAAACAGTTTTGCCACTCAGAATTTTGAACTTCAACAGTTCAAAACCCTGGATGGCAAAGCACTGCGCTCGTCACCCCGAGATATAAGATGTCAAATCTCTGTGTGAAGTGACTCTAGTGACCAATATAACGTAATAAACGTACTACTAAATTCTACTACGATTGTCGCAGTAGGTTTGAGTAGAGTGATATTTTTTTTATCACATCTATTCGAAAAGAGCTTGTATATTCTTTGTAAACAGAGACCATAATTGCTCTTTAATCCCTAGGGACGGAAAGTGTTTTCATTTTAGAATGTGGATATTGTTAGTAAAACTTCCAATCACCAAAGAGATCAATCACAAACATTGTATGAACAAGTTATAGGCTGTATGAATGCGCGGCTGAAAATAGGCAAACCGCGTGAGCCAAATAAAAAAAAGTTTGTGAAAAAACGCGGGAAATGCATTCCGCCTCCGTTCATAACACACTCACAATCACATCACATTTTAAGTTTACTAAGTTTTATAAAAAAAAAAAATGTGTCTTCCAATAGTGAGAGTGAAAGTATTATACCTATTAACTCCAGAGAACATTGTATCGGACGTTAAAAATGTGATACAAATCTTATAGTTTCTAAAAACTACATCCTGAGACGACGTTTTCTGAAACTACTTCTAATTCTCAAGCTGTAAATACATCTACAACTGTAACGGATGGTAGTAATAAAATTGTTACGATGCACTTCCATAATTGTTCAAATATAAACATCAGCCTCTATTTATTTCTATGTCTTATTGTTCCTGATTTTATCTTAATAAATAAACATACTATTATATTCATAAGTTGCACTTGTTTTCTCATAGAGGGTGATAAAAAGTAGAGTGAACCTCAGGAACAAACAACTATTTTAAGCTTGAGTAACTTTGAGTCCCTCGCTGCACTCAGGATTCTACTTTAGAATCACGAGCGTAGCGAGGTACTCTATAATACTCCTATGCTCCTGGTACTGGTACTCCTTCGCTCCGCTCTGGATTCAAAGAAAAACTCTGGCCTTTAAAATAGTTGTGTTTAGTTTGCTCCCTAGGTAAACAATCTACTATTAACTATACTAATTTTAGCCCAAAGGTTTAGCTAGCATTGTCCATTTTGATTACTTATTTTAATATAGTATTGTAAGCTTTTCATATTATGATCTCCTCTTACCTGTCATGAGCGCAGCTTCTGCCGCCCCGCCGTCTCTGTCCTGTCCCGACTGTAGTCTCATTTCGTCACTCACTCAGATAAAAAAAAACGATAATATTAATCAATTACACTGAACAAATAATATTAACTGTCCCCGGCGACGTTAGGAAATCTTATTTATACGGGTTAAAGTAGGTTATCCTGCCACTCATGTGACTGATAAAGAAGCCGGTAAACAAAGGATGCCAAGGGTCTTGAACTCATGCAATTAAATTTGTCATAAAATCTGATAAAAAACGATAAAGATCTATAAAATTCGGCTACTTGATGTCGTTCAATTTGGCCTGATACTGTAGATATCGCGTAATAAAATTGAATAGTAAAATAGGTTTTTATAATAACTAGCTGCGCCCCGTAGTTTCACCCGTGTCATATACCTCCTTGAAGCAACCTTGGTAGCAACAACAAACTTCTTGAACTTAGATGTTTTTTTAGTAATGATTTAAAATTCTGACAATGTGTAGACTTCAAGTTTTTGTTCTTGATTTTTGTGGGGAAAATATTAAAACACCAAAAATTGCTACCAAACTTCACAGGCTCACTCGCTGGGCAAATGTGAATATTGCCAGAAAATTTCATCAAAATCGGTTCTGCCGTTTCTGAGTCGGAGTCCATAGGGAACACATATAGATACATATACATATATACAATATACATACACACACTCATTGCCTTTTATATAGGTATATAAAAGATAAAGGTATAAACCCAAACAATTTGTTTTTACATTTTGGTTGTTAGGCAGTAAAGGTCAACTTTGTTTGATTGTACGGGTATAATTACGCCACAAAATGTATTACGTGGTTTTACGACGAATTAGCAAATAACGTATTGAAACATTATAACACTAACTTTGATTTTAAAGAGTAAAGAATATCAGGAGGCAGTTAATTCGCCTTACCTATTTTATTCACAAGCGATGCATATCCATCTGGTTCGGTCAGTAATTCTTCATTCGCCATTACTTTAGTCTCGAAAACAAATTCACTGATAACAACTGAATTTTTAATGTTTGTTTGTTATTGTGCTGTTATAATATAATATCACGTTTCACTGTTTAGCTCTTAAAATTATTTATTATTATAAATTTAAATATTTATAGCTATTAAGAGTTAGCACTTAGTTAGCAAGAAAATTAACACAGGATAAATAGATTTCACTCAGACAACTAAGCAATCATTCAAGTGGAAAGTGAATGAATGTGTGGTCAAGATAGTAAAAAACGCTGATACTAGGTTACAGGTTACTAGGTTAGTTTTGGTAGGTTAGTTTTGTTCTTTGATAACTTTTGTAGTATTTTGTGATTTACCGTACCAACATTATTCATCCTCTTTTTGGTTTAACTGTATTTTTTTGGTTTATTTAGTACATTGATTTATCGTTTGGAGAACTTTTACAGGGTTGGTCTAGTTTAAATAGAACTGAACTCGGATTTTATTCACATACGTATTGGAGAAAACAGCGTGATGTACCTACTTTTAAGGTGTTTTTTTCCAATGGACATAACGGAGTAGACATAATTTAGTTTTTATAACAATTTCAACACACACAGTACCTTTTCTATCGGTTTATTACAAAGGACTGAGTTAGCATTGAGCGTTGCTATCGGACAGGATTATTGCACTCAGGATCGCAATGTTTGTCCATAGCCGCCGATGATTAATGGATCACAAGAAATGGTTATAGACATAAACTCTACATTGAAGTACATAGTTTGTATTTTTTATATACTGGCAATGAGTTTGAGGAAAATTAGTCATTTGATTTGATAAGAATGTTTGCAGGTAAGTGTGTTATAAAAATATGACAGATCAATATTGTATTAACAAGAGTAGCTCTATTTTTCTGCCTGTTCATTACTTTTTCACAAAGATATTTCAATCAATGGATTTCGGATCAGCGCTTAAAAAGATCGGGCTGAACGGTTTAATCGCTTTGTATTGGATGTACCTGAGAAGGAGTAATGAACTTAATGAAGCCGTCATCACATAAACCATTTTATATCCAGACTTGATAAATAAAAACCAAGAAATTGTGAACAAATTCACCGAAAACAAGACGCGAAGCGAAGGGAACAAGAAACTATTGGAACAAAGCTGCGTTTCTATAAACGTGTATGTTTTATATTTGATCGATGCTAACTTTATTGCATACCATTAATCAAGTCTTCATAAAATTTTGTAGGTAAGTACTAAGTTCATACCATCTTTATTAGATATCATTTCAGCTAAACCGCCACGGACCGGTAAGCGCAGCTTAAGACGTCCACCCGCAAGAAGGACAGACGACCTAAAAGAGACCGCAAGAAAACGCTGGATGCAGGCCGATACCAACCGGCCCTTTTCGAAATTGATGGGTGAGGCTTATGTTTAGCAGTGGACATCCTATAGCTGAAATGATGATGATCGTTTCGTTATCATGTTACCACTGTTAGGACAGGCCTTCTCACAGAGAGAGAGAGAGAGAGAGAGAGAGAGGATGGGCCCTAATCCACCATGCTATAGGCCAGTGAATGTTGCTGAATATCATGTATTTCAACTTATGAGTTTCTTGGACATACCGGTTTCCTCACTATGTTTTTCTTCGCCATTTTTGAGCAATGGCATCAAAACTGCACATAATTCGTTTAAGTATTAAACAAGCATTTTCAGGACCGATGATCAAACCGGGTGCCGACAGATTGTAAAGCGCACATGCAACCGCTCGGTCACCATCACTCGCAGTTTATACTGATACAATTCTTGAATTCGGTGAAATGAAGTGGTTGGGAATATATAGCGGTCACAGTTTATAAAGAACAGCTTTATATAAAATTTAACCTAAAGTTAGGTTAAGTTAGGTTAGGTTAGGACCTTAACTTAGGCGCAATCATAAACTTTTTGCAATACTTTTCTTGTATATAGGTTATATAGTATATAGGCTATTTGCAATACTTTTCTTGTATATAGGTTATAATAGGTTTCCTTTTCTTTCTTTATGTCATATGCGGCAAAGAAGCAGACGGGCTGCCTGATGGTAAGCAGCCACCGCCGCTTATTTATGGATACTTGTAACACCAGAGGCATCGCAAATAAGTTGCCGACCCTTAAAGATAGATAGATAACTCTTTATTGTTCACACAAAAAATTACATACGTACATAGTAAAATTATAACAACTTAAAAACTAGTGAAACAATTGGCGGCCTTATCACTATAAGCGATCTCTTCCAGGCAACCTTAAACCTAAACCCCTTAACCTTAAATACTCTATTAACTCGTCATTTGAAAAACCCCATGTTGTATCTTGTTGGAGACACCACGGAAGGTTGCATGCTTTTATATGACGTTTGCATTACACTTCATACGATATACATATCATATCTTTTGACACATTTTTATTAAATTAACTAGTCGACCGCCCCGGCTTCGCACGGGTGTAAGCTCGGCCTTCGGCCTCGCTACTATGACCCGCTCCAGGAACACAAAATTTCATCAAAATCGGTCCAGCCGTTTTTAGAGTGTCCTATGTCCGTCTCCTGGTTCTAAGCTACCTCCCCATCAATTTTCTGTAATGTGTAACTAACACGACTTTCTTTTATATATATAGATGTAATATAAGTACGGTCACAAAAGTTGTCACATGACGCCGTGCAATCATTGACCGCGTTTTTTATCAGATATTATAGATTTTAATCTTTATTATGAAATGATAAGAAGCACGGTTAATGTTTTTTCTAGATTAGTCTTTATGCCATGCACCCTAGGCATCGTATAAACAAATAACTATCATGAATATTTAAATACCGTCATATTTAATTTAACTTGGAAACGTTTCTTTAAATCATTTAGTTTGTCAATTTCCGCAGTCGCGGTAAACATAGATTTTTGAACAAAAAAACTATTTCTTTACATCTATACAGGGTTGCGCGTATACCCTGTACTAAACCAAAAGAGGTCATGTTAATCATCAACAGCACCAATTCTGGTGACTACTTCGGCCAAAAAAATTGCTGCCAGCATTCTGGCCACTTTTCCCTCCACCGAAGCATTTAGATCAGTCTCTTTTTGTGAATATTGTTTTATGATAATATATTTATTTGCATATAGGTATAGATTAGCAAATTTTTCTAAGGTTTCGTTTTTAGTTAATATTTAAGTTTAGTAAATTTTCTGTTTTTTAAGTTGTCCACAATAATACTTAATATCCAAAACTTTTATTCCATTAAGACGTAATCAGGGTAATAGTAATTGTTTGCTCTGATATTGAATCTTGCTCAGTATTTAGTAGGCTACCTATTTACGTAAATCTCGTTTGTGGTGGGCAATTAATGGAGGGCCGTATTCGCCCATTCTCCTTTACAGTGGGAGTTACATTGATCCAGCTATATCATTATCTCTAAAAGCCTGCCCTCCGACTACTGTCCCCAACAATTATAGACTAATCTCTTTATTGTATCCAATCAGACCGGCTAGTTGACTATTAAAATGTGATCACGTTTATAAACAGCTGAGAATAATAACATTGAAATGTTATCTTACTTTAGCTTTTTTACTTTTCTCGACTAGAATACAATCTTTGCGGTAGTAGCGAAACAATCATGACCCCAAGTTCTAGTAATAGTTAAGGTCAGAAGCCCAGCGATAAGACCCACGCCACGATTGGAATAGAAATGTTTCTGTGCGCTCAATTGATTTATATTAGAAGCGGAGTCAGCTGTATTCCAACTATGTGCCGACTCGCGTGGAATTTCAATTCTATTTATTGATTATATTTGCTTTACAACTTAACTTTAGTGATTTTTTCACGGTTACTATTTGACTTACAAATTGTATATTTATTTTCATTCACTGGTCTAGCCCGGACATTTGAGAGGCGTTGGTGGGGCCGAAACCAACACCTAGAGGCTGTTGAGTATCAAATACAATTATGGGATGTGTGTGAGTGATTGTACAATATACGAGCAGCAGAGCAACAATTTAAAAATCTGGAATATTGAGATGAATTCTTGATGGTATGAGGTTTACAATCATAATTTCAGCCTATCATGTTCCCACTGCTGGGATACAGGCCTTCTTTTAGAGAGAGAGAGAGAGAGAGAGAATGGGCTGTAATCCACCATGCTGGCCCAGATGCATGTTGGTGAATGTCGTATGTCTTTGAACTTTTGAAGATCTTGGATATACCGGTTTCATCACGATGTTTTCTTCACAGCTTTTGAGCTTTGTACACAGTAAATTCAAAAATTTGACGTCCTGTCCCTCTTATTTGCGTTTACGTCCCAAGCTTTCTATCCGCTAAGCCACGGCCGTTTTTAGCGAATGGAGCATCGAAATGGCATCTTATCCATATAAAAGAGGTCGGAGTAGAAAAATAAGGTTTAAAATCTCAAAATGGTTTCGGAATCGGCACAAGTTATATTTGTCATAGAGCACCAAATTCTTGATTAATTAATATTATCCGTATTGCAGCAGATTTATTGCGTGGCAAAATATTGAAGCTTATGTGTATTACATTCCCTAAAAACTGTGATGGTCTTGCTGCACTTAGTAAGCTTTCAACGGTGAAACACAACAGCCAGACGACGTCCACTGTTGAACATAGGCCTCTCCCTTTGACCTCCACACTGACCGACAGCCTGTCATATTCATCCACTGCTTACAATGTCGTTGGTCCATCTAGTGGGAGGTCTACCTACGCTGCGCCTTCCGGTTCGTGGTCTCCACTCAGGAACCTTTCATCCCCATCGGTTGTCATTTCTTCGAGCGATGTGAAGAGTTTAGAGTACTAAGATTAAAGTTATGTATCCGCAATCTAGGGATTCGATTTACATTAATATATTATTACTAGCTGCGCCCCGCGGTTACACCCGCGTGGTGATGAAAATCGGTGAAGGGGTATGGAAAATAGATAGTAGCCGATTCTCAGACCTACATAATACGCATATAAAATTTGGTAAAAATCGGTAAAGCCGTTTCGGAGGAGTACGGTAACTAACATTGTGACATGGAAATTTTATAGTGTGATGATGATGATGATGAAGTGATTTTTACTATAAATGGCATACAGGAGACCCTGTGCATCTGAGATACATGATCTTATCCTACCATCCCCTTTCTACTACAGGACAAGTAGGAATACGGCTCACTGACTACCATTGACCATTGACTATACATTGTGGATTTTTCTCGGATATGTTCCAAACGTTTTTATTGACTGCCTCGGTGGCTCAGTTGGTAGTGATCCTACTTTCTGTGCTTGGGGGCGTGGGTTCGATTCCCATATAGGACAAACATTTGTGTGATGAACATTTGTGTTTGTTCTATGTCTGGGTGTTAATATCTTTTTAATTATGTATTTAAAAATATAAATGTATGTATATCAGTCTCTGGCAGCCATATTACAAGCTTTGCTTAGTTTGGGGTCAGATGACCATGTGTGCAATAATGTCCCAGATATTTATTTATTTATTTATTCTAATTTCTGGTCCGTACGGCCAAGGATTGGAACAACTATCCGGCTTCCATATTTCCAGAGATATAATCTGGGCCTTTTGAAGGCCAGAGTGAATAGGTATCTTCTAAGTCTGCGTGCTTCATCTTTGCGCACATCATCGCTAGCGAATGACCACCAGTCACCAAGATAAAAAAACGGGCTGTCTTTCGATAAGAAGTCACTGTGACTTCTAACAGTAGAGGCATCACAATACGTTGCCGATGTTAATGATAATGAATACAATACTACTAGCAATAAACATAACCTAGTTTCTAGATTAAACGCTACATAAAAAAAACTGTACTTACCCTGTTCTTTAAGAAGAGTCGTAATCATAGAGAAAGTTTTTTTTATTCAGAATTTACACTGTTATTTACAACTAACTAAACTACTTATAAACAAGCAAATGAAATCTTTTCAGTAGTTATCGCTAAACATTGTCTTTTACACTATTATCGTACAAGGACAACGTATCATGATTATCTCTATTTAATTGAATAATCATCGATAATGACTTGTAATGGATTAATTTGCATATAGACACACCGGAAAAAACCCGTGGGAAATTACTTTTATACGCTCGAAAACACGTAAAACTTATACCTAGAACCCAATTTTCGCTTACCATCAGGCAAGTTGGTGGCCAAAGTATGGCCGTAGATCTATTCTATATAAAAATAAAAGCTCATAGAAAAGTCTCCATTTGGCTACAAAACAAAAGATAAAAATACTATATGATTTAAATTGTTATGTAAATATTAAAAAAAAAAATGCAATGCTCTTGCAATCTTAAATTCAGGATTCAAAACGTTATTAGGTATGTACTATTTTTAACAATAGAAATTATGATATAACAGTTCGTTTGTTAAATTATTTTAGCAAAAATATAGTAATTGCCACATCGCTTAAGAACCGATGGGGAAAAAAGGTTCTTGAGTGGAGACCACGAACCGGAATACGCAGCGTAGGTAGGCCTCCCACTAGATGGACCGACGACATCGTGAGAGTCGCGGGCATCCAGTGGATACAGATGGCAGGTTGTCGTTCAGTGTGGAGGTTAAAGGGGGAGGCCTATGTTCAGCAGTGGACGTCTTATGGCTCATGATGGTGACGATGATACTAATTGACTAAGTTTGAACGCTAGGCTGCTATTAAAGCTTTTAATAACATAGAGCACACACACCGTGGATTAAAATTAACTTTTAGTACTTTGTCTAAGCAAAAAAAAATTATTGGAAACACAAACTGGTATGGTTATTGGTTATATCATTACAAAGTTTCCACAGTCATAGTTATAGCTTAATATTAGCTTTGCTAATAGCTTATCTTTCATTACAAATTTACAAGAGAAACGTATTATATTTATCTACATATTAATTGACTAATAAGTAAAAGATAATCCTGTGGCGTGTTAGAAAAACTTGTAAATAAAACACCAAAAAACCCTGTAATTTATCATAGCGGATAATAAGGAGCCTCGTGAATTACCTATTTTTATGTTCAATATTTGGGAGTTACTCGAATTTTTGAGTAGCATGTTCGATTAAGTCAAGATTTTCCGACTATAGTTTCAACAGCATTCGGCGTTCTTTCTTTTATATTATTGACTGCTAAAATAAGCAGGAGCAAAATGAAAACATGCATTTGCAAGAGGTAACCAATAACAATAGAGATCTGTAATAATAACTGATTATACTTGAAAAAGCAATTAGCTGCAACCGATAGATTACATACACTTGATACCTAGATAAAATGCACTCTTGGATAGAAATGTAAGCACTGATATGATATGTAAATAGACCATTCTCTAAAGAAACTCTTCAGACAGACTCTTTTAAGTCAGATTTAATTGAGGCGAGGTATTCCCACTTTTAAGCAACGCTTATTACTATAGATGACCATAATCCTTGGTTTATTGTATTAAAGTCGCATTTAGCGGAGCAAAATCATGGCTCTTACACACAGTCGTGCGTTTCGCTACTTCTATTTTTGGGGTTTTTCTCATATTGTTCGAAAAGTATAGCTGTAATGTAAAATGTACCTCACCGCTTTCCTTAATAATTATGAAATCTATATATCAAGATATCGCAGACATAATTTAATAAATAGGTAATTGAATAAATAAATAAAAAACAGAGATAAAAGCGCGAATCAGTGCTACTTTGATAATTTTTTTCTATCGAGCGAAATGTGCTTAATCGTGTTTCGGTCTCATGGGTTTCCTAGATAAACATTCAATTTTGTTATGACACCATTTTTATAACTTTAAGCTAACCATGGAGGTATGCACACTTAATCTAGAATGACCATAATTGCTAAAAGTCGAAAAATAGCATTTAAGGGTTGCCGTGGTTTTTAGGTGTCAAGTTTTTCATAGTTTATTATATATTCCCCAAACAATTACAAATAATGTTACAATGTGTGATAATGGTTATCTATCACAGGAGAATATGAAATCAATGTTTTTGATAAGCAATGAAAAACCCCAAAACTAGTTAATATGTGTAAAACCCTGAGGATTTATCGATTAAACTGACATAGATAAAACATCAATGTTAGTTTATTTCAATATAAAATTAGGGGCAAGTCATTAAGGCACATTCGGGACATATAACTAAACCAAGATGCGTGCTTTTATTGTCCTGTTGGCACTAGGCGTAGCTTCGGTGGCAGGTAAGCCTTCTTAAAGGGCAATAAGTACTTATTGAAGGGCACCATGATTTACTATTTTATGCAGCTTCGATATATAAATGCAAAGTAAATTTTATAATTATCAATTAAAAAAAACCGACTTCTTAAAAATGTCATTACTGCACCAAGTTGAAATTGGACCACACGGGAAGCACCAGCTTTCAAATAAAAAAAGAATCATCAAAATCGGTTAACCCAGTCAACAGTTCTGAGGTAACAAACATAAAAAATAAAAACAGTCGAATTGAGAACTTACTCTTTTTTTATGTCGGTTGAAAATTCTCATATGTTGCAGCTCTAAAAGGCAACCCGCAAAGAATTGTTGATGAAGTCACCATAGCGCAGTATCCCAATATAGTGGCGCTGTTGCGGTCCAGGGACATGAGCACATACATCCAGGCCTGTGGAGGCGTCATCCTCAACACGAGATCTGTTCTGACCGCTGCTCATTGTCCATCGTAAGTTAAAATCACGAGACATTGGAAAACATCCATGCATGGTTATTAGTGTTTTTCTTTCTACTTCTATTCGGTGAAATTACAAGTTTTAAGAGTAAAATAGACGATAATTTCCTTCCAGAGGTGATGCGGTTGCTAGATGGCGCGTTCGTGCTGGCTCTACCACCGCGAACGCTTGAGGCACGGTTTACAACCTGGAAAACTACATTATCCATCCTACGTGTGGTGGACGGCTGATAATGACATCGCCATCCTCCGCACTTCCACCACCATTCAGTACCAGAACAACGCCGTACAGCCGGCGCTGATTGCTGGTGCTAACTGCTACCTCTCTGATAATCAAGAAGTCTGGGCCGCTGGATGGGGTCACACTTACGTAAGTTATTTCAATTATAATTAATGTAGCTATGTAATTAATGATTACCAATTAAAATAAAAACGACTTCAAAATTAGTAGTAGGTACCTAGTAGGTATATAGGCGATTTCGTTTACTTGGATGACATATTTTTTCCAGTTAGTTTGATTGAAACCAAACTACTAATCCAATTTTGACGAAATTTCTTTGGGAGTAATCTGAAAGTATATCAACCTTAAAAAAAAAAAAAAAACATTCGGTTTATAAATGACGGAGTTTTAAGGTAACTAAGGTAAGGTATCCTTTTCTTTTAAAGTCGATTAAAAAATTTACCATGTGAAAGAGTCGTTTTACAAGGATTTATTGAACTTGTGAAGTACAAATCTTGCAAGCTAAATTAGAACTAGTTCCTTCTAACAGATTTTTCTTATATTTTGCATACACCTTTAGTTCAGGTGGCAATAAAATGTGCAATACCCAATATTGTAATATTTTCAAAATGGCCACCGCCACAAGATTGCAGATTGAGTATATTTTTTGTTGACCCTGTTAATATATATCAAATGAAAGAGCTAGAAGAGTAAGAAATTATAAAGTGACATCACAATAAATTCAATACGGTCGCCACTTCAAGATGGCGGGTAAAATTTTCTTTGCTAACGGTAATTTTTTTACTATATCAGTAAGTTTATTTTTGAGATAGAAATGAGGAAGAGCATTACAAAAATAAATTTTGTTCGACAGTTTAGGGGCTGCGGTTCTAAAATCTCCGTCACGTCCAGGTTTGGACAGTGAACCAGGAAGAATGCAGGTCTCGCTACGCTTAGCTGGGCTACACTGTAACTGAAAACTTGCTGTGCTCCGGCTGGCTCGACATTGGCGGCCGTGACCAGTGCCAGGGCGACTCAGGTGGCCCTCTCTACCACGATGGCGTTGTCGTCGGTATCACCTCCTGGGGCGAAGAATGCGCTCTTCCCGAATACCCAGGAGTCGACGCTCGTGTATCTCGTTTCAGTTCTTGGATCCAGGATAAAGCTTAAGACTTTGTTCCCTAAATATCGTAAATAAGACAACCCATTTTTTTTTTTTTTTTTTAATTATTTATCTCAGTGTATAATATACATGCTATGTATATACAACTCTGCCAAACTGCGTAGCAGTTTGTAGGCAGATATCTACTCTTATTACAACATTGCAGTATTGAGTAGGAACCTTCGACCAAAATAAAAGAATGGACGGGCCCTAACCATTGAACTTGATCAGTAAAAACGAGTCAAAACCGTCGGACATATACTTCAACACCTAATTATAAAAATGTACAGTATATATGTTACAATAAATAGATATCGGTTTTATTTGTGTATTTACACTTCGGTAAAGCATACGAATTCATAATTTTGTCAGATGTTTCGGTATCGCGTAACAATAGACTCGTGTTTCACTTCCTACGGCTAGAGACCGACTGAAACGAAATGAGAGCTGGCGCTCATTTTGTAATCTTCAAAAATGCTCTTCTACTGGGCCCGTCCATTCATTTTATTTTGGTCGAAGGTAGGAACATTGAATCTGGCGTTACTTTTGTGAAGCTTATCTCCAGCTGTATCTTTTATTAATTCAATAATAGGCTTGTATTTGACCGCCAACTCGCCTGGCGGTCTACGACGGCGCTGGTCACGGTTGCTTATAAGTGTAACACTCCCCCTAACAGTCATTCAGGCTGCCTCTTTTCCCAGACTAGCAGTTTGAACAATAAAGGTGGGATCAAAGCGCTTCGTAAGAGTTTTCAGAATATATATCAACCATGATTGTAGTGGTAGGACTCTTTTGCAGGGGTCCGCCTGGGGAAGTACCACACCTTTGCCAGTTATTCAACCGCCAAGCAGTAGTGTGCAAACACTGCTTTGTTCCGGATTGAAGGGCAATGTTTCCAGCGAAATTACAGGGCATACAGAGATTTGACATCTTATATCTCGAGGTGAAGAGCGCAGTTCATTGCCATCCAGGATTTTGAACTGTTGAAGTTAAAAATTCTGAGTGGCGTCGAGCTGTTATGGGCAAGCGTGAAGAGCTAGGCGAGGGACTTCACTCGTCATACAGTATCATTTAAAAAAAGCGGTATCGGTTTTTCGTGCTCAGGCTCACTTGTCAGTCCGATAGAAAATGGGCGGGAGAGAATTAGATCATGCAGAGCCGATACACACTCTCCGAATCATGACGATCATTTTTCGGACGCTACATAAATCATCTCTTATTTTAGATGTCAGTCAGTCAGTCAGTGTCAACCTATCATGTTGCCACTGCTAGGACACAGGCCTTCTGTCAGCGAGAGAGTGCTTGTTGGTGAATGTCGTTATGTATTGGAACTTGTGAGATTCTTGGACAATTTTAGATGAATGCCAATGACGATTTTAGATTGAAGAAGATATAAGCTAGATGTCTGTAAATAATAAACAAGTATTCAAACTATGATTTGTTTCTCTTTCAGTGAACCTGAAGTGTACTTAACCGATATCTTAAATGATAGAATGAAGTTGGTATGGAGATAATAACACTAGAAGTGGCTAGTATATATATTGAGGGTTTTCTAATGAACAATGCAGTTCTAATTGAAGTTGTGGTAGACAAGGGAAAAATGCGTAAAATTCTGTTTTTGGTCGCATACCTTGCCACGGCAACTTGTAAGTATTACTTTCAGTAAAGACTTATAAAAAAAAAAATTATAACACGTATTTTATTACGTATTTTTCTATTTGCTCTGATGTAAAAAAGGTAGTTCGTACAAGCGTCAAACTTGGCATGATTATAGATGAATATAGCGGTTTGCTTAAATATAGATATTTAAGAATGTTTTTTTTTTTTCAAATAGAAAATCCAATGTTTATAATTATATGGTTACGTGTATAGTTCTTCTAGCCCATATTAATTAAATTTAAAGTTGATTAAATGAACAACAAATACAAGTATTTAATTCATGTTTCGTTGGTAGACTTCCAAAGATATTTTAAACATTATACAGGGTTACGCAGAAAGGGTGTACTAAGCCGAAGTCCTTCCCATCATTATGAACAGCTTTTACTTTGATATCAACCTTGCAATCGCGAAAAAAATATCAGCTGTTCCATACATTTTGTCGACTATAAATGATCGTTTTCTATGGAACAGCTGATATTTTTTTGCGATTTCAGAGATGCTCCCATAGTAAATGTTGTTCATAACGATGATTACTATGTACCTTTCTGCGTAACCTAGTAGATATCATTATCATCAGATTCCCTAAATAATCTATTATTGAACATAAATCAGAGTATGAGGGATCCTCCCTATAACTCAATTTCTAATGTAAGCCGTCGTGCTTCATGCGTCTTCTATCTTGCTCGCAAAATTTCAATGTTTTTGAAGATATTCAATGACTGAATTGAGGTAAAATCTATGCAGTACGATTATATAAATGTGCATTAAAAATTTATTTTTTAATTCAAACAAGTTGTTTGACTTAAGCTGAATCTGCACTAAATTAATAGTAAAAAAATTTTTTTTAAGCAAGCTTTTCTTTTCTGTGCTGTTTTAACTGTTGAGGAGTTCCTTCGTTAGGAGCTAACCTTGACAGCTGTAACCATGTCATGCTGACACTTAGAATGGGTCATAATTGAACACGTACACAACATTTCATGACTGTGCTTCTAACCATTGAGGATTTTCTTAGACAGGACCCAACCCTGAGAACAGCAACCATGTCATAGTAAAACTTAAAGCCGGATATCATAATAAAATGCGTACACAAAATAACGTGCCTGTGCTATTGACCGTTGCAGAGTTCCTTTATCTGGAGCTAATTCTGGATGTCGAGGTCATTTTTATGGTAAGCATGACCTAAATCGACATCGGAAAATGCATTGACATTGCAACTGAACTAACTTGTAAAAGTTCAACTCCGTAGGATAAAAGAAAG
The DNA here is from genome assembly GCA_949125355.1 of Agriopis leucophaearia. Lineage (NCBI taxonomy): Eukaryota > Metazoa > Arthropoda > Insecta > Lepidoptera > Geometridae > Agriopis > Agriopis leucophaearia. The sequence continues at coordinate 15,628,371 of OX421262.1, forward strand.
TATTTCTAATTCAACTTGCAAGATTTTACCTAAACAAACTAACATACATGCATACATTACAAGTTAATAAAAACGTGAAAAAAATGGATAAGAATTGATTTTTAGTTTGAATAATAATGCCAAAAAGAACTTTTTGCTATATTATTTTCTGAATTTGTACAGCTTATACAAAGTCAATCAGTAAGGACATTCAATCAATGCATAATATCTCCAAAAAAATTGAAATTTACGACCGAGATAGAATTCGAACGAAGCATGTTTATGTCCAGAGCTATATCTTGTTTGCACATATTTTTTTTTACATCGATTTAGTTACATATTTAGTAGATAAAAGAACGTCATTGATGTTTGAAGATAAAAAATCACTGATAGAAAAAATGACATTATCTTTAGAATAACATGTTGTGAAGGAATTTTAATGCTGATATTTTGAATTACTGCTAAAAGTAGAGATAACTTTTTCTAGAGTTCTCATTACACTCTCCTTTTTAAAATCCTTGCCAGCTCTTCCTAGCCGTTCGCAGAAGATTATTGGCGGTGCTGCAGCCACAGTTAGCCAGTATCCATCCATCACTTCGTTACTGTACTCGTGGGACCTGAGCAACTACTGGCAATCCTGTGGTGGCAGCATCCTCACCACTAAAAGCATTCTTACTGCCGCCCACTGTGTTTTGTAAGCAGTCTCAACATTTCTGATAACCATTATCACAGCAATTACCAATATTATCTTAACTGCTATCTACATCAAACTTAATCCAAATCCTTACAGCGTGCGTGATTGACTAACAAACCAACAATCACATTAAAAACCGACTTCAAATATACATGAAAAACGTAATAAGTGCCTATAAAATTTGAGGGTTGCCCTCGATTTTCCTGTCATATCATCAGATCCTGACTTGGTGATGATAGAACCAAATTGGAAGTATACCCTACCGAACAAAAGATTTTATTGAAATCTTTCAACATTTGGCGGATAAATCGGTTTTTATTACACCCACTATGAAGTAACTATGTAATAAGTTAATTTCTTTCTTGTAAGTAAAAAGTTAAGTGATTAAACAAAGCTATTCATTATCTAAGACATGATTTGAAAGGGAAATTGTGGATTGTGGTAAAATGGTAAAAAAACGTATTATGTTAAAAATAAAAAGAACAACGTAATTTGAACTAAAATAATCTGCGATGACATTTCAGATTGAAAAATATGTGTATGCATACGGTTTATAAACGATTTTTTAACACGCTTTTATTAGCTTCACCTTGTAACTAACTAACGATCTAGATTACAGATTTTTTTATAATAAAGGGTGACGAGCCGAGCGAAGTCGCTCGCCTGATGGCTCTTCACGCTTGCTCATAACAGCTCAACACCACTCAGAATTTTGAACTTCAACAGTTCAAAACGCTGGATGGCAATGCACTGCGCTCGTCACCCCGAGATATAAGATGTCAAATCTCTGTGTGCCCTGTAATTTCGCTGGATACATTGCCCTTCGATCCGGAACACAGAAGTGTTTGCACACTACTGCTTGACGGTTGAATAACTGGCAAAGGTGTGGTACTTCCCCAGGCGGACCCCTGCAAAAAAGTCCTACCACTACAGCAGCAGTTATTGTGATACTGTGCTACATTGACTAAATATTAGAACAAGTTCATTGTGCACATACAGTACGAGTTTCGTGCATTTGTAAACAAATCTTGGAAGGCAATTTCAACTTATCGTACTTGTAAATGTCATATTAATTTTAAACTTTGTAAGTATATGCAATTCAGATGATAATACTATAATGTGGTTCCATCAAACTGATCAGCTGATGGAGCCAGGAGTTGGACATTAGAATTCTTCAATAGAACCAGTCTCGATTTTGAACGTCTTTTTTGTTTTTAACTAGTCACATACGCGTGGTTTTTAGTTTTTATAATAATTATTTCCAGTGGTGATGCACCAGTTAGATGGCGTGTCCGAGTCGGGTCTTCGTACGCACACAGCCGGGGTACGTCCCACCCAGTGGCTGCTATCACCATTCACACTGGCTTTAACTTCACCACTATGGACAATGACATCGCCATCCTGCGTTTAAGTTCTAATATCAGCTATGTGACCAGCGTCGTCCAGCAGGCTACGATTGCCGGGGCTAACTACAATCTCGCAGACAATCAGGTCGTTTGGGCTGTTGGCTGGGGAAAGACTTCTGTAAGTGGAAATATAACCATCATTTATCAGCCTAATGTTCTTTCAGCAGGAAGTTACACCTCTCCGAATTCTATATGCCAACATTAAATATAGTCTGGTCTGGTGCTCAGTTTTACACACATAAACACGAAAAAAAAACTTTTAATTACGTAAAGGCGTGTAACTAACCTACTACACTTATCTATCAACCACTTTTCAACAGTAGGACAGTTCAATTACTAATAAGGGCGCCAGCCGGTATTTGTTGTAGATACTAGCCGTTATTTAGCGCAAATGCCTGAGTATTGAATCCAGAGTTCAAAACTAGAATCCTAAATGTAGCCATAGATTCAATTGGCACGAGACGCAAATAAATGTTACAGCCGTCTAAAAATTAAACATTATCATCTCAGGCGAAGAATAAATTGTATTTATCTTAAGGTAAGAACTTCCTCGAATCAAACTAGTTGAGATACTTTTCTAAGAGGTTGGAATGTGTGATTGAATCAAACTGGTTTGATGAAAAATAAATCTGTATTTTCTTAAGCTTTATTATTTAGGTTATATAGTTTGATAAAATTCAATTTTTGTAGAGTTATTTTTTTTAGGTTACGGGGTCAGCTTCAGAGCAGCTTCGACATGTCCAGATCTGGACGATCAATCAAAATATTTGTGCCCAGCGGTATGCAGCTTTGAAAAAAATGATCACCACTAATATGCTGTGCTCCGGTTGGCTGGACGTCGGTGGTCGCGACCAGTGCCAGGGTGACTCCGGCGGCCCTCTTTACCACAATGGTGTCGTCGTCGGTATCTGCTCCTGGGGTGAACAGTGCGCTCTGGCTTACTATCCTGGCGTCAATACCCGTGTCTCTCGATTCACATCCTGGATCCAAGCGAATGCATAATACTTTGATTTTTTTAATATTATACATTGAACACCTTCTGTTATATTATATAACACTATGATTATAAATTGTAAGTTATTTATTAAATTTACGAGATATTATGTAATTAGTTGTTTGCGTATTTTTCGGCTACTATGATGACGAAGATAAATAACAAATGTAAATTAAAATAAAATTCGCGAATGATTCGGAACAGAGCTCATAACTGCAAGACTGATTTTGATCAAACATAGCTAAAAATCATAAATAAATCAATTCGAGACATTTTTGCACATACTGAACAACCGATGCAATAAACCTGCTTTTATATTAATAAACCAGCCAAGTGCGAGTCTGCCTCACATACTGAAGATACCGTACCATTACAAAATACAAAAATGTAATGCAAAAACAACATCACGCCCAGGCGGTCGCCCAACCAAGTACGTTGCTACGTTGCAGTCCCTACGTTGCATAACTTGGTGGTGAACAAACATTTTTCACCGACTTGAACTGACTGACTAGGCAAGCGTGATCCACCGTAGGCCGCATCATCGCTTAACATCAGGTGAGTTGGCGACCAAGCGCAGTAGAATTTTTTTTATTGTAAAATAGGCTTGCGCTTGGCCGCCAACTCGCCTGATGTTAAGCGATGATGCGGCTTACGATGGATCACGCTTACCTAGAAGAAACCGATTCACTTTTGACTTGAAAACACCCAGATTGTAACTATCGGGGAACACTCATTCAGGCAGCGCATTCCACATACTAGCAGTTCGCACAATAAAAGTGGGATCAAAGCGCTTCCTACGGGTTTTCGGCATAATTTCGTCTGACATTTTACAAATATATAAATATTTCCTAAATATTAATTATTTGTAAAATTTTAATATGTCAAAAAAATATGTCAATATGTCAAATTTAATAAATTTTTCAAATTTAAATAAATAATTAAAAACACGATAACAGTATTTTTAGTGGCGCAATCAAATTTATTTTTCATTCCCACTAAATGCCGCCATTGGCCTAGTCAATGACTAAGAGAACTTGTAAGAATCTATCGACACGTCTATTATCTGAATTGGTTGCTGCACTTAGGCTGTAGGTGGGAACATACAAGCATACATTCATACACCTTTATTTTTGCTTTGCGTCTTTGGGTAAAAATAATGTCAAATGAATAGACAGTAATTAATTAAATAATAATAATAATTAAATATATTTTGAGATGAGACAGGATAAGGCAGGTGCCGTTTCTCATTCTATAGATCTGTTATTCCATCCACAAGTTGTTCAACTCAATAGCCCAGTCTTTTTTAATCCTATACTGTACAATAGTTTCATATTCCTTTTTATACATATTTCATAGTTGCATGTATTTTATATTTAACAGGGCCTCTTGGTGTTGGCTTCGGCTCCACCAATGCCCACCAAATGTCCGGGCTAGACCCGAGAATCGTTTGAAATAAAGTGTTATAATAATTATAAGGCTTTAATAATATTATAATTAATAATAATATTATTAAAGCCTGATATCGTGATGGTCGACCGGTCCCAGCGCTGGGCAGTGCTCGTCGACATCACCATCCCGCATGACGAGAACCTCGTGAAGGCCGAGAAGGACAAACTCAGCAAGTACCTTGACATGGCTCACGAGGTTGCCGCCATGTGGGATGTTGACTCGACGATCATTGTCCTGATAGTTATATCGGTGAACGGCCTTATAGCGAAGAGCCTCGACCACCACCTTAGAGGTTCTCGCTAGACGGTTGGGTCAAGGGTCAGATGCAGAAGGCAGTAATTCTTGACACAGCACGCATTGTCAGGAGGTTCCTCACTCTGCAGCCCTAACCACCGGTAGCTTGGGCCCAGCCCCGCTATCGGCGGCACCCTAGTTTTTAAGTTTTTTATATTATTTATGTTTTTATAATTATATATGATGTAAAAAACTTAAAAATTAAGAAAATAAATGGATATGTGAATAATTAGAAAAAAATGGATGGAAGGGTATAAAAATTGCAAAGTTTGAGTAGTATTTCATTGCATTTTATTTGAAAAAATGTAATGGCGAAGATCTTAATTTAAGCGTTAGCCTGTATCCAGGCGGTGTAGCGAGACACGCGAGCGTTGATACCAGGGAAGGCAGCTTGAGCGCATCCTCTGCCCCAGGAACAGACACCGACGACAATGTTGTTGTGGTAGAGAGGACCACCGGAGTCACCCTGGCACTGGTCGCGACCGCCGACGTCGAGCCAGCCGGAGCACAGCATGTTAGCGGTGATGGTGTCACCAACGGAGGCGTATCGTTGAGCGCAGGTGTTCTGGTTCACAGTCCAGATCTGGACGTGGCGCAGCTGCTCCGAAGCAGGTCCTCCTGCCTGAAAATAATAGTATGTGCACGTTACATGCTATGTTTTGTTACATATGTATCACAATAATGCGTTTTTTTTACTAGTGGTTAAACTTACAGAGGTAGTTCCCCATCCAGCAGCCCAGACAACTTGGTTGTCAGCGAGGTTGTAGTTGGCTCCAGCAATCGAAGCGGGTTGAACGGCGTTGTTGACGTAGCCGATGACAGTTGCGGTGCGCATGATGGCGATGTCATTGTCAAGTGTTCGTGAGTTGTAGCTAGGGTGGAGGAGGAAAGAAGCTAGGTTGTGGACGACACCGCCGCTGTTGGCAAAGGTGGAGCCAACACGGACACGCCACCTGTTAGCTGTGTCACCGCTGTAAGAAAAAAAAAGAAAACCCATAAAATAGCAAAAAAAATAGTTCAACATAATTCTAATTAAATATAACATGGTATCAGTATAATTGACTATTTTCTACTATGAGAAACTATTTTCAACTATGACTCTCTCTCTCTCTCTCTCTGAGAGAAAGCCCGAGTCCCAGCAGTGGGAACATGGTAATAATAATGATGATGAACTATGAGAGAGGAAGTATATAATTTATTATTAAATAGGTTTAGGTTTAAAGAACTTTGTTAACACAAAGACAAATTTGTCGCTTATGTGATAACATATTTTAAATACAATGATAGTCGTCGTCTTCGCATGTACAAATAATTATCAATATAAAAAACCGATATCATAAAAATTTCAGAACTGGACCAAATTGAAATGTACTGGAACCAACTCGAACCAATAAATTATATAGAGTATTCAGGTCGTCTTGGGCTTGTGAAACTAAAAATGTTGTGTGTCTACAACTACCCCTGCGGGATGGCAAAGCACCGTCTGCATCGCTAGTGTTGCTGGTGTCCATTTGCAGTGGATTCTGCTTACCATCAGGCGGACCGCATGCTTGTTAGCCGCTTTTTTTATGAGGTTTTACTTAGTTTCAGCTGTCCCAGTGTCTGTCGGTAATCAAACCTTGCAAGTTAAATTTTACCGACTTCCTGGTTCGATTGAGGTTAAATTTGGCACACTTGTTCAGTTCTGATGACAATACAATATTATGGTAACAGCGAGCTGATTTGAGGATGATGACGGTGGACAACGGCACTCCTCGATGGATAATAGTAGACAAGCAGTGTTTGGGCTCATATTGATCAGCACACCGTTCCAATCACTAATTTCATAGAAGCTTGGATTGATAAATATATTTTTCAATAAAAACTTCTATATTCAAAAATATCTACTTACAATGGGCAGTGAGCGGCAGTGAGGATAACCCTAGTGTTGATGATGGTGCCACCGCAAGCTTGGGAGTAGGTGACCAGGTTCGGTGAATACAGTAAAGCGGCTATGGTCGGGTACTGGTTGATGGTAGTCAAAGAGCCACCCACTATCCTTTGTGGGTTGCTGGGGACAGCTGTTTAATACATTTATTAAAATTGTTAATAATTCAAAATAATAATAATAATTGTTAATATTGTTGTTTAATATTGTTCTTCTAGGCAAGCGTGCTCCATCGTAGACCGCATCATCGCTTAACATCAGGCGAGTTGGCGGTCAAACACAAGCCGATCTATGCATAAAAAGAAAAATAAAAAGAAAGTTTTTATAAAATTCTTTTTGAACTGTATTTTCACTGTGTTTAATAGGTACTCTTTATACTATGTAATAGTTTTGGCATTGTGGGGGCCACCAACAATATTTTTAAAAATTTATCAAAATGTCTGGTCGAAGCGTCCCATGACCAAAATGCTGGTCAGTATCTTGCGCAAAGGACCACTATTGGAATCCAACGCGGCAATGCTGCCAGCATAATGAGAACGATGCCTACAGGCAGCGATTTATTAGATTAGTGCAGTATAATATTTATTTTAATTTAGGTAAGTTTGATATGATTCGAAATACATACACATTGCTTGTTTTGATTGATAAATATAGGTATTTTTTAAATAATTACCAGCCACCGCAGCAAAGCACAATGCAAGAACGATGAGGGTACGCATTCTTTCTTCTTAGCACGGAGCACCAACTGATTTCACTCTGTAACTTTCTGTATTTATACCCTTTAATTACTATCAGTCTATTACTTATCTATTTATTTAAAAATAATAATCAATAATTATAATTTGGCTAGACTATTTGATAAAGTGATCATTGATTTTACTTTTATCATAACTCCAAACGGATGTAGATTGGATGTATCTATTATATTGGTCATTTCACATTACTTAGACATTTAAGTAAGTCGTATTATTTTTGATTTCTTACAGTTTTAATCGTTAATTATATTTTTGATTGTTTTTTAATTATACCTATATTAAAATATAGTGTTGCTTCAAATTGATACTTATTTTGGCTATAAAATATTGACTTAAATTAACTTTTTATTTACCAAACTTGTAAAGATAAATTTTTTTAATCATAGTGTAATGCGTAATAGTTAAATGTTAGCAGAAATGGATTTCAGCTTTTGTAGTCGACTATTTTCATAAGGCTAGAGTTTAGTAAGGATAATATTTTACTACCTTACAATGCTGACTTTTAGTAGCTACCTCTGTACAAAAAAAATTTTTTCACTTCTCATGCTCGTGAAGTTTTTGTTTATGCCCGGTGTATGCAGACTAAAACTACTTTTATGCTCTAATGCATAAAAGTTTTCTTTTAATGCACTAATGCATATAAGTAAAAAAAAACCTTTACGTATATTGCGCGATAAGTGCTGATAAACATGTTTCGAAGAGGTTCACTTTGTTATATATTTCATTTAGCAAGTTTTCTTAGATCTCTAATAATACCCAAAGATCAGGGTATTATTAAAGACTGAGACATAAGTTTTGTCGAATAAAAAGAGATTTTGGCGCCACCGTGAAGAAAACGTTCGCTTTATTGTAATATTTTCCTAAACTGGTGTTATTTTCGAGTTTTGATATGTAATTACGCCGGATTATTATTTATTAAGTATTTGTGAATGTGTTCGAGGGTAGAGAAGTAATAAATTGAGGGGAAACGTGTATTTTCATGTTGTTTTCAAAACGCCATAGAAGCCTCTAGTAAAGTTTCCACTAGTTTTACTGGGACATAATTTAGGACAGTAAATTACGTAAGATGAGTCTGTTGGCGTTTATGACTTTAGTCTGCTCAATGACCGGCGAAATAATATCGAACACAAGTGTATCACATTAAAAACCGACTTCAAAATATATGAAAAACGTAATAAGTGCCTATAAAATTTGAGGGTTGCATGAAAAACGTAGTAAGTGCCTATAAAATTTGAGGGTTGCATGAAAAACGTAATAAGTGCCTATAAAATTTGAGGGTTGCATGAAAAACGTAATAAGTGCCTATAAAATTTGAGGGTTGCCCTTGATTTCCCTGGGATCAAGGGCAACCCTGATCAGATCCTGACTTGGTGACAATGGGACCAAATTTGAAGTATACCCTGCCGAACAAAGATATTTTTTGAAATTAACCTACAGTTGGCGGAGATATCGGTGGACACACATAAAAAAACATACAGTGAAACATAGAACCTCCGCCGTTTTTGAAGTCGGTAAAATAATAGAAAATAAAAGCGTTTGACAGATGTTCATCATTGATAAAGCTAAGAATCATCCATATTGAACTAGCTATTAATTTAAAAAAAAAAAACGGCTCTGAAATTGGTTTATCCATTTGGAAGTTATAAACAGATAACAGCCATGTACAGACATGGACTTGAAATGGAAACATTCTCGGTTTTAGACGCCGAGAGAAAAAGTTTCATCATGACGATAGTCAATAATTGAAAAAAAATAGTAAAGCAGCCGGTATAATTGCCTTGCTTACTCTATAAAGATAACATTAGTAGTAAAGTAACCCACGTCTTCCAATTATTCTTGCATTATCCATTGATTCAATTTATTTTTAACGCAGATATTAAAGAAAATGTGATAATTAACTCCCGTAATCAGTATAAATATTCAGGCCACGATTTTTGCATGCATTTTTGGAGAGAACTTGACTAAAATTATAGTTTAGTCCTGTCAAATGTCTTTTCGTATTTTGATGCGCCACCTTAAACTAGATTGTAGAGAAATATCACTTAAAATATTTTAGTTACTCAACCTTGTCAAAAGCTATTCAGATGTTGCCATTTAACTTCATTTCGACCTGAAATAAGAAACGTCATAGTATAATAAGACGGCACCAAAATAGATGACGATTAATTTTGGTCAGTGCATTTGAGTTTAAATAAATGAACAAATATTTTCTAATGTGGAAGAATATGCTGTAGCTTATTCATCAGATAGGGAGAGGTAAGTAAATAATGCAAGTTAAAGGTTTCGTATTAATTTTTACTGAAGTTAGTTTTTTGTCGTTAAACTGCTAACCTAAAGAAATCTTGAAATTGAATTTTCTTTCAGGCATTACCAAGAGAAAATTTACCTGGAACAAATAAGAGACGTTTTGAATCCGTATGGGCTAGCGGTTCTGTATTTTTTAACTGAACTTATCTTTACCACCTTCTAATCTAGTGTCAATATAATTTTGATTTGCCCATTAGATTTTATTCAGTCTGTGTGATTTGCAAACATAGCACTATTGATGCCATTTTCTTGCGAGTTAAGTAAATCTGACGTCTTATTAATTATTCTCCAATTATTAGACTCGCTCATGCCAGATTTGAAAGAATAACAATTTAAAACTGAGGGTTCGCAAAATTGATAAATTCATTAAAATATCTACTTAATTATCGAGTAATTTCGCCACGATAAAAAAAAAACTATTCAAGTGAGATCCGAATTCACAGACGATTAATGATATTGATAACGATAAGATAAGGCTGAAAATAATATACAAAAGACGCAAATCTGATTGGTTAAGTATGTGAACTAATTGTACTATTGAAATTAGCTAAGATAGATTGATATTTTTCAGGTGCTCCTAGTCACCTGCAGAAAATCATTGGTGGTTCTTTTAGAAACATCAGCGAATACCCTTCCATAGCTTCTTTGCTATACTAGTGGAACTTGAGTACCTACTGGCAAGCCTGTGGTGGAATTGTAATTAGCGTGAATGCTGTTTTAACTGCCGCTCACACTGTCCGTTGTAAATCCAATTGATAAAATTATATCCGTTATCATAAAATTATCATCTATTGTCAATGGTAACAAAGCATACATCTACAATACAATTATGTGTCTTCATCATCGCCACTTTTGCTATTATCCGATTCATCCGATTCACGTTTTGCCCTTTGACACATTTAATGTACAATTTTTGTTTGAATTTTGTCCCAGTGGCGATGAGAGGAGAGTCCGGGTTGGTTCCACGTAAACCAAAGGCGGCGGCATCGTACACTCGCTGAAGACCATTATTATACATCCTGACTACAACAACAGGAATCTAGACAATGGCATTGCCATACTCCGCACAGTTCAAAAAATCGTTTACGTGAACAGTTACGTCCAGCCTGCTCTTGTAGCTGGCGTAGCTATCACCTGGGCGATGACCAACCTGTTTGGGCCGCTGGTTGGGGAGTTACTTAAGTTAGTATAAAATATAAATAGACATGCGTTTTTTTTATTACTTGATTTTATCTTGCGCATGTTGGAGGTTCAGCATCAGAACAACTACGACATGTTCCAATTAACCAGGCCTAATTAACCGCTACTCCACTTTAGGGTATAATATTACTGAAAATATGTTGTGCTCCGGTTAGCTGGATGTCGGCGGTCACGACCAGTGCCAGGGTGACACTGGCGGCCTTCTTTATCACAATAAGATCCTAGTTGGCATATACAATGCAATGCAATGGCTCTCATATACTCGTGGGGTTGGCAATGCCAACCCCACGAGTATATGAGAGCCATTGCCATTTTATCCGGGAGTAAATGTTAGAGTTTCTCGTTATAATTCTTGGATTCAAGTTTCCGAATAATATTTTAGCCCTCTTACGTATAAACGCTTTTACGTGTGACTGTCCGTGTCAGGACAGATTATTTTTATATTTTATTTGATTCTGGAGCGTTTATGTTTTAAGAGGGTTATTTTTTAGACATAAATAGATGTTGATAACCAATAAATATTTTATTTCTTTAGTAATTACCATCATTTCAATGAAATAATCTTTTAAACATGTGTCATACTCATTTAATCTGATTACGGGTTTTATAATTATTATCAATGGAAGATTATATTCCTATGATGTTTTGCTAATGCTAATATTGTTGCCAAATACAAATAATCTGCAACTAAGAATAAAAATCGTAAAATATTATAATTTTAATAACCATCCCTTAACATTTATCTTCACCTTGTTCTCAGATGATTTTCGGCTCATTTTGGTCTTAAATAGTCATTGTTAATAATTGCCAAGTAGCCATGCTGTCTAACATATAAATTTTGGGATACTTTACAGTCCAAACTTTAATTCATGCATGGGCTTACATTGAGATATTTTGTTTTGTGTATATAGTTTTTTTATAAATAAGCATTCATTCATTTGTGTAGGTTAGTACAGGTACCCATGGAGCCGAAACCTGGAAACTGACAGTAAAAAGATAGACCAGCAGGGTTCCACGAGCTATAAAATCGGGGTCTCTTTGAAAGATAGAATTAGAAATGCGATTAACAGACGGAGAACTAAAGTAACTGACATAGCTCTAAGGATTTGCATGCTGAATTGGCAATGGCCTGGCCATATCTGTGGAAGAACCGACAAGCGTTGGGGTAGACGAGTTTCGGAGTGGAGAAAGCGTATCAGCAACCTTGGAGTAGGACGCTCTGCAGCCAGGTGGAGCAATGACCTTTAAAAAGCGCATGGTGGCAAGTGGATGCGAAAAACATAAGATCGTGCCTTGTGGCGTTCTTCAGGAGACACCTACGTTCAGCAGTGAGCAAACATCAAATAGGCTGATGATGCTGAAGAATTCGTGTGTTTTGACTAAATGACAGCATAATTCCGTCTACCAAACGACCAAACACTATATAGCGAATTTAAGTCTGTAAAATGCATAATGAGTCAAGTTTAATCGTTTATTGAACGCAGATATGCATTTAAAATAATTTTCAGTTAATTACGTAACCTGTCTAAAACTTATCATAAGATTACACCTATCCATTATGATACCTTATTGCTGTATATAAATGATCGAACGAACATGATAAGCTACTCAAAATAAACATTACGTCCCTAAGTATAATATAGTTACTAGCAATATTATTAAAACTTAAAAATACTTTTTTAAATGTAAGCAACAAAGGCCTATAGATAGTCATTATTATCATTATTTAAGCCTGAAATAATAATGAGCTATCGATGTCCAAAATGTAGACCCGGTTGCATCACTAAAGTCCATAAGTTAAAATTTAAAGAGTAGCTTGTAGACTTTGAATATATATATTTTTCTTGCGTCATAGGTGAAATCATTTAAGTTTATATAATGTATCTTTTGTTTAAATAGCGTGTAAATAAATAAATACCTGCAAAATGTGAGATGAGCTATCTTCCGCGGTGTTTCCGAGAAGCTACAACATGGGGTTCTTCAAAAAGCGAGTTAATATAATCTTAAAGGGCCAGTAATGTATTTGTGCTGCTTCTGGTACTACAAGTATCCTAGGCGATGGTGACTGGTTACCAGGCTTACTTACTTCCCTTAGGTTTTAATTAGGCAGCCCGTCTGCTTGTTTGCTACCTATGAGTTTAAAAAAACATTTCGGTAAATGTCTACTCGAAGCTTGTGGCTTTTCCTAGTTGAGATTTGAAAAATTTATAGTATAGGCTACTTGAGTCCATGATTGCTCAGTTGTAATTAAAGCTTATGTCTCAAACGTTGCGCGGATATTCACGTAACAATACACAAATATTTTTGGGCCAGGGAACCAAACATTTGTAAAAAGTGTTTACTTTTAGTTTTTCGGGAAAAAAATGTTTTATAAACGACTTTTGTAAATAGGAAAAGTACAAACTATTATAGTAAATAAGACAGAAGTATATTTATAGATCTATCTATATGAAATAACACCCTTTATTTTGATTAATTCTTAGAATTTCATTGGTATTGACACACACAGAAAAACATTCCTAAAACTTATCGATTATTTGATGAAGAAATTAATAACAAGTATTTTGCTGCCTTGAGGAAAACAGCAGATGTTTTTCAAACATTCTAATCTTTACTTAAGACCATCGAGGTACATTTTACCTCGATGCTTACAGCACAGAATAACAAATGATTCACGTGTGATTTGTTAATCATGCAAGTTCGTAGAATAATTATTTAAGTACCTCGATAAATCATAATATACAAGTATTCATTAATAATATAAAGTTTTTTCTTTTCGCTTATCAGTTATAGGTAAGTAGAAAATTATGTTCACGTTTTAAAACTATCGATGTCTAGGACGATATATATCATTTATTTATTTATTACAATTGAATAAATTAAAAAAAAAAAGAAGAAAAAAATAACAATTTATCAAAAACATAAATGAATACGAAATTTACCACCAGTTTTGATAAAGATTGATTACGTCAAGATCACCATGATAACTGAATTTTTGTTGTTTTGCCACCAACAAAGATAATCTAAATTTGTCTTCACTGAATTTTATTGACATAAAATAATAAAGCAATCGAATAATTATGTTATATGGTTACAGGGTACACGTATAGATAGTAAGAAATCCAGGCAATAACAATTTATAACCACGCAATTAATATAAATAGTAAAATTTCGACCATTACTTCAGTTGCCGAAATAATTGGAACCTTATCATGCGTGTCAACGTAGCTTTACTGGCCCTGTGCCTTGTCTATGTGGCAGGTAAGTTTCATCGTCTCATTACTTTATCTTTGTAGAATGAAAAACTTGCAGAAGATTGAAATGTTGATTAGGTACATCATTGCTTGTTACAAAGACATAAAGTTCACTTTTGTTCATTTTAGCTGTCCCAAAGGTTTCCCAAAGAATTATCGGTGGCTCTTTGGCAACCATCAGTCAGTATCCCGCAAGCGTCGCTCTACTTTACTCAAATGATATGAGCACCTACTGGCAAGAATGCGGAGGCTCGATCCTTAATGCCAGGAGCATTCTCACCACAGCTTCTTGCATAGAGTAAGTAAAGTATAATTATACGTTTGAATATTGTTTTTATTATAGTTACTACAATGCTTACAAGTCCATCCATTCTTTCAGTGGTGACACTGCTAACAGATGGCGTATCCGAGTTGGATCTTCTTTTGCTAACAGCGGCGGTACCATCTACAACGTCGCTTCTTTCATCTCCCATCCCAATTTTGATTCCTGGAATCATGATAGCGATATTGCTATTATTCGCACCGCCACCAACATCGTCTACGTGAACAATGCCGTTCAGGCTGCTTCAATTGCTGGACCTAACTACATCCCTGCTGACAACCAAACTGTCTGGGCTGCTGGGTGGGGAGCCACTTCTGTAAGTAGTCATTAATTAGTCATGTGGTTTTATAACTATGTAGTATTAGGTTATCTTTAGTGTGAGTGTTTTCAGGGTACTAGAGTGAGTTTAAGGTGAAATAACTTAATGATCGTTGATCAGACTTAAAACAGTAAAACACCTCCTCACTTTTTGACAGTTGCTTGAATTTCACCACTATAAAAGCTGCTACTTCTTCTTCTTTTTAGTTCGAAGGACTGTATTCCGAGCAGCTACGCCACGTCCAAATCTGGACTATTAACCAGGTTACCTGCAGATCTCGGTACACGTCTCTTGGCTGGCCTGTAACTGATAACATGCTATGCTCCGGATGGCTCGACGTCGGCGGTCGCGACCAGTGCGCTGGTGATAACGGTAGTCCTCTCTACCACAACACTGTCGTCGTTGGTGTCTACGCTTGGGGCTACCAGTGTGGTCTGGCTAACTATCCTGGAGTCAATACACGCGTTTCAAGTTTCTCTACCTGGATTCAGAATAATGCTTAGTTTATTTACTTTTGAGTTGATTTGTCAGTAACAGTAATTTTAGGCCAGTATATTCAGTATATTTATGTAGGTTTGTGAATATTGTATTATACGTGATGTATTGGAATGCTAGCAATTACAATCACAATGAAAGAATGAATAGTAAATAAATAAATTTATTGTCTAAAATTATGTACAATTACATGATGTTATAATACTATAACATAAATAGACTGGGTTTGTTTGTTTCTTCCTCTTTCAAGCTGTAACGGATCAATGTATTTTTTATGCATAGAGATAGTTGGAAGGTCGGAAAATTTCATAGGATATTACATTAGGACCAGCATAGGACATTAAAGGTTTTTTTTGGAATGTAAGTTTATTGAAGGAATTTTACCCACTCGGGTGAAACTGCGCCGCTATAGTATATGGTGTATTATTTTGCCTATGTCGACATTACGTCTTATATTAAGCTACGGCTCGGAATCGGATTAGGTTTAGCTTCTTTTTGGAATCTTCAAATTTTGAAATTCCCACTCCGATTATGTTTTTGATACACACATGAAACAAATATGTTTTTACAGATTGCTAGGTTATCACGGTTATAAAATTTGAAAGTCGAAGGATATAAAAAAAAGTCTATCCTCATATCTATCTAGCTCCTATTTTACATAAAATGTTATCTTTCTGATAAGTTCACCAACCATTGAACGATATTCATACAGATCTGATAACGGGACGGAATTTATTATAACATCTAGTAAAAAGGATTAACATATCTCCTGAAAACTTATATTATGCTACCAAGAACTTATAATCAATAAGAAAACTTCTATAGATTAACAAACACAGTTTTACTTTTAAATTTTCCAAATAGGTTTAAAGTACTAGTATACGTCAGGATAAAAGATAAATATACTTATTTGGAGGACGCAATCTCTCATGTAGGTAATCATCACTATCATTAGCCATAAGTCGTAATCTGCTGAACAGCCCCCCCTTAGAACGTCACAATTAACGAAAACCTGCCATCTGCATCCACTGGATGCCCATGACTATCACGATGTGGTCGGTGCATCTAGTGGGAGGCCTACCTACGCCGCGTCTTCCGATTCGTGGTCTGCAATCAAGAACTTTTCATGCCCATCGGTTATCGGTTTCTCAAGCGATGCGGCCTGCCCATAGCCACTTCAACTTGCAAATCTTGGCAGCTATGTTGGTGACTGTGGTTCTTCAGCGAATATCCTCTCATACCTCTCTCTATTGCTCGCTGTGCGACTCTGAGTTTTTCCAAAAGGCCAGCAGTTAAGAACTATGTCTCAGTACCATCACTGGCAACACACACTGGTTAAAGACCCTTTTCTTTAGGCGCTGTGGTATTTTATGCAAGAAGATGTGTTGCTGAGCATGATGATAAATTAAAGAATACACGAGTCGTGGATTTGTTAAAACATTTTACGGGCTAGGCGCTTAACACATGATATTTAGTGACAGTGTGTTCGAATATTATGGTAAACACACCTAGTCTGGAATGGAAACCAGCTCTCAAACGAGGCTTCCAGAATACGCCGTTAAATGCTTGGTGACAGATTTACATTACTATTAAACCTTAATGGTTTTAAAATGCTATTATATCCTTTACTGTATAATTTTCTTATTAAATGATAAATATATGAATAAAAAAATAGCCAGCTGGGCATTACAAAGTGGCCTACCGCCATGTTATGGTCTTCTAGCGATGTTTCCCTTTACCGACAGCTCAAGCTCATTGTTGGGCTTTAAACCCACACCATGCAGAGTGGAAGTCGATTGTGACAACCACTGAGCTATCATCACTACGTAAAATTGTAAGCCCAAAAAGCGCAAGCCTTCTTTATAGGGTTTCTTTTATAAAATAAGAGTCAAATATCAAACACGGTAATTGAAATACTAAATGTTATTTCATTCGTGATTAAATTTACGTATGTGTACAATTCTACGTATAATTCAGACTAAAGCCTGTTTTTTTATAGCAAACATCTGTGTTGATATTTTTGAAAATTGCTATGAAATTTAAGACAATTTTCGATCGTCAATTGTTTTGAATCTTATGTCCATGATTTCCATAATTTGAAAAAAAAGAGCAAGGTTTTTTAATTTGTTATCTATAAAAAGTTCTAAACGCAGTATTGCACAAATTATACCTACATCTATTTATTTATTTATTTCGGACCAACAGCAAAACAAAATATGTATACAATATCCTTAATTACTTATGTTATGGTAATTCCAGCTGCAGCAAGTAAATGGGCAAGCTTGAAGTTGGTTTTTATACTAAGAATAATTACAATGTATTTTATTAATGCCATAGTTGGCAAACAAGCAGACGGGCCGCCTGATGGTAAGCAATCACCGTCGCCTATGGATACCAGCAGCACCAGGGGCATCACAGATACGTTGAAGACCCTTTAAGACTCTATTAACAGTCCTTTTGAAGAACCCCATTTTCAAGCTACTCGGAAATGCCGCAGGAGGGAGAGCTCATTCTACAAATTGCAGGTGAAAGGCAAAAAGGAACGCGTAAAACAGTAAAAATAGTATAGCGATTTTACAATAAAAATAGTAGGATTCCGTAGCAATGTTAACAATAAATAACCATCGTCTTAGCTATAATAAGTAAATTAGATTTTTAAATTAATTAATTAAATATTTGCTAGTTTTTTGGCCAGTAAAAAAAATATGATTCTTCTATTTATCGTTTTTTTTTAATATCGTCCACGTCTCACTTCTTTACAATACATATGCAGCAGCATATATGTAGAATTTTATGATTTTTTCAGTTATTTTAAAATTTGGATGTCATGTTTTTAGTTGTTGAAAACTTTACTTGCCATATGTATTCGGGCTTTCATATCTGAATTGTATTTTGAGTCATTACCACCAACACTTCCTAAATATCTAATGATTGTAATTGTTCTATTGGGCTATTGTTCAGTATAATTTGATTTCGAGGCCGATTAAAAGGCCCCTCTCCATCAAACGCCCCATTATTTTATAATATAACAGACTAGCCACCTCACGTTTTCACTCGCTATGCTTCAGATATGTTTATTATTCCGAGACAAAACGTATTATATATATTATTCAGAGTCTTAGTTTATTTCATCCGAATCCATCCAACCGTTGTGGAGATGAGTGGAACATACTTCAATCCTCCTTTCTTTCACAAACTTTGATGTAATGTATATAATGCGTGTATGTTATATACCTTTCGCGTATTCTCAGGCATGCGCCTTGTTTTAGGATAATAATAATTGTTTAAAAGCCAGTAAATCAGGCTGTACCATAGTCTGTATCAAAAAATGTCATATTAATTACTTCTTTAAAAAACCTATTTGACGAGTTTTAATGTCCTAACACAGGGAAAAGAATTGGCACTGATCAAATGGTAACCTATAATAAAAATCAAAAAAAATCCTAACGATTTCCAATAATTTCAGCTCTCCCCAGTAACCCAGAAAGGATTGTTGGAGGGTCTGTCACCACCATCGCCCAGTACCCAACCATTGCTGCGCTGCTAGCCACAAACGACTGGACCACTTGGTGGCAATCTTGCGGTGGTGTCATCATAAACCAAAGATCAGTGCTCACCGTTACTCAATGCCCAGCGTAAGTGCATAACAATAGATAAACGTAATCATCTACGTATAGTCCGTACCCACCTAGAAAGCCTGTGTCCCAGCAGTGGGAACATGTTAGACTGATAGTGATGATGATGACCTACCTAGAACTTATTTAACGAGAGGTGTTACTTAAACAAACAGCTAAGCACCCTTACATGGTCGAAATACCATTCATTTGCAACAAGTGTTTTGCCTCCTCTTTCTTAATTAGAACGGCAAAACAATGGAACGCTTTGCCATTCCTATTTGTTATTTACGTTTTCTTCCTTGTTTCCGCAGCATTACAATGTTTGAGTGTTTAATTCTAGGGTGATAGATGATTATTGGGCAAATGTGCTTCATCTTCAACCGCATCATCGTTTTCCATCAAGTCAGATTGCGGCCAAATGTTAGCTTAGGTCAATGTAAAAGCACCATTAATCGTCATCTATCACTTTTTTTACAAATCTAAATACCTGTATTTTAAATAAATATTTTGGTTATGTTTGTAACAGCGGAGACGCAGCAAACAGATGGCGTGTCCGTGTTGGATATCTTGCTTTGCCACCTCTGTTTATACAGAAAGGAAATAATATATTTACGATCCCTACTTATAACGCTTCCAGCACCGCTTGGACAGTAGACATAAAACCCTTAGAAAGCCATAACAAGCGGTGGAGTTATCGCTGCGAGTTCAAATAGTTTGCGTTTTGCCGGAGACCAGTTCCCGACCACTTCACAACTTCGCTTCCGTTTTAACTTATCTAGAGCAGTGGATATACTATACAGTACAGGGAATCGGCTAAGTTTTCTTGTTGTGAGCTTTATTAGCAAACACGCATAAATAATAGTGGCGTGAGAGCTTATTGTTATGTTTGAGCCTTACGACTAAATACAGAAACAAAATAGGATTCAAAAAACTTTTTTTAGCTAATCAAATAAATTTTAAAGGCATCAAGAAAATCATAATTATTTGTTAATTTGATCATATATATTTCTGGGTGAACCATTGTGTTGAGATCAAGTTTTCGATCTATTTTATCGATAGAAAAAGACGTTTGCTTTTCTATAATTAAAGGATGTCGCTTATCGGCTAGATTTACGCGGTGGCTTCGCAGTAGGCGGGATAATACGCCCGCCTCTGCTGCACCCCCTCAAATACATAAAAGTGTTGTGTTTACAGCGACTCGACAATCACAGCTCCATGCACCATGCACAGCTTTTCTTATCCCAATGCAGAGTATAGGCCTGTCTCTTGCTATGCCATCTACCTCGGTCATGTGAATCTAGTTTCAACCTGCTATGGTGACAATATCGTAGACCCAGTTTTGCAGCAGGACGACCCACTGAAGTGAGAACTCTGTCAAAACTGTCATCACTGCGCCTAGCTACGTGTCCTGGCCCATCTCTACTATAGTTTCATAATCGTTCTTTACCGGATTTCGGTATTATGAACTCAGTCTTGGAGTTTGAGGCCTAGTATGGACCTGGATGATGGGTTTCTATGCTATCCTGATTTTATGCCTGGACAATATTTTCACAATATTCACAAAAAAATTACCCCAACCCACGAGAAAACGGAGAAGGTATATGTTCATTTGGGGTAAGAGGTTGTGTGTTAGTAATTAGTATGTATGAGTGTATTTTTGTTACAATATTTCTCTAAAACTGCTGGACCGATTTTGAAAGCAGTTTTTTTCCGTATCGTTCAAGTAGTATCTTTCCAATAAATCCATGATACTTGTCACTCAACTGGCAACACAAGCATGAATTATTAAGTATGTACGCTGCCAGCTGTTCTGTCGAATACCAATGTCAGTAGCGAGAATTAACGAAGGTCAGCGGGGTGCCCGACCACCTCAATCGATTTTTATTCTTGAACTTGTAGTACGTTCATGTGTGTCCAATGACGAATTATATTGGTCATAAAGATAATGGCTGCAACAAGGACGCTGTCAAGGCTTTCTATTTACATATGGCCTTCGACTTGATACGTTTTCCTTCGATAGTATTATGTGATTATGTACGAGACAATTTGTTTCGGCTGTGTATATTGTCGGACATGGGTATCTCGTGTCTCATTTGAAATTATACACAACACCATTTCACTTTCTAGTTCTTTTGTGACTGGGATCTTCTTAAATGAGCAAACAAAAGCATGGACGATTTTGTCCATGGTGTAAATGTATAATTTAAAAAATAAAAACCCTCGCTGGTTGGCCTCTGTGTCTGACGGAGGGCGCCAGGTACACACGAACACACCAATGGCTCCCTGGCACGTTGGATACATGAACTATGTATCCTCAGGCTAGACTAGAACTCACACGGCGGAAGCACGACGCAGCGCGGAAACGCTGCGAGGCGATCTGACCTTCGGTAAACCGGAAAGAGTTACTTTTCAACGGCCACTTGTCTTGTTTGCCGCGCCTCTCCTCAACCCTTTAATGGGCATTAATTAGCCTTAATCATTTTACTGTAGTAAAGCTGCAGAAAAGTATGGTAAGATTAATTTAGTAGTTTAATTTTGTTTAGTTAAAAATAACAGATTTAATTAAAAATTAAATCAAAT
The DNA here is from genome assembly GCA_949125355.1 of Agriopis leucophaearia. Lineage (NCBI taxonomy): Eukaryota > Metazoa > Arthropoda > Insecta > Lepidoptera > Geometridae > Agriopis > Agriopis leucophaearia. The sequence continues at coordinate 15,649,963 of OX421262.1, forward strand.
AAAAAATATTTCAATTGGGCTAGTAAAGTTCTGAGATTTAAGCGTTTTTTAGGACACGCGAAATCCAAAATATTCTTCTTCTTCTGGTCATAGGAACGGTAATTGAGTTGAACTGTTAAATGTACTACGGAAAGATAAATCTGGCATGAATATGTATTTAACATATAAACGATTAGATAACATCGAAAAAACCTGTGATAAACATGTTTTAATTCACAAAACTTGTTATCCTTATCAATTTGTTATTATTTTACTCATAAATTAGAATTTGATATTTACTTAATCTAAATATTTTAGCTTAAGTTATTTTTAACCGAGTAATTGCGACTATTTGGGTACTTTTTAGTTTAGTATGTACCTCATGACAGATCTAAGATTAATCTAGATATTTTTTACTGGAAAGTGTCTTTATTAACTAAACAAAATACAAGCTAACACTAACACTTCAAAAACAGTTAGACTGTCTATATACCATTTAAGGTCTTAAGCCCAATAACAGTTGGCAGCGTACCCAGCATGCTGGCGGAATTACCACGCTGAATGGAAATGCTTATGCTTTAAGCGACAAACACGCATTTTGTAAAATGCTGGCCAAAAACCAGGCACTCTGAAAGATTGTTGAAAATGAAGTGAGCTCCCAGGCTCCACGGACCCAATGTCTCGACTATAAATAAAATAACACAACAATTGATGATATTACATTGACTTGACGATTAATTAATTACCTTTTCGTTTTTTTTTTTCAATACGATCACAACGACCTGTGACAACGATATCGCAAGGTGGGTCAAAAATAGCAGTTTACGATGGCATTTTTAGCTGTTTTTGACCTATCCGAACGCTGAGTGAAAACAGTTAAAAAATCAACTCTTGCTCTCGCATTCCCAAAATGAACGCTACAATATGTGATTGTTTATAGCATTTGTAACAGTTATTTTTGCTACCAAAGAGCTATACGAACGCACCTAAAATAAAAGTTACGGTTAAAATTGTTTCCGCAGTTTTTTAATGGGAGGTTTACTGAAAGGCAATAAAAAATCATAAAAATGCAATAGATGGCGTTGACGAGACATAGATAAATAAAATTATGCAAAAAAGACGAAGAAAGCGTTGTTTATTGACAAACACAACTTACTGATTTTCAAAAACATACATGTATCTGTCGGTCTGATACTATATGTCATGCTTGTTTTTGTATTATTTTATTTTGTAGTATAGTATTTTGTGGTAATTGTTTTCTGACAAAGGTTTGGTAACAAAACAAAGTTACTTGTTTTGTCCACAACACAAAACAAATTAGTAGATATGCCTATATTCGTGTTATAAAATGTCTCCTCTTCCTTGTATTGCAAGTTTCATTGAAAAAATGCAAAAAAACCTTGTCTCGCCAGCGCCATCTATTGATGATTGCAGAGCTATGTTCCTAGAGCTGTCGGAAAACCGCCCAAGCAGCGGTACTTCTTAACAGTGCATTGCGGTGATGCCATGTGTAAAAAAGCTCTCCAAGATTTTTTGGCGAAATAATAACGTTCGTGTTATGGCATCTCATTTGACTTTTAGTTTATCTGTTACTTGAATGAAGAAACACATTTGCCATAGTATGAGTAATGGTCAAGTAAAAGTTAACACTTTGAGTGATTACTTTGGTTGTAGATAAAGAAACTGGCCATTAATCAATATACATATATAAAAATTAACCCCTATTTCGCCACCTATTTTGGTCACGCTAAACTTGAAAAAGTTATGTAAAAAAGTTTTAGGTATTACCGATTTAATTAATCTTTTTTTAAATATTTTTTAATACTTCTTGGAAGATTCTTACATTTAAAAACGTCTGGAACGATATGGTTGAAACTTTGTGGCCCTGGAGTGGGTCATAGTAGCGAGGCCCAAGGCCGAGCTTACACCCGTGAGAAACCGGGGCGGGTCGCTAGTAAATTATAAGTATGCCTTTATCTCTCACCAATGACGTATGTTGTTTGCTTAATTTCAAGTACAATAATTAGTAGCCAATTTCATACATACAATTTAGATAATATTAAAAAACCCGTAATCCTGGATATCTTGTTTTGCAGTACGATAAAAAAACACATTCAATGTAATAACAGTTTGGGGTTTTCCCAAAGATAAAGCTACTGTGAGTTATCTTTAAAATCCTGTAAAGAATAATAATTATTGTTATCATCGCATGTTAATTTTGGATGTTTGCCCAAAAAAAAATACTGCAAAATATAATTAGGTCTCCACGACCTATGCACCAGTCGGCTCGGCCTAATTTTAGTATGTATTTTCAGTCCTGAGTCGAATGATATAAGTTTTTCAATAATTATCAATTAGTGTGTCAATTAGTAGTGTGCAAACACTACTGTGTTCCGGATTGAAGGGCAATGTTTCCAGCGAAATTACAGGGCACACAGAGATTTGACATCTTATATCTCGGGGTGACGAGCGTAGTGCATTGCCATCTAGGGTTTTGAACTGTTGAAGTTCATAATTCTGAGTGGCGTAGAGCTGTTATGGGCAAGCGTGAAGAGCCATCAGGCGAGCGACTTCGCTAGTCTCGTCACCCAGTATCATAAAAAAAAAGACTTTAAAGTTTGTAAAATACGAAATTCGTTTACTTGGATGACAACATTATGTCATCCAAGTAGAAATCCAAAAAATATTTTCCAGTCTCCTGAACAGATTTTGATGAAACTTCTATGGGATAAATCTGAAAGTACATATATCCTTTTAAATAAAGAAATAATTTTATATATGACGCAATCCTGAGGTAACAAACATAAAAAAAATACAACCAAATTATCTCTTAAAAGAACCCTCTTCTTTTTATGGAGTCAGTTAAAAAGTCATGGAACTAAAGATGTATTGTTAGGTATGATGGAATCTGCCTGCGTGATTGTTATTTAATCAATAACCGAGCATTTTTATTTAAACAGATTTTATCAGACACATTTTAGTTACAAAGCCTATTGCGACAGGGTCTTCAATGGCATAATGACATGATATACCTACACCAGGAAAATAAATGGTTAAAATATTTCACTGGATTATTGTTCAGCGAATCTCCCGCTGGTTTCCAACGGCAACTTCACGCTCTTGTTTACGTCGCGGCACCGATAGTTTCAAACATAGAGCAAAGTTTCAGACATGTAGCAAACCAATATACCTAAGGATTTATAGGTTAAAAGCTTTATAGATATATTATCTATAACAAAAACAAATAGTAGGTATTTATATTTGTGAGATCACCTCGAGAGCTTCCTCTACATACTAAAAAAAGAACCACGTAAATTGGATATCAAATTTCGGAATAATCAGTGTTAAAATACTGACCTAATTGAGAACCCTTCTGAAGTCAGTTAAAACGCATTAACCATTCGATCCAAAAAGTATAGATTATTCTAGATCTGTAAACTTCCATTTAAAATCTACTCAAAATCGATTCACTGTTGCAAAGTTTAAACTAGAATATATCCGTGTGTAAATACTAAATATGACAAACTTAGGATTTAACGCGGGAAAAGTAATCTAAGTTTCAGAGGAGCCGAGGCAAATTAATGCATATTTGTCTGCAACTTTGCTCATAACGTCTCAAAGTTTCTTTGTTGATATTCAATCATATTATGCAAGAAGATTTTTATAGACACGTGCGTACTACATATTTATTGTTTAGTAAGAGTAGGTAAGTATTTACCCTGTTATCTTAGTTTTTTGAGCGAAAGCAGATTTAAAATATTAATAATACTGTTCCCAAAATATTCACCTAAAATAGTAGATTATACAACAACTGAAAAAAGGGAATTTAATTCGAGAGACTAAGTTGGATCGCGAAAGCAGCGAAGGATTCTAGAGTAGAATCCCAAGCACAGCGTGGGATTCTAGGGTAGAATCCTGAACGAAGCGATGGATACAGGAACCAAGAAGATATTTTTCATTTCACGAGTTATATACCCTTCTCTTTACCATAGACTGCGAGAAAATAAATAGTAGTATAGTATTTATATTTATCACATTCACTTTTAGCATAATTAATTATGATGTTGCGAAATTACAGTGGGATTGGGCAGGAAACGTGGCCAGAATGCACCCTAATAGATAAACCCAGAGGATCACGCAGTGGGTGGGCGGAAAACGGTCGAAGGAGGCAAGGCAGGCCGAGAAAACGCTGGAGCGATGACCTCAACGCGTTCAAATAACAGTGGTCAAATCTGGCGGTAGCACTGTCTGGAAGGAGATGTGGGAGAAGTTTGCCTAGGACTGGGACAGTATAGGTTTAATAATTATCAATATAAAAAACCGTCTTCATAAAAATGTCAGAACTGGACCAAATATGCGCCCTCTATCACATAGCGCGTGCATTAATTAGGCGCTATCGGTTTTAGAGAGCGCATGCCTGATTTAGTACTGAGGTGTTCCGACAGATGTCTCTTATATTATTTTTTTGTGTGGAAATGGCTTTTTAATTGTTACATTGTAAAAAATAAAACAGTAGAACTGGACCAAATTGAAATGGGACCAAACGGAAAGCACTATCAAAGAATATAGAATCATCAAAATCGGTTCACCCAGTCGAAAGTTCTGAGGTAACAAACATTTAAAAAAAACAGTCGAATTGATAACCTCCTCCTATTCGGAAGTCGGTTAAAAATAATAACACCACACTTGTCCTCTCCTAGTAATGAGTGCAATGGTGCTTATACTATTTTAGTACTATTTTATTTTACTTGTATTGATAAAATGTAGTTTTTTTTAATGATTCATGAATTCGATAAATTTATCTGTGGATAATTATAATCCAGTAGTAAAGCTTGCTGATACTTATCTGAGTAGATACTGAGGTATTACCGGTAAAAACCGTAAATAAAAAAAAACATTGATAACTAATCACATAGTATCAATTTTATCTTCCTGTAGGCGACAGATAGACTTTAGGTTTTGAAATCGATGAATAAGAATTTTTCTAGTACATTTAATACTAGGAAATTCGATCATTATTTTGGCAATATTCTTTGAGATAAATCGAAATTTCTGGTCAAATACACGCAAGCAGCCGACCAAGTTATATAGTATGAAAATCCATATCTGTCGTATTTAGGAGGCCGAATAAATTACTATGAAAACTCGTGACAGTCGTGTTTTTTTTAAATTGTATTTTTATTTATTCCAAAACATGGCAATTAAAGCGGTAACCTTAGAAAGATTTTATTTAAATTTCGAACTAGCTTGCAAATAGAAAGCTGTTTCAATAAAAAAAGAGAAACATTTTAACATATTGGCGCGTGAAAAATTATTGTTATTAATAAATGATTCTGAATATTATATGTTGATTTAACTGAGAAAAAAAAATTAATGAATTCTGAAACACAAAACAAAAATTGTTATATCTGAAATAAGTTAATTTCAGATATAAGAATTTTTGTTTTCACAAGCAATTTGTAATCATGATAATATTTATAACGCAAGGGTGGTCTTGTGGCGAGCCGTCGGTGAGTGGCGACACCGTGTACCCCGATTCCATGAGGGTAAATGAGACCCCGACCCCTGGCTTGCCATAACCAGCCGTCTGGGGGTGGAAACCACAAGAGCTAAGAACCTAAGCTCCAAGGTGGAAGTGGGCATAACGCCGTGAGTAACGTTTAGTAAAAGTGCAGCACAGCTCTCGACACCCAAAGCCACCCACGGCATGTTGGCCCTCCGGTGCCAATATATGGCCATTATGGGGGGGCTCATTTAGTAGGTGGCAAGTCATCACCTGCCTAAAAGTATTTTGAGATGAGACAGGATGAGGCAGGTGCCGTTTCTCATCCTATAGATCTGTTATCTATAGGATAGGATATCCCGTCCACAAGTTGTTCACCTCTATACCCAGATTATTTTTATCCTATATTGTACAATAATTTGATATTTAATTTTATACACATTTATATTCTACAGGGCCTCTTGGTGTTGTTTTCAGCTCCACCAATGCCTAAAAATGTCCGGACTAGACCCGAGAATTAAGCGAAATAAAGAAATAATAATAATTATAAACTATGAAACAAGAAACACACACTACACTTTCACACACACACACTATAGTGATTCGTCAAAGAAACAGTAAGTGGACAGGATCGAAATAAATAAGTGCACAAGTTTCTTCTGTGGTTTCCTGTTTGCCGTTGTGTCAGCTGGCCGCTCTAATATAAGCGTGCTCGTTCGTTAGTTTCTCTCGTAGTTTTTGTGTGTACAAAAGTTTTTACTGCGCGGTTTCTACCACAGAAGGGAATAACAAACTAACCTTTTTGTTTCTGAGTTGAGTTTTGGATGCGATTCTGTTACGGAATAGGAGAGAATAGGAAAGAGGCGATTCGCAAAAAAGGAGGCCTCTTGGTACGACATGACAACATATAGAACGAAGAATATAGAAGGAAAGATAGAAGAAAAGAGGGGCAGGAGAGGAAAGAGAAAAAATTATAAAAATAAATGTATTAAATATAATTATTTTATTATTTACTATCTATTTTATTTATATACTAGCTAATGCCCGCGACTTCGTACGCGTAGCGCAAAGTTATTAGTGGGCGGACGATTAGACTGACATAGCAAAATATAAATGTTACACTAACGAACACGACCGGAACTTTAAATAGGCACAAATCCATCGGATTATTTTTATACTGGATATTTTATAGATAATACCTACACTTATGACATTATTGTAGATTTTTTGCTCTCCATTTTAATGCGGATTGTCATACTATTGTCATAGTATGATTTTAGTCTAGTTTTAATTTGACTCGATACAGGTATCCCGACATGTTCATAGTTTCAAATATATTTCAAGCAAATAATATATTACTTTTACCGGTTAAATACGTTGGAAGTGTGAAGCCATGGAGCTAATAAGGAAAAAAAAATGGTATAAGTCAAGCGAAATGTCATGCATGACAAACGTTATTATTGAATTATTAGTAAACAGTAAGTAGGAAGTATATGGAGCGGTATCTATAATTAATCGCTGTTATTTAACATTACTCCGCGTAAAGACTGTGTCTAAATAATTTTTGCACGCCTACTGCGCCCCTTCCAACAACTAAACCGCTTTCGTTCACCACCATAACATCCAAAATAGCTGCTAATCATAGATCAGTATCAGATTAGATGCCGCGAGTTCACCAACTTTGCGTGTCTGTTATTAGTCTTAAGTTTGATCCTGGCAAAAATGTATTCATTTTAATCTCCGTCGACTTGGTATATTAGCACGTCAGAAGTCAATACAAAAATCAACGTACGTTAAATTACGCCATAATAAACTGTTGAACCCCTTCAAAAGCAGTTGACCGTCCTGACAATAACGAACACAAAAAAAACTCTTTGGTGCAGTCAATCGGAAGTTATGCGGGTACATACATTTCGGCGATTCGTTTTTTTGTATATAGATTATATGGCAACAGCCGCTTCAGTTTTCCTACCTACCATGTCTGCGAGTAGAAGTCTATCATTACGACAACATTACTGTAAAATAAGCTAGATGGCGTTATAACTAATTATAAAACAATATTGATTTTTTACTATTTATTTTCATAAATTAATATGGCCTATGTTTCAATCAGGTATTTTTTAAGCATATTCGTGGAAACTGATTTTAAATCCTTCTAGTAGTTTAAAAGATGTGCGTGGACAAACAAACAAACTGACAGCCGTCAGATTTGTAGTTCCATAGTTTGATAATAGATTGCGTACTAAAACGATGTTACGCGAAAAAATTGTAAATTTGTTTAAATTTTACGAATAATATTATTAAAAATGTAATAAAGTATTCAATAATTCCTAAAATAATGAGTGTAAATGGATCGTAGCTTCACAAATATGAAAAGTGCGTCTATTATAGGTAAATACGACACTTTACCTGAATCACGCAAACGGCATTTTTTTACAAGTTAAACCGATATCAGGTATTGCTTCTACTTAGTTAGAAGTCATGTGTGAAGGTATTTGATCTACACATTTATTATATGTAGGGATTATATTATCTATTTTATCTATTTATTTGGTCTCTTGATAGGAGAGGTAATACTACCAGAGAAAAGGGAGGAATGAAAGCTGCTTGACCAACAAAGGAAAGGGTATTTATGGCAATATAAAAAAAAACTGATACTGGGAGTTGACATTTTTTCGCTGTCGATAGTCGATAGTGTAATTCCGCTTCTACAGTAGAAGCGGAATTACACTAGAAATTCATCATTAAAACAGTTTTGAAAATGGACTTCCGCAAAGTAACACCTGATTCAATTAACTAAATATAGTCTTGCCTATCTTTCGTTTTGCCTGTATCCGAGGATACTAAACTACGTTCAAATTCCATTCCGTGAATTGTTTTTTCCCCATTGACCGAGATGGCAATTTATTTTATAAAGTAAATGTATAATAAATTTGTAACTGATAAAATAAACATAAGTTTATTTTTTAGTTTCTTTATACTTGAAGTCAATCAAATCGAGTTGATTATTCGCTTAGCCAGCTACGAGTAAGTACCACCTTTTAGCTGAAAAGTCATTGAGTAAGTGTGTTTGTCCTGTTTTGTATACCTTCTAAATAAAATAAAATAAATAATGACAACAGTTTTTTTTTTCAATCATACTGTGTGAGAAGTCTTATGATACGAGCCTGATTGCTCGTCACGCTTGCCCATAACAGTTCAACGCTACGCAGAATTATGAACTTCAACAGTTCAAAACCCTGGATGGCAATGCACTGCGGTCGTCACCCCGAGATTTAAGATATCAAATCTCTGTGTAACCTGTAATTTCGCTTGAAACATTGCCCTAAATTATAGTTTAATTATTTATAGTTTTGCTGTTACTACACTGAGTTTATTGTTTACTCAAACCTATGTGCAATGCAATGAAGGAAAAAACGGAGAATGAGGATTATTAGTTTTTCTTCACATTAGTTTTCATTGGTTACTCTGGTGTTTACTCGACTCACCCCCTTCTTCTGAGGAGTAAACCGTATTGTTGACCTCGTAATTTTGAAATTCCTAGCTTTACTTGTCCCTCCACTGCATTGCTAAAGAGGTCAAGCAATGATAAAATGGCTTAATTTTTTGGGTAAATATGGCTTTATTTATTTAAATTTCTGTATTTTTTGTATGATTTTATTTTTATAAACTCACGAGTATCACCCCTGGTTTCACCAGCTATCCCACAGGAATCGTATAAAACATGTCAAAAAGTAGCCTATGTATCAATCTGAACTACTTACAAACTAAATTTCATTCATACCCGTTCAACAGGTACGAAGTTGGTTGCGAACAAATAAACACACACACTTTCACTATTTTTTTATATCTGAGACATTATTGCACACATGGTCATCTGACCCTAAACTAAGCAAAGCTTGTAATATGGCAGCCATAGTGATATACATATATATTTTTAAATACATACTTAAATAGATATTAACACCCAGACATAGAACAAACACAAATGTTCATCTCACAAATGATGTTGTTCTCACAAATGTTTGTCCTAGGTGGGAATCGAACCCACGCCCCAAGCGCAGAAAGTAGGTTCACTACCAATTGAGCCAGCGGGGCAGTCGAAAATTAATAGTAGTGTAAATGAGTAGATAAATTCGAAAAACTATTTTAGAAAGCTAAAGTATAATATTTGACAGCCCCGGTGGCTCATGACAGCCCCGGTTAATATCTATTTAAGTATGTATTTAAAATATATAACTACGTATATCAGTCTCTGGCAGCCATATTACAAGGTTTGCTTAGTTTGGGGTCAGATGACCGTGTGTGCAAAAACGTCCCAAATATTTATTATTATTTATTATAAAAAATCTAAATTTGTAGAGTCAGTCGAATAAAATGATTTAAAGAGACGTTGCGATCAATCTTGTTCTACATTTGAACTCAAACTCTACAGTGTTTCCACTAACAATAATTCATTTGGTAAAGTAAGTTCAACTGAAATGGAACCAGATTACCCTAGAGGATAATAAGAGAAGGTTTTATTAATGTTTTTTCTTCGCAGCGCTATTTTTAATTAACTTTGAATGTCTGGTATATAAATGAGCTTTGTTAAATCTCGGAAAAATTTGCTCCAAGACATTATTAAATATTCACGATAAAATGTGAAGTACAGGAAATTAAATCAGATTTCTAGACTTCGAGATTGATAATAGCTCTGCAAGATGGTTTTCAGACTTAGGAGTGACAATTTTTTTCGTCTTATCCTGATTTACATCAAGCGAGGTAAAAATTGAAAAGAGAGGAGGTTTTTTATAAGCTTTTTATTTAAGTTACCTTGTTAGTACGTGTGGAACAAATCTTGTAACTGAATTTTAGACTAGTTTTCTTCAACCGATTGAGCTGAAATTTGGCATACTGCTTAGTTAGGATGACAATGCATGATCAGTTACGTGACGTCATTCTTAATCCAATATGGCAGTCTCCCAAAGATGGAGGACTAGATATTTTTTATGCACTCCCCTATTATATGGGTATCAAATGAAAGGGTTTGCTGAGATGAATACGAAAAAAAACTTGTTTTACAGAAGTTTTTTTAAAATTAATAATTTTCTTTTTTTCGTCTTATACGCAAAATAAAATAATATCAATAAAACCATGTTGAAAGCAAAAGTAGGAGAAAGAAGTGGGCCAGGAACAAAGAGCATTTACAGACCTGAAAGTCTTCATCTTTGTGAACAATTTTTATGGGAAAAACCCTGAAATGGCAAAAAATATTTGCTGCTCCATACATTTTGTTTTACTGTGAACGTCTTTTTCTTTGGAACAACTACTTATTCACAACTTTAACGTTGGTCGCAAAAAAGTTGTTCATACAAGTGGATCACCTCCTCATTAATATAGAACCTCCGCCTTTTTTGAAGTCGGTTAAAAATACAAAAACATCCTTTCGGTTTAGTTACGAAATTCAAAACAACCCTGTATGACACTTACCTTGCGATATGTTGCTGTATCCATCAGGGGTCATCAAAGGCGTAGCCCCGCTTTCGTACATGGTTAGCAGCTGCTTCATCAAACTGACATTACTTACACTCTCACATACACTTACACTTACATACACTTGTTTTAATCACTGTTTCATCTAGTAAAACTTCACTATTTTGTAAAAGCTTTTAGTCGTCACATTATACTTATTTATCTGTTACCAAAGTTCACAACGACCGTATTCGTGGGTTTTCTCCATAGGTTGAAGTTTTAAGTAAAGCTATGGAAAGAAAAGTACCTTTTAGAACTTCAAGGCGTGAATTGGCCTCACATGCATAATTTTTTCCAAAACAAGTACATTTCTAGGTAATAAATAGTAATAAGTATATAGGTTTTTGAACAACCTGCCGTTTTCCTTGTTTCTTGAGAAATAATATAAACTGGGCTGGATGTCAGAGTAAATAGGTATCTTCTAAGTCTGCGTGCTTCTTCATCACATCGTCGCTTACCAAAAGACGGGTAAGTTGAAAGTTGGAGGTCAAAAGCGGACTTGTTCGTAAAAAACAAGGTTTCGATATCGTGGTCAATACGCATGTTTCTAGTAGAAAAACTATTTCAACAGCTTGTAACTTTTTTCCTGGTTTGCTTTTGATCGGTATTACTTATACTGTTATGACTTCTGTGTCGGTACCTATAAAAATACAAAGTGAACAAGCTCCTTCTACGCAAACATGCTCCACGATAGTCCGCATCTTTGCATAATAATATCAGGCATGATGTGATCAAACACCAGCCTCTCTGAATAAAGAGAACTAATTTTAAATAAGTACTAAATCAAGTCTAGGCTTTCCAACACCCCACAAGACCCTAGAAAAACTAAGTTATAAGTTCATCCGCTGAGCGTTGTTTGCCCTCAGCGTTCGATCCGTAATTTCATCACACCCCACCCCCACCCAGGGAGGCAGCTCAACTCGTAAATCAACGCAAATATCAATTCTGACGGCCTACAAACCCAGCTGATGTAGCTACGAGTTACAATGTTATTTTTCGATCAGTCTGCTCTGTTAATAGGCATAGTAACATAAACTCTCCTACGATATTTTTATTCTTTTCAAGAAACAACTATTTTTAAAGACTATTTTTACTAATTTACATTTGCGTTAAAAACTTGTGGTGAGATCTTAAATACTCTACGTCAACAGTACTGAAATTACTGTGAACTTACTAGTCGTCCGGCCCAGCTTCGCTCGGCCTTCGGCCTCGCTATACAAAATATATAAGGTCGGGGAAAAAGTTTCTTCGTATTTTTTAAACAAATTCAAGACATATTTTTTTCAAGTTTAATTACATTTAATCCCTATCCCTACCATATTATAAATGTGTAGATCAAATACCTTCACACATGACTTCTAACTAAGTAGAAGCAATACCGGATATCGGTTTAACTTGCAAAAATAATGCCGTTTGCGTGATTCAGGTAAAGTGTCGTATTTACCTATAATAGACGCACTTTTCATATTTGTGAAACTACGATCCATTTACACTCATTATTTTAGGAATTATTGAATACCTTATTACGTTTTTAATAATATTATTCGTAAAGTTTAAGCAAATTTAAAATTTTTTCGCAAAACATCGTTTTAGTACGCAATCTATTTTCAAACTATGGAACTACAAATCTGACGGCTGTCAGTTTGTTTGTTTGTCCGCGCACATCTTTTATACTACTAGAAGGATTTCGAAGCAGTTTCCATGAATATGCTTATAAAATACCTGATTGAAACATAGGCTATATTAATTTATGAGAATAAATAGTAAAAAAAAATTTTTTTAATTATTATTTATAACGCCATCTAGCTTATTTTATAGTAATGTTGTCGTAATGACAGACTTCTACTCGCAGACATGGTAGGTAGGAAGACTGGAGCGGCTGTTGCCATATAATCTATATGTAAATAAAAATATAGATATTCGCCAAAGAACCAGAGTCACCGACATAGCTATTAAAATCTGCAAGTTGAAGTGGCAATGGGCAGGCCACATCGCTAGAAGAACTGTTAACCGATGGGGAAGTAGGTAAGGTTCTTGAGTGGAGACCGCGAACCGGAAGACGCAGCGTAGGTAGGCCTCCCACTAGATGGACCGACGACATTGTGAGAGTCGCGGGCATCCAGTGGATGCAGATGGCAGGATGTCGTTCAGTGTGGAGGTTAAAGGGGGAGGCCTATGTTCAGCAGTGGACGTCTTCTGGCTGATGATGATGATGAAATAAAAACGAATCGCCGAAATGTATGTACCCGCATAACTTCCGATAGACTGCACCAAATAGTTTTTTTTTTTGTGTTTGTTATTTTCAGGACAGCCAACTGCTTTTGAAGAGGTTTTACAGTTTATTATGGCGTAATTTAAAGTACGTTTATTTTTGTATTGACTTCTGACGTGCTAATATACCAAGTCGACGGAGATTAAAATGAATACATTTTTTTGCCAGGATCAAACTTAAGACCAATAACAGACACGCAAAGTAGGTGAACTCGCGGCATCTAATCTGTTACTGATCTATGATTAGCAGCTATTTTGGATGTTATGGTGGTGAACGAAAGCGGTTTAGTTGTTGGAAGGGTCGAGGCGCAGAAGGCGGGCAAAAATTATTTAGACATCATTGATTGGCAGTCTTTACGCGGAGTAATGTTAAATAACAGCGATTAATTATAGATACCGCTCCATGCTTCCTACTTACTATTTACTAATAATTCAATAATAACGTTTGTCATGCATGACATTTCGCTTGACTTATACCAATTTTTTTTCCTTATTGGCTCCATGGCTCCACACTTCCAACTTATTTAACCAGTGAAAGTAATATATTATTTGCTTGAAATATATTTGAAACTATGGACATGTCGGGATACCTGTATCGAGTCAGATTAAAACTAGACTAAAATCATACTATGACGATAGTATGACAATCCGCATTAAAATGGAGAGCAATAAATCTACAATCATGTCATATGTGTAGGTATTATCTATAAAATATTCAGTATAAATAATCCGATGGATTTGTGCCTATTTAAAGTTCCGTTCGTGTTCGTTAGTGTAACATTTATATTTGGATATGTCAGTCTAATCGTCCACCCACTAATTACTTTGCGCTACGCGTACGAAGTCGCGGGCATTAGCTAGTTATAATATATATGTGCCATTTTGTTCGATAACTTGTTGCCATCTTGTAGGTAGTGACATGATCCCGTTGCTGTAGAAATTTTGGGACTTCTGATCAAAAAAATGCAACAAGTAGTTTTGACAGTCCTCTCTTGATGTTAATCTAACACTACCCAAAGAATTCTGAAGAGATCGAAACAGGTGGAAATCTGAGGGTGCAAGGTCAGGGCTATATGGTGGATGCATTAACACTTCCCAACCAAGCTCTCTAAATTTTTGCTGAGTGGCCAAAGATGTGTGCGGTCTGGCGTTATCATGATGAAAGACCACACTCTTTCTGTTGATCAATTCCGGCCGTTTTTTCTCAATTTCTTGTTTGAGTCTCATCTGCTGTTGGCAGTAGAGATCCGAATCGATGGTTTTGCCCGGCGGTAAAAGCTCATAATGAACGATGCCCTGCCAATCCCACCATACACACAGCATCACCTTATTACGTGTTAATCCGGGTTTCGCTACAGTCTGTGGTGCTTCACTGCCCTTTGACCATGATCGTTTGCGCACATTCTTGTCGTAGGTGATCCATTTTTCATCACCAGTGATCAATCTTTTCAAAAACGGTTCAGTTTCGTCACGTTTCAATAGAGAGTCGCAAATGAGTACACGATTCATTTGGTTTCTTTCAGTGAGCTTGTGTGGCACCCAAATATCGAGTTTTTTTGTATACCCAGTTTTTTTCAAATGGGTCAAAACTGTTTTGTGGTCAATCCCCAGTTCTTCAGCTACGTCGTAACTATTAATATGCCGATCTTGGTCCACTTTTTCAGAAATGGCATCTACTTTATCCGTAACAGGGCGACCACAGCGAGCTGCATCTTTGACATCAAAATTCCCGGACTGAAAACGCTTGAACCAACATTGTGCTACTCTTGATGACACTGCATTAGGTCCATAAACGTCACAAATTTTTTTCGCGGCTTGTGTCGCAGTTTTCCCTTTTTTGTAATAAAATTTCACAATATATCGAATTTCTTCGTTAGATTCACTCATTTTATCAAACAAATAAACAATTGAAAAATGGCGGGAAATTGCTTTTTACTTTTTGTATTCCTTTTTTAAAATGTCATATTTTTAATGGTATCAAAACCAGCCAGATACAAACAGTACAACGGATGAGATTTTTACTACAACCTTATACATACAAAATACGAAAAGACTTTTTCCCCGACCTATTATTATAGCCTATGCCACCCGGGGATAGTGTAGCTTCCCAACAGTGAAAGAATTTTTCAAATCGGTTCAGTAGTTTCGGAGCCTATTCAATGCAAACAAACAAACAAATCTTTTCTCTTTATACTATTATATATGTAGCATAGAAGTATAGATAAACAAAAAAAGTGTTTTTATAAACCCTTAGTTATTATTATTACTTCTTTTCTCCAGCAGATTTTACTGTCAATAGATAATATAGATAGATAGAAACTCTTTATTGTGTAAACCAGAAAAAAATATTAGAAACAGAATATATTGAACATTGTAGCATTTTCAAACTGCAAAAAAAGGAGTTCTAAAATAAACTTGGCCCTTTGTTTTAGTATTGTGATAATTTAATATTTTCGATTTAGTAGAAAAACGTCAATTAGTTATGTCTCGTTTACGCGCGTGACCATAGATATACTAGTCATGACAAGTTCCGTCAGTGAAAAAATATGACTAAGCCAAGGAATTTATATAACACGTATATATAAATTCCAATTTCTACGTATATATAATGTCCAAGGAATTTATATACTACGTTTATATAAATTCCTTGGACTAAGCAGTTTTAACCATAGATGATGTTTTTTTATTACCGTTAAGGCGTGCACAACGGAGGCCAAACGACAAATGCCTACGACATCAAAACAATTTATCAAAAGTTTTTATGAGTCTCTGATGTCACCAAACAAAAAGGGAAGAGAGTTTATTTTTTGACGCAAAGTAATTTCGGATACTCTCAAAGAAATTATCAAGTTGACGCCATTCGAGTCCAAACAAGCAAACAAGACAAGATGATTTTACGATAATATGAGATTTATATAAAATTAAGTTGCCAACTATTTTGTTATTAACTAAAAAAAAAAAAAAAAAAACTCTAATACTTGTTACCTACTCTTTTGTTAAAGTTGTTTTGAAACACTAAGAATACTAAGATAAATAACTACTCGCAAGAAATCTCTATTTTGCTATTATTTCACTGCACTGCTTTAACCTTGCTTTTTGACGTCATTTGTATTTTTAGCTCCGGTAAAATACAAATCGAATCCACAGCACGTTAGCCCGAGCGTGGTGGTGGAACGCCACTGCCACCACCCCCCATGGATAGTACCACATCGTGGGGAATGGGGACCACGTTTACCATTATGGTGGGTTTGCATGTTACAAGTAAATTTGACAGTAATTTCTTATTGTCTGGTGGATTGCCTTGATGGAAGTGATAATATACGTGAGATCGTCGGGTTTTTGTTGTTCTATTGATATTTGGTAGAAACACTGGGAACTCTTTTTGGTATTGTATAAAAACTTACGTACAAATTATTACCAATACTTAATAATTAAATTATAATTATTAAAAAATATTTGCTATTGCCAAAACAACAGGCACTTGAACATAATTATGCATACTAAAAAAAGCTGGTTAAAAAACTAGATACTGAGCCTAAGTTGACGTAATTTTTGTACAGCCACCTCTAGAACTTTCTCTAAATAACCAAAACCTACAAAATTGGGTAACAAATGTAGAAATAATCGGTGTACATACATTAAAAAACTCTCTTCTACAGACAGTAAAAAAAAGCTTTAAAGAAGAGAATGATTGGACCGTGACTATGAATTGTTATTTAGTTGAAATAATAAAATTTCTGACATATCCAATACATTCCAAGAAGTCTATATCCAAACTTACTTTTTTAAACTGTTTTAAACTATCACGGTTGTTCACTCAAGTTATATGATTATTTACGGGATATTTACCGTGGTAAGGTTGTGGAAGGAGCTCCCGATATTTCGGCGCAGTTACATGCACCATGTTCACGGGAAGAACGATACCATGTTCCATGTGCATGTAACTGCGCCGAAATATCGGGAGCTCCTTCCACAACCTTACCACGGTAAATATCCCGTAAATAATCATATAACTTTACTTTTTTAAATTAAAAAAGGTACATAACACGTATCACCAATTATGTTGTCTGGTAACTGAACAATTAATAGAAACAAAAGAATTTTCTATTTATCTGTAGTCTAAAATAACTCCGTCGAAATTACAGCTTGGGTCAAATTTTAAGACCCACTTCAAAGCATCATGTTAACGTAAATCTTAAAACTTGACCCGTGTATACAGGGCGTTAAACCAAGCTGTATTCCAAGGGTTTGTTACACTATTAAAACCGTGGTTATACAAGCGAATTTGGCGGCAGCGGAGGATAAATTAGGTCAAATATTTTACGAAAGCCGTTAAATATTATCACCTTCCTATTAAACTTTCAGAGTTTTATTTATTGTGTGATAGTTAAGTACTTGATTTTTTTGGCTTGTGTTGACAATTTTACGGACAATTTATTTATCTGTTCTTGTTATTTGCATTAACCTATTTAAAAGCAAACAGGATATTTCTAGATCATCATTATTCGATCAAACTTTTTTGTACGACTAAGCTCATCATCATCATCATCAGCCAGAAGACGTCCACTGCTGAATATAGACCTCCCCCTTTAACCTCCACACTGAACGACATCCTGCCATCTGCATCCACTAGACGCCCGCGACTCTCACAATGTCGTCGGTCCATCTAGTGGGAGACGACTAAGCTCACTAAACAATAACTTATGTTTTTTCATTATGAGGGTGTAGCCTTTCAGTATAAACTTTAAACCCCCTTTTGGTCTCCTTAATTCGGCCCTTCCCCAAAATCGAACCTCGACATCCCATAAGGAATCTACCTGCCAAATTTCAGCTTCTAGGTCAAGTAATTTTTGAGATTTTGTGTTAGACAGTCGGTGAGTATATCGCTTTTATCAATGGATTTTCAATGATCATTTGTACAACTTTGAACTTTATATTTTTTTACTAGCAATACTTTACTGAAAATTAAATACATTATCTGACTGCAAAAAAAGGAGAATTGGCGAATGTGGTCTATCGTCCACTACCAACGAAATTTGCGTTAAGAGGTACCTAGTCTACAATAAGCTGATCAACTGTCAATCTGACACAAAAAAATGCTTTTAGTAAAAAAATGGCTCAATGAAAAAATAAACATTGACACTACTAATCAGATTGAAAACTTTTTAGTTTTAACGTGACGGTGAGTGACGATGAGGACTCATTTGCTTGTTTGTGGCGTCATTGAAGTCACGGGATATCACAAATGTCAAAGGGAGCGTTTACGCGGTAATATACTAATTTGAATTAAATTGTCAATTAATGATAAAAATCCTGAAAATTATGACGATTAAATCACAAGATAACTTTAATATAACATTATAGACAATTTGAGATGGTTTCGTAAAAACAGTGAAATACCCTATTACACCAATCTACACACATTTTTGTATATTTTCCTTTAGTAAAGTTCTACTAGGTAGTACATTATTTTATACAACCTAACGATATTTATATAATGCTCGGCGCTATAAAACATACACTTTCCGACAATTTAGAAGGCTATAAACGCTTAATGCACTTCCCTTCCGTTTTCCATAACCTGCAGCTAACATAATGATACCTATAGAATAACAATACGTACGTACGTTTATTTTGATCTAATGTCTTCACTCACGGCCAGGGTTTAGCCGTGACCTCGCATGACTACTCGAGTCCTTGAACGCAAGCCTTCGAGTATCGAATGAATATTTAATGCAGCTACGGTGCTACGGCGCTACGCGGGCGTAGCATTGTTTATGCCTCGTTCACATTCCAGACGCACTTCTATGTAAAAACCGATCTGAATGTTTTCCATTCTCTATCTGGCCCTTATTCTCTATCTTACATGATATTTCTGGCCTTAAACGCGTGACGTCATAGCATAAAAAAACCCATCCTCTCTCTCTCTCTCTCTCTCTCTCTCTCTCTCTCTCTGAGAGAGAAACTGTCTTAGGGAAATGTGATAGGCTGATAATGATGATGATGTTATCATAATTATAAATTTAGTAAACATCCATAGTTTAAAACAATGTTATACAAAATGGTAACACTATATCGCGCTCAAGATCTTTCTAAAGCGCGATTGAAATAAAGGAGAGAACAAAATATCTCTCGGTGAAAACATTTGAACATGCGTCTGTAATGTGAACAACCCGAAAATGCTTATTTCATGTTTAACTATTAATGCATACAGAGTGTTAGTAAACAGAATACTGTTACTGATACCTACCTATCCTTGAAAGTAGTGGTGTGGTTATCAAGGGCTACTTTCAGAATATAATCCTATACAGAATTACAATTATATATAAAAATTTTGCTTAAAAAGTTGCCTTCATCATGATTTATGAGTTTTGTGTCAGACACTGACGAGAATCAAATATTGTTTCATAACTTACAGTAGAGCATAAACACGCAGACTGATTTACCTGAAACAAATGAATTACAAAATTAGACTTGCAAATCCCGATGGTATACAAAAGATGGCGAAAGTAGAAATGTTCTTTTTTTTATATATTTTAAGGTATAGGTTTGCATTTGACCGCGAACACTTCTTATGTTAAGAGATGATGCGGTCTACGAAGGAACATGCTTGCCTTGAAGAAACCGATTTGTGACTAGTAATTTGAAACACCCAGATTGTAACTATCGCGTAACAACCATTCAGGCAGTGCATCCCAAAGACCAGCAGTTCGCACAATAAAGTGGAATCAATGCTCTTCGTATGGGTTTTCAGAATATCAAACATAAATCGGTGTCGAATTTTTCGTGCCCACTGCGCTCTGGCAGTCCGATAGAAAAATTGGCAGGTTGGAATTAGATCATGCGGATCCGATGCATACTCTCCGAAATGTATTCGATAAAAAACCGATAAAACAGCAACTATGCTCCGCAACTTTTGATTTTTGCCATAGTGACTTCCATATTTGCGTTCACAGAATTCATCATGCCACAGAGCCGTTGAACGTACATTGTTATCCTAGGGGTAAAAATAACTTATGTAGTCCCGAGACGGGGTTTGGCGCCTGAGTGTAGCGAGGGCGCTAATAGTTCGAGGGTAAACACTGTCCTTTTCATTACGAATACAAGGGACCTAAAAATAAAAACATGGTAATTTTGGTACCACACTTATTTTAATCGTTTCAGGTGCATATAGGTGTAATAAAATTATTTATGGTAGAATTAAGAAACCTGAACATCCTTTGTTTGGGAACCCGTATAAAAACTTTTGCAAAATAGGGTGTAAGCAAAATTGCTTAACATTTTGTTATGAAGAAATATGAAGATGACCCCAAATTTTATGAATTAACCTAATTTACACGAGATTAAATAGGTATCTGCTTATCTGAAGAATAATCCTGCAATATAGGGCGGAAGGGCGGAGAAGCTACCCGCCCAAGCTCGCACGCGATAATCTGTTTAGTCGGAGCCTCTTCACGAAATTCGTGACCTATTAATGTGTTTTTGCATTACCAAGAGTTTTACGTTTTATCGATACGATAAATATTGTAATGGCATATTTAAAATGGTGTGCTGCAAATTTCTCATAAAAACGTGAAGTCGTAAAAAATTGTGGGAAAATAAACCTTCCATTCCATTGAGTCCTACGCTACTTTTGCTTTGTGGTCTCCACTCCATAACGCGTCTGTTTGAGGTGTAAGTTACGGTGGAGTGATGATTGACTGCCCCGGTGGCTCAGTTGGTAGTGAACCTACTTTCTGTGCTTGGGGGCGTGGGTTCGATTCCCATCTAGGACAAATATTTGTGTGATGAACATTTGTGTTTGTTCTATGTCTGGGTGTTAACATCTATTTAAGTATGTATTTAAAAATATATATGTACGTATATCAGTCTCTGGCAGCCATATTACAAGCTTTGCTTAGTTTGGGGTCAGATGACCATGTGTGCAATAATGTCCCAGATATATACGTATGGCCGGTGACTGAAAATTCAAAGTCGAAGATCGGGCTGGCCTAGGTCCAGCAGTGGACCAACGTGGTCTGAGTAAATCAGATCATATTTCCTTCAACGGTTTTTAGATTAACATAGACTTGCATTCATCTTGTATTGCAAAACAAATTGAATTCATATTTCATGCTAATGAAGTTTTGGCTGTCAATGGGTAAAGTATTATCGGAATTGATGGACTAAACTATTTTCAGTTTCTAATGCATCTTGAACACTTGTCTAAAAAGTAACCTCAGCTTAGAAAATGGGCTTGCGTGTGAAGCCAGGATGCATGAATGGTACGTGCATTGTGCATCTTTCTCAACCTGAGCAATTTAGATGCATCAAGTGCAAAGTGTGTATGTATTTCTTTATGTTGAAAAACTTATATTATAGAAGTCGTTTTTAATACAAGGTTTTCCACTATGACGATTTTCAATAATTAATATCCCGGTAACTGATCAATACACGTAAATGCCAAAATCCTGGCGTTTAAGTCTAAATAAATTAATGTTCTATCACGACTAGCATCCAATTACTAAAATTATAAATTTTTTGCTAAAATTTTTAGTTTTTGAATGACTCCCAGCGACACGTAGACATATGATAACCGACAGGGGCTGGAAACTCTGATACTCTAATAATATTTTAAAGGTAAATCAAGTCATACTTAAGTATATGATATCAAACTAATTAATAATATAAACTGGAGTAGTCTTCGATCAAATAAATAGAGGATATATTGCATCAACCACTCCTCCGTAAAACTCCGCCAAAACGCGCCGATACAGCAGTTTGCATTCAGTTACTCGTTACCTAGCAATGCGTAAATATGACGTGCCTTAAATAAATATAGCTAGTATGTATTAACATTCGTGCCACAATTTTCACAGCGTAAGTACGGCGCGATATCCTTTATTTTTTTCATCGAAAAAAGTAGTACACACTATTTAGGTATGTATTCAACTGATTTATCACATTAGACAACAGACATGTATGTACTCGTGGCTGAGAGTACATATTTCCCAAAAGATAATAAAATATCAGATGACATCATTCACTGTTTGCCAACTACTTAATGTACTTACCAATTTTTATTAAATTCGGTCGAGAGGTTTCCAAAAAAGTCGACTAGGTGTCGACTAGGTCGACTAGGTCGACTAAGCATGAGTGCTAAGGCTTATGCTTTGTTTTTCTTATATTTTTTGTTGGAATCTAGACCATTGAATGAATAATGCAAAAACATGGTGCAGCAGTGGCTATCTCTTGCCATATCTACTCGTACTATGATGGCGATGCTAAGGTAGCTATATCCATAAACCTGTCACGCCCAGCTTGTGCGATTGCACCGCACCTCTATCGATCCACAAAAACCCAAACCACGCCTTCGTGGCTTTGCATCGAAAATAAACAGTGCGACCCATCATTATCCATTCCTTAGGGAAGGAAACGAATACACACATTTTAATATCTCAGTTTCTCAACAAATTCCGTGATATTTAGTTTAAAATAAATGACCCATAATTATCAAAATAAAGACACTCCTGTGTACGCCTGTTTTTAACTAACTCGTCGGGCATTTGACCTAGTTTATTATTACCTAAATTCACAGGAACTATGTGTCCGACTCAGAAGTACCCAAAAACTAAACGTTTTTAAATGTTAGCATGGTGTCCCCGATAGTTTCAATCCGGGTGTCTTCAAGTAGCGAGTGAATCGGTTTCTTTTATGCAAGCGTGTTTCACCGTAGTTCGTATCATCTCTTAATATCAGGCGAGATAGCAGTCGAACGCAAGCCAGCAATTCAGTAAAAAACTTCATTTGAGAGTCAGTTTCAAGTGCAGGCTAGGTATATTCCCCATCTTCACAGAAACAGTTACTGTGGTCAGTCTAACCTGTAAATCATAAAAAGGTAAATATTTTCCTATCTAATGGATTCGGAATTTATTGCAATACCTACCTTATCATGTGGTATCTTTTCATATAGTTATAATACTGTACCGCGCCTCTATTATTCTATGGCCGGAACTGAACCGCGCCTTTGTGGCTTTGCCCGGAAATAAACATATTATCAGCAGTACTCATAAAACCGGTTACTGTGTTTATTAGTAATGGATTGGACAAATACGTAAAGTGATGATCATATTATCATGAAAATATAAAATTATTGTTTATGTCTAATTTGTATAGGATTATAAATACTTGAACATTTGTACTTGTGTGTAAAAGTACTAAAACTTTTTTTTCAAAACAATATGGGCTTAGTCTATCGTGATATAATACATATATAGACACAATCCTTACAAATCTAAATTTTTTTAAGAATTATTAGCGCGTCTATTCGAAGCATCTCTCAACCAAAATGCTGTAATTCATAGCGGCAATGCAGCTTCATTTTGGAAACGATACCTGTAGTTTGCGATTTTTTAGATTTGATTAGTTTTATGTTTT
Organism: Agriopis leucophaearia; assembly: GCA_949125355.1. NCBI lineage: Eukaryota > Metazoa > Arthropoda > Insecta > Lepidoptera > Geometridae > Agriopis > Agriopis leucophaearia. The sequence goes on from OX421262.1 coordinate 15,673,646, forward strand.
GGTGCTAGTTTGTATACAATTAATTTTGATTATAAGTCATTTTAGGTTTTAGTTTTTTCTATGTAAATAATACCCTTTCAATCTTGACGTATGATACCTTCAAATATAAATAGTTTGCCTTTATTTTAAGTATTTTTAAATTTTAATAATGTAGAAGCATTTTTTTTGTTTGCAAATCAATACTTGTTTGTATCTACGATTTAATTTCATTTGATCTTATCCTGTTAGATACAGGCGATATTAAAAATGCCTCGATGAAATATGATATTGAATTGTGTTAAAATCCTCCGGGACGTAAACGATTTACGGATTAAACCATATTCCGAGTTTTGAATTTTTGGGCATCGGTTTTTCGGGGTTCGCGATCGCTTTGAAATTTTTAAACAATCGTTTTGCGTCAGTTTTTGCTGACTAGAATATATTATAGAAGAGAGGATAAAAAAAAAATTGCTAGCTACGTAATACCGGTTTTATAACATACAAAATTTTGACTGCCTCGGTGGCTCAGTTGGTAGTGATCCTACTTTCTGTGCTTGGGGGCGTGGGTTCGATTCCCATCTAGGACAAACATTTGTGTGATGAACATTTGTGTTTGTTCTATGTCTGGGTGTTAATATCTATTTAAGTATGTATTTAAAAATATATATGTATGTATATCAGTTTCTGGCTGCCATATTACAAGCTTTGCTTAGTTTGGGGTCAGATGACCGTGTGTATAAAAAAAATAAAATAAGAAACACATTACCAAAGAACATAAAACAAAAATAAAGAAGAGAAAAATAAAGATAAAAGAGAGAGATAGCAAAGAGTTACTATCAATCGTAATTAACCATGTACCTACTTGATGGTATGAGTATACCTAAACGTGTTCTGACATTTTATTTAATACATTTATTTTTAACCAGTATTCAAAGTATTAAATGCAGTAAAAAGATATCAAGATAAAAAAGTCGTAATTTAACTTGCCGTCTCTTAAACCGACGATAAGAGGGACAGGGAGGTTCTCAATCTTAATTGGATTTATTGATTCTAGACGACGGACACATTCAAGGATATAGTTTTACTGCTACTTTGGGTTGGGTCCAACATTGATTTTGCGAAGAAGAAAAAAAACCGTTGTTTCATAAAAAAAATTCATCGAAGAAAGAAGTGTTGGTACCATAGTAAAAGTTGTTTATAATAATACTAATAACAATACATTATTTATTTCAGACACTTTTATGATAGTTTCATAACATTAAAAAAAACGAAATTTCCCTACCATATAAATCGAAAATACACAATAAAACACCAAAAAAGAAATCCTAATCTATATTTTGGTATGGATCCAAAATACTCAATTTGCACCCTTGTCCAATGCCGTATTATTGGGCAGTCTAAATCTACCAATAAATTATTTATTACAGACACATTGTAAGTCATTGAAAAGCATTTCATGTTAGTGTCATTAAAAAAAAAAAAAAAATATGACAAAATTCTCCTACTATATAAATCGAAAATACACAATAAAACACCAAAAAAGAAATCCTAATCTATATTTTGGTATGGATCCAAAATACTCAATTTGCACCCTTGTCCAATGCCATATTATTGGACAGTCCAAATCTACCAATAAATTATTTATTACAGACACATTGTAAGTCCTTATTGAAAAGCATTTCATGTTAGTGTCATTAAATTAAAAAAAAAAAAATTACAAAATTCTCCTACAATATAAATCGAAAATACACAATAAAACACCAAAAAAGAAATCCTAATCTATAATTTGTTATGGGTACAAAATACTCAATGTGCACCCTTGTCCAGTGCCGTATTATTGGGCAGTCCAAATCTATACTCCAGGCGAACAGCTGCAGGTGGCTATAAAAAGAAGCTCCTGTATAATAAGAATTGGTTTTGAAAACTTAAGAAAACCATAGAAATTTAATTCTATTAATTTTCTATGGTTTTCTTTTGTTCTATTAGCCACGCCGCACCTGGCACATCAGGGATGCCACTCACTTGGGCATGATCGCTGCGAACTGTATGTGCGCATCCGCGAACATCCACGATGCGCTACTGTAGCTGGCAGTTTCATCAGCGCCCTGAAGGCGTTGTTGTAAAGGATGCGAAGTGCGTTGATCATTATCAACGCACTATTTTTACATTTTTACTAGCGCATGAGTACAATATTATTTAGTTTGAGCGCCTTATTATTTAAAAGACAATAAAAAAGAGAGAATCAGATGTTGTTTACCGCCGTTAAAACATTATTGGGTACAAAACCGAAGCGATGATGGTTGTAGTAAATAATAACGAATAAGACAATCAACTTAGCCCCGGTATTGACCTACGTGACATGACGCTACATGAATTTTCTGTTCTGCTCTGAATGTTGCAGACTTGTGACTCTGGCAAGATGCGCGCCTGAAAACTTGTCATATGACAATGCCACGCCGTGTTAATGTTACTATGATTAGATGGGCATCTCAGCGTATTTTTGCTTATAACAGGACAAACCGGCACTTTTTTATTTTCAGTGAAAATATATCTGGAGCAGTTATGAGTGAGAAATATTTTTTGCGATATTCGATGTATCTATTTATGTCCCTAAAGCCATTTCTATAGATTACATAGATTTTTGCTAATAACAGGACAAACCGGCACTTTTTTATTTTCAGTGAAAATATCTCTGGAGCAGTTATGAGTGAGAAATATTTTTTGCGATATTCGATGTATCTATTTATGTCCCTAAAGCCATTTCTATAGATTACATAGATTTTTGCTAATAACAAGACAAACCGGCACTTTTTTATTTTCAGTGAAAATAACTCTGAAGCAGTTATGAGTGAGAAATATTTTTTGCTATATTTGATGTATCTATTTATGTCCCTAAAGCCAATTCTATAGATTACATTGATTTTTGCTAATAACAGGACAAACCGGCACTTTTTTTATTTTCAGTGAAAATAACTCTGAAGCAGTTATGAGTGAGAAATATTTTTTGCTATATTTGATGTATCTATTTATGTCCCTAAAGCCAATTCTATAGATTACATTGATTTTTGCTAATAACAGGACAAACCGGCACATTAACATAACGGCACATTATCAGCGTAACATTATTTCACAAAAGTCCACACTACGTCTTAGGTATCTCAAACTGCATAAAAAGGTTTAGCTTGAGAGCAAATAACAACATCCCTACACTACTAAAATGTTACTAACAATGTGAAGATGTTCAACTTTTTTCTAAATTAAAACTCTACAGTACTGTGTCTCGTGGCATCAAAGATTTTCTATAACTAGACTTTTAATACAGGGCGAATATGTTCAGACACTTTATCAGTTGACCACTACTGATATAAAAAAACACGCCTACTGATTCCACTGAACCTCACGTCATTTCCGACCAATACCGTAGGTACGCCATCACTATGCTTTATTTACATTTTGAACTGACGTTGAATGGGCCAATCAGCATTTAGTAACCCCTCACCCCGCCCCTCAGGTATTTGACTGAATTGTTTCCATCGTAACTACAAGTCTGGGCTACGTAGTAGCTATACCTAGTCTGTGGGTGGCATTGACAAAGTTTTAGAACTGTTTTGTTCTTACATTGCGTTCTAAGGTTGGAGATTACCTTCTGTCGCATCTTGAGTTGTAGATTTTCTTATCTTAACTTTTATGCCCTTGTAATAAAGAGAGATTGTGTGCACTTACCATATCTGTTAGATTGTCTAGAATTTGACAACGATGTCAGAATGACTGTCTTGTTTCGATAAGGACTTACGATTTATGAATTCCGATTTTTGAATGCGTTAACATAACATTAACATTAATATGAAAAAAAAAAACTATAAATGGAGATAAGCATGAAAGTGTTATGGCGTTTATTGCAGCGCAAGTTAAATGACGTAATTGTCAAAATAGTAATAACTCAGAGTCTAACCATTTGTTACTGTACGTAATATTTTCGTGTCTTATTTTTTGTAACTTCCAATATTACAACTGTAACTGTATTATCATATTACTGTAACTTAATCGTACATCTGTAACTGTATCATATTACTGTAACATCTATCATGTCATCATCATCTAACATTAATATGAAAAAAAAAAAAACTATGAATGGAGATAAGCATGAAAGTGTTATGGCATTTATTGCAGCGCAAGTTAAATGACGTAATTGTTAAAATAGTAATAACTCCGAGTCTAACCATTTGTTACTGTACGTAATATTTTCGTGTCTTATTTTTTGTAACTTCCAATATTACAACTGTAACTGTATTATCATATTACTGTAACTTAATCGTACATCTGTAACTGTATCATATTACTGTAACATCTATCATGTAACAAATATTTAAATCCGGCCAAGCGCGCTAAAGATTCCGAACCGAATCGTAAAAAGTTGTTTTAAAAAGACTTAGTCGGTGCGTCAACATCGGTGCACGAGTTCAACTCGCACTTTGGCGGTTTTATTAAAGTGACAATAATATATAGGTAGTACCTATGTAAAATTATATTAAGATAAGAGATTACATTTATTTGTAATTATGGCTTGCTTTGCGCGTTGGCTTTGATGTGAACACAGCAAGCGTTTGAACATAATAAATAAAATAAAAGATAAATTGAAAACAAAATTAAATATTGTTAGAGTCTGTTCAGGAAGAGGAAGGACTTGGATTGTAGTCAAATGGACAAATATCTCAATAAATAAGACGCAAATTACCTCAACAAAACAACACGATGATAGGACAGCTCATGATAGCTGAGTTTGTAATTTTTCAGATGGCAGAGGCAGATTGCCATTTAAAATTAGTAGTACTTTAGGCCAAGTTCACTCTCTTTTTGAACAGACTCTATCTATATATAATTTGTGACTTAAAGTAATAAATTATGAACCATTATGGCAAGCTGCACTAGAAAAACTAACTAGACTGATACACATTGCTCAATCAATTGTATTTCAAAACTCATGGCATGCGGCAGTAGTAGACTTAACCTTTATCTGATTATTTAGACTTTAGACAAATGCAATGATGTTAATTCTTCTATTTAATTAATGATAAAAGCAACACAGATACAGATTACAGCAGAATGAAAACCGCAGTTAAGATCACAAAGTCATAGGAGACGAAATGGGTGATAAAATCAGTGAGAAAACGAGAAAATACGATCTTGTCGCCCCTGATGGGGGTTGGGGATATTTAATATGTGTGGCTTTTATTATCAACTGTGTAAGTTTAGTAAATTAAAACAAAATATGAAGTTATTGTGATTAGTGTGTATGAGAACACTTTTATTCCGCATTTTTACAAGGACCTAAAAACTCTACATATATGCACTCAAGTTCATTTTGGGAGGCGGACAATAGGGCGAGCTCCCGAAGCCAACTTTGGGAGTCCACCATATTGGATTTAGATTGACGTCATTTAGCTAATCATGCATCGGAGGCAAACTTAAAAAAAAAGCTTGTTAAAATAAACAAATCCAGTTTATAGCTTATTCGTACTATGAGCCAATTATAGGACCCAATCTGGAAATGTCAATTATATTTTGTTTGCCTCTTTTTCATTTTTCCTCTAGAGCCGATTTTTCAATCCTCAGTGAAACGGTCAGATAGTTAACAAACCAATAAATTTATCTGTTCAATAAATTTACAGGTTTTACTGCGCAGATAACCTCCGACTATTGAAAAATTCAAAATCATGTTATCAATGGATTAAATCCTATCTGATTCATTAATTGAGGTTTGAAAAATTGGCCCTACAACGTAATCAAACTTCTTTGCACATTAAAAATATATTGTACGCACGTAATCAAGAGAGTAATCAAAGGAGACAAAATTAGGGCCTTAATGTCCAATTATCGTAGACGAGGGTTCTTCAATAAAAAGAAACCTGTTTAAAGAACGCTAATTATTACCATGCTTCAGAAAAAATAATTTAAACTAATTCAATTTATAAAAAAACCTTATAAGTCGCTCTCTACGGGTGCTCAAAAAAGTTTTAATTACCATATTGGTCAAGTTTACTCTCAAGTAAATTGCTTGCACTTACATCCCTTATTTATCACTGTGAATAAAATTCTTCTGCCATTCAACCAAGATGACATCAAACATTATTATTTCCTTGATTTAGATTTGGAACACCTTCCAAGTCTGGTATTAATTTTTTGATGAAATGATGTAGTAGAACAGAAAAAGAAGGAAAACAAGAGGGCCTACTTCCGGAGCACCGGAGCCTCCCTAGCATTATGTATGTCCTCTCTCCGGGCTGGCTTGGGTGGTCCCAAATCGTTACGTTACGTTGTCAGGTTGAAGAGCGGGCATTTTAGACCAATAATAATCCCATTTTGCGTAAACCAACTGCAGCTAGTTCAGCCACCGGGCTTCTCCAAGAAATCCTAGCAACTCACTGACTTCAGTGCAGACTATTCGGAGCGTGTTCGGTGACCCGAAGATGCAAATCCAACAGCAACTGTGCGGCCAATTCTTTAGCCTCCATGTACCAGAGGAGGTGTTTGTTTAAAAGGAGCTTGTTACATTTGAGGTTTAGGAGTCTCTCAGGCTTAGGAATACGGATGACTTCTCGATTTAGCTGCGGGAAGGCCTCTCTTGACTATTTTATCCAACCATCCACCAGCCCACTTCAGATTTCACCACAAAGCCCCTCAGACACCCCTGAGATCCTCTTTTAGTAAGCTCTTATACCGAAGCCTTCTATTATCCAGGGCAACCAAACCAACATTAAATCTAAACATTGTTTTTCATTCCAGTCTTCCGTCACAATGTTCATGGGATGTTTCGGAATTCTATACAACGACTTTATGGTGGAAATAGGGATGAACTCAACCAATGTTACTCTTCTCACAGGGTTGAACGCGATTTGCTTTGCTACGGCTGGTAAGTTTAATTTAGACTTTTTTATGTTTATTAGTGACGAAACGAGCAAGTCGCTCCCATGCTGGTAAGCGTCAAGCTTTCCCATAGTAGTTCCAGGGCCACCCAGAATTTAGAACTTCAACAGTTCAAAACCCACGCGGCAATGCAGTGCGCTCGTCACAACGTGATATTAAATAAAGATTCACAAAAAAAAATATGCTAAAGATTGAGTGATAATAATTCCAATTTTAATTTTTGTCTGTGTTTTGAAGAAATTTAAGAAACTTGAATTCACCTCAAAAATGACATTTATTCTCAAAAGTTCCACGGAAGACGATCTGTAACGGCACGTTTGTTTTACCACTTGTTAAAGCACGCATTAAATAAATAATTACTTATAGTGTTGTAAAAACAAAATTAAAATTAACCTTTTGATATTTCGAGAGGCTTTTGGTATTTGGTGAGTTAAAATACCGCTTAGATACAAAAGTAGGCGGAAACTCACCAAACGCACCAAAAATTCAAGCTAAATACAAAAACAAATTAACTTACAAATTAGTGCTACAATTAGCGTTCTTATCGCTAAAAGATATTTCATCCAGGTAACCACGCTTACCTCTTAAACTACAATTAAATAACTGGCTAACAGCATGTCGAGACACCCATATGGTAGGGTTCCGTAACCAAAGCCACATAATTGTAGTCATAGTTCAGAAATTGATGGTTATAGAAAAATTTGAACGAACGAAGCTCTGTGGACAGACAAATTTCAGAGATGTATCATCCAGACATAACATATACTTTTTATAGTTTAACCAGACAGAAAAATGATTGAAAAACATTCTTTGTTAAGGTCATTTTACGTCAATGTCAAAAAGTCAATGTCCTATGAGCTGGACGCCTTGAATTTATTACAGCTTTATCGCTGTTTCTCAAAAAGTCATAATTAGATAATTTTCGAAATAATTTTGAATGAAGGTTTTAAATATGACCTATCCGTATTGTCAGTTAAAAGTTTCTATTTAGAAATGCATGGGGGGGAGGAACTTTTCACCACTTTGGCGGTGATGTGATGTATCAAACCTTAACTTCATTTTAAAAGACCTTTTCAACGATACCCGAGAAAGTATAGTGAAAAAAATAATTTCATCCCCATTTCACATGTACGAGAGGCACCCCTAAAATTAAATATTATATATTTTTTATCTTTTTAAAATTGAAATCTATATTACAACTGTAATTGTGCAAAGTTTCAAACACTTATCTTAAAAAAATATAGAAGTTAGAAGGTTCAAAAAAATTCGGACGGATGGACAGACAGACAGACCGACAGACTGACGGACAGAACGGATTTATAAGGGTTCCTTGTCGGGCTACGGAACCCTAAAAAGGGATTGAGGTGGTCGGGCACCTCGTTTACCTTCGTTAATTCGCGCGTTGAAGGTTTTTCTGAAGTAGGTTAAGATATGTATAATATGTTTTCAGGATTCCTCACGAGCTCTCTCCTAAAGATGATAAGTCTTCGTAAGCTCTGCTTCTTAGCAGTACTCTTACACGACATGGGTGCTATCGGCATGGTATTTGCTACATCTATACCTGTGTTTTTCCTCTGTCAAGGCATTTTTATGGTGAGTACCTTTAAAATAGATGTTAGGTTGAAATTAGTAACAGCAAGCAGTAGATTATTAAAAGAAAAAGAAAATATTCAACTGACTGAAATATCCGACTTCAGAGGAGATAAAAATTGGCTAAGAATTCCTTTAAGATTAAAGCTCTAAAGTTCAAATTTCGTACCATCAATATTCGTCGTAAATACCGAGTTTCAGAAAACCTACTGTGCCTACAAGCTATTTGCATTCATTTCTTATTTGTCACAATTTGTTTCGTCGTACTTGTCTAGAAAAGCTAGTGATTTTTAAGTAATATATAAAAATGCTTTTACAGGGAATTGGCTTAGGAATAATTTACAACTTGTCATGCACAATTCTCAACGAATACTTCGTGAAAAGAAGAATGTTCGCCTTCAGTGTGGTGCAGTTTTTTATCGGTAAGAATATCTATTTTTTAATAGTTTTTGCCTCCCCTCAATGCTCTGCAAGATGGCTCGAAGTAAGTTGTTGTTATGCAAATAAAAGATGTACCTAGTAATACCCAACTACCCGATAAAAACAATAAAAATGCAGTAGACATGTATCTAGAAACATTGTTTAGTATAGCAATGAGAAAGATATTTGGTTTAAGAAGATAAGCATAGATAAATAAATTCAGTATACCATTGACGATTTTTATAAGAACTGGGCTAATATAACTTTTTCCGATGGTATGTGTTAATGGTATGTTATTGAGACGATGCGATATATTACGGTGTGTCTCAAAATTAACGCAAGATTTAAATAAAATAGACAACCCAGTGTTTTTCGCTGGTATGTTTTTTTAAATTGTGTTATTAAGTACACAGTTAGGGGTGTGTGTGGAAAATTATCATCAAGCAAATGGCCTCCAATGCTTTGCTGGCACATATTTGTTGAAATTATCCACGACTTTTTTGCATTGTGCCTTAGTTTGGATTAGTTATTGGAGATTCCGACAGCGTTAATTGTTTAAGTACATCTGGCACGAAAATGTTCATGACAATATCTTGATTTCTACATATATGAGTATAAGCCAAATTAAATTTTGGATTCTGATAGGTCAAAACTGCGATTCCTTGTTCATTGTTACTAAACAAATTTTAGGTTTATTTTACCTGCTGTTATTAATCATTTAGGTGTGTTGTTTTAATAATCATCATTAATTAATTATTCATTGTCATAATACATAGTGTGTGTACACTATATATGTTTCTTTATCAACAACATCTAATCTACAATAATGTGAATGTAAACGCAGTTGAAAGAAATCTTCACTGTATTTGCTTGACACAGAATTGAGTAAGAACACTATAGATTCATTTAAGATTTGGATTTGTTTCACACAAATATTTCTGAATTTTAGCTATAAATGGAATGTTGGCTCCAATGTTCGTCAAGTGGTCCCTCCAAGAGTTCGGCTACCGAGGAACCCTCCTGCTAGTGGCTGGCATCATGCTGCATAATATCCTCGGAGTGATACTAATGCAGCCCGTTAAGATGCACTTGAAACGAGTTGAAGTTTCACCCATCGCTGGTAAGAATTAAGCACAAGAATATTTTTATGCCAAAGTCAAGAAAAATAAGTCACTGTCAAGTTCAAGTAATGCCATTATAAAATGGTAAACTCTCAGTTCAGAAAAGGGAATAAAGTTTAAAGATTACAGGTTTAAGACTAAAGTTATTATTCTGTGAGTCTCAGAATAGTATTAGTTCTTATTCTGAGTGTAAAGTCTTCACTTTACCCTCTTTTTCTCTTTTTGTCTACTTTTTAGATAAAAAGAAGTCAGAATCAATATTTTTATTAACTGGATGTTAAAAAATATTTTTACAGAAATGCAGCCACTTCTGGTTGACGAAAAAAGTAACATCGTACCAACAGTCAAATTGACTGATGAAGAAAAAGGAACTGAAAAACTGGGAGGGAATGTAAATGAAATAATTATCAAAGATGGAAAAAAAACCACAATCAGGTAGATTTCTTTTTATGAACTGTTGCATAAACAGGCTTACTTAAATATATATTTTTGTCAAAAGATTAGTATAAGTAATACTTGTATAGCTTTACTATGCTTTTGAACTCCACACTTATTATATTCCAGATTTCTCACATTTTCTAGGATCAAATAGTAAATAGGACAACGAGTGCATAATAAGCCATTATAGCTGAGAAATATGACAGCATAAGTCGAAAACGGGGGTGGATATTTCATTCGAGGATAAGATGGGTTTTATGCTCAATTTATATATTCGGCTTTTCACTTTAATTGCGAGAAAAGGAAATAATTATATTTTATGTAATATATCTTTTGTTAAAATTAAAACTATTTTATGTCTTAGTCTTTAATAGTATCCTGATCTATGGGTAATATTAAATACCCAGACAAATTTCTTACAGAAAATATATTACAAACTGAACCTTTTTAAACAATTTAAAGACTTTAAGACTTACGGTGTGTGGATTAGAGGATAAAAAGCAGTTTTAGTCCGCTTACACCGGGCGAAAACAAGAACTTTGCGAGCATGAGAAGTGAAAAGAAATATTATATCTTATAGTATAGATTTAACTACAATTTTATATCTCCGGCAACTTCACGCAACACATAAAATATAACGTGAAGGATTGAGGAATAACAATTTATACGTGACTGTTTTATTTTACGTTTATGTTGTTTATTTTGTGCTGATTTTTTATTGACAGTGGCTTTAATAGGGAGTCATCTACAATCGTTTTTTTCAGGCCGTGATGTTTCGTGCTTGTCTTGGCTGTGTTGATCAGTGCGCAAAGAACAGTAGTGGATTTTTTAAATATGCCGTGATCTATATTCCGTTGTCTAATTTGTAGGTTTTAAGTTTGGATGTTTCCAGAAGATCTAGTATGAACGTTTGTATATGGCCTTTTAATAACTTTTTTCAGGCGGGTTCTTGCGATGTTTATAGACATCTCCTTTGCAAAGAAGTTTGTTTTATCGTGTGCATGTGTGGGACCGGCGATTTGTACTTTTGCTGATAGCACATTTTCTCTTATCATGCCTCAAGCTTTGTTCGCATTGGACTGGAATCAGGTAAACATAAATTATATAAAGTCCAAGGCCTAGATGTTTTGTTATTAATATGTATAATAATACATTTTTGTAGGATAAAATTTGAATTGGTGACAATAATGCCTTGACCACCAATTTGCGAAAAAACAAATTATGATTCTGTTTTAAACCATCACGGTTGTTCACTACAGTTATATATTTATTAGCGGGATATTTATCCTATTGAGAGCTCCAACCATAACTTTATCATGGTAATTATCCCGTTATAATAGTATAAATGTATTTCGATTGTTTTGTCAATAATGCCATATCCAGTAATTTTTTGCTATTGGCATCTTGTGTTGAACTTAATACAAACCCTTTCCCTGTTCTTTGGGTTCTGTAATATACTTTCATTTCTGGGTCCTAGCTAATGCTAAAAAAATAAAAACCGTAATTTTATGATCGTTTTCGTATTCTTTTAATTACAGGATAAAGTAGCCTTAGCTATATCAACGTATGGATTCGGAGATTTGGCAATGAGGACCGGATTCATCTTCAGTGGAAGGTGGATGCTGAAGATTGGCACGCAGGAAATCTACGTCATCGGGATCATCTTGGCTTGCATTTCGAGACTGTGTAATGATAACACTCATAGCCTACTTGTCTATATCTTCTTCCCTGTCGTGTTTACCAACAATCCACGATTGTACTCGAGAGGGCACATTCATCACGTTTTTGCTGTGAATCCAGGCTGTCTGTCATAGAATCTTGACAGATGTCGGTGGTGTGACCACCACCGTAAAGTTGCTAGCCTATCGGTATTTTACAGAATGTACTACGGCGAGCGTGCACAAGAACTGTACAACCTAATAATCCCATTACCATTCTTCCATAACAGTACCAGACGCACTACAAAGAGACACTCTCTAATGGTTGACATTTTATTCTACTTACTAGGCGTTCTCTATCCTTTTTTTAACCTAACAGAAGAGTTGTCGAACTCCTTACCTGCGTCTGTTTGTCTTTCCGAACAGGTACAATCTTCCTATTGCTGCATCTTCGATCCCATCATCGCTTCCCATCAGGTGTGATTGTGGTCAAGGAATGAGTAGTCCGTTGTAAAAAAAAAAATACGCAAAAGATAATAATTTATGAAAAAATACTTTGAATTCTATCACTATTGAAAATAATGACCCATTGACGTCAATTTTGCTTACAATTTTTTAAGCTAAACTAAATTATAAAGCCGTAAAAATAATGCTATCCTTTTCACATAAATACTTAAGTATATTGATATAAATAGAGATCTACATCTCTCATCAATGTTAGTTTTTTTTATGCCATAGGTGGAAAACAAGCAGACGGGTAGCCTGATGGTAAGCGATCACCGTCGCCTATGGATACCTGCAACACCAGGAGCATCACAGATACGTTGCCGACCCTTAAAGACTCTATTAACAGCCCTTTTGAAGAACCCCATATTAAAGCATAGTAAATAAATATCAGATTAGGTAAGTTTATATAGTAGTACAGAATCGATACTTATATTAAGTGTAGTAAAACCCCTAAATTTCGAATAAAAATACGGAAATTATTGGCGTTAAACCTATTTAAAAAAATCTCAAAATATATATTTAATCTATGAAAATGATTACAGAAAATTCTGGCAAATCAAAAATATTTTCGAAGGGGAACCGTCGCGTTTCGAATAACTTGATTACCGACTGCCACCCTTCGCACCAATTTGGAAAAGTTATATTTTTCTAATTATGTATATTCGAATATTTACAATGAGAAGACAACAAACACAAAAGAATAGGTAAAGCTACAACAAACAACAAACGACCTAAAATAATTCAGAGCAAAGATAATATTTCAAACAACGTGATTGTTTGTTTGAAGCTTTGAGTATGAAGATAGTTCGGAAGATATTGAAGGGCATATGCTATTAGTGTAGGTACTTTTTACGTCGGAATTAGATTTGCTATGTTTGTTTTGTTTGATAAAATATAAAGCAGTCGGCAGACGTTAAAACGTGTTTCCTAAGTAATTTCAAATTGAGCTGATGTTTTGATGTGTTTGAAGTGAATTTTGATAAACGGCCTTTTCCGTGTTTAGCAGTCGCCTATTAAAATGTTTGAACGTTTATCGAAGGTTAGGTACTGGATCTGCGATGTGAGGTTCTAATTGGTGAGGTTATCGGATGCTGGATTTTTCTCCACAGGAAATTGTAGTTTTACATTTTTACGTGTCGTAATCGGTCATAACTTATAAAATATTTTAGATTACATACCTGCGTTTCATTGGTTTTATTCGCGATTTTTAAAGTCTTGAATTGTGCTGATTCTATGTGTCCTCATAGAAACACGTCCAGACTATTTCCCTACGAGAATTCATTAAAATAATTTCATTCATATTCAAATCCATACCAAATCGATTCCGATCTGGGACTTGGTGATAGTTGGCAGAGTATATTTATTTTAATTACATCTTCAATACTGGGAAACCTAGTACGGAGCTAATATTATTGTATTATTTATTTTCTAAGATATTAGTGCTAAACTCGGTCCAAGCATTTATATGATCGACAACTGTAATAACATTTATTTAGCTGTTATGAAAAGCTAAATAAATAAATAAAACACTGTTTTAAACTATCACGGTTGTTCACTAAAGTTAAATGATTATTTACGGGATATTTACCGTGGTAAGGTTGTGGAAGGAGCTCCCGATATTTCGGCGCAGTTACATGCACCATGTTCACGGGAAGACTGAACATGAACGTGAACATGGTGCATGTAACTGCGCCGAAATATCGGGAGCTCCTTCCACAACCTTACCACGGTAAATATCCCGTAAATAATCATTTAACTTTAAATAAATAAAAAACTCACTGAAGTATATGTGTTACAGTTTTACGTTTAAGAATCTAGCGAAAGTGATTAGAATTCGTAGAATTAATTTATCTTTTTATGATATTATTGCAGCTGTCAGAGTAAATGAATGCTTGGACCGTATTATGCTAGGAGAGGCCCACGTACATCCAGCAGTGAATTGATGATGTGATTGTTATTTTCCAGGCATGCTGTGGTCTGAGAACGAGATTGCTATATTTTTCTACATCTCCATCATGGGTGTCGCCCGGTGCTGCATGGTCGTGCTCATGACGATGGTAGTCTCCGAGGTGGTCCCCGCTAAACACTTCACGGAAGCCATGGGGTTAAACATGCTGTTTTGTGGTCTGATTATGCTCATTCTGGGACCGGCTATTGGTGAGGATCATACTGATTTCATACATTCGAAAGTTGTTGTTGTTCTTTTTTGCGCAACAGCATATCAACGGAATGGCAGGATTTTAAAGATTCCGTACCCTAAGGGTGTAAAAGGAACCCTATTATTAAGCCTACGCTATCTGTCTGTCTCTCTGTCCTACCTTTTAACGGTTGTAGGTATCTTTCGAATCAATAGCTAGTTGAAATTTTCTTCAATAATGTGTGATGTTACCGCGGATTAATTAAGTAAAAATGATAACAAAGGTAAAAGTATGAACCAAACAAAAAACGTTTTTTTAACTTATATTTGTATTTGCTATAGTATAAAAACGGTAATACGTACAAGCTTCAAACTTGGCACGATTATAGTAGACACTAAAGAATAAGTTGAATAACAAACAAATACTGGCAAAGTGCGAGTCGGTGTAAAATTTTTGTTTACCACCACTTCTCCTACTATTACACCGAAGTATCATCATCGTCGGGCACAGTCAATACTTGGATGGGTGACCGCCTGGGCGTGATGGTGCCTTTCTACGCTACGTTTATGTACTTTAGTGTTTAACCATTTATACGGTGGTACGGAACCCTCGTAAGTGATATTTTATCCTCGAAAAATTTACGGTCTCTCAGGAATTTTCCACACGGCTAGAATTCTAACAGTCAAACTATTTCACTCTATCTGCGCCTTGCGGTTTCACCTTTAGGAATCTTTCATCTTTTCGGTGATATTATATCTATGTATTAATCTGGGGTTTCTCTGGGATCTACCTCTGTGCTATTAATCATCCAAATTCGTTCAGCCGTTCATCATCATGTGTCAGAAGACGCCCACTGCTGAACATAGGCCTCCCCCTTTAACCTCCACACTGAATGACATCCCGCCATCCCATCCACTGAATGCCCGCGACTCTCAAAATGTCGTCGGTCCATCTAGTGGGAGGCCTACCTACGCTGCGTCTTCCGGTTCGTGGTCTCCACTCAAGAACTTTTCTTCCCCATTGGTCATCAGTTCTTCGAGCGATGTGGCCTGTGTCACTTCAACTTGCAGATTTTAATAGCTATGTCATGTGTGTTCAGCCGTTACAGAGTAGAATATACTATGTAATACAATATAATATGTATCATTAATTGATAACTACAATTACTTGCCTAATCTAAATCAATTGTAATTATTTTAATTTAAAAATTTATTTTAACTGTTTGCATACAAATAGACGAAAAAAATAAGTACGGTCAGACCACCTTCTGTCTAAAGCAATAATGACGTCATAGTAAAAGAGAGGAAGAGAGATAAATGTAACGTAATTCCTTGTCCTTTTCTCTCGATAGTTTGCCGCACCAAATTCATTCAACTGTCAATGCCAATAAACTGAATCAATTGATGTAACTCTTGACTACTTATGATCAGTTATAAAGAGAAATATAGAGATCTTTCTCTTTATAACTAATCAAAACTTTATGCAAACTTTTTCATTAGAGTAATGGATAATGAGTGATCGCTATACATGATTTTATTTGCAGGTGCCATACGGGATCTCACTGACAGCTACAACACGGCATTTTACCTCCTGACGTCTTGCTTCGCGATAGTAGCTTTGTTCTGGTCAATAGAGCTGTGTTATAAAAAGAACAAAGACAAGAGAAAAATACAAAAAGAAAACTTAGAGAAAATCAAATTTATTCGGTTAAATAAAGGAAAATGAGTAGAGTTTAATTGTTTTTATTTCGTAAGCCCGTAATGAGCCCCATGTTACTTTGATTTCGATGAAGCCGTAAAGTTTATAATTTGTTATAATGAAACAATAGAGACGTAGGTCGCCCGGATGCGGGCACCGGCCAACGCCCCATCTTTTTCCTTCTGTTCACTTTGTTTCATTGCTACAAATGACTAAAATAATTACGACGTTAAGAAAAGTGCGGATACCTTTGATTTGAAGCAAACACATTTTTTTATTTAATAATAGTCTAGCGTTTGACTGCCAACTCGCCTGATATAAAGCAATGATGCTGTCTATGATGGAGCTCATGGAGCACGCTTGCCTAGAAGAAACCAATTTTTCTCATGATTTGAAAGATGAAACAAAAGTATGTTTTTGGTTTAGCTATCTGCGAGAGCTTTTTGGTATTACAAATAACTAATAAGTGCATTTGCAGAAATTACAACTTAAAAAAACGGTATGAAAATAGTAAAAACGTAAATGGTATGAATTGTTATGACCACCGTATGGTTGATATTCCAAAACGTACGATGCGCTTTGATTTCACTTTTATTATGCGAACTGCCAGTCTGTGGAATGCGCTGCCTGAATGGGTGTTCCCCGATAGTTACAATCTGGGTGTTTTTAAGTCAAAAGTGAATCGGTTACTTCTAGGCAAGCGTGATCCATCGTAGGCCGCATCATCGCTTAACATCAGGCGAGTTGGCGGCCAAGCGCAAAGATAGATAGAAAGATAGAAAACTCTTTATTGTTCACACCAAAAATTATACACGTACATAAAAACAACTTAAAAAACTAGTGAAACAATTGGCGGCCTTATCGCTATAAGCGATCTCTTCCAGGCAACCTTAACCTATCTTACAAAAAAAAATCGTTATAGCAACTAAAATAATGTTCATCAGTTGTAAGAAGATATAGTGCCTGATGTAAACTAGATAGTTAAATTCAAGTTGTAGCACCTGGACCTAGTTAGAGATATAGATAATTCATTTGCACAATACGCTCAGAGAGTAAATCATACACACATTTAAAACGCATAGCACAGTATTAGTAGTATCATGTTTTGCCTCGTATAAATCTAGACTGATGTAGTGGTAGGACTCTTTGGTGTTCCGGATTGAAGGGCGATGTTTCCAGCGAAATAACAGGGCACACAGAGATTTGACATCTTATATCTCGGGGTGACGAGCGCAGTGTATTGACATCCAGGGTTTTGAACTGTTGAAGTTCAAAATTCTGAGTGGCGTTGAGCTGTTATGGGCAAGCGTGAAGAGCCATCAGGCGAGCGACTTCGCTCAGACCTAGAAGATTACCAAATTTCACCTTAATCTATCCAATGGAGTGGGAACATATACTTTTTTTTTAATGATACTTAGTGACGAGACGCGCGAAGTCGCTCGCCTGACGGCTCTTCACGCTTGCCCATAACAGCTCAATGCCACTCATTGAACTTCATCAGTTTAAAACCCTGGATAGCAATGCACTCCCCTCGTCACCCCGAGATATAAGATGTCAAATCTCTGTGTGCCCTGTAATTTCGCTGGAAACATTGCCCTTCAATCCGGAACACAGTAATGTTTGCACACTACTGCTTGGCGGTTGAATAACTGGCAAAGGTGTGGTACTTCCCCAGGCGGACCCCTGCAAAAGAGTCCTTCCTACCACTACAATGTAAATATTCTAATGTAAATATGTGCTAAACTTCTAAATCTGTTGTCACTTACAACGGTAATGGCGCAAAATTTCCATGCGTCTTTGAACTAGAAACTTAAAAGGCTATTGGAATTTTTTGGATTTAATTAATTTTATTGGTTGCAAGAGTTTGATAAACATCATTAAAATGTTTAATATTAATTTGTACCAAATAAACAAGACGGTGTTCGCTTGAAAGTCAACATGTTAGATTTTAATTTCCGGTCGCAAGAAAATTAATAGAAACTAGCTGTTGCCCACGACTTCATACGTGTAAACTTTCTACCCCATTTTGTTCCCGTTTATCGGCCACTATAATATAATAAAAGAGTAGTTTTTGAGATTTTGTGATGAGTCATTCAGTCTGTTACTGAGCGGCAAGTTCGCTTTTATAAATAGGTACAGATTATTTTCTAATTATTTTCTATGTATCTGCCTAATAATGCTCTAGCTAGTTTTAACAATTAACTAACCTTATAATATAGCTACTGTAAAATCCTACAGCATCAGCAGTTTTGGCCAACCAGATCTTGACAAATATTTTTATCCAACTGCCCAAGAGGGTAATATTTTTTTGGAGATGGTGCCCGCGCGGTAGCATTTGTGGTTTACAATCTGACAGCACCCGGTTCGATACTCGGCCCTGCACCAATTACTTAAATAGTAGGTACTTAAATAAACTATGTGCTGTTTCGATACTATCGCTCAAAAACGGTTAAGGAAAAACATTGTGGGAAAACTGGTGTGTGAAAAAACCTCAAAAGTTCAAAAACATGAGCAACCATCAACGTGCTTTGGGCCAGCATGGTGGATTAGGGCCTATCCTCTCTCTGAGAGAAGGCCTGTGTCCCAGCAGTGGGAAAATGATAGGCTGTAAAATATGTATGTAACGTGTGTATATGGAATGTATGTTTGTCTCTATATTATTTTCTATAGCCTGAACTGCGTGGTGTCGTTAGGTTCGTCTCAACTTTGAAGTGTTATAGAAATATTTTTGCAGGCGGGTTTTTCATTTTGTTTTGTTATCGTACTAGATTCACATAATCAAACACACGATGTAAATTAAATAGTAAGAAAGAGTTCCTTGCGCCATTTTTATTTGTTTTTTTGTTATGATTAGCTGCGCCCCGCGGTTTTACCCGTGGTAGCCATTTATTTATTTATATACATACAATTGGGTGGGCAGTTACAGGGGACCCCAATTCACCCATGGATAAAAGCATACATATTATATTTATCTACCTTTTACCTAAATAAACCTTACAAAAAAACACAATAATTAAAACTTATAGCCATAGTTACTCCATACTTAACATCAGCTATATGCCAGTGAAAGTCCCGTCAAAATCGGTCAAGCCGTTTTGGAGTCCATAGGGAACTTACACACAGTCATACATATATCGATTTATATATATATAAAGATTTCTGAGATCTGAGCTGAGTACCAGTTGGGTGTGAGTTTATTCCAAAATTTAAATTTATTGGGTAATTAGATGTCTTCTATTTTTTAATAGTATGTTATTGATAGACGGCGTTTGAGCGTCATCTCGCCTGATGTTAAGCGATGATGAGGTATATGATGGAGTACCTACGCTTGCTTAAAAGAAACCGGTTCACTCGACTTAAATACACCCAGATTGAAACTATCAAGGAATAGCTACTCAGGCAGCACAATCCTCATTCTAGCATTCCACATGCTTTTAATATTGCGTAGTTTAACACAAAATAACAAGATAACCAAATTTTATTATGCCAGATTACTTCTACCACGTTTTTAAATGGAATATACGTGGTAACTGGACTGTAGGTTCATGTCCTATTATTTATATAAAATATTGCGCAATACTTAAAACGTTACACTAAAACCTTCATCTCCGCGTCTGCGCATAGATTCCAGGGTCACAGAACCTAACACAGGTAAATACAAGTCCAGCACAATGACGAATCACGAATTTTAATTCAACAATCTACGGTCCTAATTATCGTCAAATATAATCTTAAATTTGCTGTCTCATTTACGCATGTGATGGAACTATGGACACCTGCATCACTAGTTCTATTTATGATACTCGACAAAATCTACGGAACAGCTGATATTAATTATTGTGGTTTTATGGTTGACCCCATAGTAATGATGTTGTTCATAATGATGAGTATAACGGACACCATTTGGCTTAGTACACTCTTTCCGCGTAACCTTGTCTAATTGGAATTTAAAATAAACTTCAACATAATGGCATCCGCAAAAAAAAAAAAACTATTCCAGATCAGCAGAACTAGTTATGCGCCGGCCGATGTCCGGCCGGGCAAGAATACAAACATTCTAAGATTAAATGTTGGATAAGGTACGGAACTACTATTTTATACCCAAATATTTGATGGAGTAATTACATCATATCTACCGGTTATAAATTTTTTTGTTGTTTGTCTCGCTAAAACTCGAGAATGGCTGGACCGATTTGGCTAATTTTAATCATGAAATATTTGTGTAAGTTCAGGGAAGGTTAAAACGGTAAACGGCTGGACTGATTTCGATGAAATTTTGTGTTTCTGGAGCGGGTCACGTTCACGTGGAAAGCATATAATGTACATACATATTAACACCATAAGAGTCCAGTATAATGACGCATTCCGGGCTCTTATGAAGCTACCGCGTTACTACAGTGTGTCAAGCATGTTCGCTGAGGCAGGCGTTCCTGACTTCTTTGCCGTTATATCCTGGGTGGCTTCATTCTGGCTTCGCTTGCGTCATTCCACTAACAAAATTCTCGAAGCTGTCTCTGACGATTTAAGGAGCCCAATGTTTAAGCATTGGGTCTCGGTTCACATGGATGGTAACAAAAAATTATCCAGCTCTATTATTCTTTTTAGATTTTTGGTTAGCGTTTTAGATTTACACTTAGATTAGGTATATTATTAGACGAGCGCCTCTTTACAGCGTGATATTATTTTATTTTTAGTTTTTAATGTATGGGTCAAACAAGTGCCTGAAATAAATTATTTTTGTTTTTTTACTTATAGTAGTGAGGCCGAAGGCCAAGCTCTACGCCTACGAAGTAGCGGGTATCAGCTAGTGATTAATAATTTTGAACTGGTGCTCATTAATAACAGAGTTATTTAAATGGTTCTATTGACGTAAGAAAAACTGGTTTAAAAAACAACGTTTTATGGTAGGCTTAAGATTAGAACTTGTGGCCGAAGGCCTAGCAAATTCTTCCCAACGCATCAGTCTTCGGATGAACTTGGATAAACCAAGGTCATCGTCAAAGAACACGTTGCTCCGAAACCGGTTACCACTAGCTAGAGATTGTTCGAAAGTAAAATTACCTAGGAAAGGCAAAAACAATTTTAAGAGTGAGGCCAAGAGAAAAACACAAAGGGTGTACTAAGCCTCAAGGGATCCATTATACTCATAATTTTGAACAACATTTACTATGGGACCTACCCTGAAATCGCGAAAAATTTAACAGGTGTTCCATACATTTTGTCGAGTGTCGATGACCGTTTTCTATAGAACAGCGGATTTTATTTTTTCAGAGTTGGACCCATTAGTTCATGTAATATGGACCCAGGAATTATTGACGCCTTTTGGATTAGTACACCCTTACCGCGTTACCCAGTATATCAATGAGAACCTATCTTAAAGTTACTTTATACGCACTGATAAGGTTATTGTAGTAACTATTAATATTAGTTATTATTTCTCAACTTTACTCAATAAAAAGTTAAATTGCGCAAAATTGTTAACCACTACTTAAAAAAGCGTATAAAACTTGTAAGTAATTAATTTCTCATTAGTTTATTGAGTAAATCAATCGATTTAATGTTCGTCAAGATGTGTTACGAAACTATTTCATAATACCTACTTATACTGAAAAAGCATCGTTTAAATCAACTAGGTACACCTATTAGATTAATGTGATTTATGTAATGGTTAATTACTGTCTATTTGATAAGCGATGTAGCTTGTGCAATGTGCAAGTTGTTGCGATACGCACTACAAATTAGATTATGCTTAAGAGTGCGTTCACCGACTCCAGTTATATCGGAGGGGTTAGTAAAAAAAACTCAAAAATTGTATTTTTTACCAACTTCAGAAAAGGGGGTGTGTAAATTCGTTTGTATTTTCTTATGTTTGTTCAAAATCACTGGAAAATTTGTTTACTTTGATGACATATAATTTGTCATACAAGTAAACGAAATTGCGTATTTTAATAATTTTGAAGTCGGTTTTTTGTCCTCCATCTGCTATAGAATAAGACATCAACACGAAAGTTGCTTTATACTAATTCTATTCTTCAAAATAATATAAAACAATGTCACACAATAGGTTTCTGGTTTTCTATAAAAGCTGACCGAAAACAAAACCAAAACGTGTTCAAAATTAAGGAAGATATAAACATTTTATAGTCTTGCTAGACTGAGAGCGCACTATACTTACTAATGACGTCACTTGTAAGTACGCCATACAAACTCCATACTGACGCTCAATTACGAGAAAGGGACAGAGCATTTCTTCTTAATCCGAACAAAAACTTTAAAAGCCCATGTCTCAGAACATTATTAGCCAATTTAAATAATTTCTTCATGACATTTGATTATTTTATTTCATTAAATTTTTAACTAAACAAATATCTGTCCGATTAAATTCAAGTTTCTCTTATTTTTTATCGTTATAGGTTAAGGATTGAAACAATCTGCCGGCATCCTTGTTTCTTGCGAGATATAATCTGGGCCTGTTTTAAGGCCCATAGTGAATAGGTAATCTTCTAAGTCTTTATGATTTATCTTCGACCACACCGTCGCTTACCAACAGGCGAATTGGTGGCCAAACGCAGATTATCACGATAGCGTTCTACCAGCAGCAGATTTTATTTCTATAAAAACTCGTGAAAAGCTAGGGTGATTATGGTTGTAAGGTGACAAAATATGACGCAAAGCAGGCGATTTCTTGCAAAATGTTGGTGCTGACATAGTCGCAAAGCGACTAAAGCACCGAAATAATTTTAATTTAAAAAGAGTTTTTAAAAAGTAGGTATATGTTCTTAAATTTAAAGTAAAATAACACTCCGTCACATAAAATAGGTATTTAAAAGACTCATAGCCCAACGTTTTTTACCTCTTCTGTAGGTATGTCCCCTCCATACTAAGGTAGCCTGGAAGAGAACGCTTATTAAATTGTTTTTGTCTTATGTATTACATTTCTAGTGTGAACAATAAATAGTTATAGTTAATAGGCGTTTGGTTCGTTAGAAGTAAAAAGTTTAATGAAAAAGCCATGGATAAATGTAACACGTGTACTAACGAAATTATTTAAATCGTCAATAAAGTTCCGGTACTAAGCATTGAAAGCTTTTGGAAGGGATTAAGAAGGGATGCCTTTCCCGCAAAGTATGAAAGTTGAGTCAGTATGGAGTTTGTGTAGTTTAGATTAATGACGTCATTGAGCTCGCTGTCTAGCAAGACATTTAAATGATTATATCTTCCTTAATTTTGAACATATTTTAATTTTCTTTTTACCTTAACGATCTGTACAAGATTTGACAGTTTTCGAAAACTTTTTTCGTTTTCGTATTGTTCCGTACATTTTAGTAAAGCGCCTCCAGCGGAAACGCGGAGAAACTAAAATCGGTAGTAATCGGCAGTATAGGTTGCTTCACTAAAATACGAAAAAAGGTTTCGAATAGCTTTCAGACCAGCAATGTATGGAACAAAACGAAAACGAAAAAAGTTTTCCAAAACTATCAAATCTTGTACTGAACTAAAAACAAAATCACTGGCCATCACGATTACAATACAATCAAGGTTTTAAAATGTTCTTGAACAAAATAAAGAAAAAAGGCGTGTTTTTCATTTCTCTTTTCACAACTGGTCTAATCAAAAGTTATTTTCACTTTTAGTTTAGTAAAAATTGAACGAGTATAATAAATACTTTCTTTCTAGTAGTATATCTTTATATTGTCTCGCAGTAAGTGTGAAATGTATTCCTCTCGGGGATACAGGTATCTTCGTCTTGGGCGTGCTTGAATCCCGAGTGTAATGAAGGATTCTATTTTTAACTCCTCTGTGATTGGTTCTATTTGTGGACAGCTTTTTTACAAGACAATAAAAAGTTATCAGTCCGGTAGCATAATATTGTAGGAGTACATTGGCTGTTTATTAACTGTGCAAAAAACTGGATCAATTTGGTAAAGAGTTCATAGCTTTCAAACGACTGAGTATTTTTTTATCACACAGACAGGCTTCAAACTTATAAAATATATCTTTTCACGTCGGGTGTTAAAAAGTTATGCCGTGTTTGAGGCACATTGCGCAGTAAATATAATGTATGAACACCAGTCTTACCTAAGATTTAACTGGCTTAGAAAGTCTGACAGTCGAAATCGCAACATTTCAAGTGTAATTTATTCAATCAATCGAATATTTGGGCCTGGCCTTACCTGCCAACTTGACTTTATGTAATCTAATACTTACTTACATTATTAAACCATACATTACTAAAATTATCTTAAGTCATTCTATTTAAAGCTTCGGATGGATTATGATCTTTTCATGAAAATATATTTATACAAGGCAGGAGAATTTCAATCCTGTATGAGGGGTTCCGTATAATTTTTTTTCCACAACGTTACGGAGAATGAATGCGTTTGAGGTAAGAAGTTGTGTGTTAGTGTTCACGTATATTTATTTGTATGGCTGTTACAAAAAGACTGGACCGTTTTTTTAAGTAGGATTAATTATTGTAGTCCTTAACTCTGTTAAAACAAAATCTGTTGAGTTGTTTAAAAGTTATGGCTTTTTTTAATTGATCCAGTGTTTCTGCACAATGCATAAAGCAGACAATGTACCGCTACAGCAAGTATAGCCCTATTTAGGATTATCTTTATATATCAGGAACTTTACTCATAAGAAAGCTCAAAGTTGCACAAAGAGCTATGGAGATGGCTATGCTCGGGTTTTCTCTAGGAGATCGAACCAGAAATGAGGAGATCCGTAAACGAACGAAAGTTACCGACAAAGCCCACTGGATTAGCAAGTTGAAGTGGCAGTGGGCAGGGCACATAGCACGCAAAACAGATGAACGATGGGGCCGAAAGGTTTTCGAATGGAGACCACGGACCGGTAAGCGCAGCGTAGGTCGTCACCCACAAGATGGACATACAACCTAAAAGAGACCGCACGGAAACGCTGGACTCAGGCCGCTTCCAACCGGCTCTTTTGGAGATCGATGGGGGAGGCCTATGTCCAGCAGTGGACGTCCTATGGCTGAAATGATGATGATGTTGATCAGGAACTTTTATCGATACAAGGAATTAGTAATTAGGGCCCCCGCACTACGCGGAGCTCTGGTGCCGCAAATAAAATCCTCTTTAAAATATATTTGTTTACCTTCTCGTAAAGTAACTCATGTAATATTTCTATGCCACTGGCCCCTAACTATTTATCATGCAATATCTCGTGACGTAGTGTCAATAATTTTAGCAGAGTACTTTTCCCTAGGTAATGTCACATAGGTAATGTCGCGTTATCAACACAGTAAATAAATGTAATGAGATTAACCGTTACGACTCCTACGACCCCCGTTGGCGAGCGGAAACATCTCAGATAACGTGATGTTTGTTGTAAGAAACCCCGTTTATGTATTCTTTTCTGCTTATTAGGATTTTGGCGTCTCACGTCTTACTATGTCAAAAGTATTGAAATATTTTCAAGTTTTACTAAATATCGTCAAACAAGTCAGTCACAGAGTCCAGCAAAGCAGGTCAAAGGCAAGTCAAAGTCATGCCCTAGTAATGGGGTGGAGTTTTTACTAGAGGCTTTTATGGAGTTTTAGAAACATCACAAAAAGATCTGTTTCACCTTTTTAGCCGCCGACTTGAAAAAGTAAAAAAAAGTCAGTTCTCAATTCAGTTTTTTTTTTTAATGTTTGTTACCTCAGAACTTCTTCGTGTAAAAACCGTTTTTTTTTAAAGGATTTTAGATTGGTCCCATAGAAATTTAATGGAAATCAGTTCATTAGTTTGG
The DNA here is from genome assembly GCA_949125355.1 of Agriopis leucophaearia. NCBI lineage: Eukaryota > Metazoa > Arthropoda > Insecta > Lepidoptera > Geometridae > Agriopis > Agriopis leucophaearia. Next base: position 15,699,878 of record OX421262.1, read on the forward strand.
TTTTTAAATAAAATATAAAAAAAAAACAAGAGTTGCCTGGAAGAGATCGCTCTCAGCGATAAGGCCGCCGATTGTTGTACTAGTTGTTAATTTGTAGTGTGAACAGTAAAGAGTTTATCTATCTATCTATCAATCAAATAACAACAAAATACGAGTATGTCATACAAAATTGCGTATTTGCAAATAAAAATTTGAAGTCGGTTTATTAAATTGATAGTTTTATTATTATGTCACTTTCTACACTTGAGCACGTTCACAAAATAATAAATGCACAATTATTACACATTAACTCACGAACATACACAAGTTTAGAAAAATAATACAATGAGGCGACAATGTTGATCAAATAATAATTTAATTTGATTTAAACACTGTTTTAAACAATCACGGTTGTTCACTAAAGTTATATGAAGAGGGTAGATCGTTTTGTCTGTACCTAACTTTGAACTTTTTCACCAACCACCCGCATTATTCAGTCTTCCCGTGAACATGGTGCATGTAACTGCGCCGAAATATCGGGAGCTCCTTCCACAACCTTACCACGGTAAATATCCCGTAAATAATCATATAACTTTAATTTGATTTGTTTTTATCACGTTGGCTCAAAACTTCGAAATCACGTTACTCTATTACTGGACTGTCTTGACAAGTATACTATTACAAAAAAATTGTAAATAAATCTATCAGTAATCAGTCGGCCGATAACTGGAATTTGATACTGGACCATTGACAATTTAGTGGTATGTAGAGTTGTAGACCATGGGGTGAAAACGTTTTTTTTAATATGCTACTCCACGGACACAGGGGTCCGTGACTTTCAGAATACTGTTTTTTTTTTTTTTTTTTTTTTTTTTTTTTTAATTTATTTTCTTTATACATAACAATACAATTTTAAATTAATGTTGCACCAAAAAACCACAGTTGGTTTGAGATGGCTTCTAATCTTTCTAATACTGTAGCAGAAAGGGCTATATATAAATATATAATAGTCTATAAGGAAAAGGATGGGATGGGAGTAGAGTGGATTACGGTATGGAGTGGACGGATGCGGGACTATATCGGAAAGGGTGAGACTGAACTAGAGTGGAGGATTACGGGACGGATGCGGAGCTAAATCACAAAAGGGTGGAAATAGAGTAAAGTGGATTACGGGACGGATGCCGACTTGGGTCGGAAAGGGTGGACCTGTATTCAAGAAGATTACGGGACTAATGCAGGACTGGCACGGTAAAGGTGAGACGGAAGAAGAATATATTACAAGATGGATTCGGGCCTGGAGCGGAAAGAGCGGAACGGGAGTAGAGTAGATTGTAGGACGGATGCGGGTCTGAAGGGGGGGTGGGAAGGGAATGAAGTGTTCATACTACGCGAGCGAAGCCACGGGCAACAGTTAGTGTATTTATAAATTTATTAACGTGTAAGTTGATAAAATACTTTGCATGTCATTTTTAGAGGTGACATTTTATTCCGTCACGAATAAAATGAGCATAGTAACTGGCCAAGCATGTGTCAAGACACGCATATGGAAGGGTTCCATAGCCAAAGCCATAATAATAGTGGTAATATTCATAGTTCAGAAATTGGTAGTACAGAACAATCGAATGAACTTAGCTCTGTGGATCATCATAACAGTGATGATACATCTGTGAAATTTTAATATCTATTTCACCCTTGAAATACAATTTTATATTATTAATATACCTACTTTTCAAATTGAAATTTATAAAATAACGGTACTTATGTTTACAAGTTTTCATGCACTTATTTTAATAACGGATTAGTACGGATGGACAGACATAACGAACTTATAAGGTATCATATGTATTACTACGGATCACTAATAATAATTTTACATTTAAAAAAACAATTTTTTTATTGAAGTATGTGACATAATTAAGCGAAAGACCAAATATCAAAATTCTCCATTCCATTAAACACAGGGCTTAGCACAATGGAGAAATACAATTGTACTCGTAACATTATCTCAAAGAACATTTAACATGCGCACGCGAATCAATAGAGCGTTATTTTAATATATTATATTATAATAAAGTGTGGCATGAAATAGCATGATTGGTGAACAAGCACGCTGAACTTGTTCAATCAGGTGGATATCATGCGGAAATGTAGTAGGTATGTGTCTATAAGGTGTTAAATACAAATTTCGAACGGTGGACCGCTGCAACAGATTTTGGGTCGATCATCTTCGCACGGACCCTCTACCTAAGATGACGTGCCGATAGAAAAATTAGACAATCCAATTATTGTAATCACGTTTATATTCCGGTCTTGCTATATCGAAAATATTTTCACGGTGCCTCTATCGCGTACTTGCTCTATCTTGTTGTTCGCGGGAAATCCGAGGGTTGTATATTTACCGTTTAATATATTACTGTATCCTCAATTAAAGTGTTATAATTTAAGCCCTAAAATAAACAGCATCTGTGCAGTAGACGATAACAAGAGATTTGTGGACCACCAAGTGAGTTGATATATATATAGAGGCTCTATTGAAGCCGGTTCAATAAGGTTGAGAAATTGAAGTGAAAATGAGTGACAAAGAGAAAGGAAGTGTTTGCAGTGATCAATATGAAATGGTACCGCCGGAAGGAGGCTGGGGTTACCTAGTGTGTGTCGGGTTGTCAGTCATATTTGTAAGTATTATTTTAAATTCAATAAATATCAATAAAAAAACCGACTTCAAAATTTGTAAATACGCAATTTCGTTTACTTGGATCTTGGATGACATATTATGTCCTGTTATTTTGATTAAAAAAACTACTAGCTGATTTTGATGAAATTTCTATAGGACCAATTTGAAAGTAGGTATGTCCCTTCAAATAAAAAAAGACAATCGAATTGAGGTCACACCCTTTTTGAAATTAAAAGTATACAATGCAATAAACAACTTACCATTTTTTTTTTGTTAGTGTCAAAATAAATATGCAAGGTCAATTCAACAAAAAAACGTCATTAAGTTAGCATTGACTCGTGTAGCACATGTAGAGTGCTTTTCATGAAAGAAATCCCACGGCAAACAACGGGACCAAATTTCCATATTGTAATTGTCAGGTGTTTTTACTGTTTGGACGCTACTGAGTTTTTTTTATTAATTGACTGTCTTTAGAGGCATTACGGTGCCTAAAATGGTTAATGAATATGCTTGAGAAATGATACTCTTAGTGATTGATACGCGATGACAGTGCCGCGTCTGGGGGCTTTCATTCATGAATAGCACTCTACATGTGCTCCACGAGTCAATGCTAACGTTTTTTTGTTGGATGTAAGATGTAATTCATATTTTAGGGGCATATGGATAAGGAACTGGTAAAAGTAAAATAAATGTCCGATTGGAATTTAGTTTTTATGGGCGCAACGTAAAAAAATCTAATATAATGATATATCATTGTAACAGTAAATTTTTTTGGCACCGTAGATACCTATATCTTTTTTGTTGCTTAAATAGATCTAAAAAAAGGTGACCAGCAAACAAAAGGATTCTATTGACATAGGGCATATTCATCTTATTTACACTCCACTAACCTAAAATATAACAAAATTTAAGTATAAAAATATAAAAAAAAAAGTTATTTTTTATGTTGTCTGTCTAGGCTTTTTTGGTACAGCATTCGGTACGTCCGTTGGTGGTACATTGTTTTTTTTTTTCAGCATCTTGAAGATTTTTATAAATACTTAATTGCTATGCCACGTTAATTTTATAAAATATTTTTGGTGCTTGCACGCTTATCTTTATAGTCTGGTCTTTTCCAAAAGTCGTACGAAATGAATTTATACAGATGGAACAGAATATACCTGCCATATGCAATATATATATATATATATATATATATATATATATATATATCACGGTTGCCTGGAAGAGCTCGCTTTAAGCGATAAGGCCGCCTGTTAAAAGCCTAGATAATTGCTGTAATTTAAAATGTTATCCTTGTTTTTGTGGTTTTCATAAAGAGTTATTGTATTGTAATATAGCTAAGACTTATATTCAAAAAACATTATCTACACTAATATTATAAAGAGGAAAGATTTGTACCTATTTTTGTATGTTTGTAATGAATAGGCTCCGAAACTACTGAACCGATTTGAAAAATTCTTTCACTGTTGGGAAGCTACACTATCCCCGGGTGACATAGGCTATATTATATTTTGTAGCGAGGCCGAAGGCCGAGCTTACACTCGTGCGAAGCTGGGGCGGACGGCTAGTGTGGTATAAAACGACAATAGAAAGTCGTCCAAGTTCCAAGGCTAAGAGGCAGCAAAAAGCGTGCCTATCACGCGTGTTCACGTTAAACTCGCAGATGCGGGCGCGGCAGTCTTGGCAAATTCGTATTTAAACGCCAGGCGTTTGCGCTGGTGTGACTTTGTTAACCGAAATAAATAATTTATTTAGTAGATGTTTGTTGTATGCTGACAAAGCGGGGACCTGGAGATCTTTAACTTTATACACAATATGTACCAACTTTGTAACCCAGGCTCACGAGCTCAATAAATTGAATTTGAATAAATTGAATTTGCATTTGAATACATTTAATTATATTTTTCACTAAGCCTGTTTTTAAAGCACCTCTCCGATAGACTATTTGTTATAAAGACGTCGTTAAATACGAGAAAAGCAAATATTATTGAAAATTCTTCTTTTCAATAGAGCTTTCAAAACATTACATTGAAATAGTAGATACAACAAGTCAAAAAAAAAACGAGAAACTAAGTTGGATCCCGAGAGCAGCGAAGGATTCTAGAGCAGAATCTTCCTCGCTACGCTCGGGATACAAGGACTGAGATTTTTTTTCCACGAGTTATGGTACCTATTATAGCAGAGAGCGACACAGGGCTTTGTACCGCACCCCGCTCCCCGTCTCCCGCAACACGTCGACTCCGTCGCTCGAGCCGCGTGCGAGCAGCGCAGCGCCCATGCGCAGTCACCATGTAGGTAGTCACCATTAGCTCCGCCCGCGAACGCACGATGCTCATGCGTCTACGAACGACACTTTTTACCTTTTTGTTTTCCTACTTTTTTCACTCGCTTGCACTGTACCTTCAGATTTCATTTTGATTCTTTATTAAACGGCATTTTTTATAGTGAAAAGGGAGTTTATATTACACCCCCGCTATACTATTCTATTTATTACCATTGACTGCGAGAAAATAAAGAGTAGTATTTTCCAATGATAACATAAAACAACCACGACCAAAGAAAATAAACTAACTAAAATTGTGTATTTTTTTCTTATTTTAAGTTCGATACCTCAATGAAATAGCTCCATTCAGGCAGCCATTGTAAGTACGTTAGCTATTTTTTTTTGTAACATTATCATTTGTAACATAATTCGTGCTTGTTCCAAATTTAAAATGTGACTATTCTACTATACACTTCTACTATATACTATTGTATAATTATATACTTTCTCTGTGCGATTAGCTGTTATGCATTAGTAATTATGAATCTAAGTTTTGGCAATGTGAAATCTGTAAACAAGCCAAGGCCGGTGATCATTGTTTTATTACAATTTTATGTTTGGGAACACGATATTAACCGCGGGTATTTGTCTTCAAGTCGCGAGTACCTAAATCGGTTCCTTGCCTGGGGCCTTACCCCTAGCTTAACTTTTGCGAGCCAACTGTTAGTAGGTACCTGATAGGTACCTAAAATTAACCAACTCATTTAAGCTGCATCGTTTAAAAGCGTCTAACTTGAATGAACTAAAATCCGTTTTACTATGCGTGTGATTGTGATTATCGTTCATTCAAGTTAGACGCTTTTAAACGATGCAGCTTAAATAAGTTGGTTAATTTTAGGTACCTGATAGGTACCTACTAAAAGTTGGCTCGCAAAAGTTAAGCTAGGGGTAAGGCCCCTGGAAGGAAACGATTTACTCCCGATCGTGCTCTTTAGTAGACCGCGTCATCGCTTAACATCAGGCTAGGTAACCAAACGCAAGTCAATTATTAGTAAAAAAAAAAACATCAGTCATAGGACTGCACGTCAGAGATGAAAACTTGAGTAGTAATTCACCTATTCTACAAGAGATGGCGCTGTTTTAAAACTCACGCCACTGTGTATTATATATTCTGTGAACGATGAAGCGAGTTCCATGATTATTGTTGACGCAAAAAGTGCTAAACACGCCTAAAGAAGTTTTCACTTCAAAAATGTTTGATATTACAGCGTAGTTACATGCACCATGTTCACAGGCAGACTGAAAAATGCGGGTGGTTGGCAAAAAATTCTAAGTTCAGTGCAGATAAAAGATCTACCCTCTTTCTTAGTCTTTTGCTACAGTTATCACTGAAAGTCAAACCAAAGCCTCGATTAAATACAACACTGTATTACTGCGTATTGTGCGTATTATTGACTTTTTTTGCTAACCACTTTGTTTTCCCGTGAAACTGGTGCACGTAACTGCGCCGAAATATCGGAAGGTCCAGCCACAGCCTTATCACGGTAATAAGTCATTGTAGGTAGGTATTATTTTCCTAAACATGTGTATGATTGAATTTTGATGAGTAATAATGGTGGATTATTAGTTTTTAAAGTGATATAACGATATGAAACATATTATATTATATGTGTTTTATATGTATTTTCGTGTGGTTTCCAAAGTCTCCACCACTTTACGAGGGTACGGCTTGGACTTGGCCGTGACTTATTTTGGTTAATTCTGACTTTGACTACGACTTTGTGACGTAATTTAATAAAACTTGAAAATATTTCAATACTTGGCACTGGCAAATGCATACATGCGACACCAAAATCCTCACAAGAGGAAAGGAAAAAAAAAATGACTATCTAGGTATAAAAAAAAGATAAAAAGAACTGTTTAAAATTTGAATTACCCGCCATACGTAAAACGTATCACCTTAATAGCATAATTATTGTTTCCAATAGCTAGAGAATCGTTTACGATGTATCTACCTAATTATTTATTTACTTCGGTCAAGTATTTCGAACTCCGTACTTTTCGAACTATTTTGCGTACTGCGATTATTTTTGAAGTCGCTTCCTCCTGGGCCACACCTTATATAATAAGCTAACCTACATGTTTTACCATCAGTTTCACTGTTCAGTGGCCCTAGTACGAGCACTTGCGAAAAAGTATTCGTTCCGTAAACGATAGCAAAATGCATGAAAAATTTAACAGCGCCTCTATCGGACGCAAAGGGAAACTGAATTTTTCATACATTTGCTATCGTTTACGGAACGAATTCTTTTTCGCAAGTTCTCGTACTAGCCCCACAGATATAAATTTAACTATGTAAATAATCGGCCCCAAAGGTTCTCGAATGGAGGCCAAGAACCGGTAAGCGCAGCGTATGACGTCCACACAAGATAGACAGGCAACTTGAAAGAGACTGCAGGAAATCACTGGATGCAGGCCGCTAACAATAGGCCGTTTTGGAGATTAATGGGGAAGCTCTATATCAGTAGCGGACGTCTTATGGCTGAAATGGTGATGTGTAAATAAAGCCTTAGAACTAAGTACGTCTACGCGTATACGATGGCTGCAGATGCTTCATCAAATAGAACGCGTAGGTAACTGGCGCGTCGTCAAGGCGTTTTAGTGTCGCGTATTTCGGTGTGACGCTATCGCGTTGTTTGACGCGATGTTCTACAACGTACATACCAGAACGGACTAAATCGTGTACACAAATACGTCAAGCAATAAAATACAACTCCACCTCCTGACATCGCGACAGAGCGTATCCGAATTGAAGAGCACAAGACAAAGCAACGCTAGTACCTACGAAACGCAACAATGCCTTTGGCCCTAGTCCGAGCACTTGCGAAAAAGTATTCGTTCCGTAAACGATAGCAAAATGTATGAAAAATTGAACAGGGCCTCTATTGGACGTAAAGGGAAACTGAATTTTTCATACATTTGCTATCGTTTACGGAACGAATACTTTTTCGCAAGTTCTCGTACTAGCCCCACTGGGCGCGCGTTACAGTTCGACACTACGTCCACGTTCAATTTGACGAAGCCTTTATAAACATTTGTGTGAAAGTGCGCAAATATTTGAGAATATTTATTCCGAACTTAACTCTGTAACGGCTGTTTGGATATTATACTATAGTAGTTACATAGAAAAAGTCGTAGCATATATGTAACCAGAGTACAAGACAGGATTTACACAGAAATAATGCTGTATTGCACTCATTGTGACTAACATACGAATTTTTAGCTAAAACAGCGTACGAACAATTTCCAGTCAGTCACAGAGTGTTTCACGACTGGGTGAATACCGGGTGAATGCCTTGTTTCTATGTTGCGAATATAGAGCGCGGACAATGCATCTAGATTAAAAACCTCACACTGTATATGCTACTTTTTCATCATCATCATCATTTCAGCCATAGGACGTCCACTGCTGAACATAGGCCTCCCCCATCGATTTCCAAAGGGATCAATTGGAAGTGGCCTGCATCCAGCGTTTTCCTGCGGTCTCTTTTAGGTCATCTGTCCATCTTGTGGGTGGACGTCCTACGCTGCGCTTACCGGTCCGCGGTCTCCACTCGAGAACCTTTAGGCCCCATCGGCCATCTGCTACTTTTTATCCTAAAAAATGTATATTTCCAGAAGATATCTAGCTCAAAATGAAGAAAATTTATCTAGCCAGTTAAATTTGCAGCCTCATAAATTTTTGGGCCAGTATTATAGATCTCGCAATGTATTATAGTCCCTAAAGGTGATAAATAATTTAGCTTGATTTGATTATTTAAAACCGTTTTCTTTTGTTCTAGATAGCTGGCACGGCACATCAGCCAGTATTCGGATTCATATACAATGACTTCCTAAATGAATTAGGAGTCGGCTGCGGGGCAGTTACGGTAGTTTATGGAGTATTTCAAGTCACAGTTGCCATTGCTGGTAGGTACGAAGCCAGGGTTTTTTATTTTCTATTTTCCTTGGAGGATTTTGGCGTCGCACCACTTGTGAATTTACTATAAATATTATAATCATCACACATTACTCTGAAAAATGCACAAGTTAAGAAAAATAATACAATGAATGAAGCAAAATGTTTTTATCACATTAGCGCCAAAACTCCCAAGTAGTTTAGATTGAGATGCAGCCTATATACAAACAAGGTTTGTTATGTTCGAAGGATGTAGTTTTGTTTTGCTATGTTTTAGCATACGTACGATTAAACTGCGCAGCTGTTGAAGATGTTTACCATTTTCCCATGGAGTGTGTCCATCTATGAGAAGAAATTTGTGCAGTACTTATAAATTAAATGTATTAGATATAGGATTTTTTCTGAGCGTCTTGGCGGCGCGAACATCTAGCGCAACTAGGGCTTTCTATCAGTCTGCTTACGGGCTATTTAAGGATAGACTCTAGGACATAAACTTGGCGATTCCTATGACATTTAGTTTTCTGTTCCTATCACATTTACAAAAAAGACCAGACTAAAAATAAAACAAATGTCAAACTCCCATAATACTCATTATAAATTTGATTACTTTGGCTATAGTAAAACTTGTTAATTATTATTGATTTACGATATTTTTACGTTAGAAAAAGATAAGAATCAAATTATATACAAAACTTATTCTACAAATATTAGGAAGGTATCTAAACATGATAAGGATCAAATCAGACTCAAGTTTTTATTATTTGTGGTTCCTATGATTTTAATCTCATGTAAATTAATGTCTACTATTGGAAATTTATCGCGATTATTATTACTTGCCTTTATCATGGTTATTATACTTGTTTATGAGTATTTAGACTTTAAAATCTTTAAAGACTACGTATCTATATTGAAAACAAGGCTCAATTGGCTGCCAAAAAGCTTGGTATCCTATCGAAAGTGCGACGGTACTTCACGTCGGAACAGTTGCTTACACAGTACCAAGCACAAGTTCGGTCGTGCATGGAGTACTGCTCTCACCTTTGGGATGGATCAGCCAAGTACCAGCTCGGGGAATTGGAGTCAATTGAGAAGCGTGCCAAGAGGCTCATCAGCAACGAAGCCCTAGTTCAGACTAAGCTTCTTAGTCTTGAGCATCGGCGCAAAGTTGCTAGTCTATCGGTTTTTTATCGGATACATTCTGGAGAGTGCGCATCAGATCTGCATGATTTAATTCCTTCCTGCCCTTTTTTCTATCGGACTGCCAGAACGGGCACGAAAAATCGACATCGCTTTATGGTTGACATTCCGAAAACCCGTACGAAGCGCTTTGATTCCACTTTTATTGTGCGAACTGCTAGTATGTGGAATGCGCTGCCTGAATGGGGGGTGTTCCCTGATAGTTACAATCTGGGTGTTTTCAAGTCAAAAGTGAATCGGTTTCTTCTAGGCAAACGTGATCCATCGTAGGTCGCATCTCGCTTAACATCAGGCGAGTTGGCGGTCAAGTGCAAGTCTATTTTACAAAAAAAAAACTATGTGCAACAAACAATAGTTATGTGATGACCATTTGTGTTTGTTCTATGTCTAGGTGTTAATATCTATTTATTTATTTAATACTTTATTGCACACTTACAAATTAATTACAAATGCACAAATGGAGCACTTAATGCTAAACATTTTCTACCAGTCATCCACCAGGTTGTTTGTTTGAGTATGGATTTAAAATATATATGTACGTATATCAGTCTCTGGCAGCCATATTTGCTTAGTTTGGGCTCAGATGAACATGTGTGCAAAAATGTACCAGATATTTATTATTATTTTAATACTATTTTAAAACGTTAAGACGTCACTCTCTAAATAAATAAATAAATAATTACACGACGTTGTAAAAAATTACGAAAACGGATTGTGAAACAATAAAAACCAATTTTCAATGAACTTAATTATGCCAATCTTTCGCGAATCAAATTATCATTTAAAAGAAGCATTTAAAATTGTTCAAAGTAAATTGATTGATTGATTCTTAAAATGGCTCATTAACATTAATTGGGTTATGGTGTATAAAAAATTTCATTTCAAGGCAATTTTTTTTCCTTTTCAGGATTTTCAGCAAATATAGCGTTAAAGAGGCTATCACTCAGACAAGTAGGTCTAATTGGAGCGTTTATATACACCTTAGCATCGTTCCTAGGAATATTTGTTGTGTCTACAACACAGTTGATAATAACAAATGGCTTCCTACAAGGGTTGGGAATGGGATTGCTCATTCCAGTTTCCTACACAAGCTTTAATGCATACTTTACAAAGAAAAAAGTACTCTACTTAAGTTTATGTAAAGCATCCATTGGTTTGATAACAATGGTGTACCCGTTATTCATAAAGTTCACGTTATCAGAGTACGGGTTCAGAGGGACCCTGGCGATTATCTGTGGGATATCTATGCACAGTATATTTGGAGCGATTGTGTTGCATCCAGTTCAATGGCATATGGTAAAAAAACCAAAGTCCTGCGAGAGAATAGTTCGTGAGTATACAAACATTTTTCCACACGGTTTTTGCTTTAAAAATACAAACACCAGTCACTGATTTATGCTACCTAAATATAACATTTTCCATCAACTATAATATTTATTTCTCAATCTCTTTTAGTGATTCCACCAACGCCTGCTGTAGACCAAGGAAAAGACCAATTCTGTTTTACAAAGCCCTCAAATGGTTTTAAGTTGGCGGACAACAGCGCAAGATCTGTCGAAAACTTATACCAAATCGCAAAGACGCCTAAATCAGACCTTCTTTTTGTTCCAAAGTTAGATTCACGACGATTGAGCACCCCTGTTGTCCTGATTCCAAGCGAATCAAAAGACAGCAAATTCAGTTCGAGGGACAATGTTTACCTAGAAAATTTATATAAAGCAGCATCCATGAACAGTTTGGGAAACTTCGGGGGTATAGCCGTTGATCCCATGCCGATTATAAAGAACAAAGAAGGAAAATGGTAAAGTATTATAATGGAAATGTTAGAATTAGAAAAGCCAAATGTTGTTTGTAATCTAAAATCGCAGAGCGTCACCCGAATACGTAAAGAACTCGATGAGGCAGACGGAAATTGCCTTGATATTTTAGCCGGGACTTTATAGGGTTCCTCATCCTGAGGAATTCTTATGGTTTTACCATGTCCGACCAAATATTCCGAAAAACGCGCAAAAATACTTTGCACGCAAAAAACTCTTTTTCATTCATTTATAACATACCTACCAAACCCGTCTAAAGATCAGGTATTTACCTAGATTCCATAAATATTTTCCTGTCTCTGTAATTTTCAGACTACTGAAACGACAATCGGCTTTTGATGCTGTAACTTCATATCTAAAGTTTATTTTTATTGAGATTAAAAATTTAAATATTTTCAGGACTTGGTCAGGCGATTGGTGGAGGCGTCGGCTGTTCAGAATACTGGCTTCTATTTCGGACAGAAATTGAGCATTGCCATACAACGTGGCAATGCCGCCAGCATTCTGGAGAACTTTCCCTCCACTAATGGTCTTTTAGTTTAAGTTTTTATATCGTTATTTTAAGTTTTAGTTTTTAGTTAGTATTTTAAGTTTTGTTTAATTTTCTGTTTTTAAATTGTGCATAATAAAGTATAAAAGATAATATTTTCAGGCAGACGGTAGCAGAGTTCCTAGACCTCACTCTTCTGAAAGATTTGGTGTATGATAACATCGTTGTTGGGATGTCCATTGTCTTCTTTGCTGACTTGACATTTTTCACACTCGAACCTATATTCCTTGACAAAAATAATCTCAGTCGGGTAAATATAAATTTAAACTTTATTCTTAAAATTTTGTTAGTAAAATTACATATATGCAATAAAGTATTTTCAGCTTATCTCGCGTCGTGAAGCTTGGCAGAAACTTCTTTGTATTTATTTTTCTTGTATTTAGATTATAATTATTATATTTAGTAATTATAAGTTAAAGTTATGTGATTATTTACGGGATATTTACCGTGGAAGGTTGTGGAAGGAGCTCCCGATATTTCGGCGCAGTTACATGCACCATGTTCACGGGAAGACCCCAGTCAGTCAGGTTCAGTCTTCCCGTGAACATGGTGCATGTAACTGCGCCGAAATATCGGGAGCTCCTTCCACAACCTTACCACGGTAAATATCCCGTAAATAATCATATAACTTTAGTGAACAACCGTGATGGTTTAAAACAGAATTATAAGTTGTCTATTGCAACCATTGCATTCTATGTTTAAACCACGAACCTTGTAAGTGCATGGTTTGAACTATGAAACAAATTAACTTGTACAATGGACGTGACATGTCGCATGCCAATTTATAATTACAAATGTCACATTGATTATAAAAACTATGACAAGTTAAAAAGAATGTACCTAAATTAATTAATACAATTTTGTAATAGCTCAATTTATACTACAAAATTACTATGTCCTTGCGTGGTATAAAGTAGGTATTGTAAATGCCTGCAAAACAGTTTAATTAATGTTGCTGCTTCTAAAACAAGTTTTTTATAATAAACAATATAAAAAATATTCGGTCGCTGTCGTAAAACTTTATGGCATAATATTTATATATCGTATAGATTAAAAATATTATCTTCTATGATAATTTTATTATTAAGGCGTTAAAAATATTTTCAACTGACGACATAATATATTATTATCTTATAATATATTATGTGAAATTAATATGAAATCAAAGTAAAACCAAAAATTTATAAGGGTTCCTTGTCGGACTACGGAACCTTAAATAGGTATAGTTTTTAAGTTTTGGTGTTCCAAAGCTGTATAAAATGTAGAAGCCGTTCTGCGAATATAGATAGACAACCTAAGAAACTGAATTATGATAACATGAAACACAAAGACACGAGAAAACGAGACAAAAATTCAAAAATTAATAAATAAGTAGGTACAAATGTATATGAAAAGAAGCAAAAAAAAAGCCTTAAATAATACACTTAAACTAAATATCAAAAACAAGATGTTGTCCGTGTGGTAAAGTACCAAAAAATATAAAAAGTAATACATATAATAAATAAGTTATATCATTTAAGAGCACGGTTTAACGAGTTCGTGACTTCGAACGATTTGCCAGTAAAATTACATGAAGCACTTTTTAAACTTCTCGATGAAAAAAAAAACAATTTAGGCGAAAAAAATCTAGACATAATTGAAATGAGAACTTCTAAACGGAAGATTCTAATTTGAGGTGAAACGTTTCACTTTGGCGGGAAATTCAAATTTCAAACAGTTTTTTTGTTCTTGTAGCTAGGCCGAGTAATTATTGTAAACGATAATGATGTTTCCGAAAATTTATTATTATTCTTTACAAACTCGCGTAAAGTTTTTTATCTCCAATGCACATTATTACATACATTAGTCAATAAACAAATTTTTGTTTTTTCAAACGGTTTATTGCCAAATGTAAGTAATATGGTGAGTAAATGATTAATAGTTGTACATGATAATGTAAAGAACGACCAACAATTTTCGCAAACACTATGCCATTTCACAATAATTACCTGGCCTAGCTACAAGGACAAAAAAAACTGTTTGAAATTTGAATTTCCCGCCAAACATGAAACGTATCACCTTAATATGGGTAGGTACACTATTCCCCAAACCTAATTATAGGCAGTTAATAATTAGAGAGAATAAAGAGATTAAATAATTTAGTAGGTAAAACAATTTATCCGAAAAAAAATCTAGACATAATTGAAATGAGAACTTCTAAACGGAAGATTCTAATTTAATATGGGTAGGTACACTATTTCCCAAATCTAATTATAGGCAGTTAATAATTAGAGAGAATAAATGATTAATTAATGTAGTAGGTACGTTTAAATTATACGTCCCTCTCACTGAAGTGAGAATTTTTTTCCTTCTCTTTTCTGTGGTCCCTCTGTTCTTTCATAGTTCTGTTTAGATGTCATAGATGTCAAAGTCACAGATCACCAGGTTTATTTCTAAATTACTGACATATATTAGAGCATATTATTGTACTCATCCTTATAAACAACTTTTAATATGGGACTAACTCGAAATCACGAAAAAAAAAAAACAGTTATTAGCACTCAATGAAATGTATGGAACAGATGGTTTTTTTCCGCGATTTCAGGGATGGTCCAACAACATTTACTACTGAGTAGTAAATGTTGTTCATAATGGCGAGTACAATGATATATCATCGAAAATGTCCGTTATCTAATGGATTGGAACAACCTGCCGACTTCCTTGTTTCCTGAGAGATATAATTTGGGCTTTTTCAAGACTAGAGTGAATAGGTATCTTCTAAGTCTGCGTGCTTCATCTTCGACCACATCGTCGCTTACCAACAGGCGAGTTGGTGGTTAAAGGCGGACTTAATCGCGTTAAAAAAACTAAAAAAAATCTAGATATACATACCTATTATTAAAAGAAGTTACGAATACCTAATGCCACGGCGCTTACAAGACTAATTCTGTTGAACAAATTTTACTAGTTTTTTTAATACAAGAAAATTTTAAACAATTCATTTACTTTCAGGGTGAAATTGCTAACATAATAGCAATAGGCGGTGCTACTGACATGTCTGCAAGATTGTTTCTTGGTGTGGCTGGCCAGTTCTTTAAAATGAATAGTCGCTACATGTTCTATGCTGGCGCCTTGTTCGCTTTCGTCTTTAGAATCGGTAAGCACTATTAACGTTCGACCCATCGATATACAATATCTATAGAGTCCACAATCTTTAGGTGAAAAGAAGTGACGAATAATGAGCCATGTTGTCAAAAATCGTCCGAGCGTCGTTGAGTACATGTATTAGACATCAATTACTTATACCTATAGTTCGCATAGCCAAATAAACTCCAATTTATAAAATTTATAAAAGTAAACCATAACACTAAAATTATATATTTTATGTAAAAAAAAAATAACGAAACCCACTCTCAAACTTTCCCTAGAGTTTTATGAAAAACAGCTTATATATTGGAGGTAATAAGTTGATATTACGTTTAAAATTTTATGCCGTTATTTTCAATTAAAATATAGATATATTTATTACACAAATTGAATTTTCTATAGATAGCTATTTGATAGAATCAGAATCCCAAAAATCCATTCATCTATTTTAGTTGCATTTTTCGTCAAAAAATGTGAGAGAGCTCTTAAAAAGTTTACGTTAAATAGTTGCGACGGCACACCAAAATAAAATTAGCAAGACATCACAGAAGACATCTGTAGTTGGCCTACATCTTCCAAAACATAAAACGTCTAAAACACTGCTAAAAATAGCAGTACCTCATTACATTGAAAGCTAGTGTTACAACTTTTTTTAACCAGACGCCAAATTAAGGTACACTATGATTATAATCACAAAAAAATCTAACAACTAGCTTCCTACTTCACAAAAACCTAATTCACATTGCACAACTTGTAGCAATGTTAGCATAATTATGTTAAGTATAGTGTTAAGTATATAAAGTACTCACATACTTAAAATATATGTAATTATTTCCCACCTGACATAGTAATTAAACGAATTCTAAAACTAATAGCAGCATAGTGGAATTTTTTTGACATCAAATTATTTAAAGTCTTGAAACATGTTTGTGTTTATTATGTAGTATACATATAACATTCCGGCATCGTTGTTATGTAAGTTAATTTATAAGTTACTAGTCGACCGTCCCGGCTTCGCACGGCTCGGCCTTCGGCCTCGCTACAAAATATAATATAGCCTATGTCATCCGGGAATAGTGTAGCATCCCAACAGTGAAATAATTTTTCAATTCGGTTCAGTAGTTTCGGAGCCTATTCGATGCAAACAAACAAACAATCAAATCTTTATAATATTATATATATATATTACAGTATAGATATGTTTCGCTGTTTATGGGGTTTCTTTCAAAATACAAATGTTTTATCAATGGCCGTTCAAAAAACGAAGGTTTCTTTTTATTTTGGTGCTGACAGCTAAATAATTTTTTTACTCCATTTTTGTGGCTAAGTCCACAAACATGTATAGCACAGTACATACATTCATCCAATTCTTAAACTGGCTTACAAGAGTTATGATAGTCAGAACCAGGTTAGTAAAAAGGTATTTGAATTAATTAAAAAAAAAAAAAACTGGAAGAAAAGCTAAAAATCAGTGTGACTTTTTTTTCTTCTATCGAGTCAAATATCCTTAATCGTTTTCCGGTCTTTGGGGTTTCTTAGTTAAACATCCAATTTTGATATCACACCATTTTTATATTTTAAGCTAACCAAAAAGTCGACAACATAAACTGGAATGAATTAACTAGAATTATGCAAAAATACATATTTTTTTAGTTTTCATTACTAATAAATCAATACATAAACACTAATGTTGCAAATTTGAATACTGAACCCCCGATTTTACACATAGTAATAAAAACGGTAGTCTTAAAAAAAATAGCCGTGACATTGTGACATTACCGTAGAAGGACATAAAAACCTGATTAGGGAGATGTCTCGCTGGCATCGGGAATTAAAAGCCATGTTTTTGTTTCCAGTTTTCATTCAGTTCTCATCTTACCTGCCTCTACTCATCCTGACCGGAATCCTGGGAGCGCTGCGGTCTCTGGTCCACATAGCCCAGCCAATAGTGATGGCAGACCACGTGCCCATAGAGCGATATCCATCTGCGTATGGACTCTACATGCTACTAGCAGGTGGCATCAGTATTAGCATAGGACCTTTGATTGGTAAGTTGGACTTTCACTAAGATATTCATATTCTAGTCTAAGGTCAGGTCTATAGGTTTATTCCATCTAGTGATGGAAGTCCTATAGTAGTTCGGGAAATTACGTGACTCTTCTCGTCCAAAATACCACAGTTCCTGAAAATATGAGTCTTTAAACATCGTGTTGTCTGTGAAAATTTCAACTAACTAACTCTCACGGTTCACGAGGTACAGCCTGGTGACAGATGAACAGACGGACGGACAGCGGAGTCTTAGTAATAGGGTCTCGTTTTACCCTTTTGTTACGGAACCCTAAAAATGGGCAGAAGGGAATTAGATCATGCAGATCCGATGCACACTCTCCGATAAAAACCGATAGATTAGCAACTTTGCACCGATGCTCAAGACTAAGGAGCTTAGTCTGAATTAGGGATTCGTTGCTGATGAGCTCTTAAGCGTGCTCTTGGCACGCTTCTCAATAGACTCCAAAGACCCAACCTTCACCTTGAGGATGGATTACTTAGCTAATCCATCCTAAAGGTGAAAGCAGTAGGTACTCCATGCACGTGTGCTTGGTACAGTGAAAGCAACTGTTTCGACGTGAAGTACCAACGCACTTTCGATAGGATACTAAGATTTTTGGCAGCCAATTGAGCCTTATCCTCAATATAGGAGCCAAAGTTGATGGTAGAAGACAAAGCCGTTGGAATGGCGTTCTTTTGTCGAAAAATATACACGTCTAGGTCTTAGCGGCATTGAACTTGACCAGGTTAGCATCGCCCCAATCGGAGACTGCCTTAACGGACAAGTTTAAGTTGAAAAAAAAAAACGACAAGCGCTTCTCCGTGTTTCTCGATGGCCTTACTCCAGATATTTGTGTCGTACGCTAGAAGATCCCCGGACCGGAGTGGACCGGTTTTGACGGAATTCGTATTACCGGTCACTGAGGAGATCAATAATTAATAGTTTATTAAATGATATATAATTAATTTATAATTTATTATCCTGCCAGTGTCAATATAGGAGTTCGACACGCGTGAGTCACGTTAATTAAGTCAAGGACAACAAGTTATACATATACACAAACGTAACATTATTAGTTAGCTGAGTATATATTTCGATTTGATTATATATAAGGTCGGGGAAAAAGTTTCTTCGTATTTTTTAAACAAATTCAAGACATATTTTTTTCAAGTTTAATTACATTTAATTATAATATATATGTGCCATTTTGTTCGATAACTTGTTGCCATCTTGTAGGTAGTGACATGATCCCGTTGCTGTAGAATTTTTGGGACTTCTGATCAAAAAAATGCAACAAGTAGTTTTGACAGTCCTCTCTTGATGTTAATCTAACACTACCCAAAGAATTCTGAAGAGATCGAAACAGGTGGAAATCTGAGGGTGCAAGGTCTGGGCTATATGGTGGATGCATTAACACTTCCCAACCAAGCTCTCTAAATTTTTGCTGAGTGGCCAAAGATGTGTGCGGTCTGGCGTTATCATGATGAAAGACCACACTCTTTCTGTTGATCAATTCCGGCCGTTTTTTCTCAATTTCTTGTTTGAGTCTCATCTGCTGTTGGCAGTAGAGATCCGAATCGATGGTTTTGCCCGGCGGTAAAAGCTCATAATGAACGATGCCCTGCCAATCCCACCATACACACAGCATCACCTTATTACGTGTTAATCCGGGTTTCGCTACAGTCTGTGGTGCTTCACTGCCCTTTGACCATGATCTTTTGCGCACATTCTTGTCGTAGGTGATCCATTTTTCATCACCAGTGATCAATCTTTTCAAAAACGGTTCGGTTTCGTTACGTTTCAATAGATAATCGCAAATGAGTACACGATTCATTTGGTTTCTTTCAGTGAGCTCGTGTGGCACCCAAATATCGAGTTTTTTGTATACCCAGTTTTTTTCAAATGGGTCAAAACTGTTTTGTGGTCAATCCCCAGTTCTTCAGCTACGTCGTAACTACTAATATGCCAATCTTGGTCCACTTTTTCAGAAATGGCATCGACTTTATCCGTAACAGGGCGACCAGAGCGAGCTGCATCTTTGACATCAAAATTCCCGGACTGAAAACGCTTGAACCAACATTGTGCTACTCTTGATGACACTGCATTAGGTCCATAAATGTCACAAATTTTATTCGCGGCTTGTGTCGTTACTACAACTTTATACATACAAAATACGAAAAGACTTTTTCCCCGACCTATTATTTATTATGGTTCGATTCCCATCTAGGACAAACATTTGTGTGATGAACATTTGTGTTTGTTCTATGTCTGGGTGTTAATATCTATTTAAGTATGTATTTAAAAATATATATGTACGTATATCAGTCTCTGGCAGCCATATTACAAGCTTTGCTTAGTTTGAGGTCAGATCACCGTGTGTGCAAAAATGTCCCAAATATTTATTTATTTATTTGTCCACGTGGTTTTAACTTGTAGAAAAATCCATTTACAATGTTGCTTGGACACATAATAAAATTAATTCTACTTAGTTGTAATTAATTAAGCCCTATTTAAATCCCGTCGGTTCCAAGTGAATACCAGTACTGTTTACAACCAGCACTACGCTGAGTTGGCACCGGCTTGTGACAGAAACTATTTTTCTAACAGACTTCAAAAAAAGAAGTTCTCAATTCACCTGTATGATTTTTGGTTTCGTTACGCGATTACACCGCCAATTATGAATTTATTTTGATGATTATTTTTTTGTTTAGTAGGTCATACTTCAGGGGTGGTTCCATATAAGTTTTATTGAAACAAAAAAAAAAAAACAAAAAAAAAACATAGTTCACGTTTTGGTTTGAGGTTCCCTTCAGCAGCTTCTGTCTGTTCCTTTCTTTCTTTCTTCCTTTCTTTATAACTTACACTGGTTAAATACACAAGATGTATATAGCCAAAACAAAACATTTTAAACACTGTTTTAAACTATCACGGTTGTTCACTAAAGTTATATGATTATTTACGGGATATTTACCGTGGTAAGGTACCTTACCACGGTAAATATCCCGTAAATAATCATATAACTTTACAAAACATTTTATATCGAACTTATGTACCTACGGCCTATTAAACAGTAGAGCTTCCTAAAATTATCTAAATTTAAATTGTCTTGAATCTACAAGTCAATTTGTATGAAATGGCTTAATATTTTTTTCTCCCATTTAAATATCACTTTGCATAATGTCAGTCTAAAAATAAAATTGAATAGTCATTCAAAATTTACGAGTTAATAAATCTATACCTATAATAATATTAAAATTTAAATGTTATTAGCTAGAAGAAACCTGGATAAGGTTTCTCAATAAATAACCGGAACATAAATCTGCATGATGGACAAAATATTTTAATAGCTTATGATGAAATAAGAATACAATGTGAGTTTTTAAAGACAATATATAATTATGACACGCTAATAAATGTTGGCTATTTAACGAGCTTATGCTTTAGGATTTCTTTTCTAGGCCTAGTATATTGCTTTTAACGGTGCAAAAACCAACATCCATGAAAATTTATGTTAAAGAGCAGCGTTTAAAAAGAGTGATAAATAAATATGTTTAACATGCCAGTGATGACGTATGGTACTGAGACGTGTTAACCTTTTGGAAAAACTCAGTGACACATCAGGCAATGAAGAGAGATATCGTTTTTTTTTTATTAATAATTATTGTATTTTGTGGTGGTACGGGACCCTCAGTGCGCGGGCGTGATGCTCTGCCTGAATGGGTGTTCCCCGATAGTTACAATCTGGGTGTACTGTACTCAAATCACGAGTGAATTAGTTTCTTCTAGGCAAGCGTCCAATGTACACCGGTCGAGATAGCAGTCAACGCAAGCCTATTATATTTTTTTTTACTTAAAACACGCTAAATTAACTCTTTGAAACAAGCCAAAGCTCAAATTTTAAGGGCTACTAGTAGTTATTACATTTTGAGAAATTATACACTATTATGTGAATTTTTCCACACACACGTTTTAAAGTTATATGATTATTTACGGGATATTTACCGTGGTAAGGTAAATATCCCGTGATGATGGTTTTTAACTCGCTAGTGCGTGGAAAATGTGTTCAAAATACTATACGCAGTGATACAGTGAGTGTGTTTTGTCGAGACTTAGGTTGGAGTTCGAGTTCCAGTGGTAACCGTAGCAAAAGACTAAGAAAGAGGGCAGATCGGTTTGTCTGCTCCTAACTTTGAACTTTTTCACCAACCACCCGCATTCTTCAGTCTTCCCGTGAACATGGTACATGTAACTGCGCCGAAATATCAAGAGCTCTTTCCACAACCTTACCACGGTAAATATACCGTAAATAATCATTTAACTTTAGTGAAAAATCGTGATAGTTTAAAACAGTGTTTTACAAACGTTTTTCGTTGTAATAAAAAGTTAAGGCTCAGCTGTTTTACCCCTTATAAACAGCCTATGTGTAGATCCAAGGTTTTTTTAATGCCATAGATGAAGAACTCTATGGTGTAGCTTCTCAGAAACACCGCGGAAGGTAGCTCATTCCACATTTTGCAGGTGTGAGGCAAGCAAGATCATGTGAATCGCACAATGTGCGATTTCCTATGATACTGATCTATGATAATAATATGTGGATGAGCTTTCAGGCAGTTAGGCGGCTAGTGCAAAGATAAAACCACTACACCATCATTAGATCAAACAGTTGATCAAGACACATCCCGTTAGAAATGTGATAAAAGATACAGAGACCAAACGTATCTGCGCATGTTGAGCGGCTCTAGGTGTTCGGTAAGCTTGGGATAGTTAACAATTCTCTAAACTTCCTCCATAAAAATATCCTCCACACGACTGTATACTCAAAAACGTTCGCATTTGTAACATGTGTGTAAATTTCACGTGAAACCGCACGTGAGTTTGCGGTATAGCTATTTTAGTATTGCTTGTTTTTTCAAAAGAAGCCAGTCTACGATTATGCTAATTGAAATTGTATTGTGAGTATTGCCTGCAACAGGTTTCGTTACGAGAGGTATAATTTATTCATCCTAATTATTATCTATAATATATAAAAGCGAAAAACTACTACCACCACTCACTCACTCACCTACTCACTGACTCATCTAGAAATCTCAAATACTACTTGACCTACAAAGCTGAAATTTGGCAGGTAGATTCCGTATAGGGTTTAGAGGTCCGCTAAGAAGAGGGTTTTTCGAAAGGGTCGAATTAAGGGAGTCAAAAAAGAGATTGAAATTTTATATGAAAATCTACGCGTCCGAAGTCGTGGGCAACAGCTAGTAATATAATATTTTTCACTAGCTGACCTAATAGACGACACAGGGCATCTTAGTGGGAAGCGTGGGAAGCGATGAATGTGAAACGTTATTTATTAATTTTTCATCACTAGCGCTCGGTTAAAACTCTAACTAGTCCCGTGTCAAAAATACCTTTAAGCTTTTTTTTTCTTTCCTTCAACCAAGTAGGTCCGTACTATGTCAGAAACTTTTTACTCTGTGACATGAGTCAACAACTATATAAAATCTCTGTGGTGTCAAAATAATAATATGGTATGGTTTTTAGCTCATTTTTTTGATGGGAAATCAAAAATGTAACTGATTTTCCTTAGGACATTTTTTGTAGTTTCTAGTGATGAAAAGTAGATTATTTACACACGCGATATGGTGTTATTTTACAAGATTACCTACATCCCTTGTGCAACAATCTACACTAATATACGTCTGAGAAACACTTTCTTCTTGGGCAGTCCATTAAAAATTAAGTATGACAAGTCATATTTATTTAATATTTGTAGAGATTGGCCAACTTTTTTTCCGTAGGAATACTTGTATAGTCCTTCTAAGTATAGCCTTAGGCGTACAGAGACACGCATAACAAAAAACTGAGGAGTGGTGAAATGTTGAACGGTTGATTAATAAAATGACAGTAATCTACCACAGTCTCAGTTAACTAACCCAAATAGAAAAGTCAACGACCTCATATTTTGACTACAGTGCAAAAAAAATACTAGGCCTTGAACAAATTCAAAGGTAATTGACCCATTCGCAAAAAACCACGTGTTTTTCAAATAGACGCTTCGCGATGGACACCGCGTTGTTGTGACAAGTTTATAGAATACTAGCTCTATCCGCGACTTCAAGTCCAGACTTCATATAAAAATTCAATGCAATAATTCTCATTTACTATTTACACCCTATTTTTAAGTTTCTTAGTACGTAGATTCAAATCAAAATAAAACCATGATAAAGCTTGGGCTGTTCTACGAGTTTCTAATCTTTAAGAATCGATACTTTATAAAAAGAGAACAGTTAAATACTTTTGTTAAAACTCAGTGTATGTGAATAATTATATATACCATACCTACACATGTACGTATATAGCTAACGAACGCAAGCAAACGCGAATGCTCTGCGTCTCGTTTCATTTCAATTGAAATGAAGGAGACGTAGCGCATTCGCGTTCATACGCTTTGCTAAGTCTATACACATCTAGTTTAGTTTTTGGCTATGTAACTATGTACCTAAAAAAAAATACTACTGATCTGTCGTGAACTAGTCTTTCGAAACTGGATATTATTAACTTTATTTTGAAGTCCATTGAACTTATTTCATTGAAACGAAATAAACTCTATATTTAGATCATTCATTAATAACATCAAACCATTCATTTAAAACAAACCATTCACTGCATCGATTTATACCTCAAAGTTCATAGTTACATCATCATTATAAGCCTATCATGTGTTCACTGCTGCGACACAGGCCTTCTCTCATAGAGAGGATGGGCCCTTAACCACCATGCTGGGCCAGCATGGTGGTGAATGTCATATTATGTTTTTAAACATTTGAGGTTAATGGACGTACCGGTTACCTCACGATATTTTCTTTCACCATTTTTGAGCGATACCATCGATATTGCACATAATTTATTTTAGGTACTAAATAAGTAATTGCAGGGCCAAGGATCGAATCGGGTGTCGCCAGCTTATAAAGCGTGTAAGCTACCGCTTGGTCACCATCGCTCCCATAGTAACATACTCGTAGTAACTAGATAGTCTCCGAAGGACTATATGACTGCCCCGGTGGCTCAGTTGGTAGTGAACCTACTTTCTGTGCTTGGGGGCGTGGGTTCGATTCCCATCTAGGACAAACATTTGTGTGATGAACATTTGTGTTTGTTCTATGTCTGGGTGTTAATATCTATTTAAGTATGTATTTAAAAATATATATGTACGTATATCAGCCTCTGGCAGCCATATTACAAGCTTTGCTTAGTTTGGGGTCAGACCATGTGTGCAATAATGTCCCAGATATTTATTTATTTTATTTATTTATATAAACTCTGCCATGTTTTTGTTAATAGGTATTTTTAACCTTTCTGTTTTGATTCTGGTAATTCATATTCAACTTATTTATTGAGAATAAAAACGGACAATCCCATTAAAATTTATCTCACAAACTGTTAAACTAAAATAGATTACCTGATAAAATAGGAATAAAATTAAAAAAACTAATATAATAAACAAAAAATGCCTGTAAAATATGTCAATATAAAATTAATATGTCATAAAATGTTCATCATTATCATCGGTTTTTTGCTCCTGTCCCATTTTGTTAATCAGTTAAGTTTTCACATCTAAAATACTTTTTTTACAGTTTGACACCCTAAAAAGGGAATAAAACCCTTCTATTTTCACAGGTTTCGTTCGAGACTTAACCGGGAGCTTCGTCATCGCATTCAGCATGCTAGCAGTATGTAACCTGGTCTGCGTCATACCCTGGACCACAGAAGCCATCATCAAGTACATTAAGAAGAGAAACAAGGGTTTAAAGACGTGATACTTATTTAAGTTGGTAGATTTGTCACCCTGTGACAATCTTGGAGCTGCCAGATTCTGTGATATTAGATGTTTATTGTAAAACGGCGTTTTTTACACAGATATACTTTATAAGTACAACAATCATAATTATAACTATTTGGTATAAGAATGAGTGCTGTAAGACATGGTCTTAGGCGTATCTACTAATATACAGGCTGTCCTTGCTTACGTTTTTTGCTTGCTTAACTATTTATAATTAAAATGCAAGAATTTGACAACCGCCAAGGTTTTAGCAACGACCTAGGTTTACGCTGCACCCAGCGGCTTTTGCTGAATTATTTAAGGGCCAGAATATGTTTGTTGCGCATTTGATGTTTTTTTAAGTTATAAAATGACTGTGTCCACTTTTTAAAAATAAGCTTCGGTCTTTTGTGAGGGAGGGAAGATTTTTCTGTATGGTTACTAGAATAAATAGGAAAATCTATTGAAGTAACATTTTTATGGCTATATTCTGGGCCATAAAAAAAGGAATATACGAGAATCGTGATAAATAAGTTACCATTTGTATCAATTTAAGTCAGTCATGATATTGTTGTTTGCTATTATAGTGGATTATCCAAAGCTAGGTCAAGATATGACGCCAAAGTCATTAATTTTAGGAATATATTTTTACGCTGTAAATCGCAATCTAATTTGAAATATATTTTTATTCGTAGTCATATACCAATATAATGATTATAAATTACCCATTATTATTGTATAATATTTTTTATTGTAAAACGAACATATTAGCCATACCCGAAAACACAAAGCCAAAAGGAGGGATTGTGTTTAACGTCTAAGTACTTATAGTAAGGTTTCGATAGATTCCTCTAAGTTTAGGTATGGTCACTGAGTAAGTGACGTCAATATAAATGCAAGATGGCGACTAGCACTCATACACGGAATGTGGGAATGAGAAGCAATTGTCTCATGTGGGGTAACTATCTATGAATAGAAAAATATAAAAAATGGAGGAGAAAAAATGACTTCACCTACTTATTACTACTTTCATAATTTTGAATCAAGTAGATTATAACATTTTGCGAAACAATATCGTTGTAGATTTTTTTAAAGGGCTCAAATAGTATGTACTTAATTCTTACCACTGTTACTGCACAGGGTTTGGGATATAATTAAAAAAAAGAGAAAGGAGGTAAAAGGTGCTAATCCAAAAAGAGGTAGTTGCAGTTACCACCGACCCTTGATACGCAAGATAAAAATCAGTTGATTCATAATAAAGGTTATTCTCGCACTCAACGATAGGTAAGAAATAACTGATATTTTATCGCCATATCAGATTTGGTCCCATAATAAAAGTTATATTACTATAATACTCTTTGGTAAAAGTTGTTCATACTGAGGAGTAAGTAGGTACACTGAACTCCTTTTGGTTTAGGGCCTTACGTAAAAACGTTACTTAATTTGATCTATGCTTGAAATTGCTCCCTCAACTTCTCGCTGACGGCAATCTTCACACGCGAGAACGAGACAGAGCATATTTTAAGCGTAAATCAACTTGAGTAACGTTTTTAATAAGGCCTTTAGTGTATCCCAAGCTGATAATCATGTATTGTTTAGTTATAAAGAGACATTTAGGGCCGATTTCACCATCAAAGTGAACGCGATCAACGCAAAACTAAACTGGTATAAAGTGGCTTATTGCAACTTTATACCAGTTTAGTTCTGCGTTGATCGCGTGCACTTTGATGGTCAAATCGGCCCTTAGTATGTTCTGCTCTCTTTAACAATTAACAAAACGAGGTTAAAAGCCTGAAGACAATAAGGGGAGCAGATTTTAAAAGTTTCCACAGTTTTCTTGGCTGCGCTCCAAATGTTTCCATTGGACGATATTTCTACCTTTCTACCAGAAATACGGCCTTAATAGAGACCGTAAACATGTATTTATTTTGAACTAGTTTAGTTATAGCTAACGTGTACATATAAAGTTAAGTTTAAAGAAATAAAAGTACCCTTTAAAAACTAAACGCGCTTTCTCATTTTCCTTTTTCATTGATGTTGTTTCACACACATCACATCATCAGCCAATTGACGTCCACTGTTGGAAAAGACTTCCCTCATAGAGAGGGGTGTTCCCCCCCCTAGCCCTCTCTATTGTTGTTGTTTGTCTCGTTATAACTCGAGAATGGCTGGACCAATTTGGCTAATTTTGATCTTGAAGTATTTGTGAAAGTTCAGGTAAGGTATAAATGGCGAGTAAAAGGCTGGACCGATTTGTAAGAAATGTTGTGTTCCTGGAGCGGTTCATAGTAGCGAGGCTGAAGGCCAAGCGAGCTCTATGTACGCGTACGAAGTAGCGGGTATCAGGTTAGTACTGTATAAAAGTACTAAAGTAGGTTTGCGTTGGACTTCTGCGACGGTCAACAGGCACAGCTATCTCTTTCACACGTTTTATTTATTTATTTTGTTTATTGGCCCACAAAATATGTGCTCTCTACTAAGACGCGGACCCAACAAGTCTGAAACTCTCATCTAAGCTTTCTAAACCAAATCTATTCAAACAATAAGGGCAATGTTGCTATTGCATGTTGCAACGAGACCGTGGAGCATGTATTACTGCACAGCAAGGCTACAGAATACGAAGTATATGTATGATATTTTTGGCCACATATGACATAAGATAAAGGTGGGGATTCCTTGAAGATACTCAACAACAAGTCTCCAATAACACCTGGCGAAATAAGGGTAGAACAGTTTAATCAGCGACCCAAAGCCGTGCTCCGTTATTTTAAGGAGCTTTGCTGATTTGTGTAGTCTGGCAGGGGCAAATGCACAATACACCCCTAGCAAGATATCGCTGTAGGTCTTATCACTCCCACTTTTAATTAGAATTATAATTAGAAAAAGGGACTGTTTAATTTCATGTAAATAATTCTGCCCTCCTTATAACAAATGCAGTACTTGCAAAATGGCGGTTTCGAGAAAAACGCGGAAAACGTATTTTTTGGATGTAATAGGTCGGGGAAAAAGTCTTTTCGTATTTTGTATGTATAAAGTTGTAGTAAAAATCTTATCCGTTGTACTGTTTGTATCTGGCTGGTTTTGATACCATTAAAAAGATGACATTTTAAAAAAGGAATACAAAACGTAAAAAGCAATTTCCCGCCATTTTTCAATTGTTTTTTTGTTCGATAAAATGAGTGAATCTAACGAACAAATTCGATATATTGTGAAATTTTATAACAAAAAAGGGAAAAATGCGACACAAGCCGCGAATAAAATTTGTGACGTTTATGGACCTAATGCAGTGTCATCAAGAGTAGCACAATGTTGGTTCAAGCGTTTTCAGTCCGGGAATTTTGATGTCAAAGATGCAGCTCGCTCTGGTCGCCCTGTTACGGATAAAGTCGATGCCATTTCTGAAAAAGTGGACCAAGATCGGCATATTAGTAGTTACGACGTAGCTGAAGAACTGGGGATTGACCACAAAACAGTTTTGACCCATTTGAAAAAAACTGGGTATACAAAAAACTCGATATTTGGGAGCCACACGAGCTCACTGAAAGAAACCAAATGAATCGTGTACTCATTTGCGATTCTCTATTGAAACGTAACGAAACCGAACCGTTTTTGAAAAGATTGATCACTGGTGATGAAAAATGGATCACCTACGACAAGAATGTGCGCAAAAGATCATGGTCAAAGGGCAGTGAAGCACCACAGACTGTAGCGAAACCCGGATTAACACGTAACAAGGTGATGTTGTGTGTATGGTGGGATTGGCAGGGCATCGTTCATTATGAGCTTTTACCGCCGGGCAAAACCATCGATTCGGATCTCTACTGCCAACAGCAGATGAGACTCAAACAAGAAATTGGGAAAAAACGGCCGGAATTGATCAACAGAAAGAGTGTGGTCTTTCATCATGATAACGCCAGACCGCACACATCTTTGGCCACTCAGCAAAAATTTAGAGAGCTTGGTTGGGAAGTGTTAATGCATCTACCATATAGCCCAGACCTTGCACCCTCAGATTTCCACCTGTTTCGATCTCTTCAGAATTCTTTGGGTAGTGTTAGATTAACATCAAGAGAGGACTGTCAAAACTACTTGTTGCATTTTTTTGATCAGAAGTCCCAAAAATTCTACAGCAACGGGATCATGTCACTACCTACAAGATGGCAACAAGTTATCGAACAAAATGGCACATATATATTATAATTAAATGTAATTAAACTTGAAAAAAATATGTCTTGAATTTGTTTAAAAAATACGAAGAAACTTTTTCCCTGACCTTATATAAACAACATGTCTATGTTTTATAACTTTTTAAGTGTATCTATAAAGAACAAGATCAATTTTTTTTTGTGCACAGATTATCCCCTTGGGATACAATTTCTGAAAAAAAGAGACCCAAAAATGTCGATTACTACAAGTGAAATTAGTAGGACAGAATTATGTACTAATGAGAAAGATCGAATACCTCAACAAGTTAGAGTGAAACAAATTGATTTTTGTAACACTGTTCCAATACAAATGACATAGTTTTTCCAGTTTCATTCCCATGTCTATCTTAATAAAAGACCTCTCTCGTCGTTTGGTTTGCGCACTGCTGAGCGTCGTGATCTCTCTACGCTATACTAAAATATAAAAAAAAATATATAAAATCTGGGACATTTTGCACACATGGTCATCTGACCCCAAACTAAGCAAAGCTTGTAATATGGCTGCCAGAGACTGATATACGTACATATATATTTTTAAACAAATACTTAAATAGATATTAACACCCAGACATAGAACAAACACAAATGTTCATCACACAAATGTTTGTCCTAGATGGGAATCGAACCCACGCCCCCAAGCACAGAAGTTAGGTTCACTACCAACTGAGCCACCGGGGCATAAGACACGAAACAAAAATACTATCTATTTCTGAGAAATAAACTTGAAGAAAGAACAAAAAACAGTTTTGGAATAGAGACGCGCCAAGAGACTCATCGGCAACGAATCCCTGGTTCAGACTAAGCTCCTTAGTCTTGAGTCTTGAGCATCGGCGCAAAGTTGCTAGTCTATCAGTTTTTTATCGGATACATTTCGGAGAGTGTGCATCGGATCTGCATTATCTAATTCCCGCCTGCACATTTTTTTATCGGACTGCCAGAGCGGGCACGGAAAATCGACACCGCTTTATGGTTGATATTCCGAAAATCCGTACGAAGCGCTTTGATTCCACTTTTATTGTTTTGCGTACTGCTGGTCTGTGGAATGCGCTGCCTGAATGGGTGTTCCCCGATAGTTAACAATCTAGGTGTCTTCAAATCACGAGTGAATCGGCTTCTTCTAGGCAAGCGTGCTTTATCGTAGACCGCATCGTCGCTTAACATCAGGCGAGTTGGCGGTCAAAAGCAAGCCTATCTATGCATAAAAAAAAGTTCAGTAGTTTATAATAAGCTCTGTATGAAGAAAACTTTCACAGCAATAACAAGAAATATCCATGATTGCTATACGATATGGATATTATAAATAGAATTAAATTGAGATTAATACAACCACAAAGTAAACAAGTTTATACTCTAGATAACACACACTTAATGTTATCACATTTGTTTTCTGGACGTGTTGTACATTAGCATTAGTTAAACAGCTGTTACACATCAAGTGATCATAACAGATAATTAAAGTCGAAGGAATTAGGGCCCTAACACAAAAAAAAAATGCCATAATGTGTCATTTTCCTAAACTTGTGTATTCTTGAGTGTTAAGGTGAAACGTTTCACTATGGCGGGAAATTCAAATTTCAAACAGTTTTTTTGTTCTTGTAGCTAGGCGTAATTATTGTAAACGATCGTGATGTTCGCGAAAATTTATTATTATTCTTTAAAAACTCGCTTAAAGTTATTTATCTCCAATGCACATTATTACATACATTTGTCAATAAACAAATTTATGCTGTTTCAAACGGTTTATTGCCAAATGTAAGTAATATGGTGAGTAACTGATTAATAGTTGTACACGATAATGTAAAGAACGACCAACAATTTTCGCGAACACGAAAATGCCATTATGCCATTTCACAATAATTACCCGGCCTAGCTACAAGGACAAAAAAACTGTTTGAAATTTGATTTTCCCGCCAAAGTAAAACGTTTCACCTTAATGTATTATGATGGTGGATTATTCCGAACGTGCTCGAGTATGGAAAGGTATCGTGGTGAAACTTTTTTTTCGTGATGTTTCCAAAACTCCATAGAAGCCCCTAGTAAAATGTCCACAGCTTTTTTAGGACATCAATTGGACTTGACCGTGATCTGCTTGATTTTACTTGATACTGGCAAATGCACAAGACGTGGAACGCCAAGATCCTATCAAGATAAAAAAAAATGAAGTCATATCTCCCTCCAATTTCATATTACTTAACACTGTACACTAATGTGAAAATATTTCTGTCTCCCTCTGGTTGTTTCTTACCTTTTCTCAAATAAACATCTTCATGATACTTTCAAACAAATAATGCCATGCATCATCGAAATGAATGTAAGTAACACCACTGACCACTAGGTATACTGCACTACTGTGCACTACTGTGTTCCGGATTGAAGGGCAATGTTTCCAGCGAAATCACAGGGCACACAGAGATTTGACATCTTATATCTCAGGGTGACGAGCGCAGTGCATTGCCATCCAGGGTTTTGAACTGTTGAAGTTCAAAAATCTGAGTGGCGTTGAGCTGTTATGGGCAAGCGTGAAGAGCCATCAGGAGAGCGACTTCGCTCGTATCGTCACTCAGTATCATAAAAAAACTAATGTGAAAGTATTTTTGTCTCCCTCTGGTTGTTTGTTACCTTTTCTCAAATAAACATCTTCATGATACTTTCAAACAAATAATGCCATGCATCATCAAAATGAATGTAAGTAAAACCGGAAATCTCGGCAGTAAAATCGAAGTCTATTCTATTTAGGTCAACACCGTCCTAAATTTAGGTAAGCGTAAGCAGTACACAAACAAAACCGAGACAGCCCTGTTCACGATCAACATTGACATTTGCAACACACATGGCCTCAAAATAGTGCCGTTTTCACTGTCGTATAAGTAAATAAACGGTGGACAAAGAACGTTTATCTGTATAGCGATGTGCACACGCATTTGTTTATTACTTTATCGGGAACATCCGCAGCAGTCCTGGCCGAGATACCACTCGGAGAGTGTGTGTTAAAATGAACGATACAGAGGAAATCAAAATAAAAGAAAAAGATGACGTTACAGAGAAAAACAGTTGCAACACTTGCAACTGGGGATATGTGGTGTGTTTTGGAACTATCATAACTTTTGTAAGTTTTTTATTTATTACTTATTGAAAACGTTGGTGTTCAATTGAATTTGACAGTTAACGTTGAACAATCTCGTAAAAACTATTCGTAGTGT
The DNA here is from genome assembly GCA_949125355.1 of Agriopis leucophaearia. Lineage (NCBI taxonomy): Eukaryota > Metazoa > Arthropoda > Insecta > Lepidoptera > Geometridae > Agriopis > Agriopis leucophaearia. The sequence goes on from OX421262.1 coordinate 15,732,716, forward strand.
TAAACATGGTTTGTTTATACATAATTTGCGAAGTGTGTAACCTAATATGTTGATATTATCTATTTAAATTAGTAAAATGATACGTAGGTATGTATTGAATACAAAAACATAGGTATCTACTATTATTTGTGTGTGTGAGTATGTGTGTGATTTACTTACTGGCGAAACTAATGCAAAATCCAATAAAGTATTATGTTCAACTATTCTCGGTCAAAGCATTTCTATGACTACAACTGCAATAACATTGTAAAAATCTGAATAAACACCACGAATTCTGATCACTTTCGTTATGTTTTTTAAAGGAAGACTATAGTAGGTGATACCTGAGTCTGAGATGAGTCATGCTTTTTCGTGCGTGCAGCCGGCGCGGCGTTCATCGATTTATAAGACGTTATCATATAAAAAAAAAACATATTTTTTTACGATTTCATTGCAGCTGTCCGAACTAATAAATGCTGAGACTGACCTTACAGCTCAAGTTTCCGGTCCATAGAGGATGTTCAATATCAGCTTGACTTGATGACAGGCAGCAGGCTGTAGGTCCATCGGTACTCGTAGCCTGTTACATCGAATGTGCTAAAGCGATTGCCGAAAACCAATAAAAAAATCTCTTTGAACAATGAAATCACACATCAATGGCTTGTAAAACATCTATTATCGCGATTATTATAATAAGTAATGCATCTTACGAAAGGCAGTATATGTTATTGGTTTTTTTGGACCTTTCCCTCCATTAAATTCTTTTAAGTTTTTAGTTTGTTTTTTAAGTTTTTGTTAATTTTCTGTTTTATAAGTTGTGCATAAGAAAATACTATTACTTCCACCATCCATCCTTGCTTCCACTAATGCATCTAACGAATGGCAGTAAGTATACGTTATTTTTTTTATTATTTGTTGTCCATGGAAACCACAGATAGTAGTAGATCTGTGATGGAAACGGACGGAGTCCTTCAGTTGGATAAAAAAACAAGGTATTAAATAACGTCAAACAAGTCATATTCAGTCAGAGTCAAGCAAAGTACGTCACTGTCAATGTCAAGTTCCAGTCATACCCTAATAAAATGGTGAAGACATTACTAGATCATTGGTGGAGTTGTAAGGCATCTTCACTTCCCAATAGCCACAATTAAGTTCACTATATAGATGCTTCTGCGGAGTTTTGGAAATATCACAAAAATAGATGTGATATTTTACCTCATTATATCACTTGCCTAATAATTATCGATAATTATCGACGTTGACATGCTCGAGCGTAAGCAAGTGATATAATGAGGTAAAACATGGCATCTATCAGATTATAACCTGCCATTATTACAACATTAACACTCGAAATTAACATAAGTTTCGGAAAATAATAGAATGAGGCAACATGTTTTTTTTTACGTTGGCATCAAAACTGGGTAGTATCGCACACTGCGCGTTTTATGCGTTCCTTTTTTTGCCTCACACCTGCAATTTGTAGAATGAGGTCCTGCGGCATTCCCGAGTAGCTATAATAATATGCAGTTCTTCAAAAGGGTTGTCAATACATTATTTAAGGGTCGGCAACGTATCTGTGATGCCCCATGGTGTTGCAGGTATCCATAGGCGACGGTGATCGCTTAACATCAGGCCCATCAGGCCCGTCTGCTTATTAGGCATAAAAAAGTACCTATACTTAAATATCAATGTTGCTAGGTAATGTTTTGATATAATCTGATTATAATAAAGTTATTTACATATTCCAATACTCACGTACTTATAGGGAGTTTCGACACGGAAGAAGCGTGAACCGTAAACATTATTTTTATTTGAGCTATAAATGCCTTCGTGATTGATTACCCTGTCTTACTTACTTACTAAGTGGTTTTTAAAAGATATTAAAACTAGAATGACATAAATCAAGTTTAAATGTCAACATAACCTTATAATTAGGCGTTAGATTTATTAGGTTAGAATTATTTTTTCAAAAAGGTAGGTAATATAAGTAATTAGATAGAGTGCTTTCTATGAAATAAGTTTCCCAGATGCGGCGCTGTCAAGATAATAAAATGATCAGAATTTGTTTTCGCTTTTTACGATGTTATGGCAACTGCCAGAGGCATTCTTTCAGCGGCTGCACCATACCCATTTATATCCCTGCAGCTATTACGAAACTGTGCGGATAATTATATACGATATATTTACATAAAAACTTACGCATTTGCAATATCAGTGTGATTTATTTCAGATCGCTGGAATTGGCCACGTGAACTCATTTGGGCTGATTTACAAAGATTTCATTGTTGACACCAATTCAACGGCTAAATCTCTCACGGCTGCTCATGGAGTGTTCGCCATAATGTTAGCCATAGGAGGTTAGTTGTTCTGGAAAATTTACGCTATTCGGTCAACATGCTGGGAACAATGACTACTGGATTTATTGGTAGCGATTTCAATAAACCAAATAAAAAAACCAATGAACTAATTTAATAATTAGTTCTTTAGATTATTCATTTTTTGAACCAACTAAAAAACGGAGGCAGGAATGTTCTCAATTAAATCCAATGTTATATTGTTCCATTTGATAAGTGAACTCCTTAGTACCATTCAGTCATATGAAAGCGACCAACGTATTAACTCCTTTAATCAAATTTTATTTTCAGGGATTATACTTAATATGATGACTAAATCAATATCATTGAGACTTGGGGGGCTTATTGGAGCAGCGACGTTTTCCCTGGGATCATTAGCGACTATTGCCATTTCCAATACTAACCAGTTGCCTCTTACATTCGGTGTATTACAAGGCTTAGGATTTGGCATGATGGTGCCTGTGAGTTATTCGACGATAAATCATTATTATGTGAAGAAAAGAACAACCGTGATGAGTATGATCAAAGCCGTGCAAGGATTTGTTTTGATGTGGTACCCACAACTGATTAAGCAGATTATACACCACTTCGGATTCAGAGGCACACTTCTCATAATTTCTGGAATATCTTTCCATACATTCCCTGGAATGCTTGTCATGAAGACGGACAATCCTAAGACACGAAGGACTGTACGAACTGTACGAACAGCAAGTATTTTTTGGTCTTTTTGATATTCAACGTTAGTTTAGTAGCAGTTGTTGAAGCTTATTTGTTTTTGACAGTTACAGATGACGTAGAAAATGATGAAAATAAACCTGAAAATGAGGACTTGTTGGGTAAAAAAATAAATAACGAAGATCAGACAAAAGTAGCAATAAATACGCCGGTGGAAAATTTGAAGTTAGTAAACAAATTATAATAATAAAGGACCATAAAATTCTTATCGGAGCATGTTATCAAAAACGAATCCCACTAGTTTAACTTTATTCTCCAATACATATTATGCAACATACACATTATTTTCATAGCAGATTTAAAATAAATTTTCCATTCCAGGCAAAAGTTGCTAGAAATCTTGAATCTGAAAGTTTTAAAGGATCCAGTGTATCGCAACATTTGCCTTGGGCAAAGTTTTGTGAACTTCTCCGACCTCACTTTCTTCATACTTCAGCCCATGCTTTTGTTTCAATATGGATACAATACGGTCAGTAACTTTTCCTTTTTTTAAATTCTATTCTCTTAAGACGATTTTGGCGTTGCACATCTTGTCCGCCAGTGTCAAATGTTCAAATTTTTTCAAGCTTTATTAGATATCATCAAACAAGTCATAGTCACAGTCAGAGTTAAGCAAAGTAGGTCACGGTCAAGTCAAGCGGTCTCGGTCATGCGCTAGTAAAGTGGTGGAGCTTTTACTAAAGGCTTCTATGAAGGTTTGGAACCATTACAAAAATACATATATCACCTCGTTATAGATATCACTTACCCACACACAAGCACGTTGATGAACAAAATAAATAACGATCCACCATTACATATTAGCATTGGAAAATACATAAGTTTAGCAACAAAATATAATGAGGCAACATGTTTTTTTTTTAACGTTGAAGCTAAAAAACCTCATTCTCGATTACTAAATTTATCTACAATTGCATTATACTTATATTTGTTTATCTATTGATATATTACATTTCCATATGAACTGATGTCACCTGATAATATTTTTTTTATTGTCACTGACAGATAAAAATACATTATTTACAGAATGCAGTTGCAACGTGCATATCGATTTGCGCAGGCGCCGATGTGGCAGGCCGTTGTGCTCTCGCCATAATCACCAGTCTCAGAGATGTAAACACTAGAGTTTTATTCTATTGCTCAACGTTGTTGACATTCGTTTTCAGAATAGGTACGTTATTATAATTGTCATTTATCTTATCAAGTGCTTGAAAACATTGTCGTATCATGATGAGTGCTTGTCTAAACTCTATTTCATGTACTTACCTACGTACCTTTCATGGCTCTAGATTTTTTAAAGCCACTGTACACGATACGTATCATATCTAGCTCAGTAATTTTATTGATCATAAATAGTTGTGCCTATCTGTTTTCAGAGATATGTGCACTTAAACTTGTACTTATAAGAATCACACAGTCAAGTTTTATGTGACTCTGTAGTTCTGTAAGTACTGCACTTTGTCTACAATGGGTTTTATGCCTATTACACACATCGTATTTTTTAAATATCTATGTCTAATAATAGACAAACAAGCGACGAGCCACCTGATGGTAAGTGGTGACCAACTTACAATACCCGGAGCATTGGCGACATTCACCTTTCATTGTACGTAGCAGAAAAAATTGGTATCAAGTTCGAATTTGATCCATTATTGTAGTTTTTTTTCACACAACAATGCGATTCTTTCACACATCTGTAATATGTAAATAGCCTTTCAGAGAGACGACTAAACAATAATTCCTGCTGACTCGATAGATGGCAATACAAACGTTACTTCAAATCTAAGGGAGTTTTTTCGCTAACGCTATAAAAACATGTCAACTCATTGTATTTTTTTTTCTTAGACTTGTGTTATTTCGTGTGTTAATGTGCAATAATTATGGATTATTCTTTATTAAGTGTTCTTGAACATTCTCGAGCACAAGTGATATAATGAGGTGAAACATGTATGTGATGTTCCCAAAACTCCATAGAAGCCTCTAGTAAAGCATCCACCAATTTACTAGGGCATGACTTGGACTTGACTTTATCATTGTTTGATTCTGACTGTGATTTGTTTGACGTTATTGAATACCTTGTAGCTTGTTTATTATTCCGAGTGAAGAACTCTGTATTTATGATGATTCAAAAAATACAAAATAAATCTAAGGTATAATCCATAGCAATATTTTATGTAACGTTTTTGGTCTTTACCTAGCTGATTTAATTTATCAGCGCCATCTAGTAAAGTTAACCGGAAAGAAGGCCCTGAGACGGTCGCTTTAGGCATTGTAGATATGCGATTGTTGATGCAATTTGATTTTCAGTCATTCTTCAAATCCAAGATTTCGTCTACGTAGCCGTTGTGACCGGAGTGTTAGGCGTGCTTCGAGCGTGGCTTCATGTGTCGAGCCCTCTTGTCATTTCGAATCATGTCACTCATGAAGATTTCCCGGGCGCCTATGCTATGTTCATGCTAGCAGCTGGAATTGTCAATGTCACCTGCTCTCCAATTGTTGGTAAGTTATTTTTTGATAGTATTTAGTTTGGTGTATTTTTTACTATAGAATAAAAGGATGTATAATAAAAAACTTTATAATAATAGTAAAAAAAAACACGCTACATTATGCTATTGTCATCGGTCCTTGATAAGTGTGCAAAATTTGACGTTGAAGTAGTTGAAAATCTAGTTCAAAGATTCCGTTATATATATACCAAGCTTGTAACTTTTGTGTTTTGTTTTATTATATTCGAACTGTATTTAATAAACATTATTGTAATAACTTAATACAATACATCTTTTGTATATTTTTTTTGTGATCAGCGTTAATCTTATTATGTCTGTTGATTTATGTTAGCTACAACGATATAATAAATTTAAACTACCTTTTATTATACTTTAAATTGACATTTATTATGATATAATAATTGATTTGCTCAAAAGATTACAAGCTTATGAAGTAGGTACGTGTTCCACCCTCGGCTACACTGCTTACCATCAGTCGAGTTGGTGGCCAAACGTAGATTCTATATTATACAAAAAAGGTAAGTATAATTGTGTGAGTATGTAAGAAAATTGTAAATACTCCAATAAGGTACCCTCGAATCCCACATGCACTAGGGGGGTCCTGTGTCGTGAGATTCAGTGCATTCCGTGTTCATTATTAGTATTAAAAGTAGACTTACAGATAGGTTAGTACTTATTACTTAAGTGTTTTTTCTGACATAATATATGTAGAGTAGCTACCAAAGATAATAATTATAACCAAATAAACATTATGTGGGACAGTGGGAGTAGCCTTGATGAACCTGGCACGGATCCTAAAGTATAACTATCTACTCGTTTTAAAGTCTGGTAGGTATTCAAGTTGGAATACCTATACTTTTCATTTCTATAACAGATTTAAAGCAAACCCGCGCTGGGACACATTTCTCCCACAATACTTTTATTACAACAATACATTACGTCACAAGTTGACGTAACTCCGCCACTGCTGATAAACGAGAAACTGAACCGGCGGAGCACAATGACAAATTAGAACCGTTTTTATTGAGCTGGGATACGATCTATATGATGTACGAGCTTCCGTAAGCATTTCGGGATCTTTTTGTCAAAGGTCTCAAGTTTTTCGCGAGGGCGTTTGTATTTAGCGTTTTCTTTGTCGTTTGAAGTTAAAGAACGTATATTTTAGCCCATATTCGCAATCGTTTACATGTGCATTGACAAACAGCGTAAAAGGTAGACTTGGTTGGGAAAAATGCTTTGATTTATTAAATTACCTTATTACTTAGAACCTTAGCAATTTTTAAGTTTTTATTTTACCTAGTGAAAAATTAAGTAATTAGTAGGTATTTTATTACAGCTAGTCAAAGAGTACAAGGGGGGATGTTGCAATTAAAGAAATACCCATGCAACAGCAAAAACAGTGCATCTTTATTAAAATCCTTTCTTGAAGTGGCTCCGTGGCGCGACGTCATCGCGCATTCGAATTGCATTGGCAATGCAATTCAAATGCTGGGATACTTGCTTTATCATCGCACGAACATTTCCATCGCGTGACAAAATCGCATCGTTTGCTTGTACGATCGTTACCCAATTAAGACGCCGCCTAATATTCTGTCGTCATTGTAAGCCTTTAATAAATTAAATCTAACATTTTCAAGCGCTATCTATTTTTTTTTTAAATAACTGTAAATGATTTATTTTTGTTTCAGGATTACTAAAGGACGTGTACGAAGACTACGTTCCTGCGTTTTATGCGTTAACTGCTTGCTGCCTGCCTTGTTTAATGACGTGGCCTGTAGAATACTTCTACAAATTAAATGCTGGCTCATAATTTTATTCGTCATTACCTGTTGCCCGCGACTTCGTACGCCTAGACTTGGATGTAAACTTTAAATCTGGTTTGTTTGTTCATAGTTAGTTAAATAATTTAGTTAATATTGCGAAAGGGCCGAACATGGGCCGAAAAAAGGGCAAAATTAATTAAATTATTTTCCGAGATTCCGTGATGAGTCATTTAGTATTTCGATTTTATTTGTAATGATTAAAGCATTCAGATAATACATTAATTGTTTAGTCAGAAATTGTGCCAATGAAATACCTACTCCCAAATAAATAAATCATGTGCCCTGATAAACCATGCATAGTTCACACAATGCAAGTTTTTCATAGTAAATGTACAAAACAGTTGCATTTAAACTTGAGATAACAAATTGAGTGTTCTAAAATAAATAAGATATGTAAGTTATAGTTTTAATCCTCTTTTGCAAAAGGCTCAATATGCTCAATATACCTACTCTTAATAGGCTTATCTGTCTGTCTGTAATTGGACAGCAAATAACAGACTTGGTGTAAAATATAATTAATTAAGCATGATATGTATAGGTACTGAAGAAATTATTCAAACCGGCTAGTATTCTTCTGATATATGATTTTAAAGTTTTTGATCTGATTAGGAAGTGATGCTCTGTCCCTTTCCCGAAGAGCTAGTGTCAGTATGGAGTTTTTAGAAGTGACGTCATTAATAAGTATATAATGCGCCCTGTGTCTAGTAATAGGTACATTGAAAAGCTCGCATGTTTCATAATTTTGAACACATGTTAATTTTGTTATAGATGCTATGCTGGGTTCTATTTTTATGCTCAGCTTTTTTGTATCAAACAATTTATATTCCAATCCAATAGCTTAATTTATAATCATTTTATAAATATTCCGAACATTTTTGCACACACGGTCATCTGACCCCAAACTAATCAAATCTTGTAATATGGCTGCCAGAGACTGATATACGTACCTACCTATTATATTTTGTCAATTTATTTTATTAATTAATTTATTTATTGAGATATTACACGGTCAAGCCAATTACATTATTATCTCACAAATTAGGTATAATTATAGAAAAAAAAAAAAAAAAAAAAATTATCTGACAGCTATTAAAGGAATTAACATTAGTCACAAAATACAAGCTCAAAAGAAAACTCAACTCTTCGTTTATGAGAAATGTCACATGCAACAGTGGGACAAAAATACTTATAGGCAGATTAGATCATTTTATGCATAAATGCGTATTTATACAATCCAAAAAGATGGAAATTGAAATGTTAGGTCTAGGTACGATATATGCATAAGAGGATATGCTTAGACCACTGGATTACGCGGAAAAGGTGTACTAAACCGAAAGGGGCATAGTACCCATTTTTTTTCATCTGTGGCCTTAGTACGAGAAAGTTATCGTTACGTAAACGATAGCAAAATGTATTAAAAATTTAACAGCGCCTCCATCGGACGTGAAAGGAAACTGAATTTATCATACATTTGCTATCGTTTACGTAACGATAACTTTTTCGAAAGTTCTCGTACTAACCCCACTGACCTGTTCCAACAGACTGTGCAACAGAACAGAGAGAAAAACGGTGTTAGACAATCGACAAAATGTATGGAACACCTGATATTGTATTCCTGATTTTAGGGTTCGTCCCTTAGTAAAAAAAAACATAATGGTGTTATAACGGACCCCTTTCGGCTGAGTACCCTTTCCGCGTAACCTTTTATATTAAAAGGAACAAATTTATTTTTTAAACCTGTCGTTATAAATAGTAGGTGTTGATATACTTTTATACTATTTTCTACTTTGTGGCAATACGTACTATTTCTTATCAGCTATTTTAACAGCATTTAATTCAATGTAATATCTAATATGTCGTTTCATTTATTTAAATCGTATGTTTGCTTTAATGTTATGCTAATAATGTGCATCTATTATGTAAATAATCAAGTATATAAACCATAATGTAAATGCCAATGTAAATATTTCGATTTAATAAAGTATTATTACACATTTTGACTATTTGCCTACTGTGTTGCAATTTTCAACATTTTATTTTCTATACTGAACTGAACGTGCGAGTACGTCCGTATTTGCTACGTAAAATACGTATCGAGTTTCGGTACTTCGTACTTCGCTTACTAACTTTCCTTTCATTGTTAACACCCAAATTGTAACTATCGGGGAACACCCATTCAGGCAGCGCATTCCACAGACTAGCAGTTTGCATTATAAAAGTGGAATCAAAGCGCTTAGGGTTTTCGGAATATCAACCATGTAGCGGTGTCGATTTTTTATGCCCACTCTGGAAGTCAAATATTTTTTTATATTTTTATATATGAATAGAAAATGTTTTAATCATCTTATTACAAAATTATTGCAGCTGTCAGAGCAAATAAATGCTTACACCGAGTATAGATAGCTATGCTAGCCCAGACTCTGCAAAGTTTTACCGGCCAACTCAATTCTCTAAGAAGAGCTTTTCCGGTGTAAATCTTCGTGAGAAAAAATGCTGCAACGCAAGCGATTCTTTGAATAATTTACCTTCACGCAGTGAGCTTACATAACGTTGCCTTCACGATGACAGCCTCTGTATTCTGCAAGTTTCTGTTTTACTGGCTTAGGAATAATATTAATCAAAATACAGGGTTAGGAAGAAAAGTTATACTAAACCGAAAGGGGTTTGTTATACTTCTCATTATGAACTACTTTTTACTATGGGACCAACGCTGATATTGCAAAAAAAAAACAGCTATTTCATGGAAAACGCTTATTTACAGTGTGAATAATAATCTGTGGATGTGAATTTTACACCCACATATTATGTAATCTATGATCTGGGTGATTTGGGTATCAGAAGTTTCGGCCCTATCGCTGGCACGCGACCGCACATCAAAACTTTTACATATTAATTAAACAAAAAAACGGGACAGTAAAAAACTGTTTTCTCTTCAACACCTGAAAAAAATTTATGGAACAGCTAATAATTTTTTCGTTATTTCAGGGTTAGTCCCTCAGTAAAATCTATCGATGGGTATAACGAACATCTTATGGCTTAGCCTCTTTCTTATAGCCCTGTATAAAAAATCTGGGTTGGGAGGAAAGTGAAATTCTTTCTTCCATCTTTCTTACAGGCATAACGAAAAATTTTAGCCTTAAAAAATTTAATTATTAAGATTTTATCAAACAACGTAGCGAGAAATATTAATTCCTAACAGTTCCGGTTGTTGAGTTTCTTTACGTGTCGGGAACAATTTCATACCAAAAATTCTCCATTCCATGAAAGCATTCACGCAAAGTGGTACAAAACACAAAAGTGAGGTGAGTGAGTAGCGCTGACAGAATATTAAGGAGAACAGAGAGATTTTTGCAATGAACCACAAATATTATCGAAATCGAACTTTATCCTAATATTTTATTATAGAATCTGAAGTGGTTTCCACACATTTTATTTATATTACACGGGAATTACTCACGTAAGATTATGCCGGTTGCTCCAACTATAGTTTCAACCAGTTTTTACTATAGTTTTGACTATAGTTTTAGTTTTATCCTAATAGGTTTACGTAACGTGCTTTTTCTATAGACGAAGGTCTCCAGATGCATACATCTTGGACAGGCAGCAATCAAATAGCTGGACGACATCCCGAAGTTAGGTTATATCCCATCATGTTTGGAATCTCGCGTCTTCAACTAATGTGTCCTGCCCACTATGACTTACTGTGCCAAAAGATAGACACATGAAGCTGTGCATAAATTCAGAGTAGCACAGAGAGCGATGGAGAGATCTATGCTACGCATTAAATTACAATATCGAATTCTAAATCCGACGAAGAACAAAAGGTTTCTAGTTGTCGGAATCATGGTAATGAAGTTAAAGTTAAGCTGGGCAGAACGCGATGCTAGGCGCAGTGATGATAGATGGAGTAAGTTTCTGACAGAATGGTGGCCGAGGTAAGGTAAGAGGAGCATTAGTCGTCCAGCTGAAGATATTGTGTCAACGATATTGTCACTTTTGCGGGTCGAACCTGGACTCTATTAGCACAGGACCGAGGGAGATGGGATGACAAGAGCGAGGCCTTTACCCAGCAGTGGGATAATAAAGGATGTGTATGATGTTGATGATGAACAAGCTTTTACCAAATTATTTTTGACTTATTCCAATTCATTTGGACTTATTTGGAATCATAACAAACTTACCTAAACTGAAATCAGTCAATAAAACTACACTAATCTAATTGAGCGCTGCCCGCAGGAATCGTTCCCAAAATGCTAACCGCATTGCCGCGTTGGATTGCAATACTGATACTGGAGATTTGCTGAAATTATCAGCCAGAATTTTGGTTACGGGGTGCTTTGACTAGACGTGTACATATTTTTTCTTTGTTCATTTGTTCTTGTAAATGCATACAAAATTCAATAAAAACGTAACTTTTTTTATCTCAGTGAATAACGTACATGCTATGTAAACACGCTTTTATTAGCTTGGTACGTACCTATATAACGGAAACTTTGAACGTGATTTTCACCTCTTTCAAAACATCGGATTGATTTGAAACTTTGCACACTTATCAAGGACCGATGACAATGCAATAATTTCAATAGTTTGTCCCATTATCCTTACCAGGATCTTCAGGATTAGCGATTTTAAAGCGTGTTTTTTAAACTGTTGAATAATTTTTATTGTAACGTCAAAAGGTCTTTTTTCCATTTTCATAAAAATTTAAACAACTGAATAGCTATTATTACCATTTGCTGAGCTAATGGCATCGTATAAAATACAGCTCATAGACTAAACGACAACGTCTTCCACGATAAGCGCTTTCACAAACTTCAATTCTGTCTCTGTTTTTTCTTTATTCTGTGATCAGGTGAAATATATCACCCACTTTTTCAGGGTTAGGAGGCATTACGCGGTACCTCAAGGGTCCATCATTATTAACCCTTGAGCTTGGTTCGGGTGCTTTGGAGAAAAAAAAACTCTAAAAGCCTCCGGTTACATCAATCTTCCGAGTAATTTTGTTAGAGAATTTTTGAGAAAGATTATAAATCTAATACGGGTCTAACTGTTGGAATATTTTCAAAGTTTATGTTTTTTGCATTGGAGAAAGGGGAGAGAAACGGAAAGATGAGTAGACAAACATACATACGTACAGTATATAATTATAGCGTTACTAGTACCTATAATAGACCACTGAACTGTTTATAATTGTCTTAAATTTGTTATACTATATAAAAAAAAACAACATTAAAATGTAAGTAAAAAAAATTAAGGAACAATTATAATCATAACATATATTAATTCTATTGTCTTGTTCGACAGAGGGCACACTGTACTTACAAATGACGTCACTAGTAAGTACGCCATACAAACTCCATTACTGACTCACTTCGCCAGTACGGGACATATCACTCTTTCCTAATCCAACGACAAACTATAAATCGAGTTAATCGTTTTCTTCTAGGCAAGCGTTCTCCATAGTAGACCGCATCATCGCTCAGGTGAGTTGACGGCCAAAAGCAATCCTGTTATTAAATAAATAAATAAAAAATAAAGTTCCAAGATATAAGTATCTCGGATCATTATAATACGATTTAAATCATTTCTTTAGTATACATAGAACATTAGAGTAGGTATACTTTTCCCTAAGGTTGATATTTTTAACCAATATAACAATTATCTGACAGCCTATTGCTTCGCTTGCTATTGCCTATTGCTTTTTATGATATCTATACAGCTTTTTTGTAAGTTAACTAATCAAATATTTTATTTATATGACACGGAAATTACTCACGTAGATTAATAGGTCCCCTAATGCAGTTGAAACTATAGTCGGAGTAACCAGCTCAATCATAATTCTCGTGTCATATAAATAAAATGTGTGAAAACTTCGTCAGTTTCCATAATATAATATACAGCTTTGTTGTGTTTCAGTAACAACAGATGAGTTTTTCCGCTAAATAACTAATCAAATATTTTATTTATAAGGACACAGGAATTACTCACGTATGATTAATAGATCGCCAAATGCGGTTGAAACTATAGTCGGAATAACCAGCTCAATCATAATTACTTTGTCATATAAATAAAATTAGTGAAAACCACGTCAGTTTACATAATATCTAATTAAATAATTAAAATCCTACCATAATAATATTATTATATTTCAAATGAAAATGTTATCTAAAATGATTTGAAGAATAGATGCTATCTTCTATAACATAATTTAGAGTATACTCAAAAAACCTTTTAGATCTATGAGGATACACCCATCTTTGGAATATCGTCCGATATTATAATCTGATCAAGATAAACATTTGCATATACCACGAAACGATTGTTATCAATAATCACGTTTTACATTTATTGTTAAAGCTTGAAGTTCCGTACATTTGTTAACTTTTTTTGTTTAGGTACTTAAAAAATCGATGAGTGTATGGACTCAAAAACGGCTGAACCGATTTTGACGGGACTTTCACTGACAGATGACTTCATGCAGGATAGGTCGTGGCGGCCTCGGGTGAGGTAAAGTCTGACCCTATCGAGTTGAAGATAGGGGTAGCACAAGGGTCGTGTATATCGAACCTGACGTTCAGCCTCCTCATGAAAGACTTGCCCGATTCCATAGCGGACGCTGAGGTGCTGATGTACGCAGACGACGTGGCGGCAATTGTTATAGCTCCACGGGTACCGGCGTTAGAGCAAAAATTAAAAGACGTTGCCCGCCAACTGGCGCATTGGTTCAGAGCAAACGGTCTAGCTCTGAACCCTAAGAAGACTAACAATCAGCACTTCAACTTGTCCGGAAGGCGTTATCCAGCACTATCCGTGTGGATGGAGGGGGAGTGTCTGCGTCAGGTCGATGCGTTTACGATGGTCGGCTTCCACATAGATAGGGCACTTACCTGGACTGGTCACTTAAATAGGGTTTTTGTGCTGCAGAAGCGGGCAGTTCGTGTGGTAGCACGAGTCAAACCACTAACTCCAGCTATACAAATTTTCTAAGACCTTAGGCTTATGACTCTGCCAGCATTATACTTTTACCATACCGGTATATACGTTTACAAAAACTTGGCATCCTTTGTGAGACTCGGTGATGTCCACGAAAAATTGACTAGGAATGAAGACACCTTGACTATGCCTATACATAGGCTGACGAAGACTCACAAATGTACCCGAATATTTGGCATAAAATTGTTTAACGCTTTGCCAAAATCTATAAGGGACGTCAAGTCACTCTATTCATTCAAAAATAAGCTTAAGGTTCTTCTGACTGATATGGCGCCGTATAGCGTAAAGGAATTAATTCCAAAACTAATTTATATAGCCTAATTAAAAATACATTGTTTAATTATTTACATTGATAATTTTTTATTGTTTAATTTTAAATTAACATATATTTTTTAATTTCTTTTGACATGTAATTATTATTATGAATAAAGTTATCATTATCATTATCAGATAGCTGATGTTATAGGAGTAACTAAGGACACTTTTATAGAGGGTACCCATGCGGTTGAAACCGCATAGAACCCTCTATAAACTGAATTAGTAATAGGTACCTGTGGCCGAAGTAGGAGTATTCGCGTAAAATACGTACTATCGAATTTCATACAAATTTTGAATTTCGAACATGAAATTTGTATGAAATTCGATAGTAGGTAAAATCGAATATTCGTACTTTGGCTACTGTTGTATTTCTAGAAAACAGTCATAATTCGAGGATACCATTGTGCTCATCGTTCGTTATAAACAACTTTTACTAAGAGACCAAAGACTTAGTACGAAGCTTTACCTAGTCTCCGTAACAGGACGCCCGGCAGATGTGAAACGTGACGGCATAAGAAAGCGTTATACTGCTTGCCGTCACGTAAGTATCTGTATGTATATTAAGAACTCAACTGCATTAGTCTAGCAAAACTCATAAATAGAGGTAGCGAACTGCACGACTGTGTGAACCTATAAGCGCTATGGTTTTGCTCCATTAAATGCGCACTTTAATACAATATAATTAAGTCTTATAGTCATCGGTAGTAACAAGCTTTGATTAAAAATAGGAAAACCTCGCCTTAAGTGTGTACTGTCATGCACCAATATATTATAAGATAGCATGTCATCGGACAGGTGTTTGATTTGTTAAAAATAACAGGCTAAGAGCCGATTTTTCAATCCGCAGTTAAACGGTCAGATAGTTAATAAATCAATAAATTTATCTGCCCAATAAATTTACAGGCGTTAATCCGCAGATAACCTCTGACTATTGAAAAAATCGAAACCATGCTATCAATGGAATAAATCCTATCTGATTCTTTAACTGATTATTGAAACCTCGGCCCTTAGTGAAAAATATAATTAAATATCACAAAAATCGGAAAAGTTTATTTTGTAGCAATGAAATTATTAAAAAACTAGAAAACAGATGTCCCGTAATGAAAAAACTATTTAATTTGGCTAATAAAGTAAGTTCTGCGATTAATGTTTTTTTTTTTTTAATTAGGGAGGGATGCTCTGCAAGGTGAGTGTCAGTATGATAATGATAACATGTGACGTCATTCGTAAGGATAGTGCGCTCTTTGTAATCTGTATGTAGCAAGACATTAAAATGTTGATATATTCCTTAATTTGAACACATTTCATATTTGGTTCAATGTTCAGCTCCATTTTAATGGTTTGTTATTTTTATTAGACAATAAAAGTTATGTAAGTTAAGATCTTTTTAAAATGCTAATTCTTTAATTTATTTTGTTGCTTCTTTATCATGAATAATAAAAACCAGATTACGTTTATAACAACTAAAAATCTAAATAAATAAAGTTGTGAAGAAAAATAGGTAGGTGTAGAATTTATAAATTTACACTGAACCCTAACCTAGCGACATTAGAATACGGATGAAAGAGCATTATCTTAAATTTTAATCTAAGAATTATGAGAGCTATTCAGCATCTACATAATGTTGATAATATTTATTTTGCTTTTATTAACAAAATAGCAAAACTGGATTCTTATCGTAATCAAATTTGCAAGCATGCTGGCATTTAAAACAATAAGATGTTAATTGATTTCATACTTTATGCAAAAATCAGGTCGATATAGATAAAGACAGTTTATTTGCACAAAACACCAGTAAATCTTACACATAAAAAAAACACATTACGTGGGTTAAAATATTAGTCACTTTGTATGTTGTTTTGCCTAGTCAGTAGGCGTACAAATCTAGAGAGATGGCATAAAAAAACCGTAAAAATCAAATAGTCGAAATATACCTTTAATTAAAATATTCTGTTATTAATCTAATTAACTACAGATATACATCCATACTAATATTATAAATGTGAAAGTAACTCTGTCTGTTTGCTACATAATAACGGCTAAACGGCTTAGCCGATCTCGATAAAATTTTGCGAGGTAGTAGTATACATCATGAGGAAGGACATAGACATTTTTTTTCAGAAGAAATCGCAAACGAAGTTGCGAGTACAGCTAGTAATCTATAAATTTTCTGTAGTGGTGTACCTTTGCCAGTTATTCAACCGCCAAGCAGTAGTGTACAAACACCACTGTGTTCCGGATTGAAGGGCAATGTTTCCAGCGAAAATACAGGCCAGACAGAGATTTGACACCTTATATCTCGGGGTGACGAGCGCAGTGCATTGCCATCCAGGGTTTTGAACTGTTGAAACTCAAAATTCTGAGTGGCGTTGAGCTGTTATGTGCAAGCGTGAAGAGCCATCAGGCGAGCGACTTCGCTCGTCTCGTCACTCAGTATATTAAAAAAAAAAACTGACGTACTGCCAAAACTTAAATTTACTATACATATAATAAAAACGTAGAGATAACAAAAATCTTTTATTGCGAGATATCTAAAAAAATAATATACACAGAGCAGCTGAACACGATAAGACAGTTTTTAGAATTTTTGTGTTTGTTTGTTTGTGTGTCCACGCACATCTCCTAAACCACTGGACGGATTTAAATGCTGTTTTCACGAATATGCTTAGCTATGACCAGATTGAAGTATAGGCTATATTATTTTGCGCAAGGGCGGGAGGAAAATGGGTTGAAAGTTGATATCAAAATCTACGCGTACGAAGTCGCAGGCAAAAGCACTAGAATAAATATATGATTTCTAAACACGGAACAAACAAACTAGGAGTAAATTTCACTGTAACAAGCTATTAAGAGAAATGGGTCAATCATTTTCTGACTGTCGGCTGCAATCAAAAGCACTTGAAACGTTCATCCCGTGTTTCGTACTCGTAGGTATCTATTTATAGTAAGAAATAATTTAGATTGACGCAGGCTCCGAACGCTGTTATTATAAGATTTGTCATCAGAACAGGTTCGCGTGGGTATTTTGTGGTTTGAAATGAAGGGAGGTGACATTTTCGGATGATAAGGTTAACTTGGCTCTTTAGATTTTCCTAAAGATAGGTCAAGGTTCATAGAAACCACATACCTTTATAAGGAAAGACCGCGAGGACGTCAGGTTGTACGTAAACCTAGCGTACCGTATATTTATACCAACTTCAAAAAAAGAGCGAGTTCTCAATTCAGTTGTATTTTTCCACAGATATAAGCTCGCACAATAAAAGTGGGATCAAAGTGCTTCGTACGGGTTTACGGAATATCAACTTTTGAGCGGTGTTGATTTTTCGTGCTCACTCTGTATTTGTCAGAAAATCATTGCTTTATTTTATAAGTTCTAGTATTGAAATAATTAAAAAAAAAAACTTGTAGGATTACACCAGCCTGACAATTTTTTTTAATACATTCAAATATCCTATTATGTGGCGGGCTAGTAGGATCAGCGATCCAACTGAAGAGACTACAGACATGCAAAACTAGGTGAATTTGCGATATCTATCATGATAAAGTCTGTGAAGAATACCGAAATGTTATATTTTTCAATTACCAAGTCGAAATAGGTTCAGAAACTCATCTAACTAAATGTACATCTTTATATTATATTCCCGTTTTTTAATCTTTGAAACATAAATAAGGGGCGGATGGAAATAACGGGCTATATACTTTTTTAAAGATAACTATACGATACATATTCGGAATAATAATACTAAAATTTTAACCCGAATATATAAAAAAATATTTAAACCAGAACTAACTAGACTGAATATAAAAGGAGAGAAAAGTAGCAGAATTAGTTAGCTAAGTATTTTTTTATAACTTTACAATACATATCTAATAGGTCGGGGAAAAAGTCTTTTCGTATTTTGTATGTATAAGGTTGTAGTAAAAATCTCATCCGTTGTACTGTTTGTATCTGGCTGGTTTTGATACCATTAAAAATATGACATTTTAAAAAAGGAATACAAAAAGTAAAAAGCAATTTCCCGCCATTTTTCAATTGTTTTTTTGTTTGATAAAATGAGTGAATCTAACGAAGAAATTCGATATATTGTGAAATTTTATTACAAAACAGGGAAAACTGCGACACAAGCCGCGAAAAAAATTTGTGACGTTTATGGACCTAATGCAGTGTCATCAAGAGTAGCACAATGTTGGTTCAAGCGTTTTCAGTCCGGGAATTTTGATGTCAAAGATGCAGCTCGCTCTGGTCGCCCTGTTACGGATAAAGTAGATGCCATTTCTGAAAAAGTGGACCAAGATCGGCATATTAATAGTTACGACGTAGCTGAAGAACTGGGGATTGACCACAAAACAGTTTTGACCCATTTGAAAAAAACTAGGTATACAAAAAAACTCGATATTTGGGTGCCACACAAGCTCACTGAAAGAAACCAAATGAATCGTGTACTCATTTGCGACTCTCTATTGAAACGTAACGAAACCGAACCGTTTTTGAAAAGATTGATCACTGGTGATGAAAAATGGATCACCTACGACAAGAATGTGCGCAAACGATCATGGTCAAAGGGCAGTAAAGCACCACAGACTGTAGCGAAACCCGGATTAACACGTAATAAGGTGATGCTGTGTGTATGGTGGGATTGGAAGGGCATCGTTCATTATGAGCTTTTACCGCCGGGCAAAACCATCGATTCGGATCTCTACTAACAACAGCAGATGAGACTCAAACAAGAAATTGAGAAAAAACGGCCGGAATTGATCAACAGAAAGAGTGTGGTCTTTCATCATGATAACGCCAGACCGCACACATCTTTGGCCACTCAGCAAAAATTTAGAGAGCGTGGTTGGGAAGTGTTAATGCATCCACCATATAGCCCTGACCTTGCACCCTCAGATTTCCACCTGTTTCGATCTCTTCAGAATTCTTTGGGTAGTGTTAGATTAACATCAAGAGAGGACTGTCAAAACTACTTGTTGCATTTTTTTGATCAGAAGTCCCAAAAATTCTACAGCAACGGGATCATGTCACTACCTACAAGATGGCAACAAGTTATCGAACAAAATGGCACATATATATTATAATTAAATGTAATTAAACTTGAAAAAAATATGTCTAGAATTTGTTTAAAAAATACGAAGAAACTTTTTCCCCGACCTATATATAGATGATGTATGATATATATATATCAGAAAGTCGTGTTAGTTACATTATTATTTATAACTCAAGAACGACTGAACCGATTTGGCTGAAAATTGGTGGGGAGGTAACTTAGAACCAGGAGACGGACATAGGATACTATTTTGTAGCGAGGCCGAAGGCCAAACTTACACCCGTGCGAAGCCGGTGCGAGCGGCCAGTTTGGAATATTAAAAACTAAAATTTCAATCCGAAGATATTCAAATTTAATTTGAAACAAAGTTAACAAGGATGAATATAAAAGGTGGAGGGAAAAGTTGAATGACAAAGCTTATAGCTAGATTTGGTCAAAATATGGCGCTATCATTCCGCATATTGTATAAAAAAATACGAGTATATTATACTCAATAATATATCATTTTCATCGATATTGATTGCCTCTACATCTTTGATTAAGTCAAGAAGTCAAACATTGTTCTCTATATTTGCCGATAGCTGTAAGTACCAAACCTTTGCTTGAATGTAGGACGTCGGCAGTAAATAAATAATTCTACCCAAGAGAGGGAACGTATTGTTTCTTTCTGATTATTAATGTAGTTTTAGTCTAGTAAGTAGATAGAAAAGATACAGTCTTTTCGAATGCGATTTTTTTACTGAGTAATGCGTTTTTTTCTTCTTCTTGTAAGTTTGATTAGTAAACCTAATTAATATAGGTAGTAATAAACATGTTTCTGTTATTAATTTAGGTGTAAAACTAAACTAATATACATAGACATAATTTTCTTTTTTAACTTTAACATAAATTAACGAATAAAAACTAAAATTTATTAATATACTCACATTTTGTTCACCGCACCTGGCAAGTACATGAGATACTTTTCCATTTGTACGACCCTGTATGCTACTTTTTATGTATGTGTATCTATCATGTTCTGACAAATAACTAATACGATTTGAGAATTGGACAATCTGGGCACTCCTTTAAGTGTATTTTTATTATTAAGTAGGCTTAGAGTTTGACCACTCTCTCCTTAATACCCGTGGGATTTACGACGAAATTTTTTTTCTCTATTCTCAGTTTACAACTGACCGCAACCTTGAGTCAGACAATACTGTGTTATGTTTGTAAGTAATGTTTCCTGAGCTTGAATTACAAAATGTAGACGGCCTGACATTAGATATGGTCAATCAGCCTAAAATTAGTTTATTCCATTTTATAGTAGGTACTTCGATACGATGTATATGGTCATTGCGAACTATACTCTCGAAGTTGTTCGACATTATACCTATCATGGACAGATCGTTCAGTTAGGTAGGTCCAACTTAAGCAAATTGGTCCCACGAAGAATCCAACTCAGATGGGCAGCGTTCGGGAAATTCAGTGACATCTTCTTGTCAAAAATACCACAATGCCTAAAGACAAGGGTCTCTAACCAGTGTGATGACAATCATATTATGGTACTGAGACATGGTCCTTAACTTAACTGCCGGTCTTTTGGAAAAACTCAGAGTCATACAGCGGGCATTGGAGAGAGCTAAGCTCTGAGTATCTTGGCGCAATAAATTCCGAAACGAGCATATTCGTCGAAGAACCACAGTCAACGACATAGCGGCTCAGATTTGCAAGTTGAAGTGGCTGGCAGGCCACATCCCTCGAAGAACCGATAACTGATGGGGAAGAAATATAAGTGTCATGAGTGGAGACTACGAACCGGAAGACGCAGCGTAGGTAGACCTACTAGGTGGACCGACGGCATCGTGAGAGTCGCAGGCATCCAGTGGTTGCAGATGGCAGGATGTCGTTCAGTATAAAGCTCTATGGGGGAATGCCTATGTTCAGCAGTGGATGTCTTCGGGCTGATGATGATGATGTATACCTTCATGTTACTTTCGTCCTTCATTGTCGCTTGTCTTTCTCTTGTGTTAATTTAAAAAGAACAATAAGAAATGAGAAGGCATTTTATCTACACAATAGCCATGAACTGTCGCAGACAAGTGCCTCATTCGATGTGGCTCCTTAGATCAAGGGCCTGTTTACGAAATATGATTGACGTCGTCATTAATCTCTAGACAGATAAAAAACGTCTATTCATATTCGATTTAACGCCTAAAAAATAAACGCCACTAATAAAAAAGGGCAAAAACACACGTAGTTTTATATTTAGCTACGCGTAGACTTCTAGCGCAAAAACTGCAAAAATATTTTGTTACATAAAACCCAGTTATTGTAATTAGGTAGAGCGAGCATACTTGAATGGTTCGAATTCTACCAACATTAGGTATAACTGCGAAAATGTGTTTGTTGGTTTCTTAATTTTTCACGCAACAATAAACGACCAAGTTGACGTGATTTTTTGCACAGATATAGTTCGAGGACTGAAGAGTGACATGGGCTAAAATAGTACCTACAGTTCTTAAGGGATTGTTTGCGGATGCATCTAAAGTATCCTATATAACTAATATCATGAAATGTTTGTCCGCTTTTGTTTCGCTCTGTGTGTTTGTTCGCTTTTCACAACTAAAGAGCTAAGCTGAATTATCGAAATTTAGCAGGAAGATGGTGTGTATCATGAGGATGGACATAGGGTACTCACCGCCCAGAAATGCGGAAAAATAGAAAATCGCGGCTAACACCGCGGGATATAACTAATAGTTGTATCATTATGCTGTCATTTTGCTATGTATATATGAGTATTTTTTTTATATTGGGTGTATTTTCCGTTATAAATAGTTTATCTATAACTATTATGTATAGACGAAACCTAATGTTTAATATGCAAAAATAAGTGGATGACATCAAAGAAAGAACCGGACAGAGATATTCGCAAGAAGTTTTATGCCTACTGTTCTCCAAACTTCAATAATATGAAGGCAGGAACAACTTCAAACGTTTTTTTTTGTATATTCATATATGTTTCGATCATAATTTGCGCGATCCGATTGGCCGAAACAAAATTAATTTTATAAACAAATTTAAAAAAAATATACAATTCAGTAACTGTTCTACGGAAAAAAAAACTCTCAAAGTTCCGATATGTCATCTGTAACATCGTTAGAAAATACCATGGTCCGGCCCATCATTTCACAGTTAACAGGGTACCATGGTCCAGCCAACCGGACTACGCAACCGTCATCATCATACTTTCAGCCATAGGACGTCCACTGCATGACATAGGCCTTCCTCGTCGATGTCCAAAAGGGTCGGTTGGAAGCGGCCTGCATCCAGCGTTTTCCTGTGGTCTCTTGTAAGTTTTTCAGTGTTTTTTTGTTGTTGTACGCATCCATACCACATGTGAATCAACAATTTGAGTGCTTAACTGCAGCTAGTGCAAAACACTAGACTATAAATCAGTGGTTTCGTTGTCTAAGTTGTCCCTCTTTATGTGGGTACTCAGTGCTTTAGATCGTATACTGCCTATATGTAGTCTGTGCCTAGCCCACAGCCCGGGCGAGCTGTATCGACCGGCGCTCTGTAGGCCTTACTATATAACGCTCTGGGTTACTGCCACGGCCACGGCCGGAGGTACTTCAAACGTTTTGTATTGTACGCTATTCTTAAGCAGGTACTACGTATGTGCTTTTTAAAATAGGTATGTGTTTGTTACCCACGACGGAACAGAGAAAGTATACGTTTTCTATAATTCCTTAAAGATAATATAATGTTCTTATAATATAAAGTATTCTTAAGTCAACTTATGTTTGTTGTATATTAAGTAATATGATACGCGTTTGGGGTCAGAAGTTGTGGGTTATATTATGTTAACATGTCCAAGCTTGATCCACAGTAGAATCATCTTTGTTATTTCCAATACCATTTTTCTCAGCAGCTAGACGGATTTAAATGCGTTTTTTATTTGAAAGCCAGTTTAATTGCGGTGGTTCTTAGGTTTTTTATCAAAATCTGTTCAGCGGTGTCAAAGTTATAAGGTCTAATTCAAGTTGGTTGTTGACGTGTTAATTTCACTTGATTGTGTAGACTTTTACCATGCACTCAATAGAACATTCTATTAGCGTTTTTTCCGGCAACATTTATCGTTCTTAATTCTTTTGACAGAGATCCAGCCCGTGGTTCATCAAGAACGTTACGGTTGAATACTACAACGAATACAAATAGTAAGGTGCAGGCCAACCAAGCTACTGCTAATAACAGGCTTAAACTGTTAGAGACGTTGTTATGGTTCCGTACCCAAATGTTTAAATTGGACCTTATTACTAAGCCCACGCTATCTGTCTGTCTGGTCTGTCTGGTCTGGTCTGTCTGTCTGTCTGTCTGTGTGTCTGTCTGTCTGTCTGTCTGTCTGTCTGTCTGTCTGTCTGTCTGTCCCAACTTTTAACGACCATATCTTTCGATCCGTAATAGTTGAAATTTTACAGAATATGAAACTACGGAACTAAGAAATAAAAGTAAAAACTAAGAGTAGTCATACAGCAAACTTTTTACTAACGTATATTTGTATTTGCCCTAGTGTATAAATGGTAATACCTACAAACGTCAAACTTGGCATGATTATAGTACACAGTGTAAAGTAAAACAACATAATATAATAAATTATGGCCAAGTGCGATTCGGTGACCAATTTCTGCTCACCACCGGTTTTCGTACGATCACCAAAGTTAAACAACGTCGAGCGCGGTCGGTACATGGATTGGTGACCGCTTGGGTGTGTTGTCTTTTTGCACTATTTTTTTGTAATAATTTAAGTAGCTTTTGGCCTTAATTGAAATCATGTTTATTACTTTGAAAAATCAGCCAAATAAACAGAAACAGTGCATATGTTCTAGCCGAGACAAAGCCAGTTTCCGACGTGAAAAGAATGGTTGTAAGCTATTGTGTTTCTGGAATTTCGAAAATTGTTAGAACAACGTGGATGAATTGGATTGAAAAGTGTTGAATGAGTTTCTTGTTTTTCTGTTTTATCTCTGTTTATGTGTTTCGTATAATGAATTTTAATAGTAAAAATAGGTTAGCGGAGGGTAGTTTCCGTGAGTAGCTTATTTTTTTGCAACAGTTGATATGTTCACAACGTTGAAGTAAATCTGATTCTATGTTCATGATATTGATGAATGGAGGAGATCGGGCAATGGAGAGAGCTATGCTCGGAGTTTCTTACGCGATAAAATTCGGAACATAGATATTTGCCAAAGAACCAGGGTCACCGACATAGCTATTAAAATCTGCAAGTTGAATTGGCAATGGGCAGGCCACATCGCTCGAAGAACTGATAACCAATGGGGAAGAAAGGTTCTTGAGTGGAGACCGCGAACCGGAAGACGCAGCGTAGGTAACCTTCCACTAGATGGACCGACGACATTGTGAGAGTCGCGGGCATCCAGTGGATGCAGATGGTAGGATGTCGTTCAGTGTGGAGGTTAAAGGGGGAGGCCTATGTTCAGCAGTGGACGTCTTCTGGCTGATGATGATGATATTGATGAAGCGGTATTGTTGAGCCCCGACAACATATTCGAAGAGGACAATACCAAACTATGACACCAAAAATAATTTTAAGACCTCTTTATTGTAATGTATTCTAGCAAATAAATGATTTGATTTGATTTGATTTGATTTTGAGGAATTTAATTTAGCAAACATGTCTTGTCTCGTTTTAACGCAGGACAGTCAGTTAAAAGTTAACAGAGCACTTTTATGGCATACATTAACTTAACAAACGATAGTGAATAAGAGGCTAGTCTTTATGATAGGAGATACTAAGATTAAATGATTATTTACGGGATATTTACCGTGGTAAGGTTGTGGAAGGAGCTCCCGATATTTCGGCGGTTTTTTTTCCACAACCTTACCACGGTAAATATCCCGTAAATAATCATTTAACTTTAGTGAACAACCGTGATAGTTTAAAACAGTAGATACTAAGATGATTTGCAATTTATACAGTATACATAAACGTGTTTTGCCTTATCAAAACTATAAAATTAAATAAATTGAGTTATTCCATCGCGCTATAAAAGTTTGGGTGATCGTAAAACGACGGGGAGCGCCCTCAATCGGAACTGGACTTTCGGGGAGGTTAGTAGAGGCTTTATGATCCCGATCTCCAGCCAGGGCTTTTTCGCTAGTACATTTTTGAAGATAATACATTACTAAGATGGAATTTTAAATAACCGATTAGGCATTATCTTTAGAAAAGCAATTTTCATGTAGTTATGTTTTATTTAGTCTTTGGAGGACTTTTTTGTTTTATATTTTTGGAGCAGGTCAACACGGAAATTGCTTTAAACCATTTACAATGTTTTTCTAAGATAAAGTCAATCGGTTTTTTCAAATTTGCACTTAGTGTTGTTTGGGTGGTTTCACTTTGCCCCACCAAGCCTAGTGAGGGAATTTTGAAAACTTTGTAGTCGAATTTACCCCACTTATAGCATTCAGGTGATACAAATAACACTCGTACAAAATGTTAGTTTACTCTGCCTTACTAGGGCTGGCAATCTTAGATTTAGTAGGTAGTAATAAATTAATAAATGATTGGTACTATACACATTGTGGTACCTACCAGGAGGGCGATTTTTTGGATTTTTGTAACCAAGTAAATTTGTTACCCATCAATGTAAAAGATACATGTATCCGTTACAGGCAAGCGTGCTCCATTTGTAAGACTATTACTAGTATATAATCATTTGTATCTAATATTAATATGAACCATAATGTAAAAGTTTTTATACGCTGTGGTGACGAGCATCTGTTGACTGTTGACAGATACAATAGTAATGACGTTTCAAACGGTAACATTGACTTTGACAGATACTCGTCACCAATAGGTAATTGTCAGTTGAATTTAAGACTGACACTTGATATCGAGCTGTAAAGCAAATAGGACATTATTGTGATATTATAATAAATCCTCAAATATCTTAATAATCCTGGTTTCATTTCTGAGATTTAAGCGTAGTCTTTCACATTTTAGAACGCATTGTCATTTTTCATCAGCAGATATTTACTTTCTACAGGCGGGCTTAATCAAAAAAACTAGTAGTTGGTTTCTACATGATTTATTATCTAAACAGATGTGGCAAATTTACTCACTTCGATATTTCAACTCTTTCTAGAAGTAGCTTTGGCATGTTCTGCACGCTCAATAACTTTAGGGGAGTTTTCGCTTTACTAATACTCTACTTTAAATACTTAGAGTAGATAACTTGGCAAACGAACCCTGATCTAGTAACTTTGATGTCTTTTCCTATCGCTAAGGGCTCCAGTTTTGGAAATCCGTATTTAATTATGATCGAAAGTCAATATCAAACTTTGCGAATTCGATGACCAAAACCCTCTCTTTTCTAACGATGGAAATAAGTCCATTGGTGGATGTTTTCAGTTGATTAGAGAGGAATAGAGCTATAGTATAAAGTTGGGAGCTTTTATTATTTATTTATTTTATTTTTTGGTGTACACCAAACAAATTGCAATCAATCAATTCCATACTATATAAATACTAATTAAAATCTGAACTGGGTTGTAACCCAAAATATGTGTAGATATTAAAAACCGTACAAGTACGAGTAGGAGAATAAAAATATTGATATTTTGAAAGACAAACTTAGTAACTTTCTAGTGGACAATACATACATACATACCTGCTGTGGAATGCTCTGCCTGCATCTATCAGGCAGGCTAAATCTCTTTCTACTTTTAAGAATCAAGTCTGTACACATTATCTAAGTTCATGTTAACTGTTACGTATATATGTATTTTATTTATAATATTAAATATTAATGGTATGTATGTAGCATTGTGTATTTATTGTATATATATAAGTAGGGATATATATTTATTTATATTTTATGTGCACCACCGACCCTTTTCAAATTCTTTAGTCCTGTCCATCCAAAGGTTGCCTGGAAGAAATCGCTCTAGGCGATAAGGGCGCCCATTATACTGCCGTCTATTTATTTTTTATATTAGTTTAAGTTTCAATTGTATTTCGGTGTGTAATAAAGAGATATTGTATTGTACATAAATACAAATTTCTTCGATACATACAAACTACAAAATGTAAGTTTGTAATCGCAAAACAATATAATAGGTCGGGGAAAAAGTCTTTTCGTATTTTGTATGTATAAGGTTGTAGTAAAAATCTCATCCGTTGTACTGTTTGTATCTGGCTGGTTTTGATACCATTAAAAATATGACATTTTAAAAAAGGAATACAAAAAGTAAAAAGCAATTTCCCGCCATTTTTCAATTGTTTTTTTGTTTGATAAAATGAGTGAATCTAACGAAGAAATTCGATATATTGTGAAATTTTATTACAAAAAAGGGAAAACTGCGACACAAGCCGCGAAAAAAATTTGTGACGTTTATGGACCTAATGCAGTGTCATCAAGAGTAGCACAATGTTGGTTCAAGCGTTTTCAGTCCGGGAATTTTGATGTCAAAGATGCAGCTCGCTCTGGTCGCCCTGTTACGGATAAAGTAGATGCCATTTCTGAAAAAGTGGACCAAGATCGGCATATTAATAGTTACGACGTAGCTGAAGAACTGGGGATTGACCACAAAACAGTTTTGACCCATTTGAAAAAAACTGGGTATACAAAAAAACTCGATATTTGGGTGCCACACGAGCTCACTGAAAGAAACCAAATGAATCGTGTACTCATTTGCGACTCTCTATTGAAAGGTAAAGAAACCGAACCGTTTTTGAAAAGATTGATCACTGGTGATGAAAAATGGATCACCTACGACAAGAATGTGCGCAAACGATCATGGTCAAAGGGCAGTGAAGCACCACAGACTGTAGCGAAACCCGGATTAACACGTAATAAGGTGATGCTGTGTGTATGGTGGGATTGGCAGGGCATCGTTCATTATGAGCTTTTACCGCCGGGCAAAACCATCGATTCGGATCTCTACTGCCAACAGCAGATGAGACTCAAACAAGAAATTGAGAAAAAACGGCCGGAATTGATCAACAGAAAGAGTGTGGTCTTTCATCATGATAACGCCAGACCGCACACATCTTTGGCCACTCAGCAAACATTTAGAGAGCTTGGTTGGGAAGTGTTAATGCATCCACCATATAGCCCTGACCTTGCACCCTCAGATTTCCACCTGTTTCGATCTCTTCAGAATTCTTTGGGTAGTGTTAGATTAACATCAAGAGAGGACTGTCAAAACTACTTGTTGCATTTTTTTGATCAGAAGTCCCAAAAATTCTACAGCAACGGGATCATGTCACTACCTACAAGATGGCAACAAGTTATCGAACAAAATGGCACATATATATTATAATTAAATGTAATTAAACTTGAAAAAAATATGTCTTGAATTTGTTTAAAAAATACGAAGAAACTTTTTCCCCGACCTTATATTTTTATGTGATATAAATTCAAGTTACCGACTTTCAGATTTTTTCCTTGATATGTGCTGTGAGCCCTTGCTTTTTGTAAAATTTTGTGATGCTAGGTCAACGCGAAGTACAGGTTTTGATTCCCTTGTGAAATCGCAAAATATGCGACATAAAAGGTCATATCTTTTGATTGAGTTGACTCACAAATTTGTTTTTTTTTTCACAGTAGAAATAGACCGCAAACCCGAGTATTTTTTATAAATTTTAACTTGATACCTTTACGCGTTTCTGAGAAAAAGGGTCGTGACAGATAGACGACAGTACAAAACGTGATGAATGTACCCATCCGCAAAGCAATGTGCTTAGCTGATGGCGCACCTATACAAGACGACACATTATTTTTCTAAAAACTTATGTTTCAAAAATATCAGTGAGTGGACTATTCATACTCAGCTGTTGTATCTGAACAATCCAGTTTAAGTTTAAGAAAAAAACTACTTACTGGTGGTAGACTATGTAACTAACGAGATAAATAGTATTTTAAGAAAATAATTATCAATTTATAAAACGGAGTTCTGAGATAACATAAAAAAAAATATACGACTGAATTGAGAACCCCTCCCGCCCCCTTTTTTGAAGTCGGTTAAAAAGAGAAAAAGGTCCCTAAAACACTGTCACATTTGGTTGCAGGTTGAAGGGAAACGTTTTCAGTAAAATTGCACGGTATAAATAAATTCGCTTGTTCTGCAAAAATCTTAGAGTAATGAAAGCAGGGCATTGCCACACAGGATAATGAATTCTTTTAGTTTCAATATATGAAAATATAATTGTTACACTGGTACCACACCTTCGCCGCGAAACCGTAGCACCGAAACCGCTACTCGTTGAAAAATTAACGTTATACATTGTTCCTTAGAGCATAGTATTAAATGCACGTGCAAGAAACACCAAATGTGACGAGCTGCGCCTTTGTTCCAAGTATGCTGTTAATGCGTGCGTTAATGCTTGTGTAAATGACTGCTGTATGTTATGCGATATAAAGGTTTACATTTAAACTAGCATCAGTTTCGCTGCTACGGTTTCGCGGCGGAGGTGTGCTACAGGCGTGATGGGCAAGCGATTGACGCTTACCATCAGGCGAACATGATCGATTCGTTATTCGGTTGACTAAAACAATTAAATAGGCACTAAATCAATCTATACGACACGCAAGTAAAAACTCTACCAAACAGGCGAATATAACTTCTAGAAATTTTGATTAGGTAGCTAACGCTAGAAATAGTTATTTTTAGTTCATGAATATTGTTAAACAATGTATGCCGTGCCTTAGTCTGCATTCTTGAATTAAGAGAAGTTTGAATAGGTCCGGTTTCAGATCAAAAATGTAGGCGGGTAACCTTTGCCGGAAGCCGCAGCGTAGCAGTGAAATCATCTAGTTTCAATCTGAACTATAAGTATTTGTAACATATAAAACTGAATAATGTGCATTGTGTTATCCGAAATAATGGTTTATTATAAGTAAATAGTAGTGTCTTGAGTGGTGCATCGAGAAATTCAAACCACAAATGTGACTGACTTGGTGGCCGAGTTGGTAGTGAACCTTACCTTCTGCGCTTAGGGGCGTGGGTTCGATTTCCATCTAGGACAAACATTCATGTCATGAACATTTGTGTTTGTTCTATGTTTGGTTGTTCATAATATCGATGGAATATCTATAGCATGAATTAATAAAAAAACGTATATCTGTCTCTGGCATCCATATTACAAGCTTTGCTTAGTTTGGGGTCAGATGACCGTGTGTGCAAAAATATCTCAGATATTTATCAATTTAAATTTCAGACGAAAGTAGTAAATTTCAGGAAGATAGCACTGGATCCTTGTCTTGATCTAATCGCCTCTAAAAAGCATTCGTTTGCTGACCACCAGGTCACGCAGTCGAGTCTATCTGAGGCCAATAGCTAACCATATATACCGAAAAACCAGCTGTTTCGTTGGTACAGCCACCATACCAAATTTCATCCAAATTCGGAACAGACTTGAGTGGAAACAAACATACACACAAACTTTCACATTTATAATATTACACTTATTGGCATAAATGTAACTATTCAGGGCTATTGATAATTAGTTATCAACTCTTGCATGCAGCTTCTCTACATCTTTCTGTAGAACTTTTTATCCAAGATTAACAAAATCACTTAACAAATTCATAACAAAGAAAGTAGATAAATGTAAAGTTATATGATTATTTACGGGATATTTACCGTGGTAAGGTTGTGGAAGGAGCTCCCGATATTTCGGCGCAGTTACATGCACCATGTTCACGGGAAGACTACCACCCACCCTTACCACGGTAAATATCCCGTAAATAATCATATAACTTTAGTGAACAACCGTGATAGTTTAAAACAGTGTTTAGATAAATGTAGTATTTTTAGGTGAAAAAGTTTGTAGGTGCATTCGTTTCTAAGATTCGCCCGGACCGATGCGTTCTTTCTGATTTGAAACAGCGTAATTTTATTGCCAATTCGGTCTCTAGTTTAAATTACTTGTATGGAAGAAAAAAAATACGAATTATTGAAAGTCATGGAACTAAAGTTGTTACGTACGATTTTGAAAAGCTTGCGAGAGGTTGTTGAGTGGAAAGTGTTGAATTATCAATAACCCTGTTGTAACGTTCCATGATCGTTACCGACTTCCAATACATGGCAAATGGCACATAGCTAGAAGCCAAACTTAACCAATAAAAAAGGTCACTACTATGACATAAACATTGTTGACAGATGAAGGTGATTGACGTAATGTCAATCACTTTCATTTCGTTAAGCGAAAAATCATTGTTCTAACCCTCGGAAATAATTTAATTGCATTTTTAAAAGATTCGGGTATGTAAATATCATATTCTTTCTAGAAGGAATAGGTTATATATAGAACCCGAACTAAAAATCTCGCTCATTTGTGCAACGGTACTCCCGTGTGAAAGTCGTTCAGACTTAACCTTTAAACTTGTAATTAAAATTTTGTAGCCCCGTACTCCAATCGGGTAAGTTCCGTTCAGTGATAAAACTGGAAATACTTTTAAAATGTGAATTATCTTACAAGCCACCTGTGTTGTAAAACGCAGAGCAAGTGCGGTTCATATACGTACAATCTGCGGATATGGACGCGCGCTGTACTTATATACTAATATAATTGTGTTCTAAGCTCTTAAAGCATTCTGTAACTTGGATCCTTCCGATCAAAAACTGTGTTTAACGCCGGTACCACGTCATGTGAGATAATGGGCGCCTGGTCAGATCCGCCGTCTTTTCTTCGGGACTCACACGACGTGGCCGAGCGGCTTCCGTACTGATCCTCATGCGTAGTTCTTCGACGCAATTTCAGGCTCCTACCCTCTACTGTACTACGGCCACGATAATAACAACAGCGTCGTGACGTGCTGACCTTACTCGCTACCACGTTGACCGTACTCCGGTCACGTCTCCAACAACAGCGTCGTGACGCGCTGACCACACTCTGGCCACGCCCTGAAAACCTCGGACGGAGCTGTCTCGTCGCTACACTGCCCAGCTGACATCCTACGTGCCACGAGCCGCGTCGAGCCACGCGGCGATCGGCGCCCCAGCTCTTCAAGCTAAGTCTCTAAACAAGGGACCAACACTTTTTTATCGCCATCACCTTCCGAGCTCACGACCCTCTGTCTGACTTGTAAATTCATTCGCTTGCTCTATTAAATCTTAACTTATACTATCATAAACTCTTTTCTTTGGAACACCTACCCACTGCTAGGTAGAACTTCACCAAGCTTCACTTGGTGAACGTTTCACTGTATAAGATATATTATTTTCTGTCTTAGTAGTGTGAATAAATTAACATTACTTCTTCGGTTGATACCAATAGATAAGAGTGCCTAATGTATTTTAGATAAAATGCTAGTCAATGGTAATAATATTCTAATAGGTACCTAATTAAATGTTCAGATGTCGGAATAGGTTGTTCATTAACATGTAGAAAACCAGTCGCTTAGATGGTGTTGATTTCACACGTGTAAGAACCTGGTTTGAATATAATCCGTTTTATTGCAAAAAACTATTTTGGTCCTGGTTTATAACAGTACAAAGTCCGAGTTTGTTACAGTACTAAGGGATCAGAACTTGAGCTTATTACAAATCGTCGACTAATCGAGGACCAGCTGATACCAAAGATTGTCTATGGTTAAACTTTTGTCCGCACAGACTGAGTTCAAATATTTACATTTATTTAGACCACGTTCGTTCGCAACGTTCCGTTTCTTCACAATATAAAGTTAATATTAAGTTTCTTAAGTTAAACTGTGTTTTGTAATAAGGCTGAATATGTATTAGAACGTTTTTTTTTTTTGTTGTTGTTTGTCAGCCCCGTTAACTTAGTTGGTAGACTTGGTAGTGAACCTGCCTTCTACGCTTGGGGGCGTGGGTTCGATTCCCACGTAGGACAAACATTTGTGTGATGAACATTTGTGTTTGTTTTGTCTGGGTGTTAATATCTATTTAGGTATGTTTTTTTTATGATACTGATGATACGAGACGAGCGTAGTCGCTCGCCTGATGGCTCTTCACGCTTGCCCATAACAGCTCAACGCCACTCCGAATTTTGAACTTCAACAGTCCAAAATCCTGGATTGCAATGCACTGCGCTCGTCACCCCAAGATATAAGATGTCAAATCTCTGTGTGCCCTGTAATTTCGCTGGAAACATTGCCCTTCAATCCGGAACACAGTAGTGTTTGCACACTACTGCTTGGCGGTTGAATAACTGGCAAAGGTGTGGTTCTTCCCCAGGCGGACCCCTGCAAAAGAGTCCTACCACTACAAAGTAAAATTTAAGTATGTATTTAAAAATGAAAATATATATCTATGTGTATCAGTCTCAGGCAGCCAAATTACAAGCTTTGCTTAGTTTCGGGTCAGATGAACATGTATGCAATAATGTCCCAGATATTTATTTATTTAATTAAAAATCATTGGCGGTATTTAGTAAATATTTTCATAAAAAGTTTTTTTATCTTCGAAAATGTTGAAAATGTGCGACAAATATAACTTTGCCAGGGGAGAGAGCTAGTAACATAAGTGATTGGGATTACTTAACCTAACATGATCCAGGGACTATCTATAAAAATAAAAGAAGCAAAACCACAAGGCTGATTACCAAATAATATATTTAATCCACGCACAGAAACCCAGATATGGGTAATAAAACGCGCGTTTTGCACCCTTCCCGGCTTTGTTCAGCTCCGCGTGAAATAGCCATTTACCTCCTTACGGCTAGCTGCTTGCGAGGGAAACAATGCGATATATTTGTCTCTTTACCGCCCCACTATCAAATAATTGAACGCACTATCGCAATGCCTACTGCCAAGGAAGATAGCTCTAGGGATCCTTACTACTTCGTAGCTACTAAATTGGCGTTGAATTTTAAAATCAGAAATCAGAAAAGTGAAATAAAAACAATAAATAGACAAACAATAAATGTTTTTATTATGAGGAAACCAAAATACTTAGGTAGCTATGCAAACACGGACAGCTCTCCATCAGCTCTCTAAAAGGGTGTTACCATAATACTCATGCTTGGCATGGCTTGGGGATCGCAGTACGTCACCGTGTACTAATAGGACGCTGCTGCCCATCCTCTCTGCTCATTGCTGCATTATTTTAGTTTTAGCTGTAAGTTTTTAAGAAATTATAATAAAATAAAATAAAAAATGTAAAATAAATATGATTTCTATAGATAATAGTAGATTATTCACTAAGGGAATAAAGCAGTGTCTTACGTCGCGGGCGGAATATTGAACCCTGAGCGTAATGAGGGACTCTAGAGTCATATAGAGTCCTGAGTGAAGCGAGGGGTTCAAGCTACCCAAGACGAAGACAGGCTTTATTCCAGAGGAGCATACTCTACTTTTCACACCTTCTGCGAGACATGAATATTAAAATAAAATTCACTGAAAATCACAGCACTAAACACTGTCTTTTGTTTCACATACTTTGTAAACGCACTTTTTTCATTTTTTTTTAGCTCTGCGGTGGCCAGTTCGATTTTCGAACAAACCTCTTGACAATGCCAAATGGGCAAATGGACATGGAGTTTCCACGAGTTTCCTCAGGAATTTGATATTCTAAATTCAAATAACTTTATTCCCTAGGGAGTTGCATACAACTTTATATCCCTTAAGAGATAGTGCTTTACTTAACGTTGAGGTTGTGTGTAACGCAGCAATGAATATAATTCATTTTACCCACGACGACGAAACAGATCAGGTAGAGGTCTCATATCTGATACAAGGGAGTTGAAGGGAGATATGGTATAGACCATCGTAGACCGCATCCATCCGGCGAAGTGATGGTCAAACGCAAGCCCATTACTTACATAATAATAAACGGTCCCAACGCCGGGCAGTGCTCGTTGACATCATCATCCCACATGACGAGAACCTCGTGAAGGCCGAGAAGGACAAACTCAGCAAGTACCCTGACTTGGCTCACGAGGTTACCGCCACGTGGGATGGTGACTCGACGATCATTATCCCGATAGTTGTATCGGTGAACGGCCTTACAGCAAAGAGCCTCGACCACCACCTTAAGATGCTCTCGCTAGACTGTTGGGTCAAGGGTAGATGGCAGAAGGTGGTAATCCTTGTCACGGCACGCATTGTCAGGAAGTTCCTCACTCTGCAGCCCTAACCACCGGTAGCTTGAGCCCTGCCCCGCTGCCTGCGGCACCCTAGTTTTTAAGTTTTATATATTATTTATGTTTTTGTAATTATATATAATGTAAAAAACAAAATTAAGTAATTAATGAATAAGTACGAGTATAATAATAAAGTTTCCAAAAAAGGTCAATTACAACGGTGGAATCGATTTCCTTGTACTATGTATCTCTAATTCCTGTACCTAATTTAGATAGAAAACTGATACCTTTTTTAATGATGAAATGGGCTAGCGTTTGACCACAGGTCGATAGCAGATGGTAAGCGACGATGCGGTCTAAGATGGGGCACGCTTGCCCATGAGGTGCCTATTCACTCTTATTGACCTTACACCTACTCTTATTGACAATGTAGCCATCAGCGTCATTTTGTGGCTTCATAAACCACATTTACACAATCTAAGATCTAAGCATATTATATTATAGGGACAGACAAAGGGAGGCGACTTTGTTTTATACTATGTAGTGAAGACAACGCTCAAAGATATATCTACTTACCGATTGAACTCAAAACGACGCTTCAGCGAAATGTCAAACCATGTAACATTCTCTCAGTTCGAAAGGAAAAGTCGATGTTGTTTTCTTTTGGCAAATCGCGTCGCTCGCGTAAATCATTGTTGTCCCATTTTCAGCTTTCCACCCTATGTAGGGCTCCGAGTTTTGTCTATCTCGGTTGGAAAGGAGCCAAAGTGTTGTGTTACGTTTATATTGTGATAGGCAATGGTGTAGGGCGAGAAAATTGGTAGGGTCTCGGTTACCCACCCTGATAAAGAAAAAATTCTTGAGGGGGTTTTGAAATTGACACCACAAGTGGATCATATAAAAAACTGACTTAACATAGAACCTTCGCCTTTTTTGAAGTCAGTTCTAATAACCTGGAAGAATACAATTATCGGTCCATAATTCCATATTATTATGTATGTATAATTTTGAAAGAATTTTCTTTCAACTCCTAACCGTTGAGAAATTGTACCCTTCATCATCAGCTCATCCGTATGAGATGATGATTATCAGACGAAAATACTTAAACAGCTTTAGAAAAAATATATGAAAAACGTAATAAGTGCCTGATACAATTTGAGGGTTGCCCTCGATTTTCCTGAGATCCCATCATCAGATCTTGACTTGCGTAACAATGGGACTAAATTGGAAGTATACCCTACGATATTATTTTGAAATTGGTCGACAGTTGGTGGAGATATCGGTGGACATACATAAAAATATATATAAACAGTGGAACATAGAACCTCCGCCTTTTTAAGTCGGTTAAAATTATTTATGTAATAATTGTTTATTATAGTTTCAACTAAATTTAGCAAGGTGGTAAAATAATTACAATCATAATTTTTGTTATTTACATTTGAAAATTACCATGGATAGTGAAATGAATGATCCTAATAATTATTTAATTAAAATTATTTACAAAACGGAGGAAATAATTATGAATTATGACGATAATTATAATAAATAATTATGACGATATATATTTCTTCCAGTTGAACTTGAAACCATGGAACCGTGGGGTTCAGCCGCTCGGGTTGTCCAGACGCTTTTTACCTTGGCCAAAGAATAAATTAGGCCATTCAACGGTAACCCTAGGTTTTTGAGCACCTTACCCGAACACAGTGACCTTAATGCAGTCTTTATTAATTTATAGTTATAGATGGTAGTCAGTTTAATTTAGATCTTATTAGGTATCTATTTACCTAGTTAGGTACTTTAGTCCATAGTTTGTAAAAAAACATGTATTATCTAAATCATGTTGTAAAATATATAACCGCTTTCACTTATCAGTAAAAAAATGTTATTTTTGTAGGTATCTTTAAAATCTACAAATATTACACCACTAAGACAGATACTCCCATCTATCGTATTTATAAGGAGTTAACAAAAATTACTATCGCCATCTAGTGCAAAGGCGTAGAACTTGTACGGCACCTGAAATCAGGAAGCTCTCCGAGCGACCTTCCCTCCTTTCGTGGTTCAAGTCCGTTTTATGGTCTTGAAACAGATGGCGCTGAAAAGTAACTTCAAAAAGTGGTTATAATTTTAAAATAACTTGAGAACTTAAAAAATGGAAATTATAAACAATAACCAATTTTTTATGCTGGTGGCAAAAAAAGATGATGCGGGCCGCCTAATGGTAAACAGTCACCCTTGCCCGTTGCCGTTGCCGACGCTATCTACGTACCTACAGTATTACATTTTACCGCCGTAGAATCAGCTTTCAATATTCTGGACTAACAAATCGATCGCTTGCAATCAAAACACGAATCCGACCAAACAATCAACAACTCAATTTCAAAATAAAACCTGGAGGAAAAAACTAATTGAAAGCCAGCCGACGGGACCAGGCGCAAATAGCGTCAGGTCAGGGGTATAGCGGTCAAGGCAGGGGGCTGAAGGTAGCCGGTATAGGTAGCCATTATCGGTGGAAATAGATTCAAGTGCAGTGTTCGAAAGTCATTGTCTGCTTTCTGCTTTGCTTTCTTAAGAGGGTTTTGGTGTCGAACATTTTGTGCATTTGCCAGTATCAAGTATTGATAGGTCTTCTTAACTACTTATCTTCTAAGGTATCAGTCACGCAAAGTAAGCCACGGTCAAGTATTAGTCATGTCCTACTAAAGTGGTGCTGACTTTACTTGTACGTAGCTTCTATGGAGTTTTGGAAACATCAGGAAAAGATTATGTTTTACATCATTATATATAACAGTGACCGTACTAGAAACGGTGGTGTGGTGAACAGAATTTTGTCACCGACTTGCACTTGGTAAGTATTTGTTGTTTTACTTTAGAGTGTGTACTATAATCATGCCATATTGACGTGACGTGTTTTTACACTATAGCAAATACAAAAATATGTTAAAAAACTTTTTTATAGTAATACTACACTAGCTTACCTGGCAGACGTTGTCCTGTCAAACATCGTTGTTAAGTTTCCTGAAATTTTCCAGTTTACTTAATTTTTCTTTCCGTAAGAACTTTCTATAAAGTATTGGAAAACTTTAAAAAAAAAGAATGAAATCGGTAAAGTCGTTCTCAATTTATGGCATGACCAAGGTAAATAGGAATTATAATTTTTTTATATATAGATGGCGCCGTTTAGTTTTTTCTTTTAGATTTTAATGTTATATTTTTTTTTATTTAAAACACATAGTACGTTACATTTCGAGTTAGTAAGTCGTCTTAAAACCTATGTTAGATTTATCCAGACAACTGGTTCTCGGTACAGTTTTTATTTATTTATTTGTTACCCAATTACCTAGATTGTACAATAATGAAGCGCGCGAACACACCAAACTTCTGTTGTAGGCATAAGCGTATTGCGGAGTAAAACCGGTTGTGAAAAGCTACAGAATACATATTAGTACTTAACCTACCCATACAGCAGTGGCAGCGTGAGCGCGCCATGGAAACAATACAGGCTGCTCCATGTTATGTTTTATTGCAAGTTAATCCACCGTTACATTACATAATTATATTCTGTGAAAATTTTAACTGGCTGTTACGTTAGATAGATAGATAGAAAACTCTTTATTGTTCACACCAAAAATTATATACGTACATAAAAACAACGAAAAGTAACAGCCGTTAAAAGGTAGGACTTTACTGTAGTGTTCTTGGCTATCAGCTAGAATCTTCGATAAAAAACCTAGTAAAAACGATCAGAATTTTCCGTTTTTTTTTTCAACTTTTCGTGCTGTATGGCTCCTATTAGTCGCATTCTTTCAGAGGCCTAGCATTTCATTCTGAGGTCTATCAATTCATTCATAGGCCTAGCAATTCATTCAGAGACCTAGCAGTATGACCTGGCAATATAACAGAATACTGCAAAGACTGTGCTATTTTTCAAATTACTCTACCTAACTATATACACAGCACTGCACTGTAATTTTCTCTGTAAAATGGAGATTCTTGGAAATAGGTTTAGCTATACTTAAATGTTACTACCTTACTACTTTTTTGTCGATGTTACTACGTAACTTGTAAGAATAGAATGTTATAGTCGCGAAGAACTAATTTACTCTTTATATGGAAAGGGTTGGTTGACTGAAGTAGCTAACAGACGTGACGGATTTGGCTGATGGACTGCCGTCTGAACAACGGGAGGGAAAGAAAAAATATCTTTCACTCCAGTTGGTCAGCCAAGTTGACATGTCTGTTACGGCTCTAATATTACGTACGTACGGACTAACCAAATATCTAAAGTACTTTAAAATCCTGAATGGTCACCGTGTTAACCTCAGATCAGACAGACAAGGAAGATAATATGATAAGGTGGCCTGGTGGGTGCAAACGCATCTGGCCTAAAGCAGGTTTTATGCCTTCAGTCGTACTTTCCCGACAGACTACCTTGCCGCCCTTTTTTTGGGTTCTTTAAACGGGACCCTGTCTATTAACTAAGAAATAATAATATAGTATGTTTAGCAGTGGACGTCTTATGGCTGATGATGATGAATAATATAGTAAAAAAAACTATAAGGGTTACATACAACAAACGTTATTTTTTTACGTGTTTTTGTATTTACTCTAGTATGTTATAAAAACGGTAATACATATAAGCGTCAAACTTAGAATGATTATCGAATTAAAAAAACAAATACTTAATAAATACTGGCCAAGTGCTAGTCGGTGACAAATTTCTTCTCACCACCGGTTCTTGTACGATCACTGAAGTTAAAAGTATCATCGGGCGCAGTCGGTACTTGGATGGGTGACCGCCTGGGCGTGATGTTGTCTTTTTGCACTACTTTTTTTTACTTTACGGAACCCTCAGTGCACGAGTCTGACTAGAACTTGGCCGGTTTCATTTCCTGTGTTAAAGAAATGTAGCTAATAAAAAAAAACTTATTCTTAAGGCATTACGTCCCATTCATTTAAATCGAGTGGATAGTTCCAGCCTTCTGTTTACGGCGCTCGTGACGGCCGCATTTTTTTTTTTGGAATAAATTACAGGTTGAAAAATATTTATTTTAATGTTTTTGCATAAAAAGGTGAATCAAAACATCAAATTAACCCCCCCTCTTGTTTTTATCAGGAAACCTTCCAAATTTTTTGTGAAGTTATTTCCCGTGCCATTAAAATCCTATCAATCATTGAGTGTCAGTTCTGTCTTCCCCACTTTAACTTACCCCTTTTCACTTCGGGACCTCGAGCTTTCTCGGCAAACTACGTAGGTTCACTGCTAGTAGGTTAAACTAAGTTAAGACTTATTTCTGTAAACATTAAGTGCAAAACGGTTTTTTATCATAGGCTTGCGCTGACCGCCACCTCACCTGTACATCGGAGCACGCTTGCCTAGAAACATCTAGAAGAAATCAATTCACTCGCCACTCCAAGACGCCTAGAAAAGGCTTGAAAAATTATAGGCTAAGTTTTCTTCACATTTTCACTAACTATGTTTTTAAAGTGGAAGGCAGGCATTTGCAATATTTTACAAGGAAACTTAGTTTGCGTTCCGAAAAAGATACTTGTTAGTTTTATACATATAGCAAAGCGGCCACCAAGTCGCTGGTGACCCCTGAGCCGAAGGCTTATAATGCTTCTAACTGATACATATTTTTATATTGTTTTGTCATAGCATGCCCTTACAATTTGACAAAGGGAAACGCTTGTGTTTGGCCCTTCTGTGTTGCTCTAATATTTTTTTATTAAAGTACGAGTCTGTTATATTCAGGCAGGTGTTTTTTTTAACAGAGCGGCAAATTAGCAGACTATTCCTATAATGGTAAGCAAACTGATGCTCAAGGACACCTGCAACACTAATGCTAGTGGTAATGTTGATGCGTTACCAGCCCGGAAACAGCCGTACCTGAAACAAGACAGAAAAATAGTTGAAACCTTAAAAAAAAAAACTGGTACATTATTACACACACTGTCATCTGACCACAAACTAAGCAAAGCTTGTAACATGGCTGCCAGAGACTGATATACATACATATATATGTTAAATACATACTTAAATAGATATTAACACCCAGACATAGAACAAACACAAATGTTAATCACACAAATACTTGCCCTAGGTGGGAATCGAACCCACGCCCCCAAGCGCAAAAGGCAGGTTCGCTACCAACTAAGCTAACGGGGCTGTCAATGCCTTGACTGTGTACATGAGGCTACGAAGTTCTACGCGCTACGATACTTACGAGCTCTACGACTCTGTAGAACTAAGATGCGCAAATTAAAGCAAAAAATGTTTACGTATTTCATTTTGTGACTGTTACCGCTACAATTGTAAACAAAATGGCTTGTACACTATACTTTAGTACAAAAAAGTTTTTTATGATTGACAGGCTAGGTGCTTAACCACAGCTTACCTGATGTTAAATGACAGTGTGGTTGAAGATGGTAAACACGACTTGTCTGGATCGGGAATTGGCTCTCAATCGATGCTGCCAAAATACAACGTTAAGTGCTTTATGATATAACTTGAGGTTACCAGCCAGTTGTGCATTAGAAAGTCCCCTACCACCATGCAACATAATATAAGTGGTGCTCATTGGAAGTGTTTTCAAATCAAATCAAATTATTTATACATACAAAGTAGCATAATGGGTCGTACAAATGGAAAAGTATCTAATTTCTTTTTCAGGTATACAAACATGGCTTTTTTTATATTTTTTGTTAAAGTTATTAAAGAAAATTATGTCAATGTTAGAAAATTGTCTAAATCATATTTTAGTTTAGTTTTTAT
Source organism: Agriopis leucophaearia (assembly GCA_949125355.1). Lineage (NCBI taxonomy): Eukaryota > Metazoa > Arthropoda > Insecta > Lepidoptera > Geometridae > Agriopis > Agriopis leucophaearia. The sequence goes on from OX421262.1 coordinate 15,775,299, forward strand.
TGTTGTTAGTGCAAACTAATTCTAACTCCAACCAGCAAGTTCTCACATCTGTCATCTTTTACAGTAGAAACTCATCAATCATAATGTCTAGTCTCGAGGGATCGATCCATCATGGACGAAAAGTATTAGAGCTAAAATGGAATGGCTACGTTTGTCTTATAAGAGTCGCCACAAGTATGAGCAAATCTCTATAAAAACTCTTAATTGACCTTGTGATTATTGAGCAGTCAATAATGTTTAAAAAAAATATGAAAAAAATTGTAAAATAGGCTCGCGATTGGCCGCCAACTCGACTGATGTTAAGCGATGATGCGGCCTACGGTGGATCACGCTTACCTAGAAGAAACCGATTCACTCTTGACTTGAAGACATCCAGATTGTAACTATCGGGGAACACCCATTCAGGCAGCGCATTTAATAACTAAACAAAATCCAAGCTAACACTACAAAAAGGACTACCCGTTACTAGACCGTTGAAGGTCTAAAGACAATCCAAATACTCAAGCCCACTTATCAGTTAGCAGCGTATCCAGCATGCTGACGGCATTACCACGGCGAATGGCAATGCTTATGCGTTGAGCCAGAAACGCCAGCATTTTGGTCACGCGTTGTATTAACCAGGCACTTTGAAAGATTTTGCTTTCTTGTCGTGTAACTTGAGTGTTTATAACCACAGAATACATATAAGTACTAGTACAGAAGATGCACTCCGCAAAATCATTTTAATAAGTAGCGACTCTTCCTACTACACAATAAAGTGCAATTTAGGAAGTGCGAGCGCTAACTACCTACAGCTATATTAACCTAGAAGTTCCTTCTCTGTCAATTGCGTAATTCTTGTCGCATTATCTCTGTCTATTGCGCGGCAGCGGGCACGGCAAGCCTGACAAGTCGACTACTTGTAGCTTCATACCTAAAGTGCGGAGTGCGCCAGGCTACATAACTGGTTGTATAACTCTAAAATGTGACCTCGTTCATGGAGACATGGCACGTCGCACTGCACATCAGGTGCAATGAGTTTAGAAGAATCAGGTGGGGTGTCGCGCGACCATTAATGCGAGAAACGCCAAAGGTTTCTACGCATATTATCATACTATATCGGGTGCATCTCTTGAGTTTTCAAGAGATGGACATATTTAAGGATGTCATTATAACGTATAAAACAGCTGCTTTTGAAGTGAAAACTTCTGTTGAGTACTTTTTGGATGATCAAAAATCATGGAACTCGCATCAACGTCACGCTGTACCGTGGGTTTTAAAACAGCGCCATCTCTTGTAGAAAAGGTGAAATAGGATAGGAGGAATAGGTTAATTTTTCACTTCTGATGTGAGATCCTATGACTGATGTGATTTTTTTTTTTTGACGGAAACATTTGAGCATATCATACCCTCGGGTATATCTTAAGATACACCCAAATGATGTACGTTTGAATAAACCACGCAACGCGTCTCTCAATGATAATATATAGCGTCTTCATAAAAGAGGCTTTGAATAGCCACACCAGTAGAGCGGGTTGTTAATTAGGGAAATTGGAATTAACTATGAAGTAACAAGATGTATCAGCCGAGTACAGAATTCAAAAATATAGAACGGTACCAAAATAAAAAAATAAAAATAAATAAAAAGTTATAGAAAGCTTGGTACGTATAATATTATAAGAACGAGTTTCAGAACGCCTTAGAAAAACGCAAGTATAGCAAAACGACGGATTGACTGCTTCCATCTGTTTCAGATGTTCCGTGGTCGAAAAGGTTAGCATTGTGTGGAATTAAGTACACCCCTATTGTCTTTACGTAGATATTTGTCTGCATTATCATTCCAGATTAGTGTGTTTAGGTACTATTATTAGATGGTGGATTTATGTAAAAACCGATCATTAATCTTGTTAATATCATGGGATTACAATACTAAAATATTTTTATGAGGCTAACGAATCTCAAAAAACGAAATACCACCTACTCACTGACTAATCTCGAAAAATACTTGATCTATAAAATTGAGGCAGATGAATGGACTTTCGTTAAGAAAGGATTTTACGACAGGGACGAGTTAAGGGAGTAAAAAGAGGGCTGAAACGTATGTGTAAGTTTTGCATCGCAAGAATATCGCAAGCAACAGATAGTATTATTAATTAGCTTAAGAAAGTAATCTTTATAGCTTTATCTATTTGTTCACAACTGAACTGCAGCTGACCTGATTTTGATAAAATTTCTTCTAAGCTTCTAACATTTATAAGCTAACAAATATCTTTTTTTTTTTAAATTAATTGCTAGGATTCGAACTAGCGTAGCGCAAAGATCCAGATAAATCCCCATTGTTCTTAACGCTAATGCTCTATCTACATTATACCTACCTTTACTAAACTATACTATAAGATTTTATTTCCAGTCAAAGCAGCTTTATTTTTAACACAATATAAATCAACCTCGCGTCAAACAGCTAACCTTGCAAAAGCTCGAATTTCACGGCCAGTGGGTACCATAACTTCTGCACAATAATGGCTGCAAACTTAATTAAGTCATAACTCTTTCAAATAACTCCCGTAAAATGTTTAATGATAAAGTTACGGCACTAAAAAATACTAATAATTTGAGTTAAAATTGTTTGTGGCAATGGACCTGTCATATTTGTCGGAGAATCGATAAACGTTAGGGTAGACGTGTTCTAGAGCGGGGCCACGAAATGGTAATCGTAACGTAGGACGCCTTGAGACTCGATGTAGTGACGATATACGTTAGGCAACTGCCTTATGTACATCGTCATTGATTAGAAGCGGAAATCCGAAGATCGGTCTGAGTGGGCGCGCCTATGTTTCGCAGTGAACTAAAATAGGCTAATTATTATGATGACTCAAGCTTACCCCCATGTTTTTAGTCGTTACCTCTCGCTATCCTCACTCGTAAAGTAGATTAAGTTGTATTTTGGCACTATGTTTCGCAATGAACTAAAATAGGCTAATTATTATGATGACTCAAGCTTACCCCCATGTTTTTAGTCGTTACCTCTCGCTATCCTCACTCGTAAAGTAGATTAAGTTGTATTTTGGCACTATGTTTCGCAGTGAACTAAAATAGTCTAATTATTATGATGACTCAAGCTTACCCCCATGTTTTAGTCGTTACCTCTCGCTATCCTCACTCTTAAAGTAGATTAAGTTTTATTTTGGCAATTTTAGTCGATAAGTAAGCCAAATGAACTGTCTACCGGTTTCATCATCAGAGCGCCTGTTGATTTGGCAATAGCAATAATTTTACTATACCGCTTCCAATTTTTTTATAGTGCGAATTATTTACCCAAGTGTTAGGTATAGTATAACATAATCATTGCTCACGACATATTGAATAGATTATGTAGGAGTTTATGTTTCACAAAGGTCCTGATCGTTTCGAAACTAACTGAAAGTAAAGGCGTGTTCCAATTTAAAACTTTACGCTGATTCTCGGACAATTAGTGAGCCAGGCGAGGAATCCTTTTGAACTTGCAATCCTTTTCGACTTAAATGAGCTATGAGCTTTTGTTGTTTTTTTTTGTTCGGAATGAGAGTAAGCACATTGGGAATAACGTAATAATATCGGAGTAACAATCTTGTAGAAAAACGTACATTGGACTCACGTAGGCACTTTTGGAGGACAGGAAAGTACTCTGGAGCTTTCAAGTTAATACTTATATTATAAGTACCTACTGGGGCCTTACGGCTATCTCTTAACGCGGGCTCGAAACAACACAGTGCGAAAAATCAGACGAACGTGAACCTTAAAGCGCCGAGATACGGTTTGCGGTCAAATAGCTTTTCGCAAGAACCGAATAGAATCGCCCGTAAGAGCCTTCAAGATGGCGCGTTGAAGAAACGCTGACGCAATGACAATTATTAATTATTATGCCAAACGGCCAATCACCGTTCGTAACCTCCTCGCCATCCAAATAACGTGATCGCTACGTAATCGCGCCAGTTTGCTATTGCAAGTAACAAATATATGAGTAGGTACTAGTTTCCACCGTCCGTAACCAAGTTAGCAAGAAATCAAGTTGGCAGGAACAAGTTGAAATTCAAATAAATACAAAAGTCCACGGTCCCTATATAAAATTCAAGGTTCTAAGATAACGCAATCAAAAATACGGCAATTTAGGTCACAAAAGATATTGTAATTAGCCTTATTTCCACATCCCTAGTTGTAGGTTTTCCTACAAATTGAATTTTATATTTGAATAGCAAACTTAAATATCAAAACCTATAGTGTACCCGTTGACCTTGAGTTTCTTACTACATTATAGTTGAGAAACTTGCGCTACATAGGGCTCATCTACGTAAATGTTTATTATCTGTGAAAAACTGGTCTAATTTTATGCCTTTGCCTTCACGGGTTTGTGATATCCACATTCGGAAAATTAACAAATCAGATTTGCATACGCGAACGAACGTGTTCGGATATTAATTGAATTGGCTTTGGATCCAATATCATGATGAGATCTTGGTACCTCAGCACGATTCCGAGTAGGTAATAAGTTACGTGAGGGAGAATGAAAAACCAAAATAAACCTAAAATGATGGAAATGAATGTCTCAAAATTAATTAGTGTTTATTCCAGGGGTAAAATACGGATACGCCCCGCCGCCCCGTGGCAATGGAGGCATATAATGGAGCTTTTTTGTTTTGTTTTAAAGGCTAAAATTATCTGATATTATTTTTGCGCATTTTTATTCATGTTTCTTTAACGGGATCAATTATTATTAACCCTGGATAACTCTTCTTTGTCATGATGATCCAAAAATTTACAAGGTCCTCTCTCAGTATTTGGACATTGGGATCCCGCAGGGAGAAGCCTTGTTCAGGCCTTGTAATGTGCAAGGATTGGGGCAGCCGGGACACGAGAGTAGGTGCGACATTGTCTGTATAATACATAGGTCCACAATTGCATTGTGCCTTCTCCCTGTATCCTCATTTAACCAGGTTATTCCTGCACGGCCCACTTAGGACCGGATTCAATTTAATGGTTTCCACGTAGGCCACAAGCGGTCGGTACCTGCTGGGAGTTCGGCAGGCAATACAAATTCGGAAGGTGGTGCAAACGCATCCGTCCATAGTCTGAAACGGGTTTTGGTTGGGTGGCAAGTCAGAGAGGTAGATTTTGTGAGGAAGCTGTTCTTGCTGTGAAGGCGACTGACTAGTGCTTTCGAAGCGCATAACGGATGTCTGCTGTCTGACTCCTGTTTAATCCTGTTTATTAGGATACATCAAAAAGGTATCATTTATAGGTTTTGGCGAGTAAAAGATGGGTAAAACATAGGACTTGTTTTTACATATATATTTTTTAATGTATTAATTAATAGGCTTGCGTTTGACCGCCAACTCGCCTGATGTTAAGCAATGATGCTGTCTACGATGGAGCAAGCTTGCCTAGAAGAAACCGATTCACTCATGATTTGAAGACACCTATATTTTAACTATCGGGGAACACCCATTTAAGCAGCGCATTCCACAGACTAGCAGATCGCACAATAAAAGTGGAAAAAGCGTTTCGTACGGGTTTTCGGAATATCAACCATAAAGTGGTATTTTACCTTAATAGAACTGGCACAAAATGCAAGCTCACCGTACGAGTATAATGAACCAACGCTTAGCTGTATAAACCCCCTCTTCGTAATTATCGAATCCATACCTAATAGGTAGGCGTAAATTCCAGTTTCCACCTCTAGGGCGTTAGTTGCCAAGTGGCATAGATTCTGAATGTAGGTTCCACCGCACTGGCATCCTTCCCAACTCTATTTTTCAAATGCGTGACAGCACAGCACACAGCTGCTTCTTCCCAGAACAAGCTGTCATGTGTTTATTTGAGTGTTTATTTTCGAAACTTATTTGAGTCTTCGTCAATATCAATCAGTAATTTTGGAGCGCTATGCTGCTAGACCCTGCAGACGCCGGGTCTGCTGGTCACTTGCTATTAATTGACAGACTGAAATTTATTTAAATACTTGTCTTTTTTTAATCAACTTCAAAGAAAGGAGGACGATTCTATGTTCCGCTGTATTTTTTTATGTATGTTCACCGATATCTCGCCAAGTGTTGACCGATTTAAAAAAAAAGGTTCGGTAAGGTATACTTCCAATTTGGTCCCATTGTCACCAAGTCAAGATCTGATAATGGGGCCCCAGGGAAATAGAGGGCATCCCTCAAATTGTATAGGCACTTATAACGTTAAGGTGAAACGTTTCACTTTGGCGGGAAAATCAAGTTTCAAACAGTTTTTTTGTTCTTGTAGCTAGGCCGAATAATTATTGTAAACGATAATGATGTTCGCGAAAATTGATTATTATTCTTCACAAACTCGCGTAAAGTTATTTATCTCCAATACACATTATTACATACATTTGTCAATAAACAAATTTATGCTGTTTCAAACGGTTTATTGCCAAATGTAAGTAATATGTTGAGTAACTGATTATAAGCTGTACATGATAATGTAAAGAACGACCAACAATTTTCGCGAACACTATGCCATTTCACAATAATTACCCGGCCTAGCTATAAGGACAAAAAAACTGTTTAAAATTTGATTTTTCCGCCAAAGTGAAACGTTTCACCTTAATCATATATTTTTGAAGTCGGTTTTTAATCACTGTTTTAAACTATCACGGTTGTTCACTAAAGTTATATGATTATCAATCTTACCACGGTAAATATCCCGTAAATAATCATATAACTTCGGTTTTTAATGTGATCCACATGTGAAAAGTCATCAAATACGGCATCATACTCTGGGTGTGACGCCATAGATATCTTTGTTGTCCAGATTAAATGCATCCGTATCCTCACCAATATTAAACACATCAGTAATTATATATCTATGGAATAGGTAAAAAAAACTCACATTTGTACGCCGTACCTGGCAATGACATGAGATGCGTTTCCATTTGTACGACTCTGTACGTACTCGTATGTGTACCTACCATGTTCTGACAAATAAATATTTTGATTTGATTTGGCCTAACTATTATAAACATAAATTAATCTTATCAACCTCTAAATTAGTAATGCATAGCTCCGGCCCAAATCCAATAGTCATCACAATGAATAAACTATCAAAACTACAGACAAAAGACGTAGAAAATGAAAATACATTTTCCAAAACCTTAGGTAATAAACATATTGCTTGCAAAATGTCACTATATAGCCTAGCCACAAATCAATTGTGGAATAAATCGATCTGCTCTGCTCTTTGTCGCCATACCCAATCATCATAATTATGTGATATCTATCTTAGAGCCTTAAACATGCTACCTAAGGTCTGTACTTATGTGAATTTCATAATAGGTATGCAATAAGTTATTGAGTATTGAGTATAATAAAGGCTTTTAGAATTTAGTCGGTCTAACGTTTCTATCGAATGTCGTAGGAACGTCACTAAGACCTAGTTCTATTTTAAACTAGCTTTTACCCGCGGGTCCGCCTGCGGTATAACCAAAACTGGGCCGATACTTTTATCGCGTATAAGTCCGCGTCCTTGACCACCAACTCGCCTATAAATAAGCCACGATGTGGTCGAAGATATAAATGTGATGTAATTTTTTTATCGTTCCTTTAGTTCTTTATATTAAACAACACTGCAAACAAAGTCACAAGCTTACAAACTTTACCTCATTTCAATACAAATGTCAAAGTTTCGAGTTTTAAAGTATATCACTATTTAGGTCTTCGAACAATCATACATCTATGTATTTTTGGTCGAAGTAATAGCTGTGTTATTTAGTGATATGCAAAATGAAATAAAACGCTCGCAGTTTGCAATATAGTTTATATTCTGTCAAAATATCCCTATCCCTATCCCTACCATATTATAAATGTGTAGATCAAATACCTTCACACATGACTTCTAACTAAGTAGAAGCAATACCAGATATCGGTTTAACTTGCAAAAACAATCCCGTTTGCGTGATTCAGGTAAAGTGTCGTATTTACCTATAATAGACGCACTTTTCATATTTGTGAAACTACGATCCATTTACACTCATTATTTTAGGAATTATTGAATACCTTATTACGTTTTTAAAAATATTATTCGTAAAGTTTAAGCAAATTTACAATTTTTTCGCAAAACATCGTTTTAGTACGCAATCTATTTTCAAACTATGGAACTACAAATCTGACGGCTGTCAGTTTGTTTGTTTGTCCGCGCACATCTTTTAAACTACTAGAAGGATTTCAAAGCAGTTTCCATGAATATGCTTATAAAATACCTGATTGAAACATAGGCTATATTAATTTATGATAATAAATAGTAAAAAAATTTTTTTTTATAGTTATTTATAACGCCATCTAGCTTATTTTATAGTAATGTTGTCGTAATGACGGACTTCTACTCGCAGACATGGTAGGTAGGAAGACTGAAGCGGCTGTTGCCATATAATCTATATGTAAATAAAAATATAGATATTCGCCAAAGAACCAGAGTCACCGACATAGCTATTAAAATCTGCAAGTTGAAGTGGCAATGGGCAGGCCACATCGCTCGAAGAACTGTTAACCGATGGAGAAGTAGGTAAGGTTCTTGAGTGGAGACCGCGAACCGGAAGACGCAGCGTAGGTAGGCCTCCCACTAGATGGAACGACGACATTGTGAGAGTCGCGGGCATCCAGTGGATGCAGATGGCAGGATGTCGTTCAGTGTGGAGGTTAAAGGAGGAGGCCTATGTTCAGCAGTGGACGTCTTCTGGCTGATGATGATGATGAAACAAAAACGAATCGCCGAAATGTATGTACCCGCATAACTTCCGATAGACTGCACCAAATAGTTTTCTTTGTGTTTGTTATTTTCAGGACAGCCAACTGCTTTTGAAGAGGTTTTACAGTTTATTATGGCGTAATTTAAAGTACGTTTATTTTTGTATTGACTTCTGACGTGCTAATATACCAAGTCGACGGAGATTAAAATGAATACATTTTTTTGCCAGGATCAAACTTAACACCAATAACAGACACGCAAAGTAGGTGAACTCGCGGCATCTAATCTGTTACTGATCTATGATTAGCAGCTATTTTGGATGTTATGGTGGTGAACGAAAGCGGTTTAGTTGTTGGAAGGGTCGAGGCGCAGAAGGCGGGCAAAAATTATTTAGACATCTTTGATTGGCAGTCTTTACGCGGAGTAATGTTAAATAACAGCGATTAATTATAGATACCGCTCCATGCTTCCTACTTACTATTTACTAATAATTCAATAATAACGTTTGTCATGCATGACATTTCGCTTGACTTATACCAATTTTTTTTCCTTATTGGCTCCATGGCTCCACACTTCCAACGTATTTAACCAGTGAAAGTAATATATTATTTGCTTGAAATATATTTGAAACTATGGACATGTCGGGATACCTGTATCGAGTCAGATTAAAACTAGACTAAAATCATACTATGACGATAGTATGACAATCCGCATTAAAATGGAGAGCAATAAATCTACAATCATGTCATATGTGTAGGTATTATCTATAAAATATTCAGTATAAATAATCCGATGGATTTGTGCCTATTTAAATTTCCGTTCGTGTTCGTTAGTGTAACATTTATATTTGGATATGTCAGTCTAATCGTCCACCCACTAATTACTTTGCGCTACGCGTACGAAGTCGCGGGCATTAGCTAGTCTGTAATATAGTCTAATATAATATAACTAGCGTCCTGCCTCGGCTTCGCACGGATGTAAGCTCGGCCGTTGGCCTCGCTATTATGACCCGCTCCAGGAACACAAAATTTCACCAAAATCGGTCCAGCCGTTTTTAAATGTAACCTTCTACGAAGTATGAGACAACATTACAAAAAAAAAATGAATGAAATCGGTAAAGCCATTCTCAAGTTATAGCGTGACCAGGAGCAATATGGGTTCATTTTTATATATATTAAATTAAGGATCCCTATTAAAAAAAATATATAATATAGCCTATGTCACTAGAGGAGAATGTAGCTTATCAATAGTGAACGAATTTTTCAAATCGGTTCAGTAGTTTCGGAACCTATTCAATGCAAATAAACAATCAAATATTTCCTCTTAATAATATTGGTATAGATGATAAAATTATAATTAAGTATTTATAAAAAGATAAAATAGGTAAATAGGTTATAAAAAAGATAAAATAGGTTATTTGATTAAAAAAATGAGAACCCTGTGTCTATGTCAAAAATTTAAAATGCAATAAATTTAGAAGAAAAACAACACAATTTATTTCTGATTTAGTGAAATGGTATATTTTAATAAAATAAACGAATTTTGCAGCCCATGTCTAGCATAGTTCATAATCATATCAAACAAACACGTGACCTAAACTTAGCTGACCTAGACCTAACCTCTAACCTGAAAATGTAGTCCAAAGCTGAGCTAATTCACTGCCATTGTCACGAAATATTGGATTATTGGCTGCGAGCACACAAAATAAGAGTTAAGTTTGGCCTATTTTAGTCTAATGATTAAAACCGTCTATGTTGAGCCAAACTATACAAGGTTATTGACAATTAGCTAACAACCTCTCGCAGGCAGCTTTCCTGCATCAACCACGACAACTTTAGTTCCATGAGTTTTATAATTATTCGTTTTTTCTTCCATACAATATAACAAAATCAGTTTTATTAGAGATAGAAATTAACGTGTTCACATCTCGAAGCTATATTCGGCGTAACCGGCTTAATCTTACACCCGTATCATCATCATCCACAGCCTTCCTTATCTCACACCTGGTTATGGGTCATCTCTTTTGCTAAGCCATCTGCCTCGGTCCTATGCTAATCGCGTCCAGGTTTGACCCGCCATGGTGTCAATATCGCCGATCCATCTTGCAACCGAGCAACGCCACCACTCTCTCAAAACCTTACACCATCTGTCATCACTATAATAACCAATGTAAATTTTTGTTTCTATAAAAAAAAATTAACTTAAAAATGAATTGGGGCTCTAAATGGCAACATTACGCTATTTAAAAACTGAGAAAGAATGCGGCGATTGAAAAACAATAAAACATTTAAAAAATGATGTGTGTATTGTTTAAAAAAGTCTTAGGACAAATGTAAGAGGTTGTCACTCGCGGAGGTTGTCAACTAATAGTCAACAACCCTGTATTATGTAGGTAGTACAGAGTACTACTACTGTGAATAAATTATAACGCAATACTCTCGCAGTATACACGTTGTCGAAAAGAAACCATAAATTTTTCTTCATCATCATCAGCAGCCCGTCATTTGTAAGTATAGAGCGCTCTCTGTCTAGAAAGACATTCAAATGCTTGTTTCCTGAATTTTAAATACATTTTAATTTTGTTTTTGTGATCGGCTCTATTAATTGTAGCTTTACCTAATTCATGGTCAGCTTTTTATATGATAAAATATAAAAAATTACCTAGTCCGGTAGCCTATATTGTCGAGTTGTTTTTTTTTTCGTTCTTTGTGTTTGAACTCCCTGTCTTCACATTATTCATTCTTTATTGTCTCTCTTCAAGCAAACAATTCGGTTCATTATTGTCAAATCTTATCGGTCGTTTTGACACCTCTTCCCTTCCACTTGGTGCCCTACTTTTATCGGTGGACAAAAACAGAACACGGTTGTCTTTAGCAATGTTTTTACCATAATTTTACAATTTTTTTGGTAAAAGCAAGGGCTTTTTGCCAACAAGGGCAACATAGCTATTAAAATCTGCAAGTTGAAGTGGCAATGGGCAGGCCACATCGCTCGAAGAACTGATAACCGATGGGGAAGGTAGGTAGGCCTCCCACTAGATGGACCGACGACATTGTGAGAGTCGCGGGCATCCAGTGGATGCAGATGGCAGGATGTCGTTCAGTGTGGAGGTTAAAGGGGGAGGCCTATGTTCAGCAGTGGATGTCCTCTTTGCTTTTTGAACTAAAAAGAGCTTTTTGAACTAAAAAGGCAAGTATGCTGAGTAGCTAAATTTCAGGCTGCCATCCGATGTTTGTTCTCTGAAACTCGCTAGCTCTCAGTTTTATATACAACTTTCGATTACCAATATAGAGACTGCTGGATTGGCATTGTCCTTTGCTGTTTGGGTCATAACGATGCGTTGACTGCACTCTATATTGGTAACACAAAAACCAGGCTTTTATACATACGGATTTCGCTTTGTCATGCACGATTCAGTGACGCAGGTGGACCTCACTCCACTGTCTTATTAAAATTATGTTGGCGTGAAACGCAACTATTTAGATTATTTAAAGGAATTTTCCGTTCTGTGATCACAGATGTAGATGTCAACATATTCCTATCAGAATATTTGCGTCCCATAGTACCGTGTCTAGTACTTCAAATTCTTGAAAAATTTAATCATTTATTTGTCAGAACATGGTAGGTACACAATTACACATACGCGTACATAAAAAGTAGCATACAGGGTCGAACACATTGAAATGTTACAAATGAGAGGGGAAACATATTTGTTTAGTTCAAAGATAAAAAAATTGTGTAGTAGAATATTGTCAAAATCGCTTATTTTATACCTAAAAATTAGTTCCATCTATATAAATATCTACTATGTCGCAACGCAATGTTCTTAGTACGACAACTGCTCTCTGACAAAAAAGGCGTAGGTACAACTGGGTTCACAGTAAAATTGAAAAACGATATATGGGGCCGGTCTATATATTATACATCAATGTCTGTGACTCTAAATATTTGCCACATAACCGCAATTAATTCAGAATCGCGTTATTTCTTATATTTGTTTGATTCCGAAATACTTTGAAAGTTTAATTAGTTAGGCTGTATCACGATACTTCGAAAGTTCGTCATCGAGAATTGCATTAGCTACCAACAATCTAAGTAGACAGGATACCTAGACTATCTAGTACAATTAGATTTCTTTGTTCAATCACTCCGTAGTTTCTGTAAGATTCCTGTTGAGTGGAAATAATTCACTTTTGCTTCATAAATTGAAGGGTCGGAAGTACGGTCAAGTTGATTTGTAGAAAAGCTTACAGCGTTGTCGATAGAATGGGCTTACTCGAGGCAAATAAGACTAGACAAATTGGTCTTCTGTCGAAGCTACATCTTCTGACCCTACCATTACTACTTGTTCTGTTATCCAAATGATTCAAAACTATGAAAATCGGGGTCCGTACTCAAAATATTCAAACCAAAAGTAGATACTACCATACTGACTATTTAGGTAATATGTGCATGTAGTCTACAAATTGCAAGCTAAATTAGACGTTGTAACAATATAAGATTTAATTTAATTCGTTTGTCGTGTAGTAGTAGGTATTATGACGATGATAACAATAAATTAGACAAGAAAAACGTTGTACAAACAAATTAAAGTTCCAATCTTGTTACATAAAGTTTGGAATAGCATAAAGTTTCAGTTTAGTCCCAGACGTATTGTTAAACTTCACTAGGCAGTTGAATGAACACTTATGTAAATATCGTAATAACTTTAGCTGAGCCCTATTATAAAGGATTCCATTATACAGCGGAATACAAACAATTGATGAAATGATAGTTATCTACTAAAATTTAACTAAGTAAAGGTATTAACGCTACCAATTCTATTTTATAATAAGTAATGGCAATCAAGTCGTGAAACACGGTCAAATAATTTTTCTTGCTTTACTATTGACACGACAAACGTTGTCCTGTTCAATGATTTATGAATCATATAAAATTCCCATACAAAAGCAGTTTCCGTTTCTCCCGCATTTTCCAATTTTTCAGGCATATGTTCCTTTTTTTTTAGTATTGGGGGGAAAAATACTTTGATATTATGTGATCGAATGTACTAGAACGTTTGTTTCACAGAAGAAAAAATGACCCGACCTCCGGTGAGCCTAATTTACTGGCTGTATGACTTATTTAATAGTAGATTATGCACTAAGGGAATAAATCAGTGTCTTACATCGCGGGCGGCATATTGAGCCCTGAGCGTAACGAGGGACTAGAGTTAACTCCCGAGCGTACGTAGCGAGGGAGTTATATAGAGTCCTTAGTGAAGCGAGGAGTTCAAGCTGCCCAAGACGAATACAGGCTTTATTCCAGAGGAGCATACTCTACTTTTCACACCTTCTGCGAAACAATAAAAAGCCAACATACATATTGCAATAAAATACACAGAAAATCACAGCACCAAACACCGTCTTTTATTTCACATTCTTTGTAAACGCACCTTTTTCTTTATTTTTTAGTTCTGCTTATGGTGGCTAGTTCGATTTTCTAACAAACCTCTTTACAATGCCATATGGGCATTTTTTACTTAGAGTTTTCCACGAGTTTCCACACGAATTTGACGTTCCAAATTCAAATCACTTTATTCCCTAGGGAGTTTCATACAACTATATATCCCTTAAGAGATAATGTTTTACTTTACGTTGAGGTTGCATGATTTGTAGTTGGACATTGTCGAGCAGGTGTGAAAAACCAATTTATGTTAACGCGTTGATTTCAAAAATCAACGAAAATTTCGGAACTTTATGAGGCATCTATTTTAAAGCGAATTTAAAAAGTTATCTTTAACAGTCTTTAATCTAACTTTTGTTTACGTTTAGAATAGGCTTTTAGTCCAATTTCTTCAGTAGAATAAGTAGTCTACAATTTTCTAAATTACTTTGCCAGTGAAAACAAAACGTCTTCATCGACCCTTGTGCTCTGGTATTTAACCCTCTCAAGACCAATAGCTTTGGGATCGTACCTAACAAAACTAAAGACAACTCTGAATAACGTCAATTCTGTTTTAGTACAGTCGCTAACTTGTGATATACTGAACCTTAAGAATATACTGAGTGGCCGACCTCATTAACGATGAGGATCATCTACTTTGGGACTGAACCGGACCCTAGTTTATATCATTAGGTTGAGGCTGGGGAACGGTATATGACTTTATATCTACTTAGTTAGAGATTACGCGACAGGTCATTTATTTTTGAAAGATCCAGCACTCCACATCAGGAAATTTATTTATTTATTTACGGAAAACAAACAGCTTAAGCAATGTAAAACATAGCAATAAAAATAGGAACAAACAAGCCTTAAAAGTTTTCACAAGTAAAATCCACTGTATCTAAGTATAATTTTTAGCATCATACATTATTATTTAGTACGAGTTTAATACCTTGTCAGTAACGTCTATATTAATTAATATCTTCCCACTATATATATATTATACTAATATTATAACTTATAACTTCATTTTGCCATTCAACGTGGTAATATAGGGCCAGCATTTTGGGGACACTTCCCACTGGTACCGATTTAATAGATTAGTTTAGTAGTTAGGTATTAATTTGTCCTTTTTTATATTAAGAATATGGAATGTTATTTAAGTTACTGAAATATATATCCCTTTTTCATAATTATTATCACTACAGATTAATCACAAGTTAGTTTCAGGCAAAATAAAATTTCTGCTTCAGATTTTGTTAATTTTTGTTTCAGGTTAGGTTATTTGCATCATTTACAAAGTGATGTAAAGTGAAACTTAAATAACTGATCTAGATCCTTACTATATTTGATAACTGTTGAATCGAAAAAACATTTCAAAATAAACATTACTAAAAATGCAATGTTATAAGCTAAGAAAATAAGGAAAGCTATGTTCAAAATTCTTATTAAACAGCTAATTAACTGCTGTCTAACTTAAATTAACCACTTAAAAGTGGACTGGGTTTTGAAACAAGTCTCCTCAAACTTTTATTTCACGAACTTAACAGTCTACTTTTTCCTGCGACGTTGTTTTAAGTTTATAATTCCAAACATCAAAAGCAATTAAAAAGAAAATGCAGCACAAGCGGCGCAATTATGCTAACCTCGGCAGTGGTTACATATTTGAGCCTTTTGTGTCGAAACATTGGGCCTTTGGGAACTGGGAGCTCACCTCATTTTCAAAAATCTTTAAGACGACGCGTGTACAAAATGCTGTCGTGTTTCTGCATTTGTCTATAGACCTTCAACGGTCTATGGGCAGTCTGCTTGTTTTTGTAATGTTAGTGTTAGCTTGTTTTTTGTTTAGTTAACAAAGGCACTTGCCCAGTAAAATAAAATTAAAAAGAGATACAAATATACTCGTATGTTTTCACACAAAT
Source organism: Agriopis leucophaearia (assembly GCA_949125355.1). Taxonomy (NCBI): domain Eukaryota; kingdom Metazoa; phylum Arthropoda; class Insecta; order Lepidoptera; family Geometridae; genus Agriopis; species Agriopis leucophaearia. The sequence goes on from OX421262.1 coordinate 15,791,363, forward strand.
CTCTCACAAAATCGTCTCCGTAAATTCTTTGCGACCTCCATTAGACGCAAGGTGGATTTTCCGAGAAAACCGAACGAAATCTACGTAGTTTCTTATAGAGCGATAAATCCAATAAGCCTGGCAAAGTAAATAAGCGGCATAACTCATAGGGTCGTAAGATGGATGGACCCAACCCGGGTCTTGAGAACTTCACACGCTGCGGCTTGTGCTTAAATAATTGCTGTTTCGATATTAGTTCTCTTAAATTTGTAGTGGTAGGACTCTTTTGCAGGGGTCCGCCTGGGGAAGTACCACACCTTTGCCAGTTATTCAACCGCCAAGCAGTAGTGTGCAAACACTACTGTGTTCCGGATTGAAGGGCAATGTTTCCAGCTAAATTACAGGGCACACAGAGATTTGACATCTTATATCTCGGGGTGACGAGCGCAGTGCATTGCCATCCAGGGTTTTGAACTGTTGAAGTTCAAAATTCTGAGTGGCATTGAGCTGTTATGGGCAAGCGTGAAGAGCCATCAGGCGCTCGCCTGATGGCTCTTCACGCTTGCCTTCACTCTTCTCATCACCCAGTATCATAAGAAAAATATGCATCAAAATGCTAGGGAAACAGAACCTTCCACAGTAAATTAATGGAAAATAACTGGTAAGTAATTATCATTATTACTACCTTATACAGGGTTACGCAGAAAGGATGTACTAAGCCGTAAGGAAGTCATTATACTCGTCATTATGAACAACTTTTATTATAGAGTCGACTCTGAAATCGCAATAATTTTGAATCGAATACATTTTGTCGAATGTGACTGAAATTTTTCTATGGAACAGCTGATTATTTTTTGTACATGATTGACCCCATAGTAAAAGTTATTTATAATTATTATAAGTAAAACAACCTCCTTTCGGTTTAGTGCGCCCTTTTTGCGTAACCCTTTATTGTTGCCACCTTATGGAATGAAAGTTGTTAAATACTTAACAACTTTCCTGTAAAACACTATTTTAAACTATCACGGTTGTTCACTACAGTTATATGATTATTTCCTTCCACAACCTTACCACGGTAAATATCCCGTTAATAATCATATAACTTTCGTGTAATTTAACAACATAACAAACAACAACCATGGCTTTGACAAAGAGTCAAATTATTTTGATTGTTTTTGCCACTTTTCTTTACTTAAGCGAGTACGTTTTTTAAGGCCAAGTACTTAGCCTTGATATTATCACAGTTCTAAAGGTCTTGGCTAATTAATTATTTGTAGCACATAACGTGGTTAGATGCGGTAACGGCAGGTTGAGTAGATCCCCGACAGAACGTTTACCGCAAGAAAGAGTTATATCTACAATGAAGAGTTGATAGGACTGTCTTGAGATAAAGGAAAAAGAGAAGAAGATGCCTAGGCCCAATGCATAATGGAAAGTTGAGGTGTAGGTAAGTCAACTCTTCCCGGTTTGAGTTGGTTCAAAATTATCTTGCTGCTTTACCGACGTGCCTTTTCTAAACTCTAGTAGCATTTCCTAAGCTCTAGTAGCATCTCTTAAACTGCAGAACTATAGAATTGATCTACGTTTAGCTGCTCTGGCCACCAACACGCCTGATGATAGCTAACCATAAATAGAGCTAATCATCGAAAACTAAATTAAATTGTGTTCATACATAAGGAAGAAATAAACATTTTAATGTTATGCTTGACAGAGGGCGCCCAAAAACACAAAAACAAATGACATCACTTGTAAGTACACCATACAAATTCCATACAGAACACAGAGCGCTCCATCCTAATCCGAAGCAAAAACTTTAAACGCTTTTATACCGGAAGTTTATTAGATGATTCTAATAATTTATTATGTATACGTATTAAATTAAATTATATTTTATTCTAAGTCTGTTACTGCTATTACTTCAGACAATCAAATATCGCGCAGTTCAGTCCAGAATTCTGTTGGGGCTCTAATTAGCAAAAAACTTTAAGCGATTTCAGATGAGAAGGAATGCGGGGCCCGCGTGCCTTCTTGCACGCATGCGAAGCTTAGAAGCCGAGTTTTGCACCTACAAAACACACAACACATACAACCTATAATTTTTTTTATTATAGAAATTCATAGACCTTAAAATTAAGTGTATTAATAGAGTTATGTTAAATAATGATTAATAACCCTGTATTTTGTAGCTTTTATCTGCTATATGGAAAATATTTCGACACCCCAAATACGTGAGTACTTGTAAAAATAGCCACCAAAGCGTTTTGGTTGGTTAATTTAAGATCTAAACGATTTTTTTCTTTTCTGTAATTTTGGCCCTTTTATTCCGAATGGGTAAGCAGGAAAATCGTAAAAATGTCAGCAACTTTTGCTGATAGCTGTACTTAAATTATCTGCTTTGAGTGACAGGAGTGCTTTCGTCAAGTTAATGGCCTAATTAGAAGTAAAAAATATAAGAATCTTATAAAAATATAAAAAACTGTGACAACTCGACGTGTTTTAAAAATATTATTATGTACATATATTATGCTTATAAATATATACCATATAATATGCAATAGTTGACAAAGAAACTCGCGGAATCGCGTGGTCAAAATGCGCGGGGAATTTCGACCGCGCGAGTCCGCGTTGCCTTCGGCTTTCGGCCTTCCAATAATTATCAATATAAAAAAACAACTTCATAAAAATGTGTCATAACTGGACTAAATTGAAATGGGATCACATGGGAAACACTAGCTTACAAATAAAAAATCGAAAGTTCTGAGGTAAAAAACATTTTAAAAAAAACAGTCACATTGATAACCTCCTCCTTTTTGGAAGTCGATTAAAAAGACGTAAAAACCGTCTAGATGTTGCGGTCACGGTTGTTTTCAAGATATTTGATATATTCTGTATTTGAACATACTAATACAATTTAAAGTTAGTTGATTGAATCAGGCGTTACTTTGCGGAAGTCCATTTTCAAAACTGTTTTGATGATGAATTTCTAGTGTAATTCCGCTTCTACGTCGCTTCAAGTACAATAAGGAATTTGTGATAAATATTTGTTGGTAATGTTAATTTTATTGAGTTTAATTTGCCTAACCTGATATAAAATATTAATTACATAAATTGAAAATTAACGTAACCTGAAACAAAAAGTAATTAATTCTGAATTATTTTTAATTATAAAATTATTAAAGTAATCTGAAACAAAAATTAATTAATTCTGAAACATAAAATATATATTAATTGGAATTACATGTATTTTAATTGAATTTAAAAAAGTAATAAATTATACCCGTTTCCTTAGTGCACTTTGTCGACACGTGTTTCGCCTCTTCACATCTTCTGCTCATGAGAAATATATATCACAAACAAGGAAATTGGAACAGCTAACTGGAGCTCTAACACAACAATCGGAACATTCGCACACGGAGCGCCAAGAAGCCACACATACATTCTATCCAAGAGTGAAAAACTTGACAGATGTTCAAATTCCTGCCACAGAAATCACACTATTAGAAAAGGGGCTGAAATACAATTTAACACCAGGAATAACAAAAACAACATTACAAGAGTTGGCGGTAGATACAGAAATAGCTTGCATCAGAGGAAAACAAGACATAGTTATGAAACATCAAGTGGCCAATGAGATAAAGAGAAACATACGATCTCCAAGGACTCCAAATTCTGAGTTGCAGTTGCATCAAGCAATACGGGATCGGTTAGAACAAAACGATCTCATTTTATCGAAGGCAGATAAGGGAAACACCATCGTCATCTTAGAAAAGGATACTTATCTCCGAAAAGTTCATGACGTAATACAGGGTGACGACTTTCAGCCCATGAACTCTGACCCAACTAAAAGATATGCCCAAGATATTAAACAAGCAATTAAAAACACTGCCTTTATATCGGAGAACGCACTGAGGAATATTGTGCCAATGAATCCGCGACCACCACTATTATACGGATTGCCAAAATTACATAAAGAAAATATTCCTATACGGCCAGTAGTGTCGTATATTGGAGCCCCCGCATACAATCTAGCAAGACATTTAAACGGGGTACTCAAAGAAAAGTCATCGTTTAGGCCAAAATACAGTTTGAAAAATACGATGGACTTAATAGAAAAGATTAAAAATGTGAACATCCCGTCAAATGCCAAGTTGATATCATTGGATGTAGAGAGTTTGTTTACCAATGTACCAACTAACGAGTCACTGAGAATACTGAGCGGTAATTTGGAGAAGCAACGTTTACATCCAGGAGAGATAGAAGATCTCATGACGCTAACGAGCATTTGTATGAAACAAAACTACTTCCAGTTTAATGGCCAATTTTACACACAAAAAGAAGGTCTGGCAATGGGATCACCGTTGAGTCCACAGATGGCCGAAGTCTTTATGGATGATTTTGAGTGCAAAAATTTGGTGAACGAGCCAAATATCCACTTCTACTACCGTTACGTAGATGACATAATTATATGTTGGAAAGGAACGCAACGACAAGTGGACCTATTTCTGAATAAAATAAACAACATCCACCCAAAGATAAAGTTCAAGCTCGAAATAGAAGAAAACCGGACTCTCAACTTTTTAGATGTATCAATCACAAGGAACAACAACAAGCTAGACTTCCAGATTTATCGCAAACCAACACATACGGACATAGCAATACCGGAATCATCCAACCATCCCACACAACACAAGCTGGCAGCATTTAGGAGCTACGTCCATAGATTGACAACAATTCCACTCTCGCCACAAAACTACAAAAAAGAATTGGATGTCATTTATCACATTGCAACAACAAATGGATACAACAGACAAATGGTGGATAACTTGATTAAGAAGAAACAGAAAACCAGGATAAGATCAATGTTGTATCCTCATCCACCGGAAAATATAAAGAAATATGTGGGTAGTTTGACATATCTGGGGCCAACATCGGAAAAGATCGCAAAAATGCTCAGAAAAAACAACGTACACGTTGCTTTCCGGACCAGCCATAACATGCGAAGGCTATGTAATGGTAAAGATACCATAAACAAAGAGAAAAAGTCCGGAGTTTACAAATTGACTTGCGATGAGTGTAATAGTGTTTACGTGGGACAAACAGGGAGAAATTTTCAAACACGTTACAAGGAACACATTTCCGCATACAGAAATGGCCACCCAGAGAAGTCACATTTTGCAAAACATCTGTTAGAAACTGGTCACGTTTTGGACGACAATAATACATTCAGTGTACTACATATGTGTGAAAAAGGGTTTCGTATGAGCGTTCTCGAACAATTAGAAATTTTCAAACATCAAGGAATGGATGATTCACTGCTGAATGAACAAACAAGCGTTACGTCACCTTTGCTGAGGTGTTTCGTCACCTGCCAACACCACGCGAGCGCCGGTATATAAAGGACCGTTGCAGTTACGGCTTACTCATTCTCGGCCAAGCGCTCGACGAGTCAACACGTCCTGAGGATGCCTCGTGAAGAGGCGAAACACGTGTCGACAAAGTGCACTAAGGAAACGGGTATAATTTATTACTTTTTTAAATTCAATTAAAATACATGTAATTCCAATTAATATATATTTTATGTTTCAGAATTAATTAATTTTTGTTTCAGATTACTTTAATAATTTTATAATTAAAAATAATTCAGAATTAATTACTTTTTGTTTCAGGTTACGTTAATTTTCAATTTATGTAATTAATATTTTATATCAGGTTAGGCAAATTAAACTCAATAAAATTAACATTACCAACAAATATTTATCACAAATTCCTTATTGTACTTGAAGCGACGTAGAAGCGGAATTACACTAGAAATTCATCATCAAAACAGTTTTGACAATTTAAAGTTATATGATTATTAACGGGATATAAAAATGTATGTAAATGTAATGTGTTCAAAATACTATACGCAGTGATACAGTGAGTGTGTTTTGTCGAGACTTAGGTTCGAGTTCGAGTTCCAGTGATAACCGTAGCAAAAGACTAAGAAAGAGGGTAGATCGTTTTGTCTGTACCTAACTTTGAACTTTTTCACCAACCACCCGCATTCTTCAGTCTTCCCGTGAACATGGTGCATGTAACTGCGCCGAAATATCGGGAGCTCCTTCTACAACCTTACCACGGTAAATATCCCGTAAATAAGCATATAACTTTAGTGAACAACCGTGATAGTTTAAAACAGTGTTTAATAAAATTTACTATTATTAACTGTTTAAAAAAACTAATACATGGTCCTGTATTAGGAGCAACATGTCCAAAATTACCTATCTCATCCAATTAGACCTGCCAAACGCCAAAAAACTCTTTTTTCTTTCCTTTTTTGAAACTCATTATAAAAAGTGCTAATATTATAATCGACTTCGTCGGCACGAATCATTATGCAAAACTGGTTCAAAAAGCTAAAGCTTTCATCTGAAGGGGTAAAAGGGTCTAAAATACTCTAAATTGTTGAAGCAATTTTACGCAATTCATGGTGAATCACAGATTACTGAATACTTTTTGGGCCTAAACGTAAGTTTGTTTACTATACCTAATTAAAAACTAATTAAACGGAAAACCAGTGGAAATAAAAATAAGGGTAGAGTCAAATCAGAGTGATTATGGCTTAGACATATACTTATGCCACACTTTCTGTGGTTTGAGGCTGCCTTAAATAGTTTCTTCACAATGTTATAATACGTCTCGTCACTTATGCGCAGTAAGCTGGCGCAAGTAATACTTGCGCAAGTACCGCACATCGACTGCAACGGACTTCATAATGATTATTATAAAAGCAAAAGTGCGTTTGTTTATTTGATTGTTTATAATTTTTTACACAGAAACAAAGTAACGAATCGACCAGTCTTTTTTGCACAAAGATAGTTGGTGGGCCGGATGGATACTTTGGACATAGGATACTTTTAAGGCGAGATTTTCCAACTTTTAAGCAACGCTTGTTACTACAGATGATCATAAGGCTTAAATTAATGTATTCAAGTCGCATTTAGTGGAGCAAAACCACCATTTAGTAAATAGGTACTTATTTAAATGAATATTAATTAATAATAATAAAAAAGCAGTAAGAAAAGCGCAAATTAGTGTTTCTTCCATTTTTTTTCTATCTAGTGAAACGTCCGTAATGGTGTTTTGGTCTAGTCGGTTTCGTAAATAAAACATTAAATTGTGATATCACACCATTTTTAACCGACATCAAAAAGTTAGGACGGTTCTATGTTCCACTGTATTTTTTTTATGTATGTTCACCGATTTCTCCACCAACTGTTGACCGATTTAAAAAAAAAAAACTTTTGTTCGGTATACTTCCAATTCGGTCCTATTATCACCAAGTCAGGATCTGATGATGGGATTACAGGGAAATCGAGGGCAACCCACAAAGAGATTTGACAACTTATATTTCGGGGTAACGAGCGCAGTGCATTGCCATCCAGGGTTTTGAACTGTTGAGGTTCAAAATTCTGAGTGGCGTTGAACTGTTATGGGCAAGCGTGAAGAGCCATCAGGCGAGCGACTTTGCTCGTCTCGTCACCCAGTATCATAAAAAAATATAGGCTCTTATTACGTTTTTCATGTATTTTCGAAGTCGGTTTTTAATGTGATCCACTTATTATAATTTAAAGCTAACATTGGAAGTAGACAAACTAATACGAGTATGACCAAAATTGCTAAAAGTGGGAAAGAGGACAAAATCCTGAGGTAATTTCCACTAAGTTAAAAATAACCCTGTATAGTTTTCAATCTCTATAATATTATGACAAATATTTGTGATGACAGTTGTCAACCTGTTGCTCTCGCAACATATACTTTCCTTCGGAGACACTTTCTTATTTAACAGTACATCAACTTATTCGGCGTGAAAAATTAGTGACACTTTTGTGAGTCATGGGAATACCTCCATCACGTACAAGCGACAAAGCTCTCCCCAAAATTGTTTTTATTTACTTTCTGTTTTCCCTTGTCGTGCTCGTAATGTGTTCTCGTTCTTAATTAATGGATTTCACTTACGCTTACGTCTGTACAAAAACAGAAGCGTAAATCACAATATACGTAAGGTTTTTTTTATTGCTGTTTTTTTTAGATGATATCACTTATCATAATAATTGCAAAAGCGGTGATCGAGTGTTGAGTACACAGAATTGTAAAAATACGTTGAATAAGTATTTTCAGATGTAATATACAAGTTCGGAGATGGCTCTTATTTGTCGGGAAATTCGAAGATCGTAGAGAAAGTCCACATTTTTGCGTTTTTAATCTTACTCGAGACACCCTGCTTCACGTCGCCCCTACCAGAATATAACCGAGCCAATAACCTTCCTCCTCCTTGAAATACCGGAGCGAGGTTCTGAAGCGCTGGCACAGTTGCTCCGGTAGGGTAAATGAAAGTGTAGCTGATGATGAGAAGCATTATAGGGTTGAAGAGAAAAGCAAATCTATGCAAAAAGACACAAAGCAGACACTACTGCAGGTACCAATTATCTGTTGCACATTTTACACAGAATTGCTTTGAGTACAGGTATCTAGACAACGTACGCCATTCAATAATAGATAATAAAGATACGAATACAGGTTTAATTACGCAACATAAGGAGCCATGTCCGTGTGCGATTTACGACGATATTAAATTATACGAGCGTTGTATCAACGCGTAGTGTAAACTAGACCTAATAAAACGGTTGAGAGAGCCGTAAACCGTCTTCGAGATGGCAACATTGCATGAGACATAGCGACGCCCATGGCTTCACGTTCTTATCTTTGAGATAAGAACGTGAAGCCATGGCAAAGAATTGAGATAAAATATTTGTAGTATTTTGTTATGAAGTTTCTATTGAAATTAGCACTGTTGCAAGGGAAAACTCTACATCTCTTTTTAACTCTAACAGCAGGCCTGTATGTGGGACATTATTGCACACATGGTCATCTGACCCCAAACTAAGCAAAGCTTGTAATATGGCTGCCAGAGACAGTATAGCCCAAGCTAGTAGACAAATTGTCTTTTCACCGTTTTTATGCGCGCGTAGACGCGACAAAGCTTGAATATGGATACGTTTGTCTCTTTCTCGCGGAATAAAAACGGTGGAAAGACTTGCCCACGGCCCATGCTAGGACGGCAGCTACTGTACGAGTACTGTACCTACTCGCCTGTTGGTAAGCTACGCGACGATTGTCAGTAGTCGGAGATAAAGCACGCAGACTTAGGTTTTTTTATTTAGCAACCAGCAGCCGGTTTTTTGACAGAGCTGAAAACTTAAACCGAGTAAAGTTAGGTACTAAGGTTGTGTTTGCCATTTGAAGCAAATCTATTTTTTTTTTTTGTTGACAACAGGGAAAGGCATTGAGATTACGGTGTGAAAGCAAACTCAAAAAAAAATTATAGGCTTTCAAGTCAGAAGTGAAAACTAGTAGTAATTCACTTATTCTACAAGAGGTTGCGCTGTTTTAAAATACACGGTACAGCGTGATGATGACGTGAGTTCCAGGATTTTTTGTTCACTAAAAAAGTGCTCAACCCGCCTAAAGAAGCTTTCACTTCAAAAAATTCGCTGTGGTCTCAGATTATCTCAACTAAACATAAGAATTCATTCAATTATGTCTGCTCATTTGTTGGGGTCATATTTTAGTCACAATCACGTGCATGGAGGCTAATATTGATGCATACAAAAACTTGTAGTGATAAACAGTGAGAAACTGTATGACTGTTTCTTTCCACGTTGAGCAAGCTCGTATTACGAAGTTGATAGAGCATTCTTGCTCAAAGAATTTTCATAATAAAATACTTGAGACACCTATCAGCGCTGTCAGCTTTATTAAAATTATATCTCACTATGTAAAATATTATACTTTGAAACTGTTTTTTGATGAATTTCAAGTGTAATTAGTTTTGAAGATGGACTTCCACAAAGTAACGCCTGATTCAATCAACTATTATACCTTACATCAGGGGTGGAATAGAGGTACATAAATAGTGTAGGGGTTGGCTTACTCCTTCTCACGTTTCACACACTACCCTGGCTCGACAATGCCCACGTAATTCACGTATCTGGTATTAGCTTCACCGTGTACACTCGCCCATGGCTCTCGTGACAGTGACCGTCCGCTAACTCCCAAGAGCACACGAGACAGCGTATGTATGCTATAGCGCATACACTACAAATAGAATAATTAATAATTAAAAAACTGATTTCACAATATTAGTAAAAATAATGAGGGTTGCCTCTTTTTCCCTGGGATCCCATCATCAGATCCTGACTTGGTAACAATGGGACCAAATTAGTACCCTACCGAACAAAAGAAATATTTTTGAAATCTGTCAATAGTTGGCCGGAAATCGGTTAACTTACATAAAATATATACATAAATATATAAAAATACATACATACATTGGAACATAGAACCGTCCTCCTTTTTTGAAGTCGGTAAAAAGTTTCATAATAAATATAAATAAAATTCAGGTAAAAATAATGCAATACAAAAATACCAGCTTCATAAACAACATTTATTTCTCTGTGCTCTTCTTTGTATTAAGAATAACTATGTAATCATTGTTATCATCAGCCTGTAGCTCTCCACTGCTGGACATAGCCCTCTCCCAATGCACGCCACTGAACTCGGTCGGCAGTTCTTTACATCCAGTTTTTACCCGTCGTTTTACGCAGCTCGTCAATCCACCTGACCACAGGGTGTCCTACACTACATTTGCCTAAACGTGGTCTCCACTTCAAAACTCGTCAACGATGTATAATTTTTAATTAAAAGTTATAAGATTAGGGGCTTTGTATCCAGTTGCTAATAAATATTAAAACCATTTTCATCATCAGCCATAAGACGTCCACTCTGCTGAACATAGGCCCTTTAACGTCCACACTGAACGACAACCTGCCATCTGCATCCACTGTATGTCCGCGACTCTCACGATGTCGTCGGTCCATCTAGTGGGAGGCCTACCTATGCTGCGTCTTCCGGTTCGTGGTCTTCACTCAAGAACCTTTCTTCCCTATCATTTATCGGTTCAAGCGATGTGGCCTGCCCATTGCCACTTCAACTTGCAGTTTTTGGTTTATAGTTAATAACAAAAACCATTTTGGTTCTTGTACTACTTGTACTAACTATATTAGTATATAGTCAAAATGTGGTCATTATAACAACAAAATAAATGGTTTGACTATAACACAGAAATTTGCGAACCCTTGAACGGATTTTAAAACTAACTTTCAAAAACTGTTTCTTCTCGCCTTTAATGTGAAAATTTAATATGCGACCTTTATGGGACAAGCAAAACTAAGTCAAGTTTTTAGTTTAACATTTGCAAGTGAACTAATATCAGAAACGAAAACTAAAGTAAAATTAACATCAAAGAAAAACCTACTTTAAATACAAAAAGTTAGCTTTCATTTTACTAGGTCTGCCGCAAGTTACTTTAATAATATACCCTTTTCCTGGAATTCAGCAGATTGGAAATGATTGCTACGAAAGCCATTCAATGGTATTCATTCCCGTGAATGATGTTGGTTTTAATCGTTTATATTATTATCATTGTAGATCATCAACAATATAGACTTTGAATCTAACTATAAATATGGACGTAGATAGTTTGTGAGCTTTTTATTTTACAATACAGGGTAATACCGGACGGTAGTACTAAGCCAAAAGAGGACCATCGTACTAGTAATTATAAACTACTTTTACAATGGTACCAACCCTAAAATAATAATAAAATATCAATTCGTATTTTGTGGATGACGTTAAAATTTATTACTATAGTGCATTTCACCAAAGAGTTCCCTCGCCGTAATGTTGACTCCCCTGCACTTTACCTATAATGTGTATGGGAAGTGCAGGGGAGCCAACATTACGGCGCACTATACCGGACAGATTTTTTATTGTCTTATTGCATAAAAGCTAACCATAAATAGAGCCGACGATGGAAAATAGATTCGAAATGTGTTCGAAATTAAGGAAGATATAAGCACTCTAATGTCTTACTAGATAGAGAGCGCACTATACTTACGAATGACGTCACATGTAAGTACGCCATACAAACTACATACTACCTACTCGCCATACGGGAAAGGGACAGATAATCTCTTCTTAATTCGAACAAAAAAAATTATAATTTATCTCAAAACATTAATTGCCGACTTAAATAGTTTCTTCAGTAGGTGTATTATTACATTTAATTATATTTTTCACTAAGCCAGTTATTTTTAACAAATTTAACACATGTGCAATACTTTTATTATGATAGCTGCCACTTATTATTATATACTAGTAACTCAACCTGGCTTCGCACGGGTGTAGGCTCGGCCTTCAGCCTCGCTACTATGACCCGCTCCAGGAACACAAAATTTCATCCAAATCGGTCCAGCCGTATTTAAATGTAAGAACCTTCTACAATTAGAAAACATTTAAAAAAGATGATTGAAATCGGTAAAGCCGTTCTCAAGTTATAGAGTGACCAGTAGAAATAAGGGTTAATTTTTATATAGATACTAGCTGTACCCGCGACTTCGTCCGCGACTTCTTCAGAAAAAATAGCCTATGTCCGTCCTCATGATACATACTATTACCTCGCAAAATTTTATCGAGATCGGTTAAGCCGTTCAGCCGTGATTATGTAACAGACAGAGTTACTTTCGCATTTATAATATTAGTGTGTCTTTATAACATCATTACTTTTTTTATCAAACTATTCACTTTTTCAAATCTATACGTATCCCTGAAATATCAAGCGTCTTTTTAAATTGCCTGACTGTTTAAATACTTCCATTTCCAAAGAGAATTTTCCGTTTAAAACTCGTTTCCTCGTCTGATAGAAGCCAATTTACGCTGAGCGTCGCGCTTATGCCCTTGAGGCGTAGATTTTTTACTTTATAACCAGGGATAATAATATAAAGTACCAATTTTACATCTTAACCCAATAAAGGCTTTTATTCAAGTTTTTATTGGAATACGTGTTCATTCGCACAGTTGGAATTGACGACGTTACTGCCGCAAGCGAAACGAGCGAAATACGTGTAGCAAGTTGAGCGAAATGTGTCGTAGTCGGAATTCGATATCTACGTTACAATAACTGCTACGAAATGCGTAGCTCGAGAAAAAAGAATACATCTCGATATAAAAATAAGATGCACTACCGTAGCTCCGGTCATTTTAACACACGTTCAAACATACTAAGTAGGTTTATTTTTAACCGACTTCCAAAAAGGAGGAGGTCCTCAATTCGACTGTTTTTTTTTAATGTTTGTTACCTCTGAAGTTACGACTAGGTGAACCGATTTTGATGATTCATTTTTATTAAAAAGCTGGTGTTTCCCGTGTGGTCTCATTACAATTTGGTCCAGTTCTGACATTTTATGAAGTAGTTTTTTTATATTGATAATTATTTCCGAAACGGGTTCGTCCGGTTTTGATGAAGGACAGTAAATAAAAGTAAATGAAAGTAGTATCACTGAGATTAAATGTATTTTACACTATTTTAATTCCTGATGTTTTGAACACTTTGCAATGTCCGTGGTCAGGTAGACTAGATTACGGATGTCTATGGAAATGTTATAAAATTATTGACAGATATGTCGCAGTTCCAATGTAAATTTTTATTTCTCTATATAGTCTGTAGAGACTACAAAGTATAAAATAAAGTCGCTTTCCGCGTCTGCCTGTCTGTATATCCGCTAACTCCTCCTAAACCACGCAACGGATTTTGATGCGGCTTTCACCATCAGCTAGATAATGTTTTACGGAAGGAATATATATATATAGAATAAAACTTACACCCGTGCGAAACCGTGGTGGGTCGCTAGTATTGTTATAAGGTAATTACTAATCATAATTTGATTATATTCAAGTACAATTATTTTTTTGTAAATGTGACATTTTCATTAACTAATCAGATTTAGTCATTTAGTCTGATTCAGTGTATTTTTTTCAGGATGTCGTTCAGTGTGGAGGTTATAGGGGGAGGCCTATGTTCAGCAGTGGACCTCTTCTGGCTGATGATGATAATTTTTGTTTGTTTGTATTTATGTTTGACATTATATGTTATGTAAATTTTTATTTTAAATTCTCACTAATTTTTTTACAATATTTCTATAACTTTATGTCCGAATATTATGACTGAGTCCATGGTTACTTGAGAATAAACAATTTAAATTTGTATTTACAATTAGGTACCGCCAATGATACACTGTGAGGTCGTGACATTTATCAAACTGTGTCAGCTTACAACTCAGTTAAGGCTGCACGGAACAGGACTCGATGGACCGATGGCATAATTTCCGGCCAGTAATTACTGGCAATCAGACTCATCAAACACGCCGTCGGTCGGTCCAGAGGTGGTCGATGTGTAAATTTTTAGACAAACTAGAAAGCCAATCTAATGATTACCAAACAAGTGTAGTGGTAGCACTGTTTTGCAGCGGTCCGCCTGGGGAAGTACCACACCTTTGCCAGTTATTCAACCGCCAAGCAGTAGTGTGCAAACACTACTGTGTTCCGGATTGAAGGGCAATGTTTCCAGCGAAATTACAGGGCACACAGAGATTTGACATCTTATATCTTGGGGTGACAAGCGCAGTGCCTTGCCATCCAGGGTTTTGAACTGTCGAGTTCAAAATTGTGAGTGGCGTTGAGCTGCTATGGGCAAGCGTGAAGAGCCATCAGGCGAGCAACTTCGCTCGTCTCGCCACTCAGTATCATAAAAAAAAAAACAGGATGTATCTGTAAAATGAGGAGTGTTCACACAAAAAGTCAGACAGGGTTTACCTTTTCTAATCCTTTCAATAACAATTTTCACCATTTCTAACTTTATTAGAAATCCCATGCTTTGGAAGTGTAGGTCAATCACGAGATTGCTTTCTTAATCGTAGGTGATGACTTTTGTGACTAATCATTTTGACTTAAGGTGTAAGGTTTTCATCTATGGTAGGAAATTCAAATTATTAACAGTTTTTTAGTCTTTGTAGGCCAGGTAAGTAATTAAATTGTAAATGATCTCGGTGTTTGGGAAAATCGAGGATTGTGCTTTAGATGATCATGTAAAGCTATTTATCAGTAACGATTAAATATTATCAGCTGTGTACAAATAGATTGCGTGAACCTTGTATCAAAAATCTAAAACGTACGAAACTCAATGAGTTAATACATAAACCTCATTACGTAAATTAACGTTAATGTATTTGGATTCCAAATTTTAAATTTTAAAAAGTTTAAACCTACACGCACCCTACACACACTAAGAGTATGTACATAAGTACATATACATCCGTTCGACTGGACCCAAGTTAGCCCACTTCCCCCAGCCAGAGTTGAAAAATGTTGAAAATAATGTCATTAAGTGGGATTTATTTACTAACGAAGGCATTGTGCAAATGTTTTACAGCATTTTTTATTTTGGCGGAGGATGTCGAAAAAGCCCGAAAAAAACCCCCTTCTAAATTTCTAGTTAACATTGACGCACACACGCCAATCGCTCGCTACATATGCCTACGCTAAAATATCAACTTGAAAAATTACTCGCACACGCCAATCCCTTGCAACATATGCCTACGCTAAAATATCAATTTAAAAATTGACTCGCACACGCCAATCTCTTGCTACATATTCTTACGCTAAAATAGCTACTTAAAAATTGACGCACACACGCCAATCCCTCGCTACACAAGCCAACGCTAAAATATCAACATACAAATCGACTCGCACACGCCAATCCCTCGCTACACAAGCCTACGCTACGCCACACGTGTGATGCCGATAACATCTCCGTATTTTGTAACATTCATCAGTTTCAAATTCATTCCAACGTTAACCAAGTAAGTACCTAATGGCCATCAAACCTAATGGGAGAGAGTAACGTGAACGTGCAGCAGACAGCTCGTTTGTGAGATGCGGGCACATTCAACAAACGACGCACATTTCACGTTAGGCAAATCGTCATTGACGATAGGTATCATCCTTATATAAACTTAGTGCCATTTCCAAAAGTGATATTCATTAGAACAAGAACACTTCACAAGAGCCGTATTACAAATGCTATCGTTCAATTGTAGGTATCTCGATTTGCGGAGATAAAACTAAAAATAAAACCGTAATTGTCATGACAAATATAAAACAAGTAAACCATAATATTAAAGCATTACAGATTAGAATCAGAACGCCAAAAATCCAGTTTCAACGCATTTTTCGTCATAAATTGTGAGAGGAGTCTTAATGTATGGCTGTGGGTCTAGAAGTGGTCCGTAGAGAAATACCCGACCCTATCATGAGTAGTTGGTGGACTTTGTCAAAAAAGCACCACAGACCCCAAATACCACGTGATGAATAGAACTATTTTGCGCAGAGTTCGTCTCAGGTACAACATCGTTTCCGGTTATTCAATCGACAAGCAGTAGTGTTCCAGAGCTACTGTATTCCGGATTGAAGGGCAATATTTCCAGTAAATTACTGATAGAGATTGAGTGGCACTGAACTATTATAGTGTGCCACTCACCATCAGGTGAACGACTTGCTCGTCTCATTATTCAGTATCATAAAAAATCTAATCCAAGAGTCCTCAAATGGACATTTATTTTTCAAATGTTTCTTTGGCAACTCATGTATTAGGCTGGCACTACAAGATACTTGGTATAAACAATGTCGATAATATTTACACTGTTGAAAAATTATTTTTATTTTATTTACAATAAGAGAAAAAACGTATGTATAGGGAAAAACCAATTAAATCCTTACTCAAAAAAAACTGGGAATTGTCTACACACTGTCGATTTGTTTAAAATTGCGGCCCCGGAACATAAAACTGTATAAAGTCTGATTGTACCAGGGTAAAATTTCATTTTCGTCGGATAAACCACACGGCTCAGCTAATAAGCTTCAATATACACCTATACTTCTAGCAATATCAGTATGACCTAAGATCAGACAAACTGTAAGATTACAGGTAATGGCTACGATTCTATTCATTAATTTTATATCAATTTTGATGCGTGGGTGTTTATTTCCAAAATTAGTTTGATGTGGGCCGATGATGAGAAAAGCTTTGATCAACAAATAAGATATTAAGAGAAAATTAAATGTAAAAAGTAAATAAAAATCTAAGAAAGGCCGGTTCAGTTTCGTTACTTTTAATTTCCCAAAAGTTCAGTATTACTCCAACGTCTGTGTTCCCCGAAAATTATAATATGGGGTGTCTTCACATCGAGAGGAAACAGTTACCTTCTATGCAACCGTGCTTCATCCCGAACCGCGTCTTTGCTTAACAGCAGACTTGATATGGAGTATGGACAAACGGAAGTATATCATGAATAAAAATAAAACATTTTCTCGATGCCGTCAAAATGCTGAGTAAACTACCATGTGTTGGGTTTGAGGATTTGATTTATCTCTGGACCTCCAAATCTCAATAGGTCGTTCAACTATTTTTATGTTAGCCCTGGTGCCGGGGCAATAGAATACGGCACCGGTACCCCCTGCCTGTAGTAAGAGCCTACTAAAAGGGGTTCGGGATGGTCAAAGTTGGGGCTCTGACCATCCACTTAAGCGTGCTCAGGGTACGTTGTGTGACCAACGTTGTCGAGAGTGGAGGGATTGAGACAACACGCAGTTGTCTCGGGAGGAGCCATAGCGCAGTGCTGAGGGCTCCGGTGCGTTCCTCTGGAGATCCCGGAGCCCTCTTGTCAAGCACTAAGGCTGGTCACCGGGGGGGTTTTAGTGGGTACAATCCCACATAACCTGGCTGCACCCCAATGCAGCCGGGTATCTTTGTAAGATTTCCCCCTCGAAAAAATAAAAAAAGGCCAAGTAAATATTACTTCTCAATACAATACTTACTAATTTATTGCGCATTATGAAATTCATATACAGATCTTAAGTAGCACGTATAAGGTAGGTATGACCCTGACTAGATATGGCAACAAAGTGCTGAGCGGATCGATTGATCCATAATTGATTCGTATTGTTCTGAAGTTAAGTAAAATATATGTACTTACTAGCTAAGATACGATAGGTTATTATAATTCTACAGGCTTACTTTTGATGAATCAAACACCTAAACGAAAGCAGATTAACTATATGTTTTTTTACAAAACTTAATGCTTACCTATTTCCAAAAAAGTGTCTCAGAGTATTTTTGTTAATTTCAAACAAAGAACTCAAATAACACACATCGCATTTTTGGGTTGTGGGTTGTTGAAATCAAATAGATTCAGTGGTGTCCTTGTCACATCACACATCATCAGCCAATTAACGTCCACTGTTGGACAAGGCCTCCCTCATAAAGAGGGGGGTCATAAATAACAGTTTTCGCCTTTTATTAATTCTCTCAACATTTTCTCTAATAATGGAGCAATAATCCTCATCATCCAAATATCCAACCTTATTCGTCTGATAATATTCACGTCGAATAAAGCAGCCGAAGAGATAGCTCCGAAAATCGCAATCAAGCATTGCAATGGGAAACAATTTATACACCAATCCCGGGCAAAATTAATTTCGGGATAAAACACAGATATTATTTCGTCGCAGGTGGGATTAGGGGGTTGTTATTGTATTTGTATTCAATTAAATTGAACCGTGTTTCAATTGAATGTATTATTCATATCCACGAGCGTGTAATTGTGTTTTGTGCGCGGGTTTTATTCGGGATTTGGTACAAGAATTAATTGTCTGATTGCTTGATAATGAACTTATTATGTCGGTGTCAATGTTTTATCAACTACTAGCAGATACCCGCGACTTCGTACCCCTAGACTTTCATATAAAAATACATTTAAAAAAAAAAAAATGTAATAGGCTTGCGTTTGACCGCCAACTCGCCTGATGTTAGGCGCGATGCGGTCTACGATGGAGCACGCTTGCCCAGAAGAAACCGATTCACTCGAGACTTGAAGACACCCAGAAATAATAATAATAATATTTATTTCATTAATAGTACTTTGCAAAAAACTATTGCTGCTCTAACCATTAAGCTGGGTTCAATAATCTGTATTTTGATGTTAGGCTTCCCTTACATGGCAAACAATAGGGTTTGATTAGTTAGATGACTGATGTTTATATCCTTGAAACCAATAAATAGCTTTGATGAAGAATTGAAGTAAATATAATATGTAAAAAAAATACTATTTAAATCGTTTATTATAATGTTCTGATATATAAGCGTTAAAAGTTTTTGGTAGAGAAAACTCTGTCCCTTTCCCACAAAACAAAAAATGACGTCTTGTCTCTGTGCGCCATACTTGTCGGAATAGAATTTATATGGCGTACAGAGAAGTGACGTCATAGTTTGCTGTTTCGCGCTCTCTGTCTAGCATGATATTAAAATGCTTATATGGTGCTTATTTTTGATCAGATTTTCATTTTGTTTTAATTAGTCGTCTATATTTATGGGCTACAATTTAAAAGGACAATAAAAAATAACAGTCATCTAGCCTATTATGAGTACCACATAAGAATATAATTGCTACATATATTATTAAAAAACGTTTGTACGCCGTACCTGGCAAGGACATGAGATACGTTTCCATTCTTACGATGGTCCAAAGGCCTCTGTAGCCAGACCAAAAACCCAACAAAAAAAAAAACATTCTTACGAGCCTGTATGCTTCTTCATATGTATGTGTACCTACCATGTTCTGACAAATAAATAATTTGATATGATTATAAAATTAATGTCAAAATTATCATGTAAATTTCATATAACTGTAGATTAAACACATTTTAATATAGTAGTATTAATAGCAGCGTAATATAAATCTTCAATAGCTCTTTTGATCCCCTTGGTTCGGCCCTTTTGCAAAATATTTTTTTTGCGAACCTCTACACTCCATAAATAATCTACATTCCAAATTTCAGTTTCGTAAGTCAAGCAGTCTTCGAGATTTCATGACGAATCAATCAGTAAGTCCGTTTTTTCGTTTTTATATACATAGATCATAATTATTTAGGTAATAAATCAGTAAAATTAGAGTGGAATTAAGAAACAAGGATACAAGATTGTTATTATACATAACACATCAGTGTTCCACTTTGTTAGCTCAGTTAAAAAATATGTATACATGCTCTGTTCTTATGGTACCCAAGAT
The DNA here is from genome assembly GCA_949125355.1 of Agriopis leucophaearia. Lineage (NCBI taxonomy): Eukaryota > Metazoa > Arthropoda > Insecta > Lepidoptera > Geometridae > Agriopis > Agriopis leucophaearia. The sequence goes on from OX421262.1 coordinate 15,811,402, forward strand.
ACAGGCTTTGCCCAGTATGGGGCCCACTAAAATCATATTATGTATGTCTATTATTAATTTGTACTAATGTGCTCTTTTATCAAATAATAATTTAATAATATAAGTATTTATTTTTATATATAATAAATGGAAAAGATTTGTATTTTTGGATGTTTGTAACGAATTCACACAAAAACCGATAAAAAAAAAACAGGCTATATTGATTACTAGAATATTTAAAAAATAAACCTCCACCCGTGCGAAGCCGGGACAGGCGGCTAGTGGAAATATAAATTAACTTTACTTAAAATAAAATAAAATCGTAAATAGGATTGACATTAATCTCACCAATAACCACTTTTTTGGGCAGTAATAAATAAATGAAATTCGGCACAACCAAAACCAAGACGTAGTCGTTTTCTTTAATTGAATTTTCACCTCAACATCTAATGAACACTGACAGTTCCAGAGCAGATTTGTGGATAAACTAAAGGGGATCGCTCATTTATCGTTCCATTGTGATACTTGACAAGGGTCAGGTTGCTGTAGGTAGCAAGTTACGCAAGTTAGGCTGTATAGGCAAGGTGGTAGCATTAGCACCATGGAGCAGATACAACCAAGAGAGGGCATTAACAACTGCGCACCGACTTCATAATGAGCCGAAATTATGACCTATATTTCGGTGGTGGTATATACAGTTGGTGGCCAAACGTAGATATATTATTATATTCTATATATAAAGATTTAAAAAAAACCTACGTCCAGAAATAGCACACTTAACTAACGCGAATAAAAAAGTCTCCAGCAACTGTATTAAAACTGTAGACCAAAATAGGGATAGACAATAGGTACGTAGAAAGTAGAAAACATTGATAATTAAAATAAATTATTTCATAAGAACCTAAACGTAGTACTTATATAATTAATATAAAAAAAAGTAATCTAAAAACACTTGGTCGAAAACAAAACTGGACAGAATGCTGGCTAATAATGCAATTTTGGCCAAAGTAGGCGCCATCATTACGATATTTTTTTCAAATAAGTTTTGGTTTTAATATCATTCATTTCCAATTAATTTATGAGAATATGTTAGTACCAATAGTATGAAAATTATGGTGTGGCGTTAATATTTATGTTGGGACATTTTGGTAAGAAAAGTAGTTTTGCTTGGTGAGCGAATAAATAGCATTTTTCATTAATGGAAACCAACGTGGCACCACATCGAAGTGTGCGCGTTAAGCCATGTTAAATTACGCTTGCAATTTTTCGTGGTGAAGTAGTGGACGCAGTAAAAAACCTCCGCCCATGCAGTTAGGATTAACTGTGAAATAATACTTTGTCACGACATCTCCTCTTCGTATCTGCTCCGTGATTAATACTATTATGTACTTATCTCTTCTATGACTTTCAAGACAGAATTCAAACTTACGTAAGTTTGGATGTTTGGTTATCATAGAGCAAGGCTTGGTTGTCACTAACGTAGCCAATATTTGGCAAAAATGGTTACTGGTAGGGATTTTAGACTTTAAAGTTTGTAAATTGATAATTTTACAATAATGATAAGTTCGTAGCCAATTTCAGCTGTGACTTTTATATCATCTTGAACTATCCCCACTGGCTCTAGAAAAGCAGGGATGTTGATGGTGGCAAGCGCCCGTTTGATGATATCATTAATGGAGCCATTGGTTCCATTGGTTAGCCATGGATTCATGGCACTACGTTGGCAGTAGAGTCTATGAAGTCCACACGGACACAAATGGCGTTCGACAATAGCAGCTCCTAACTGAAGACCGATAGCGATACGGAAGCTGCCATTGTCGACCAGAGTTCCGAGGTTGGCAGAAGGAAGAGCATGTAAAAAATGTCACTAGCAAATTTTTGCTATCGGAATAATTTTTTACGTTTCTGTTTGGCAAAACGTGACAGAAATTAATTGTCCTGCCCGCTTAAAGAGGCCTTATTGTTTACTGTAGAAACCAAATTAAGGGAGCGCAAATTTAATTTAAATCTAAATACTCATCTAAGTAGGCACTTACTCGTAGACACGCTTCGCATTGCTGGCGAACCACGATTTTGGTGTTGAAAGAAGATATATTTACGATCTCATACTCAAAAGTAATTCATTCTGTTCATTAAATACTATTGTATTCTCAGTGTTCACTCTTCAATTACGTCGTTACTATATTTCTATGCGAGATGACCTATAATAATTTTATTGGATTTGTGTTGTTATATTTAAAATATATTTTGTTTTTAGTCATGTTAGCTTGTATTTTGTTAAGACAATTAAGGCAGTCAATAAAAACTTGCTTATTGAATGTTTGTGAATCATGAGGCTAACGTTTGTTGACTGCTGGACGGAGGCCTCTCCTAAAGAACGCCACATTGCACGACCTTCTGCTTTACGCATCCACGTACTACCAGCTGGCTTCGATATGTCTTCGCTAAACCTGGTCGGAGGGTCTACCCCTGCGTTTAGAACCCGTATACCCTATTACACCGCAATCTAACGTTTGTGACTAGGGAAGTTATTTACCTTTCGATACTCAAAAGGCATTAAAAGGTTATCTTTCCTTTAAAATACTAGGCAAAAAAGACATATTACAATTTATAAAAATAATCTGAAGAAGACAGTGCAGTGCCGCGCAGGATTTTAAAGTTTTGGGTAGGGGTAAAATAAAAAACAACAGCGTTGCGACGATGCAACTTCGAATTGAATGTATTTTTGATCGAAGCAATACAACGCTAAAATCGCAGCTGCGCCGTCAGTCGCTTCTCAGAAACGTTTTATTCCCAAGAAGAAAATAAATTAAAAACTGAGTACACTGATGGTACTGTTAAGTTAAGCAAAGTAGGGCGCGGTCGATATTTCGATGGGTGACCGCCTGGGCGTAATATTGTCTTTTTGTATTTTGTGGTCGTAAGGAACCCTCAGTGCGCGAGCCCGAATCGCACTTGGCCGCTTTTATTACACCTCCAAGAAATCGTAGACTTCAGTATTTAATACTAATTAAACTTAAGACCATGTTGAAACCTGTACGCATTCCTGAGAAAAAGGATCTGAACACACGGACAGACGGACAGAAATATATAACAAAGTAATCCTATAAGTTTTCATTTTTAGTTAAGTTCGGAACCCGAAATAAATTTCCGTAAAGTCGTAACGCTCACCATTTTCTTGTTCATAAAGTGAACTCAACTTGACTCAATTATGTAAAAAAAAAACATTCTTATACTAAAAACAGCAAGGTATATTACTTATATTATGCTGCTTTACTTTTATATTGAAAAAGAAACAGCTAAATATGAAACATACAAAGATAATGATTAGTGGTTCTATTTTAGTACTGTTTCAAACATAACCGTTCAGTATTGTGTTGTACACCAACAGCACTGCAGTGCACGTAAAGTTTTTATCGATTGATTCTGGTATTTGTCGTCGACAGCATAAAGTCTTATAAATCTATAAAATACAATTCTACTGCTATTTGCGGTGCAGTGAAATCAAAACTTTATCCATACTATTGCAACATTATATTTAGTCGATCGCGAGAGGAAGAGGAAGTGTTAATAATTTAATAAAGAAAAGAAAGAAAGAAAGAAAAAATATTTATTAATGACAGAAACAAAAGATACATAATACATATATAAAGTATTTAAAGCAGGAAATAATAGTTTCTGTCACAAATCGGTCCCAACTCAGCATAGTGCTGGCCGTATAAAACCAGCGCTGGTCTTCCGTTGGAACCGACAGTTGACGTCACGCACTTCGTGAAACAGCAGGGTGTCAATTCTGCTATTTGCCAAACGTTTCAATCGAGTGTCGGTAGTGTGTCGTCGGAAAAGTTTTTGACATTTGGTATTCTGCTAGTTATTTAAGACCAGTGGCTTTCCAATGGCTTGCCATCGAACTGTCTGACAGTTCTTATTGAAATATTTGGTATTCTGTACGGTAATGGCGTGCCACTGTCATTCCAATAGTCACAGACGGAATACTTTTTTTGCCCATCGGGCAGGCTAAAGCCTTTTAGGCCATACCGCCTCATCATCCGTATTTTTACTGTTTTTTCCTTAAATTACATGTTAAAATTATGTTTGGTGTATTTTATTGACGAGGAAGATACGAACAATCTATAATATAATAATTTAAGTAACAAAAAAAACAATGATAGTTTGGTATAAAATAATACAACTCGTGGTAGATTTTGACAGGCAACATCGAACGCAGTTCCTACACGATTCCCTTGACACACCACCGAAACGACATTGAAGATTTAGTAGAATACCCTTTTTGCCACTATCGTAATTGAGAGTCGGTGGAGAGCCGTGGGAAATTAAAATAAAATCAATGTGATATTACTTTAATTAGCAGAATTGACACCCAGGTGTGCAGTACAACAACACTCTAACACTAATATGGTAGTTATATAATAATACCTAAACATAAAAACAAGAAAATTATCTTTAAATATTTAAAACTAAACATAAAACATATTACATAAATACTAATGAAACTTGTGTAGGTAAATAAAGTAGATGCAGGAAGAAATCAAAATTTTAAAATATTGAATATTAATTAAAAGTTTAAATTGCGCTAGTTTAATACTGGTGTATGTATTCTGTGATAGTGACCAGCAGATTAGGCTAAACAACCGTGATAGTTTAAAACCACAGACCAGGTATATCTACTACTTGCTACTACTTAGCCCAGACTTGTAGTTACGATCTAGACGCGCGGGAGCGCGTCAGAGCCAAGCTCCAGCGGCACCGTGTGTAATATTACACGAACCACTTGGAGCTACTTTTGTCCCCCTCATTACTCAAAAACTATTTCACATTAAACATGTCAAATTTGGCATATGTATTGAGACTTGGGAGATACATTTGTGCTCCAAATTTTATAAACACACCTCAAACAGTTATTTAGATATTATTCATTGTCATTTAAGTGTGAGTCACTGGACTCACACTTATATGATAGGCAGTGCTAATCTAACGTAAAATTGTAAGTAAGACAACATAAATAGGGCGTGAATTGAATTGACATCTAGGTTATTCGAAGTACTAATAATCAACACGGACCAATATAAATAAATACCTACTACTGTCATTCAATAACCCATCATATTGTCTCCTGTTTAAATTAGCTTCTATTATCGATATTAAATATCTACTTGCTTTCAAGGACCACTGTATTCAGAATCAATTTATTAAAATTATCGATAGTTTTCCAACACTAGTCATTGAACGATTGTTTACGCAGAACCAATTTTGATCTGCGAGAGTCTTCGAAGGCGGGGGTAGGTATTTATTGTTCTGAGAGCTAGTTCACTATACCGATCTTTTATCAATACCAGAATCATTGTTTTCTGCCTGCTACTGATTAAGGTGGTATGAGGTGGTACTAACTATTTATATAATCGCTACTAAGTATCTACGTTTTAATCGCAATCTACACCAAACATAATGCATTTGTCAAGAAACTTCAATGCACAATCCGTCGTAGTCCAGTCCATACAATCTGTCGTCCAGAGCCCGCACGATTCTAGTATACGAACCCCAGATAGATGCTTTAATATTCAGTTACAAAAGCTCTTACAGTGTACAATCCAGAATGCCACAAACTTGGAACAGTGCAGATTCTGACAGAGACTCCAAAAACAGTAATGAGCGTAAGGGTCAGCAGATCATCATCATCGTCGTCATCACTGGCATTAACAGTGCCGTAACTATCCTTTTATGCGCCCGGTGCGAGCTTCTGTAACTGCGCCCTTAAAAACAAAACTTGTTCCTGCTGTGGTCATTTCTGCGCCCCTCCAGAGTCTGCGCCCTGTGCCTGGGCACCGCTGGCAGAGCCCTATTTACGGCACTGCTCATTAAGCGTACTGCAAGTCGCAAAGTTCTTTCCTTAGCCCCAAAAACAATAGACAATACCTATTTCTTGCACAGTTATAAATCAGCTAATAGATACCAACATCTATGGCGGTAAATTGACAGCCATATTGAAAGACGCAAGAGCTTAATTTTTTAAACTAAATAATAAGCTTGCGTTTGGCCGCCAACTCGCCTGATGTTAAGCGATAATGCGGTTTACGATGGAGCAATATTGTATAAAAGAAACCGATTTACTCGCGATTTGAAGACTCCCAGATTGTATATAACTATCGGGGAACACCACAGATCTATTTCTAAGCGGAACACCCATTCAGGCAGCTCATTCCACAGACTATCAGTTCGCACAATAAAAGTGAAACCATAACGTTTTGCACGGGTTTACTAAATACTGGCAGTCCGATAGAAAAATGAACAGGAGGGAATTTCATATCTTTATGCTACAGAAAAAGAGCTTGGCCCGCTTTGTGGCAAAAACGCTTGTCCCAGCCTCCAAACTATACTGAAACACTACATTAAAACTATTGCCCACCTGGAAAACTCTGAGCTGACTCCGATCCAAAGTAGGCCAAAGCCAGGATGATATTATGATAAAACGGGATTATTTGTAAGACATCAAAAACCAATGCCTCTGTGATGTAAGCCCTCAGACGACGTCTCAGATCACTCAAAAACTGTGCAGCTTTCCCCAAAAACTGCACTTTCCGGATTCTGGTTTAAAAAACTGGTCTGGTCTTTACATCGACCGAAAAGAAGATGAAGATGACACTATTTCTTAAAGCTTCCCTTTGCACATGTTCTTCTACTTCTCGTTAATATCCCAACATATGTTCGGAGACGTCTACTTTACCTACTGTTTTTTTTAACGCTTCACACTTTTAGCTCTCCTCTATGATTCTCTGTCATGAAGACTTGGGCAAGTAACACCCAGACCCAAAATAGATATTTCAATTTATCATTCAAACATCTGCCTTGCGGGAATCGAACATGGGACCTCCATGAGGTAGACAGTGAGCCATACCCAACTATGACGCAGTTTGAAGTTATCTCTCTGTAACGTAATCTTTGCTCTTGGTCTGTAGGACCGACATTGTACTCAACTTGGGAGAACGCAGTTTGACTTGAAGCTGAATTAGGTCATGGATTATAAGGAACGGTTATAGAGTCAAGTTTGCTGTAAAACAAGGGTTAATTAAGCAGTTAAGGGTTAATAAGTACTTACTTTTTAGCTAGTAGAATAAGAAAACTAATATATTTAATATCGGCTACTTTAGGAGAGTTACTGATAGTTTAAATTCCTAGCAGTATGGCCTGTTATCAATTTAAGCTATCTCGAGCGGACCGGTTGAAAATGTCTCATAATTTTTTAATGAAAATGGCCGAAATGTTTTGACCGTGTCATCTTTATTATTTCTATTGATCTTTCAGGGCAGTTTAAAAATTAAAATAAATAAATATGTAAATTCTGATTTAAATACAATCGTTATGTTAAAAATACTAGTATGTATGTACTTTCATAAAAATACCTACGGTAGTAATACACATCGAGCTAACAAGAGAGATAATCGGCTAGTGTCGGAGCATTGATAGTTTGTAGAGCGTCGTCTCTCTCACTCAGTACATCTAGGACGTTTTTGACCGTGTGACAGAGACGACGCTCTACAAAGCCCACACTAGCAGATAATCTCCCTCTTTAGCTTGATCTGAATTAAAAACCGCAGGGTATTCCTAATTGTCTATATACGCTTTTAAGGCATAAGTAGTAAAGAGTACCCACATATACAAAGTAAAAGTTATGAATTTAAGCCTTAATTTAAATAACAGACTTAACTAGACTTTGTGATCCTATTAAAATCATCCTGGATAAACCGAAGAGCTGTTGTTTCTATAAAATATTTAAATTTCTTCATTGTCATTCAGATTGGGCTATTTTAAAATTCTAAACACGCTCCGTTCAGGCTTGACCTGAGAATTGAATCCTTGTTATTGATAAGCGTTGTCAAAACTTTATTATTTTTACAGTTATATGATTATTTATGGGATATTTACCGTGATAAGGTTGTGGAAGGACGGTACCTATTATTATTTACCTTACCACGGTAAATATCCCGTAAATAATCATATAACTGTAGTGAACAACCGTGATAGTTTAAAAGTGTTTTTGTTTTGTTAAATGTAACATCGTAGTCAGATTCATTATTATCACCATGCACAGCTTTTTTAATCCTCTGCTTTTTGAGTTAATCAATGAAGCGGAATATTGATAGGTTTCTTTCTTATCATGCCAGCTTCAGTACCTTATGCTAATCAGTGTTTCGTATAAATATTTGATCTGATTTTCCTAACTTCTGAAGATTTATGTCGTAATTTCGTGATAAACTTCCAAAACTTAGTTCCATATTATTTAACAACCCGTATAAGGGACCGCCTAGTTAGGTTGGGATATAAGGTACATTTCCATCTTTGCGGTTAGAAAAGTACTTTGGTAACATCCAAATAATTGAATTAAGATCTTTTGATCTGTTAGTAGGTTTGGGAATTTCATTTGAACTCGGAGACATTCGATGACCCCAACATTCGAAAGGTCTTAGAATCTTTAGTAGGAATGAATTTTGTTTGGCCTTTCAGAGATAGATAGGTTTAGGTTAGACAAATTCTTGAAGGACCGCTGCTATGCTCACCGATGTACCTATAATAGTTGAATTGGGAGTTGGTACTTACATAGAAAATTTTACATAGATATTTATAACCTTTAAGGGTGGGTTACACCATCTTACTTTAGCAATAACCAACATCGACATTATTCAGTTAAAGTATCAGTTAGGCAAAAAAAAATTTGCATCATCTAACAGTTGTTAAATGACGTCATAACTTCAACTGTTAACCGTAACTGCCCACGTAAATCTGGTAAATCTGTCACATGCATGAAATATCTTTCCAGCTATGCATCTGGGATAAATAAGGTCTCATTTGACTTACAATCGTAATAACTTGTAACTATGTTAGTCAATACGCTGGTGCAACGCATTTCACAGTAACTGCTAAAGTCTGTTATTGTAATTTTTTTAACCTTAACTTTAACTATTACTATGGTGCAAGCAAGCCTAAGAGAAAGTTAACCATAGCGAAGTTGAAAAGTTTTGCGTTCATAAAATAATGTTGATGTGAAGACTACTTATAGCTTTTCAGTGAAAATATAATTATCAATATAAAAAACAGACTTCATAAAAATGACAGAACTGGACCAAACTGAAATGAGACCACACGGGAAAAAAAAAAGAATTAACAAAATTGGTTCACCCAGTCGAAAGTGACGAAGTAACAAAAAAAAAATATAACCTTTTTGGAATTCGGTTAAAAATGAAATAAACTAAAAGTATAGTGATAAAATCGTTAGTGGTGTTAATATCCATTAAGTATGTATTTAAAAATATGTATGTAAATTATATCAGTCTCTGGCAGCCATATTACAAGCTTTGCTTAATTTGGGGTCAGATGATCGTGTGTGTGTGTGTGTGGACCCGGGTATGTCCTAAAACTGCGACCAGAACCACCGAAGAATGTGCAGCAGCGTCCTAATAGTACACGGTGAACGTACTGCGATCCCGAAGCCGCCTGCCAACAACCCTCTATGAGGGAGGCCTTTGTCCAACAGTGGACGTTAATTGGCTGATGGTGTGATGATGTGACCATGTGTGTAAAGATGTCCCAGATATTTATTTATTTATTTTATTTTAAAAAATAGTTTTGATAGGTAGGCACAACAATGGTAGGTAGGCAGGTAGTAGTAGGTAGGTAGTAGTAGGTAGGTAGTAGTAGGTAGGTAGTAGTAGGTAGGTAGTTAGGTAGGTAGGTATAGGTAGGCACATCACAAACTAAACAATTTTAATTTTGATGCAAAACAAATTTCGTGTAGGTGCCTATTTCCAGGTCACTCCGCGTCTCATAAAATTGTTTCCAATTCACCATTCAACAAAAACAGTCCAAGTTTCTTCACTCTAAATGCATTTTCTCAATTACTCGTGCGTCTTGTGTCTCAAGAGCCTTCCTAGAACAATGAGGTTGCTTAAAGTGGTTGTTAACTAACACAACTGCTCGAGCTGGCCTGGCCTGCACAATACGACAGCTGTACCTACAGTGGAAGTAAAAGGACTTAGGTATTTCAAAATTTTCATTCATGTAAATTTAGTAAGGCTGGAGCTGTAGATAGGTTATGCCTACCATATTGACCAGACTAATGCAAGGTACATTAACGTACTTGTTACATCCGTTTCCAGTCACGCACATCGCAGCTAATTATAGTGTTTTACACCCGCCCACCCAGGGTAGCCCAGAAAGTTGCGGAAACATTGCAATTCTCTAAACTAAATGAAGAGCAGCAGGCTGAGCCATAAGAAATAGGATAAATAAGTAAAAGGGGTAGAAGGTAGATTTTTTTGTGCTGCCACCTAGTGTGGCAGTTTTCTCTAAACTATAGTGCTGAAGTGGTGACACCTGTGCGGTACTACATTGTGTTAAATAATACTCTGACGTTACTAATCTCTTCGGACGAAGCACTTCGTATAATTATGATAGAACTTCACGTACAGGTAAGTTCGTTTAATCATTAATTATAGTGTTTTAGCAAAATTAATTGTAATAAAATGCCTTTCTGTGTCTTTATAAACTGCACAAACTACACACGCACTGTGACACTGTGAGAGACAAGAAAATGTTTTATTTAATTAAGTACTGTATTTTTATTGAAACAGAAAAAACATAAATTATTTGAAATAAGCGAGATGTGCAGCTCGTCTTGAGTGAGAGAGTGATAGAGCTTGCAGCATAATCGACAACCAAAGCCGAATTTAGCCGATCACCACTACCGGCGGCAAGCCGTAGTTAGTTTTTAAACCAGTGTTGTTCGCCTATATAATGTTTTATAGTCAAATACCAAAGCTCAGTTGTTGTTTGGGTAGGCAATTCTGGCGTGTTTCTGGCTCAACGCATAAGCATTGCCATTCAGCGTGGTAATGCCGCCAGCATGCTGGGTACGCTGCCAACTGATAGTGGGCCTGGGCATTTGGATTGTCTTTAGACCTTCAACGGTCTATGGACAGGCTAACTGTTAGGCAGGCAACTGTAGTTTGTAGTGTTAGTGTAAAGTCGTGTTTTGTTTAAGGCATTTGCCCTTTAAGGAAAGAAAATGTTCAATTATTTACGTGTAAGTAGGCAAGACTGTTTATTATTCAAGGTATGGAAAGAAGCTTTTAAGGTCTAGGGAATCGTTTCATAAATAATCAAATAGTACTTAGTCAAAAAGTAGGCTAAAATTTTGTTATAATTAAATTTGTACGTCGAAATGTTACAAGTAAAGATAATTTATTTGCACAAAATGACGAGTAATTTATACACATTTAAAAACGCATGCAAAATAGGTGGGTTAAAATACTAATCATCATTATCTTTTCAGCCATAGAATGTCTAATGTTGAACGTAGGCCTCCCCATCGATTTCCAAAAGGGCCGGTTGGAAGCGGCCTGCATCCAGCAATTTTCTGCGGTCTCTTTTAGGTCGTCTGTCCAAAAAAATATGTGTCAGTTAGTATGATATTTTGCCTAGTTAGTAGGCGTACAAGACTAGAGAGATGGCATAAAAATACCGTAAATATTATGTATATGAAATAAATCATTAAATTAAGTTATATACTTAGTCGAAATTATCATGTTATTAAATTATTTATTTATCGTCATAATTTTTTCAGTGTTATCTTAAAATTAATCCCTTATTGAATTTGGTAAAGTGTTGTAGATAATAAGGTCCCAAACACGTACTGTAGTTTAATAGGCGATTACGACATTAGTTGCGGCCTGGATTTCATACAGCCAAGTAAGTATTGCCGGAAGTAATTCTAATTAGTATTACCGAATACGGCAGTTTCCAATGTGTGTATATATATAAATATATATCTTAGTCTTGAGCATCGGCGCAAAGTTGCTAGTCTTTCGGTTTTTTATCGGATACATTTTGGAGAGTGTGCATCAGATCTGCATGATTTAATTACCTCCTGCCCTTTTTTCTATCGGACTGCCAGAGCGGGCACGAAAAATCGACACCGCTTTATGGTTGACATTCCGAAAACCCGTACGAAGCGCTTGAATTCCACTTTTATTGTGCGAACGGCTAGTATGTGGAATGCGCTGCCTGAATGGGTGTTCCCCGATAATTACAATCTGGGTGTTTTCAAGTCAAAAGTGAATCGGTTTCTTCTAGGCAAGCGTGATCCATCGTAGGCCGCATCATCGCTTAAAATCAGGCGAGTTGGCGACAATTTTACAAAAAAATAAAAAATAATTATATATAGGGATCGAAGCATGTATTTAGGAAAATAAGGGGTGCAATTATCAGTATTTTCTAATCTATAAACAGACCACGTTAAGACAACGAATTCTCGATTTTGAGATTAAATAGGAGTGAAGAAATATCGACGCTACCTTAGACTTTGCTAAGTAAAGAGCTACAAGATTATGATGATTGTAACCTATCGAAAAGAACTTAAAATTTTCTTGAACCTACTTCAATTTCAGATAAAGACTTCTAATTTGTAACCTTGAGAAGGAAATGGCAGCTTTCGTTCACTGTCGGTGTTTTATTGGCGCCTGCACGGAAAATATCGCTTTTCTTTTATAATGAGCTCATTAACTTTCGATTCGTTACACCTGAATGAGCTAGAGTCTTATTGTATGGCTTTTGTTTGAATTGAACTGTTTGAATGAAAAATCTTAAAAACTAACTAGAACAGTACGAAATGTGAAGAGTTTTTTGTTTGTGCCTTTATCTTTATGTTTGTGATAGTTTGTCTTTAGAACTGCTGAACCGATCTTGAAATTTCTATCACTTATAGAAATCTACACTATTTTAAATGTTTGGTAGCAATGTTTTTTTTTTTTTTTATTGTAGAATAGGCTTGCGCTTGACCGCCAACTCGCCTGATGTTAAGCGACGATGCGGCCTACGGTGGATCACGCTTGCCTAGAAGAAACCGATTCACTCGATGTATATTAAACGAGATAATATCTTTACCTTCACATTGAACTCTAGGCATATACGCACCGTTTTATTCCAGGAGCTACTCGTAAATCTGCTGCAGTGTGGTTTTAAGACCATTGACATGGAAAAATCGATCGGTATAACGGTAAAGTTATCGGGAAAGCTCTGCCTTTCACGAGGGGAAGGCTTATTGCCTATCCCACTAGCTTGATTAGGACAAGGGTTTTTATCAGATAAGTTTATTATTGGATTGTGGTGGTTTTAGATAAGAAAATAAGATATAAATAAAAAGTTTATACGTAGGAGGGTTAGTTTTTTTTTACTTTTAACTGTTATGAATTGACATACGAAATAACGACATGCACTATAATTAATAAGATTTGACGGAATGAATGGAAATAATGACATAACTATAATGACATGAAAATAATAACTAACTAAAATAATGTTAAAATAAGAATTCAACATTATTAAATAATGTATAATTAATAAGTGTATATGTTATATAATAATGGGTAGTTGAATAAAGAGCTCTTTTACTTTTACGTAGGAGGTACCCACAGATAAATTAGAATAACAAGTAGGTTTAGTTAGTTAAAAAAAATTGCAAGGAGAAATTCTATACGTCGTCTCGAAAGTTATAGTAGCAAAAGACTATACTGATATCGCTGATGCCATAGGGGGCCTTTTAGAAACATAAATGATACTTACACTGGTTTGAAGTCACAACTTTTTGAATCAAAACTAATTGGTCATATATTGTGACAGAATTACCTACCTTTATCATAATCATCATCATCATCATCATCAGCCATCCACTTCTTGACATAGTCCATCTATACGTAATCTATTATTGCTAGGTATGTTACTCTAGCAAATAATGGTTTTAATTAAAAACGTATGCTCATAATTGCTGTATGGTTATCGCGTGTGACCATTGCCGTCAGCGAGAAGTTGAGAGAGCAATTTTATAGATTAACTTGAGTAACATTTTTAAGTAAGGCCCTTATTGCCTATTTTCTAGCTTAGTCTTTTCACCCTTCGCATGGTGACTGGCAAACATCTTAGCCAAACATAGGGAAAAGTTGGCGCATACACACATTCACATGCATACACTACAAACAATCCTGCGCACTCGAGTGGTCTCAATCCTTTTGTACTTTCTTTTTGAAAAATCGACTATTTCGTAATGTGTTTTTTCAGTTTTCTAGTTTTTTATTTTAGTTTTTTATGTGTTTTTTTCTAGTTCCGGTATCTATAAAACCCCAGCAAGCCCAGCTCGGACCGTGGACAAATTGTGTTTCCAGCGTTTTTATCCCGCGAGAACGGGATAAACGTATCCATACTCTAGCTATGTTGCGTCTACACGCGGATAAAACGGCAGAAAGAAAATTTGTTCATGGCCCGTGCTAGGTCTGCAGTTAAATAGGGTAATTAAGACCGCCAAAACTATACTTATATTTTCAAAATTGTATAAGAAAAAATCGCTAATTAGGTTTTCAATAAACATTGGGTATTCTTTTTAGAATAACATTGCAAACGTTTTAAAATAATTTTCGTGGAAATGGGATCGATAAATATATTTTTACGAGTGTTTTTCGATCTCAATTTCATCTTCACATTTACCCATTTGAAAAAAAAAATGAACTGAACTTCTCCGCTCTCCTAAATTGCTTTTACTATTTGCATAGTTATTCTTAATCGGTTTTGTAAACAGTTAACTTCGTGGTTTTTTATCATCAAAAATGTTGAATATTCCCAAAATATCATATATTTCAAATTTGATGTGAAATACATCTACTTTTGAAAAATATGCTTTTGAATAAAAACTGATATTCTGTGAAGTTCATAACATTTCAATGATGATGACCACAAAAAGGGAGAAAAATAGTTTTTCCCATTTGTCATCATAAAAAATATTAAAAAATTTGTCCTAAATATTTTGAAATATTAACGTTCTAAATGCTTCGGTCAGAAGCATTTCGGAGAGTGTGCATCGGATCTGCATGATCAAATTTTCATTTTCTATCGGACTGCCAGAGTGTGCACGAAAAATTTACACTGTTTTATGGTTGATATTCCGAAAACCCGTACGAAGCGCTTTGATTCCACTTTCATTGTGCGAACTGCTAGTCTTAGGAAAGCGCTGTCTGAATGGGTGTTTCCCGATAGTTGCAATCTGGGTGTCTTCTAATCAAGAGTGAATCGGTTTCTTCTAGGCGTTTACGAAGCCTGCTCCATCGTAAACAGTATATCGCTTAACATCAAGCAAGTAGGCGGTCAAACGCAAGCCTATTACTAAATAAATAATAATAATTATAAAGAACTGGAAAAACATTTTAATAATTCTCGTAGTTTAAAAAACTAACGCTTTAAAATCGCTAATCTTTAAGATCCTGGTAAGGATAATGGGACAAACTATTTAAATTATTGCATTGTCACCGGTCCTTGATAAGTGTGCAAAGTTTCAAATCAATCCGACGTTTTGAAAGGGGTGAAAAGCACGTTCATAGATTCCGTTACATAGATACAATACCAAGCTAATACAAGCGTGCTATTTAAAAAAAAAAGCATGCGCGATGTCGTTACTCTGGCTCTTAAGTGCTAAGTACCAAAACTGTGCAATGGTACCTTAGTCAGGGCACCACACGCACAGACGAGCCTACAATCCAATTACTAGATTACCAACTCGCGTCAAGTGGGGTGCAGTGAGCCGGCACATTAGCGCATCTAGGTGCCTAGGTAAGTATTATTTTTAATCTGTGATCTAAGCATGTTGCTAATTAATGAAAAAAAACACAGATGTCAAACTTACTAGTTTACAGTAATTTGTAGTTTTATGGTTTGCTTGTTGGTTTCAAGACTGCAGTAGGTGCTCTGTAAATAACAGTGAAAGAATGTTCGTAAAGAAGTTAGTCTACCAAAATCATGTGCAGAACTCCAACGATGCGCGTATATACTTTGCGATAAAAACGAAACTGTGCAACAGATATACTGACTTTTTAATTTTGAGTCGGGGTTTCTCTACGAGATCGAATCAGAAATGAAGAGATCCGTAAACAAACGAAAGTTACCGAAATAGCCCACCGGATCAGCAAGTTGAAGTGGCAATGGGCAGGGCACATAGCACCCAAACAGATGGCCAGTGGGGCCACAAGGATCTCGAATGGATGCCACGCAGCGTAGAACATCCTCCCACCCACGAGATGGACAGACGACCTTAAAGAGACCGCAGGAAAACGCTTGATGCAGGCCGCTTCCAACCGGCCCTTTTGGAAATCGATGGGGGAGGCCTATGTCTAGCAGTGGACGTCCTGTGGCTGAAATTATGAGGATGATGATCTTGAGTGCGTCCACCGAGATTTATTTGTAACTACCACACTAAGCAGCACAATGTCGTAAAGTGGATCATTATTCATTTATAAAAATAATAATTTCTAAAGAATCTTCAAAAAATTATATTAGTCTTATCCCTACTTGCCTACTAATATGAGTAAGTGGGTTTATGGGTTATTTTGTCTTTCTTTCACTCAGCAACAGAGTAATGGATTGACGTGATTTTATGCATGGGTTAAAGGGCTTGTGAGTGACATAATTGAGTATGAAAGTTAACGGCACCTGGATTGTTTATACGGGGGGGAACCACGGGGCGCAACAAGTGTTAAAGACGTATTATGTCACGATTCTATTCTCATCCTAAAATAACAGAAAAATAGAGGCCAAGTTTTATAAGTTTCTATGTTATCATAATCACACTAGACTGATGGCATAATCTGTAGCATAATACATACATAAGTAACTTGAATAGTTGACCCCATCGACTCGTGCGATTATACTCCTGGAACTCCTGGGGTTATCCCTTACACCAACCCTCAACTACGGCACCTACCTAGAGTCAAAGGCTAAATTAGCTGGCAAAAAGCTGGGCGTCCTGAGTAAGGTTAGGCGGTATTTCACACCGGGACAGTTGCTTACTCTATATCAAGCCCAAGTCCGATCGTGTATGGAATACTGTTGTCATCTTTGGGACGGTTCAGCCAAATACCAGCTCGAAGCTCTTGAATCCGTAGACCGGCGTGCTGCTCGACTGATAGGCGATGAGAAGTTAGTGGCTAAGAAACTTCTCAGTCTTGAACACCGCCGTAAAGTAGCGAGTCTGTCAATTTTCTATAGGATTCATTTCGGAGAATGTGCATCGGAGCTACATGACCTTATCCTACCATCCCCTTTCTACTACAGGACAAGTAGGAAAACGGCCTATTACCACCCATACATTGTGGACTTTCCTTGGATACGTACCAAACGTTTCGATTCTACGTTTCTAATCCGTACGGCCAAGGATTGGAACAACCTGCCGGCTTCCTTGTTTCCTGAGAGATATAATTTGGGCCTTTTCAAGGCGAGAGTGAATAGGTATCTTCTAAGTCTGCGTGCTTCATCTTCGACCACATCGTCGCTTACCAACAGGCGAGTTGGTGGTCAAACGCGGACTTATTCGCGTTAAAAAAAAAAAAAAAAAAAAATATTTATTTATTATACTCGTGCGATTAAAAAATCTGTTTGTTTTTTTTATTTTATACGAACCTTGTCCTGACAATAAAGAACACATTTTTTTTATCCAATTTGGTGTTGTCGTTCGGAAGTTATGCGCGTACATACATTTCGGCGATTCAGTTTTATTTATATAGAAGACAGATGGATATAATATAGAAGATAGGTAATAACCTAGTTAGGTTCTACTGTTAGCTTCTCAATCTTAAGTAAACACGGATCCTCAAAAAGACACACACTACTTCACCACCAAGAACAATTCATGAACTAAAGACTTGCAAAACAAAATAAACTTCAGAGTTACAATTCAAATAAATAAATATTTTCCCGCAATTCGGAAAGTTTATGACTTTGCCGAAAAGGAAACATGTCTAACGATTGTATGTTTTGAACCAGCTCGGGTATTCATTTCCCTGGATAAACATTATTTGGCAAATGTCTTCTAGTTTGCAGACTTTTTAAACGTTTTTGATGTCGTGAAAAGATCACGTAACATCGATCTTGTTAAGCCAAACCTAGTTTTAGTAGAATCGAATTACGAGCCGGCACTTGGGTTAGAACTATCACTTTCACTGTCAACATTTTAAAGATAAATAAACCGGCCAAGTGCGAGTCAGGCTTGCACACTCAGGGTTACCACTACAAAGTACAAAAAATAGTACAAGAAGACAACATTAGGTACGCCCAGGCTGTCCCGAGGCGAACAGAAATTTGTCACTGACTCGCAATTAGCCATTATTTATTATGTTTTGTTTTAGTTAACTAATAATCATGCCAAGTTAGACGCTTAAACGAATTACTGTTTTAACATTAGAGCAAATACATACAAAAATACGTTTAAAAACTTTTTTTTTGTTTTTACTTTTTTTTTGTTAATCCGCCATAACATTATAATACATATTCTTTGAAAAAGACAACTGGCTATTTATTACGGTTCGAAAGAGCTTTCTCATCGTGGGGTCGATTTAAAAGCTTATCTACTTTGCTTTTTAGTTTAAGTATGTACATATAGGTAGTCTAGAATTAGTTTCTGTTTTTCTTTCTAAAAATTAACTTTATAATGCACACACATGTAGGACCTTGAATGTGTAGTGTTTTTATTAAATGTTATACGAATTTTCACATACATGTTTCGCTGTCACAACTACATTTATTATCCTTAGTATTTTTGTAGCCAGATATTTACTTCAAGGAGGTTGGATAGTAGAATATTTACGAATAATTTTCTACTTTACTGGTAAAGGAATAAACACAAGTACCTTATAATCTAATGTAAATGATGTTACTAGAGTGTGGGCGTTATAACGTGTTACATTACACGTAGAGAAAATATTTAAGTATATTCTTTTTTGTGCGAAAATTAGGTAGAACAAAAAATATTTTGTGGTTTCTCTGTGTTCAGGGCTAAACGGAACGATGGTACTAAGCCAAAAAGAGGTCATTGTACTCATTATTATGAATTATTTTTTAACAACCTGTTACATAGAAAAATGACATCAAACGGATTCAAGGTTGGTCCCGTAGGCCCGTAGTAAAATACAAGCTAACTTAATCTAAAAACCTAACCTACTTAAAAAACCCATAAACAGTTGAAGTTCTAAAGTTAGTTTTTCTTTTGAGTGAGGTCAAAGACAATCACAATGCTCACTACTAGTTGCCCAGAAAATAATAATAAATGAAAGTTATACCTAAACCATTATACCTAAAGTTATACCTAAACCATTATACCTAAAGTTATACCTAAACCATTATACCTAAAGTTATACCTAAACCATTATACCTAAAGTTTCCCCTTTACCACTTACACCTCCCCTCGGTTGTCTATTCGTATACATATTACTCGTAATGACATCGTTTGCAGTTGTGTGCGCTCAACATTGAAGTGTGTGTTTGTAGAACTAGTAAGAATATGTCAAAATGTGCAATACGTGTTTACCGCGCCCTTTCAGTTTTTGGCAGATATTTTCGGTACTAGCTCGAGTTTAAAGGCAGATCCAAACTATATATTATCAAAGACTATTTGGCGTCGTATACACACCATGCATGCCCATCACTTTGTAATTTAAATGTTTAATCTTAATTTTATGTGTCTAGTTTTCAAAATTTAATTTTCTATGTATCAAAAGAATAATATAATTAGTATTTGAATAAGTTATGGATGCGAATGTGGACAATAAACTATTTCATTTCATTTCTTTCCTACACTGAATGGTAATGCGTTTGCGTTGAGGCAGAAAACATCAGCATTTAGGTCACGCGTCGCTTTAACCAGGCGCTCTGAAAAATTTTTGAAGATGAGGTGAGCTTCCGTTCCCCAAAGACCCAATATATCTACCAATGGCTCAAATATGGAACTACAGCCGAGGTTAGCATATTTGCGCCGTTTGAGCTGCTTGCCAAATTAGCCGCCGTATCAGCCTTTTCTCAGAAAGATTTGACGGTGCCAAAGTATTGATACAAGTCGCATTCTATCAAGGGTCTCAACCTCCAGGGAACTTTTGACTTGTAACTATGGAGTTATTAATTAAATATTTTATTGTATTGGAACAAATATTATACTATCCATCGTAGCGCGCAAATTCGCTATCAAGCACAGCGGTGACATTGGCGGTAGAAAAGTCCCTGCGTGGTAAAAGTTGATCAAAATAATGATTGCAATGACCTTCTTTCGGCTTAGTGCCACCGTCCTTTGTAACCCCAACTACTCTATAATTTGCCCCAACATATGTGTTGGGGCAAATTATAGAGTAATTAACGACGAGCAACTATTGACATTTAAAATGATTTCAAACTCAAACGCGGTCCTGAACTTTGAAATAGACATTGCCAATATTTCTATGTACAACTTGTACTAACACCTTTCAAAGGGAATTAAATATACATTTTCGCAAATTCCCGCAACCCTTGGCGACCACAGACTGCTAATCTATCGTGGAAACCACTGTTACTATTGTATACTTAGACACCGCGGAAACAATTCAATAGAGGTGAAAACAAAATAACCTTATAGCAGCGCCCCGCGGTTGCGCCAGCTATCGTATTTCGGGATAAAATACCCGTATAATATATTAAGGCGCGGCCTGATCACGATTTCAAATTCGTTTTTCACCCGCTCACCCCGTTGTAGGCGGAACGCAACTGCCAATCACAGTACGCAAGTCTCGTGGAAGACTGCCTACAGTATATGCAAGAAAACCAGATAATTTTAAGTTTTTACGATTTTTTTGGGAATTTATTTATTCCCTAAAAATTCTATTGATATTTATACTATATACCCTACAATACTAATTGTCATTCTAAATTCAATCTGGCGGATTTTATACCCTACATCTATAATAATTATAAGGCCTTGAAAAAGAGAACTATTAATAATGTATAATCGGGTATGTATGTATAGTTGATTGATACTTAGGTTTTATATTTCCATCGTTTTAATACAATAAAATAATAAATCCGACTACCAACTTAGAAAGCCTAGAATTAGTAATAAAAAACAGTAATAACAATAATAGCTAGAATTAGTAATAGCTAATAAAAAATATGTAAGGTAATGGCTATGATTAGGGTTGCCACCTTTTTTTAAGCAAATAAAGTATATTAATTTTTTTAGGCTAAAAAAGTACTATTTATTTACTAACCTCTCATTCATACATATTTCAATAATGACAAGTTGACATGACATAAAAAAATCTTCACAAGTTGAAATAAAGTATTTTCACGTACTTTACTGCTCTTATAAAGTATAAAGTACGTTTGGCCAAAATAGAGTACAATACGTTATTATAAAGTACGGGTGGCAACCCTAGCTATGATAGCTGACACGCTGGACTGTGTGTACATTTGGCATGGTTGTGACAGTAATCTCAGAGTTCCATTGCCGAGCAGGAAATTGTAATTTTGAATTAATTTTATAAAGTAATAATCTTGAATAATTTTGTTTATGTATTTATTGCTTGTGACTTAATTTTTTTGCTAAGTTCAAAAAATTTCATCATCATCATCGTCATTTCAGCCATAGGACGTCCACTGCTGGACATAGGCCTCCCCCAACGATCCCCAAAAGGGCTGGTTGGAAGCGACCTGCATCCAACCGTTTCCTTGCGGTCTCTTGTAGATCATTTTCATTATTTTATTTGATCCTCTAGCTAGATCTTATATTGATTTGAAGATATTTTGTTTATTATTAATATTTTACATATGTATGTATGTAATGTAAATTTTTGTTTTGTCTTTCCACTGACTTTTTGACAATAATTTTAATACCGAATTCTATGTCCGAATGTTATGTCTGTGTCTTCAGTCCATGGTTACTTGAAAATAAACAATTTGAATGTAGGGTGCTTAAATATGGAATAGTTTTCAATGAAAATATTGATTCAGTGAAAAAATTTATATGTTTTATTAACACTAACTAACATTTTATGAATCTATTAATATAATATTAAAATAATATTAACTTACACTTACTTACGTATACATTTAAAATATTTTAAAAGGTATTACAATTGCTACTTGTTTACTTTGATTGACAGTTAAAATAGAGGAAAGTATTGCAATTCTAATAATTTTAGAGATAATAATTTTAGTCCTCACCCAATGAGCTGAAATGATAGGTACTTACTCTCTATCTACTGGTTCTGCTGAGACACAAGGTTGGCCAATATCAGTCTCGTTAAGTTTACGCTTTTTCGATCTAGAAAAAAAAGCATAATGTAGATAATTAAAAAATATTACATTAGGTTATCTTATAATATAATTATCAGATAGTCTATGAATAAAAAAATGCAATCAAAATGTGTAGGAAACAATAATATTTAAGCAAATGTATCAAAAAAACTTTACTACTCATAAATCAGATTTTATAACAACGTTAGGCTTCCTGAATGGTCATGTGCAATATATTATATGCGTGATGAGTACAATGATTTATCTGCATGTTTTACGTGCCCGAAATAAAACGCGGAACCGCCGCCAGGTACTTGGCGGCCGGCTGGGCATAAACTGCATAATATTTGCACTCAGTATTATTAAATGTAGACTCTATTCATTGCACGTTAGAGTGTAATTAGTAATTTGATGTAATTTCAGTAATTTGGCAGCTAGTTTTTTGTATATTTTGGTGAAAATGTTCTAAATAAATAAGAATCGATTTCACATTGATTTTAATTTATAAAATCAACAATAAAAATCATACTTGACTTACCCAAACATTCCGTCATTTTTCTTAGTTCTATTTCGTTTTCGCAGTAACGTTTTTGCCAGTTTTTTCTTTTTATTTCCCATTATTAAAACACTTTTGTAAGCTAATACACACACACTTAAATTTCAGTATATTATGAATATTATTTTTTAAAGTTCTAATCAAATTACGCACAGGTTTTTGACACAGAGCGGCCGGGAGCAACCTTTCTCGTCGAGCGCTGCCCGACAACTGAATGACGACAACCCTTTGTCTATTTGCTATCTAAACGGCTTTGTTTAAAGTCGAAAATCGCAAATCATACTTGATGATGATGATGGCTTTGCGCTCGTGGTTATATTATTTTGAGTGTTTTTATTTAATTACTCGGAAGATAAAAGTGGATGAAAACAATTAACCGGTCAAGATTTTAAAACACTAGTATGGCTATTCATTTCGTAAAAAATAATATAACGTTGTCGCTGAAAATTCAGAGTATTTCAATTAAAAAGCTTTTTTATGTGCACATTTTTTTATATTTTTTTATTAAGAATCCAGACTATTTAACACATGTTTATTCGGTTAAGACTCTGTACAGGTGTTTTAACTACTTGAAATATTTTTTGTAGCGCATTAATTAATTTCGTCATATCACACTGAGCGATTAAAAACACCTCTTTTGGTAGATTTTGTGATTGTACTGCGCCTTAATGGACTAATCGTTTCGCGTGAATGTGTGTATTCGTAACATACACACACACGCGCACACTCACCACCTTTTGCATTTCTATATGATTTTAAATCAGGCGTTACTTTTTGAAAGTTCATCTTTAATAGTTTTTTTATGAATATCATGTATTTTCACTCTGATGACGTGTGAAGAAAAAATTACTAATAGGTAAGGGATTAATTGTTCACTTTTCACTTACCAACAATTTGTTAATAAAGTTTATTTATAACCTAAACAAAAAATATTTAAAAAACCTAAACCCAAAAACAATACCCGAAATCAGATTACTGTTTTATCAGATATATTAATACATTTTTGGCAGTTTTTTGGTATGTAAGAAACAGCTTTGCATTAAATATTAATTTTACTCACATTTGACATAAAGTGCAATAAACAAAATATGTAACCGCGTGGTAGTAGTAGCGTATCTTACACAAAGGCAATTTCGCAGAATGCATTTGGTAACAAAATACCGCATTATAAAAACGCTTGACCGTCAAATGTACTGGTCCATTACATCTCGTGATCTCAAATAGGTTGTTAACCCTAAAAGAAATTGCGAGAGAATAAAACAGATTTACGTGCATTTTCATACTTCAACGCCTACCTAATTTTCCGCTAAAGTATATTAGCGTCCAAAACACATGATGGTAGTAATTTTTTTTGTATATTGCACGTTATGTCCCAATAAACTTTAAAACACATGGTGTTTTCTACACTAATATTATAAAGAGGAAAGATTTGTACCTATTTTTGTATGTTTGTAATGAATAGGCTCCGAAACTACTGAACCGATTTGAAAAATTCTTTCACTGTTGGGAAGCTACACTATCCCCGGGTGACATAGGCTATATTATATTTTGTAGCGAGGCCGAAGGCCGAGCTTACACTCGTGCGAAGCCGGGGCGGACGGCTAGTTATAAATAATTTCAAAAACTAGCTGTGAGTAGGTGGCAACCGATTACAGTTGCCATCTACGTTGGGTCCGTTTCGGGCGTCTATTTTGTTACTTTCTCCACGCCTAAAATACCTAAAAGTTTATACTGTAACGATCGCAAAGACCGTGACCTCTGCGCGGTGTTCGGTACTGATTGTTACGTCAAATATAACCGTAATATACTTTTATAGTGAGTATGCGGCCGTATGGGAAAGCTTCACACAAAAATGTGTGTTACTTGATACAATAATATACAATATCGATACCCGTTTCCTCCGAAAAGAGAAATGATCAGAACTACCACTATTTTTGGGGCTTATTCCCTGGTACCTACTTATTTAAACGTTTTAAGTCTCAAACATATTTAAAGTTTAAAAAGATAACTAGCACGTTTAAATTAATTTAAAAGACGTAACAGAACAGAAGCTATACCTATTAGATTGTTTCCACGCAACCATGCGTAAGCGAGGCGCGTCCTTGGTGCGCAGAGTGCGGGCCAGCTCCAACGCCGTCCTGGCGATGATTGCTACTAGACTGGATTGTGCTTTCATTCGGCATTGCTGCAACATGCATGTCGCTGTACCAATGCCGAAGAAGAGGTGCTAGGTCTAGTAGCTTTCCTGAACATGACATAATCGACACATAACTTTGCTACCTAACTGGACTAGAATATAGAATATTTAATTGACTTTTGAATTAATTTTATTTGTATATTTAATTGACATTTTATTTCTGATGACATAACTATTTGATTAATTAATTTTTATTTATGACTTTATTGTGTGTGAAATTTGACCTGAATGTTTTCATTTATTTTTAAGTTCCTGATGTGTTAATATTTTGATTGCCTGTGTTTTGTTTTTAATTATGGGAGTACCTGAAATAAATGAATAATAATATAAATTAATTAATTGTTTCGGTGAACGGCCTTATAGCGAAGAGCCTCGACCACCACCTTAAGAGGCTCTCGCTAGACGGTTGGGTCATGGGTCAGATTCAGAAGGCGGTAATCCTTGACACAGCACGCATTGTCAGGAGGTTCCTCACTCTGCAGTCCTAACCACCGGTAGCTTGGGCCCTGCCCCGCTGCTGGCGGCACCCTAAGTTTAAGTTTTTTTATAATATTTTGTTTTTATTTAAATATTGTAAACAAACTTAGATTTAAGAAGATAAATAAATACGTGAATATAAATTAAAAGTAAGTATGAAAGTTATGCCTTACGAACATTGCAAAAATTATTTGCAATATTTTTTTTGTGTTATAACTGTTTCACGTAAGTACGCTGAATAATAATAGTCGTATTTAATAGTTTATATGCTTGCTAATTGCTATTTGAACGGCGCAAATAATTTGTCATGTCGCTCCATGCACTAGTACATTCATTATTATGTACCTATGGTGGTTGACACACTTTAAAATGCAGTTATGCGTTAGTTATAATTCAATTCGCATTGATAGTGGTTAAAGACTATAAATAAACTGGATGCGTTACTAATTTTAGTAACAATGCAGTGTACATAATTAATTAAAATTTGTCGGAATTATAAAGGTATCATGACAACATCACCGGTATGTCCAAGAACCTTAAAAGTTCAAAGACATGACATTTACTAGCATAGCCCACCCTCTCTATCTCTCTCTCTCTCTCTCTCTCTTTCTACTCTTTCATTCATTTTGAGTAAAGGCCTGAGTCTTAGTAGTGACATATTTTATTTGCAACGTTCATCAGCCGTTTCTCTAGAAATCGTTTGGTGCTCCATCCTTTTGTCCCAAGGGATTTGAGACCTGCAACATTATAGTTTTTATTGTTTTTTTAATGTATACTGAACTTTCCAACCGAAAAAAGGAATAAAGGGAGTGCACTTTTTACATCAAAGTTTGGTATCGGTCGGCATACTTTCCGCCCATGGGCGGACGCAAGGTGAGATGTTTTGAGAAATCCATCGCCTTCAAATTATGTTTTATTTATTTATTAATTGACGCATTCAATTGTTAATAAACATTGTGTGACTAATTTATGTACAGTCGAGTCATAATCGTATTCTCTAAAAGAGAGACAGAGCAACTCATGCACCTTAACCAAACTTCCTTGGTCTTGGACCTTGTATTACAGTATTTACAGTTCATTGCAATAGATGCAAGGACAATCTTCTTCATTGTCGACTGCAATATCCGTTTGCATGGACCAGAAATCTTCTTTGCTGCTAGAACGGTCGGTGTAGTAACATTTCTAGATTTTTTTGTATGTTTTTCTTGAATAATTTTGAGGCATGATGTTTGAACAATTACTATAATATAGGTTTTTTCAAAAGGGCTGTTAATAGAGTATTTAAGAGCCTGGTGTTGCAGGTACCCATAGGCGATGGTGATTGCTAAAGCCCCCAAGGTTTTTTTTAAATTTCTTCAATTTCCCATATCTACAGATATTTTATTTTATTATATACCTACCCATAAGTAACATTGCTTTAAGGCAACTGTAGTTATCCCAAAAGAAAGAATCAGGCTCATCAGATGATACAATAAACAATCGACGATCCGTCTTACCACGTAAGGGAATTAGAGAATAATCCAGCACAAGCATTCCTACGGCTTCGAAATAAAATAGGTCATTGTTCGGTCAAAAGAATGACTGTAGCTATTCACTTTGAGATAGGATTACCCTGTAACTTGAAAAGATACGTAGGTGAGATCAAAGATTTTGAAAGTAATAAAAATAAAGAAAGCAAACTCACAAACGTCTTCAGCAATAAATGTATCTACATGTGTAGAATATTCAATTCTGTTTAAAACATTTGCCATTGCATACAAATACCTATTCCTTTGTATTTCAACCGTTAAAGTATTATTCAAACGTTTGTTGCAGTGGAACGAATCGACGACTTAAAGGAATAAATTGTGTATTTAGAATACACTTTTAATAGTACAGAAGGTAAACTATTAATGGCACGATTTTTGGAGGTTTTATGTGTTTTGGAGTTAAAAACCTACTGCGTGGCACTGTAGCAGTGTGCCCAAAGTGACTTGGATGACCGCCCGGGGCGCTAAACCTGATGGGTCACTGAAACCGCCCGGGGCGCCAAACCTGATGGGTCACTGAAAGATTTTCTTTCAAGAAAGAGGAGCTATGCGGGGTGACGCCCCATAAGCGCCACGCCAAATTTCTTGAATGGGCGCCTGAATTTGACCTCAAATTGCGGATCAATTTTGTGAACGGTACACCTAAACAAAAACTTACCAAACCTAACTTTCATTAGATCTATAAATTAATTTTAATGCGTCATAATAATAATTATTAAAATGAATTGGAAAAAAGTTCATCCCCGCTTTACAAGACGCCATATTGTATTTATGATGACGTCACTTACCCAGTGATTGACCTTGAACCTACTACACGAATCTACGGACACCCCATTTATCAAAATAGCTTGAGGCGTTAAGGCTGGAGAGTAGGATATAGCTAACCAATCACGAGCTACTCGTAGATACACAGTAGAAAATACAAAGACAAAAGACAAGTGTATTGTAAATTGCAAGTCTTCTTTGCAGCGGCATGGTAACATTGCTATGAAAATAACTCTACCGTCTATCACGTTAGCTGCGGCACCAATTTTTGCATACTTTCCGTTCCTGCGGCACGAGGTATAATCGGCCCGTACCGTGACCAGACGTTAGGGCGACACGCGGTCTATTAGACCCCACCTCCTTTTACAGACTAAAATCCATTTTCTGGCGCGAAATCAATGATAAATGAGAATTTTGGTCCTTATTGATATAGACAGTGAATTGATGAACCCTAATCCACCGTCGCCCCGGGATCTGATGGCTAGTTTAGGAATTATTAGCAAAACAAAATATGGGATCTTATACACCTCGTAACGCACTGAAATAGGGCAAATTTTCGCTGCGATTAGTGATGGGAAAAATAATATCGACGTTTTTAAACTGTCTTAACTACGCAACGACTTGACCGATTTTGATCAATTATATCTCATTAGATCGTTTTAAGGGCAAAACCTGGCAAAACAACACAAAGCTATCAAAGTATACATTTTTTTTTAATAATCTAAATTGTGCTTGAAGGCGCCATAAAGAAAAAAAAACCGGCCAAGTGCGAGTCGGACTCGCGCACGAAGCGTTCCATTCTATACCATTAAGAGGCACCTATTACAGACTTATTATTGGAAAATAATGGATTACGGTTTATGCATAAGGTTTATCTTTCTATTTGTATATGAAAATCTTAATGCGGTTCACAGAATAGAAAAAAAAGGCAACCAGAAGTAGAAAAGAAACTGTCCTATTTATTCTGCCTCGGGCTTTAAAAATACAATTATTAAAACTTGAATTAACATTAAAAAATCAGTATCAATATACTTTTTTTGTAAAAATCTCAATATATATGTTGTACTTATTTATGAGGGTTTTTCATTGAAATAGGGTAGACAATAAGATTTTTTGCACTGAGTGCACTGAGTCAAAATCTTTTTGGATTTTTTATCAGCTTCACGAGATGGTAAAAATGTGCGTAGTTTTTGGTAACAACCAACACATCTTCTCCTTTTTTCACCCTTTTCGAGGCAATGGCGTGCGCTTTCAGGTGCTGAAAAATAACAAAAATGTAAAGATAACGTAATAAAACTGACATTGTTACTTAGGTTAGATCGTAGATGAGAATAACAATGATAATGTAGGTATAACTGCATCAAATGAATGTGTTTGTTTTATACTTAAAATGTTGAAAGAGTAGGTAGGTAAGGTAGCTTAAATTCAGAATAATTAAAAGGAAACAATAATAAATAACTTAATAATGACCAAATGTCAAGCTTAGTTTATGAAAGCTTCAACACGTTGACTGTCAAGAAATATATCTAAGCATTACATTACCTGGGGTCTCATCGATTTCCTTTTTTATTAAAGATTCTATAAGTTTCTCCACAAAGAGTCTTTTTGCTCTCCAATCGACGTGATGCACAACACTGGTCGCGGGAAGCTCGCGTTGAGTGCGGTACGAGGTCAGGGGGGATATGGGACGTTTTAGCCTCGTTCCGCACTGCATTAAAATTATATTAATTCAGTGCGGCACGAGGCCTAAGACATCCGGTACCAAGGTAAGTACACCACCGAGTCCGGAACCATTAGTGATCTCAAATATATATTTATCTCTTTCCTACACTGGACCAAACCAAAGCTATGCCATTCGCACGACAGAGAAATTCACTTTTTTGCTTGCCGCACCACAGGGAAGTTGCATCAGGGGTGATTTAGGCCTCGCTTCGCACTTAACGTGCTATCCGGATCAGCGAGTTTTCGAATGTAGGTAAATATGGGATATAAGAAAACCCTGACTGGGCATAGATTGTAGAGAGTTATCCTGAATGTACCATGCCTATGTACGAGTAATTTGTGGTGTGATCTTATCTATCCCACAGAAAAGAGAAGAAAAATTTCTCACTTCAGTGATCCTCTACTCGTAGAAGATTTTGTCATTTGTCTTTTCCTTATCCATAATGTTTAAGAATAGAATATAATAGAATTATAACCACAGACATTAAAAAAAACACATCCTAAATCTAAGATAAGACCACTTATGCAGAATATTTTAACAATGACAATAGTATTTTTATCTTTTTCTCTTGAGAGGATTTTAGCATCGCACGTCTTGTTTGCCAGTGTCAAGTAGGTATTGAGGTTTTTTTTAAGTTATATAAAGTTATCGTCATAAAAGAGACCGCAGGAAAACGCTGAATGCAGGCCGCTTCCCACCGACCCTTTTGGAAATCGATGGGGGAGGCCTATTTCCAGCAGGGGACGTCCTATAGCTGAAATGATGATGATGATCGTCATAAAACTCATGGTCAGAGAGAATCTACTAAGTCACGGTTAAGTCCAAGTCATGCCCTAAATGGAGGTGAGGTTTACTAGAGGCTTCTGTGGAGTTTATGAAACATCATGAATATATATGTTTCCCCGCAATATATCACTTGCCAACATTTGAGCACGAATTTATGTTTATTAAGTGTTCGCGAACACTTAATAAACATAAATCCACCTTTATTACATACTAGCCGTCCGCCCCGGCTTCGCACGAGTGTAAGCTCGGCCTTCGGCCTCGCTACAAAATATAATACAGCCTATGTCACCCGGGGATAGTGTAGCTTCCCAACAGTGAAAGAATTTTTCAAATCGGTTCAGTAGTTTCGGAGCCTATTCATTACAAACATACAAAAATAGGTACAAATCTTTCCTCTTTATAATATTAGTGTAGATTAACACTTGAAATAACACAAGTTTAGGGAAATAATACAATGAGGCAACATATTTTTTTCTCGTTGGCGCTAAGACTCCAAGAATAGAATTCTTTATATTACATCGCCATGAATAATGGCTTTGTTTGACGTCTAGATCACATCAATGTTCAACAGTAAATAACATCCTCATTCCACTACGCCAGGATAGACCCACAGAAAAGAGAAGTAAATAGAACAGAAATGAGAAGGAAACTCTGTCGCCAAGTATTGTGACAGGTATATGATTGAACATTCTTATTTATGTCAACGCGTCGAACTCCGCGTCACAGTTGCTATGGGTTTATATGGGTGCAAGTGGCTACAACAAATTTCAAAAATGCTTTGACAGCTGTTAAAATATTTTTTTTCTTTGCTGTGGTTAGGCCCTATCATTTAACACATCCAATATACACCGAAACACTTCAAATGCACGTGCCATTTGTTTCACAGGAACTACGCGAAATAGTTTCATTAGAAAATATGGTGCTCACCTATTGTATATTGGACGAGGCTCTGAGCAATATGAATCAAACTATAGAGTCACCGAACTTCAAAAGTCATCATGACACCATTTCAAATCAGAACTTCATCAATTGCCTATCTAACTTCTAACTCCGTACGTATCCTACATCGTACCTATCGGTGGCACAAACAACGAAATCTCTTGGGAAAATGAAGCGTAGCAAACTGATATATGTTTTCACGGTTCAAATAAACCACGGCGACCTGTTGAAGCTAGATAATAGATCCAACCACTTACAGCCATCTGTATAACATTGGCGAGCTGCCAAATGAAAAAGCCTTTAGAGAAGCCGAAAAAGCTCGTGGACTTTTGGGTTACAATTAATAAAAATATCGATGAACATACAAAAAATATATATACATACAGACGAACATAGTACCTCGTCCTTTTTGGAAGTCGGTAAAAAACGGATTAAAGGGCCAGAATAGCAGGGGTAGCAATCTCACTCATGAATTTGATGTTTATTAAATATATAAAATGGTTTTCAAGTTTTGAAAAATGTCCTTCGGTCATTTTCGGTCGGTTTTGGATTTGAGCATGACTAGAACGGAGCGTGGACTTCACCAGACGCGACCTCTCGAGCTTGTTGATATTCAATGTGCCTCTGACAATACGGTGATCACTACCGGTTTTCCCCTTCCTGATCACGGAGACATCATTGAATATTCGCTTCTTGGCCGTCGTGATGAAGTCAATCTCATTTTTGGTCGATCCATCGGGGTCATCCACGTCTACTTCCTGCATGGTCGCTTCCGAAAGAAGGAGTTCACCAAATAGAGTTCCTCCTTCTCCATGAAGTCAACCAGCCGCTGGCCCCTCGAATTCCGCTGTCCATACCCATATGACCCCACTCTTAACTCATCAACATTCCGCGTCCCACCTTTGCGTTGAAGTCACCCACAACAACAGTGAAGTATGTTACGGAGGTATGTATGGTCTCGGATATCTTCTCAAGTCCTCATACAACATCTCTACTTTACTTTAGATTATTAGATTATAGTTACAGTTATCCCATAGGAAATGTACATGGTAATCCTATCCGTAACTACCATCATATTACAGACCGGCACCCTCACAGGTAGTCTTCAAGTGTCGTGTGAAACTGCACTATATCTCGGAGTAGCTACTGTATCGTTATTATCTCGCTTTATATTTTTAAGTATGTATGTATTTAATATTTTTATTTATGTCTGTATATTATCATTGTATCTGGTCTGGTATTTGCTACATTATGATGGTATGGTCAGTATTAGGTCTGGTATTTGCACACACGGTCATCTGACCCCAAACTAAGCAAAGCTTGTAATATGGCTGCCAGAGACTGATATACATACTTACTCGTATCTATTTTGAAATACATACTTAAATATATATGTATTAACACCCAGACATAGAACAAACACAAATCTTTATCACACAAATGTTTGTCCTAGATGGGAATCGAACCCACGCCCCTAAGCCCAGAAGGCAGGTTCACTACCAACTAAGCTAACGGGGCTGTCAAATAGAGATAGAGAAGGAGAAACGTTACATTGATATCTCAATCTCACCTCATAAAAGAAATATTTCGGACTCAGCCGTGTGGAAACCCAACGAACGCAAGCGCACGCTAATGTGTTGCATCTCTTTTCATTTAAATTAAAATAAAACGAGAGGCAAAGAATTAGTATTGGTATCCAGTCACTAAGTCTGTACATGGCTTAAGAGTCTTCTCACATTCTTTTGGGTTAGTATTAATCGTTTCGGCGGTTTAGGACCACAATTAAAAATGACATCTTCTTATAATTCACACTAATCACACTAATCTATCGACACTATCGATCCCCAAGCCGCCTGCCAAGCGTGGGGATTATGGCAACACCCCTCTCTATGAAGGAGGCCTTGTCTAACAGTTGACGTTAATTGGCTGATGATGTGTGTGTGACATTAATCTATATCTACTAATATTATAAAGAGGAAAGATTTGATTGTTTGTTTGTTTGCATTGAATAGGCTCCGAAACTACTGAACCGATTTGAAAAATTCTTTCACTGTTGGGAAGCTATACACTATCCCCAGGTGACATAGGCTATATCATATTTTGTAGCGAGGCCGAAAGCCGCTTACGACCGTGCGAAACCGGGGCGGACGGTTAGTATCATATAAATGTGAAAGTTTAGATGGATGGATGTATGGATGGATGTTTGTTACTCAATAACGCAGAAACGGCTGGATGGATTTGGATGAAATTTGGAATATACATTGCTTATATCCTGGATTAACACATAGGCTACTTTTCATCATCATCATCATCATCACCGATTTCCATTACCACGCGGGTGAAACCGCGGGGCGCAGCTAGTTATATAATATAAGGTCGGGGAAAAAGTTTCTTCGTATTTTTTAAACAAATTCAAGACATATTTTTTTCAAGTTTAATTACATTTAATTATAATATATATGTGCCATTTTGTTCGATAACTTGTTGCCATCTTGTAGGTAGTGACATGATCCCGTTGCTGTAGAATTTTTGGGACTTCTGATCAAAAAAATGCAACAAGTAGTTTTGACAGTCCTCTCTTGATGTTAATCTAACACTACCCAAAGAATTCTGAAGAGATCGAAACAGGTGGAAATCTGAGGGTGCAAGGTCTGGGCTATATGGTGGATGCATTAACACTTCCCAACCAAGCTCTCTAAATTTTTGCTGAGTGGCCAAAGATGTGTGCGGTCTGGCGTTATCATGATGAAAGACCACACTCTTTCTGTTGATCAATTCCGGCCGTTTTTTCTCAATTTCTTGTTTGAGTCTCATCTGCTGTTGGCAGTAGAGATCCGAATCGATGGTTTTGCCCGGCGGTAAAAGCTCATAATGAACGATGCCCTGCCAATCCCACTATACACACAGCATCACCTTATTACGTGTTAATCCGGGTTTCATTACAGTCTGTGGTGCTTCACTGCCCTTTGACCATGATCTTTTGCGCACATTCTTGTCGTAGGTGATCCATTTTTCATCACCAGTGATCAATCTTTTCAAAAACGGTTCGGTTTCGTTACTTTTCAATAGAGAATCGCAAATGAGTACACGATTCATTTGGTTTCTTTCAGTGAGCTCGTGTGGCACCCAAATATCGAGTTTTTTGTATACCCAGTTTTTTTCAAATGGGTCAAAACTGTTTTGTGGTCAATCCCCAGTTCTTCAGCTACGTCGTAACTACTAATACGCCGATCTTGGTCCACTTTTTCAGAAATGGCATCGACTTTATCCGTAACAGGGCGACCAGAGCGAGCTGCATCTTTGACATCAAAATTCCCGGACTGAAAACGCTTGAACCAACATTGTGCTACTCTTGATGACACTGCATTAGGTCCATAAACGTCACAAATTTTATTCGCGGCTTGTGTCGCATTTTTGCCTTTTTTGTTATAAAATTTCACAATATATCGAATTTGTTCGTTAGATTCACTCATTTTATCGAACAAAAAAACAATTGAAAAATGGCGGGAAATTGCTTTTTACGTTTTGTATTCCTTTTTTAAAATGTCATCTTTTTAATGGTATCAAAACCAGCCAGATACAAACAGTA
Source organism: Agriopis leucophaearia (assembly GCA_949125355.1). Taxonomy (NCBI): domain Eukaryota; kingdom Metazoa; phylum Arthropoda; class Insecta; order Lepidoptera; family Geometridae; genus Agriopis; species Agriopis leucophaearia. The sequence continues at coordinate 15,846,079 of OX421262.1, forward strand.
CAACGGATAAGATTTTTACTACAACTTTATACATACAAAATACGAAAAGACTTTTTCCCCGACCTATTATATTACCTCCAATTTACAAAAGTAGTTTTCTTGAAACTCTAGAAGGGACAGTTTGAGAGTGGATTTCATAAAATTACTGGCATAAAATAAACAAATTCGATGTCTACTTATTTAAGCTTTACTTGTTTTATATCCGTCTTGACATTAGGGCTTTAGGGCTTTTTATCATTTGATGCCCGAAAATCCAGATATACCTAAATTGAACGATTGTGTTTTGTAATACGGCTCCAGCTAGTGTCTGATGAAAGCTTAATTATAAAACAAAAATAAAACCGGCCAAGTGCGAGTCGGGCTTGTGCACTAAGGGTTCCTTACCACCACAAAATTTGTTAGCTACTAAAGTACAAAAAAGTAGTGCAAAAAGAAAAAGACAACATTCCATCAACGCCCAGGCGGTCACCCATCCAAGTACCGACCGCGCCCGACGTTGCTTAACTTCAGTGATCGTGCGAGAACCGGTGGTGAACATAAATTAGTCACCGACTAGCACTTGGGCATTATTTATTATTTTTTGTTATACTTTAGTGTGTGTACTATATCATATTTTGATTATTTTTGATTATTTTTTGATTATTTTTTGATAATTTTTTGATTATTTTTTGATTATTTTAGTTTTATATCGACTAATTTTTATTGACTTATTTGAATTATGTATTAATTCTAATCAACTAATGTAATTGGCTTTTTGTAGCCGTTTTAGTTAAGAACAATAAATAAATAAATAAAAAATCATGCCAACTTTGACGCTTGTACCTACTTATTACCGTTTTTACAAAAGATCAAATACAAAAACCCGAAAAAAAATATGTTTTACGCCAACCCCCACCCCCCCTTTAGTTTTTACTTTTTGACAGTATTATTATTTCTTAGCTAATCCGCCGTTCAATTACATACTTAATTCTGTGAAAATTTGTTTAAAATATTTTCTTTATATAATTATGTATTACAGTTCAAGAGATACAGCCGTTAAAAGGAAGGACAGTCAGACAGCGTAGGTTTAGTAATAGGGTCCCGTTTACATCGTTTAGGTACGGAACCCTAAAAAGCCTTTATACCAGGTATGGTATAGAAGAGGCTTTAATCCGAAACCTGCCAATAATTTGGTCCGCCGAAGGGCGTCGTTTACGCCACATGATTTTTTATTTGGCTGTAGGTACTGTATCCGGAGGTAGACAATAACCGAACGAATTGTAACCTTCAGGAAACCCGTTTCACTGAACAAAAAGTTCAACCAACTGAATTAGAGAACACGCTTTCTGTTACTATAAAGACTTCTTTTCCTTCTGTAGGTATCTATACTTATATATATATATATAACAGTGCCATTTGAAGAACCTGCTCATTTTCGTATTATTGCACCCAAGATTTTTACTAAGTACTACTTTACGGGTCTATGCTTTTACTAAGTGTAGAACTTGGGTTTGTATAACAGCACATGATGGCTATAGAAAGGAAGAAGTATAAAAATAACGCCCGATAAAGAGCTGATAATCTTTAAACGGATGAACATATTTTCTTGGACCATAGCTAAGAACACTCCCCAGCTAAAACAAGACCAAGACACCTATCAACCAAACAAAAAAAAAACTAATTTAAAATCGGTTCGGGGTTTTGGGAGCTACTATGCGACCACAGAAAAGAGAAGGGTACGAAAAAAATCTCACTTCAGTGTATGCGACCGACAGATATACAACTACACAGATAGATACATGCTTTAAACTTATAATACACGTCTAAATGCGTTGGACGTTAAAAATAAAATTGTGCCAATAAAATTTAGCCAATAATTATCAATTTAAAAACCCAACTTCAAAACACTGAGTTATAATTATGAACGTATAGTATCTATTATGTATTCTGTGCGTATACTACGTAGTACATACGAGTACAACTCGATGCTTCACAATTAGTAAAATACGCAATTTCGTTAAGAGCGGGCCTAATGGCAGGATAAATTCTGATTTCCCCCGCGCATCTCGCCACACCCAGCGCATGTACGGATAACAAACACGGGCGGCGCGACGACGCGCGGAACCAAGCTTGCGTACTCGACGTCTGAACTGACATGGACTACCCGTCTCAACAGAGCGATGGTAACTGATCGGTGCAACAAACCGATGCCTCAAGCTTGTGTCACGCGAGACGAAAGACAGCGTATTGCGCGGATTAAAAATGTTGTAAGCGCCAAGTGCTTTCTACTCTCATATCTTATAGAATAGACAATATTTTTAAAAATTGCTAGGGTCAGCTCTAGGTTATACATGAGTGATAATATTTACATAATTTATTGTTCAATAATATGTACCAAAACAGAATGCAAACCAAAAATGTTGAAAATTAGAGGTAACTTTGTGATGGTTTTCTATCGAGAAAATTTTATCCTACCATGTTTTCGTCAGGGTCGACCTTTACTTATATATTGAAGTTTCCTAACGTATTTTTTTTTTCGATTTTGGACATGATTTACTACTGTGAAAATCTAATCAAAGATTGAAGATTTTGCTTTAGGCTCAATCTTAACTTGAATGTCAATATTGACATCCAAGTAAACCAGTTATTTTTATTTAACAACGAAACATAGTAGGAAAAAAATACATAGTAGTCTAGACAGTGGATACATGTTTGAGCCTTTTGGGGTCGAAACTTTAGGTCCGTGAGGGTCGGGTACCAAAAATATTTTCAAGAATTATCTAAACCTCTGGTCGAAGCATCAGGTCGACCAAAATGCTGGTCGGTATCTTGTGCAACGCAACACATTGCAATCCAACGCAATGAGGCTAGCATTTTGGGAACGATGCATACAAACAGTGGCTTATAAAAGTAGTGTAGTTTAATATATTTATTTTAATTTAGTCAAGTATGATTCTTTATTTTTTAGTTTATTATTTTTCCAAATATGTATACTTTTAGTGAGGGAAACTATACCGAATCGATTATGATGAAAGTTCTGAAGTGACAAACATAAAAAATAGAACTTCCTCTTTTTTCGAAGTCGTTTAATGAAAGAGAAACATCAATAGAAAATAATATAGCTGACATAAAAAATATATGCTCGACCAAGTCTGCAGTTTGTGAGCACGCCCTTGATAACCCCAACCACTACATTCGTTTTGATAATCCTCAAATTCTCGACAAGGAAAACCGGTATATACCAAGGTTGACCGGTACCGGTATATTGAAATTAAAAAATAATAATAGAAAGAATGGTGTTGTTAAGTACCACCTGCTTGGGGTCCAGATGTTCAAGCCCGACGCAGAATTGCAAGACCTCTAGACACGACAGGACAATGTCTTGAAATCACTTGACCTATATAGACGGCTAATAATTAACAGTAAGATTCCAACATGTGAAAATTCGGTATAAAGGATTTTGCAAAAAAAAATTAACCATGAGTGACAAAAAGGGGATTGAGAATTTGTGTGAAAGTCTACGTACGAAGTCGCGGGCAACACCCAGTTATCTATACTCAATGGTTGCCTGAAAGAGATCGCTTTTAGTGAAAAGGCCGCCACTTGTGACACTTGCTCGTATCTAAGTGTTTTCTACCTGTTTGTAATATTGTTATTTCTGGTATAAGTACACAATAAAGAGTCGAAGCGCTCGAAGAGTCAACGCGTCCCGAGGATGCCTCGTGAAGAGGCGAAACACGTGTCGACAAAGTACACTAAGGATACAGGTATAATTTATAATTTTTTAATTTCAATTTTAATTAATATAAATTTTATGTTTCAGAATTAATACATTTTTGTTTTCAGGTTTGATTCATTTATCAATATCATATCATATTTATGTGTCAGAATTAATTACTTTTTGTTTCAGGTTAGGCAAAATTAACTTCATTGTTATTATTAAATATTAAATAATATTTCAGAATTAATAAATTTTTGTTTCAGATTAGGTAAAATTAACTTCATTAATAATATTTCAGAATTAATTAATTTCTGTTTTGAGGTTGGATTAATTTTCTTTTTATGTAATTAATGTTTTATTTTTGGCAAAATTAAACTAGATTGAATTAACTTCAACAACTAACACCTACAGGGAACAGTTATCCCAAATTCCTTATGTACATGAAGCGACGTAGAAGCGGAATTATCATCAGAAAAACAGTTTTGAAAATGGACTTCCGCAAAGTAATGCCTGATTCAATCAAGTATTCAATCATGTACAATAAAATAAATAAATATCTGGGACATTATTGCACACATGGTCATCTGACCCCAAACTAAGCAAAGCTTGTAATATGGCTGCCAGAGACTGATATACGTACATATATATTTTTAAATACATACTTAAATAGATAGAACACCAAAGAGAAAGAGAGAGAAATAAAGAGTTTCTATCTTTACTAAGCGCTGACAACGAGTAATAAAATACGATACCTACTCACTGGAAGTTCAAACTACTCTCAGTCGAATAACTCTTTGAATAAACAACCCAAGTTCCTTCGTACAGATAAAAAAATACCAAGAAAGAAACCAGAAATAGAAAAATATACCTACGTACTCCGAACTACATATTCGTTGGAGCTTTATGCTTGAACGATATTCAATACCTACTTTGAATGGAATTGAAACCGGCTGAAAGTTGAAAAGAAACTGGTTTCCTTTACAAATTCTCGCAGAAATAATGAATAGAACTTGAACAATAATGTTTTAAAGTCACTTAGTGATTTGGGATTATACCTTAATCAACCTTAAAAGTACCTACATTGAAATGAATTATTGACTGACCGAAAAAAATAATTTTACTGTGGTAAAACAAACAGTATATTTCAAACTTTTTTATGAACAGTAAACAGTATTTAAGAACGAGAAACAGTATAATACCTACTGTTTTTAACCGACTTCCAAAAAGGAGGAGGTTATCATTTCGGCTGTTTTTTTATGTTTGTTACCTTATAACTTTCGACTTGGCGAACCGATTTTAATGATATTTTTTTAATTATTTGAAAGCTCGTGCTTTCTGTTTGGTCCCATTTCTGTCATATTTATGAAGTCAGTTTTTTAATTGATAATTATTAACAGTATGGTTGGTAACCTTGACCAGGCTCTCAAGTTGAAAATCTCTTTCCAAGTAAGTACGTAACGGTGTGTACACTTAAGAGCCAGTTCCCATTCCAGACTAGAAATGTTTACCATCTTCGACCACACTATCACTTAAGGTGAAACGTTTGACTTTGGCGGGAAATTCAAATTTCAAGCAGTTTTTTTTTGTTCTTGTAGGTAGGCCGAGTAATTATTGTAAACGATAATGATGTTCGCGAAAATTGGTTATTATTCTTTACAAACTTGCGAAAGTTATTTGTCTCCAATGAACATTATTACATACATTTGTCAATGAAAAATGTATGCTGTTTCAAACGGTTTATTGCCAAATGTAAGTAATATGTTGAGTAACTGATTAATAGCTGTACATGATAATGTTAAGAACGACCAACAATTTTCGAGAACACTATGCCATTTCACAATAATTACCCGGCCTAGCTACAAGGACAAAAAAACTGTTTGAAATTTGAATTTCCCGCCAAAGTCAAACGTTTCACCTTAACATCAAAGTGAGATGAGATCAATCAAGCTGTCAACCATAAAAATATATTCGCTGCAATAAAGTAGAGTTTACCTGTACCTCATACAACAGAAAATTTATATTACGTATAGTACTCTGCCCTACTAATTCCACTTGCAGTAATCGACATTTTTGTGTCACTTTTTTGAAGAAATGGTATCCCAAGGGGATAAGCTATGCACAAAAAAAAAAACTCCTTCTTTAAATACACTTCAAAAGTTATGAAACAGACATGTTGTTGATATATCCAAAAATACGTTTCCCGCGTTTTTCTCGAAACTGCCATTTTGCAAGTAATGCATTTGATATAAGGAGGGCAGTATAGAGTTTACTTAGGATTATGCGGTAAACAGAGATCGTGCAACTTAGCTATCGTTGACTAGAAAAGTTACACACGATTCTTTTACGTAGCTTCATAATCATGTGACTTTACAGCTGTGTCAACACAGCCGTGATCGAATTCAATGTAAAGTGGGTATTGAGTAGAGACACAATATTCTTACAGAATTATTATTACAAGCTAATAAAATCATTATATTAGCATGCTATATTATACTGGAAATCACACTAATATCATATATGTGAATGTTTGGATGGATGGATGTTTGTTACTCAATCACGCAGAAACGGCTGGATAGATTTGGATGAAAATTGGAATATACATTGCTTATGTCCTGGATTTTCATCACCACGCGGGTAAAACCGCGGGGCGCAGCTAGTAGCTAATATATGGCTGATACGATCTGAATTTCATTTATATAATTTCATTAAAAAAAAAAAAACAATAATATCAATTTAAAATTTTCTCTTTATATAAACTTTAAGAAGTTTTTATATTTTAATTGTAGTAGTTCCTTGTAGTTAGACTACAACAACGCCACGGTGTGACTATCCACGATACATAGGGCATGCTCTTCAAATCATTATCCATACCAATAAGGAATGCGAAAATAACTCACACTGAGTCACATCTCAGTTAAATAATTCAACCACGGTCCTCCAGTCGTAATCATGCCATGGTAAATTCGTGAAAATTTAGTGTACATATTTTTATGTACGCTAAATTTTGGTACCATTTCGTTTGTTGTCATTTTTCTATATTCAATTTACTTTTCATCGTTCATCGAAAAGAGGCTCTTAATCCCTTTCAATCGAGGTATCCCGTTCAATCGCGGTAATAATGAACAAATTTCCGAGCTTGAGAAATCATTGAAGTGTATTTTTCTACTATACATAAAAGTAGTAAGATCGACCCAAGGTCACAAAAATAAATAGATGCGTAGTTTTGCATATGCATTGATTTTAATATTTCGGTAACTTAAATAATATTCCATCTTCGTAATATAATAATACAAAAATTATAAATAAATGAAAAAGACAAATTAATACTTAACTACAAAACTAATCTATTAAACCGCTACCAGTGAGAATTGTTTCCAAAATGCTGGTCCTCAAGAGGTGGTTGGCCGTCACCAAGACTTATAAGCATCACATGATCAAGTCAAGTGATGCATCCTATTCACCTGGGGCTCGATTTTTGGATCGCTCGTATCATATTTCTCACGATAATAACATGCAAAATTACTTATTTTCGAACGAAATCCCAAACAAAAGTTTTTTAATAATCATATCCTTCGCTATCGCAACGAGTGGTTGGACTATGAACCATTTGAATTTGCTTCTATCAAATTTCATAACTTCCGAAATGGTGGCGCCTAGTTTGCATTGCATTGCCATTCAACTTGGCAATGATGCCAATCATTTGCCACGCATATACTGACCACTTTCCCTTTCACCAGTAGATTAGTTTTTAATTTAGTTTATTGTACGTAGTTTTAGGTATTATTTTTGTTTCTTGTCCAAATGTGTTATATTTTCGTTTAAATGTGGGACATTATTGCACACATGGTCATCTGACCCCAAACTAAGCAAAGCTTGTAATATGGCTGCCAGAGACTGATATACATACAAATAAAAAATAATTTCTTCTATCTTCTTTTTTTCGCATGATATTTTCGAAGTGCGAAAAATCATACGAGCGATTCAAAAATTTGAGCCCCAGGATTAAGTTTACAGTTGCTCTTCGTCACATGGCTTGGATTAAAGTGGGTCCATTGGCTCATTACTTCGTGTCTAGAAACTGACCATGACAGAAATATAAATTTACATACTTTGTCATAATTTAGCATACTTAATTTGCTTTGCGGCCTAAATATTCAAACAGGTTGTTAGTATTATTTATTGGAAGAAACATCAATCAATTCGGTTTTGCTTTTGATGCTGATGATGGTTTATGCAACATTTCAAGTACGCTTAAATTGGGATGTTCAGAAAATTGGACGTTCAAGGAAATGTATGACCAATTATTCAGGGAATTTGTGATTTTAAACAGTTGTGTTGCATGTTGTTTCGGGTCGGAACGGTAGTGGTACTAAGCTGAAGATGAAGGCCGTAAGATAAACCATAAAACCACGAAAAAAATTGAATTTGAAATGTATGAAATTTGATTCGTATTTTACGTATCGAATATTTGAAAACAAACATACATCAAATCGACTTACCTACAGTAAAGCATAATACTTAACTACACAAGAATTATTTTAAAGTACTTGCTATTACTTCGTTAAAACGTCTTAAACGTACAGAAGCGTATAATGAAGTTCTTCATGCAAATGGAATGCCACATTTTAACAATGGTTATTTATGAATAACAAAGACGCATACATTTTCAGTAAGAACAAGTGGAATTAGTTCCAGACACTGATAAAAGAACCTTTATATAACTTGACTGTGTAGTTTCAAATAGATAATACACGGAAGTATTAAACTATTGCCTACAGCATTCAAATGAAGACATAAAACTCAATCAGACGCTATTATATACGTCACCTTAGCATGTCGGTGACGTGAACCCATGAGTTTTGCCCACAGAAAAGTATTTTTTTTTGTTTTAATTAGAACGGATGTCAAGCCATTTTTACCTGGCGACAGATTTTTCTTCTCATTTCCGTTCTATTTACTTCTCTTTTCTGTGGTTTTGCCCCTACCCAAAATCGTACAATACGGCTAAAGAAACATTCACGTATTAAAAAAAAAACTAAAAAGTAGTGATAAAAAACGTGTCTATTTAACATACTAAGTATAACTATTAGTCAGGCCTCAGCCACGGTTACAATAAAATATTTCTATGCCATAGTTAGCGCCACTAAAGCACCGGAAGTGACCAATACGCTCGATGTTAGTGTTTATTTGACTCGACACCTAATAAGCGAGTTAATGTGGGAATTCCTGCTTAAAAATATGACCAATGAATTGTGGCTATATGTAGTCATATGAAATAAAATTTTATGAAATACCTAAATACATTTTAGGAAATATTTTGAACTAGACTCTCTGTGGTTTTATCACAGAATTGTTAAGTTATTGCATATTTTTTTCTCGTAATATACTATTTCATTCTGCATGAAATATCAAACATGATTCATGTGTAAATATCATTGCTAAACTTCATCAAAATCAGTTCTTCAAAAGGGAGTTATGTTATATCTATAAAAAATATAAGTTTACCTATAAATACTTGTTGATACTTCCTACAAATATTTTGTTTGTGCTTATCGATAACTATGTATATATATATATATAAATGAACCCCTATTTCTCCTGGTCACGGTATAACATAAGAACGACTTAACCGATTTCATTCATCTCTAAAAAAATATATATTCTAATACTTCGTAGAATTTTCATACATCGGACATAGGTTCGGATATTTAAAAACGGCTGGACCGATTTGAATGAAATTTTATGTTCCTGGCATAGTAGGGAGGCCGAAGGTCGAGCTTACACTTGTGTAAAGGGGCGCGTCGCTAGTTACATATAATTAAGCCGCGGCAGCCTATTTGGAAAACCTCTAGACTTGAAAGCTCGAGGTCGCGGTTTCAAATCTCGGGCCCGTACCAATGAGCTTTTTAGAGTTTATGTACGGATTTTCGTACCACGGCTTTTCGGTGAAGGAAAACATCGTGAGAAAACTTGCATACGTACGGAGAAGAAATTCAAAGGCGTGTGTTTTTCCACCAACTCGCAACTGGGCCAGCGTGGTAAGAACCTTATACGAAGTTTTAGAAAACATTAAAAAAAAAGATGAATGAAATCGGTAAAGCCGTTCTCAAGTTATAGCGTGACCAGGAGAAATAGGGGTTCATTTTTATAATATATATATATAATATATAGATAAGCACAAACAAAAATATTCGTAGGAAGTACCAACAAACATTTATATGTACGTGTATTTTTATAGATATATACATAACTCCCTATTGAACAAGAAAACATCAATGTCGCATTAGGAATCGCGTCCCTATGCAATACCAGTTTTTTTCCTAATTCCTTTCTGAACTTTATGTCATTGAAGATAGTAATATTTTTTCTTTACCCTTTTCACAAGAATTTCTTTCAGGCTTTTTGCATGTGGGGCGTTAATTTAAAAGTTTCAGAGACTTGTTTGTGAAAAGCTTGTCTGTTGTGAAGATTATACTGTGAAGCGCGTGGAATACGTTGTTGCAGGTTCAACAGAGTATAAATAGTACATTGTTATCCTAGGGGTGAAAGTAACTTATTTAGTCTCGAGACGGGGTTTGGCGCCCGAGCATAGAAAGGGCGCTAATAGTTTGAGGGACTAAATAAGTCTTTAACCCCGAGGTTAAACACTGTGCTTTTCATTACGAATACAAGGAAACTAAAAATAAAAACACGTACTGACACTGGCAAATGCACGAGAAGTGCGGGACCATAATCCACAGAGAAGAAAAAAAGTTGGAACATGGTTCAATACAAATGTGAAAATAGAACTAGGTTTTTTTTTATAAGTTGAGTGTGTTAGTTGTCAACTGTCACTGTCAGTTGATAGTGATTCTCCCTAGAGCTGAAATGTATTACTTTCAACCCGCTCCTCAGGCATCTTCAGACCTACTTCCCGAGTATGAGTAATGAAAAAATACTTTTCCTATGTATAAGGTACTAGCTGCGCCCCTCGGTTTCACTCGCGTGGATTACTTCTTAAGACATCAACTGCCAGTTTCGCTAATATTTACTTATTGTGCGTGAAAAATTTGAAAGTGAGTCGTACTTACAGTTTTTGCATTGAGCGGAATACTGTTGAAAACTTCTTTAGACGCGTTGAGCACTTTTTAAGTGAAAAAAAATCATGGAACTCGCACGCTGTCACAGAATACATAATACACAAGCCTGGACCGTGTATTTTAAAACAGCGCCATCTCTCGTGGTGATAATAATAATAGGTGAATTACTACTTACATTTTCACTTTTGACGTAAATAAATAAATATCTGGGACATTATTGCACACATGGTCATCTGACCCCAAACTAAGTAAAACTTGTAATATGGCTGTCATATGGTGACAATAAATGGTGACATATGAACACGAACGATGATTGTACTAAGGCATATCTCCCTTGTTACTCTGATGTACATTCTTATTATTAGTAAGAGTATAAGACGGACACTTATTGAAACGAAGAATACGACGGTGTTTGTTTGAACAAACTTTCAAACGAACAAAATCTATATACATTTATACATACATAAAAATCGATGTATATCACACTTAATATTATAAATGCGTAACTCTGTCTGTCTGTCTGTTTGCTACATAATCACGGCTAAATGGCTTAACCGATCTCGATAAAATTTTGCGAGGCAATGGTATGTATCATAAGGACAGCTGCAGAGCAGCTAGTAATTTATAAGTATAATGAACTGGCATATCCCTTACCAACTTTCAAGAACTATACCGTATACAATTATTTATGTTATTTAGTTTCAGTTCGACGTTTCCAAGTAGGTCAATACCGTTTAGTAAATTCTGTAATAGATTGGTTCTCAGGAATATTCAAGCAACAGACTCTCAATGACACTTTATACACTAGTCTATTGATCCTCGTCAAATTCAATTAGTTTTGAATAGAATCTAAAGTTACCCGAATACCCGATGGACTAACTTATCTGAGCGCTTATTTACTGTATGAAAATGATACGCGTACGAGGTCGCGGGCAATAGCTAGTTACACATAAACCGCATTTTTTTATCAGTGGATCAAATTGATACTGGAAGGGAGTTGTTTGTATCATTGTGGTATAGAATGTACCCACCATATATATATATATATATATATATGTAGATACAAGACACCAGAGCACTTCTCTTACACCCGGTTTATAGATAAAACGGCGAAGGAGATAAAAATAACAACTGTTCGTCTGAAAAAAATATATGCGAAAGAGGTGGTTCTTACCAGAAAGCGGGCTCTTAACACCGCTACAAGCGAAAAAGCTATCGAAAGCTTGTTGGGTTGACTGATTGCATACAAGACCGTACGTACCGATGCGTTCCAAGAATATCATCATCAAAACATAGAGTACGCGCTTGTTTTCTACTCCACGTACATCATCTTGTAACTCAACCGATTAAATTCTGAGTAAGTAAGTTCAGTCCAACCAAACCGAAGCTACCTTGAACGTTAACAAACAATCAAATAACTTCTTAATATATTTCTATTTGGCAAAGGACTCGCGTAAAATTTTGAAAAAAGATCGTAACAAAAACACAAATGTAAAATAACTGGCCAAGAGCGTATCGAGATACGCATATGGTAGGGATCCGTAGCCAAGTCATATAATTGAGATCATAATATGGAACTAAACATAAACTATGAAATTTCACAAATTGGTTGCTATAGAAAAATTCAAAGCACGCAAAGAGCCTTGTTCATTCGATTTTTTCTATAAACACTAATTTCTGAAGAGCTTTTTGATGTTATTTATTCATAATTATAATTTCCACTACCACACATTAACACCGTCAAAAATCTCATCACAACATCTTGCAAAGGTTGATATCCCACATTATTCCACACCGTCCAGTTATTCCGAATCAAACCAAAGTAACCGGCCTAATCGTACGTGATTAATTTCCCATGTAATGAAAACCTAATTCTCAATATTAAAATATCTATTTAATTATGTATTTAAAAATATATATGTATGTACATCAGTCTCTGGCAGCCATATTACAAGCTTTGATTAGTTTGGGGTCAGCTGACCATGTATTGTGTGCAATAATGTCCCAGGTATTTATTTATTTTTATTTTATTTATTTAATATAAAAAACCGACTTCTAAATAAGTAAACGATGAAACATGATTAACTATATTGCCAAAATCACAGGCGCTCGTACAAAATTATTCGTATAGGTAATTAGAGCTAGTTCAGAAACTAATTAGCCAAAGTTAATTACATTTTTGTTGGACATCCTCGAGAGCTTTTTATACATAGTAAAAAATAATCACTTAAATTGGTTTACAAATTTTAATGTCGAAATAAATTGTTTCCATATTATTATTATTATTTATTTATTTTCACACACGGTCATCTGACCCCAAACTAAGCAAAGCTTGTAATATGGCTGCCAGAGACTGATATACGTACATATATAATTTTTAAATACATAATTAAATAGATATCAACACCCAGACATAGAACAAACACAAATGTTCATTCCATAAATGTTTGCCCTAGGTGGGAATCGAACCCACGCCCCCAAGCGCAGCAGGTAGGTTCACTACCAACTGAGCCACCGGGGCTGTCAAATGAAGCAGAGTTGTTTTTAAGTCTAAATTTCTCTAACATGCTGAGTTTACATATTATTGGAATGTTACATAGGTCTCCATAGAACATAAGCTATATTATTTAAACAAGCAATATTGCATTCTGTTAATGAACCAATAAAAATAAAATAAAATGAACAGGCAACAATAAAAAAAAAAAATATTTTTTTTCATGAGGTGATAGTTTTCAAACAGCTGAATAAATTATCAAGAATCATTGTTAAAACATTTCCGGTCAAGTCGCCTTTAACAGAAAAAAACCAGTAGGCTATACAATTCCACTGACAGACACACAGGTACACTAATTAAACTTATAACCCTCTTTCTGCGTCGGGAGTTAATAACGGAACGAAAAGAGAACTTCCCTCCTAAAGTGGGTCAAAGTCAAAGTCAAATCATTTATTGCACATTATGCTAAGTATACAGGGTGTTTGGTAGAGGGTCCGACTAATCAAATGAGCGTGTTCGGGGGCCCATTTGGAGAATACAAGTTGGCCAAAAAAAATCCCTGACCCCCCTAATTTTTTTAAAGGTTTTTTTTGTGAATTTTCCCATTTTCACCGAAATTGTACCTATTTACCTCCATAACATTTGTAAAATCTGTTTTAGACCGGATGTTTTTACTTGAATTTGGTCTCTAATACACCTTCAGGCCACGCAAAGCAAAATTGGATACAAAACAGAGCTAAATAACTGATTTAGAGCTCATAGAGTGAAAAAATGTAAATAAAAATTACCTCATAGTTCAACTTTCACAGTGATCTAAAAAAAAAACACTAGCAATTCTGGAGATAATATGCATTTAAAAACTTCTCTATTTATTACTTATTACAATGACATACTAAATTGGTATAATACTTACCAGCTTATTGAGTTAAAATAGGATTCTAAGTAACAACTCTAGAAATAAAAAAATGTGTCATCTACGTAAAGTAAGGGACCAATTACGACGAGCAGGTATAAAACCATTGTTATTAGTTCTTCTTTCTCCGTCTCTCCAAGAATGCAGAGGCAGCGTGCTAAGGCTTTAAGCTACCAGTTGTCTAACCAATAAAATCAGTGTGACTGATTATCAGTCGAGCTTTGACTGCTATCACTGTTTGACGCGTGTACGAATAACCCAACGGTTTCTGTTTTCTGTTTTGATTTGTTAAATTGTTACCTTGTTGATTGTTACCGTTGTTGTCTGTTACCGTTGTTCTGTTACCGTTGTTGACTGTTACCGTTGTTGACTGTTACCGTTGTTACTGTTGTTTTTGTTGACGTTGACTGTTGTTGCTGATTCTTTCTGCGCCGACATGACGGAGTTTAGTAACGAAGAATACGCCGACATGGTTTTTGCCTATGGCCGAGCTGATGGGAACTCACGTGCAGCCCAAAGAATGTACAGAGAGTCGTATCCCAACAGACATGTACCACATCACACCACATTCTCAAATACTTTCCGGAGACTGCGGGAAACCGGCACCCTACATTTTAGGGAACCACGACTCAATGCTAGACAGCATCGTGTTGTTGTAGATGAAAGTATTCTACAAGAGTTCGATGTGGATCCCACCACCAGCATTAGAAAAGTGGCCCGTGACTTGGGAGTTTCGACATGGAAAGTTTGGTCAGTAGTCAATACAGACGGAAGGCATCCTTTTCACTACACTCCGGTGCAAGGTAAATTTAATTTATGACATTAACTCTAAACTGTGTTCTAGATTCTGACGCTTGAGATTATTTTGATCACTCTCACTCTTATGACTTTTGAAACGAGAGAGAGATAATGACCTAGATAATATCTCACGCGTCAGAATATTAGAGCTCCTGATTGCTCATTTAAAATACGAACCTTACATAAATTGTTTACTGGACAATGGGCTTTGCTCAAATTCTCTTGAATAGTGGATTGTAATTTTTTTATTATTATGACTTCGGTGGTGTATCGAACTCTACAATAATAATAATAATTGCCGTACAAGTTGCCCATCTCATGTTCTCAAACGGTTTTGTTTTGGTTTCAGGTTTAGTAGAAGGGGACCAAGAGCGGCGTTTGCGGTTTTGCCGTTTTCTTTTACATACGGACGTAGATAATGACGAATTCCTGAAGACCATTCTCTGGACGGATGAATCTAAATTCACGAGAGAGGGCATCTTTAACCAACATAATCTCCACAGATGGGAATCGCAAAATCCTCGCGCAACTAGAGAGGCCCCACACCAACATAAGTTTTCGGTCAACGTATGGGCAGGTGTCATTGGGAGAGACCTCGTAGGACCCCATTATCTCCCAGATACACTGAATGGGGAAAATTACCTAGAATTTTTAATGAATGACCTACCGGAATTAATGAGTGACCTGCCGATTTTTGAAGATGACCGGGCAGTTGTATTTCAACATGACGGCTGCCCGGCTCACTACCGGAACATAGTACGCGAGTACCTAGACAACGTTTTCCCCAATTCATGGATTGGGAGAGGTGGCCCAATTGAATGGCCCGCACGTTCCCCAGACCTAACACCATTCGATTTTTATGTCTGGGGACGTGCTAAAGAGTTGGTGTACGAAGTTGAAATAAACACAAAAGAAGAATTGGTGACGAGAATTGGGGATGCTTTTTCAAAAATGAAAGTAGAAATGACGCTGAACACGACTACAAAAGAAATACGCCGTAGATGCCGGGCGTGTATTCATAACAGAGGAGCTGTGTTCGAACAAAATTTAAATTAAATAAATAATTGTATTTATATCTGTTGTTTGAATTTTCCCTTCTGCCTCATTTATTCAACAAGTTGGTAAGTTTTATACCAACTTAGTATGTCATTGTAATAAGTAATAAATAGAGAAGTTTTTAAATGCATATTACCTCCCGAATTGCTAGTGTTTTTTTTTTAGATCACTGTGAAAGTTGAACTATGAGGTAATTTTTATTTTCATTTTTTCACTCTATGAGCTCTAAATCAGTTAGTTAGCTTTGTTTTGTACCCAATTTTGCTTTGCGTGGCCTGAAGGTGTATTAGAGACCAAATTCAAGTAAAAACATCCGGTCTAAAACAGATTTTACAAATGTTATGGAGGTAAATAGGTACAATTTTGGTGAAAATGGGAAAATTCACAAAAAAAAAATTGGAGGGTCAGGGATTTTTTTTGGCCAACTTGTATTTTCCAAATGGGCCCCCGAACACGCTCATTTGATTTGTCGGACCCTCTACCAAACACCCTGTATAGCACCAACACCTATATTAACACAATGACCCAATTTGGGTATGGCAATTTAGCTCCATACGAGCGGCCCGATCTGTATATAAAGTTTTGTCGTTTAGATAATTTACTACTGAATATGAATAACACTTTCCAATTAATAAGTTTTTCAAATTCTTTACAAAAAAAAATATATATAAAAAAACTTCCTTAAAAATACTTCCTTATTACTACAATTTCGATCGACTCAAATATACGTTGCATTTACATTGCAGAATGATTGCGGTCCTTGATCCAAGTGACTATTTAAAATGTCTCAAATTATTGGTAGACATATTTTCCAAGGAGGAAGTACACAGAAATAGTCCCACGTTTTATAGGTGCTTAAACCAGAAAACATGTGCTTCACTTCAAGGGCAGTAGCCTCGTCGCAGAGCTTTTGGCTTTGTGCCCAACGCTATTGTGTACGAGGTGTTGCAAGTTACCTCCTTTGTAGGCAGCGTCTTGTGTTATCGTAGAGAAGAAGCTTGGTTGTATATTTATAGTTAGCTAAGCATGTACCACATATACATTAGAAATAGATTACCTTCACCTGTTTTAGTTTTTCCGGCTCAAAAAGTATTTTTCAGACCAATGTCCAATTACATATCATGCAACCTCAACGTAAAGTAAATCATTATCTCTTAAGGGATATAAAGTTGCATGAAATTACCTAGGGAATAAAGTTATTTGAATTTGGAACGTTAAATTCGTGTGGAAACTCGTGGAAAAGTAAAAAATGCCGATATGGCATTGTAAAGAGGTTTGTTCGAAAATCGAACTGGCCACCATAAGCTGAACTCAAAAAAGAAAAGAAAAAGGTGAGTTTACAAAGAATGTGAAAAAAAAGTGTTTGGAAAAAATTAAGAAATATTTAATCTCATTGGGTGATATCGTTATTTAATCCAATTGTTCCCCACGGTCAGTGGTCACTTAAGCAATGGTCATTTTAAGAGGTGGTCATGTCAAGTAGTGGTCATTACAAGAATTGGTCATTTCAAGAAGTGATAATTTCAAGAAATGGTCATTATTAGAAGATGTCAGTTTAAATTGTGGTCCTAAACCGCCGAAACGAAAATAAAAACCTCAAAAACATTCTTATAATAATCTTACATTGAGCTTTGTCTCACTCTCTTGGGCTAATCGCGATAGGAGAGAGCAAGACAAAATTCAATGTAAGGATATTATAAGAATATTTTAAAGCCCATCTGGTGATGCACACTATTTGCTAGCTATTTTATTGAAATATACATAGGTCTGCGCTTGACCGCCAAACATCTCGCCTGATGTTAAGCGATGATGCAGTCTGCAATGAAAGACGCTTGCCAAGAAGAATCCGATTCCGCCGGGACTTGATGTCGCCCATATTGTAACTATCGGGGAACACTCATACAGGCAACGCATTTCACAGTCTAGCGGTTCGCGCAATGACGTTGAAATCAAAGCGCTTCGTTTGGGTTTTCGGAATATCAATCATGAAACGATGTCCCTTTTTCGTGCCCGCCCGGTTGTTCGATAGAAAAATAGGGAGGGAATTAGATCATGCGGGTGTGATGCACCGTAACAGATAAAAACCGATAGACTATGAACTATACGCTGATGTTCAAAGCTTCGTAGCTAAGCCTATGTACATGGGATTTTCTGCGCATGCGCTTCGTGGCACGTATTTCAATGGACTCAAGCTGGTGTCTGGCTGATCCATAGGTGGAAGCATGACCAAACTCCGGCTCGACACAATGAGAGCAACTGTTCCGACGTGAACTACCGTCGCACCATCGAGAAACTTCGAGCATCTATTGGGCATTGACACAATTGCCGTTTTGCTTTTTTTAAATCGCGTACTTTGGAGTTTTGTAGTTTTTAATAGGAACATTATAGACGAACATAAATGGTATGAAACATTATGTCCTAAATCGTCACTTGCAAAGTTTTAAATAAAATACTTTGGGTTCGAAACGCCCAGCGAAGTGTTTCATTAGTTTTAAAAACGTGTGTACTAAAAGCAGTAATATTAAGACCCTCATTTTATTTAAATAGGTTGTCATACATAACCTTACCTCAAAAAAAAATGTTTTATTATGCGACATGATTTTGACAAAAAACAAAATGGCGGATCGAGACTATGACAAACAAGTTCAAAACCCTTTGTTATTTGCTAAGTTCTACTACGTAGAGTTGCTTCAAACAGCAGTATAAATACTAGTGCATCAATTGCATCATATTATAATATAATATAATTCAATTAAAAATAATAATACAACCTGATAATCCAACTAAATTGTCATAACGATACATGCATTTGCGTTATCACACCGTATAATAAATCTATTCACAAAGGTTATGAACTTGCAACACCCTGTGCCACACAGCGTGTAACTGATTACGTATCAGCAACCTATCAGTCATGTGATCATGAAATTGGATGCAGGCTCTGTGTTAATGTTATTTGGGTCTTACATAATTCGATATGTGTCATTTATAAAATATGTATTTACTTTAGATTGGGTACCAGCTTTGTTGACAAATTTATTATTTTAGACTCATCATGATCATCATTTCGCCTATGCGTAGAAGAGGGCCACAGTGGCCGTTAGTTCTTTATTATTTTATTGAATTTTTGGGATCTTGTAATGCATATGAATCTAGTAACATTAGCAAAAAAAATCGACCTTATTTCGTTACTAAAAAAATAAATACGCAAACAGCCATGTAACACTATGTTTTAGGCCAAATTTTGTAGTCTCAATCCCTGGGGCAAGGGCGCTGCATGCTGTTTTCCACAGGCTTCGAGCCTAGTTCGGCGGTAGTGTACTAATTTTATCTACACTAATATTATAAAGAGGAAAGATTTGTACCTATTTTTGTATGTTTGTGTTTGTAATGAATAGGCTCCGAAACTACTGAACCGATTTGAAAAATTCTTTTACTGTTGGGAAGCTACACTATCCCCGGGTGACATAGGCTATTTTATATTTTGTAGCGAGGCCGAAGGCCGAGCTTACACCCGTGCGAAGCCGGGGTGGACGGCTATTATGTATAAAACACTAGCCAAATAAGATGTAACTATTTGTATAATGTTAAGAGGAATACAATTATTATCTATTTATTTATGTAACAATATTCTCCGACAAATACCGCAACTAACGCCAGTGCTAGGGACACCGGCCTACTCTCAGAGAGAGAGAGGATAGGCGCTAATCTATGGCAGGGAACTGGGCGCCGCCCGGTTTCCTGCCACTTCGAACACTTCGAGTACTGTGGGTTCTACTACTTGTGTGTCAATGGGAAAATGGTGGTGCCATTCAAGGGTCTAGTCACTGTCCCATAGGATCCTAGTTCAACTGTCATAGACACATTCGTTTCGTTAAACAAATCCGGTATTATTTCACTGCTTGGCCATACTAATCACAGAAAAATTATTTATGTTTAAACTAGAACGGCTGTCTAGGCATTTTTGTAAGAAATTTGTTGTAGCCACTTGCACCCATATAAACCCATAGCAACTGTGACGCGGAGTTCGACGCGTTGACATAATTAAGAATGTTCAATCAAGTATCTGTCACAATACCTGGTGACATAGTTTCCTTCTCATTTCTGTTCTATTTGCTTCTGTTTTCTGTGATACTAATCGATACAGCCGCTTAGGCGTCTAGACTACTTATTGTTTGTTTACATAAAATATTGCCTTTTACGCCGAAAACCTGAATTTGATGCCTAAACACGACTCTGTTTACGTATAGGCAACGTAAACAGAGGAGGGTCGGCTGGAGTTTTTTTATTCCAAAGACATAGTTTGCTAATAGGGAACGTTGAAAAATTAGGACAATTAAATAAATAAATAAATATCTGGGACATTTTTGCACAGATAGTCCTCTGACCCCAAACTAAGCGAAGCTTGTAATATGGCTGCCAGAGACGGATATACGTACATATATATTTTTAAACACATACTTAAAGAGTTATAACACCCAGACATAGAACAAACACAAATGTTCATCACACAAATGTTTATCCTAGATGGGAATCGAGCCCACGCCCCCAAGCACAGAAGTTAGGTTTACCAACTGAGCCACCGAGGCAATTACGCGTCTGTAGTGGGGATAGAAGTACGAGTCCATTTCATCTATTTCGTTGCTTATAGATAGTGTAAACCAGAGCTCCCCAGACTTTTTTTTCTCATAGACCACTTTCAAAATTTTGCTGGTTCCGGTGGACTCTCCCTCCAGCTACATTTCTACCATATTCACAAAACTAGACAAAAACGTAGACCCCCGTCGAGTCTCCCGTGGACCCTTGGGGGTCCACAGGAACCACTTTGGGAACCTCTGGTCTAAACGATCTTCAATTAGAAAATAATAATAAAAGAAATTAAAAATAATAAAATAAAATAAATGTTTTATTTTTGTTTTAATTTTTGTGTTAGGTTCAATGTTGAATTTAGTTTAAAACATACCTACTATAATATTATAAATGTGAAAGTGTGTTTTATTTTATTATTTATGGTGACAAACAAGTTAATAGCCTCCTGATGGTTTGCTGGTTTATTCGTTTGTTCCTCTTTAAAGTAGCAAATTATCAACAATAAGACGTGATTTTTTTGCATATAGATGTTTGAAGGGCCAAAGAGTGAAACAATATACAGAAATCTTTTTATCCCGGAAAATGTACGGTTCCCGAAGGTATTTCCACGCAGCGTGAAACAAAGAAAGTTAGTTGAAAAAGTTTGAGAACTAACCTTGAGATCTTATGGTGGAAAATAGTAAATATTATGATTATTTACGGGATATTTACCGTGGTAAGGTTGTGGAAGGAGCACAACACCGGAGATAACTTTAGTGAACAACCGTGATAGTTTAAAACAGTGTTTAATAGTAATTATATCAGATCAGACAAACAAGGGATCTGGACGCATCTGGCCTAAATCAGACTCCTGTATCGCCTGTAGTCGAACTCACCCAGCAGTCGACCTTGTCACCCATTTTTTTTGCTTGTGGACTATTAGTTAGTTCATTCAGGCAGTAAAATTTTCATAACTCAGTAAAATTTTCATAACTCAGTAAAATTTTCATAACTCAGTAAAATTTTCATAACTCAGTAAAATTTTCAATTAGATTTAAACAAACAAAAATAAACGAAAAGTTGGTAGGTAAGTAACACGAAATGGTTATGAATAAGTTGTTAGAATGAATAACAAATTCCACATGTTTTGAATGTCAATGAACTCAACATAATTACTAACGTAATGTTAACCGGATAACAAATAGTAGTATGTATAACAGTAGGTATGTGCCTATTCTGATGCAGCTGGTGTATTGTAGTGAAAACAGTTGGTATGCTTACTATGATTAAAAATGTATTCTCCTGAAAAAGAATTTAAGTGGTCACTTCCCTGCCAGAGGTATCTAATTAATAATAAATAATAAATATCTGGGACATTATTGCACACATGGTCATCTGACCCCAAACTAAGCAAAGCTTGTAATATGGCTGCCAGAGACTGATATACATACATATATATTTTTAAATACATACTTAAATAGATATTAACACCCAGACATAGAACAAACACAAATGTTCATCACACAAATGTTTGTCCTATATGGGAATCGAACCCACGCCCCCAAGCACAGAAAGTAGGATCACTACCAACTGAGCCACCGAGGCAGTCAAATTGCAACATTGTTATGATAAAAAAATCATCACGTGAAAATAAACTAAATAAAACCGGCCAAGTGCGAGTCGGACTCGCACTCGAAGGATTCCGTACCATTATCTATAAAAAACAGCAAAAAATCACGTTTGTTGTATGGGAGTCCCCTTTAAATATTTGTTTAATTTTAATTTAAATGTTCATTTTTAATTTATAGTTTTTTTTTAATCGTATAATAGGCTTGCGCTTGGCTCGCCTGATGTTAAGCGACGATGCGGCCTACGGTGGATCACGCCTAGAAGAAACCGATTCACTCTTGACTTGAAGACACCCAGATTGTAACTATCGAGGAACACCCATTCAGGCAATGCATTCCACAAACTAGCAGTTTGCACAATAAAAGTGGAATCAAAGCACTTCGTACGGGTTTTCGGAATGTCAACCATAAAGCGGTGTCGATTTTTCGTGCCCGCTCAGGTGAATATATAACTAAATATTCTGTGAATATTTCAAGCGTCTACCTGTTGCCGTTATCAATATCGAGCAAAAACAAGCAAAAAAATCACGTTTGTTGTATGGGAGCTCTTAAATAAGTATTTATTTAATTCTATTTTTAGTATTTGTTGTTTTAGCTGCAACAGAAATACATCATCTATGAAAATTTCAACTGTCTAACTATCACAGTTCATCAGATACAGCCTGGTGACAGACAGACGGACGGAAAGCGGAGTCTTATTAATAGGGTCCCGTTGTACCCTTTGGGTACGGAACCCTAAAAACTGACAGGGCATTATCTTTAAAATAACATCAAAAATAACATAAAGCAAAAAATATTAAAGAATAAAGCAATTTTAGTTTTTTTTTTTATATATCTATAAATTATTATATATATAAACTTTTCGTGAAAAAATCTCTAGCTGATAGTGAAAACCGCATCAAAATCCGTTGCGTGGTTTTGGAGGAGTTTACGGATATACAGACAGACAGACGCTGAAAGGGACTTTATTTTTTACTATCTAGAGATTAACAAGAACATCGTTTTATACTATTTGCAATGTTATTCCAAAGATAATTTCGTCAATTTTATAATTCCCGATCAGTTTTTTTTAGCGTTCTAATCTAAACGAAAAAGTTCTCACTTCAGTGGTTCTAAAGGAGGCTAGATATAGATAGTTCTTTCGCACATTTGTGAAAGAAAAAAAAAAACACTTTATGGAAAAAAACGTTTGCGCAAACTAACGACGGGTCAGGCAGGAGAGATCTGGTGGAAAAGAAATTGCCGGTCTTTCCGTGGCAAGCTGGAGACTGCACAAGATGGGAAGAACTGGCAACTCTTAGTATTGGAGCCTGACTCACTTTGAGTCCATGCTTCACCCTAGTAAGATAATTAAAGCTGGGCTCCAATCCAATGCAACGCGCGCACGATTACCGATCGATCATTAAGAACCCGCTATATAGATAGCTCTATAAAAATGTTACTGACGCCGCCAACGCTTTCACAAAGCTATATCGTGAGACGATTTATACAGGTCATTTCATACAAAACTAGAACCACGAACCCACCTTCCCTCACTACAATTCCATGGCTGCGGTAAAGTGCAACCCCCTTTCGGCTGTCTTTGGCCAAAACGCAGTAAGCCACATTTGTCAAACGTTAGAATAATCATCAACAGCTCACCGACCAGAATGTATATCGCTTTTTTTGTAGTGAAAACTTCTTTAGGCACGTCGAGCACTTTTTGAATGAATAAAAATCATGGAACTCGCGTCATCGTCACGCTGTACCGTGTATTTTAAAACAGCGCCATCTCTTGTAGATAGATGAATAACTTAATTTGATGATGACTTGAGTGTTCAGTTCTGCCATGCAGTCCTACGACTGATGTGTTTTTTTTTTTATGAAATAAAATCAGTCCGTGTATTACGTATTTAAAAAAATAACGATTAGACAAAATCTTTAGAATTAATTGCAAACGGTATTAAAGCAATTTTCGTGTTAGGTAATATTCTATAGGATGGCTGAAGAGAACGAAAAAAAAACTCGTTTTTTTTATCTTCGAAGTGTCTAGTGGACGTAGAATACAAGAACGAAATCATTTTGTAGAGCGTTACTAATGTGTTAGGATCTTTTTTTTTCTGTATCATACCATGTTTTGGTCTAGAACAGCTGCAGTCCACGTTCCACGATTTCGTGTCACCGCGCAATTGTACGATCAGTGCACGCTTTTTCTATGTATTTTGAACGAAAAATGCGATCACAAAAAAAGCGAAGATGAAAACGACGACCTGAGCGAAAACCGTTTTCGCTAAAAGCGCTTGCGAGAGTAATTTACGGAGATGTAAACTGATTTGAGCATCGTGGAAGTGGTCTGATACGTTTTGTTTTATGTTTTGTGCAAAGGGGAAACTGGGACGATATAAACAATAATATTACCGTCATAAAGATGAACAGGTGGGTAGCATTAATAGGCAATTAGATAATAATAATATTTTTTGTAGTGGAAGGACTCTTTTGCAGGGGTCCGTCTCGGGAAGTACCACACCTTTGCCAGTTATTCAACCGCCAAGCAGTAGTGTGCAGACACTACTGTATTCCTGATTGAAGGGCAATGTTTCCAGCGAAATTACAGGGTACACAGAGATTTGATAACTTATATCTCGGGGTGACGAGCGCAGTGCATTGCCATCCAGGGTTTTGAAATGTTGAAGTTCAAAATTCTGAGTGGCGTTGAACTGTTGTGGGCAAGCGTGAAGAGCCACCAGGCGAGCGACTTCGCTCGTCTCGTCACCCAATATCATTAAAAAATCCTCAAAGTAAAATTTTAGCTAAACAAATAATAATACTGGCCAAGTGCGAATCGAGCTCGCGCATTGAGGGTTCTGTACCACCATATAACTTATTAGCTACTAAAGTACAAAAAGAAGTACAGTAAAACATCACGCCCAGGCAATCACCCTGCGTAGTCAGTCTAAGTACCGACCGCGCCCGGCGTTGCTTAACTTCGGTGATCGTACGAGAACCGGTGGTGAACAGAATAGTGTCACCGACTTGCACTGGCCAGTAATTATTATTTTGTTGTTTTACTTCAGAGTGTGTACTACTATTATCATGCCAAGTTTGACGCTTGTACGTATTACCGTTTTTACACTAGAGCAAATACGAAGATATTAAAAAAAAACAACGTTTACAAGACCTCTCATTAGTTTTTAGTTTTTTTACTTTGTAATTTATTAGTTAATCCGCCGTAACATTACATATTCTGTGAATATGTAATGTTACGGCGATGTTTACAATCTGGGTGTCTTCAAATCTCGAGTGAATCGGTTTCTTCTGGGCAAGCGTGCTCCATCGTAGACCGCATCGCGCTTAACATCAGGCGAGTTGGCAGTCAAACGCAAGCCTATTACAGAATAAAAAATAAAAAAAACAGCTAGCTATCTATTACGGTTTGAAAGATACAACCGTACAACCGTTACAAGGTAGGAGAGCCAGACAGACAGGCTTAGTAACAGGGTCCCATTTGCACCCTTTGGGTACGGAACCCTAAAAACACAATAATTTTGCATTGCATAGTGTTTCCACTTCATTATCATAATAAGTCTATATTAGTCCACTGCTGTCCAAGGTTTCTCCCAAGGCACGCCAACGCCTGATTTTCGGCTTTTCGATTCCAGCCACTGCCACCTGCCTTACGTGTATCGTCACTCCAACGAGTATCAGGGCCCAACGCCAGGCTGTCGATTCATGGTCTCCACTCCAGAACGCGACTACCCCGGTTATGTATATAAGTTATATTATAACGGTTTACGGTTCTGCGACTAATAAATAAAGCCCACAGCCACTTCAGCTTGCTAATATACACAAAGCTATATTGTCTCTACTTATTTTAATTACGCTAATGTCAACTTAAGTACATTTAACGTCGATTTTATGTCGTATAACAACAACCGTTAAGACTTTTATCAGAGTAGGGCTGGGTGGCTTCTTACTTACTTTTTTTAAATTGATAAATATACTCCCGTTTGACTCGCCACATGTTAAGGCGATGTTGCTTCGATAAAGCACGCTTGCCTAGAAGAAACCAATTTACTCGCGAATTAAAGACACCCGTACGTTTATTAGGTATATTTTCAAATGCAGACTTTACTACCACGTGATTGTTATACTAATCATCAAAGTCAAGTGCAATATTGTTATTTGTGGGGTTAACTTTGCTAGGTTAGCCATTAGGAGATAAGATAAGCTGGGTGGAGTACGTACTCTCTGATACTAATTTCGATCATAAAAAGCAGTACTTAATTACTTACAGGCCGTTCGTGTATTAGGCGATAGAACTAGGCGGCAATTCGCGGCTCTCATCGTGCATGTGCTCCCGTAGCCCACTGTAGAGTCGAAACGTCGTCCAGGCGTACAATTGGCCATGGAAAAGTTAATTCTTCTGTGTTTACCTTAGTAGGTACGATCACGCTTCTGCGCTCTATTGTTCTATACAGAAAATGAAGTACAACTTTGAACCTAGCGGAAACCGAAAACAGTTGACTTTTCCGTGCCTGCTTATACGCCACGACTCGTCAGTTGAAGTTTGTCATTATTTGGCAGCACGCGTCATCGCCGTAATTTGTTTTACATATACAAAACCCTATTCAAACGCAATGCGAGAATCACGACGCTGCTCAAGTCACCGCGTATCCAACAGACTTATACATTATTTGTTTCATTCTACTCTATTGCTCTAATGGACTGCTCAATATACCTACCTAGTATATATTGGCACGGTCTACAGGTTGTACCGAATTCAGCTAATAACGTATGGTGAGTCAACAGGGGCGATGTTTACAAACGATAACCTACCGTCTGACGTTGAGATTATACGACGTGTACACAGACTTTCATAGCTGTTGCTTAGTAACTAAAAAAACGTGATTAATGTATTTTAGACGTTTTTTCTTAACGAGCATCATCATCATCAGCCAGAAGATGTCCACTGCTGAACATAGGCCTCCCCCTTTAACCTCCACACTGAACGTCATCCCGCCATCTGCATCCACTGGATGCCCGCGACTCTCATAATGTCTTCGGTCCATTTAGTGGGAGGCCTACCTACGCTGAGTCTTCCGGCTCGCGGTCTCCACTCAAGAATCTTTCTTCCGAGCATAAGCAAACAATATACAAGCTAACTAATTCTAAATACCTAAACGAATAAGCTTATTATGGCGTCAACCATAAATTACGCCACACGAAGCTCATGACTTTTTGGGTTCCTCCTCCCGGTCCTGATGTTGCTACATTTGTGTGTAAAAAATTGACACGAGTACAAACAAATTTAATAATAATATATAAGGTCGGGGAAAAAGTTTCTTCGTATTTTTTAAACAAATTCAAGACATATTTTTTTCAAGTTTAATTACATTTAATTATAATATATATGTGCCATTTTGTTCGATAACTTGTTGCCATCTTGTAGGTAGTGACATGATCCCGTTGCTGTAGAATTTTTGGGACTTCTGATCAAAAAAATGCAACAAGTAGTTTTGACAGTCCTCTCTTGATGTTAATCTAACACTACCCAAAGAATTCTGAAGAGATCGAAACAGGTGGAAATCTGAGGGTGCAAGGTCAGGGCTATATGGTGGATGCATTAACACTTCCCAACCAAGCTCTCTAAATTTTTGCTGAGTGGCCAAAGATGTGTGCGGTCTGGCGTTATCATGATGAAAGACCACACTCTTTCTGTTGATCAATTCCGGCCGTTTTTTCTCAATTTCTTGTTTGAGTCTCATCTGCTGTTGGCAGTAGAGATCCGAATCGATGGTTTTGCCCGGCGGTAAAAGCTCATAATGAACGATGCCCTGCCAATCCCACCATACACACAGCATCACCTTATTACGTGTTAATCCGGGTTTCGCTACAGTCTGTGGTGCTTCACTGCCCTTTGACCATGATCGTTTGCGCACATTCTTGTCGTAGGTGATCCATTTTTCATCACCAGTGATCAATCTTTTCAAAAACGGTTCGGTTTCTTCACGTTTCAATAGAGAGTCGCAAATGAGTACACGATTCATTTGGTTTCTTTCAGTGAGCTTGTGTGGCACCCAAATATCGAGTTTTTTTGTATACCCAGTTTTTTTCAAATGGGTCAAAACTGTTTTGCGGTCAATCCCCAGTTCGTCAGCTACGTCGTAACTATTAATATGCCGATCTTGGTCCACTTTTTCAGAAATGGCATCTACTTTATCCGTAACAGGGCGACCAGAGCGAGCTGCATCTTTGACATCAAAATTCCCGGACTGAAAACGCTTGAACCAACATTGTGCTACTCTTGATGACACTGCATTAGGTCCATAAACGTGACAAATTTTTTTCGCGGCTTGTGTCGCAGTTTTCCCTTTTTTGTAATAAAATTTCATAATATATCGAATTTCTTCGTTAGATTCACTCATTTTATCAAACAAAAAAACAATTGAAAAATGGCGGGAAATTGCTTTTTACTTTTTGTATTCCTTTTTTAAAATGTCATATTTTTAATGGTATCAAAACCAGCCAGATACAAACAGTACAACGGATGAGATTTTTACTACAACCATACAAAATACGAAAAGACTTTTTCCCCGACCTATTATTATTATAATTTTGATAGAGTTTATGATATTTTAAAGTTTTTCGTTGGAGTATAAATTAATCTGTATATCTGAGTTCAAACTTAATTCAACTTCATTCAATTCTGATAAGTCGTTTGAGAGTTGAGTGAGACATACACTCTTACATACCTACTAATACACAAACTTTCGCATTGATGACTTGAGTCGGGTTAGAAGCTGCGCCTGCAGTGCAAGTACCGTTCTTTATCGATCGTTATATGTCGAATCGTTATAGTCGACAAATTTAACGAATCGTCATAGCATTTGGAAGTACGGAAGTGGTGTCGACATAGTTTCACGACGACACGTGTCGTTAAAAATGACGTGCTCACAGACTAGTTATATTGATGGAAAAGAAGAAATCATTCATTCAATTTCGTTCGAGACTTTTGGCGCTAACGTGAAAAAACATGTCACCTCATTGTATTATTTTCCTGAGTTATTTCGACTGATAATGCGTTATATGAGGTTATAATGGTAGATTATTATTCACCCATGAGTTCGTGAATGTAGGAAAGTGATATAACGAGGTAAAACATGTCTTTTCGCGATGTTTCCAAAACTCCATAGAAGCGTCTACCAGTCACCACCATTTTACTAGGGCATGACTTGCACTTGTCTGTGACTTTTTTTACTTGACTCCTACTCTGACTGAGACGCTAGTTTAAAAAAAAGGGATAGAATAGACTCCTTATGAAAGGCATCAAGGGTTTGTTAATATTCCGACTGAACAACTCTGTACCAAAGGTCACAACAAAAAATAAATTGACCTTTAAATTATATTGAGGTTAGTTTTCTTATATGTATTGGGATTTGGGTTAGAAAAGGCCGTGGTGCTGTTTTTGAGTAATATTGTTCCTTCCTAGCCAAAGATTCGTGAACTGAGCACAAAGTTGAAGAAATTTAGCACTGTTGATTGTTCTACTTACAACAAAAGAGACAACAAATTAAGACGATCTGCAATGTTGGAACCACCGAGGTAAGTTTCCGTTGTTTTACTACTGTATTAGTGTAGTATGTACTACTGTTTAATCAGCTTACTAAATTTATAATAATAATAAATACGGAGGGGCAGCTTTATGGCGAGCCGTCGGTGAGTGGCGACACCGCGTATCCTGATTCAAAGGGGCTAAACCCCAGACCCCGACCCCTGGCTTGCCTTAACCTGCCGTCCGGGGGTGGAAACCGCAAGAGCTAAGAACCTAAGCTCCAGGGTGGAAGTGTTAAAGGGCATTTAGTTAGTGGCAAGTCATTACCTGCCTAAATATATTTTGAGATGAGACAGTATAAGGCAGGTGCCATTTCTCATCCTATAGATCTATTATCCCATCCACAAGTTGCTCACCTCAATAGCTCAATTTTTTGTTTCATATTCCATTTTATACATATTGTATTTTTATATTCAACAGGGCCTCTTGGTGTTGGCTTCGGCCCCACCAATGCCTACCAAATGTCTGGGCTAGACCCGTGAGGATAAATAAATGAACTGAAATAATAATAAATCTTTATTTCTAAATTGGTCTTAATCTAATACATTGGTGTAGAACCATATTATGTAGTTGAACTATGTACCTATCTGATTATTATTTCTTTTGTGACAATACAAAAACTTAGATTTTATCATTTGTTACAGAAAAAAATATGATGCACACATGCTCAAAAAGAGGCCTTGGCATACATGTCCCAAAACAGAGACCTGGCACTGGGTTTCTTTTCATGCCTGATGGGTGCACAATCACTTCACGCGATCTGGGACGAATTGGCGCGGTCTTTGGCGGAGATGGGTCCGTCCAGGAGTGTCGATCAGTGGACAACGGTGCGTAGATACCTTTAC
Source organism: Agriopis leucophaearia (assembly GCA_949125355.1). Lineage (NCBI taxonomy): Eukaryota > Metazoa > Arthropoda > Insecta > Lepidoptera > Geometridae > Agriopis > Agriopis leucophaearia. Next base: position 15,876,752 of record OX421262.1, read on the forward strand.
AAGCCAACTAACGCCAGTTTGGCAACTTGGTCAACAAAGGGAATTTAATATGTTCACTTTTCTTTTCAGACTTGGACGGACCTTAAAAGCCGGGCTTAAAGCCACAATGTCATGGCAAATAAGGCTGCATCAGCCGCTGGAAACGTGATTGCCCTGCCGGCCTGCAGAGCCGGCCCTGAGTATTTCGGACCGAGAATAAAAGAGACATATATTAATAGTTGATCGCTGACCGTTCACACTGCCGGCGAGAACTTTCTCTTCATTGTCGCAGCGACAACAACTATCAAGAATAAAACTCGCTGAGCGAGTTGCTTGCTTGGAGGCTTGCAGGACTGTACGCTCGGCCGCGCAGAGAGTGGTGCGAATAATCGCCCACCGCACTCACTCACTCTCTTTATAGCCCAGTGACACAACGATAGGAACTACACTATTCTCGCTGCTCGCCAACTACTAAAAACCATGAAATCTGGTGTAATATTATAAGTTTTTTGAAACATGTACCTACATTTAAAATAATTGTAATTAAATGTAATAGTTAAATTACTTCTTATTTTTCTTAATGTGTAACAATAATAATTACCAATCAGAAAAGAACGGCCAATTCTCTCTGAATTTAATTTACCCGTGCCATTTCAGTTTTTATGTTACTGCTAGCTAGCAAAGATATGCTGGTCATGTGTCGAGCCTGGGAAACGTGCATTTACATTTAGCAGTCGTAAATCTACATCACATACCTGTAACAAAAAAACAACAACATTATAGTGAAGACCTATGTGCGTTGTTTAGAAACCGTTTTATATGATAGGTGTGACACCTCATAGATCACAGACTATGGACTAACATATGACCGATGACAGAAAAAAGACCCTCTTTTTTAGTTTGTTTGATACACAGCAGTTCTTGGTCTTTGATCCATCATAAGGCCGTTAATGGGTGTTACTATACAACACCCAGCTAGTGACTGAAAACTAAGAAATTAAAGTATAGTTCATCTCACGTTTCATATGATGATAAAACAGACTAATAGGAACATTGCTAACTAATATTTATGCAGAATATTGAAGGTTACTAAATAATTGCAGGTAAAACTATGGAGCGCTTAATAATTTGTGGCACTTGCTTAATACTTACATGCAAAGTTATGTAAATAGCTAGCTTACTTAGTCATTTTAAGGCTACTTTTTAATTAATAAAAATATACTTACAAACTGTGTGTTGATTGAATAACATCCCTTTCTATTTTTATACCCTGATCATTGGGGTTGTTATTGTAGGGGGTGATTGCAATGTGCGTGCAATCTATACACCCATGTCCTTCAGTCTGGCACACCATGTTTCTGTTCAAACCCTTCAGCTACTGCCCTCCTTTCTGTCACAGTGCTAGGGAATTTTATGTACACAGGAAAGAGGCGCTGTACTATGGCTCGGCTCACCTCCCTTACAACCTTGCTGACAGTTTTTTGACCCAGGGCTAAGTTGTACTGCTACCATATGCATCGCTGGTAACTGCCAACAGCATAAAAACGCACTGCCGTGAGAACCTGTTAGCAATAAAAAGAGGTGCTAATAGTTTGTAAGGATGTAATTAATGTACAAAGTTAATACCTGTTTTTTGATAGAATGAGTAAATTATTATCTTTATTTCTTTTGATGCTCAAGAAGCATTGATGTGTGGCCAATAAGCCAACACCACCCCCTTGAATATAAAATACTATTATGAATGTGTATAAAAGGGAATATAAAACTATTGTACAGTATAGGATTGAAAATTTTTGGGCTATTGTAGCGAGTTCTTGATGGTCAGGGGTCTTATTTAGCCACTTGGGATCGGGATACCTACACGGTGTCGCCACTCACCGACGACTCGCCTGGCCACAAAGCCGGCCCTACCTTATTACCTATATTGTGGAGATTAGGTACTTAGTTTGTAGGTTAGATTGAATAATTATGTTATTAGGTACTTACAACTATGTGCACGGGTACACCGTGAGACCGCGTCCTTCTCACTTGTGGTTCAACACCTTGGACGAGAGCCAGTCCAACGTCCTTCGAAATGCGGAAGAGCGTCCTGAAACGATCTTCCGCAAGTGCCATGGGATTACTTGCATCGTATGGCTGACCCTGTCTGCTCCCTGATCTTTTTCGAGCAATAAAACGAAGCCGAAATCCATATTTCACTTATAAAAATCTGTCTGCGCGTTTTATCGACCTCGTTTCAAAAGCTGATATAAAGTCGGTAAATTAAACGATTATGACGACCTCAAATGTCACTTTCAAAGAACCGTACTTGCATATTCGTTAAAATTCGTGAAATTCGACAAAAATGACGGGCCGTTTATCGAATTATACGACCCATCGACAAAAGGAGATCCGTACTTGCGATGTCGTAATAATGCGATTTTAACGATTTTATAACGATCGATAAAGAACGGTACTTGCACTGCTGATTCGTAATTTTTATTTGCAATCATATCGCGGAAATGTCTACTAAGTTTTTTTTATACTTTGAACAAAAGGCTGTGATAAATTCTAACGAATGTTTTCGAATGACTTGATGAATTGATAAAAGTAGTCTATCCAAAATTCACCTGCAACGCTAAAATGTAGATATTATGAATTCCAATTACGTACTTGATGAATAAAATCCCGTATCGTAATGCGCATGCATATTGATTATTACCTAATTTCATAAAACTTCACACCTTTGCGTAGTTATACTCCGTCTAGAATTACAGGCTTCAACCACAACTTAACATGTAGCCCTGACTTCTGCGTTCAGCTCTACCTACATGATTCGTATTTATAATCAAATTCCAAAAAGGAGGAGGTTCTAAATTCAACTGTTTTTTTTTTTATGTTTGTTACCTCGGAACTTACGACTGGAAGAACCGATTTTGATTTTATTTATTTATTAAAAAGGTGGTGCCTCCCATGTGGCCCCATTTCAATTTGGCCAGTTCTAACGTTTTAATAAAGTTGTTTTTTACATTGAAATTACATATAGACGAATTGTAAAATGAATACACCTACCTTCTGTTGTCCCTATTAGTGAAACAGTCAAGAATCTGGGAATTTTCATAGATAGTAAATTTTCTTGGGGTTCTCAAATAGCACAAGTCAGTCGAAAAATCTATGGTTCTGCTGCTTCACTTAGAAGGTTGCGTAATTTCCTACCAATTACTACTAAAACTGCGCTTGTGAAATCACTCTTATTCCCAATATTGGACTACACAGACGTCTGCTATCTGGATTTAACCGAAGAGCAACTCGACAAGCTTGAGCGTTTACAGAATTTCTGCATACGGTTCAAATTTGGTTTGCGCAAGTATGACCACATTTCTGACTTCAGCAAAAAGCTAAAATGGTTAACTATCCGCCTTCGCCGTAATTCTCATGTGCTCTCCTTTGTCTATAAAATATTGTTCAATCCCATTACCCCTTTATACTTAAAGGAGCGCTTTGAATTTATTCAAGGTCACTCCGGTACTCTGCGGTCCTGTTGTGCTCTCCAACTAAAGATTCCTTCTTCTTCCCATGTCAATCTTTTCTACTGTAAATCCTTCACTTTTCAAGCTGTCCTGCTGTGGAATGTTCTGCCTGCATCTATCAGGCAGGCTAAATCTCTTTCTACTTTTAAAAATCAAGTCTATACACATTATCTAAGTTTATGTTAACTGGTACGTATATATATGTATTTTATATATAATATTTATGGTATGTATGTAGCATTGTGTATTTATTGTATACATATATGTAGGGATATATATTTATTTAGATATATTTTATGTGCACCACCGACCTTTTTCAAATTCTTTAGTCCTGTCCATCCAAAGGTTGCCTGGAAGAAATCGCTCTAGGCGATAAGGCCGCCCATTATACTGCCGTATATTTATTTTTGATGTTAGTTTAAGTTTTTTCTGTATTTTTCGGTGTGTAATAAAGAGATATTGTATTGTATTGTATTATGTACCTATATACTTCTGTATGTCCGTCCCCCTTTTTAACTGCTGTATCTTTCAAACCGTAATAGATAGCCAGTTGACATTTTCACTGAATATGTAATGTTACGGCGGGTTAACTAAGAAATAACATGAGAGTCAAAACATAAAAACAAAAAAATACATACTACAAATATATTTTTTACGAATTTTTCTATTTACTCTAATGTTAAAACGGTAATACGTACAGACGTCAAACTTGGAATGATTATACTGCACACTCTAAAGTTAAACAACAAGTAATAATTAGATTATGTATGATAATAAGAGTATGTATGTACCTTATGTTATTTATAATGGTCGAAATCTATAATTCATAAGTTTAAATTACTTCAAACAAAAATATCTCATGGTTGAAGATAATAAATTCAATTTCACTATTAACAGTATTTATAATAACAATTGTGAGTTGACATTATAAAAGAATAAAAATAGGTACGAAAGTGAAGGGTACTCGTAAATGATAGTAGTTAGTTTTTTCTTTGCGAGGTACATAGACTTATGCTTTTGGCAGTCAAGTGAAGTTAGCCGTTTAGCTGCGCAATAAACAAATTAGTTCCTAAAAAAACCATTGCAAGGCCAAACAGCTAACTTCACTGCGGTCAAATGATCCTTGTAGCACTGTACATATAGTAACAGCGAGAGGAAGTAAGTACTTACGTAGGCTAATAAATACATTTAAGTACTTTTACTTCAATTTATAAGCAAGCAAATATTGACTTTTAGAAACGAAAAGCAAAATTGTTTTAAGATTTTACTTCAATGCACAATTTTGATTAATAATCTTTCCCAAAGAAACTTAGCTAATATTTTCATTCTAAAAAGGAATGAAAGAGAAATCACCTGCTTTGGGGATAGGGGAGCATCTTTTCATGTCACATTCCTTTTGATCTCGTGTCGGAAGGAAGAGGATATTGGACAAAGAAGTATTTCTCATTATCAACTTTAGGTTGCAATATTAAGGTTTAATATGAATAAATTAAAAGTGGTTAAGCTTCCACCCTTGTCTGCGTTTTGTTGCTAAAGTAACTTATAGGATTCCACAAAAAAACAATGGTCTTTATTATTGTAATATCGTGTCTCTGTTAGATAATGTATTACGTTCGTGTTCCTGGGAGATGTTGACGCATGGACGCATTTAATCAGTTTATTTGCATGCAAAATGTGTTTATTCATATAATACTATCCTTTAATAATTATCCCAGTTCCGACAAAAAAACATGCTTTAAAATCGCAAATCCTGAAGACCCTGGTAAGAATAATGAGACAAACTATTTTAATTCTTGCATTGTCATCGGTCCATGATAAGTGTGCAAAGTTTCAAATCAATCCGACGTTTTGTAAGGGGTGAAAATCGCGTTCAAAGATTCCGTTACATAGATACATACCAAGCTAATAAAAGCGTGTTAAAAAGACATACCTATACTGCTGTGGCGGTACTTGACGTCGATTCTACCATACCCTTTTCTGAACTAATCAAAAGACACCTCTAAAATCGTTGCTATCCTTGTTTAGCATAATTAAATAAAGAGACGTAGATAATTTTAGTCCTGTCAGATTGGTTTAGTTTAGTCAATAACACAACAGAATCGACTCCAATATCTGCTCTATCCGTTATGCAAAAGCCCCGGATATATTCAGAAAAAAGCTTATAACTTTAATAGATATAATATATTGTGTTAAAAAATGATTAAATTAAAAAACATTCAAATCGGTGTAGCTATTTTTGAGTAAAATAGTAACAGACAAACAAAATTATATAAATTAACACAAACTCTTACTCCAACCACGTACCTTCACCGTTCCATCTTCGTGGATAAAAAGCCCTACGCGATATTGCATAGAATCATGATTCTGCCTTCTTAAAGGTAAACGGAACAGTCATACGCTGACTCCAGGCAGGCGTATTTAAGGTGGAATGTTTCACGTATGGTGGGAAATTCAAATTTCAAACAGTTTTTTAGGGTTCCGTAGCCCGACAAGGAACCCTTATAAATTCATTCTGTCCGTCCGTCTGTCAGTCTGTCTGTCCGTCCGTCCGATTTTTTTAAAACCTTTTAACTTCTATAATTATTAAGATAAATGAATGAAAATTTGCATAATGACAGTTGTAATATAGACTTCAATTTTAAAAGTATAAAAAATATATAATATTGCATTTTAAGGGAGGCTCTGGTACATGTGAAATGGGGATGTTTTTTTTTTTTTCACTCCAATTACTTGTGTGGGTTATCGTTAAAAAGGTCTATTAAAATGAAGGTAGGGTTTGATACATCACTTTTTTATAAAGTCTATACTTTGCGAATTATGGCCCGCCAAAGTGACAAAAAGTTGGTCCCCCCCCCTGCATTTCTAATCTATAAGATATAGAAACTTGAATCTTACAATACAGATAGTTCATATTTAAAACCTTCATTCAAAATTATTTCGAATATTATCTGATGATGAATTTTTGAGTAATAGGGATTTATCTGCAATCAATTCAAAGCGTTCTAGCTCATAGGTCATTGACTTTTTTGTAAAATGGTCTTAACAAATAATGTTTCTCAATCAGTTTTGTCTATGTTTAAACCATAAAAAGTATATGCTATGTCGGGATGGTACATCTCTGAAATTTGGCTAAGTCCACAGAGCTTCGTTCGTTCGAATTTTTCTATAACCATAATTTTCAGAACTATGACTACAATTATATGGGTTTGATTACGGAACCCTACCATATGCGTGTCTCGACACGCTCTTGGCCAATTATTTGTTTATTACCCGGCCTAGCTATAAGGACAAAAAAAACTTTTTGAAATTTGAATATCCCGCTAAACATGAAACTTATCACCTTAAGGCTCTGTCTCTGGCGACCGCTTCTAATCTCGCGCCAGTTGACTGCTGGGTGGCGGGGAGATGACAGAACGACATGTAGTATCCCAAAGTTAAGTAGAAGTTATTACAAGGTAGGTAATTGAGTCGCGGGCAGACTGTCGTTCAGTGTGGAGGTCTAAGTAGGTAGCCTCTGTTCAGCAGTGGACGTCATCTGGCTGATAATGAGTTAGATAAAATGACATTGGAAACTAACCTGAATCCGGAAGCAGCTTGCCTTTGAGCTCCACGTCGCTTTCCGCTGACGTAGCTCCGTAGTTCTTGTATGTTTTCCCCGGAGGATCGTCATGCTTCGTCACTTTAAACCGCTCCGACATTTTCACTTGTTTCCACTACGGCTTTAAATCACTATTTGGCTAACACTTATCACTTTGTCAAAGACTAGAATTTATTACCATTAACTTTTTATTGTTGTACACTAAACGACCAAGTATTATCTATTAACTGTTTTGTGCAGTTCTAAATAATATTAAACACACTTAATTATCGATATGTTTCATAGATACGTAGTTTTAGAAGCCTTCTTAAAGAGACGAAGACGAAGAGTTTTAGATTAATCGTTCATCCATTTTAAGATTTTTGTGCATCCTGAAACAAAAAATAAAAATTGAATTAAAAAAATAAAGATGAAACCAACAAGCACTGTTGCAATGAAAAATTACAATTACAGGTAACACGATTCGGTCGCCTCGTCTCTTAAATGTTTAAAAGCATTGATAAACATGCTTGAAAAATTACTTAAAGCATATCTCTAACAGCAAGGTAATTTTCAAGTCAAAGTAGATAAACACAATGTAGAAGGGCAGAAAAAAACTTTTGTTTATTTTGAGCAAAACAATCATACGTGAAATAATAAATAATGACCTGGCAGGGCATCAGCAGATGTTGAAAACGATGTGATACATCGCACTTCTTCACACAAAGAAATAATTCTCGCAGTTAAAAAAACTAATTTAAAACTTGCTTTAAAACCGCTAACTCTGAAGATCGTGGTGAGGATAATGGGACAAAATATTTAAATTATTGTATTATCATCGGTCCTTGATAAATGTGCAAAGTTTCAAAGAAATCCGACGTTTTGAAAGGGGTGAAAATCACGTTTAAATAGCAAGGGAGATATATATGTTATATGGATCCTTGAATAGCAAGCTAATAAAAGCGTGTTAAAAAATAATTCTATTTCTTGTCTTTTTTCCTGTAAGCTTTCGCTGCTTCAAGATATTTAAAACGTACATATAACATATTACACCTAGTATTGCCCGGGAACACTCGAAACTAATGTTCGAGGTGCTCAAGCCAACTCTGTGAATGCCAACTGTAATCTTATGAATTAACACAATTACAGACTATTTCGTAATTTCAACCGTGAACAATATGTTTCTCAAACTACATTTACTAGAAAGATATTTATATAACAAGTTTTTAACTTACATAAATATAGAAATACTAGATGTGCCTTACGGTTTAAACCTGCAGTTGTTTTTCCCTATTTTATGGGATATTTTTATATAATGTATAAACTTCTAGGTGTTTGTTCTATGTCTGGGTGTTAATATCTATTTAAGTATGTATTTAAAATATATATGTACGTATATTAGTCTCTGGCAGCCATTTTACAAGCTTTGCTTAGTTTGGGGTCAGATGACCGTGTGCGCAAAAATGTCCCAGATATTTATTTATTTATTATTATTCTTATTTTCCAAAATTCATCAAGATCGTTTCAGCAGTTTTTATTGTGGATAAGAGAGGGACAGACAGAGAGACTGTGATACTCTGAGGTGATACTTAGTGTTATGGTGCAAAACGGGCGGGATGCTAGTGAGAGACTACTAATGGAATGAAAAATTTAATGAAATTAAAACTTCTATCCTCTGCTTTAACGAGATTATCTCCGCGAGATGAAGAGAGCAATAATTGAATTAAAAATATTGGAAAACCGTATTTTCCCATTTACAGAGGCAATTTGCAACTATACCGGAAGTAAAACCATAGTGCAGTGGGGAATTACGTGACCATTGCGGACTTCGATTCCTAGATTTGTACTTACTCTTCGCTTTCTATTTATGAACTTGACGTTACTGTTTTCGGATAGAAGTGCAATGTTCCCAGTTAAAATACAAAGCATAAAAAGATTATTCTAATATGTCAGGATGACGAACGCAATGCATTTCCGCCAAAGACTAGTAGTAGCTATACCTAGTCCATGAATGCCGCGCAGGATTTTGAGTCAGTAAAAAATTTGTCTGTAAAAAATTTCTTTCTGGTGGTCTTTTCTCGTAGTGGTTCTCGTCGTCTTTCTCGGTCTTTCTGGTAGCACTGAACTATTATGGACAATCATGACGCTTACCATCAGGCAAGTGACAGGCTTATCTCTTCTTTCATTTGCAGTAAAAAAATATTGAATCAAGTTAGAGCCAGAGCTTACGATAATGCGTATGTATCTACTATGATGATATCGTCCGCGTCGTGTCCGATGATGACCCTGGCGATTTCCTGGTGAGTGCTTGTACGTGGCTGGCAAATTCAAACTTTGTCTTGACCACCCAGTCACAAGTTACACAGTATACTGACTCGCGCTGTTGTATATATACTTGTATGAGATATTGGTCGGCTTTTACGAGTTTGGCGTTTAAATTCCCGCGGAATTCGGATTCCCGGGATACAGGCCTAGCCTAGTGCGGGAATCGCTGTTATATTTTATACTTAAGATAATTCACTCATAAGCATAAGTAAGCCTTGATAAACTGTATGTATAGTCTTCCTACATTCCTTATTTTAAACTTATGTTTGTGTTAATAAATATATTTTCATTTTTTTCAAATTCTAAAGTTTGGCGTTTAAATTCCCGCGGAATTCGGATTCCCGCGATACAGGCCTAGCCTAGTGCGGGAATCGAATATTTTATACTTAAGATAATTCACTCATAAGCATAAGTAAGCCTTGATAAACTGTATGTATAGTCTTCCTACATTCCTTATTTTAAACTTGTGTTTGTGTTAATAAATATATTTTCATTTTCATTTTTTCATATTCTAATACGGAAAAGCGAACGTTTTCAAAATTTGTGTCGCCTTTTTTGACCTGCTCGTGTGGGCAGCCTCCTCCACTAATAAAATTATATTTTAAATACGTCCTTGTAATGAAGATACTGTAGGTACATCGGAACTGCATTTACGTACGCGTTGCGCGTAGCACATTCCGCATAGCATAGGTACTATAGATATTTATGCAGCTGAATGCTATTTCTGGGCAGTTGTGCCTCATTTTAAACCGTAGGTATTTCTTGTGATAGTAAAGACATAAATGCAAACCTGATTTGAAATTTAATAATGTATACTATAGGGCCATCATCATTGACAATAAATCAACAAATAGTTTTAAGGAATTTAATTTTAATATTCTAAAATGTAAAGTTTCAATTTTAATTTTAATAATTAAAGTTTTAATCTGTTATGACATGACACAAATATTTTTTTATTATATCAGTAAGTAAATCCTTTAAAGATCTGAAGTTGATATGGAAAGCTTAGTTAGCTAAAAGTCTTAGTGTATAGTTTATATCAAATATATTTGTAGATACAATTTTTCTCTCAATTTAGAGAACTAAATCAAAGGCCGCTACAACATTACACCGAATCCAAAGCCCATATAAGAACACCTATCCTATCCCCTAAACAATTATAAAGGTAACAAAGCAAACAACGCACCGGATTCCGTCCGCGCCGCATAATCCCGTCCCAAGGTCCGTGCTAATTCAAATATTTTCACATTTAGGTGAAACACAATGTTTATTCGGTGCTCGACAGGATGAGTCGTCGACACGTATCATTTGGAAGCAAAGAGGCATTTTTTATTTTTAAATGTGATAATCAGACGCCCCTGCTGAAGTATGTATTCACATCATCAGCCAATTAACGTCCACTGTTGGACAAGGCCTCCCTCTTAGAGAGGGGTGTTGCCATAATCCCCACGCTTGGCAGGCGGCTTGGGAAGTATGTATTATATGTATCTAAATCTATCATGGGCGTAGTCAGGTTTTAATTTAGTTGAGGCAAAAAAATCTGGAGTAGGTACCATATATAAACACGTATATCCTAACATTGAAACTTTCTTTTAAAACTAGCCCACGAGGGTTCAGGCTATATCTTGTCAAAATTTCAGTTTTAAATTATTTTTAGCGAATTCCAAATAGAAGGAGGTTATCAATAAGATTGTTTTTTTAAATGTTTTTTACCTCAGATCTTTCGACTGGGTGAACCGATTTTCACGATTCTTTTTTTATTTGAAAGCTGGTGCCTCTGAGTGGTCCAATTTCAATTTGGTCCAGTTCTGAAATTTTTATGAAGTCGGATTTTTTTATTGATAATTATTTCTATGCACACTCATCAATCTCATCATATACACAAGCCAACAAGCCGGTTTTCTGTCGTTGTTTGCCATAACAAAATTTGGTGTAATCATTGAAGCCTGCTTTTTGGGAATTCCTAAAAAGAAGGCTGTTAATAGCATGTTTATAGTATCGAGATTTATGAACTTTTTTTTTTTATCCTGCTTATATTAATAGTTATATATAGATTGTTCTCCCGATTTCGAACAAACTATTTCAGGTTTTGCGTTATTTCGATTACACTTATCTATTACTGTCTACCGCACCGCACCGCCATATCGACGTGATTGTGAGTAGTTCGGTTCGGTGCTACCACTAAAGAACCAAGATTTGACAGGACAAAGTGACAGCAATACAAAACGCAGATATTGTCCACACCCGAGATAGCTGGCACGCTGTCGCGAGGTTTTTATTTAGTCTAGCTTTATTTCGCAGTAGACGCACGATAGCCATCATTCGGTCCGTATACCGTTTCTCGGAGACAGCGGCGCGGCGGTGGACCGCACAAAGGGTTCACATCACATATCAAGCCCAATTGGTGTTGAGTCATTCTAATGGGCGATGACATCTACTAATATTTTTCAAACGCCAATTATAATTCAGCGATGATTTAGATAAGAAAGAAGTAAATTATTAAATATGTGATTTTGGTAGATATCTACTTATTCGGTAGAATATAAGTCTATCTTACAACAAATAAAATATTATTGCATGTCGGAGAATTACGAGAGCTTCCTAAAAGGTTTTCTGCCGAGATTTAACAAGGAGCGTGAGCGTTTCAAAAAGAGTATCTACATACAAATTGACATGTAAATTGGCTTGAACATTAAAAGGACTGTGACTAAAGTCGCGTTAAAGTAAGTTGAAAGTCCCGATTACTCGTCTTCTAATTGATTTGTAATTGATATAAAGTAGATGGACTACAACGTAATGCACTAGGTACAACATAATCATAACATTTATGAAATGAAATGAAATAATTTATTGTCCAGATTTGCATCCATAGCGTAAAAAATTAAATTAAATACTATTTTTTTTTTATTTTTTTTTTATTAACATAATTTTTAATGTATCTATGTTTGTATTTAAAATTAATAGCGGACAAACGGAAGGCTCTGGTGTCTGTAGCACAGTTTAATTACTAGTACGGGTGCCAGCTAGTTTCAGACACTAACATTTTTGTTAATTTGAATGAAATCCTAATATTATGTCCAGTTCAATAAGTTATTTAACATTATTGTTGTCTTATAATTTTTGGATCAATAAACTATTTATTATTATTATAATATTATCTACTTATAAAAACTTGTAAAAAGACTTTTCAGCTGTAAACAAGATAAATGATAATACAGTTATATGATTATTTATGGGATATTTACCGGGGTAGGGTAGTGGAAGGAGCTCCCGATATTAAGGCGCAGTTACATGCACCATGTTCACGGGAAGACTGAAGAATGCGGGTGGTTAGTCGAACAGTTCAAAGTTAGGTGCAGACAAAACGATCTACCCTCCTTCTTAGTTTTTTGCTAAGGTTATGATTGATAATAATTAAACAGTATTTAGTTAAATCACGTGTCGTAAATAAGCATATTATATCACTTTTAGCACATATCGTATTTTATAATCAATTCTAAAATAAAATGCAAATAGTTCCGTACTAAACGCGTTTTTGCATTGTAATGCATTCATCGAACCAATTGATGTATTGATGTTCATTGCTGTAGTGTATAGGTACGTACTATCGGCGTTTGATTGATAAATATATATCTATAAATAAATCGAGTGACAGTCGGCCGATACTGATGCTATCCAGTATCACGGACAATCGACACCTAATTGTTATTGTAATGAAAACGGAGAATTGAGAGCCACGGTCGTTGGTCGGTCACAAGCATCGCTTCAGAACTTGAGATATTTTCTGATATAATTACAAAAGTTTTTAAGAGCCAATTCGCAAAATAAACTCCCCATGAGAAACATTAGTAGATAGTAATATTTTTAAACACTGTTTTAAACTATCACGGTTGTTCACTAAAGTTATATGATTATTTACGGGATATTTACCGTGGTAAGGTTGTGGAAGGAGCTCCCGATATTTCGGCGCAGTTACATGCACCATGTTCACGGGAAGACCTTCCGTTCCGAAGAGTCTTCCCGTGAACATGGTGCATGTAACTGCGCCGAAATATCGGGAGCTCCTTCCACAACCTTACCACGGTAAATATCCCGTAAAAAATCATATAACTTTAGTAATATTTTTATAATTATTGAAAACTACTTTTAGTATACAGGGTTAAGCATACCAATATATACTGTGATAAACCTAAAAGAGGTCATTGTGCTCATGATTATTATAATGAACAAATTTTATCATGTGACCAATCGTTAAAACGTGAAAAAAAAAACAGTTGTTCCTAGGATGCATTTTGTTGAGTGTCAATGACAGTTTTCTATGGAACAGCCGATATTTATTTCGCGATTTCAGGGTTGGTCATATAGTAAAAGTTGTTCATTATACAATGTCCTCCTTTCGGCTTAGTAGAGTCTATATGCGTAACCCTATAAATAGATACATTCACATGCCAAAATCGGCAACAAATGCAGTGCTTGCACAGGCACAGACGAAACCATATAGCAATATGTTAAATTGATAAATAGCTGTTAATTTATAAATTGGAATACAGTTGTAGATTTTAAATTATCAAAAACGCGCGCTAGGTTACTTAACTTGGTAATGAACAGAAATTTAAACACTGTTTTAAACTGTTTTGAACAGAAATTTGTTACTGACTCGCACTTGGCCATTATTTATTATTTTCTGTTATACTTTAGAGTGTGTATCATAATCATGCCAAGTTTGACGCTTGTACGTAAATTACCGTTATAACATTAATGCAATAAAATACAAAAATATGATTTGAAAACATTTGTTGTATCGGGACCTCCCTTTAGTCTTGAATTTTTGACTTTATTATTGCTTCATAGTTAATCCACCCTAACATTGCATTAACTGTGAAAATTTCATCTGGCCATCTATTACGGTTAGAAAGATACAGCCGTTAAAAGGTAAAACAGAAATATACAGGCGGCAGATTTAGGCTTAGTATTATAGTCCCGTTTACACTCTTTGGGTACGGAACCCTAATAAATAAATAAAAATAATAACACATACCACACGTCGGTACTTGGCTTTAAGGGTATTACAGTAGCCGGTGTAGAATTAATTATGATGTTGCGCAAGACATGTGTTCCACGTCCGTAACATACGAGCACAAGCAGAGTTTGTAGGACAGCAATGAGCTTTATTGATACTTCACAGCATTTGTTGACAAACTTTGATCACATCGACGTGAGGAAATATGCTCTCAGCTAATCTTTACCATGAGGATACATTACTTGAATTAAATTTATGTTTTATCTAGTAATTAATAAATCGTTATGTTATTAAACAATGTATACAATTTTAGAAATTGATAACCAACTAACTGGGCCTGCGGAATTTCAGTTTGAACTTATTGTCTCTGCTTGTAACGCCATTTTCCAGTTGACACTGACTAGTGGCAGAGCCCCTCCCCCATAGCTGTAACGCGACCGTATCTGATTATTGGGCTATTATAATTGGGGTGAACAACTAGTGGATAGAAAATTATAGGATGAGAAACGGCACCTGCCTTATCCTGTCTCATCGCAAAATATTTAGGCAGGTGAGACCACTTGCCACCCACTAAATGGGCCCCCCACAATGGCAGCCTTATATTGGCATCGGGTAACATTGGCGTGGGTGGCTTAGAGTGTCGAGAGGTGTGCTGCACAAACGCTACTCGCGGCGTTATGCCCTCTAACACTTCCACCCTGGAGCTTAGGTTCATAGCTCTTGCGGTTTCCACCCAGACAGCCGGTTAAGGCAAACCAGGGATCGGGGTCTCATTTAGCCTCATAGATTCGGGGTACACGGTGTACTCACCGTAACAAATCCGCACCTGCGTTTATTAGTGACCATAATTGAAAAAAAGTTTTTTCTTTTACATGGCTCATATGATTTACGCTAGTATTTTTTGCCAAATGACGAGTCCAGTGGATACCCAGCATTAAAGAAAAAGTTAAGTGCATTCTAGATAAGATAGGTAAGACTTCGTCTTAGTAATGAATAGATTGACTCCGGAGAGTTAAGTAGCAATTTTTCCATTTGAGGCTCTCCCTAGAGCTGCGAAGAATTTACTGTTGCAATATTGTCTTTTCCGAAGAGAAAATAAAGGAAAGATTTAGAGCAGTGTTCTAACGTGGAAGAACGATTCATGTGAAAAGCAATAGGTAGCTATCTTAAGGTGGACAGACACTATCATTTCAACTGTTTTTACAAACGCCCAACGCAAAAAGGGGGGTGTTGTAATTTTAACGTGTGTATCTGTTTATCTGTGTATCTGTCTGGGGCATCGTACCTACTAAAAGGCTGAACCGTTTTTATATTTTTTATTTGAAAGGGTCATAGTAAATCTCACCATAAAACTTCTTACATTATTACTTTTATATTCAACTGAATGATGAGATTGCGAAATCAACAAGTTTCATGCCTGAGCCTGTAAGCATCATTTTTGCCTACTAGCTACGCCCCGCGTGGATTACTCCTTATGTCATTAGCTATCTGCCAGTGGAGTCCCGTCGAAATCGGTCCAGCCGTTTTGGAGTCCTTAGAGAACATACATACAATCATATATAGATGTAGTTATTATGATGCTCTTTGCTATTTTATGACGAAGTGGCCAGTGACATTTCATTAAAGTAGTGAAACTCCTTAGTGGATTTGACAACAACTCGACTGACATATACATGGGAAGCGTGTGAAATACAATATGTCGGAAAATTTAAACTTTACGCCATAATCCGTTCAACTCGGCCAAATAGTTCCTAGGACTATATTGGCAAAATGGCATTCAGGACAACTCTAGTTCGCTACAGTAAGTCTTCATAATATGAAGAAACCATATCTACAAATTTATTATTTTTGTTTGTAATGTTTTACTTGGATTGCAGATGCTATGAAGAAATGGGCATATCACGCTGCAGGGTTTAATAGATACGGTTAGTACACTACTTATTATCGTGAAAGTTGTGAGAAATTCTTTGCAACGGATAGAGCAGATATCTAGCTTTGTGGTTTTTTTGTTTTTTGTAGAGTAATAAAAGTAAAACTTATTTCTTTTTATTATCAGCTCGCTTTTAATCTTCTAGCTTGTCGACCATAAAAACTGCAGTTTGTGCTTTGATGACCATACATGCCAGTGTGTGCAAACAGAAAAACTTTTGTAATTAGGCTTGATCGCCACCTCGCCTGATGTTAAGTGAGAGTCAATTCAGTGGTATTAATTAATTAATTAAGTAATTAATGTAAGCCTTTGGTAATGCACATGACATGCGTGTATGGCAAACTAGTATATTACAACATATTTTTTATTGGCATTGCATTTTTTAATTCTTATTTTTATCAATATATTACTGGCCGATTAGTCTCGTCTGGGGTGTATTGTGCATTTTCCCTTGCCAATATCTAAACGAGCCAAACCAGTTGACGCTGGTACAGTTAGGTGTAGACAGTGGCTGCTGTTGCAGTGACATAGATGATGATGAGTATCAAGAAATCAGATAGCGGTTCTAGTTTCTTCTGTTGGTTTAGAAGCCATAGCATATGCTCAAAACAAATAACTAATCAACAACGGCGCGTTCCTTTTCAAGTCGGAAGAGCTAAAGATAAACATTTCAGCACGAAAGAAATTCTAAGTGCTGTGTTAATTGTCAACTATGTTGGCGTCATTGGCGCTGTTGGATTTCGTTTCGTTGGAGTCGTGATTTGGAACGCACTTAAGTCTTGGAGAGGTTCACTATGTAGACATGTTTGGGAGTTCAAAATGATTGTTGAGTTTATAAACTATTTTGTAGGACTTCTCCGTGACGATTGCCTTCTTGAAGATGAAGACGTAACCGAGGCTCTCCGCCGGTTGCCGCGGCATATAGTTGACGAACGTAACTTCCGCATAGTTCGAGCTTTGCAACTCTCCAACCAGAAAGTCCTCCTTCCTAAAGAGGAGTGGACCAAGCTAGAAGAAGACAAGCTTTACTTGTCTCCCATTGTGGAAATAGTGAAAAGAGAGAGGTTGGAACGAGAGGAGTGGGAGAAACACTATTAGTAATCTAATTTATCGAAATGAATAAATTAAACTTTCGAAATATATATCATGCGTTTCTTGCAGAAATCGATAAGTCTGACTTATTAGTGCAGGAAAAATATAAAAAGATGTTAATATACCTTGTATTTAGACTTAATAGAGAGTCCTATGAATTTTCCATAGTAGGTACATAAGAAAACGAAGCCATCCTTACAATAGGCTATATAGGACAGCGATTGGTTAAAAATATTAGAATTAGTGAAAAATATAATTTAATGTAGGTATTATGACATGTAACTTAAGAAATTCTTTAAAACAGCTGATAAAATTCTGAGATATACGTGTTTAAAGTGTGTGGTTGGATAAGGAAGGCATGCTCTGTTCACAAAGTACTCGTATGGGAACCACCGGAGTTGTATGGCGTCATTTGAAAGAATAGTGCGCTCTCTGATATTTCTAGCAAAACATTTAAGTGCTTTTATCTCCCTTAATTTTGAGCACCTTTTAATTTTGTTTTCGATGACCTGCTCTATTCACGGCCAGCTTTTTTATATGTATATGATAAAAAAACAGTCTGGTTGCCTATTCGTACAATTGCCTCCGTATCGATGGCGAACGTGTACATTTCATAACAATGTTATTACAACAACTTGAACATCATCCTATTCATTGATGCAGTTTACGCAATAGTACATAAATGCAATCTATATTGTTTTTGTGACTTATCAGTCCGTTCATTTCTTGGATTGTTAAAATTCTGCCATCATTGGTGCAATTTAGTGATTCGTATAATTTGTCTACAGATATTGTATAGAATTCTATGGATGAAACCGCGGGATGCAGTTAGACCGACAATGAAATAGTCATGTCATTTTCATTTTTTGAATTTTTGTAGCCATTCTCAATAGCTTGCATACCACTTTTTATGTGGACTTTAGACTTGATAACGACCCTTCAACCACTAGAAGTAAAAAAATACAAAAAGATTAAGTATCTCTTATGGTTTGCTTCGGTGCTGGTAACAAAGAGTACTTAGAGCCCCTTAGGACTTAGACCCTCATTATGTATAAAAAATTACTTGACAGGCAGTTTTTTAATTTTTAATCATCATGCAAGTCAACTAGCTTATAACAGTGTGGTCTTTTTCCCTCCGGAGCATCTGGACCCCAGAAAAAGGTTTATTGTTCTGTGATCTAGACAAATTTGCACCAGGACTGATTAGAAACTGGACAGATTAGTCAGGAGAAAAATGAAAAAAACCTAATCAAAAAGTCTATACCATTCCAAGAAAAGTCACTCAAATTTATTTGATGGGTGACTGCGAGAGGGTATTAGATTTTTGCAGCTAGCGTTTTCGAATGACTCTCACATAATTTATTTAAGCCATATCTGAGGCAGAGTGGAGACCACGGACCGGTAAGCACAGCGTAGGACGTCCACCCACAAGATGGAAAGATGACCTAAAAAAGATCGCAGGAAAACGCTGGATGCAGGCCGCTTCCAACCGGTCCTTTTGGAAATCGATGGGGGAGGCCTATGTCCAGCAGTGGACGTCCTATGGCTGAAATGATGATGATGATGATGATGGAGGCCAGGAAACATAGCTTGAAACTCAAAAAAAAAAAATACATGTTGATGGCTCTTATTCAAGTGAAGATGATATCTAGTAAGGCCTAGCATGCATGGGCGACTTTTGACCCCGCAACAGTTTGGCCGCTCTGGGGTGGAAGTGTCGTTGTCTTAGCGACCGAATTCGGACGCTAAATCACAGAAATCTGGCAGACGGATTATCGACAGCGCAGTCTGAAATGTAGCAACAAATTGTCGTTATCTTGAAAGTATAAATAAATAAATATCTGGGACATTTTTGCACACACGGTCATCTGACCCCAAACTAAGCAAAGCTTGTAATATGGCTGCCAGAGACTGATATACGTACATATATATATTTTTAAATACATACTTAAATAGATAGACTTGCTTTTATTGACAGCAATGTTATTGTTACTGCAACCGTGTTTCTCGGCACGTATTTTGCGCACTGACGTTTGGGATTATGCGCTATCTTATGTCGAGACACAGACTAGGTAAAGCCTCTTTGTGTCGAGACCAAACTTTCAACACTTGTCCAGTATAATCATACTAATCATTCTAATATCATAATTATATTAAGTATGTGAAAGTTTGGATGGATGGATGGATGGATGTTTGTTACTGAATCACGCAGAAACGGCTGGATGGATTTGGATGAAATTTGGAATATACATTGCTTATGTCTTGGATTAACACACAGGCTACTTTTCATTATCATCGTCATCACCGATTTTCATCACCACGCGGGTGAAACCGCGGGGCGCAGCTAGTATGAAAATATAATGCATACAGAGGTGAGCGCATGGTGCCGCGTGCATTTACTCGTATATACACTGGGCCAGTGATAAAACTGTCGCGGAAACAAATAGTCGCTCGTGTGCGCATAGCCTAGTATGTACACCACTTATATTATCGTTGCACTAAGTATGCCAAGGCATACCCCTCCTATATTAAAACTACCTACTGACTGCAAGTCGGAATAATTATGAATATTTATTTGTAATAAAAGATTACAAATTTAAATGGTAATATTTTGCTTGCCACGTATCTAACTGTAGAAACTACAGTCGTTAAATTAATATAAGTTTTATAACACTTAAGCACTTTAGCTGCAGTTTATGATCTCATTGTTTTTTTTTATAATCTCCATATCAATATTCAACAGGACATAATAAAAATGATTAAGGACAAACCTACATAAAAAATATGTAACCCATGTTATTTTTATAAAATGTATATGTGAATTTACAGCAACCATAAGGTGAACCATTTTTTTGCCTCATCTTAAAAAAACAGATCGTCGTGATTTTTTGCAGTGATATATGGAGGGCTAAAGTGACATTGGGACACTTTTTATCCCAGAAAAATGTTCGGTCTCTGACAGTAAGGTTTGTCCACGCTAATGAATTTGAGGGGTTTACCTAGTCTACACTAATATTATAAAGAGGAAAGATTTGTACCTATTTTTGTATGTTTGTAATGAATAGGCTCCGAAACTACTGAGCCGATTTGAAAAATTCTTTCACTGTTGGGAAGCTACACTATCCCCGGGTAACATAGGCTATATTATATTTTGTAGCGAGGCCGAAGGCCGAGCTTACACTCGTGCGAAGCCGGGGCGGACGGCTAGTTTATTATAAACTCATGTTTTACCGGTTCAATTCTTTTCTGTTTTTTATCTTATCGCTGTCAATAATACTCTGGCACGAAAATAAGGCAATATTTTAATAAAAATATTACTCTGGCACGTAATTTTTCTACATACACTAAAAATAAGCAAGCAAGTGTTGCATACAACACTGTATAATAAATAAATATCGTCCTATTTTTGATGCGTAAACAAACCCGCAAATGTATGTAAACACAGAGCGTCCGCATTCACAGAATATGTAGGTAGCAGTTTTGATTTCCACGGCGATTAACTGTACTTTGGTAGAGTTGTTTTAAACATCAAAACATACATGTAAAAGTTGCTAGTCTATCAGTTTTTTATCGGATTCATTTCGGAGAGTGTGCGTCGGATCTGCTGATCTAATTTCCTCCTGCCCATTTTTCTATCGGACTGCCAAAGCGGGCACGAAAATTCGACACCGCTTTATGGTTGATATTCTGAAAACCCGTACGAAGCGCTTTGATTCCACTTTTATTGTGGGTATTGCTGGTCTGTGGAATGCGCTGCCTGAATGGGTGTTCCCCGATAGTTACAATCTAGGTGTCTTCAAATCGCGAGTGAATCGGCGTGCTCCATCGTAGACCGCATCATCGCTTAACATCAGGCGAGTTGGCGGTCAAATGCAAGCCTATTTACGCATAAAAAAACAACTAAGGTGTACACTGCGTTTCTCCAGTTTTCCTGCATTTGGGTTAAAAATTATCCTAAGTCCATCCAAAGGTAACAAATCATCCGATAGGTAAAATCAATGTTAAATGTAATAAGTACATACAACAATTTCGAAAAAAGTCTCAAGTCTCATTTAGTGTAAAGTCATTTTATTTTTCGTATTTTTCTCAGCAAACGATTCATTTGATATAATTATACGATATAGGTATATCATGGATCATGCGGGTGCATAGAAAATTACTGGACCGCCATCTTTGGGACTCCGCTACATTGGATTTTGATGATCAAATTCAGATAGGTACTCCTCTTTCAGTACATGTCCATCCAAAGGTTGCCTGGAAGAAATCGCTTAAGGCGATAAGGCCACCTATTATATTGCCTGGCTTTGCATAATGATTACAAGTAACTTTTTTTATATGCTGTATAATAAACCAAAGGAGATGACGATAACGAAAATATATTACACGATAATAAAAACAATAATTATCAATATAAAAAACCGACTGCGTAAAAATGTCGGGACTGGACCAAATTAAAAAGGGACCACACGGAAAGCACCAGCTTTCAAATAAAAAAATAGTCATCAAAATCGGTTCACCAAGTCTAAAGTTCTGAGGTAACAAACATTAAAAAAACTGTCTAATTGAGCATCTCGTCCTTTTAAGAAGCCGGTTAAAAATTAATTTAAAACTAAATTTTTACAGAAGTGGTAGAAGTGGTCATGTCAAGTAGTGGTCATTACAAGAAGTGGTCATTTCAAGAAGTGGTCATTTGCAGAAGTGGTCATTATAAGAAGATGATTCAAAAATATACGGGACCACACGGGAAGCACCAGCTTTCAAATAAAAAAAGAATCATCAAAATCGGTTCACCAAGTCGAAAGTTCTGAGGTAGCAAACATAAATAAAAAAAAACAGTCGAATTTAGAACCTCCTCCTTTTTGGAAGACGGTTAATAAGAAACCATCTCGCAAATAAAAACAATATGACGATATCGTTTGTAATATGAAATGTTATGTAAAATATTTCTTTCAAAACTGATATGAAGGTTTACTTTTCAGACAAAACAAACAGCTGATCGAATCAACTTCACAAGGTACCTATGCACAGTAGTATTGGAAGGTTAGCAGTAAAATATTAATATCCACCATGACTATACCTTCGAGCAATAGTAGTTTAAGATGTAGGTACTCAATAAAACTAGAATCGCTACTGGATTGCATGAGGTTGCTTATCATCTATCAGTTGTGGTACAACTTGCCTGTTGCCTTCTCTTAGCTAAAAACATAAAACGATCTTTAATAATTCTCAATATAAAAAAACCGACTTCATCAGAACTGGACCAAATTGAAATGGGACCAAATGGGAAGCACCAGCTTTCAAATAAAAAAATAATCATCAAAATCAGTTCACCCAGTCAAAACTTCTGCGGTGACAAACCTTAAAAAAAAAAAAAAGATAACCTCCTCCTTTTTGGAAGTCGGTTAAAAAAGGCAAAAATTGGCAAGAAAGTAGGTACCTATATAGGTAACACCATGTGATACGTGTGAGTTGGCACCGGAGATGTACCTAGAATAAACTGTAAAATTACAGACAGAACCACGGGGTAAAGCCAGTATACGTGAAGCCGGAGTTGTGTACCTAGGTAGGTAGTATATTTAGAAAGGTCGCAGAGGATTCCAAAACAATCCTATAATAATGAGTAAAATAATAATAGGCACGTCGATCAAACAAACTTTTAAATTAGAAAATTAAAAAAGTTTTAGACCTGTTGCTTTTGCAGAGACCCACAGGAAAGACAGAGAGTTGCGAAATTGTCTTTTGATGTGGTGATCCTGTCTTATACATGACACATAGGTAATTATCAATACAAAAACCCGACTTCATAAATAGGTATGTCAAAACTTGACCAATTGAAATTGGACCACACGGGAAGCACCAGCTTTCAAATAAAAAAAAGAATCAACCAAATCGGTTCAACCAGTCGAAAGTTACGAGGTAAAAAATAGTTGAATTGAGAACCTCCTCCTTTTTTGAAGTCGGTTAAAATATCTTACCAAGTCCGTAGACAAACATTAGGGGCCTTACTTAAAAACGTTACTCAAGTTGATCTATGTTTTAAAATGCTTTCTCAACTTCTCGTCAACA
This sequence comes from Agriopis leucophaearia, assembly GCA_949125355.1. Classification (NCBI taxonomy): domain Eukaryota; kingdom Metazoa; phylum Arthropoda; class Insecta; order Lepidoptera; family Geometridae; genus Agriopis; species Agriopis leucophaearia. The sequence continues at coordinate 15,900,250 of OX421262.1, forward strand.
TCGTCACACGCGAAATCAAGACGGAGCATATTTAAGCGTATGTCAACTTGAGTAACGTTTTTAAGTAAGTCCCTAGGTATTTTATCGTCCTCTAAACTCGGGATAAGCATTTATTTGCTCTGACTGCTGCAAAATTGTTGTAAAAAGCGAATGAAAACCACGAATTATGATCACTTTTGCTAGGTTCTAATCAATAATCTTCTAGGTAAGTAATAGATACCTTCCTACCTTAAATACTTCAGTGAGATATTTAAAGAAATTTTTTTATTCAGATTTTTAAACGTTAGTTCAGCTGATCGCAGTAAAGTATATGTTGGTGAAACCCAAATTGACGTTTTGAACTCAATAAGCCACTTTATACCAGTTTAGTTTTGCGTTGATCGCGTTCACTTTGATGGTGAAATCGGCCCTTAGCAAATAAATGCTTGGAATGAGTTGAATAGATACCTACACGTTATTCTAAACCACTTATTATAGGTTCTAATAGATAGGCGTGGTTTTCCTTCATAAATAGGTAATAAAAATAACAATAATGCTCTCAAACGAATAGTAAACGCAACAGTGTGACACAATGAATCATTATGGATCGTATAGTTATCACGATACAACAAAACAGCTTCAAAAACAACGGAAACACTGATAAGGGAACACGATCAATCGCAACATTCATAATCCAGAGCCTTGAAAGAGTTGTGTGAATGAAACCAGTTCTCTTTATTATCGGTGCGTATTTACAAACGTCCAAGTGCGTCGCCTTACCGTTCACAGAGTTGGCTTAGCGTATCTAATCTAGTTAGCGTTGCAGCCAACGTCACTGAAGCCGGCGTGAAAAAAGTTCAACAAACTTAACCTTTAACATCTAAACAATGTTAAAACGCACTGAGTTTCAACGTTCGTAGTTCTATATCAAATGCAATGAGGCATTTACCATGCACGTATTTATAGTTTTGAAAGTGATGATTTGACGATTCCCGCACGCCGCGGTTACGAAGCGAGCAGTCGCGAGGGACGCGCGATCGGTCGAGCTCGTCAGTGCGAACTGACGGCCAGCAGTGAATAAACCGTGATCGCGGACCGCGCCGCTACTCTGCGCAATTTCTACACGCTGTATGTGTAATTGTGTATACTGCGAAATGCATTATTTTCGCGCAATCTGGGAGTCCTAGGACATTTGTCTGGAAGCGCTATGTTTCGTAATGTTCGTATTCCTGGAATAGTACCCCTCAAGCGCAATAATGGTTTGTATCCTTCCGTTATGAACTTGTGAAATTAATAACGTAAGTGAAGTTATTTGTTTATTTTCGCGCAATCTGGGAATCCTAGGGCATTTGTCTGGAACGCTATGGTTCGTAACGTTCGTATTACTGGAATAATATCCATCAAGCGCAATAATGGTTTGTATCCTTCCGTTGTGGACAACTCGAAAACAAATAGGTAACTCATTAAACAACGGTTGAAAGTACAATTACAGCAGTGCAATATTTACCCTTTAGTAATTAGTTATTTTCTAAGTGTATTTTCCATGAGCAAAGTAGTAACATAACTGTAAGTAATTACCTACGGCTCTACGTTTGTAGAGTAAGTGCCTACTTAAGGCAAATTACAAAACCAAGTTTTGCTCATTAACATAACATAATAAACAAGGAAATTTTATTTCGATACATCGATATCTTTTTGTTTGTCAGTGTAATATGGTACCTACCTACCAAAAAATTCACTTGTTACCATTATGCTCTCTCAAATTAAAATATATTATCAATTGAAAATGTCTTTGTTTGTAACGTTATGATAGACAGCAAAACATGTTTTTATCACATTTTTGAAATTCTTACCTACGGAGGGATTTATATCTTCAATAATGTCAAAATGTGCGAGCAACAGAGATGCAGCCACCTAACTCCACAGAAATGAGTTTTTTTTCGTTTACTGTGCCCAACTCAGAGAGTACCTACCTATTACCAAAAATTATCCTTGCTATTACTAGGAGTGTCAGGAACAATTTAGTACCTAGGTATTTTTCAATGGCTTTTTATGGAAGAGATGCATGCTTTAAGTTCCCTTTAAGTTTAATATAAAACATATTTAAACAAACAGGCTGTCGGGAAACCCATTGGAAAATCCAGTACGTCATTCGTAAATAAAACACGCAGCTAGGGGCAAAGGCACTGATTAAATAATAGTCTATATGCGCCAGGTGTAGGTATTACGGGGAGCAAAACCCCCTTGGCGCTGTAATTGCAGCAGTTCTTTAGAAACGGCTCGTTATGCCTCGCTGGCGACACCTGAAATACCTACACTTGGAAGTTTTTTGACCTGGGTAGGGCTGCCATGTTCCTATGATAGCTGTGCTTTGTAGAGTCTGGTAGATTTTAACACGGCGTTGGCCTGGATAGAACATTCATTCTTTCTATAGTTCATTCGTGTAACTTACATTATTTCATGGTATAAATAATAATATACCTACTTCGCCAGGTGTGGCGTTTCCAGACACAAACGCCACGTGAGTAACACCAAGAATGTAATCGTTCTTGGTAACACAAGCCTACGTCATCGACGCTGTAAAAAAACTTGCCAGTAGCATGAAGTCATAACTTCCCAATCTTCGTATATTAAATAAATAAAATAAATATTCGGGAGATTTTTGCACACACGGTCATCTGACCTCAGACTAAGCAAAGCTATGTAATATGGCTGCCAGAGACTGATATACGCACTTATATATTTTTAAATACATACTTAAATAGATATTAACACCTAGACATAGAACAAACTAAAAAACAACATAATGTAGGAATCCGATAAAACTATGTGGGTTTGATTTAAATAATAAAATGTTTAATGTATTGAATTCCACTCAAGAACCTTTCTCTCCCATCGGTCATTAGTTTTTCGAGCGATGTGGCCTGCCCATTGCCGCTTCAACTTGCAAATTTTTATAGCAATGTCGGCGAATCTGCCTGTGGTCTCTGTGGTATCGGTCTGGTTCTCTCACGAACCGGAAGACGCAGCTTATGTAGGCCTCCCACTAGATGGACCGACGACATTCTGAGAGTCGCGGGCATCCAGTGGATACAGGTGGCAGGATGTCGTTCAGTGTGGAGGTTAAATGGGGAGGCCTATGTTCAGCAGTGGTTACATATTCTGTAAAAATTTCAACTGGCTATCTATTACGGATCCAAAGATACAGCTGTTTAAAGATAGGACGGACGGACGGACAGACAGACTGCGTAGGCTCAGTAATAGGGTCCCATTTTTACCCTTTGGGTACGGAACCCTAATTAATTATTTATATATATCAGTAATTAATTATTTATATTTAGGCGGTTTAATTACAATTTAGAAATGTTCAAATAAGTAGTACGTTTTTGTTGAAAAAATTTTCCGACATCCGATCCTCAATCATTATTTTGTGAACAAACTCTAAGCTACAGCAATTATGCAATAATTGCGGAACTCACTATATTATGCTGAGATTGTATTTCAGAAACCATTGAATGCCACCTATAACTTAAAATTAAAGAAATTGTGGTAACCCTACCCAAGGAAGCAATGTTTACCGCAGTAAGCTAAAGTTTTCTTTTAATTAATTTTACTTTATATCATACACGAGTTTTTTTTAAGTATTAACTTGGTGAAAATTTTACAAGTTAGTAGTGTTTGACTACCTCGTAATGCGAGCTCGAAACAACACGTTGAACTATTCACTTATTAATTATTCACAATCACTTAAACAGAATCGCTTAAAACAGATAGCCGTAAGATTCCAAGAGTCCAGGGTCCGCATAGTTTGCTCTTTGTCTTTCGTTTTGACATGAGTATTGATCCGCAAATACGAAACAGATACTCTAGCGTTTTGTTCGCGATATTCATTATTCATGAAATCTAGTAAACGTATAGTTGACAGTTCAAGTCAGTTCACTGCAGGATATAAGAGTCTCTGAACATACGTTAACCAGCCGTAGTTCCAGCTACTAAAAGCCTACTTATCCGAGCCGAGGACTCTAAGGAGTGACGATTCCTTCGAGTCTTAGGCGCTAAGTTTGTAGCCTACTCTCTAAATACCATCTAGCTAGACGACAGACCTGAATGGTCATTGAAGCACCTAATAAGTGTGCTCGAAAAGCAGAAGATCGTGCCTTATGGCGTTCTTTACTTCTAGTAGGCGAACATCAAATAGGCTGAAGATGATACAAATAATTATGTTGTCACAATACCATATTAATAAATTAATATCAAGTCACATAATATTACACCTAGGCTCTGGGATCGGGATGGTCGAAGTTGGGGGCTCACCATCCATCCTAGCGGGCCCCGGGAGAGGACGACAACATTCTGTGACTGACATTGTCGTGGGCAGAGGGGACGGGACAACACGTAGTTACGGGAGGAGCCGTAACGCAGTGCTGAGGGCACCGGTACGTACCTCTGGATATCCCGGAGCCCTCGTGTGTAGCACTATGCTGGTTACCCGGGATTAATGGGTATAATATTACTAGTATAAATCCCACACAACCTGACTGCACCCCAATGCAGCGCCGGGTATGTATAGAAGATTGGCACCTCAAAAAGAAAATATAAGGCCCCCTTTCTTTTTTCATAGTTTTAGGTGAATAGGTATTATTAATAGATAAGAGGTATATAATAAATGTAGGTGTATATCGACATCTGATGCAAGGAACCCTTACTGAAGCTGACAAAGCATGCCTCATGCTTTAGTGAGTGCCTCTATCACCCTTACAGCAAGGGTGATAGAGGCACTCACTAATCCAGCAGTCAGCTTTAGGTCAGGGGCAAATTAAATTATATCTTTGACGAATTTAATATTATTATTAATTAATCTCTTCTAGTATAATATTCAACCTTGATTATAGTTAGATACTTTGGTTCGGCTTCATAATGGACATAGACATTAACCAGGATAGACACCGGTAGTTAATCTACTTTGCATATCTGGTATCCTGTCTTAAGTTGGATCAATGTTCCAACTACAATGTTCTGCGCTTTGAGGCGTGGGTTTGATTCCCACCGCAAGGTTGTCCGGTTAGTTAGGGCAAACATTAATATGATGAAATTTTGTGTTTGTTTTATGTCTGGGTGTTAATATCTATTTAAGTATGTATTTAAAAATATATATGTACGTATATTCGTCTCTGGCAGCCATATTACAAGCTTTGCTTAGTTTGGGGTCAGATGAAAGTGTGTGCAAAAATGTCCCAGATCTTTATTTATTTATAAATAAAGTAATAAAGTAATCCGTTTCGCATAATTTAGATCCGATTTCCGTCATTTCGGCAGTAGCACGTCAGACTTCAATACAAATAACTAGCCAAAAGCATGTCGAGATACGCTTATGGTGGGGTTCCGTACCAAAGATATATAAATGTGGTCATATTTTATAGTCCAGAAATTGTTTGTTCTGATTATAGAAAAATTCGTACGAACGAAGCTCGGTGGACTTAGTTGGTGGTTGATGGTTTAGTCAAAGAGAACTACTTGTTTTTTATTACTAAGATTATTTTACGACACAATCAATGACCTTTAATATAGAATGTCTTGAATTTATTACAGTTTTATCTCTACAACTCGAAAAGTTGCGGTGTCTATCTTGGTAAAGATCTGTGTCTGTACCTGACATTTATGACACCCTTGAACTGTGTTCATGTCAGATTCAGCAACGATACGGCCTTCGGCCGATATTCAGACATACGGCCGTGATGAGCATAACCGATAACATAAATGAAGCATAGAATAGAACTTCGATCAAACAAACAAGGGAGATATTATGGTAAGGTAGTGAGGCGGGTGCGAACGCAACAGGCCTAAATCAGGCTCAATGCCTGCAGTCGTACTCATCCTGCAGACGACTTTGAAACCCCATTGATGTCACTGCAAGTTTCGTAGTGTGAGTAAGGTGTGAGTGAATAAACTTTATTTTTGGTTTATTGAAAAAAAACTGTGATTGCAAGATATCACAAAATAAGTATTAATTTAAAAAGATTTTTTTGCTTGTTTAGGTTTGCATTGTCACCGAACTTAGTTACATAATTATGCCAAATTTCAGCTCAATCGGTAGAGGCACAGGTAGAGGTGAGGACAAGTGATTTCAAATTCAGTTGCAAGATTTCTTTTTCTTATTCGAGATGGGGGCAATAAGTCCTGCACTGACGTCCCGCTTGGGGTGTATTGTGCATTTCCCCCTACCAGCAGTTACCGAGCCAACCTAACTCTTTGAAATATCGGAGTGAGGCTCTGGGGTGCTGGTGCAGTTGCTCCAGTGGCGTAGCTGGAATTGTGCATAATGACGATAAAAAGCAGTCTAGCTGATGTGGTGGCTTGGGTGATGAAGTTAACGATGCCTCATGCAACCCGGTAGTGATTCTAGTTTCTTCTGTGGCTTCAGAATGCCACAACACATGAGTTGCAAGATTAGTCCCACACACGTACGTACATAATTAACAGGGTAAGTTGAATAAAAGCTCATAAAAATGAGTAGGTGTGCAGCTTACAGCTTTTGTGATAAGTGGTTATTTATAGTCTAAGATCCGGCTGCAGAATTACTTCGGTCATCGAGTTTTTGCTTAAAACCAAAATTTTACGCATATTTATGACTAGGAGAATATATCAACTAATGCCAATCAAATTGAGGCCGCTAGTATTTATAATTAAATTATTGTTAATTAATTTATGAGAAAAAATTTCATTCACTTGGTTTTTAAATAAAATATCATCCACTTCCCTTATTTGTCTGATAAGTAGAATATACTTTATAGTGTGAGAGTAAAAGATAAGGTTATCTATTGAAATTTGATTATTTCAGAACGATTTCGTAAGCTGAAGCTAAGTTGGGATACTGTTCTAGTGCTATATGCGATATTCAGGAAACCTTTAGTTTCAGACGCACTCTAAAGTAAGGGTAAAGTCAATTTAGGGTCTTGCAAACAGTTGGTTCAACACGCAATACAATCAATACAAATATTGAATTTCTGATATCGTATGTTATTCAAAATCTTTGCTTTGCCTATAGACCCTGTAATGGGCTAGACTTGTAAAGTTGTCCTTTTAAGCAAAACATGTTTCACCACAGTCTCACTAAAATATACCAACCTAACTACCAAATCCAATGACCGAAGTCTACCATCAGAATGGCTAAAATAACGATAACCCTGTGACTAAAAAATTTGGCCTTGACCCGCGTATCCCTGGCCTTAAACACTTGTTAAAGCACAACCTTCTGTCGTGCCTAGACTCATAATTCTTGCCTCAAAATTAAACCTATTAACATTCTAACATTTTCGCCTAAATTATGAATTGGCTTAGCTGTAGAGGCCGCTCTTGCTTTATTTGGAGTCATTATCTAAGTTATTGTTATTTGTTTTGATGATGCTCTAGCATGATGATTAATTTATTCTATCTATAGAATAAATTAAGAAGGAAATGAAATACTCAACCGAAGGACATTTGACAGGGCACATTGACTTTGCCGTAGAAAAGAGCCGATGTGACTTTTCGTGCTAAAAAGCAATTCGCATGAGCTAACTTTTATTCTACTACTTACGCTATTATAAAAAAGTTAATATTTATGCTATTTTGCCTCTAACAACTGCTAAAAAGCAACCTCATTGCTTTTATATAGAAACTTTTTATAGTACAGAAGCCGCAAAGAGGTTGACGATTAAAAAACAATAACTCGCGCAGTTTGAAAACAGTTTGAATATTATCTGTCAAAATTTGAACAATTATTGGAACATTTATCTGTCAAAATTTTTAGTGTGCCGTTGTGTTGCTTGTGTCCGCGTTGCGGTTTATTGCGATATTTTTTTTAGTTTAAATCCTATACAAAACAATTATGGCGTCGTCGAAAGGATCGGATATATCCATCGATGACGTAACAGACATTGATATCACGTTGATGACTTTAAGAAAACCCACTGATCTGAAGAAAGTGATAGATTCTATTCCTAAGCCAGTGAGGGCAGTTCCGAAGAATGGACTACCACATTGGTACAGACTGGGTCTGGAGTGCAAGCTGCCAGTTCCTAAAATGCCGGAGGGGAAAATTGTATTCTCGCGCGGAAAAATTGGCGAAGATGTAAGTCATAGTATCGATTTTTAAGGTTCAGTTGATAGAACTAAAACATAAAATGATGTTGTCAAAAGTGTCATAGCGTTCTAAATCACGCTAACAGCCACAGACATTTAATACAGAACAGACTGAACATGTTTTTTACAACTACATTCGCAAAAACAGTTATGTTTGCATCTCTCTCGATTACACAAAAATCATATATTCGTATCTCATTTTGTCGTAACGTTGCAACATAATAGAAAAAAATGAGCATGTGGTACGATGTTCTGTTCTGACAGAAGGCTGACAGCGAAAACCACGGCTTGCAAAAATTACCTAAAATAAAAGTTATTTTTACATATTTGGTTTAAAAGATATGAAAATACTATGGTGAAGTGCAGTGTCCTCATGTGTTTTAATTCATCTCATAAGATGCCACCCGGTATAACGTTTCACACGTAAGTTTCGTGTGTTATAATAGAGATTATTTTGAATTGCTATTTTTTCTTGTTATTTTTCATAAACTTTACAATTTGAAGGCTTGGGAAGGTTGTGTTTCTTTCAATTTCATATATGTACAAGTTTGGTGGGTGTAATAAAAGTTAATAAGTAGTTTTCTTTAAAAAAATATTGATTCGATCATTGTTTGGCGTTTGAGGTACTTAGACATTGTCCAGGGAACGTATTCAGTAGCCAAGAGAATGTAATACTCCTTTCAGTAGTATAATTAAAATAGTATAAGTTATTTTCTTTAAAAATTCATTGTATCGATCATTGTTTTACGTTTACGGTATTTAGACATTGTCCAGGGAATTTATTTCAGAATCAGAATTCGTATTTCAGAAGTATAATTAAAATAGATGATTCAGCTTGATGTGATTATGATGACATGAACCTTTTTCATTAATTACTAGCTGCTTTTCTTAAGTAATGTAAATAAAGTACCTACCTACCTATTGTGGTTCATGTCATATATATACGTAGTGATCTAGATAGTGTAATTAAAGGGTTATTTAGACATATGTCAAGTAACAAACATTTTTATTACATTTTAGATTTTCCCAAGGATGAAGAGTTGAGAAACGCATGGTTGAAGAATTTGAATCTAGAAAATTGGCAGCCCAGTGCGACAAGTTTGTTGTGCTCAAAGCATTTAGAGGCACATTTGTTCGACCGGACTGGTTTCCGTACAATCGTTAGAGAGTACGAGGTGTAATGCTTATTGGAACAACAGTTTTCAATGAACAGTCGCTATCACTATCATGAATCTCAAGTTATACTAACTACATTATGATAACTTGCATGTAATAATTTTCAGAGCGATAACATACCAAGTTAAAAGAAAGCCACAAAAAGAGGTGTTACTGGCAAAAATGTTCTGCGGGAGCTGCAGAATACCTCATTTCCATCAAATTCAGATCCTGCAACCACATGACACATCTGGTAAATTGTTTTATACAAAAATAAATGATTTGACTTGGTCTGGTGTGTTTTGTGTCGTGTTGGTTTTAATTTGCACTGTTGGCGTCTTTGTCGCTGTAGGCGTGGATTCGAACGCACCCTCTTTTTTTTTAGAATTTTGGCTGTCATCTATCAGAGCAGTTCTTTTCTGACCAAGTTTAAATATTCAAAACTGTTTTTCTGATGAATTTCTAGTGTAATTCCGCTTCTACGTCGCTTCAAGTACAATAAGGAATTTGTGATAGACATTTGTTGATAAAGTAAATTTAATTAAGTTTAATTTTGCCTAACCTGATATAAAATATTAATTACATAAATTGAAAATTAACGTAACCTAAAACAAAAAATAATTAATTCTGACAAATGAAATATGATAATGCTAAACCTGTAAACAAAAATGTATTAATTCTGAAACATAAAATATATATTAATTGAAATGAAATGTATTTTAATTGAATAAAAAAAAAATAGGCTTATTCTCGGCCAAGCGCTCGAAGAGTGAACACGTCTTGAGGATGCCTCGTGAAGAGGCGAAACACGTGTCGACAAAGTGCACTAAGGAAACGAGTAAGTATTTTTTTTTTTTATACAAATAATTTCAATTAATATATATTTTATGTTTCAGAATTAATACATTTTTGTTTTCAGGTTTAGTATTATCATATTTCGTTTGTCAGAATTAATTAATTTTTCTTCAGATTACTGTAATAATTTTAAAATTAAATTTTCAGAATTAATTAATTTTTGTTTCTGGTTACGTTAATTTTCAATTTATGTAATTAATATTTTATATCAGGTTAGGCAAAATTAAACTCAATTAAATTTACTTTATCAACAAATATCTATCACAAATTCTTTATTTTACTTGAAGCGACGTAGAAGCGGAATTACACTAGAAATTCATCAGAAAAACAGTTTTGAAAATGGACTTCCGCAAAGTAACGCCTGATTCAATCAATCAATCAAGTTTAAATATTGCCAATTTCTTCTAAAATTCTTCAAAATCTTATAGGAAAATAGCTGTAACAGATACATATTTTAGTATCTATGGAATTTATTACACGTATATTTAAGATATATAATTTGTTAGTTAATTTGGCACTAGCAGTCTTTACTAGGTAAAATTATTATTTATCTTAAACTAAAGGTCTTGTTAAATTCCGAGTATCGTACTCTACTGAACTGTTTGCTATCATTGCATCATTGTTGGACAAATATTGAATCTTACTCATCTACTTAAAATTTATGTTTATACCTTAACTCTGCCTGATTTAAAGTTATTTTAAGAAGATGCCTAATTCTTATATTTTTCTTCCAAGCGTGTATTTTTTGTATTAGAAACTATGGCTCACATGCTCATAGCTATGGCTCCTTTGTCTTTGGAACTAGGATTGGTTTAGCCTGTCTTGAATCATCAACAAATAGACAGGAAAACCTACAGACTAAGAGCTTGGTCATATCACTACGGTGCGGCGCCGGCGCCGAGATATGGTATGGTGTCGTGCCACCGCGCACGTTGCTGTGTCGTGCAAATGAACAAATCAAAACAATAGTAGTGCCAAAGTAAAAAGAATAAAAAAGTCATACAAAATAATAACAATCTCAAAAAAACAATAAGATGAGTATGCCAAGTAGAATAATAAAGAGTGGCAATGCTGCTAGCATACTGCCCACTTTTCCTTCCACTAATCTAAAAGCCCAAGGGGCTTGTTTTTAGTTTAGATTTTGTTTCTCTTCAAAAAATCCTGAATCCTGGGTTTGCTTATTTTATCCTAGGAGAATCATTAAAAATTTCGACTGCATAGCGTAAACATTCAGTAAACAGTGTCGGCTAAATAGAGGTTTTTTTTTTTAAATTTGATCCCTTTTGAATCCCTTGGGATGCGAATTTTCCAAAATCCATTCTTAGTGTGCGCTTTTCACTTTTTTATGAACACAAGCTCAATATTTCATCACTCTGGGACCAGCGGTTTAGGCTGTGCGTTAATATGCCAGTCAGTGATCAGTCAGGACTTTTAATGTTATGTAGGTATGTATATAGATAGATAGATCAAAGATTGGTTTAATGAAAATAAACAATTTTAACTTAATTGCAGGGCTTGCTTCAAGTCTACCTTTCAAGTCAAAATGCCTGTTAAGTCTCGGTATCTTAGCGTTACTCAGTTCATACTTAACCAACTTCAATACCTTCTATGAATTCTAATTCTCCCTGAGCGTTGTCTCTAAAAGGCAATAAAGCCAGATTATACCCATCACGACTAAGATACGGCAAACATACTTAATAACTTTCAAGTCTCCGTCAGCGCTAGCATTGGTGACAGACGTACATCCAGTTTGCAAAACTCTTTGTTACTTACTGAATTTTTAAGAGATCAGAAATGGGATACTTTTTATCTAACTGTCCGAGAAGGAGGATAATGTTTATCAGACGTAGGTATGTATGCAGTTATATGATTATTCTCGGGATATTTACCATGGTAAGGTTGTGGAAGGAAATCCCGATATTTCGGTGCAGTTTAATTCTAAATGGATCAGTGTAATCTGAATATAAATAAATGATTTGATTTGTTACATACACCATGTTCACGGGAAGACATGGTGCATGTAACTGCGCTGAAATATCGGGAGCTCCTTCCACAACCTTACCAAGGTAAATATCCCGTAAATATTCATATAACTGTAGTGAACAACTGTGATAGTTTAAAACAGTGTAGGTATGTTTTTGTTTTGTTGTTTATTTTTCAAAAAGCGATGAATCTATTTCTATAAAATGTATATGGGACCACCTCTTAAGTATCAGTTTTTTCTAGACAAGCGGGTTTCATCGTTGTCATCCGCATCGTTGCTTACCATCAGGCAAGGTGGCGGCGAAACGCAAGCCTACTCATCAATAAAAAAAATAAAATAAGTAAGTTGTCACCCCGTTTTAGGTACATTATGGAACGCAATACACGCTCATGCTGCCTAAATTGCCGCTAAAATCTTATGCTCGTCGAGCAAATCTGCGAACTTTTTCGGACGTCTGTCAGTCTCTATAAACGTTTACCATGCAAATACCGCCGCCTTTCTGAGACACATGAATGAAAGCTAAGAACTCAAGACCAAACGTTTGTTTTACAGCAATTTTAACGAAATATGAAATTATAGCTTCGCAAAGCCTTATTATTCTTTATTTAAACTAATTTTCGGTTCTAGGCCGAACCTTTGATAGGCAATGGTGGGGCCAAAGCTAACACCAAGAAACCCTGTTGAATATAAAAAATACTTTTATGGAATGTGTATAAAATGGAATATGAAACTATTGTACAGTAAATATAGGATTTAAAAAGTCTGGGCAATAGAAGTGAACAACTTGTGGATGGGATAACAGATGTATAGGATCAGAAACGGCACCTGCCTTATCCCGTCTCATTTCAAAATATGTTTAGGCTGGTGATGGCTTGCCTTATTATACCACTTTTATTTAATTACATTCTCGGGTCTAGCCCGGACATTTGGTAGGCATTGGTGGAGCCGAAGACAACACCAAGAGGCCCTGTTGAATATAAAAAATACAGTTATGGAATATGTATTAAAAGGAATATGAACCTATTGTACAGTATAGGATTTAAAAAAAAACTGGGCTATTGAGGTGAACAACTTGTGGATGGGATAAGAGATCTATTGGATGAGAAACGGCACCGGCCTTATCCTGTCTCATCTCAAAATTAGTTTGGCAGGTGATAACTTGCCACCCACTAAATGGCCCCCCCATAAAGACTGCCGTATCTTGGCACCGGAAGGGCAACATTGGCGTGGGTGGCTTAGGGTGTAGAGAGGTATGCTGCACTTTCACTAAGAGCTACTTGCGGCGTTATGTCCTTCAACACTTCCACCGTGGAGCTTAGATTCTTAGCTCTTGCACTTTCCACCCCTGAACGGCCGGTTAAGGCAAGCTAAGGGTCGGGGTCTGGGGTTTTAGCCCCTTGGAATTGGGGTATGCGGTGTCGCCACTCACCGACGGCTCGTCATAAAGCCGCCCCTGCGTAGATTACGTTAATTACGGCAGGTTCAAAATATCCCATTACAAAAATGCTTGTGGCGGACCGGGATCCTCAGATGTTTTCGGGCGGCCTAAAAATTTAGAAGCTAGCTGCTAACTAAGCTTAACTTATGCTAACTTTAGGATAGTTTCCTCACCTTACTCGAACATTACTTTTACCGAAAATAATTAATTTTGCTCTACCATCAATTTATCTCAGCCTTAAAGCATAATTTTCCCATATGTGTTTTATTATATCGCTCATGTCATGTCCGATACAGGCACAAAGGTACGGAAAATTAGTTGTTGACCTTTGTTGAACCCTTTTACCTTCACCGAGGGAAATGGAGATCAATGTTGATAAAGATTATTTCTTGGAGATGCGCACATATTTTTCTAGGGTTTTGTACCCGAAGGGTAAAAACGGGGCCCTATTCATAAGCCTACGCTGTCTGTCTGTCTGTTCCACCATTTAGCGTTAAAATTTACACAGAATATGTAACAACAGATTAACTAAGAAATAATAATTAAGTCTAAAACTTAAAAACTAAGGAGGTAATTACTAAACAGGGTTGCGCTCATAGGCTATACTGCGCCAAAAGGAGATCATTATTAAGTGCAAATAATTAGTCTGCAGGGATGGCAATCGCGGACGAAGTCGCGGGTACAGCTAGTACAGAATAAAAGACAGCTGATGCTCAGTAAAAGATCGCCATTGACATAACGCACTATCTCATTCGCACCCGCTTACGCATATATCCCTCGCGCTCGCACCTAGTATAGATCTTTAATGTGTCTGGCTAGATGAGGGAACTATCGAAACTGTCTGGCTACTGAGGACACATCTGTTTATGGTTCTCCAAGTAAAATAATTATATAAAATTCAGCTTTTATACAATAACGTAAGTATAGTTAAATTTAACCCTTCTTTAAGGGTGTCTGGCAGGGGATTTCAACCATACTAAGGGTCTGTGTGTAAGGGCTGTGGACGAGGCGATTGCTAAGATTATCTACACTAATATTATAAAGAGGAAAGATTTGTACCTATTTTTGTATGTTTGTATGTTTGTAATGAATAGGCTCCGAAACTACTGAACCGATTTAAAAAATTCTTTCACTTTTGGGAAGCTACACTATCCCCGGGTGACATAGGCTATATTATATTTTGTAGCGAGGCCGAAGGCCGAGCTTACACTCGGGCGAAGCCGGGGTGGACGGCTAGTCACTAATAAAATATATGAAAACTAAGCTTTATACTATAACGAATTTGAGATACAACTTTACTGCCTGTTCCCTGTCAAAGCCACCGCGACCCAAGTTTCATAGCCTGGGATCGTTCTTACCTGTATAGTAGACATACACATAGAAACTTTTAGGTTTTATTATTTAACGTAGACCTGGGCCCCGATTCTACTAAACCAATTGTTTTTTAATTGTTAATGAATTGCCTCAAAAATTGCCCTTTTGAGACTTTTGGTATAGATAGAGTCAAAAGTGAAAAACCAATTGTTTATAAACTGTTAATGAATTGCCTCAAAAATTACCCTCTTTACACTTTTGGTATAAATAATGTGTCAAAAGTAAAAAAAAGGCAATGGAAAAACAATTGTTTTTAAACTGTTAATGAATTGCCTCAAAAATTGCCCTTTTGACATTTTTGGTATAGATAAAGTGTCAAAAGCAAAAAATTTGAGGCAATTCATTAACAATTAAAAAACAATTGGTTTAGTATAGAATCGGGGCCCTGACCGTCGCGGGCTCTTAGACTACTATTTTTATACTTTAGTGATTATCAATTTATTTGGTGATATGTTTTTTGGTGATATTTGGCCCTCAGTGCGCGAGCCCGACTCACACTTTGCCGGTTTATTTCAAGACTAGCGGTTCTCCGTAACCCAGCATATCTATTTAACATACTGGAAGTACTTTGAATCTGATAATAACGTTTCAATTTCAAAGACTCCATCTTGTATGCGTAAAAACATTTTACCATGAAATCCCATCGGCCCACCTAGCAAAAGGGTAAAACTCACGCGTTCCTGTTTACAAAAACACCAGCGCTAAGGAGATTTATCTCGCTAAAGCTTGCCATACACGCTCCCGCCGCGCCAGCTCATTCATCCGATGAATACGCGACATTAGCATAATGAGAACGAGTCTTAAAAGGATTTTAAGCTATGAGAAAACTCGCTTATTTTTGTATTTTGCGGGATTTAGTTGTTTAACAGTGGGGTTTAAAAAACGAATATGTATATGCTAATGTTAAAAAGACCCTTTCCACTATATATATGTGTGTATGTCTGTGGCATCGTACCTCACAAAAGGCTTTTTTTTATGATACTGGGTGACGAGACGAGCGAAGTCGCTCGCCTGATGGCTCTTCACGCTTGCCCATAACAGCTCAACGCCACTCAGAATTATGAACTTTAACAGTTCAAAACCCTGGATGGCAATGCACTACGCTCGTCACCCCGAGATCTCTGTGTGCCCTGTAATTTCGCTGGAAACATTGCCCTTCAATCCGGAACACAGTAGTGTTTGCACACTACTGCTTGGCGGTTGAATAACTGGCAAAGGTGTGGTACTTCCCCAGGCGGACCCCTGCAAAAGAGTCCTACCACTACTGAACCAATTTGAATATAAAAAAAATGTTTGAGAAGTGACTTGATCGGAAGGTGTTCTTAGCTATAATTTGTCATATAACATATATTTTATTTCTGGCAGCAAATTGGCGCTGGGGATGTTTTACGACATTGCTCTAACAGAAAGGCTAGGAACCATTATAAAATGGTAGAATGTCACTATTTTCACCTTTATAAACTAAAAAAAAAACAATGTACTTAGATTTACATTTAGAAAATTATTTTGGAATTGTAAACAAATATTAAAATCAACATTAGAATTTAGAATTAATCGAATATCTAAATACTATATAATATTTGTTGTCTGTTGAACGCGGCATTATGATGGCCACACGTCATATGTGACGGCTCGTTTGCACTCAAGCAATACTGGACACCATTTTGAAATGGATTATTTACACGAAAACGGCGCTACGGGCTGGTTCGGGAGAATCACAATTTATTAATTTCCTTCCAATTTTAAGAAGATGACTTGAAAAAAGACTGCATTTTTCCTCGTGGGAATGTTGGAATCAGATTTTCGGCTCGAAACCAAGATGAGCACAACATTTGATTGATTTTTGAAGAACACGTTCGGGTCGCCACACGCTCGAACATTTATTTTTATTTTTTTGGAAATGAAGACTTGATCTCGCATCAGGAACTCAGAGCTCCATGAAGTGTTCCCGTTTCAACCTGGGATGATCCTGTGAAGCCACTTCGCACGCAGGATTTCAACAGATAACCACTTTTAATTTTCACTTATTTTTCACTTAGTAATTTTTCCAATTTGATGCTGACGCGCACTAGTGTAGTTTCTCTTAACTAACCGCCATGAGCCCTCTCTGGATTTTAGTTACTTTATAACAATTTGTATTAGGCAATTTTAGAAATTAAATGCATTGTAACCTCAAATATTTGCATTAATTTATTTTCCACATTCCCTTAGCACAAGATAGGTTCAGTAGACTCATTTAGCTCCCACAAGAGGACCCTTGTTCTCCAGAGGTCCGATGGTTCTGGACTGATTCATATCCAGGCAACGTTTTAAATAACATAATTTCCTTGTCATGATTTTATAGGGATCTTTCCCTTACAAACACTTTCATTGCAAATATACCGTTTGCAATCCCTTTTTATTTAACTTTAAAACAATTCTTTTTTTTATCACATGACTAATTCATGAAAATCGGTACAACTGTTTGAAGACTTCTTCTTCGGGTACCATATCCTAGCGGATGTTGGCGACCACCACACGAAACTCTTCTCTGTCTGTGCCATTCTACAAAGACTGGCAGCATCTTTGATATTTGTCCAGCTCTTTATATTGTCACTCCATGTTAGTCCCCTTCTACCTCTTCCCCGTGTTCCTTCCAATTTTCCTTCAATGATGTTTCTTAATATGCTATACTTCTCGTGTCTATAAATGTGATCAAAATAACCTTTTTTTACGTTTGTTTATTGTGATTAGTACTTCCAGTTGTTTATTCATTCTATTAAGTACTTCTTTATTCGTCTCCATGAAATTTTCAACATTCGCCTATAAAACCACATTTCAAATGCGTTTAATTTTGATTCAATGTTTGAAGACTATCAGCACTTTTAATATTTATACTTGTCTTGTACTAAACACGAATAGCCTTACATAACAAATGGATAACATTAAAGACCTTTTTAACATATTATAGAATCTCCGCCTTATTTGAAGTCGGTTCTAATAGCCTGAAATAATACAACTATCGGTCCATATGTACGTTTAATTTTGAAAGAATTTTCATTTATCAGCTCATCCATATGAGATGATGATTATCAGACGCAAATACTTGAAAAGCTTTAGAAAATATATGAAAAATGTAATAAATGCCTATAAAATTAGAGGGTTGCCCTCGATTTCCCTGAGATCTCATCATCAGATCCCGACTTGCGTGACAATGGGACCAAAATGGAAGCATACCCTACCGAACAAACGTTTTTTTTTAAATAGATCATCATTTGGCGGAGATATCAGTAAACATGGTACAGATGATGTAAAAAACAGTAGAACATAGAACCTCCGCCTTTTTTGAAGTCGGTTAAAAATTGATGTGTGTGTATCGGTCCTCCAAAACAGCAGGGCCGATATTGATGGGACTTTCACTGGCAGATAACAGATGTTAATATAAGGAGTAACTTAAGCTATCTTTATCCTGGACATACGCGAGTGAAACCGCGGTGCACGCCTAAATGCCATCAAAAATTAATGTTTTTTGTTCAAACATTTTGCTGACAGCAGTTAAAAGCTATTTGATACAGGATCCCCACTTACAAGCTGCAGCCATGCTTTTAGTGTTACTTAACGGGGTTCCGTTGTTTTGGCGACGGTGCCGAGGCACCTTCTTTGATATCGGGCGTACGAATAAATACCTAAATACCCGATTAAGAGGGATGTTGAAATAACTTAACCTTTTGTTACTTTAAATTATCTCTACCTAGGTATATGGGCTGGCAAGCTGTTGTTCAGTGTATATATTTGAATGTGAATTCCAAAACCACTGACAGCTCATCCTTTACCCCGCCGCCGCAGTGATGAAAAGGTACTAAATTTTCAGCACGATTCTTTTCGAGCGGGCCAATCGTAGCCGCGAATTGAATAAATGACTTTTCAACAATCACAACTTCACAAGCGCCATACGATCCCCCTACTCCGCGACCGTCGTGGTAGTCGTGCACAAGCAAATTATGACTTACTAGCCGCCCGTCCCGGCTTCGCATGGGTGGAGATTTATTTTTTAAACATCCTAGTAATAAATATAGCATTATGTTACTCAAAGATATATGTAGCATTCTAATAGTAAAAGAATATTAAAAATCGGTTCGTTTTGAGTTAATTCGTTACAAACATCCAAAAACACAAATATTTTCTCATTATGATATTACTAGTATTAGTAGTCTGGTGATGGATAGTGGATCTCTTCAATAGTTACCAGTAAATCCATTACCGCGTCTTTATTTAACTAGCAATGTTTGTATGTTAGTTTGTTTAGGTCAAATCTCGCAAGCTGAATTAGACCCACTTGCTCTTCATTTTACATGTTGGTTCAGTTCCGATGACGATGCATTTTTATGGTAAGCATGAACTGCATTGACATCCAGGATTAGCTTCAGATAAAGGAACTTTTCAACGGTTTACAATACAGATACGAAATTTGTGTACGTTTATTATGAAAGTCGGTTTACCCCCAGTCGGGTTACCCCCTCCTAGGGAAGACTTAAAAGAAAAACTTGTATTATAAATGTATATTTTGTTACTGTTATATTAAAACTATACAAATTTATTGTAACATGACTTGAAACATCACTCAACGTTAATAATATATGCAAGCAAGATTAAAAATGGCTACATTAAGAAGATATCTGCAAATTAATTGCTAGCTAACGTGTTTCATTAGAGTTAATCAATCAAAGACGAGCACTAGTGCAAATGATTCAATCATTTCGTTTGATTGGAGTGGGCCGCCTTAATTATTAAAACGAGGCGCGAAATCGATGTTTAGGTACAAGATTTGCTTACTAGTTGCGCCCTGCTGTTCTCTTTGTAGAGATGAAAATAATCTTGTGGTTTTTCTTAATGTCAGCTACAATGGCGTGGCTATCTCATTCACGTATTTCAACAAAAAATATAGTTTTCCGAGTTCTTTCTATCTTCTCCGCCACCCTATATTATATCAACACGAATATTGCCTTATACATTTTCAATTTTATTCTAAAGAAAATGCCTAATAATAAATTGTCTTTTCAAAATTCGCAAATTTCGTTATTTGAGTCATCATCATCGTTTCAGTTGTAAGACGTCCAATGCTAACATAGGCCTTCCCCATCGATTTCCAAAGGGGCCGATTGGAAGCGGCCTGCATTCAACGTTTTCCTGTGCTCTCTTTTACATCTTCCGTCCATATTGTGTTGTTCTTGTCGTTATTTGAGTATTAGAGTTCATTGAAGTTTTTTGAAATCAGGTCCGTCGCGTCGGCTTGGGAAGCGGTCCGCAGACGACCTTCGACTTGACTGACCCTTACTGCAATAACGTGTCGTACGACTACGTGCCGATGCATGATCCCCATCTCGCGCACTACTTCGGCCTGAAGCCGGCCAGGAAGCGCATGACGCTGCTTGGTTTCTGCACCCAGGACGGCCGAGCGGTCTGCTCGCTTAAGGAGTTCAATCAGTACAGGAAGTATCTGTACAACCAGTTTATGGACAGGATTCATCAAGAGATGAAGCGATTGGTAAGCTTATTTAATCTAATAATATACAAACAAGTGACTGTCGCAAAAGTTGAAATTTTGTTAAAAGATTTATGGGAGTGACATGGCCGAATTACGACAAAACTCCTATAAAAAAGCGAGTGTCGCCTGATGGCAAATGGTCACCATCGCTTATAGATATCTACAGTACCAGGAGCATTGACGGTGCTTTTGAAGACTTACCCTTCGTTTAAAGCAATTAAGTCATATTTCGGAGGTAAAACCGTATATTACCATCTACGTGACATCGAGATCGATATAATGGATCTTTGGTGTCATGTATCATGCATCCACAACAGCTTGCAAACCAGCAAAGTTCACTTGTATCATTTGCATAACCCATTTACTTACTTGTGGTAGGACTGCACTGAGACTTGCTTCATGGAGCAAATCATCATCAGCCATAAGACGTCCATTGCTGAACATAGGCCTCCCCCTTTAACCTCCACACTGAACGACAACCTGCCATCTGCATCCACTGGATGCCCCCGACTCTCACAATGTCGTCGGTCCATCTAGTGGGAGGCCTACTTAGGCTGCGTCTTCCGGTTGTTCAATATAACCACTGCTTATAAGTATCTATGATAGTTGTAACACGAATATTCTGCAGGTGAAAAGTAATTATTAATCATCTTGCTAGGGTACTTGAACCATACAACTTTCTTAATACACGGTGAATGTTTGCAGGACGAACGGGCTAGAGACGATTTAATTCTAAAAAGGGTAGAAAAGGATGTAGCGCGCAGGTTGCTTATCTTCACCAGAAACGAGAGAGGTAGAGAGCACATGGAGAAGATGATGCAAGAGCACGCTGACGAATGGGCCGAAAAGAAGCGATTGTGAGTTTTGTTTCTTACTTAATTAGGCCTTAGGCAGAGTATTGATCGCCACGACGAAAACTTTCTTACTTATCTGTAGAATTCAGTGGCGCAATTACCATCGTATTTTCCGAACAAAACCGAACGTGGGAAATGTTACCTCTTTTATCCAACTCGAGAAGTGGTGGTAGGTGGTCGCTTAGTTATTCTGGTCTGATGTGATGCCGATGTGTTTCTCTTTGTTGTGTCAATATTTTTTGCTTACAGAGTAAATTTTAGGTAACCCAAAATAGTTTGACGATTGTTTTTCTTAAAGTATTGGAAGTCAACATATTTTGTTGCTTGTAAAAAGAACTTTAAAAAACAACAGCCTATTTACCTAAAAGCTTTTTTGTTTCTAAATGGATAAAAACAACCAGAAAACCAATAATCTATTACACGTCAAGGTGACTTGCGGGGGTGTCGATTATCTGATACATTGAAAGAAAGATAGGCACCTAGTAAAATATTGTAGCAGGTATGTGCTAAATTGCGATTATAAGAACATTGCAGGTGGTGCATTGACCAAATCTGAGCTTTCACTATGCACCGCAGTTTTACCCATAATTATTGAGATTTGGCCCATTTTTCCGGGATGAAAAGTATCTTAGTCGATTTTTATGGTGCGCACTAACTTATTCTTCAAAATTGATCCCTCAGTAGCGGAACAACTTATTCGTGAAAAATAACAAACCAAGGTAGATAGGAAGAAAATGGAGTGGCTGTTTTCGGTATTTCTTTTTTATGGAATAGATCTACTTTTGGCCACCAACTTGCCTGATAGTATGCAATGGTGTGGCCGAAGATGAAATACAATTTACGCGCTAGACATGACTGTCAGTCATTGACTCGTGTATTCTTAAAACTGCGACCAGAACAACCGGAGGGTAGGCAGCAGCGTCCTATTAGTACATGGTAAACGCACTGCGATCCACAAGCCGTTTACCCAGCGAAGGGATTACCGCAACACCCCTCTCTAAGAGGACTTTGTTTAGCAGTGGATGTTCACTGGCTGATGATGTAATTTGATGTGTGTACATGGCTGGAAGTCATTGTAATGTCTGAACATTTTTCACCTGCCAGCTGGAAATAAAATGGCTTCTTTTGACAGTTGTTAATCCATAGAAATTTTATGGCAATAGCCGCTCCATTGTCTTCCTACTTATCATGTAAATAGCAGACGGATAGATAAGCCACTTACGTATTTTGACTATAATGTTTCGATAGATAGGTTAAAGAAAGAAATCTTAATAAGTACGTACACGAAGGAAGTCTCCTCTTTTGCTATAATGTATGTAACCCGTACCCGGTACCCGGTTATACTTACATCTTACAACAGGGAGGGGGCTAGACGGGTGCTACCAAGTTTGATAGATTGCTCTTCGAAAGCAATATTGCCTCGACTTGATCCCGTTACAATATCAATAAATCAGACCCATCGCCATACAATGCAATACAATTGAGAAATTCCGAATCAATTCCGGCACCAATTTATAGGTAGATACTTGCATGGCGTCTTCATTTTACATTGATGCGACCTTTGATTGAGCGTCACTTGAATTGATTGGATGAAGGTCTATGCATTATGTATGGATGCATCAAACTGGAATATGCATCAGATGTGAATACTGAATATGCAAATTCATGTAACTTAGGACTACAGACAAGTCCTATAACGTTTTCCCTTGTCAACTTTTGGAGTTCCGGTGAGAATATATTTAACGCTCGAGTCAGAGGCTCTCAAAATGGGAAAATTGGGAACAGTACATTTTACTGTTCCCATAATTATGTTATGTTGTTTGTTTGCATTTGTTCTGTTTATTTGATTTGGGCTGTTGTTTGTTTGGTGTGTGTTGTTGTTGTTGTTTGTGTTTTGTTGTTGTTTGTTTTGTATTTTTCATTAAAATTTGTTGTTTTTGTTTTGTATTTCTACATACCGAAAACAGTTAACTTATCTTAATTATCTGCCTATTTGAATGTGTTAAGTGCAAATGTGATATTTTGGTTGAACAATTATGTTTTTACTCACCAACAAAGGTAATATTTTTTGAAGTAAACTTTACCAGATCAAACTTGATCCAAAACCACTGTGGGAACTTTAGCGATGGGTTGGGTGGACAATGGAAGAGAGAGAAGATGGGCCTTAATCCAACACTGGCTCAGTGCATTTTGAACTTTGGAGGCTCTTGGACATACCAGTTTTTCACGATCTTTCCCTTCACCATTTTAGACCGATGGCAACCAAACGTTATATACTTAACAAGCCACTCGCCCCGGCTTCGCACGGGTGTAAGCTCGGCCTTCGGCCTCGCTACAAAATAGGTATCCTATGTCCATCTCCTGGTACTAAGCCACCTCCCATTTTCAGCCAAATCGGTTCAGCCGTTCTTGAGTTATAAATAGTGTAACTAACACGACTTTCTTTTATATATATAGATTCGTTGAGGTACTAAATAAGTAATCGGACAAGTGCCTTTATTAACCAAACAAAATACAAGCTAACACTAACACTACATAAACAGTTAGACTGTCTATAGACCGTTGAAAGTCTAAAGACAATCAATATATAATAAGTAATTGATCCAGAATCATTGACACCGAAGTTGAGACCGAAGATCATTTTAATATAAACCAGCTTTATCATGCAGCACTTGAGTCTATCAAAATTGCTCTCTCGACAGTTGGCGCTCGTAGCATGTCCGTAGCATTACCGGTTTCATACATTTCTATAGACGTTGGTGTGATCGACCGATTTACGATCGAACCGTCACTTGAGTAGAAAATAAGCTAAAAGTATTAAAAAAAAAAAACTTTTTTAAACAAGCTCTTAGCTTTAGCAAAGAAATTTTATCTGCCACCTTGGATCTGCAGCCATATTGAATTTATTGTAATGTATTGTTTGTATTGCTTACAATCTCTTTTATTTCATACCCATATTAACAGGGTTAAGAAAAAATGTACACCATTGGCCATCCGCCACCGTGCTGATTGAATAAATATAAATGTGGCGACGGCCATTTTTTTAATGTTACAATATTGGATGTTGCACATTATATTGTCATCAGAACGATGACAATATAATGTGCAACATGATGTGATAAGATGTATTATATTGTAAAGGTGTATGCAAAATTTCACTAAAATCAGTTAAGAGGAACTGGTTCTGATTCAGCTTACAAGATTTGACCTAAACAAACTAAAATACATACATTTTATATATTCATTTATTTCAGCCGTGATCGTCCCATTACAGGGCAAAGGTCCTTCCTTTCTTCCACTCCTCTCTGTTCTGTGCTATGGTGGACCCACAGAAAAGTTTTTTGTTGTTGTTTATATTATAAATATCTTAAATAAAAAAATTAAGAAATGAAACAAAAAGAAAAATATTTTTTAAATTATTATTTAAAATGTAGGCATTTTTGTAAGAAATTTCTTGTAGCCGCTTGCACCATTATAAACCCATCATCAACTGTGTTATAAAAATGTGACGCGGAATTTGACGCGTTGACATAAATAAGAATGTTCAATCACATATCTGTCACAATACCTGGTGACAGATTTTCCTTCTCGTTTCCGTTCTATTTTCTTCTCTTTTCTGTGGGTGGACCAGTCTCTTGCGTGAGAGTCAAGCTCGTCCTGCCATCTTTTTCAGGCCTTCCAAGGGGTCGTATGGCATGCGGCAGCCTTACGTGGCCACTGGCCAGTCAGTCCCACTTCAGTTTTCCGACCTTTCTCCATCGTCAACGATACGTTCATTGCAAGTTAAATAAAAGCACAATAAACCCGACCTTAACATTGAGCACCTCAGTCTCCCAGTAATGAGTATCGGCCGTGGATATTAAGAGGGGTCTAGAGCGCGTACTTGTCCATACAAAAAGAAAAAGCTGTTTTCTACCTCCTAATATTATCCGATTTCGGTGTTTTTTTTTTTCATGTATTCAGCTCATTATTTACTAGGCTTATTCGTCTTATTTTTTCCAGTTTGTTTTATCACTGTAATGTTATAAGCATTTAAAACAGCCATATTTTTGCTCTGAAACTATGTCTATTAAAAGTCATCATATTTTAGAAACCAAAAACTTTTTTGAAAATAATAAAACGTATAAGCTTAGATTACATTCTATTCAAGCGATTGACACCAATAACAAAACATTTTGTTACAATTTAGGGGGAAAAAAGAGGTATGCCGCAGAACCTAAATTCTAACAAAAAATATACCTAAAAATCTCACGAGCAGCAATTCTCTCTATCGGGCACATAGGGGGTCGGGGGGAAGGTAAGACTTTACTTCTTTACTTACTTTACTTCACACAGACAAGCAATAGGGATGCTAACGGTTATATCGACACTAGAGATGGGAAAGTAATCAAAATTACTTTTTCTTATTTACTTACGTTATTGAAGTAAAATGGGCATTTCGAATTATTATTAATGTTCAATCAAATACATTCAACATACCTACGTAAGTATTGTGTACTACGTACATATAATTATTATACCAAGTACTATATAATAAAGGCATTTAATGGGCAGGGAGGTGGTAGGTAATGTAAAGAATATACCTATTAGTGGTACCTAACTTACTAGATGCTATTTGTGGTATTACGTTGATCTCCTATTTTTATTTAGGACGCGTAATTTTTGCAATAAAGCCTGTGTTTTGATCTGATCTGGATGTGTTTTGGTTGTTTGGTAGCTGACTTTTTTATCTAAGCTTAGTGGTAAACTTTTTAGGGAATTATAGTTACAGTCATCTAGAACATTAGCCAAATATAATGTAGGTACTAGGGTTTCTGGAACTGGTACTGAATTTAAGAACCGGGATTTTCGGTACTTGACGTCATCAGACCCGGGATTTCTCGGTACTTTCGATACTACCTTAATTTTGTTAACTAATGGTGCAATTATAAGTGAAACAAGAAGTAGTAATGAATATATGAACGATTTAAATAAGTCAAAGAGTTTTACTGATGGTTCTTGATAGTTCAGTGTACTGTACTTCTTTCTGCCACGGAATAATATTCACCCACTAAGAGCTTTGGTGATCGAATGTCAATATCGGTAGTATGGTTTATAGTGCGTTTAAGCAGTGTGTCTATTTTGGTGACGAAAAAATTCAGATGAATAATTGCCAAATTATTATTCTGAATTTTACTTCAAAGTTCTTTCTGCTGCTGTCAAATGATACATGCATAACAATTCATTCCGATGTTGCTGATGAGCTTGTTGTCACTATTCTCAATGGACTCCAGAGTTACTGATACTTACTTGGCTAATTCATCCCAAAGGTCCGAGCAGTAGGTACTCCATGCACGTCTGAACTTGTGCTTGGTACAGAAACACCAAATGTTTGGACGTGAGGTACTGTCGCATCTTTGGAAGAATACCCAGCTTTTTGGCAGCCAAGGAGCCTTATTCTCAATATAGAAGCCAAAGTTGTGGGTTGTTGTCAGGGAATCTTCCAAAAGCACGAGCCGGTTAGTTATTGGAATATCTACATCCCGGAAAAAAAGAAGTCAGGTGGAATGATGTCCTATTTGTGGAGAACATACACGCGTGGGTCTTAGCTGCATTGAACTTGACCTGATTGGTATCGCCCCAATCGGAAACTGCCTGACGGGACAAGTTCAAGTTCATGCGTTCAACTATGGCTTCTCAGAGAGACTGAATTTGTGGTCAACCAGTTCATGCATTGGATATGTAGCTCTGTGCTGTCGTCTGCATACCCAAGTGTCGAGTTTGAGGGGACAGTTGATATGCAGTTACAAATATGCAGTATGCAGTGTGTAGGAATAGCTTTTCTACAGCATCGGACGGATCTGAGACATTACTTAAGCTAGGTAATATATCTTATGCGTGCGCGCTTTAACATGGCTACATTGAGGCCTTAACTATCAGCGAGCTTTACTTCAGTAGTACATTGGATAAAAAAATGTAGTACTCCATGGACTGACACTAAGCATTCGTCCCATCTGTGCAGGTCGAAGGATCTTCAGAAGAAAGGCATACTGACTGCCAATGATAAGACACTAAGGAAGATTGCATTTCATCCGAACCCACTGATTTGTATTGTCACACCTGCCTAGTACCTTTAGAGTTGATATCGAGTGGGATGTAGATAGATACAGATTTCACCAGAATGGTCAGAATTACGAAAGGTGAAGAAACCGCTACTGAGTAGCGGGCTGGATCAGAGAGTAATAATCTGCATCGTTATTTTCATCGTCATAGTCTCATCAAATGTTTTCCTTCGTAAGGGTGGTAGCTTGAAAATTTACAACCAGTGCCAAAGCTTGCAAATGTACAAAATGATCTCAGTGACCGGCAATACGGATTTCACCGAAACCGGTCGACTGGAGATCTTGTAGCGTAAGCCACACACATCTGGAGTTAGACCATCGATAAAAACGGAGAAGCGTTCGCCGTTTTCCTCGACATCTCTGAGGTTTTCGACAGGGTTTATCATGACGACCTTATAAGCAATTTTCCTCATTTGTGTTGTCCACCGGTTTCGTTGCGTGGATATCAGACTTATTTACGGATAAATCAATTCGAGTTATCATTGATGGCTGCTCGTCCAATCGATTGGCAATGAATGCCGGTGTTCTCAAAGGGCCGGTGGTTTGGTCTCTGCAACGCTCTTCCTACTGCACGTCAAGTAAGTACTGAATTTCCTTTTTGGATAATCATCTAAGCTTGATGTGTTTGAGTCTATTGAGAAACGTGCCAAAATGCTCATTAGCAACGAATCCCTAGTTTAAACGAAGCTTCTTAGTTTTGAACATCGGCGCAAAGTTGCTAGTCTATTTCCCTCCTGCCCATGTTTCTATCAGACTGCCAGAGTGGGCACAAAAGTCGAAAGCGTTGATATTCCTAATTATTTTGATTCCACTTTTATTGTGCAAACTGCTAGTCTGTGGAATACGCTTCCTGAATGGGTGTTCCCCAATAGTCACAATACAATCTGAGTGTCTCCAAACCACGAGTGCATCTGTTTCTTCTTGGCAAGCGTGCTCCATCGTAGACCGCATCATCGCCTAACATCAGGCGAGTTGGCGATCAAATGCAAGCCTATAATTAAATCAAATATAAATCTAGCTAAAGGTATACAGTCTAAATCGTCTTCATCGCTAATCGCAAAAACTGCAGATTTTCAGCTTCTTCTTCCACAGGGGTTTTATTTTTCTTGTAGAAAATGTCGATAATTCTAAATTACAGTGCATGTTCGATACAAAGATAGAAACAGACCGACAGTAAAATATTTGTTATAAAAACGAGATTTTATGTCGTCGATACCGAATCCCGAGAGTACCGAAAAAGCCGGGAATCAGTTTTAATGCCTGGTCTTAAATTACGTTTAAAAATACCGGAAAATCCTGGTATTTTGGGTTCCGTGATTTACTGATTCTGAACCCTAATAGGTACCTACAGAGAAGTCTGATAGCTTTTTAAAGAATAATTATCAATATAAAAACCGACTTCATAAAAATTACAGAACTGGACCAAATTGAAATGGGACCACACGGGAAGCACCAGCATTCAAATAAAAAAAGAATGATCAAAATCGGTTTACCCAGTAAAAAGTTCTGAGGTAAGAAACATAAAAATAAAAATAAATTTAATAAAAACAGTCGAATTGATAAACTCCTCCTTTTTGGAAATCGGTTAAAAAAATACAGTCGAACTGATGACCTCCTCATTTTTGGAAGTTGGTTAAAAAATACAGTCGAATTGATAACCTCCTCATTTTTGGAAGTCGGTTGAAAATTAATCACATGACTATCAAAACTTGTACTATTTTAAAATGAAAAAAACACATCAATTTCAGGGACCATTTATTTTCCTAGATCGCGATTTGCCGTGGCTAGGCCGTTAGCCAGGCCAGAGGCCCGTATAGGTGGCTTTACTACGGGTAGTGAGTTTAGATGTGTGCGCGCAAGCACGCACACACCGAAGCTTACGGTGACACACTGCTATAGAATCTGTGACGCGGCTGCGGGGGAACGTTGAGATAGCAATACGTTTGCGAAATACCTACAACGCGAAAACAGTGTTTGCTACAGACTCCTCTTAAGGCGCGCCGGGGCGGGCTTAACGCGGCCCGCGGCGCGTACGTGAGCTCAGACCTCTGATTAATGACGACACTTTATTTTCATTTAGCTACAGAAATTCCTTTCGCACTTACTCGTGTAGTTACCTACAGTAAATAGCAAAACGTTTAGGTATTCAGGGTTGCAGAGAACGATGGTGGCCCAGCGGTAGAATGTGCGGATTACAAACTGACGGCACCCGGTTCAATTTATTTAGTATTAAAAAAAAACAAACGCGGCCTTATTCGCGATAAAAAAAGAAGTATTTAAATTAGTTATGTACAGTTTCGATGCCATCGCTCAAAAACGGTGAAGCAAAACATCGTGAGGAAAATATGTTCAAAAACCTCAAAAGTTCAAAGACATATTGACATTCACCGACGTGCACTGGGCCAGCATGGTGGTTTAGGGTCCATCCTCTCTCACTCTCTCTCTCCTCTGAGAGATGGCCTGTGTCCCAGCACTGGGAACATGATATGCTGACATTGATGATGATGATTCAGTTTTTGTTTGAGCAGAGAGATTTTTATTTTATGGGTCAGGTTTTAGTCTATTGTAAGAATGTTCTGTTCGAGACGTAAATTTCTTACTCTTTTTGAGTTGAAATATTTTAATATGTATAGATAAAAAATAAATATGACAATGAGTCTAGGCATTTTTATTTATAGTGTAGATCCATCGAGCTTTATTACTACGTATAGAGAAGCTACCATAAACAAAGATCATGCTCAATTTTGTTAAGAATATAACCTAAAGTTTGCTTCACCGCCGAAACAATAATTAGTCGTCTAACCAGCCAATATAAACATTCAGCGCTAGAACGCTTATAAGGTATAGTTTTCTCGCGACGAAAAAGTCGTAAGCGCCGCGATTTTTCAAAGCGCTTACGCGTTTCGTTCAACGTTCTGCATCAACCTGTCGTTGCTATAGACTAAACTGCTGACTGACTACAGAAGTGACGTAGTTTTATATTACCTAACAAGCTTCAATTGAATTCGCACTTTGTTTCATAATTTATTATTAGTTGAATTAATTGAACAATAGAAAGTATTATATTATAATATGAATATTTCAGTTAAATTAATTCATTCGTTTAAGTATTTAATATATACCATTGTTTGCTTAATCACACTAATATTATATTTGCGAAAAAGTTTGTGCGTGTGTAAGGTATGTAAGTGTGTTTGTTCCCAGACAACTCGGTAACGGCTGAACAGATTTTGATGAAATTTAGTATGGGGGTAGCTTATACCCTGGATTACCACATAGGCTTTTCAGGGAAAATATACTATTCCTATGGTATAGCAGGGGAAACCTCAGGACACTACTGGTTTTTTATATAGATTACGTCTTGAATTGTAGGTAGCACAATTATACTAGTAATAACCTTTCCAGGTAAGCTAATTATTCAATACAAAATATTTCTTCTTGATTAATGGTATGTCCCTATATTAACTGGTTCAGAGCCATGGAGAGTCTCATTCCTTAAAAAAATGCCTTGTGATTTGATCTAAGATAAAATAAAAGCCGTAAGTATTTTTTGTAATAATATGTTTATTTAGTTACCTTTGAACAGTATAAGTTTAGTTAACTTTTGCCGCTTAGATAAAACATTATTAGTCTGATCAGTTTTAGCTTCATGTTTCAAGCGAATTGTTGTGTACTTGTTTATGATGGCTCGTATCAAATGTGTTCTGTGATTTAAGGTGCTTGGTTGATTAAAAGAATGTTGAAGTAAAGATGTAAATACTTCCTTCTGAACAAAATATTCCAAAGTATTAACTGTAATATAACTAAAATAATATTTAGTAGAGAGATTGGTTCCAACCACTTTGTTTTATAAGTTTTCGTATTACAGTTTCCGTGGCGACACATATTTTATATACGTCTTCTGTAGAGTACGACAAGCCACCCATATCTTTGATAGTTATAAGTTTATGATGTGGCAGCCTTTCTGTTGTACTTAAGCTATCCACACATACTTCGCATTTTAATGACCTTGTCAGAATCCGGGAAATGTAACCAGATATTTATCCGACGATTAACTGGGAACCAGTTAATCGTCCATTGTTCCAGTACTACTGTGACACACTCTTGGCTAAAAAAAACATAACATAATTAATATTAATGACGACTGATATAATATTTTGTTACTTGTCTTGAGCAAAACTATTTTCATGACTGTTACTTACATCTTCACAAGGTACAGCAGACTTCTTCAGAAAACGCCTTCCCGATTTTGTGGTATATTTATCCTCTTCGCGAAAATGAACATAAGCAAGGAACATAATGTAAGTATTATTAGATGGTAACCACGTTTCTTCGTTTCGATTGTTCTGGACAAATGCAATCCATTTTTCTCTATCTACGGCCCAGACGTGGAAACCTTTAAAATTAAAATTATATT
This sequence comes from Agriopis leucophaearia, assembly GCA_949125355.1. Lineage (NCBI taxonomy): Eukaryota > Metazoa > Arthropoda > Insecta > Lepidoptera > Geometridae > Agriopis > Agriopis leucophaearia. The sequence goes on from OX421262.1 coordinate 15,932,052, forward strand.
TTACAAAAGACAATAATTATTTTTCATCATATTTTTTATCTTTTTTTATTAAATCACTAGGCAGTACTTTTCTAAATATGTGTTAGATTATTATATTCCACTATAAAAAAAAAACTTCAACTAATTCTACCTACACTTGTTACAAACACAATGTCACATCTTAATTTTTAGTCTATGACAAATGACGCAACACGGCATCCACGCTACGTCCGAGAATATTTTGTTCGACTTAAATTGTAAAATTTGTAAATGATTATCTAATTACTCACCGATGGAAAGTTATTCCTTTGCACTTCGACGTATTCTTTGAATTATTCGTGCAATATCTTAACACACACGATACCATATTTAATACTTTTGAACTTTTTTCGTTTTAAAACAAACATGACTTAATTGCTCAAGAGCTAGCAAGCAACTAAGTGATGTGCTGCCATATGACTGCAATTGGACGGAACATAGTAGGGATGTGCGCCGTCTCCTCTATACGTAGTAATATAGCTCGATGTGTAGATCTACGTTTGCAACGTTTTTACGTTAATTGACAAGCTCACCAACCAACTCAACTGTTGAGTGAAGATTTGGTATAAAGTCGTAAGTTTTTATCAAGGTATTACAGGCAAAGTCAGATAATATCTTGACAAAGTGGCGTGGTGGTTGCGAACGCATTTGCCCTTTTTTTAATTTTTTTTTTTTTTGTTTTCGAGGGGGAAATCTTCCAAAGATACCCGGCTGCATTGGGGTGCAGCCAGGTTATGTGGGATTGTACCCACTAAAACCCCCCCGGTGACCAGCCTTAGTGCTTGACAAGAGGGCTCCGGGATCTCCAGAGGAACGCACCGGAGCCCTCAGCACTGCGCTATGGCTCCTCCCGAGACAACTGCGTGTTGTCTCAGTCCCTTCACTCTCGACAACGTTGGTCACACAACGTACTTTCCCTGGACACGCTTAAGTGGATGGTCAGAGCCCCAACTTTGACCATCCCGAACCCATAGGTCCCCTTTTAGTAGGCTCTTACTACAGGCAGGGGGGTACCGGTGCCGTATTCTATTGCCCCGGCACCAGGGCTAGAACGCATTTGGCCTAGATCAGGCTTGATGCCTATAGCCGAACTCACCCTGCAGACGACCTTGTCGCTTTTTTTTGCATGTGGACTATTATTTCATTGGTGTCACTATAAAGTTTTTTAGTGTAGTAAATAACCGGCCAAGTGCGAGTCGGACTCGCGCACGAAGGCTTCCGTATCATTATCTATAAAAACGGTAAAAAATCACGTTTGTTGTATGGGAGCCCCCTTAAATATTTATTTTATTCTGTTTTTTAGTATTTGTTGTTATAGCGGCAACAGAAATACATAATCTGTGAAAATTTCAACTGTCTAACTATCACGGTTCATGAGATACGGCATGGTGACGGACGGACAGACGGACAACGGAGCCTTAGTAATAAAATTACCTACCCTATTACCCTAAAAATTAGTAAGAATACCATATACTTACTGTTTTTGCGTTAAGCGGTTGGTTGATAAATTTTTTAATGAAAAATTGAGACATTTAGTCACGAACGCTAATTGTACTAAGGCTTATTTCCCTTGTTTGTCTGATCTGATCAGAGTTTCAAACAAATAATTACAAAAGCTGAATTATATAGTAGCTGCTGTAGAACCTTAGAATAATCGTACGCCTGATGAACTCTCAGGTTCCTTAATTAAATTAAAATGATTATTTGAAGAAATATTCCACAACACTAAGGCCCGTATTCCAAAACTACGCTCAGTCATGAATCTCGACTTAAAACTAGTTTTAAGTCGAGATTTTATTCTAAAACGAAACTTGAGTCAAGATTGTTTGATCGTAGTTCACCTGATTATCGTCATATTCTAAAACGTCACTCAGCTGTTAATCGCCACTCAAGTTCACAGTTGATCTGCAATCACGCAAGTGACGTCTGTATCACGCTTGAGCAGAGATTTTTCCATACTCTTTGGATTTTTCATTGTGTAGTTGGTTGTTATTTACTTTGTACCATGGATATCTTCGAAGATATCGATTATTATGATAATATTTTCCCAGAGAATAGACAGAACTTACATTATCGGTTTTTTTATTTTCAATTATATTTTTAAAACTTTTTATTATTTCTAGCAGGAGACATCTCTCCGGCAAGACGAAGTTCTTTTTTTTTCTAGTCGACATCTTCCTCAAAGGGAATACAATAGAAGAATCTTCCTTTCTGAACTGAAGAGAATATAAATAGGCAGGATAATTTACTATAGAAAATTGTGAAAAAACAAACACAAGACATATCATGTGAAATTTCACAATGACATTGACATTATTAACGTTCCGTAATTTTTCTTAAAATTGTTTGACGAAAAATTCTTTCGAGTAGTTTCTAGGGTTTTAAGCATAAAAAACAAACAAAACTTTGTTATGAAATAGTTTTTAACCAGTAAATAGATAAATACTTCATTATTTCAAATTATAATACTGATTTTCAAATAAATGGAATGTGTGTAACTTTTTAATTATGCGTTAAACGGAACGACATTGTTACACTCAAGTTAAAATGTAAACGAAAACAGACTGATTCATAGACAAAAAGAATATCCGCTTGAGACTCGATTTAAATCTAGATTCAACAGAGTTGAGTTTTAGTGCCGTTTTGGAATAAGACTAATACTTAAGTAACGATTCTAGGCTCAAGTAAAGATCAGGTGATCAGAGATCAAACGATACTTGAGTCTTGTTTTAGAATACGGGCCTAAGTTACAGAAACTTTTGAAATCTTCTGAAATTCGTGAATTCAGTGAAATATTATTCTCGCAGATCTGTTTGTTTATTTTGTTCAATAGGTAAGTATAATTTACTTACAACTCAATTATACTTCTCCATAACTTTTTCAAGTTGAAAGAGTGAAATTCGCACAAATCTTTACTTTGGTGTGTTTTAAAATAATTAGCTTATTTTCTGACTTATAAACATCGAGATATTTACCAAAAATGGCGTTTCAAACATTGCGTCCTAATGCGTTTATTACTTGAAATAAAAGCGGCCAAGTGCAGGTCGGGCTCGCGCACTGAGGGTTCCGTAGCATTCTAAATCCAATATGTTGGACTCCCAAAGATAGCGGATCAGTAATTTTTTATGCACCACCAGGATATGGGTATCAAATTAAAGGGCTTGCTGAGAAGAATACGAAAAATATAAATATTTAGTACATCAAAAATAATGAATAAAAGGATGTTTTTTTTATTTTTTTTATTTAGATATTGTTAAATAAACGAATTTTAAAAAGTAACGTATGGTGACACAGAAAAGAAGACAATATGTTATTTTGTAGCAGTTACAAAATCACTTACTACGAATTTAACCCGAATTTATGATTTTGAATTTTACCCTCTATTTTCCAGTTTCTTTCTCCGTTGAAATAAAATGCATTTGATGTCCATCGTTCTTTGTTTCGCAGTTTAAAAGTAAAAATGTAACGAAATAGCTTGGTAAAAAAGTATCTTCTTGTACCATGAATAACTTATGTTAAAATTAAACCGCCGAGAGCGGCTGAAACTTTGGTCTAGCATATCTAGTTCTAACGTGAATAAATCTCATATAATAAAAACAAATGCGTATATACCAAGCCAGTTTCCATAATAAAATTGTTTTCGTATTTATAATCATTATGGTGAAAGAAAGAAGAAAAACAAAACACTGTTTTAACGCACCACTGTTTTTGTTTTGCTGATCCTGTTAATCTATAGCTATCTATATAATAGGTGTTGTGTCTATGTATGTATACTATGTATGTACGAGTATGTCTGTTCCGTACGGATTATAAAACGGCTAGATCGATGCTAATGAAATTTTCAGGCAAACTTCAGATTAGCCCAACGTGATCCTGTAGATCACCAGACTTTTTTTGGTGTTTTCCGAATAAGAAGAACAAGAATTAAAGTATATCCAGTATAAAAAAAAAATAAAAAAAAACATATTACATTTTAAAAAAAAACATCTAAGTCAAATGAGGTTACTGTCGCTACCAAGGAGGTATATGACGCGGGTGAAACTAGTAATGGTATAAAACGTATCTAATTTAATTAAATGCTAAATTTGATCTCAAATTCAAACTATCCGATAACATTAGGTGCAGACAAGATATTTGATAACGTTACAGACGGGTATCTTACCCAAACCTCGGGAATAATTTCTCGCACCTGTGAAGCCTGTACGAGATGGATCTGAATCTTGAAATTACATTAGGACTTTGACAGTTTGGCAGGTATCTAAGTGTTCTTAGTGCTACCCTTGAAATTCACACTCTCCCTTGATATTTGTACTTACATATCCTATCTACCTATTAAGGCCTAACTTAGGAAACTTAGGAATCATACATCTGTGGAAATAGCATACTGTGTGTTTTACACAAACAAATATGAAAGAAAAACGAATAGGAGCTCGTCTAGTAATAGATAGATAGATAACTCTTTGTTGTTCACACCAAAAATAACATAGGTACATATGACAAAAACAACTTAAAACTAGTGAAATAATTGGCAAAGTAATATATGAAATGGCTTATGAAGAGGTAATAACGGTGATCAAAGTAAAATAGACCAACGTTAAAGGGGATTAAAGTCTCAGAAATGCCACATCCTCTTACAATCTCAGCTATATAAACTGTATAACTATATATAGTCACTACATAGTTATTTAAAAATAAACATGGAATGCAAGGAATGGTCACATGCAGCTTGCACTGGCGGCGCTCTCCAATATATTTGACATAATTGCTTGTCGTTCTAGATTTTCGACAGAATTAGATTTTTGGCTTGATCTCATGTCAACGGACCTCATACAAATGTCATTCTTATTAAGTTGCGTTTATAGTTACTAAAGTCTGTCATCTATATATATAAAAATCAATTGCTGTTCGTTAGTCTCGCTAAAACTCGAGAACGGCTGGGCCGATTTAGCTGATTTTGGTTTTGAAATGTTTGTCGTAGTCCAGGGAGGGTTTAAACGGTGAGTAAACGGCTGGACCGATTTTGATGAAATTTTGTGTTCCTGGAACGGGTCATAGTAGCGAGGCCGAAGGCCGAGCTTACACCCGTGCGAAGCCGGGGCGCGTCGCTAGTATAACATAAATATTTAATTCCTGGCAGCAATTGGCGCTGGGGACATTGCTCTAACAAAAAGGCTAGGAACCATTTTAAGATGGTAGAATGTCATTATTTTCAGATTATAAACAAAACAATGTACTTAGATTTACATTCAGGAATTTATTTTGGAATTGTAAACAAATATTAAAATAATTTAGAATATAATAATTTAATCGAATATCTAAATACAAAATAATATTTGTTATCTGCTGAACGTCGGATCATCATACGACTCACTCGCACTCAAAGAATGCTTCCGTAAAAAGAAAGAGAAAGGAGATGCAAGACACCATTTTGGGAAATGGCATTCACACGGGCACCGCGCGACGTGCAGGTTTCGTGCGAATCAAATTTTTAATTTACATCGAATTTTAACAAGAAGACTTGAAGAAAAATACTATATTTTCCTCGTGGGAACGTTGGAAACAGATTTTCGGCTCGAAACCAACATGAGCACAACATTTTATTTGATTTTTGAGGAACACGTCATGTGACGCCACGCGCGCGAACAAATTTTTTTATTTCCTGGAAATGAAGTACCTACTGATCATGCATCAGGAACGCAGAACTCCAAGAGTGTTCCAGTTTCAAGTGGAGATGATCCTGGGCAAGCCACCGCGCACGCAGGATTTCAACAGATAACCACTTATTATTTTCACTTCATTTTTTCACTTAGTATTTTCCCAATTTTTGATGCAGAGGCACAGTAGTGTGCCACCTTTCCCTTAACTAACCGCCATGATCCTTCTCTGGATTTTAGTTACTTTATAACAATTTGTATTAGGTAATTTAAGTGAGTAAATTGAGCATTGTAACCTCAAATATTTGCATTAGTTTATTTTCCACATTCCCTTGACACAAGATAGGTTCAGTAGACTCATTTAGCTCCCACAAGAGGACCCTTGTACTCCAGGAGTCCTATGGTTCTGGACTGATTCATATCCAGGCAACGTTTTAACCAACATAACTTAATTGTCATGATTTTATAGGGATCATTCCATCACAAACACTTTACATTGCAAATGTACCGTTTGCAATCCCCTTTCTATTTAAACATAAAAATTTAAAACCACACATGACAAGTCATAATTATGTAAATTAATGCCAAAAGGTAATTTAAAAAGAATGGATAGTCCTAAAGTAGTTATAGTTTGTTGTTTTTCGTAAGATTTTCGTACTTAGTGTTAATTAGGTACGCCAGAAAAGGTTTAATTACGTTTATTTTTGATATCTAATAAAGTTTTTAGTGTTTTCTATGTCTAGCGTTTAAATTAAATATTTCTTTACAATCAACGAAAACAAGGCTGTCACAACTTACCTCGATGTCTGTTACAATTACCTCATTATTTGGAGATTTATGACACGGGGAGTTATTTAAGTTTTCGTATTTTTTTCATAGATCCCGATTATTTTCAGTTGTTTTTAATTCTGATTTACATAGTGTATAGAACTAACTACGTTGAGTTACAGATTTTATACCTACACAAGGGATTTTTTTTCTACGAGTTTATGGACTATATTATACTGAGATATGCCAATTATCCCCTACGTATACGTATACGTATTTGTTTTATACATATACGTATACGTATATGTATAAAACAAAGCCCCTAGCTAACTTTCTAGCAGAACAATCGAAAGTAAAAGTCGAAACAACCGAATCACGTAAGTAACACTAGAGTCTCAGACGGGCGAAGGAAACTAAGTACTTTACTCTGGCAAGCTGCAGGAATTCGAAATCGAATTGTATCCGATTCTCTTTCGTTAGTGGACTGTGAGCGTGATGCATCCGAAACAACTTGCGAACCAGCAAAGTTCACTTGTATCATTTGCATAACCCATTTAGTTACTTGTGGTAAGACTGCACTGAGACTTGCTTCATGGAGCAGATCGTCATCATCAGCCAGAAGACGTCCACTGCTGAACATAGGCCTTCCCCGCAGGAGGACGGTTCTATGTTCTACTGTATAAAAAAATAATATGTTCACAGATTTCGCCGCCATCTATTGCCCGATAAAAAAAAACTTTTTGTTCGGTAGAGTATTCATCCAATTTAGTCCCATTGTCACCAAGTCAGGACCTGATGATGGGATCCCAGGGAAATCGAGGGCAACCCTAGAATTTTATAGGCACTTATTACGTTTTTCATATATTTTTGAAGTCGGTTTTTAATGTGATATGATCGTTATGTGATCCACTTGTAGTGAATAAATTTCATTTCATTCACGCAGCAACGGAACAATGGATCGCCATGTTTTTTTTTTTGGTCGAGTTAGTTGAAGTCGAAGAGTGACTAAAGAGTGAACGAAATGAATGAACGAAGAGTGAACGAATGAGAAGAGTGAATGAGTGAACGAAATGAATGAACGAAGAAAAAAAATGAACGAAGAGTGAATATATCATACTTTTTATTTCCGGAAAAATGTATGTTGTACGGTTTTTGAAGGAATTTCTAAGTGGAATCGCGGGATGTAGCTATATAGATAATCTCTATAGATATCTATTTAGGTATATATTCTGCACGAACCCTCCGCTAGTACAGTAAGGTACTCCAATTTTTTTTTTTTACTAGCTGCGTCCCGCGTCGTTATGAAAATCGGTGATGATGATGATAATGAAAACTATCGTATATTAATCCAGGACATAAGTTATTTATATTTCAAATTTCATCCAAATCCATCCAGCCGTTTCTGCGTGATTGAGTAACAAACATCCATCCATTCATCCAAAGTTTCACATATACGATACGTATATGTGATATACGATCGTACTCGTATGATATTAGTGTGATGATCCGCAATCGACTCCACGTTTAAGTTGGTCACTATACGAATAATTATTTTAAGGTTGCCTGGAAGAGATCGCTTATAGCGATAGGCCGCCAATTGTTATGTAATTTTTGGCCAATAAAGTGAAGTGAAGTGAACAATAAAGTTATCTATATCTATTTTTCACAATTCGCGTGCAACTCGTGCAGTGCATGTTAGTGCAGTCTTACCTTTAGTCTGTATCTCGTCAAGCGCACTTGGATTACGCGTTCAAGTTAGATCTACATCATTTCTGTCAAGTTAGCAGAAGAGCAATCTTGTTTGCTTGATTGCTTTCCCACTAACATCAGAATTGAGTACCTAGTGCTAATAACAGACAGACAGTTACATTCCGATTTATTAAATTAATGTGATGATGATTTTAGCATTATACGCCAAGAGGGATTTGCGTAAACTTTATGAGAATAAGGGCAATTGGCTTTGAATGATAGCTAGTATTTCTCTTTTTGTATAGGCCAGGGGTCTTACGCCCAACTCTTAACGTGGGCCCGAATAGGTGCAGTTTGCAGAATCACGCGACCGCAAACCGTATCTTTGCGTGCAAACTGCACCTATTAGGGCCCGTGTTTAGAGTTGGGCGTAAGGCCCCTGGTTGGAGTCAGAATTCGAAACTGTTTGAAGTGATGTTTTCCGTAGTCTAATCGTGGAAGCTACATGGAAATTAATATCCGCTGACGTGATCGTTACCGACAACCGCCAGTTAAACACTTCCGTACAATGTAATCAGAGCACTCTGCTGGCAACTGTTAATATTACCAGATTCGCTAGCTGTACCGAAGACGGAAGTGTTTATAATGCTCTTAAAAAAATTGTTTTTGGATTATATTTTGTCGTGTATCTTCGTAGCCCAATAACATCTAGCGCATATAGATGGAACTTCTCTTTTTTCATACATCGTAGTTAAAGCGATCGAATAAATAAACGCCACTGGTGAAACTCGCACTAGGCCCTGAGATCGATAAAATACCAATCCCTTTTCGAAACTACAAACGAATCATTTGGCTTCTTCAAATAAATCAAATATCCAAGAAGCACTTGGATTCACAAAAATGGCACAAAAATTTCTTTTACATTGGTCCAGCCGGTTTTTAACGAGCACCAATATAGTACGAATAATTTTGTTCGAGCGCTTATATACAAATTTTGAAGTCGTTTATTTCCTAATTTTATTGTTATATATGCAGCTGGATTTTTTGTTCTTAAATTAGTTAATTAATTAATTTAGTTATAGTAAAACCAACAGCTTTTTCACACTAAGATATACTAATACTTCTTTAAATATCATAATCGTACACAACATTGCAACGTTACTCAAAACTTATCTTCGCTTTGACTTACAAACTTAAGCTTACGTTTAAATGGATCGCAGACAACAAATAATCTAAGTAAAGGTATACATCGAATTTGTTTTATCCCTTTTCTCTCAAAGATAAAGCTGGAGAAACAAACTAAGATTGGATTAGTTTTAGTTGACGAAACACTTTGTTGGAAATGCTCGAGGCTATTTAGAAAACTGGGTAAGCCTTTTACCGGAAAAAAGGTGTAATTGGTTTTATATTTTCGGACAAGGATGTATTCGTAAGTATACAGGTTTCACTGTTCTCAAAAATAAAAAGCAAAGGTGAATAAAAAAACAAGTAAGTACCAAAATGCAGTCCAAACAAACGTAACGTAAGCCCTCTTAAAGAAACTCAAACTCGTTGAGAAAACGTTAGATATTTTCCTTGAAAAATATCGAGGAATCTTTGAAACATGTTTCTTGTTTGTTCCCAACAAATTATTTGTTTGCTCCGGAATAAAAGGGTGCTTCTACGGGGATTGTCGCTTAGACGGAAATCCCACTTTAATTTTCTTTACCTAGATCTCTCTAGCTAGCTTTTTTAGGTATACCTCAATCATCTTCATATCCCATCTTTTAGTGAGAGAGATAGGATATATAGGGATTTGCAGATTAAGCAGAAAAACATAGATAAAATCGAGAATGGGTGGTTCGAATATTGCGTCCCAATGTTATTCAAAAATACGTGCCATCGGTCGAAGTCTCAACTAATTACGTTTTTTCATAGCGTGCTTATTATATTAACAACGGTTACTTTAGTAATAAACCAGATATCGCAAAAAAAAATTGAATAGCAAATATATATATACATAGTTCGTAGTCCGTCGTATGTAGATACCTACACACCATATAAGTCGAAGGCTAATAAAACATTATTTAACTCAGAACATAAAATTGTCGACTCATACGATAATCATGTTGACATAATAAATGCTAAACTTTGAGTGAATGAGTGATTGTGAGTGTAGCAGTTTGCTCTTACTCATTTCTGTAACGGCTGTAGGATGCAGATGAAATTCGGTTAGGAAATAGCTTTTATCTTTTGTGATTACCCGAACATATTTTAACTTACTTTTCGTCGCAAAAAATACATATTACCTGAAGGATAACGGGTAAGCTTGCGAGGTGTAGCTAACCAGCAATTCAGTATTTTTGCATCTAGAAACGTCCGAGTATAAAAATTAAATCAGATCTATGTAGAAAAATCACGTCATACCTTAGCATTCATCATTTCAGCCTATCATGTTCCCACTGTTGGGGTTCAGGCATTCTCTCAGAGACAGAGAGGATGGGCCCTAAATTTACCATGCCGGCCCAGTGCATGTTGGTGAATGACATCTAGGTAATGTCTTTGAATTCTTGAGGTTCTTGGACATCCAGGTTTGTTTTCAGATATTTTCCTTACGATGTTTTCCTACACATTTTTTTGAGCGATGGCATCGTAACTGCTTATAATTTAGGCACTTAATAAGTGCAGGGCTGAGGATCAAACCGGGTGCCGTTAGATTATAAAGCGCACACGCTAACGCTCGGCCATGATCGCTTTTAAAATTAACGAACCTTAAATTTTCAGAGCAAAAGAACAAGAGCAGAAGATCGTAGCACGAATGAATTACTTGGCTGAGTTCAATGAACGCCAGCGTCAAGAACGTGCTGCCAGAAGCCACGAGAAGCAGAGCAGAATCAAGCAGAGAGTGCAAGCTGCAGCTGAAATGGAGCTGAGAAGGAAGATCACGATGGTCAGGCAGTGGAGGACGAACGAAAAGAAGAGGTTACTCAGAGTGAAGATGGACAGAGAGGCAAAGCAGAAAAAGAAAGAAGATGATGTAATTTTCTTTTTTTATTAACTGAAGTTAATCACCAAGCACCTGCAGTGTTTGGAATGTCCCCAAAGGTCTTCCCGCCGAGCTTCAACATGAAGCGTTTCAAAAAGGGTGTATATAAAGATCTCTTCGGGCTGGCAAAGCACCATCAACAACGCTAGTGTTGCAGGTGTCCATAGGCGGCGGTTTCTGCTTTGGCGGTTTCAGGGGCATGGCAAGCTTATTTGCCACTCATTTTATACATTAATTAACAACAATATTTCAGGAGTTACTTGTGCCGATCACTTACTAGCGTTAAAAATATTTTAAACTAGCTGCACCCTGCGGTTTCACCCGCCTGGAAAATTGGTGATGATGATGTTGATTAAAAGTAGTCTATGTATTAATCCAGGACATAAGCAATTTATATTCCAAATTTCATCCAAATCCATTCAGCCGTTTCTGCGTTATTGAGTAACAAACATCCATCCATACATCCATCCATACATCCATCCATACATCCATCCAAACTTTCACATATATGATATTAGTGTGATTATGAGTGGGATGAGATGGACTGAAATAAAGATAAATGGCACAAGGGAGACCGGCTAGAGAGCACACGGTACAAGCTGACATAGATAATAAAGAAAACATTTTACAGGCCAACAACAAATGGATTGCAAGAGTCTCTGCTCAAAACCAGAAGATTCAAGAAGAAGCGTTGCTTCTCAAACTCTACTCAGAAGATATGACGGCTGGTGCTCGTAGAAGAACAAAGTTAGTTGAAATTCTACCTTCCAACATACGAGTACTTAAACGGTTTCAGATCTAACCTGATGTTGATGTTCTTGACGGTGATTTTCATCTTGTAGATGGTAGTCAGCCAGGCAAACTCAATAAAGTAGATCATCATCTGCCAGAAGAAGTCCACTGCTGAATATAGGCCTCCCCATTTAACCTCCACACTGAACGACATCCTGCCATCTGCATCCACTGGATGCCCGCGACTCTCAATGTCGTAGGTCCATCTAGTGGGAGGCCTACCTACGCTGCGTCTTCCAGTTTGAGGGCTCCACTCAAGAACCTTTGTCCTTCCCCATCGGTTATCAGTTCTTCGAGCGATGTGGCCTGCCATGGCCACTTCAACTTGCAGATTTTAATAGCTTTGTCGGTGAATATCTACGATCCGGATTTTATCGCGCAAAGCAACTCCGAGCATAGCTCTCTCCATTGCCCGTTGTGTGACTCTGAGTTTCTCCAAAAGGCCAACAGTTAAGGACCACGTCTCAGTACCATATGCCATCACTGGCAACACACACTGGTCAAAGACTTGTCTTTAGGCACTGTGGTACCTTGGACGGGAAGATGTCACGCAATTTCCCGAAATAAAGTAGATTCGCAATAAAGTAGATAACTTCAAAGTGTCTACACGGCTACACTATAAAACGTTCAATAGCCAACATACCTTGGGTAAATGTTTTTTTAAGTTTAACACATGCAGGAGTCAGAGTAACCGGCTTAATCTTACGTAATTCCCGTGTAATATAAATAAAATGTGTGAAAACTACGTCAGTTTCCATAATGCGATCATATAATTGTATTTTTCCATCAGATCTTTTAAATATACAAGGAAGAAATATAATTCGTTGTTGCGGAATAATAGTGAGCTTTTCTATCTTGCAAAAATGGGCTTTTCTCATTTAAGTGAGTTCTTCACGATAGTGGGTCGTTTTTTGTCTACAGGAAAACGGAGATCTATGCTTACAATACAGACTTGGAGCTGCAGCGTATAAGACTGGCCAACTGGAAGCTGATGCACGGTGGCCATGCAAAAGCTGCTATGCTCGTTAAAAAGATGGGTGCGGAGTTCGAAAAGGTAACTTGATTTTAAATCTAAGTAGTTATTATACAGAAGTATCTATTGAATAGGTCCTTAACTGTTGGCCTTTTGGGAAAACTCAGAGTCGCACAACGGGCAATGGAGAGAGCTAATGCTTGGAGTTTCTTGGTGCGATAAAATCAGAAACGTGGATATTCGCCAAAGAACCAGAGTAATCGACATAGCTATTAAAATTTGCGAGTTGTAGTGGCAATGGGCAGGCTACATCGCTCGAAGAACTGATGACCGATGGGGCAGAAAGGTTCTTGAGTAGAGACCACGAACCGGAAGACGCAGCGTAGATGGCACTAGATGAACCGATGACATTGTGAGAGTCGCGGGCATCCAGTGGATGCAGATGGCAGGATGTCGTTCAGTGTGGAGGTTAAAGGGGGAGGCCTATGTTCGGCAGTGGACGTCTTCTGGCTGATGATGATGACCTACTGAATAATCACCAGCTTTTATTTAACGTAACCCTACGGTTTTTAGCGTTCTGCATCCGGTTTTCATTAATGAATTTATGTCAACCTATATCTATTCATAGATCAGAGTAGGTATATATCGCTATCTATTGTTCCCACTGCTGGGATACAGGCATTCTCTCAAAGAGAGACGATAGGCCCTAATCCACCATGCTAGCCCAGTGCATATGGTGAATGTAATACGTCTTTGAAATTTTCAGGTTCTTTGATAAATCGGTTCACTGACGATGTTTTCCTTCACCGTTTTCACGCATCCAGTTTATAACCCTAAAACTGTAAAAAATAACTGGTTACAATAGGTACTAGGAACCTAAAGAACCATGACTTTTATTGTATGACATTATGGGCCATACAAATGAGTATAATATTTTATGACTATATTTATAACTGACTTTCAGAAAAATACGTTCTAATTTGACTGCCTCGGTGGCTCAGTTGGTAGTGATCCTAGTTTCTGTGCTTGGGGGCGTAGGTTCGATTCCCATCTAGGACAAACATTTGTGTGATGAACATTTGTGTTTGTTCTATGTCTGGGTGTTAATATCTATTTAAGTAAAATGTAAGGAAAAATTAATTACGGGCGATCTGAGTTCGAGAAGTGGGGGGGGGGGGGGGGGCGGGGGTTTAAGGGTAAAAAAGTTATTTGAATTTTTCACGGACATATAAATAGATCATATAAAAGTTGTAGATCTTTTTATTACCTACAACTTTGCCATTAAACTTTTTTTCATAGGACTTGTAGTTTTACCGTAAATCGAGATAAACCATTTTTTACCCTTAACCCATGTTCCCGAACTCAGATCGCCCGTAATTTATTTTTCCTTTCATTTTTATCATATTCTCCTCCTTTTCTAATGGGTTTCATCCTACTACTATTTTTTTTGTTTTCAAAAATTATCGACCCTGGTCTAATGTTACAAGATAGCAGATTGTGAAGTGATTTTAATTATTATTATTTTTATAGAATAAGCTAGCTATATCTCGAGAGAGAGATGTGATACTGAATTTTGAAGAAAATATCCCACCTCAAATGGTGGAAAATTAGTAGATAAATCCAGTAGATATACTAAACGTCCCTTATTTTGTAAAATTGGTAATTTGATATTACTGATGATAGATTTATTTTATAACATAATTAACATTCCATCTTCTAAAATAATAGAAATAAAAAAAATAGCTAACTACTAAAATAATCTATTAAACCTATAGGAATTGTTCCCAAAATGCGGGCCCCATTACTACGTTGTAAGGCAATGCTCACCCTTTGAGCAAAGTAGAGGCCGGCATTTTGGTCATATGACATGGTACTGATAAGTTATCAAGTCAACAAAAAAAATCCTTAAATTTAATTTAATTTTAATTAAGTACTTGTTTGCCTATCATGACATTGAGGTGTTAGAGTTGCATCTCCATAACGTTCATAATTCTTTTATCCATAGTCCAAACGTGGAGCTAAAGGCATGAGTCCGGAGTATGCATTGAAGCTGGCTTCTGAAGCGATGACCAACGCGGTGTCCACACAGGGAGATGCACTGATGACACTGGGACAGGCGCGAGCCAGGATGGACCAGGAGACTATTTTGCCTTCACCGCCGATCAAACTGCTTGATGAGGTGAGTCTGTAAGTTACAGGCTGGTAGCTGAGGCGATGACCAACGCGGTGTCCACTCAGAAAGACGCGCTGATGACATTGGGACAGGCGTCAGCCAGAATGGGCCTTATGGAGACTTACTCTGATTGGAGTTGATGTTTCCAAGGCTGTTTGTACGCTGAGACACCTCAGTTCTCCATTAAGGATTATGCTTAATAATGTATCACTTAAACGTTCCTTTAAATAGAAGAGAAGTAATGAAAATATCTACAGATATTTCCATACGTCGTGCAAATTTATACCTGTTAGATCTAACAAGTATTCACAGTAAATTGTCGTATTGTATCGTGTCCCTTTTTACTAAAACATTTATTTAACACCTACAAATTTCCCAAGGAAAAGGTATTTGCACGAATAATGTTCTCATCTCGATTAGGTCCTTAACAAACTCACCTTTCAAAAACTTGCCTTTGATTTGATTTCTTTTTTCAGCAAACAAATTTTATATCTATTTATCGTAAAACATCGGGTTGTGTGTGTTTTTGTTTCTACTTAACTCTGTAATGGCTGAACAGATTTGAATGAAATTGGATGTCTAGCGTTTGCAACACATTCTGGAATGTCTGGATGAACGCTATTCTTCTTCCGTGTTAACACAAAAAATACTTTGCCCTTCAAAAAAATATAAAATTTCCCGTAAAGTAACTGGCAAAACCGTGGTGAATAAAATAAGGATTTCTGTTCTATTGAAACAATTTTCTGTAAAGTACGATATGTATACTTACTAAAGTCGTTCCGTAAAATATTGTAATTTATGTAGGTTCACACTACACGTCTGCCTTATGGGCCTTATTATTTTGACCTCCCTCGGAAATAAACTTCTTTTTCGTCTGAATTTCTTATTTGCAAAGGGTGCGGATTTTACGTGGAATACGATCAGTGCAAATAAAATGCCGTCGTTCTGAAATTTATCTGTTTTTTTTCTTCTATTGTTTCTAAAAGTGCAGCTTTTATTATTTATTTATCGCGAGAATTGATTTATGTGCCTGTATAACACGAGACGCGTTTTTTTTACGAGATGACGGTCAAATAAAAAATAAATTTAAAAAACTTGATTTACTGATTAGTGACTCAGATTAGAAAAGTTTTTATTTGAGACCAAGCATTTTGCTGACCTTGGGGCCTTACGCCCAACTCGATGCAGTTTGTAAAATCGCGCTAACCTTAATACGCCAATATACGGTTTGCGGTCGCGTAAGTTTGCAAACTGCACCTATTCGGGCCCGAGTTTAGAGTTGGGCGTAAGGCCTCAGGGGACTACCACAATCTCAAAAACATTCTTATAATAATCTTACATTGAGCTTTGTCTCGCTCTCTCGGCTCGGCAGAGAGCAAGACAAGAATGTTTTTGAGGTTGTGTTAGCCCACCAGATGTCTGATTGTGCACTCGAGATTATTTTGCTAACACATAGTTAAAACAAACTCTAGCGTACATACAAGAATATGTCCTCAGAATATGTATACCTACTCGCACATAAGTAAATAGCTCAGACAAACGGGTGCGGCAGTTTCGGGCTCGCAGGGAATTTGTCAGAATACTCGTATTATTCTAATACGACGGTAAACGGTTGCAACGTATTCATCCAACGCGTTCTATTGTTTATTGTTCAGGTATTGATTTAGGTACTTGCCGATGTGATAAATGATGGTTTCTATTATTAATGTTTATCTGCTATGGGCTTGAATTCAATTATCGGATTAAAATAACATAACTCTGTATATTCATTGTATTCGAATAGGAGCAATGAATAAGTTATCAAGTATGAACTCGACGATGAACGTATTGGCTCAAAGTGAATAGTAATAATAAGCACGTTAGTAATTAGTAGTACATTACTTTACGCGGGAGTCTCACAAAAAATAATGGAAGTCTTATACCTACCTATAGTTTCCTCTTTAGATCTTACACCCGCCGTCCATTCCATCATCTCCTTTTTAATTGTGTATCTCTCAATAAACTGCAGATTTTTTCATGAAATTCCCGACATACTAGTGTTAGACTAAATACCAACCAGGAGCGCTCGTTCAGTCACTCTTTTGATTTCTCACTAATCTCACATTTATCTACACTTACACATACACTATTCGCAACCACCTCCACAGATGAACACTATACCATATGAACCACTTAAGAGGAATAAGCTTAGTAGCTATACTTATGAAAAACCACTAGGTGGCTGTTCGCCACCAGACTCCGACGGAATACTGACTTTTACTTCTAAGGCAAAACGGCAGGCATTGCACCGTCCTAGCGCCCCCTAGCGGAGCCTTGTTGTACTCCCACTTCCTGCCGTTTTACTCTATACAAGGTTTGTCCAAAGCACTTACTTATAGTTAATCGGATTGGTACTTAATCTGTCAATAACTGTGTGCATGTCTAATCTATTACATTTGTTTTTATACAATCATTAGTGAGATGATTTCGTGGCTAATATTATATTTGTTTATAGTCAAAATGGACGCCATGGTGCATTCTATAACGAATGTAGTCAAAGCTATACTTTTAATAAACATGATCCTACATTCGGCCATCCGACTTAACTAACACGTCCTCGTGTAGGTATGTAAGGCAAATTAATTATTTCATTAAACTAAAGGTAACTTCAAAATTTGGCCATAATTGCACGAGCACAGATTAATAAAATTAATTTAATGTGACAATATATAACATTCTGGTAAGTACATTTTTATCACAAATGTATTATTTATCGTAAAATATATAAGTACATAGAAAGTATGATATTATTACAATCTTCCATTCGTTGTCCAATTAAAGCAAATATTACGTTAAGTAACGTAAAGCTGATGAGTCTGTTTAACTCTGGATAAACTTCTAAAACGGTTCATAATTCCAATCATGACCATGTACAACTCTTTTTATAGCAGTCCGAAGGTACTATCAGCAAGATAAGCCTAGTCTTACATTCGGCCGTCCGACTTAAATAACACGTCCTCGTGTCGCCAAGTGACGTGAAACTGAGGAAACCGTTCAGCTTGGTCTTGTAACATGTTATATTATATACTATCTCCATCAAAGTTTTTCTTTTCATTCCAACATGAGGCCAGACAAATCAAACACTTAGTGACAGACCTGTCTCATTTTGAGCAAAAAAATGAAACAATCCAAAAGTCGTTCGTCCTGATATCCATTATGCCTCTCCCAAAATACATAATGTAACGAAAAAATCGATTCTACCTAGAATGCGACTAAATTTTATAAAAACAAAACAAATAAAATAAACACTCCTCTTAAAAAGACATAAATCACCAAGTTAATGTGAAATCGATTATTTTTTTCAGGATTAGCTTCCATTTCAAAGTCTCAAGCCGCTTCAAGAACTACGTAACATAGACATATATTAAAAAAAAACTAACTCGAGAACGAGTTTTTTTTTTGTTTTGTCACTTTAAAACTGTGTAAACCCCCCACATCCACAAGAGAAACATACTGTTTAACTAATAAAAATAAGAATAAATACTGTTTAACTAATAAAAATAAGAATAAATACTGTTTAACTAATAAAAATAAGCATAAATACTGTTTCACTAATAAGGATATTTTAAAATCGATAAGCTACTCCCAAAACAGGGAGTAAACTTGCATTGGTCAAACTTTATTTAAAATCACTGCAAGACCCAATCAGATATTGGGAAATAAAATAATGTGTTAATGTTAAAATTCAGTATTTAAACCCAAAGTAAGCGAGTGACAAGTGATAGTTCCAGTTTTGCTGGAATTATAGACTTATCTATTGTTTCTGTACTTGGAGTTTTGTTTAAAATAATTCAATCAATTATAAATTACTTAAACAGTACTCAAATACAATTATTTCGATAACTTCAAGAATGCTTTCAGTTTCATCCAGAATATAATTTCATGCGTTCATTTACGAAAAGAAATTAGAGTAATTATCAATCAACTTGACTGACCAAACAATTTATCGACATAAAATGTATTTTATATAAAGAAATATGTAATTTCAATAAAAAAGAACAATGTGTGTTGTTCTCGATATTTAAATGATTTTGTGATGACTATAATGTCATTAATTTGGTATTATAGTCACATTAAGTGAACTTTAATTAACTATATATATATTTTTTAGCTCTAACCAAAGAATTACATAATATAATATATGTTTACACAAGATACAAATCACGAAAACCATACGTAATAATTTAATATCTCAATGGTTTGATAAGATGCAAGGAAATAAATCTTTAATAATGGAAATACATGTTCAATTAAGTACATCAACTGCATTCATAATAATTAATAATAATTTATTTCCTGTAAACACGAATAAGTGTACAATATAACACTGTGGCAATTAAATATTTAGTTGACTTAAGAACGGAAGTTTCATTTCAATCGAAGACGTATTTGGATAATCCAAACAAGTATAACAAATATTGTTTAAGTAGATTAAACGCAACGTGACAAAACGAGAACAAACACTCATATATTATATATGTATATATAAACATGACATAAGCTGATAAAACACTAAACTTTTACTTCGGTTCTTATCTCTGCGAGATAGAAATAGATTACTGTTAAACTCATGACATTCAATAATTGCAATGTAAAAATCCCATATACAACAACCTTATAAAAGCTAAAAGAGATTTATCATCACTTTATTCATTTTGCAACTTGCATAATATAATATTTTTGATGACAGGGTGAGGCTCGAACGATGACAACGTGAGTATACACAAACCATATGCTAACAATCTTGCCTATATCGTTTGCCACCGAAAAGGCCACGATGGATTTAACCCTAGTTCTTGCATTCGTTTGAGAACGGAACTCACTCTAAACATGTTAATATATTTATTCCTAATACGACAACATTATAATCTCATTAAATGAAACCCATGATGAACAAAATATGTCACTTATCCAAAACAATATATAACACCAACGTTTGTACAATAAATTCATCAAAATGTCTCATATGTTATAAAACATTACAATTTATAAATAGATTTATTCCTAATTCAAATCTCATGGATTTATATAGACGAATACAGTACAACACAAAATTTTCGAATGACAATGACAAACCACATGTTATATAAATAAAATTGAAAATTTAATCATAAGCACACGAATTCAATCTATTAAGAAAATTTAACATTTAACACAATTTAACTATTTTAAACACCATGAACGAAAGACTTTATGACGAATGACAACGACTCAAATTGATTTAATCACTAATAAAAATGTTTATAACAATTCATGACTAAGAAATATTATATAACCAACGGCTGAAAAATAGTTTAAAAGGTCAGTCGCTTTTTATTTTTATAACCCGATGAGCAGATTAAAACTAATTTTGCCAAAAACATATAGCTAAATAAACAAAAAAAAATAACCAATGTCAATATATATTTTAACATTCTATTTAAAATACATAATATGACAATTAGGTACACATCCAAATTTAATTAATTAGATTACGATGATCACAAAACCATTACTTATAATTAAGAACTATCTTAGTCAGCAATTAAGCGTTATTATAGATAATTTATTAGAAATCTTTAAATTCTTCAGACTTCAAATTTAACCAATTCAACCATTTAGAATCTCCAAATCAACAATAACTTTTAATCTTACCACAATAAAAATAATTTTAATACCATTAGTCATTTTAATTCTAATATTTCCTTTAAGTCCATATGATTAAAAAACACAAGTCAAGTATTCACATTTAATAACATATTCATATTATGATGTAGGTACAATAAATAGAACCAGTTATCATTATTCAAGTTATAAATAAATAGGATCAATTAGAAACCTTACAGTTTAAGCAAAAAAATTATATTAATACGTAATTACACTAGCATTTGCTAGAGGATTTAATTAACTAGTAATATCAATAATTCAGTAAAATAAATTCATAGTATTTTATCTCTATGACAATTACATTTTTATTGACTAAATATACTATTATACATCTAAGCCTTTGTGATACCATTGTTTAAATGACAATTAAGATTGGGCCTAAAGCAAAATCTTCAATCTTTGATTAGATTTTCACAGTAGTAAATCATGTCCAAAATCGAAAAAAAAAAAAAATACGTTAAACTTCAATATATAAGTAAAGGTCGACCCTGACAAAAACATGGTAGGATAAAATTTTCTCGATAGAAAACCATCACAAAGTTACCTCTAATTTTCAACATTTTTGGTTTGCATTCTGTTTTGGTACATATTGTTGAACAATAAATTATGTAAATATTATCACTCATGTATAACCTAGAGCTGACCCTAGCAATTTTTAAAAATATTGTCTATTCTATAAGCTATGAGAGTAGAAAGCACTTGGCGCTTACAACATTTTTAATCCGCGCAATACGCTGTCTTTCGTCTCGCGTGACACAAGCTTGAAGCATCGGTTTGTTGCACCGATCAGTTACCATCGCTCTGTTGCGACGGTTAGTCCATGTCAGTTCAGACGTCGAGTACGCAAGCTTGGTTTCGCGCGTCGTCGCGCTGCCCGTGTTTGTTATCCGTACATGCGCTGGGTGTGGCGAGATGCGCGGGGGAAATCAGAATTTATCCTGCCATTAGGCCCGCTCTTAAAGAGAAACTGCTAATTTAATTAACTACATAGTTTGAATATAATCGAGTCTCGCAACAGCGAATTCAGAATCACGGAAAAGCGCGCTGAATGTTCCCCACAGTTGTCTCACTCTTACCATTTCAGCTACGAAAAGTTAGAGCGAGAGAAATTGTATTAAATTCGTCACAGTTCACATATCTGACCGCTACAGCCACTGAGCGACCATTAAAGAATATTCCTTGCAATTCTTGTTTACCAACTCATTATTTTATAGATCACTCGAGATAATGATTATTATTAAAGTAAGGTATTTAATTATTTTTTTTTATATATTTAAGTAAACCTTTGCCTTCCAAACAATTGAACTATTTACCTACATAATTACTTCGAGTTATTATTACCAAGCATATTATGAAGAAGCAAAAACAGGGCTATTTGCGATATTTTTAGGTCTAAATTAGGACAATGAAAGATAAAAATAAGAAGAAAAAAAAAACTGCTATTTTAAAGACCAGAATGTTTACTTCAAAAATAGCTAAACTGTTTTACGCTTTGTACCTACTATTAATTGCCATAATTTCACAAACGCATCTCGAAACGGGGTTGGCGTGAGAGAGTTGTATTTAACGCTTGATTTACCTAGCATAATCTACCTAGATGAACCTTTAAAAAACGTAGTGAATATATTTATTATGGTTATTATTGTCTTGTCAAAATATTTTGCACTATAAACAAAACAGCAAAGTTGCGTGCATTGTTCGCCGCAAGTACATTTTACGAGTCTGCAGCCTTAAAGGTTTATTGGTTTGCCATGTCTCTCATTTGCTGGCTACGGTTAAGTAGCCTACTGCAAAATGGATTACAGCTCAGTCTAGATTATTTAGGGGTCTGAAGTGCGTAACAAGTGTTAATAAAACGATTTTGCTTGAAGTGATGGTTACAGATCTGTCAGAATGGTTACTGATCTGTCATGCCTCCCATTATTAGACTACGGTTAAGTACTGATGGTTACAGATCTGTCAGACTGGTTACTGATCTGTCATGCCTCCCAACAGTAGACTACGGCTAAGTACTGATGGTTACAGATCTGTCAGACTGGTTACTGATCTGTCATGCCTCCCATCAGTAGTCTACGTCTAAGTACTACTCTTCTGGATCTACGATTGCTGATTCTACAGGGTCGTCGACTGGCGTAAAAATGAGGTCGCTAGCTGGCATGACTGTGGGACCAGCGGCTACTGCGACTACGAGATCGTTGGCTACTGCGACTGCGTGGCTGTCAGTTTAAAGCTATTGCGCGCCTTCATGATAATGCTGGGCGATCACAGTTTTTCCGGTTGTTTCATACTCTAAATATCCGATATATGCTGCAACATCTTGGAAACAACACACGAATTGTTTTGATCGGATAACTGATAAGATGGTGAACACAGTAAACAGAACACAGAAAAACAGTGACATGCCGTGTATAGATTAACCACGTCCACGCTTACACACCAGCTGCTTTTACTGGTTGATGTCAATAATACCAAAAAAAATATTATAGAATTATTTCAAATAAATCAATAGCTGTTTGTGTTCGTTTTTAGGGTATCTGTAGCCGGACAAGGAACCCTTACAAATTCGCTCCACCCGTCCGTCCGTCTGTCTGTCCATCTGTCCGTCTGTCCGTCCGTCCGTCTGAACCATCTAGAACCTTCAAACTTCCATAATTATTAAGATGAGTGTATGAAACTTTGCATAATGACGGTTGTTATATAGATCTCAATTTTAAGAGCACAAAAAATATATAATATTGCATTTTAGGGGTGACTCTGGTACATGTGAAATGGGGATGAAAATATTATTATTTTTTTCACCCCACCTGCTTGTGTGGAGCATCGATGAAAAGGTCCTATAAAATTAAGGCAAGGTTCGATACATCGCCTTCCTATAAAGCCCACACTTTGCGAAACACGGCCCGCCAAAGCGGCAAACAGTTGGTCCCCCCCCCCCCTCTGCATTTCTAAACTATAAAACACAGAAACCAGAAACTCACAATACAGGCAGGTCACATTCAAAATCTTCCCTCAAAATTATTTCGAACATTGTACGATCCGGCCCCTGAATAACAGCGATAAAACTGTAACAAATTCAAGGCGTTCTAGCCCAAAGGTCACCGACCCCTTTGCAAAACGTACTCAAGAAATAATGTTTACCAATCAGTCTTCTCCATGTTTAAACCATAAAAAGTATATGCCATGTCGGGATGGCACATCTCCGAAACCTAGCCAAGTCCACAGAGCTGCGTTCATTCGAATTTGTGATGCATGTCAACTTCTGAACCATGACCACAACCATGTGGCTCCGGTCACGGAACCCCACCACATGCGTCTCTCGACACGCTCTTGGCCAGGTGTCTTTTTGTTTCAGTTTGTAAAAAAAAAAAAAAAAAAACTAAATCATTGTGGTCAGTTATAAGATTGAAATATTGCAAGGTAACACAAACAATACAAATCAGGGTTGCTTTATGCAAGCCCGAGTAGTTCAGTAGACCCAATTTATTTTTGTTTTGCATTTAGACGATGGTGGTAATTCGAACTATGTGTGATATTCCGTTACTTGATGCAAACAGTGATGCCGCAGTATATGTTATTCAAAGTAACTGGCCTTAAATAGTCCCTGAATTACTAAGCGCATGATGGTTCGAACAGTCCAAATTCTGTACTCGATTCAAAAAAGTGCCAAGTTTCTGGACTAGCTCGATAGAAAAATATTTTCATATTTTAATTTGCGTTTATGGTCAAATAATGTCAGTGATTTGCACTACGCTGTTCCAACTATATCATGTCTGTTTATTAAATTAAACTAATGATTCCTAGATTTTCTCGGGTAACTGGGTCTCAACTATTTACCACAAGCGAAATTATCTATGTATATTGTGAATTCAAACACCGAGTCTTTTGTTATTTAATTTATTCATATTTGCGCTCAGAGTTGCACAATGCAGTGAGTAGCCCGGTCTAGCTAAAGACCAAACAGCGATACCATGCTCTTGTCAGCCCTTATACGAATTGCTACTTACTGATATTACCATAATTTTTTTTCGTATAAAGTGGGTACTTTAAATTACTCAATTATTTTTTTCTAGGCTCATTGTAGGGTAGAAGCAAAAGAGAAAAAAATGTTTTTGCTAGAGAATAAACGTTATTTTACTGCGCATAAAAAGTAATTGCAACTTAATGCGCTTTTGCTCTTCCGAATGTCAACAATATTCGTGATATGGGCGCTGTGTCGTAAGTAGACAAAAGTAACTTACCGATCCCGCTTCTGATTTGTTAGACTAAATACCAACCAGGAGCGCTCGTTCAGTCACTCTTTTGATTTCTCACTAATCTCACATTTATCTACACTTACACATACACTATTCGCAACCACCTCCACAGATGAACACTATACCATATGAACCACTTAAGAGGAATAAGCTTAGTAGCTATACTTATGAAAAACCACTAGGTGGCTGTTCGCCACCAGACTCCGACGGAATACTGACTTTTACTTCTAAGGCAAAACGGCAGGCATTGCACCGTCCTAGCGCCCCCTAGCGGAGCCTTGTTGTACTCCCACTTCCTGCCGTTTTACTCTATACAAGGTTTGTCCAAAGCACTTACTTATAGTTAATCGGATTGGTACTTAATCTGTCAATAACTGTGTGCATGTCTAATCTATTACATTTGTTTTTATACAATCATTAGTGAGATGATTTCGTGGCTAATATTATATTTGTTTATAGTCAAAATGGACGCCATGGTGCATTCTATAACGAATGTAGTCAAAGCTATACTTTTAATAAACATGATCCTACACTAGTTGGTAAAATTATTTTGAATACAATATAAACCACCTTAGAAGTATCTTTCTAAACCGGTTAGCATGGTGCGAGGATCTATTTAACATACAAAAAATGTAACAATATTTTTTACGTCGCTAACAAAAATCTAAAAATTAACGTTAAATAATTATTAGCAAAAAACTGTTTCTTTTTTAAACTCAAAAATAAACAAAAACGCGCAAAAACAACCATTTCCGATTGAGTATGGTACGAGTAAAAAATCATCTCCATTTTCAAACGTTACCTGGCCGTTTTTGTCACTAAAAACTAATCACATATTTAGTGGTTAGCCACAATAAATTCATGAATTACATACATCATCATTAATCACACTTAATACCTTCTGAAATGTTAACCAACGTACCTATATATAGTTTCCAGACCACCCGAACACATCAAAATAAAAGAACTCTACATATTTTACGACTTACCTTATTGATCTGACTGATGATTTTGTAGTTTACATGAGATTTTCTAGTTTTCCGCGATATGTAATTTTTATTTATTTTTATTCAGTAATAGGCATGCGTTTGACCGCCAACTCGCCTGATGTTAAGCGCGATGCGGTCTACGATGGTGCACGCTTGCCTAGAATAAACTAATTAACTCGAGATTTGAAGACACCCAGATTGTAATCATCGGGGACCACCCATTCCGGGAGCGCCATTCCACTGACTAGCAGTTCGAACAACAAAAGTGGAATCAAAACCCTTCGTACGCGTTTTCGGAATATCAACCATGAAGCGGTGTCGATTTTTCGTGCCCGCTCTGTCAGTCCGATAGAAAAATGGGGAGGAGGGAATTAGATCATGCAGATCAGATGCACACTCTCCGAAATTTATGCGATAAAAAACATCCTCATGATGTAATATTATGTTGACAGATGATAGAAGCCGCGGTCACAGAGTTTGCCAGGAGGCGCGTCCATTTACTTCTTCGTGATGTGGAGCGCATGGTCCACTCCAGGGCCGGAAATGTGTTCTTCAAGAACTATCGACCGCACCAAAAGAAGGGGTAATTTATGTACACTATTTTCCCAGTAAAGGACAGTTCCCTTGGGTGACATGGTCAGTTGAGGCGTAAAACGGAAACTGGCTTTCAAATTACCAAAGGTAATTTGACGGTCCAAAGGGTGTAAACGGGACCATATTAATAAGCCTACGCTGTCTGTCTGTCCGTCTGTCCTAACTTTTAACGGCTGTATCTTTTGAACCGTAATAGATATCTAGTGAAATTTTCACAGAATATGTAATATTACTGCGGGTTAACTAAGAAATAATAATAAGGTCAAAAAAATAAAAACTAAAGGGCCCATACAACAAACGTGTTTTTGTATTTGCCCTAGTGTAAAAACGATAATACGTACAAGCGTCAAACTAGGTTTGATTATAGCACACACTCTAAAGTAATAATTTATCTATATAAAAAACTGACTTCATAAAAATGACAGAATTAGATTAAATTGAAATGGGGCCACACGGAAAGCACCAGCTTTCAAATAAAAAAGAATCATGAAAATTGGTTCAGAACATATTTTTGTTATAATATTTATTATAAATACCACAATAAATGGGAAAATCTGTTTACTTACCTATCCCATTTTTAGTGGCCATAATCAAAATTTTTATCTAAATCTATTTCGAAATAGTGACCGCAAAATGAGGGAAGCATATTTTTCAAAAGAAGTATATATTTATCTATCTACACTAATATTATAAAGAGGAAAGATTTGTACCTATTTTTGTATGTTTGTAACGAAATAACTCAAAAACTACTGAACCGATTATAAAAATTCTTTCACTGTTGGGAAGCTACACTATCCCCGGGTGACATAGGCTATAATATATTTTGTAGCGAGGCCGAAGGCCGAGCTTACACCCGTGCAAAGCCGGGGCGGGCGGCTAGTCTATCTATATAAATAAAAATGAATCGCCGAAATGTATGTACAACTTCCGAATGACTGCACCAAAATGGATTGTACTTTTTTTTGTGTTCGTTGTTGTCATGACAAGGTCTGCATAAAAGAAAAAAACTAACAGTTTTTTTGACTATACTACGCAAGGGAAGCCACGGGCAACAGCTAGTTTTATAAAAAAATTTAATGCGTTAGTGTATTGATAATGATGATATTTTTCAAATGGGGACACTAATTTTATATTTAAAAAAATGCGCGAGTGTAATTATAGCGGCGCGCTTGGCGGTGGTCTGCCATCTTGCGGTGTGGTGATGCATTATGATTAGTTGTAGAACTTAGACGAAATACAAATACACCGTTCCGAACCAACCACAGAAAAGAAAAACATTTTTTGATTAAAATGGATCGGCTGTCAAGGTATTTTTGAAAGAAATTTGTTATAGCCACTTGCACCCATATAATTATGTAAACCCATAGCGACTGACGCGGAGTTCGGCGCATTGACATAAATAAGAATGTTCAATCACATATCTGTCACAATACCTGGCGACAGAGTTTCCTTCTCATTTCCGTTCTATTTACTTCTCTTTTTTGTGGCACCAACTCTCACCATGCCCTAACACGGCTCAATCGTCGGTTGCTGACGCCGGTTGCAAGTACGAACCAAATTACTTTGCGCTCTTGATGCAATGTGCTGATTATCAGCAATACGGGTATTTATGGTGCGCTCGTAGATACATATTGCTACTTGAGACCGACAACGGCGTAGAAGGATACAAATCCGTACATATATTATATGTCACAACATACCATTGAGTAAATATATTTGTGTATTGCACCAACTTTTCTTGCAAGTCCATTCTTCTTTATCAGCGGTAAAAGGGCTCCTCGCTGGTCGATCCAGATAGCTTCAGAGCTAGCACGGCAATACGTGGAAGTGCAGAGTGGTTCTATTGCCTTCGGTGACGTCGAGCATATAGCGGCCGAGACAACGACAGACGTAGACATGAAGAGCGCCAAGGACAGGCCACCCACACCTGTGGTGAGATATCAGCATCTATGGTGCTAGCTAATAGTTACATTGAATGGAGTGATAGTTAAATTGTATGGAGTGATAGTTAAATTGTATGGAGAGATAGTTAAATTGTGTGTAGTGATATTTAAATTGTTTGGAGTGATAGTTAAATTGTATGGAGTGATAGTTAAATTGTATGGAGTGATAAGGTTATTCGTATAATGGAGAAAGTTAAATCTTTAGAGTTATAGTTAAATTCGATTGTACGGCACGATAGTTACAACCGTACGAGCTGATTGTGAATCATTATATGAGGTGATAGTTATACTTGTATTGGCCTGTGGTTACTTGATAATTTATTAATAACTTAATAGACGGATTGCAATAATAATTATAAAGTAAAGTGCACGACTAATTTAATACTAATTACTTCATATTTGGTCATTTGCTTGTTTTAGCCGTCTAAAACGAAATTGGCCGAAGTGACATTTTCTGACAGAGTTGAAGACCTTCCAGATCCAGTTGCTTTGGGCGCTTATCTTCCTGAAAGGAAAAATTTGCTGCTGGTAAATTCCATGCACATTATGGCCATATACTTTACACGTTATTAAAGGACAAACTTAGTGAGCCTCTTGAAGGTTTGGCCTCAAACATTTGAATTTAGGCAGCTGAAAGTGCTAAACTAATTAGGCACGTACCTAATCTTGCCTAGCTAATTTGTAGTAGCTAGACACTACAATAGTACTTAATATTATCAACACCATTTATTTATGCTGTTCTTTCCTTTGAAGCTAAGATGCTAGATGATTCCTAAGATTTCCTTTTTCTTCTTAGAGTAGGTAGTTTAATCTGTCTGAAACATAGTTTCCAGTCACGCTGCTATTGAGATATCAAAAGTTTTTTCTATCATTACAGATGGTAAATACAGCAGCCAAACTTATATCACGGTCTGTGAGCTTCAAAGTCCAGAAAGGAATGGACATCAATGTTGGAAAGGTCACACTGCCGCATATGAAACATGCAAGTAAGTATACGGCGAAAGGAGTAGTAGACGCAGTGGTGATGAGATGACAATAGTGATGATGTAATATCCATTGACTGCGACGAGGCGGTGGAAGGACAATTGAAAGTTTTGGTGATGAGATGATGATACTAATGAAGAAAATAAAATTGAATAATATTTATGATGATGATGATGGTGATGATGATATTAATAAAATAATATTACAGTGATGAATATGATGAAGCTGTTATGTCCATGGGCTAAGCTGGTAAGGAGGGCTACCAGATGTAGTGGTGATGTTTATGGTGATGATAATGATCATCATTATCATCAGCCAGAAGACGTTCACTGCTGAACATATGCCTCCCCCTTAGACCTCCACAATGAGCGACAGCTTGTCGTTCATTGCCCTGCCAAACCCATAACCGCGTCTTTATTTTTACAAGCTTAATAACTAGCAATGTTTGTATGTTACGAGTAGTTTGTTTAGGTCAAATCTTGCATGCTGAATTATAACCACTTGCACTTATCCTACGGAGTTGAATTTTTACATGTTGGTTCAGTTCCAATGACGATGCATTTTTATCATCATCATCAGCCAGAAAACTTCCACTGCTGAACATAGGCCTCCCCCTTCAACCTCCATACTGAACGACATCCTGCCATATGCATCCACTGGATGTCCGCGAGTCTCACGATGTCGCCGGTCCATCTACTGGGAGATCTAACTACACTGTGTCTTTCGGTTCGTGGTCTCCACTCAAGAACCTTTTTTCTCCATTTCTTCAAGCGATGTTGCCCATTGCCACTTCAACTTTAAGATTTAATAGCTATGTCGTTGACTCTGGTTCTTTGGTGAATTTATACGTTCCAGATTCTATCGCGCAAAGAAACTCCAAGCATAGCTCTTTCCATTGCCCGTTGTGTGACTCTGAGTTTTTCCAATAGTTTTTCCATATGTCATCACTGGCAACACACACTGGTCAGAGACCCAGTGTCTTTAGTCACTATGGTATCTTGGACAAGAAGTAATTTCCTTAACCGAACATGACAATGGTGTGATATTATTGATTCTAGTGGACTGGGGTGAGGCGGTAGAAGGGCTGGCAGATGCCGTGGTGAATAACCGTGTGCACGCTGACTGCGCGGACGTGCGTCGAACCACTGAGTTCCTCACGCACCGCATCCTGCGCTCACTGCTCCGGGAGATGAAGGATGAGAAGGATCGCAGAGTATGGACTGTCTTTCATAACCAAAACACACAGCGGACGTCAATTCGGCGTCCGTTGAGGCGTTGTCGCGCGAGTTGTGCTACCTTGGTAGATTGATAAGTCTGGTAAAAATCTATTTAGGACGAAATTTGTCGCAACATGCTTTATTTTCTTAATTTTAATACCCATTCAGACGGTCCAGCTATATTATAAACTAATTCCTTGACAGCCATTATAGAAAAACAATTGCTTGCATGTTTGTAAACATGGAGAACATTTAAATTTATATTTTGATTATTTTGGCCATTAAAACAGTTTTGATCTCGAAACAAAATTGTAACAAGTATTTTACGGTCTCCGCTACCTTGTATAATTGTTACCAGATTTATGACTCTGCCCTCGTAATGCACATTGCACACGCCGCATCTATGTAGCGCAAGTATAGCAGGATGCACGTATAATTTTCACCATTTAGATTTATTTGCGTCTACTTCGTAAAATATTGAATTCTCGTGAAATAGGTATATTACGTGAATATATAGAATAATACCACGATACCATTGAATAAATAAATACTACTATATGATATAAATATTTTTAAACATGCATAAGTCTTTATAGTACCTACCTTCGCATTATGGCAAATCGCCAATGATCAAAAATAATATAATAATGTATAAATCCTTAGAGGCACACAATGTGAAGGTAGTAAGGAACACTAACAACGATATAGTAAATAGCAAACAATATGAATTAGGAGCAAAAGGTATGTCTTAAACACTCTTCCAACAGAAACCAACAGTTCTGAACTTGAGAAAGGTAAAAACCTTTTACTCTAGCCTTGATTTTAAAGTTAATTGTCTGATGGAAAACGATAGGGTATTCTATAACCGTATGTATGGCTTTTACGGAAAAAAATATCTTCATAGAAGGTACTTTTATATTTCGGCGATACAGGAGATAAGAGTTCCTTGAAACGTTAGCATGGGATGGATATTGTAGAGAAGTGACATAGGTTCTGTGCATTTCTGCAAATACGAATAAAGGGAGCCACTTGAGCTAATCGCGAAACAGAATTAAGTTAAGCAAGTATTGAAGCTTTAAAAATAAAGTATGTCTCAAATCAGCCAAAGCCGAAAGCCCGTATTCGAACACAGTACAAACCCAAAAAAAAAAAAACTTTGGAGATCGAAAATGCGAACCGGTTTTTTGCGCGTACCTACTACCTACTAAGTTGCGGGTGACAGCTAGTATTCTTAAGGGAATTTAACGTTTTGTGAATTTAACATTTTGCGAAGTTTGGTGTGATAAACCTAAAGGATTTTCATATGTGCATCCTGCTCTCACATGTGCACACTGTGCACCCTTGTTGTATGCTGAACAGGTTACTGGAACAATAACTAGCAAGAACGCATTTATACAAATGTACTGTTAACTACACATTAATTAAGTAGGAAATAAGCATGCAAATATTAGTAGTAAAAGTTGTCAATGAAAAATATATTTTCAGAAAAGCGTGCAACAACCAAACTGGGAGATTCAAGAAAAAGATAAAGACTTCTACATTCCGGGAGAGCTCAAGAAGCTAGATAGGATAGAGATTACTCCTAAAATGAGTGTTGCTGAGGTGGAAACTAGTCCAATACCTAAGAAATAAAACCCAGCACGAAATTGTCACGGATTTATAATTACAATGCTTAGATAGTTATATTCTGAGACTATCATGAACTCCTATATATTTGTTCCCAGGGGCTTATAACATGGAAGGTATGACAGGATTTATGACCAAACTTCACTAAAGCTTCAATACATTTTTTTTTTTTTGAAAAACGATTTTTATTTTTTCTTTTCCCCTTAAATTCTCAACGGGTTATCCATTTGTTTTTTGACTGACAGTTTGTCTGTTATTTCCTGACGGTTTAGCACTTAAATGAAGTTATATGCCTTATTACTCTCATTTATTAGCTTTAGAATTTTATTCCCGCTTGATTTATTTTTATTTTCCATGTGCTACATGAATTTGTGCTCTATCGTTTCGAAATTGTGTTGGTTTTGTAAAAAATGTTTTTTGTTTTTTATATAATAAAGTTGAAAGATGATAAGAAAAGCTTGTTTCTTCTGATTTGACCTTTCCAGTGAGGGTTGTTACCATCTGTTCTACTGTTCGTTCTACCAATAGAACAAGTAGGAAAAATATTTCCCGGTTGTTTTATTTGTGCCAGCTGTTTTATGATTATTTTACCAATAGACCATGTAGAAAAATAACCACATTTTGTTCTACTTGTAAAGCAACACAATAGAAAGGGGTATATCCTCCACATGTATATCCTCGTGGTCATACTGGTATGACAAACTAGTATGACGACGAGGAAACGGCCGTTCAGTGCGAGTGTCGTGGCAGGCACCAATAATATTATAACATTGTTAAAGAACCAGAAACGTATCCGTACCGCTAGGGGGTACGGATACGCAACAACGTTCTTCGCAACTACGTTCGTATCCAAGTAGGGAATATCTTGGTAGGTATAGGAGTACCAGGCGGAAAATTGATACAGCCTTGCTTCTTTCAGCAGCAGTGCTGCCCAAATTTATAATATAATATATAATAGTTAATGTATTTTTATTCTATTAAGTATTATTAATTAAAACGGTACGAAAACATCTTAAAATTTTATCTTATACTTTCACTGGCGTCTCCTGCGCTTGTTTTGGTATATACACTACACAAAAACCTCTACATAAAACATGTTTTGTTTTTGGTCTCATGCAGTTTGTATGAAAAACAAACAATGAACAATGTTTGTGTAGAGCGTAGAAAGTTAGGCAATGTTGTAGAGGTTTTTGTGTATAGTCAGGCTTGGCGCACTCCGCACTTTAGGTATGAAGCTACAAGTAGTCGACTGGTCGGAATTTCCGTGCCCGCTGCCGCACGATAGACAGATATAACGCGACAAGAGTTATGCGAAAGACAGTGAAGCAACTTCTAGTATAATATAGCAGTAGATAGCACTCGGACGTCCTGAATTGGACTTTGTGTTTAAGAGCCGCTACTTATTTAAATGCTTTTGCGGAGTGAACCTTCTGTACTTGTACCATATGTATTCTGTGGTATAGTGCGTTTCACCCATGATACCTACTACCCATTTTCACCAAAGAGTTCCCTTGCCGTAATGTTGGCTGCCCCCTGCCCTTTGCATACACATTACAGGGAAAGTGCAGGATAGCCAACATTACGGCGAGGGAGCTCTTTGATGAAACCAATAAGTACTTGAAACGCACTAAAGTGAGTAGACCACTACAAGCGCCGGAGATGATTTTACACTACACACTTCACGTCAAAACCTAATTAACCTTTTCTGATTGAAAACCAAATTACCATAGGCATGAAAAAAAAAAACATTTGAAAAAGGAAACGTTAAAACGCCAGTGTCAAAATTTCAGTAAAAATGTGACCACTGAAAAAATATCAACACTCATTTTATTCCCCACAAAATATAAAAACAATAACAATAACTACAAAATAAGTTATGCAGCTTCTACACGAGAACAAGACTTTGCTGATGATGAAGGATTTCAACACGAGCACCGGCATCTCTATCAAGGTAGGAAGGCTCTACCTTGGCCCTTACTTTCCTTATATGCAAAGACTGTTCATATTTTGGTTTAGAGTTAGGATAACGGCAAGCAAATTCGTAATGAGATAATCAAATCTAACTGAAATATATGAAACAGATTAGCATTAAACAGGGAATAATGGCGAAAGAAGTAGGAAGAGGAATTGCAGTGGGCTTAATGAGCTGCCAATGATGATGATGAAGCAAATTTTGCTCATTGAGAAATTTCGAAATCGGCAACGTAATTGTTGATGCCTCACAGGTATCCATAAGCTATGGTGACAGCTTAAAAATACTAAAAAGATTTAAAAAAGGGTACCTAACAAAAGATTACCATTTTGAAACCAGGACGTGTCATCCAGCAATCTGGATGTAAAAGAGAAGCGGTCCTCCACCGCGCTTCTCCTCATGAACCCTGTGGCGAGCGGAGACAACGTGACGACCGGACTCAGCTCTGCGCACAGACTGAAGGAGGAGATGCCTTCGCTGGTGCCGTGCTGCGAGGGCAAGGAGTTGCAGGTTCTGTTTTTTGGAGCTGGGGAAAGCATTTTTTTCCATCCATACAATTAATTTTCTCTCTACTGTAGATAGAGCGAGAAAAAGCTATGAAAAACTATTTACCAAGAGATTTTGGTTAACCTCATCTAACTATATTAATTATAGACAGAAACATCTCAATTTCCTTTGCAAAAATATCGATGTAGGTGATCCATGTCACGTGGCCACGGTCACACTGCTCTCCGTAAACATCTGGAGTAAGGAAAACTTTTGCCGTGTCGAAAATCAGGACTGAAACGTTTAGCCATTTAAGTAGTTCCGTGTTTAATTTCCATCATTTTCCCAAAAAAGGTTGGCGCTGGGGATTAGGTAATTTTCTGAAACGTCCATTTGGGTACAGTGCTGTGAGTCGCACAAGCAATAATTGTAATTACCTACTGTTTCTCTCTTCTAGAGCTGAAAGGCGATTTTCATAGCTATTTTCGCTTGACTAATTTTTCCTTTGAGTCGCGAGTAAATTAACCGTGAATAAGTTTAGTGCCAAAAGTCGTTCCATTCCCGTCATTGAATTTACTGGCGTAGACTTATTATATTATAGACCTACTAGCAGCCATTTCTTTGGCATATTTTGTTAAAATTCGTTTAGGTACTTAGTTGAATAGAACTTAGACTATTACTGCGATCAATTTGGTAGTCAAACGCAAGCCTATTCATAAATTAAAATAATAATAATCAGTATGTCAGAGTCATTGGGTATGGACTGTTGACGGGGGCCTCACACCGCTCAAAGGAGAACTGGTGCAAACCATCGGTTCTGAGCATCGAGGATTTGAGCGCCAGTTCTGATGAATGGTTGTGCTTTGCTCAACTGGGACCGCTCTATTATCATGGACATGAATATTGTCGCAAATAAGCCTGATATCGTGGTGGTCGACCGGTCCCAGCGCCGGGAAGTGCTCGTCAACATCACCATCCCAAATGCGCGATATTGATTCGACGACCATTGATCCGATAGTCGTATCGGTAAAAGACTTTATAGCCAAAAGCCCTTACCAACACCATAAGAGGCTCTCGCTAGATGGTTGGTCAGATGCAGAAGACGGTCATCTTTGACACGGCGCACATTGTCAGGAGGTTCCTCACTCTGCAGCCCTGACCACCGGTAAACCTTGGGCCCTGTCCCGCTGCCGGCGGCACCCTAGTAAGTTTTTTATGTTATTTTTTATTTAATGTAAAAAACTTAAAAATTAGGAGTTCAAATAAATATTTGTAATATTTTTTTTTATTCTTTCCTCCGTGAGGAGTTTGGCGTTGCACTCCAGTGCTTTTGTCCGTGTCAGGTATTGAGATAATTTCAAGTTCTAATATATATTGTCTAACAAGTCATAGTCACAGCCAGAGTCAAGCAAAGGCAGTCACGGTCACGTCAAAGTCATGCCCTAGTACCTAAATTGGTGGAGAGTTTACAAGAAGCTTCTTTGGAGTCAACACGAACACTTAATAGATAATAATCTACCATTATTACGCATTAACACTCGAAAATACACACGTTTAGGAATATAATAGAGTTCGCGCAAAACTTTATGAGCCC
This sequence comes from Agriopis leucophaearia, assembly GCA_949125355.1. Taxonomy (NCBI): domain Eukaryota; kingdom Metazoa; phylum Arthropoda; class Insecta; order Lepidoptera; family Geometridae; genus Agriopis; species Agriopis leucophaearia. Next base: position 15,968,487 of record OX421262.1, read on the forward strand.
TCTGAAGTTAGGCCCTAGTGGCTGCGCAGTACGCATTATAGGTATCCGAGGGACGGGACAGGGCGTCGGGGAGGCCTCGGGCCTAACTTCAGAGGGCTCATAAAGTTTTGCGCGAACTCTACCTACAACGAGACGACTGCAGCAGATGATATGTGTTTTTCATGTTGGCGTCAAAAACCCGTCAGAAATATTAATCATAATTTATTTTCACACTCTCGTAGTCAAACAAGCCACCTTTTGTACGCTTGATGTTTATTGGAAGCTTTAACTTAATCCTCATTACTTCATAAATCCCCGTAACTTTTAATCTGAGTAGGTACTTACCTGGTACAACCTACCAGGTTTCATATATAAATACCTGTACTTTCCTATACCCTTTTTATTTATATTACACGGGAATTACTCACGTAAGATTAGCCCTATACCCTATACCCTGTTTTCCTATACCCATTTACTTTGCAATTAAGTAAAATAAAAAAATATAACAGATACATAGGTACTAGTATACATACTCTAAACTGGATATTATGATTCAAAACAAGATGGAGAGAGACTATCATCTCGATGTTCAATACAAAAACACATTTTACCAACAGCCCTTGGCGTGCACTTATGGTTCAACTCTACCAACTTATTGGTCCTGTGGAGTCAAAGATTAACAAAATTTCCAAAAGAGAGAATAGCAGCTTAATTCAGAAACTACGATTGTCGCTCCTTTACATTCAACTCAACATAATAAGTTTTTCGCACTTTCTAACTTTATCCCTGTCAGTTCCAAACGACAGACGATCCAATTTGTTCGATGGCGTGTGATCGACCGTCTGCTAACATGGTTCTTAGTATTCCACACTAGAATTTGCGTGAAGTCTCCATGCATCACGATTCGTGACAACCCATTACGTATTTAGGTAGGCAGGCAGATCACCTCATTACCATTCTGTTTATTCTGCCATCTTTATTCATGAAAAGACTCTGAATGGCATCCCCGATTAAGCTGAATATTTATGCAATCTTGGCTTTTACGAATCTTAGGTGTTTGGTGTTAACGATTTTTCGGAGATAACTCTATTGGTGAACTTTTTGAATTGGCATGATTTTAGGATTTCGGTGTCCATCAACAACCAAAATTCTAATTCAATTTTATTTACTTATATTGATTTAAAACTCCGCCAACGCTTTTGGCAGTGGTGACTGCTGCTGACAGTGGTTAATATCCTCTGTGCTATTTACCATGAGTCCATCGGCAGGACCGACAGCCTGTTTGTCATTTCATTAAGATTAAAATATAAATGTAACCTACCTACTTAGATATATTCCCAACAAAAGTTACGGAATCAAGGGTTGAGGAAAATACGTGCTTATTATTATAAGCAAGCAAATCGTAGGTAGGACATAATCCAGGATACAGCTAGTATTAACTTTATGAAAGCGAAATACTGACTTATTGGCTCATCACGAAATCTCAATCTCGAAAAGAACTTCAGCTACGAAGCTGAATTTCTTCTTTTATCTTTGTTTATTCATTATTTACGCTTGACAGTCTTCCTGACCGCAGATCAATGAAGACCTGGTGCGCTCCGGGCTATCTGCGATCTCCGTGAAGGACGATGGTGTGATACAGTGCCTGAGCATGTCACGCGCCTGCGAGAGGATGCTGGTGCCGCCCGGTCTTGTGAAGGTAGTCTTCGCAAAAATAACGCTCTTGACTGATGTCAAGCGGTTATCAAGGTTTTGTTTCTCTTTGCTAATTCTATTTTGCTATCTGATATACTACTGGCTATTCATCCAAAAATACATGGTTATATACCACAGAAAACATGTTATACGAAAAACAAACAATATTTTTTTTTATTCAAGTTTAACTTAATGTTTTGAACGGCTGTTCACTTTACTCGATGTCGAAGGTTGAAGAAAATACGATGCATTAAATTTATTTTATCTTCAAAAGGTCCAAATATCTGTTAGGTATATTAGTAAGTATGTATTTATTTGTTATTTGCTTAGTGTATATACTTCTGGATTATTTTATTTAAGACTTATTGTAGTTGATTCCTTTCCGTGCACGATTGCTTGAAAGAGATCGCTTTAAGCGATAAGGCCGCCAGTTAAAAGCCTAGATAATAGTCTTGCAATTGACCTAGATAATTGAATAACAGATACTTAATGGTATTTTTTTTATCTAACGTTATACCCAAGTCTTCTAGTGGATTCATAAGCTATACCTCCATGTTTCGCACTGCCTTCTCAATGTAAGTAGGATGACGCTGTGAACTGTTAGTCCTGATTCAAATAGCATACACTAACTAGATAATTTTGTGTTACAGCATCGAAACTCGTTTCGAAGCCTTCATCGACCAGACCTAAAGCGAGTGCCGTACCTTCGGCGGATGACGCCCGATGAACTGGAGACGTTATTTCGAGGCTACGCGGCTGAGTTGCCAACTAGAGGGCATATTCATAGCAACGGTAAGAATATCGAGAGCATTCCTACTATCAACAATCCTTCGTTATAAATCACCGCGACAAAATCATGTTGTCACTTTTGTCACGCTTGAATGTGAGGTCGCATCGCAGGACATGCCACGGTCAGTGATAGCATTCGTAAGTAGGTACAGAGATAGGTTAGGTGGCATTTCCGCTAGGTTTTTACCTTTTTATGTTTCTTTTCAGAAGACAAAGAAGAAGTAACGAAACTGACGCTGCTGCCAGGCGAGACCAGCCAAGCAAAAGATAAGAAAAAGAAAATCAACTTGGATGATGCTGAAGGTATGTTTTAGCAATGTCCTTCAATGACATCTTCAAAGGGCTAGCATTACCAGTACTAATTTCGTACATAATTAAGGTCATACACTGGCTCGAAAAAAAAATCAGAGTGTGCAAGTCGCAGTTGGCTGGACATAATTTAGACTGACAACTAGGTGCCTGTCGGACTGATGGAGTCTAATGCAAGCATTCGCTGAATCCCGATAGTGTGGCTACACTATCGGGATTCAGCGGATGTTCGCATTGTTGCAACCAGTCTATGGCCCAGTAGGTACCTACTTAGTTCGTCAGATAGCAATGTGTTCGGGTCGGGCGAACACGAATGGCTATAGTAATGCTGTCGGTAAACTCAAACGGTTGTGGAAATGGAATTAAATTTTGCACCGTAATTTTACGACGAAACCAAACGAGCAGGACTACAGGTTTAAATATTTCAATCACCCAGCTGGGGCTTGATATGTTGACGGTCGGATTCGGCAGACTAACCAATTTCGAACGTGACAATTACCTATTTTTTTTTGGTTTTGTCTTAATGCCATAGGTGGCAAACAAGCAGACGGGCCGCCTGATGGTAAGCAGTAACCGTCACCTATGGATACCTACTTGTAACACCAGAGCCATCACAAATAGGTACGTATCCGACCCTTTAAGACTCTATAATCTCGCTGAAGAACTGCATGTTGTAGCTTGTGGGCAAGAAGTTCACTGATGACCGAATACGTAGTTATAACGTGACATCCCAGGGCGAACATAAGCGAGAATTGGTAGCCCCAGCAATATCCGATTTTTTAGAGAACAGGGGTCTATAGCGTCCCTACTGCGAGGCATGGTTTTTAATAAACGTGGTCAAGAGGAACTACTTATACAGCTTTTGTCTTATTATATTCAGTGCTACTGCTAGATAGAGAGAGAGACAAACGCAGTTCTGTACCTACGCTGTTCTGTTCTGTGGTTGAGTCCTGATGTAGCTTCACCAGCACTCAGCTATATTCACGTGTCGTGGTATTTATGACGCAACAGTGGACGAAATCGTATGAATATTCGAGACCTTCAATTCGATTCAATTTCAAAAATTGTATGGATTTCGATATGTATGTATTTTACGTATCGAACATTCGTACTTTGACGACTGAGCGGCTATCGGAACAAATTGCACCCCTCCTAACAAAATTAAATGGCGCCTATAAATTCTTCACGACTAGGATACCTACGCGTCAATATGACTCCGGCTTTACTTACATCAGGTATCGGAGTAGCCGCCTTGCACGCCATACCGGAAACCCGTTCCGGCTCGGAAGATGTGCCGGCCGGCATGCGGCTGCACGGTGCGCGGGCGAGGCTCTATACCTCCGTGCTGGCGGGAGCCAAGGCTGGCGATCAGCTCGAGTAAGCAAATCGTAACTAGAATAGGCTCAAAGACTTATTATTTGGTGAGTCCCAAAATTAGCAGGGCGATAAGTGTTGACAGAAACATCGATTTATCGCGTGAGTATTACCTACTCGCACGAGCGCACTGATAGATACGTTGGTATCTTCTAAGTGGTCTGTGATTCTTATTGTTTTTTTATTGCCATAGGTGGCAAACAAGCAGACGGGCCTGATAGTAAGCGATCACCGTCGCCTATGGAAACCTGCAACACCAAGGGCATCACAGATACGTGCATCATTGTGCGAGAGTGCTCTCCTCTGTGTTCCGCCGTTCCTAGTTCATCGATGATTCAATCAAAATCTAAAGAAGACATTACTCATAGAATAACCATCATAAGACCTCGTTTCGGCTTAGTAGTCTATATGCGTAACCCTGTATATATAGACATCTGCTTCCTCATTGTTGATAGATCGTTAATTACGTTTCCCAATTTCTTCCGAGATTACTCTCCTCTCTGTGTTCCGCCGTTCCTAGTTAATCGATGATCCAATCAAGATCTAAAGAAGACATGACACATCACCATCATGAGACCTCAATTCGGCTTAGTACCTACAGTCTATATGCATAACCCTGTATAAAAGCGAAATACTTCATCACGAAATCTCATAAACTACTTGATCAATGAAGCTGAAATTTGGCAGTTGGTCCCATAGTAAAAAGCCGATATTGTTTCCAGCGGGATTTCAACAACGGAAGAGTACGACGCGCGAGTACCGGACGACATTCCCGAAGACGAGGTCCAACTCCACGAAGAGCTGCAGATAATCCTTCCCCCGAGATGCGATGACATATCGGCGGATTCATCCATAACCGCTAACTCCACAGACACATTCACCTAGTCAGCTGAAGACAGATTGCAATAAGTTTATTTTAGAAGTATATGAAGTTGAAAATTAATAAAAAGAGTATTGGCCTTAAAACGCGTAAAAATATTAATAGGCTAGTACGGTTTTCTAAGAAAAAGATTGGCATATTATTCATGTATTTAGACTGGATTGTGAACGATTTAATAAAGTAAATAATTTAGCCTAAGCCCGTTAATGTTGTATTAATTAATATTATAATCATCTCTCAGATCAAATAAATAATTCTAGCAGTTTAAATAACTAAAAAAAAAAAACATGCAAGCGAACATAGTACCTCCTCCTTTTTGGAAGTCGGTAGGTAAAAACACGCTTTGTTGCATTGTCATTGGTCCATGATAAGCACAGATCTACTATCTATAGATTTTCAATGAGCGTGGCTAGCTCAATGCCTCTCGTTTCAACAAGGTGTTGCCACATTAAAATTATTTGCTTTAAGTTAGGGTCATATACCTACTATGACGGGTAGTGAATCTCTTCAATGAGTAATTTTGGAAACTTTGGAAAATCTAAAAAAAAAAAAGATTATTTTGTTTTATATGAACAAAATCACGCACGAGTAAATCGTATACACATATCATACATACATATTTACAAAATTAATTTTTCCCTTTCTGATATTGGATTCGGCATTGAAATGACTGGAACAAATTCTGCTGTTTTCCTGGCACCCAATTTTCACGACCAGTAGCACTGATCCATTTTATTCGTAAGCCAGGATCAGTTGGAAACCTGCAGAACAAATAATTTATGTTAATTGTGGTGGGTAATTTCATTTATAAACTGGCAACATTTATTGTTATTCTTCTAAGTAAATTTTTTGATAAAACTCATAGGAAATACCACAAATCGACCACAAAACGGACTAATTATGAATAAAATATTTACGAATTGATATCCTGAATTTATTTAGGTGATCATTACAAGCTCTATATATGTTTACTTAGGTGTAAAATGATATTTCATAGTTTTTTCTCTCACTGCGGTTCTTGCAGCCCAAAATGATAAAACCAACCATTGTAAATTTTTGTTTTACAATTATTTCTCAGAGGAAACACGCATTTATTACATAAAATCACCAAAAAAATGCAATAAACAATATTCAGACCCGTTTTGTTTGGCATTGAACCGTCAGATTTTGACATTTCAGGTCCAAAAAACAGGCCACGCCGATAAGGACAAAAAAGTCTACTTATATCCTTTTTGTACTTGTGCTAAGCCATATCAATTTGTCTCTTTCACTGAAATATATTGCCGATCTGGTGTGTATATCTGTGATGATAAGTGTGCAAAGTTTCAAATCCGACCGTTTTACAGGGGTTAAAATCACGTTCAAATATTCCGTTACATAGATACATCATACCAAGCTAAAAGTGAAGTCAAAATAGCTTCCAAAACTACGTGGATTCCCAGGATAAAAACACGACTCACGCACTTTTTTAACGAACAATTTTCTTCAGCTGTCTGAAAACCGCCCATTTTAAGCATAGATTAACTTGAGTAATGTTTTTAAGTAAGGCCCTACATACCTAAATTTAGACAGGTGACGTCAGTGGCGAAGCTATCGGAGGGCTAGGCGGTGCCGTGCACCGGAGGCCAGGACTATAACCGGCAAACCTCAAACTGAACTTTAGAAAAAAAAATACCCTTTATACACACAAGTCATGTACTCGTAGTAAGTAGCTTAGAGTACAATAAAGAGCTGATGATAAAGTAGCTATGTACCTAGTATCTATATTTTAACTTGGTAAAACCAAACCCAGTTTAGATGGGGCCCCATTTTTTTTTGCACCAAGGCTTAGGTTACCTAGCTACGCCACTGGGTGGCGTACAATTTTATTGTTATAAGATCCCTACATACTATCGATCTATCTTTTGAGGATCTATCATTACCTACGTTTCCAGGCTTTACTATCAAATGAAACCAGAACATTTTGAGGGTGAATTTATATTGAAATAACCTTTCTACAATATAATACAGCATACTGTTATCGCTCCCACACGAACCCGCAACGTACCATAAGTAAAAACAAACCAAAATTTACATCTCGTGCTAATACTTTCCTAGAAAAATTTAATTGCACTTTATTTATACAAAACCTAACCTCTCGTCATGATTTCCAAACAATTACAAGGCGATTTGCTTAACATAGAATTTAGAAATCAAGCATACACTATAAAGCGTTGTAAAAGTAGTTGAAGGAGCTCCGATTAATGGGGATGGCTTTATGAGAATCTTGTAAGAAATAAAAATAAAAAAACTTTTAAACTGGTTCTAACTCTTCTAACCCCTGTTAAAACTTTCTAGTGGCCAACGGCAATAGAAATTTCGAAAGGAAAAAAACGTCAATTATATTAAAAAAATCATAATCTGGATTCTTTTTCATTTGACACCAGTGGGAATAAATCCAGGTGACATTCACCTGAGAATAGGCAATTTTGATACTTTTACCGATTAGCACGGGAAATGCTTCAGTTAAAAAACATCAAATGTTTCGCATAATCTAAGTTCTATCATTTGACACCAGTTGGAATAAATCCAGGTTTCAGTCACCTGAGAATAAGAAATTTTGAGTACTTTTATCAATTAGAGTATGGAGAATGCTTCAGTTTTTCACTAGCACTATTTTACAAAGCTCGATTTGCAAGCTGAATGTTTTCTCTATAAGAATTGTTTTCTTATATCATAGTAAATCCTTGACCCCATAAGCAATTGACGAAATTGTCTTACGAAACCTCCGGAATACAGTTAGTTTGTCAGATAATTTCTAAGCAACATCAAAACATCAAGAATCCAACATAAACTCAATCATAAATCAGAACATTCAAGAAATAAAAATATACGATTTGTTAGTCTATTTAACATATATTTATATCACAAAGAATAGGTGAGATTTAACAGGAAATAAGAAACAGATTCGCTTTCATATGGACTTAAGACACAAAATAGTGGTTCCAAAAAGTAGACATTATCAGATAGCCGAGTTGAAAAGCCAATCGAATTTTAGCACAGCATTGAAGAATAAGTTAGCTTGCTTTTTTGATTTCTTGCTATTTATTTTTTACAGATTAGCCTTTTCTACACAATTATTCCTAACTTTATGCTTCAATGCTTTCACCTTTAGTTACATTTCTATGATGAGCAATTTAACGCAAAACAAAACAAGGTTTACTTTAGCTAAAACGAGGTCGATTGTTTTTTTAATAACACCATGAGAAGGCTACATATGTTATACTATATCAAGGGCCACACAGCTGTTGTAAACGATTCCGTTTAGGTGATTGCAAAAAGTTGCGCGACCGCAAACTGTATCTCCGCGCGTAAAGGTTCACGTTTGCGTGATTTTCTGCACTGCGCTATTTTGAGCTCGCGTAAAGAGATAGCCGTACGGCCACTGTAATAAGCAAAACATGTGTGTTTTTACTCTATTCTCTTTTCCTTATTGGCTTACCTCACAAATGATACTATAAAAAAATGTTTAAATGTGACCGCCATATTTTATTACGTCTTCTTATATTACTAGGATTAAAAACTGGATCTTAACAAATGTATTACCCGACTAAAGAAGATAGTAACTTGTTTATATATGCCTGTCATATTTTAATGAATCTACATAAATTATTTGGTTTATGCATTCGTTCGTTATACACGGAAAGCCTTTCTATTGACGTTTTCCTTCTACTATTAGACATCTTGATTGATTGTTGGTTTAATTTATTAAAAAAACAATAAATAACATTAGAATAAGCTAGTTGTTTGATCCACTTTAAGCGTATCATGCTTCGATCATATATGTATTTCTGTAGATGCACAATTCCATGCAAAATCGAACAAAATGTTGTCCCCAATACAATTTTAAGACATTTTGAAAAATCTGAAATGAAACAACACATGTGGAAAAAAGTGTATTGAAAAATGAAGCCTAATGAATTACAATAAAGCACAAATTCGTTAGATCGAATGAGAGCGAAACAAGGAATATGCCTTTTTGCCGTTTTTTAGACGGCAACAGTGCATCTACAGGAATATATGATCGAAGGTATCATGTGTCTTTAGTCTTACAAATCAGAAATACATTTGCAATGCCATATAGAAGCGAGTATAGCTTAGCCAAATGATTGTAAAGTAATTATTTTGTGGACCTACATAGTTAAAACAATCATTGCAAAGTTTATTTGTCTATGGACTTCGAACAAATAAACCTACAGTTGATTGATAGAGTTGTTATCTCAAGCAATAGAAGTGTACATTTTAATAACTAAAAAAAATCTACGTATGTTTTTTTTCTTCAGATAAATGGTTGTGGAGAGGGCTGGTAACTGTCAGAGTGGCGCTAGCAAAGCTTTGATGTCGTGAACTGATTAGCGAGCATATTATTTCGCGTTTTATAATAACCATTTACGAAGCTACTACGAAACTGACATTGACAGAATTGACACTATAGACGCAAAACCCATGACTTTGATATGGGAGTTATGTCATTATGACATTTGATATTAAAAAAGCCTTGTAAAAAAGAGGTGCATAACATGCTAAAGCCAACTATAAAAAGTTACTACCGTCCAAACTCTTTTATTCATATTGCTAGGTCCATATACAAAAAAATTGGTGGTCCCAAAATTAGCACTAATTAGAGGCTGACGTGGCAAAACCAATAAGTGACAAACTTAATAGAAATGTGTCTTTATTAAATGAAATTATATACAAAATCGATTATTGAAAAATGCTGGCGTGTATCTGGCTCAACGTATAAGCATTGCCATTCAACGTGGTAATGCCGCCAGCATGCTGGGTACGCTGCCAACTGATAGTGGGTTTGATCATTTGGATTGTCTTTAGACCTTCAACGGTCTATGGACAGGCTAACTGCTTATTTAGTGTTAGTTTTAGCTAGTATTTTGTTTATTTAATAAAGGCACTTGCCCTTTTTTTAATTTTCGCAAACACTGTATCACTAAGTAAACGATTATTGAATATTCCGTTTCCAATAATAATATAATGTTCTCGCGATTAGGTTTTTTTTCATATTATCCTAGTGCAACAAGATATTACAGCAAAACATTGTATACTATTATAGTAAACGCATTATCATCTGATTCGTCGAGCAATAAACGTCATACCATAAGACCTGTAAGTGCGAACGAGACAGATAAAAACACCATAAGACCTTTAAGTGCGAGCAAGATAGATGTAAAATGATGTATAATCTGTAAATTCAAGGGTCCATCTGAAAACCGGCGCTGATAGTCTTGGACTTTCAGCATTAATGCCGAGATGGACCCATTCGACAATAATTTGTGTTTTTCAGTTCTAAGGTGTTTTTGGAGTTTACTCCTTAAGAAACGATTTGAGTTATAAGGCCCGGTACGGAAATTTTATGAGGAGTAAAATCAAGTGTAACACGAAAAGTTGAGGCGTTACGTAGAAAGAGACAAACATATATATCTGTAGGATTGAACGTGTAAAAGAATGAGATGGAATACATGTGTTGCGCGCCTGCGCGCAACACATGTATTCCATCTCATTCTTCTGCTGCCGAGTAAACTCCAATCGTGCGTCGTAGCTGACACACACACACACTTTTTTTTTTATGTATGTCAAATAAATTGATTTTCTTTCTATCTTTTCTATGATCAGACGAAGATGATAATGCGTTTACAGCATAGTAAGCGATTAGAAGAAAGCGTGGAGCGCTCCTTCGTGGATTGGACGAACTAAAATTTGCTAATTAACACCAATTCTCATCACATATTTGTATAAAAATAGTAAGAGATTTCTTCCGCAACAAAAGCGTAAGTCAAAACCACACTAAACTTCTCCAATCTATTTTCGGTCCAAGTTTTCGCTCTGACAGCTGTAAAACGTTAAATGAAAACAGTAAATTCTGATAACTTTTGCTAGGTTTTTGATCGTAAGATTGTAGCTGGTAGCCGATTTACTACAGCGAAATATTGAAGAAAATGTTTCACATTCAGCTTTATTGCAGCTGTCAGACCTAAAAAAACATGGTCTGAGTATTTCACAAACTTTGCCGGCGAAATCTTTGGCAAAAAAAAAATGCGTAATCGTTGCCAAAATGTATATTAGTACGTTTTTTAATAAATGATATTTTGAGTGTAAAAACCTAATAAGTGCCTATAAAATTTGAGGATTGCTCTCGATTTCCCTGGGATCCCATCAGATCCTGACTTGGTGACAATGGGGCCAAATTTGAAGTATGCCCTACCAATTTTTTTTAAATAGGTTAACAGTTGACGGAGAAATCGGTGAACATACATAAAAAATAAATATACAGTGGAACATAGAACCGTCCTCATTTTTTGAAGTCGGTTAAAAAATGCCTCTGCCACGCCAACCTGTCTTCAAAATCAAAGAGAAAGTCACAAGTCACTCAAACATCATCAACATTGTTTAACTGTTTATATGGAATAAAAATCAACATCAAATCGAAAATGTAATAAAAATACTCTTTACTATGTACATACAAGTAAAATTTAATATGTACATCGCTTTTGATTCGTAATTTGTCCGGTTGACTGCTGTATCCAGTACTACTTTGAATTGCTTTACATTTTGTATCATTTGGACGGGACACTTAAGCAAGACATTAATATATTCTCCTCCCACCAATCGTAACAGTTTTATTGTTTTAAGGCTTCATACTTAGTAAATATCTGGGACATTTTCGCACACACGGTCATCTGACCCCTAACAAAGCAAAGCTTGTAATATGGCTGCCAGAAACCGATATACGTACATATATATTTATAAATACATACTTAAATAGATACACCCAGACATAGAACAAACACAAATGTTCATCACATCAATGTTTGGCCTAGGTGAGAATCGAACCCACGCCCCCAAGCAAAGAAGGTAAGTTCACCACCAACTGAGCCACCGGGGCAGTCAATTATTAACTGGCAAGTCGTCTGAAGAGCGATGCGTTACAGAATGACAAGACACGCAAGTTGCTCGCCTGATAGTAAACGCTCGCCTCAATGTCACCTATATATGTTATGCGAACTGCTAGTCTGTGGAATGCGCTGCCTGAATGTGTTCCCCGATAGTTACAATCTGAGCGTCTTCAAATCACGAGTGAATCGGTTCTTCTAGACAAGCGTGCTACATCGTAGACCGCATCATCCCTTAACATCAGGCGAGTTGGTGGTCAAACGCAAGCCCTAAGAAAACCTATAATAGGCTATAGTGCTATTTTTTATTGTCTCATAAAAAAACTGACCAGAAATAGAGCCGGAAACAAAACTATAATGTGTTCAAGATTAAGGAAGATTTAATCATTTTAATGTCTTGCTAGAAAGAGAGCGCATTACGAATGACGTCACTTGTAAGTATGCCATACAAACTTCATACTGACCGTAGGTATACAGTCATCTTGCGAAAAAAGCATAAAGCATCCCTAATCCGAATAAAAACTATAAACGGTTTTATCTCAAGAACTTTATTAGCCAATTTAAATAGTTTCTTCAGTTTTGACCATTTGAATTTCATTTGCCCAGTCCGAAACAATTTTTAAGTCAATGTCTGGAAAACTGAATGTTTGCATATTACTGCACGGCAGAGTTGGTTGACCATTTGAGTTTCCTTTGCCCGGTCCGAAACATTTTTTTAAGTCAATGTCTGGAACACAGTATGTTTGCACATAATATATATATATACTGCACGGAAGTTGAGTAACTAGAAAAGTCCCAATCAGAGCTCGACATTTGTTTAGTATTTTAGTCGGAAAATATTTATCGCACCGCCTGATTGTATAACCGCCAATAAGAGGCCTCCTGCCTACGATTTCTGGAGGCGTAAAAGCTCCGTCAACAATGCTAATAGTCAAGATACAATGTGAATACAAATACTGACATTTATACATAATTGAACCAATATTTTAACTATTTGAGTATAGATTGTATAAATGTACATACAACAGCCAACCAAACAATCAATCATATATTTATACTATAACAGCGCAAGCGTGCAGCTAATAAGATACTATGCGCAAATCTCGCATCCATTCGAGTCTTCGTTGAATTTGATTACAATGCATTACAATCATTTCCTACCTTAATTACAATACATACGGAGGTAATAACCTAAAGTTAAAAAAAAAAACATATCTATACTCTATGTAATTTTAAATAAACATACAAAAATAATCAAAACTTTCGTTACAACAAATTTCTAATTGAATTAAATAATGGAATCGATTAATTTGTGAGACGACAATGTCTTGTTCACTTTATACTCGAATACGAGAGCTACTAATTTTGCTGGCTAGCCAATAGAAACCATTGAATATTATCTACCATTTACGCGAGGCTTTTTGACGAGCCATTCTAATAAGTTAAGCTTTTACGGCCCATTTACAACAGGACATGTCACGAGCCATTCTACTCAGCAGAACCATTTATTGGGATTGTGTAAATAGAGACAATCCGTTACATTGCTGGCTGTCGACTACAGCAATCGACTCGCTTATTAGAATGGCTCGTCAAATGGTCTGGTGTAAATGGGCTTAAAAACTTTGCTTAGTAGAATAGGACGTCAAATAGCCTGGTGTAAATGGGCCATAAAAAATTTGCTTAGTAGAATGGCTCGTCAAATAGCCTGGTGTAAATGGGCCATAAAAACTTTGCTTAGTAGAATGGCTCGTCAAATAGCCTGGTGTAAATGGGCCATAAAAACTTTGCTTAGTAGAATGGCTCGTCAAATAGCCTGGTGTAAATGGGCCATAAAAGCTTTGCTTAGTAGAATGGTTCATCAAATGGTGTAAATGGTCAATTACAAGACTTTTAAACTAAGTTAATTTGTGATTTACATCTTTTTGGCATTATGTACTCACTTACATAGTGATGTGAAGTGCCCTACGCTTCACAAAGTTTGTAAAGAGTTTTAATTTAATTTCTTAGGACGTTTTACAATATTGTTAACTCAGAAAAATTAATTATGTTGGGAATAATTTCTCCCTTACATATGCAATGTTTGGTCACGTTCTCTAGGAAGATACATTTGCTAGTTAAAGCTAGCCTGCTAGCCAGCAGCTAGCGTATCCGAGCGTTATTCTATCTAAACGTTGAGTAGTCCGTAGCGACGCACTATCGACACAGTTTCGCACCTCACTCGAGTTACAATTTCGACACTGGTTCACTTGCTTATCCGACGTCACGGCCGCAACTTACTTACAATATAAATGGCATCGAAATCCTCACCTAGAAGGAAAGAAATATTATATTAGTCGGAGAAAATCTCGTATAAAGTTTATTTCTTAAAAACAACCCATTAACGATACTTTTGACGAAACATATTTGGCAAAAGATACACTTGAAAAACTAGAGCACCTCCTCCCTTTTTTCGTCGTTACAAAATTATGATATAAAAACCGCACTTTCATTTTGAAAAACCCAACAAGTCACATGCAGGGTGCAAATATTTTTATTTCATCCCCACTTTACATGTCGCCATCTTGTATTTATGATGACGTCACCTGATGTTTAAGGATGACCACTGGTTAGAGGCTAGCCATGAAACTACACATCATCAGCCAATTAACTTCTACTGTTGGACAAGGCCTCCCTCATAGAGGGGTGTTGTCATAATCCCCACGCTTGGCAGGCGGCTTGGGGGCATGAAACTACACGCATCCAGAATCTAACACCTCATATATATCAAAATCGTCAGCAGAGCTGATATTTCAATGCTCGGAGACCGATCCTGGCGCATCACGGAGCATCTCGAACTGTTCCATGTGATGCCAGCATCGCAGTTTTATCATCGCACCAACCGCCACCCCCTGAAAGTTCATCCACATATCATACATCGGTGGAAATCGCACCCTGTGCGTTATACGCGTTCTTTTTTGCCTTACAGAATGTGCTCCCATCCTGCGGCTTTTCCGAGTAGCTATAATGTGGGGTTCTTCAAATGGGCTGTTAATAGAGTCTTTAAGTCTTTAATGCCCCTGGTGTTGCAGATATCCATAGGCGACGTGATCGCTTACCGTCAGGCAGCCCGTCTGCTTGTTTGCCACCTATGGCATTAAAAAAATTGATAAATTTATCAATTTGAGGCTACATACCGTGGCGTGGCGTGGCGGCGTCCGCGTGCCGCCTACTCCGCAGCTCATAACTTGTGGTTGCTGGTGAGCCACGTGAGGCCCTCGTACAGCCCGTCCCCGGAGGTGGCACACGAAGGCTGCACGTACCAGTTACGGTCGCGGATTCGCGTCAGCCCCAGTTTTTCTTGAATCTCGTGCGGTTTCATTGCTGAAATTGCAAACATAACAAGTGAATATAATTTTGCGAAAATAGTTTACTAAATACTAAAGGTCTCAAAGCTTGTTTCGCAGTTTCAACAGTTAAAAGACTGACCTAGGCGGAGGTGGAACGACGAGTACGAATCTTTTGAGAAGAATAGCCGCACAACACTAGTCGATAGAAAAAGATGAAGGAAAATGAGGGAACAGAGTCCATTAGGCTCTTAGCGATAAGGCCGCCGATTGTTACACTAGTTTGTTTTGTTTAAAGCTATTTTATCGTGTAATATGTTATTTGTGGTGTGAACAATAAAGAGTTTATCTATCTATCTAACTATCATTGGTCAACCGGGCGAGCTATGCTTTTTATAATGATAAAATGCACATATATCAGGTTTGGACTAGATACATATTGACTGCTATTGACATTCACATACGTAAGGAGCGTTAATATACGTTTAAAATTGCTACATTATTATTATGATTCATAGGTGAATTGTAACTATTGTAAGGTATTAAGTAAATCTCCGTAATTTTACTCATGCATTACTGATTCAGACAGCTGCTTATAATAAAAGCCAGGAATTACGCAGCTGTCTGCGCACTACTTATTAGTTTTTACCATGGGTGCCAGACATACTTTCAGGGAGGTGCATCTGCACCATAAGTCTGAACAAATGAACAAGGTGATGAACAAATTTAGACAGCCTAGACGCCTTAAGTTTTTATTCAAACAGTGACTTAATAAAAAAAACTTAATCTTTTTCTGTGTGTTTTCTTTGCCGTCAGGAGGGTGCAAGGTGCACTTGCTCCCCTTTGCAAGTGCACCTTGGACCCTCCTGCCGGAGCCTATGGCTTTGCCTGATCAGCTGATTAAATTGATTCTAGCAAACTAATTCTTGTTTGAACTAAGTATAATGATATCTCGTATTTTTATGTCGTGGATAAATCTGTGGAACTCTTGCCGCGCCTCATCGATCCCTTATGAGCCCATCTTTAGGTTGCTATTATTAAGGTCATTAGGTTGATAATAGATTACCATCTAGCATGTCCTGTTTTTTTGCAAATATGAATATGATCGCGTCCCGCATTTCTCTGTCTTTGATGATTCTGTGAAGCTCTTGCCGCGCCTCGTCGATCACTTATGAGCCCTAATATTAAAGCCATTAGGTTGATAATAGCTTACCATCTGGCAAGTCCTGTTTGTTCGCAAATATGAGTATGATCGCGTCCCGCATTTCTCTGTCGTTGATGATTCTGTGAAGCTCTTGCCGCGCCTCGTCGATCACTTATGAGCCCTATTATTAAAGCCATTAGGTTGATAATAGCTTACCATCTGGCAAGTCCTGTTTGTTCGCGAATATGAGTATGATCGCATCTCGCATTTCTCTGTCGTTGATGATTCTGTGAAGCTCTTGCCGCGCCTCGTCAATCCGGTCGCGGTCCGCGCAGTCCACGACGAATATTAATCCTTGTGTGCCTGGAATCACATTGTTAAGGATTTAATCTCTACAAGTTCTCGAAGGTAGGCAACGCACCACCACTGCTCTGGGTATTGTAGGTGTCTATAGGCGGCGGTGACCTTTTACCATCTGGTGACACGTCACTTGTTTGTTACGAAAGTCAGAAAATGCCTGACTTGTTCGTCTTCTTGATGTAACCATTGTTTTAGCCGTTAATCAACCATATTTCAATGACAATGACAACATTTTCATTGTGCTCGCCATTGATAAATAAAAATACTAGTCAAATCCTGAAATCGGACAGTCGGAAAGTCAACATAATATATGAAACAGCATTTTTTTTTTGAGTTGGTCTTTGAGTAAAAATTGTTCATAGCAGTTTTTACTAATATTTACACCGGTATACGCACACTAAGACACTTGTAGCAACACCAATAAACTAATAGCCCACATGTCGACTAAAAGCATCGAGACTGATTTAGGCAAGGGTGGCAGATCCACCTTGTTTGTCTAATCTGAGGTGGGAACATACAACCATGCATACATAAATAGATAATAAATAAATAAATATCTGGGACATTTTTGCACACACGGTCATCTGACCCCAAACTAAACTAGATAAAAGTAAACACCGTTTTTTTAGGGCTCTGTACCCAAAGGGGGGGAAGGGGGATTGCCAATGTTCAGCAGTGGACGTCTTATGGCTGATGATCACCCAAAGTGTAAAAAGAGTCTTAAAGGGTTCTTCCCCATACAACACACGTTTTTGAAAAAGTAATTTTGTATTTGCTGTAGTGTACAAACGGTAATACTTACAAGCGTCAAACTTGGCATGATTATTTTACACACTCTAAGTAAAACAACAAATAATAAATATTAGCCAAGTGCAAGTCGGTGACAAATTTCTGTTCACCATCGGTGCTCGTACGATAACCAAAGTCAAGCAATGTCGGGCGCGGTCGGTACTTGGATGGATTTTTTTTATGATACGAGACGAGCGAAGTCGCTCGCCTGATGGCTCTTCACGCTTGCCCATCACAGCTCAACGCCACTCAAAATTTTGAACTTCAACAGTTCAAAACCCTGGATGGCAATGCACTGCGCTCGTCACCCCCGAGATTTAAGATGTCAAATCTTTGTGTGCCCTGTAATTTCACTGCAAACATTGCCCTTCAATCCGGAACACAGTAGTGTTTGCACACTACTGCTTAGCGGTTGAATAACTGGCAAAGGTGTGGTACTTCCCCCAGGCGGACCTCTGCAAAGAGTCCTACCACTACAACAGGCGTGGACCTGTGCGTGATGTTGTCTTTTTGCACAACTTTTTTATTCTTTAGTAGTTAACAATTTATGTAATGGTACGGAACCCTCAGTGCGCCAGCCCGACTCGCACTTGGTCGGTGTTATTTCTGTGCATCGTCAAGTAAAAATGTATTCTCAATTTACCTGTATAATAATGCCTCCACAGCGGCCGTATTTTGTCTTGGCCGCCGACGTCCCACACGTTGAATTTGACGTTTTTGTAAGTAACGGTTTCTACGTTGAAGCCGACCGTCGGTATCGTTGTGACTGACTGACCTAATTTTAACTTATATAAAATAGCTGGCACAAGATGGTTAAGGAAATCGTAAAATTTGATGGTTGCATCGTGTAGAAATGTTTGAGTCGGTAATGTAGCTTGTTTTAAGGTTATTATAACTGAGCGTATAATTTTGACAGAACTTTGCCACCAAAAAAAAATGTTATCATCAGTGAATTCTGTTTATCCTATGTGTTTTACTTTTCCTAGTAGTTAATATAATAAAGAACAACATGCGAATACAAAGAAAAAAGAAACCCCAGTTAAACTTTGGTGTAATTTTTTATGTCAATGCCAAGACCTTTTCTAAATCAATTGCTGCTCAACATTTCAATGTCTTTGGACACTGAAATATTCGTTACTTTTTATATTCTTCTTTCGGGTCAATAATGTAACCAAAATTTGGCCACGGCAATGGCACAATCCGTGGCTTTATTCAGGTCGTCTAGTGTGCAGGTTAAGAGGCACCCGCAGTCTATCAAGTGTGACATTATCTGAGTGTTCAGTGTTCACACCACAAAGACTTCCAATAAAAACATCCGTATGTAACGTTAGATTTTACACACAATAATTATCAATATAAAAAAACCGACTTCATAAAAATGTCAGAACTGGACCTGGACTAACTGGACTGGTATAGAAATACACACGGGAAGCACCAGCTTTCAAATAAAAAATAATCATCAAAATCGGTTCACCCAGTCAACAGTTCTGAAGTAAAAAACATTAAAAAAAACTGTCAAATTGAGGACCTTCTCCTTTTTGGAAGTCGGTTAAAAAATAAGAGACATTTCCAAGTGTTGTCCTGTTATTGCCTCATAGTACTAGCCACAGTCATCCGGAAATATTTTTTTCGATGTTCGCTTGCTAGGTAACTTTTTATTGAAATGTAAAAAATATCCCAAAATATTTGCATTTTTACTCGAATATCCTCACAATGTTTGAGAAAAGTGCTACGGCAACGGAGCTTCAATTTACACGTTTATCCATAGACTCTACTGTTTCCTACCGCTGAAGTTATGTACTCGAATAGGTATATTTGCAAAGGATACTAGTCTTGCCGGCAGCGTCGAGTCCCAGCATCAGTATCCTCATCTCCTTGTTGCCGAAGATCTTCGAGAGAAGCTTCCCCATGGTGCTGAGCTCGCATCAACCGCACAACTGGAATGAAAACAAAAAAAGCAATTAGTTTTGGCTTTGGAACGAAGATATAAGAGTGATTGATAATTAGCTAACAAGCAGCTTATCCTTAAATCATGCTAACAACTTTTGTCACTGAAAAACTGTAAACACTAAAGAAATATTTTTGATACTATCACGGTTCATGAGATACAGCTTGGTGACAGACGGACAGACAGACAGACGGATGGACAGCAGAGCCTTAGTAAAATAGGGTCCCGGTTTACCCTTTGGGTACGGACCCTAAAAACCAACAGACTTTGGTGACGAAGACATAAGTAATACCTAGGAGTAAGTAGATAATGATTCTGATCACTTCATCAGTATTCACACATTTTGTGTAGCAGTAAGTTTGAATTGTTTGTTATTGAAACAACAGATAATCTTAATGAACGCGCCTAACTTAGTTTAACAAGTTGCTTGGCACAACATCCAAATTGGATTAGTAATAGTTTCCAGTCTATGCAACTAGCAAGAAACTTGATGTACAGGAAACAGAATACAAAAAGTACAAGTACAGAAGGATCACTCAGCAAAAGCATTTAAATAAGTAGCGACTCTTACTACCACACAATAAAGTACAACTCGGGACGTGCGAGCGCTAACTACCTACTGCTATATTACCCTAGAAGTTGCCTCTCTGTCTTTCGCATAACTCTTGTCGCGTTATCTCTGTCTATCGCGCAGCGGCGGGCACGGCAAATCCGACCTGTCGACTACTTGTAGATTCATACCTTAAGTGCGGAGTGCGCCAGGCCTGGTACAGGGTTGCACAGAGCGCTGGTACTAAGACGAAATAAAATCATTGTAGGGTGCGTACCCCAGTCTTTGAACGTTGATTGTTAGTATTAGTAAGTTGTAATAAACAGTACACAAAATCCACTGTTTTAAACTATCACGGTTGCTCACTACAGTTATATGATTATTAACGTATATATATATATAACGTATATTTACTGTGAGAAGGGGCCTTACGCCTAACTCTAACCGCGGGCTTGAATACGCGAAGTTTTCAAAATCACGCGAACGGAAATCTTAACGCGCCGATATACAGTTTGGGGCCGCGCATCTTTTCGCAATCACCTAAATTGAATCGCTTATAGCAGGTAGGCATAAGGCCCAAGGTTGTGGTTACATGCACCAGATTCACGGGAAGACATGAACACATCTCAACACAAGAGATCTGCATTTTTCGACTCCATTATTTACATTCAAGATAACAGAGATGGAGAATGTAAAAATCGATTTTCTGAAGCCAAGCAACTGTTCAGGAAATACGATAGTGGCTTTTCACTCAACTTTACAGATAAGTTAATTGCTCTGAACAAGGCACAAGTCGCCAGTGTCGAAACACCTAATATGGCAGTCATCTGCACATTTGACAGCATTCATCATTATCAACCATTTTAGACAATTAAAATGATTGATTGAACGCATGCACCGTCTGTTCCACTTCCGGTGCTCTAACCGTCTCGTCCACAGTTTTCCAGCCGTTTCTTGATAATGATATCTATCAAAGATGCAAGCAATATCGGAATTCCAATGATAAACTGTAAACCAATAGCGAAAGCAATTACAGAGCCAAACGCGATCGTCGCGAAAGTTGCCTCATTAAACTTTATCCCTGTTTTCGTTCATACTCAGAATTGGAGTATCCAACAGTATCTTTTCTTCGATTTAATATTTTCTAGTTGCTGGCAACTTTCTAATTTGCTTTTGCGGTAAGATTGACGGAAAAGCCGTGTTAGGTTTTGTTGTTCTTGGATTTTGCATAAGGACGCAAATTTTTAAGGTAAATAAGGTCATCATAGAAATTGTTTTTTTAAGTATGACCTTTGATGAGTATCTTATATATCTCTCTTATTGATAATTTTTTCTGACATGACTTATAGCATTTTTATGCTATAAGCTATGTTGAGTAATGTGGAATATGTTTATGCGTGATCCACCGTAGGCCGCATCGTGGCTTAACATCAGGCGAGTTGGCGGTGAAGCGCATTGTAATAATAAAATAAAAAAAACATTGTGCGAACTGCTAGTATGTGGAATGCGCTGCCTGAATGCGTGTTCCCCGATAGTTACAATCTGGGTGTCTTCAAGTCAAAAGTGAATCGGTTACTTCTAGGCAAACGTGATCCATCGTAGGCCGCATCATCGCTTAACATCAGGCGAGTTGGCGGCCAAGCGTAAGCCTATCTTACAATAAAAAATAAAATGTTTTTACTAGAACTGCTGGGCAAATTTCGTCCTCATTTCTTTTCTTTTAATTTCTCACGCTCTATTGCTAGCTGGAAGCAGTCAGGACGAAACGCTCATAAGTCGTCCTTGCTACGTTTTCGGGGCCTTCCTGGGAGTCTACGCTGTACAGCCGTCTTCAAGCATCCAGTGAATGAGGACTTTTGTCCGTCTTTTCGGGTGTATTCGACAGAGGTGACCCGCCCAATCCCACTTTAGCCTAGTAGTCTTCTTACCTACATCCATCGTAAACCGCGTCATCGCTTAACATCAGGCGAATTAGCGGTCAAACGCAAGCTTATTTATGCATTAAAAAAAATATGTAGCGTAGGATGCCCTGAGAACGTTGGGGTGATGATATAAGTAAGACAGTGCAAGAAGCTGGCAGTGACTGGAAGAAAAAAGCCGAAGATCGGGCTGTGGGCGATCCTTTGGAGAGGCCTATGTCCAGCAGTGGACTAGTATATGCTGATTATGACATTGATGCTACGTCCATATACCATTAACTCAGAATTTTATTCAGTTCTTAAACCACTAAGATTTTTCATAGCCAGCCAGAGTGCTCAAAGCTTTTTATCCATCATCGTTTCAAGTTATCGGATCGCTGATCCGAGTGCTTTAAAGCAATCGGCTCGAAATCGATGGGCTATCATCAATCAGTTCAACCTGCCGCTTATCGGAAATCATCCGTCAGGAATCTGTACAGTCTTGATGTTATTGGACACATGGAGTTAGGAAAATTGCATTGTTTTTAAATCCTTTGCCTTAGTTGCAATAAGTTGTGGAACACACATCTTTTTCACTGAATTTAACGCAGACTCTATAATATATTGTTTTTTCTATAAACTACCATGTATCAGAACATGCGATTTATGTATGAACAGTAGGTCTCCGGTTTGTTTCCTGGGGCCTTACGCCCAACTCTAACCACGGGCACGAATACGCGCAGTTTGCATAATCACGCGACCTCAAACCGTATGTCGGCGCGTTAAAGTTCGCGTTCGCGTGATTTTGTAAACTGCGCGTATTCGAGCCCGCGGTTGGAGATGGGCGTAAGGCACCTGGTCGGGCAGATGTTTGATCATGAATTTACATATATCTGCTCCGGGTCTGGGTCTGGGTTAGCTGTACTTGTCTTTGTATGTATTCCATAGCATCCACAGGCACAGGAAATCTTAATGTGGAGCTGTGAGTCTATGTAGTAACGCTATATATACATCTATTTAATCTACAACCAAAAATTATTATGAAAGTACGTGTAAGAAGTCGCGGGCAACAGCTAGTATACCATATCATACGAATTTGCAAACAACCTTCACCAGCCAACCTACAAAAAAAAAACACCAAATCGCATTTCGCACAATTTCAATCCTACACAGTTTACATTTATTACCATTAAGCAGGTTCTCGGAACCACTAAACAGCCAAACAGCCCTACTCGGCAAGTAGATAACGACTGATGTCGGTAGAACAAGGAAACCCGTCATTAGTACAGCTTCCCACTACATGCACCTACACCGAGACTCGCTTATCAATGCCCCAGTTACTGAGTGGGCTAAATCTAGTTTAAGGGACCCTTTACTGCGAAATCTAGTATGGGAGTTGTGAATGCTCTATTAGGCAACGAAACTTATAAGGCACGCCGGTCATGATTAGATGGTCGAGGCAGATCGCAGGTCATAGAAGAAATTGGGGGAGACTTACCATAGATGTAGTACAGAACTAAATGAAGAGTCAAAAAGAAAATCACGTCGAAATTAGTCAATTTTAATATAGCAGGTTTAACGGCTACTTTTTTTACATATATTTCGGGAGTCTGCATCGGATCTGCATGTCCTCATTCCCTCCTGCTCATTCTCGGCTCATTCTCTATGGGACGGCTAGGACAAGCATAAAAGTGCGACACTGTTTCATGGATGATATTACGAAAACCCATGTTTATTGATTCCGCTTTCATTGTGCGAATCGCTACTGTTGAATGAACTGCGTGAATGGGTGTTCCCCGATAGTTACTACCTGCAGGCCTAGCACGGGTCGTAGGCAAATTGTCTTTCATCACACTCCATCTATATAGTCTATATTACATCAATGAAGTTTATGTTTAATGGGCGTAGGAAGGCAGAAGAAAAATAGGCCAAAGGAAGGATTTAAAATGTGAACGTAAATATCAATTAAAAGCTTTAAGCTAATATGAAGTGCCACAGATCATAGTATTCAGTCAAAATAGGTGCTTTCAATAAACAGTTCGTGTCTTAACACAATAAGGTGAATTAGTAATGAGTCCGACTAATTATGAAAGTTGCCTTGAACAAACGTTTGAATGACAATGCATAATTTATTCCCCAAAGCCATGAACAATTCGACTGAAGTTTCTTTTGAGTGTTCAATTAGATAATAATTAGTAGGCCGAGTCGTGGGTTAGTAGCATGAAACGTCAATTCTACGTTTGTGAGACGTCTTCACGATGGTTAAACGTTACAAACACTGACTAACCTTATTTTGTTGATCTTTCTAGATATTAATTAAAAATAAAAACGTTTTAAAAACAATATTTTAGGCGTCCGCCATATTGAATTTAGTGCGACGTCATTTTATTTTTCGTATTCTTCTCAGCAAACCCTTTAATTTTATACTTACCCAATTCATGGCGGTGCATAAAAAATAATTGATCCGCCATCTTTGGGAGTCCGCCATATTGGATTTAGATGACGTCACTTAGCTTGGAATTGACATGCAAACTAAACGTGTGTGTGTTTCAACTCAATCGGTTTGAGAAAACATTTTAAAATTCAGTTGCAAGATTTGACCAAAATTAACAAGGCAATATAAAAACTTGCAATAAAAATACTGCAAGCGGCTGGATTCAAACGCAATAATTCGGCTAAGCATCCCCGTTGCTTTACCCAACTAACCTAAGGTGTTCTCTAGTCAAACCCTAAACCAAGAAAATAGTTTTGAAACATAACTAAATCATCATGATTCATAGCCCTATTAGTAAACAATTTCTAACCGCTCAGATGACTTCGAACATGATTATATTCTTCTACAAGGTTACACCGAACGGAAGTACTAAACGGAAAGGTCACTTTACTCATCATTACGAACAACTTTTACTATGAAACCAAACTAGAACACGCAATAATTATCAATATAAAAAAACCGACTTTACAAAAATGACAAAACTGAACCAAATTGAAATGGGTCCACCACACGGGAAGCACCAGCTTTCAAATAAAAAAAGAACCATCAAAATCAGTTCCACCCAGTCGAAAGTTCTGAGGTAACAAACATTAAAAAAACAGTCATATTGAGAACCTCCTGCTTTTTTGGTAGTCAGTTAAAAAACAGCTGTTCTAGTTTAGTGTAGATACTGTAGATTTTAGAGTTAAGCCCCATGGTAATGTTGACCACAATGACGAGTACAATGACCTCCATTCTTAGTACCATCGATCTGCGTAACCCTGTAGATAAGTTCTATGCATATGATATTTAGCTGAATGACCGAATTATCTGCTTTTACGAGTGCTACAGCTGCAAAGAGAAATGTCGAAATGGAGCAAAACCAGCACATTTGGGTGGAATTCGAACTGATAATATCATATCCGAAAAATACTCGTTTACGCGCAGTACAACGACGTGCTTATCATAACAAAAGGTCAATTCTACTTGCTTGGTGAATACACAGAATATCTACCTGAAAGGTAGATATTCTATACAGATAGTAGAGATTCAGATATTCAGATAGTAGATATTCTCTGAGGTGACCCACGTGAGGCATAATCAGTCCTTTATAAAGCTTTATTAATAAGATATCGCGAGTTCGCCTCCTTTGCGTCTGTGCCCTGTCTTAAGTTGAATCAATGCTCCAACTTAGTTCATTTCGAGCTCCATCGTCATGGCAGTAGCACGTCAGATGTCAATACAAAACTGACAAATTCTTCGATGGAAAATACTCTCGTGACATCATAATATATGTACTTACAAACGGCACGCTGATATTTTTTTACACAATTTGACGCGCTCGCGAAATCTACAATGATAAAAGTCTCTGGCCATAATAATATTAGTTTTTTTTTTTAATCTAGTTGGTTGTCTTCAGCCTACGTAGGAAGGCAAAAGTCCTGGAGCAAGATGGTAAAAATAACTCCGGTATTACAAAAAAAACACAATGAAGAGATTCTGCTGGCATTTGGAATCTGAAACTGGATGGATCGAAAAAACGACACTTTCGCAAACATGGTTCTGTGACCAAAAATAGCTACAATCAATACAACCAAACCAAGTCATGTGGTGCTTTATAAGCCCACACGGCTCAATCATCGGAGTCTCTATTGACACAAACCAGAATAGGACAATAAAGACGGACAATTCCTAACACGCGAAAAAAGGGATGTACTCGTACAATTGAATTTAAGTATTACGAACATACCCGACCAGGGCTATCTCAATCGCACATTATCAAAATAAATATAAGATGGAAAAGCATAGAGTATGATTTTTTTTAAACCTATTGAGCATTTCATTGAGCGTTCTTTAAAATAACATTGCAAATTTCCATCATCATGAAATATTTATTATATTTTAAATGGGAAACAAACAGCTGCTAATCAACACAGTAGATAATGAGATAAATAATTACAGAAACACCGAAAAAAAGTGTTCACTAATACAAACTTAAATAGCCCCGTTGCAACACCAACTTGGGATACATTTCTTGGGATTAGGATAGAGATATGTTTACGATTACAATACGATTCATCTCTCATTATATTAATGAGAGATAAATAGTATTCCAAAATCAAACATTTGGAATCATCTTTACGTTTTTTTTTACTGCGATCTGGCTTTGAATGCTTTCGCTTTACTTCACATTATCCTACTTATCGTGTAATGAGCGTATTTCTTGTCTTACTGTAATTAGTGGTTATCTTCAAGAGTTGTCCGTACGCCTCTTGTTAGTCTGTGTAAAAATCTATAGGTATGCCTACGTACATTTCTACGTGTTTGTTCGATAAACATAGTACCTGAGCCTTAACGGCGTGCCACAGGGTCGTAAACGTGGAAACGGAGGTATGTCAGGCAGTCTGAACACGGAGCCCTAAATTGGGTCGGTCTCGGGCTTCGGCACCGGCACATCCTAATGTCACAGTAACGGTAGAAGGTATGATTAAACAATGAACGCGTATCGAGACAGGGCTGACTAAATGGATATGGCGGAAAACGCGCCTTGAATGGTTGAAGGACTTTAGGTGACGAACGGAAACACAATTATAATTTAATCTATAGGGTTATACGAAACGGTTGTACTAAGCCCAAAGGATGTTTTTCAAGCTTTGCTTAGTTTGAGGTCAGATGACCGTATGTGCAAAAATGTCCCGAATATTTATTTATTACTAGATGCGCCCGCGGTTTCACCCGGGTGATGATGAAAAATACTTTACGACCTATTCTCATACCTACTTACCAAATATATTTAAAAAAATCATAAAAATCGGTCGAGCTTTTTCGGAGGAGTGCACCACAACAACCGTGACATGAGATTTTTATATATAAATAGATTTACGAGTATGTATTTATGGTGGTTCTGGAAAGGGAATTGGGTATTAAGTGAGGCTGCTGACAGATTTTTAACTTGAGGGCGGTATCTAGCCAGCCGAGCACAAGCATGTGGCCTATCACCATGATATGGTTACCTCACGCTGTAAGCTACTATACCGGCAGCTCAAGTTCATTGTTGGGTTTTGAACCCACGCCCTTGCAATTTAGGGTTCGAATTTTCCATCCACAGAGCTAACACCGCAAACTCATTGTAATTATCATTATATTATCAACTTTTACGATAAGAATAAGGAAAGGGTGTACTGAGCTGTAAGGGGTCCATATTAATACCTATCATAATGAACATCGTTTAACACGGGAGCAACTCTAAAATCGCGAAAAAATATATTAGCTTTTCCATATTTTGTCGAGTGTCAATGACTGTATTCTATGAAAAGCTGATATTTTACTCGCTTTTCAGAGATTTCAGAATTGCACCCATATAAAAAATTGTTCATATTTGTAGGTACTATGAACTCCTTTCGGCGTCACATCACACATCATCAGCCAGTAAACGTTCACTATTGAACAAAAGCCTTTGTCTTAGAGATGGGTGTTTCATAATCCCCACGCTTGGCAGGCGGCTTGAGGATCGCAGTACGATCACCGTGTACTATTAAGACACTGCTGCCCAACCTTCGGTGATTCTGGTTGCAGTTTTAGGACATACCCGGGTGCGACTTGGCTTAGGATACTCTTTACGCGTAACCAAGTACCTACATAATTTGAAGATGAAACAAATACCAAAACATCTCTGTTTTATCTTCAGATCATTCCCCATCAAGCTCCTACGTAATCCAATCAATCATCCAAAGAAAACTGCTAATGGCACTCGAGGCAAAAACAAGATCAACAAAGTTTCGATCTAACATTTATCCGAGCCGCGTACTCTTATGAAATATTAGGTAGGTGCTTCGATTACGTTCTCCAAAAGGGCGCGAGTTGAATACTTGATACGTATCTAAATAAACAATTCTGTACCTGAAGCGACGGATGCAAAAGCAGAGGAACAGGTGATCTTCAATTCGCTTTTCTTGAAATTACACATTGTTTACTTAGCATATTATTTGCTAGCTGCGCCCCGCAGCAGTTACTTTAAGTATCTATATTTTATTATTTCTTATCTAACAATAGACAGAGCCATTAAAACTTGCCATGTTGAAGTGGCAATGGACGGGCCACTTTGCTTGAAGAACCGATCACCGATGGGGAAGAAAGGTTCTTGAGTGGAAACAACGAACCGGAAGAATCAGTACCTACGTACGTAGGCCTCCCGCTAGATGGACCGACGATATCGTGAGTCTCGGGCACCCAGTGCCGTTCGTTCAGTGTTGAATTCTAAAGGCGGAAAGGCCTATGAAGTGGACATCTTCTGGTGATGAACAATAGTGTTAAGTTTTTCTTTTTTGTGCTAACACAATGGATTTAGTCATCCAAGTAATTTTTGAATTATGAGTTAAACCGCGATTTTCAAGTTTTCTCGTAGGTATATTTGCGACCTTCTGATTCTTTGCAAATTTCATCCATACTGAATTAAATTTGACGTTCTTTTCGTGAAAAAGTATCACAGGTAGACAGGAAAAATTAATTTGGCATCCTGAACTATTCCTACCAATATAAAAAGCGTGTTTTGTTGGTTTGTTTGACCGTCTTTTACGCAACAACAAACAACCACATCGATATGATTTTTTACAGAGATAATTGGCGGATCGTCATAGACTACTTCCTAAAAAAATACAGTTTCTGTGAGATTGGTCTCGCAAATGAAACCACGGGACGCAACTAGTTAAAATATTAACATAGTATAGGCATATTCCTACTATGATTTTAAAATGTTGCTTATTGCATCTCGTCATAAGGTTTTTGTGATATCCATGCTGTTCCAGTAGAACTGTTCATCTTGTTTCCAACAGAATGGGGTGACCTTTCTATTTCCGTCGGGTCATCGCATGGGGCGTTAACCATTTCTACACCATTTCCTCCATCTACCCAATCTAATATTGACGGATCTATAAATTTCCTGCTGTTTGATTCCTTTTTAATTTTTATGGGTAGTGGGCGTTAAGCAGTACTAATATTTAAGGCGTCGAAAAACTTAGGATGGAATCAGAGCGAGTCGATCACGCGTAGCTGTACAGGTTTATTGATAATCAAACTCGGTCTAAGTATTTATTTACTCTGACAACTACAATAGCATTGTAAAAAGCACATTTTCTTTTAATATTTCACTGAAGGGTCCTTAAACAGTCTTAAGTTCAAATACCCAGCGAAAGTGATCAGAATTCACTTCACCTTTTTTAACCTACTTCCAAAAAGGAGGAGGTTCTCAATTCGACTGTATTACCTCAGAACTTTCAACTGGGTGAACCCATTTTGATGGTCCTTTTTTTATTTGAAAGCTGGTGCTTCCCGTGTGGTCCCATTTCAATTTGGTCTAGTTCTGTCATTTTTATGAAGTCGGTTTTTTATATTGATAATTATTGAAGTGAAAACTTCTTTAGGCGCGTTGAGCACTTTTTCGGTGAACACCGAAGACCAAACAAGAAATTGAGAAAAAACGGCCGGAATTGATCAACAGAAAGGGCGTGGTCTTTTATCATGATAACGCCAGACCGCACACATCTTTGGCCACTCAGCAACAATTGAGAGAGCTTGGTTGGGAAGTGTTAATGCATCCACCATATAGCCCTGACCTTGCACCCTCAGATTTCCACCTGTTTCGGTCTCTTCAGAATTCTTTGGGTAGTGTTAGATTAACATCCAGAGAGGACTGTCAAAACTACTTGTTGCATTTTTTTGATCAGAAGTCCCAAAATTTCTACAGCAACGGGATCATGTCACTACCTACAAGATGGCAACAAGTTATCGAACAAAATGGCACATATATATTATAATTAAATGTAATTAAGCTTGAAAAAAAAATATCTTGAATTTGTTTATAAAATACGAAGAAACTTTTTCCCCGACCTTACATATTGTACCTTATTTGATGATTAATTTGCGAAAAAATAATTAACAAAAAATTCGGACCGGTATTCTTCAAGTTGTTTCAGAGGTCACGCTTTACTCAGTCAAAGGAAAATAATGAGAATAATTATTTATCTTTCCAGGAAAATCTTTTGATACAGAGCGTCTTTAATTTAATATTGTTATACGTAAGTATGCAAAAATAAATGTATCATCTGAGACAAAAGTTTAACAGTAATATTTAATTACAGGCCCCGTTTAAACCACCCCTCTATCTCTCTAACGATGAACAAAATCTATGAGTTATCGAACCTCGGTTACGGACTCCATACAAACCGATGTAAGACCCATCGATTTTGTTTAGGGCAAGTCACCCCTGAGGCATTTGATATTATTGGATAGTCGCCAATTACATACTGCGTTCCGACTGTTCTGAATTATAACATACATTGGTTTTGCTCCATATATATATAGCTTATTAATTCTCGAATGGAAGAAATTGCTCTTGTGCTAATTTGATTTCAAAATGTAATCTCAAGAACTTCGCTCTCACTTCCCTGATCATTAATAAAAGCTTTCAACATTGTTTCTCATCTTTTATTGAGCATTAATTTAATTTATCAAAGTTACAAAAGAAAACAAAAACGATAAAGCACCGTAGCGGCGCCCAAATGGCGGATGCAACTGATAAATGTTCACAGCCAAGCGTTCAGTTCGATCAAGTTACAACGACCGAAACTGTGCCAAATGTGTTTTTCTTTCAAACAATTCTTGAGAGGAAAACGGAGTTCTATAATTGCTCCGTTTACCTCCGATACCGCTCTGTAAATACTTTTAGAACATAAGCTTTCAGTTATAAAATAACTAGCTGAATCCCGCGGTGTTACCCGCGATTTTACAGTTTTTCCGCATTTCTGGGGGGAAATGTACCCTATGTCCGCACTATCTTACTGCCCTATTTTGTTAAGATCGGCCTAGCTACTAACATACAGAGAGAGAGAAAGAAAGAGAGACATAGTTACTTTTACCTTTATGATAGTAGTTAGAATTCGAAAGGAAATATAACTTCGATAGATTCTGATCATAAGAAATTAGAAAAAGTGTGCACGAGTTGATTGCGCTTTTTTCACATACATCAAAACGTATCACGCAATGACTCAAGTTTTTAGGTTTTGACAAATCGAGTAATTACGAAACCTCAGCGTAATTATTCTCGCGAACGAAGATAATGGGCAAAGGCAGAGGTTTTAAGCGACTTTTAAAACTTTTCTTCAAATCGCGAAAGTTTATAATTGACATTTACTTTTATCCCATAAAGTTTCATATGAGATGGCATCGTTTTGGAAAACAGCGGGCATGTGTATAATTGCTTAGGCGGTTGTCAATAACACGAGAACCTGTCCAATAACACGATTCCTTAGTAGGTTAGTAAGGAAAAAAAATACATTCAGAGGCCGTGACCGGCGCGGTCGGTTCTCTAACGGTACCGCATCGTCTATCTTGTTAGTTAAGCGTTGTAATCGCAAAGCTTGATAGTGTTAATACCGCGGTTGAATGGAGATGTAACATGTTCACTGAATATCAAACATATTGCTTATAATCTCTACATTTCTTTTCCGTTCTATATCACGCCAGGCGAAAGCAATCGGGTTGGATGGGTTGAAAACCACAACGCAACGGTTTTCGGGATCCGTAGACTGATAACCTTCCCCCAATCTTGTCGGGTGAAAAAACTATGCAAACAATTTTAATCCAATAATTGAACAAAAACAATTTTAATCCAATTAAAAGCAACAGACATAACGGAGGTTGAATCCTGAACAAATAATACGGAGCAAAGATTTGAATTTCCAAATAGGACCACAAGAATAATTGAAAACACAAATAGCTTTAGGCAGAAGCTTCGCAAATGTAAACGCAACATTATTGCGCAAACGCCAAAGTTGTTGAATACGATCAAAGTCAGCAACTCAGCCTTTGCTACCATACAAACATGAATAAAACTGAAGAACAAAGATAGTTCTGCAGACTGATATTGAACCTCAAATCAGACAAACAAAGGAGATATGGTAAAGCGGTGTAGCGGGTGCGACAGCATCAGGTTTAAATCAGACTTGATGCCTTTAGTTGGTTTATAGTTGAACACATCCTGCAGACGATCTTTTCGCCCTTTTTCCGTGTGGACTATTAGTTTATTTAATTGGTGTCGCCACAAGTTTCTTAGTGTGCGTGAAAATGAGTAAGTGCCCTACTTAGTTTTTGCGTTAATCTGTTTAGCGGTATAGTGAAAAAAAAGCGGTTGAGAACGCGAATGATAATTATTGTACTCCCTTGTCTGTTCTGGTAAATAAAACTTTATCTAGAAAATAAACTTTCACTAGAAAAAAGTTGCCGCGCTTTTAGGGTTCATAGGTGCTATAGGTACCAAATATTTTCTGGGATATAAATTAGCCTACCGTGGTAATACAGTCCAGCCCCTGCCTGGTATATGACAATAGACAATATTTTATTTGTAGCAAAAATCCACACACGCATACACACTTAAAGCTACGTGTGTAGCTATATTTAAAGTTAAAAAACATTGGATATTGGATTGGACATTGTATAAAAGCTACATACCATCATGGCTTACCATCAGGTGAATAGTGGAAAACCGCTAGCCTATTTCTTCTTTTAAAAAAAGCACATGACCAAAATGAAGTCGATTACGAACTACACCTAAGGTTGCCTGGAAGAGATCGCTCTTAGCGAGAAGGCCGCCGATTGTTACACTAGTTTGTTTTGTTTAAAGCTATTTTATCGTGTAATATGTTACTTGTGGTGTGAACAATAAAGAGTTTATCTATCTATCTATCTACACCTTCACTTCACAGAAACTTTCGTAATCGGCATTTAAGATGAATTTACCTATTTATAAGTACACAAACTCAAACAGCTATAGGTATATAGAGATATTAGACATTTTGTTTTGTTTACGTCTCCTAAAAAAATCAGTAATCTGCGCTCCATGGCACTTAGCAAACGAGATGCAATTAAAAAGAGCTTTCCTCCGTAATTGAATGAACAATTGAAACATTCTGAACGTCCGAACTGTTCGTACAGTGAGTTAACCCACATCTAAAATAGGATTGTTCTACAGTTCAGTCGGAAATAAACGACAGGAATCTCAGACAGACGTTCCGCTTTAGTTTTAAAATTCACGAGCCGGAACTGACTTTGGGGATACAAAGCCGCGCCCTGCACGAATTATGAATCGAATTTTTGGTTTGTACGAGAAACTGGTATGTTACAACGCTATATGATTGCAAATTTTGCGTTTTTGCAAATTATGATGCATAGCGGTGATGGTTGAAGTTCTGGATCAAATAAACAGGATGCACTGAAAAAAATAGTGCCATAATTATCAATACATACTAGCTATACATTTAAGGCACGTAATATAAGGTCGGGGAAAAAGTTTCTTCGTATTTTTTAAACAAATTCAAGACATATTTTTTTCAAGTTTAATTACATTTAATTATAATATATATGTGCCATTTTGTTCGATAACTTGTTGCCATCTTGTAGGTAGTGACATGATCCCGTTGCTGTAGAATTTTTGGGACTTCTGATCAAAAAAATGCAACAAGTAGTTTTGACAGTCCTCTCTTGATGTTAATCTAACACTACCCAAAGAATTCTGAAGAGATCGAAACAGGTGGAAATCTGAGGGTGCAAGGTCTGGGCTATATGGTGGATGCATTAACACTTCCCAACCAAGCTCTCTAAATTTTTGCTGAGTGGCCAAAGATGTGTGCGGTCTGGCGTTATCATGATGAAAGACCACACTCTTTCTGTTGATCAATTCCGGCCGTTTTTTCTCAATTTCTTGTTTGAGTCTCATCTGCTGTTGGCAGTAGAGATCCGAATCGATGGTTTTGCCCGGCGGTAAAAGCTCATAATGAACGATGCCCTGCCAATCCCACCATACACACAGCATCACCTTATTACGTGTTAATCCGGGTTTCGCTACAGTCTGTGGTGCTTCACTGCCCTTTGACCATGATCTTTTGCGCACATTCTTGTCGTAGGTGATCCATTTTTCATCACCAGTGATCAGTCTTTTCAAAAACGGTTCGGTTTCGTTACATTTCAATAGAGAATCGCAAATGAGTACACGATTCATTTGGTTTTTTTCAGTGAGCTCGTGTGGCACCCAAATATCGAGTTTTTTGTATACCCAGTTTTTTTCAAATGGGTCAAAACTGTTTTGTGGTCAATCCCCAGTTCTTCAGCTACGTCGTAACTACTAATATGCCGATCTTGGTCCACTTTTCCAGAAATGGCATCGACTTTATCCGTTACAGGGCGACCAGAGCGAGCTGCATCTTTGACATCAAAATTCCCGGACTGAAAACGCTTGAACCAACATTGTGCTACTCTTGATGACACTGCATTAGGTCCATAAACGTCACAAATTTTATTCGCGGCTTGTGTCGCATTTTTCCCTTTTTTGTTATAAAATTTCACAATATATCGAATTTGTTCGTTAGATTCACTCATTTTATCGAACAAAAAAACAATTGAAAAATGGCGGGAAATTGCTTTTTACGTTTTGTATTCCTTTTTTAAAATGTCATATTTTTAATGGTATCAAAACCAGCCAGATACAAACAGTACAACGGATAAGATTTTTACTACAACTTTATACATACAAAATACGAAAAGACTTTTTCCCCGACCTATTATTTACGCATCGCTAGGTAGCGAGTAACTGAATGCAATTTGAAAATATACAATAAAATAACTCTTTATTAAAAACCACAAAAACAAGGATAACATTATAAATTACAGTAATTATCTAGGCTTTTAACAGGCGGCCTTATCGCTTAAATCGATCTCTTCCAGGCAACCGTGATTAATATTATTATCATGTGCAGCTAATACAGAGTTACGCGGAAATGGTGTACTAAGCCGAAAGGGGTCAATTTTTACAATGGGACTAACGCAGAAAAGGCAAAAAAACGCTGTTCCATACATTTTGTAGAGTACAAATGACCGTTTTCTATGGAACAACTGATATATTTTTCTAAATTTCAGAATTGCTCCCATAGTAAAAGTTGTTCATAATTATGGGTAAGTAGTATGGAACGCTTTCGGCTTAGTACACCTTTCCGCGTAACCTAATATAATTGGTCCGAGTATAGCTCACCAGCGATAAAGTTTATAGCACACTGGAAACTTCCCGAAATTTGAGCACTAAGCGACTTAACGCTGAGGTATGCTTGGATGCCGTCACGAATAAAATGGCAACAGCCTGGCTGAAAGGAAAATCGGTATGCCAATGGAAACATGTCATACATTATAGCCAGTTGTGGACCGTGTCAAAATTGAAAAAGTTATATATCACAAAAACAATTTGAGCTAAAAGGTCAGCTGTTAATAAAGCAGCGAATAAAATTAGAAATAACGGCGCTCAAATAAAGCTAATTTATGTCAGGTTTTTATCATTTGCTGTTACTTTATTTTTTTAGTTTGTCGTATTTTCATTACTTATCCCGTATTTTATCATTTAACTTACCAGATTAATTTATTGTTACGGGTATTTTGAAAAAGGGATACAAATTTTAGCGAAATATAACTTTGGAAGCTACCGGTACAGATGGGTAGTAGGTACAAGTGTTTGTCTTGTTGGGACGTTTCGCCAACAAAGTTAGGTATATAGTGCTTGGTGAGACACATTTTAGTTCGGGTTGCTGCGGCAGTAACAAAATTAGTACAAAAAAATGCAAAATTAGTTAGTTTTTAGGGTTCCGTACACAAAGGGTAAAACGAGACCCTATTACTAAGGCTCCGCTGTCCGTCTGTCACCAGGCTATATCTCACGAACCAGTTAAAAAATTTCACAGATGATGTTTTTATGTTGCCGCTATAACAACAAATAAAATAAATATTTAAGAGGGCTCCCATACAACAAACGTGTTAAAAAAAATGCTCGTTTTTATAGATGATACGGAACCCTTCGAGCGCGAGTCCGACTCGCACTTGACCGGTTTTATTATGACTAAATCACCAAAACCCATCCGAGAAATTTAATAGTAACCACAGTTAAATTATTTCGAGTCTTGATGCTAATTCATAACTCGATGACCTTATAGAAAGAAGTTATCCTACTTCCCAACACTGCATTTGAAATTACCATCCTTTTGATATCACTATGGGACCAACCCTGAAATCGCGAGTAAAAAATCCGCTGTTCCATAATTTTTTTCGTGTGTCAATGACCATTTTCTATTATCTATCTATATATATAAAAATCAATTGCTGTTCGTTAGTCTCGCTAAAACTCGAGAACGGCTGGGCCGATTTAGCTGATTTTGGTTTTGAAATGTTTGTCGTAGTCCAGGGAAGTTTTAAACGGTGAGTAAACGGCTGGACCGATTTTGATGAAATTTTGTGTCCCTGGAACGGGTCATAGTAGCGAGGCCGAAGGCCGAGCTTACACTCGCACGAAGCCGGGGCGCGTCGCTAGTTTTACATACATTTCAGTATTACCACACCTTTTGTTACACGTTGTATATTGTTTAAGCTTTATCAGCGTTTCCCCAAAATCCAATGTAATTACGTTAAATAAAAATGTAGTTATTTTTAATTCATTCACCATTGAAATTGAGAGACACAACCAATTAGGGAATCGTGGTAGGAACGGGTTTATTTTGCTTTATTGTCGCTTTGAAGGGAACAAGCTTTTAGTGGTCGTAATGTGGTTAATACGAGTATACCCCTTGTGTTGTAATAAAGTTCAATACGGCATGTGATTGATGGGGTTGCCAAAAGCGCCTTCGTGATTCCAGGAACTCAAAATCACCGGTGAGTCAGACAAATGGGAATTTTACACCGCAAATGTAGGGAAACGGATATATTATTATGTTTCAAAATTATCTGCTTTTTACTGATCCATGAAGGTATACAGAAACATGCAACACACGCTCTGCTTAGTGTAGGTTCTGTGGACCAACCTATTTGTTACTAGAAGCTTAGTGTAGGTTCTGTGGACCAACCTATTTGTTACTAGAAGCTTAGTGTAGGTTCTGTGGACCAACCTATTTGTTACTAGAAGCTTATTTTCCATGAAATAAAGTTTTTTATTATTTATTTATGAATGTAGAATTCGTTTGAAACTGCTTTCTCTAATACCGATTTATGCCAAAAAAAAACTCTAACAAGAATCTGATAGAAAAAACTTTTATCGCTAGATCTACAAATATAATTCATTTATGGCGCCAATTTTAACGCCATGCATAAAATCGTTCCAAAAAGTCGTTAACGTATAAAGGGGGTGTTTTCACAGACGACAAACATTATGACGTCATCGGGCGTCGTCATAACAAATTATGACGCCATAGCCGCCGAGATTACCCCCCGAGTGAAGCCACAAAGATAACCGCATCCGATATTAAAATGAAACCGATACCTTGATAACTCCAGCCGCAACGTTGGCTCGATATCGATATCTTTTCAATATTTTAATGAAAACACCATAATTTCTAGATTAATTTGGATTATTATGTGAACCACGGATATTTGAAACCGCT
This sequence comes from Agriopis leucophaearia, assembly GCA_949125355.1. Lineage (NCBI taxonomy): Eukaryota > Metazoa > Arthropoda > Insecta > Lepidoptera > Geometridae > Agriopis > Agriopis leucophaearia. The sequence goes on from OX421262.1 coordinate 16,006,402, forward strand.
ATAGATTGTGCCCAAACTTGTTATTATTTATTTTATTGTATAAGTATCGATGTCATCCTACTACAGACATAGTTAAGTAGTAGGTTGTAAAATACATTTATAACCAAAAATCGATCTATTCATTTTAATTATTATTTCATACAATTCTCGGGTCTAGCCCGGACATTTGGTGGGCATTGGTGGAGCCCCAGCCAACACCAAGAGGCCCTTTAAATATAAAAATACAATACAATTATGGAATATGTATAAAATGGAATATGAAACTATTATTATTTAAAAAAAAACGAAAGAATATCCATCCAAATTACACCAAATTAAGTGAAATAATGTCAAAAAATAAATAAAAAAATTACATGTTAAAAAAATATTAAAAATGACAAAATAATAGCTACGAACATAAAAAATAAAACATAATTAAAATTAAATTACATTGCATACATTACATTAAAAATACATTAAAAATTTATTAAATTTATGAATATAAAAACACAACTACATTTTGAATTGTCTTGTAGCAATCTCGTAAGCAGCTGTTCTATGTGAAATGGCCGCGTCCAGAGAGAATGCTGCCTACCGTTAGATAGATCATTGCAGATGCAGAATGCAGATAGAGCATTGCCTTGTGCCAACTTTTATTCTGCTATTGGTGTTTTTAATGTATGTGTAATTTTTGTACCTACCATGTTCATTTAGCAATCAAGAATAAATTGATTGATTGATTGAGATAGATACCTCTTTATTGTACACACCAGAAATTACATACATAAGACAAAATCAACCTAAAACTAGTGAAACAATTGGCGGCCTAATCGCTATACGCGATTTATTCCAGGCAACCTTAGTATGGAGAGGACGTACGTACAGAATGATACCGTTATGATACCTAGCCCTAAAAGTCGGGACATTTGACACAATACACAACCTTTTTTGCTCCGGTGGCTTAGTTGGTAGTGAATCTTCTACGCTTGGAGTCGTGGGTTTCATTCCCACCTGGGGAAAACATTCCTGTGATGAACATTTGTGTTTGTTCTCTGGGTGTACGTAATATATATTTAAGTGGGTATTCAAAAATATGTATGTACGTATATCAGTCTCGTGCAGCCATATTACAATACAAGCTACGCTTAGTTTCGGGTCAGATGACCGTGTGTGCAAAAATGTCCTAGATATTTATTTTTACAAAGTAACGAAATTCCAAGTCTAGCCAAGATAAGGGCCACATTTAATCCTTGTCGTGGAGAGATTTACGTGTTTAATGCTTAGGAAGGCTAAGGCCAAGTTCAGAGTTATCTCCTCAGCCAGGCGACATGAAAAAGAAATTACTGGCGTTTAGAAGGCAGAGCGTGACTCCGCTGTGCCAGGAGAGATAGGTGCGGTTGAAACTCGGAATATAGAAAGTCGATTTGCGGTTTTACCGAACTCCTTCGTTTTGATAATATTTAATAGGCTGCTTCTTAACTTTGACTATGTACTTCTTAAGTACTTTATTTAAAATTTGCTGCGACCCGCGGTTTTACCTGTGGCGATGAAAATCGGTGATGATGATGATCATGAAAAGTAGCCTATGTATTAATCCAGGACAGCATCATCATCATCATCACGGCCATAAGACGTCCACTGCTGAACATAGACCTCCCCCTTTAACCTCCACACTGAACGACAACCTGCCATCTGCATCCACTGGATGCCCGCGACTCTCACGATGTCGTCGATCCATCTAGTGGGAGGCCTACCTACGCTGCGTCTTCCGGTTCGTGGTCTCCACTCAAGAATCTTTCTTCCCCATCGGTTATCGGTTCTTCGAGCGATGTGGCCTGCCCATTGCCACTTCAACTTACAAATTTAAATAGCTCTCTGGTTCTGGCGATAATCCATGACATAAGCAATGTATATTCCAAATTTCATCCAAATCCATCCAGCCGTTTCTGCGTGATTGAGTAACAAACATCCATCCATCCATCCAAAGTTTCACATATATGTGTGACTTGCTGCACCCCAATGCGGTTTCACCCGTGTGGTGATGAATATCGGTGATGATGATGATGAAAAGTAGCTTATGTGTTAATCCAGGACATAAGCAATGTATATTCCAAATTTCATCCAAATCTATCCAGCCGTTTCTGCGTGATTGAGTAACAAACATCCACCCATCCATCCATCCAAACTTTCAAATATATTTATGTTATTAGTGTGATTAATGTGATTTTATGTGTGTGGCGCCTAGGATTCTATAAGATTACCGAACACCGTAAACTACCTGTTGCTGCCCTTTTCAAATAAAGCACAATTAAGCATTCTATGGTGTATAGAAGACTCTCAAGGAACTGCATTTCCCCAGACACCCCTCATCATTTCATCATATTGGATATGGTTTACGCTACATAAGCACTCTCTGCTTTCTTCGAACAACTGTCTTTTATGGCTTTCGTTTGCGGGCCCCTTGGACAACAGAGCTGTTTGGAGAAGATTTATAGAGATCAGGGGATATAATATTGGAGGGTGACACTACGTATTTTAGCGTCTTTTGCAAACGTGATCTGTAAATCGGACCATTTGGAGATACCGTTTCAAGCTTTCACGGTTCTGACTTTTTTGTGGTTCATTAACCACAAAAAATCACAACCGCGCAAGCAATGTCGTTAGGATTTTAGCTTGTACATTTTTAGAGAGTTTTTCTATGTAAATCGTTTATAAGGTTTTGTTTGAGTTCAGTTTAAGTTCTCAAAAATAAATAAATAAATATTTAAAAGATGAGGATAAAGTACGTACAAAAAAAAAAAAACAAAGAACACAGTTGAAAAAAGATTGTTTATGACACGACGCCTCACACATCAAAAAACGGTCAAGCCATAAACGTAAATTAAAAAATACGATCAAACATACATACTTCTAAAAGAGCATTTCCCTCCTTGGGCAGTAGGATAAAAATTGTATTTTCTTTTGATGTTCTTTGTCTTCTTTGGTGTTCTTTGTACAGTTAAGTTCAAAGCTCAGGGTGTAATTCATCATCATCAGCCAGAAGACGTCCACTGCTGAACATAGGCCTCCCACTTAGACCTCCACACTGACAGCCTGCCATCCACTGGATGCCCGCGACTCTCACAACATCGTCGGTCCATCTAGTACAAGGCCTACCTACGCTGCGTCTTCCGGTTCGTGGTCTCCACTCAAGAACTTTCTTCCCCATCGGTTATCGGTTCTTCGAGCGATGTGGCCTGCCCATTGCCACTGCAACTTGCAAAATTTAATAGTTATGCCGTGTAATTAAACAAAGTTAAACCCCGGATGTAAGTTAGTCAAGTACTTATAGATACATAAAGGAACTAGGGCCTTACGCCTATAAACGATGCAAATTAGGTGATTGCGAAAAGTTGCGCGACCGCAAACCGTATCCCAGTGCGTTAACGTTCACGTTCGCGTGATTTTGCAAACTGCGCGTATTGGAGCCCGCGGTTAGAGTTTAGCGTAAGGCCCCTGATAGGACAGGTTGAAAGAGTTTTTAACGTTTAGCTTTTAAGAGTATCGTTAAAAAGAGATTAGATTTAAAACTCTTCTTTTCATTGAAGATAGAATTGAATACGACAAGAATTATTTTAACAGCTATCTATTTCAGTGGGAATCTCTGGGTTTATAATTCAAGAGCAAATATATTTTCGGTAACAATGGCACTTCTCGCGTTTTCTATCGTCCTTTTGTGCGAAGCGAGATAGAGATCAAGCTTTGATGCGGACTAAGTACTGACCTAAAATATTGTAAAAATATGTACTTATACCTAACCTAATACCATAAGTACGTAATCCATATAAATGGTAGAAGTTACCATGACAATTTTATGTCCAATAAAATTGTTTCTAAACTTCAGCAAATTATTAGGCGAGGGCTACGACGAATTTAAAGACTTACATAACTCTTAAATTTTACTTAAATCTATATTTTATACAGGGTTGCGCATATAAACCATACTAAGCTAAAAGGAGCTCAATGTACTCATCATAACGAACAACTTTTACTACGGGACCAACACAGAAGTCGAAAAACAAAATTTCAGCTGAGATACAATGATACAATATAGGTATATAAATACAATGACCTCCTTTCGGCTTCGGGTTACGCTTATAGATTGTACTACAATCTATAAGCGTAACCCTGTCTATAAAAGTCAACTTCCTTCCAACTATAATAGCGATTAACGCACAGCCTAAACTACTGAAGATAGAAAATGAAATTTGGACAATAGATATCTTTTACTATGCGTACCTCGGATAAGGGAATTTGCGATATTTAATCCCTAAACGGGGTGATAATGTTTGTATGGAAGAAAAAAATTGTTGCTTTGGTAATCAAACTGTGCATACATAATAAGCAAAATAGTAGGTAGGTACTTATCCACCCAAGGACAAGGGAGAATAAGTCAACCTAAACATTAACATAGACTTTTTACTTTCCGTGTTTCTTGAAGATTTACGGGGTTGAGTTGCAAGGCGGAAGATTTAACTTCCGGAAGCCTAGTGCACTCTTGATAACATTCACGAAGCCACTTACATAATCGTTCCGCGAAGTCAACGACACGTTTTCTTGGGATTTTAGTTAAGAAAATGCTTGGGCAGTTGGATCATAACAGACAATTTATATCGGAAAGTATTTTTTTGAAGGATCGAGAAAAACGAAGGATGGAAGATTCAGGATGAGTTTAATCTCCCATAGGGAACAGCTTTCATTCAGATGATTGAAAAATAAAACCGGCCAAGTGCGATTCGGACTCGCGCACGAAGGGTTCCGTACCATTATCTATAATAAGCAAAATAGTACCCATTTATTTAATTTTTGTATTGCCACCACATCTATGAGTGAGTAGCGCCAATAATACAATGTCTCGTAATGCCTTGAACGCATTAGGAGACATCTAGTGTTGAGTAGCAAAATCATGGTACTCGAATGTTATATACCAGGTTTTTTTGTATGGGAGCCCCCTTCAATGTTTATTTTATTCAGTTTTTGTTGTAATAGCGGCAACAGAAATACATCATCTGTGAAAATTTCAACTGTCTAAATATCACGGTTCGTGAGATACAGTCTGGTGACAGACGGACGGACAGACGGACAGCGGAGCCTTAGGGCCGATTTCACCATCAAAGTGAACGCGATTAACTGCGATCAGTTTATGTTGGTGAAACCCAAATTGACGTTTTGAACTCAATAAGCCACTTTATACCAGTTTAGTTTTGCGTTGATCGCGTTCACTTTGATGGTGAAATCGGCCCTTAGTAATAGGGTCCCGTTTTACCTTTAGGTACGGACCCTAAAAATGGTCTTTAAGATAGTGTCAACAAATTATCCAGTCTGAGATAGAAATCAACAGTCAACTGCGTTGGTAGGTACACCTACTCGAATATTTTGAATTCCTGAGTTGGCTAACAGAAACAACTTGTTTCTAAAGCAAGTTATACAACGTAATGTAATGCTAGTCAGCAATCTACTTGAAACATGGAATTAGAATAAGCTCTATGTTGAAGTTCTACTAGGTACCTAAATAAAATGTTCCTAATCCTAAAAGGCTTATAGCGTAGCTGGCTGATCGAAGACACGTAGTTTATAATTTTGTATATTAAATAGACGATGTGTGAAGTATTCGATATAAATGCAAAACGATTTTAGCAAGGGTAAATCGAAGTTTTTAAAAACTCCCGGTAAATGACCTGATAATCTTAGCTAAGAAAACTCTTCGATCCTTTCAAACAAAACAAAAACTAAATTAAAATAGGTTCAGCCGTTTGGACAGTCTGTTTGTGGTATTGTAGCTGTAAGGCCTTTAAACTTATCATCATCATCATCATTTCAGCCATAGGACGTCCACTGCTGGACATAGGCCTACCCCATCGATTTCCAAAAGGGCCGGTTGGAAGCGGCCTGCATCCAGCGTTTTCCTGCGGTGCCTTTTAGGTCATCTGTCCATCTTGTGGGTGGAAATCTTACACTGCGCTTACCGGTCCGCGGTCTCCACTCGAGAACCTTTCGGCCCCATCGGCCATCTGTTCTGCGTGCTATGTGCCCTGTGATGGGCTATGTCGGTAACTTTCGTTTGTCTACGGATCTCCTTATGTCTGATTCGATCGCGTAGATAAACCCCGAGCATAGCTCCATAGCTCGTTGTACAACTTTGAGCTTGCTAATGAGGCCCATAGTGAGAGACCACGTTTCAGTTCCGTATGTCATCACTGGCAACACACACTGATTGAAGACTTTCGTCTTAAGGCACTGAAGTATTTTGGACGAGAAACTAAACTTATAACACCCATCTTTTTATGTCGAGGGTTTAAAACGTTCCTTGCGAAATGCAAAAAAGCAGTGAAAGTATAACTGATGCAGTAAAAGTGTATGATACTGCAAATAGTCTTAAATTACCTGCATTATGAAGTAATATAAAACCATAAATAAACGAGAACTTACCCAACATGATAAAATAGCTAGCCTGTTGCCTGATAATATTTATTTGTAGTTTTTTGCTATCCGGGATTCTTCATGTTTGCAGTTTGCTCACGGTGCAAACGGAGCAAAATGGTGGTAAAAGATTAGTTTGTTACCATTCTATTCCATAAAATTAGAACATAACATAACGAAATGTGTGTACGTACGCCAGTAATGCTATGACAGAGCAAAAGTTAAGTTAAGCTATTTTTTGGAAATTCACACTGAGTGATTTCTTTCTTCAACTATGTGAGAATGCTACCTAAGATAAGTATGTGAGTTTCATAAATATGACAAAAATATTTATGCAAGCGACAGAAATTCGAAGTTAGTAAAAAGTTGCTAAAAACATCACGTGTCCTGATTAATGGACGACCCCTAAAACTTAAACTATGGAAATGTAAGTACTGCAGGAGTGGCAAAGGTAAAGTGAAGCCTACACTACGGCTTACGTAATCAGATTATAGGAATTTGTGCCGCACCGAGCGACGCTCGTACATTCTCACTAAATGTTATCAATTCGATGTTTGCTTTACTAGCACCTGACTTGTTTGCAAACATGTATACAAAGAGCTAACCTAACATTATTATGATTTTGATCAAGCGTTAACGTAGATATGGAAATGGATATAATTCAAGAATACGAGGATATTCATGGCTGCGATAAATAAACATGGATTATTTTTCCTACAACCACTTATTTGCATACGTTCCATATGCTATATTCTATGCTTTGGAGTGCTTCTACTTGAAGTCAAGCGTCAAGCACGAAGACGAGATAAATCATATTATATTAAAAACTTTTTATCTGACTAAAACCGTAATACCCTTCAATAAAAAGTAGAGAAACCTGGGAATACTCACTCGTCTTTTGACTTTTTCGATCGGGTTCAAATTATGAAAGAGAGAAAAAGACAACACGGCGTTACTATTCCAAGACTTTTCCATTAAGGGGGTGTGTGTTTAGAGTTTAGACGCCAAGAAGTTATCCCGAATAATCCATCGTGCATGCTTACGAGTGTCAATCATTGTATCTTTTTCACAGATGATGTATTTCTGTTGCCGCTATAACAACATTATCACACTAATATTATAAATGCGAAAGTTTGTGAGTGTGTGTGTGAGTGTGTATGTTTGTTACTCCTTCACGTTAAAACGGCTGGACGGATTTGGATGAAATTTAGAATAGAGATAGCTTATGTCCTGGATTAAAACATAGGCTACTTTTCATCATCGTCATCATCACCGATTTTCATCACCACGCGGGTGAAACCGCGGGGCGCAGCTAGTACTAAATAACAGAATAAAATAAATATTTAAGGGGGTCCCATACAACAAACGTGATTTTTTTGCCCGATATTGATAACGGCAACAGGTAGACGCTTGAAATATTCACAGAATATTTAGTTACATATCCACTTTAAAAATAAATAATATAATAAAAATAAAATTAATATTTAAGGGGGTCCCATACAACAAACGTGATTTTTTTGCCCGATATTGATAACGGCAACAGGTAGACGCTTGAAATATTCACAGAATATTTAGTTACATATCCACTTTAAAAATAAATAATATATTAAAAATAAAATTAATATTTAAGGGGGTCCCATACAACAAACGTGATTTTTTTGCCGTTTTTATAGATAATGGTACGGAACCCTTCGTGAGTGAGTCCGACTCGCACTTGGCTGGTTATTTTTTAATGCCATAGGTGGCAAACAAGCAGACGGGCCGCCTGGTGTTAAGCGATCACCGTCGCCTATGGATACCTGCAAGAACAGGGGCATCACAGATACGTTGCCGACCCTTAAAGACTAAATTTTTTCACAATATGACGAGCTACTTGCTATAAAATCCAAATTTGGGACAAACATAAATTCAGAAGTAGATAAATATAACTGCAACAAATGTAGCCCCGTTACGACGGTTGCCGTGACCTTGGACATGTCACACGACACTGAATACGGGCGGTTGATAACGATAACGAATGGCAAACCCTCGCAATGAATAAAGGATTCAGCATGAATACCAAAACGAAACAGGTTAAAAATATGGCTCTGCCAGCGAAAACCTGATGAGAATTAAAGCGAAAGGCACTCTCATAAAAAAACATAACAGGTACTTAAAATAATTATAATATCTATACATAAAATAAAAACGTACAGATAAAATAACCGGCCAAGTGCGGGTCGGACTCGCGCACGAAGGGTTCCGTACCATTATCAATAAAAACCGCAAAAAAATCACATTTGTTGTATGGGAGCAAATAAATAAAAATATTTATATATTAATTTTATTTTAATTTAACTATTTATTATTAAAGTTAATATATAACTAAATATTCTGTGAATATTTCAAGCGTCTACCTGTTACCGTTATCAATATCGAGCAAAAATCACGGTTGTTGTATGGGAGCCCCCTTAAATATTTATTGTATTCTGTTTTTTAGTATTTGTTGTTATAGCGGCAACAGAAATACATCATTTGGGAAAATTTCAACTGTCTAACTATCACGGTTCACAAGATACAGCCTGGTGATAAACGGACAGACGGACGGACAGCGGAGCCTTAGTAATAGGGTCCCGTTTTACCCTTTTTTTACCCGTGAACCCTAAAAATCTGTAATTACAAGATATAAAAAAAACACACAAGGCGTCTTAAAATAAACAGCTGACACGTTAAGACAGTTTTTAGATTTTTTGTCTGTTTGTTTGTTTGTCCACGCACATCTTCTAAACCAGTGGATGGATTTAAATGCGGTTTCACGAATATGCTTAGCTATGACCAGATTGAAGTATAGACTATGTTATTTTGCGCAAGGGCCGGATTAAGGGAGAAAAAAAAAGGTTGAAAGTTTATATGAAAATCTATGCGTACGAAGTAGCGGGCAACAGCATTTAATAAAAATTCAACACCTTCGAGTTCTCGAGAAAGTAATGAAGTATTTTTTTTACTATTATTATTATAAGGTATCATATACTTTGTTGTAAAACCCAATACCGCCAAAAACGGCCGTTTTTAGCGCGGTAATGCAATTTATAACTATATATTTTATATACTGTTACCTACTAAAAATAAAATAGTTGAAAAAAATACTTCATTAGCTTCTCGAGAATCTGGTGTCGAATTTTTATTTAGTTATATTTTAGTATACTTCACTATGGTCCTCATTAGCAAGCTCAAAGTCGCACAACGAGCTATGAAGAGGGCTCGGGATTTATCTACGAGATCAATTCAGAAATGAGGAGATCCGTAGACGAACGAAAGTTACCGACATATCCCACCGGATTAGCAAGTTGAAGTGGCAGTGGGCAGGGCACAGCACGCAGAACAGATGGTCGATAGGGTTGAAAGGTTTTCGAATGGAGACCACGGGCTGGTAAGCGCAGCGTAGGACGTCCACCCGCAAGATGGACAGACGACCTAAGAGACCGCAGGAAAACCCGCGATGCTGGCCGTTTCCAACCGGCCCTTTTGAAAATCGATGGGGGAGGCCCATGTCCAGCGGTGGACGTCCTATGGCTGAAATGGTGATGATACTAGTTATGTTTTTTTTTAATGAGGGCGCCACGTATTCTTACCAATCGCCATAAATGAAGCTATGGAATTTCGTAAAACATCTTGCTTGCCCTTCATAAGCGAGTTACTTCCCACGCCTGACTGAAATAGACATATTTTTAACAATGGGTTAGCGCAAAATATATTTTTATCGTCATTTCGCATTCATAAACTGTGTCCGGTCCGGCATGATAACCCTGCAGTTTGATAACATGGCTTACTTAGGTATAACCAACATCGACTGTTGGCATTGTCAGAATTGTCGGATAATTTTAGTTAGACAATAAAATTAATGGTTAGCAAAACCGCCGCAGCGAATGATTTTAAAATATTACCCAACCATTTTCACCAGACATTTGAACCAAATTACAATGAATACTAATGGTCTAAGTGTATGAATTTATTTATCAACACGATAGAATAGACCTACAACGGAATGTAACCATTCGGAATTATGACATTGTTAATATACAAACAGAATTTGTGATCTCTGCGGAATTTATTCGTACAATCATATTTATGTTTGAATAAGCCATTATGAATTGTGAAAGAGAAAGTCTATTCTGGGAAGCAAAGACAAAGAAGATTACAATGAAATTACTGAAATGCTTGATTGTGAAACTCAACAAATGAAAAAAATATGACCGCGACACGATGTAGCATATTCGAATAAACCGGCCAAGTGCGAGTCAGGGTTCCGCACCATCACATAAATTGTTATATATTATAATAAACTGCTAAAGTATAAAAAGTAGTGCAAAGACAACATCACACCCAGGCGGTCACCCATCCAAGTACTTACCGCGCCCGACGTTGCTTAACTTTGGTGGGAAAAAAATTGACACCTACTCACACTTGGCCAGTATTTATTATTTGTTGTTTTACTTTAGAATGTCTACTATAATCATGTTATCAATATTACCGTTTTTACACTAGAGCAAATACAAAAATACGTTAAAAAAAGTTTGTTGTATTTGACTTTTTTATAATTTCTTAGTTAATCCGTCGTAACATCACATATTCTGTGATATTTTTTTTACTGGCAATCGACTACGGTTCGAAAGATACAGCCGTTAAAAGGTAGGACGGATAGACAGACATACGGACAGGCAGACTGTGTAGGCTTAGTAATATACGTACGGGTTCCGTTTTCACCCTTTAAGTAAGGTACCCTAAAAAATTTTTTTTTCTGGCATGTGCCATTATTAACTAAACAAAAGACAAGCTAACAAACACTACAAATACAAATGGGTACACCCCGTTTGGTAAGAATCCCATTTGGTAAACCACGTCATATACCTACAGAAAGTTGCGTTTGGTAAACATTCTCTTTTCCATACAACAAGTTTCGTTTGGTAAACTTTTAAATAATTCCATGTATTATATCCCATTTAGTAAACTTTCTGTAGAAGTTAGTACAGTCAGGTTAAAAAAAATATATAACAATATATTGTTATTATTTATCTCAGATCATTGAAACACTAATCAGCTACAAAATCACAGTTGGTATTTGATTATAAACTAAATATTATATAAAGATTTATTTAAATAAAACACTCGTATCATAAATTCAAGTACATGAGCATATTTGACTTAAAATTTAGGTAGGTAGGTACTAAACAAATGACTGAATCTAGTCCGTTGAAAGTGTGAATACAATCGAAATGCTCAAGCCCACTACCAGTTGACAGCGTACCCAATAAAAATAGAATTTAAGGTGATATACGCGCTTTTTGCCGCATAAATCGACCTTTAACTTCTCGTCTATCAATGGAATGTCGGACATCAATTTAGCATTGTTATGAAATAGAAGCTCATTGACCGCACGGCAGTCAAGACCATGCAAACCATCGTCTCGACACTAGTTTAGAATACTAATTGGTCTACAGGAGACGTGGAAGTGTCATGTCCCTTTGACAGTGTGGTCTTGGGAACGTAATCGAATTGTGAAGATTTGACGAAGCATGTTAGAAACGGTTTTTTTTTTTTTTTTCTAATGTGACTTATTGCTGTTGGCCTTGCGGCTTCTACAGCTAATTTTTGTTTAATTTGGGGAAAATATTTGTATTGTATTATATAGCTAGGTATTCCCCCCGTCAACAAAAAAAAAGAAGGTATTTTCACTCATACATTCGTGAGAAATTATTCGAAACCTGTACGACGCGAAAGTTGCAAACTAACAGAGGTGCAAGTATGATAATTAGAAATTTCGAAATATAAAATAAAATACTCAAAATCTTATGAGAACTGAATGAAACTTCCTGAAAGACCTTAAGTTTTAATGAGAACTCAATGAAATTTCTTAGGTTGATTGCTATCAACGGAAATTAAACAGAAATAGTTTTGATTTTTACACACATTACGGACAAAACTGAAACATAGTCAAACAAAAAGTTTATTCCTTTTGTAATAGGTGGCATGACTGCTAACGACGAAACGGTACAATATAAACGCTTAACGGTCCTTGAAACGAGACTCGTTTCAGAAAATAATGCCAATTGACAACGAAACTGGAAGCAACTTGCGAATTTCTCTCATCAGAATAAACAAATGCCACAGCAACGGGCACATCGATTGAATAGGTCTATTTCGAAATAACATCGTCATGTCATAGATTAATTACGATATTGAAGCTAATGATTGTAATGTATCATAACGGCAAATTGCCAACATCGTATCTTCGTTGTAATCACCGACGCTATCAATATACATATCATAATTATATAGAATAACAAATATATATGTATATATATATATCATTTGTAACGTTGTGATCACCCCTGCAAGTGGTCTTAACTATTTGAATCTTTAATCGTCGCTTACTGCCCGGTGCGTATTATTTACTACAATTTTATTGTTAATTACCACGTTTCACAAATTATGATTGTGAAAGTCTATTGTTTAAACATACAGAAAGTAGGTAGATAAATTAATTAAAATGTTAATAAAGCATTAACAGCTTTAGACAATGATGCAATGCCATATGTACAGATGTACACCGGTTTAAGATTCGTAGCGGAAAGTCTAGTTACTGAATATCATCAACATCATTGTTATGTCACTCCCATAGATAATGACATTTCAACAATCCTAGACTGTTGTCTTGTGTGACAGATCGTTGTCACAGCAATTAGTCGACTGCCCCGTGATTGAGCGGCACAACGATTAGAATCCCATTTACGGCATAAAGATTGACATGACAATCGCGGCATTCCCAGCCGTCGACAGGTCATCTGAAGTTAATGAAGTGAGCCGGCCGACGCGGGCCCTTTTACATGCTCGCTCAAACAAGGTTGTCATTGCCCTATTAATACTTCAAAATAGTACTAAAAGCTCAACGGCTATGCCGCTTTGATGTGACATCCTGACATCGTAAATACAGTCATATTCACAGAATATTGATCTGTAATAGGCTAGCATTGCTTGTACAGATGCAAATTAGAAACTATCACGTGCAAGCCATTCCCCAATACGGAAATAGAAGCTTCATATCAAAGCGTGTGTATAGATAGGAATGATGGATCAAGTGACCTTTGGAAAATGATGTCACTTGATGACGTTATTAACGAAGTTATTGAGACCAATGGGGCACAAATCGCACAGGAGGGATTTGAACATTGTTGCTTAATTAGGGTTGTCAGCCTAATAACGGCCGAGGACCTAATATGAACATCTGGGTGTTGATTTAACCTTGCGTGTGTGTTTATAAGTGTTTATTTTAGGAGAAAGAGTCAACCCTGCTTGTTTAAGGCTGGTGTTTACATCGAGTTTCAGGGGACGTCAACAGCGGAGGTTGTTCACCCCACACACATGTCATGCTGAAGCAATAGGCGTATAGCATTATACGTAATCGTTTAAACTCGGTAAGGAGTATAGCCAGTACTTGTTTTGTTTGCAGTGTCTAATTATATCTTCTACTTGCCGGCTTCTTGGGAGTTCAAAATACCGCTGCTGTATAATTTTATCAATCTAGACATCCTAGACATATGGTACTGAGACGTGGTCCTTAACTATTGGCCTTTCGGAAAAACTCAAGAGTCACACAACGGGCTATGGAGAGAGCTATGCTCGGAGTTTCTTTGCCAGATAAAATCCGAAACGTGTATATTCGCCAAAGAACCAGATTCATCGACATAGCTATTAAATTTACAAGTTGAAGTGGCAATGGTCAGCCACATCGCTCGAAGAACCGATAACCGATGAGGAAAAAAAAGTCCTTGAGTGGAGACCACGAACCGGAAGACGCAGCGTAGGTAGGCCTCCCACTAGATGGACTGACGACATTGTGAGAGTCGCGGGTGTCCAGTGGATGCAGATGGCAGGATGTTGTTCAGTATGGAAGTTAAAGGGGGAGGCCTATGTTCAGCAGTGGACGTCTTCTGGCTAATGATGATGATGAAAAAGTGACGGACTGAACTGATGCCAGACTGACGTGTAACGACCGCCTTTTAGTCCGTTTAATGTACAAAGACGCGCTAAATTCTTTTAACGATGATAGCTCATTGGTTGGCCCGTTCGCGCTGCAGCCATGGGTTCAAACCCCAACATTGAGCTTGAGCTTCTGGTGAAGGGAAACATCGTAAGGAAACCATAGCATCGTGGCATGGTACTTTCAGAAAAAAACCTGTCATACCGCGCTTGTTTTCGTAATTAGATTTATACATTCTGAATATGTTTACAATTTACCATCCCATTATGATATTAGGCAATAGCAACTACACTGATTACAACTATTTATTAATCAAGGTCGTTCCCAATCTATTATACACGTGCTCAATGGTCATTAAACGGGCGTGATAATCACAAAGCGAGTAGCCAAGCATAGCTGTCGACAGATGACTTGAATTACAGACATTGCTAAAAGGTCAAAATGTTCCACCTGACATCATTTTAATTGCCTTTTCCTAAAAATAGCTCTAATTACAGTTATGTTGTTATAATACATTACTGCAGTGACAGACAACGTAAACATTTACGGACAACCGTACGGGATTACGTGACGATTATGAAAACATTGAAAACAGACCAATATGTTTAACAATTCGCAAAACAGTATAGTTTTTAGCGCGAATTCCAAATTATTTAGAAGATTAATTCGATCTTTCTTGCCTCACACATGCAAAATGTGTAATGAACTACCTTCCGCGGAGTTTCCAAGAAGCTACAACATGGGATTCTTCAAAAAGCGAGATAATAGTCTTAAAAGGTCGGCAAAGTATTTGTAATGCCTATGTTTTAGATATCCATAGGCAACGGTGACTGCTTACCATCAGGCAGCCAGTCCGTTTCCATGCCACCTATAGCCAGAGAAGACGTAAAACCTTTGGCATAAAATAACAAGTAAGTAACACAGTTTTTCTGCAGAAACTCGTTTTTGGAAATAGCAGATGCGTTAGAATATTGTAGAACAGTTTTTGAAAATAGCTTCCTATTCTAACACGTTTCTTTTGCAGCGTTGCAACGTTGCATATTTATTTGTCATATTTTTTGAAAATTACTTTCCTATTCTATCACGTTTGTTATCAACGTTGCATATTTATTTGTCATATTTAAAAAAAAACCTATTCTATCACGTTTGTTATCAAAGTTGCATATATTTAATATCAACGTTGCATATTTATGTCATATTTTTTGAAAATTACTTTTCTATTCTATCACGTTTGTTTTCAATGTTGCATATTTATTTGTCATATTTTTTGAAAATTAATTTCCTATTCTACACTGCTTGTTTTCAACGTTGCATATTTATTTGTCATATATTTTTTTAAATTAATTTCCTATTCTATCACGTTTGTTATCAAAGTTGCATATATTTATTTGTCATATTTTTTGAAAATTACTTTCCTATTCTATCACGCTTGTTATCAACGTTGCATATTTAATTGTCATATTTTTTGAAAATTACTTTCCTATTCTATCATGCTTGTTATCAACATTGCATATTTAATTGTCATATTTTTTTTTAAATTACTTTCCTTTTCTATCACGTTTGTTTTCAACGTTGCATATTTATTTGTTAATAAAACCGATCACCGACATGTGAAGTGCGGCAATACTTAAAAGAGTATTTATTCACCATTCAATTTGTCCTGAATATTCCACTGTACGCTCAGGATGTGCTGAATGTAATTAACCATAAATGCTGTTAATTTATTCACAAAGCGTCCGCGACTGTGGCTTTGCTTTACATCTGGACCTGGATCAAGGCTTTCAATCTACACTAAGTAATATTATAAAGAGAATTTTTAGATTTAGAAATTATTAATAAAGAGAAAGATTTGTATTTTCGGATGTTTGTAACGAATTAACCCAAAAAATACTGGACCGATTTTAAAAATTATTTCACCATTAGAATGTTATATTATCCCTGAGTAAGATGTTTCTAACGAATTTACTCAAAAAGTACTAGACCGATTTTAAAAATTCTTTCACTATTAGAATGCTACGTTATCTTATCCCTGAGTAACATAGACGCTATATTTATTACTAGAATGTTAAAACAAAAATCTTCACCCGTGCCAAGCCGAAACGGGCGGCTAGTATGAAATAAATATAATGGATTAGCTTACATTATGCAGACTGTAAAGTTTCAAAGATTCTCTTATAAGATATTAAATGTTGATTTATGGTAACTCACTTGAACGTATTTTTATCCAAAACCTTAGGGCCTTCTAAGAATGTAATCAAAATACACATTTTTGTATTTTGCAATTAATCTACGATACGATTCCGCCCACTGACATAATAAAAAAAACGAATCAATTAGAATTCGAAAAAATATGACGACTAATAGCTGAACGGGGTAATATAATATAATTAGCGACACAACGTAAACGGTTGCTATTGCAACAAAACCAATTAAATTTGGCTAAAGAAAGTTACCAAGAATCATGAAAAAGAAGAGTCCCGTTAGAAATAAAATGTGAGCATTAAAGTTTACTCCCAACGCAGATTTATGCTGTTTCTTTTATTACTTAAACTGTATATAAACTAGTTTGTTAGTTTTAGTTGTGAGACTTGGTTCAAATTGGTGCAATTGTAATATTTAATGTTACTTCTACAATTATCTGATGATATTAAAGGAATTTTGACGGAATAGCCAGGCTTTTAGTAAAGTTAAGCAGGATAGAGTATTCAGAAGATACCTTTTTTTACCGATAACTGATGGGGAAGAAAGGTTCTTGAGTGGAGACCACGAACCGGAAGACGCAGTGTAGGTACGCCTCCCACTAGATGGACGACATTGTGAGAGTCGCGGGCATCCAGTGGATGCAGATGGCAGGTTGTCGTGCAGTGTGGAGGTTAAAGAAGGAGGCCTATGTTCAGCAGTGGACGTCTTATGGCTGATGATTATGACTTTTTTTTACATAATATAGTGACAGACAAGCAGGTGGCCGTCTGATGACAAATGGTCACCGCAGTTACGCAATTGAAACACCAAATTCGTTGCAAGCGCCCAAGTTCGTAGCTCTGCAGGATGGCCTTCAGCGATCATGTCTCAAGGTAATTAAGGAATCTCCGATGAAGCAAATCGAAATCAGAGAGCGAAGTAGAAGCAACTTAACCTACATCATCCAATCGGAGCCACGAAACACATCAGAAGCAGATAAAGCAGCAAAAAAGGCGTTAGACGTTTACTCACATGAAAAACAAACCGCCAGCACACCGGAACCATTCCACAACGTTGGCTCCGACAAACGGCGCGTCGTTGATTATCTAACAGCACGCACACATAACCTGCAACAATAGGAAATGGTACAAAGAATCGGTATAGGAGACACGTGCTAACAAAAATGTCATTCAATGGAATAGATGGGTATTTGATGGCGCGTGTGGTGCTTGCTGATCTGTGTATGTATAGGTGAAGTTAAATTGCAAAGGGATTTAATGAGTTAAGCCCAATAAAGATTTACGAGTTTGGGGGGGAGGGGGGTTAGCAAGTATATTTGATACTAGTGTTGCCTTCATACGCGTAACGACTTTCATATGAACTTTCAACCTCCATCCTCTACACCTCATAAGGAATTTATCAGCCAAATTTAGCTTCGAAAGTTAAGTAAGTAGTTATTGAGATTTCGTTATGTGTAAGTTTCAGTAAGTGGTATTTCGCTTTTATGTATATATACTGGGTTACGCGAAAAGGGGTCCATAGTATCCGTCAGTAGAACAGTTTTTACTATGGGGGCAACTCTGATATTGCGAAAAAAAATTATCAGCCACGTCACTCTCAACAAAATATATGTAAGCGCTGATATTTTTTTCACGATTTCTGGTTTGGTCCCATTTAAAAGTTGTTCATAATGACCGGTACCATGACCCCCTTTCGGCTTAGTAGGTACCCCTTTTCCTCGTTACCCTGTAGAGATTAAAAATACTCTACGGACTACTTGAATCGGAGCTCGATCGTTTCTACGAAAAATACATTATTCTCATCATCAATTCGAAAATTCGCGAATTCAAGATCTGGGTAAACACTCCTACGCTATTGCTCTAGCCACTGAGCTACGGTCTGCCTCCAAAGAAGTAAAGAGTAATGTAAAGTGTTCCTGTAGTGCGAACATGTCAATATAAAAATTACATATTAGCATTATCAGAAGAATTTATATAATAATTAGAAACCCATATTCCACATTCACTGAATGTAAGATTTTTATTGACTGGTGTTTACTTGTTTACTTACAACCTAAAACATAATTAAATTTGCTTAAAAGTAATAATTAAATGCAAAGTGGAATAAAAAGACTTCAACAGCCAATCGTGAAATTTCCGTCTATCCAATGAGTCCTTAAGAAAATCACTTTCAAACTCTAGACGAGATTGAGCAAAGCAATAACTAGAAACCCCTCTGGGGAGTTGAACTATAAATCAACTTTATTAGTGTTTCGGTTATACCAAATTACTCTACCAAACCAGCAAGTAGAAGTTAAGTTTTTTAGCGGTAGGACTCTTTAGCAGGGGTCCGCCTGGGGAAGTACCACACCTTTGCCAGTTATTCAACCGCCAAGCAGTAGTGTGCAAACACTACTGTGTTCTGGATTGAAGGGCAATGTTTCCAGCGAAATTACAGGGCACACAGAGATTTGACATCTTATATCTCAGGGTGACGAGCGCAGTGCATTGCCATCCAGGGTTTTGAACTGTTGAAGTTCAAAATTCTGTGTGGCGTTGAGCTGTTATGGGCAAGCGTGAAGAGCCATCGGGCGAGCGATTTCGCTCGTCTCGTCACTCAGTAACATAAAAAAAAAAAAGTTATGCAAAAGGAAGACGTGCGCATAAAAGATGAAACGTCATACCTTTGCTACTCTAGGAATTCATATCAGTGATTTGGAAGGGATGGAAGTATCCGCCGCATTTTGATAAGGGTTAGAGATATCGGAACTATTTTTTACTTTGTGCCAAAAATACTACAAACCCATATAATGGCAATGTTTGATGACCAAATACGTACCTATATTATTGACAAATCTAAGAAAATGTTGCATTAGTCACATACCGTGAAACTGTTTTAGTCAAGTTCGACATACTTATTTAATAAATTATTTCGAGGTTACGATTTACGTAGTACATAACTAGTACGTGCGCAGAACAAAATACGGAATGTTTAACCAAGCGAAGAGAGGTTTCAGGTTCTAATGGAAAAAGTCGTCGTTTATATGTTTGTAGTTATATTTGTTGATCCGATCTTCATGACTTTGTAAGCAAGTAGATATTTTAATAAATAAAAAAAAACTAATATGGGCGAAATCGGACTAGGGGTTGTAAAGACATTTTTGGTCTTACTTAAAAACGTTACTCAAGTTGATCTATCCTTAAAATTACTGTCTTGTTTTCGCGTGTGTGGTTTGCCGTCAGCGAGAAGTTGATAGAGCAACTTTAAGCATGGATCAAATTCAGTAACGTTTTTAAGTAAGGCCCATGGTTCGCAAGGTTCGGAACAACACGTGACGTATAATTCTAATACAACCTGGCAGGAGACGAAAATGTCATCAGAAAATGACTTGATCATTCAACCTTGTCAAGATCAAGTGTTGAAATCTCTTCTAGCAATACTATTTTACCTAACTACCTATAGCCCGCGGTTAGTACGCATTCGTATTTAGGCTTTTCGCATATACTTTCAACCCGCTTTTGATACCGATTATTTAGTCTCTGTCGTTAAATATATCTTAGTGGAAATTTGAAAATTAAATATTTTACTTTTTTGGGTTGAACTTTGAATAGCAGATCGGCTAAATTACAGCTTTGCAGATCAGCTATTTATCATTTTCTGCTTCATCCGCCCACTGAAGCAGCCTTCTTTTTTCACCGTTTACTCGAGCTTTGTGGCAATTTCGTACAAGTATTTCGTTCTTTAGGTTTTATTAATACCATCCTGTATTGTTTAAGTACATTTAATTTGTTTACACATTGTCGGTTTACGAGCTGTTCGTTTAGACGACGAACATATTCAAGGACATCATTGTACTCGTAATTATATGAACATCTTTTACTATAAGACGAACCCAGAAATCGCGAAAAGAAAATCTGCTGTAGCACTCAAGGAAATGTATGGGATATTTCTGCTAGGCAAATGAAATTTTTCTATGGAACAGCAAATTTTACTCGCGATTTCAAGGTTTCCTTCTTTTTATCGAAAGTTCTCAAGTAAAATTTGTTCATTATGATGAGTCAAAGTATTCTGCCCTTCCGATACCATGTCTTCCAATTATTTTAATCTATCTATGTAGTGTTCACACATCACGTACATATATAACGGCTGTTCGGTTAGACGATGGACTAATTTAAGGACGAATATATTTCTATGAAACAGATTTTACTCGCGATTTCAAGGTTCCCATAGTAAAAGTTGTTCATAATTGTGAGTTAAAGCTTTCTGCCTTTCCGATACCATGTCTTCCAATTATTTTAATCTATAAACTATGTAGTGTTTAGACATTACGTAGGTACATATATAACGGCTGTTCGGTTAGACGATGGACTAATTTAAGGAAAAATTACATGTTTCTATGAAACAGATTTTACTCGCGATTTCAAGGTTCCCATAGTAGAAGTTGTTCATAATTATGAGTTAAAGCTTTCTGCTCTTCCGATACCATGTTTTCCAATTATTTTAATGTATAAACTATGTAGTGTTCATAAATCATGTACAGTACATGATTTGTGAACACTACATAGTTTATATATCGGCTGTTCGGTTAGACGATGGACTTATATAAGGACGATCATGAAATTTTTCTATGAAACAGATTTTACTCGCGTTTTCCCATACTAAAAGTTGTTTGTAATGATGTTGTTCATCATCATTATTAACAACTTTCACTATTACATACTTGTGAACCCATAGTTTATAGATTAAAATAATTGGAAGACATGGTATCGGAAGGACAGACAACAACGACAGACCTAAAATAGATTTTACGACGTATCGTGACATAGTGTCAATGACTCTAGTGTATTTTTAACACGCTTTTATTAGCTTGGTATTCTATGTAACGGAATCTTTGAACGTGATTTTCACCCCTTTCAAAACGTCGGATAGATTTGAAACTTTGCACACTTATAGTTTGTCCCATTATCCTTACCAGGATCTTCAGGATTAGCGATATTAAAACGTGTTTTTTTTAGTTTTTTAATATACGAGAATTATTAACACGCTTATATTAGTAACTATATAAACAAATGATCCTGAAGATGCCTCGTGAAGAGGCGAACCACATGTCGACAAAGTGCACTAAGGGAACGGGTATAATAATTGTTTCTTTCATTTACATTTCAATTAAATTATATTTTTTGTTTCAGGTTAGGTTAATCTCGTTTATGTTATTAATATTTTATTTCAGGTTAGGCTAAATTACCATCATTAACAAATATCTATCGAGTAAAATTTATCCCAAATACCTTATTGTACTTGAAGCGACGTAGAAGCAGAATTACCTACACTAGATTCATAAAAAAAATTAGTTTTGAAGATGGACTTCCGCAAAGTAACGCCTGATTCAATCAACTATCAAGTTTAAATATTCCGGATGACGATAGGTACAATAATTTGGTACCATCGAATTGATCAAATGATGGAGCTAGGAGGTAGAATAGAGGTACCAGTACTACTAGTAACCCCCTCGAGTTTGGTTGGACCCCACGTTTAATTTTAACAAGTCCCATGGATTACACCTGGTCTCGCTGACGAGGGTCTGATGAAGGAACCGGGAGGTAGCTACTGAAACTCTTCGATAGTCAGTAAACCGCTCGAGTTTCGGATCCTTTGGCTTGTTTTAACGAGTCAAATAAACGTCTTTTATAGATTTTTGATACTATCATAATCTATATTCATATATAAAAATTAATGTGTGTATGTTCCGCATGGACTCCAAAACGGCTGGACCGATTTTGACGGGACTTTAACTGGCAGATAGCTGATGTTACAAGGAGCAACTTAGACTACTTTATCGAGGGTATCAGCTGAGCGGGTAGCAGCTAGTAAATTATAAAGTAGGTATGTCATTGAGCGATAAGGCGAAGCGATACAATGTGAGAGAATCGACTTCTTTCATTAATAAAATTTAAACTTTAACAAGAACACAACATGTTGCGTTGATTGCGTTCGTGTAAAATAACTTGCTGTAGACGGAACGACTAACAATTTGTTACTCTATTACCATACACGGCCACAGGCATACAGAATTGTAGAAAGTTTCATTTGAATAGATCTATTGTTTTTTTTTTATGATACTGAGTGACGAGACGAGCGAAGTCGTTCTACTGATGGCTCTTCACGCTTGCCCATAACAGCTCAACGACACTCAGAATTTTGAACTGCAACAGTTCAAAACCCTGGATGGCAATGCACTGCGCTCGTCACCCCGAGATATAAGATGTCAAATCTCTGTGTGCCCTGTAATTTCGCTGGAAACATTGCCCTTCAGTCCGGAACACAGTAGTGTTTGCACACTACTGCTTGGCGGTTGAATAACTGGCAAAGGTGTGGTACTTCCCCAGGCGGACCCCTGCAAAAGAGTCCAACCACTACAATTAGCATATGTGTAAGACAACCAAGTACCTTATGGGCAAAAGACGCATCCAGGGTCAATCCAATGCATGGCACAGACACAACGCACATCACGACACATGACAACAGAGATTCGCTGTGACCTCTTTCCAATTGGCACTTGTGTGACTTGATTCACAGTAACTGTTATTTAATCTGTCGTTATCAGAGAATCGGTGCGCGAGAGCACGCAGGCTTCCGCCTCTGACACTCACTACTGAGCTACTGACGGGCTGTCGGATGCTCTGAGCGAAAAGAGCTGGGCGGGGCATAGTACCGTGTCCGTAATTTGTCTATAGCTCTTTGATCAGAGGTTCGGAAGACATTTCTACAGAGTCAAAGGTATACGAGGTAAGCAAAGGTATGGAGATGTGCGATCGAGAAACTATGATTGGAGACTGATTGTAAAGGTCTTGGGATCACGGGATTGTCTGTGGTATTGTGAATTGGTTTTGATGTCGGGCAGGTATAAAATATCGCTACTATAGTACCAACATAGAACCTACGAATTTTGAGAATTCTTTCATACTAATATTAAAATGTGCAAAAGTGTTTGTTTGTTCCTCTTTCACGCACCAACAGAGCACCGGTTCTAGTTTTTTAACAGACTTCCAAAAAGGAGGAGGTTCTCAATTCGGCTGGCGGCCTACAGTAATATTAGTAACTTTTTTTAAACGCTGACTGGATTGAAGCTTGTAAAGTTGGTTGTCGATTCGGTGATCTATAAGTCTATAAGCTAGACGAGCCATGGGCGCGAAAATGTACATGATATTTTGGATTTTCCGTTTCACTGCCGTTATACGAGTATGAAAAGATATCAATGAAAACAAAGAAAAGAAAATAAATTACTACTTTTAAGTTTACTATCAAAAATTCCAGTGAATATTTATTTTGGGTTCCTTTAAGTGATAGCCAGTCAATATAGTCAACAAGCTGTGATAATATTTTGTGGAAAGTTATTTTTCTTTTTCGCATAATGCGATGATACAAGGTTGGTATAGTTCCAATTTAAAGCCATTTCACATCATCACATCACACACATCATCAGCCAATTAACGTCCACTGTTGGACAAGGCCTCCCCCATAGAGAGGGGTGTTGCCATAATCCCCACGCTTGGCAGGCGGCTTGGGGATCGCAGTACGTTCACCGTGTACTATTAGGACGCTGCTGCCCATCCTCCGGTGGTTCTGGTCGCAGTTTTAGGACATACCCGGGTCCTTTCGGACATACCCGGGTTCTTTAGGATATACCCGGGTCCATACCCGGATACCATTTCACATCATCAATTAGTTTAAATTTAAGATCGAAACTGATAATTCAATATTACATTTTTGAAAAATGAAAGTAACCAAAATATTAAGTAAAAATATAACAAAATTTTTAAGACCCCTAGAACTGTTAAATCAAAACTCATCTCTGCTTACGCCATAGTGAGAGCGAATGTGGAAGTGGGAGAAATTTGACAGCACGAGGCATAAAAAAAAACACCGGTCAAGTTCGAGTCGGGCTCGCGCCATGGTTCCGTATCTACTAATATAAAATACGGTAACATTTTATCTTATTACATAAAAAAGGCGGCGCAGTCTCCGCAATACAAGCGCTTGCGCGTTTTAAAGTGATCACCGCGCCATCTAACTGCACTAAGTGTAAGCAAAGTTTTAATGTTATTGTGTTACGTTAAAAACAGAAACTTGTCACCCGGCTTGGTCCGTATTTAATTGCTGTTTTACTTTACCTGACCCGGGCATGTCCTAAAACTGCGACCAGAACCACCGGAGGATGAGCAGGAGCGTCCTATTAGTACACGGTGAACGTACTGCGATCCCCAAGCCACGTGCCAAGCGTGGGGATTATGGCAACACCCCTCTTTTAGAGGGAGGCATTTTTTCAGGAGTGGACGTTCACGGGCTGATGATGATATGTTTTTCTTTAGAGCGTGTAGTAGGTACTATAGTGATGGCAAGTATGACGCTTGTACGTAGGTATTACCGTTCTCACACTAGAGAAAAAATAAAAACAGATTTAAGAAACATATTATTTTTTGTTAGTTAATCCGCCGTAACCGCTATGAATATATCAACTGGCTATCTATTACGGTTCCACAGATACAGCTGTTAAAGGTATATGATAGACAGACAGCGTAGGCTTAGTATTAGAGTCACATTGACATCGTTTGGATAAGGAACCCTAAAAAACAATTATGAATATCTGCGTGGTCCTGTTTCTAAAGTTTTCATTTTGAAAATTGTTCTTCAGATTTTAGTTATGATGTCTTCAAAGTTTATAATCAAGGGTAATTTTATGATCATCCTTCGTTGAACCTTACGACGAGACCACAAAACATTTAGTTTTAGTAAAAGATAGGTCAGAATCTGCGCAGAGGGCGTGTATTGGGACAATTTTACGACAAAGGAGTTTTTATGACAGGATCGACTTCGTTACGTTTAAAAGTTCAGAATTATCTTATTCCTTGCTATGTTCGCATAATTTTTTACAAACTCCGATCTTCAAATAGACGCCACGACAATTTGTTGGTCCGACTCTTTTTCTCGTGCGAAAATTGTAAAGTCGCCATGCGAAGTACCTACCGAATAGATCGATGTCCGACTGATATCACTTATACCCGTAACAGACGTATCGAACTTGGCTGACGAACCGCCGTCTGACAAACGGGAGAAAAAGAGTGAGAATATAATTTCCCTCTCTTTTTCTCTCGTTGGTTGACGTGGTTGACGTCAGCCAAGTTGATATGTCTGTTACGGCTCTTAACGCGACAAAAAGTCACGCACTGTCGATCGAGCGAGTTACACGCGTCAGTTTCGTCCATGATTATTGTCAAAATGACGGGAAACTGATGGACAATCGCGTACAAATAAATATTGACGATAGCCAGTCATAGACTGAACAGACTGAACTGATGCCAGACTTTGCGTGTACCCTACGTTCAGTCTCTAAATAAAAGCATGTGTGCTAATTTACTACCGAAAATCAAGTAAATTATTAAAATAAAAACAAAATACCCGACTGCAAAATTTATTTTGTTTTTATTTTAATAATCTACTTGTTTTCCGGTATTAAATTAGCACATGTTTTCATTCACGTGCAGGGGAGCCAACATTATGGCGAGGGAACTCTTTGGTGAAACGCACTATAGTCTATAGGAGGTAATATAAAGAAACCTTACAAAAATACAAACATACATAAACGCGAAAAACATTACCCTCCTTCTTGGACAGTCGGGTAATAACATCAAATTGCTGTGCTCCATCAGTTCCATCGTTCACAGGCCATTTGGCTGTAATTTCATACCGCTTATTACTTGCATCGGCAGTGGTGAGTTGCCATCCGCCGTTCTCAGTCGTCGCGCATGACAAGCTAGACCCTGCGCGCGAGCACGTATCTAATGTAGGGTTGTCAACGCGCGCAAACTATTATTGCATGATGTTCTTTTCTCTTTTTTATGTTACTACGAAAAACTATTTCAACTCCGATATCAGGTTTCACTTCGACACAAGGGTGAGAAACAAACGATAAGGTTGCATGAAACTGACCTAATCAATCAGCGCGATCACCCAGTGGCGATCGCTATTAGTAAAGAGAACGCCCCATAAAGTAAGTAACATAATCTTGGATCTCTTTGCGGCACATCGGAAATTTTTGAAGGCTAACGTATTTCCAAGCGAGTACGTTGGCTGTTAAAACCCAGAAATATCTTCATAAAGACACCTTTTTGTCCTTACAAAGTGCCATATATCACGTGACCTATTTGCGATCGTCGCTGTCAATAAAGCGATCATCGCAAATTCGACGTTGACTCTGATAGTTGCGCGACTATTTTCGTTTACATATTACTGCCGCCGGTCGCTGATGACGCTAGTATATATATTATATATGCCTGTTGTCATTCCCTATTCGCATTCGGTTGCAATTTCTATCGTAATAAGCATTGTAACCATGCCATGAGGTTACGATAATTGGGCGTCCACTAGACGCCACCGATCGATCGCTAAGTGATCGCACAGGTTTGCGGTATTAAGGGAAAATGGGTCCCAAAATCCTTTTCTGAGTTGGGAAATACCAATTTCATTTCCTTAACATATCGTATTTTAAGTCTGAGAAAACGTATATTATTATAATTATTCAGACCTTGATTTAATGCTCTATGGGAGTTGAACAACGACTCGTAATATATCGATTCCAAAAAATCTTGAACACTTAGTTTTTTGTAACTTTTTATCATTCAAGTTAGTTTGTACGATTAGTTTAGTTAGTTCAATCAATATCCAAGTAATATTTTTTAACAAATAATCACCCAAATAATTGTCACGGACACATTTTAGGGAACCAAATATGATAGATAGATAGATCGATAACTCTTTATTGTTCACACCATAAATATGGGCAATTTTTTTTTATTATGGTACTTAGAAGCAATATACAAATTAAAAATCATAAAAAATCCGATTCCGGGCGCATTGTCTTCGCCGTAACTACGGCACTGAAGTACAGCATCAATAATTGTATTCGATGTTTCTTTCTACACGTATGGACCTGCTAATTTTGAGACTCACGTCGCCTTAACGCGGGCGTTGAGCAGCGTTGCCAGATGTTACGATTTTGGCGGGACGTCCCGATTTTTAAATAAAAATTAAATGTCCCGCTCGGGATAGGCTCAGTCCCACTTTTCGGGGATAACTCGACCGTGCGTGCAACGTTAGGGTAAAACTGATTAAAAATATCATATTTTTATTAAAATACATTTTCTACGGCTATTTTTGATATCTATTGTCACGGAAAATTTAATTTGAACTCAAATAAAAAGATAAATATTTAATAACTTCTCATTATATACGTTTTTTTATCATGTCCCGCTTTCGACGAAAGAATCCCGCTTTTATCACTCAAAAAGTTCCAAAGTCCCGACTTGGCAAAAAAAAATCTGGCAACGATGGCCTTGAGAGTGATCGGTTTAACTCAATTCACATTCTATCTACGATATGGGTACCTATCTAGCTAAATGTAAGGTTAGTGGCACCCGAAATATACATATTCAACCGGTCTGGAATTATACCCATTGCCATTAGGTATACGGATATTCTCTGTGGCAGCCCTACGCGACCCGGCAATGACACGTCCATAACGAACGTAACGCGGGTTTTCTCTATTTACAGACACAGATATGTTTTCGACAAAATCCAGTGGCGTGTTGAAATATTCGGTTACAGTTACAATATTTACTTTAGAAACGTTTACAAACGTCCGCAACGCTATTCGATCAATAGGAGCTGATCCACCAGGCTGACATCGATATGTCACGTTAATCGCAATGAATTCAATCGCAATGCGATGCGATTGATGAAAACCTCTTATTCCTTACAAGCAGTTTTGTGGTTCATGAGTATCTTTTATAAAGTAAACGAAATTGCGTGTTTATATACAAACAATTTTAAAAAAAATGAAGTCGGTTGTTTTAATTGATAATAATTGCATGTACATACGCATTACGCAGTTTTGTGGTTCATGAGTCTCTTTTACACTCTCTTCCACACACGTCAGCATCTAACAGATACCAACACTGAAATGACGAAAACAATATCAACTGGGCCATCCATACATTTTGTTCAATGGAAATGATACTTTTCTATGGAACAGCAGTTTTTTTTTTATTCATCAGAAGGACGTCGGTTTGATACCATTATTTAAGTTGTCCATAATTATTATGAGTATATATAATGACCTCCTTTCGGCTTTATCCTCTTTCCGCGTAAACCCGCGTTTGGTTATCACGTTATCAGTAATGACCCCGGTAACTGATTTTAATTGTTTTTACTTTGAACGTAGTATGGTAATGAATAGATAGTAATAGGTACATACTTCATGACCGTGTTTTTTTTCTGTAAGTATCATTTTTTTAATGCCAATGTAGGTGGCAAACAAGCAGACGGGCCGCCTGATGGTAAGCAGTCCGTCGCCTGTGGATACTTGTCACACCAGAGGCATCATAAATACGTTGCCGTCCCTTTATTTAAGACTCGCCTTTTGAAGAATCCCATGTTGTAGCTTCTCGGAAACACCGCGGAAGGTAGCTCATTATTAATAACTAGCCGTCCGCCCCGGCTTCGCACGAGTGTAAGCTCGGCCTTCGGCCTCGCTACAAAATATAATATAGCCTATGTCACCCGGGGATAGTGTAGCTTCTCAACAGTGAAAGAATTTTTCAAATCGGTTCAGTAGTTTCGGAGCCTATTCATTACAAACATACAAACATACAAAAATAGGTACAAATCTTTCCTCTTTATAATATTAGTGTAGATTGGTAATTCTGCGCCTACGATTTTCTCCTACACTTTTTAAGGATAAAAACTATTCCATGTCTGTCTTCATGACACACACTATTCCCTATTGAAATTTAATCAAAATTATGTTGTACAAGCAGATGCATTTTTAAGCCTTTTGAGGTAGAAACGTTTGGACCATAAGGAGCAGCAAAAAATTATAAATATTGGACTGAATCTGTTCAAACCATCTCGTGACCTAAAATACTAGCCTCTTAAAGAATTAGCATTGCAATGCGGCCAGGATTTTGCAAACAATGCATGCTAGTAAAAGGTTTATCAGATTAGTTTATGAGTTCTTTATTTTAGTTTCACTTCCTTGCACATAATATTTTTCCATGTAATTAATAGATTTTCAGAAAAAAAAAAAAATAAGATAAATTTAAGTTACTATTTAATTGTGAAGTGAAGAGCTAACAAGCTTATAGACAAACAAGCTAACAAGCATACAGACACAAAAAGACTTGACCCGTTATTCTTGTGCGAGTGATGTCTCCGTCTCACTTGCATATGTCAATCCAAATCTGAATGATGGTGACATAACTAATATACCTAGTAGGCCCCGGAATAATCCACCAGGCCAGGCCAAGCTACTTAGTAAAATTCTCACTATCAACATCCTGCAAGGCAGTGCTATAAAAAAAAACTGTTTGTGTAAAAACAACCTAATCATTTCAGCAACAAAGTGTAGAAATACCTAACCTGCTTTGAAACTGTTTTAATTATGGTACCTATATAAAAATTAGGACACAGTACAATAGTCTTGAAAACTTGAAAGAGGCTAAGTGGTGTCAATTCTAACCATTGACCCTGTAAGCAACACAATGTGTTAATTGATGTTTGGGTATCGAGTGCCGATGATTTGGCCCTGCTGACTACTTGCTAGCATATCTACATTTCAGACTAATGAACGGAGCGAGTCTAGAGAACAGACTTGGAGATTGTATGTATGTTTGTGAGTTTGTATATGTGCTGAATGATTAAGTACATGTATATAGTTAATCCGATCTTCATGAAATTTAACAGGCAAGTAGTTTATTTTGATAAAATATTTAAGTTTGAATTTGGGCAAAATTTACCTAAAGGTTTCAAAGACATGGGATCATGAAATCACAGTTCAAGTCAAACAACTAGTAGGTCATAGTGTCAAGCATACTACACTAACTGCACTTATGTGGTTTAGTTATTAATATGTTACCTTTTCATGACTGTCTGTCTTTGGACAACAATTGGCTCTGAGACTTGGACAGCCTAAAAACTCTGGACTTTAGGGCAGGTTACTTCACCTTAGGAACTTGAGATGCCAAAGCGCTTATGACTTTACAACTACAATAGTTTTGAGGAAACTATAGACAAGAATTTAGTGAACAGTGACAGGACGCGAATAACCAAACGAATGAGCAAGTTTACGTTTTATTTTTTATTGAAAACAGGCTTGCATTTGACTGCCATTTTACCTGATGATAAGCAACGATGTGGTCTACGATGGAGCATGCTTGCCTTAAAGAAACCAATTTACTTAACTATCGAGAAACAACCATTCAGGCAGAGCATTAAACATTTTTATTTATAGAAATGTAGGCTTTCTGATATTAAGCAATTATATGGTCCACGATAGAGCATGCTTGCCTAGAAGAAACCAATTCACTCGCAACTTGAAGATCTATTGAGGAACAATCAAGCAGAGAGAGAACAATTATCCCACTTATTTTTAAAATAGGTTTGCTGTTACGTGATTCACATCAGGGATATTCTAGCAGTTTGCACTAAACAAAGCAGAATTATTGAAAAGCATTGTTAATGTGCTTTACTATATTCATGATGACTAACTGTACTCTACTGTACATTCCAAAGTATTTATCATGAAAAATAGGCACTTTTACGCCCTTCTTTGTTATGACTTATTAAAATCTCGTGTGAATCATTTAACTGCAGTAAAGTTTGGTTTATTACTTCATTACTATAACAGTGTTAATGGAAGACTAGTTGAGGTGTGATCGGAATAATTATACATGCAATGAATCAATACAATATTTTAATGAATCTGATGGTTTTTGCAGTCATTTTACGGCTTAACACAATAATTACGTATGACTTAAATTTAGGTAATATGTTTTTTGTTTTACCTATATAAGTAACTAGCCGTCCGCCCCGGCTTCGCACGAGTGTAAGCTCGGCCTTCGGCCTCGCTACAAAATATAATATAGCCTATGTCACCCGGGGATAGTGTAGCTTTCCAACAGTGAAAGAATTTTTCAAATCGGTTCAGTAGTTTCGGAGCCTATTCATTACAAACATACAAACATACAATAATAGGTACAAATCTTTCCTCTTTATAATATTAGTGTAGATATATATTTTTAAATCTGTCACTTAACTACCTACCTAATCAAATAACCCACCCCTAACTGTTCCCGGCGTAAAGGTGCCCATAGCACTCGCTGCATTATCGCGATGGATAGCAATGGCTAACCTTTGCACCAGGAACGAGCCGGAGCGAGTCACCACACTTTTCTTTGAGCCTGTGCCCTAACTCCGAAATAAGCTTTTTTGGTAATGGATTGAGTTTTAAAGCATTTTGATGCAGTTTTATATGTATTCCTGGCTAATGTCTTGATCAGACCTACTGGGTACAGAGGTGAGACAATGCACTCAGACGAATGTTCGGTTCGTAGGAACATTTTGATGACTTTTTTGATGAGTTGCCACTCTATTCATCAATTAGATGAGTTAAGTGGCTAGAGTCACTTGGACCACGATTTGTTTAGTAGGCCAATTACCCACCTGCCCGCTTCATTCTCTTCTTCTTTTATTCTTTCTTCCATCTCTGCACGGACTTATTATTCCACTCGGCAAATTTACATACACCTTGCAACCCACACCACTGCCGAAAGAGTGGTCAGTGGCCACAGAAGCATAATAATGTATAAACACCTTCTACCCTTTCTAACTCTCTCAGCCTAGTATAATATTACTGTCTCACCACTGTACTCATTAATGGATGTGTTTTAAACTATCACCAATGGAGAAAATATGTGTTGTCTTGGTTCTCATTAGGGCTGTTGGAGTCATTGGCGCTATTGGCTTGATTTGGAACGTACATTAATCGCACCAGATGAAATAGGGTCTAGCCGATATCAAGGTGGTATGCTTCCTGAATCTATACATAAATATGATCTGATAGGTCCAAAAATTTGTCCTATTTTTGTTAGTCAAAGGGTGTTAAAGGGTTGGCAACTTAGTTATGATGCTTCTGGTGTTACAAGTATCCATTGGGAACAGTGACTGCTTACCATCAGACAGCCCATTTGCTTGTTTATCAGCTTTGGCATTTTAAAATTCTGAATGTGTATACATTTTTATTTTATTGCGAAGGCTATTATTATGGTAGATAATTAGGGGATGAATCCCGTTTATTGAATTTTTCATGAAATTGTTTTTTTTTTTACTCTGATAGCAGAAGTAGATTGTAACTAGCTTAATGAATGTTTTCGTTTACCTTTTTACAATGTACAATGTCAAAACTTCAAACATTATGTTATGTCTTATTACAGCTTGTAGAGCTAAAAATCTTGGACTGGGTATGACTTAATAAATGACTTTTTTAAGTGATATCATAATCATCTTATTAGAATTTCAATTTGATGACCTGTTTTATTAAGAATCTACTGGCTGGAGTCACATCAAAAAAATACTTACAACCTATATGAGGGTCAGAGTAACTCTTTCTAAAATGCTATCTGTAGACCTAGATGCAATAAAATAGTCAATAGTGTCACTTTTAACAGAATCTTAGAATGAACAATATGAGTACGGAATGATAAATGTACCTACTTGATTTACTTCTAAGAATTCTGCTGTCTTATAGCTTTATATTGTTCATTATTAATTCTATACTGAAAAATCTATTTACTTTAGATTTTATGATGTAGACATTATTTATGCAAAACATAGTGTATCGCATAAATAATAATATTGTGATTGTGGAAACCTATTAAATGCTGATGAAACTTTAAACACTAACATTCATGAAGATTGTTAAAATTCCAACTTACCTGTATGTTTTTAATGCTTTTTTGTCCGCGTTTGAAGCGTTTTAAATCTCTTTATTATGGTTCAAGAGAACACGATAAACTTCATTTATGCTTAATTTTGTACCTATAACCTACAAAAGCCTACTAACTATCTGAATTTCTACAGAACTAATGTGTTCACAAAATTATAACAATACAACAAGCAAAATCGAGTTTCCTAATTATTGGCTTCAACACTTACAGCAGAGTTGTGATGTGATTCATCGGCGGGAAGTCGGTAAATGTTATTAGGAAAAAAACTGGTTGGCACTTCACAGACAAGGTTAGGTCATCAAATTAAATTACACGATCCCTTGCACATTCACCAGCAGAATTGATACGAGTTATATAGAATAGAAAAGTTGTGTCGGTAATGTCACGTTTTTTAAAGAAAGGCGGAGCCGCGACGGCTAGCTAGGGCTATGGCGGTCAAATAACGGCGGAGTCACGAAAATAACTATAAACTTTCTGACGCGTATACTTGAATATTATTAGTACACTGAACAAAAAAACAGTTTACAAGTA
Source organism: Agriopis leucophaearia (assembly GCA_949125355.1). Lineage (NCBI taxonomy): Eukaryota > Metazoa > Arthropoda > Insecta > Lepidoptera > Geometridae > Agriopis > Agriopis leucophaearia. Next base: position 16,040,407 of record OX421262.1, read on the forward strand.
AAACTTACCACATCACAACGATTTATAAGCTTATATTCTGTACATTCACACAACACAAAACACATCCACGACACGAAACACGATTGAATTTGACAACGCGTTTTGATTTGATACTTTTGATTTTGACTTTAGTTTTGTTTGACAGTTGCACTGTACCCAATAGTTTCCGGCTAGCGCTACAGTGGCGAGTAGCGGAACTAAAAATAGGCATGAAGTTATTGACAAGTGACGGCGATACCAACAATAAGAAAACATTATTTTCCTGGCAACATCTCATAAAACGTCAAATCTGCATTGCCAAGGGTGAAACTGAAATCGTCTCTATACGACCTTTTTGCAGCTGATACTAAGTACGATCATGTATTCAAATTAGTACGCAAAATAAACGATTATGATCTTTCCAAACCTTATAATCTTCCGAAATAGAATAATAATGTTGCATTAAGTCCATTTTGTCGCTATAAAAATCAATTATAAAAGACTTGAATAATACATAAACTTCTTGTTTATCTATATATTGCAGTGAAACTATATGAAATACAAACAAACAAACTTACATAACATTACATATTTGAAGTTTCTATATACATTTGTATCCGATAGTTATTTGATTTGTTAAATACCAATTGTTGTTTCTTAAAAGTTTAATATTTATTTGAAGTTGTAATAATACTACATAATTTACTATTGTTTTGTAACAATGATATACATACAATATTTTTTTCTAGTTTTTGAGAAATGCGATGTTTCTAGGCTAGGGTACGACCCCATAGAGTTGGCAACGCTCAAAATCAAATGTTGGTTGCATTCCAAAACAAAGAAACAAAAAGGTTTTTAACTAAGAAATCAATGCATAGCCATTTTGTCGAATAAAATTCGAAAAAAATCACCATGTAAATATAATATTGGATTATATATACCACCAAGAAAAATATTATTGGTCGTGTTATTTACGCCACGCCGACGTAATTGTTCCCTTAATGAAGTGAAACGTTGTATCTTTATTTTGTTCCCAAAACTCCATAGAAGCCTTTTCTCACATTACTGGGGCATACTATAAAATACGCATGACGTGGTGGTATGGCCTTGATGGCTATAGCCTGTCCTCTCTGTAAAATGAATAAACAAACAAAAATATTGAGATAAACAATATGTCAAAAATTCAAAATTACAAGAGTTTTGGCGCCAACGTCGAAGTAAACATGTCGCATCATTGTATTATTTTACTAAACTTGTGTACTTTATGTACTTACGAGTGTTAATGAGTACTAATGGTGGTAATTATTATACATCGGCTGTCGGTCAGTGTAAAGGGTGAGGCCTATTTTCAGCAGTGCCCGAATATGATGATGATAATGATTATATAATAAGTAAGTGTTCGTAAATGTGCTAGTGTTGGCAAGTGATATAATTGGATGAAAACAAAATCCATAAAGTCTTTACCACTTTACTGGGGCAATAACTACCTACTTATTGACGGTAAAATACATAGAGGCGGTATGACTTTAAAGGATTTAGCCTGCTCTGCAATGGACGAAATGAGAGATTGCGACGTCTGTGGGCGAAAAACACAAAAAAATATTATAGAATGACAGAATGACAACTTTTGATAATTTTGATTCGAGGTTGGACTATTGAAAATTTTAAAACTTGTAATTTCTTTTTTGCAATAAAGCAGTGATGTTTAGTCGCCAAAGTATAAAAATCACAAGTTCTGCAAGACATTGCTACAAAAACTTTCCAGTGAATACAAAATATGTCATTCCATTTTGTTCGTGCCGAATTCAGCCACATAGGTTAGTAGGTAGTATTCTTTAATTTTATTAAATAAAAGCTAAGTCAATAAGCGCGTTATGAACATCATTGTATTTTTCAGGCCAGTATCTTCTACCAAACTATTTTACGCTATCGATAAAATACCCAAAAAACCTCGGGCTAAATTCTCAAAAGACATAGTGGCTCAACCAAGTCCACCCAAAAATCCCATTCCAACCAGCACATCAAATGAGGAACTTTTAGAAAAGTTCATAGCAGGTTTGTCTTCGGACATTCATCAGAAGAACAGAGTGTACAGGAATGATTTGCTGAGAGTTATTGCCAAAGTGAAGGAGTTGAACTTCTCAACTAAAAGGCAAGGTCTTTTATTGATTCGATGCTGCACTGAGTTACTTCCAGATGAGTCTCCATCCTCCAGAATGACTATTATCGAAAATGTTTGGAATGCTATAAAGTAAGTATCTGAGATCATTGTTTACTAACTGTACTTAGTTCAGAGTAGAAATGCATGCTATATAATATACTAAATTAGTGTAATACTATATATACTATAAAATCAATAACAATTGATTCCGTGCATTTATTTGAAGGTAATATAAGTAATAACAAGCAGAGACAAACAATGATAAATTCTACAAAGGACGATTCTACAATCCTTTGTAGTAAAGCATGACGACAGGTTGTTTACAGAGTGTTGTCTGTCACATGTCGTCACTACAAATTGAGTCTGCGGTAGAATGCGAGAAAACTGCCTTACTTTAATTCAAAAACTTAAAACCTGCTACCCATACACATAATTATCAAAATGCTGACTGCATTGGTGTGTTGAATTGCAACTGATACATTAAGCAAGGTACCTTTATTAGTAACAAGATGTTTTGAAAGTTTAATCCTAATCACAATACCTACCTATTTGTCATCTTGACTTGAGTTTAAATATCAAAATTTTACTTGTCTGACACCCTCTCCTTGCTAAGTTGTCAGCATGTGTGCTGCAAAGGTGTTGGCTGATAAAGACTTGTTAACAAGTTTCTTAAAAAATGGTAACAGTATTTTTGGTGGGTCATATTTCACAAACTTACACAGCTCAAGAAAACCTCACTATCTTCACATATTTTTTTTATCCCCACATTACATATTGACACCGTATATGATGACGTCACCTACCTGCATGGCTAGCATGCGCACTGCGACAAAATCTTGTCATCACTTTTTCGAGCAAGAATGCAACAAGGTGCCTATTGTTTCATATACGCCTGTCTCGCTTTGGCATGATAAAAAAAGTCTACAAAACTTCTCGTGGTGCGCATGCTAGCTCGGCTAAAGACTATCTGAACCTATATGAATCTATCGACTTCTCATTTATCAAAATTGGTTGTGGTGTTTCTCCACCCTAACTGCAATTACATACCCTCCTATTTATTGGCTTTGCATCGTCAGATTAATATCGAATTATAGTATTGGTATGATGTTGTGATAGATAGGCAATAATACATACTTAAAAAAAAACACTCATAACCACTAAGAGTCTTACATTTACAGGCCCCATACGAAATTCGAATTGGAACATTACCATGAGTTGCTTCGAGTCTACATAGCTAACAACAGAACACTGACTATTAGCTCATTTATCAACCAGATGGCGCCTCTAAAGCCTACTGCTACTACTTACGAGCTGATAATGAGAGCACTCGGTGAGGTGAGATATTTTAAATTATAAAGTTGTGTAGATATACAGGGCTACGCATATATACTGTACTAAGCCGATAGGAGGTCATTGTACTCATCATTATGAACAACTTTACTAAATGACCAACCATGAAATCGTAAATAAAATATCTGCTGTTCCATACATGACCATGACCGTTTTCTATGGAACATCTGATGTTTTTTTCATGAAATTTCAAGAATGTGAAAGAGAAAAATCTAAATAGGCATGTGGCCTAATGTTTAATTTATTACAAATAACTGGCTTAGTGATGAATATAACTAAATACATTACACATACTGCAAAAAAAAATTGGCTGATTAATCTCTGAGATATGAGCATTTAAAGTTTTAGGTGGGGATAGAGAAGGGATGCTCTATCCCTTTCTCGCAAAGCGTGTGTTAGTATAGCATTTGTATGCCGCGCCTGAGGCTTGACGTCATAGCTCAGTATAGTGCGCTCTCTGTCTAGCATGAAATTAAAATACTTATAACGTATTTATTTTTGAACTGATTTAAATTTTAAACACTGTTTTAGACTATCACGGTTGTTCACTAAAGTTAAATGATTATTTACGGGATATTTACCGTGGTAAGGTTGTGGAAGGAGCTCCCGATATTTCGGCGCAGTTACATGCACCATGTTCACGGGAAGACGTGTTCACGGAGCTCCTTCCACAACCTTACCACGGTAAATATCCTGTAAATAATCATTTAACTTTTTTTTGATTTAAATTTTGTTTTCGTTGATATGCTCTATTGTTGATCAGCTTTTTATGAGCTAATAAAAAATATTAGTCATCATGCCTATTGACAAGATATAGTTTGCATAGGTAACTTAATACAATGTGTTAATACTAAGGCTCTCCAGTGGTATGCACGCTTTGAGATAAGCGCTCTGCGAGCACATGCAAGCCAGGTTTTTATATATTACAGTTTGTAAACTGTTTTTCTGATGAATTTTTGGTGTAATTCCGCTTGTACGTCGCTTCAAGTACAATAAGGAATTTGTGATAAATTTTCCTGGTAGATATTTGTTGATAAAGTTAATTTAATTGAGTTTAATTTTGCCTAACCTGAAATAAAATATATTAACAGTTTTGAAAATGGACAGTAACGCCTGATTCATCAACTATTTCAGTTTGTATTTCTTCAAAATGGTGTGTTTTTTAAAGACAATGCTCAAGGACCATTGACTGTGAGTAGAGAATAAACCAAACCACGAGACTCAATTAGGCAACCAGTTTCCGACACAGAGTGTAGATTATAATACTTTTTTAAGATTCTGAATAAAGATATTTTATATTATATGATTTTAATTCACGGTTACAGGCGGGAGATATAAATCAAGCTACAGAAGTGATAGCAAACATGAAGGCACAGAACATTCCAGCTACAGAAAGCATATTTAACTCCCTGGTCCTTGGACAGGGAAAAGCTCGGTAAGAAAGGTTTAATGTTGAATCAGTACAGAGATGACTTTACGTTGAAATGGTAACAGAGTAGAGTATGAATTTTACGCGTGGTACACCTATTGTTACCTACTGGTAGGAATAAGCGGAAAAAAGCCATTTAGATCTACCTAGGAATTGGTGGAAACTGTGAGTTCACTTATCCGACAGTGTTTTCAATCTTTTTCACGACGCGATCCCATTAGTATAAAAAAAAAAACCTCGACCCCCTACCCTCCACAGTTTATAATCTGTATTTTATTATATTACAAATATCAAATATGTACAACCTTATTTATATAATTAATCCTTAATTAATATTTTCTTAATCACGACCTCCTTATAGAGGCTTGGCCCACAGTTTGAAAAACACTACCCTACAAAATAAAAATACTTAAATAAAATAATTTTTATTATCATTATGTTAATATTTATTATAATATTAATTTAGTTTATGTAAGGTTTTAACATATCTGTGATGCCTCTGGTGTTATGTGCTTATCGCTTACCATTAGACAGCTCATTAGCTTGTTTCCCAAGAGTTGCATAAAAAAGTTATATCTTAATTGGGTATTCTCCTTTATGGGACTAGTTTCAATACTATGTGTGAAGAACCCAAATTCTTTGTATTTCTCAGAAACCTAAAGAACATAAATGAAGTGTTATCAATGATGAAATCACTCAAAATAGAATACTCTATCGACACATGTACAGCTAAAATTCGAGCCTTGGCATGGAATAAACAAATGGACTCGATTTTAGACGAAATGCGCAAAGCAGAGAAAAGCGGGCTGCAGTGGACCGAACAACATGTCATGGAAATTGTCAAGACACTGGCGTCTATGAGCTTTTACCAGCTTATCCCTGATGTATGTATAATCTTTAAAATACAATATAATAATGATTATGGTAACTTTAGTACACTGTGGGTGGGCCAGTTTTGTATAAAACCCAGTACATTGATCATCATCCCTTAACATGATCATAACCGTATCAGCAAATACTAAAAAGTACACATTGTAAATTAAAGAGAAATGTTCACTAGAACATTCCGTCACTAACCGATACTGTAGCATGTCATGACTGAATTCACGACTATCATTCTTGATATGTTTATACTCGTAGTGTGCCTGTCGTATTTTTCGTGTCTGGTAAGTTTATAGTGTGGTCTCGTGTATAATGGTAACGTTTTACCGCATATTTCCATCCCCATAATGCACTTTATATCTCAGTCTGGTGAGTTTACAGCATGCTCATTTATTTTTAAATTCTCAATGAATATTATTATTTCAGGTATTAAAATTCCTCCCCCCTGAAACGCTCAACTCACCATCGATCTCAGCGTACATGCAAAGTGTGACCACACTGCTCGTCTTCCAAAACCACCCGATCGCAGCTTTGGAGATCTACAAGTGCCTTCCGTTACCCTCGTTTGGCCCTAAGGACGACCAGGGCTTGCATGGGCGGAGCTTGGTCAGAGACTGTGTGAAGGCATCAATGGTAATTTAGATTAGTTCAACTTATCCCACTTCTGACTGTTCTTGAATATTTTCGTACTTATTTTTTCATACCAGATGTTATTGATGATGTGTTCTATGAAAATTTAAAACAGAAAATACAAAATTTATTAGACTGTTTTCAAAATACAAAATTACTAAATTCAAGTTTACGAGTCCCTAATTTATGTTTGGTCTAATGGATGGTTGAAAAAACTATATATATTTTTTTTTTTAATGTTACCTTTCACTGATTGATCTATAAATGCCTAAGAAGGTCGACCGCCCGATAATGTTGATACTAAAAGTAGTTTCTCAAGCGGATCACCCATCAGATAGTGAGTACTAGAAATGACTGCAAGCAGGCCGTTCATAGTGAGTGCTAGAAGCGAATTTGAGCACATATCATTGATAGCGAGTGCCAGAAGTGATCTGAAACTCAAGCCATCCGCCTGATAGTGAGTCACAGAAGTGATTGCGAGCCAGTTATTGATAGTGAGTGCCAGAAGAACATCATAGCATCCAATATCACAGGCTTACGTTTTATTTCAGCCGTCAAGCGTAATTTTCCTAGTAACTCAAGAGCTGATGTCCACCGGGCGCAACCCCATAGCCATACAAAACGCTTCGGAAGCGGCATTACAACTCGGCAAGATTCCTCTAGCACTCGACATGTTCACCAGAATGCAGCAGCTAGGCATGGCTTTACGGCCACATTTCTTCTGGCCAGTACTGATACATAGTTCGAAAACTTACGGAGAGAAAGGTGAGATGTAATTTCGAATGTTTGAAATTCTTGGAACAAAGCAGCAGATGTAGGTACATGCCAAATATTGTGGGCTTTGAAAGTGAAGTGATATTTGTGGATTAACTAACTTATGCATTTTTTTTTATATGTTACAAATACTTGCCTGTTTTAGTCATTAAAAGTATAAGAACCATCACCATCATCAGTATATTATTTTATTTTTCACTTTTAAAAACGATCCAATGACCCTGCACTTTGTTGCCATACCCTATTAGGGTCATTATGTAAAGCCTTGTCGCCTGCGCTTGTTTTTCTGAAACATTACACAAAAACTCACTAAACATTGTATCGCTACAGCTACACACTTAAGGGCAAAACACGTGCAATACACCCGGTTTATTAACAAAAATGAGTAGCGAAACAATGTTTTTAAAACCGACTTCAAAAAGGAACGGGTTCTCAATTACCAAAAAAAATTTAAGCCAATAAATTTATATTTCCAGGTGTAATGAACACCATCGCATCAATGGTGCAGATACAAGTGGTGCCCGATTACGAAACCATAATGGAATATGTCCTTCCTTATGTGAGCTTCACGTCACCTCAAAATCTCATGAAGAAGTTTATGGACTCTGGCTTGTCTGTGAGCACAGTGCTCACTCCAATGACTGAGACGTTGCTCAATTCTGGGCAGGTTAGGGCGGCCAGTGAGATTTGTAAGTATATCTGACCATTACGGGCTTTAAAATATACGTTATGAATTTTGACGCAGTTTTAAGGTATGGTCACAGCACAAGTATGACACTGAGTGCTGCATAAGACAAAAACACAAACTTCTTTTAAGCTTCACAACTTTCGCTATGTACTATGTGAATAAGAATAAGATGCTTTTTTTTTTAGGTGAACTCTTTCAAGGCAAAGTAGACGCAGGGAAGTTGCTAAAACCTTTAGCAAAAGCCTACCTTATCAGTACAGACGTAAAGTCTACGATTTACTTGCTAGAGGACATAACGAAAAAAGCTTCAGATCAGAGTAAGGATTGGGTCGGAAGGTTTCTATGTGTCTTCATGCAGAATAAAAAGATTAAAGAGGACTTATCGGATATTATGGATTTAATCAAGGTTTGTTTTTGCTAGGTTGAACTTATTTAGTTCTCGTTTGTAATTACTAAAATTTGAACCCAAGGAAAAACTAACGGATAAAAGAGAGAGCGGGGGAAAAGAGGGAGTTTGTATGTACAAGAGAGATAGTGAAAAAAAATAAAAACGGCAAAAAAATTAAGTCTTGTATGGGAGCCCCTTAAATATTTATTTTATTCTGTTTTTTTTTTAGTATATTTTGTTGTTATATCGGCAACAGAAATACATCATATGTCCAACTATCACGGTTCATGTGATACAGCCTGGTGATAGACGGACATACAGACAGCGGAGTCCTAGGGTCCTAGGGAGTAATAGGGTCCCGTTTTACCCTTTGGGTACGGAACCCTAAAAAGTAGGCCGTCACGGGACGCCCGGCAGATGTGAAATAAGGGAGCTTCTCATCATACGGTGTGTCGTCACGGCATACGAGTCAGTATTACTGCCAAGGTGCGCCAATAGATGTTTCACATAAAAAGATAAAACACGCCACTTTTACCCAATCTATTTTAGAAGTAAGTACTCAATTAGCAAAGGAAAAAAAAGCTAAAGACCGACAAACAAAATTGAATAGTTAAAATCTCACGAATATTATTTAAAGCGTAAGTTTGTGTGTAAGTTTGTATGCACTTAATAGGCTATCGGATGGTTTTATAAGGCTGAGACAAAAATAAAATGTAATGTTAAATGTATATGGAAGAGATTATTAAAATCTCCTGGTAGGTCCGGGATACAAGCGTTTAAATTTTGTAAGTAATTAGTAAAAGTTTATATCAGCCAACCCCATTGCTTTATTAAACCAGAAGTTTTTTTTTCCATGTAGGTACATACTTAATTTTTTTTTTCTTTGGATCACGAACCGTCCCTTTTCAGAATCTATCAACATCAAAGCTGAGGATCTCTACGCAAGCGGCCGACTATTGTATAGCGCAGTTTCCTGAGAAATATGACCAGGAGACCGCAGAAATGTTCCGGAACGGTCTCATGGACATCACTTCAGAGACCCTCACTGACAATGGAGAGTTGTTTGTGCAGCAGATGCCACATCCAGTAAGTTTTGTACTCAGAAAGTTTACTATTAATGTTAGGTTAAAGACGTCGGTTTGTCCCCTTAAGTACAAACCCCCCGCCCTCCCTTTGAGTTAGCACCCCCCACATCGTATCTCCGGAACTAGACCAGATGACCCACCGAGTTTGGTATCGTTGAAATCGGAAGGTCAAGCTCTACAACTTGCGCGGCTGCATCTCGCTCTGCATCCAAAATGCAAAGTGAGACGCAGCCGCGCGCGCATTCACCTTGAAAAAGACCGCCGAATGCGGTTGAAAATATAGTCGGAGTAACCGGGTTAGTACAGATAGGCCTCCCACTAGATGGACCGACGACATCGTGAGAGTCGCAGGCATCCAGTAGATGCAGATGGCAGGTTGTCCTTCAGTGTGGAGGTCAAAGGGGACATCAGTGGACATCTTCTGCCTGATGATGATATTTTTCACTAAGCCTGTTCTTTTTAACAAATCTATAATCTGTCCGGTAGCCTATTGTCGTACAATTGATATTCCTTATTCTTGGTATCTGAATAAAGGGACTTCGTAAGTATCCCCATTAAACATGATTAGTTCTACACTGTTTTAAACTATCACGGTTGTTCACTAATGTTATATGATTATTTACGGGATATTTACCGTGGTAAGGTTGTGGAAGGAGCTCCCGATATTTCGGCGCAGTTACATGCACCATGTTCACGGGAAGACTGAAGAATGCGGGTAGTTGGTGAAAAAGTTAGTTCTATTGTCATTAGCGGATTTGAACTAAGGAAGAGTTCATCTATTTATTTATCTACTATTTTTCCACAGAAATTAATGAATGAAGAATCTCTGAAAGCTCACCTAGCCGAGCTGGAAGCCAAGGGCATGAACACACGAGGCGTTCTACGGAAGCTGTTACAGCAGTACTGTAAGGACGGCAACTTGGCAGCTGCAAGGGAGATCTCTAAGAAATGTCAGGCAGAAGGGGTAAGTTATACATGTTTGTCCCTCCAGTATAGGGTAGACTTTATGCAGTGCCTATTGCACCGTTGACTTGCACCATAAATGGTGCAGTTGCAACTGCTGTCTATCGTTTGCACCATTCAAATTAATACACCTTGCTTTCCTCGTCGTACATAAAAAGTATTGAGCGTTCGTATTTTTCATGAAACTGTACTGAAATTATCTGCATGAGGCATTAATTGGCGGGTGCCGTACCAGGTAGATGCCCGGCCCGGGCTGTCCTAAAACTGCGACCAGAACCACCGGAGGAAAGGCAGCAGCTTCCTATTAGTACACAGTAAACGTACTGCGATCCCCAAGCCGCCTGCCAAGTGGGGATTATGGTAACACCCCTCTCTAAGAAGGAGGCCTTTTTTCAGCAGCAGTTTTCACCTTACACTGGTGGGCAGTCTGGTAAAAATAGTTATTCGTTAACATTGTTTCAGGTATTCCTCTCAGCGGGCATGAAAGCCGCTATATTTGACCTCCACGTGAAGTTAGGCGAGTTAGAGCTCGCAGAGCTATCATTGGCAGACCTCAACAAGAACTCTCCCAACTTCACTCTAGACGAGTATAAAGTGATTGACTTCGCGACGCTGATGGTGTATCGGGGGTTGAGCGAGAAGGCTTTCGATCTAATCACTGAGCAGTCGAAGAAGAGGTGAGATTATAATAACATCAGTACAGCAAAACGCTTCACGTCACACAACACTCGTCGCAGCATTTTTTTGGCATTTTTTATTTACGCGAATAAGTCTGCGTTTGACCACCAACTCGCCTGTTGGTAAGTGACGATGTGGTCGAAGATGAAGCACGCAGACTTAGAAGATACCTATTCACTCTAGTCTTGAAAAGGTCCAGATTATATCTCTCAGGAAACAAGTAAGCCGGTTGTTCCAATCCTTGGCCGTACGGATTAGAAACGTAAAATCGAAACATTTGGTACGTATCCAAGGAAAGTCCACAATGTATGGGTGGTAATGGGCCGTTTTCCTACTTGTCCTGTCGTTGTCATTGTCACAATACGCAATTTTCGTTTTTCACTGCTCGGTATGCTCCTACAACTCGCGCCATTAATCTGCTTAACGATCTGATTGATCAGTGTCCAGATGTGGATATTTTTAACGCTAAATTTAACATTATGATAGATGTATGTGTAATTTTCTTAAGTGGCAATACCTAATGTAAAATAATATACCTAATTTATTTTGTATAATTCATTGTAGTATTGTCACATAACTTTATCTGTTCTGCGTAGCAGAAAACAATTATTTTAATGTTGGCTTGCTGTGCGTGTTGGCTTCGCTGTAAGCACAGCAAGCATTTGTCCTTAAATAAATAAATAAAAAGTAAAAATATTCACGTAACGTACCTACTCACATCAACACACGATGTAACAGAATTAAATTGAATTAATGATGGATGACGATGACATTGACAGATACTAGACACAGAACTAGAGTGTAACGTGTATCCAAACGAAAACAATATAATGAGAACCATAGTGTGTCTCCGTAGGTGTATTACATTCTCTTGGATAGTGTGTGTTCGGATAATACACAAGTAATATCTATCTGCGAAACATTTATAATAAATACGTAGAACTAAAAAATCTGTAATTGCGAGATATGAAAAAAATAACACACAGGGCGTCTTAAAATTGACTGCCCCGGTGGCTCAGTTGGTAGTGAACCTAACTTCTGTGCTTGGGGGCGTGGGTTCGATTCCCATCTAGGACAAACATTTGTGTGATGAACATTTGTGTTTGTTCTATGTCTGGGTGTTAATATCTATCTAAGTATGTATTTAAAAATATATATGTATGTATATCAGTCTCTGGCAGCCATATTACAAGCTTTGCTTAGTTTGGGGTCAGATGACCATGTGTGCAATAATGTCCCAGATATTTAAAATAAGCAGCTGAACACGTTAAGACAGTTTTTAGTTTTTTTTCACTGTTTGTTGGTTTATCCACGCACATCTCCTAAACTATTGGACGGATTTAAATGCGGTTTTCACGAATATGCTTAGCTATGACCAGATTGAAGTATAGGCTATGTTATTTAGCGCAAGGGCCGCATTAACGGAGGAAAAAAGGTTTGAAAGTTTATATGGAAATCTACGCGTACTAAGTCACGGGCAACTAGTCTACAATAATTGAATGCATCAAAGTTAAAAAAGCAAAATAAGTCTGAACTTTTAAGCTTGTTGAAAAAGACAACCATATTTTTCAGGAGCGTGTTAGGCGGGCGAGGTATATCAATGAACTGCTGGCGGCTGTTGGATGCGACCGCAGCAAAAGGCCATCACAGCGACACTAAGAAGATGTTAGAACTTCTCACGGGACTGCGGTACTGCAAACCGACCAACACCATACTGGGGCCTTTGGTTCGCGTGCATTTGAACCAGTAAGTTAAACTATTAAGAGAAAAGTATATACCTACTAGCTGCGCCCCGCGGTTTCACCCGCGTGCTGATGAAAATCGGTGATGATGATGATGATGAAAAGTAGCCTACTTGTTAATCCAGGACATAAGCAATGTATATTCCAAATTTCATCCAAATCCATGAAGCCGTTTCTGCGTGATTGAGTAACAAACATCCATCCATCCATCCATTCAAACTTTCACATATATGATATTATTAGTGTGATGTGTGCGGGTTTTTAAGTTTCCGTACCCAAAGGGTAAAATGGGTCCAATTTTTTTTCGGTCGGTGCAAGTCGGTGACAAATTTCTGTTCACCACCGGTTCTCGTACGATCACCGAAGTTAAGCAACGTCGTCGGGCGCGGTCGGTACTTGGATGGGTGACCGCCTGGGCGTTCATGGAATGTTGTCTTTTACTTTTTGCATTACTTTTTAGGGTTCCGTATCCAAAGGGTAAAACGGAACCTATTACTGAGACTTCGCTGTCTGTCCGTCTGTCTGTCTGTCCGTCTGTCACTAGGCTGTATCTCCTGAACCGCGATAGTTGGACAGTTGAAATTTTCACAAATATTTGGATATTATTATTTGAAATAAATTTCCTATCCAGAAACTTAAATATTTTTCTAGTGGCAATCTCCACGAAGCAGTTCAAGAGTTCACCCGCCTCGCGACAAAATACAACAAAACGCCGCTAAAGCATGAGCTCTTGTGCACCATACTGAAATCGATGAGCGACGACCAGATCGGCGACAACATCTTGACTGGCGAGTCTGCGAACAACAGGCTACACAAGCTGGTGCAAGCGGTGTTACAAGCTGCCAAGAATGTCCACGGATCTGGGGATTTGCAGGTGATTCACTTTACCCTGGGTATCTAAGGGTGGGTTGCACCATCTTTAGCAGTATCAAACATCGAAAGAGGTAACATTTTGGCATAGTGATCGTCAGCCATTTTTTTTTACTTGTGCGTCCACGTTTATAACCTATGCCAATATTTAGAGGACATTCATACAAGCAACTATTGTATGGAATGAAATCTTGTAATGTGTCAGGTTAATCTTGTTTTGGTTAAAAAATTGGGCCCTAATCCACAATTATTTTAGTATGTAAGTCATTGTAAGTAGTACCTAATTAGTTAGTAGTCCTAGTTGGTAATTTTAACAATGTATTTAATTTTTATTTTTTATTTTCTACTCGCTTTTCTTTTTATGTACCTTGTCAAAGGAAGAGCCTGAAGCCCACAACACAGGTCACCCTAGTGTGGGTTTCAGTGCACACCGAGGAAACAGTTAGAAAGGGTTAATTTTGTTACCTACTTCAGCATCTTTTGTTAACTCGATGTATGTATTTAGTCAGTAAGTTATTTTGAATTAATAAACTTTTATACTTTTTTTTTTAAATCCTGTTATTATGGCAGAAACAAAAATATTTTGATTTATGGCATCAAATAACAGCCGAACGCTTAGTGAAGTTTTGTTACATGGCATTTATTATTTGTATTAATGGCCTCTGTCCATTAACACAAATTAGGAAAAAAAGAGTAAAAAGCGGCTAGCACTGTATCTGGCTCTATACTAAAATGTTACAACCCCTTTCAGTCAAAGTACGAGTACCGGTTAGACAACTTTTTTTTTGCTTCAACTGACATTTGTTAAATGACGTCATAACTTTCTGTTAACCGTAATTGCCCTCGCTTCGCTGGTAAATCTGTCAGATGCATAAAATATAATTCCAGCTATGCATCTGGAGTAAATAAGGTCTCATTTGACTTGCAACCCTGGTAACTTTAACTTTGCTAGTCAATACGCTGGTGCAACGCATTTCACAGTAACTGTGTAAGTCAGCGTTACTGTTATTGTCAAATTTTTAACCGACTTCCAAAAAGGAGGTTATCGATTCGACTGCTTTTTTAAAATGTTTGGTACCTCAGAACTTTCAACTGGGTGACCCGATTTTGATGTTTTTTTTGCAGCTTAAAGCTAGTGTTTCCCATTTCAACTTGGTCCAGTTCTGACAATTAATTTTATTTTATTTATTTAACAAAATCCACAGCTCTTATTATTATTTTTTTATTATTTATTTATTAATTAATTATTTACATACGTGACATATTTCCAGCTAACTTTAATAGCAGCCCTGGCCGATGTTGGTTACAAAAAGACCCTACGCAAACTGCTACTTGACCCGACCGTCAAGTTCCACCCCGACGCACTCTTGCGCCGCTGCGAACGATTCTCCGAGGAGAAGAAAGTACTTGCTTTACAGAATCTAGTGGAGTGTGCGAGGGATCTTAGGCACGTCGATGTGGTTGAGATATACAACTTGATATTGGATGTGTACCGTAAGTATCAATTTATTTCGAAAGTTTTCAGGGTTACATACCCAAGGGGTAAAAACGGGATCCTACTCAGTAGTAGGGCTCAGTAGCCAACGCTGTCTGTCTGTCTGTCCTATCTTTATTATTTTCACAGAATATGTAATTTTACGACGGATTAACTAAAAAAATATAAAAAGTAAAGAAAGGTCCTCATAAGTACAACGAACGTATTTTTGTATTTGCTCTGATGTAAAAACGGTAATACGTGCAAGCGTCAAACTTGGCATGATTATTATAGTACACATTCTAATAACAACAAATATTAAATAATGGCCAAGTGCGAGTTGGTGAAAAAAGTCTGTTTACCACCAAGTTGAGCAACGTCGGGCGCGGTTAGTGCTTGGATGGGTGACCGCCCGGGTGTGATGTTGTCTTTTTGCACTACTTTCTGTATTTTATGGTGATACGGAACCCTCAGTGCGCGAGCCCGACTCGCACTTGGCCAGTTTATTTTATTACATATGTTTACGTTTTAGGATTTGCTATTTATCCTACAACGTCCGATTTTTCCGCTCTTTTTTTCCGCCGTCCTGCAAGGTATGGAATGTCCTTCCCTAAAGGTCTTCCGCCGAGCTTTAACATCAAGCGTTTTAAAAAGAGTGTCTATAATTACTACTCCAGGCAGGCAAAGCACCGATAACACCGCTAGTGTGGCAGGTGTCCATAGGCGGCGGTTTCTGCTTACCATCAGGCGGACCGCATACTTGTTTGCCGCTCTTTTTATAGCTGTACAATAACATTGTTCCTTAAGCGTTTTCCACAGAGCACAGATCCATTTTTTTTTTAAAGTAGATTCATAATAAATGTTGTACCACCGTTCTGAGTAAACCTGCATGATAGTGTTTCTTATAAAGGTTGTTTCTCATCCACAGAGCGCGATGACAACTACAAGGAAGCGATAGCCCTCTATAACCGTATGCAGGAAGCGGATATCGCCCCGTCGCAGAAATTCATGACTAACCTCTGTTCGATTCTGAAGGCGAACAATGTGTCCAGCGATATATGCGGCCCACTGGACCAACAAGCCAAAATTACCAATAAATAATGTACACAATCAGTTAACAAAACCATTAAAAATTCTAAAAGTCACAAGACTTTTTATCTGGATAGACACCGCGAGTTCACCTACTTTGCATGCCTGTTGACGGCTTGTTTGGATCAATGCTCCAACAAGCCGTATAATTCAGTTGATCTACATCTTCTCGGCAGTAGCTCCTCAATCGTAAGTACAAAAATGTCAAATTGCGTCCTACAAATGTTTTCAATTCAATTTTCATTACATTTTTTTTTTCAATTTTTGAAGGCAAAATTTCTTTAGGCGCCTTGAGTACTTTTTGGGTGAACAAAAATAATGGATCTCGCGGCATCGTCACGCTGTACCGTGTATTTTAAAACAGCGCCATCTCTTGTAGAATAGGTGAATTACTACTAAGTTTTCACTTCTGACGTGCTGCCTATGACTGATGTGTTTTTTTTACACAAATGGTGAACACTACCACTATATTGCTCTCGTGTATCACAAAAATAATCCTCTGTACATAAACGAGACAGTGCAGCATGTCCTACTGCACACGCCACAGAAGACACAATATTAAGGCCGCACACTCCACAATGACAAGTCTCACCTGGCAACACCTGGCGAAATTGGGGTAGAACAGTTTAGTCAGCGACCCATAGCCGTGCTCCGTTATTTTAAGGATTTAACGAGCTCGGTAGACAGGGGCTCATTCTAAAAACACCAAGCGGGTCAGTGCAAGTTTATCACTAAAAAAACAATCAAAGGCGCAATAAACAAACAAAAGGTTCGCGGTGTCTATCCTATTAAAAGTCTGTGCCTAAAATGCTTGGTGTACCTACAAACAAAATATTAAATTTCATGTGGTGTTGAAGAATATGTTGAGTCTGTGATATTAAATTATTAAATGAAATAAATTAGAAATGTTTACATTACAGAATTTTATTCTTAGCTTAGAATAATATTAACATTGGTAATATTGAGGCACAGCAAAGGATTTTTTCGTTGACAAATGGTTTTCAACCTTCTTTCAATTAACTAAGCACCGACATTACCCTACTTCATCAAAAAAAATTTGGCGAAACGTCATCACGTGATGCCCCGGGATTCCGCGGCACGTCGCGTCATTCCCAGGGATGCTCATACACGTCACGACATTCCCAGGGATGCTTATGCACGTTGCGTCATTACCAGGGATGCTTGGGATGCCGTGGCACGCCGCTGCATCATGTGAGATGTATATATAGGTAATTCCATGTCGTTAAAGGAATGTGAGTGCTACGTAAATGAAACAAGGATGAATCTAGCTTTCGTCACGTGGGATGCCAGAGGATTCTTTGTCATCCATCGGCATTCTTCGGCATGCCGAACCTACCTACAAGTCAACCTACTGCTATAGCTTATATGTATATCTACTGTGACATTTAGATGAAACAACGCCCACAACCGTGCTGTCATGTCCGTGACCCGTCATGACAGTGGATTCACAACTTTAAAACGTTGATATCTAGTGGGCCTGTAGTGCTTTTTAATGTCTTAGACGTTTTTAGCATGTTCCGATGAAGTGGACAAAAATATTTATTGCGAGTTCCACTAACTTTTATAAAAAAAAAACTAATACTGGACATTTATTTAACACTACAACCTACTTCAAATCTTCGACAATCTTCCTATTCAAAGCAGACAATTCTTTCATAGCTTGTTTCTTCAATGGTTCATAGTCTGCCTTCAAGGTTATAGATGCTATATCTTCTTCTAGAACCATCTTACGAGACTCCAGTTGCGCTAGCTGGTCTTCTAGTTGGTTGAGTTTTGCGTACATTTCGTTGCCGTCCAGACTTGCCTGTTAATCAATGTATTTGTGAACTTAAAGTAGAAACAATCTTGATTAGATCTGGCTAGCACTAGCAGGGCTGGAAGTTGTAAGAACAGTTCGATTTACAAACCAGTTATGGTTCAATAGATGGCGAACCTTTCTTTTGGTTTCGATCGTTACTAAATTTGGTTTTGATTGGTAAACGTTTTGTTCGATAAACTGGATTAAATATCGGTTAGTTCTGTTTCGTCGGCGGAGCAGTGACAGCGAAAAAGCGAGCACGATGACATACGGGTCTGGGAGAAAAAAATCTTTATAGTTCTTTCGCTTGCGTTCAGACCTAATTGACATTGATAACCAAAATAGATCGCTTTTATACGGTTTTTTTATTAGCCGGTTTCAAGCCCTGCTGGCTAGTACCTACCTACTAATGCATTTAATCATAAAATTGAATTGAGTGTTCATCATGAAGTTCTTTCTACATAGGATTGTGTTAGTACTTTTATTGCGGGAAAACTTGAAAACCGCAGCAAGGCGGGGCTGTTGTAGAACAACTTACCTGCAACTTCTTCAGCTTGCTATTAGCCTCGACCACTGCACTTTCAGTAGGTGCAAGCTTTTCTTTCACCTGCACAAGTTCGGTTTGCAGCGCTTTCTTCTGATCCTCTCCTAGAATTAAAAGTAAATACTGTTAAGCCCTTTAAATCTTATGAAAATTAATAAAATCTGCACCATCATCATACCTTCGTCCCTTAGCTTTTCAAGATCAGACAGCGTCACCAGTTCTTCTTGCATCACTCTAGTCTTTTCCGGTAAAGTTTGTAACTCTGTCGCCAAACGCTCTCTTGTAGCTTCGGCCTAAAAATAAGGTAAGAGACTGCAGTGCACGTCTTATTCAACCAGAATGCTTCTGGTGTGCCTCAGCCTTTATAACCAAAAAAGTTCGGTTGTTTTAGTCGTAATCGTTAACATGGGATGATTATGCTTGTCATCATAAATGCAGTAGGTATGAAGTTATTAAAGGGCAACACTTAAACAGTTCCGATGGGGAAGAAAGATTCTTAAGTGAAGATCACGAATCGGAAGACGCAGCGTAGGTAGGCCCCCCACTAGATGGACCATCGACATTGTGAGAGTCGCGGGCATCCAGTGGATGCAGATGACAGGATATCGTTCAGTGTGGAGATTAAAGCGGGAGGCCTATGTCCAGCAGTGGACGTCTTCTGGCTGATGATGATTTAAACATTAGGTAAAACCATGAGCACAGATAGGTCCCTACGATATAACGTCCCAGACTAGAGTCTAAAACCTGTATCAAACACTTCGGAACATGTGTGGAACACCTTCAAACACATTTCATTTTCAAACACTTCAGGATCAGGGTGTATGAATCGTCTCACCTTTTTCAAATTGGCCTGAAACCTCTCATAATCTTTCATGAGCGTATCAACAGACTTCTTGTTGTCATCGTATGTCGATGTGTAACCCTCTCTTTGCTTCAAGGAATCTATCTCACTAAGATCCAAGTCAATGTTAGAGCTACTATGTTCAAGAGCAAACACGATGTCCTTTTCTAACTGATCGATTCGTTCCTTTTCCTTTTTGAGGTTATCTTCATAAGATAACATGAACGTGTCCATTGTTTCTTCTCTCTTCTTGAGCTCACGATATTTCTGGTGACGCTCAGAATTGCCTTCTTCGAGATCCTGAAATGTTCAAGGCATTTTGGGTACAAACTACCTTTTCAACCCAGTTTTATCGGTCCTAAGCTACTTTTAATAGTACCTGTTCTGCTTGGTCAATCAGCTCCTGAACCTTCTTGATTTGTTCTCTTAGATTAGCAGCATTGCTGTCCAAAGATGCAATGGCTGCATTATCTTCACGGACCTGTAAAATTTTATTATGATCTAGTGAATTCTTAAAGGTATTTCAACCGTCCAGGAGTCCAGCTCACCTGCAATAGTAACTTTTCCCTCTCTTCTTGAGGATCTAGACGGTTGTTCATTTCATTTTTCATGTTGTCTCTCTTTTCGGCAACGCTAGATAGTCTCTTATGAAGCTCTAGTAGATTCAGTTTGATCTGTAATAATTTTAACAAATCAGCATAGTTCAAGCATTTTACTGACATCCTGTGAATTATCGGTACTGACAGGTTTGCTTGTGGACTGTATTTGAGTAGACTGTATACGGACCTGTGATCCAGCTATCTCCTTGCTAAATTCCTCCTTCTCTCTACTTAAATGGTCGATCTGATTCCTCGCCTGTTCCACTTCCTCTCTCAATGCCCCAGCGGTAGCTTCCAGTTCATTGAACTGATCTTTCTGTTCCTGCGTCATTTCGGATAGTAACTTGCTTATTGTTGATTGCTCCTAGAATTTAGAAAAGATATATAAAATAAATTATCAAGGAATTCAAAAATGTGCCTGTCTACTGAATACGAGCGTTTCCTTTATTAAGGGCATCTATGAACTGTGTTCAAAACTTCCACATTCTTGCTGCATATGCTTTGCTATATTGTGAATTAATATACCTACTTCATTATAAGTATCATCAATAACATCTGCCTTGGCTCTGTCCTAATAGGTTCAAAAATACGGGACTAATTTTGAACCTATTAGGACCATCGTTTCGGTTATCTTGACAAATTTAGTTAGTATGTTGCTATCTCATAGTAAAGACAAGGGCTGTTTTGTTTCGATCAATTCTTCAATAATAAAAGCTCACCTTATCCATCTGCTCCATCAGCTGCCTGAGCTGGTTCTCCTTCCTCTGCTTCTCTATGAACACCTGTTCTACGTCATCCTGGAGCTTCTTGTTATTAGCTTTTAACTCCCTTGTTTGTTCTTCGACACCTTCCTTCCACGCCTCTCCGTTGACGATGCGGATCGCCGTGTTGTAGTCTGCTAGACGACCTTGGAGCTCTAAAATAACGATACAAACATAGGCTTAGAATCAAAAATTTTAAAATGGATTCCTAGAAAATTGATAAAACAAAAATTCGTCCACATAGTTTCATTTGGTAAGGATTTTCTTAACTAAGTAGTTTTAATATATATTTGGTCAGCCATTTTAAGAAATAGGATTATGAATGTTTGGCCTATTTTTACTACATGCGCTCAGTCATGATTATTTTATTTTATCTGGAATCTGGATGATGTTTGATCTGGAATTCGCAATTATTTTTCTCCAATTGAAATGTAAGTAAGTACCCTATGTCCGTTATGCATTCTCATAAAACACTACTGTCTCATAATGTAATGTAATTGCTGCGCCCTAACAGGGTCATTGTACCGTCATGTAGTTTTAAGGACCTCGTGTATCGTGTATAATGGCAAATAAATAAATGTTTAACCAACCTCAGCTCAGACGCGAAGTGGAAAGATAATAAAGCTAAAGTTATTGTCGCATTCATGATATTAGTGTAATGATTTTATTCTAAATTTTTTACAAGATGCCCAGTTTTCTTACCTGTCAACTCCAATGCCAACTCTCTGACCCTCTTCTCATAATGCTTCTTCGCCGACTTCTCCCTCTCCCCCGCATCAGCCTGCTCGCTCAGCCTGGCTATCTCAGCCTTCATCTCCCTAACCTTGACCTGCATCAGCTCCTCCCAGTACCTCTTGTCTTGGAGCTGGCGCGTTCGGAAGCCTCGAGCGGTTCCAGTTCGAAGCCCCGATATGCCTTGTTGCGTTATTGGTCTGTCGATCTAAGAATTTCAGATATTTTTTCATTGCTTAATTATTATCACCCTACACCAATGAATCTCGATCGTCCATTTGATCATCTCGTTTGCTCTTATGTGCCGCTCAATATTGTAGTATCATCATTTCAGACATTGGACATCCAGTCACTGCTGGACATACCTAGGCCTCCCCATCGATCTCCAAAAGTCAGCGCGTTCGCAAACCATACGTCGGCGCGTTAAGGTTCAAATTCACGTGATTTTCCACACTGCGCTGTTTCGAGCCCGCGTTAAGAAGTAGGGCCCCATATCTTTTCAAGAATTTACTTGAGCGCTAAGGAAAGCAGTTATCACTCTTGATTATCTTACCATAGAAAAGCCAGTCATGGCAGTAGGCTGTCGGCTGGCCGTGGGCGGCGCCGGGCCGAACCCAGCGGTGGACAGCCGCGCCGTACTGCCACGGTACGCTGACGCGGGCCTCATTGATCCGCTTCTAAATATGAGAAAAGTTAACATCAAAACCACATCTCTAATTATCGTACCATATCTAAAGTCAAATACCTGTCCTTAAAATACGCTTGGTCCGAGTAGTTCCATTGCCTAGTAAGATCTAGGTAGTTCTCTAAATGCAGAACACATTAATGTGTGCATCACCATTCTCTGGTCTTACTCTTCTTACCTAGTGTGATATCTATCTTGAGATACCTACGTACATATGCAGTTTGATCATATACCTTTGGATTTGCCTTATACTCTAGCTAGTACCGAAAAAAGTCTGCCAAAAGCTGAAGGGGGCGAGATAAACACGTACTCGTATTGTAAGTACACACTGACATATCACACTGACACATTGACTAGTTCTACAAACTTGCTACAAACGCACACTTTAATATTGAGCGCACACAGCTGCAAACGAGATGATCAAAATGCCATCAAATGGACGTCGGGGGGGGGGGGGGGGGGGGGAGTGTAGAACCTATCCGCATGTCTTTGATTTAAACCTTTACTACTGAACTGATCTCGATGCAACTTCCTAAGAAAGGCATCATGAGTACGGACACTGCTCAAAACGTGATATCACTGTAAATCTCACCATAGATCTAAATATCTGTATCACTCTTATCTTTTCTAGATCCAATTTACCTGCAAAACTAATTTCACGCCACTTACCTAATCAGCGAAAAATATGTTATCAGTTCAAGAGGTAGTAGAACTTACTAAACTGTGCACACGTTGTTATCCGTAATATTTACTTATTTCTAAAACCTAGCAAAGCTTACCGTGAAACGGCAGAACTTGTATTTGTATATTCTCTGTACCCCCTCCGCGAGACTGGTCTAGGCGCGTCTGGCCGCCTCACCCCACTTCTTTCGCTTCCCTCGGAAAAATCCATAATCATGCAAACTAATTAAATACACTTTTTATGTGGGTCAAGTGTGAATAAAGCTGACCAAACCCAACCAAATCCTTTGTTGACGTGACGTGTAGTATCGTTGCCATGACAACAATGACAACGTTGGTAAATGTGTCAGTTATATTTAACTTGGCAACAGGGCTTTTTAGCGCCCGCCAGAGAAACAAGTAATTTTTAAATAACTGGTCAAGAGTGGGTTGAGACACGCTGATCTTAGGGTTCCCTAACCAAAGAAATATAATTGTAATCAAATTCTTAGTTCAAAAATTTGTGCTAATAAAAGAAATTAACGAACGAAGCTCGGTTGACTTAGTCAAATTTCAGAGATGTATCATCCCGACATAACATAATAAACCTTTGTATGGTGTAGATAAAAAAAACCACTTCGGAAGCATATTATGAGCAATGGGCGTAGCCAGGTAAGGGCAGGGGAGGGGTAGATGCTCCCCCCTAGGAATGTGGGTGAACGTTCATTCAACAAGCTTCCCAACCTAAGAGTAAAATATTTTAAATAATGCTGCTTTTGCCCCCAACTCTTCGTCCCCTCAAGAAAATACTGACTACGCTCTTCAATCGCTGCAACTTAAAAAGTTGTAATCCAAAAATGTTAGTAATAATTTTGAATCATCATCATCAGCAATAATCCCTTTAATCTCCACACTGAACGATAACCCGCCATCTGCATCCACAATTTGCTATTTTGAATAAAGGCTTTAAAATGCGGGCGCAACTTTATGCCAATCTGGCGGGTCATATTTCGCTTCACTTAAAAATACCTTTTGTATGACGATTGGACAGACGGACAGACAGAACAAACTTATGAGAGGTCCTTGTAGTACTGAACCCTAAAAATGTCACCAACCATATTACATGTACTTAGGTGTCACGAATCTATCATTTACCAAAATCACCGACACCCCATATATCAAAATCATCTAAGACAATTTATTTTGTCTGTAAGTGCATAGATAACATACATATCTACTATACACACATTATACGTACACGTTAACGATTAATACGATAATCTAGCTCAGGGTGCTTGGCAAGCACCTGAGCTATCCAAAGCTACCTAGATCTGTGAGTGCAAGTCGTTGACGTCGGCGGTGAAATAAACAAGTGGGTAGGTAAGTACTTCGATTGATCATGTAGGAATATGATGCTACACTTAGTGCAATTTGCAACTTGATAAGAAGGCACTTATATCAACCCGCATGCAATGATAATTTCAGAATTGGAGCAGATTACATTGTGTGTAATCTACCATACCCCATCATAGCTTTAAATACCGGACTAGCGACACCGTTTTTAAGTATTACTTATTGCGATGTGATGTGTGAGTGATGTCACAACATGAATTTCGTGGAGTTAAATATAGTTCTATCGTCATGCATTTGTTTTACTTTTAGCCTGTCAATTAATGGCTTTAACTATGTGCTAAGAGAAATTAACGACACAGCATCATTACTGGACTCTTCGACAATCATAACAAAATGGATCAGACAGCCCTTAGACCATTTCAACAAGTCTGAAACAAAGACATGGAAAATGAAATATTTTGAAAGATTGGACAAATGGAAACCAGAAGGTCCTATTTACGTTCATATTAGTGGAGAGTGGAAGGCTGCGAAAGGATTCCTTCAAACTGGGATAATGTACGAGCTGGCCAAAGAAACTAATGGAGCTATGTTTCTATCAGAGCACAGATACTACGGAGATAGTAAACCTTTTGAAAAATTCACAACAGATAACCTGAAGTACTTGAGCTCTAGACAAGCTTTAGCCGATCTAGGCAAGTTAATTACCAAAATTAAAAAGAATCCGCTATTTAATTCCTCGAAAGTGGTAGTAGTTGGCGGTTCATATGCGGGAAACTTGGCAGCCTGGATGAAATTGCTTTATCCAGATTTGATTGACGCAGCTATAGCAAGCAGTGGACCTGTTCTTGCCAAAGAAGACTATTTTGAATATATTGACACAGTAAGCGATGATTACGAACAACACGGCACACCAAAGTGTTATGATAAAATAACTGACATTTTTAGTGGTTACGAAGAAAAGTTTAAAACAGGTACTGGAATGGCAGAACTAAAAGAAGAAGAACAAATATGCGATGATAATGATATGAGTAAATTGGAAAACAAAGAACTATTTTTCCTTGATAAAATTTCCGAATTCATGTCCGAAGCTCAATATGGTACCCCTGAGAGCATAAGAAAACATTGTGAGAAAATAAGCAATGATTCTCATATTTTATCTGCCAAAGATGAGGAAACAGATATGTGGAATGAGAGAAAGCAATGCTTTGACTATGATTTTAATAGCATGATCGAAAGCATTAGAACTATCGATTGGTACTATGCTTGGACTTATCAGACTTGTACTGAATTTGGATATTTTCCTATTACAGCACCAGATAATCATCCGTTCACTGAAAATATTCATATAGAGTTCTTTTATAAAATGTGTACTGATCTTTTCGGGGATGAATTTGATGGTGCTAGAGTGGATGATAGTGTGAAAAAAACGAATAAACTTTACGGAGGATTGAGGCCTAATGTCACACATGTGGTGTTTGTAAATGGTGACTTGGATCCATGGCACAGACTCAGCGTGCTTGAAGATATTTCCTATGATACACCAGCCAAGATAATTCCGCGTTCTTCACACTGCAGAGATCTATTTTCTAATAAGGAAAGTGATCCCGAAGAGTTGAAAGAAGCGAGAAGGTATGTAAAATATATTATCAAAAATTGGATTGGAGCAGGTGAATATGCGAAGCCTTAATTTCTTGAACTGACATATTTATAAGTTTAAGTGTTACATTATTGATGTCAAACCAAGTATAAATATAAGTAATAATTACCTAAGTAAGTAATGGTCGATACCTTTTGTTACCGATTAACTATTCCTAACATTTTATCTGTCAATTTAAATAGAAGTCGGGGAAAGTCACAGGGATGTAATAAAAAACTGGATTAAAAATACATTGTATATTTAGATTTACTCGAAGATACATGTTCCTTAAAATAGGTTACTGTTTAACCAACACCCTTCGTTACACAATATACAACGGATGTTGATGACATAATTAAATTCGCATTATATTACACTTTATAGACACAAAAATGAAAATGCTGATTTTCAGTGTTACAGATGGATAGAAATTATATATTGTCAAAATCTTGACCAATTCATAGTACTCCCTTTTTAGTAATAAAAAATACAACACATTGTTTATTCCAATGCAAAAACGGATTTAAGTCTTTTGATCGATTGAACTATCAACTTCACATAAGCATTATTCGATTGCATCAATATCTTTATAATTATCTACAATTATAATGTAAGATACAAAATGGTAACAACATAATTAGTAAGTAGCAGTAGCACCTCCAAATTTTGATAAAATCTACGTTTTGTTTTCTTTTTACATTGATTACATTGATTTTATAATAATTATGTATAAGTATTTATTTAGTTGGAAAGCCTTGTGTAATAGGTACAACTTTTACGACTAAAATAATATTATTTTAGATTATAATGACATCTACTATTTTAAAGGGATATACAAAATTAAATCTACAATATACAAATAATTGTTGTAATTATATTATATTTTATTGTGACAATTGTCAAATCAATACTTAGTCCACTATGAGATAAAATAATAAGATTGAGTATTGGTGTAAATACATGTAAAAATATAGTTTAGGTATATAAAATCAAACATGATTTCGAAAAATATTTACAAAAGTGATCCTTATTCTATACTTAAATTATACGTATAGAAATAATTGCCGTAGAAACAAGAGAAAAACTCAGAACAAATAAATAAAAATTTGACTCCAAAGATGAATATATTTTATTTTATCTACTGTTTGACATATTAGACAAAAAAAAAACAGAAACTTACCTATTGCAATTTGAAATAAGATTATAATATTCTAAAATATAATCAATTAAATCCAACCCTGTAATGACTAGGATTGATATCTTAATTATTCAAAATAAGATAAGACTTTGTGATGATATAAATCACAAAACATAAAATGTGGCAGTGACAGTTTACTTAACATTATATTAACTATTTATAATATTAAATTTTAGAAAGAATTTTGAAGACAACAAAGAGCAGAATGACAATATCACTAAACATCTCAAAAATAAACAAAATTTGAAAAATATTATTCAACAGAGAATTAAAATCAAATCAGTAGTCAAGTAATGATTTGATTTAACTGTAGACTTATATTTAAGTCAGAAAAAAAAACATATTTCAATTTGGAACCAATTACTGTGTAGTAATAATACACCTTAAGCAGATAAATTTTATCAAAAATACAAATATATTTACAAGTAACTTTACTTATATCGTAAGAAGCAGTCATATCGACATCCATGTACACGAAACTTTGACATCGACATTATAAAAATTGAGTTTCATTCTTAAACATCTTATCGTCAAAATAGCTAATGACATCGAAAAACGCGTGAAGAATGGAATAAATAAATAAGTGGCGAGTTCTAGGACGTCAAAGTTTGCTAATGTCATCGATTTCGATTTGTCTGTACGCTAAATTCAGATCCATGTTGGTAGTTTTCAGTTTTCTAAATTGGCGGGTCGGAACTTTAATCCCATTCTCCGATGAACATATGGCGCGCGTGCGGGGCTGGTGGTGGAGGAAAACCGCGTCCAGGAACTGGCAGGCGGCCATACAATGCGTAAGGATCGTAATGCTCTCCATCTGTAACATTAGCTATCATTACTATGGGAGTAATTGACAAGGCAGACTTCATATTACGTATTTGTGCTATTCACTCTGTATTTTATATCTGTGTGTTGTTAGTTTAGTATATTTTTTTTTTATATATCCTGTAAGTGTAGTTTAGAAAATTTGTACTATATGCGGAAAAGGGGATGCTTAAATTAGTTTTCAATTTTAACCTATGTGCCTTAGAGAGGATGATTGCAAAGCTTGCAAGGCCAAAACTCAAACCAAAGAAGAATAACAGACAGAATCTGTCAATTGAAACTTGATGAACATGAGAAGCTGTGACAAATGGAATATGAACACAAAAGTGTGACAGAAGAAAAGTGGCTACGTGTGCTACCAAGCGAAGCTGTAATAACAGAAAGTTAAATACCAAGTTGGAGCGAAGAGTCCGCGTCGAGGCGGTGGGATTAAAGTGCGAGGTTAAACTGTATTGTACTAGCGGGGCTGCTGGATGATGAGCGGTCGCAGCCTGGGATCCCTGTTAGGATAGAATTGGTACATGAGTTTTTCCTTTTTGGGGGGACGATCGTACGCACCGATTCCGCTCTCGTAGGAGCGTGCGTGCCAGAGTGCCGCAGGGGGCATGGGAGCGTGAGCGTAGGGGGGCATGTGTGGCGGAAAGGGCCCAGGATGGGGATGGGCCACGCTGTAGCGCTTGCTAGGAACCGGAGCCTCCTTCAGGGTGAGCCGCTCGGTCATTGCTGGCAGGACCAGCTTGCCGTTCTGCTTGACAAAGTTTGGAACTCGTGCGCGTAGACCACAGTAGTAAGGATCATCTGAAATTAAAAATAAATTGTATTAGAATAGTTTAATTCTTGCACTGGGCCAGCATATAAATAAAATAAAGAGGACAATCCCACCGATTGCCCTCATTATTTTATTTATATATGAATTGAATGTTAAGCATTAAGTCCTCCATTTGTGCATTTCTATATTATTTGTAAGTCTGCAATAAAGTATTAAATAATTATATTTTTACAAAATTATTTATTCGGCCACTTTCGTAACTGACTACTGTCAAATCTGCATGTCCACTTTTAAAGAGGTCCAAAATTATCTTTATAATTACGAGTGGCACATATTTCTAATGTGTCATCTGTTCAAAATCTTAAAATAACTTTAAATCCGTTCCAAATACACCTGTTTCCCTGCTATACTCGTATTTTCACTGTGGCAGAGCGTTCCGTACCATGTTTCGCGTCCTACGCCTGTTCTGAATACCGTCATTTAAATATCAAGGATACGCCGAACGCCGAAATGCCAGCAGTCTTGCAAAACGGCATATTGTCTCGTAACCTCTGCACCGGGATTCTTTAGCTATGTGCTTCAGTAAACTAGAAACGTCATATTTTATTATAGCTATACGCTACACGAGTCGTGATCTAACGTTTGACAGCAGACATGTGGTATGTGGTATTTGAAGTGGGAATTTGAAGGTTTTACCAGCACGTCCTGGTAAATATCCAACCAATGGCTTTTATTTTTCTATTATGTGGAAATATAAGACGAGTTGCCAAGCCCATACTTTTTTTAAAGTACTTTATAAATTACCTGACGGCTGCAAGTTAGCGATTGTACAGCTTATCACAGATCAAGAAATTGTGACTTTTAAAACATACAATTGCTTTTTTCTCGGGTTGTGTTTTTATTATCTGTCTCCAGTTGATGCCTGTGCCCTTATCAAGGTCCTAAGTACTTAAGGTTTTGTCAGGTGTCCTCGTAATCTGTGATATATGGCAGAGAATATTATAATATTGCCTTCAAGGGCTAACTTTCACTTTTGTCGTCATTATGGTGTCAACGTTTTTCATCTTAAATAGACTGGTGATGACAAGCCATTATCAATAATTTGTTATTTAATGCTTGTCTTAGAATTCTACCTTTCTAAAGGTTTAAGCTTAAAAGAGCGTTTACGCTATTGATAGCTACTTGTATTTTTAAAGGCCTGTGCATGCGATTTTTTTAACCAACGCAAACTTTTTTGACTCAAAGCCAAAAATTACGTATTGTAGTTAGCTTGGATGTTTGTATGTTCTTATTGCCTAAGAGCCTCATCTGATGAATGGAATGTCGATAGATTTGTGTAAATTCAAGGATGGTCAGAAAAGATTTTAATGTGCCAGTCGTCTTACTCCACCTTCCTCTGTGGAGTGCAGTAATATATAGAAACATCGGTATTTCGGCTTTTTCATATAACTACGCAGTTTAGTGGTTCATGAAAGTATTTTTTACACTCTACCGAACCCGTCAGCAGGTAACACAGTACTTTACAATCCCCTTATGAAGTGGGGATAAAATATATTTGATTGCATTGTAGTCTTGTGATGAATCATTGAATAGGTCTTTTAAAACGAAAGTGAGGATTGATACATTTAGGATCAGGTACCGTTTGCGAAATGTGATCTGCCAAAAATACCATTATGTTTCTTAAATGTTAGTTTGTTGTCGATTGTTTATTTGTTTTTTGTCAAAAATACTGCATTTCGGCACTTTCTGCAATGCAAAACTAGTTGGCTCGCGAAAAAAGTCAGCGTGTGATTTATCTTTTTGACAAACTTGGAGCAACAACGAGTTGGTCTCAATGTATTCTAATTGCCCAGTCCCTATGTCAATGTCTTTCGTTTACACGGTCTTGTAAGAGTACCGTTTACCTTGTAGTGTCAGTTTTCATACCAATCCAGGAATTATTACATCACCATTCGAGTGAACATGACTTAGTTGACAACACGGCGGATTTATGTCTCCTGCGGCCTATAACAGCTCGTTGCAAGTGTGAACATTATATCAACCGCTGAACACTGGATAGATCGTCATTTATAAATCTGCACAGTTTATAAGATTTATGGGAATATTTGTAAATTATTGCGTTTGCGGCACAGCTGTGAAAACATTGTGGTTGTCTCTATCACCATACAATGTAAGAGACTAGCTGTTTCCTGCAATTTTATATGCGTAATATATCTATATAAAAAGCGATTTATGTATGTATGTATGATTCCTATGGATTCCGAAACAGCTAGACCGATTTTTATGAAATTTTCAGGCAATCTGAAGATTCGCCCAGCAAATGTTCCTATGAAGTATGGTAGCGATCGGATCAACAGTATTTTTTTGTTTTAATATTCTCTCTCTCAGAGATTATCTATACAAAAAACAAGAACAAGACATACATCGTCATTATCTATACATTGACATGATTACATCACAGGAAAAAATAACTAAGTTGGAGGTTGCTGTCGCTACCAAGAAGGTTGCTTCAAGGAGGTATATAACGTGGGTGAAACCGCGGGGCACAGCTAGTTTTATTTAAAAATTCAATTCTTGTTTGACTTCTATTCAACCTTTTCGAAAAATCCTTTCTTAGCTGACCTCTACCTTTCGTAAGGGATCTACTTGCCAAAATTTGCTTAGCTTCGTAAGTATGAAGTAGATAGTTTTAGAGTTTAGTTTCATGATTTCGCGATGATTCAGTTAGTAAGTCAAAAGAATTTCGCTTTCATATAATGATATATATTTATATAGATTCAGTAGGGTAGTTATAGTAGTACTTAGTCATATTATCTCCCATTTTAGCAAGATTACGACCGTTTACTTTATTGTGCAGGTTATTGCGTTCTACCAACTGATCTTATTTTATTCTCCAGTTTATTTCAATGGCCCAATCGCCAATATTTATGTTTGTACATTATTTGGTATTTTTTCTTTTATCATTGCAAGGATGGCCATAGAGCAAAATAAAAACAACTCAACCTCTCTTGCCAAATTTCATTGAAAGTCTAGCAAAAAGAAAACGTTATAGCATTTATTATTTTAGTGTGATTTTACACCAAATTTAATTTAAGCTAAACCTGGTACATATACATAAATCTCAAAAGCCATTAAGATAGAACGAGAATAAAAGATTCACTCACAATAAAGTAACCTTTAAACCTTCACACTTTTAGAGAAATGCAAATTGCGGCATTTTACCGACGACAAAGCCATTTATCCATTAGCGAAAACTTATAGCCTACATGTGGGCCGTACAAGGAAAGCTATGCGCTCTTTCTGCGCAGGCGCCGCCTTTTAAATACTGTTATTGGCTATTTGGAGACAAAACATGTGATAGAATTTCTGAACGGTGATAGGATAGTGAAAAGTAGCTTCGAGAGGTTAAGTACTAAAATGTTTGTCTAATTTATATCTTAATGGTCTTGATTACATTAGGTAAGTTAGTACTTAGTAACTATTATTATGTTATTATGTAAAATAAAAATGCTAACCTTTACCTATCTCCATTTTGGATCTGTCTGTTAGGTTTTTTTTTAATATCTATCTTAGTAGATAATAGTATTTGTCTTTCTTTTAAAATGTTATATTGCAAATGTTTTTATAGTAAATAAAATAATTATGTCTTTGGTTGTGGCGACTGTGTAATATGAAGTATTTTTATTCGATTTTAAGAATAAAAATAAACATTGTCTATATAGGTAGGTACACCTACCTAAGTACTTTATATAAAAAAACCTTTACCTTTTTTTTATTTAATTTAATTTTCAATGGAACTCTATTAAAATTACAGTACCTATAAGTAAGTACTTTTTCACAGTAACTGCATTCAATTCACAGATGTTTGAGGTCCGTATCGATTCATTCAATTTAATCGATGTTTTTATTAAGCAGGTCACCTCACTATGAAGCTAATACTGACATAATATATGTGATCTATTAAATTGTAGTACTTAAGTAGGTACTTTTATATAAAACCTAACTTGATTCAACCTATATAGATACGTAATTACCTATGAAAGGTATAAATAGGTTCATTGTGTAGAAAAATCGGCGTCTTTAGTTCCTCAGAATCAAAGCGTAAATTCGAGGTACATTCACAAAAGCCTAATTACGTGCAATATGCCCGCGCATATGTTACCCTGAGTCAATTAATGACCCCATTCAAGAGTAGGCTAATTAAGAATCTGAGTTCATCGTGAGTTACGGATGCTGGGCTGCTGTACCTTGCTGGGGTATCGCCGACTTTGCAATCAGAATTGAGACTTGTGTGTATAGATTGTTTTATAAAGGGCCTGAATACCGGTTGCAGAGACCTTGCTCGCGCATTTGATGTTTTAAACCGACTTCCAGGAGGAGGTTATCAATTCAACTTATTTAAAAAATGCAGCAAAATTGCCAGCACTTTGGGGACGATTGCGGTTTAATAGATTAGTTTAGTAGTTAGGTATTAATATGTCGTTTTTTTATTTTCTACTATTGGAAAGTTATTAAAAAAAAGTTTGTTACCTCAGAACTTGACTGGGTGAACCGATTTTGGTATTTCTTTTTTATTTGACAGCTGGTGCTTTCCATTTGATCCCATTTCAATTTGGTTCAGTTCCGATGAAATCGGTTTTTTTTATTGATAATTATTTTAGTTATAAAAGGACTGCGTCTACTTTTGAAAAATGTGCTTCGGTAATTTAACGACAATAATATTTTAAAATATTTATTTATTTATTTATTGAGGTACACAAAACAAAATATAGTCTTAATAAAACTATATGAAGACAAAATATATCTTTTAATATTTTTATAATGATCAGAATAGATGGGAAAAACTGTTTAGCACATTTTTGGGATTGCGCCATAAGTACCTACTTATTCTGGGCCTTTGTCGCGACAAATATGGCTGTGATGTAAAATCATGAAATCTTACTGTATGTAGGTTCTATGGCATTATCTACCCACCTAAATATCTCCTAACTAAAGGCTCAGATCGATTGGATTCGGTAAGTTTTTTTATAAGAAAGCTGGTTTTAGGTAAAAAGAAATTTTGGTGACGGCTTTTTTTTTAATATCTGTTTCTTTTAATATCAACTATTATTATTGTATTATTATTAGTCAGGCGTAGGTTTTATCACGGTTAAAAAAAATATTTATCCTTTATTTTTATTTATTAATAGGCTTGCGTTTGACCGCCACCTCGCCCGATATTAAGCGTTAATGCCGACTACGATGAAGCAAGCTTGCCTAGAAGAAACCATTTAAATCGTGACTTAAAGATCTTAGATTGTAATTTAGTATCATAGAACACCCTCCTGCAGCATTTCCGAGTAACTATAACATGGGATTCTTCAAAAATACTGTTAATTAGAGTCTTTAAGGGTCGGCAACGTATCTGTGATGCCGCTGGTGTTACATGTATAGATGTCGATGATTGCTTACCATCAGGCGGTCTGTTAGCTTTTTTGCCATCTGTGACATAAAAAAAGAAACATCCATTTAGGAAGCGCATTAAAATAAAATTTACAGAAGCATTTTGAAAATAAAAAATTATGCCATATAAAGTAACCAGGTAATAGGCTTATCCTTCCATATACCTGTCACACAAAAAAAAAAACGCTTCGGTAAAGAAAAGTCACCCGTACCCTTAGTACAAGATTTGATAGTTTTCGAAAACTTTTTTCGTTTTCGTATTGTTCCATACATTTCAGCAAAGCGCCTCTAGCGGAAACGCGGAAGAACTAAAATCGGTAGTAATCGGCAGTATAGGCAGTAATTGCTTCACTCGAATACGAAAGAAGGTTTCGAATAGCTTTTAGCCCAGCAATGTATGGAACAAAACGAAAACGAAAAAAGTATTCGAAAACTATCAAATCTTGTACTAAGGGTACTGGTACAATCTAAGTAAGCGGCAAATAGAACTCACCGTATTTCTTGTTGTCTTTTCCTTTATCCGATTTGCCTCTCGGGAACTGTGTGGGTACTCGCCCGTTTTGCTCTAAATCGTCGTAGTCAGGCTGAAAATAAAATGAAAAAATCACATTAAGACTTGTTAATAATTGAATACCTATACCTGATAATTAAAAAAAATATTATGAATATAAAAAAACGACTTTATCAGAACTAGACCAAATTGAAATGGGAAGCACCAGCTTTCAAATAAAAAAAGAATCATCACAATCGGTTCACCCAGTCGAAAATTCCGAGGTAAAAAAAAACGAATTCATGTCCTCCTCCTTTTTGGAAGTCGTTTAAAAAATATTGCTAGCTGAGTAGTTACTTGCAGGTAGCAAGGATTATAGATGGCGTCACCAAGATTGGTTGCAAATAAGCTCAAGAATTTGGAGACCGACAGGAGGGCGACTGTCGCTTAGCGGTTAGAGCGATTGGGAAGTAAACCTAGATGGTGCAGGTTTGAATCCTGCTGGTCGTTTTGTCTATAACATTTAAATACTTGAAGTGTAGAACACTTCAAATATAAAGATTACTTTCAAATTGTTAATTTCTGTTCTTCGCACTGTTTGTAAAGGCATGGAGGACATGCCCAGGAGTACTTAGTAGGTATACTATAGATTTGAAAAAAGGA
This sequence comes from Agriopis leucophaearia, assembly GCA_949125355.1. Taxonomy (NCBI): domain Eukaryota; kingdom Metazoa; phylum Arthropoda; class Insecta; order Lepidoptera; family Geometridae; genus Agriopis; species Agriopis leucophaearia. Next base: position 16,075,603 of record OX421262.1, read on the forward strand.
AATATGCCAAACAATACAAAGATACTATTTAAACGTTGTGTGTAAAAAATGTTGACGTTCATAAGTGTACACTAATGTACCCATTTGAAGAAATAAATGAACTGAACTGAACTATCTAAAATATTGGTAAACTCAGGACAGTTTTTCGTGAATAATGTACTAGACCTAATCCAAAATCCACGTTTTTTTTCTAAATCAATGATAAAAAAAGCTTAGTTTTACGACTAAAGTAGTTAAATGTAGTCTCTCGTGTTCATCGAATCCATATAATATATCTATGTCTATTTCTACAATCTTGGAAACAGCAAGAGACTTACAAATGTACTAAATGGGATCTAAAAAGACCTAAAAGACCCTTTACATGTAACCTGGGACATACATGTAACGCCTGGTAATGTGTGAGACCAAACTAAAAATCAAGCGCAGTAAAATGTTAGGTGGGCGTTTACAATCTTTTACCCTGCAAGGAGGTGGTTCAAAAAACGACAACCGTTTATACGATGGGTTAAATGGTATCAAGTACATGAACAAAAATGTAGATCCCACCCAGAATGTAGAAACAACAAAACAAATATAGATTTTTATATTAATCAGTACGAGTAACAGTTTTACTCTAATTTTTTACCAGATCACCCGGAACGGAGATACTTATAAGCTAATAATAAGCTAATAAATGACCAGAATAAATTGTTATTTTGTTTAAATTATCAATTTAAGAAACCAAATTCAACATTTCATCATTTCGTTTACATGGATGACATTTATTTCCAGTTTTTTTTATATTTAAAAACCAAACTACTGAACTGATTTTGAATAAAATGCTGAAAGTATAAAAAAATATAAAAACTTACAATAAAAACCTTTTAATCTTTAAATAATAAAAATCCTAATCGGTTCATGAAATGACGGAGATCAGAAAAAACATAAAAAAATAACAATTCAACAGCTTTTAAAAATACATTAATAGTAGGATTGTATTTTTAAAATTATAGTATTTTTAAAACATTTTAGAAATGCCAACAAACTATTTTTAAGACCTGTCGATTAAATAATATCTAAATGCATTTGAAAGAGGACTACCTCTATAATTAAAGATTAAATCTACCTCTTATAATTAAAGATTAAATTAAATATTTTTGCTATCCATTTAATTATGTATTCAAAAAAATTATGTATATGTTTGTATATCAGTCTCTGGCAGCCATAGAACAAGCTTTGCTTAGTTAGGGGTCAGATGACCGTATGTGCAAAAATGTCCAGAATGTTTATTTATTAATTATTTATACTAACTACTTAAGCTTAATTATTGAACTGAGTCAAAGCACTTCCGTAAAGCCAAACTGTCTGAAATTCAGCCTATGCGCATATACAGGAATTTTTGTCTTGCGTCCAATACTCCGTACTGTTGAAATAAACGCCTTTATCGCAACATATCTCTAGAATCGGAATATGTGAATAGGCAATAATAATATCCCCAAGCAGCAAACCACCAGAGGAACAGGTCCCAATATCCAGGCTATCGGACTGATATTTTTATTGTCATATAAAAAACTGTTCGTGGAACCGATCAACAATAAAATTTATTTAAAAAAAAAACGACTTCAAGACTATAATTCTACATATACAAAGCCGTAGTGCATGTACAATACTGTGGTAAAACAGAGATTAATACTTTTGCTGAGGGAAACCACAAAAAAACGCCAAATTTTTCAAAAACCGATGTAACAATTTCGATAAAATTTCTATGGAAATACCTCTGAAGTATGGCGTACCAAACCATTTTTTTAAAAATAAAAACCAATTCATAATTGGCGGTGTAATCGGGTAATAAACATACAAAAAAACATACTGTCGAATTGTAAATCTCCTCCTTTTTTGAAGTCGTATAAAATAAAATGTAATTGTGTTCAGAATTAAGTAAGCTATAGATAAATAATAAATAAACGATGCCTGCGGGCGGTCTTATAGATTAGTTTATTTTAATTTAGTTAAGGTCGTTATTAAACTATACACTATATGTTTTCTTTATGTACCTATGCGTATAGATGGCAGAGATGTGTGCGTACTGCGTGAGCATCTTCGAAGGTTTTGCGAAGATTAGACCTCGTTAATGGCTACGTTTTTAGAGAGACATCGTTACCCACGGCGCGTTGCCAAACGCCTCTGCATGAACACTCTCATACATAGTTCACGTTTAGCTACCATTCAACGCCCCGCGTCACCATATATCAGGAATTACCTTACAGTACAGTTGCACTTAGCAAACTATTTCTCTGTAGACTTTACACTCGGAGGTAATATCCTAGTATGAGCATAACTTTCAAGCACAAAACTGGAGTTAAACTGACACACAAAAGACATTGTTTCATTTGTACAACGTCAGCGGCGGTGGTGATGCTTTTAGGGACTATGAAAGGGCTAGATTTTATCAACAACTATATCAGATTCAGATCGCGTTGAAGATTATAAGTATCAGAGCCATTGTCAGTTCTAGCAACGCTGTGTCCACAATCATCTGACAAGTGGGTTGAATGGACAGGGCTAAACGGAATCAAGTATTATTTTCATGGTGAATAGGATGACGAGAATCTACCTGAGGACTCTTTAGAATCTTTAGAGTCATTTTTCTATTTTCTATGTCCTATCGTAGTGAAGGACGACTTGTGTAAAATGTGTGGTGAGAAACTGAGTTTTTGAACTGAAGAACGAGCTTAGCGATAGAGATGTCTATAAAGTGTTGGTACATATATTATATTATGAGACTGGTGTATGGGACTATTTATATATAGCGAAATACAAATCATTTAATCACAAATACTGAAATTTTCTTATCTTATCAAGAAATTAATCTGGAAATCTAACTGAAATGCGCCAAATGGATTCCTTATGGGATGTAGACATCCACTAAGAAAATAATTTACGACAGGAGCGTACTAAAAGGATCAATCCCTATTGATCCTTTTAGTATGTAAATGTATAGTTGAGAGTTTATATGAATGTCTACGCGTACGAAGTCACGGGCAAAAACTAGTACCGTTATACCTACCTATATACGAACGATTTTGTGGGGTTAAAAGTCGCATAAATTTAATTTTATCACCTAATGCATTTCAAGGGCCCTTTTCCTTAAATCTTGTGGTCTTGATATCATTAACAACTGCCTGACTCATGCTTAAATTCACCTTACCTTATCTTGAGCTTTATGGAGATATTTTAGAGCTGAGTTGCTAAAACACTTTGTTAGATTTTTAACAAAAAGGTATTTAATTTGAGAAGCATCATCCTCGATCTCAAACCGGTACGGTTCAGTACGGTACTGGTATGTACTTATTTAATTAATTTAAGAAGTAAGCAGGTACACCTGTAGTTTTTAATACTTGGTAGTAACTTGGCTTAACTTTTTTTAGAATTAGATTTAATTTAACCTAAAATGGACACCAGATTATATCGTGGTTCAGTCAAAATTGATTCAGTCTTTTAAAATTTATGAGCTCTTTCCCGAATTAGTCGTAGGTTTGTTTTAAATTTCAATTTATATATATACTTAACGGAGAAGGTAGGCTATCCCCATTATCATTACTCATTTTATTTCGTCTTCCTTGTAGTATCGTGGGAGATGTTGATTGATGAAAGAAACCGTTTTGTCACCGATTCAAACTATAATTTCTGATCAGACAATCAGAATTTCACCAGCAATTATTATTGGACACACAATACACGGAACGCGAGATAGTTTCTAGACGTCTATCCAATTCGACTATTGCCACAGAAATGTGTAGGGCATTCTGTCGCCTGATACTAGATCTAGATCCTAGCTTCCATATAGTGCCAACAGATGGCACTTGCGTCCCGATTAATCGATTAATTGCGGTTTTAACGACTCGATTGTGACTAATTGCGACATTCTTGTTACCTATATTTATCATGGGAATAGAGAAGAGAACGAATCAAATATAGTTTCAATGAAAATGTTTGGGTATGTATTATGCTTTTGCGTTAAAGGAAATATGTGAAAGAGTTTGTGACAAAAGAAACAACAAAATATATATTGTCATTCCACCGTACCATTAGGTTAGAAGTTCAATATATCATAAAAGAGCTTTACTTACACATTTCAGCACAAACTAACACGAGTATTGAGTACATAGATAGATCAATCTTCATAATAATTATGCTTATTTTGGTTCATCTTTGAAGTACTATTTCCAGTTTATTAATGGCCTTACAAACTGCACATTCATTACACACATTTGCATTTTGTAAGTACACATTTAAACTAACTAGTTTTTCCGCATTCTCAACAAAACTGCCTATCAGGGATAGTGTAACTTTCTATCAGAGGAAGAATTTTCAGAATCGGTTAAGTAGTTTACTTCCTCCGAACATACAAAAACACACAGAAATAAAATCAAATTTACAAAAAAAATAAACAAAAAAAAAGATTTACACCAAATTCTAATCAAAAAAAAACTTATTGTGGAGAAGTGAGGATTTTACATTAGGGATTAAAATAAAATGAGGTCGTAAATTATTGGCACGTCGACATGCGTTGACGTCTTTTGTTCGGTGAAAATCAATATTCAAAATGAAATTACGAAACGCGTTTTCTAGAAGAATTGTAGGTCCATTACTTTCCTATCATCATAATTATCAGCAGTTTCGTAGGCCCTTATTCATTTAATTTTATACTAAAGCCTTGTCGACCTTGAAGTACTTATAAACTCCTTTTTCGAGTGAACTTTAAATCGGTTTAAACCGATCATTAAATGCTTAACATTATTGTTAACAATGCAAAAACGTTTAAATTTGTCCACTTATAGAACTTTATTGGTGAAATAATTATTGTAAAATGTGGAAATAAATTTTTATTATACCAAATTTCACTACCGGAATCGTGTGAATTTTTTATTATAACTAGGGCCTTATGGCTACCTCTTTAACGCGGTCTCGAAACAGCGCTTTGTGGAAAATCACGCGAACGTGAATTTTAATGCGCCGAGATACGGTTTGCGGTTGCGCAACTTTTCGCAATCACCTAAACAGAATCGTTTAAAACAGATAACCCTGTAAGGCCCTGTAAGGACCCTGATCTGGTTTATGTGAGTTAATTAAATACCTTATAGTACTTACATATTTATTAACTGATATTTATTAATAGGCTCCTGACTGATCTTTTTTAACTATAAACGAGTATATAAAAATGAACCCCATTTCTCTTGGCCACGCTATAACTTGAGAATGGCTGGACCAATTTGGCTAATTTTGATCTTGAAATATTTGTGGAAGTTCAGAAAAGATTTATACGGTTAGTAAACTGCTGCACCGATATGGATGAAATTTTGTGTAACTGGAGCAGGTCATAGTAGCAAGGCCGAAGGCTCTACCCGTACGAAGTAGCGGGTATCAGAAAATTGTTTTATAAAAAAGCTGAATTACTCTGTGGCTGAATATTATCTATTTAAATATAATGTTACTGATACTTTTGGTACATCCAAGAAACTTATCTACCTTATTTGTGTCCTGCCGCGGGGCTAAAAACTAGAATTATATCCTTTCATCTATCTCTATCTCGTGCTATTTTCAACTCACCTTAGGTATATCCGCAGGGCCGTACCCATTCTCCCTAGGCGGGAGCTTCGGAGGTCGCTCTCCTTTCCTGCCCATCTGCATCATGAGCTGTTCCCTGGTAGCTGCCACGACGCCGTGGCCGTTGTGTCCATTGTGGCCATACCCGCCAGAGCTGCCGCTGGATCCAGACCCGTTGACGTTGGAACTGGCGATGCTATACGGGTCCTCGTCTGGGATCGGGATGCGAGGCCGGTTCTTGATGTCCATCGGTTTTTGGACTGTAGAAGAGATGCCAATATAAATTTCACAGAATTGATAAACACTGTGGTAGGTGGAAATTGTAAGTAGGTCTAAATACGATGAACGTCCAAAAGAGATGGATGCTATATAAAAGTAGGTATTTTGAAAACTGGAGGAAGTGTCTAATTATACATACCTACTACCTAGAACAGAGAAAAACATAGTAAGATAGATTATTGTTGGCATTGTAAAGAAAGTAAGAGGAAAAAGACAAAGAACGGGAGACCGAAATTTTATATATCAAAATGGTTTAGTCGAAAACATAATGTCCAGTGCAATGTCCAGTGGGTCTAATGTTAGTCTCTACTTAGTATAAAATAAAGTCGCTTTCCGCGTCTGTCTGTCTGTATATCTACTAACTGCTCCCAAACCACGCAACGGATTTTGATGCGGTTTACACCATCAGTTAGTTAATACTTCACGGAAGGTTTATTATAATATGTGATATAACTTACACCCGTGCGAAGCCGGGACGGATCGCTAGTAGGGAATAAAATAATTTCCTCAAAATCTTTCACCTGTTTAGTTCACTGATTATTACGCGTTGTTCACATTACATACGCAAGTTGGTGTGTTCTACTCACTGAGTCTATTTTATTCTTGCCTTTGTTTCAACCACCTTGAAATAAAGATAAGAATTTTTCGCGTTTGCACGTTATGTATTATGACGAACTGAGCTTCTGGGAAAGTTTCAGTACCTACTATTTAAAACCAGTCAAGAATAAAATAAAATTTGAGCTGTTTCGCGTACATCGCGTGCGATGAGTTAAAACTTGCCTTATTTTACTTTAAGGTATATGACGTACCTTTTAATCGCAAATATAGAACAATCTATTTCTTTATCTATTATCTATCTATATCTATCTATCTATTTCTATATCTTTCAGCGTCTAAATTCATCATAACTTTAACTTTGAATGGGTTTAACTCCTATTATCCGAATCCATATTTCAATCTCCCAATCCCTTAAAAGGTTAACATAAAAATTGGAAACATTTAGCGCTAGTTGCCCAAGTACTAATCGTGATGTGCAGATCGGATGGCAATCACTAGTGTTCACGACTCGGTTGCAAGGTGGCAAAGGTTGCCTTCATTACACAGTGTCATTATGTTATAATCGAAACTAAGCGAAACGTACGAAGGTAATGAGTTACCTAGTATCCTTGGACATAAACGTCGTCAATTTAAAGGATTGGACTAAAATAAGCGGTCAAAGTAAGGTAATATGTAGTGATTGTACAAGCTCCAAGAGATCGTTCTGAGAAAATAATAATATGTTTAAAACTTCAACATATAAAAACACATCAGGCATAGGACTGCACGTCAGAAGTGAAAACTTAAGTAAAAATTCACCTATTCTAAAAGAGATGGCGCTGTTTTAAAATACACGGTACTGTATTTTAAAACAGCGCCATCTCTTGTAGAAGTATTCTGTGACAGCGTGGCGATGACGCGAGTTCCATGATTTTTTGTGCAACGAAAAGTGCTCAACGCGCCTAAAGAAGTTTTCATTTCAAAAATACGGATCGAATTAAGATTCTCTCACTTATTTTGATATCAGTTAAAAGTTATCTACGCGTTAATTAGGGATGTAAGCTACATCCACACAATATTTCATCAAAATCCGTTTGATTGGGCAACATAAAGTTGAGCGAATGAGTTGAGAATTGAGTGACAAAATGCGCCGTTACGGAATTGGTTGGAAACAAACATGCACAAATATACACTGAATTCTTCGGATTTGTAGCGATTTATACATAAACAAATAATAAGTAGTTATATTAATTGTATATGTACCACGTAAATACCACGTTTTATCAGCTATTAGCAGCGCCCCGCGACCGCTATCCACGAGAAACTTTTCCGGGATAAAAACTAGCATGTGTTAATTTAAAGCTTCCTCCATAACGAATTAATTTGAATATAATTAGTTATGATACCTAAAAACATACATACAAGTTTATTTGTAAAATTGGTGTGGTTAGTTAAAATGAAAGTAAATGTTGTCAGTGCTGAATTATAATTACTCGTAAGATTTCAAGACTCTAGCTCAATTAGAAGATATTTAAAATTGATTTTAAAATGTGTACCAAACAGACAGACAAGAAAGAGGGTTTAATAAAAGTATTGTATGCTATTAGGTATGCGTTGGTTCAAGTACAATATCATTTTTATAGGCCACTCTGTAACATTTATAACTTGTTTTATTTATGCTATTACAATGAATGATCAAGCACAAATATATATTGGTTAAGTGCTCTAGGCGTTTTGTTCCTAATTACTGGTCCCTTTATTGAAGCTTAATGATTTTAATCTAATGGTTATTAGAGTTTAGAGATAATTTATCAACGAATTACTTTAATAACTTATTATTTGTGAAAAGAACAAAATGTGTTTGTTTTGACTTATTAAAGCTGCCCTAACTGATTATCAGTAACCATGTATGTAATTATGATCGCAGCCCTAAGGAAAAATCCTTAGGGCTGCGATCAACGTCCAATGACGTCCATAGCTAATAACCTATCTCTTTCGCAAGATCTTTTTTTTCTATAATATTAAGAAATAGAAAAAACAATTTATTCTCCATTTTTTCAATTTCCCCAGCCAACTAAAGAAATTCTACACGAAAATTGCTTTATACAATTTGCAATGTTATTCTAAAGATAATAACAAATCGGTTCTTTTTTCATTCTTACTCAATGATTTTTTGTCTTCAAAAAGGTTCAAACGCGCGAGTGAGATAGGCTTTAGCACAGAAAAGAAAAAAAACTTGTTTAAATTTTTTGTTACATTTTTTTCTCTCTTTTCTTTGGCTTTAGCTGCCCTTTCAGATCTCATTGTTTAATCGTTTAACTGTTTTACTCGCATGTTACGTATATTGACATAATAGTGTGCATACTTTGCCCATTAAGTGTTTGCTTTTTCACATACTTGTAGTGTTTTTGAAAAGGCAAGAATTAAATAAACTCTATACTTAATAATTTATTGCACACTATGAAATTCACATTAAGATCTTAGATGCTTAGATGATCTTAATGTTTGATGCTGTTTAAGATAGGTATCATATAATGACCCAAATTAGGTATGGCAACAAAGTGCAAAGCGGATCGGTTTATTCCATAATTGATATTTAAATACTCGTCTAGGTTATAGTAAAATTTTGCTCACTTTGACTCAGAGCATGGAGCATATTATATTTCTATTGACTCAGTGGTTTTCGAAGGAAAACCACTGAGGAAGAAGTGGACGAGTGCAAATGCGTCTGTAATATGACCGAGACAATAAAAAATCTTCTGAAATACATGTCTAAGTTTATATATGTTCCAAAATAAGTTCATAGATATAAACTGACTACTTACCGAAACTTTAAACTACCGAATTTAGTGAGAAACGTAGTTTTCAAAATGGAAACTATTTATAAAAGATATAAATCCTGGAAATACCTAAGATGCCGTGGCAACGGGGTTAGAATCCAGATTAGTTCATGCAACGACCAGAATGCTAAAGCATACATTGTTTTTATATGCTAAGAAAATTACGTGCGAATATTTACAAAACACTTTGTATACCATTTCGTTTAATCTTTGTCTGATATAGATTTAAGTGAGGGGAAAAGATTTATGTTTTTATATTTGCACAAGTCTTTCCATTGCAGATTGTGCGCTCTACGTTAACTATAATATAAGAAGGCTTTGTGAGATGTGGCCATTGTCAGAAAAGAACCTTTCTAAAAATTGTCAGAAGTTGAATGTTCACTGAAATTCTTGACTTTGGGTATTTGGAAATAATTAATCTTATCATTTCAATCGTGGTGTTTTTTTTTTCAATTATGTATTAAAATAATTATCGTATATATCTGAGCCCATTTTTATGTTAATACCAAGATTTAATCTAGGTATTATTATATATGTTTTATATAAAATGCGGTAAACAAGCATGCGGTCTGCCCGAAGCAGCAAGTAAGCAGAAAGCTTCGTCTATGGACACCTGCTGCACTAGAGGTGTTGACGGTGCTTTGCCAGCCCGGAGAAGTAGTTCTAGACACCCTTTAGGTATGTAGGTATGTTTTATATTTACCTAGATTGGTATATTTACCTATACTACCCGACTACCGTACGCACACATGCACACCCTACAACCAATCTCCTGGCCACGTGCGGTCGATATAACACCCTTTTCGCTCCACCAAAGAATTTGGTAGAACTTGAAAAAAAAATGGTTTTAGGTGGAATTTGAAAGGATAAGCGAGGCTATATAGGTATAAAAAAAGATATATTAATCGTGAAACAAAAGAAAGAAAAAGAACCCATTGATAATACACTAAAATTTAGGACTAACCAGACGTGATGCAATCTAAGTAGTTCAATCGCAGCGTGCTTCCTATTGTCATTCGATGATTTGCATAACATCGGTCTCGAGTAGTCACGATCTCCCCCGTCTAGTCTTAACGTTTCAATTCGCTGCCGGTTACAAATTCCAAATGAATATCTGATATGGGTAAGTAGTGCCATTTGCCATCAGTGATCTAGTTCTGCCATCACGACTTCACTGGCCTTCGTTGTGAAACCGAAATTAGACCATTACGAATGAATAGTTGCTTAAAAATATAGTTTTGTGAATAAATCAAACTATTATAATCTTGATAAGAAGTGGTCGCTTTGTCATGAAAAGGCGAAGGACAAGATAAAATTTGAAACGAATAAAGGAACTAGCAGGTCAACGACATAAAGTTTGGGGTCATATAATAACAAAAGGGACTAAGGAAATGGTCCCCACGGTAGTGTCACGACTTCCATACACTGAAGCATTGGCCACGTTGCCTAATAGATTTATTTGAGTTCCCCAACAGATAAACAGTGGGCAGACCGCGAAACCACGAGGAAATCTACGAACGTATCTTATCCGGGATGGAAAATCGCGGGAATCTTCTCGTGCGGTTTCACTCCCATAGATTCAGCGTGATTTGAACAAAACCAATATTGGCTGCTAACTTGGTAATAGACGTTAGAAATTTGCAGTTCCCGCCCAGTGAAATGAGGTGCAATACATCATCAGATCGGAGTGAGATTGCATTGTTGCACAACAATAAAAGAGCCACTGAGAAGTGAGGGTCTGCATAGTTGATGCGGTTGCGTGCTATGGGAACTAAATCAGATTCGTAATTTGTTATAAAATTATATTACGCTTCTATGCCATTTTTCACTACGGCTTGTAAAATTATCTCTGGTACCTTACGAAATTGCTGTGCGTTCTTTTTATTAGATAATAGGGCTTCCAAGCCGACAAAAGTGCGAAAAGAAACGAGAGAGAACCACACTAATTTAATTTAAGAGAAAACATAATAAACACAAAACTAGTTTTATTTAATTTTGGTCACGCACGGCGTATCTCTGGCCTTAGGTAATATTAATTTATCATGTTAATATTAGCTGTTCTGAAGTAAAATCAGGCAAACAACTGTGGTCATTCTTGGGATCTAGTTCCGGAAGCTTAAAGACTTTCGACATTCATTAAGTACTTCGGGCAGATCACCTTGTAGCCACAAAAAACCAGTCCGCATGTCCGAAGCGCAAGAACGACTTTAAGAAAAATTAAGTTGATGATCCTGAACTTAATGTTTGGTTTCATGTTGACAATGTAAAGGTACTTAACAAGTTTTTTTGTGTAGTAACTCAAAGTAGACACTCGATGTTAAAGCCTTATGAACATAGGTTTGTAGTTTGAAGATGACTTCATACAGGGTTATTAATAATTAGCTTACAAACTCTCACAGACAGCATCCCTACATCATCATCATCATTATTATCAGTCCATCAGGTTCCCACCGCTGGGACACAAGCTTTCTCTCAGAGAGAAAGGATGGGCCTTGTTTCACCATGGTGAATGTCACATGTCTTTGAACTTTTGAGATTCATGAAACATAAATGTGGTGAAACCGTGATAGTTGAAATAGTGTTTTAAAAAGGTCCTTGTTACTGAATGTTATCAAACATCTTGGAACATACGTTGTCGAGGTATGGACTTTGTTTGCGAGAGATTAATAACAAATTTATAAATAACAATGTTTAACTAACAAAAGTGGCAGAAAATCGATGGATGGGATTGACAGCGGGAGCAAAAAATAGTGATAGAATCAAAAGAAGAAAAAGAAGGAACCATAGCTAATTTGGGTTTGATAATGACGAGATTATTTGCAGCGAAAAAAATTTTTTTTTTTTAAATATATCAACTTATGTCACAATTTTTAATTTTCACGTAAAATTTATAAAACGGTACATTCGCGTGAGAATTAAGTTTTAATTTCATACGTCACTTGTTAATGATAAGTTTGGAGGTCAACATATTGTTGCGGGGACCGTTCTGAGGTCTGATCCAAGGTACACTATCATTGTTCGAATAGGCGCCACTGGACAAGCTTTTACCACTTCGAACTCTATCCAGTTGGAATAGGGGTTATATTGTTTTGTTTTAGGTACAGTTAAAAGCTAACTGCCGGTTCGTATGACTCTATTGAATGGTAATTACATCGACGTTGATGACGCGTGACCGATGTTCAACAGGATCCTTGTAACTGATGATATAGAAAGAGTTAAAATAAACATCATTGGAAGGCTTAGCTCAGATTTCGTGTGAGTTTTATTGGTTGGTTGAGTTATATTGGTTGGTTGAGTTTTATTGGTATTTAGGTGGTGTGAATTATATTGGTTTTATTGGTTGGTAGTGTTTTATTGGTTGGTTGAGTTTTATTGGTTTTATAGGTGGTGTGAATTTATATTGGTTTTATTGGTTGGTAGTGTTTTATTGGTTGGTTGAGTTTATAATTGTTTTAAGTAGTAGCGTCTCGGAGTTTTGCCTGGATTTTTTTCGCTTTTCTACTTGTACTTATTCTCTATTTATTCTGATTCTTGTGTTGTGTAATGTGTATGGTGTGTGTATCTTTTCTGTAAACCAGTGTTTCTCGTATAAGTCCGCGTTCGATTACCAACACCACTGTTGGTATGTGACGATGTTTTGAAAGATGGAGCACGAAAAACTTAGAAGCTCTCTCTGCCCTTGAAAAGATCTAAACTATATCTATCTGGGAACAAGGAAGCCAGCAGGTTGTTCCTTGTACGGATTAGAAACGTAGATACAAAACGATTCATACGTATCCAGGGAAAATGCACAATGTAAGGGCAGTAGTGGCATAATACAGGGTAGGATATTGTGCAGTGCCCGTCCCTTTGTATTTCCGTGTTGTGTGTAACTGCCGAAATATCGGGAGTTCCATCCACAACTTCATCACGGTAAATATCCCGATACCCGCTGAAGTAGCGCCAGCACCTGTCTTGGTGTGTTTCATGCTATCCCTGACACGGAATCCTAAGCTAATCCAAAAATCCAAACGCTATCAGTGCGAAGCACTAAATAAGCAAACCTAAGTTATTTTTTTTTATTGATTCTATATTTCAATGGAGCCTTAATGGAAAATCTAAACAAATTTTTCCACTACTATCCTGGTAACCCTGAAGGCAGTTAACCCTTCACCATGCTATGCATCTCTGTCTCCCGTCTCAGTGTTAGGCAATTTATTCGCTATGACAAGTATTGTGTATTTATGTCCCATAGCGATTTTTTATTGTTTGTAGTCTATTGTCCGAGGGATGGCGCGAAATCGCTTTGCCGCTGTCAAGTTAATGATACACTGCAAAGTGATTTAGATTCGTTTGGACTGAAGGACACCAGTCCTGTTGTGGTAGTTCCAGTGTAAGTTACACTTTGGAAAATGGAGCCACTATTGTATTTTCTGACCAAAACTTGATAGTAATCTGTATTTTTTTTGTTTTGTTTTTTTGGTTGAAAGTTAGGCTTTTGACCACAACTCGACTGATAGAAGTGTGTATGCGGTCGAAGATGGTTAACAGGCTTAGTCTAAAATGGGAACCTGCTATCAAGTGAGGCTGAAATACACCGTCAGGTGCTTGGCAATAAATTTTCAACTTGAGCCGAGCACTTGAGAATTTCCTACCACCATGTTATGGTTTCCTAAACGCGCACAATTGGAGCATTCAAACCCACAACCTGCGGTTTGGAATTCGAACGCTCCATCCACCGAGCTATCCTCGCTACCAAGTTAGTTCTCTTGGCCACCTCCTACATACAGGGTATCACAACTTTATTAGCACCCTGTTTAAATTTGATGTTGATTGAACTGTATTTTTAACCGACTTCAAAAACGGAGGTTCTCATTTCGACTGTTTTTTTATTGTGTGTTTGTTACGCGATTACTCTGCTTATTATATATTGATTGATTCTTCCTTTTTTTGTTTAGTAGGTCATACTTCAGAGGTGGTCCTAAATATTATTGAATATTGGTGGTAATATATCGAAATTGAATCAGCGCTTTTTGATAAAATCAACAAAAACCAAAAATATATATCTACACAGATGACGTTTTGGTTTGTAGTACCCTTTAGCAAAAGTTTTGATGAGAACTTGCAACCTCTATATTAACTGTCATTTTTCTACTTTTTAGTTTAAGTTTGTACATGTAGGTATAATATTGTAGAAGCTTTTTTTTTTCTGTCAAAAAAATACCTTTATTATTAATGCAGTAAAAATTGTTAGGCAAATAAAAACGAAATGAAGCTAAATAATTATGTATTTAAATAGATTTAGGAGTGGCTTGTTTTTAAACATTTAGGCTGCTGTATATAATTATAGAAACATGCGGAAGATATGGATATAAAGTTTAAATTAAATTAATTTTTGATTAAACGTGCAACATCATCGCTTAACATCAGGCGAGTTGGCAGGCAAATGCAAGTTTATTCCTCTATTTAAAAATACCTACCTAGTTATGTAAAAAATTGCCTGCATACATTAGTGTATAAGTAAAACACTGTTTAAACTATCACGGTTGTTCACAGATAAATGATTATTTACGGGAACAAAAAAAAATATCTGAAAAAACGAATTACCTATTAATGATATTTTTTTGTCTTCCCGTGAACATGGTGCATGTAACTGCGCCGAAATATCGGGAGGTCCTTCCACAACTTTATCACGGTAAATATCCCGTAAATAATAATTTATCTACACATAGTGTGTTGTAAAATACTTGCATTATGATAGGTACTAGTTATGTCTCTCTTTAGTATATTATTCTGTAATAGTAATATGGGTTGATTGGTAAACACTTCCTGGTCGATACCTACTTTTTGTTAAGTTCAATTTAATAGCTAATAGCTAATTGGTGGACTTGGCTTTTATGGCACAGTTAAAGGTGGTTCTGGTCCAGTTTTAAAATTATCTCATCTGAACTTTATGCACACTACTTATTACTGGTATAATATTCTTAGTATTAAATCCGAAGTTAAAGCTTATACCTAGCGTAAATCTAACACGCACGACACACGCCGAGTTAGATTTACGTTAAACTAAAACTCGCTAGTATAATAAATGTATAATAAAACTTACACCCGCGCGAAGCCGGGGCGTGTCCCTAGTTGTTACTAATTTGTTCTCTACAAGGCGTATAGTCTTATCTAACAGCTGTTCAAGTTGTTACAGATTGATCTCGCCATTATCAGCATTACACGAGGGCAGTATCCGGTTGTCACGTCAGCTGCGCGGCCTTGGGCTTTGGACAATTCCTTCGACAATACTTGCTCTCTAAGCCTTTTGCTTAAGGAATTTCATTAAAGCCACGTATTTAAATGTCTATCGGGACTTATCGTGCATCATTTTATTTACAATGGCCGTGATCATGAGCTGACTGAAAACTGCGCGTGAGTCCGGCGAGAAGAACGGGTGTTGCGTTTTTCAACCCTTACTTGATCTTGAAAAATCGCAGGGTCATCGCGTAATATTAAAAGTTACTTTTACATATTTACATTAGTTTGAAAAGTTACTAATTTTATATATGCGAAAGTGTGTTTGTTAGTTCGTCTTTTACTTAGTAACAGAGGGCGGTATGACGTGATTTTGTATACAGATATCTGGAGAACCAAAAAGTGACACAGGGTACGTTTTATCCCGGAAATCTACGGTTCCTGAGGGAATAGCGACGTTAGTGAAAGCGCGGGGTGCAGCTGGTTGTAGATTAATAACTAATGATGTCTGATTAGTAGTAGCACCTATGCCACTAGTGGTAGCAGCTTAGTTTCTTGATTCAATTCTTGATTCATTTGTTATTATACCTAGTTTGCATCTGGGTACGTTAGTTATCTTTGTGAGTATTCTAGGGAGTTTTATAGCTAATTATTAGCTAATTATTATTAGCTAATAATGAGTGTGAAGCGTTATTTATTTATCTAATGAGTAAAAAATGGGACGCGACCTATTTGCTAAAGTTTAAACAAATACAACCACGGAATATGGAATACGGAATACACATTTGGAGGAAATAAGTCAAGATACACCTAAATGAGCAGAAAGAAGCGTGTATACTGCATAACCTAAGGGACCGTTTGTTAGATAATTACATGGCAAAAAAAACATTTATACATTTACAGATAATTCTAAAAAGCTTCCATAATATTTAAAAAAAACCAAGCATTTCCTATTTGCAACAAAGCTATACATAATAATTTAAACAGTTACGGTTGTGTAACTAATTGCTTACAAGATATAAAGCAAGATAAAAAATGGCCCAGATTTAATTCCCACGGACAATCAGTTCCTCAAAAATGAGATCAATTGGTTTTGTATCTCTGATTTGATCCTTACGCAATAGCCAAAATTAGCTGCAATGCGTTGAGGTAAAACCAACAATAAACGTATCTTCTGATAAGTAATTTTGTGGTTTATGTATGCAAAATAACACGTGTAACTTATTTAATAAAATCAATGCATTTTTGTTTTGAGGGTTAAATTAATAAATTTGATTTTCTCAGAAACTATCAACTTGAAAGGAGAATGGGCATACGCGATCTAAATGTTCACTGCTAAGGAGGTTTGTGTGAATAGTCTACAAAAAAATAAAAAGTCACTTTAATGGGATGTAATAGCAAAAAAGAACAAACGCGGCCCAATAACGAAATTTGTGTAAGGGGAAGGTCTACTAAGTAAGTACAAAATTTGCATTAAAACCAAATTATACACGATTATGTCCAATCGCTGCGGTAATTCACTTTAAAAAAACTAGGACAACAAATCAATCCAAATTCAAACAAACATATTTTTTTTCATCAGCAAACATAATTTTTATAGACATTTAAAATGAACCATGACTCAACTTCTTTATTAAAATCCACGCCTTAAAAAATAATCAAATAAACGCTGATTTCGAGCTATAAATTCTCAAAATTAGCGTAACGACTTCGATGGTGAACAATATAAAAGATTGTAATCGCAGATTCTTCACTGATTACTTCATTTATATCAAAAAACTAAAGACTTCCGTGTTAAAAACAACTATTGATATCATCTCTCAAGTTCAATGTGAACTAGTGAAGCGAGCCACGAACCTTTACTTTGTAGCTATGATACGTTTTTGCATTAGTTTTTATGCTTTATACGTTTATGAAGCATGGTCAAGGTGAGAAGGCCGTGTCGTGGTATCCCATTAGTATCAGTTCAAAAATATTTAGAATTTTAATTTAGACAAAATAATTATTCCTAGAACAGATTAAGTATACTTACATAACATACCTACGTCAAAGCCCTCGCAGTTTTTATCAACATTGTAAACGCTGATGCACAAAATCAGGTGTATCGAACTATTCCAACATTGGAAATAGATTTACAGATAACTAAATTAAAACTCAACAGACAGTTTATCTTCAAACATAGTGTGAAAAAAATTCAATTGATCATTAGTAATATCAAGAACGATCATATAGAAATCATTCTTGGTAATATAGATAAGACGACGGATAAAATTTACAAATGAAATAAAGGAATATGCATCTTATGTGATCGTATCTAAATCTGAACTTGCATTGTTGTGAACACGTGTTTTATCTTCTATTGCGAATGCCATCGTTGTGTAGAAGATTATCCCTATACATGAAGAATATAAATCTTGTAAACCTTTTCATAATTCATGTTATCGCACGCTACTATCATCTTGTATGTTTTGTAAATTACTTGATCGTAATGATCAATATTAACAAATGTTGCTATTTAATCAATAAAAAAATCCCTTAAATTTCGAAAGGAAATAATTATAGAAAGTCAATCATGATGTTTTCATGGATTAGCTGTATCCTTTCAAAACATAAGTTAGAATTTAAGGTCTTCTTATTAAACTTGGCACAATTTTATCAATCAAAATCGTTGCTGATTTGAGTAAGTTATTTTATCCTAGATATCAGTATCATTGTACCCAGGGACAATTTTGATTGATGATGTGCATCAATATCAAGCTCATGAGGTCATAAATGCTCTTCATAAAGCCAAAGTACTAAGTTATTTATTTATTTAAATAGTGCTTTGGGAAAGACTCAGAAGATGAGGATAACGAAGATTAAGAAAAAGAAAATAAGAAAAAAAATGAATTGTACCTGGAAGCAATTTAAACATTTGAACATGTTTATCGTGAAGACGTTGATGATACCGCATATTTTATGAGGGAAATGGCGTTAGAGCATAAAATTTAAAACCAAAGACATACGAGGAATAAAAAACATACCTGGAGGAAGTTTAGACTTGAGCATGTCCATGGCAACGACATTGATGATGAGCACCCATATGGGACACTCAAGGAGGTCGCTCTCGCTTTTCACGAAACCGATGGCGCTGAGGCATTGAGTCTCCAATCGCCGCCTGTCTGGGTACCCGCGCCGCAATTCACGGTTCACATTCGACTGGAACTTCTTCATGTCAAATAACTGTTGAAAGAAAAAAATTGCATAGTAAAAATATATATTATAGGTGTTGGTTGGTTGATTGGTAAGATTTAGGAGGATCTGATCCTGGTGCGATTATTATTATAGCTCGGTGTACATTTCTTTTGATTGGGTACAGTGACAAAGTACATCCAAATGACTAACAGTAACGAAACAGAAAGACGGAGACATTGCAAGATGGTAAAATAGGACTAGAGCAAAAAATCCGTTGATATTATCACTAAAATCGTGATGAAATATTAAATTTATAATCATATTTAAAAATAAGTATCCTGATAATGACTTTCGAATTGAATAATAAGCACAGCGTTATTGTATAATTAATTCGTCAAACAATCATTCTTCCACTGATGCTTGAACATCTATTTAATAATTTTCTAACTCCAGATAATCCAAAAAAGCTTTGTAATTTTATCTCAATTAACTACCCATGACTATCTAAACAAACTGACGAATCAATGGAGAACGATGTTATCGATTTATTTCATAACAAGACATCACCCAATAAAAGACAATCGACTGGTCAAACAAAACAAACGTATACGCAATGTCATGATTGTTTCTTTTGGTCAAGTGCGTTCCCTGTTATTATTTTGATTTTAACTTTTATTGTAACGAGTGAAGGAGAAATGAGTGAGTACCTACTACACTAAACGATACGTCGAGTTGTCTAACTGCTATAATAACGTCTCTCCGGGAATTGTTGGAAATTACTTTATTTGTACTCAAAATCATCAAATGCATCCGCAAATTTGTTTGCTACACTTCGTTGACTTTTATAAAATATCTTCTATATTGTCTACAAATAATGAGGTTGAGACGATTTTTTTATCAAACCTTAGTAGATTTCCGCAACAGTACAATAAATTTATATGTAATGCATCTGTCCCCTTAAAACTAAAATTTTTGACATTTGTAAGTTTTTGATGCTTCAAAAATTTAAAATAAATATTGGGCCTTTCTTTAGAGACTACAGAACCCTAAAATATATCAAGTCACGTGACCGACCCGACGAAATCGAAAGAGTTATGAAGTCGTTAAATTCCAAATGATCGTTGCATCAAGATGTCATAGACAAGTATCTATGAAGCAAGAAATACGGACTGAATATGATTCAGGAATGGGTAAACGAAAAACTGTAGATTTCGATCAGTATAGTTGTGAGTATAATCGTAGTGAAATTTTTAATTGTCAGATTAAATTTTGATGACAGTTTATAAAATCTGACATGGTCTTTCAACATAAGTTGAAACAATTATTTTTATCCAGTCAGGCCAACCTCTTAGCCTGACTTAAAGACAACCCTAATGAATCTCTTAGGTAGGTAGGTACTCAAAAATCTATTAAGCCATTTAGGCTATCTAAGATAGACAAAAAATAACCACCGACTTTTGGTACGGTCGGTCGGTCAAACATTTGCTTATGAAAATTTTAAGCTTTTGAAGTAGTGAACGCAAAACTTAACATTGTAAATGAATATAAATGACGAAACTTTCATACTAAGATTTCAAGTGACTCACGTAGAGTCAGGTTAGGGGCAAATTCCCTTATGCCCCATCCTTGCTACATCAATGGTATTCAGTTAACTATGCTGATGGTATCTGTAAAAACTCGCCGCCTACGTTATCTATAAGTCATCGAAAGTTTTCTGAAACACCGAACTTTTGATATACAATCAACATAGTGACGATCGAATTTCGATCAGAATGATCTTGATTTCGATAGAATCATCTACTTTCTCCAATATTTAAAAATATTGTAAGTAGACAGCTTTGGTTTTTTATTAATTATCTTCTCAGTTTGCGGACTCTTTATGAATGGACAAGGCAATTGCAGAAATCGTCGAAGTATGCAGACTTGCAACTTGTGCCCAAAAAAGGTGGTCGTGCTGACCCTGCCAACTATAGGCCAATATTGGTCACGTCCATACTTTGTAACACTATGAAACGGGTCTAAAACAGGCTCCTGGCGTACCCGGAAGCTAATGATCCCTCAGTGACTAGTACTACGGATTCGAAACCGATCTACTAGGGAACTTCTAGCATACGCCACTCACATATGGAATGAGGTCGTTTAGAAACACGGGGAGAACATCTCGTTTCCCTCTACGTCTCGAAAGGCTTTTGACAGAGTTTGGCATGACGGCCTTATTAGCAAGATCTCTTACTGCTACACATCAACGATCTGCAAAATACTGGTGCCTTTGGGTACGCAGACGGCAGCACAGTTGTGGAGATCTACGTATCCAATACAAGTAAATCACAAATTCAGTTTCAGAGAGAGGCCATTATAGAGCTTATCCTTAAGACAGTCTCCGATTGAGGCGATGCCAACTTGATGATGGCATCACTTAAATACTCTGACGTGAACCCTCAACTTTGGCTCATATCTGTATATGAGCCAAAGTTGAGGTCAGTTTCTTCTAGACATGCGTGATAGGCGAGGTGGCAGTCGAACGTGTGACTATTATTCAATTTTAATTCACACTCAATTTTCAGAATTATTCAGCTCACACAAAATGAGTTGAACTTAATTTTTCAATGACAATAATTGATTAAGTTTAAATAACTTAATTTATCACTGAAGAGCATAGCTCTTATCAGTGACGTACCTAACTTCTTCAGTCAACTTTTTTATCTTCGTCTTCCACGTAACATTTGTATATTTTTTCTGGATCTTTGATTTTTTACCATAATTATCCTAACCTAACAGATATTTTATATGATGTAAAAATATTTGACTCTAACCAAAGGTCGTGTAACTCAACCTAGGTTTTAATTTAGTCACAAGGGAATTGGTGTGGGAGCGGTAAAATCACGCAGAAAAAATCTCAAAGCAGTGCAAGTTTCAACACCAGATGGTATTGTTAAGAGAAAATTGGGATTTTAATGAAGACAATGCCCACGTTTGCAATTACATGAGAGTTTCATACGACACGATTTTATTTTTATTTCAATAAGATTTGATTTGATCTCAAAATTTTCTTAAAGTAAGTTCAAATTAGGTAAAGTGTCGTATCAAACAATAAAGGTCTATCCTGATAATTGAAGTTTGTTTAGTTTGTTTTTTTTTTTTGATTGCTTTTGCTTTATCGAATGATTTAGTGTTATACAGACATTTCTCATTTTAACCGACTTCAAAAAAGGAGGAAGGTTCTCAATTTGACCTGTTTTTTTAATGTATGTACAATGTACTTCGATTACGCTGACTTGTGTAAACCAATTTAGGTGTTTCTTTTTTATACTATGTGGAGGAAACGCTTCAAACGCTCGTGGTGGTCCCACAAAAATTTCAGTGAATTTGGCTCAGCGTTTTAGCTCCAATAATATTAATAATATTTTGCTCGACCGCCTACTAATTTGGCATAGAATAGCTACAATAGTTTTGTTCGAGCGCCTTGTTCGGGTCAAAACAAGGAATTATCACAACTTTTTATTAGCTTTATCAAATGTATCTATGGACGTATTTTAAAGTAGGTTATTTAAAGAAAACTTTATGTTCCACAAATATTTTTACAATTTCTTTTCTTAACTTTAAAATTATTTCCTTTCTCTAAAATATACAAATGTAATTGCACAGTGCCTAAATCCAATCAAATGTTACTCCATTCTAAAACCATTCTACCACGAAACAATAGCATACTTTCTGCGAATCCGCTTCCATTATCAGAAAAAAACAAACACCCAAACGTATTGTATATGAGGCAATGACCATTCCTTCCCTTGCTTAATGGTGCTATCTTCTCATTGTTTGTGACTTACGTAAACGCACGTAATGGTGGATTTATTAATGAATCTTTTCGCTTGTTCTCTAGGAAGTGCCATTGTCTAAAGCTATTAAAGTGGATCTTGATCTATTGCCTTACTTATGCCGAGTTAGATATGTTGGAGCAGCTTTGTTTTATTTATTTTTAATTAATCATTTTGCTAATGTTTTCCGGTACATTTTTTTTCGTCACTTCACTGATTCTGTCAACTTGAAAAGATTGAAGTAAGTACTTGGTCATCAATACAATATCTCAGTGACCTTTGATCAGAAATCTGAATCTTATAAGACTTTCCAATTTACAGTTTATTATTGAACTGATTCAGTCAATCGCCGTCAACGAATAAAAGAGGGATGACTCGAAAGTTGTGTAATAATGCAGGTAACATAAAAGATATTATGTGGCAATGTCATGGGCGAAGTAATTCGTGCCCTATAGTCGTGATGCACCGAATGACTACACAATGCGTCGGACATTAGGCATAATGTTCGGCCTCTTAATACCATTTCGTGATTATTGTCTTCAATAATGACGAATAAGAAGTTTTTGGGTGTGGGAGAGAAAGGCAAGGCGGTGGATAGAGAATTAGTGAACGTTGCATGAGATACATTTAAAGTGGAAACGACGATAGAAAACAACATAATCCAAAACCTACAGTCCAAATATGAAACAAAATAAAGTAATTAGAGGAAATAATAAAACATAATCACAACATTGAAAATGGAAATCTAATCAAATTAACAAATAATTGACTTGCCAAAAATGAACTTGCAACGTCAAAGCATGAACTGCAATCAAAGGCCAATAACTTTGTAATTATGTGGGCAACCATGAATATAATATTCGAAGTTTCAAAATGGTCATTGTTCAAACTTCATTATCTTGGAATGTAAGATCAGTTTAAATGAAACAGCTTTATACTCTGCAAACAACTCAACATTATTTTTTTTAATAAAGAAAGTGAGTAATGGTAGAAACATTCAAACAACACAATATTGTATTTTAGCTAATAGAATCAAGATCACGAAGATATTGCAATAAATAGGTACAAATATAATTTGTATAAAAACAGCAAAAATTATGACGTTATTTCAAAATATACAAATGACATTGAATTTTTTTAAACCACAATCTGGCCTATAGGAAATTAACAATTTATTCAATTACGAGATCGACATGTTTGTTTATAAGTGGTTCAAAATGTTACTATAGAATTTGTTATAAAAAACATTGCTATTTTAATGGTCTTGATTCGAAATCATTTGATTTACTGTTAATTAAACAGAATTATATTTTGAGCTTTAAATTATAGTAAAACAAGTTTCGAAACATCAATCGCCAGAAAACCTGCCTCAACTCTATTGTACAACTTGAGACTATTTTTTTTTGTTATTCGCTATATTATACATATGAAGTCCTGTGGACACCAATAACCAAATCACAGTCAAACCTAATTTTGGCAATGAACAAAAACTGCTGAAAATTCTTAACAACCTAGATTTGCCCATAAAACGGATATATAAATGATTGAACTGATAAAACAGAGCCATCAATGTGATGAAAAATGATCAAATAATATAAATATGTAAATTCAGGAGTTTTTTTAAATATCTTACTCAACGTAGTTTCTTATTAGCAATTACTCGGTCTTGGGTTTTCTACACGAGTAAGTTCTATTTGTACCATATCTTTCATCATTATCATAATTTTTAGCCTATCATGTTCCCACTGCTGGGACACAGGCCTTCTCTCGGATGGAGAGGAAGGGCCCTAATCCACCATGCTGGCCCAGTGTATGTTGGTGAATGTCCATGTCTTTGAAGTTTTGAGGTTCTTGGACATACCGGTTTCCTTTAACGTTTTTGACAAATGGCATCTCAACTGCACATAATTTATCGAGGTCGAGGATCGAACTGGCTGCCGTCGGATTGTTAAGCGCACAAGCTACTCTTCGGCCCCCATACTTAAATATTTTTTTACTACTTTACTCTCAGTAAGTTATGTTTTACATTAGACGAAGTGGTTGTCAAACGCAAGCCAATTATTTAATATATAAAAAAAACAATGGAGTGGTTTTATGACTGACCTTAAATATTTTTTCTTGCTCCAGGGAGTAGCCTGGTAGCTTGACAATGTCCTGTCCGATGGCCGTCTCTTCGTTGCTTGTGGCCGCTGTACTCTTCACGAACACGCTACTCTTGGAATAGCGTCTGATGAGTATGTTTCCGGCATCATCCATTTTGATTTTGACACCCTGGAAAATTAATTGTGGTTACAGTTTAAGTATACTTGAATATTTATCATCATCTATGGAATGCCTTTTAAAGGTACAAATGAGAAATTGTCAGGGGATATCCGTAACTTTAAAGGATAATAAATACAATATTGTGTTATGTAAAATTGTGACTCATCGCTCAGGCTAGGCTAGTAGCTCGGGACAGAATAATAAAATTAGTTTTTTATAGCAATATGTAAATAGTACAGTATGTCATATAGCATTTACAATGAAATTATTCAAGTTCTGATATGGTAATTTTGTTTCTCTTGTGATTAATATTTGGCATCGTAATTTTTGTTACATTCCGAAATTTAATTGCTGTAATCATGCCCCAAAACAAAATGTGTATATATTTTTTATATTATTTCAGATTGAGTTATTATACAATTTTACAGTCAATTATGCAATTACTAAATCCTCAAAAATATCGAAATGCACGGTTTGCACACTTTTGCGAGTTTGCTTTCCCAATTTAAATTTCACAGTTAGCTTGTTTGCTTTCGAACATGGATATACTCGTAAGTGTTCAGTCACCACTCAGAAACCTATTAGGTCGTATTCAGCAAGATCTTCGTTAATATTACAGACGTCCTTAACTCAAAGCGTAAGGTCATTATCTTATCTTATTTTATTTTAACACTATTCATGTTATGATTTATATCTCGTCAGGGGACTACAATAGAATGAGTTCCAATAACCATCTGACCTATGACATCACTAACCTCACTTCGTGTTCAGAGCATGTCAAAGTTTAGGCTATTGTTGATGTAGTATTGGATCCACTTTTGATATTCTATCAACGTATATGTACGCGGAAGATGACTAATTGAAACAAAGGAAGTACGAGTATGATAATTTCGCGATGAACTATAGACAGCTTTGATTGATATGAAATAAAATAAAAAATTTGATGATGTCCTAATGAATTTGCCATTTAACAATGGCTTTTGTTTGCATAGTAAGTAAGCATGTGCGTCTTCTAAATCAACTTAAAAGTTTTTGAGATGATTGTAATTGAATAACAAACCCAAAATTATTATGTAATATTAGACGATTAAATTTAATAATAAAATTGTTTTCTACTCTGCAGGTCATGTCATTTGTAGTTTGTCTTGTTATCACATTTTTTCTTTTATTGATGAAACCGTATACCCGATAAGCGTAGTGATACGTATCGCCTACGTGGTAGCGGGAAGTTAACAAACCGCAGGGTTTGATGTTGTCGAAAGGTTTTTAATTGTCGCACGCATTCAGATTCCTACAGGCCAGTAGTCCGTGGATAATTAATTCATAGACGAAGAAGCAACATTAATACACCATGATGTCCATGCTGTAATGTTCTATCGTGGCGTGACTGATGTGGACACACCTACTCATCAAAACTAAGTTAAGGTCGAAAATATTTATGTGAGTATGAACTTTGAACACATGCTGGGAAATAAATGTAATAAAATTACGTAAGTGATTATCTGATTTAAAAAATAGTAACAGTAATATTAATATTTACTTCGATGTAACATACTTTATGATAGAAATTATTTAACCTAACGATATCATTATTTGCTTATTTGGATCGATAATAATCAACAGGAATTGAATCTGAACACTAAACTAATACTGGATGACCTTTTCTTAGGGTTGCAATTATAGCAAAAAATTTAATATTCGCTGTTGTAACCAACGAAGGTCACGAAGCCTTTTCAACGAAAAATTTAATCAGGACGTCACGATGTACGAACCCTTTGCATTAGGTCATTTATTATGAGGCTAGTGTTAATTTCATCTCAATTTTGCGATTTGTGAAGCCCTAGAATTAGGAACGCTTCATCGACACTCATGCCACTTATTATTAGGTAAGTGTAGACTGAAGACATACAATTATTGTTATTCGAAATGAACTAAAAACTATCTTGATACGGCAAATAATTTCTCACACTCAGTTTGTGATATTGAAATAAATGCAATGAACACGTTGTACAAATTTTGCTCACATTGAAACGGTCGCGTTAAAATGACTTGAAATATCATTAGACACGGATAGTATAGATCTGATTATGTATCTCATCAAACTCTCGGCCGCATTCCAAATTATATTCTGATTGTATGTTTAAGAGACTTATGAGTTAATTACCTAATGATGATTATATTGAGATTGAAATGTATTTTCAAGGATTTGATACATATACTACTACTTATTTGATTAATTTTGATGTAGGTAGGTGTACTTGATTTGATAGCGTTATTGTACACTTATGCTGTAGTATTTTATCCTTGAATTACTTGGCTAACTAGACTATTTTGGGTAGAGCCAAATATAGTTTAGTCTATTTTGTTTGAGTTTTTGTTACTACAAACTAGTTTTAGATTCATATAAATGTGTGCTAGGTGCTTTGTATTGATCTAAATTAACGTCATTTTAGCCATCAAATCTTTTTTACCTTTTGTTAGCTTTGTTTACAGTGTTTGAACTTAATTTTGTATATTATTATTTGTATGTTTAGCTCTTTTATAGAAGCTTTTGGATTTTCATTACTGCGTTGACATTTTGGTTGTGATTTATTGTCTGTTTTACCAAAACTTATTTCAAGTATACCTTAGAACACAGTAAAATATACTTATAGTTAAGTTTGACACAAAATTGTACATTATAAATTTTAAGCAGAATTGCATTCAATTAGTCAGAAAGATATATTTTTATACATTAAATCATCATAAGTATGCTTTTTTGACACCCGAATAGAAATATATAAATTAATATAATGCTTATGATTGCTGTATTTTTGCACTCTCAAACTTTGGGCTGATGTAACGAATGTATTATCATCACAAAACAATTTAAGCTAATATTCACGTGGGTGTCTCACAAATTATCAATAGTGAATCCTTTGAATGAATAGCGTACTTACTCATCAAGTAATGTTACATCACCATATAAAAAATACAGGTCAACATCACAAGCGCCTATTTAAAATCGTAAATTTTGATTGTCCGTTGTGAACTCATCAATGTTTGTTTTGTTTTTCGTTTTGTACTTATTTGTGCCTACATCATCATTCATCACTAAATTAACTTCAAGATTTGTGTTGTGTGACATTACGTTTGTGAAATAGGGTCACAATTTAAGTAAGATTTAATTACTAATAACAATAAAACTCACATTATTGTCACTCTATATGTAATGCTATGGTTAGTAAGTAAGTATTAAGGTGTGTCTAATATGAGCTAATATTATTTCAATGTACTTAAAAACAACGTAGGGGTTTGACAAAAACTCACCTGTCCAATGTGCCTTTTTAATTCGTCTGTTTTTTGATCTCTGTGTGGATTATCAAACCCACATAGACCGATTCTGAAACAAAAAACACGAGATTAGGTTACAAGATAATATAACTTACATTCAAATCACGTGCATACATGCGTTTTGATCATATGTGCACAGCTTGGAAAGGGGCCAAAAGGTTTTAGAATGAAATGCGAAAAATGCCATTTTTATAAGCTTTGGTTTATGTTTATTGGCAACTGCAAGAATAATTTACATTTAACAGTGATATTGACATTGGTTTTACCAGCTGTTTATGATGAGGAGTCAATTGTTATTCTTGAATACATATGACATGGCATTAGTATTTTTATGCAGTTGCCGTCAAATATGTCAGTCACGTAGTCTCTTCATTATTTGTTGTTGACAACTTTCGTAAATTCTAGATTCTTTATGTCTTCATTCCAAAACTAGAGTAATGTTTTGTTCACATGTGACGAATTGAATAATGACGACATAGGAATTCAAACTGCATTAGTATTTTATCCACACACGTATCGGAATATCGTTTTCTCAAAACCGTTCGTTGGCACTGCCCTGGGAATCTACATTGTCCTTTATTTGTATTCAACTGGGGAACAGACTTCGTTGTGTTTACTGATTGGAAATTTTCTATTCTATGGTTACCATTCAGATATTCTAAGGTGAAATCTTTAAAATTTACAAAGTTATAAATGTATGTGGTAACATTTAGGAACTATTGACTTATGTAGGCAAACTGGCACTTTTTCCATGACGGTAGCGACAAGATAGCAACGTTTACACGTGCAAGTGTATGTTTGTCAAATACTCATTATTTGCTATGTGGCGATGGTGGTGAATGACGAAAGTTTATTTTGTTGGTGTCGTCAAGAATTTGAATAGAGTTATTTGAAGTGGAAAGTGAAGGTAATGCACGTATAAAAATTGAGGGAATAACTGCGCTTCTATTGTGTCTATTAACTTGAAGAAAATAATTAAAAGAACGTAACGTAACTGTGGTAGTGGCAATAACTTTTCATGTTTCTTTTTTTATACCTCTAATTCAGATTCCAGTTAACTATTCCGTTTTTATCATCAATTTTAATTGAATTATCCATTTTATTTATATTTTCGAACATTGGTTATGTTGAAATATTAAAAGGTTACTTTTTGCCAACTCTTTATTGATATGTCACACGGTCCAAGGGCTAATCTATTATCAAGTTATTCGTATTCCAAAAGCTATAATAAAATAGCTTGTTTCGCTATAATAATACTACGTGTAGACGCAACGCTTTATTATTTATCAATAAACGTAAATTTTATTTGACCTTTGCAAGTTTTCATAGCGTGTATAGAGAAGTTAAATCCAGGTCAAGTATCAATGTAATGTGGAGAATTGTAAAGAAACAAATGACTTTGACTTAATTTTGATTAAACTACATTAATTTTGACATAATTATCATCAATGTGATGATGAATTGGTGCATAAAAAAAATAATTAAGTAAGGATAAATTATTTCGGTTCATTAGTTGGTATGTTTTATTAGGTAAAATAAAATTATTTCTGAACAATATGTACACTAGTACTTATATTTTTTAAGTACTGAGACCAAAATTATTAATTTCAGTGCCTTATAATTCAACATTGTTCATTTTTTCAAAATTTAAAGTTCTGTTGGGATTAATCTCGTTGATATACACGATGAGAATGTTTCAAATTCAAAAAAGACATAACAGTTAATTAAATTACTCGTACAAAACACAGAGGTATAAATCGGTCGTCGACTGGCGAGTGAGCGGCGGCCTTGGCGCGCGCCACCGCTACACGCCGCTACTGTGTCACTTGCGCGTGCGCCGCTTGAGTCCGATGCTGTCTCTCTGATAGATAGATACGTTTACACTATCTTGCATCTGTTTATAAATGTCACATTTATGTAGATTCATCATATCAGATATTATAGATAGGCATCTCTGCCTACTCTGTTTTTTGATACTCTGTTGTTTGTAGTAGGAAATATCCTACTACAATTGTCGATTTAGGCCAAATAAACCGATATTATAATCTGTTTGAAGCAGAAAGTGTGATCAGATCAATGATTTTATCCGATATCAAAATATTTACTCGAACTACATAGTTCCATATAATATGACAAGAGGATTAGGAAAAACAAGGATCTTTGGTTTCAGTAGATATATAATTACAACATACACCAGATTATAATTACAACATACACCAGCTTGACTGAAATACCAATGTTATTATTTAAAATTTCTTATCAACAAATCAATAATTCAATCGTAATAATAGACACTGCCACTAATCAGTCTCCAAGTCATGCGTGACTTGATACCAAGGACTGCTATGGTCATAATGAAATGTTTCAAACAACTAGGTTCCTCTTATCTAATTCAATTATAGGGTTTCATTATAGCAGTCACGACTTCATCAGACAAATTTGAGTTTGTTATATGACATGTGAATTTTAGGTTTTAAAACTTCTTATGTCCTGGTTAAACTATAATGAGAATATATTTAGTAAAAATACAAAATTAAGAACTGAAATCTATTGAACGATAAATTTGGAAAGATAAGCGTAACTAATATGACAAAATACTTAAGCTAAGATAAAACAAGCTACAGAATATGAATCCTGTGTTATACAACTTAAATAAAGATAACTTGACACTTGTTCTAAAAGGTTTTTGAACTTAAACAATATCTTAAGCTCATAATTTGAGTCGTTGAACTACTCATATCAAACTGACTCTAAAAGACAAAGAAAATTTTACTGAAGACCGTGACAAACGGATAATATAAACAATAATGTTATATTCAGACTTTTTGTGGGACTCAAAATGACTCAAGCTGCAGTTTTGGTTCCCTCATCAATCGAAATAAACGTGTCATTATGGTGTAAAAAGACTGACCCTTAATATACAGCGGAGTTCTTTTTATCATTTAGTTGATAAATTACTTCTTAGAGTTGGGTTGTGTGAAACTCGGATAAAAAGTACCTACTGAAGAAGTTCTTTGGAGTTCATTGTGAAGCCACATGATAAGAGGAACGAACTCAGTTTCAAGAATTTTGGCAAAACTGGCTTTTTACAAGAATTGCAAGCTTATCTGGACGATGTCTCAAGCTGATAGAGATTTTAACAACTTTATGTTATCTAACTTTCATCTCAAAAATATCACCCCTGGGAAATTGCATTTTGAACTGAGTTGAAATATAATATATCATTGCTTAAGTTTAATCGGTACCATTGTCTCACTTCACTTTTAGGTTGATAGGCTAGATGTAACATACACTATCAAGTATCATTATCATATCCACACCACACCAGTCCATGCTGGACATATGACTCTTCTATGGTACGCCACTTAGTTTGATCTTTGGATTTTCTTTTAGTTGCAATTTAGTTTAGTTTTAAATTTTAATACAGAGTTTAGGGGAGCCTACGTATTAAGCCGAGATGAGGTCATTGTATGTATATTTCATCAGATCTGCATGATCTAATTCCTCTCTACCTTCTTTTCTATCGGACGGCCAGGGTGGTCACGTAAAGGCGACACCATTTCATGTCATAGTTGATATTCCGAAAATCCGTACAAAGCGCTTTCATTACACTATTAATGTGCAAACCGGTTTTCTGTGGAATGCGCTGCCTTAATGGCATTCCTCGATAGTTAAGAAACAGTTTGTCACCAATCTGGGTTTCCTTCGTAAACCGCATCATCGTTTAGCATTAGGTGAGGTAAAGGGCAAACGCAATCCTATTATAAAAAATAAATCAATCAACCATAGAAAAATGTCATGCACACTCAAAGAAATGAATGAAACAGTTAATATCTTTGCAATTTTAGGGTTGGTCCCATAGTAAAAGTTCTTTATAATTATTATTATAGTTACTCATAGGTTTCATTAACCTTTTCATTATGTTCTTGTAACCGTGTAAATAAAAATAAAATATTACCAAAATAGAAGTATATTACATTTTTTTAAATAAAAAGAGCGGCAAACAAGCATGCGGTCCACCTGATGGTAAGCAAAACCGCCGCCTATGGACACCTGCAACACTAGCGGTGTTGACGGTGCTTTGCCAGCCCGGAGAGGTAGATGTAGACACCCTTTTTGAAATGCTAAATACAAATGAAAATGGGCTGCAGAGATTTTGTCGATGCTGGAAAGCTATTGCTGAATATGGTATACAGTGGACATTGAACTTTCTTGACTTAACAACACAATGTACATCCGGTATCGCACTGCAAGTTCGCAGTTCAAGTGCGACAGGATCTTCACTTGGACACACCGTGAAATTTGCGAAATTAACTATTGTTTAGTTAATGCAAACTAGCGGTGTTTCGCTTGATCTGGTTGGTGTTAATGACATTGAGATGGACAGGCAATTTTTTTATTTGACTTCTACCCGTACGATAAAAATATTATATACAGGATAGAAACTTTAAAAGGGACAGTAAGAGCTATCTTAACCGTTATCACAACATGATATATTTTGAGAAAACATTCAATGGATTCTGGAGATATCCTAGTTACATAACCTACGTTGATTTTATTGATATTTTTGATCGTTATAAGAAACAGAATGGGGCAATTTTGCCCAGCAGTGGGATAGGTTTTTTAATGTCCGGATGCAGTGTGGTCCGGCCCGCGACCCCTGTGTAACAGACATGTAACAACTACTGGCGAATTAATTGCCACTTTCCTCGACATTAGTGAAACACTTTCGCTAGTGAGCCCATCAGGTTTATTGTTTAAAACATGAAGGGTTTTACTTTATATTCTGCTCTGTTGGTCGCTAATCGCCAAGGAAAGCGAATGTAATCGATCAACTTACTTATTATGACGATTACACGATACTTTCGTAGTGTGGTGACATTGACAACAATATCGATACTATGTTGTCACTTTTTTTTATTTGAGTTCAAATTCGAACATTGAATCCACAGAATAATAAAGTCCTTTTTCTGAGATTGAATCCGTGACAAAGTCTATGTGAAGAGCATTTTAAAATTATAATCGACACTGGCTGATTACACAAGATATCTGAAGCCAAAATGTAAAAAAAAAGATAAAATGACAGATACTTATTGGTATAGCCTTACATTGTATTAAAATAAATCACGCTCAAACTCCTTAAATAGCACAATATGGATAGGCGTAGTTTTTTCTATATTTTCGTAGTTTTGCGAAACGCGGAACTCGATTTTGCTTGTACAAAAAAGGTCATGATCAATTATGTTATTTACGAATCTTGCTTTTTAGACTTAGCAAAGCTGGGACTAAGTTGTAAGCAAAGGTCAAAGATGTTAAACGATTTATTGGTTTTAGGTATGTATTGATATTATTTATGAGCAAACGTCTGTTTTATAAAGCAGTTAATTAATAAATTGAAGAAGATAATACTTTATACGTATAATATATAAATGATAATAGTTAATTTTCAACCGACTTAAAAAAGGAAGTTTTTATCATTCTTTGTTTGCGAACGCCATCTATTGGGTCATTTTGTAAACTATAAAAAAAAGTTTAGAAAATCTCTTATTGGCTATATCTTAAAGGTGGTTCCATTTAAATTGAAAAGATAATATTTCACCTCTAAGGGTGGAAAATTAGAAGAAAAGTCCCGTGTATAGAACTTTCCGTTAAGTTTTTTTTTTGTTAAATGTTTTATTGAGGAGAATGATATAATGGGATTTGCAATAATTTTTTTGGGAAATGCGTCAGTTGCAAAACCATTCATGGTTTGTACATTCTTTATTAACATACAATATACGGGGTTACGTGTAAAGATTATACTAAGTCGAAAGGGGTCAGTTATACTCATCATGGTGAATACCTTTTATTATAGGAACGACTAAGATATCGCGAAAAAAAAATCGGCTGCTTCATAAATGTTGTTGAGTATGAATTACCGTTTTCTATGGAATATAATATGCATTTATTTTGCGTATAGGGTTGCTTTTATAGTGACAGTTGTTCATAATTGGCCCTTTTCGGTTTGGTTCACCGTATCCGCGTCTAGACAGCAAATATATTTAAAAAATCATAAAATTAAGGTTTCATGACTCTTACATCACTAAAATTAATTCAGCTTTCGACGCTGACAGAACCTCGTACTTATGAATATATTTCACATTGACGTCAATTTATAGTACACTATTTATGTGCAACAATAAATTCACCAAGTCATTAAAATTACGCGATGTGACTTAGCATCACTTTCGTTCGCGGAAGCGCGCGCGCAGCCTCCACGAAAGTAAAAGCTGATTGGTGGGTACCGGATTTACCTACTCGCACTTATAGTTCACGCACGATGGCCTATGGGTCATTCACTTTAAATATAAATACTATCTACTACTAGGCTATCATTTAGACATTTGAGCATAGGTAAATCACTTTACTTATACAAACTATAATTTATTGCGGTCTGTGGATTGTTTCTGTGTCTATGAATTTTTGCTTTAGCTGCTGCTACAGAACCATAACTTACCTCTTATTTACTAAAAATAATAGGAAAGGCTTTACTTTTCTAAGCTCCTAGACTGATTCTCAGAACTTTCAATTTTAATTTTAACAGTGACAAGGATTTAAAGACGTCAAACATTACACGTATGTATTCTGAGAGGAAGTCTCGCAATCCTTGCCATTTCATTTCAAGACATATTGTAACTAATTAGCATTTACAATGCATCATAAACAATACAGATTTATCTATTGTTACTACTATGTTTACAGAACCAAAGGCCAAAAGGACTGTGGAGGGCACTTATTAGGCATTAATTAGAAACTATTTTTATCTTGATTAT
This sequence comes from Agriopis leucophaearia, assembly GCA_949125355.1. Taxonomy (NCBI): domain Eukaryota; kingdom Metazoa; phylum Arthropoda; class Insecta; order Lepidoptera; family Geometridae; genus Agriopis; species Agriopis leucophaearia. The sequence continues at coordinate 16,110,460 of OX421262.1, forward strand.
GAAAATGAAATAATTGATGTCAAAAAAAAAACTCATCCTTTGACCTTAGAAATCCTTTGAGCAGATAATAGAGAGGCAAGTTGGAGTATATGCCAAGGACACCAAACTAGGAGATATTGAATAATTTTGTAAATGAATTGAATGTAAAACATGGAGCTAAATGGAATAAGGTGAAAGTCAATGAACTCATATGATAATATAAATCACATAAAACAGAACTCACGAATAAAAAAAAAAAAACGATATATGGCAAATCAGCAAGATTTATCAACTTGTACGTATGGTATGTTTCATATACATACAATACCCTTTCAGCCTTATCTCTTGAGGATCTATTTAAACCGAAAGTGGACTCACAGCAAAATCAAAATTAGGTGCAAAATCAACCAATGATTTTTTTACTTTCACATTAGCATTTCTCTAATACGCCAGAAGCAATATCTTTTAAACTTGAAGAGTAATCAGCATAAGTATTTGTTAGCAGAGAAAGTGTAAAAATGACGTGTTAATTTGTAGTGGATTAAATCTATAATAATATATGAGGTGGTAAGCTAGTACAATTAGACATGATAGTATTTATTATCGCAACTACAAAATATGTCGTGTCTAATTGCACTAGTACTACATATTATACAGTTTTAATAATAAATACTGTCATGTCCAACATAATATATTATGTTATATCCCTATCCTTTGTAGAATTTATAGAAACTTGTTAGTTCGTTGAGAAATATAACAACAATGAATAATGAATGTATTAAGTAAATGCGTTTCATGTTTGGAATATGATAGAATAGATGTATGAAAATGAAATGACACTTTTTTACAATCCTAACATAATGGATTCATTTTATTCATCAATGTTTGATGCCCTTTACAATAGAACGTAACGTTCTTCAAGTCATCAAAGCAAAATAAACATCTAAGACGTGTTGTAGGTCATCCAAGTATCTTCAACAATGGGACTGTGATGTGATCCGTGAAACTGAGCGTGTGGTTGCCAAGGACTTAGATCGGATGCGCCTGTCACCTTGGTTTAAATTAGGTCAATCGAAAGGAGGACGTGTAACCAAGAATCGTTATAATTGAAGATGTAATACGATCGTTTAAGCTTTTGTACCTACCATTAATAAATACTAACTGAGCAAGCAGACTTTGAATCTTGGTATTAACGAATGTTCAAACATGGAATCAACGTTAATAACTAGTAATTGATGAAGAAAAATAGAAATTGAATGCTACGATGAACATTAAAGAGATTATAACGTTACAGATAAAAAAGGCAATATTACAAAAGTAGAGAAAAGATACAAAAGAAGGAAGAAGTATGTAAGTAGGATTTTATTTATATACAAAGAGTACCAATCATAGTAGGTGCATTAATTTTCCACCCATTAAATATAAAAACATGGTTCACAGTCTGAAACTGCAAAATCTGCAAAAGTGAGATTTGATCAAAAAAGAAAGGAACACTATTGAAATCATCGAACGTAATGGTACCCTCGATGCTAAATAGAGCGTAATAATATACAATGACTGCATGAAAGAAAGTAATTCTCAATTGGTAACAATTGATTTCAACGCTTGAAAGAAAATCGATTGCCGATCGATACGGAAAAAGTCGAGTTGCGGAAGCTATTAATAACCGTGATTTATCCAATAAATAATGAGCCATGTTTCCTTGTGCTAAAGTTCTAAATGAAAATGAAGTTTTCACTAGACTAACAATTATTTTCTTTAATTATCCCACTGTCTTCGCTGAATGGTTCGTTAAGTGCGCAAGGTAAACTTTTACTCGATTTCTTATTGGATTTGCTTTGTGATGAAAATTTGTTCATATCACTGCACAATTTTTAAACATTTGTGTTTGTTCTATGTCTGGATGTTAATATCCATTTAAGTATGTATTTAAAAATTTATATGTACGTATATCAGTCTCTGGCAGCCATATTACAAGCTTTGCTTAGTTTGGGGTCAGATGACCATGTGTACAATAATGTCCCAGATATATTTATTTTATTTACCTATCGTTTTTTAAATGTTAGTTTTGTAAGGTACTAGTATTGCAGCCAAATCATTTAACAATCTGCTTTTCTTTACCGAAATATTCGTCTCGAGACACTGTTTTGAAAGCAGCTATTACAGGCATGTTCTGCCGGAAGCAATACCGTTACGACATTAAGCTTTAAAAGACCTCAATTCTCCCTGTTTCTTCAAAACTGGATCTGTATTAACGGAAAATTTGTTTTGAAAAAGTAAATAAAAGCTTTATCTATTGCGACATTTTTCACAGGGCTGTTCTTGTCGACAAAACAACAAAAATATGTAATCAAAATAATGTAGACAAGAGCCTGTCAAAACAATTCATAACAATAGGACATGAATGGTAGGTAAGGTGGGATAGGATGGGTATTGGATACAATCATAACAATTTGGTTTAATATCGATACGAAAATTATAACGTGTCATCTCGGCCAAATATCTAGAAGAGTTATTGAAATTATACGGTCACAGATAAATGCTTTCTCAGTGAAAGTCATATAATTTTATAAACGATGATTATATCTGCTAGGTAACCAATAACCATCAACCATTGTTGGCAAAATTTCGATTATTATTTTATTGCCATCTACACTGGCACAAATCTTATATTTTGAAAATTGGGAGCGTATAAAGATAATTATAGTTTTAAATCAGGGGTAAAGTTTTCAAAGTGTATGGAAAATGAAAAGAAAATTAAATGGAACTATGATGAAACTATCAAAAAGTATTGGATGTTAAAATTACTTTAATTTAAATTATTAATAATTAATTAATAAAGAATTTTTGTTTTGAAAATTTTAATCTTTACTTACAAAATCTTATGTCTGGTTGCATAAACTCATTGTTTTGCATTAGAACCTACCAATCTAGCATTATACGGCTAGTTGCAAAACGCAAAGATCAGGCTATCCATAAATTGCGGCGTTGCACCCATTTTCTAGAAGCTTGTATAAATTGAGGTCAGAAGGTTTTAAGTGGTCGTTTATGGCATTAAAACACTAACCTACACAATATCAATATCATAATAATTAATACCATAATTAACCCATATTAGCCCACTGCTGCGCATATGCCTCTCCCGAAGTATGTCACTTTGCCCAATCTTCGGCTTTTCGCTTCCTGTGATGGCAGCTGCCTTACTTATTTTATCACTCCATCGAGTCTTAGGGTGTCCTTTGTTACTTTTGCTGATTATTGGTATCCATTCTACAACACGTCTACTTCAACGGTTATTGGTTCTACGACAGATATGACCGGCTCACTGCCACTTCAGCTAGCTAACACGCTGAGTTATGTTGGTGTTTTAAGTTCTCTCGCGAAATATTCTGTTTCGGATACGATCTCTCAGTTAAACGCCGAGCATAGTTCTTTCCATAGCCAAAACCCACCGAGTAAATTTGAACTTGCGGACTGCTCAAACTGTAAATGTCAACGTTTCGGCACCATTGGTCATGCATGACAAGTAAAACCCACCTATACCATTAATTTTATGGAAATACAATGTAAAGATGTTTTCTCCGTCCACGCAATAAGTTCAAGCACAAACATGATGACCTTCAGTCCACTGGCTTGTTGTACCAGGATATTGTCAGCTCCCAGCTACAATTTACATGAAGTGATAATTTCAACAGATCGACCTAGCTGTCAACTTTTTTATGGTTGATGAATTTTGATGAGCAAAGCTGCGCCATATTCGTAATATGATATGTCCATGGATCATTACCATGGCTACCTATCCATTTTTTGTAATAAATCTACATTCACAACCCCTGTAGCATCGTTTTGGAAGTAGTAACTTGGGACAACGGACAAAGAAACGGGTTACAGATACAAACATAGAAATTGAATCAATTATACTTTTTATAGTTAGGGTTGCAGGTACGAGCCCAATCTGAATTCGCGCATAAGAAATACCTCTAGATGTTTTCTTTTTATGGAGAGTCAGGAATTTAGACTACAATCAAGTTATTTTCAATTGCAAATTATATCACACTGATGCTTACTCATACTAAACATGTATTAAAGATTCTTATTTGACACGATACGATCTACATATACATTTTTTGCTCAGCTTATAATAGAGTCATTTCAGACTTATCATATTTTTTATCAGTAACTACTATTTCATATGGAAATGCTAAGCTGATTGCAGTCTAGCAAATTGGTATTTTTTAGAGTTGACAAAATATCAGATTGTCTTTAGACCTTCAACGGTATTTGAACAGTCCGACTGTTTTTGCGTAATATGCTAAGTATTAAGGTTTTTAGTGTTATCTTGTATTTAGTTTAGGTAATAAGGGCACATGTGTGTTAAAATAAAATTAGTAACATTATTTTACACGTATTATGAGATTGAAATAACTCATTTATTTTCAGGAGTTTATCAGAGCGCCAGGTTGATGCAACCAAAATGCTTGTGTTTATCTGGCTTAATGTATGTATAAGCGTTGCCATTCAACGTGCTAATTCCAACAGTAGAGTACGCTGCTTACTGATAGTGGGTTTGAGCATTTGGATTATATTTACACTTTCAACGGCGTATGGGCGTATTCAACTGTTTTTTTACAAACTTATATTTAATTTGTATGTTCGTTTGCTAACGCCAAATCTTGCAAGCTTTACATAATATAAAAAAATTAAAATTATGGGCTTGAAGCATCGAGATACAATACCTAGTCACAATTTCTAAGTGAAAACAGTCAAAAAACGTCCGAGCGTCGTTTTACATACTTATCTAGACATCGATTATATACTTTGCAATGCCACATTTACTTTAATTTAGACATCTAAATTAACTAATTCGGATCGCGGTTGCTTTACAACTAACCATAAAGTCAGCGCAATGCGTACCGTGCGCCGATTTTAGGTTCGGACATTTTTTTGGCACGATTGTGATTCTATAGCTATTGTAACTCGATGGCTTGAAGAGTAGAAAACAATAAAGTGAATGACATCACACTAAATACAATATGGCCGCCAGTTTAATATGGCAGATTACATAGTGTTATTTATCTTGTATTTGTTTATATGAAATCTATAGGTTCCATAGGTATGTAAGTACGAATAAGTTTACCGATTACTTATTACTGTATTTACCAATATATGATTGTGTTTTACGATGTAAGCTATAACTGAAGTCTGGGCACTTAGTATATGATGCCCAATTACGATTACGCATAGACTATAATATCTATTTACCTAAAGCAATATACCTTATTGAATTCACCGACATCCTGCAATCAGCTAAATTGAGGGCATTACCCGCTAAACGACCCGAACTCAAAGATGGCAAAAGGTCACTTGGCCAATTTAAGGAGTCTAAATATTTAGTTACTAGTTACAACATTGGTGCATCTTGTGAACACGTTACACGTTATGAAATGTTATGTTCGTGATTATCCGCAACTAGTTCTAGAATCCGCAAAATGTTTGCATGTGAGGAAGGCTGGTGAATGTTCGCGGTGGATTTATTCACCAACAAATATGATTTTGTGTAGAATGCGAGAACTTTATTAGTCCCTTGGTCCCTTTCATCATGTTTGATAAGAATGCATGCATCATTATTCGTTATAGACTATTTTTTCCGAAAAATCTTCGATGGTTGCATTTAGATACTGCAAAAAATAATGCAAAATCTAAAAATATTTTAATCAGAATCGGAAGTACAGAAGGATATTTTTGAGGAAAAAATTCAATTTTCATAATGGCAAAAGAATAAATTACCATGATTCATTCGTTCATTAATTTACATTTTCTAATACTTTGAATAAATGTATCATCGAAATAAAGTAATTATAGAATATAAGAGCAAAACACTCATTTCATTAATAGGTAGATCCTATCCTATTAATTAACCTATGGTGTAGAGATCCGCTAAGAAAAGATTTTACGAAAAGGCCGAACTAAGTAGGGCAAATGCGGGTTGAAAGTTAATAATCATACACGTACGAAGCCGCGGTCAACACCTAGTAAGATACAAAACTTTGATGCTCTAGCTAGTAAATCACTATCACTTATTCATCAACATCATTTTGTAACGTGCAACAGAAAAAATTATTATCTCGAGAACAAACTTGCAAAAAAAAATATTACGTAAAATTTTCAACATCAAATATAGTATAATAAATCCCCTTGAACACTATGTAATGCTTAAATATATTTAAATGAAAAAAGACGAGACAGATGCAAGCACCTAATATGCTTTGAATGTCAAGTTACTTCCTTTAAGAGTATTTTATCCATCTGTCTTTCTCAGCCTGTCTTATTAGAGAATCAACGTGAAAACATGATCCTTGGCTAAGAAACTAGAGTGTTAACATAACAGAGTCGTTTTAAAATCAAGATGTAGCCACAACTGGTCGCTTTGCAACATAATATTGACACTCCTACATACTTTGCATAGTAAAGATGCATCAAACATCAAAACGCAAGGCCTTTTGGCATTTAAAAGGCTAATTAGTAAAGTTTATGTCCCGCCTCAAGCTACATTCGGCGTGTTCAGTGTTACGATATGTGTACGCCTTGTACGGCTTATAAGTTGTAAGTAATTTAATATCGAAATAAATTACCTGCACTGAGGTAATGGGCCCACTAATTGTTATAGAAATATTTAGTTCTAATGGACTCATGGCGTATCGAAATTACTGCGTGGTTTTATAATGGCATTGTTAACTACTTTTGTAATGAAATTATCTATTTATGATATACGTTGATTTATGTGTGAGAAAGGGTGACTATGTAGGTCAATCTAATAATAAAGTCATTTAGAATTTGACATGTAGAGGTCAGAAGACGTAATGCATTTTTGTATGAAATTAATGATAATTACTTGTAAGTATATTATTTTCTAACTTTAATTTAAATCATTATCATTATTTAGCTTATATTCAGCTTTATAGGCCTCCCTCAAGGCATGCTACTCAGCCTAATCTTTAGATTCTCGCTTTCAATGCCAGCTGCCATGTTTATATAATACTAAATGCGTCAAACTGAAACCTCTTCTTTGTCGATTGTTTTTGTTTCTAGTCAGATTAAATTGCCAAAGTTGTCTATACTATTATGACTTGTATAATGCCCATCTGAGGAATGTTAAATCAAAATGTTTATGTGTGTAATTATGACAAAATGTGAATTCTGAGTAGTAATTAATAACGAAAACCTTCAAGGAATTTATGTTATGTTTATAATTTTCATAAATAACAATTAATTATCCATGTGAGATTACGTTATGCAGACAAGTTTTTATAGAGGCAAGGACTTTTAAAGTAAAAAAAATGATGTATAATAATAATAACTCCATTAGCGTTGTAAGATAACGTAATATGTTAAGCCACCAATATATAAGGACCTTACAAAATAACGTCAACATAAGTTAAACTAAATAAGCTGTGTGTCGAAGTATGTGCGTTATTTATTAAACACGCACACATGTATATGTACATATATACATATATAGATAGAAACTCTTTATTGTGTACACCAGAAACAAAAATTACAAACAGATAGAAAACACTTACGCTAGTGCCTCAAGTGGCGGCCTTATCGCTAAAAGCGATCTCTTCCAGGCAATATACCTTATATATATACCATACTATTTATATTGAAATTACGTATGGTTATTAAAGTTACATATGATGTTACATACTTACTCGTCACTGTTTTCCTTTCCTCTTAAAGAGATGCTAAGGAATGAAAGGAGCCCCCAGAACCAGAGAAGGTTTTAAATTTAAAATACAAACCTCTGTCCAGCCGAGAATCAAAACTGGGATCTCCTGTACAGAAGACAGATACTGAACCTAATTTTTTTTAAACTTTTTAAATTAAAACCAATCAATTTTCTGTAGCAACATAGCACACAATAAAGTTAATGTGTTAAGTTACACAACGTCGAAATGAGACATGATGTAAAATCAAAGCCACCTAATGATCGATACGATACAATTGAGAACAACTAGCTTTCTGCACGACCGGCAAGGTCGACATAACAGCTCCGATTAATATCGATAAAACTTATCGATATATTGATACAATCGTACGAACAATAGTCAAAATGATCTTCTTAATTGGTTAGGTCATAGTGCTTTTAAGTTCGTGATCGATTAATGTTTTCGTTTTGCAATTGCTATGAGTGTTAATGAGGTCAGAACTAATCATGACTTAGGAAAAAGTCTAGAGATATATCTGGGACTAATAAACACTGTAAAATAATCAACGGTCAGCAAAATGTATATAGTTAAGCACTGTTTTAAACTAGCACTGTTTTTTACTACAGTTCTGTGATTATTAACGGGATATATACCGTGATAAGGTTGTGGACCCGATATTTCGGCGCAGTTACATGTAACATGTGTGTAGTGCATGTAACTGCATGTACCGTTAATAATCATATAACTGCATAATATAAATAGCTATTTTCCTGCGAATTTCTCGCTTCCGACCTTCTCATGTTCTCCTTTATATTATTTGGGTCCTTCTTTCATTCTTCTTTTAATAAACATCATGTTTTGTCCCGTTTCTGTCCCACAATTGTGCCTCTTCCAATCCGCTTCTGTCCCACTTCCATTCCGCCAAAGCGTCGCTTTATATATTCTACCGCTCTAGTTCCTAATTATCTAGACAGTTATTATAACGTAATTATTTTACTCAAAATACGTTTTTAAGCTTATTTTCTATTTGAAATGTTGTTGCATACTTAACGATTTACTATTTAAATGATTAACACAATATATAAAAAATACGACCGGCAGGTTTCAAACCCGCGCTATCAAGTATACGCCCCGAGTGCTCTATTAGCTAACCCTCTATCCAGGCCAGCCATAGCATAGTGAATAGAGCGCTTGGAGCGTGTAGTCGATGGAGCAGGTTCGAATCATGTTAGACGTAATTTTTTTTCATCGTCTCTAACGTTTAAATAACATGTTTTTATATTGAAGTATAGTCAAGATTCGTGATTATACAGATATCACTTCTTATAGGACTCACTTTCTCCCGTGCCGCTTTTCACGCTGTTTATTAGGGTCAGGGGTTAGGAGACCACGGTCGTTTTACTTCTGTCACGACCATAGCTAGCGGATTTTCCTTTGACTTAATTTTATACTAGAAACGATCTGCGGCTCCACCTGCTACCCGTACATTACAGAAACCGTACATTTTATCGATAAAAAAGTAGTCTTTGTGTTAATTTAGGGTATAAATAAACTACCGCCATACCAAGTTTCACCTAAATACCTTCAGCTTTTACGGAGTTGAGTGACGGCAAACACAAACTTTCGCATTTTCAATATTAGTTTGATGTAATTCCGAGTTGAAAATTTAGGTATTTCAGATTTTATAGATAGTAAAATAATAAAAACTTTTTAAATTATTATTCTGTAATGGCCTACAAGTACATAAAGATTTTAAGTAAGATATATTATGAAGATTGGTGGAGGTAAAACAATTATGTACCATAAATATACGAGATGAAACATCAAATTACTAATTATGCAAAACTGGATGTCAAATACTATTTTGGTAAATTTTTTATGTGGTCTGTAATATTTTTGTCTTGCTTTACGTAAAATTCGAAAAAACCTGAGTTCGAATGTCGTAAATCACCTCCAAACAGCAATCCATTTGCAGCGAACGTGGGTTGAACTTCCGGATAAAATCACAGGTGTTTCTGAGCCACGCCAATTGTGTGCATTTGTTACTGCATTCTCGAGGTAAACCTAGACAATGTTTAGACGAAACAAAGCTAGCAGTGTCTTATCTAAACAAAGGCACGGCTCATGTCAAATTCATAAGAGCAGAGGCGAGCACGAAATTCGCTTCCAATAACAACGTGAGGAGACATTCAACATCCCAAGAAGTAATGATATATTTAATGCTAATTCGTGTAGCAAAGTAGGATTATACGAAAGTCTCCGAAACCGAATGCCTCTATGATGTGAGCCCTCAGACAATGTCACACTTGATGAACTATGGAGCGTGCCCTACAACCAGCACTCTAGACGACCTGAATGAGACCACTGAGATTGCCATTGAGGTGGCCAAATTCTGACCAAAACCTTAATTATAAATGTATATATTATTCATGAAACATCGTCTTAAAAGAAGAAGATAGCATCATTAGTATTATTCACACACATACCACATAGCCTGTTTTGGATAAACTTGCGATATAAATAAATGCTGAACAAAAAAGTCTCTCCGTCAATCAGCTCATGTAAAATTCCTCAGACAGCAACAGAACCGCACACCGTGGGCCGAATCTAGAGAACTAATCTCCTATTAAGCGACAGGAGCCACTTCAACTAACCCACGTTAAGCTAGATACCAGAATTACCATATATTGACAGTTTAGATCTAAAGAAAGGTAGAATTTGACTCGTCAATGTAATGAGAAAATTTACGCCAGAGATAAAGATACCAGGATTTATTTTTCAAAAATATTTAGCTGCCCTATTCTTTTTCAAGAAAAAATAGCTCTGGATGCTGTTAGGCCGTATTTACAAAAAATATATATACATATATAATAGATCTACGTTTGGCTACCAACTCGACTGATGTTGAGTACCAATCTTTGGAATTTCCACGAGGAAGGGGTGGTAGTGTGCAGACCTTCTACTTATCCTCTAGTAAAAGGGGGAGGGTGGAATAAGGTCATGAAGCTCTCGCGCACACTCGCCAAAATGTATCCGATAGAAAATAGACAGAACAGCTTTAGGGTGGTGCTCGAGGCTTTGCAATTTTTGAAGACTAGTTTGCTGTCACCAATCTAAAGCTTCCAGCTGGTACTTGGCTGCTACGTTGAATAGGTGGCAGCAGTACTCAACACACGATTGGACTTGTGCCTGTATCTTTAACTTAGCAGCAAAATCTAGCGAAAATGCTTACCTAAAATTGCTTTTACTTGCAACTCTATTTGTTAATCAGTTCTAAACCTTATTCCATTCAATTAAACATCTCAAGGGTAAAACTAGTTGAAAACGCGTGGTATTTTTAGAAACCTGCGTTGGTCGCACGCGTAATTTGCGTTTATATCTTAATTGACTTTTTACGAGTTGTTAGAACTCGAATTGGTTTGCGGGTAGTTTTATAAATTAGATCTTGCACGCGAGCCGTTTGAAATAAAGGTCGTTTAATGAAAGTGGATGGAAATCTTGACATAGAACGAAACAAAGTTGTATGAGCTGTGAACAGCTGATGTTAACGTATTGTTTTTTGTAGAGCCGTCATAACCTACCGTACCTAAATTTGGTCATTGACTGAGCAATATGGAAGTCTAAACTCAAAGTAACTTGGAAGAGTCATGGAACGTAGCGTACTAGGACTTAAAAGAGTTCTGCTGGTCAGGGCTCAAGTTGCTGACGTAGGTGAAAAGAGTGCCAAAACTGAAATAGGGGTGAGCAGGCCATGTTTACTTATTGCATCCATAAAGAAGAGCAAAAAGTCACTTTTTGAGTGCCTCAATGCGGGAAATGACCTCCAGGCTAGCCCTGGACATAATGGCAGGATAATTATGTCCTGCACAGGAGATAAATAATTATTAAAAATTCGACTTCAAAATTAATGAGTGCTCAACAGAAAAATAATATTTCATTACATTATTTTAAACTAGGGTTGTTCACTATAGTTATATCTTTATTAACTGGATATTTACACAACCTTATTACAGTAAATATCCCGGTGATAATCATATAACTGTAGAGAAGTATTTTTTTAACGGTTATAAGATTCATTTTGAAATCCTGCCTTATGACGAAAATTCTATAATATCAAATAAGTACCTATTTATGAAAAGGAACGAAAAAAACTAGAAATTGAAATCGCATTAAGATACAAAGTGCGTATTATAAAAACCCAAGTGTTATGAGAAAATGCAGCCAAAAGGTATCTGTTATGCAAGCGAGTCCAATTCATTGTCACTGGCCAACGCGACCGATTACACCAGTGCTTCAATGCCGTCCTACTTTCCAAGCGATGCAGTACAATTATGTGGACAACATAGCAAACAAATAATTATAACAGTATTGCAGTATGGAACAAGATAAAAAGTAATTTTTCACAAAAAAATACCGCTGGCATGGGAAGTGGGTCAAATTTAATACACAAGCTTTATCCCTTAACTTTTCACCCTTAGAGGGAGAATATTTTCTTAAAATTTAAAAGGATTCAGCCTCAAGGTATAATAGCCTATTCAATTGAAAAAAAAAACATTAAAATCGGTTCAAAATCGGCTAAGATATCGCGTAAGATATACACAACATTTAGTCGCATTAAGAACCTCTTTCTAATTCGTTTGAAAAACAAAATGTTTCACAGAACACACACATGTTTCGACATGAAAAAATTAAGAAAAAAATTTATAAAACAAGTAATATAATTGAAAGTAAAATCAAACCCCGACTGAAAATAAACAAGAATCTAACAACGCCAAAGCACTTCAAAGTCTTACAAGCAGTTTAGGCTCAGAGTCAGGAGGTAATAATAGAAACAAACAAACAAACAAACATAATATATTTTAATAATACCAAACCAAAAAACCTGACTCTCTTTCATAAGGATACAGATCATACACACACCTCACAGTACAGAAAAGAGAAAACGGTAACAAAAGACCATTAAGACTGGTTTCTGCCGACTATAGACTCGCTTCTAAACAATGATAAAAAAATATAGTCAAAATACAACATTTAGTAAGTATATATAGCTCTAGAAGTATTTTGTAAAGGTTATAAAACTTGTAACAAATTCTACAAATTCCAGGTCGTTTATATGTCCATACTGCCTTTCTAACAAGACTCTATCATGCAGTTGAAAATAATCTTAATCTCAAGTAGTAAAACCTAATTTTGAATGAAATCACGTTATCAGAGCAGCAACGTGGTTACGATGCGAGACAATGGACTCGAGGACATTAAATTGATATCATGTCCTTTCGGAAAAGACTTACGCACAAGTCCTAAGTTAATTGCAAAGTGGAACTAATGATATTGGAAATTAAGACTATTTGGAAATATCAGCATTGGTCCAGGATTTAGTAGCTGGCGCTTAGTAATTTCGGTAGCATTATGAAACCCTAGTGGGCGTAGGGTATCTGGATTTATGTCTATTCTGTTATTACTTATTCTGTGGCAGTACTATAGTAATAGCAATTGGTATCTAGTGGGCTGTGGAGAAGTGATCTGTTATTACAAATTGCTGGTTTGTTAGACAGACAGACGGTGTAATTTGCAAAATTGCCGTTGTGTAGAAGGTTGTCTTATACTTTCTGTTTCTGATTAGTCATATAAACAGATAATTCTGTAGTCAATCGTAAACCCATGTGTCCAGCAACTCAAATAAACAACAAAAGCATACAACCCGTCCAAGGTAAGTTACAAAAATGAAAAGCCATAATTCGGGTGCGTGGCTTGAGTGAGGCCTGTGTCTAGTAGTGGACTAAAGTGGGCTAATTAAACATATTTTAGAGTAGTGACCACAAATCAAACTTAGTGTAGAACACCCAGAGACTCGATAGAGTGACGATATATGTAAGGCTAGTAAGAAGTTGCCAGGAAGCAAAAGGTAGATATTCTGATATCGAGTATCGTGAAATGATCTATGGACTGACGTGGACTGACTAATGAGGTAGGTTATGACAATTTAGGAGGTTTCATTGCAATTGCCAATAAGATTTTACATAAAATGAAATTATTGATATAAATTATCACCGTATACACAGAGTAGTGACACATCGATCACTACCTTAATTTTATTAACTGCTAGCCCATTCGTAGTTTTATACCGCAAAAAAGCAAGGCTCCACACCATTGTAGCCGGCACTTGGTTTCCAGAAACAAAGCATATATCGATAAGAACACAATAAACAATAACATTCAGGTATAGCTGTTGTAACAATTGTTATGCGACTGAGGTAATGATTGTTGCATTTTAGGTTCTACGATACGATTTTAGCATAATTTTATTTTTACGTAAAATATGTTCATATTTGTGAAGTGAAAACTTCTTTAGCAGCGTTGAGTGATTTTTGGTAAGGAAAAACTTTAGGGGCTTACGTAACCGCCATACTAATGTGACGTATTTATTAGTTTTCACTTCTATCGGCAGTCCTCATGGCTGCCAATTTTATAAATTCATGGATTGACTTGTGTTTGGCTACGGCAAAAGACGCGGAGTAGGATGGATCACACTCACAAATTGGTAGGTACAAAGACTACTGCATACTTTTATCCCGATTCTAATTAGTTTCACATACAAAATGTCATTTCTTGGAATTTCATTTAAAGATTTCAATTAGGTAAGAATAAATAGGGCATGCAACTAGTGTTTGTTTCAGAGCACACTTTGAATAATGTTAAGATGGCGGGAAGCTCTTAGAAAGATGTAACAAAGGTCATCAGAACTTCAAGGTAACAGTGCGCAGTTTAATCACGACGAGTGATCTATTCGAGACGATCATTAATATTGCAATGATTTAATTACTAAAGCAATATCTTTAAAATCGTAATAAAATATGAAATTAAATTGACCAATCCCATAAATATTTTACTGCTATACGACTCAGTTATAATGTTTATAAATGCCAAATTCTGATAAACATATTTCTTCACAAAATTTTGCATCAACCTCATTTCCCATACAGCTTTTGCTTTCCATTCTAACACATTTACATTTTATTGTCCATCCCTCGTTATCAAAGCCATTTATCATTTTAAACTAGTTTATATTATGTCATATTTACACATCCGGTGAAAACTAGTTCATCAAGATTATAAGGCTAGCTTCTGCATAAGCCGAGTTTATCAGTATTACAAGGAATCCTCCGCTCTCATTTATAATATCACCACAATTGAAATAAAAAAATAATAGTAAATATTGTACGTATATTTTAGTAAAAAATACATTTGAACTATAAGTACGTATAAGGTGACGGTATAAGTTCCCGAGTTAAAAGCGTACAAACAGATGGGCAGTATTAGACAAATGTCGCATTTGATCTGAGATTATTTCAATGTGGTCGTGAGATATGAAGAAACTAGACTCGTTAATGCTG
This sequence comes from Agriopis leucophaearia, assembly GCA_949125355.1. Classification (NCBI taxonomy): domain Eukaryota; kingdom Metazoa; phylum Arthropoda; class Insecta; order Lepidoptera; family Geometridae; genus Agriopis; species Agriopis leucophaearia. The sequence continues at coordinate 16,125,542 of OX421262.1, forward strand.
TTATTATGTTTACCAGTCGCGTGGGTAGATTTGCGACAATTGGCTGGGCAGGTTTGGTAACAGGGTTGTATTCTACTGGCACAGAAACACAAGAGGTACTGACAAAGCAATGAACAGACAGCAATGACGTTTAAAAAGCTGTTTAAAACCAGCCTTTTAGAAAGTTTTTTTTATATACAAGAGTGAAATTTGTAACTTACTTATACTGCACCTATTTATTTGCCGATAACCGATGGGGGAAAAAGGTCCTTAAGTGGAGACGACGAACCAGAAGACGCAGCGTAGGTAGGCCTCCCACTAGATGGACCAACGACATTGTGAGAGTCGCGGGCATCCAGTGGATGCAGATGGCAGGCTGCCGTTCAGTGTGGAGGTCAAAGGGGGAGACCTATGTTCAGCAGTGAACGTCTTCGGGCTGATGACAATGATGATGACGATGAAAAAAGCGACCGTTACTTAGAGGTTAGAGTGATCGTGCGTAAATCCAGATGGTGCACGAATCCCGCCGGTCATAATTTTTTTTAATTTTCTATAACATTTAAATTATCTGCCGTATGACTTGTCAGAATCAAATTAAAACAGGAAAATCGCTGGTGTACCGCAAGGCACAACTAGTGTCAAACATAGCAGTTGATGATAAAACATCATCTCAAAAGCTATTCTTCAAATGTCTAGGTGGACTACATACTTAAACTCAAAGTTTCATGCAAACCAGTTTGCATTATTGACAGGCTAAGCTAGCATTATACTGATAAATCCTGTGACTGACAATTTTAGGTCTAAGGAAAGTAGGTCATGCTGTATTAGGCCAGGTGGTCGCTGACAATGCTTTTGATTTAGTATGGCGCCAAGCTGGATTAGATTCTGATATTGGTTATATCCTAGTTATTGCTTCTGTCTAATACGGTGAATTACTGTTACTACAAGTAATACGTTGTAAACCATACATATATGTACCTATACATGATTTATTTACTAAAGCGAATTAGTTTCGATGAATCTCACAGCTAAGTGAAGTAGTTTACGATGTACATAGTAGATTCTGTTTCACCTATTTACTAAAGTGAACTAAATTTAAACCCTTTAATTATTTCCACATTTATTATATTATATTAATATTCAAATAGATTAGGAACAAGAAAAAAAATATTTTGAATTTATAAATAGTTTGATATGTACCTCAAAAATGTACCAGAAGAATAATAAGCATTTTATCATGTCAAAAGTTTAGTAAATTGACAGACAAACAAGGGAAATAAGGTAAGGCGGCGTGGCGGGTGTGAAAGCATCTGGCCTAAATCAGACTTGATGCCTTTAGTAAACTCCCCCTGCAGACGACTTGCCCCTTCTTTTTTGCATGCGGACTATTAGTTAGTTCATGGTCGTAGGTACTTAAAGTTTTTGCGTTAAGTGGTTTAAATGTATAGTAAAAAAAACACGAAAACATTTTAATACGACCGATAATTGTGCTAAGGCATATCTCTCTTGTTAGTCTGATCTGAGGTATTTAGACTAAGACAATGAGGAAAGAGGAAGATTAAAAAAAACCGGTCAAAAGTTAAGTACCTAGTAAGGTATAAAGTTATGTATACGAAAAATCAATATGATAAAGAATAAGTTATAAGATAATTCTTTCTTAGGCACCATGAAATAAATAAAAAAGAGCTAAGAGGGAACATAATGGATTGTGCCTGAGCTCAGAAATTGTAAAACTCTTGACCAATTTTTTTTCTCAAAATACTCCGACAAGTTATCCATCCATTCTTTCACATTGTATAAATAAGTATTTACGTCAATTGTTAACCTTAAAAAGTAGCAGTGATGTTATTTATCATCCTGTTGCTTCTTACAAACACTGACAGAAACAGTGAATGTCCCTTCCATATTTTATTATTTCTGGATGCTTTGTAGTGGTACCTTTTTAAAGAATCAACTTGAACTCAGCTGATGTCAATTTGAAAACATTTAACTTGGAATAAAAGTGGTGGGTTTTTTTTAGATGGATGAATAATAAAAGTGCTATTTTAGCGATTCACGACTTGGAAGAACTAATAAAAAAAAATATTTAATAGGACTTAAAATCCTCTCGATTCAATCAAAACCAAGAAATAGACAAGAAATTTTGAAATTCTTTATCGATGGCACTCTATGCCATAAGAATAATATATGTTATGTAAGTAATGGCGCGGCTTACAAAACGAATAGGATTCACGTCGTCAATTAAAAAAAAACTCTTTTACATCTGTAACTTACAGAGAAATGCAAACATAGCACTCAAATAAATCATTAATTCATTCATCTACAAACATTCCACAATTTTTAAGCAAAGCTTAATCTTTACAAAATGGCTTCAGAAACAAAAATGTCTGACTTAAATTGTTTAAAGTTAATGCTCATGCACGTCGCTCATTTAGTATTGACTTATAAAACAGTAAAGCACAAACAAAGCCAAACACAGAAGCTAAACCTACAAGACCACTTCCTACAAGATATATCCAATTAATTCACAGAAAATTAACTTTAAACCTTGTATTTCGCTATCGTAAGTTAAAACAAGTCTTAAGTCTAAAACAAGTCCTAATTATTAGCAGCTAGAATGTTCGATCTTTATTGTGCAAGTCTGCATTAGATCTTACTAATTAAATAGGAGTGTAAGTTAGCTAGGGGCTGCTAAATTAAAATAGGGCTTCGTGTGAGGATCTGATATGGTAGCTTCCTTGTGGACTGAAAAGGTGGGAGTGCAGAAGTGTTTAAGTGATTTGAACAGTCTTGATTAGGTTTTTTTTAATTCGGTTGGAAATTGCGGCTATCAAAATAAATGTTTTTTTGCATTTAATTTACAAAAAAAAATATTCACGTCAGGAGCGAACTTATTAAAGGTTGTTTAAAAAATTAAGGTGACAGGGGGAAAAGACCCATTGCAGCCATCGTCAACATTTTATAAATTAGAGTCTAAAATTAAATAAAAATAACAAAAACAAAAATAAAATATTGTTTTAAATAAGTAGTGTTTGACTAAACATTCCAGAATTTTTCGACAAATATAAACTAAAATTAATAAAAAAAACACATTCCAGAAACAATAAGTAATTAACTAGCCATAAAATGGCATGCTTATTAACCGATTTAAATAACGTTTTTATTATCATACAAGAAACATAATAACTAAAAACTTTGTTTTCGTCTGTACCCGATGATCTGTGATCGAGCGCGGCGCGCGCGCAGGCGACAGACAGACTTCCGTGTCATTATGCGCTGAGCGATGCCATCGCACACGCCTTCCAGCTATTGTCAGATCGCGCCCTAATATTTGCCTTTACTTTACATTGGTAAAATGTTTGGATTTAAAATTCCTCATGCAAAATTAAAAAAATTATTTCTCGTCCTTTATTTATCAGAATTTTATTTGCGTTATGACTTATGTTGATCTATTAATGTGCAAGTGCGGAATTTTTAGTACGTGGTTGTTTCACAACCTATTTGATAATTATTATGTTATTTTCGCACGGTTTGTACGCTTTGTTTTCAAGATAAACGAATCAAATAATGATATATCTTCTTAACAACATGAAAAATATAACTTATAAAATATTTATCTAGCCGTTTCCTTGCAATATGACGACTTCGCTCCGTCGCACGTCGCACGGCTTTCAATCTCCATCAACGCCGTACTTGAACCGCCAAATATGACCAAAATAATAAAAATATCAATCACGTTCAATTCCGTACTAATTATCAACAGTTAACCCGAGGTTACTTCACGATCATCGATCACGTTTGTGTCAATAAACGTTTAAAGTATTTATCTAACGTTTAAGGCTGGCCACAAACTTCACGGAGTACCTTTTCCAAATTGTTTACGGAGTAAAATTTTCTTATACAAATCTCTAGTTATGTTCCCCTTCAAAAATCATGAATCCATAATTTATATTATTTGAAACAGGCAGCAAACACATTAGAGATTCGTTCAAGAAACAGTTTTGAAAATTAACTTTCGCAAAATAACGCCTGTTTCAATCAATTATTCAATTGTTTACAGAATACTTTTTCCAAATAGTTTATGGGTACCTTTGACAAATTGTTTACAATAACTTTTATAAAATTATTTGAGGAGCACCTTTTCCAAATTGTTCTAAGTAAATTGCATTGTATACATACACAAAACAAATTATAAGTCTACCAATTTTTTACTTGTAAAGACACTTTATACTCTTGACATAATATTAATCTTGTGGAAATAATAAATAAAGAGATATAACGTTTGTGTTTTTCTATGGTTGACAGGCTAGGTTTTTGACAACTCAACTGATGTCAAGTGACGGTGTGGTCTAAAATGGTTAGCACAGAAAAAAATTGCCTGGAACGGAAATTAGACTGGAGTTAGGTGCTTGACGGCAGACAGTGACAAAAAACACCACGAAATTATGGAATGGACTATTGTGAAATGTTTCGTTTGGAAAAATTTAATCAAACATGACATTTATAAGTACAATAAAATAAATAAATAAATATTAAAAAAAAACACATAGTGTAGAAAACAATGGCATGGTTAAATAGACGGACCTAATTACAACAATTTCTCGATTCAAATACGATTTTGTACACAACTGCGTTCTCAACAACCCTAAATGTTACCTTTATCTCGTCTGTGTCGAAACGAAAAATAACTTCGGAAAATTTATCATGAAACCGCCTGTGTGTGTTCAGCCTAACGTGTCCATTTCATACGCAACCTCGATTCGCATGGTATTGGGCAACAGCCGCCATAATCGAACGGTTATCGACGCATGCGCACGCTATTGCCTCATATTTGAGCCTGATGTCTTACTATCCATTGCTAACTAGACCCACATCATCAAGGAGGTTTTTGACTACACTATCTTTCTGTATATATATTTTTATGAAAGGAGCGGCACACAAGCTTGCGACCCACATGATAGTAAGCAAAAACCACCAGTTATGAACACCAAACATGGTAGCGGTATTGTAGGTGCTTTCATATCCCTGAGAGCTAGTTGTAGACACTCTTTTATATTCTTTAGGTTTTATGTATTGTATGTATATTATATATAAGAGCGACGAGAACTGAAAGAATGTTGATAGCGCCAGTATCCCTACCATACCCTACTATATAGCAGAGAAAGCTATAAACGTAATGATGGGAAGGCGACAGTATTAGATAAAAGAAAGAAGGAAGAAATACAAGAAATGTTAATTTCTTGGCGGCAACGTGTTAGCAAGATTAAAAGGAAAATTAATTTCTAGTATTTAAGTGGCAATCGTTAGTATTTAATGACGGTAAAATTGAGCGTTTTTATTAGCAAAAGTATATTTACGTTGATATTTTTCTAACATGTACTGGCAGCAAATTCTGAAACCAGCCTGCAGTTTATGTTAAAAAAACTCGCCTACTTTGCTTCTATTTCCTACCAGAAAACGCAAGTTTTAAATAGGCAAACTAAACTGATCCAAATATGCGACGTTGCTTTTTTATATTTTCGCTAGTTCTGTAACGTAATAAAACAGTGAAGTTTTCTTCACAGTCAACTTTCACCGTCACTTGACTGTTAGAATTCTCAGCAGTTATTAGCAGTATTCGCTTTTAAAACCGGTGAAACCGAAGTAGCCTTGTTGTACACGCTCTGGTGGCTCCAAGTCTTTGTTTCCAGTTACTTAATACCTCATGGGCTGATTCGAATCATATGCGGAATTAACATTATTGAAGTTAACATTATTTAGAAACTATACTTTGCAATTTTACCAGTAAATTTCCAGTGTCTCTATTGTAGTTTGAAAAATAAATTTCTTTTTAAGATGCTACTTTTTTGCCAAATTTTCCTAAGACTGGATCAGCCGTTTAATAGTGAAAAGTTATAGTAAAGGTACATACAGATTTTGAAAGTATCTCTGCCTATCCATCCACAACATAATCAACGTAAATACCCCGCTTAATAATCAAATAACTGTATATCTGCTTGTCCTTCTGTTTCTTACCTTGCCAACAAATGACTGAATCGATTTTAATGAAATTTGGCAAAGAAGTAGTGTGTATCATGGTAACGGACGTAGAATACCATTTATCTAGAAAAAATCGCGTAATATCAGGCGACATTACATTCAAACACATGTTTTTTTTATAAACCCCGTGATTATGCAAAATAATAGGGCACTAGTTAGAAAAAAATACAAAAGGTATTGTCTAAACAACTCAAGAATGTCGAGACAATTAAATATTAATAAAGATAAAGGCCGCGTTATAATAATTAAGGCTCGTTTTGCTTATATCGATAAGCGAAATGAGCACGACAACGTGACTGCCCACCACAAACCTGATGTAGGTAACTTGGTCGTGAATTACAAAATTAGTTGTGCTGTTGAGAAACTGAATAAACCCGTAGTACTAAATATAATAAGTACATAACATTATATATTTTATAGGCATATTGTGAAAGATGAGAAATATAGGCGCGATGGTGGCCATCTAGAGGGAGGCCTACATACCTACACTGCGTCTTCCGGTTTGTGGTCCCCACTCAAGAACTTTATCGGTAACGGCTTCGAGCGATATGTCCCGACCATTGCCACTTCAACTTGCAAATCTTAGCAGATATGTCGGTGACTGTGCGTATTCGGCTAATACCCTCGTTACGGATTTTATCGCGCAAAGAAACCATTGCCTGAGTTTTTCCAAAGGGCCAGCAGTTAAAGACCACGCGAAAATAACGCTTCTTAGTTCATCCAAATTATTCTCCAAAACATACAAGGCATGTAAGAATGTGTATGAATTTGAATACAAATAGCTTTACATTGAATGATAAATGAATTAAACAAACAAAGGATGTAACCAGCATTCATAAAGTTAGCGCATAGCAAGCCCAACGCAAACGAAAACCACTTTCAAATCCTTACGCTACACTACTAATTGTTGGTTTGTTTAAGTAGCTTCTATTTTGCGTTGAACTACATTATTGTATTATAAGAAATTAATCTATCTGTTTAATGAATGGGTCGAAAAGTCGAAAGTAGAACAGGCACGTGTTCAAACATTTCTAATATATTTAACGAGCTATAGTTAATCAAATGCAAGTATTTAGCAATGTACTAGCAGTTTCGCGACGCCTGGAGATTAGTCGCTAACGTGAGTTATAATGATCTGCTTGTAGGCTTTTGAAATTTATATAAACTGCTTGTAAAGTTTTATTTGTGAACGCGATTTTGCAAGTCATGAATTCACATTCAACTCTTGTGTCAGTTATCTACAATATTGATTAAATCTGGTTGGTGCAATGTTGCATTTTACCCACGTACTAGGTATTGAAAGTTTTATGGTTCAAGAATTTTGTTACGATACTTATGATACGAGTTTTTAATATAGTGTACATGAAATAAAAAACATCGCATGTATATAAAATAAATAAAATCTGTTTAAAGTGTTTCATTTCAATAATACGATTTTAATTATTTATTGATACCACACTTCACGCTATGGTAAATAACCGACCGAATGTATATCAGTATGTCAAGAAATGATATCACAGGTAACATTTTTATCAAACTCATTGGAATTACTTAAAAAAACATTACTGAATGCTTACCTATATGTCAACTTTTCGCTGAGGGAAATTGTCACGCACGTAAACGAGACAGAGTATTTTTAACTATAGGGTTTTCTAATTAAAGCTCTGGGTGTTTACTAAGTTTGAATACGTATTACTTTTTTCAAACATTGCAGGATATTCACGGATTACCACGACAGGCAGAAACACGAAATATTTAGTATTTTTTTAGTTTTTTAAACTATCACGGTTGTTCACTACAGATATATGATAAATTTTATTTGAAATTTAGTTTAAGAATTTTGTTTGCTTCATTTCATATACATTTTGAACATAAAACCGAAAGAAATTTAATACAAATTTTCAACCATAACAAAAAACATGCCTTTTGTAAGCACCTACTTTGTTTTTTTTTCTGATAACTTTTTGTACGAACTACTTCTAATATCAATATTTTTATGTTATTTTAATTAAAATGTGCATTTTGAAGCTACTATTGAAAATATAACAAGAAACTATATTTTATAGCTTCTCCAGAAAATTGTATTTTCAACCAGGTCTACCAAAAAGTTTGAAAATATAACAAGAAACTATATTTTATAGCTTCTCCAGAAAATTGTATTTTCAACCAGGTCTACCAAAAAGTCAACAACTTCCTAAATTAAACAATGTGTACATACCTCATGCCGTCAAAGCCATCGTCGGATCCGTTGATAGTGAGCACTGGAGCCCGCGCGTACGCCTTCGCCACGCGTCGATTCTTCTCAAACACTATGACTTTCGCCCAGATCTCGTCGTCGATCTGGGTCCACTTATCCAGGACCTCCTGTATGTGTTCCTGTTGACAAAGAAAATACCTATAAGTGTGTAAAGAACTACTACGGAAATCCACGATTAGCTGTGAACATTGCAGTCGTCATCATCATCAGCCAGAAGACGTCCACTGCTGAACAAAGACCTCCCCCTTTAACCTCCACACTGAACGACATCCAGTGGCGCGAAATGACGCGGACATTCAGTGGATGCATATGGCAATATGCATCCACTGAATGCCCGCGACACTCACAATGTCGTCGGTCCATCTAGTGGGAGGCCTACCTACGCTGCGTCTTCCGGTTCGTGGTCTCCACTCAAGAACCTTACTTGAAAATTGCAGTTCTACAGTCTATATACTTAGATTTTTACGAGTCACGCAGCGAATTTTGGCGGTTTAGGTTGAGCAAAAAGTTGGAAAGCGCAGAACTTAATTATAATTTATTGCTTTACCCTAATATACAATTTGTTCTAGATTATTAGATGTAAAAAACAAAAACCATTTATAAATGTCAAGTTTTTTATTTACATTTAATAATAGGCTGCATGATGCACGGTGATGCAGTCTACGACGGAGCACGCTTGCCTAGAAAAAACCGATGCACCCGCGACTTGACGTTACCCAGATTGTAACCATCAGGGAATACCCATTTAGGCAGCGCATTCCACAGTCTAGCGGTTTGCACAATAAAAGTGAAATCGAAGTGCTTTGTCCGGATTTTCAGAATATCAATTCATGAAACGGTGTCGCCTTTTCGTGCCCCTGGTCGTCTGATGGAAAAATGGGCAATGAACATGATTGCAGTATGAAATATTTTGCTTAAATTGAGTTTTAACTTGTAGGTTGCCTGGAATAGGTAGCTTATAGCGATAAAGCCACAAATTGTTACCCTAGTAGGTACTAGCTTTAGCTATCTATGTATCTCTAAAATAAAGGTGATTGTTTTGAGAAATCTTGTTGTTTGTATGAACCTTGTTTGTTTTCAAGGCCAGAGTGAATAAGCATCTTCTAATTCTGCGCGTGCTTAATCTTCGCTCACCAAAAAGAGAGTTGAGGCTCAAACGCGAACTTATTCGCAAAAAAAAAATCTATTAAATATAAATTACGTACTTACTTCTGGGTCTCGGTAAGTGAGTACTCAAGTATCTAATTTGGTAATCATAAAATACTACTTAATACAAAAATACTTCATCACGGGCTCTTTACTAAAAAAATCATAATGCAACAGAATTTCAGCATTATTAAAGAAATCATGGTTTTTCATTTGCTATTTAGTGTTGCTAATCGTACCTACTCCATAAACTGACCTTGTCAGGTGTAAATTTTGAAACAGATTACTAAAGTTTAGATATTTATCCTCGTGAGGCAACACTGACGCAACAGACGACATCGGACCTGCGTCTGCGCACCGAAACTGACATGCTCTAGTAACTTTACTTCCAGTGTGTGCGTACTGTGCATTCGAGGGGTGCTTAATATGATTTAAATTTGAATTGAATACGCTGATATAGAAATATAGTTAAAATTATACTAATCGCGATAGTCCTTTTGTTTTTATTTATCTTAATGAAAATGAACTCAAATGTAAGAAAAATATTAGAACTTAATTCCCAATAAAGAAATTAAACATTATGTTTAAGATTTGAAAAGTCCATTAAAAAGCTAAGAACTTAAACTAGCCAATATGTTTTATAACAGAAGAATAAAATTTAAAACATCCACAAAGAAATTTAAATCTTAATACCAAGTACGTTAGTTCTTTCCAAAAAACAAAAACCAACAATTTGAATGAGCCTAACCGTGTAAACATCTGTTTTTGCTTGAAATTTAAACAACTAAAAAGCAGGTTCTAAGCGAACCGTTACTTTGAGTAAAAAGTTTGGAAACTGCGTTAGGGATGGCAATTCTAATTTATGGCAAAACGTGTCTATGTCGTTATGTTTGTACTTATTGATGCAGAATAGAAGAAGAAGAAGACGCAGAATATAGCAGCATATAAAAGTACGTAGTTACTTGTAATATTACTTATCGTAATTGATATATAAATAAAAAAAAAACATTGAACAACAAAAGATAACATAAGAGTAAAACAGATTGTTAAGAAATTTTTATTCTGAGGTTTACTAACCACTTGTATGTAGAAAATAAGAAAATATCAAAAGAAACTAACTATTACAAATAGCTACATTAAAAAAAAAAGCACAACAGACCTAAGCTATGAAAACAACTAACTCACTTAAGGTGTTTGAAGATAATCTCGTCGATTCTGTGGGTAGTTGGAATTAAACATTTCATCTAAACAATGTGCTGTTGTTTTGTCAGTGTGTAATGAGCGCTAAAACATAACAAATCGTTTAGATTAGAAAATGATTAAAAAGTGATACCAGTAGCAACGCATAGCTGTGTATATGAGTGTGTACCTAAGTGTAGCAGCCCTAGAAATTACCGAAAATAAAAAATTGCATACCGTTTTGTCTATTCCATAGTCTCAATGATGTAACTGCAGAATAAACCGTACAGCTTTATTTAATTTCCGGTTTACCCAAACGATAGTGAGTTAACTTTCGGTTTTATTCTTACGTTGAATTACCGTTATTTTATAGCAATTTAGCTTTTGCTCATCTTTGAACTGTGAGAATCGTTTATTGACTTTCGATTAATGATAGGAGTTTTATTGGACTGTTTGTGAGATTAGTTTTCTTTAGTATTTTGTTCTGTTTTTACTTTTTTGTTGATACTCTTGATAAAAAAGTTGGTAATAGTCAAAGTTGCGGTATAGTATTAAGTATACATTAAGTGTGTCCTTATATTTTTATGTGAAAAAAAAATGCAAAAGAAAATAATCGACTACCCTCCTTCTGGTAGAAATACTAAATGAAATCATTTGTAAAATAAGTCCAACAGGGGAAATGAAGCAATTACACAAGCAGCCATATACTTCTAAGTCCATGTTCTAGTGTACTCAAAGGACTTGAGTAATTATTATAGAACTGAAGTCCGTAACATATTATGAAATATTAGCTTTCACTTCATTAGCCTAGCTGTGCATGGCCTAACATAGCCTAATCAGAATATGTCATAGTCACCGCGGTCATTCCGTCATAATATCATACGATGTGCATAACGTTTGATGAATTTGGTTAGTGATGTGAAAAGTGGACGAAAAACAAGACTACAGTTAAAATTATGCAAAGACATGAGTTCTTAATTTTATAGAAACAATTTCTTATTGATAATAATATCAACATCTGTACTAATTACATAGGATATAGGTTAAAAAAAAAACAAGACAAGAATTAGTCGCACGTTCTCAACTTCGGCTGCAAGCTGACGCTGCAGCTAGGTGATAATAGTGCTTAGTTACGAATAAAAAATGTGACAAGGACATGATGCATTTATTAGAAAAATACATATTCTTAAAAATGTGGAGAATGAATTATTTGAAACTTCATATTCATTGGATTGCGTTGATCTAGAGATCATGTCGAAATCTAGTAAGAGCGCGTGTCGATTTAGCAGTAGATGCAAAATTAGATTTACCAGCTATTAAAAATATTTCAAATAAATATTAATTATCGTAAATAGTGTAGTGGCTATAATACAAGATAAAAAAAGTCAGAAATTCTTCACTCTGCAGCCCTTAGCACGCAGATATTTAACGCTGTGCTGCCCGCGGCTTCCTTTTTACTGACTTCTTTTAAAATAATATTTGCTTTTTTTATATCTTAATTATGATCTGAATGATTATTGCTCATATTGTAAAAACCCAAACTCTAAATACATAAAAAACCCGTATAAAAATTTAATACAGTTTCCTTCAAATGTAAATCTGAATTTGCAAGACCTTTGACAAAATCAAGAGCCAAGTGCAACACTAAAGCTTCTGCTAATGTCCAATTCATGGCATGATCTTTGGCTTTCTTAATCTAGCTCACATTGTTGATCGGTCTGTTTGTGTTGTTTGTACTGAATAAGGCTCGTTAGTGTTCGTTTTCTGTTATTTGCTAGCGCTGGACATTCTGGACAAGTCTGTCACGCCAGAGGTTACCTGCCAGTTTGTGCAAAAGATACATTGTTGTGTCGTAGATTCTTTGATAGTTAGTAAGAAAGTAATGCTTGGTCATCGGAGATGTATGGTCAATGTTAAGATGCATAGTTTTAAAATGGCTGAGTGTGGTGATGTGGTAGTTTTGCAGGGGATAAATCATTTTGCTACAGAACGAAATATGATGTTTTTATGCGACAGCCGTGAGAAAGAATTATTTTTTCCAACTATGAAATCATGATAAAATATTTTATACAGTTTATTCGTTACAATGAAGAAAAAAGAAAGAAATGAAGAAAAAAAGAAAGAAAGAAAAAAAGAAAAAAAAGAAAAAAAAAAAGAAAGAAAAAAATGTTAAAAAAAAAGAAACAAAGAAGAAAATTTTACATAAAACCTCGTTATGAAAACCCGCCACTGTTTCTTCTACTTTGACAAGCATTGTAAGGTTTGAAAAGTTTGGATAATAATAATAAAAAGTCTTCCTAATTGAGTTGCAAATTATATGCAATATTTTTTCGTTGTAAATATGTCATGACATTGTTAGATGTCCTCATTCCATATTATTGCGTAATAAGTAAATGTTTTTCTGTGGTTAGTGTTTTTATTTATTTTCTCCTTAATCTGGTCTAATTTGCAAAAATCACAGATCGCAAAAAATCTTTGCCTACTGAGTACTATTTTCTCGTTATTTTTATAACTATCCAGCTGACCGTTTTTTGCAAACACAGATACTCATTACATTATGTTTCAACATACTAATACATTTGATTATCTTTTCTGGACACAAATATGTAGCATTTCATTACGAGTTAGCAGTGACCAAGGCTGACCACAACCGCACCTCGGCCGCCTTACTCGATTTATAACTCGGGCACAGTCCACATTTTTACCACCTACAGCCTGCATCTCGTTATCACAAACCTTGTTGTTTAATAGATAACTACAAAAATATTTGAAAGACCCAAGTGGAGTGATATTGTTTTCTTGTTCTACATTCTAGGATTGGTTGTAGTACTTAGATAATAAATACTTTTTATTGCACTTACTAATGGTATAAGGTTAATTTGTAGGGAAGAAAATATTTGTTTGTAAACAAAACGATGGATTATATTTAAGGCAGAAACCTGTTAACGTCACAATCCAATGGAGCTGCGTTTTTTTAACTTTTCAGTGTTCAAAATCACATAACGCCTATACCGCAGCGTTGTGCGTTCTGAATTTCTGCTCAAGAGAAAAATGTTGCATTGCTACATTCTGAAACAAAAACTTGACCTACCTGCAATTGAAACCTGTCCCAACATTATTTTGAGCAAGGTAGGTTGTATTTTTATTAACTGACTTTTTAATTCGACTGGTGATAGCTTGGTCTTTTGACATTAAATAAGGTTTATCACGAGGGAGGCTCCATTTGAATTTGAGGAAAATATTTCTAAGGGTGATAAATTTGGGGATGACTCCTTTCTATTGGGATTCACTAATTTTAAGTGAAGGCGTTTGTTGGTGTAGTAAAAAACTTAATTAATTACAATGCCATCAAAATGTTCAAGATACCTGTGCAGATGTTTCTTTGATGTGTGAAGGTAGAAAAGTGTTGATAAAACTGCATCATCATTGGGGTTGAGGAAAGGACGACTGAAACTCTGAATGCGCCAGTCTTTTAAGATACAATCTTCCGAGATGGTTTTATAAATCATCTTGCAATATCACACTATAAATCACTGTATGTTTGATGCCTATTAAATAATAGCAAGAGAGGAAAAAATACATTGAATATGACTACAGATGACTGTGACCAAACCGTGACTTTGAAATCGTTGGTGTTTGCATCTTGAGAAGACCAAGAGAAGACTTCGAGAGTTACTTTGTGACTTGACAGTAGTGACAGATTGACAAGTTTTTTACATATTTTTTTTAAAGCGTAAAGCAGGCAAGGATTGGCTAGAAGATTGGTCTACGGAGAGGAAGTCTATGACTGTATAGGAATGGACTAATGACTGGAAGACAATTAGAATAGTAAGAAACACTGTTTTAAACTATCATGGTTACTTACTACAGTTATAAGATTATTAACGGGATATTAACCGAGGTAAGGTTGTGAAAGGAAACTTTCATAACCTTACCACAGTAAATATTAATATAATAGTAAGAAGTCTAGTTTGTAAAAACCAGTAGTTTGTAGAGTCATTATTTTTCTTCACGGAACAAAGCATGACCATGCGTGGGATGAGGAGATAACACTCTGCATTCTACCGTACGGTTGATGGTGAGCGCACTTTATAACATAGAATATGACACCATCTCTTGTGAAGTAGTAAAAACAGGTGCATTTAAATTATGTCTTAACGCTTACAATGTGGCGTCATTTGTTAAATATTTCACTACAAGATGGCGGTAGGTACTTTTGTGTACATAATATGGAAGTCACGGTAATACGTTTCTGATGTCTCTGTCCACCGTGTTTGAGTCTAACAACGCAAAGTTAAATACAAACTTTTATAAAACTCCAGGTCTGCTCTAGCTCTAAGTGTGCTAATACCATATCTTAAAGTGTGCTCTACTCACAATCTAAATTCAATTGATGGATGATGAAAAGCATATTACCCATTCGCAACATCGACGGTTTATCACGAATTGTTAAGCAATTGATCGCATAAATATTACACATTCAAACTAACTGCATTATATGAATACGTCGGCCATATAGAGCAGATTCGATTGCGCAGACTCGAAGGTCGAAACTACAAAACCATTTAGACTTCACACTTAGTGCTGCATTTTTGAAATTTAATTGTTAGACATATTTCCTTAACACAGAATTAATTTGTTGGAATGAAGAATGTTGTAACCGTTAAAATTGAGCACATTGTTTTATATTTATAACTTTGGAAAAAATATCATAATTTTGTTTAAAAGTCCTGTCAGAGTGACTTTTCTGTTTTTATAATATTATTTATCCTGTAGAAGAGTAGAGAATATACTATACTATGCTATAATTCAATTAATCTCTGTAAATAAAATATATAACATTGGCACAACGTAAGGCGTTGGGGCATCTTTAAACATTTTAAATGCAATATGATATTTCTTCACTATGCCTAGGGGTAGTTAGCTAACCTTTCGTGCCTTTTTTCGCATTGATTACGTCACTTGCGCAGCCGCATCTGTTGTCAATAATCGATTTGCCGTAATGCAATTACTGGATTACGTGAGACGTGCAGAAAATCTGGTTACATTGCGTAAATTCAGTAAGGAATTATTTGAAGGAAATAGTTTCTTTCTTTTAAATTTTTTAATACCCGACGAATATATTTTTGACTTATTACTTTTGGTTTAAAATATTGTTAAAGATATATTTGATGACCTACATGAAGATCAATTTGTTTTCCCATCCCTCTTTACTAAAGAGTTAGCCAAGTGCCCATCTCAGAACCAAAAGAAATGTATCGACAACTCATTTATCAAAATCAGTTGACGCTTTTCTTTTTAGTAATAGGCTTGCGTTTGACCGCTAATTTGCCTGATATTAAGCGATGATGCGGTCTACGATGAAGCACGCTTGTCTAAAAGAAACCAACTCAGTCGTGAAAATAGTAGATGTTACGCTAAAATAATTAGTACCTAATATCTAAGCAGTAAAAGAGTAGAGCCTATGATAAGCTTTAGTTAGGTCTACAACAGGTAATAGGTATTCAATACCTGGAACCTTATGCCCAACTCTAAGCCCGAATAGGTGCAGTTTGCCAAATCAAGCGAACGGGAACCTTAACGCGCCAAGATACGGTTTATGGTCGCGTGATTTTGCAAACTACACCTATTCGGGACCCGCGTTTAGAGCTGGGCGTAAGCCCCCTGTAGGTTTCAAAGGGACTTCTAGTTTGGTAAACGGCGTAATTTGCCTACAACGTACAACTTTTAATAAAGTTACCAATTACTTTACATTATCAATTACATTAGTGAACTTCGAGACCTTTTAAAGTAGACCGAATGCTTAAAATATAATTCCGCATGCTACACCTTTGTGTAAAATACCTACATCTTCGTGACTGGAATTTAAACTCTGCGATATGGTAATAAAGCACATTATACGGTGAGCTAAGATAGAGATCTATATACGCAAGTAAGAGTATAACGGCCTTGCAGGGTCATGTTTCCGCCGTCGGCATTCTTGGATCGACTGTTCTCAATATTTGTAATAGAATTTATTAGAATGTAATTGAATTGAAAAATTTAGTGCATACCTACCAGAAATAATACAATACGTACGTTAAGCATAGTAATCCAAAATGGTTAAAATAAAACCAGAATAATTATCAATATAAAAAACCGACTTCATAAAAATGTCATAACTAGACCAAATTAAAATAGGACCACACGGAAATAGGACACGGGAAGTACCAGCTTTCAAATAAAACAAAAATCATCAATGTGAGTTTCCCGTGTCATACACAAACTAAAATTTATCAACAAGGAAAATATATAGGCCTCGGGGGCAAATGGTATTACTTTTAACGATAAATAAAATATCCAATGATTCATAAAATCCGAAAATTAAATGGTAATAATTTAACGTTAATGTATCGTAAAAAACTTTCATCTATCATTTCCACCTTTGTTAACGCTGTAACATACGTTCAATTCATACCGTAACTAATTCTTCAAAATATTTTGGTGCTCAAATGATATATATATTTTTAAAGTCAAAATATCTTTGAGAAAGAATCTTTTGAATAATATTGTTCCATTAATAATACAGATAATAAATCTTGCTCTTTATAACTTTTTTATGTTTGGTAACTTTCAATTTTAGGTCTGTGTGATTTGCTCTTTTTGCGTTACCTTGAAAAAACCATTACCGGGTGGGTCTCGATTCTTGATAAATATGTGAATATTAGGTTAGGATCAGCTACTTTTTTGATCCAAAATTCGATATATTCGGAAATGCAAAAGTTGAATATGTGAAAGATTGTTTTATTTATGATAAAAAAAACTCACATATATATTTTTATAAATATCTTTTTAAACTCTTTCTGTTATAGGGACATACATTATTTTTAGTATCATAAATTATTTTGTATTAGGAAGCTAGTAATTTTTTTGAGATAATGACATTCTTTTCATCACAAAAATGCCTTTTAGGTAGGGTAGGTAGGTGTTAATGTGCCTTAAAAAATTAAAAGCATTATTTATATGCAAACATCATTTACATCAACTGTAATTTAAAACACAAAAAAGAGAAAACATTTCTTTTCTGTGATAAATATATACATACATTTCAACATGCATGATTTTGTTAACTTTAGTAAACAAAACAGAAGCAAAGTAGAGCAACCTTGATCATCTCTTAATGACCTTTATTTGCAATACCAGTTTAACTAGTGAATGGCAACTGACGTCTCCATACAGGTACTTAACTGTCTTTGTACATAAGATTATTAAGATACAACGCTTGGCCTAGCAACTAGCAATCCTAAGCACTCTAGGTCGTTTTTAAATTTAACTTTATTGTTGAGGAAGGCTTTTTGAATGGTTCTTAGATTCATTTTGGTGTAGGTCAGGGATTCAATGTTTTTTTTCTATATTTAATTTTAGGAGATATGAATATTAAACTGGTAATGTACCTATATCTTTTCTTGCAATAATAACGTGTAACATGAAGAGATCAACCAAAAAAATATTTAAGTAATTGGAGCACGAAAGATTAGTTTAAATAACGGCCGTACTCATAAATATTACTTAAGTTAAGCAATACTTACAATTGCTCTGTTAACTTCTCGCTGACGGAAATTGGCAGACATGAATACGAGTAAAAAAAATTTTAAGTATTGCTTAACTTAAGTAACGTTAATGAGTACGGTCGTAAGTCAACTACAAAAAATCAAGCGGTAACGTATAATGTTATATGCGCACTACAAAGCTCTCTCGAAAAAATCCTGATGTGCTATAAAACAAATTTATAACGGAAAATTGGGTAATCGACTCCCAGAAATTACTTATGTACATTTTAGCATCGCTCAATAAATATTAAGCAATTCAACTCATAAATCAGACTAACCTTTGACAAAGTGTAAGAAACTAGTCACGAATTGAAAATAAATAACATACATTCTAACATTGAATCGTTATTATACAGAGTTAACTATGTGATTCAATTACCTTAAACATCAATTGAAAGTTATCGCACTATGAAACTATTTGATGGGAGCATGCCGAGATCATTATTTTTACTTATATCCTAAACATGCAAAGAATTATTGGAAAATATTAAATAATATTAACATAACCTTTTTTTGGTTATCAAGTAGGTGTCAGATTTTACCACCGACGTGCAAAGGTGTGCCAATTGCATCACCAGCAAATGACACGTGGCGTCTAACTGTTCCTCTAACAGAATCATCTAAAATGTCGTCATACTCCTTACAGCAAGTCAAGACAAGTCTATTCAAGGGTCTTCACATTAGACGTTTACAGGTGTTAAACCTATGAAAAACACATTTAAACTCTCACTTCATTAACCAACACACAATGAAATTTCACTCTTGTCTATTATGAAATAGAGATGACGAACAAACTGATGGTCAAAAAGATCAATGTTGTAGGAAGTCATGTAGCCTCTCGGACATTGTCACCTGTCACTTGAACAAATGAGTCAATGTGTCTGGTGATGGATGAATTCTATAGAATGTCCCGAATAGCTGCGCTGGTTACTAAGAACAAAATATATAATATCAGAGGTACAAAAGGCGAAGCTATGTGGAGCGGTGACATTAGGAATGTGACCTTATGTGTAGCAGTTTAATGTGATAGTTCAAATCTTAGTTCGGTGCATTATGTATTGTTACTTATGCTATGCACTGTGTGCTTTTGAAACCAAACGTTTTTACAGTTACTAAGAAAACTTTTTTAGTAAACTTAGTTCAGAACAAAGAGATCTTAATATTTGGTTAGCCCACCATTAATTTAGTGTCTAATTTAAGTATGAGTATGACTGCAACTATTATATGTAAATAGAAATACAACCAAAAAGTATGGTATTACTTATTATGGCTACAAATGTATTATTTATGACATAAGTTGCTTTGAAGAGAGGTTAACGTTTTTGGGTTGGCCATATGTTGGTTCCGTAAGTTAATTATCATAAAACGTTTGTATGTGATCAATTTGGCACTTGACCTACTTTTTGTAGGACCGATTTGTCGAAAAACCATGATACTTACGACTTGATGGTTTGTTATTATTACAAAAAAATGTATTTACCGAGAATATATTATATGAATATATAATGACTGTTGATTACGAGGTAATTTCGGTTATTTATTATTCATAGATTCTTTTAAATAATCCTTTATTAAGTAATTAGCTGGAATTTCTAATTTCAACTTATCAGGACCAACTTTTTAAGATGCTCGCGGTTATTATCCATAAATGATTAGAATATAACGGAAAATATAATCCCCTTAAACGATTAAATAGGGAATGACGAAGGTCATACAAACTACTATTCTCTAATTAACTCCTTTACATCACAAAACTTTTCTTCATCAACTAAATTTTACATCAAAACTGTTACTTCTAAACATAAGTATAAGTTTACAACGTTTACAAAGTCCACGTTTTTAAATTAAAAAATACGAAATTTCATAAAAACTTTCATCCCTTATTCAACCCTTTTTGGGGATGAACTTTTAAAAACCAAAGGACTTAATATCCTTGGTGGAGCTCAAGTTCGTTTAAAGAACACTAATTAGGTGCAAAATTTCATGCCTCTAGTCCCAGATGTTTAGTCTGTGCATTGTTTGTCAGTGAAAATAGATTTTTATTAAGTACATCGTAATTAGTCATTTTTAAATTGTATTGTTTGTTGGTATAGATAACTTTATTCGTAAATTCACTTTCACATAAACTATCTTAGCTATTTCTTCTCCAAATGGAGACACAAGTGCTCTAGATGAAAATCATCTCCTGGCGTCGGTCGTGTAAAAATCAGTTTGCACGCATTATACACACGCACATTGCAGAGTCGTGAGAGAAAGCATGAATCTTACGTAAACTTAACGTCTCACAAACTAACCGTGTAATTTAAACGAAAATTCTGATAAGGCGAGAACCAAGATGTAAACCACAATTAATAAATTGAAAAACAGAAATTGCAAATTTAAACATACTTGCTGCAAGAAAAAACCGTAATGATACAGTTTCAATAGTAGACGCTCATTACAATATAATAATAAAAAACCCGTATTCTATAAAAGCACTGACCGTTGTGCCTGTATGAAACTGGATCATTGATAATATCAATCTTAAGGTGCAGAAGATAGAGCTAGAAATGAAGTGAAGTTAAAATTGCAATTACAAAAGCTGCAGGACAAGACAGGTGCGTGAAAACGAAAGTTGTTCTCTTCCTGCTCACCCGTTCGCCTCGGCTGCTCCCAGCTGAGCGTGTATACTTTAAACTTCAAAGCAAGGACATTTCGAGTGCAATAATAGATCAATGCAAAAGATAAACTGGCAAAAACGACTTGCAATAAAAATAAAATTATCCAACAGCAGTTTTTGTAATGATTTGATCGCTTACTATTATGATGGAAGTTAAAAATGCCCATGTGGGCATGTGTTGTTTTATCAGAAATACAGAAATCAGGTTAAGTAATTTAATAAGAAACAAAAAAAAAACGACTTCCAAATATATACAGTCGTGAAACCAAGCCTGCGCCAAAAGTTTCATAAGATAACATTTTAATGGAAGTCCTAATTAAGCGCCAAGCTAAAGTTAGTCGTCGCAAAATTGATTAATAAAATACGTAATAAATTTATGCAACAGGTTATACAAATCTGCATGGCTTGGGTGAGATGAATGAAAGAGTTTGTAGTTAAAATCAACGACTTTCACTCGAACGGAACAGACGCTAAAAAGTGAAACTGGAATCGACGTAGGCACGCGGAATGCCGGGTAACTGCGATAATCACGATGTAAATAGATAAGGAAACGCTAAAAGCAGTATCTATAATAAGAAACTGTCAGCGTATACAAACCCTATCGGTTAAATGAAGTTTGCGATATGAATATTGAACTAAATCTTAAACAAAATAAGGTCAGCAAAATTGTGACGGAAACTGAAGGACATCAAGGCAGCTTATATGTTAAAATAATGATCAATTTGAAAAAAAACATGATAAATAAAGAAGTATTTATTGGACATTTAGCTAACTATGATAGTTGGTTTTACTAGCTCCACGATTTTAGAATAAACTTGATTGCAATTATCGATCTTTCGATACTTGAACGGTGATCTTTTGAAGAGGTCGAAGTTTATGCTAAATGTCAATTGGCTGCTTAGTTCAAATTGAACATATTCTATGGCCAACTTTGTTGTGATATTGAACGTGGAATTATACACATATTATGTAATAAAACTTATTTGTAAAGTGTATTGCATTAGCTACAACAGCTTTATGTCCCTAAAAATTGAAATAAAAACAAGATTTAATAATAAACCTTATCCTGTGTTTGAAGTACGTATCCCAAAGATGCAAATCATTTTAGGGTCAATGTTTGAGATGAGCGATGGACTCAGTCATGGGTGATAATAAAGTTTGCATGGCATTGATTTAGTAACTTAAAACATTATTTTGTGTTATGTTATAATTTCACGGTGGGAATATCGAGAAATGCCCTCTTTTTGTGATTGTTTTATAATTGGCAGCCGGATGTGGGGAGCGGTTGTCTGTCCAACGTCTGGTCTTCCAAGGACATTGAAAATGCCGCCTGTTCCTTCAATGAAGGTCATTAGGGCTTACAGGGTTTTTATTTTTGTTCTTACTCTTGTACTAATTTTTATTTATTCCATATAGTTTTCATCAAAACTATGTCAACTATGTGTAGCGTTATTTTTCATGGCATCATCATCATAAATAGCGTCATTATCATCCGAAACCATCACTTAATAATCTTCAATTACTCTACCATGTTACTGCTGACCTTTTCTAACGGGTTATTATATGGCACGCAACTAAATATCATCTATTACTGGTACGTTAGTGACAACTCTAGCGTTTCGTAAACCATGTAGGCTTGCAAAGTCCGAGTTACATCATTTCTCTGTGTAAATGTCAGATTTTGACCCATGACACGGTGAATCTGCCACTTGTCTTCTTAGTACAATATTAAAATGCCGATGTTTTTTTTTTCTGTTTACAGTAATGATCTTTTTAAATTATTTGATTGATCTGGGAAATAATGGATCATTGAATGTATTATTGGTAATGAATGCAATATGACTATAACTGCGATTGTAGATGCAATGCTCGCTACACAATGTGTTGTTACAATGAGTAATGAACTTTAAGTTTACAGGTCAAGTACTTGATGTTTAGACAATTTAATTACAGATTTCATAATATCTATACTTGGTGAGATTTTTTTATGGTTTATCTGTGATGATTAGTGAAAGTAGTACTTGTGAAAAATCAAGCTGAAACCATGTTGTCGGAAATATTATGTTTCTAATTATGTATACAATGAAACCATATTCATGATGAAACTTGCGTCGTACTCGAAAGATCACGAAAGGACTTGTCTTTTCGTCACGACGCTGAATTCGTGACATGAGAAGGTTTAATTAAGCCGTCAACAATAATATTAGTCAAACACATGGTAATCATGAAGAAATTATGATTACGCCTAGTGAAATCCTAAATAAGTAGTCAAAATACGTGCTGTCTCCATATAAGCGTTATCAAAGCGACATAAATGTAGTAGAAACAAAGGGTAATAGTTGTTTGAAAATAATTTGAAGAAATGAGTAAAATAAACTGCGAAAGCAACAGGTTTTATCTAATTAATATTTAGGGATAATTCCCTAAATTGCATCGAAGATCTATAGGTACTATTAGGTACAGATGAAAAAATAAAAAAAGTGACTCATAAAAAAGAACCAAAATTTGACTACACATCAAACCGAGAGGAAAAGTTTTAATAACCATCAATGATATTGTCGCAAAATCGACAACTTGTTAAACGGGTGAGCGTTGACCAACCGGTGTCAAGTTGCGGTTGCGACAGAGCCATTCAGTGCGTGAATGGTGCAGTAGCTAGTAGAATGAATAAGGGCGTGGTTTATAACTTTATGAGCAGTGAGCGTAAGATAGCCTTTTCATGACTTTGGGCAGGTAGTCATAAATATTGACAACTCAATGTTAAAACGGAGATCTGTAATGTCTTCTCATACATATAGCATCAAATAAATCTAACAAGCTGGCCGAGTCAACATTTACAGCTGATAGTTGATAATATTAAATAATTAAATAGCACTATTTGACTTGACTAGCTAGTAACATCATGACGATCATGTCATAAAAAAGTGTTTAATTAAGCTTCAAGGAATGTACTCTACCACAACCATTCTAAAACGAAACAAAAACATTAACATGCCCAAAATGATAATAACACTTGCAAAAATTTCAAAGAAATAAGCGTTTTCACGGAATAACCACGACCTCGGACTACATCTGAGAGGCTATTTCCTAATCCTGAACGCGTTTCAAAGCCTTGGTATTAAACTGAAATGCTAAGATCAGTGTAGGTTCAAATCGTGACTAGATTTCAAAATTTGGCAAGTCTTATTTGGATGATTTTATTGGCATATCCATCATAACAGCTGATTATAGCATTTTAAGATCTGCCACTGCTTGTTACTTTATTTCTTCAGAAAATAAAGTATGAGAAGCTTCGCTTCCTGCATTTTTTATATATAGGGTAATGATAATTACAAAAAAAAGTGAAATTTAAAGCCTTTAAACAGATTATCATAAAAAGTTTATTTGTTGTAATGACTATCTGTGACTGTAATATAATATTACAATTCTATGATGGTTTTCATTCAATTAATGATGGTAAGTAGAAGTAAAGAGTGGACCGGTAAGACCAGGAAAATTATACTTAGACCAAATAAAGAGAAGGCAAATTTTATGTCGGTAAAACACAGGTAGGTAAAAACGCTGGCAGAATACCGTCAACCATGGAAGTTACTCTTAAATGTTGAATGAACTAATTCTAAGCTTCCAAAAGTTTAAAAACTGAACTCGAGAAAACCCTTTAGTGATTTCTGCAATATCACGATTATAAATTCTTTTGTGCGAAAGATACTTGGGTGTCGTTCAGTAAAATAATTTTAAGTAGTGTCGTTCACTCTGTATAAAATAAAGGTCATCAAGGATATTTTTTTAGGATCAATGTCCTGAAAGATTTACAACTGAGTTCCTGGGTGTTTTATTTTTCTGGGCTTTACAAATTGTTTTCAAAGGATCGAGAAAAATTACATATTATGTGGAGTGATTACTCATTCAAAACACAGAATTGCTACAAAGCAAGTCTTTAGTTTGTTCTTTAAGAAAAACTACAATATCCACCTACGTTCTTGTTGCACCCACGTAAAGTAGTCTAGGCATCTAAATAGTCTTCTATAAAAATTTCAAGAGTGGCATATAAAAGTATTCAGAAACTAAGTTGTTGCGTGCTTTCTTTGTTTGTAAATTTGAAATTACTAATAACTTTTAGATATGCAAAATTTTGTAGGTAAACATAAAAGAATCATTCTTCTTTCATTTAAAGCCTGTTTAGTTATAATTATGGATTCAGTCCTCGGAAAGTTCACAAAAAGTTAATTTGATAAGATCTTCTTTAAATCCTTCACTTTCTTCCCACTACTACTCATGGATCCTTTGAAATAAATAAATAACATAACATAACATTTAACACTTATAACTTCCCACTGGAACTCCCTGTGTTGGGAATTGGGATGCCATGGAACACACACACAGATACTGAAAACTAACATCCAGATATATTATATAATATTTTACAGTATATACGATGTATAATGCAGATAAAATTATATTCAAACATCTGCCCGGCCGGGAATCGAACTTGAGACTTTTAGCTCATGAGTCAGATATGTTTCCACTTAATCAAACCGGTTATTAATCAAATAAAGTGAAAGTAATCAGTATCATTATAAAACACGTCTAAAATCTCATTGCATATAAATTATGGTATAGTATAAAAGCACCTAAAAGTAGAATTATAAGCGCTGAGGTTATTATAGTTCAGCAATACGCCTTCACTTTCTTTCATGTAATCTGACATTGCAAACCGCTAAGGTCAAACCTCTAGCCAGATGTTTCCGGTCAATTCGCATTGCTTGTCTATTGTTCATCGGTCACGATCACGTCAATAGGTCGGAGTCGGTTCGATGCTCTGCCATCACTTAGTTGTTATTGCAGTAAATTTTCATTGAGAAATGTTTGCTGATCTTGAGATACGCACCATTTACTGTTCAAATGCTTATGATCTGAATGGAAGACTTGACCTTGAAATCTTTCAATATCAGATAAGTAATAATTAGTCATAGATTGAAATTGCAACGAAGCCTGTTTAAAAATGTCAACAACAATTAACAATTCAAACCTTTAGTGGTGTATTAAACCTATATTTTGTCATAGAGGGTTAATTCACATCACCTCCGCTAAGCCTTTGTTTATATCTTCAATTGCATAATTATCTCTCAGACGCTAGCATAACATCGTGACTGATGTAACAACCGAAACCTACATCGAACTTTATCTGATGACAATTGTTAATTCGTTCCAGCATTCTTTAATAGTTAAGGTCGCCACTTCCTACTCATCCTACATATTGAATTCCTACTCATCCTACAAATAAAATGACAAATACACATTTCTAACCACAAATAACAGTATAGTTGCAATTGAATACAGCATTGATTGGAAAGCTTTCACTGTCAACCACAGAAGTAATATCTGCGAAAGCTTTACAAAAACTACAAACGAAGGTGTCGACAACAGACAGGGAGAGCTATGACAATCAAAGCCCCATTTCAAGCTACGCTATCGATCAAGATCAGTATACATTGCAGTTCCATTTAAGGTAGCAACTAAATCGATAACATCGTTATTGTCAATGGAAATAAAACTAGCGATGGTATCAAACGCGTCGAAGACAAATAAATCGTGGTAAGCGTCATTCTTATAGACAGTTCTCACGTCCTTAATAACTGTATACAGTCGGAAACTGCTACAAAAACGTAAGCCTAGACAAAGGAAAGGAAAACGTAATACACGCGGAACAACTATGGGAGACAGTGGTTAAGAATGAATTTCAATTTCTTAGTGTTGTATAAGAATGGACAGTGTTTTGAGGAAAATTATGATCACAATTGAGGACACGCAATTTGTGTGTTGATTAAGCAAAAAGTTGAGTAACTAGTAGTAACTGCAGAAATAGATGTACAATGGAGATAAACCAAGTAAAAGAAAAACTGAGTATTATGCAAAATAAATGTCAGTCAACTTCGACAACTTCCAATGTATCAACCAAATTTTCTTGTGAAAATTTAAAAGATTCGTACGCAACAATTTGGTTCCACATTCATGTTGCATACTGCCCAAAACTAGAATTGGATGCCGTTATTCTTATTTCCTGTTCATTTTTAAGGCTATAATGAATAGATTTCTTCTATATCAATGTGCATGCATAGTACGTGTGTATCTTAAACCGCACCATCGCTTACCATCAGGCGAGTTGGTGGTCAAATATACTATATCTCAGAAAAATCTAATATTACACATAATGGAAAGTTATAATTACATAGATTCTTGTATATAAATTTCGCAAAACGATCTAAATCGCTTCGCCGATGACCTATCATTTACTATTATTACGGTGTGTAACGAAGTTATAGTATAGTGTGAAGCAAACCATGAACGTTACTGTCTGATTGATGTATAGAAAGTTAATTCTGATATACAAATGTCATTCTTCCTATTAGTTTGATTGCCAGCTCATTAGTTGACTCGGTTCAATGACAGGAAACCAGTGACTGCCAATTGTTTTATAGTTGTTATTGAGTTATGTAAGCTACGGAACACGATTTTAGAGATGTACCTATATGGCTTGAATGAAGATGTCGTGACCCATAGTTATATAAAGCTATTTACAAGAAATATCACAACAAAATAAACGATTAAATTTTGCTATCGTATAGTCATAATTTTTTTGAATTGTCTATTATCATTTAAATAGTAAATTCTAAAGTGTGGAAGAAAACTTCAAACAAAAAAATATATTTCCGGAATTAAATTTTGTATTGATAACTACAATCATCATCATCATTGGCCAGAAGACGTCCACTGCTGAACATAGACCTCCCCCTTTAACCTCCATACTGAACGACATCCTGCCATCTGCATCCACTGGATGCCCGCGACTCTCACAATGTCGTCGGTCCATCTAATGGGAGGCTTACCTACGCTGCGTCTTCCGGTTCGCGGTCTCCACTCAAGAACCTTTCTTCCCCATCGGTTATCAGCTCTTGGAGCGATGTGGCCTGCCCATTGCTACTTCAACTTGCAGATTTTAACTACAATACTAGCATCTATATCATGTCAGCAAAATCTAGATTTCGTAAATCACATCTCACATTCCTTTCCTTATAGAATATCATATTTTATGCAGATGCAGCTTTCGATTATGTCATCACCGTAACAAATGGAAGCGTGGCTCGGACGCATAATTTTGCATAATTCTAATCTTTGTTTCTGGTGTTGGAGGAGGTTAGAAAGATAGTACTTGTATAAGACAAGTCATAGGAATTCTAAGTAAATTTCTAGATAGATTTACCTTATAAAGTTTATCTTTTTGATACCACACGTCCTCTTCTTCCTCGATTTGTGTGGTCGCGAAAGCTTGTGTAAGGTCATCTCGCGACCGAGAGAGTATGCGTCGTCTCGACACCATCTCGCCCCCCGTTACTGCTTCGAAGGGGCCTAGGCTGAAACAATAAGAAAAAATACGTTAATTTATTTTAGGAACACAAGATTTAAATTAGCTGATCGTAATTTTG
Source organism: Agriopis leucophaearia (assembly GCA_949125355.1). NCBI lineage: Eukaryota > Metazoa > Arthropoda > Insecta > Lepidoptera > Geometridae > Agriopis > Agriopis leucophaearia. The sequence goes on from OX421262.1 coordinate 16,153,874, forward strand.
GATGATATTATAATCATCATTAATACTAAGAATTATTGACCGAACGAAGAGAGATCTCAGATTCTAATGTCTAATGGGACTTCGACTTCGGCTAATGGGACTTGGGTTTCGGCGTGCATGGTTTGTTCGACAATAACTTGCGTATCGTTGATCTGATATTCATGAAACTTTGTAGACATGTAGTTCATTTCAATAAACTTTTTAATTTCGAATATGGGCAAAATAGATATAGTGGTTCTGAAGATTTATGCTATGATATGATCGCGAAGTCACAGTTCAGCGGTCTGTTAATAGGTACTAACTTAGCTACCCATTGGTATAATCATGTCGATCATAGATCGACAAAGGAATAATTAATCAGATCAAATCAAAGGCTATACAGGATCTTAATACAGACGTATTGTACAAAAACAAAACACCATCGTGCAAAGTAACAAATTAAAGATCGAAGATAAGCATCGTGGATAAGTCGGGAGTAAAAGAAATCTACGCAACGAAGACCAAGCTGAAACATGCAAGATGAACCACGCTCTATTATTTTTTGTTGTTACAGTTCATATTACATGAAATAGCGTGATTGTTCGTTACGATTCATCATGTTAAACGTGACTCACTAACCATCTTTTGGTTTATAAACCTGCGAAAACGTATAGCTCGCGAAACGATCGTATCAATATCAATGTTGTCAAACTTTCTATAGGAGATTAAACTAATACGTAACCGCATTATGAAACGAGACAATGGGAGCAGTGAAAGCTGGTTGTTATTCCCATTCTCGCCTTGAATCGCCAATGTTCGGTGTTCACAGGCTGATGTTCTCATTCGTCAAAGTTGGCGGTTCTTTGTGAAATGTCAACGAGGTCATAAACGGTGAGGTGGCAATTCATCATGTTCTATGCTGTAATCGTCAAACGGAAGATTTGAAACGATATTTGTGCATCCTTTGTTGACTTTTCAAATAATAAATAAAATAGGTCGCACCTTTAGAACACTAGTGACTCAATCCAAAATTCTAGTTTTTTGGGAAATCGCAAAATAATATTGAACATTACGGTGTTGTCGTACTCTTACAGATATTTATCTATACTATTTAGAGTACCTACTTAAACAAAAAAAAAAAATTGTAATTTGTTGAGAATATATGTGAGGCTTTTATTTGTAAAATACTTATCTCTCAAAAGAGGTTTTTACTAAATTATAGAAGCTTAAAAATTATGGAGTCGTTTCAGATGACCAAGTGTGCAATAATGTCCCAGATATTTATTTATTTCATTTATTTATTAGTCTAAATATCTCGCAAAAACTCACTTTGATTATTATAATAGTGTCATAAGTTTGATATTGTCAGAAAATATTTATTCGTTTTAGTACAAAAATGACATAAGCAACAAAAACGTCACGCAATTTTTCTGTAATATCGTTATAAAAATTATGAGAAAGCTAAATTGGTCGTTTTTATTTCGAAATGATGTGGAGAAGACTTACCGATGTTTCCGAAATGAATTTCTCAACACTGAATGCAGCGCTCAACGCTTTCGCACCGACACGACCGACGAATTTTCCGAGTTAAAAATATACCAATATGTCTATATATTTTTTTTTAATGCCATAGGTGGCAAAGAAGCAGACGGGTCGCCTGATGGTAAGCAATCACCGTCGTCTATGGATACCTGCAACACCAGGGGCATCACAGATACGTTGCCGACCCTTAAAGACTCTATTAACAGCCCTTTTGAAGAACCCCATATTGAAGCTACTCGGAAACGCCGCAGGAATATGTCTAAACACTGGACTTGTTCCCACACGAATTGGGTAGTTTCAAATTTACAGACCCTACCGGTCTGAACATTTGAAACTGTCGTAGTTTGTTTTAAAACGGATTCTGTCACTAACAAATTTTTCGAAAATTTCGGGTTCAGTCACTACTGTTCTAAAGGTGCGATGTATCCTTTTAACTTGGACAATAAAACATAACTGCTATAAAACGATCTCGAATTTAAATAGAGAATGCGTAGAGAATACTTGAAATAGTTTTTTAAATGAAAGTGGAACTCTAAAAAAGATAAAGTGTACAAATAACTACGTACTATTATTATTTAAATTGGATTGTATTGTTGCAAATCATTCACAGAAATCCGCTTACTGAATGAACGCTTTCCTCAAGAAAATTGCCTCCGTAAAATGACTTTCAACTTTCCAGCTATTGATTTTAATGAGTTGTGGGCGTCCTGGTTGCTACTAGAAAATACATAATGATTGCTAGATACTATTTGTTTTACCGCAAATTTAGATTTTTTCACTGGCAATATGATTGGTCAAATTACCTTACGTGAAACTCTATCTATAGGACTGGTGATGGAATAGAGTAGAATATTCAACGTGGTGGCGACACTTATCGAATAGTGAACTAAATTATAGTTGATTAGCGTCCAGTCAAGAATAAGGTGGTCCTACAAAATTAGAAAGGTAATAAGATATCGATGAATGCAATTCACAAAGGGCCGAGGGCAGAGGCAAACTAAAAATAGACTTGTGGAATTTATATTATCAATGGAGTAGGTCAGTCTTACTAATTTTATTTAAATACCATAGGGGGCAAACAAGCAGACGAGCCACCTGATGGTAAGCATTCGCCGTCGCCTTTGGACACCTGCAAACCCAGGGGCATCACAGATACGTTGCCACCCCTTAAATACTCTATTAACAGCCCTTTTGAAGAACCCCATATTCAAGCTACTCGGAAATGCTGCAGGATGCTGCTAATTCCACAAATTGCAGGTGTAAAGCAAAAAGGAACGCGTGAAACGCAGTGTGCGATTTTTTAAGAATACCATATTAAAGCTACTTGGAAATACTTAAATGTTTTAATTTACTACTATTTGTAAATAAAACAAAACATCTTAGACATTAAAACCCCACATTCTCATCACCTCACAGTAAACAAACTTGCCGAATGAATGGGAGGAACAGTAGATTGTTAGATACACGGCCCAATGTCGATCCCAATGCCGTACATTGTTCGAGGAAGGAAGCGACGACCGCTTTGTTTGACGGTACATGAGACGGGGGTTTGGACTTTGCGTTTGAGACACATTTTTCATAACAACGGTTTAACTTTTATACATTGCGAATTTAATTTAATTTTGCAACATGGAAAACAAACAGCTGTTAACCAACACAGTAGATATGAGATAAATAGTTACACAAAAGCAAAAAAAAATTATTTTATATAAGTCCCCTGGGCCTTACGCCTAACTCTAACCGCTGGCTCGAATACGTGCAGTTTACAAAAACACGCGAACACGAACCTTAAAGCGCCGAAAATTGTTTGCGGTCACGCAACTTTTCACTATCACCTAAATTTAATTGTTTATAACAGGTAGGCGTAAGGCCCCTGGCATTAATTTTCTTCCCATAATATCCTTCGATGTAAATATGAGACAGTGGAAGGGGCTTCAGCCTTGCGGTAGCCCCAAGTTGATCAAAGAAATAGGGACATCTTTTAAGGTTTATAATTGCGAATCATTACAAGCTTGTGGTGGAGTAAGTGAGAATTGAGATAGAGTCCAATGAATTATACTTCCACTAATTGTGCTCTAGTAATTAATGCATTGATCTACGTATGCTGTGAGCATACGTAGATTGAGATAACATTGTTGGATTGCTCAAAGAACCAGGCGCTAAAAACTGACGATGCTATTTCTTGGATTCTAGCCAAGAATACCAAACGAGCAGGTTAAGTAAACCTTTATCGGTTATGTAACCTTCTTGGAGTTGCCAATGCGAGAAGGAAACTAAATTTAATGAAAATATCTGCATAGCTACAGCACCTACCCTGGTAGGACAAGCAATGAACAAACAAGTGTAATTATCCGTTCTATTATTATACTCGTAAATTAAAAATACAGTATGTGGTAGACGTAGAACTTGGCAAAAGATCCAGATTTCTTTCAACAAATTATAATACGGCTTATTCTAATCTCGCAAGTATAAATGTAATGACTACGGAGGTTTTAGTTAATAGTAATTTCCAGTTCATTAGAAGAGCACATCAACAATTGTAGTTAATTTACGCACAGTTTTGTCATCTTAATCCTTAATAATTGACATCTAAAACTACTTTAAAATATAAGCAGTTCACAAACATACGTTTTTCAGAAAACAAATTATAAATCCACCAGACTAGCACTTGCTAATACTCTTAAATAGCGGTGCATGTAATGCAATAACCCCATGTCCATTACGCAACGGCTAGGTGCAAGGACGTCAGGACTCGTTCACTAGAACGATGACCCATACCAAGAGGCAAAAGCTAAGGATGAGACACTATCGATATCGACAAATTGACAATTGATGTAATGAAATAATCGGATGCTATAAATATTCTAAATTGGGTTTGTTTATACTAGCCGTAGGCAAAGAACAATACTTTCAATGAGACTTGTTAATGTGGCTTGGACGCATTGTCTTATAGTAGTAATACACGAGTCAGTTATAATAGTAAACAATTTAGTAACAAGTGCTTACGTATATTTTAGATGTCTCTTATAAGCTACTAGTTTTTTCATTAGTTTTATTTAATCGCTAATTTTATTGAGATACATAAATATACCTAATTGTCTACTCGCTAGTATAATAGAAAAATAAGCTGTATAAATTACTTTAGTTTTAATTCGAAAGTGTTGCGTATAATTTTCAAATCGATTTGCGTCTAATAATAACGACTGATTGAAAGTTATTAACTTTCAAAATATTGGTATCACGTTAAATAAAGTAAATTAAAAACATCAAACTGTAAAAGTCAATAATTATGAAATACGCAATTAAATAATCGAATATAACGTACAAACTGTTGGGCAAGGCTTTGCATAAATTAAGTTATTGCAGTGTTCTTGCTGTTACTGTTTCCGTCGTTTCCACATTCAGATTATAGTTTTGAACGGTAATGCTCAGGAATTATTTTAAACACTTTGCTTTCGGATTTTACGAATTCCGTTAAGTTATGATATCTCTAAATAATGATTTACTTACATATCAAAATGATACAGAGTTTTAAAATTTAAAGGGCCTTACTTAAAAACGTTACTCAAGTTGATCTATGTTTTAAAATGTCCTCTCAACTTCTCGCTGACGGTAATCGTCACACGCGAAAACAAGGCGGAGCATATTTAAGCGTATGTCAACTTGAGTAACGTTTTTAAGTAAGGATCTAAACTTTAAAAAAAATTGCAACTTTTAATAATTTAATCAAAATTGTAATTTTTATTCTTATAATTGATCGTACAAATAATATAAAATAACTCCATCGGAACTTAAATATCGATAAAACAGTTCAGTCAATATAATCAATATAGAACATCCCTAACGATCCCGTTGCTATCATTACGGGAGCGCATAGCGTAACAGGTTCTATTTTTTCTCTTTAATAACGTGAAGGCATTCCCGGAGCAATTACTACGGTGCGATAGGAAGCACGTGGATGATCATAGAATAGAATGGGTAGAACTGGTTGAAAGAATCATCCGTGTTGAATGTAGGCATGTTTAGGCTGATTTTATAGAATACTGTTTTAGCTCTACTACAAAAAAAAAACGTAAGCCTGCAATCTACCAAAGTTAAATCCCAGCTTACTCTATCTTCGACAAACATGATAAAAAATAATCAAACTAACGTATCATTATCTAACACATGATTTGGCGGGAAGAAAAATTGTGGTTTCAATAAAATAAACATTACATAAGTGTGGTTTACTTTTTTTATGCTCTCAACAAACAATAAAATTGGTGGCCATCCTCGAAATGAAAGAGTTTAATCTAAGAAGTTCTGATTTAGGATTACAAAAAATACTATTTAAATAAGTAGACAGAGATTTTTTTTTAATGTTTGTGGTTCTTATACCCATTCTTGTAGGCATTATTTGTTAGGTTTGCATTCTTGCAATATTCTAATGGGCATGAATAAACGTGGATATGTAATAACAATTTACAGAAAAACTGTTGAAATACAGTAAAAAAATTTTTTTGAGTGAAACAGTTTGTTTATTCTCTCTTTATCTTTATCTTTTGTAGCATCATTACAGACGTTTTTGTATTCGTTAAGCGCGTCGTAATTATTGTTTCGAGTCCGAAGGCGTAGTTCAAATTTCGATTTAATTTTCAGATGATGAGTGTATTATAAGAAAGTATATTGAGAATAGCTAAACCAGGTTGTTTGTTTTACCATAGAATAAATATTAGTACAGTTTTACGCCTTAAGCCACTACTTAATACTGAATAGAGTTAAAGAGGAGCTCTTGATTGTAAATAGAGAAAGTGTAAGGATTTTTTGTAGCATATATAAGTTAACAACTAGAAAGGTAACTTTCATTATAAGGCTTAACGTACCCATAAGAAGTGTCACAAAGTTAAAATAATTAAATGTAAAAATTAAAAATAAACAATTAATTGAATAATTATATTAAAAAGTCATTCTGGTTATAATTAGACAAAACAGTTACTTATTAAGTTCAGTTTTGGAATGAATTTCTATTCGCTGTATGCCACTATATCGGTCAGAAAGACCTTAAGTTTACATTTCACCCCCAACTCAAATAAAGGGTTTTATAATTTTAACGTATGTATCTGTCTGACTGTGTATATGTCTGGCTGTGTATTTGTCACTGAAATCATAGCTCCCATACCTCAGAAGTCCCAAACGACTGAACCGAATTTTTTATATATTTTTAAAGGTGACTATCGAGAGTGTTCTTAGTATGATTCAAGAAAATTTGTTTAGCCATTTAAAAATTATGAACTTTCTATCGGGGGCTCAAAAAAATCAATTGATACATGTTTTAGTTTTGTTTTTACTATAGATAATAATTATTACGATTTTTGGTTAGCGGTTATTATGGATGTTATGTCTGATTGCGTGCCATCTCGTGCGCATGTTCTATGGATGTGCTTGCAAGCTATAACTACTAAGTCAGAGGCTTCGGACAGCCTAAAAACTCTTACATTAGGGCTTGCCACTCAGTCTATACAAACTTACTATTCAGTACAAAGTTAAGCCGAAAGTTGCAGTTACAATTCAAAACAGACCTAACTCAACCTATATATTACGAAACTGTTGAAAATTCAGCCAAAACTGAACCGTGGCGGAATTCTTTAAACTGCTTTCCAAGTCAAATGGCAACGTGCCTACTATCCTAATTGTGTGTTTTTGTACTGAAAATAGACAACATCTTCACAGAATTTCTACCTTATTTACTAGTTTATAGAGTAGAAAATACTATGTCATGTTTGAGATGGTATTTCATGACGAAACGAGGTTTTAAGAAGTAGTCTTTTAACGATTTGATGCGTTCTATTTTTTCTGAAGGTAGATAGATATTTGTAAACGTAATTTCGCAATCGTCCTCGAATATATTACGGTGGCTTGTGAATGAACTTTGTGCCTGAAAGGTCCATTAAATATTCACTACACGTCGAAAATTAATTACTAAGGCCAATTTAGTGTCATATTTTTTTTGGGTTTTTGTACAAGTACATAAAGTATTGAAATGTTTAATCCAATTTGACTTGCTTTCTCACCAGTGTAGTGATTTCTCTTTCATTTTTTGTGGCTGAATCGTATGTGTTATATCACAAAATGGTGGCACTTAGTCAAAAGTAAGTACTTATAGTTTTGAATAACTTTTACTATGAGACCAAGTCTTTAGATTGCCTCTAGACCTTCGTCCTAGGGCAATTCAACTGTTTTTTGTATTATTTTTTAATGTAATTTAACTTGTATTTATTTTACCCTGCAATCACAAAAAACAGCTGTTCCGTACATTTCGTTGAAAGTTAATGTTTTTTTAATGTATGATCTGTATGATGTGAATTCTATAATATGCAATTAATTATTGAGTATTAAGGTGAAACGTTTCACTTTGGCGGGAAATTCAAATTTCAAACAGTTTTTTTGTTCTTGTAGCTAGGCCGAGTAATTATTGTAAACGATAATGACGTTCGCGAAAATTGATTATTATTCTTTACAAACTCGCGTAAAGTTATTTATCTCCAATGCACATTATTACATACATTTGTCAATAAACAAATTTATGCTGTTTCAAATGGTTTATTGCCAAATGTAAGTAATATGGTGAGTAACTGATTAATAGCTGTACATGATAATGTAAAGAACGACCAACAATTTTCGCTAACACTATATCATTTCACAATAATTACCCAGCCTAGCTACAAGGACAAAAAAACTGTTTGAAATTTGATTTTCCCGCCAAAGTGAAACGTTTCACCTTAAGTGCTTTTCCAATTATAGGGGTTCACTTTCTGAATCTCATTTTATCTTAAAACAGACACGAAATATCTCAAAACCAGAACACTATTAGTACCACAGTTTGCCATGCAGCTAAAGTAGAACACAGTATCTGTTAATACAATCTTACTGATAACTAGCTGTATAATTGTTATGACACACCATTCACTTGCCACAAAACCTACACTACTGTTTATATTCCAATAATCAATTCAACAGGTAGAGTTTCATTCAATAGGAGTATCGGAAGAAATGACAGCCGAAACAATTGTGCCTACACCGACGCTATAGCCCGACCCACTGAGTTTGTTTGTTGAATCAAATCTGCCTGTCAGTCAAGCTTTATGAAATTAGCAACAACTGCATTGTTCGCAAGTAAATGTCAAAATAATCAATCCATATTGAGATCTAAAGCACCGAAATAAGTATAATTATTATGGGATATCAATTTAATCTCTCCCAGATTGCGATCTCACTATTTTTGCTAACCGAATTTCGTGTATCATTTTGCTTCAACAAAATCAAACCCAGAACAATGGCTACCTAAGCAAATATCAAATCACTTACCATTCAATATAAATAGGGTTACTCAGGAAGGGTGTACTAATGCGAATGAGGTCTATTATACTTATCATTACGAAACAACTTTTACTATGGGACCTAACCTGTAAGCGTGAAAAAATAACAGCTGTTCTGTCCTGTCAATGTCATGAGTGTCAATGACCATTTTCTATAGAACAGCTAATATATTTTTCGCGATTTCAGAGTTGCTCCAATAGTAAAAGTTGTTCAGAATGGTGAGTACTATGAATTCCTTTCGGCTCAGTACACCCTTTCCGCGTAACCCAGTATTGAAACAATTGCGACATAACCCAGTTTATCGATAAGAAATGCAATATTATGCCATAAGCGTGCCATTATTGATTTATCGATCACAACTTGGTTACGATCGTATCTAACGGCGGTAAGTTAAGTTCACTTTCATTCGTGAGGCAACCCTGTCTAGTGCTGGTGGCTGTGGACTATTTTCGCTACCAATTGATCGATCTCTAGTTTATTTAATCTGTGGTTTTTAATCACAAAACAAGTATAGTAATGTAGGGCGTCAGTAACTTTATATAAATATGCAAACTACGTTTGGCCACCAACTCGCCTGATGGTAAGCGACGGTGTGGCTGAGGATGGAACACGTTGATCTAGAAGAAAGCTTAAGTGCGACCGCTATAAGAATGCGTCTGAAACTTGCCATAACATTGTAAAAAGGAGAACGAAAACAGTAATTATATTCTGATCACTTTTACTAGCTTTTTGAACGTAATATTGCTGGTAGCCATTATACTACAGTAAAATATTAAAAGAAAAGTTTTTATTCCAATTTTACAATGGTATTGCAGCCGTCAGACGTATTCTCTCAGCTGCTGAACTTTAATGTAATATCTGTGTATGAAATTATTGTTTAGTTCTCAACTCCGTAACGGCTGATCAGTTTAGGATATCTTTTAGAGTGAAACTAGGCCGTATCTATCTGAGATAAATATACAGGTAATTTAATAATTATTAATATATAAAACAGACATCATAAAAATGTCAGAACTGGACCAAATTGACCACACCACACAGGAAGCACCAGCTTTCAAATAAAAAAAGTATCATCAAAGTCGGTTCACCCAGTCGAAAGTTCTGAGGCAACAAACATAAAAAACACAAAAAACATACAGACGAACACAATACCTCCTCCTTTTTGGAAGCCGGTAAAAAAAGCTTTTATTGAGTTTCACCTGTCACAATCTTGCAAGTTAAATTTGACCCACTTCCCGGTGTTCGATTGAGCTGAAATTTAGCATACTTGTCAAGTTCCAATGGCAATACAATATTATGGTGACAGCGAGCTGATTTGATGATGGTAACGGTGGACAACGTGACTCCTCGATAGATAATAGTAGACAAGCAGTGTTTGGGATCATTTTGATCAGCACACCATTCCGATCACTAATTTTGTAAGAGCTTGGTTTTAAAAAGATATTTATTCAATAAAAAACTTGTTTTTATATAAACTGCAGGGTGAAAATGGTATGCAAATATAGAAACCGGACCTCAATGTATTCTCACTCTTGCTCCGATGGGTGGGTACCTATTATATGCGTAATGCGGATGTATAAGACCACTTTTAAATATTATTTACATAGAGCTATATGGCTGTATGATTGTTTGAGGTGTTGTTGACACATAGACCGCGTGTAGTGAAAGCGATACGCCTTTATGTAAACACACGCAAGAAATTGCCTTTCAATTTCGCGTCAACAAAAGTGAACCAATCCGTTATTTATTTCTATATGAAAAAGTATAAACTTTTAGTATATTTTCTCTTTTAATATTTCTGCTTTATAGATAACACGAAAAAACTTTTGGTGCATATCAAGTTATGGAACTATTATCTTCTTGAAGAGAATCTCTGATAATATTGTCAATTACTTATCATAAATTAAACCGGCTAAGTGCGAGTCGACCTCGCACACTTATGGAAACCTTCTTTAGTTCTGCCGTAACATTACCATTACATATTGTGTAAAAAATCACTGGTTATCCATTACAGTTCGAAAGATACATCCATTATAAGGCAGGACAGACAGACAGACAACGTAAGCTTAGTAATAAGGTCCCATTTACGCCCTTTGGGTACGGAACCCAAAAAAATGGTGTTATTATGTTAAACAAAGATTTCCTAACGAGTTACCGTCGGCATTAAAAAGTTCTGAAAGGGCAAGAGGAGATTTATGATTTTGACATTCTTAATGTTAAATTCCCTCTAATTTCTCATACGACATCAAACTTTTTATTACGTTTTGAAAGACCGTGAAACTCGTGATTGTATAAATCCGTAGTATGGAGATTTTATCCATGAGAATTTTACAAAATGAACATTAAAAAACCCTAAATAGAATACCAACTTTTATTTAGTTTATCAGATATCATAATAAAAGCGTTCATTGGGCAGTAAAATTCAATTCTTGGAGTGTTTAGATCTTTAAAATCTTATGAGAAAAAAATACTGACTTCTCTTCGAAAGCTATTGAAAATTATTACACACAAATGAATTTGCTGCATTTCATGTCATGATACCCAAAATAAATTGAATTCTAGACGAAAAGCCATCAAAAATAACCCATTTAACATTTTTTAATAACAATAAAGCGTACAGTCACCTCGAAAAGTTGAATTTAACTATGACCGCGTATCAGAGGTTCTTGAAGAGAAACCTACACTGTTATTCTAAGCTATTATTAGTTAAATTAAAGGTCATTACGTACAGTGTAGGAAGGCTTAATAGTGTAAGCAAAACTATTATTATGCACATAACTTTTACGTTGTGTAAGATGTATGTGCAACGGATATTAATTTTACTTTTAATTTGAAACAAACGAGGCTTGCTTTTATAAATAATTAGATTTTGAAATACTGGGCTCATTTATTTTTTTGTACAGCTGTTTAACTTGATATATTACTAATGTTGACAGATTTGATATGGTAAAGCTGTCAAAAACTGTCATGACGAAATTTGTGATTAAGAGGCCTGTTCCCGTCTGCAGCTGTCTCGTTCGTACATATTCAAATTATTGAAGATATAAAATCAGTGAGTGTAAATTTCCAAAAACTGAAAAATAACATGTTTTGGTGTCTATCGTGACATTCGCACACTTCGCGGGCAACAGCACTAGTCTTTAATAGAAACAGAAAAATGAACTGTTTTTTTTAAAATATCAGATATGACATCTTGTCGTATGTTTTGAATAAAACCAACAATGGGAATCTCCCGCGCCAAAAAACCGTATAAACCGGTACAAACTAAGCATGTTACATCTTAATCACTTGTTCTGTTTTGCCATTCTTTAACTTGGTCTTGTTGGTTTAAGATGCAGAATGCCGTGCCGTTTTTGGTAGATAGTTATCTGAGACGGAGTGTCCAAAATGTCTAGACGCGACACTATAGTCATCTTTATGTTCCATTGTGGTCTAAGTCGAAAGAAAAGATGAAATAAGATTAGTATTGCCTTATATATTAAACTAAAACAAAAAAAAAAGAATATAGACCAACACATTAACTATTGTGAATAAAAGATTTATGACAAAATAGGGTCATATAACCTAAATTTTTGAGCTAATCTCAATGTGAAAATCTTAAATTTATCATGCAAAAAATGTATACCAATAAATTTACATGTTTAAAGTTTGTTATTAAACAAAGTGTTAATTAGGTATTAGAAATGAAAAGAGGCAAGATATGTATTCATATAAGGTTGCACGGAAAGGTAGTAATAAGCCGCATTTGCAATAATCATTTTTGACAACTTTAACTAAGGAAACAACCGTGAAAAAAAAAAAAAAACAGACGAACAGATCTGATAAGCAGTTGTTTTTTATTCACGGTTTCAAGGTTGGTACTGCGGTAAAAAAAATTTATCTATAAGTGCAACTGATCTTATTTCGGCTGTGTATGATCCAAACTCTTGCATCGGATTGCATAAACCTCGAATTTTTTAATGGATTGGAGGTAGAATAGAACGAGGAAAATTAAAAAAGTCAAATGTCATGACGTACAAAATCGTAAAGACGCTGGCTGAAGACCAAAAAATTGAAATTCATCCGTTCAGAGACCACCAGCGTACGCGTAGCGCCACTTTAATATAAGAAAACGAAATATAAATAATCTTCCTTAACCCTTTTAGAAGAAATCCTAAGCCTACACCTAATCTCAAAGATCTCGACGCTTCTCGTTTTTCACTTGCAGAGCCCGTAAAAAGTCGTAAATATAAACACAGCACGTACATCCTAACGGTACAGGGTACGTACACTTTAGTATATACTAAACATAGTGGGCTATCTATAATGCCTAAGGAATCCTGATAAGGAAGGAAGAGCTAAAGTTCAGGAGATAAGAACCGGTTTTGCCTTATTAACATTCTTCCTTGAAAGCAGGTCTTGAATGGGCTTTCTTTGCTTTCTAGTGCAGATGTTTTATGATTTGTGATTCAGGTTTTTATGAGTATGCTTTATCTACCTCTTAGTCTAAAAGCTCCAAGCTAGTTCATGGTTGTTAAATGCAACTGAGTCTTTTAAATAAATAGTTGTATTTAATGTGTAGGTAAAAAGGTAAGAGCGATGTTGGCCGGGTGGTAGCATATGCGCTTATCAATCTGATGTCACCCGATTCGATTCTCGGCCGTACACCAATTGACTTATTTAAACTATGAGCAGTTTCGACGCCATTGCTCAAAAACGGTGAAAGAAAATCATCGTGATGAAACCGGCATGTATGTCCTAGAACCACAAAAGTTCAAAGACATATATGACATTAAGCAACATGCACTGAGCTAGCATAATGGCCCCATCTTCTCTGTGTGAGAAAGCATGTGTCCCAGCAGAGGGAACATAAAAGGCTGATAGTGATGATAAGTATAGTATGTAAGGATCCGGTCAGGTAGAGCAACGACCTGTGAAAGTCAGCTGATGGTAAGTGAATGCGTAAAGCAGAAAATTGAGTTACGTTTGTTCTTTATGTTGGGTTTGCGGATAGCAGTGGATAAATATGATATAAGCTGAAATAGTAATGACGATGATTTGGAGGTTGATTGGATTGGGCTAGCCTAATTTAGCCACTAAAAAACCCACTAACCCTCAAGCTTTTATTTAACATATTTTGTTTAGGTCAAATCTTGCAAGCTGAATTAGAACTAGGTCCTCCAAATTATTTTGCTGAAATTTTGTATACACTTAAAGTTATGATGACAAAACAATATGTAATACCCAATATTGTAAAATGACCACCAAAATAAAAACAAAAAGTATCATTTAAATAAAAGCTTGTAATTAAAAAGTTTTTTAAATTAGGCTTTTAATTAGTTTTTTTGTTGTTTATTGCTGTTGCTTATTTAGCAGCTAATAAATTTGTCTCGGAGTTCACCTCTGATATTATAACATCTAAGCAAACATAATATCATCAACTGAAAAATGTTACTCATTCCAACAGGTCATTTTTCAAACTTGTCGAATTATTCACATACAGGAAATAGACCAAAATTCTTAGTAAATTTTATTTGCATCTAATAAAAACTAGTGGGAAATTTTACGCTTTGTTCATTTTAACTAATAACGGTTTAATTATTGACTGCAACACTGCATGTTGCTGATTCATGTTATACGAACTTCCTGATAAGTTGTTATTGAATAATGACGTCTTGTTTCAGCTCTTAGTTAAAAAAAGAACACCAGACAATGACTGTCCTACTATTCACAAACAGTTTTATTATATAAATCGAGAAAGGAAAAGAAAAGATTATATCAAAGTAAAACATACTACATAAATTAAAAGTATATGACAATAATTTTAACTTAGTATGTTCCCATAAATTAATAAAACCATCATAAGGGAAAGGTAGAATGAAAGAGAGGACTGAGAAGACCAAGAAGAGTATTCTTAGACCAAATAAAAGAGAAGGCAAATGTCATTTCGTACAGAGAGGTGAAAACGCTGGCAGAAGACCGTCAAGCCTGGAATTTACTCCACCGACAAGAGCCACACACTTAAATGATGAATGAATGAATGTTCCCACTTTTAACTACTATATTAAATGAGTTTACATAGGTACGATTCCTTTCAAATTGAGACAGAATATTTTAACGAAGTAGGAACTTCTTTTGACCCGTACTATGTTTTTAATCATAATTCGTTTAGTACACTTGTTAATATTTCAGAAATGTCAGGGCCTAAGTCTTAAAACTAAATATTAAGAGAGGATGTCTACTTGAAAATTTTTGCGCTGTTTGTAAAGTGTCAACTAAATAAGTCGCACCGTTAGTTGCCTATATGTATTTTTAGTTTGCTCGGCCCAAAGCGCGACGACCGCGCACCAACGAATTCTACGAGCGACTGACTTCACACTGGTCTGGTGTGCAAGTATACTTATTAGCGCCGCTGAGTAGGCACCATTGGTAATGTTCATTCGCCCCGTCCTCGTTATATAAGTCAATGGGCCACGTAGTCAAATGAGCCTCAACCGTTAGTCGATCTCGTCTCGTAGAGTACGCGAGGTCACTTATCATTGCAGTAATTTCTTCCGTGGTTTGCAGATTCAAATTTGCCAAGCAACTACTAAACGTCACCGAGTTAGGAGCACTTTGCCTCGTTATTATTTATTCGTGTTCTTAAAATAGACAGGATAATTTTTTCCTTTATAGTAGTAATAATAGTAAACGTCATGTAATATACATAAACTTATTAACTTGAATAACTTCCCTTAGAATAATTAAATAAATATAAATATCTGGCGGACATTATTGGACATGGTCATCTGACCCCGAACTAAGCAGAGCTTGTAATATGGTTGCCAGAGACTGATATACTTACATATATATTTTTAAATACATACTTATAAACACCCAGACATAGAACAAACACAAATATTAATCACACAAATGTTTTTTTTTTTTTTTTAATACATTTACACCATGGACAAATCGTCCATGCCTTTGATTGCTCATTTAACAAAAAACTCTCAGACGTAAAATTATTAACATTTGACTTAAATTAAACTTAAATACTAGTGAGTCCATCTTTTTCTTAATTTTTTTTTTTCTAATAACTATCTTTAATTGTTTTTTTTTTTTTTTTTTCTCTCATTTTACGCACTTCACAATTTTAAACTTAATTTTATACGATGAGCTAAACAAAGGAACTGAGCCTAAAGCAGACCGACTCCCGCAAACAACACCCGTTCACGGGTTGACGCATGTGCCAGCCATCGTTCTCCTCGCCATATTTTAGGGAAAAGAGCGACCCGCCACACGACGCCGCTGCAAGAAGAAGCCGCTAAGTGACAATGACTGCTCTAGGTGCTCACTCTATCCTACGCAAGACGCTATATTGAAATTAAATCATTCACTACCAGCCACGGAGATCGTCGATCTTTTTAGTTCTTGGAGCATAATCTCAACTACCACTGAATCGCGACTTCGCATGGCTATTTTGAGATTATGCTCTCTTATTCGTTTAGTTGTAGCTCCTGTCGCCTTCTTTATGAACCTGCTGATAGAATCGTCAGTATTGTCGGTATAGTACACGCAGCTGTTCGTGTGCCTTGTAACCGCGACAACAGCATGCGGTACGCTGTCGTGAAGGCGCAACGGAGTCGATTGTGTTTGAACGATGATGACCGATGCGTAGGTCAATCCTTGAGCTTCGTGAATGGTAAAGATGCGCGAACCTGCGCCTGTCCCGAATCCCTCGTTGATCAGGGAATTTTTCTCCTCCTGGGTGTGAACCAGGTATAAGGTGTTCGGGAGGGCGTTGGGAATTCGTACATCCCTATACTTTTCTAGCTTCAAGGAGTGTACTGCAGTTCTTGAAGAGTACATGCCTGTATATACTTCGCTTAAGGCGTACGTGACATCCATGGGACTCCGGTGCGTGCACGACAACTCTTGGCTAATGTTGGTTACCATTCGATCCTGCCTTCTGTGCTTGGGGGGGCGTGGGTTCGATTCCCATCTAGGACAAACATCACACAAATTTTTGTCCTAGATGGGAATCGAACGCATATAATAAATTATATTCATGTATATTATTATTCTTGAAATAATAATATACAGCAATAATATACAGCCCCCAAGCACAGAAGGCAGGATCACTACCAACTAAGCTAACGGGGCTATCAAACATAGTGACAAAAATTATTATCCTATTCAGTAGACTGTATGTCTAGAACTGGCTCCCAGACTCTCTGACTCACAATTCCGTGAAAACCGGCCCTTTTTCCAGCCCTACAAACCTATGGAATACTGGTACATTTCCTCCATGTCTGAGCTTTATAAGGCTGACGGGCTACATTTGCAACATACAAGTTATATGCAGTACTTCAATTATGAACATTTTGATATAAAACAGTGTTTTTTACTTGAAGCATTCGTGTTCCTGGTATACAATGACCGATTTCTGGAAAGTAAAACGAGAACTAAGTCTTAATTGATGACTTGGTAAGATACATACAATGTAGAGCTCTTTACAACGAAGTAATTAAAAAAACTATAAACTAAAAATGCTTGGCAATGTTCTAATAATGACTGACACCCCCTTATTTTACAGCCTGTTACTTCATTTTACTGCATCATGCATGATGCATTTTTTCCACATCAAACAGATAATCATTTTTATTGATAATATTGTGAATAAACAGTAAAAAAAAAAACTTATTATTTTTATTTTATTATAAATTTATTTAACGTTTTGTGTTTAGCTAAACTTTGTACTAATTTGACATAATCAATTATTTAAGATTGTGTCCGCAGTTATTTAAAAACATTTTGTTTTACTTTAAAAAAGTTGTCAATTGAGAAGAAGGTTCTGATAACGAGCTATTTTTAAGAGCAGAAGATACTTATTTACACTTAAAATGAATTTGTTAATAAAGTTCCTATACTGATTATCTGTATAGTACAACGCTACATGACCTGAGGAATCTAGATCGCGCTCCACAATTAGTTGCACAGTTAATGTGCCCTCTGTCTAAAAAGGAGTTTACCAAGTCGGCAAGACTTTTTGTTGGCAACACGGCCGTGAGAACTTTATGCGTCTATTATGATTCCAAATACTAATTTGTTAGCCTCTATGTGGACCTTGAGATTTGAAAGAACTACTTTCGTGGTGAACTGTACAAAAAGTTTAATAAGGTTATGTTAACCTACTTTTGGAAATAGAAAATTACGTGTGTCCTAATTTTTTTTTATTCATTTTCAGATAAAGAATGTATTTATTTGAGATTTTAATTCACGTGATTTGCCTTTAGGTCCTTGGATTTTTTTTTTTCATAAAAAAAATTGTTTTGTTTAGTTCTGGCAACTGCAACTAGGAATATAGTCGTTATGTCATGTTGTTTTGACAATATGACATTTGATATTTTTCACATACAAAAAAATGCAAAATTCATGTTATTGCTAAATGTGTAAATAGCAAAGACGTTTTAAAACATTAGGTTTTCCTTGGTATATAGTTTCTAGCGTCCATATTAGCAAAGTTCTGGTTTGACAAAACGATACATTTGTGCATCGATTAAAATGTACTACGTACCATTTGTGACTTGTGTAAATATCGGGCTGCCATATTACACCATGATTAATTGTTTTTTTTGTTACATGATTATTTGATAAAGTATCAAACGTTACCTTCATGTATCGGAAACGGTGCGGAAATCAAAAACCCACATATTCATCACGTTCCATTAAAATAAATATGGCAATTTGTTTCACATCAAGCCAATTGGGTACTTTAACTAAAACTATTAAATGGTTTCTCAATCAAGGTCACTTGCAAAGGGCTCGCAACTCACATTAGTATCAATTGAATCGAGTTTGAGGTTTTCTTATGGAATAATAATATGAATGTTTAGGTCCTATTTTGATTTAAAAACCAAACTACTTAACCGATTTTGATGAAATTGATATGGGACCTCTTCTAAAGTATGGCCTACCAAATAAAAAGAAATCATCAAAAGTAATTCATAAAAAAATTCGCGGATAAGTCGGTGAACATAAAAAAAACAGTGGAACATAGAACCTGCTCCTTTTTTGAAGTCGATTAAAAAAGGTATACCTTTCAAGTTTTGGCGAGTCAAATTAATGTTAAAATTAGAGTCTCAGTAAGAACTTAAGTTAACTAGGTATCTTTAGTTACTTTAACCACAAATAGTATAGTTATCTTGGTTCAGAAATAATCACGGTTCTCTCGGATAGTTCACAAGGGTGATAGCGTGGAGCATCTCTAGTTAAATATACCCAATACAAAAAACTGTTTCCTTGATAAATCTCTTATGTAGGTATTTCCGCTTTTACGTCATTTTAAGTACAATAAGGAATTAGGGATCAATTATTTATGTTATGATCAATTTTGAAGATAAACTTCCGAAGTGACGCTTGATCCAATCAAATACCCAATAATGATTTTTTTACTGTAAATCTATAAGCGAAATACTACTTACTGACTGACTGACAATCATCACAAAATCTCAAAAACTGCTTATAGCTGAAATTTGGCAGATATATTTTAGTGAGTGTGGAGTAAAGAAAGGATTTTTCGAAACTAGGAAAATGGGAAATAGGGAATTGAAAGTCTATGTTATGAAATTCTATGCGTACGTAGTCGCGGGCAATAGCTACTACCTAGTACCTAATAAAATAAATGATAATTGGATTAAGTAACTGATAAATTGAATAAAGAGGTGTGTAGGTAAATCACTACCTTACTTAGTAATTGCACAATTACCTACCGTGTAAGTATTACAATGTACAAATTGTTTTCAATTAGTTTAATGCAATCAGGAAAACACAAAAGGTAGAAGTGAAGCGAGTTACTTGATGATTTATGATCTTTCATTACCCAATATTTTTAAATGCTTAAGTAATTAATTTTGTTTCTTTTTTCTTTCCCTTGTTTTATTTCTGTTTTCTTCTTGATCTCCCTTTGTGTATTTTTTTCTTTTTATGTGTTATCTTAATAGTGTGTTTTTTAATCTTTTCTTCAGCCTGTACCTTTATCAGTCGCATATGTTAGTCTTTTAGCTTTTTTGCCAATACTACGAAGCTCCATCCTATTTAGGTGCATTTTCTTCCACAACTTTCCTTTCCTGCGTACGACCTTATCTAAAGAGGACCCCAATAAAAGTTAGAGTTTAATCTGTCTAAAGGCCACTGACATGACTTAGGGGTTGTTGTTATTGAAGAATCCACCAAAACAACACTAATATAAGAATTTTTGATATCAGAAATAAATTTGCCATTCGAAGACTGTCCGCATCATCTGTTGCCTAACATTTGCCATGTATTTGTTAAAATAGAAAGTACCTGGGCGTAGACATCGACGTGGACCGCGACAAACTACTCTTCTTCCTAAACCGAAACAGTTTCCGACTCCGAGAATCCATTTTCAGCACAAAATTCACCAAAAATTCACACAGTACCACTCACTCTCACATAACATTGACTACTGACTTTTAATTAGAACATACAGCGTTGCATTGTAATTATCATAAAATTTCAGGTTTGTAGCCTTAGCGGAGTCGTTTGAATCTAATTGTGTTTTGAAATCTCAGTGTAGCGTGGCGAGTTCGCCTGGAGAGATGGTGGTACCATATAGAAGATGAGCTTGTAGCTGCACGTGCGGAAAGCACGTAAATGCAAACGTTTGATCCAACGCGAACATAAACAGTGTTTAAAAAAACGTTTCTTATATAAATTAAAATTAAAACTAAATAATTAAATATCAAATAATATAAATTAAATTGAAATAACGAGATCGTTTCACATTATTCATAATAATTATGAACAATGTGAAACAATTTCGTTATTTCTCGCAATTCAATGAAATCCCTCCCAACTTTTGCACAAATGACCATAAATAAAGAAACACTGTTTTAAACTATCACGGTTGTTCACTAAAGTTAAATGATTATTTACGGGATATTTACCGTGGTAAGGTTGTGGAAGGAGCTCCCGATATTTCGGCGCAGTTACATGCACCATGTTCACGGGAAGACCATAAATAAAGAAACCCACAAAACTTCAAGTTCTTTGCCAACCTCTGTCATCAACCCCCTTTTTTGCCACGCATCTGTTCCGCGCTGATAGTCAGCGCGGTTCAGACGCGTTACTTAAACACTAATTGACAATAAAATGAGAGTACCTATCTACTTAGATATTTCACACGTTGACGCTTACGACCCGACCGGATGGTAAGCGACGCGGAACTACGCGGATGCAAACATACGGGTATCTATACGCCCATTTCACTGTCACGCATCCTACCTACGTTGTTAGTGTCAGCGCTGATCAGGTGGCTATCAGATGTTATCACTCGTACAATAACAATACGATTTTGACACTCCAACGTCATTTTCAAACAATTTACAAGCTAATCGCGTGAACGACAATTATGTACACTTAAAAATATGAGCACGAGTTACGGTGAGTTTGTACGAACAATGCAATGTGATTATCTTTTATTAGTGCAAGAAATGGCAAATTAGGATATTGCCATAGGCGCGTGATAAAAACGGAAGCAACTTACGTATTTACGTCTTCGTATGCCCGTGCCGCTTACCATCTGCGTGGGCCGTAAGCGTCACTATAAAACCAGCCATACTATTTTATTTGTTCTAGTGGTACTTTCGAAATTCCACCAAGGAACCATGTCGCAATAACAGTGTTAATTAAATTGTTTTGGAATAACCATTTGCGGTCGGTTGCAACCTTAGATTTACTTGCTAAAACTATTGCGGGCAGGTTACGAAAATGTGTGGTTAGGGTTTAAGTGTTGAAATCACAACCTAAATAAGGCAAAAAACGGAAAAAAGAAAACACGACTGACTAAATTTATTATATAATTCACAAAAACATCTTACGAAATTTCATCTAAATCGGGCTAGACGCTTAGTGGTGAAAACGCAGCAAACAGACAGAGGGACAGACAAGCCCAAACAAATGTAATGATCATGCCCAAAAAGGAAACTGGTAATGTCACAGACAATGATATTAACAGAAATATAACTCCAGACAATCCTAATTGGTAACTAGGAAGCGTAGTTAAAGTAGCGTGTCAAGTACTGTCCAGGAAATGCCAGCGGCCCATGTACTCAAAATCTCACAATAGAAGTTATGGCGATTGTGTCCGAGATAGTAGGCGGCGACTTTGGTACTTGATACTTGACTGCTAAATATAATACGCCGCTAGAATACTCCACATAAGGTATACCTCTCCACGGATAATCAGATCTAGGTACATGCTAACGTCAACTTAGTGAAGTATCAAGTAAGTAAATAAGCAAGTTGTAAGGATCTATTTTTTTAGCTAAAATCGTACGTATATCAATCGATTTCAGCTAGAAAGATCGGCTGATTATTTTTTCTTACAAAGAAAAATCAGGGTCTGACTAATACACAGAGTGGAAGCTTATGACATAGTTACTTTCCAAATTTTTCTTTGCATTTTTTTTATTTTTATTGTATTAAGATTTTTAGAGGTTCCATAGTAAAATTATGTTCATAATGGTGAATATGGTGAGATTGGTGATAACGGACCTCTTTCGATAGCCTTTCCTCGTTTTCTTATATAAATACTATTAATTTCTATTTTTTTACTTTTCCAAGGACATGCAGGAAAAGTAAAAAAAAATATGGTGCCGAGTTGCCACAGTGTGGTTTGCTCATCGGTGACAGTTATCACTGGCACATTTTTAAAGACTTCCAAAAAGGAAGAGGTTTGGTTGGTCTGGTTTTTTTTTTTTTTTTTTAAAGATTTAAATTCACTAAATGGTACCGAATAAACGATTGGGCATCCTTTAACAACATTGAAACTTTTTAAAGTATTTTTTGTGTTGGCAAAAATTCTATCTCTTCCGCCTTAGAAAACAAATAAAAATTACTTTAAAAAACTATTGCTTCAAGTTTTTTTTCTTTCCTAATAAATATCGACACGAAAATTGCTTTATACCATTTTCGACGTTTGTCAAACGTTCATGCCCAATCGGTTTTATATCATCAAATAATTTGAAACGTGTAAGCTAGCCGCGCGCTTTTAGCTGCCCCAAAACAAAACTTTATCTCTTGACTTGAGCTTGTTACAACACGCATAATTAAAGTACTTGCAACATTAACTAAGGCAGATTATTATCTATACAACCTTACACAACAAAAAATTAAGGGAGAGTTCCTTGACAAAATCTAGTGCAACTTTGTGTACTTATATTTCAGCATTTCCTACGCAAAAACGTGACAGATTGGTTGGTATCTGATTCTACGGTTTTACTCTACCTTTTTTTGTACATTTTTAAGGGAACCAATATTCAAAGTTTTGATTTTGCCATTTTGTCTAATAATAAATAAAATATATAAAGATTTCTAGCAATCTCCCTTCGCCTTTTTAATCCCGTAACCTTATTAATATCTAAAGCTTTTTTCGCGCCAACAAACATGGAAGACATATCGCCTCGTTGTAATATTTTCCTAAACAAATTAGTATTATTTGTGTTAATGTGTTATTTTATTAGTGTTCATGAACGTAGGTACTCGAGTAATGTAACGTGGTGAAAGGTGGCTTTTCGTGTTGTTTGCAGAACTCGATAGAAGTCCCTTGTAAAACCTCCACCACTTTATTAGGCCCTGACTGATTTGACAGACTTGCTTGACTCTGAATGTTACCATATGTGTAATACACATATTGTTTGACGATGTCTAATAAAATTTGAAAATATTTCAATACTTGACACTGGCAAATAGGTACACAAGACGTTTGATGCTAAAATCCTCAAGAGGTACAAATAACTAGTGTACTTCAAAGCAATTACACAGTTAAAACGTACTCCGAGCGACATACAGTTATCCAACCTAACTATTGATAGCCACCTCGTTTCGTATTCCAGGAGCGTATGGTAACGGCAACCTAGTGAAACATTCGATATATGTGGTAAGTGCGTGTGTATTGTATATGTTTGAAAGTATTTTCGTGCTGCGGTCTGGACTGAAAATATGATACTTTTTAACACTATTTCATATTAGCCTCACTTAGAAGACGCTACCTTTTGCAGCGCAGTGTTTCAACTAATGTAAAAGACAGAGCTACAATGTTTGCTTTTGTTACCTATTTGCGTTTGCAATCAATTGTTTCGTTAAAAAACTGAAGCTGATTGCCAATTTAACGCTTTTGTTTTCAACGCGTCATATTCATCGCCTGTTGTAGTGTGGATACTCCATGTGTACTGATGTGGATGTGTAAGTGTGCGAATTGTTATGCAATCTAAGTGCAAATGCACTCACAGTGTCAAGTGATGGTTTGTCCTTAATTATGCAAGTTATTTTGAATCGGTTCCTTTTGAGCTTGCAAAGCTCGGCTATTTGTTTGACCTTTTGCTAACCTTGTGTGTGTGATTATAAAGGTTGAAGGACGTGTTTATAGCAATAAATGCCTTTATAGACACTGCTATAAAGTACTGAATTGCTAATAAGATGTCATTAAATAGTTTTGAGCACAATGCAGGTGCAGAGGTGCAGACAAGGTACATTGTCATCAAATTACAGTTCGATTAACTTAGCGATAGAGTTGAATGGAGGAGCAAATCTAATTTTCTGAACAAAACTGTAAACCTGTGATTAGTAATCTCATTTGGTCACCTTTACAGATAATATATTGCCATGTCAAATTTCCCTACCTTGTGAAGCCTTCTGCGCTTGGGGGCGTGGGTTCTATTCCCAGCTACAAACATTCATGTCATGAACATTTGTTTTTGTTCTATATCTGAGTGTTAATATTAATTTAAGTATGTATTCAAAAATATATATATTTATGTATATTATCAGTCTCTGGCAGACATAGTACAACCTTTGCTTAGTTTGGGGTCAGATGACCGTGTGTGCCAAAAAAACGTCCCTAATTATTGTTTTTAGGTCGTTCTGGTATATTTTACAAAGCTGCCAATGAATTTACACCTACACAACTTTGAGTACACGTATTTTCAATAGTATAGTCGATCTCGTGACTAGATCTTGTACAGTTTTTTGTAAGGATTCTTTAAAGAAATTTATTGTGTCCTGGTGCATAATTAATTGTTCTTTATCTGGCGCTGATTGGGGGTGGATTGATGCTATCGTGAGATTACCACGCAAAGGTGGAAAAAAACATATTTTTTGTTTACCTTTTTCATTAAAAAAAGTGCTTGCTCGCGCTCGTTACTTCGCTCAACGAGCAGATCTTAACAAATCAATTAAATTTTATAACTTTCTATCTATCCGTGTTTTAGAGAGGTCGCTTGTTAGATCAATCGTTAGGTCTTCGGGCGGTCTACTTACACTAGAATCAGCAGCTTTAATAACACGACAAGTAAACAATAAATTAAAGAGCTGTTAACTTGTATACAGACTACAAATCAGCAAACAAAATTAGACGCTCTAGAATCAATAGGTTGACTTGAAAAAGTGATCAGAGTTTACAAAATGTCATTCGGCTTTTTACCATGTACTGCAACCGAGAGAACTAAAAAAGCTTGGCCCTAGTATAGACGTAGACCTGAGGGCATACCATAACTTCAAAAACATTCTTATTTTAATCTTACACAGAATTTTATCTTGGTCTCTCATTAGCCGAGAGAGCGAGACAAAGCCTATCTTTGACTGCCTCGGTGGCTCAGTTGGTAGTGATCCTACTTTCTGTGCTTGGGGGCGTGGGTTCGATTCCCATCTAGGACAAACATTTGTGTGATGAACATTTGTGTTTGTTCTATGTCTGGGTGTGAATATCTATTTAAGTATGTATTTAAAAATATATATGTACGTATATCAGTCTCTGGCAGCCATATTACAAGCTTTGCTTAGTTTGGGGTCAGATGACCATGTGTGCAATAATGTCCCAGATATTTAGATTTATTTATCTAAGCTTAATATAAGAATACTTTCGACATTGTCGTACGTTTGGGTTAGCTCCAAGTTACCTGGCGAAAGACGGGGACCGATAGAATTTTCTTATGTTGGAGGCAAATAGCAGCTTCGAGTCACTGAGTCGAGCTGAGTAAGTAAGAGTATAGAAGCGTAAAGCCAATTAAACTGAGAAGTGTGACTTAAGAATGTGCCTGCCTATATTCAGAAGAGTATAGATACGTTATAGCGCTTTTATGATAATAATTAATTACTTTAATTTCCTACCAGTCATTATATCTGATTCATAAGAAAATTAACCTACTCCCATACTCTTATAGCAATTTTCTCAAGCTTTACTCGTTTACGCAGATTCCGCGACAATTTTCATTGCTAACAACAAGTAATACTGTCATCATAGTACGTATTTTGAATTCCTTGGAAGGACAGCCAAGGTCAGTTTATGGACTCACGTGGCTTGAAAGTTGGCTAGGAAAATCTAGATATTTGCGTTTATCCTTGTGCTCTTTTGATCTTTTTATTTTACTAGGTAACGCCATACGATACCCCTTCTCCTGCGACCGACACATCTTGCACAAGCTAATTAGGTAGGACTCATGTGCGATCAAGTGGTTAATATCATCTTTGCTAATAACCTAACCTAATAATAATTAACCTATTAATAACCTAACCTAAAATCTACACTAGATATACTTAAACACTTCAATGTAGAGATCTCGTTTACCTGAGTTTTGTAGGATATTTTGTAGTAAATAATTACAATATTTTAAATTAAAAAAGTCTAGAATTAACATCCTGTTTGTGACCGTCAGTTACAACACTTGCAACACGCCTACCAAATTTCCCTTGATTAGCATTCAGATGGCGTATGTGACGCGTCTGCAACATGCCTTCCACGTCACACCCTGACAGAGACGTCACACAACAAATACATAAGATTTGTTTTTTTACCCAGTTCAAGTGGGTCACCATAATCTCAAAAACATTCTTATAATAAACTTACATTGAGTTTTGTTTTGTTCTCTCATTAGCCGAGAGAGCGAGACAAAAATCAAACAAATTTGAAAATGAGCTGTTGATAGACTATTCTAAGTTCAGGAATTGGATAGGTGACTTCAACATGACGGCGACATGTAAAGTGTGAATTAAAAAACATTGACTGCTTAATATGATGCTGTAAACCCTCATTTGACAGGTCATTTTTTGTTCAAGTGTGCATTCCGTTTGCAAAGTATGATCCGCCAAAAATAAAGTTGTCGAGCTTTTAACATTAAAAAAAAGCTTTTTTTGAGAAACTCTGCCCGGGAAACCCTATTTTAGAAAAGGACATTAATTCGAATAATCATATCGCGTAGGGACTAGAATTCCATTCGAGTGCATTCCAATGCCACTAACCCCATAAAGCAAAACTCGATTAATGCAAGTGTCACACACGACGTACTGACAGACAGACAAACACACCGTTCACAGAAGCGCCCTTTACAAATGCCGACATTTAATATTCAATGACACGCCACTGCGCCGAATAACCAATGAAGACTGATTTCGATAATAGATGAAACAATTTCTAAGCACCTGCGTCCTGCACCTTCATTTCCGGTTTCCCAGCAGTAGTGGCAGGACTCTTTCGAAGTGGTAGGATTCTTTAATTGAACAATAGGCTTGCGTTTAACCGCCATCTCGCCTAATATTAATACGATGCGGTCTACGATGGAGCACGCTTGTTTAGAAAACCGATTCACTCGTGATTCGTGACTTGAAGACACTCAGGTTGTAACTATCGGGGAATCAAAGCTCTTCGTGCGGATTAAGGAATAACAACCATGGAACAACGTCGCCGTTTCGTGCCTGCCCTGGCCATCCGATAGAAAAATGGGAAGGAGGGAATTATTTTGCGGTGGTAGGATTGTTATGCAGTAATAGGACTTTTTTGAAGTGGTAGGACTTTTTTGCAGAGTCCGCCTGTATTACAACATCTTTACCAGATATTCAACTACCAAGCAGTGTAGACGTTCTAAATTTTAGATGGCGCTAAGCTATTATGTGCTATCGTGACGCTCACCATCAGTCGAGTGACTTGCTTGTTTCGCTTTTTCGTTGCATAAATATAAAAAAATGGTTCCACGTGGATCCGCAACTACTACACTGATTTTAATGAAATATAGAATGTAGATAGTTTAGGTTCTGGAGTGACGCACAGGCAAATGTTTTTTTAAATCTTTTTTTTAATCTATTAATTTGCGTCAAGGCGTCGAGAGTATGAGAAAAATGCCTATAGATATCTACCTTGTATACTTTACTCATATATAGGTCCGTACGAATGTAGGTATTTGAGGTAACATACCTGTAACAATAAAGACACAAATTAATAAAGAACACTTTAAGGAATAAATTACTTATTTTTAACATATAGATAATCATTTTCAGTTGCCAACAAAGTGCCCTAAAGGAAGATATACGAAAGCCAATAGGAAAAACTAATAAGAAACACATCAGTCATAATAAGTCATGCATATTTTGAGCCATAAATTCCCCATAAATCATTATGCAACGATGCACAGCTTTCAGGGTATCGTGGCCACAGAGGAGAATCAGTTAATCTGGTTAAGATGCGTTAAGTACAGTTTACTTTTACACTCAGTGAAAAATTACTTTCACTGGCTATACCTACACTAAATAGATGAACGTTAAAGAATATAATATGAAACAAAATAAATAAATAAATATCTGGGACATTATTGCACACAAGTTCATCTGACCCCAAACTAAGCAAAGCTTGTAATATGGCTGCCAGAGACTGATATACATACATATATATGTTTAAATACATACTTAAATAGCTATTAACACCCAGACATAGAACAAACACAAATGTTCATCACACAAATGTTTGTCCTAGGTGGGAATCGAACCCACGCCCCCAAGCCCAGAAGGCAAGTTCACTACCAACTAAACTAACGGGGCTGTCAATAAAAAATATAACGGATCGAATTGAGAACCTTCCTCCTTTTTGGAAGTTGGTTAAGAAATACAAGACTTTCATTTCGATGGCGTTGACGTTGTTTTAGCTACCTTTATATATATATTTTTTTATTACAATGTGAGAATAGATAACGAATCTTTAAGCTTAAATTTTTACATTGAACATTTTTTTTATAAATTAGGTGAGCTCCTAATGCCCAAGGTGTCTCCAAGTGTCTCGACCCCAAACGGCTCAAATATAGACCTACTGCTTAGAAAAAAAAAAAAAAGCATTTTTTTTTAATGATGAAATGGGCTAGCTTTTGACCACAACTCACCTGATGGTAAGCGACGATGCGGTCTAAGACGCTTGCCCATGAGGTGCCTATTCATTCTTGTCTTGAAGAGACTCAGGTTGTAATTTATAGGGAACACCGAGGCAGGGAGCGCATTCCATTCCTGTCCATATTTGCGCCACTTGTACTGCTCTGCTGAATTGACAGCCGCACCAGCCACATGATGTATATAATCAGCTATGTTAGCTTAGGTATTTAATATTATTTAGTTTTTATTTTGTTTAGATAATAAAGACATTTGCCCTGGAAAAAAACGCCATAATAAAACAAACAAGTGCTCTAATTTCCTACGGGACCTCACAATGCTCGAATTTAACATGCTCTTCTTTGATTTTTTATACTAGCGCCGATTACCTATACTTTCACCTCAGGGAATTGACGCGAGCCGCCTATAAACCGGACAATTTGAGATAAACAGCTTATCTCGCATCCGAAAACAGTAATCAGGCATCATCTAAAACTGACTAGTTGTTAATACTTTTTGTGAGAGTTGTTTTCAGCACCAGTGTAAGCGAGTAGCGATAGACACGTCCTTTCTTAAGGTTAATGATAAAAAACACGAAAAAAAATGCTAGAGAGCTAGAAAAAGTCATCCATTCAACTAATATAAAAAAAAAAAACAATGAAAAAATATGATTTTTTTATCTCGTATAGTTCCGCGTTTGATCACGAACTTCTTGTTGGTAAGAGACAAAGTTGAAGTACGCGGACTTAATACCTATTCACTATGACCTTAAAAAGACCTAGATTACAATATACTAATCTGTCAAGAATCAAGGAAATCGGCAGTTCGGCAGTTTGTTCTTATTTCTTGGCTCGGATTGATTTTGTTGCCATTGAGCTACGAGGAAAGGGTAGCAATATTTAATTTATCCTCCAGATTAATTTGAAATTCATGCATATTATTACATATCCAGAAAGAATTGAACGTTGATATTTTAACCAAAACATTTAAATTCTCGCTATTCGATACGTTACATAACGGGCCAACTCCTTAGCTGCCCATCACTCGGACGTCACGCTAGCTATAATATGATTTATTATTACACATTACTGATCGATTCTTTATCATATATCAATAAACATAAGGTTCTATTTCGATTATTGAATGCGTTCCAATAATTATGTTGATAACTTTGATACATTGATGAATCAAGCCGTGAAAGTTGGAGTTACTTTTGTGTGAAATTATTAAACAAGTTTTACAAATTGCTTCTATTAAAATATAACTATGCTTCACGCATGTCATATGGCTTATAAGCATTAAGCAACAGCTAAAAATCATATTTTTATATAGGTAGGTATAATTTCATATAATAATATTATGTAAGCAACATATACGATTCGCGCCATTATACATTCTGACTAATTCCCGCCTACGAACCACCCCTACAAAATGTTTCCACGCCAGGAACAGATCAGAAAACAATGATTTTCCCATAGGTAGGTATATAGGGTTACGCAAAAAGGCTGAAAGAGGTCCGTTATACTCATAATTATATTTAACTTTTATTATGGGATCAACCTTGAAATCGCTAATAAAATATCAGCTGTTATTACAAAAAAAATCGGTCGTTAACACTCGTAAAAATTTATAAAACAGCTATAATATATTTTTCACTTTTTCAGGGTTGGTCCCATAGTAAATTTAGTTTAAAATAACGAGTATAAAGAACCCCTTACGGCTTAGTACATACACCCTTTCCGTGTAAACTTGTATAACTCCTGGAGGACAGAGTAAAATAATTATGACTAATTTCCAATAAAATTTTAATACTATAGAAATCTAGTCTAAAATCATATTTACTATTGAAATAATATGTCAATTTAGTTTTCATTTATTGCAAACTAAATTAGACATTGTTGTAAAGATACGTGATTTAAATAAGTTTTTCCGTTTTAAAACGTTAACCCTAGACACACCCTAGAGCTAGTGGTAAAATTTTGGCTCTCTTAGCAAAACAAGCCGTCCAAAATAATGCTTCTAGTAAAAACTTGCTATGAACACTTTTTGATAGGCAAGTTATCATAGGCATATTTGTTGATAAATATTATTTGATTAAAAAAATACGTCTCATCTGGGGCCTTACCCCTAGCTTCACTTTTGCGAGCCAACTTTTAGTAGGTACCTTATAGGTACCTAAAATTAACCAACTCATTTCAGCTGCATCGTTTAAAAGCTAGACGCTTTTTGAACGAACGACTTGAATGAATGAAAATCCGTTTTACTATGCGTGTGTGCGTGAAAATAGCAAAGCTTGGTGGCTATCAAATAACTACCGCTTATCGTAGTTGATGGTACCGTTTAGACAAATAACACCTATGCGGGTCAACTTTTCGAGCTAGGGGTAAGGCCCCTGGTTATCAGACCGGTGAAGGTCGATCTTCACCGGCTCTTAGACTATTCGATTCGGCACCCAACTTTTCGATACTGCCAGCAACTTTTACTGTTACGACCATCAGTTATATAGGCATCGAACTTATCGAACAAAAACCGAAGTAAATGTCAATAACTGCTATAACGGAAGCGTGTCCATATTGTACCGGATATCGATTGAATCATAGCAAACGTGAGTATATCTTCCGTACGTGATTAATCGCAATACGATATACTCTACAAAATTATTATATATGACGAACAAACAGAGGAACAGAATTGTTTTACTGATGAATTTCTAAACAGTTTTGAAAATGGACTTCCGCAAAGTAACGCCTGATTCAATCATCTATTTAGAGGAACAGAATATTTAAGGGTTATTTATTTTCATCATCATCATTACCCGCTTATCTTTTTACTGATGGGCCCTAATCCATATTGCTGGCCCAGTGACCACCGTTTTGCCGTTTTTGAGTGATGGCATCGAAACTGCAGATAATGTCATTAGTGCAGGGCCGAGAATCGAACCGGCTGCCGTCAGATTGTAAAACGCACATGTTACCGCTGGGCCATCATCTCTCGCGTTATTAATCATAGTTGTATAAAACCCTTATAATAATCAACCAGAAGTAAAGAGAAAATTCTATTATACTTGACACTGGCTAAATAGACAAAAAGTCAGGAACCAAATCTTTAAAAAAACACGGCCAATGTTTGCAATATTCTAATCGTATTGAAATACTCTTTTAAAGTTCTGGACTGGGATTTGACTCTAAAATAAATTTTTCTTTATACACCAGACCGAAAACTCAAGTTGATGTTAGCTAAACGAATACCAAAGAGTTTGATCTACTAAATATTATTTTGATGCTATTGTTTTTTTTTTCTGTCATTGAGAACTCAAGTTTTCGTAACCTTTATGAACTATCCAAGAGGTTTTTAACCTCATGTTAGATTTTGTACCCGAAACTTCAACGAGTAAACATTCGAATGATTAATCTGTGATCGGGTGTCCGCCGACAGAACTTGAAACTATTTGTCAGTGAGGGATTACCCGTGTCTGCAAGTCCGTCCGTTTGTCTGTTAAGTCATGCACGACGTGATGGTTTATTAATAGTATGAGAGTGACGCCGAGGGGCTTTCTGTTGTTCGTATTTTTAAATAGTTAGCTTTGACTTTGTTTTATTTACATGAATAAAATGGGAAGTATTTATAGACCTAGCAACTATCCAACACAACACAGTGCGAAGCGCTTTGATTCCACTTTTATTATGCGAACTGCTAGTCTGTGGAATGCGCTGCTGTCTGGGTGTTCTCCGATAGCTAAAATCTCGGTTTCTTCTAGGCAGGCGTGATCCATCGTAGGCCGCATCATCGCTTAACATCAGGCGAGTTGGCGGCCAAGCGCAAGCCTATTTAGCAATAAAAAGAAGTTGCTGACTAAAAGAAACTATTCAGTGGCCTAAGTACAAAAATTTGCGTAATATACGTACTATCAAATTTCATACAAAATTTGAAATTAGTACGAAATTCGATAGTACGTATTTTACGCAAATATTCGTACTTAGGCCACTGGATTTATTTTAGTCAGCAACTGTGTGTTGTGTTGGATCAAATTTATTAAGCTGATTAAATTTGATGTCGCGATTCGATCCCTGATAGATTCAGGGATGGTCAGTGTCTAGGTATCGTCATCATAAACACAAAAAAAGGTGTGACGTATAATTTAATAATTTTTCAAATGAAAGTAGGTACCCAGACTGGGATCAATGGCGTTCCCTTGTGTCAAAGGCCAAATCCGTAGGTTTGCGAATATATTATTTCTTCTAGGATTTTGGCGTCACATACCTTGTACATTTGCGAAATACGAGTGAATCGGTTTCATCTAGGTAACTGTGCTCGAGTTAGTAGTCAAACGCAAACATATTACTAAATAAGTAAAAATATAATCCGTCAAAAATACCGCTGTTAGGTAATTATTATAAAAATAAACACTTTTTCCTTTTAACTCTCGACTTCTCAGTCAAGGAACGAACTAATTTAATAATTCTCATAATTAAATCATAATATTTCAGCATGATGCACATTAATAGTGTAAGCTGTCATAGGTCAAATGCAGGCATGATGGAGTTGCACAAAATTATCTCAGGTCTTATGTAAGGAACCTTTCACCCGAGTCACGGTTTGTTGCACCAATCAGGTGTGTTGGTACGAACAATACTTACCTCGTTATATGATGAGGAAGTGCCTATTTATACCTGTAGAGATGTGTGTATAAAGAACACATAGAAGATAAATATTACTAATAGAAATGAAACACTCAATGGATTTTATCGGGTGTATTGTACATTATTTGAATTCATGGCTTTTTCAACACTTTGAATTGCGCTGGTTACAGATAGACTAGATGACGGATATCAATAGAAATGTGTTAGGAAATTATTTACAAGTACTGCCAATGATTTTAATCAAAACTTTCTCTATGTACATAGTATTCGCAGTATTATTACTTTGTTCAAATTATCCGTTTTAAATATCTTAAGAAGTTTTCTTTTTATAGATTTTGGGGAAGATCATAGTGAAAAAAAAACCACTGGCGCAAAAAGGTGGCTGAAGACTACGGATTGGTTAGGCTACAACACTGCATTGCTTTCAATGCTGCAGCCTCCATTTAAATTGCGATAATGCTGCCCAAGCTCCGATAATAATATTAGAGTGTTTCTATATCACAAATACTTGGCTACTCTTTATAATATCATACCACGCGTGTACGAGATGGTACGCGATCGTTCGAAAATCGTTGAGCTCATTTATTATTCTAGATAACAGAACATTTCCAAAGCATGGCAAAAAATGCAACGAGTGAAAGAGACAACGGCGATAAGCGATTGAACAAATAAAAATTATGAACGATTGAAATAGATACCAAAATAAAATAACTTAATGCATGAAAATTATCAACATGTGAACTGAGTTTTAGAGATGCGTAAGTACTAAGATTTCATTCACCGCCTTCATTCACTCAAATTTTTACTCCACAAAAGGATGAAAGTTTTAAAGCATCACGATCGAATCGTCGCCAGTGGGAAAATTCCGAAACATGTACAACACGAAACAACAGAGAATGGTGGCGTGGCGTGTCGTGACAGAAGACACTTTTGTGTAATTTTTGTCGGTTAAGAGGTAACGAAATGTAGGACGGAAGGTAAAAGTGATAGAAGTCGTCGCGATAAAAGCAATTTTGGACAAAATTGTAGAACACAATACACGGGGCTATAGGTAATAAAGAAACCTGCACTTTAAAATTATTAAATAGGTAAGTATATATTTAGATGGGGGGATGTAGTTGGTGTTGTAGTACTTCCGTTGATGATTAATTTAAAAGTTTAGTTTTGTTGGTGATGTACTTAAATAATTAACATAAAATATAGCCTTTGACACTCCGGATATATACGCTTTACTCGTCAAAATCAGTAAACTAAAAATCTAAATAATAATTATAATAAAATAAATGTAAGTGATAAAATATCATATCAACAATTTATTTATCAAAAAAATCTTATTCATAATTCTTGTACATTGCATTGTTGTTTTTAATTTCAATGTTGACGTTGTATGTAATATTAATCGTATAATTTTTTTTTTTACTTATGCTATTAAATCTAAGGAACTTGAGTCAGATATAAAAAAAGTGTAGGTACGTTTGGAAAATAGGCACTTAATACATATTTTAGATGCTGTTACGCGTAATTTATAATAATTATTATCTCATTTGAGTCAAGTCGTCACAAACCATACCTACAATAGTTAAACACACGTAATTGCCTTTTAAAGTACTATTTACATTAATAAAAATAGTTTTGCAACATCACAAGCCGATTAATTTCAATTATGACGCTTATTAACAATGAACTAGGTATAAAATAGCGTGTCAAGCACCGGTTACGGTTTATGATTGTGTTGACGATCACGCGAATTTCTCTACATTTCTCCGCGTACTTTCGAGCTGAGGTTTAATAACCTAGGTATTAACGCATCTCGTATAATTACGTCAAATGTGTATATTATGCGTCTGTTTCATTGTTACATAATTGAAGTGTGTATTTTTGGCCTGTGTGTGTTAACTGAAGTCTGTGTAATTTTTTTAATTCTTTTTTTAGGATTTTGGCGTCACACTCTTGTGCATTTGGCAGTGTCATTTTATTAAATTACTATCAAGTTTGATGAAATTTAGTCAAACAAATCATCACAGTCAGAGTTAAGCAAAGTCACGGTCAAAGTTATGCCCTAGTAAAAAGGTGGAGACTTCACAAGAGGTTTCTATGGAGCTTTGGAAACAACACGAAAATACCATATTTCACCGCATTATATCCACTCGAGCACGTCCACAAATAATCTACTATTATTACACATTAACACTCAAAAATACACAAGTTTACGAAAATAATAGAATAAGACTACATGTTTTTTTTTTTTATGTTGGCACCAAATGAGTTACGAATATAAAGTTAGTTTTTTAATGCAATAGTAGACAAACAAGTGACTGGCCACCTGTGGAAATAGTCATCGCTCACTGCCGCCTATGGACAGCAACAACACCCAAAGCTTTTGTAGTGCGTTACTTACCTTTGCGGACTCTATTTACCCATTTGCTTGAGAAAATAAAGGTCATATTTTAAGGGAAAAAAATAGTGCTAAACCATTCCAAAACTTACAAGTAGGCGGCGAAACAATCGAATAGGCTTCCACGCATCTATAACGTGGCGTCTTTTCTGGCGATAGGGGCCGGTAAAGTGGTAAAACCGCGATGGAGGGATGAGGTCAAAGACTTCATATGAGCATTATTTGAGAGTTGAGATTGTGACATAATATAGTTTAGGCTAGCTAGGTTTAATTACAAGTCCACGTGTGTACACTCTTTTATTTGATAGATATTTTTATGGTCGACAAGGCGTTATCATCGGCGGAGGCTGATCAGTAATGAAGCCCTAGTTCAGACTAAGCTTTCATCGCTTAACATAAGGCGAGTTGGCGGTCAAATGCAAGCCTTTTCCTAAATAAATAAAATATCTACTCCAAAAGGAGGAAATATTCAAATTGAATGTATTTTTAAGTAGGTACCTTTGTTTGTGATGACTATGATTTTTATACGAATTCAAAAAGGTAAGGTCCAAATAGATCCGAATTTTGACCGAGCAAAGAGAGGTCTCATTCTAATGGTACAAGTTGACGTTTCCATGTATGTTTGTATTTTTGTTCGACGACAACTTGCGATCGTTGATTCGATCTTCATGAAATGTAAGGAATTAGTGAATTTCAATACTAATTTTAACATGAGCGAAATCAGTCGAGGCCTTGCGAAGATAAAGGGGTCGCAAGGTCTCAGTTTGGGGCGAACAACTGGACAATAATTTTATGGAAGTCCAACCATGAGTTAAAAAGAACAGCTTTACCTTGTAGATAAACATGTACATGACCATACGTCGATAAACAAATTAAACTATATTAATTACAAAGCGACGACATTGTGAGAGTCGCGGCCATCCAGTGGATGCAGATGGCAGGCTGTCATTCAGTGTGAAGGTCAAAGGGGGAGGCCTGTGTTCAGCAGTGGACATCATCTGGCTGATGATCATGAATTACAAAGCGCATTAGTCTTATACTTTGTGATAGTGCCGATGCTGGACCAGTAAATGTACCAAGAGAAAGCGTAGGCCTGATTCGTAGGACTTTCATTGGAGAAATTGCGATCTTTCAAAGTGACACAAGAATTTATCAATCTCACAGTCTCTTAAGTATTTAAAACGGAATGTATGTATTGATTGAATTGGAATATAAATAATTATTGACAAATCTAAGCGAAGGTCTCTAAGTCTACGGGGACGTTTATATCTATCTTTGTGAGTTTGCATGTTTGTATATTTGTTCTACGATAACTTGAGTGCCGATCATCATAAAATATTTTTATATTTTATGCATTTATTTTTTAATTAGAATATAAGCAAATGAAGATAAATCCTTTTTACCTAAATTTCAATTAAGCACGTTACGATGCAAATGGCATAGCTCATAGAAATTGGTAGCAGTTCACGCTTAGAGGAATTTTTAGTTAAATCTCTATCATCCATTCTGAATCGTGTTTCTATTCTTAAGAATTTCTTGAGCTATGATATTATATTTTATGTTCAATATTATGTTTTTTTTAATTGGTTTTCATTCTTGACATAACATGTAAATGTAGTGAACAAATTATCACGGTTTTTCACTACATTTATATGATTATTTACTTCCACAACCTTACCACGGTAAATATCCCGTAAATAATCATATAATTCTTGACAAAGTCTACGAAAGTGAGTATTTGTCTGAGCATTCGAAATGTCCCTAAAGCCATTAAGGTGTGCCTCCATAATTATATTCTTATCTACCAAAATTTTATACCAACGCTATTATTATAACAGACAAATGTTTATTTATTAGAATTACATAAAATAAACATGAACAAGATTCACATAAAAGAAAAAATCAAATTTTTGGTTAATAAGAATAGTGCGAATCCACTTAGTATAAATTTATAGCGCCTCGTCTAGAATAAATTTAAGTTTTAAAGATTAAGACAGGTATATTACACTATTAAGGCGTAACGATTTAATAAAACAAGGGTTTAGAAAACAATTTAATGGATATGTTATTTAAAAACAATTTAGCTCACGAAGTTTTGAAAAAACGCTTTTATTTGGGTAACCTATAGTTTTTGTTTCCTATTTTTTAATTTGAAATTGGGATATATTCTACCTGGTTAAAAATTATAAAAATCTAAAACTTATTTTGATTTCTCAATAGTTACCTGGCAGGTAACTATTCCATTTGAAAAACATTTACATTGAAAAAAAATCTACATGGTACATAAAGAACAATATTTACACACGCAACGGAAATACACCCAATAATCACATATCAGATCGGAAACGATCAAGATCATGCCGATCAATAAAAAAACATTAAATATTACCGCGTCCATAGTCCGTTCACTTTTCTACCTGCATGCCCGGAGGCCGCGCACAGAGGTCGCCTAGACGCCAAAAATAATAAAAAACACGTTTTCAAATGTCACAGAGTAATATGATTCGATTGAGTTCGTATGTTATTCGTGCTGTTCCGTACCACTTGACAACAAGGATTCTCGCACCACGCTCTGTGAAAAAAGTTTTAATATCTTTTTTCGATGTCTTTTTTTTTTTCTTTTTCTTCTGAGATTTTGACGTCGCGCGTCTTGTGCTTTTTCCAGTATCAAGTATTTTCAAGCATTATCACAGTCACAGATAAGCAAAGTAAGTCACAAATAGTACAAAGTGCAGCGGCAGGTGTCAGAGATTTTTATGAGCAAGGATGAAAATCAGAGGCAGGGCGTAGCCGCGGCCAGCATATATGTGAATCTGTAAATACTCAGTTTCTGCCAAATCATGTGTATTACTTTCTGAAACGTTGCGTTGATATTCACGTAATAATTTGCGTAAATACTTTGGAGTAACTTTCGCATTTAATTAAAACGATACGTAGCCACCAAACTTCGTAGAAAAAAAAACGTTACCAAATAGCTACTAACTAATCTGGTACGCAAGTTTCTACAAAATTTTAGAGAAGACAATAATACTCCAGAAATATCTTTAATGTCAAGAAGAGGGTTCTTTAAATTATAAACATATTAAATACCATGTAAAAAAATACGTACAACATTTTGAAACGTTTTCAATATATTTCGAAACTTGGAATATTAGTAGCTTATTTCCTTTACTACGACAAAATTTATGACAAGCTAATTTCATATAAATTTTAATTATAAAACAGGAAGTCATCGCCTGCAGCAATTCGATGATGACTTTTCGAATCGAATGCAAGTCGGTAGTCGACCATAATCGCTTTCTAATGTGATTGCGACCATTCTATCGTAATAATGAGTTTTAAATTGTTAATTAATGAATCTAGTTTAATGTTAGAAGAATACAGCTATTTGGTTTAGTATAAAATAATTGAATTATGCTACTTTTTAGGCGACTTAACTACAGTACCAATAGCAACGATGTTAAAAGGGAATTTGTGCATTTATATTTAGGACTTGAAATAAAAATGTATTTAATATTCAAACTAATAATTTTTTTGTCTGTTTTAAGAAAACTAAAATCACAATAATATTTTTAAGCTAATCTCTTCTGACCACCTCTTTAATTGATATTATCCACGGCTATATACACCATCCAATTTTTTTTAGCTCTGAATGCTGCAATTAATTATACCTAATAGCTACAAAAAGAACGAAAATATTTTCTTTTTACATTTCATTAATTAGCTTTGAAACTGATAGATTACGTTCAAAAATCAAGCAAAAGTTATCAATATTTACGGTTTTCATTTAGGTTTTTACAACTTTCAGAGCTAAAAAAAACTTGGACTGCGAATAAGGAACTAAAAATGAAATATGCCAAAAGGTAATCTGCATTACGAGAACAAACCATTAATTTATGAAAATGAAAAAAACCTGGAAATTTGCAAGTAAAATCACAGATCTGAACTATAGCATAATATAATCATATTTATAATTTTGCTAATATAACCACGTTCCAAAGTAGTTCACGACCTCTTCTCATGATGCCTACTAATAAGTTGCGTAACTCATTCAAATTATTCTATATGGTATCATCTTTAATTCCAAAAATATTTAAATGAGGCGTCAAATACTAAACTCGGACAAGGTTTTGGGAAAATATACCATAAGATTATAGGTATACAATTAGTTTTGAATTGACTTATAAAAAAATATTTATTCAGATATCAAACATCATTTAGGAATTTTAGGGGTCTGTCATAAAATCTACATAAAACGAGATCTCTAACTTGTTGCTACTTTAATTCCACACTTTTTTTTTGTATTGTGTATTAAAATTCTTTTAAAATTATTTAATTGGATATTTTAAGTACACACACACATAGGTTTACCAGCTGAGATAATCCTATATTTTCTATTTTGCATTGGGAGAATATTTTCTGAATTCTACGAGTAAATAGAAAATATGTCACCAATCCTAATCAGTTCTTTTTTTATATAGTTACAGTTAATAACTAGCTGTTGCCTGCGACTTAGTACGCGTAGATGTTTGTATAAACTTTCAACCCCATCTTGTTCCCCATCAGCCCTTTCGCAAAAATCTGTCATAGCGAGACCTCTACGTCCCATCAGGAATCTACCCGCCATTTTTCAGCTTCGTAGGTCAAATAGTTTCAAAATGTTGTGCAAATGAGTATGTGAACGAATAAGTGAAACCTTTTATATATTATTAAGATTATACGGAACCGTCATTACCAATGATACCAAATTACCAAAATACATAATTATGTAAGGCATGCCACAAAGGCTTCTAATTTTCAATCATCACCGTCCAAAAATCAGATCCGGTTCCACGATTTACGACATTTTAGAATAATGACCACAGATTCATGTTTTTAAAGTAAAAGATTGGTTTTATCGAAAGTTTTTGTCGAAAGTTGGCGCTGATTTTAATAACCTTTTGTGCAAGTTGGGTGTGTTACTTGAAATTCTTGTTTTGATGGCAAGTGTTTTTGGCTGTATAAGTTTTTTCGAATGTATAAAATTATAAGAGATAAATTGTTTGTCATAAAACCAATTTCGAAGTAAAGTATTATTGTTATCACGTATTGTTATTTATTTAAATAAGACACTGTTTTTTTTTTTTTTAGATTTTTGTCAGTTTGAAATGTTTAAGCTGTTTACTGACTGATTCACTCACTCATCACGAAAACTACTTGATCTACAATACTAAAATTTACCAGGTAGATTTCTTATGGAACGTTGAGGTCCACTAAGAAAGGATTATTTGAAAGGATCGAATCAAGATGTTGAAAGTTTATTTGAAAGTACGCGTATGAAGTCGTGGGCAACAGGTGTGCAGTGTTTAATAATTATCAGAGATATATAAC
The DNA here is from genome assembly GCA_949125355.1 of Agriopis leucophaearia. NCBI lineage: Eukaryota > Metazoa > Arthropoda > Insecta > Lepidoptera > Geometridae > Agriopis > Agriopis leucophaearia. Next base: position 16,195,322 of record OX421262.1, read on the forward strand.
TCTACCATATATATTATTTGAAAGTACGCGTATGAAGTCGTGGGCAAAAGGGGTGCAGTGTTTAATAATTATCAGAGATATATAACTCCACCATATGAAAAAATTAAATGAAATAGTTTATTGTCCAGATTTGCATCCATAGCTTATAAAAACTATAAGGCGAAAATTATACTACACATTAAAAATAAAATTAAGATTAATTAACACAATAATGACATGAAAATTATATAGGTACATTAAAATTAAAAATTGACAATCAAGATTAGTTATATATATACCATATCAGGTATAGGATAAACGATAACCACCAAAATGAATTATAAAATGTAGAAAAGTAGTACAAATACAGATAAACATTTTTACAAAAAAAAATAAGAAAAAAACATGTATAAAATAATTCGCAATAATAACATATCAATTAATTCATTAGTAATTATTTAAGATTGCATCCGTAGTTATTTGAATTACAATATGTATTACTCTAAAGAAGTTGTCAATAAGGTAGAAGGTTCTTTCAACAAGTCAGTTTTTTTAATTTACTAATTTAAATTCAGGTGTCAAATTCCAAACAAAATTTTAATGTCAAAATTTTAATTATTTTTATAGCTACGCACATAAATATTTGTTAATTCTTTCCATTCCTTTTACTTAACCTTAAAGATACGTCAAGATAAAAAGGCGAAATTTGTTGATGCATGACAATTCATTAGGGTAATTGACACTTCTCAGTGTCAAAGCGGCGTCACATAGAGTTGGACCAAATAATTTTTATGTTGAATCACAGATCTACTACCTTGTTGAATACACTGGCTTTTTACAGGCAGGTTTTGCAAAGTTTGTTTTCAACGCCCCGCATTGATAAGTGTATTTTTTTTACTTGTAAACCACAGGTAAACATCTGAGCAGATTTTCATGAATCATAGCTAGAACACTCTCGATCAAGTTATCTTTCAAACAAAAAAGAAACTAATTAAAAATCAGTTTAGCCGTTTTGAATCTATGATGCCACAAAGAGACACACAGACACTTAGACATACGGATACACACGTTAAACTTATAACAACCTTATTTTTGCGTCGAAGGTTAAAAAGTGACGTAAAGTGAGTTTGAAAGAGAGTAAGAAAGAGTTGTGTTTTCCATAGCTGCTTGTACTGGCCGCGTTGGGCCTAAGCCATTCAACCACTACGCCAAAGTAGCTGTCAGTTACTCACGTTTTCGAGTTAGTGAGAATGATTGGTAAGTAAAAGTGAGAAATTAGAACGAAAATAAGTGCCCGTCAGAAACACGACGGTCCATCAAACAGTCTAATTAAAATGGAGCTAGCTCGTCTGACAGACACACATTCTATACAAATCAGTAGTTGCAATATAAAAACAGTAAGAGCACACCCATGTCGTATATATCTCAAAAATAAGCTAAAGCTTGTGTTCAATAAAATTGTTTTCAAGTCTCATCATCATCATCCGCCAGAAGACGTCCACTGCTGAGCATAGGCCTCTCCCTTTAACTTCCACACTGAACGACATCCTGCTATCTTAGTATAAAATGGGCGAGTCAGGTTACTTGGATGATCATGTTATTATCAACCAGGTAACACTTCCGGTTATTTTAATTTAAAAGCCGAAATACTGAACCGATTTTGATACATGAAATTGCTATGGGACTAAGCTGAAAGTATATCCTTTTATTTAAAAAATAAATAAAAAACAAACTGGTTCATAAATGAAGGAGTTATGAAGTAACAAACATAAAAAAAACTAATTGAGATCTTTCCTTTTTTTGAGGTCGGCTAAAAAAACAAATATCTATCGATTTGTATTTTCGATGCATAATAAAGTATTATAATTGTAACTAAATAAATAAATAAATATTGTATTGTAATGTTTTTTTATTTTTTTTGTCTAAAAAATTAAAAAAACATTACACTTTCCATATCACTTTCCAGATATTGTAGTTATCTTCAGCATTTTTAAATGCCATAGGTGGGAAGCAAGCAGGCGGGCCGCATCATGGTAAGCGATTACCGTCACCTATGGATACCTGCAACTCCAGGGGCATCACAGATACGTTGCCGACCCTTAAATACTCTATTAACAGCATTTTTGAAGAACCCCATATTATAGCTACTCGGAAATGCCGCAATTACATCCGTACTACCCATTGTAGCCAGTTGTCAAAAAGTTCACTTACTGTTATATTGTAAATTACTTGCCATACATTAATTTGTTACGATAATATCATTTATGACCTCACGTCGGCCATCAAACGAGTTATCACCGGCCAAAGAATCTGACCTTATGTATTAAAAATCAAATTATTATGTTAATTTTAATTTAGAGCTTTAAATTAACACCAACGTTGTCATAAAATGTGTAAGCATCTATTTTAGTGAATTATCTGTGTAGTAAACATGAAAATTAGAACTTATTTAATAGTAATTATTATCTCAATCAAAATAGTAATTATTATTTCCATAATATTTCAAATCATAGAATTTTTTGTTGCCATCAATAAAAACGTAAGTATACAATACATAATTATTACTTTTGATCTTAATTTCACTTAAGAAAAAAAACTGACAGGTTTGATGAAACGTAGGAACTTAGTGATCCAAGCATTCGAAAAAAAAAACAGTTTTATTTTTTTTTGCGTTTTTCCTCCAGTTTTCATTGATATGACTTATAATAGGTTATATAATAAAACCTACTCGTTGTCACGTGTCTCAGCAAGCATCATAAGGCCCGTTCACACCGTGTGTCCTCGTTGCGTTTCGCAATGCAAGCGTGCGCGAGCGCAGGCGGTGGCGAAAGCAAACAGGTGCCGACATTGGTATGTTTTATTCATTATAAACTTAGCCATAACTACTTAGATTACCAAGTGACTTAGAGTTTTATAAATATTATTTACCATACATTTATTTAGTAGTTAGATATTAAATTGTTGTTTTTAATATTCACATATCCGTTTATTATCTTAATTTTTAAGTTTTTTACATCAAATATAATTATAAAACATAAATAATATAAAAAACCTAAATTGTTTTTATTATTATTATTTTTTAATATTAAGAAGATGGAATGTTATTTAAGTTACTGAAATAAAAACTATTAAAAATTATTTATATTATTTCAAAAAAAAGTGTATTTTATTGAGTATTTGGTAAAGGGCTACTCAAAATTCGAAATACATACAATACTCGAAATTCTCACCAGGAAAAAATATATAGTGAACTAGTTATTTTGTTTTAAATCAATACAATACAATATCACTTTATTATACACCGAAAAAAATACAAAGTAACTTATAATTAATTCAAAAAACCGGCAGAATAATAGGCGACCTTATCGCCTTAAGCGATTTCTACCAGGCAACCTTTGAAAGGACATAACTGAAACAGGAGTAAGGGTCAGCGGTGTAGATAATATATATGATACACATACAATACATACAAATAAATACTAAATATACAAATAATACTATGTATGTATGTGTGTGTGTATCAATCTGGTGTCTTTAAATTACGAGTGAATCGGTATGTTCTAGGCAAGCGTGCTCCATCATTGCTTTACATCAGGCGAGGAGGTATAGTCAAATTAAGACTATTATTGGAAAAAAGTTGGTGATCCATATTTGGACGCAGTAACATGCATCATGTTCACAGGAAGAATCGGGAATATCGGGAGCTCCATCCACGACCATATCATGGTTAGAAATCCCGTTAATAATATTATTTTGTCACAAGTAAATGGCGAGAAAATTAAAAAATAATATAAGTAAAAGAATTTTTTCTATTTTTTTTTTGTTCGTTACGTTAATATTGGTTTGGATAATACAAGTTTGTGAATATGGAAATACTACATACAAATGACGTACTCTATGTTGCTTAAAGACATCAAAAAATCTTAACAAATTGATTTTTTAATAATGATAAATAAAGTGATCAATAATAAATATTCAATGACCCTTAATAGGTATTTATTTTCTAAGCCTACCAATTCCTTAGATTTATGACACACGTGCGATAATAAATTACCGTCCAAGAATAGGGAGCAAAAAACGACCAAAACCCTAGCAACTCTATCAATCAAATAACATAACTGAACATAGTTATCGTGTGCTCAACCAATTTGAGATAATATGGAAAATCGACCGAAAGTGTCGGATACCAAACCCCAAGCTGTCTCACACAACTCACAGGCTTCGTGTTTTGAGCAATAAGGTTCAAATTAAATTAGCAACGGTGGTAACATCCTTCCGGAACCGTTTCTAGCAAATCGGAAAAAGATAATAGTTGAAGATATACGCACAAATGATTTGCTTCCTCCGGCCTCAGCGCTCGGAAACGTGGCTTGGCTACATTATTGTTGAGTTTTTGAGAACAGATTTATTAATTTAAATTTAAAATCACAGTAAACTTGCAGGATCGACCACAGCCAACCTGCAACTATAATCGAAGGGTGGTGCCTTAGATGAAACAAACCAAAAGATTTATGGTGAGATGGTGTGGCGTGTGCAAACGCATCTGGCTTAAGTCAGACTAGATGCCTTTAATCGAACCCACCCACCAGACGAATTCATCACTCTTTTTGTGCACGTTGGTTGTATGGTTGTTTACTGGTGTGGCTACAAGTTTCTAAGTGTGCGTAAAACAAGTAAAATAGTAAGTGAGCCGTACTAACAGTTTTGCGGTAGTGGTTAGTGGTATAGTAACAAAAATTTATAAAATAAGGAGATATTTGGACACGAACGATGTTTACTAAGGCATATCTCCCTTGATCTGTAAGCGGAGCAAAGTTAACCAGGCTGTGCTCTATTATGGCTAAGGTCAAGAAAATTGGCATGGTCTGAAGTGAATCGGGAAGCTCGAGACAAGACGGGGTGTAGAACCACTGAGGACCACCTCAGTACCCCCCGGGTGAACATAAGTTACCTAGTAAAATAAATCCTGTCAAGGCACTTTGAACTTAACTTATAAATTCTTATGAGTGCTTTTCTGTCTCTCCATCTCTCAGTTCATCTGCTTTTGTCACTTAGTCTATTACATATACGGATATAGGATACATTTTAAAGTGGAATTAACAAAAATTAAAGAGGAGATAAAACAATGATTGATTGTTTTATCCTCTCTTTAATTTTCGTTATTTGTTCCAGCTCTATACATGTTGCCACCTTGCATTTATGATGGCGTCACCTATGAACTTAGAGGAATTTATCTTTTTTATCGCGAGTAAGTCCGCGTTTGACCACAAACTCGCCTGTTGGTAAGCGACGATTTAGTCAAAGATGAAGCATGCTGACTTAGAAGATAGTTATTCACTCTGACCTTGAAAAGGCCCAGATTATATCTCTCAGGCAACAAGGAAAATGGCAGGTTGTTCCAATCCTTGGCTGTATGGATAAGAAACGTAGAATCAAAACTTTTGGAAATGTATCCAAGGAAAATCCATAATGGGCCGACTTCCTACGTGTCCTGTATTAGAAAGGTGACGGTAGGATAAGGTCATGTAGCACCGATGCTCATTATCTGAAATGAATCCTGTAGAAAATTGACAGATTCGCTACTCTACGGCGATGTTCCAGACTGAGAAGTTTCTTAGTCACTATCTCCACATTTATCAACATCTGTTGAGGCGCGTTTAGGCTGTAGTAGGGAATATACAAGCATTATTTCACGTTAAATACGATGCCGCCCTTCTACTTTGCGCCGTCGGGTAATAATACTCGTACTAATGAAGGCCAGCTTGGATTACTGAGCAATCGAAGTTACGGTACTAAAGTAATATATATATATATATATCATTTTGTAACAAAAACATGAGCATGTTAAAAACAGCGTAAAGAATGTGTTTTTGCTAGATTTTTTTATTAATGAAGAAACGGTTATTTCCAAACGTCTGCCCGCAAAAAGTTACTTATTATGTCTAATAAATAAATCGTCTAATCAAACAATATTTACTTTGCATATTGGCAATTAAAGAACACCGTAGTTTTCGTAAAAACCTTGTGCAAAGATCTTTAATACCAAAGATCTTTTCCAGGTTATCCAGTATAGAGCCCGCAAGCGCATCAAATTATATAAAATATTAAAGCGTCATATTTTTTGCAGCTATTATGACATCACGTGAGTAAATTTATGGCAGCTTATGACCTTCTTTAATTCGGTCTTTTCGCATAATCATTTTTTGGTCCGCCAAGAAATGGTATTGAGAAAAGGGCGAATACGTCATATAGAACCTACCTGCAAATCATCAGATTCATAAAAGTAGTTCTTGAAATTTTGAAATGAATCAGTCAGTGAGTGGTTTTATGCTTTTTATAGGTTTCTGTGGTGAAAATAACGGAGCATTGCTAGTAAAACGTAAACATATCCGAACAGGCATGTCTTTTGACACGACGCTATTCGTAGCATACCACTGACCACATCTATAGCCCCCCATTAAGCACAGAGTACCTCTAAACACACATGTCAAACAATACATACGTCCACACATGATCGAGCATTGCCCAACCTGCCAACTCTTTATTGTAAAGAATAACAACGTGTAGTTGTAGGGTGCCCATCAGATTGTACATCAAAGTGAGACAATAACACACGTTTGACAACGTTTATCTGCGGAACTTCACTAACAATCTATAGCAACAGCAAACTACTACAACACAAGTAGATATTTAATGTTGCCTCATCTTTTATTTATACAAAAAAGAAAAATTTTGATGAAATATATGAAATAAATATTGACGGCCTCAGTAGTAACACCTCTGTCTTATGGGGTCTATGGTTCAATTTACAGCCGCGCTGATATTTATATGATACATTTAAATACTTCCTATTGTTCTGACTATTAGTAGTCCGTGTCTTTGTTTGCATAATATCCCCAACACATGAAATCCTAGTGAAAAGCTATGCATGTGAGGTGTCATTTATTTATGTACTTCATATTTTTTTTACGATAGAGTATACAAATTTTTGTAAAGTTCCTGTTTACTTTTAGTAACTTTAAGTATTGCACTACAATTGCACAAGGTACTTAAAATGCATAATTATCAAGACATAATAGGCTTACTATAAATGTATATTCATTCCTATCAAATTATAACGCGTGGCCACCCCGCATAGCAGTAACATTTGTTAACCCGTAACAAAGTGGTTAAACGGACCATTTGCTTTCTTTTGTCCACCACAAACGTGTTAGCATGTTATTCTGAACTCTATGCAATAGCTGTATAATTTACTTTTTCATGTTAATTTTCGGACAGTAACGCGTGATGAAATGTTTTAGCGGGCGTGGCTCGTGGGACTGCCACTCATATAACACAATACTACAGCAGATAAAATAGAACACAGTACAGTAGGTAATCATTAGGGTGCTGAGAAAATAAATACCAATTACTACTTATTATAACCTAAGTCTGCGTGCTTCATCTTCGACCACATCGTCGCTTACCAACAGGCGAGTTGGAGGTCAAACGCGGACTTATTCGCGTTAAAAAAACCTATTATTTTAATACATACAGGGTTATAAAAAGCTTGAGATGAACTAAGCCAAAAGCAGGTCATTGGATTTGGATTAGTCTATAGCAGGATTTGGTCCTGAAATCATGAAAAAATATCAACTGCTTATTTCAACGAGTGTGAATGAATTTTTTTAGGGAACAACTGTTATTTTTTTCACGATTTTAGCTTTATTCCCATGGTAAAAGTTATTTATAATGATGAGTTTAGTAATTAGATTTCAGTTTGGTACACTTAAAGCTTATAACCCTGTATAATGTTGCGAACTGAATGTCCTAGATAAACCGCACAGAGGTTTTAAGGTCTAGAATCTGGCGCGCCGGTGTTCACTAGCACAATTGAAGTTTTTTTTAAGATATAAAATTACTGTCTACTTTTGAAAAATGTGCTTCGGTCATTTTGCTATTTCAAAATACTTAAATTTTAATATTTTTTACAATGACCGAAAAAAATGGAAAAACTGTTATGTGTATAAAAAATATTTTGAAATATTAACTTCGTAGCATATTTTTTCGAAAGAGGAAATCCTCTTGCACTAAATATTTGATTGTATGTTGTCCTGTCACCATTATAAGGTTTTTAATTATAAAAAACTGGTGAAATAAACTTATTCCGGACGCTGTGGTACGATTTTGTCTGCCCACCTAATTGTATGTTAAAATAAATAAATGTGTAAGGGCTTGTGCTACACGTTTGTCGTGGAAATATTAACATCGTATTAACTTCGTAGCACATTTTTTTAAATAGACAGTAATTTTCTATAAAAAAACATAATGTGCCAGTGATATTGTGCACCCAGATTTCTGGCCCTTTAGAACATAATAACTCACTAGCAGCGCCTCGCGGTTTCACCCGCTACCCTGCTGGGACCATAATTTTAATTCCATATTATATTAAGCTTTTGTATTAATATATAGGGTAAAAGCTACCTCCATACTAAATTTAATTCAAATACATTCAAGTATTATGAAGTTGAGAATGGATAAAAATACACACATACACGCAAACTTTCACATTTATAATATTAGTGTAATAAAGATACATAGTATAGAGCTAAATTGTATTTATTTTTCAATTTAACTTCCCACGTTTGTTAGTGTGTTTAGGCCAAATCTCGCAAGCTTAATTAAAACCAGTTCCTCCTCATCGATTTTGCAGAAATTTTGTATAAACCTTCAGTTCTGGTGACAATAATACCAACTGAAGTGAGAATTTGGCTACACCCATATTGTAACATTTTAAAAATGGCTGCAGCATCATTTAAATAAAATCTTGTTTGAAATAAAAGCTTGTTCAAATTTGTTGTCTTTGAATAGATCATTAAAATTGATGATTTAATTACAGAAACCGGCAGTGTCAAAACTGTGGCTTCGACTATGTTGAAAGAAGTAAAACTACCTTGGGTAAAGAGCTGCGTTATTCTTGACATATCTAATATGCATATATTTAAAGGAGTATATATTCTTTACATATGTATTTCCAAATTAATACAAATATGCTGGGTACGCTGCCAACTGATAGTGGGCTTGAGCTTTTGGATTGTCTTTAGACCTGTATGAAGTAACGAAACATTTATTATACGAAAAGCGAAAGTGACTGAAAGCAAAAAGTCTAAGCTCGGGCTGAGCGGCGTGCCCTAGAGAATCTTGTACGTCCAGTATTGAACAATGGACGAAATACCTAAAAAGTGATTAGTTAAACTTTACAGCGCTAGGTTACACAGAGAATAAATGACCCCATAATTTTTTATGCCAAAAATAGACATAATTTTAGTGGTTAACACATTACATATTCTTCCCACATCAAATTTTTTCGGCTAAATGTCAAAACTGCCTCGGTCATTTAAATATGACAATGCAAACTTGTAACTGAGTACACACACATGGCCTTCAAATACCTAGACAGTTTTTAAATGGGAAAAACTATTTACTCAGCCGGATTTTCCTCTTTTTGCATGTGTAAATTGTTGCCCAGAATACTTTATGGGCTCAGAACTTGTTTAAATTGCAATAAACAAAAAGATTTGAAAGATATCTTTAATCTTGTTTGAGGTAACTTTAAAACACTTCCTTGATTTTTATCATCTGCTATCAGGATGATGCATCTAATAAGTAACTGCAGAAACTTTAGAGCCTTGAGAACTAATAATAAGAGAACTAACCAGCTCAACACCATCAAGAACTCACCACCATACCTAAAATTCCTTTTTATACGCTTAACATAATTATGTTTTTTTTTTGTAATTTGTATTTTATTTGTTTTTATTTATACATGTATACTTATTTTTGGTATTGTGAGTAAATTCATAGTTTTATATTGAACAAGGCTTCTTGCTATTGGATCCACCAATGCCACTCAAAAGTCCAGGCTAGACCCAAGAGTGGAAATAGAGGATAATAGAATATGGAATAATATTTTTTAATGTAACGTTGCATTTTCATTTAAAACTTGCCTCAATAAATATATTTAACTAGCGATCCGCCCGGCTTCGCACGGTTGTAAGCTCGGCCTTCGGCCTCCCTACTATGACCAGCTCTAGGAGCATAAAATTTCACCCAAATCGGTCCAGCCGTTTTTAAATGTAAGAATCTTCTACAAAGTATTAGAAAACATTTAAAAAAAGATGGATGGAATCGGTAAAGCCGTACTCACGTTATATAATATACATATATATAGATGTACTTCAATATTTAGTTATCTCGTATAACAAGCATCAGTTAATATTGGAACACCACAATTTGTGGCTTCTATAAAACGCAATGAAATGACCGCAGCAAGCCGCTACACGCTCTCGTAGCGCACCGCTACGCATACAAAAGACATCAACGAGCGCCCTTCTACGTGGTAAACGTACATTTTTCAATCAATTTCTCATTACCAAAAACCACAAACAAATACTAAAAACACTCAATTGATATACCTACCTAAATTGTTTTGTTGATACTGGAAAAAACACATTAATATGGTATCGATTTGAACAGCTAATTGCATACCCGAGTTTAACCAACAAAAGAAAACCAATTTCGTAATAGTTGCAGGCGCATTAGTGAAACGAGACGACATTGTGTAACACCCAACAGACAATTACGCGACGTCTGATTAAAATAAGACGAAAAACACTCACCGGTTGCAAAAAACGAGGGAAACTTTCACCCTGGCCGGTGAGAATCAGCTGTTTGGATCACGTTGTTCAAACTGTTTAGTAAGCACAGATAAGGCACACACACACTGAGATCACTGTCGGAGCATAGACACGAGTTCGAAATTTGAATTTCGCGCGGTTGCGTGCGCGCAGTTGGCACAGCACGGGCGAGCGCGCGGGGCGTCAGGCGGCGAGAGACTGCGCAAACGACTCCCACCATAGCCGCCCGAAATTCTAATCACCTTGCTATCGAGACTGTGATTGAGGCCCAAGGTGTAAGTAACAGCGTGTATTTGAGGAAACATCTCTAGACAACGTAAATGTGACTATAGTAATGTATTTTGACAGATTTGATTTATAATATTTTCTGTGCTCTACTTTTTAACAGACTTCCAAAAAGGAGGATGTTATCAATTCGACTGTTTTTATTTATTTATTTGTATTTTGATTTTATCTGTCAATATATAAAACAAACAACAAATATTGGGTACTTGAGTTAACTTTTTCCATGGAATAACATTAAATCGAGATTATCTGTATTTTCCGATTTCTAAATAATTGGATATTTTATATAGAGTTACTTATATAAAATACAAAAAAGTAAGATGAATATGATTTTACAGATGAAGGATTATAAAAAAAACAGTGCAATGTTTTTTTAGTATGTATGTATTTTCTGAAATAAAAAATTACTTACAACAGTTTAGTATCTCTTAAAACGGAGACTAGCTCATGTAAATTACTTCAATTTTGTTTTAGTCAATAAAGACACTTGCCCTTTTTTTACATCTTGTTGAGTTTATAATTTGTACCACGCAACCAATAAGGTGAGACGGATCTTAATATAGCATGTCACTTTACAAGTTGTTAAGGTCACTCTGAATCGGAGCGACCTACTTGAGGTCACAGAAAGTATAGTAGCATTGCCTACATGTGACGTCAAGACACAAAAATCCTCACTGTCAATGTCAATGCGTCACAAAATTACCAATTTCGTGAAAAGATGCTATAACTATATTAAAGTTACCGGATATTTCAAGTTAGTCATTATGTGAAGACCAAATTTCAAGGTGATTCTGAAAATATGGAATATTTTAATCATATTTACTGCATCTGACATCGACAGCGTCGTCGTAGCGACACAACCTTGAAAGTATTGGCTATGAGAGATGCAGTCAGTGCAACATGAAACATAGTTCTACTAACAGCATCTAAGACCTTGACCGCCATTATATTTAGATGAGCAAAGGTTGACTTTCTTGCATCATGTCTCCAATGCTGGAGATCTATCACGGCACTTTAAATTTATGATATTCTACCATCGCATAGTTTACAATCCCGCGCTTCCAGTAAATAGTGTAAAATAAATAAATAACTGGCCAAGAGCGTGTCGAGACACGCATATGTTAGGGTTCCGTATCCAAAGCCATATAATTGTGGTCACATATATAGTAAAGAAATTTGGGAGATATAAAAAAAAGAACAAATCAATGTGGACGTCAAATATCAGAGATATACCATTCCGACATAGCAAATATTTTTAAAATTTTACCATAGAGAAAACTACATACTTGGAAAACACAAACAAACACAATTTTTTGTTCAGACAGATCATTTATGAAAAGGTCAGATTACTCAAAAAGTTGTGCACTTACCTTAATAAATGTAGAAGTTAGAAGGTTCTAAATATTTAGGACGACACACACAGACAAATGGACATAACGAAATCATAGATGTTCCTTATAAGATTAAAACAAAAACGGAACCCTAAAAATATGCTGTTATTTTTCATACGTAATTAGTCCCAAAACTTTAGTTTCATTGGCGCCCGGTGCGAATTAAGCCTGAAGCATTAATCTCACTTTTTTTTAACGTTTTGAACATAATGTACAGTCACGATTTATTTTAATTTTAGAACCATATTTGAAAATAATCAATAAAATTAACTAGTTTTATTTAAATGTTGCGATTTTTTACCTTAACTTTTACCTGCCTTCTAACACCTCGTAGTCAAATACTGATTTTCCAAGAAGTCTTTGTAGTAAAAAATTACTTGTGAATCTTACCAATATCGATCTTATCTTCAAATCAATATCGCGTCACAAAAAGTACGTACCTTTTCACAACCTTACAACGGTTTTTGTTTACTTAGACGTGATTATTGTTCTAACGCCTGTTATACATTAACATAGTGCTAATCACTACAAGCACTTTTTTATCTTTTTTTGTGTTATGTAATGTTGTGGAAAACGTACAATTTGAAGATTGTGGAAAATCACGCAAACGTGAACCGTGTCACCGAGATACAGTTTGCAGTCGCGCAACTTTTCGCAATTTCAACCAGTCAGTTCCAGAGACTTTTTTTTACTAAAGCTAAATACGTCTAGTTTTTTTTGTTTGTAAATATTTGTGTTATGCATCTTAGTTTTTGGGTAAATAAATTATTTAAAAAAAACATATTAAGAGTCTATGCTTTGTACGTTCGGCGTAACTTCTCTTTGATTTATAAATTAGTAGTAATGGTTTATTTTACGTAAATTTTATGAAATTTTAGCTATGACGTACCAGGCGGACATAGCATCGTAGGACATCGAAATATGCTACATATATATATATATATATATATATATATATGTTTATTCAAAAAAAAGAAGTAATGGAACTACTTGGACAAAAAATTTCAACTAGTACTGTCAATGAAACAACCAAAAGAACTAGTGGGGACTGATCCAACGCACAACATCACCTAAGGAAATGTCAACACTCCACGGTTTCCCGTAAATTCAAATATCCTGTCGCACTTCAGTGCCTCGACTGTTCTAAACTCTTAAATGTAGCGCAATTTGGAACCTTTCGAAACAAGAAAAGAGTTTACATTTCCACGGCCGCTTATATGCTGGGTCACCGTCTCAACTCTACCATCCACGTTGTACCTTAACACATCTAAACTAAGCATAATGTATTATTGTTGTACTTATTTAAACTGGTACTCTTAACTCGCTTAACAATTACCCTGTCATTATTGACACCTTATTTGAAACCGAACTCATTGTATGTCTGCAAAAAAGTCTAACTGCCGGGATGTTCGCTTACGCATCTTTTTCTTATGAACCTACTTGAGTCTATATCCTATCTGACTAGTCAATGTCAAAACCAGTTTTGGGAAGTCCCATTCTGCTAAAAATAAGAAATAAATAACAAGAATCCTGTTAATTATACTTGACTTGACCCCTGAACTTCCCATACACATTACAGGAAAAGTGCGGGGGAGCCAACATTACGGCGAGGGAACTCGTTGGTGAAACGCACTATAGCGTTTCATTCACAAGCTGGAGGTAAAGTCGAGTGTAATTAACAGGATTCTTGTTATTTATGCTGAGTACAGTCATAGAATAGCAGTCAAAGAGACTCTATTACGGAGTCCGCCTTGAGAAGTGTAATGGTAGGGCGCTTTAAGATCGACCTGGGTAAGTAACACACCTTTGCCCGTTATTCCACCTCAAGCAGTAGTGTACAAGCAAACATTACTGTCTTCCAAACGGAAGGGCAATGTTTCTAGTGCAATAACAAGGTATTAAGAGATTTAGCATCAAATATCTCAGGATAATGAGCGCAGTGCATTGCCGCAGAGTTTTGAACTGTTGAAGTTCTAAATTCTGGTTGGCACTGAACCGTTTATTTTAAATAGAATAAGTGCCAAACAAGCGACTGCTTCCCTGATGGTATGTGGCCACCGCGGCCTATAGACACCTACAATACCTGGGGATTGTCAGTGCGTTCCCTACCTTTAAGTACTCTATTCACTCCTCGTTTGAAGTAGTTCAAATCAGCGGTGTCAGATTAGATGAATAAACCGCCTTTTAGGCTAGTAGCCTTTTAAGAGATAATTCGCCTAATCTGGCACCACTGGTTCAAATTATACTTCGGAGGAAAAACCGAAGGTGGTAAGCATGTAGTAAGCTATTCCACAACTTACAGGTAGGTGGCATTAACATAAAACAATCGATTAAATCGAACAGTGCGTGACTTCCACGTATCTATAATGTGTCGATGGCGTTAACTGTTATGGGCAAGCGTGACGCCTACCATCAGGCGAGTGATATGCTTGGTTCGTAACTCATTTGCATAAAACATAGATAATAAAACAAGTACCTACAGCAGTGCAAGTACCTTTCTTATCAATCGATTAATTTGACAGTTGTAGCCATTGTGTCAATCATAGCGAGGTCGGAACACACGCTATTTTATCGCATTTGTCGATTTAAATTGTCAAATTTATCGATCAATAAGAACTATACTTGCACTGCAGTTTATACTTAAGCTCTGTTGGGTAGAGTGTGGCCGGGGAATTTGGCACCATTAAAAAGGAGTTTATTTTTATTTTTAGGGTTTAATTGGGTAGGAGTTAGCTCAAACCCTTTTGAATGGCATGGTCGCCTAAATGCACCCACGGTTAACGTCTTATTATGTTTAGAACTCAGTGCTGTTTTTGTTTTAATTTTCCGGCTGTCTTGCCTTGTGGCAAGATTCGTTGGCCACAGTCTACTGAATAGCATGGTTTTGAAATGGCAATCACGATACTTTCATATTAATTTTATGAATCAAAAGTCTGTTGATCTTTTTTTTATTACATTTTCGGCCTTTTATGATAACACAGCAAAACACATACAACAAACAAACAAAGGGTCGATGGTCACTTGATGTGACTCACCTATCCGAACAGCTCTCTCGGCCTTGGTCTTTCCACCACCATATTCTTTGGCGTGGTGAGATTGGTCTTGGGGTTGCTCCCCTTTCCCTCGGCTGTGTTGCACATCCCCCAGACACAGCTCCCTGGCTGCGTCTGAATCGGGCTCAGTCAAAGACGTGTTCTACACAGAGATTTTTGGAGAGTGACATAACATACTTTTTATCCCGGAAAATATACGGTTAGAGAAGGAATCATAAGCCGGATGAAACAGCACAGCTTGTTATTTATACGAGATCTTTGTATCAAAACAAACATCAAATCTTCCCAGCCTACCTACTATGCCTCATCAGTTGGCATTGGCCCACTTGTACCAATCGATATTCGGTTGCGACACGAGTGACGATCTGACGCGTACCTGCGCTAGCGCAGTCTCTAATTAATGTGTCATTTGACGCACCTAATTATACGTAACTGTGACCGTGACATTTTTTATTTGAGGGAGGGGTCGATCATGATTCGGATTTAAATTCATCTGCCCATATATCTGTAATTTATACTTTTGTTGTTTTAAGTCTATCGAGGTGTAAAGTATCTGATATTTGAAATTAAAACCTCATAAACTTATTACAGGATAGGATTTACTATTCTTTATTTGTATGCTAATTATCTATGAATCGTATTTAATAAAGCTTTGATCTATCATCCGATTAATATAACTTTAATTGATATCCTAGAATCATTAACCTTTCAAAATTTTGAGATATTCGGTGTTTTTGTTAATAGCTGAAATGAGTATTAAATATGTGCATACAAGGAAATGACGGAAATCACAATTTTTTATTGTCAACTGCGTGTCTTGACAATCTTATATGGCAGGGTTCTCTATGCATGAGATAAAAATGTTTTTTTATAGAAGGTATTATCATCACACAGCTAGTGCTATTGTGTCAATTTAGATACTTTAATTAAATGATCACTACACATTGCAGCATTTGTATCAATATTAATAATTTAATATTAATTTATAATAAGCCTTTTATGTATAAATACATTTACTTTAATAGATATTTTTGGCTCTTTTACTCGTCGTTTTGGGTTTAGTCTTCGAGCAATAAAGCTCATTGATTACGAAATGTTGGTTGGAAAGAAATGGTTCGGTTTTTACGTTTTTCGACGGAGAGTGTGCAATTGAACTTCAGGAACTTGTTCCCTCATCACCTTTTAATGACCGGACGTCCAGACAAACGGAAAAACGTCACTTTGTTCGAGCAAGCGTTTTGCCTCCTCCTTCTTAATTAGAACAACACAACAATGGAACGCTTTGCCTCTGTCTGTGTTTTCGCAGCATTACAAACTTGGAGTGTTCATAGGTTATTACTAGGCAAACGTGCTCCATCTTCGACAGTATCATCGCTTCCCATCAGGCGGGATCGTTGTCAAACGTTAGCCTAGTCAGAAAAAAACTAGCGGTATAAAGTTACACCTAGCCTGTGAACCATGAAGAATCCTAACAATAGACCGTGTCATAGGGACGGATAAAATAAACGGACAGCGTAAAAGTATATCTAAGGGTTCTGTATCACAACGGAACCTTAAAAACAGAATTGGCATTTAAATTTAATCACTATACCCAGATTTTAAAGCAGTCACATTTCGAATTGTTTATTTGCTAGATCAAGACTAAATTATTCAATTTGCAAAACTAGAAAATAACAGGTTTCGTTAATGAAATGACATTATTATAAAAATCTATTCAAGTTTTATTAAAAACTACTTTATTATCAATCAGTCTAATATTCATATTAAAGGGTTCTCGTCAAAGATGTCAAGTAAAATGAAATTAAAAAATAATGGTTCACATTATCATGTAAATGTAGGAAGATAATTGTGTTTCATATTCTTGCGGGTTGCCCTATATCTACTTTTAGCATCACGCTTATTACCATCGCCATCAGGCACCTCAAGCATTTAAAAAGTTTTCCATGTATAGGAATAAAAATTGCCATGAAGATTTAAGAATAATCGGACCGTGTCACAATTAATATCGCGACGGGTTGTTGGCTAGGTAAAGTTGATATTTCATTTCCTTGTTGTAACAAAGGGCTATAATTTTAAGTTATGCATGCAGTTATCTTTGCAGTTTTTATCTTACTTGAAAGTAGAAGCACCATAGCGAAAGTATTGGTTACCCCTTTTTATTAATCGTTTACCACGGGGTGAAGTTTCATTTTCATAATTACAAGGTTAAAATTGGTTTTCATACGACACTAGCTGTGCGTTGAGGTTATACCCGCTTGGACATTCCCTCGAGAATCAGGCGCGGATCCAGCCCTCAAAAAAGGTTGTGATCACAGCCACCCGAAAACCGGGCAAGTGCGAGCTTAGCGTATGAACCTTGCTCGTGCATGATCGACATAGTGCATTCCTACAAAGGAAATGTTTATAAAAAATTATATGACGGCCTGACCAAGATTTTGTACAGTGTATCGTAGTTTCACGCGGGTAAAGCAGCTGTGGCGCATCACAAGTCACGTATTAGGGTTGTGGGCATGCCCATCATGCCCACAACGGTGGATCCGCGCCTGTCGAGAATAGAGTTGCCAGATACCAGGATTGTCTCAGATGCGAGCTTATGTCCCAGGTCTTGGAATTGCCGAAAATCTCCCGGAAATTTAAAAATGAGGGGGGGGGGCTCCCACTTCCCGAACTCAGATCGCCCGCCGTAATTAGGGTTCCGTAGCCCGACAAGTAACCTTTATAAATTCGTTCTGTCCATCCGTCTGTCTGTCTGTCTGTCCGATATCGAATTTTTTAAAACCTAACTTCTGTAATTATTAAGATAAAAAAATTAAATTTAAATAATAATTACAGTAATATAATATAGATCTCAATTTTAAATTACTCGTGTGGGGTATCGTTGAAAAGGTCTTTTAAAATGAAAGTAAAGTTTGATACATCACTTTTTTATAAAGTCTATACTTTGCGAAATATGGCCCGCAAAGTGGCAAAAAGTTGCCCGCCCCCCTGCATTTCTAAACTAGACATAGAAACTTGAGTCTTACAATACAGATAGGTCATATTTAAAACCTTCATTCAAAATTATTTTGAACATTATCTGATGATGACTTTTTGAGTAACAGCGATAAAACTGTAATAAATTCAAAGCGTATCCAAACAAATAATGATTTTCAATCAGTTTTCTCTATGTTTGAACCATAAAAAGTATATGCTATGTCGGGATGGTACATCTCTGAAATTTGGCTAAGTCCACAGAGCTTCGTTCGTTCGAATTTTTCTACAACTATCAATTTCTGAACTATGACTACAATTATATGGCTTTAGTTACGGAACCCTACCATATGCGTGTCTCGACATGCTCTTGGCCAATTATTTATTTTTCCTTTCGTTTTTATCATATTCTCCTCCTTTTCTAATGGGTTTCATCTTCCATCCTAATGTGATTTATTTTGTTTCAAAAATTATCGACCCTGGTCTATTTGGCGTAGTCGGTTAGTAAAATATGAGCAGCGGGGGTATTATGGATCTTTGATCGGGATCAGCCAGTGTCAGAATTGACAGAATTTTGACACTTGAAAGGGGTTATGACGCAAAAAAAAAAAACAGCGTTGTCTATTTCCAATTTCATACTACGAAATTGGAAATAGACAACGTTTTTTTTTTGACATAATTTTGACAAGTCGCGATCCCGATCAAAGATCCATAATACGCCTGCAGATCGCAAAATAACAAAAATCACTCGACATTCGGCAAACGACGATATCAACTAGCCGAGTAGACTGCGAGGCGAAATGAATTTGTAGGCAACTAGGCATTCAGTGCGGGAGCACGGGCGGGCACGCACACACGCACAGTCTGTTCGACACGCACACATCGATAGCTCGCTCGTCAGGGCGCAGCGAGACAGCAATAGAGTTGCTAAATACCTATTCATCAAATTTCTTGGCCCTGGTATACCGGCTTAACAATATTATTTCTCACAAGGTATTATTGTGTAAATTTTTTGAAAAACACGCTTCCGTTTTTAATATTATACGTTTTTCTTCTGAAAAGAGGCAAATGCGCAGAGGTTATGTTAGAACTTAGAGACAAAAAAAAAACATTTCCAAATCGTGTCCCGTGATTAGCTCATAGTACAAGCGATGGTGGAAATGTTTAAATTTCCAAAGTTTTGCTACTCGAAAAATTTTAAACAGTGAATATTAATGTACATTTTAAGTGAATATCCAAGCTATGTTTCATAAAATAATAAACAAGCCTTGGCGACAAAATACAGAATATATTCTTTGGATTTCACTTTAAAAAAAACAACTCTATACGCCTGTGTGACTGAAGGTTTGATAGGAATTACAAATATAACTAATTTTAGAATATTATCAGTAAGTATTCATCATAGGTGCTTAACCTACTCTCAAAAAACGGTCAAGGCCAACTCATAAGTAACTTAACTACATTGATGTCATTTACACTTCACTCGTGAATCCGTTATTAGTCACCAAAACTACGCTAGTTTTTGCCCCTCACTTCTTAGCACACGTCACTTTAAAAAAAACTTAGTCTCTTTATAGGTAGAGACCGGCTACGTCATTCATGGGCAAGTCTATCTAATAGTCTCTATGGTGAAACCCAACGAGATGATGACGCAGCCTGTTTTTAAATATATTTTTTCTAACTTTTTTTTTTTTTTTTTTTTTTTTAAATAACTTCAATCATCATCATCATTTCAGCCATAGGAAGTCTACTGCTTGACATAGACCAATAATGACTTCATTTTTTTTTATGTTTATGAACTCTGACATTTATATACTGATTTGTTTTTTTTTAATTTAAAACTACTTATATATTTTCATATTGATTCCATAAAAAATACAGATCGGTTTTGTAGTTTGGCTCTGAAATCTAAATAACTGAAAAATTCGGTTACTCGGATGGCAATATTATGTATATATATATGTAATTCAAGTCACAATTTCATTAAAAAAATTAAAGTCTGTTTAAAATTAAATTAGTTTTTAGTTATTAATTTAAATTTCGTAAATTTTCTGTTTTATAAGTTATTCAAAAAAAAATATCTTTAATAATTGATAATTATAATGTATCTATATATTAATATAAAAATCGATGTATGTATGTCCCAAAACAGCCGGACCGATTTTGACGGCACTTTTACTGGCAGATGGCTGATGTTATAAGGGCTATTATCTAAGGTGCCCACGGGGCGCAGATAGTACGCTATATTTTAATTTAGGCTCGGTTTTTTGGAACGTAGCATTGTAATTTTTAAGGTTAAAACATTATTGTCCACCGGCGTCAAAAAAGGAGGTTGTAAAATTGACTGTTTTTTGTGTATATATATATATATATATATATATATATCTCCGGCGATTGAGAACCAATTTTCCTGATTATTTTTTAATTGAATAAGATATAGGTATTTCGGGGTTCGTCCCAAGTGAATTTTTAAAAAATATACCATCACCTCTAAGAACGGAAAACTAGTGGATGGAAATTGGGAGAGGGGGAGGACAAGGTAATCTCGTTTATGGAATTATCCGTGAAGTTAGTTTGTTTTATGCCTTATTTTTAAATGTGTTAAACTTTTTAAAATCGAAAGTTTTAAATTACGCCTTGAATTAAATATATTATAGATAAAGAGAGTGACATTATCTAGGCGCCCTACTAGATATATTACTAACTCTTAACAATCACGTTCAATGTTGCTAGCATGCTGGGTACACTGCTAACTGGTGGTGGGCTTGAGCATTTTTTAATCTTGATACTTTCAACGGCAAAAAATGTCAGGTTTACAAAAAATGCAGTAACATTCATAACTTAAATAAAGAAGTAACTAATAGCAAAATGTATAACAACTTAACTTGGATTTTCTACTAAATTCGCACTGCCGTAAGTTGATTGCAAAACAAACAACTTGAAAGGTGCCTTAAATGGTGGTTGGGATCGATGACCTCCTCTAGACGATTTTCCTTCTTTGCTCATGTGACATCATTCAGGCCTGTTTTGACGTTACATTAAATAATACCATATTATTTAAACCTTCGATACATTTAAGTTTCTGAGTATAATTTTGAATATCAATATTTTTTTATAATTATAGTCACCGTATACCGATATAATACTCATAGTCCACAGTAAGGTCAACTTAACTCAAAAAGTCCTCCGCGCACCGAACTATGACCGAAAGTCCCCAATACACCGAAAATCCCCAATACACTGAAATTCCCTCGCCGAATCGCCCGGGAAATCCGCTTAACCAGGAAATAACATCATAAATACAAATAAGAAAAAAATCTACCACTGCACTGCCTCTCTATTCATCATCAGCCTGTAGCTGTCCACTGCAGGAAATAGGCCTCTCCCAATGCGCGCCACTGAGCTGGGTCGGCAGTTCTTTGCATCCAGTTTTTATCCGCCGTTTTACGCAAATTCTATTGCATACTTATTATGCCGAAATATGGGGAAACCTGGGAATAATGTAAACTACACAGTACAAGTTGTAACGTAAAAATTTTTTTTTTACAAATATCTTATCTTAATATAATTATGTCTCATAATCTGTTTATTGCACAAACTTTACCGTTTGAATTTTAACCGTTCTTAACACATGTAATAGAGTTTCTAAACGGTAGGTAAACATTATTTACACTATTTTGTGGTTTTTTTTAACAAATGTTTCTTGGAATAGTGCTTTTATATTTAATAAAAAGTTCTTG
Organism: Agriopis leucophaearia; assembly: GCA_949125355.1. Taxonomy (NCBI): domain Eukaryota; kingdom Metazoa; phylum Arthropoda; class Insecta; order Lepidoptera; family Geometridae; genus Agriopis; species Agriopis leucophaearia. The sequence continues at coordinate 16,217,416 of OX421262.1, forward strand.
CACTGACTTGCAAACTACATTAACATGTTTTAAACTTTTTAAACACCATAACAACAACACAAAACGTTTAAAATTAAAGCTAAATACATTAAGCGCCAGCTTTGTGTGACCAGTTGATCAGCAGTAAAGTCGCAGTCGCTGTAGCAGTACAGTCATGAATTCTTTCGTTTAGGGAACAAGACGTGGTGAAATGTAGAATATAAAAAATGATTACGATGGATTTGTGGGATTTATCTGATGATGCCTATGAAATAATAACAGAAAAAAAATTATCTCTCTTTTCTGTGGAAATAATAATGTTTCTAAGCGGGCCCATTGCACTAAGACAACATATTCTGAGGTCAAGATTTTTTGACGATCTTTCAGGGACAAAATTCTAAGACGATTTCATTTATTGAGTGCATTCTTGCTTCTTTAAACTTTTTAGACATTTTTTCAGCACAAACGTGGTGTTTTTTTAAAACATACGAACGAATTACGAAAATGTACAGATTTCAATTTCAACAATGAACCTAATTTTTGTGTTCTTGACGTTAAAAGTCACTAAGCGCGTCAACCGAAACACATACATTGTTTAGGAAAGCGAGTCTTGCAAGGAATTCCTAAATGCATTTAAGCAGTTATTCTTTATTAAACTAAATACAATTAAAGACGGGACACTATGCAAGCGGCCCTAAAAGACTGCAGAACCTATCTAGCCTATTTCGTCTGATTATGTTGGTATATATACTATTTATAACCCACTCTTTTGATTTTTAATTTTATTTTCATACTACGAGTAAAATCTAATTAAAACCGTAATAAATCACGACGTGCAATTTTTGGAAGAAGATGAATCGAAATCTAATTCACAAGAGGCGGGACACGCACCGCGGATGAATTGGAATCATATTTCACGAATTCAATTCCGACTTTCTTCCTTCGATATTCATAAAAAAAAATGAATACGCCTTTGAACGCCAGTAATCTTTATAATTAATCCTGTCTTTCTCGTATTGATAGAATCGTTTCAGAAATTATCAAGCAATAAGTATTCGCTAAAGTAGCTATAGTGGAAAATAGTGATGGTGGCCGAGCGGTAGCAAGTGCGTTTTACAATCTGACGGCACCCAGCTCGATCCTCGGTCCTGCACTAATGACTAGTACTTTAATAATTATGTGCACTTTCGATGTCACTACTTAAGAACGGTGCAGAAAAACATCGTGCATGAGGAAACCGGTATGTCTAAGAACCTTAAAAGTTCAAAGACATATGACATTCACCTACATGCACTGGGTCAGCATGGTGGAATAGGGTCCATACTCTCTCTCTCTCTCTCTCTAAACTTTCATTGCACTGAGAGAAAGAAGGCTTGTATCCCAGCAGTAAGAACATGCCAGGCTGATGATGATGATGTATTTGCTTTGAAAAGTTGGGTAATATCATAGACAAAGAAAAAGTTTGTCTATGGTAATATTCAGATGTAAGTGAAAACGTACAATTTTTTACCCTTGGAGATAAAAGTAGAGATAGGCACTACCGACTCATAGACTATTGCGTTGACGCATTAGTGCCGAAAATAAAACGTAAATTGTTTTAAAAATCGAAACCACAATGTTCCTCAATTATTAGCGTTTCTGAAATGCAAACTTATCGTATTATTTTTAAACATACCATATTTTTTAACAACCTACTTTATACATGAAAATCGTTCAATATTTACAATAAATTGTCTTTGTGAACGGTTCCGTGATACATTACCTATACAGAGTACATTTAAAAACCTATTACTCTCCACGACAGTATACATGTCAGTAACGGTATGGACTTTACAAGTAACATGGTTTCAGTCACGCACACCAAAGAGAAATGATACACTACGCTAACGCAAACTCTATACCCTGGTAGACGCATGGTATTTGCTAAAACATTATTAAGTTACTCTACATTATACAGTTTAGTATAGGACTATAGGATGTATAGGATATAAGATGGAACTAGACAAAGGGTGACAGCAAAAGCCACAGAAAATTATGACCACTAATGAAAGTGTGACCTTGCGTTTGACCGCCACATCGCCAAATTTTAGTTTTTTTTTTTTATAAATGCACAATACTTTTTTTATAATCGCTGCCTATACCTATGGACACCTGGAACATTAACAGATGTTATCGATGTATTTCCAGGGGCATTGGTTTATCTAAATTTTGTGGAATTTCGATGATTATTTTGATGACTTTCTATTAGACATTTGAAATCGATTGCATTGCCAATTTGTTTTAATGCTTTACATAACATCAAAATTGACTTTAGCATGCTATTTTATTAAAGGCAATATCAATAGTTATTATGGATTATAGATAGATAGAAACTATTTAATGTGGACACCAAAATAATATAAATGTTACAAATAAATTTAAGAGTTATCGCCATAAGTGGTGGCTTTATAAGCAAGCAAGCAAGCGCAAGTAAACAAGCTCAAGCAAGTGGCAAGTTGTGGATTATATTATTCAATAAAGTAGTTCAATGACATCAAGAAGGCACCAGAACAAAGACCTATGCTAGAAAATGGACCGCGAATGATGTCAGAAGAGAGATTTACGCGCAGCTGTAGGTAATTCAGGTCTGATGATGAATCAATGAGCGATGATGGTCGAGACGTCGCATGTGTGTTTTACAATCTGACGGCACCCAGTTCGATCCTCCACCCTACACTAATGACTAGTACTTTAATTATTATGTGCACTTTCGATGTCATCGCTTAAAAACGGTGCAGGAAAACATCGTGCATGAGGAAACCAGTATGTCCAAAAATCTCAAAAGTTCAAAGACTTATGACATTCACCTACATGAAATGGACCAGCATGGTGGATTAGGGCCCATCCTTTCTCTCTCTCTCTCTCTCTCTCTCTGAGATAAGACCTCCCCAGCTGTGGGAACATGATAGGCTGATAATGAAGATGAATCATTATTTTCAACTCAACGATAAAATTACTAAATCAACCTTACTGTTCTAAGGTCGATTTGAAAAGGCTTGAAATGTATTCTCAATTTGTTTAATAATAAACCGTTTTTTTCGGTCGCAAATAAAAATCTCACTTCGATGCGGTTGCGATGAAGATAATATTTTTATTTATTTGTGAATTGGGCATTATGATTTAATGTGTGTGAAAAATTTGAGTTAGCAGACAGATTGGTAATAACTGCAATTAATTTTATTTATAATATTACTTACTGATATTATCGATTAGGAAAAAAATACGCTATCAACTTTACCATACCATAGTAATGTAGTATCAAAAAAGTTCACAGTTTTTTTTCATATGACTATATTGCAATCAGTATTTAGGTAGTTAATAGTTTTTGAGTATTAATTAAAATAAAAAAATATACAGATTGAACTGAGAAACTTTTTTTTGTTTGTCGGTTTTTTTTTATGGCCGGTTAGTTTGAGCCGTTTCAGTTACTTTTCATATAAACTTACTAATTCATTTTATCGAAAACTACTCGTTCGATTTTGATTACACTAGATGAGTATATTTAAACTGGCTATATACATTTCTTAACCTTTTTTTAATCCAAAAAAGGTATTATAACCGACTTTCAAAAAGGAAGAGGTTCTCAACTCGCCTGTTTTTTGTGTTTATTACCTCAGAATTTTTTGCCTGGGTGAACCGATTTTGATGATTCTCCTTTAATTTGAAAGCTAGTGCTTCCCGTGTGGTCCCATTTCAATTTGGTCCAGTTCTGTAATTTTTATGAAGTCGGTTTTTTTAATATTGATAATTATTTCGGTTTATAATCTCTGGAAAGTACATTTCTCAACTTAGCGAAATATCATGTAAATGACTAGATCCAAGTAGTATGTATGAAATATTTGACTAGATCTTACAAAAACCTGCCCTTCTTTTTTAAAGTGGGTTAAAAACACAAAACGCTAAGTTCCCTTAGCCAGCACAACTGTAAAATATCTTAACTACATCGTAGGAATGCTCGAATTCCGAAAATAATTTGCACCTGTCTCATTTCAATATAATTTCATTTCTGCGGGCTAACGGGGTCTTCCTGAAAGAAACGGCCCGAGGCTTCGGCGTCAATGTTGTCAGGCTAAAAATAAAGCAATTCAAAAAATATAAATCAGTACAGGGCAAATACATTACGGTTTGCCGATGCTTCCGCAAATCATCTGTCTTCTTCTGTGAACGAAATTTTAGGGTTGACCGAATGTTTTTCCAGAAACGGAATTTATTGGTTGATGACAAAGTGGGGCCTTTTATAAAGGGTTACGCAGAAAGAAAGGAAGTCATTGTACGTTATATGAACAACTCTTACTACGGGGCAGATCCAGAAACCTCGAAAAAATATCAGTTGTTCACATAAAAATATAGAAGTATATAGTATGTATACAATTAATATTTTTTCGCAATTTCAAGGTCGGCCCCATAGTAAAAAAAAAAACATAATGATGAGTATAATTACCTCCTTTTGGCTTAGTACATCCTTTCTGCATAGGGTTATGCAGAAAGGATGTACTTAAGTATATTAGGATAATCATAGGTACATAAGTTTTTTTAATATTATATATATTTAGATATACGTCTTATATCTTTTGGTCATAGAAAACTTCTGTAAGTTTTGTTTATTATTATATTATAGTAGAAAGGGACATACATAACCCAAAAATTTACATTTAAGGTCTTCAAAACTGTTTCTTTGACGAATGTCTAGTGTATTTCTGCTTTAACGTTGGGATTATTTATTTTTGTTTTACTCTACAGAAATCAATGTTGTTAATACAACAAAAACTGAAACAAAAATGTATTATAATTATCTGTGAGCATATTATTCAGATATAACTAATTTTTTATTCAGGTTAGTTATAACAAAATGAACTTCCGCAAAAAAACGCGTGATTCAATCTACTAATTGAGTTTCTTCTGAATGTTTTGTTCAACCCTGATCCAATTGGCTTCAGTGTACAAATGCAAGCACAAATTGCGTACAAGTTCGTAGAATCCCAAGTTACCTGAAACGCAAATCCACTCTGTGATTAATTTTATTATTATTTAACCATTAATAAATATTTATTAGTGACTTATCGAGATTTATCGGTGTATAAAAGTGCATTAGAAGTGTTTTTCGGTGCATAATGAAGACATTAATATTGGTGAAAGAATTTAATTCTTCATTGATATGCAAAGATTTCGCGTATATTTATATGGGAATGTTTCTGTAAGATTAATTGCAGTAACTTTGGTTTGAAATATTACTTGATAGCGATATCTTTATTATTGTTACTACTGTTTGTTTTTGAGTTTAAATTGGGAAAGAGAATGACGATCTTAAAATAATCCACGAGATAGTTGCATTTTACCGACTTCTGGTTGACTTTTACGGTACTCAATTGGTTCCGTATTTTTAAATCCCTACGCAAAGGAGGGGTATTATAAGTATAACGTGTGTATCTGTATATATGTGTGTTTGTCTGTGGTATCGTAGCTCCCAAACGGCTGACCAGATTTGCTATTATATTTTAGCTTTTGTTTGTTTGAAAGATCGAGAATATTCTTAGCAATGATTCAAGAAAAAAATTGTTCTGTCGTTTGAAGACCATCAGTTTTTTTATCAAGGTTTTTTTTTAAATTATTAATTTATATTGTTTAATTATTTTTATGTTTTGTATATACATCATCGAGATACAGTACCTATAAAGTCACAATCGTGCAAAAAAAAAAACGAACCAAAACTCGGCGCACGCTACGCATTGCGCAGACTTTTTGGTTAGTTGTAAGAAAACCGCGATCCGATTCCAGTGCAACGATGCCGTAGTGGCAAGTGACGTTGAATACTATACAAGTGAGATCTTGACGTCGAGACTTGAGACGTCTAAAATGAAATTTGGCATTGTGAGCTATATAATTGATGTCTAGATATGTGCAACGATGCTCGGACGTTTTTTGACTTAGAGATTTTGACTCTATAAGTATTGTATTTCGATGGTATACATATACATTACATTGCACACCGATGATTATGCCATTCGTAAACCTATTTATGTATAAGTTTTTTTTTTATTATGTAGAAGAAGCTCTCGAGGTGGTCTCACAAAACTTTCATTATTTTGGCTTAGTACTTTTTAAACTAGCTCTAATAATACGAATTATTTTAGCACATATTTACTAATTTTGAATGGATGCCCGCGACTCTCACGATGTCGTCGGTCTATCTAGTCGGTTTTTCATAGTGATAATGCAGATGGCAGGTTGTCGTTCAGTGTGAAGGTAAAGGGGGAGGCTTATGTTCAGCAGTGGACGTCTTATGGCTGATGATGAGGATAGTGATAATTATTTTTTCTACGCCTCACTGATGTTTCTCTAATTATTGTTACATATAGTTTAATTTACGAAGGCGCACCACTCTTTCTCTTTATCGCTTATGGTGCATATGTGCGTGATTAGAACACGCACACTTATTTGTATTAGTGTACGTGTATATTTATAGTGTGAACCTCTATTCATGATACAAATAATAACAAAAAATACCATAAAACGAGCAGGGCAAAGGAACTCTTTCATTTGCTTAACGGTTCATTGTTTCACAGTTTAATGTAACAGATAACTTTTTGGTGGCACTACGTAGGCGAATTTTGTGGCAGTGCCTCCCAACGCTACACTACACTTAAATGACTTTTATGTTGAGAGACGTAGAGTTGAATTTTGAGATGTTATTGCAGTTGTAACTTGGTATAGGGTTTGTTTTGGTTATTTTATAAGGAAGCGTAGTGTTCGGTTACGTGTGCGGTGAGTTGTGTCTTCGCGATATTATTTCGGTGATAACCGTTAGCGACATTGTTGGCATACGGTACAGTCGGCGCCTGCGCTCAGGCCTTTTAACGTGATCGAAGGACGCATACCTTCACATTGCATTAAGAAGTAAATGTACGTAATGCTAAAAATAATAAAACGGTAAATTAATATATTTTTCATGGTTACCGACTCTGCAGGTATAGGTTATAAAGGGTTACGCGGAAAAGATGTATTAAAGCGAAAGGGGTCCATAGAACCCATTTTTTTTTATATGGGACCAACCCTGAAATAGAGGAAAAATATCAGCTGTTCCATAGAAAATTGATATTCACACTCGACAAAATGTATGTAACACCTGATATTTTTTTCGCGATTTCAAAGTTGGTCCCATAGTAAAGTTATTCATAAATATTGGTAGTATGGACAACTTTCTGCGTTACTTTTTATAGGTAGTTAGTTAGTTAATTTATTTCTAGTTCCTTCCTTTCGATGGTTTTACAGTGTGGTCAGGCGTCAGGAGCAGTACAATTTTCCGGGTATTAAATTGCTGTCCTACCTTATTTCACTATCTGGCCTTCCAACTATCTCTAAGCGAAAAAAAACACATTGATCCGTTGCTCTGTTTCTGCGTAAAATAGAAACAAACACATGAAGTAAAACACACCTTCACATACATAATATCAGTATGATTGCTTTTGGTCGTTTTCCCCAATTAGCGAATAATAAATATATATATGGGAATAAAAATTATACCATGAATGTACGTATGTCTAATTTTTTTATTTTGCTGGTTGTTGAAAATGGAAAGTGGGTACTTAGTGGCAGATTTCTTACGCATTTGTGATATTTATGTATTAACTAACTGATATCCGCTACTTCGTACGCGTAGAGCTTGGCCTTCGGCCTCGCTACTATGACCCGCTCCAGGCACAAAACTTTGATCCAAATCGGTCCAGCCGTTTACTCACCGTTTGAACCTTTCCTGAACTTCCAAAAATATTTCAAGATCAAAATTAGCTAAATCGGTCCAGCCATTCTCGAGTTTTAGCGAGACAAACAACATCAATTGATTTTTATATACCTATATATATAGATAAGACTAAAGTGAAGTATAATGAGTTGTGATTAAGCTAAATGCCACATATCCTATAAACTGAGGCCTTATTGTCAATTTTGATCATAACGGATTTCGACAACTTTAAGTATAGCAATTTTGTATTTTTTTTTTGCTGAAACGGTGTTTCGAATTATCTGAATTGATTCCGGTTTCCGGTTTGACAAGGTTTGACAGAAATAGCCCCCAAATAACAAAAAAGCCACTTTGATGTATGGAATCCAACACAAAAAAATCATAAGTACTTGATCTTTCGGCACCTGTACTACCTCAAGCCCACCTAAGTTACAATACATAGTAAGCTATAAACATTAGCTATTGCTAGTCGAACATGGACCAGTGGCCTTAGTACGAGAATTTGCGAAAAAGTTATCGTTACGTAAACGATAGCATATGTATGAAAAAAGCAGTTTCCTTTATAGAGGCGCGGTTCAATTTTTCATACATTTTGCTATCGTTTACGTTACGATAACTTTTTCGCAAGTGCTCGTGTTTAAGGCCACCAATTAGTGCATAGGAAGGAGGTAGAACTAGAGCTAGAGCTATAATATGATAAAAAAGGTTATACTCGTATATGCTGATGATGATGATCATCACCAGCCAGAAGACGTCCACTGCTGCACATAGGCCTCCCCCTTTAACCTCCACACTGAACGAGAAACTGCAATCTGCATTCACTGGATGCCCGCGGCTCTCATAATGTCATCGGTCCATCTAGTGGGAGACCTACATACGCTGCGTCTTCCAGTTAGTGGTCTCCACTCAAGAACCTTTCTTTCCCAATGGTCATCAGTTCTTCGAGCGATGTGGCCTGCCTATTTCCACTGCTATGCTGATTATGATGATACCCATCAAATTCCACGTCCAACTCTCGAAAAAAAAAACAATATTTATACCAATGCGCAAAATATAGGTCATGCGATTAAAAACAAACGACAAACCTGGTCACCGATAAACTCACAAGGAGGTAGGTTATATTTCCGAACTTTTTGCATGCACCGGATCTCAACCGACTGATCATTACCGATTGTCCATCGCATAACTCGAAGTCCCGTTCCCCCGCACTCGGTCAAGCAGTAATTGTGCCATACCACCCGTGGGGACGTACGATGCGTGGACTGCCTCGTAAATCCGCGTTCCCGGTACGTAACATTATACGATTGACGAAGCAGTAAGCAGTGTACGTAGGGTGTAGAGTGAGATAGCGTCTTCCTTGCTCAAGTACAGAAAAAAGTAACTTATGATTTTAACATATCAGGTATCTAAAGAGGTGTGTCACGCTGTTTTGTTTTAAAATCTAACTAAAAACTTTTTAGTTCATTAGTCTGGTCTAGAACCGGCGGATGCAACTACTAAATAAATGATTATAAGTTATATTTTGTAGACACTTAAATAAATTGGTATTAGTGATCAAGGGCCTTACGCCCGACTGTAAACGCGGGCCCGAATAGATGCAGTTTAGAAATCACGCGTTTAAACCGTATATCGGCGCGTTAAGGTTCGCGTTCGCGTGATTTTGAAAACTGCACCTATTCAGGCCCGCGTTTAGAATTGGGCCTAAAGCCCCAGGAGTAACTAACAATGTCTTTGTTCATTGGCATATTTGATTACAATTTTACTCAAAAACCAAAACTTTTTTACGTATTTAGAGACGAGGACAGTTGACATTTTTAGACATATTTAATGTCCTCTCCACTGCTTTAGTCCTTTTCCTAAGGTCTACACAGAGTCACCATATCATCAGTGCCGTAACTAGCTTTTTATGAGCCCTGTGTGAGCTTCTATAATTGCGCCCTTGAAAATAAAACTTGGTCCTGGTGTGGTCATTTCGGCGCTTTCCAAAGTCTGCGCTCTGTGCCTGGGCACCGCTGGCACAGCCCTATTTTTACGGTACTGGATATCATATCCATTACCCTACATTCTGGTTCTGTATATTTAGTGTGAAATAGCCTTCGATATCCGTACAACATGTAAACCAGCTCACTCTTAACTGAAACCTGATTTACAAATTCACCAATAAATCAACTTTGCACCGATGATGCAACAGCATTACGGTACCAAATATTTATTACTGGCTTAATTTTACAATATTAAATACGCCATCTTTTAATTCAGCCCGCTTCGGCTCACTGTCAGTGCTTGATAAATTTGACAGATGTACTTTAAAAAATGGAAGCTTTTGTGTCTCGCTCGAATTTTGAAATCATAATTGAACTGACAAATGGGTTCGGTGAAATGGTTATCACCTTATTGAGTTCTTTTTCAAATATAATCATTATTTATTTGCCAAATGAGGAAGAATAGCTGGTACAGTTATTTGATGTTATGAATAATTTATTTTGCTGCATAAGTAATGCTATGTTGAATTTTTTGTTTTATTTTTTCCCATTGATGTAATATTTATACGGTACAATGTCATTTCTTGCTTATCACACCAATTACACTAATATTATAAATCCAAAAGTAACTCTGTCTGTTTGCTACATAATCACGGCTAAACGGCTTAACCGATCTCGATAAAATTTTGCGAGGTAATAGTATCTATCATGAGGGCGGATATGGGTTATTTTTTTTCTAAAGAAATCGCGGACAATGTCGTGGGTACAGCTAGTATCATACGAGTATATGTGAAAGTTTGGATGGATGGATGGATGGATGTTTGTTACTCAATCACGCAGAAACGGCTGGGTGGATTTCGATGAAATTTTGAATAAACATTGTTAATATCCTGGATTAACACATAGGCACCTTTTCATCATCATCATCATCACCGATTTTCATCACCACGCGGGTGAAACCGTGGGGCGCAGCTAGTAAGATTCTACGACGTGGTTATTTTTATTTATTAATTTTATTCTAAAATAAAAACTTGTCTGGAGCGAAATAATTAATAAAGCTGTTTTATTTAGATCAATTACCCGTTTTTACGTCATTTCCCTAACATTTCTGCTACGTAAAGTAGTTTCTAGCACTATATGAAAATCTCTAACTCGTGCATTTTGTACGTTCGCTTTCAGCCTCCCACTGGGCGTCAAAGAGAGCATGCATCACTTCCTACACGACAGTACCAACACGTGGCATATACGCCATAAGCTCTCTTTTCGAAGGACACAGCCGTTAATTCTATGAAAACATCAGATGCTAACCATGCCTCGCCATTTCATATGAACCTTACGTTAAAAAGCCCGCACATGAAGTTATCTTCACATCTTTGGACACGTGCACTTTTAAAGTTGAGTATCTTAAATACTCAAATTTAAAATGCTGCACGGGTCACAAAAAAACACATAAACTATCTAATTATTAGGGTTCCGTACCCCAAAGGATGTAGGTAAACGGGTAAAAACTGTAAAAACTACTCTAAGCCTACGCTTCTGTCAGTCCGTCCGTCTGACTGTCCATTCTACATTTTAACGGCTTTATCTTTCGAATTGTAATATACAGTTTACTTTTCACAGAACATGTAATGTTAGGGCGAAATAACTAAAAAATTATAATAAAGTCAAAAAGTTATAATTAAACTAAAGTTACAACAAAAGTTTTTTTTAAACGTACTTTTGTATTTGCTTTAGTGTAAAAACTGTAATACGTAGAAGCGTAAAATTTATCATGGTTATTGTACAAACTTAAAAGTAAAACAACAAATAATAAATACTAAGTGCGAGTCGCAAATTTCTGTTCACCAAAGTTAAGCAACGTCGGGTGCGGTCAGTACTATAATTGGATGGGTGACCGCCTGGGCGCGAAGTAGTCTTTTTGCACTACTTTTTTGTACTTTAGTAGTTAACAATAATTTATGTGATAGTGTAGATCTCTCAGTGCGCGAGCCCGCCGACTTATTAATATTAGTGTGATACGAGCATTATACCGTAGTTAGGTCAATCTTAATGTACGGATTCGAAGCGTCGCTGATCTCAAGATACAGATAGTAAACTCTTCGTGATTGAAAGAAAAATACCTCATAAAATACTGTAGTTAGTGCGCAGGAATGGCGGTAGCTAATGGATTAGAAAAAACAGGGAAGTAAAAAGATATATTTGAGGAGATGAAGCACACAGGCTGTGATTGGTCGATCATGACGCACGGCTGAGCGTATTTGGGACGGTCAACAGGAGGTCGTCCGATAGAGTATCCCATGCACAGCACAGTGCCATGAGAAGTTGTGTTTTTTGATGTTAGATCCAATTTAAATTCATCGAGCCACCCCAGTAAGTATAAACATTAGACCCTGGCCCCACATCGAGATTTCTGAGTTTTGCGTTCAGAGTTCTGTATTCATTGCAATAGATGTGATGCCTTAGCACTGCAGAAAAGTGGTAATAGGAATAGTAGTCAGACTGTGACGATCTCTGGTCATATTCACGGGAACTCTGAACTCTAGACGCTTTATGGCCATGCAGCGCTCTATATTTTTTTCTAATACTGCTACAAGATCTGTGATGTAATCGCTTGTACCAACTTGCAAGTCTTAAAATATCTTAAAATTGATCACGACCTTGGAGCCAGGAATATAATACAGAAGAATTCAATTTGGGTATGTCCCTGTCCTATGGCAAGAAAGACTTTTGCGTGCTCAGATTTAGAGCTCATATCACCCATCCAACTAAGGCCAGGCTGATGGCGCTGATTGGATAAAAACTCTGTAAGTCGGGTTGTTTTCACCGGTCTGAATCTTGAATATACAAAAATAATGGTCCCCATACACACATGCCATAAATACGCGATACGTCATCGCGGCCGATCGCGATACGCTTTATAACGCAATAAATATGAGCGATACGTTGTGGCGACACCTACTTACTTACTGCGGCAGAGATGTAGGGTTTCCAGTGTGGATTGATATCTTGTGTAATGTCGTGTCACTTCTATTGAGTTACAGGGCTGCAAATGAGAATAAATGATAAAAATTATGTACGGACGCTGATACATAATAGAAACATCACGTATCTGACTAAGTGCATTCCACACGTAGATCGAAAAACTTAAATAATCTCATAATGGTATATTCAAACCTACACACATTTAAAGAGCATGTTAACACATAACTTTCAAACGCACACCTGTACCACCGATCCCGTACTTGCGCACGCGCACGCGGGCAGCTCAATGAGGACCGTGGTATACAATAGCGCGCACGCGCCGCATTGCGTTGTCACTCGCTCTCTTTTGCATAAACCATTCATTGGGGCTGATGGACAATGGATATTTGTTTGGTGGTCCGGTGATTTAGTGGTTACTGATTGGTCCCTACTCCTTGATAGCTATTTGCACATAGTAATAAAATTAACGGGGTGGCATGTATTATCAGCTTAAGTTTAAACGTAAATTTACTACTACTATTTAATTGTAAAGTACACCTTTTCCGGTGTACTTCTGTCAAATTATGACATGTTTTTTTCTTAACAGTTCATAGGCTATAGGCATTTCAACATAACTCATCTTGAAGTTATTTGGTCGATAGTTAGTAGGCCTAGCCTGGAGTGGGAACTATTTTTTAAGGGAAGTTGCCACAGCATTGTTATACTTGGCGATATATGACTTGACTATTATTGACTACTATATGCTATTATTACTAGTATTTTATAATGTGTGATCTAGGTACAATGTAATTATAATATTTGCCCGATAATTCCGACATTTATTTATTAATTATTTATTCTTATACCATAGATACGTAGAATTGTTTATCATATAATACTTGATGTTAAGCTTCCCTTAAGCTTAACATCAAGTATTTGCATATTATCGAAGGCGGTAATAAAAAGTCAGGCTAGAAAATAAGCTATTTATTATCCCAGAAAAAAAGCCTATGGTGTTGCGGAAAAAACCAATGGCTGTCCAGTGGTTTCCAGAATAATATGAAAACGTTAAAAACATTTATTCAATGCAAACAAAAGATACTTAAAGCCAAGTTAAAGCCAAACTGCGATGCGTCGAAATACATTCAATGCCAGCCACTAAACAATTTTTATCTTGCCAAATAAATTGAAGAGCTTGCCACACTGACGACAGAAAAAATGTAGAATAAAATACGAATAAACCAAATACTTGTCTTGGAATACATTGATATGGTGAAATTGGGCCGTAGAAAAAGTACGGTACGGTAGAGCTTTGGTATTGAACAAGATTTTTTGGAGCAAGTTGGAGGAACCTTCTGTCCACACATATTTTATTAGCGACTTAATTATAATTTAAATTTTTAAATTATATTTAAATTAAATTTAAATTCGATTAACGAGTAAGTAATTGCCTCAGAGTAAACAACTGATTGTCAGACTTTTTTTAATGATGAAATGGGCTAGCTATTTGACCACAACTCATCTGATGGTAAGCGATGATTAAGACGTATTCGAAATGTTAACTTTTTACTTTTACTATAAAATTATTATTGAAAATGATATAAAGAACCAAATAAGTTCAATGTCACAAATTTTACCATTGGAAATTTCGGAACAAGTTCTTTTTTAGGAAACTCGAATAGTACTCGAATACTCGAAAGTCTCAAATTAGTAAATTTGAGACAACTAAAGTTCTTACAATGAAATAAAAGTAGGCAAATTCTGTTCGGTCTATTATAACGTCAATTTGAGACCCCCTAGGCCTTCCAGTATGCATTACATGATGTGTTCATCGGCCAGCAATCTGTCTGCCTAACCGCAGTATAAATAAAGCAGATTTATTCACGTGCATTCTATTTAATTTATTACTATTTGGGACAATGTCGCGACACAGACTATTGTGCAGTCCGACAAACGCCCTGAAATAGAGATATTACAGAAAACGGAACGGACGAGATGCGGTGGGACTCCATGGAATAAGAATGTTTGCATGATACTATTCATTTTTTCAATATGCTCTCTTTATCTTTTTAACTTACAGATAGACCTTCTATCTATCTATATTATATTAGACACATTTTATGTAACATTGTCACCTGATTTTTTTTATCTAAATAAGACATATGATCGTTCTTTTGATAAGACAAACACTGCTCTCAAAGTTAAAAATATAGAAGTTGCGCGAAAATTAATTAATCCTAAAATGTCATATACTCATGGTTAATGGCTCTGTTTTCAAATTACTTTGAAATATGGGTTTTGAAACCTTTATTGAAAACTGGCACTCATTAAAGTTTTTTCGGTAATTTGAACAACTATCCGAACATAAAAAAAAACCTCAGAACTTTGTTTCTAGAGCCGTCAGAAAACTTTCCATTGTATAAGGTCGGGGAAAAAGTTTCTTCGTATTTTTTAAACAAATTCAAGACATATTTTTTTCAAGTTTAATTACATTTAATTATAATATATATGTGCCATTTTGTTCGATAACTTGTTGCCATCTTGTAGGTAGTGACATGATCCCGTTGCTATAGAATTTTTGGGACTTCTGATCAAAAAAATGCAACAAGTAGTTTTGACAGTCCTCTCTTGATGTTAATCTAACACTACCCAAAGAATTCTGAAGAGATCGAAACAGGTGGAAATCTGAGGGTGCAAGGTCTGGGCTATATGGTGAATGCATTAACACTTCCCAACCAAGCTCTCTAAATTTTTGCTGAGTGGCCAAAGATGTGTGCGGTCTGGCGTTATCATGATGAAAGACCACACTCTTTCTGTTGATCAATTCCGGCCGTTTTTTCTCAATTTCTTGTTTGAGTCTCATCTGCTGTTGGCAGTAGAGATCCGAATCGATGGTTTTGCCCGGCGGTAAAAGCTCATAATGAACGATGCCCTGCCAATCCCACCATACACACAACATCGCCTTATTACGTGTTAATCCGGGTTTCGCTACAGTCTGTGGTGCTTCACTGCCCTTTTACCATGATCTTTTGCGCACATTCTTGTCGTAGGTGATCCATTTTTCATCACCAGTGATCAATCTTTTCAAAAACGGTTCGGTTTCGTTACGTTTCAATAGAGAATCGCAAATGAGTACACGATTCATTTGGTTTCTTTCAGTGAGCTCGTGTGGCACCCAAATATCGAGTTTTTTGTATACCCAGTTTTTTTCAAATGGGTCAAAACTGTTTTGTGGTCAATCCCCAGTTCTTCAGCTACGTCGTAACTACTAATATGCCGATCTTGGTCCACTTTTTCAGAAATGGCATCGACTTTATCCGTAACAGGGCGACCAGAGCGAGCTGCATCTTTGACATCAAAATTCCCGGACTGAAAACGCTTGAACCAACATTGTGCTACTCTTGATGACACTGCATTAGGTCCATAAACGTCACAAATTTTATTCGCGGCGTGTGTCGCATTTTTCCCTTTTTTGTCATAAAATTTCACAATATATCGAATTTGTTCGTTAGATTCACTCATTTTATCGAACAAAAAAACAATTGAAAAATGGCGGGAAATTGCTTTTTACGTTTTGTATTCCTTTTTTAAAATGTCATATTTTTAATGGTATCAAAACCAGCCAGATACAAACAGTACAACGGATAAGATTTTTACTACAACTTTATACATACAAAATACGAAAAGACTTTTTCCCCGACCTATTATATCATTGTAAAATTTCCGTTAATCAAAATCAGAATCAGATGTAACTACACTGTGGCGGTGATCTGATACTCGGTCTAACATAAGATGTGACGGCTGGTAGAGGATCTTATAACACAGATATATGAAAGGTTATTCAATTTTTTTCTCAAGAGATAATGGATCGAGACGGGAAACTTAAACGAGTTAGTAGAGCTTATGTTTCTGTGTATGAGACATGTTCTCTTAAAACAATACCATACCAACCTATCTACATTTACAGGGTTACGCATATAGACTGTACTAAGCCGAAAGGAGGTCATTGTAGTCATCATTATGAACAACTTTTACTATGGGACCGCTCATGATATCGCGAAAAAAATATCTACTGTTCCATAGAAAACGATCATTGACACTTGATAATAAAAGTTGCTCATAATGATGAGTACAATGACCTCCTTTCAGCTTAGTACAGTCCATATGCATAACCCTGTATAGTATCATGTTTTGAAGTATCAATTTATAAAGAAGTTTTAACAATAGTTCTAAGTTTACGAAAAATTTACGCATTTCTATGTTGTGCGGAATACTGAATCTTTCTGAGCCAGAAGAAGCGTAAATTTAAAACAAATACCATACGAATCTCCCTGCATTTAAAGTATCATGTTTTGATGTGTCAATTTATGAAAAACTCTTTAAAATAATTCTAAATTCACGGAAAACAAACGCAGTGTTCTGTGTTGTGTGGAATATTGGATCATTCTAAGCCTGAACAAGTATAAACTAACCATCAAGTCGTTTTTGTATTCTATTGTATCGTATTTTTTAACCATAATAACGATCTTTTACCTCTAGCTATCATCATCTTCATTGGCATCTATCTACAAGAGAAATTTTTTGTCGAGTCCGTAACAAATCCGATGACATGGCTGAATAAGGATAT
Organism: Agriopis leucophaearia; assembly: GCA_949125355.1. NCBI lineage: Eukaryota > Metazoa > Arthropoda > Insecta > Lepidoptera > Geometridae > Agriopis > Agriopis leucophaearia. The sequence continues at coordinate 16,234,742 of OX421262.1, forward strand.
TCGGACCACATTTTTTTTTGCTGTGGATGCTACATCACCTGGAATGCGATTTACATAACCAAGGATTCATATCTTCCTTAAAAAACGCAGGCATGTCCGACACCTACGCCACTCTTTCGAGTTAACCGGACATCACACGAATGACGAGTAACTAAGTATGGTGCCGGGTCGGTTGCAGGACCTGACTAGTACCTTACGGAGGTACCATCCCATTGTTCCACGGTAAGTTTTCACCTTTCGGATCGTGATGGTGTTGCAGATTAGAATCAGCATCGCCATCAAGTACATACATCAGCTACCATATAAAAGTATATAATAGTCGGAACTTCAAGTTAGACATCTTCAAGGCTAGAGAATAAATTTATCCTAGATCTACGTGCTCCAATTCTCGGCTGCACCGTCACATACCATCAGGCGAGTGGCAAAACGTTGATCTAATACAGATTATAAGGGAAACGCTCCTGAAAACTAAGACTGGTAATAGAGCTCGTGATTGTTGACACGATACTACAAAAATAACGCAATGTAATGCAATTAAGTATCAGCGGACGCTAGACTAGGACAACGAACAACTTGCGCCGCACGCTTGTACGCTTTACATTGCTGGTTTGTAAAATTCCAAACCATAATAATAACACTAAAACAACAAGTATAAGTGAAATAGTTATTGGTACTCGACTTTTTTCAGGTCGTTTCCCTTACAACTAGCATAGTAAAAAAATACCTTAAAAATCATAACGTAGTTGATTGAATCAGGCGTTACTTTGCGGAAGTCCATTTTCAAAACTGTTTTAATGATGAATTTCTAGTGTAATTCCGCTTCTACGTCGCTTCAAGTACAATAAAGAATTTGTGATAAATATTTGTTGATAATGTTAATTTTATTGAGTTTAATTTTGCCTAACCTGATATAAAAATATTAATTAAATAAATTGAAAATTAACGTAACCTGAAACAAAAATTAATTAATTCTGAATTATTTTTAATTATAAAATTATTAAAGTAATCTGAAACAAAAATTAATTAATTCTGACACATGAAATATGATAATACTAAATCCTCTGGACGTCCTAAGGATGCCTCGTGAAGAGGCGAAACACGTGTCAACAAAGTGCACTAATGAAACGGGTACAATTTATTACTTTTTTAAATTCAATTAAAATACATGTAATTTCAATTAATATATATTTTATGTCAGAATTAATACATTTTTGTTTTCAGATTTAGTATTATCATATTTCATGTGTCAGAATTAATTAATTTTTGTTTCAGATTACTTTAATAATTTTATAATTAAAAATAATTCAGAATTAATTAATTTTTGTTTCAGGTTACGTTAATTTTCAATTTATTTAATTAATATTTTTATATCAGGTTAGGCAAAATTAAACTCAATAAAATTAACATTATCAACAAATATTTATCACAAATTCCTTATTGTACTTGAAGCGACGTAGAAGCGGAATTACACTAGAAATTCATCATTAAAACAGTTTTTTTAATTATAACGTATTTAAGTAAAGGTCATTGAAATAGAAGAGCTTATATAGCCTAAATAAAATAGAAAAGAAATATAAAGGAAACTTTTTATTTCATTTCTAAAAAGGATAGAGTTGTCTCCATTTAAACCTTTGAAACGAGAATACGAAAAGAAAACAACTTACTAACTTCCATTCATTTATCTCGATAGAATGCAAAGTTAAGAAAAACATTAGTTACTTTTATTGCTAACCTTTTTTCAGAAGCTCTCTACAAGTACAGTCACATGAATGGGCGAGTGAGTATTAGAAAATGTACTCAATTGTCTTGTATAGCAATCGAAGCAAACTGGTATATAATTAAGTAGTCTTCGGGAATTTCTATGAAAATAAAACGGATTTTTAAACCGCCTTCAAAAATTGATAAAAAATATATTTTATTATTAAATATTATTTGTTTAATGGTTCTTGATGCCGTCATAATTTTATTTTATGTTTGTTACCTCCGAACTTCGTCATTTATAAACTGACTAGTTTTTTTGCCCGCGACTTCGTACGCATAGATTTTCATATAAACCTTCAATCCTTTTTTCTTCCCTTAATCCGGCATTGCGCAAAATAACATAGCCTATCAATCTGGTCAATCTGGTCATAGCTAAGCATATTCGTGAAAACCGCATTTAAATCCGTCCGCATTTTCTTCCAGGGGTGTAGGAGATGTGCGTGAACAAACAAACAAAAATTCTAAAAACTGCCTGAACATGTTCAGCTGCTTATTTTAAGTCGCCCTGTGTGAAGTATTGATAGAAGCATAAAAGTAATAAATAACACCGTCAACAGTTTTCAAATCAAAAAGATAATGTGACCACAGTGCAGAGCATGTTTTGAAATTTTCTTTTTGTCTAAACCATTAAAAGTATATCATGTCATGTCGGGATGATATACATCTCTGAAATTTGACTGTCCAGTTTCGCTGGCCACAAAACCCTGACATAATGCTTGTCTTAACACGCTCTTGGCTAGTTATTTCTTATTTCGCGTGCATTTGTATGTATACCTTGATTAAAAAGCCACGAAATGGAACTACTCTATTTATCTGTTAAAATATCACAGTAAAATAAAATTATTTCTATATTCTTATTCTTATTGCAAATATACACTGTATTCTTCTAAAAGCTAAGTTTATATACCCTGCATAAAGGATGCAGCAATGACTTATGTAGTGGCTGTTCACAAAACCAGACCACAGACATAAACATATAAATTTAAGTATAGTTAAATCTATTACATAAATATTGTATTTTCTAAAATTTATCTTCGAATAAATCTTTTATCTCGTAATAACATTTTTGGGTTAGAAACTTACGAAGTTGGTTCTGGAAAATGTTATTATTTCTTTCTTTCTTTATTGCGTCCGGAATGTTGTTGTATAGGTTTATTTTCATGTACAAAGGGCCTTTTTTGAATATTTCTTTTCGCGGGACTGAATTAAAATAGGATGCGGTATATTTTGTGTTTTAAATGCTAACATAGAATAAAACCAAGAGAATGTAATACTCCTACTCCATGCACTGGAATGAATCACCAAAGAGGTTGTAAGGCCTATAACATGCTTGATCTACACGTTCATTCATCTGAGAAGGTTAAGGAACCTTCTTTAAATTTAAACTGAATAACCGAATGACAGTTGACAGTTTCAAAATTTTAATGGCTATGTCAATAACATTCTCTTTATTTTGGATCTCCTTGTTTGAGGCTATGTGACGATCCTCATATTACGTTTCGGGTAACGAAGAAATAAATCATTGATTTTTATTTTCGTTTATGTAAAAATAAAGAATTAAAATAAATTATATAACATAGCCTATGTTTTAATCTGGTAATTTCTAAGCATATTCGTGAAAACCGCATTTAAATCCGTCCAGTGGTTTAGGAGATGTTCGCGGACAAACAAACAAACAAACAAACAAACAAACAAACAAACAGACAAAAATTCTAAAAACTGTCCTATCGTGTTCAGCTGCTTATTTTAAGACGACCTGTGTGTTTTTTTTTTTGTTATCTCGCAATTACAGATTTTTTTATCTCTACGTTTTTATTATATGTATATAGATGTATATAGATAGATTGGGAAAATCATTATATTTGAAAAATGACTTTCCGATTGGTCCCATAGAAATTTCATCAAAATCGGTTCAGTAGTTTCATTTTTAAATCTTTACTTGGGTGACATGATATTGTCATCTAAGTAAATGAGAATGCGTATTTTACTTATTTTGAAGTCGGTTTTTTTATTGACAATTATTTAAGATTTAGGTACGTTTCCCTAAGGATTAGGCTAGGCGTAGAAATTCGAAATAATGTAATGTTTCCTCAATAAAACAAAATTTTTTAACACTGTTTTAAACTATCACGGTTTTTCACTACATAATATAAATATCTGGGATATAATAATATTTCTGGGACATTATTGCACACATGGTCATCTGACCCCAAACTAAGCAAAGCTTGTAATATGGCAGCCAGAGACTGATATACATACATATATATTTTTAAATACATACTTAAATAGATATTAACACCCAGACATAGAACAAACACAAATGTTCGTCACACAAATGTTTGTCCTAGATGGGAATCGAACCCACGCCCCCAAGCACAGAAACTAGGATCACTACCAACTGAGCCACCGAGGCAGTCAACACAGTACATTTACGCAGTACATTTATATGATTATTAACGGGATATTTACCGTGGTAAGGTTGTGGAAGCAGCTCCCGAAAAAAATTAAAGATTTAAAATAATAGGTCTTTTTTAAAATAAATTGTTTAGAAAAAAAAAACTTGAATTAGCACTTCAACTTTCCATACCTAGTCTGCGTCCAAGGGCAGATACAAGAAAAAGTGAAAAAATGTCGTGCTAAATAATATGAAAGAGTGAAGCTTGCAAAAATGATAATCGAGAATAGAACAGAGTGGAGGAGAATGAGACGGAAGTATAACCTCACCACCTTCATGTCCAGCCGCTTATAATCCAAAACATTTGATTTAAAAGGCTGCCTTTGATCTTCAATAACCTATTTGAGATTTTTCTTTTATTACATTAATCTGACACAAGCAATTATAAAAGTAATTGCTATTGCATTTACCCGTACAAAAATTTACAATTTTGTTGAATAGAGAAGAATAGACAGATAACTTAGTTACGTAAAAGCTTGACTTTGCCTACATTCTGAAGATTTAATAACGTTGACACCATAGCATTTACTTTTACAATGCATATCAGATTATGTGACAGGTATGCTATAACATTACCTACAGGGTGTTAGAAAGTCACGTTGTCTCTTAAACGCTGACTACGTAATAGTGAGGTTCTAGTAGTTATATTGTGTGGTCAACAAGTTTATTTCTTTAAAAGTAGGTTTAAATCCGACAACCGTATACTATACCGTATATTTTGGGGATCATGTTTCGCAATTGGGACATAATAACGTGCACGCTGTGACAAAATCTTGTCCTCACCTTTTGTCGTGCATGAACGTGACAAGGATAGGTACATTTATGTATTATGCAGATTTTTTTATTCTTTACATAATAAAATCGGTCAAATATTTTGTCGCGGTACGCATGCTACAAAAAGGTCATACACCTTTTTGCAAACATAAAATACACATCACTTTCATTTCAAAAGACCTAGGCCATGACAACGCATGAGATGGCATGGAGAACGCAATTTTTTTTCATCGCCATCTCTTTTTACTTAATAATCTTATCAGGTGAGTGTAAATGTGAAGAGGGTCATTTTTTACTCATCCAAAAAGAATCGGCAAAAATGTTACGTCGTTTTCAAGTTTTAAAAATATAGTAAATACTTAATCAAGTTAAAAAAAAAGTCGTCCATCGTTCATAATAAATTAGCAAGATTATCGTGTAACATTTGACAATGCGAAGACAACTTACCCGCAAATTTACCAATTATTTCATGCACTCAGAAATATATCGTCAACACCAAAGTGACTTTTAGGACCCTAAAAATAAGCTCTAAAAATTCATTTTAAAAAGTTGACATCACAATTCAACTGTTGTGAAACAATGATTATGAAAAAACTTTTACGAAATTAAAATTTTAAACAATATCTTTTGAGTCAACAAATTCATCTTCGAAGATAATATTTTCAGCCTTACATTGTGTTCGTTAACGGTCAACGCTTCTTTTTGTGTAATTTAAACGGAAAACAAATTAATGTTATTAAATTTGATATCATTTGCATTTGTTTGGCGATAAAATGACTGAATTCTTTCATAAAAGCTGACTATACACCAGTGAACATTTACGTCAACATTTGTATTGTTATTTGTGTAAATCAACTTTAAATTTAAATACGAAATTTGATCTTGACACATTAGACCACCGTTATCCATTTCGTGGAACAGATTGAGAGTCATTCGCGTAGCTGCCATTGAGCAGCCAATTCTGAACGCTATCAAATTTCGGTCGCACTGGATACTAGCAAGAACGATTGATACTAGTTATGCAGAAAACGTGCTTAGAGAAGTTTTCAGTTGATGGTTTGATAGTTAGACACAAAAGTTTGATACGAAAAATGTTGAAATTCATACGGGGTTGACCTTAGCACGAGCGAGTTTCCCTCAGAGTGAATATCTACTTTATTTTCAGGGCAATACGGCTGTTGAGTACAAGCATTAGAATGAGGACATTTTTCTGTATTTCTTCTATACCATTAAACTTTGACAGCGTTCACAATTCAACTCAAAATGTTAGCGTACAAAATCGCAGATCATTTTGCGGTTTAGGGCATCCATATATTTCTTTACTTTAGTTTTTCCTTATATGGTGGGCGTGATTTTGGGATTTTGTAACTTTTCGATCCCGTACTTTGTAAATATTTTTGTAATGACGCATTTCCTGCACCTTTAGGACATAATTGTAAAATGATGTAATAGAAAGGCAGTATAAATGTTTCGCAGGTGTTCAGTTAGTCAGATAATGCCTCTGGCTCCTGCGATCAATCCATATTTGTAACTAATTTAAAATAATAGGGCAGCTACCAGGCACATGGCAGTAGGTATAGCACGGAAACTAATATTACGGTTTCGCAAATTGAGGCAAATTACACCTAAATATGAAATGAGAGGAAAAAGCTATATATATAGAAGGAGGTGGCTTCAAAGAGGTATATAACATGGGTGACACAATAAAAGATTGAAAATATATGTAATTATCTGTAAAATATATCTTATCACTCACATTTGTCGATAAACTATTTGTACTAACCCAAAAGATTACTTTTTAATTGTCTATAAAAAAATTATTAAAGTCCTCAAGTGTGGAACACTTCAAATATATAAAAAAATACTTTCAGTCTTCACATTTTAGGATTGTCTATATAATATCATAGATCAGAGTAAAGGTATATGATTTAAATAATGGTTACTATTATATTTCAAACGGTTTATCGAAAACTTTATATCGTTATCGTGATTTTTTTAAATTATTTTTTAAAGGAAATATGACAAAACAAGCACATTTTCACACAAAGAAATAAACAGATGCTGATAAGTTCTGTATTTTTTAATCATGATCATCAGCCAGAAGACGTCCACTACTGAACATAGGCCTCCCTCTTTAACCTCCACACTGAACGACATCCTGCCATCTGCATCCACTGGATGCCCGCGACTCTCAGAAAGTCGTCGGTCCATCTAGTGAGAGGCCTACCTACGCTGCGTCTTCCAATTCGTGGTCTCCACTCAAGAACCTTTCTTCCCCATTGGTCATCAGTTCTTCGAGCGATGTGGCCTGCCCATTGCCACTTCAACTTGCAAATTTTAATAGCAATGTCGGTGTCTCTGGTTCTTTGGAGAATATTTACGTTCCGGATTTTATCGCGCAAAGAAACTCCGAGCATAGCTCTCTCCATTGCTCGTTGTGTGACTCTGAGTTTTTCTAAAAAGCCAACAGTTAAGGACCAATAATATATAAATAATAATAATAAATGTAATAGTTTAATATATATAGAACCTTTAAAAAATACAATCAAACTAACAATCAATGCCTAATCTACTTAGCCTAATAATAATAAAAAAGTATCGTAAGACCGATCAAAAATCTAAAAATAACCTAATGCTCAAAGACCATTTGAAGGCGGACCCGGCATTCTGGAATTACGCTGAACAAATATTACCATCGTATTGTTATTATTATTCACTGTGCTAAATTTATATAAGGTTTTAAATAAATTACACCTTCATAACTAAACAATAATAAAACTAATTGAAAATTATTTGGTAATAGTTACACAGTAAAATAAAACAAATAAGTTAATTGTAAAAATCCTGTTTAGAGCCTTCGACGAGATCAAATTTACGGAGGTGCCTTTATAAGTTTTTGCTCAAAACGGGCGGAAAGATTCGCATAAAAATGTCAATGTTATATTTTTGTCCAGGTAGAAAAAACTGGCCCTTGGGTGCTTTGACCTGCTAAAAGATCTAACTCAGATACATCGAATTATATATTATAATTCGATTTTGCAACAAATTCCGGTTTTGAACATAAGTTTTTTCAGACAGGTTAAGTGTTTGCTGCCTATAATGTGGTTCGAATGACACATGATTTAAATCCAAGTGGGTCTAAGTACTATGCCGACAACAACCATACTTCCTTAGTAATTATTTCTATATTTTTTTTCCTACACGATGAAATGATCCACTAGACTAGTTAGGAAAAAAAACATCCATATTTAAGTGTAATTAAATTTAGTTACGTTTAAGAAACGGCAAAAAGAATCGACGACCTCATATTTTTTATTTACATTCAAAAGAACAAAACCGCTCTATTTGAAACGACGCCCACGGTCAATAAGGCTTATACATAAAGCTTTTCCATGCATTTATTTAAAGCATGTCACAGAAATAAAGAACTTATTCTTCTTTAAAACATAAATTCTCACTTACCGCTTTAATCTACAAAGCTATTGTCCAATTATCATATAAGATAACAGAAGCCAATTAAAAATTAGTTAGTTGTAGATAATAAAACTATTCTGGTGTTAAAAGGGACCTTGCTCTCGTTAGGCGTTTTAAAACGAATGTTTTGTTCTAAGTATGTATAAGTAGAAATGTTTTGTTCGTTTCTTGCGGAGAAATTGTTTGTATTTAACTACATTGCTGCGAGGCTTCTTCTTCTTCGTCTTTAGCCTTTAGTCGTCCATTTCTGGACATAGGCCTCTCCCAATTTCTTCCACGACCTGCGATCTTCTGCTTTGAAGCATCCAGTCGAGACACGCGTGTCTTCGGATATCATCAACCCAGCGTTTCGGTGGGCGGCCTCGTGGTCTGATGTTTGCCCACGGTCTCCACTCCAGGATGCATCTCGTCCATCGATTAGTGTCCATCCGAGCTATATGGTCAGCCCAACTCCATTTTCTCCCCGCAATCACTTCAACGACGTCTCTCAGCTTCTTTTTCCGCCTCCAATCCAACATCCACTAAGGGCTAGGCTCGAGCTTGGATGAAATCAAATTAAAATTGTGATAAAGTTTATACTTTAACTCCTCTTATACGTACTTAATGAATTTATATTTTAAATTCACTAAGTACGTATAACAATCTTATTAAACATGCTGTGTTCACAACTTTCTAGTAGTAGTGTATTAATTTCTAGTATGTAGTAGATCTGCCCTTCTGAGCATTATAAGCACGTGTCTTCAATGTAAACCTTATTTGTTATGACTTTATTTGTTGTTTAATAAAACGGTCAAATTCATTTATAATTATGCTACTATAAATAAACATAATATAGCTAGGAACTGTAGAAAAAGATTTAATTTTTCAGCAATTTTTTTACGCGGCAATGCATCTTGCGTTCTTGGTTTTTATCTACACGGGCAACACTTTCACTGTGGTTTTAAGTTTTTAAGGCAAAATAGTATTGGAAATATTGTAATCTTGTCTCGAAAATAAAAATGTTTAGATATAGTCCATTAGAAATAAACCAAAAAAATTGACAAATCGGATTTAATTGCTACAAAAGGTTTTATAGTTTTATTGGCTCCATATGACCCAATTATGGCCCAATATGACTACCCTAAATTTTCCTCCTCGGCGGAGTTGTGCATAAGTGGTGGGGGGTAAAAATGTATCCCCAGACGGGGTATTTTTGAGGTTTTACGATAATATCTGGCAAGGGACTCACAATATGGAAACATGGTTTTAGTAATAGTTGTAGAGCATTAAATTCTGTATTGAATGAAGCCAGAAACATAAGTTTTAGACCACCCGTTCCTATACTAGTGCACATCAAAGTTGGACAAATGTTAAAAAAATAAAAACGTTTTTACTTCTGTTTTTGCCAATATGTTCAAAGCTTACCCATCTATAATTAAGTGGTCTATACATAAGTTTTCTAATTCTAATGGCCTAATATTATTTATGTACGAGTATTCCCACAAAACACCAAAGTTCAACAAAACATCAAAAACCTTAAAATTACCGTTTCCAAACACGCTGCCACGTCAGACACCCGTATTAGATCCTAAGAAAGATGTTTAAGTTCTGTTAATAGTGAAGTAACAGCAGGCACTCCTACGTTGGCATCGTTTGGCAAAAGGGCTCTTCAGACTAAGATATAATTTATATGGCGAGTATCATAACTTCATATGAGCGATGGTGGTTGAGCGGTAGCATTTACGCTTTACAATCAGATGACACCTGGTTCGATCCTCGGCCCTGCATCAATGACTTATTTAGTACTTAAATAAATAATGAGCAGTCGCTCAAAAACGATGAAGGAACACATCGTGAGGAAACCGGTATGTCCAAGATTCTCAAAAGTACAAAGATATGACATTCACTAACATACATTGGGTCAGCATGGTGGATTAGGGCTCATGGCACAGGTCATCTCTATCTCAGAGATGACCTGTGCCTCAGTAGGAACATGATAGGCTGATAATGATGATGATAATATTTCATATCAGGCCTGCGCTCCGCTTTTACTTTACGACATACTGTGATTTACATTCGACACCTATATCGAAAAAAAAAGTATTTATATCAGTCTCTGGCAGCCATATAAGCTTTGCTTAGTTTGGGGTCAGATGATCGTGTGTGCAAAAAATGTCCTGAATATTTATTTATTATTTTGTAATTACTAGCAGTAGTAACACGGGTTTTTTTGTCCGTTTTACTCCGTGGTACATTTTTATTTCTCATGTTACAGCTGACTAAATTAAAATAAAACCTCTTTTTTCTAAATTCTTCGTCGTGGATAACATAAATATGTAATTTAGAAAAATAAAACAACATATTAAAATTTCAAACATTACTTAGCAGATGTATAGCGTAATCTGAATAGGCAGCAATGGCTAAATATGTGAAACAGTGTGGGAGCAGCCTTGGAAAGGACGTTGGAGTCAGAACACGCGCTACCTACTAGGTATTTTGTACCTAAATGCATCCGCATCTGCACTTTGTTTTTTTTTTTCTGGTTTGGTCTGATGAGCTCAAAGGCTTGAGGCGTGTGTTTCATTCTTCCACGGAATTCTTTCGAGGTTTCAATTTTATCATTGGCAGCTCATTTAGCCCATGCATGAAAAAAGCCTGAACTCCTTCAAAATTTGCCAATAATAATCCGTTACTTTAAAACGAAAAACTGAAATAAAGAAATAAAACTAACATACCATTTAGATGAAGTCAGGACTGGATTTAACTATGCAGACGTTTATACTGACGATGGGGATGACTTTCAAAATCAAACCAAATTTCTGGACAACATGGGCATCATGAGTATCAGGTTTTTATGTTTCCACTACTGGAACACAGACCTTCTCTCAGAGAGAGGATGTGCCCTAATCCACCTGACCCAGTACATCTTGGTGGATGTCTTATGGCTTTGAAATTTTGAGGGTTCTTGGACATACCAGTTTCCTCACGATATTTTGCTTCATATTTTTCTACTAAATAAAGCATTGGTGCAAGACCGAGAATCGAACTGCGTGCAGTCAGATTGTAAAGCATACATGTTGCCGCCCCACCACCATCGCTCCTATTTTCCTATTTTCAGCATATAATTTACAAAAAAAAACCCGTTTTGTAACTACTCTTCTCACCCATTTGAGTATAAAACGGGTAAGAAAAATAAAACCAAAAAATACACGTCATATTCCGTAAGTTCCTTAGAAGGTGAATCCAATTACATAGCATACCTAAACATTAGGTACCTTCCTACACTTTAATAAAGGCATTTCACGAGTACAAAGTCCTAACTACTAACTAGGTTCATTTTACTGCGTGGGCGTCAGAGTAAAACACCAGCATTTGCCTATGAAATGGTCGTTTAAGACAATACCGTCAAATTCTACATGCTCTGATATGGCTACGCCCACGCGAATGGGACATTGGTAGAGTTTAACATGGAGTTGGGTAGTTGTATGCATTTAACGTAAACAGAGACAAGAATGGTAGTAGAAAATCTCTTGAAAGTCAGTATCCATTCCCCGTTGCCAGCTAAGATCGTGCACGAAATTTGACGTGGCTAAACGGTTAAATTTACCTTAAAATGCAATTTGGGCACGAATAATACTGTTATTATTCGTTACATCATTTTGTGTCAATACCCAAGTTCAAAACCTCTCCCCAGGTCAACTGTGAGTGTGAGTCACTTGGCTGATATGTGATTTTTAGTATCCTCAAATCAAATTCAAATTATTCAAATTCAAATTCAAATCAAATTATTTTATTGAGAATAAAAACGGACAAATTCCACTAACATTTATCTCACATACTGTTAAACTAAAATAGATTTCCTAGTAAAAATAGGAATAATATTATAAAATTACTAATATAATAAATACAACAAATTGCTGTAAAAATATGTCAACATAAAATTAGTATGTCATACAAATTGTCATTATAGTCATCGGCTTTTTTGCCCCTGTCCCATTGATCAGTTAAATTTTCACAATAAGTCAAAAAAACTTTCGTTACATTATTCCAACTGTCACAAATAATATCACAATCAGTGTTGGTAGCAAGGAGTGCATTGAAGTGGCGGCGGGCGCGAATCAGCGGAGACATGGAGCGCGCCACGGTGCGGCTGTGAGCCACGTGGAAAAACTTGGGCAATTTTCCACGCCTATTAGCCGGAACCCCGGGTTTATCAGGCACAAACAAAGTGCACAATAAATTGTGCAGATGCAAGGAGTCAACTGATCCTCTGAGCACCTTGCAGCAAGTAGCAAGCTGATCCAACATCCTTCTCACTTCTAGTGAGTTGTAGCCGAGCTGGCCGAGCAAGAATTTAGTTGGGTACATGAACGGGTAATAACCGTGAAGCTTCTTATACAGCGATCTTAAGAAAGCTTTTTGAACCTTTTCAAGCATCCGCACATAGGTGACGTGGTGCGGGTTCCAGACACATGCGCTCGACTCCAGCTTGCTTCTGACTAACGAGTTGTACAATGTTCTAATAACTAACGGATTTTTAAAATCTTTGGCATTTCGTAATACGAAGCCCAGACGACGATAGGCCTCTTTGGCGAGATCAGAGATGTGGTCATGGAAATTCAGGGTACGATCAAATGTCACTCCCAGATCCTTAATGCTATTTACCCGATTTATACATAGATTGTCAAGATGATAATTATAATTGATGGGATTTCTTTTGCGGTCAAACGTCATTACATTACACTTGGTCACATTAAATGTCATTTTGTTTTTCAAGCCCCATGCACAGATTCTATCTATGTCCTCTTGTAAGGTAAGGCAGTCACAGGGAGATTTTATTTCGAGAAAAAGCTTAAGGTCGTCGGCATACAAGAGACATTTGGCAGAAGTCAGCACTGTAGGTAGGTCGTGCACCATCATTTTAAATAATAACGGACCAGTGATGGAACCCTGGCTTACACCAGATCTTGTGTGATATGGTCCCGAAACGTGGATACCATGCTTAACATACTGCCGCCGGTCTCTCATAAAATCCGCAAAGAAATTTAGGAGGCTGGGAGAAAAGCCGAGGTCACATAGCTTTTTTAACAATATATCGTTATCAATTTTATCAAAAGCTTTTTGAAAATCAAAATATATGACGTCGACCTGAGAACCACGATCCATGGCATCGGATATATAATCAACTAAGCCTAACAAGTTCGTATTTACGGAGCGACCCGGCCTGAAACCGTGCTGCTCTTCACCTATTTGTTGTTTCACCTGTCTATATATTTCCTTATGTAGGATGTACTCGAAAACTTTAGCGGGCGCGCTTAGAATGGCTATTGGACGGTATTCTTCAACCGTAGTTCTATTACGACTCTTAGGAATTGGGGTCACCCTGGATAACTTCCACTGGTCAAGCGGTGTCCTTTTTGTGTTTCGAATCGAAAATCACGATAATTGCTCAGATTTTGTAATTCGATTGTTTTGATGCAGAAGGAATCTGATTTTATTACATATGTTTAAAATAAATCAATGAATTACGGTATCATTTAGTTCACTGTCATTATATTCGTTACTAGCCGTCCGCCCCGGCTTCGCACGAGTGTAAGCTCGGCCTTCGGCCTCGCTACAAAATATAATATAGCCTATGTCACCCGGGGATAGTGTAGCTTCCCAACAGTGAAAGAATTTTTCAAATCGGTTCAGTAGTTTCGGAGCCTATTCATTACAAACATACAAACATACAAAAATAGGTACAAATTTTTCCTCTTTATAATATTAGTGTAGACTAGCCGTCCGCCCCGGCTTCGCACGAGTGTAAGCTCGGCCTTCGTCCTCGCTACAAAATATAATATAGCCTATGTCACCCGGGGATAGTGTAGCTTCCCAACAGTGAAAGAATTTTTCAAATCGGTTCAGTAGTTTCGGAGCCTATTCATTACAAACATACAAACATACAAAAATAGGTACAAATCTTTCCTCTTTATAATATTAGTGTAGATTTCATATTGTCTCTTTTATTTTGTTGCAGAACAATTATTCTGCTATTATTTAATTATTAATTTAATAAATATTTCAAAAAGAGTAAATACGCAATTTCGTTTACTTAGATGACATATTTTTTCCAGGTATATTGATTTAAATCAAACTACTAAGCCGATTTTGATGAAATTTGTATGAAACTAACTCTGAAGCATGAACTACCAAACAAAATAAGAATAATCAAAATCAGTTCATAATTGGCGGAATAATCACATAACAAACATACAGACGAATTGTAAACCTCCTTTATTTGAAATCAGTTGAAAACAGAAGGCTCTATCATTTTATTTATATTACACGGGAATTACTCACGTAAGAATAGGCCGGATTCCCATGTAATATAAATAAAATGTGTGAAAACCACGTCAGTTTCCATAATAAGTTCAAATAATGATTATATTTACGTAATTAATCTAAAAAAATGTAGTATTTGGTTCAAACAATTGCAAACGCAAATTAGTGACGCAAATTCTGTTGCATAAGCATTCTAGAGAATTACTTGTGCTTATGTAGGTACTTGACACTTTGTGGCAATAAATGGACCATCTGTTGATCAGTTATTCACCCCAAACTCCGACGTCACGACTCCTATATCTTCAGAACTCACAACTTAAGACAGATTAAACTCACATTTAAACTTAAGATTGGGCCTAAAGCAAAATCTTCAATCTTTGATTAGATTTTCACAGTAGTAAATCATGTCCAAAATCGAAAAAAAAAAATACGTTAGGAAACTTCAATATATAAGTAAAGGTCGACCCTGACGAAAACATGGTAGGATAAAATTTTCTCGATAGAAAACCATCACAAAGTTACCTCTAATTTTTAACATTTTTGGTTTGCATTCTGTTTTGGTACATATTATTGAACAATAAATTATGTAAATATTATCACTTATGTATAACATAGAGCTGACCCTAGCAATTTTTAAAAATATTGTCTATTCTATAAGCTATGAGAGTAGAAAGCACTTGGCGCTTACAACATTTTTAATCCGCGCAATACGCTGTCTTTCGTCTCGCGTGACACAAGCTTGAGGCATCGGTTTGTTGCACCGATCAGTTACCATCGCTCTGTTGAGACGGGTAGTCCATGTCAGTTCAGACGTCGAGTACGCAAGCTTGGTTCCGCGCGTCGTCGCGCCGCCCGTATTTGTTATCCGTACATGCGCTGGGTGTGGCGAGATGCGCGGGGGAAATCAGAATTTATCCTGCCATTAGGCCCGCTCTTAAGAATCATATCGGAATAAATAACTTTACAATATTCCATGAAGATCGGATTCACTGTACGCAAGTGACACGGATAAATTATACAAACATACATTCAAACACCGATGTACAAGAACATGTGTATTTTAGTAATCACAGTGCATGAGATGTCCAGTTTCCGAATTTACTGTGAGCACTTACAAGTGCTGAATGATATCACCCAGCGACATATTGAATGGTTAATGAGCGACTCGTCATGAGAACATTTTTTAAAGCTTATGTAATAAGTGATTTTCATTCCGCACACATCAAATACTTTATTTGGATGGGCAATTTATATGTTGCCAAGATAATCTTTGTTATGGATGGATGCTCTCCAATGTTTGTTTTTTTTACATTGCATACGTTTTGTTAAATGAGTTGTTATAACATAGTAGTATCATGTCTTACCTTTGACATACTTTCCTCCTGCCTGTTCCTCCAATTTTTTGAGTTCTGTACTTCAAAGAACCATTATAAGTTTGTTCTGTCTTTCCGTTTGTCTGTCCTAATCCTTAAGAACCTTTTGACTTCCATAGTTATTAAATTTATTATTATTATTCATAAAAAATTGCTATATTACAGTTTAAGTATGTATTATTTTCTGTTTTATCATAAAAAATAACACTAAAGCCAGACGGGCATTAGAAAATGCTTTACCACAATGTTATGGATTCGTCACGATGTTTTTCTTCACCGGCACATGCTCATTGTTAGGATTTGAGCCCACACCCTGCGGTTATGAATTCAATCGCGCCAACCACTAAGCTATCATCGTTATAATAACCTATTGAATAAACGTTTAAGTAGATACATTTTGCCCACACCCATGTAATATAATATTCTAATCATGTCACTATATAGCTAAAGGTCACAACATATATTTACAAATAGTCAGTTCCATATAATCATTTAACTCAATTAATGATAGCCATAATGTAATTAATCTTTTACTTGTACTGCCTTGAACTTTATCAGATCTTGATTATGTTATTAACAGTGGAAATGAGCTGGTTTTGATTTAACACTCTGCTAAACAGCTCTGCTAGGAGTGCGAGTTCCGGGTTAACTGACAAGAGCTTTACTTGTTCCGTGTTTAGTGACGCGAGTGGCATTTAATAACCAATAACCTGTACCTGAAGGCCTCTCATAAAACTGACTTTACCATCTTTAAAAAACATATCAGTCATACGACTTCACGTCAGAATTGAAAACTTAAGTAGTAATTCACCTATTCTACAAGAGATGGCGCTGTTTTAAAATACACGGGAGAGCGTAACAATTACGCAAGTTGCGATTATTTTTGTTCAACCAATAAGGGTTCAACGCGCCTAAAGAAGTTTTCACTTCAAAAATCGTGTTTAGTACCGAAAGAAAGGAATTAATATTTCATGTGTGTATAATATTATTTCAATGCAATACTGTACGCGGAAAGGGTGTAAGCAAAAAAGAGTTCATAGTACCCACCATTAGAATATATTTTACTATGGGAGTAACTTATAAATTGCTCATAGAAAACTGTCATTAACACTCGACAAAATGTATTTCAGGGATGGTTATATGTATAGTAAAAGTTGTTCATAATGATAAGTATAACGAACCTCTTTCGGCTTAGTACACCCTTTCCACGTAACCCTGTAAACAATCCTAAAATTTGGCTCCTCGCAAGTTACTAATGTTTGAATCGGTTGCAAAGAAAGAAAAAACTTTTTCTGATGAATGATGAAGAAGAAGAAGAAAGAAAGGAAAATAAGTTGTAAAGATTATTTGATTGCAGACAGGTCAAGAATTTGGCGAACGACAGGAATCCACCTAAGCTCAGCGGTAAGAGCACTCGGGGCTTAAACGAAGGCAAAGGTTCGAAACCTGCCAATCGTCTATTTTTTTAATTATCTATTATATTTTAGAATTGGAACATTTCAAATATAAAAAAATGATGTACTCCTACAATTTTCTAATGTAAATATCTTGTTCATCTACATCATTATATTAAATTTTCTCGAAATTTGTGTAATAAAAATGTCACTTGTAATTAAACCAACTTTGCATATGGAATAAATTTTCTGAAAATATTATACTGTTTTTGTTAGAGCAACATTGTTTTAGAACAAAAATTTATTTAAAAAAAATATTTTTAATTTTTCCTTCTGAGGTATAAAATCAATAACAAACTGGCCAAGACTTGCGCACGAAGGGTTCCGTACCATTATCTATAAAAACGCGCAAAAAAAATCACGTTTGTTGTATGGGAGCCCCCTTAAATCTTTATTTTATTCCATTTTTAGTATTTGTTGTTATATCGGCAACAGAAATACATCAGCTGTGAAAATTTCAACTTTCTAAATATCACGGTTCATGAGATATAGCCTGGTGACAGACGGACGGACAGACAGACGGACGGAGAGCGGAGTCTCCCGTCCCGTTTTACCCTTAGGGTACGGAACCCTAAAAATGGACTGTTAACCAGTCTTTCACGCTATAATAGTATAATGATCCATTCAAACTCTAATCGCTAATTTCTGGATCAGATATTGATGATCCTAAATATCATAAAAACAATAATTACCTACCAATTTGAACACAAAAACCTAATTAAAATTAAGTTCAGTATAATTAAGTCAATCTTCAGTCTGCCTGTCCGGATTCAGATCGATTAGTTCGGATGGGTGTTGATGACCTTTGTATTTATAGATTAGAGATAGCCCGATGTCTATGCATAGTTTGATGACTTAATGAGTCATTTTAATTAAGTAATTTAATTATTAAATAGCAGTTCCCATAGTTTTATCCGCTATCCTACACAAAAATAATTATTTTTTTCGGGATAAAAAGTGTTAATCCAAGGTATTGCTATACCATAGCCAATTTCATTCAATCCGTTCGGCCATGTTTTTTTTTTGAAGTGAAAACTTCATTAGGCGTTTTGAACACGCCGTAGTTTTTGGGTCAACAAAAATCATGGAACTCGCGTCATCGTCACGCTGTAACGTCTATTTTAAAACAGCGCCATCTCTTATAGAATATGTGAATTACTATTTGAGTTTTCACTTCTGACGTGCAGTCCTATGACTGATGTGTTTTTTTTGGTTCACTAAACTGATCATAACATCTTCAGATTTGTTTTGTTAAGTACAAATAAATAAGGCAATGCACGACCTTCTAGAAGTGAACACTGCATGCTCTATTTATTATCAGGTTTTTATAAAGTACCTAATAAAAAATTGTCAACATGCGTATTGTGCTAGAGCTAGATGGCCCTATTATGTAGCCACTTATCAAGTCAGCTGAAACAATTTCTTTTTAAAATAGTTTCTCTGAAAAGCTTCCATTGTAAACCTATCTGTGCTTCGCCCTATTGCAGAAAAGTAACTTTGAATCCAAAGTATTTATTTTCTTTTGTCGAGTATTAACTTTACATAAATTTTAATCAATTCTATTCGTCAGTTTTGACGTGATTAACTGCCGTAAACAAGCTTACATTAGTTTATTAGCTTTCGTTTTTACAAGTCTATAATAAGTTCATAGTGTTGCCCATAGCAGTTTTTACTGTAGGTAATAATTAAAGTCAAAATAAACTAGTTACGTATACACTAAAAAATAAAAGATGAACCGGACCAAACTAGTAAATAATATTTTTATTTGTTTAGTGTACGGACTTAATAATACCAAAAGATGTTTTATGGCAAGAAAAAACAGTAGATATAATATGACTTTAGGTCACCTTAACGTCTAGACTTTGAAGAACCTGTTGGTTCTCGTTAAAAACAAATTGTAGGCAGGCGGAAAATCTACCTAAACCTAAATTTACTAACCATCGAACTTTCCAGAATGTACCTATTCGAACAATTTTTTACTTGGTAAGAAATCGTAAAGACGATAATTCCACCCTAATAAAAACCACAGTTTAATATGTATGGGACCTATTATCTACAATACTCTACCAAGTTAAAAAAGGATCTAAAAACCAGTATATCTAATGTAAAACTAATAAAGAAACTTTTAGTCGTGAAATGTTAATACAAAGTTAGTGATTTTATAAATGCTACAGGACATATAAGCCTCCTTCTTTCACCAAGTCTCGTCCTTGTATTTCCGCTAAATTTCTTTTATCAGCCCGCCACCACTGTACTGGTTTTTTTATTGTAGAATAGGGTTGCGCTTGGCCGCCAACTCGCCTGATGTTAAGCGAGCCTACGGTGGATCACGCTTGCCTAGAAGAAACCGATTCACTATTGACTTGAAGACACCCAGGGGCCTTACCCCTAGCTCTATTTTTTGCGAACCTTTAGTTACCTGATAGGTACCTACGATTATTGCGACAACCAACTCATTTAAGCTGCACCGTTTAAAAGCGTCTAACTTGTCTCTGACTGGATGCACGGCGGTTTAAAATCTTTACTTTATCTCTGGAATCTTGGTGTGTTGTGTATATCACGCCCGGGGTACCGAGTCCTTCAGATTGAAAGAAAGAAAATCCGTTTTACTATGCGTGTGTGCGTGAGAATCGCAAAGCTTGGCGGCTATCAAACAACTACCGCTTATAGTAGTTGATGGTACCGTTTAGACAAATAACACCTATGCGGGTCAACTTTTTGAGCTAGGGGTAAGGCCCCAGATTGTAACTATTATTATTGGTATTCCGGGCTAGCTTACTCCTTTAATAATACGATATAAATACGACATTGTTAACATTAAGACATAGTTATTGACATTGTTTTGGCTATTTAACTTTAGGTTCTTTTATAAAATTAAATATAATATTTACGAAGATTACGCCATTTCTTTAGATTTTACGCCTAATAGGCAAAACATGAAACAAAATGACTATTGTTGGCTAAACACCTAATAGTGCATGCATTTTTAAATATCTGTATGATATACTAGTGTTTTGTCGAAATTAATTATGTTAAGCTTAAGTGTAGTCAGATTTATACAAACTTAACAGGAGAGGCCAAACACTTGTAAATTAAGATAAACCAGACAAATAAAGAAATTTGAATTTGAATTTATCAGGGTTTTTTAATTTTATTTCAGTGCTTTAATAATTATTATAAGTTCTACCTTTCTAAATAAAATAAAATTTCACTATAACACATTTCATTAATGAATGCAAAAATCAAGTAATGTATTGCGTTAAAAATAACTTGAATTGGGACTCAGCACGCCATCTGTCAATACTCATTCAAACTAGAGCCTCATTGTTGATGCTTAACGGTGAGCAAAAGTGAATGTCGACAGTAAAGTTTTCAACATCGATGCCGACGTCGCCACTTCAACGCCGTTCACTTCTACAGTGTTAGGTGGCGCTTGCATGCGCGTACGCAGCTCGCAAAATCGTAATATCGAGATGTCACACAATCGTACCTAGGTATGTCAAACAACAGTCGCACTCCATATATTACGCTCAAAGCGGTGCAAGATTTATGCCATATTTTAGATATTAGCTAGAATTAATGCTATTATAACCCAAAGCGCTTCCCGAATGCATATTATGAAAGTCTTTCACTCTTAAAATATACCGTCTCTATTCGAAAGCTTGCCGCCTGCCGCAGTTTGATTACTTCATGATACGAAATTATTAACCACCTAACATACAGATTAGGACTGCTCTAAAAAAGACAACCAAATTTCTGTCCCTTCAGAAGGGTATACACAGTAAGTATAAATAAGTCACAGTCGATGTATCATCATCATCATTTTAGCCATAGGACGTCCACTGCTGGACAAAGGCCTCCCCATCGATCTCCAAAAGGGCCAGTTGGAAGCGGCCTGCATCTAACTTTGATGTATATTCTCACGAAATTGGTAACTCCTGAGGAAATTTGGGTTTTCCTTTAAATCTTCTATACAAGTTTATTTCTCCGTTTTATAATATGTTTTTAAATATTAATGGAACATGTATGTCCTTTGGGTCAGACACAAAATCCTGTATTTCATTGATATCTAGCTGTCATTTAAAATATGCAACTATAGTGCTGCATCAAAGGACTTCGTTCGTAAACATACCACCATGTTGAAGGATACACTCTAAATAAAAATTTAAAAAAGTATGATAACCTACCTTCTTTCACGTTTCTTCCTCTTAGTCGTGCTGGTTCCTTTGATGGTTCGGTATAGGGTCATCATCTTCACTGACGTTTATTGACACAAACACTAAATGACACCCCTAGGCTTAACCTAGACTTAGTTAAAATAACTTAAAACACAAACACGCGTGACTAGCACTATTTTTTATCATTATTTGTAACATTCTTCGTTTTCACTGCACTGGGATCACCTGAAAAAGAGAGAAATAATATGTCAGTAAGAAGGACAACAAAATATTAAAAAAATAAATTGTTTACAGAAAAAAAAATGCGCCAAAATAGGATAAGGGTGATACAAGCGTTCCAGCTAGGTTCAATTCAAACAAAACAAACTGTGGCTACTGTGGTTACACTAGCTGCGCCCCGCGGGTTTAGTTGCGTGGATACCTTCGATAAGAGAAGCCTAATTTACTCCTTATAACAACAGCTATCTGCCATTGAAAATTCCTTCAAAATCGGTCCTTTCGTTGCTGAGTTCGGGAACATAATACATACATTGCCCTTTATAATATATATATTATGAAATTCACATACAGATCTTTGGTAGAATCTGTTCAAATAGAGATTTGGCCAAAAGGAGAACTAGAAAAAATTTTAAATGGCAATCCGCCGTTTCTGCCATCTGAAAAATTTCAAACTCAGCTATCACGAGCTATCATCGGGTTGTTTCCTTAAGTAATTTGCGTGTTATTTATTGAAATATTATGTTTCTTTCTCCATTCAACGACAATACAAGTCCACTCTCTTTCAGACTCTAGAATTTTTAAGGCATTATATAAATACTCTGAGTATGGGACAACAAAGTGCGAATCGGATCTTTGTAACATTTCGCGAGCAGTATGTTTTTAAGAGTTAAGTACTCTTAAAAACATACTGCTCGCAATCTCTGCTCGCTTGGCATTTTTTATTTTTTTATTATTATTTTGATGGTCATTGTACTTGAGCTATGAGCTATGCATTACTAACTAAGAGGTTGGAAAATCAATTTATGTTTATGGTTAGACCTTTTTAGATAGCTTCGGTTATCAGCCTTAACCGTTTGACTTTTATACATAATAATTTTTAACGTTTTTGTTTTATTTTTGTTTTGGACGTTAATAGACGATAAAAGACGTCAGTTTCCAAAGTAAAAGCTACTTTGGAAACTGACGTATTTTTCACACATATAGTTTTATTATACACACGTGAGTAACTCCCGTAAAAACCTTTGGATTCTCCTATAGTACCTGGTTTCTTTGTGTCATCATCATCATCATCAGCCAGAAGACGTCCACTGCTGAACATAGGCCTCCCCCTTTAACCTCCACACTGAACGACATCCTGCCATCTGCATCCACTGGATGCCCGCGACTCTCACAATGTCGTCAGTCCATCTAGTGGGAGGCCTACCTACGCTGCGTCTTCCGGTTCGCGGTCTCCACTCAAGAACCTTTCTTCCTTCGAGCGATGTGGCCTGCCCATTGCCACTTCAACTTGCAGATTTTAATAGCTATGTCGGTGACTCTGGTTCTTTGGCGAATATCTACGTTTCGGATTTTATCGCGCAAAGAAACTCCGAGCATAGCTCTCTCCATTGCCCGTTGTGAGACGTTGCCCGTTTTTTGTGTATTATCTACTAAATCAAGTAGGCTATAAGGATTTCAGATGAGTACATGAAGCTAGTAAGAGTCTAGTTGGTCCATTTAGAGTTTTTCAAAAATGTCCCCTACCTTTCGGCAACTGTGCCCTCAGGTCAAAATTCCTAAAGCTGTCAAATCCACCTCTCACCTCACTTGTCAGTTGGTCCATAATTAGGCATGCATGCATATCTAAAGTGAATCCAAGTGGAAGCGCCACAACCGGTATTCTGACCCAGTAACCGACCGCAAGCCATAACTTAGCGTTTGATTTATTTCAATAAATTGACGGCCACCGCCTTGAGTTTTCTCTTTCTAAGAAAGGCTTCTTTAATTATTCGTATCAAAATATAATTGACATAGCCATTAAAGTTGTATGACAAGATATAATAACCAAATTAGGTTTACGTCTAGTTGAAGCATGCCGTGAACAAAATGCTGACATTGTACAACGCGTTAGTATTGAAATGAAATGAAAAAACTTAATTACTGCAAAACACATCAGTAGGTACATTAAAATAAGTAAATACCCTATTAGAATTAAAAGTATTTTGCATAGGGATTGGTGTCCTTTATGGAAATATGTGACGATCCTCACATTAGGCACAGCCTGTATCATGAGGACCTGTATACGATTACAAGTACCTATTAGTTAAATGACTTTATTTTACAATTAATAAAACATATAAAAAAAGTATTTAATAATAATTTGATGCTACTAAAAAAACTTGAAATATATAGAACATGGATAGATAATTATAATAACAGTAAGAATGTTATTAAATGGATTTTACAATAAATAAATAAAACTAAATAAAATTGGGTAAGTTTGTCAAATATTGCAACATTTGCAACCTAACGCGGCAATGCGGCTAGCATTTTGGGAGCGACGCCTCCGCGCAGTGCTCTGTTAGATAGTTATACATATATATCAGTGCTAGGTAATAAACAAAAGAATAAAAAAAAAACAATGATTATTTTCATCGTGACATGAATAGAGTGCTAGGTTGTAAATAAAAATTTATATTGTTTTTATGCAAGGTGGCCAAGCGCAATAAAAATAAAAAATAAAACGTATTTTTAGGTATTTTAGAAATTATGTCTAAGTACTATTACTTTTTTCTTTTACTTGATAGAGTGACACAGTATGAATCCTCAAATCTGATGTAAATGGATCTTCATGCTGCTGTGAATATGACGAGCATACACGATGTATAATCATGCCTTAACCTAGCTGCGAACACTTAATCTCACGGTCCGACATGCATCATGCATATGCATGGGCCTAAACCTCTCACTTTCCGTTCGTTTCGCAACTAATTAGGGTTCTTATCTGGTAATAAATATCAGTGACGAAAAATTTCAAATACATAAAAGAATAGGCTTTTTCAACACTTCGTTGCATGACTTCGTTCTTAAATACAAAATATATTTGGATATTCAAGATTATCTCCATGATTACGTGTCTTTTCACATAATATGCAGTTCACACATTGTTTAATACAAGTTTGTCATTGTATCTACCCGTCAAATACGCCATAGGATATAAAAAAGCAGACCATAAAAAGAACATCACCGAAAACAAAATAATAATGTGTGAAGATCATAATTAGATAATAATATATTTTTTGTAGTGGTAGGACTCCTTTGCAGGGGTCCGCCTGGGGAAGTACCACACCTTTGCCAGTTATTCAACCGCCAAGCAGTACTGTGTACTACTGTGTTCCGGATTGAAGGGCAATGTTTCCAGCGAAATTACAGGGCACACATAGATTTCACATCTTATATCTCGGGGTGACGAGCGCAGTGCATTGCCATCCAGGGTTTTGAACTGTAGTTCAAAACCGTGTTTCTGTAGTTCAAAATTCTGAGGAGCGTTGAGCTGTTATGGGCAAGCGTGAAGAGCCATCAGGCGAGCGACCTTGCTCGTCTCGTCACCCAGTATAATAATAAAATCTGGATTTTATTTAATTACTTAAGTATTTTTACTTGGCACTGCAACTTTCCATCCCCGGTCAAAGATCCAGAGGCAGACCCAAGACAAGGTGGAAGGATGTCGTGCTAAAAGATATGAGCGAGTGTAAGGTTTCCGAAGACGATGTCGAGAATAGAGCGAAGTGGAGGAGAAAAGTAAGGAAGGCTGACCCTATCACCATGTGGGATTCATAGTCGGGAAGAGAGACTTAAGTATTTTTACTTATATTCTTATGTATATAATCTGCAGTCTATACTAGAATATAGACTCTATGTAGTGTATGGCTGACAGTAGGTATGCATCTTATGTATTTACTTGCTTCTACTTTGCATATGAACACGCGCATTCTACGGAAAGTAGTTTGATAATGGGCGTTGCCGCTTTTCTCTTATAGAATATTCATTTAATGCTGAGCAAGACGAGAAAAACAAATATGTGTGGTTTACGATTTGCGCACATAGTGTCTGAAAACTTTCAATTTTAATTTAACAAATGCGATTTTTCACTTTTGTTACGGAAAAACCGTGATGGCATGCCCGATATAAAATCTTGTTTAAAAATTATTTGGTTTATTTATTATGATTTTTCAACTTTTGTAGAGCCAATATTTTTTTGACAATGCGGCCAGCATCTTGCATTAGTATCAGGTAAATATTATTACTGGTTTGTTAATGAACTTAATTTAATTAAGCCTAACCTGGGATAAAGTAAAATAGTCACGCTTTTAAAAACCTAGAATAATATAGAAAATCTACTAAATAATTTTAGAAAATAAATTTGCCTAAATAATAATATATTTAAAAATAAAATTCGGAACCACTAACATAACATAAAATGTGTAAGAGTTAAATTTTATTACACTCTCAAACATACTTATTATATTCAATTTAAAGTTTTTTAAACCAAAATTACAAGCTAAAATTAACACTATAAAAACAGTAGACTGCCCATATACCGTTGAAGGTCTAAAGACAATCCAAGTGTTCAAGCCCAGTACCAGTTGGCAGCGTACCCAGCATGATGGCGGCATTACCACGCTTCAGCGTCACGCATAAGCATTGCCATTCATGGCAATGCTTATGCGTTGAGCCAGAAAAAGCCAGCGTTTTGTTCACGCGTTGCATTAACCAAGATTTTGTTAGAACTTAATTTTATTTGTCGCCTAAAACTAATAAAGCATTTTGTATCTAAGTACGTATGCAGAAACCCACATGAGCTGTTATAGGTGCAGTAGACATTCAGTTTCGCAACAACCAGCCCGGACCGGTCAGCCATAATTTAGTGATTTAGCCTCAAATCTGGGTTTTGTAATATGTTTGACCAGTGCATGTCACAAAAATACCATATAAATGTGTGTTTATACTAATGTACAACATTCATAAGTACATAGGCTTGCTTATGTTGGCCTTCATGCACGCACCATGCGAAATTTCGTGGGACCAAAAATGTTTAGAATGTGTGAAAACCAATATAGGATTGCCTCAACAAACGTTCGGTGATAAATCGCTAATAATATGTTCATTGTTTTATTGGTGTCTAAAACTATTGTAATTGAACTTTAGAACTTTATTTTGATTATTCATTGTGACCTTATAGCCTTACTTAAAAAAGTTACTCAAGTTGATCTATGCTTAAAATTGCTGTCTTGTTTTCGCGTGTGACATTTGCCGCTAAGCGAGAAGTGGAGAGAGCAATTTTAAGCATAGATCAACTTAAGTAATGTTTATAAGGAAGGCCTTACATGTTTGCTTATTGCGACATATTTTTTTAAATGATTTCAAAACAAATACTAGTTAGATAAGAGCAGAAATACCATGCATATGATTATGATATTACAGATAATAAAATATTATTTTAAAGTTATGTATTTAAAGATTTGACGATCGGCAGCATTTGAACCTGCTACATCCGGGTTTATGCCCAGAGCGCTCCAACCGCTAAGACAAAATTATTTTCCTATAAATCTATTAATGCAAATATCGATCTTTTGAAAGCCTATCCTAGTATTTAGCAGTAGCGTAATCAGCCTTTGTAATAGTCCACTGCTGGACTTAGGCATAACCCCAAAAGATTGGGTCATATCCACTACGTTGGCCCAGTTGCGATTTGGTGGATTCACATACGCCATTAAATTTCTTCTCCGTACGTATGCAGGTTAGCGTTGGTAGGTTTAGCAGTGAGCAGATTTAAATTTAGTTTGAGATCAAACAATATTAGTTCTCAAATTGGGACCTCACGACCCCGTAAATCTTCACAACACCTTGACTGAATTTGCTTAATTTCATGAAGATAGGATCAAATGTTCGCAAGTTATGGTCGAAAAATATATATAACTAGCTGACCCGGCAAACGTTGTTTTGCCTTATAAATTATACCCTTATCACTTAGGGGTATGGAAAATAGATAGTAGCCGATTCTCAGACCTACTGAATATGTATATAAAATTTGGTAAAAATCGGTAAAGCCGTTTCGGAGGAGTACGGTAACTAACATTGTGACATGGAAATTTTATATATATAGTGAGTGATTAATCGTCCGGCCCAGCATCGCACGGGTGTAAGCTCGGCCTTCGGCCTCGCTACAAAATATAATATAGCCTATGTCACCCGGGGATAGTGTAGCTTCCCAACAGTGAAAGATTTTTTCAAAACGGTTCAGTAGTTTCGGAGCCTATTCAATGCAAACAAACAAACAAACAATCAAATCTTTCCTCTTTATAATATTATATATATATATATATATATCTATACTTATATATATATATATATATATATATATACTTATATATAGAAGTATAGATATAGATACAACAAAGAAAATTATATTAGGGTCATAGAATGGGCATATTGGGCATACTCAATGAGTGATCAAACCGAAGGTTTTCGGGAGCAAATTGGTACTTGTATATATATTAATTACATATATTTTTCGACCATAACTTGCGAACTTCTATACATATAATAAAAACATACAGATAAAAAATATGCTTAACAATGACCAGATTGAAGTACAGGCTATGTTATTTTGCGAAAGGGCCGGATCAAGGGAGGGTTGCAAGTTTATATGAAAATCTACACGTACGAAGTCACTAGTACTAAATAACTAAGGCAGTAGGCTGCATTGTGCCCTAATGTCAAAATATATCACAGTTACGCTTGACCAACCTAACAACGTATTTGCCGACAGCATACCACTAATGTTGGCCAACACCGCGCCCAATTAGCCGAAATAATTGTAGACAGCTAGCATTCTTTCCTACACTTATTATTATAAATATATCTAGTTTTTTAATATTGACGGGGTATTGAATTACTGAAATCAAAATTTATGGCGTCGTAAATATTTCTTGTCGTGCGATGAAATTGTCTAATAGTTTAATTATTGTGAACATTTTTCTTTTTGTTAACAAAATTATTTATCTTTTAAACAGTAATAAAATTTTACATTGCATTTTCTAGTTTCAATTTTGAATTATATTTTTTGTTGTTTTTTTCCTTTGTTATTGTTTTTGTGGCATTAAGATTTAATATTCTTTTCTGCCAGTAAGCATTTCTATAACTAGACGTAATTGTATACAAAACAAAAAAATATCTAACTGCAAAATGTAGATGAATTTAACGACACCTCATACATAAAAACCGTCTACACCGTCATAAATAGATATATATAATCATTAAATAATTCAAACAAACATTACATACATACAGCCCAATACATTACCCTCCTTCTTGGACATTTGGGTAAAAATAGTACGTACCTAAGATCTGACCCCTATCGAAATCTTAAAATAAAAATTAAATTAAATGCATGATATTGGAAACGTAAACTATGCTTAGAAAAGAAACACATTTTCTTTCTAAAATGTCAAGAGGACCTTGCGCTTAAGCGGTTTCCTTAACCTGATGACGGCAAAAGAAAATTTACATCATATTATGCAAAATGTACTACAACGTGAATTTTGTAATTCAGTGAGTAACAGTTTTCGCAACCGAAAGCCGAGAGTTTTGTCAAGATCAGTCTGAGTCACAATCAGGCTACGCAGGATTCGATACAATGCGAAGACAATATTGCAAAGATATGCGCGAAATTTCGATTAGTTAATTGTAGTTTCGTAGCAGAACAAACCCTATTTGACCAAATTGTTAAGTAATGAAATAATTCTGCGTTGTTTGGTGTTTACTATGAACTTATCATAAGAAACAATAATAAATCCTTCTAACCACCACCAGATGATAAAAGAGTTCTTACGTCTTTTAACTGGACGTGCCAATTTGTATCTATTAGATCAGTAGATTATTGTGTTTATCATGCTTTCGTATATTTTAATCCAGAAATCTTTTATATTTATTTGTAAGGCAATGCTTGATTATGCATATTTGTGAAAGAAGAAACAAAATTCACAAGTAGTTCCAACTCCTTTCAGGAGAAGCCAGCTTCTTTCAAGAAACAAGAACCATTCTTAATTGTATGCACTTAGGCAGCTTCTGGCTTCATCCATTTGTAATTTGATTGACTCACAGACTAGAAACAGTTTGATGCGGTCCAAAATATCCAAACATAGACAATTTATAGACATAGAGTAAAAAGTAAAATAATTTGGAAAAGGTGCCAGTTATTCAAATGTGAATTATTATTGGGTAAAGTAAGTTACTCATTAGATTTTTACCTATAAACGAAAAAGGTCAGTAAAAAAGGTTGTGTCGTTTACTAGATTTCATTTACTTAATTTCACACGTTTTTTTACTTCATTTTTTAACAGGGCAGGTGCCTTTATTAACTCAAAAAATACAAGCTAACTCTAACTCTAAAGCTCACACTAAATAAACAGACTGTCCATAGACCGTTGAAGGTCTAAAGACAATCCAAATGCTCAAGCCCACTATCAGTACTACTTTACTTCATTAAAGGTAAAAAAAATGTTATTTAACTTAGTCCTATCATTGTAACATTGCAAAAATCTAAATTAAAATCAAATTCTTGTAATATTTCAACCACTTGTATAGATTTAAAGCCATTCCGGCGCGTCACAGCTGCCCGCTAAAACTTGTCTGTCTACTCGACGCCTGTAATGTACTCATACACGAGGTCTGTCCTAATATCATGTCCAGCTAAATATCTTCATAAACCCAACTTGCCAACTGAATAGGTGTCAATGTGCTATTTATCATATTCTCCATAGCTAACGGTCACCTGTCGTGTCGTAAACTCCATTCATAGTCGCGAAACACCTGCTTCAAAATCAATAAGCATTCGACCAATATCAAAATTATTTCAAGGAACTCTCGACGAATTCGTGCACGTGCACTGAGGCCCTAAAGGCCAATTTTGTGTGTCATATTTAACATTCACGGGGCATCAGCGTATCCTGAATTCATGATTGGAATTATTTAATCGTCCACTTTTATTTGGCCTATCTATTACTGTATTTGAATAGAGCTGAGAGGTCAGATGTATTGGTTGTTATTGCCAGTTGCATCAGTGCTCGGAGGAAACTAAGGTTGGATGATATTTTATGCGTTGAGGATGTTACGGGGCTCGTTTTCCATCCTGACTGCATCTAAATTATTACGTAAAAGTCAACCCGTCATTATGGAGTATGGACAAGAAAACCTAACTAAAGAATTCTCACTCAGTAAAAATTGCATCATTATTTGCAACCTAACTTATATACAAGGAAAATTCAAGTAAATAGTCTTTAAACGTATCACATCTCATTATCTACGATCGTTAGCCCATTTATTCGATCTATTGTAGAAATATGTCACTTTCATCACATTGTACGCTTCAATCCAATAATGCGCATGCACATAAATGGCAAATAAATCGGTGCCATCTCGTAAAGTGGACGTTTTCGTTCATCTGTCATTGTGGTAGAGATTGCAGCTTTTGTTTGAAATTTTGCAATGCCAGGTTAAGTTTTACATAGATGTATATTTTTGGGTAACCCATTTTTTTTAAGGTGTTCATATAGTATCTACAGCGTATGCTTATTCAACGTCATGCATCATCGTATTTTTGTTAAACCCCTGCCAGTGGGAATTGTTCCCAAAATGCTGTCCCTATTATCACGTTGTATAAGCAATGGTCACAGTTTAGGCACACACAAGAAATGATGAAAATTCTTTTAAATCATTTTTGCCTCCTCATTCCCACGTGCCCATGATTTCGACCCCAAAAGACTCAAAAATGTACCCAACTGTCCAAAGTAGTGGTACTGTATTTGCGCGTTTTGAGGTCTTTTGCGGATGATATTAATTTCAGGACTCAGTGTATATGATAAAATCTGGTATTAGTAACGAAACCTTGCTGTAATAAAGCCAAGATTTAATCCAAAATAAGATCAAACGCAAAAGTAATTAATCGAACGCTCCTACAAATCTGCATTCTTCAATACCAAATCTTTCACAACCGAAAACTTTCACAATACGTGTGTATGATCAAATTAGACATAACTATTAATAAAGCAATACTATCGTCTGAATTATCTAACGGTCAATTAGATAAGAGAAGAAATTACCGTAGTAAAGATGGCCATAAAACTTAGTTGCTGTCGGTACGTCTGCAGTTTTGGTGCAATTTTGCATCATCTGCGGTCACTTTCGATGATTCAGTTACGCAACGGTGCATCACTGCGATCGAGTGACATTCCATAGTAGTTTCGTTTCTGTTTCGACAACTTGGGTAATAACTCAAGCATAATATCTGTGTCTAAGATAAAATCTACATACTAAAATTATCAAAGGTAAAGTTTGAGCTTTGTTCATAAAAAATCATAAGAAAAAAAAGTACTGCACGACGACGTGCAGTACTTTTTGCCTCGGGCTTTGGGTTTTTGTTTTTAGGTATTATATTTTACAAGTTTTGGTTATGTTGAAGTTATGTGAAAACTAGGCATCATTGTTTGACTTTTACGTTGTACTTGTATTGTTAGGGTAGGGTTTACCTACCTACCTACCTTCACAGAGTACATGTTATATTTTAATACCAAAATTGCCTTGAATAAAAACAATAGCATGGCTCATTTACTTTATCTCAAATACGTCTTATGTATGACCCTCGATTCACGAAATTGTAATGTTTATTCAAGGCGTGCCAAAGTTGGCACAGAGGCTCTCAATCTCGACGGCTTAGGCAAACATTTGTACTGTATTCGTTAAGCTGGCTGATCTTTGGTGTGAATAGAGGTAAAGATCCTGCTTCTTTACCTCTATTTATGAGGAATGATACATTTTCAAAAATCTTTTAGAGCGCCTGTTTAATGCGACTCGTGACCAAAATGCTGGCGTGTATCTGGCTCAACGGTCAACGCTTATGCCTTGCCATTCAGCGTGGTAATGCCGCCAGCATGCTGGCTACGCTGCCAACTGATAGTGGGCTTGAGCGTTTGGATTGTCTTTAGACCTTTAACGGTCTAAGGGCAGTCTAATAGTTTTTGAAGTGTTAGTTTTAGCTTGTATTTTGTTTAGTTAATATAAAGGCATTTACATCAAAATATTGGGTTACATGGAACCACGGTACAATGCCAAAAGGAGGTTACTGTACTAATTAATATGAGCAACTGTTACTATCCGATCAATGAAAAATCGCGCAAAAATGTTAACTGTTCCATACACTTCGTTGCGTGTGAATGAAATTTTTCCATTGAACAGATGTTGATTTTTGTGATTTTTTTCAAGGTCCTAATGTAAAATTTGTTCACATTTCTTTTATCTGTAGAGATCCTCTACCATTTTTCTTGTTCGCTCATAGTTCATATTGTTCTATCACTTGGCATCCATCTACTTGGCTAATGAATTGGCTAATTTTGAGTAAAAAGGGTAGAGTATGTTTTTCTGGACTGCATGAATCAAAATTTTCACGTTTCAAGCCCGAAGATTGATCAATTTTATTTCAGTAGAAAGTATAATTATAGTAGGTAGGCCTCCCACTAGGTAGTCCGACGACATTTTCAGAGTCCCGGCCATATTGGATGCCGATAGCAGGCTGTCATTCAGTTTGTAAATGGGGGTAAGTTCTGCAGTGGACGTCTGCTGGCTGATGACGACGATGATGATAATGCCTTAGCCAGGCAAGCTCAGTCATTATTTAAATACGTGATTAAAATTTTGCGAAATAATAATTACTCCGAACATACACATATTGCGTAAACTCTGTCGAAAGTTAGGATGCTCCGCAATCAAACGGTTGTAGAGCGCATTTTATAACTGTTATTAAAATCATGCGCCGGGAGATAAGCTGGTACATACTGCAAGGTCAACTTTAAATTATACTACTAACTACCATAAATTCTAAGCTACTGTTTGTTACTAAATATCATATAGTATGGGTCCCATTAATGAAAGAGTTTTAGTCATTACTTTCATAAGTTTTTTGTAGTCGACAAGATAGGCGTTTTAGTACAGCTCATGTTAAGTGACGGTGTGATCAGAGATGGTAAATACGCTTAGCCTGGAATAGGTAGTCTCAAGTGATGCTGCTGGAACATACTGTAAAGTGCTTGATAGATAGATAAACTCTTTATTGTTCAAACTACAAATTACATACACAAGACACGATAAAACAGCTTAAAAACTAGTGCAACAATCGGTGGCCTTATCGCTAAGAGCGATCTCTTCCAGGCAACCTTAGGACAGGCCAACCTTAGGCTTGGTGACAGATTTCCTACTTGTAGCTGACCAGCTTGGCATTAGAAAGTTCACCAGTTGCTTAAGCACATTGTTGGAATTTCTTGATATATACGTGGCGTATGGCGGCTCCACATTAGTGCCGTGAAGCTCCGAGAACAAGCGTGAACGTGAATGTGGAGGGTTTTCGCGGGGTTCACGCGCGTTCACGCCTGTTCCCCGATCAGAGTCGGTATTTTGTCCCGCGACAAAGGGTTCGCGCCCCGTTCACGCGTACACATCCACATTCACGGCCCCGCGCCAGTTTACTTCTTGTTACTCCGGTCTATAAAGGCGTACGGACGTCATCTACCATCTTCTTTTTTTCTAACGCTTTTTAATAACTTTCTTGTTTTGGACGTCTAAATAGTAATATGTTGCCACAGCAAACAAAGTTATTGCAGCAGCAGATTCTACGTCCATTTCGCGGCGGGTTTCACGAACGACTGTGAACATCCCGTGAATGTGGAGGGCACGACTTGTGCATGAGTGATTGAGTTCACGCCGTGAATTCGCGTGTGAATTCACGGCACTAATGTGGAGCCGCCATAAAGTATTGGGTTAAGTTCCTGGTACCTACCATAACCCTACAAGCATAGTTACTAGGCATAAGTCCCAGCAGTCGCTAAACAGTTACATTCCCATCACCTGTCGGATCTACCATAACCTCAATAATACACAATCTCTTCCTGGTACATAATAGCAGCTCTTACGGAAAGTGTCATGACTTGACTTCAGCTCTACGACACTGCTGTATTTGCTGATCATAAGCTAATAACTGTTTGTATACCCTACTTGGGTCTTGCTTAGATTGTCTTCTTTTTATGAAAATGTAATTTCTTGATTTCTTGGCTTCCAAAGTAAGTAGGTAAGTAATTAAGTATAGCTCCAAGACGGACATTATTTGATTTTTCATTACTTTCATAAAAAGCTTTAAGGACACCAACAAGCAACAAGACATGAATAAAATTAATTTGTTGCGTGTTGCTCAATAACTCAATCACCCATATGCAACATAATCATGGACATGGCAATCTTATAAAAAAACAATTAAAAAAAGTTAGCAAATTTTTTATACATAATTTTTTTTAAATAGGCTCTTCGTTAATGCTTATTTCTGTAATGTTTATTCCTTATTGTAATTGGTACGTATTTTTTCTCGATATTTTTTATCAAAATTAACTTAACACTTGGCATGATGGTATATAAAAACGAACAAACGTTCAACTCCTAAAAACAAAAAGTTTAGCTCCGTCTAGCGAGAGCTTATTTTCCTAGCCAATATCGTCATTGTTCCTAGCTTACCTAATCTCTGCCTAAACGGCACACGGAACCTAGACGGAGATCAGCTCAAGATGGCCTGTGACCTCTAAAATTAAATAATACAATAATTTAAATCCGCGTTTTGACATGCAAAGTCAATTATGCAAATTTTATAAAGTTTACACTAAAGTTACATATAAAATAACGAATCCAAGTCTTTGTTGTAGTTTTTTATGGATTTATTGATTTTACATAATATTTGAATTTATCGATGAATCACGTAACTATTAGGGGTAATGGGTAATAATAATTTATGAGTAGTCTAGGCGCGTATTTTTTTTTTGTCTTGTGATTTGCATGTCAAGTTACGTCAAGCAAAAACTGATACAAAAAAGGTACAATTCTAAATAGGCTAGACTAGCGCTAGTTAATTGGTGTTTCATTTATTTACTATGTTAGCTAAATCCCGAGGTGCTACCCGCGACTTTCCGGTTTTATTGCATTACTGGAGGGAAAAGTACCATGTTCGTCCTCATGATGCACAATGCTCACTATCTTTCTGCCTAATTTCATTAAAATCGGCCAATACGTTTAGTCGTGAATAACGGACAAACAGAGAGAGACATAGTCACTTTTGCTTTTATAATATGAGTTAGGATAACAGGCTTAGCGAAGGATATAACTACATTACAAATACTTTAAAAAAAACTGAGATATAAGCATTTAAAGTTTTTGGTGGGGATTGAGGGGGAATGATCTATCCCTTTCCCGAAAAGCGTGTGTTAGTATAGCATTTGTATGGCGCGCGCAAGACTTGACGTCATAACTTGCTATATAGCGCGCTCTCTTGTTTTCGTTGATGGGTATTATGAACAGTTTTTTTGAGGCAATAAATAATAGTTGAGACGCAATGTCTATTATAATGAATTAGTATCATAATATCATATTAATTAAAATAAATAAATAAAATAAATATCTGGGACATTTTTGCACACACGGTCATCTGACCCCAAACTAAGCAAAGCTTGTAATATGGCTGCCAGAGACTGATATACGTACATATATATTTTTAAATACATACTTAAATAGATATTAACACCCAGACATAGAACAAACACAAATGTTCATCACACAAATGTTTGTCCTAGATGGGAATCGAACCCACGCCCCCAAGCACAGAAGTTAGGTTCACTACCAACTGAGCTACCGGGGCAGTCAATTGGTAGCTTTGTCTGTATTTTAGTAAGCAAATTATTAGTTAATTAATAGCTATGTTAAAAATGGTACTGCTTAGGTTAATTACGTCCATTTCTCAGTACGCCTAGTCTTATATCCAAGTTCCTGAAGCGCCTTAAAATAACACTTTCTTTCCGCTTCTGTTAAACAGTATATTGTTGCAGCGGCCGGTAACAGAAGAAGTAGCCGAGGCCAGTATATATCAGTCAGCTCAGTTGCCGCTATGGCATGTTTTTTTATATATATTTTTTAAATATTGCTTTGATTGTCACGTATAATGTACTCGTATAATGTGCATAGTATATAAAATTTTAAGGGTGAAATTCACAGTTCATTTAATTATTTACTGATAGCTTATAACCACTGAAGTGAGAATTTTTTTCGTTTAGATTAGAAGGGCTGTCAAGGCATTTTTGTAAGAATTCCGTTGTAGCCAGTTGAACACATGCAAACGATACGTCAAAATATAACTATATAGGAAGGAATGCAGTAATTCGTCAAGATTAGTATTATTTCAAAAGGTTATGAACGCCATTTTGATAAAGTTTAAAATTGACCTTCTTGTGGTGCAATACGGTTCAGTTCCCCTTGAATTTTGTGCAATTAATTTGGTAAATGTTGCTAGTGCAAAAAAACTGCACGATTATTGTGCGGTTTATAATACTAGTAGAGAAATATAGACCGTATCGTAAATTAACGTCCGTCATTATTAAAACAGTTCTACCTTAAACTGCACGAAAAGTGGTTAGTAAAAAATTTGAGTTAAAGAGTTTTTCAACAATTTTGTTTATTTTAATTAACAAAAATTGTGTATTAACGCATGTGATTGTGTTATACTAGTGAATTATTATCCTTTAAATACTATTAAGGTAAGTCCGTAGGTTTGCATGTGTGTGGGCAAACAATAGGAAGTAAAAAAAAAATATTTTCGGTTTTGCCCCAAAACTCCGCACAAACTTAGCTAGATAAGTTTCCATGACCTTAATAGGTCATGCTTTGACCATGATATCGATTTAGGCTATGTTTAGAGCTCGTTTTATGTGACTTTAAATGGGTAGAAAAATAAATATTATTTGATAAGGTTAAATGCAATGTCCATGCGAAGCCATTGAAAGTAAAAAGATATTATAAAATTTAGAATGTGGTATCACAGCTAGTGATGGGACAGTTTTGTGTGCAGTTTTGATTTTATCGATAACCTGTTTATTGTATACCTTATAAAATATTTTATGGTAAAACTTGCCCTAGTCGTTTAAAAAAATTACAAACTCTTATTTAACTTGCATCGTTGGTATGTCTGTCAGCTTCCCGATTCAAAATTTGTAATCCATTTTTCTAAGCACGTTTCAGTTGCACTAAGTAAATTTGATGTTTGTAGAATAATATGGTGGTACTTAAGTGGCCTGATGATGGAGCCAGAAAGGTAGGCCATAGTAACCTCTCTACTACATACTTTTACTTATTACTCCGTCGTGTTTGGACTCGTTGAATTCATTTTGATAAGGACTATTAGACCAAAAAGACAAAAACAATATTTATTGCCTGTCTAATAATTCATAGATTTACTGACGACTTGCAGCGCCCCGTGGTTTCACCCGCTATCCTATAGGAACTGCTATTTTTTAAGGGTAAAAACTATGAGTCAATTCAGAATATAAGCTACCTCCATACCAAATTTTATTTTAATCCATTCACTTATTACAGAATTCAGTGAAAACAAACATATTAATACGCAGACTTTCTTATTTATAATAATAGTGTGATAATGTTGTTGTCTACATCTACATAATAAGACAAATGAATAATAACACAATAAAGTTTAATCTTCAAAAAATACTCCTAAAGTAGGTATTGTAGGAAATGTTGTAAGAAAAATCAAAAATTATCGATATCGATAAAATTTTGGTAACCACTATTATTGTCAACGGCTTGTCAATGGCTTATAATTAAAACACGGTGAAATCACAAACTTATCAACAATTTAGACTTTACCAGTGATAGGAAATTCCTCCTTTAAAAAAAAAAAAATCCATTCTAGCTCTACCACACGTAATTACAGCGCAAGACGGCATTGTGGATTAATCCGATGGAGCAGCATACGAATTCGAATTCAGTTAGCAACTGCGATGCGGAGTTTGACGCGTTGACGTGGATACTAATGTTCACTCGTATGCCTCGTAACAAATGTTCCATCTCTCTTCCGTTCTATACCCTTCTCTTTTCTGTGCTTATAACTATGGGCCAATCACAGGGCCCAATTCTACTAAACCAATTGTTTTTAAATTGTTAAAGAATTTCCTCAAAAGTGGCCTTTTGACACTTTTGGTATAGATAAAGTGTCAAACGAGGCAATTCATTAACAATTGAAAAACAATTGGTTTAGT
Source organism: Agriopis leucophaearia (assembly GCA_949125355.1). Classification (NCBI taxonomy): domain Eukaryota; kingdom Metazoa; phylum Arthropoda; class Insecta; order Lepidoptera; family Geometridae; genus Agriopis; species Agriopis leucophaearia. The sequence goes on from OX421262.1 coordinate 16,273,685, forward strand.
AGAATCGGGGCCCAGGACTCTACTCGAAATGCCAATTAACTTTTGTATTGTATTGTAGATTGTTTTGTAGATTCACCCCCTTTTTATTAGAAAAACTTAATCAGACCTCTTTTCATATTAAAATCACGTCAAAGGCCTACCTATAAGATTTAAAAAAAAAAAAACACTACCTGGTCGAGGTCGTAAAACTCCAATTCTCGTAGAAGAGGATTCTTTAAATAATGAATACAGTAAATACCATGTATCAGAAAAAAGCTGGAACTTAATTAATGACGCTGTAGATTACAACTAATTTTACTACAGATTGTAGGTAGACTTGTTAAGAGCAGCAGGCCTTAAGGCATTGTCGTATACCACAAAGAATGCCGGTGTGAATCCCATCCTTTCGATTTCTAAAATCGGAAAATGATGTCATCCCTTAATTTGGCAACTACCTGAGAATCGCCAAAATCGAAAAAGCCCTTGCAGGTACCATCTATACTTATCTTCCTTTTGTATGCAACCGAGTTAAGCCAGCCACTCACCTCATGGAAAACACACATATCTAGCGTAGTTGCATAGCAGCTATCCAAAATAATTTTTTGCTTACGAATTAATACAATTTAAATTAACTACCAAATAAATTGCTTAATTTATCGCTTAAACATTTGATTAATAGAAGTTGCTTAATTTAATATTTAGATAATAACCACTATCTAGCCAAAACAAATTAGCTTCAGCTAATTAACTGCTATTGATGCATCTTGCGCTCAGCATTTTAAAAGTTTTCTCATATTTTTGCCGGCTTCAGGAGTTTTTTAATCAGTCCGTAGTTGTTTTTTTTTTTTTTGTTATTCGTCGAGGTTTTTTTTGGGACTTAGGTTCGAGTGTGAGTTCCAGTGATAACCGTAGCAAAAGAATAAGAAAATTGGTAGATCGTTTTGTCGGCAACTAACTTTTAATTTTTCGATGAACCTCCCGTATTCTTCATTCTTCCAGTGAACATGTTGCATGTACCTGCGCCGAAATATCGGGAGCGCTATCCACAGCCTTATCACGGTAAATATCCCCTTAATATCATTTTTGTAGTGGTAGGACTCTTTTGCTTTTCCGCCTGGGGAAGTACCACACCATTGCCAGTTATTCAACCGCCAAGCAGTAGTATGCAAACATTACTGTGCTCCGGATTGAAGGGCAATGTTTCCAGCGAAATTACAGGGCACACAGAGATTTGACATCTTATACCTCGGGATGACGAGCGCAGTGCATTGCCATCTAGGGTTTTGAACTGTTAAAGTTCAAAATTCTGAGTGGCGTTGAGCTGTTATAGGCAAGCGGGAAGAGCCATCAAGCAAGCGACTTCGCTCGTCTCGTCACCCAGTATCATAAAAAAATAAAAATATAACTAATACTCTAACTGTAACTTACGTAAAACGTAGAGATACTTTTTTATCTGTTATTTATACTTTTTTGGTGTATTAGTGTTGAGGTCCAATTGCATATATTGTTATAGTTATATACGAATACGGAAAAAACTCACCAATATAATTAAAAACATCCTCATAACAAGGTCCTTTATAATATCAAGCACAAGTTCACTGCACTTCGTTCACAAAATTATAACTAAAACACTTCGTTTTTCGAAACGCACTAAATTTAAATTCGAATTTACGCGCGTATTTACAGTAAATTTAAAAGACCTTATTGTAAAAAGATAAGGTTTTGATTCGCGTGTCTCGGTTTTTTATTTATTTAGCGCGTGAATGCGTGGTTGCGGTGCCGCGTTTAACGCAAGTTTGCGCTCGCGCTTCGCCCACTACGTATTCGCAAGCGGTAACAGAAGAATTTGGGTACATCTGACAAGTTTCCTTTTTGATTTTTCTACATTTCCAAAATCAGATGGCCTAGATCCTTAATAAAAGTCAGGGTCCTGTGATTTATGGCAACCTGCTTTTTAGTTTGGTCTAATATAGGCCTAGTTAAGAGAATGGTAAGGTTAGATTAAGAAGTTAAGTTACCTAACTCTAACCTAGCTTGCTGGGAATGCGTACCCAGCTAGCTATATAAGATTTTATGTAGTGCCGTCATTGGAGTGCAGTCGAATCCTTTGGTGGCCTGTCTCAATGCTTAAAGAAGTGCCCTGGCATCTCTATAAGAATCTACCGGATCGCAGTAGTTACTTTGTCAAAGCTAACATTTTGAGAAAATTTAGTTAAGGGCCACATTTTTGTCACATAAATACCGTAAACTGAAAATATTTAAAAAATTGCTAATTTTTATCAACTTTTGTCAAAGGCATGTCCTTGACTATGTAAAACAAGTGGGATGTAAAACAATACATTTTAACCTCCTGGCGTGTCATAGTAGTGTGAAAATTAAACACTGAGTTGACACCTCAGATCAGAGAAACAAGGGAGATATCGTAACGAAATTAGCTTTCGTGTTGAAATGTCTTCGAGTTTTACATCCTTTTTACTATAGCACTAAACCGCTATATTTATCCCGGGAATGTTTAACCCGGGAAGGTTTATCTTGGAAATAATTTCCCATGAATGTTTATCCCGGGAAGCTTAATGCAAAAACTGCAAGTACTCTTATTTTTCACGCACTCTAAGAAACTTGATGCGGCACCAATGAATAAACTAATAGTCCAGATGTAAAACAAAGGCTGCAAAGTCGTCTACAGAGTCGTCTAGAGTTCGACTAAAGGCAACAAGCCTGCTTCAGGCCTGATGCTTTCGCACCCGCTACGCCACCTTGACATATCTCCCTTGTTTGCCTGTTCTAACATTGACACCCTAAGGTTCTTAGTTTTCTAATTCTGAATATTTATTACAATACAAGAGGTAAAAAAAGTCTTGTTTTATAAAGACGAGTTAATAGAGTCTTAAAGGGTCGGCAATGTATTTGTGATGCCTCTGGTGTTACAAGTATCCATAGGCAAGCTTACTGCTTACCATCAGATGGCCTGTCTGCTTGTTTGCATACTATAGCATTAAAAATATATAGAGATATTATAGATAAATAAATAAATATCTGGGACATTATTGCAGACATGGACATGACCCCAAACTGAGCAAACCTTGTAATATGGCTGCCAGAGACTAATATACATACATATAATATATATTTTTAAATACATACTTGAATAGATATTAACACCCAGACATAGAACAAACACAAATGTTCATCACACAAATGTTTGTCCTAGGTGGGAATCGAACCCACGTCCCCAAGCGAAGAAGGCAGGATTACTACCAACTAAGCTAACGGGCTGTCGATACAATTCTATAAATCGATATAATTCTATAAGTTTAACTGTGTCACCTGTAATAAAAACGCAGCGTGTTTTGCTTTCACCGCGCACAAATTACTTTCTGATCCAGAAGAATGTGCATCTTTATAATTTTACGATTCACAAATGAGATGCACCTCCATAATTTTTAGAATAGCTATAAATTCTGGTAAACTAGATTACGGTCGTTGAGAGGTCAATCGTTTCAGGAAATACTAACACGAAATTACAAATTTTATCTCAAATATTACATATTCAACAAAAAAAGAATGTTAGATTTCATAAGATTTGAAACGAAGATTCGTTTCAAATCTTATGAAATCTAATCTACGAATATTAATTTAACCGACACTTAAAAGAGACTACAATGTTATGAAAAAATACATAGTAGAAAACGGCCTGCATCCAGCGTTTTCCTGCGGTCTCTTTTAGGCCGCCTGTCCATCTTGTAGCGTTCTACGCTGTACCGGTCCATGCTTCCAACCGGCCCGTTTGGAGATAAATTGCCTATTTAGGCCTATGTCCAGCAGTGGACGTCCTATGCCTGAAATTATGATGATGAAGACGCAGTAGGAATAATTGTGTTTTCCGGCGGCCTCTCTTGAGAGCCAGTTTTCAATCCAGGCTTGGCATGTTTATACGCTTTGATGACACTTACATGTTATACGAGCTGTGGTAAAAACAAGTCTTTTAACAGTTTTAACCAGTCTATAGAATCAGAAAAATTATGTTCTAGTAAAATATACGTAAATTCGTTTACATATTTTTTCCAGTTATTTTGATTTTGAAACCAAACAACTAAACGATTTTGTACTTTCAAACAATAAAAATCCTTTTCGGTCTATAAATAACAGAGACTTAACAAATATCAAAAACAACCGAATTGGGAAGCCCCTCCTTTTTTGAAGTTGGTTAAAAAGTTTACTTAACAAATACAATGTAACAAGTAAATTAACCTTGAAATTACTATGTCAATAACACATCTCTCGTCTTTCTTTGAAGACTCGGCCTTGCTTAGCAGAGGCGTACACCCACTACAAATTAATTTTACACCGTATAACTAGAGGTAATGTACACACTTGTTTCTAGTGTGCAATCATTACACTAATTTTACATATGCTAAAAGAACCACAGAAAAGAGAACTAAATAGAACTGAAATGAGGAGGAAAATCTGTCGCCAGGTATGGTATTGTGACAGATATGTGATTGAACATTCTTATTGGCGTCTCAGTTGCTAACACAGTTGCTATGGGTTTATATTGGTGCAAGTGGCTAGAACAAATTTCTAACAAAAATGCCTTGACAGCCGTTAAAATAACTCTTTTCATCTCTGAATCCGTCCCTGAAAAAGTAACAAACAGCAAAACAGAACCTACCGGTTTTTAGCGATTATGTTTTAAGCTGTTCAGGTGATGCGAAAAGTTGCACGACCGCAAAGCCTATCTTGGTGCGTTAATGTTCACGTTCGCGTGATTTCCCGTACTGCGCTGTTTCAGCGCTGTTTTAGTGCCCGCGTTCAGCGTATGGTCCCACAATCACTTTCACATATTACAACTACCTGCTCCTCTCCACCATATACGTGATTTTCCGAGATCAAAATCTTGAGTACATCTTGATGAATGAATTAATATATTTATTGTCTAAAATTGTGTACAACAGGCTACCGGACAGTTGTTTCAATTATAAATAAAACCGGCCAAGTGCGAGTCGGTCTCGCGCACGAAGTGTTCCGTACCATTATCTATAAATAGAGCAAAAAAAATCACGTTTGTTGTATGGGAGCCCCCTTAAATATTTATTTTATTCTGTTTTTAGTACTTGTTGTTATAGCGAGAACAGAAATGTCATCTGTAAAAATTTCAACTGTCTAACTATCACGGTGCATGAGATACAGCCTGGTGACAGACGGGCGGACAGACAGACAGACAGGAGGACAGCGGAGCCTTAGTAATATGGTCCCGTTTTACCCTTTGGGTATGGAACCCTACAAAAGTACTAGCTTAGTGAAAAATATAATTGAATTGAATACACTTGATAAAAGTCTGAGATAAAAAATTAAGCGTTTAAAGTTTTTTTTTACTTTACATATTTTATAAGACAAAAAAAATCAGTTCACATTTAATTCTACACTCACTCCCTTTAGCTCTATGTTATTTTTGTTGGGGAAATGTTTTTTTTTTTTTTACAGGTAAAGTCGAGAATTATGTCACTCCTTGTGCGTTATCGACGGTGGTGCAGAACACGTTTAATAAAATATTACTATAACAGCAAACTTTAAAAGATTTTCTTATGAAAAAGAAGGTAGACTACAATTCACCGAAGCGCAAATCCATAGAAAAGCGACTTCTAATAATTAAATGCCAGCGCTATTTAACAAAATCAGCATGTCTATAGTGAAGTGATAAGCTAAGTGAATGTATTTTTTTTTCGCCTATATAAATGCAGATACATTTCAAAACATCGAACTATAAGGGTAAGGGACTACAGTCAAGGGTGATCACTCGACATTTTGACATTTCTCTATAGGAATCGACAAGAAAAATACACGTTCACTTAGCTTATCACCTCACTTGCGCGTTCACTTAGCTTGCAGAATAGACCGGCAGTTTTGACGCTTCAACAAATAAAGTTCAAGTACCCTTGAGTCTCGAATAAAATGGATATCTCTTGAATGTTAATGACTCTATCGTGTAGATGACGCATGAAGAAATACCTAATGTACCTTTGTTATTCAGTTTTAAAGACAGAAATAGTTCAATCTACTCTGACCTATATTAATATTTACGTGCATCGGATCTGCATGATCTATTCTCTCCTGCTAATTATATTGTACTGCCAGAGCAGGCACGAAAAGGCGACACCGCTTTATGGATGATGTTCCGCAAACCCGTACGAAGCGTTTTGATTCCACTTATCATGCGAACTGCTAGTCTGTGGAATGCGCTGCCTGAATGGGTGTTCCCCGGTAGTTACAATCTGGGTGTCTTCAAATCACGAGTAAATCACTTTCTTCTAGGCAAGCTTGCTCCATCGTCCTACGCATCATCGCTTTACATCAGGTGAGGTGGCGGTCAAACGCAAGCTTATTATTAAAAAAACTTCCATGTTAACATCTCAGTGACATTTTCAGATTCAGATACGTACAGTACAGTAAGGTTGCCTGGAAAATCGCTTATAGCAATAAGGCCGCCAGTTGTTTCACTAGTTCTAAGTTGTTTTTGTTTTATGCATGTCAATTCTGGTGAGAACAATATAGAGTTATTTACAGTTTTGGTACCTATTTTAACTTTAGTACCAAATTGAATAGCTACCATGCGAATAGAACCAGTCAGAATGTTAGGCAGGTGTTTAGTGGGCGCATCCCGGAATCGAACCCGCACTTTCCTGCATGGATGCCCGCCATTAGTTGCTACGCTTTCGATGTGCCATAATTGGCGGATTCGCTGTAACATAGCTAATTAGATGCGAAGCAATTATGAATAATTTCCGGGTGACAACGTAGGCAGTCATCCAAAGAAAGGTGATGGAAAACTCTAAAAAAACACATTAACAAACATATGAAAAAATAATCATAGATTAAAAAAGCCGACTTATAAATTAGTAATTACGCTTTTTTTTTTACTTGGATGACGTTTTTTTTTTCTATGGGAACAATCTGAAAGTATATTCTTTTAAATAAATAAAATCCAAATCGAAGTTCTAAGTTAGCAAACATAAAAAAACAAACCGCATTAAGATCCCCCCCTCCTTTTTTGAAGTCTGTTAAAAATTAGGAGCAAACGTAGTCTAAATGTCACAACCACTTACTAGACTTAGTTAAATTAGTAGTCCACTAAGTAATCTGCAACTTCTAATATGACAATAAAAAGGATGTTATAAGTTAGAAGTAACAAATTGGCTTATGAAAAAAACTTTTTTTTATAGAACTGAATCCTTCGTATTTAATTTATAGTATTAAAAAACCTATCAAGACTATACCTACATGTCTAACATGTAGAAGGTTAAACTAAATAGTAGATTAGCTCTATAATGACAGTTAAAACATTAGATTAAAGTCCTCATCAAAACTATCGCCGTTTACAAACCAAAACTGTCATAATATGTGTATCGGATATTTTTTGTTTGTGTTGATTTTTACAAAAAACGCTAATCTATTTCGATAATGTGTATATGGGACCACCTCTGAAGTATGACCTACCAAACAAAACGAGAGTCAATTCATAATGCGTATTAATCGCATCATAAACAAACAAAAAATAACTTACAGTCCAATTAACAACCTCCTTCTTTTTGAGGTCGGTTAAAAATAGGAATATTTGCTAAGCAAAATTTCTCGACATTACTTACGTCTTTCCCGGTGATTATAAACCTTTTCATACCACCTGCTCGACAATGTCAAATTACATAATTATCATGCAACCTCAACGTAAAGTAAAGCATTATCTTTTAAGGGATATAAAGTTTTATGAAACTCCCTAGGGAACAAAGTGATTTGAATTTGGAACGTTAAATTCGTGTGGAAACTCGTGGAAAACTCTAAGTAAAAAAATGCCCATATGGCATTGTAAAGAGGTTTGTTCGAAAATCAAACTAACCACCATAAGCAGAACTAAAAAAAAAGATGCGTTTACAAAGAATGTGAAACAAAAGACGGTGTTTGGTGCTGTGATTTTCAGTGAAACCTTAGTTTTTTATTGTCTCGCAGAAGGTGTGAAAAGTAGAGTATGCTCCTCTGGAATAAAGCCTGTCTTCGTCTTGGGCAGCTTGAACCCCTCGCTTCACTCAGGACTCTATATAACTCCAAGTAACCTCTATTTAACTCTAGAGTCACTCGTTACGCTCAGGGTTCAATATTCCGCCCGTGACGTAAGACACTGCTTTATTCCCTTAGTGCATAATCTAACAAAGTCAGGTGACAACTGGGTGACAACAACATTGTCTAGGCATAAAAACTGGGAAACGCCCAACACACATTATCACGTAAAGGCCGTAGAGCTGCCCATATAAATTATACCACACCTGTTTTTCATAGAATTTGGTTTTTATGTTCGTTGAAAGCTCCTTAGCGCCTAAACTACTACTATGATGACTCACTTTCTTTCCCAAACTATTTAATGATTAAATTTGTCACTAATCAAATCATGCAAATGAGTTTTTTTTGTTATGCAGATATTAAATTTATTTGCTATAGGGTGTTAAATTAAGTAGCAATTGGAAATAGTTCTTTATGGCGAAATTAGAAAACAAAATTGACTGCGAGTATTTTTTTAACTAAATTGGTATTGACCCATCACATCACACTAATATCATAAATGCGAAAGTTTGTAAGTGTGTTAATATATATTTACTCAATTCTGTAACGGTTACTTGGTAGATAGCTGGTAGGTTATTACCATTTGGGCTTCTTCTTATCTAGAAAATTTTAAGATACGTAATAGCGGGTAAAGCCTTTGAACGTTGCCAGCTACCTGTATGAGGAAGATGACGACTGATTTGGCTCAGTGGTAGCACGTCTGCATCAAGAGCCGGAACTTCCGGGCTCGATTCCCGACGGGCAAATTTATGCTATATGAAGAGAATGCCAAAAGGATTCTATCATCATCATTGTCTATAATATTCCACCCACTACTGAGTATATGTATCCTCTTCAATGCGCCATCTGTTTCGGTCCAGCCATATCAGTTACTCAATACAGTTTTTTTCTTATTTACTTTCTTAGTAGTGACACTGGGTAGAGCTTATGTACAACATAAATAGTCAGCATATTATTTAAATTGTACATACAATACAATGCAATGAAATTAAATTAAATTAAATGCAATGCAATACATTTAATTTCATTGCATTGCATTGAATGCAATGCAATGCAATACATTTAATTTCATTGCATTGCATTGTATTGTGTATTGTATGTACAACTTGAATATTCTGAGTGTATTGTGTTGTGTTGTTTTGTATTGTAAGTATCGAAGATAAAATATTCCTTTTCCCCGCAGTTTCAACTGCTTGGATTCCTATTGTAACATCAGCTATCTGCCAGTGAAAGTCGCGGCAAAATCGATCCTGCTGTTTTGGCTGGAGCTGGCTGTAGTTGGTGTCATCATCATCATCATCAGCCAGAAGACGTCCACTGCTGAACATAGGCCTCCCCCTTTAACCTCCACACTAAACGACATTCTGCCATCTGCATCCACTGGATGCCCGCGACTCTCACAATGTCGTCGGTCCATCTAGTGGGAGGCTTACCTACGCTGCGTCTTCCAATTCGTGGTCTCCACTCAAGAACCTTTCTTCCCCGTCGGTTATCAGTTCTTCGAGCGATGTGGCCTGCCCATTGCCACTTCAACTTGCAGATTTTAATAGCTATGTCGGTGACTCTGGTTCTTTGGCGAATATCTATGTTCAGGATCAGGTGGACTTCACCAGACGCGACCTCTCGAGCTTGATGTTGATATTTAATGTGCCTCTGACAATACGGTGATCGCTACCGGTTTTCACCTTGCTGATCACGGAAACTGTTCACTAACGCATTGGAGGACGTTTTCAAGCTCTTGGACTGGAACGGATTCGGCATCAACATCAATGGCGAATACATCAGTCACCTTCGTTTTGCCGACGATATAATCATCATGGCAGAGTCGCTGGAGGACCTTAATACAATGCTCAGCGACCTCAGTAGCCTTTCCCAACAGGTGGTTCTTAAAATGAACATGGACAAGACAAAAGTCATGTCCAATGTCCAATTGAGTGACATCTTCTCGTCCAAGATACCACAGTGCCTAAAGACAAAGGTATTTGATCAGTGTGTGTTGCCAGTGATGACATATGGTACTGAGACGTGGTCCTTAACTGTTGGCCTTTTGGAAAAACTCAGAGTCACACAACGGGCAATGGAGAGAGCTATGCTCGGAGTTTCTTTGCGCGATAAAATCCGAAACGCAGATATTCGCCAAAGAACCAGAGTCACCGAAATAGCTATTAAAATCTGCAAGTTGAAGTGGCAATGGGCAGGCCACATCGCTCGAAGAACTGTTAACCAATGGGGAAGAAAGGTTCTTGAGTGGAGACCGCGAAACTGAAGACGCAGCGTAGGTAGTTGGTGTATATATACACAAATCGATTTTTATATATTTAGATTATAACTTGTTATCAAGCTATGTAATTCGATCAAAACGAAAGTTGTTCATCGACAGAGTCGACAAATCAATTTGTTTACCGCCGGTTACATTCAGCTTAAAGCTATAACTAGTCTAGAGTTAGAAACCACAGCTGGACCTAATCTTAGGTAGTAATTTTAGAGATACTGGACATTTATTGATTTCACCAGACGCTGAACTAGATGGTTACGCCACGTCTGACTACGTCGTAGTAAAATTGTCTAAAATAAGGGTAATAAAATTGATGAAAATTGTGTTACATTTAGTAGAAGCAATCAATTTAATGGAAAACACTAATTAGCTCGATTAACTACATAAGTTGCCATCAGAACATTCTCTGGGCTCGAAGCACTACATCAGGTCTGACAGGGTGAAAGTGCTGGCACGGGAGAAGTTCTTTGTGCCCCGTAAAGATAGAGAAGCCATTGAGATCGGTCCAAAACTTCCCAGCTGAAACAACAAGGCACGCGGATTACAAAGATAGAGGTAAGAGCGAGACGGCGTTGGCCGAAGTGTTTCGCTTAGACTCAGTTTAGCCGAACCTCCTGCGTCCTTAGTGCCTTACTTTTCTTCAGCATCAAGACCAGAATAGTCTTCATTAAGCTTAGTCTACAGTTATATTGATTGTTTACGGGATATTTACCGTGGTAACGTTGTGGAAGGAGCTCCCGATATTGCGGCGCAGTTACATTCCTGTGAACATGGTGCATGTAACTGCGCCGCAATATCGGAAGCTCCTTCCACAACTTTACCACGATAAATATCCCGTAAATAATCATATAACTGTAGCAAACAACCGTGTTAGTTAAAAAAAAACCTAGTCTAGCTTAAGGCCAGAAAAATAACTTAATAAGGCCGCAGCTTTGAAAGTCAATCACTTGTCTTCCTCTGTTTAAAACCTTATTGCTTCTAAGTTGAAAATAAGGCAAAAACATAACTTACGAAATACAGTTTACATAAAGTATTTTCATTAAATTGGTAGAAACGTATTTAATAACCACCAAAAAATTATCCACATTATAATTAAAAACCAATCTACCACAAACAAGGTATTTAGGTCCCAGAAGCTAAAAACAAATCTATAACGATTGTAAATCAATCTTATCCAGGCTTTCGTATTTTACTCTAAAACTCGCCTTTATTCCATCGTACTAGGGCTGATTTCTGACTGCAGAAAGATTCGATAAATTGACCACATTTATTAGCAGTGTTAGATTGGAATTAGGTGGTGCGGTAACGGAACTGCTCCTTATGTGGAGGGCGACCGTACGGTTAGCTATATTAAATCCTACGTACTCAGCGGGCAGACATAATGATACTAACGGTTTTTATTTACATTTTCTACATTAATGTAATGTTTTTTTTATGGATTTTAAGGAATCAAGGGATTTTCTCATTTTCGGTCAAGCGCTCGAAGAGTCAACACGTCGTGGGGATGCCTCGTAAAGAGGCGAAGCGCCGCCGCTCTAGGCGATAAGACCGCCCATTATACTGCCGTATATAAATTTTTGATATTAGGTTAAGTTTCATTTGTATTTTTCGGTGTGTAATAAATAGCCATTGTATTGTATTATAACACGTGTCAACAAATTGATCTAAGGAAACGGGTAGGTATAATTTGTTATTTCATTTACATTTAAACTAATGTATATTTAGAGTCATTACACATTAATTACTGATTCGTTTCAATTTTTTTTTTCTAAATATAAAATTATTCAGAAATAAAAACATCATATTTGGTTCAGGTTTGGTGTAATTAGTTAATTGTTATTTTATTGTTAATTTTCTATTTTATGTAATAAATTTTTGTTACAGGTGAGGCTAAATAAATTACAATCATTAACAAATTTCAGTAGAGTTAAATCATTGATTAGTAAGGAAAGGCCTTTAGAACGTCAAGTGGTAAGTAAGTACCTACATGTAGGTTTCGTTCTTTTTCTTCTGGGCCCTTATTCCGTACGGGCAAACGTACGCTATCGTGGCCACGTTAAGTTTACCTCAAAAATTGGCCTCTATTGCTTAGGAAATAACGTTCAAGTTTTGGATGTAAACATAACGCGCCACGATAGACCGCGTTTGGCCCGTGCAGAATAAAGGCCCTGGTGTATTTCCTTTATAGAAAACTTGTAATGGTTTAACATCCATGTGCGAAATGAAATCTGCGAACGGCAAAGACACCACATCATTACATCGACTTATTGTTTATTTAGACACACCTTTTACCTACATTCTTATGAGTAGGCGTAAGAAGTCAGACTGACAGTTACAAATCATCAGAGATCAGATAAACAGGGGAGATATGGTGAGGTGGCGTGTGATGCAGGCTTGATGCTTTTATTAGAATTCACTTTCACCTTGCAGATGATCTTCCAGTGACGAATCTAGTCTAAATTAGTGAATTAAGACTGGATTCGTTCGCACCCACCACGCAACCTTACTAATATAATAATAATAATAATAGCCTTTATTCGGATTGAGCAACAAAAATTCTTAAAGTAACAACTGATTTTGATTTCATTCTTCTGCTTCTAAATCCGTTTGTCCTAGTTTGACATAGGCCTCTTCCAGCTTCTTCCATTCCTCTCTGTTTCTGGCTGTTCTTGACCATGCTTTCCCAGCGATGGCTTTGATGTCGTCTTCCCACCTTTTAAATTGTCCTCCTCTCTTGCGCTTTCTGTTGGTTGGGTACCAATTGATTAGTGTTTTACTCCACTTTCCGATTCCCCTTATAATATACGCAACCATACTATTAAATAATAAATAAATATCTGGGACATTATTGCACACATGGTCATCTGACCCCAAACTAAGCAAAGCTTGCAATATGGCTGCCAGAGACTGATATACGTACCTACATATATATTATATTTTAAAACGTACTTAAATAGATATTAACACCCAGACATAGAACAAACACAAATGTTCATCACACAAATGTTTGTCCTAGGTGGGAATCGAACCCCCGCTCCCAAGCGCAGAAGGCAAGTTTACTACCAACTAAGCTAACGGGGCTGTCATTATCTTTCTTGTTTGAATGATTTAAGGTACAGCTATTTAAGTCTGTGACACTATCCAAGAAGAAAACGTCAAGTGGTTAGTACTTACGATTTAATTCTTTTTCTTTTGGTGAAATTCTTTTGGGTGCCTTTAGTCGAAATCAAGCAGATGACTTTGCCGCTCTTTTTAGGGTTCCGTACCCAAAGGGTAAAACGGGATCCTATTACTATTTTGCATGTGGACTATTAGTTAGTTCAAGTTTTGTAGTAAGTGTAAAAAATTAGTAAGCGAGCCGTAGCATTTTTACGTTAAACGGTTAAGCGATATAGTGATTTTTTTAAATGAAAAATGGAGACATTTGAACACGAACGTTAATTGCACGAAAGGCATGTCTCTTTTGTTTATCTGATCTGAGAGCTGTATCTTATAAATGTTAATATTTATACCAATATAAGGCTTGCAACAACCGAAAATTAGAGGGGTTGGTTTTTTTCGCTATATGGAGAAGACCTACCAAAACAAATCTTATCCAGTTTTCAAACGTGATAAAAATTTGTGACTTTTTTGTAAGATGATCCAAAAGTAAATGTAGCAACATCGTAACATAACATCGTAGTATACGAGTATGTAAGAATGATTAAGATTACAGAAGCATACCCATAGATATGAATACCAGGATATGTCCATCCGAACCTACATCGAAAAAATAATTGCTCCATCCATCTGTCAAAATCTCTTATCTCGCACTCTACTAAATAACGTCGCAACGCTCTCAAGTACGACAACCGCCCATAACGCAGTCAGCGTACAAATATGTTCAAACTGGTGCGCTTTATTTACACTTAAGCGCACCACTGAGTCGGAAAGTCGTCGGTAGTTAGAAAGAGAAGAAATAAAAAGTTACAAAATGTTTCCGCAGCTATATATAAAGACAAACTATAGACATATACAATTCACTAAATCTAAATCAAAACAAAAAACACAATTTATGTTAAAATACAATTTCGATGTTTATATCAACCCGGTACCGGTTATATCGACCCAAGTATATCCTAAAAATGCGACCAGAACCACCGGAGGATGGGAAGCAGCGTCCTATTAGTACACGGTGAACGTACTGGGATCCCCAAGCTGCCTGCCAAGCGAGAAGATTATGGCAACACCCCTCTCTAAGAGGTAGGTCTTTGTTCAACAATGGACGTTAAAAGGCTGATGATGTGTGTTGTGACATCAGCTCGACTGAGCAAGTTTGTTAAAATTGGATTGATCAAGCTGACCCGAACAAATTCCATCAGACTAGTCTTTATAATATACATCAATGAGCATACCACAATCACCGCTCATTCACAATGCCAATCTCGCTTAGTGCATAAATTGCTAGATGTGGTCACTTTCACTAACAAACTGTTATTAGAAGCAGGCTATATCACGCAACACTCTCGTTTGAGTCGAGAGTACATCTGCAAATAATACTGGTTATTAAAAAAGAAAAGTAATGAGTATGTATGCTCGTGAGTTTGCACATCAGTTGTTGGATTTAGAGACAGTGGAACAGAAGAAGGCGTCAACGCCTTTCGAAGACTATTATCAAAGTATTTTTTTTATGATACTGGATGACGAAACGAGCGAAGTCGCTCGCCTGATGGCTCTTCACGTTTGCCCATAACAGCTCAATGCCACTCAAAATTTTGATCTTCAACAGTTCTAAACCCTGGATGGCAATGTACTGCGCTCGTCACCCCGAGATATAAGATGTCAAATCTCTGTGTGCCCTGTAATTTCGCTGGAAACATTGCCCTTCAATCCGGAACACAGTAGTGTTTGCACACAGCAGTAGTGTGCAAACACTACTGTGTTCCGGATAAATTCCGGCGGTTGAATAACTGGCAAAGGTGTGCTACTTCCCCAGGTGGACCCCTGCAAAAGAGTCCTACTACTATCACTACAAAAATAGATGTGTAATTATTGACAGTTATTGCCTGAGGCTACGCCTGTATTTTTCCAGCGTAGTCATTTCGCGGTTTTACGTGGAGTAAAAGGTCAATTATATGTATGGGTGACACGTAAAAAGCCTTCATTAAACAAGTAGGTACAGGCAGTTACCCTTTTTATCATAACAAGTTTTTTTATTGCAAAATATCTTTTTCAAACCTAACTTATATCAAATTAGTGATCGGAACGGTGTGCTGATCAAAATGAGCCCAAACACTGCCAGTCTACTATTATCCATCGAGGAGAGCGCTTGTCCACCGTCACCATCATCAAATCAGCTCGCTGTCACCATACTATTGTATTGTCATCGGAACTTGACAGTTCTGCGAAATTTCAGCTCAATCGAATACCGAGAAGTGGGTCAAATTTAACTTGCAAGATTTGTCAGACAGACACCTGGACACTATCGGAGCTAAAAAACTTAGGCTGAGTGCAAACTTGGACTATTATATCAGCAAAGTTTGGTAACTCTGATCCTCTTTGTGTAGGGGTGTGTAAGTTTTACAATAAAACGAATACTGAATCGAACCTTGATATAATGTAGCAAAATAATAATATGAATTATGAACTCCGATAAAAATGTAACAAAACTGGAAAATAACGGGTAAAACCACAGGAGGTAGTAAATAAACTAAAAAGTAGCTTATGCTTATGCCAGGTACTAGCAGTAGGTCATCATCATCATCATCAGCCAGAAGACGTCCACTGCTGAACATAAGCCTCCCCCTTTACCCTCCACACTGAACGACAACCTGCCATCTGCATCCACTGGATGCCCGCGACTCTCACAATGTCGTCGGTCCATCTAGTGGGAGGCCTGCCTACGCTGCGTCTTCCGGTTCGCGGTCTCCACTCAAGAACCTTTCTTCCCCATCGGTTATCAGTTCTTCGAGCGATGTGGCCTGCCCATTGCTACTTCAACTTGCAGATTTTAATAGCTATGTCGGTGACTCTGGTTCTTTGGCGAATATCTATGTTTAGGATCAGGTGGACTTCACCAGACGCGACCTCTCGAGCTTGATGTTGATATTTAATGTGCCTCTGACAATACGGTGATCGCTACCGGTTTTCACCTTGCTGATCACGGAGACATCATTAAATATTCGCTTCTTCGTCGTCATGATGAAGTCGATCTCATTTTTGGTCGAACCATCGGGGCTCATCCACGTTCACTTCCTGGATGGTCGCTTCTGAAAGAAGGAGTTCATCAAATAGAGTTCCTCCTTCTCCATGAAGTCAACCAGCCGCTGGCCTCTCGGATTCCGCTGTCCATACCCATATGACCCCACTCTTAACTCATCGACATTCCGTGTGCCCACCTTAGCGTTAAAGTCACCCATAACAACGGAGAAGTATGTTTTGGAGGTATGTATGGCTTCAGATATCTCCTCATAAAATGCCTCTACTTCATCGTCAGGGTATGTCGAGGTCGGCGCATATACCTGTATGACCTTCAGCGAATAACGATCGGTTATTCTGAGTATAAGGTATGCTACCTTGCTCGACACACTATCGACCTTAACCACGTTGTTGATGAGTGACCTGCGGACGAGAAAACCTACACCACCCTGGGACTTTCGTTCTCCTTCCCGGAAGAAGAGCATGTTACCGGAATCCAGAACTATCGTATCCTGTCCCTCTCGTTAGATTTCAGATAGTCCCATGATGTCCCATCGTATTTTACTCAATTCTTCCTCCAGCTCAACAATCTTCTCGTCAGTCCTCAATATTCTAATATTATGTGTTGCCAGGGCCAAATTACGTTGGGGGTGGTAGCGGGGCAACTGCCGGAGATTCTTAGCACCCCTTGCTCCACCGTTACCTGGCCCGCAACCTCGGCCAGGGATAGTGGAGCTGCCGGTGACTAGGGGCCGTAATTTTATTGTGTCTGTCATTTGTTGCCATAATCCCCACGCTTGGCAGGGGGCTTGGGGATCGCCGAGTTTCCACCATGTAAGTAGGAGTTGGTAGGAGGATGCTGCTGCCCATCCTCTGGCGGTTTCTGGTCGCAGTTTTAGGACATACCCGGGTCCAACAGTAGTTACTATGACGAAATAAGAAAACCTAGGTGAGCTTTTCTTCGTTAAATTAATGTTTTGATACCGAATACATAACAATTCTACAATTCCTTAAATCCTGTTGAAAAGGATGTCCAATGCCACTCGCATGACCTAAGCCAGATGTAATGCCAGCCGAGCCCATCGTCTACTTGCACACGGGCCAGTCAAATGACACGTGCATACAGTCCCTGCCGAAAAATATGGCACACCTGGATTTTTGTAAGCACAACTCAAATTTACGGCATCACTCATACCTAAGCTTAAGTAAATAATATTTCTTTGTTTCAATGATCAAGCCTCATGGCTTGGATGGAAACGTTATGTCAGTAGAAAAACAAATTGTAAAATAAATTTTGTAACACATTAGCTATTTTCTTAGTCAGTAAGTGTACTTACATACCTACGCAAGGACGCCCAATTACATAAGTTTGCGCATCCAACCAATTTAACTTGAAACAACATTCTTTTTGCTATTAGTGACTTGCATTGCCTTAAACGGTCCAATAATTGAAACCATAGTTAGGTGTAGAGATTGTTGTTTATATTGAGGTTACACGTCTGTTGAGTCGATCAAAACTGTTTTTGTAGAGTCATTAGAGATGGTGTAGGTATCTTATAGATACGAGCTGTAATATCTACGTATTTCATATTCAAACAGCTCTACATTGTTTATTGGCTACAAGCCACACAACTTTTCTGAAAAATCTGCCAAAATCCGCAAATTTCGTTACCGCGATTTTTGGCAGCTCTATCGTAACAAATCTATGACAAACTATCGTCACAAAAAATGCAAATAAGTATAACTAAAGTTAGTAAACTAAACTAACGTTATTATTCTGAATAATGTTACTAGAGCTAACAACTTGTGGCTACAGCATGTAAAAAGGTCTTAACTCAGAAAATTAAGTAAAATTGAAGGCATCGAGCCAGTGGTCATGGAAAAGTCGACTATAATACTTAGCCTCTATAGGTGAAAGCTCGAATTAATTTATCGCTACACGTTTTACCTAATAACTTTAGTCCGAAACCGCATGACCTTTTTTATGATACTGGATGACGAAACGAGCGAAGTCGCTCGCCTGATGGCTCTTCACGTTTGCCCATAACAGCTCAATGCCACTCAAAATTTTGATCTTCAACAGTTCTAAACCCTGGATGGCAATGTACTGCGCTCGTCACCCCGAGATATAAGATGTCAAATCTCTGTGTGCCCTGTAATTTCGCTGGAAACATTGCCCTTCAATCCGGAACACAGTAGTGTTTGCACACAGCAGTAGTGTGCAAACACTACTGTGTTCCGGATAAATTCCGGCGGTTGAATAACTGGCAAAGGTGTGCTACTTCCCCAGGTGGACCCCTGCAAAAGAGTCCTACTACTATCACTACAAAAATAGATGTGTAATTATTGACAGTTATTGCCTGAGGCTACGCCTGTATTTTTCCAGCGTAGTCATTTCGCGGTTTTACGTGGAGTAAAAGGTCAATTATATGTATGGGTGACACGTAAAAAGCCTTCATTAAACAAGTAGGTACAGGCAGTTACCCTTTTTATCATAACAAGTTTTTTTATTGCAAAATATCTTTTTCAAACCTAACTTATATCAAATTAGTGATCGGAACGGTGTGCTGATCAAAATGAGCCCAAACACTGCCAGTCTACTATTATCCATCGAGGAGAGCGCTTGTCCACCGTCACCATCATCAAATCAGCTCGCTGTCACCATACTATTGTATTGTCATCGGAACTTGACAGTTCTGCGAAATTTCAGCTCAATCGAATACCGAGAAGTGGGTCAAATTTAACTTGCAAGATTTGTCAGACAGACACCTGGACACTATCGGAGCTAAAAAACTTAGGCTGAGTGCAAACTTGGACTATTATATCAGCAAAGTTTGGTAACTCTGATCCTCTTTGTGTAGGGGTGTGTAAGTTTTACAATAAAACGAATACTGAATCGAACCTTGATATAATGTAGCAAAATAATAATATGAATTATGAACTCCGATAAAAATGTAACAAAACTGGAAAATAACGGGTAAAACCACAGGAGGTAGTAAATAAACTAAAAAGTAGCTTATGCTTATGCCAGGTACTAGCAGTAGGTCATCATCATCATCATCAGCCAGAAGACGTCCACTGCTGAACATAAGCCTCCCCCTTTACCCTCCACACTGAACGACAACCTGCCATCTGCATCCACTGGATGCCCGCGACTCTCACAATGTCGTCGGTCCATCTAGTGGGAGGCCTGCCTACGCTGCGTCTTCCGGTTCGCGGTCTCCACTCAAGAACCTTTCTTCCCCATCGGTTATCAGTTCTTCGAGCGATGTGGCCTGCCCATTGCTACTTCAACTTGCAGATTTTAATAGCTATGTCGGTGACTCTGGTTCTTTGGCGAATATCTATGTTTAGGATCAGGTGGACTTCACCAGACGCGACCTCTCGAGCTTGATGTTGATATTTAATGTGCCTCTGACAATACGGTGATCGCTACCGGTTTTCACCTTGCTGATCACGGAGACATCATTAAATATTCGCTTCTTCGTCGTCATGATGAAGTCGATCTCATTTTTGGTCGAACCATCGGGGCTCATCCACGTTCACTTCCTGGATGGTCGCTTCTGAAAGAAGGAGTTCATCAAATAGAGTTCCTCCTTCTCCATGAAGTCAACCAGCCGCTGGCCTCTCGGATTCCGCTGTCCATACCCATATGACCCCACTCTTAACTCATCGACATTCCGTGTGCCCACCTTAGCGTTAAAGTCACCCATAACAACGGAGAAGTATGTTTTGGAGGTATGTATGGCTTCAGATATCTCCTCATAAAATGCCTCTACTTCATCGTCAGGGTATGTCGAGGTCGGCGCATATACCTGTATGACCTTCAGCGAATAACGATCGGTTATTCTGAGTATAAGGTATGCTACCTTGCTCGACACACTATCGACCTTAACCACGTTGTTGATGAGTGACCTGCGGACGAGAAAACCTACACCACCCTGGGACTTTCGTTCTCCTTCCCGGAAGAAGAGCATGTTACCGGAATCCAGAACTATCGTATCCTGTCCCTCTCGTTAGATTTCAGATAGTCCCATGATGTCCCATCGTATTTTACTCAATTCTTCCTCCAGCTCAACAATCTTCTCGTCAGTCCTCAATATTCTAATATTATGTGTTGCCAGGGCCAAATTACGTTGGGGGTGGTAGCGGGGCAACTGCCGGAGATTCTTAGCACCCCTTGCTCCACCGTTACCTGGCCCGCAACCTCGGCCAGGGATAGTGGAGCTGCCGGTGACTAGGGGCCGTAATTTTATTGTGTCTGTCATTTGTTGCCATAATCCCCACGCTTGGCAGGGGGCTTGGGGATCGCCGAGTTTCCACCATGTAAGTAGGAGTTGGTAGGAGGATGCTGCTGCCCATCCTCTGGCGGTTTCTGGTCGCAGTTTTAGGACATACCCGGGTCCAACAGTACTGTGTACAGTGTAGGCTACTTTCCCTACACATGTATAAATTATACTTAAATATATATTACATTCACATGATATCCATTTAGCTTGTTTATAACATCACACCATAAAATAAAATAGCATTAATATATACCAACTAAATATTCACCTTAGTCGATAATCGATATTGATTATCGACCTGGGAGAATCCTTAGTTCGCCGCACCGCAATAGATAAGCCGGCGCACGCGCAGAGCGCTTGTTGTTGTACGGTCAGCGGTGCCGCGTCGAACCAGTCCAAAACCTATTGCGACGCAAAGCGCACGTCTATCTTTTTACTTCCCGCCTTCTACCTTCCGTGTTAGCTTAATTTCTTTGCTAAATAAACATTGGTGTAAAGTGATATAATTTCGGTTTGATTACCTAATCCCGTAAACATACGTAACCATACTGGTGACCCCTAATGAACATGGCAACGGGAGGACAAAAGGATGCACACGTCACCACGATGCAACCGGGCGGCACTAGTGATGGGAACTCGTCGATAAATCGTGGCGATGTTTATAAAGTCGGAGTACGAGTGCCACCATTCTGGCCCGAAGAGCCAGAGATTTGGTTTGCTCAAGTAGAGGGTCAATTTGCAATTTCTGGAATTACCAGTGATGCCACGAAATTCAATTATGTAATTGGCCACCTTGATAACCGGTACTCGAAGGAGGTTAAAGACCTTATAGTCAGCCCGCCCACTACAAACAAGTACGAGAAGCTCAAAAGTGAGCTGATCCGGAGATTAAGCGCATCCAACGAGAAGAAGATAAAGCAGTTGTTGATGCATGAAGAGCTTGGCGACCGCAAGCCTTCCCAATTTCTCCGCCACCTCAAGGGTCTCGCAGGTGCTGACGTTCCAGAGGATTTCTTGAAGACTATCTGGATCAGCCGCCTCCCACACGGTATC
Organism: Agriopis leucophaearia; assembly: GCA_949125355.1. Taxonomy (NCBI): domain Eukaryota; kingdom Metazoa; phylum Arthropoda; class Insecta; order Lepidoptera; family Geometridae; genus Agriopis; species Agriopis leucophaearia. The sequence continues at coordinate 16,295,567 of OX421262.1, forward strand.
CAGACGGTGCTTGCAGGCCAGCCGACAGCAGCTTCACTTGAAGACTTGGCTGACTTAGCAGATAGAGTGAATGACCTGGCTTCTTCAATACCGAAGGTCGCTTCCGTGAGTAATCCAGTACTTCCTAGCTCCATCATCAGTGATCTCACCAAGGAAGTAGCCGAACTCCGGAAGCAGGTCCAGCAGTTGGCAACAGGAAGGAACAGCAGGGCACGCTCTCACAATTCGCAGGGCAATCGCAGTTCATCAAGGCAACGATCCCAGTCCAGCTACAGGAAGTTTCCAGAATGCTGGTATCATAGCAAGTTTGGAGAAAAAGCCAAGAAATGTGTCCGCCCCTGTGACTATAAGCCGGAAAACTCCATGGGCGGTCGGTAATGGCGACTGACGATTGCCCCTCAACAACTACTGGTCGCCTGTTCGTGACAGACCGATCGTCGAAGACGCAGTTTCTGGTTGACACAGGTAGCGACCTGTGTGTCTTTCCACGGTCAGTGCTTCGCGATCGTCGTGCCCGGACTGAATACAACTTGTGTGCTGCAAATGGTTCTAGCATAGCTACTTACGGTTATATAAATTTAGACTTAGATTTCGGCTTACGTAGGACATTTGTATGGCGTTTTGTGGTTGCTGATGTTACAAAACCAATAATAGGCGTAGACTTTCTAAATTATTACAACCTAGTAGTAGACTGTCGCAATAAGTGTTTAGTAGACAATCTTACTTCCATAACTGCTACAGCTACACTGGCTAATTGTAAAAATGTTTCTTCTGTAAAGGTCGTGACTGGTGAGACACGGTATCACAAAATTCTTGACGAGTTTCCCGAAATAACACGACCAGCTGGTAGACATCACACCGCACCACACAACACAGTTCATCATATACGCACCACCCCAGGCCCTCCAGTATCATCTCCCCCTCGCCGTTTAGCTCCAGATAAACATAAAATCGCGCAGAAAGAATTTCAGTCTATGTTGGCCTGCGGCACAGCTAGGCCTTCGGAGAGCCCTTGGTCGTCGCCCTTGCATTTAGCGCCGAAGAAGAATAACGGTTGGCGTCCATGTGGCGACTATCGTAAACTGAATGCTCGCACAATTCCGGATAGGTATCCGATTAAACACATCCAAGATTTTACGCATAGCATTTCGGGATGTAAAATATTTAGTACCCTAGACTTGGAGAAAGCGTTTAATCAAATACCTATTAATCCAGCTGATATTCCGAAGACCAGCATCACCACACCGTTCGGAATGTTTGAATTCCCGTACATGACTTTTGGTCTTCGAAATGCGGGACAAACATTTCAACGGTTTGTGGATGAAATTACCAGGGGCTTAGACTTTGTTTATGCGTACGTAGATGACTTTTTAATTTATTCCAAGAGTGAATCAGAACACCAGGAGCATCTACGTCAAGTATTCAAACGGCTGAAGCAATACGGCATGTTACTTAACACTTCCAAGTGTGTATTCGGTGCCAGCAAGGTAACCTTTTTAGGTTATTCTATTTCAGAAAGCGGCACGACACCACTGGATTTAAAAGTACAGGCGGTACAAGACTTTCCTGTCCCCACCAACGTACGACAACTGAGAGGCTTCCTGGGCATGTTGAATTTTTACAGGAGATTTCTTCCTCAAGCAGCTCTGATCCAGGCACCTCTGCATGCATTGTTGACAGGCTCAGTGAAAGGATCGCAAACCATCCAGCTTACCGGAGAAGCGTTGGCTGCGTTCCATGCGTGTAAGGAGAGTTTAGCTAACGCCGCTTTATTAGCTCACCCCGATTGCACAGCTAAACTGGCCGTTGTAACTGATGCGTCCGATAAAGCCATCGGCGCTGTTTTGCAACAGTATATAGATAGTGTGTGGGAACCGTTAGCATTCTTTTCCCGTAAGCTGAGCCCTTCTCAAACTAAATACTCGCCATATGATAGGGAATTATTAGCCATTTACGAGGCTATTAAATATTTCCGGCATATGCTCGAAGCAAGACATTTTATCGTCTATACTGACCATAAGCCGATCAGTTTTGCATTCCATGAAAGGAAGAACAACTGTTCGCCTAGGCAATATAGGTATCTGGACTTTATTGCCCAGTTCACAACCGATATCCGACACATATCCGGCAAGGATAACGTTGTGGCGGATACCTTGTCACGTATTGAAGAACTGGGAGCGCCAGTAAACCTCGAGACAATCGCTCAAAATCAAGCAACTGACCCCGAGCTTAAGAAGCTCTTGAGTGAAGGGTCATCACTACAGTTTGAGAAGCTGGGTATCCCCGGAAGTCAAGTCCCTTTATACTGTGACATCAGTACCTCAACTTCCAGGCCCTTCGTCCCAACACATTTGCGAAAGCAGGTATTCGATAGCCTACATTCCTTGAGCCACCCTGGTGCTAACGCTTCAGCCAAATTAGTAACTGAACGGTTCGTTTGGCCAGGCGTGAGGAAGGACTGTAGAGATTGGTCTCGCGCTTGTATCGCGTGCCAGCGGGCTAAAGTCAACCGTCACGTGACTGCTCCTCTCGGTACCTACAAACTACCGCGTTCCCGTTTTCAGGAAATTCATATAGATTTGGTTGGTCCACTTCCCTTGTCGGAAGGATACCGCTACTGTTTAACGGCCGTAGACCGCTATACTCGATGGCCAGAAGCAACGCCTATCATGGACATGACAGCTGAAACTGTTGCAAAAACCTTGCTATCAACATGGATAGCTCGCTTTGGCTGCCCGACCGTCATTACTACTGACCGTGGCCGTCAATTTGAGTCAGCCTTATTTCGATGTCTGTCGGATCTGGCTGGTTTTGAGCATAAACGCACGACGTCTTATCATCCGGCATGTAACGGATTGGTAGAACGGTTTCACCGTCAGTTTAAAGCAGCAATAGTATGTCACACTAATGACAAGTGGACAGAGTCATTACCATGGGTCTTGTTGGGCATTAGAACTTCCTTCAAGGAAGAGTTACATGCCTCCTCCGCCGAATTAGTTTATGGAGAGTCGCTTAGACTTCCCGGTGAGTTCTTTGAGCCTACTGTTGACGGTACAACAGACATTTCTGAATTTTCCGCTAGGCTTAGATCCTTCGCCGAAAAATTGCGACCGGTACCAACTTCGCGCCACTGTAAGCCCAAAGTATTTGTTTATAAAGAGCTAGAAACCTGCAATCACGTTTTCCTTCGCGAAGACGCATTGCGAGGTTCACTTCAAGCGGCATATACGGGGCCACACAAAGTACTTAGTAGGGGTGATAAAATATTTAAAATCATTTTTAAAAACAAAGAAATGACCGTGTCGATTGATCGACTTAAACCGGCCTTCATACTGGCTATTCAGCAAAATGAGGAACTCTCACCAGATACAGATACCCTACGACATTATGTAACTCGTTCTGGGCGACAAGTTAGATTTCCCAATTTTTATCGCCCGTGACGGGCTCTGGAGGGGGGTGGTGTAGGCTACTTTCCCTACACATGTATAAATTATACTTAAATATATATTACATTCACATGATATCCATTTAGCTTGTTTATAACATCACACCATAAAATAAAATAGCATTAATATATACCAACTAAATATTCACCTTAGTCGATAATCGATATTGATTATCGACCTGGGAGAATCCTTAGTTCGCCGCACCGCAATAGATAAGCCGGCGCACGCGCAGAGCGCTTGTTGTTGTACGGTCAGCGGTGCCGCGTCGAACCAGTCCAAAACCTATTGCGACGCAAAGCGCACGTCTATCTTTTTACTTCCCGCCTTCTACCTTCCGTGTTAGCTTAATTTCTTTGCTAAATAAACATTGGTGTAAAGTGATATAATTTCGGTTTGATTACCTAATCCCGTAAACATACGTAACCATAGTTACTATGACGAAATAAGAAAACCTAGGTGAGCTTTTCTTCGTTAAATTAATGTTTTGATACCGAATACATAACAATTCTACAATTCCTTAAATCCTGTTGAAAAGGATGTCCAATGCCACTCGCATGACCTAAGCCAGATGTAATGCCAGCCGAGCCCATCGTCTACTTGCACACGGGCCAGTCAAATGACACGTGCATACAGTCCCTGCCGAAAAATATGGCACACCTGGATTTTTGTAAGCACAACTCAAATTTACGGCATCACTCATACCTAAGCTTAAGTAAATAATATTTCTTTGTTTCAATGATCAAGCCTCATGGCTTGGATGGAAACGTTATGTCAGTAGAAAAACAAATTGTAAAATAAATTTTGTAACACATTAGCTATTTTCTTAGTCAGTAAGTGTACTTACATACCTACGCAAGGACGCCCAATTACATAAGTTTGCGCATCCAACCAATTTAACTTGAAACAACATTCTTTTTGCTATTAGTGACTTGCATTGCCTTAAACGGTCCAATAATTGAAACCATAGTTAGGTGTAGAGATTGTTGTTTATATTGAGGTTACACGTCTGTTGAGTCGATCAAAACTGTTTTTGTAGAGTCATTAGAGATGGTGTAGGTATCTTATAGATACGAGCTGTAATATCTACGTATTTCATATTCAAACAGCTCTACATTGTTTATTGGCTACAAGCCACACAACTTTTCTGAAAAATCTGCCAAAATCCGCAAATTTCGTTACCGCGATTTTTGGCAGCTCTATCGTAACAAATCTATGACAAACTATCGTCACAAAAAATGCAAATAAGTATAACTAAAGTTAGTAAACTAAACTAACGTTATTATTCTGAATAATGTTACTAGAGCTAACAACTTGTGGCTACAGCATGTAAAAAGGTCTTAACTCAGAAAATTAAGTAAAATTGAAGGCATCGAGCCAGTGGTCATGGAAAAGTCGACTATAATACTTAGCCTCTATAGGTGAAAGCTCGAATTAATTTATCGCTACACGTTTTACCTAATAACTTTAGTCCGAAACCGCATGACCTCTAATCTTCTAAAATATACCTACTACCCCTAACATCCGTAGATAGAAACCACATTAAAACAAATCACCAAAACAAAGGGTATGAAATCATTAGTGTCAACACTAACGATATCATAGTCGGGGATTATGTAGTACATACATACTCGTACCTACTCTGCTTAAATCATAACCCTCGTTTTTCTTCAGCGTAGCCGAGTAAATTTGATTTAAGGACTATGTACCTACTAAGTGACAAAAGCTAGTTTTACAGCCGGTTCACCGTAGATTCAAATAGTCCCGCCGCGCTTCCACCGCGCTTCCGCCGCACCTCTATTGTCCGGTCAAATAATACCACACCTTTGCCAGTTATTCAACCGCCAAGCAGTAGTGTACAAACACTACTGAGGTCCGGATTGAAGGGCAATGTTTCCAGCGAAATTACAGGGCACACAGAGTTTTGACATCTTATATCTCGGGGTGACGAGCGCAGTGCATTGCCATCTAGGGTTTTGATCTGTCTAAATTCAAAATTCTGAGTGGCGATGGCGTTGTGCTGTTGTGGGCAAGCGTGAAGAGCCATCAGGTGAACGACTCCGCTCGTCTCGTCACTCAGTACCTATCATAAAAAAACCTAAATAAGGTAGAATTTTGAACCTAGCACGAACAGAAAATATTTGCATTTCTCTCGCCTTAGTATCTATTTTTGGTCTAGTACCTAAACCTAAGATAAAATGATAGCGTGTGGGACTCTCCCGCCAATCGTGAGTCATGCGTTCGACTTAAGAAGCCACAAGTTTCGTAGGAGTAAGCTCCTTGCTAATGTTGCTTAATGTTTATGCAAATCTGTGCAACAGAACAAACAATTAATCAAAATTAAATGTGCATTATGATATGACCTACCTACCTACTGTTAGACTAATTGCCATGTTTTTCATCCGTTGCATACTTTATTCAAATGGCAACATCGATGGAGAACTTGAAATGTCAACGTCAATATTATTCAAATTTCTTCAGCAGTTGGAAAGCATACATTGCAAAACACACGTTGTTATTTCATATTTATAAAATCCTTACAAATCGTACGTGATTCGTTCTTTCATTTCTGAGATGGGCATCTAATCGTTCACTACCTAAACTCGGTTGAAGCATTTATCTTCTCTGATAGCTCCAATCCAATCCAAAAAATATATATAAAAACCAGTAATTCTGATCACTTTTCCTAGGTTTTTAAACGTAACCCTTCAGTGAAAAAGGTACCAAAAGGTAAAAAGCTGAAAAAAAGGTTTTAATTCAGCTTTTTACCTTTTTACAACGTTAATTGTAGCTGTCAGAGCACATGAATGCTTGGACCAAGTTAAGCACCTAAAACTTGTTTCGAAATTTGCTTCTTTAGCATCGTGCTAAGAAGTCATATTATGTAAGGTAACTTACTTAGGTAAGTATATGACACTCTTTACTTTCAATTAATTTCATAAAAAGCACTTATTTATGGCATTAACTAAAAGTTCCAAATAGTGCAACAGAATCACGGGATTTACTTCCATCTACCTGTGGACAGAACAAAGCGGTGCAAAAGAAATATAAAATCTAAAACGACCCAATTAAGCCTGGATTCGACCTTCGAAAAGTCATGACCTAGACAGGACCAGACAAAAAAGCGATGCAGTTTTTGTAACAAAATAATGCCTAGGTTGGTATTGATGGATGATCTTTGGCTGGTAATAGAAAAACTATAAAATACTGCGAGGATTTTGGTATTTTGCCCGTCGAAAAAATATTACTATAAATCATTTGGAAATTGAGTTTCGTAACTAGCTACGATAGATGAATTATTATTCTTTGTTTCGTAATCAATGATTAAACAAAAATTTAATATACCACCGTTTATATTTTATTCTTTATTTAAGAAAGAAAATATATGTTACATTGTCATCCATATCTGAACTACGAGTATATTTTAAGATTCGAGTCGTTAGCTCAAACGGAAGCTTTTTTAATAAAGAATAATTTTTATTATATGTATGGTTTACATTGTTCACTTTTATTCAATTTACACCCTTATTTAGGATATAGAAGAGAGTAAGATATGGACTGCCTCGGTGGCTCAGTTGGTAGTGATCCTACTTTCTGTGCTTGGGGGCGTGGGTTCGATTCCCATATAGGACAAACATTTGTGTGATGAACATTTGTGTTTGTTCTATGTCTGGGTGTTAATATCTATTTAAGTATGTATTTAAAAATATATATGTATGTATATCAGTCTCTGGCAGCCATATTACAAGCTTTGCTTAGTTTGGGGTCAGATGACCATGTGTGCAATAATGTCCCAGATATTTATTTATTTATTATTTATTATAGAAATTAAAACATTTAAACAAAACAAAAATGAACACGTAAAGAAAATTGAAACCTAAATGTTTAGGTGTAGTTTTTTTTTATCTATTTTAAATTTTGTACCGAACAAACAGACATACAAGAAAACAGTTTAATATCCAAATCAAACGATCCATCATGGAGATAAGTACCTACCTAACAAAATTGCACATACATACATATTGTTGCATTTACAATATCTGATATTAGCGAAGTAGGTAGAAGCTTAAAGTAGTAGGTACCTAATAATTAATGTTTGTTTAGTTGCCTTCATCATTTTTTGCTTCGAACGAGGAACTGTGGGACTAATTGATGAGCGTCATAAAACTGCATTAGAGATAAAGCAGTCAATTTATTGCAGAATTCAGTAAAAACACCATCTTATTAAGAGTAGAGGTCACAGTGTGGTCGCAAATGAAGGAAATCATTTTTCTTCACATGACACTTGCTTCCGTGTAGGTAAACTACTTAACAGTTAATTTTTCCATCTTTTCTACAATATTAGTTCTCATTTTTAGCCAACACAATGAAACTAATTTGAATGATAGGAACTTATAGGAAGATAACTAGTAAGAAGTATAAATAATTTAAACTGCAATTCATAATCATCGTCATCAGCCAGAAGACGTCCACTGCTGAACATAGGCCTCTCCCTTTAACCTCCACACCGAACGACATCCTGCCATCTGCATCCACTAGATGCCCGCGACTCTCACATGTCGTCGGTCCATCTAGTGGGAGGCCTACCTACACTGCATCTCCCGGTTCGCGGTCTCCACTCAAGAACCTTTCTTCCCCATCGGTTATCAGTTCTTCGAGCGATGTGGCCTACCCATTGCCACTTCAACTTGCAGATGCAAACTGCAATTAAAACATTGAAATTATTGGTAATTCCAGATAAAAATAGCTTAAAACACACTCATAATTGGCGCTCGATCTTCACAAGATTCAACTTATAATGGTGAATACTAAGAGTAGTGTTTTTTTTGTGCGATGTGCTTAAAGCCCATGACACTCCAGATATAAAAAGGAATCCAACGACAACTCGTCCAAACAGGAACGTGGAACAAAGAAACATGCATACTTAATTACTTACACCCCAAAAACATTACCCACCTTCTTGGGCAGTCAGGTAAAAACTCGACTGGCTAAAAAAGAGCACAGAAAAAAAGCAGTGAAAATGTTGGAGAACTGAACCACCGTGCAACAGAACCATATCTAAAAATATAATAGCGTAAATGGAAAACTTATAACTATAAAAGGCGAGACCTATGGCCCAGCAGTGGAGTCTTCAGGGTGCTGATGATAGTGATGAATAAATCACAAAGACTTATAAGTATTACCTATGAATGAGTAAAGTTGATTAATTTTACTAAAGCTAGTTTATGCATCGTGGAAGCTCTATGAGCCCACATCAGCATCGACCAACGCAACAGTGAGAGTTCATGGTCGGTGGTGATGCAGCATTTCTATTTACTTTGCTTATTTATTTATTACAGTCATACCTTATTGTATAACTACAAATGTTCTTAGTTCAAATTCTTCTCCAGTTGAGTTGCAAGAAAGAAAACTATTATTATATAGCTTTATTTATTTTTATTATTTATATCTTTAACTTTCTTTTCTCAAGACAAGCCCGGACCTTCATACGGCATCAAGAGGGCCAAAACCAACATTATTATTATTTATTTTTGTTTTATATCGCCAGCAGCGCAACTAATTGCGAGCAAAACTACCTATCTAATAAGCGCTCTACCTAGCTCAGTTACTTAAGTGTCAAATACATCAATAGTCATATAAAAACAAAGTTATTTCACTACAAATCGTAGTACTGTACCTACTTAGAGGGATTGCCTGTGGCCGCCGTAGTCGGCTTAGGCATTCGTAAACCACATTTTAAAGAAGAAGAAAAAATATTTTCTATCTACATTTTAGATTCCACCTACGTGTATTCTAATCTTATCCAATACAGGTAGTACCAAACTACCTAGCTAGCAACTAACTACAAGCGCTAGAGCATGGTTGCTTACAAGCTACTGACTGCTTGCTAAGTTTGCTGTCGTAGCTCGTATGCTAATCGCCTCCCACTATAGAAATTGAACAAATAAATTAATTAATTGAACTTTCTTGCACACAATGTAGGGCTTCATTTAGTTAAAAGTTCTAGCTCAGCTATTGTAAAGATTACAATCTGGGTGTGTTCAAGTCAAGAGTGAATCGGTTTCTTCTAGGCAAGCGTGATCCACCGTAGGCCGCATCATCGCTTAACATCAGGCGAGTTGGCGGCCAAACGCAAGCAAAGTATTCTACAATAAATATAAAAAAAAATTTTTTTATTAATAGATCATTTTTTTTCTCTCGTCTATTGAAAAGAGTCACCATTTTAACTGGCTTTTAGTCAAGTGAAAAATGATAATATTATAAAAAAAATATCCGAGAAATACGGCAGGTGTTTAGGATAATTGCTTTTTAGAGTTGTATGAATGTCATGTTGTTGTGTTGTACATTTTGCTATCGTTTACGTAACGATTACTTTTTCACAAAATCTCGTACTAAGGCCACAGATCAACGACTTGTACCATTGTCGAGTTGCAATTCTATAATATATGTTTTCTAGGGTCGCTATACCTGGTGAAGTAATAAAAATACTTTGGAGCGATTTCGGTGATTTATTAATTCCATAGAGAAATACATTTAATATTATCTCCTAACTAATTTGTCTAGGAACATGTCCAAATTGAATCGTGATGTAAGTAGAAAATATTACAAATTTTTTGTTATAACAAATTCACACTATAAATAATGTGTGGTGTCATCGTCATTTCAACCAATCGTTAAAATAATGAGGTAATGCCTATTTAGGAAGCATACGTAATTAAGCTGTAAACATTATGTTTTAGTACCGTATCTTACGGTCATTAAGATTTTATGTTGCGTTAGACTAATTTTATTAAAGAAATTAGTAATAAAAAAAAAAATGCACTAGCTGCGCCTCGCGGTTTCACCCGCATGGTGATGAAAATCGGTGATGATGATGATGAAAAGTAGCCTGTGTTAATCCAGGACATAAGCAATGTATATTCCAAATTTCATCTAAATACATCTAGCCGATTCTGCGTGATTCGATCAACCGCTAGATCCGACCAGTCAGCTTGGCACACCGCAAGGTCATCACGCCGCGCCATCCGTTTCCTCAACATAGATTTGCTCCGTTTTCAGACTTCTGAGAACCTGCGTGCTCCATCTTCGACCACATCGTCGCTTACCAATAGGCGAGTTGGTGGTCAATATTGGACTAATACGAGTTAAAAGTAAAAAGTTAATGTGTCACTAATTCGTAAGCTCTCATTGTGTACTTTGCGGCATAAGTGACTATGCGGTTTAAGATGGGGAACGCTTGCCCATGAGGTGCCTATTCACTCATGTCTTGAAGAGACTCAGGTTGTAATTTAGTTCTAGCTACTCAATTCCTGGTGGGCTTCTACCTAATTTCGAAAGTTTTTGTGGGTGAAAACAATTGGTATTTTGCGAGCGGTATGGCTCAGTGGTATCACGTCTTCTTTATGAGCCGGAGATCCAGGGTATGATTCCCGGCTGAGCAAATCTTTCACAATATAAATAACTATTCAATAAACGAGAAACTTAACGAAATGCTTGATTACTTTTCATTGATAAACTTATAACATTTTTTTCCAATTTTCTCTTTCACCCACAGGCGGCGCTAGAAAGTTATTTTATAACAAGTTTTCTTTTCCTATAAGCATGTCTATTAATCAAAAGCCTTTTATAGTTTCGGGTCGAAAGGTCTTTGCCAAAGGTCAGATTTGCTTGGACATCATGCCCCAAGCGTTTTTAATTACAAGTGAGAGTCATCTATCTTTTTTACAAAGATATTTGGATAATATGATGCAGTGACGGGTCTTATAGATAGACGTATTAGTGCTTGCGCGTACTACTTAGCATTGTGACTGAGCAGTATATCCGAGCCGTACTATGAAACTTTCTGACAGCTGTAATAACATTGTAAACTTGAAAGAAATGAAAACTTCTTTAGGCGCGTGGAGCACTTTTTAAGTGAACAAAAATCATGGAACTCGCGCATCGTCACCAAACGCAGTATCGGGTATTTTAAAACATCGCCATCTATTGTGGAATAGGTGAATTACTATTCAAGTTTTCACTTCTAACGTGCAGTCCTATGACTGTTTTTTTTTACATTTTACTGTAATGAAATGGCTACTAGCTACAATCTTACATTAAAAAAAACTAGCAAAGTGATGAGTATGTACTGTTCCTTTCTGATTTTTACGCGCGAATTCTGCGCGAATATTGCACGAGTCTGATTTTTCTGGTTTTTTTTTCTGTTATTTTTTTTTTGTTCTTTTGGTTTTTTTTTTTGAACGCGTCTTAGTGAGTTTTGGTGGTAACTAGTTTATAGCTATAGCTATTCACGAATACGAGTAAAAAGAAAAAAGGCATTTCCAGAATATAAAACGTGTAATATTGTAATCCCCATAACAACTGTATTTACTCCATAAATAAAAAATCTAAACTTGTAGGAGTAAAGCGACTCCAGCCAGCGTCCACTTGGAGGGCTTGTCCTTTGTCTTCAAGTTGAAGGTCCAGACGTAAGTCGGGCCACGGGTGCGAGTCTTGTACACTGGGCACTCGTACATGTTGCGGAGGTCTTGCTTGTCTTGTGTGATGGCCTGTACGATAAAGTTTGATACATTAAGCATTAGGTGCTATTGGAGGTGCGTAGTTCACCTAATTTGGAAATCAGTGGTAAATTAAGTCTCGTGGTTGAGCATATAGGGTCCGAATTGAGTCTTCGAGATATTTTTTTTTCTAATCTACAAGACTAGTAGCGACTACAGAAAGAAAAAGTGCAAATGGTTCAACTAGTTGAGCCTCGCAGTAGAGCCTAGGGTCCGTAACGCAAAATTATATATGATTGGGGCCAAAAAAGTTATTTGAAAATTAATGGAAGAACCCTATATTATAGTTACTCGGAAATGCCGCAGGATGGGAGCTCATTCCACAACTTGCAATTTTGAGGCAAAAAAGATTGCACAGTGTGCGATTTCCACCGATATATGATATGATATGATACCCAACGGAGATATGATCTGAACATTAAAACCTCTCATAACACAACAGAAGCTGTCTCACAGTACTAAAAAAACGAATAGACAGATAATGTAACGAACTCACCCTGACGTTGATGACCGGCATGGGTGGGAAAAGATCTTTAAGCCTGGAGTCCATGATGATGCCCGCTTGCACGTCCCAGCGGGCGCCCTCCATCAGCAGTCCATGCACGAAAGCGCCGTCCTTGGGTGCGGACCTGCAATCAGCAATCCTGTCGTACGACGAGCGCCGTTAGGCTGGGACCACAAGCAGTGCGATATGGAGGTGAGGTAATGATATCGTACGGTACTGGGGGATTTGGCATATGACCTGCTTAAGGAACGTACAGGTTGCTTTATCCTAAGGAGGACTTGTCTTCTAAACTTTCCCGAACGATCGTAATAAAGAAATGTGTGCGTGTATGAATGTTTCTTCAATAACGTTAAATGTATTAGGTATTTGGCACCTACTTAATAATTGGAAAATGTTTTTTGCGAAACGTTCCATCATATACTTATAGATACAATACATATAGAATCACAAACGTGACAAAAAAATGTCCAAACCAAAACAAGGCGCACGCTAGGCATTGCGCCGACTTTTTGGTTGTATCAACCGCGATTCAACTACAACGCCGCGCGATGCCAGTGCTAGATCGAATGTCATAGCGGACAATCGACGTTGAACACTATGCAAGCGACATTACGTCTAAATTGGAGTAAATGTGGCATTGTAATGTCTAGGTATTTACAACGACGCTCGGATGTTTTTTGATTATTTTCACTTAGTGATTGTGACTCTATAGGTATTGTAACTCGATGATCATAGAGTAATTAATACCTCCACTAAATTCAGTCTTGTTTATGATCCAAAAGCTTCTAAAAATGTTGCCCCTGTAAAGTCACGGGAAAGTCCTTACGTACATAAAATTAATAAAACGAAATTATGTGTTTCGTAGGTATACCAATTTTTCAGAGCATCATCTGTCAAGCCACCCAGTATTGTACCAAAAATGACGATTAAGCTAAGCGAGTCAGCATAAGAGAACAGAGAAAGCCTGAAACTTATCTTGTTCACTCCATCCTCAGCAGGAAATACAGTCCATAGATTATCATTGTTCTAACCAATCTATGTTTAAGCTGCCTCAGTACAAGCCAATTAATTACGGAGAATGCCTGCAATAATTTCTAAGAAGAAACAGTCAAAATGTTATATGAAGACACCACATTTATTAGCACACACATCATGCTGCATTCTTTACATGCAATTTTGTCCAAATTAAGCCAATATGCAGCCCTTTACATACGCCGATCATACGTTCAACAAATAAAAACTGGAAGAAAAAATACTAACAAAAAGTTTACCTATTATAATGTTATACATTTTAGTTTAAATACCTACGCAATGAAAAAAAACTAAGTATCTATTTACTATCTAATACTCGTAAATACTGATATAGGTCCCAAATATCAGAAAAGTAAATTAAAGCCTACGCTAGGTACTATTTTGTAGTCAAAAATGTTGTAGCACCAAAACTAATTTACGGAGAACTTACCGGAAAAGGTTTGCTAAATAGATCTTTAAAATTCACATCAGTAAAAAAACACTCAAGGCGGATGGAGATCAGTTTTACATCATACCTATATTTAACCTTTTTTTATTATTTTCTCTATTTTATTTTTTAGTTTATGTCCTTTTTCTATGTTTTGCCATTTCCTGGCTATTTCATTCACAGAAGTTATGAAAAGACATTTTATTATTTCATTGTGCTCATTTTATGTTCTTTAATAAGTAGGTAAATAGTTTGTGAAATGCGCTGTCTGATTGGTTGTTCCTTAATAGTTACAATCTGGTATGAATCGGTTTCTTCTAGCCAAGCGTGCTTCATCGTAGAACGTATCATCACTTAACATCAGGCAAGTTAATAGTCAAAGGCAAGCCTATTAAATTTAAAAAATTACTCAAATATAAAAAAAAACTTACTTTCAAAAGGCATCAAATCATGCATGTACGGGGTGTAAGGTCCTTAGCATTTCTGATGTAATTTTCAATTAATCATTTTCTTATTGAAATAAGTATCGAATAAAACCTGAATCTCAATCCACCTCGTTCTATACTATTTCACAAACTGTATAAATCATCAGTAACAGCTGTACTTACGTGAACTCTTCCTTCATCTTCTTAGTAACATCACATTGCAGGCACATTTTGTCCAGTGGAAGCTCGTACCTGCGCGCTGTGCTTTGCATAATGGCCGTGAGAAGACTTTGAGGATTGAAAAACCCGGCCAGCCATACCGATGCTGGTAACTGGGGGACATTTGAAAGTCAATCAGTTTAACCGAACAAATTAAATGGCATGAATACGTTTATGAACACCACAGAACTCATTGACGAACACATGATACGGTTTCGTTTTGAGCTCTTAGAATAATGCGATATCCATTTCAGGTTTAAAGAGTTTAATTTCTTGCCATAACAAGAGCGATGAAGATATAATGGAAGTTACAGGTATTGGTATTTTAATCAATACATAGAAATGAAACAAAAATCTGAAAGCGTCGAATAGTTAAATATTTATAAAGTTATATTTAGAAACAATTTGTCAACAGGTTTCAAAGGTTTGATGCCCGGTTTCTGAGGTACGTTATCAATGGTTTATCTATTCAATAGCGCTATTGGTTCCATAACTTTATACATTTTCCGAACACGCAATAATAAGTTATACTTCGTTTATACTTCAGATGACTTATCTGACCAAAACTGCCCGTTAATCTATTCGATAAGTATTTGAAGTTAGATATAATACATATTTATGTATTTATTTAGTAGTTAGGTATTAACATATCGTTTTTTTTATAATTTTTTACTATTGGAATGTTGTTTAAGTTATTGTAATATATTTGTTATTCATCTTCTGTATAGATAATTGAAAAGTTACAAAGTTACAGATAACTTTTTTGAAGCAATAACTAGCGATAAGTTATCTATTAACCTCAGAAACCAGGCATTAGTCTCAAAATTGTGTCTCCGGAAGAAAAGACAAAAATATTATCCTTACAACGAAATCAGTGGCCCAAGTTTCAAGTTCCCTCAACCTGAGCAGTAGATCAGCGTACCACGCTGAGAGGCCTAACAACGATGGATACGCTCTATTTGCCCATATTGCTGGCACCTGTAATTGAATATTCATTGTCAATCAAAACTTTATTTACTATTCGAAATTATTTTGTAATCATTGTGATGAAAAGACTTACTTGGTCCAAGAACAGTGCATTTTCTAAGTCTTCCATATCTGATGTGATTGTCAATTCACCCTAAAAAGCAGAAAACAGAAGTAAAATTTAAGGAATAATATGCTTTAAAGTTTGTGGTGCTTACATATACGGTTGTTTTCCTCCAAACTTCCAACCGATCGCGTTCCATATTTGCAAATAAGTTTTCATTTAAATTTGTATCATTATTCCACCACCGTGCACTGCTATTTTAAGAGGTAGCCTGGTTTAGTGATTTCTATCAAGCAATGCATTTCTTTTCAAGTATAATTTGTAAAGATTCGAACTCTTATAAGATTATTCTGTCAGTTTATTCTAATTTACCGTAGTTTAAAAAACTGCTGATCTACCTTTAAGCCCAAGTCTAGTTCCCTGAGCGAACGTTTCATCTCTCCCGTCAGGTAGTTCATCCTCTCGCACTCCTGAAATGCCACAATCACGTACGGCGTCCTCTCTTCCACTTTACCCATTATCTCCACCATGTTAAACTCTTCTGGTAGCTTTTCCATTATTTCGTCTAGCATTTGTTTTACCTGCAAATAGTTTTTGCTTTAACTGATTTATTAACTTCTCACTTAAGTGACGCCCGAAAATGAAGCAAAGCAAATGTTTTGCTAATAAAGGCCTATTAGAGACTGCCCACTAGATCACACTATACTATGACAGTGAAATAATAACTAATTTCCATATGAACTTCCTATGTAATTTCCTTTTCCTTGTAATTTCCTATGAACAGACACAAATAAAACTTGTCAGGCTGACTACAATCGTATCAACAACGCTATGACGCCGGATTTTATGTCACGACATGGCTCGCAAACAATCTTTGGTCGGTGACGGAATGGTCTAGTGGGCATGGTTTCATATAAAATTACTCCAAAGTATTTTTCTTCATGTGCAGATACGGCCATGGTATGGCCGGTGGAGAGACGTTTAGATTTTTCTGATGTAAAATTTTGGTGTTTTTTTTTTTATGTAGACATGTTTTACTTTTTTTTTAAATGTAGATTAATGGAGTTTGAACTCGCGACGATCCAGAATTTTAATCCCGTTGTTTCGCTAACCCGTATTCGTACTTCGTAGTGGCTTTAGAATTTGAACATCATGCATGCCACCTTGTTTTCAAACCATAATCAGTCGAAAACCAAGCCTTACTTTATCTTCCCTAGTAACAGTTGCCGCGCCAGATGCCTGAGCGTCTCTTGGCTGCATCTCAAATATGGTTCTGAAAAGATTCTCAGAAGTGGTAGTCAAGAAGCCTATCTCAGCGTTAGGATGTAAACCGTAGAGGTATGGAGACTCAGCGGGCATGGCATCTTCTATGTACTGGTGATAGCCACCGTAGTCCGTGTTAGGGGGCGCAGGAAAGCCGGGAGCTAGTTGGAGCTCACCATCTACCTAGAGATAAGAGAATATGGTTTTGGAATAAAGGTCTTTGAAATATGTCTCAAAACACCAAACTATTATTTTCTAAAACTTACGAGGTCAGGCTGCATCAATTCCTCCAAGTAGGCATTACATAACCTCCTGTCCCAGTCATCAGTAATATGACCACCGTACATGATCTCTCCGAATAGGTACCTCAGGTCCTCCCAGGGCACTCTCGAGTTTGCTTCGAGGTAGTTGTATAAGACGAATACACTGATTGTTAAATCGCCTGTAAATAGCAAGATACTATAATCAGGCAAGAAGACGATTATAAGTCTTATCAATGATCAAACTTGTAAACTTGTTATGAACAAAGCGAGGATATTCACTTAAAACATGGCTGTGATAAACAAAAATAGTGAAATTTTAATAAAATAAAATAAACAAATATAAATCCACGTGTTTGAGAGCGGTAATTCGGTCAAAAATTACACTACGGCTTGGTCACTTGCTAATACTCGTAATACAGTATCTTACATCTGATCGAACAAGTGATCGTAACTGCATGCACTTACCAACGTTGAAGGGGTAAATTTTGTTCCATCCCTGAGGACCAAACTTTCGTCTTTCAGCCACAACTGCGTGGAAGTAACAAAGAGCAAACAGTATCGCTTTAAATTCCGCTTCTTTCCCACACATTTCTAGAGTCTCTTGGTTGAAATTGTCCAGAGCTTTGTGAATGTTTGCCTAAAAAAAGAAACTTCATTAACTTTTGGCCATTTTGAGGCAGCTTGATGTGACAAATGCATATAGGGTGAATAGTTAATGATGATGATAATGTTTTCCGCGTCGTATCCGATTATGGTGACCCTGGCTATCTCCTCGCGTGTGCTCGTATGTGAATGGCAAATTTAAACTTTGTTTGTGACCTGGTCACAAGTTGTGCTACAGCTGGCCCGCGTTGTTACAGTTGTACGAAGATGTAGGTCTGTTGCGAGTTTGGGGTGAATAAACCAACCTCCATAGCACTTACGCTAACCTGAATTGTGAACGCATTTCAAGTCAAGTCATTTCAAGTTTTTTGACTGCCGGTCGCAAAAAATATCTTATTAGGGGGATTATTAGTTTCTTACTTGCATGCCAGTGGGCGGTTCGTTGGTGATCTTGATGCTGGACTCGAGGATGCCTTGCGGAATTATGTGTGCGGCTGCCGTAGCCGCGGGCTCCGCCGACATGAACAATCGGAACTGATCGTGGCAGCCCCCTGCAAAGCTCTCCATCTTCTTCTCTAGGCTTGGCAGCCATTTCTTTACCAAATGGATATTCTAGCAACAATAACAAAAATAAAGTATGTAAATTCATCTAGACTAAATGACCATAATTAATATCCCCAACTTAACCAATAGTAAAACAATACAAAAGAGTGAAGAGAAAATAAGTTGCCAACCTGTAAAACAACCCAATGTCCCTTAACCAGCGCCTCATCCATCGCCTGCTCAGCAACTATCTCCTGCCCCTGACCAAGCGAGACATTGTGAAAGTTTCCAGTATCAGCGGTGAACCCCATCACTTTGCCCAAAGCCTCCACGTCTTTCAGCGGGTTCACGCCCGGGGATAGAATGAAGAAGATCGGTGTAGTAGAACTGGTCTCTTCGAACGATTTGCTGAACTCAACTGTGCGGTTTTCTACATACTTTGCTCCCATTTTTTCTTCTATATATGCCCTAAAAAGTTACAGGTTTTGAGTAATGATAATGTCATGTTATTAATGGAAGTTTTCTTCTAACATGGTAGATATATACTTACGCTACTGCATACGTCATTCTGTCTGGCCTTAGAGCCCTAAACATGCATAGCCTTTGAAGAGCAGTTTTGTTTTTCCATTCCTGAAAGGTCACAGTATTATAGAAGTAACAATGGACTCAAATAAGTCTAGACCCTTGCTCTAACCTGACGTATAATGTTTCGCTGACGTATAATGTGAATTGCTATTGTAATAATTCCTCTTTTTTAATCTAAGCTGTTCCACAGCTAGGCAAAAATCTTCCTCATTTCCCTCCACGAAACCCGATCCATTGCAACCTTCCAGCCAATGCTACCACCATGTTTTAAAATTTTGGCACTTGTGTTTTTCAGACCTCGACTGCGTCATGCATCATGCACCCACAGTAATGAGCTAAACTCATCGGCTCACTTTAATATAAACCGAACAACTTATCTGTACTTACAGTTGGTCAAATCATTGAACTGGCACACACTGAAGCCTTCCTTGATTACCAGTACCTTTACCTTTAGTACCTTTTTCATGAATACCAGTTTTGTCCAAAAAATGCGGAAGGGACTGGCTTCGCGGACTGCTTACCTGTGGAAATTTCTCTCTTTCCGGACACTCTAGTTCCACAATCTTCTTCCACCTCTTAGGTGAAGTCTCGATATCTCTATCAAGATTCCTGAACTCATCCTTCCCAGCGAGGGAACAGATGCCTCCCCAGCTAGAGTTGGAGAGAAAGTCTACCGGGCTGGTCACGTGAGGTTTCACGGGGAAACGTAGGAAGAAATCTAGTTCTACTGGTGATATTTCTTCGCTCATTAAAAGCACCTAGGATGAAAATTAGATGGATTATCCTACACATCATCAACATAAGTATTGGGAAAATGAGGTATGAAACAATCGCCAGAGTGGGTTAAAACCTCTAAGCGTACAGCATAGCAAGTTGTTAAAGGTTACCTGGAATGTCATCTGAGAAGCAAAAATAAGCTTGTCACACTCAAACAAGCCTCTCGATGTATACTGGAAGACTGAGTAGCTGATAGAATCGATAAGGTTCTTTATTCGCTGGCTCACTTCCTCCGCTGGCTCCGCCTTGGATATGGCTTTTTGGAAAACTACGCTGAATGCCTGGAAACATAATATTACTGGATTACGCGGAAAGGGTGTAGTAAGCCAAAATAGGTTCATAATACCTATAATTATGAACTACTTTTATTACAGTAGTAACTCTGAAATCGCAAAAAATAGATATATCAGCTGATTCATAGAAAACGCTCATTGACACCTTGATAAAATGTATGGAATGTCTAATATTGTTTTCACGATTTCAGGTTTCGTCCCATAGTAAAATTTGTAAGTTAAAAATCGTTTGTTTGTTGTTTGTTTCTTTGTTGTTTTTTAAGCAAGTATAGTTAAAAGTAACAAAAGAATAATATAATACATATTTTGTTACGTTTTCAAAAGCAAAACACTTTGAAATAATCAGCGAGTATGAAAGAAAAAGTGTTGTCTATGGGATCATCACAGACAACGTACATTTGCTGTCACTTATAATTACAATTGTGCCATCCCGATTGCGCGCATGGCGCAAGTAACATAGGGCGAACTAAAACAAGCTGTGCAAGCAGTAAAAGTCTATTTCCTGCGAAAAACTGTTTACCTTCAACGAGAACTGGTAAATCGGATTGATGGTGTTCAAGTCATTCAATATGAAGTAGAGTAGAGAGGCGCGCGCCGCGGCCGGTCGGTAGAACTCACGCGCGAGGTCGATTTGCTGTGACGTCACTTTGGCTTCTGCTACCTGGGATATGAAAAGAATAACTCTAATGTGAAGTATTCTGAAGTAACCGTTCGGAAGATTGTAAAGCACAGCTGAGTAGAGGTGGGCAGGGCAGCGGATAATATCGCTCGAGACGGCAGATTTCAGAGGAAGGCGCGGCGGCGGGTCGTTGGTGGAATCGAACGTTATTACAAGTCTCCCAAAAAAAAATTTCACTTCACAACCTCGGAAAGATTCTGTGTAATATTCTAAATAAATTTTCGAATTATTAAACTTGTCAAAATCCATACAAAATTTAATTTCGAAATTTAAAATTTGTATGATATTCGATAAGTAGTTTACGAAGCGAATACTCGTACTTCGTCCACTGAGTGCAAAAATGCATTTATATATGTTAAGCTAACGTAAAAAAGACTTCAATATTCGAACTTTTTTATTCAATAATTTCTATACCGCCAGTCCACTGAAAATGCACCAATACTTTTATTTCATATCAGTGCGCCAACCGAATTTTTTAGGATAATCACACTGGCCAGCACGACTAAAAGTTTTTTATTTTCTTATCTTTATTCAATTCACCTTCCATCATTTAGGATTGTCCAAAAAAAATTACTTTCAATGTTGCAGTAATTCAACTTTTATATTTTTTAATAAATAAACACTAATTTAATATAAATTATTTAGGCTGTTTTTCTTTGCACCTAGCATTTTCCTCGCTGTAATGAGGTGAAAAGTTATGTGTTTCGCTCGGCAGCAAAGTTATTCTGCGTATCGTAATTTTGAAACCCTATTTATACTCAGGATTCTATAATTATTTGAATCACTCACTTCGCTCGAGAGTATGCGAAGGATTCTAGGTTTGAACAAACCTAGAATCCTTCGCATGCTCTGGTTCCAATACAAATACTCGCGTCAAAAAAAAAACTTTGCAGCCTTGCAAATAACAAATAACTATTTTAATTGCAAACACAAGGGTAAATATTAAAAACGGCACTAGGAGACAGAAAAATCCAAAGTATGCCACTGCTTTATAGTTGAATCTATTTTGCCCAAGTTATTTATGTACTTGAGCCTTATGACGATGAAAAATTTGCTATTTATTAAACTTTTATTGAGAAATCAATAAGAGGTATGGATCAAAAACTTACCTTTCTCTCAATATCCGCGGCAGTCTTCTTCGTAGTCTCCAAGTTTTCGACCAGCGCCGTGTCACCCAGTATGTTCTCTCCCGCGGACGACAGACGCGACAGTAAGTCGTCTTCAAGAGACTTCAGCTGGATCTTGAACTGATTCTGTTGTTTGGTCAGCTCTGCTTTGAGCTCTTCTAGATCTGGTCTTTCGGCTTTAACCACCTATAATAAAAGGGTACGTTTTAATTTATAAGAATGCTAACTACGACCCACGGTTTTACCCACGTAGACAATCCTTAAAAAAACGAATTTTTTTTAAGCCACAAGACGCAGCGTAGGTATAGGCCTCCCACTAGATGGATCTACGACATCGTGAGAGACGCTTGCATCCAGGGGATACCTTTGGCAAGCTGTCGTTCAGTGTGGAGTCCTAAGAGGGAGGCCTATGTTTAGCAGTGGAGCTCTTCTGGCTGATAATGATGATGAAAATTATCTTTCAACTATGTCCCTCTCCGGTCCTCCAAAACTAACATAACAACAACGACAGGTAAGTACAGAACTACAGTTCAACTTACTTCTGCCAGTAGCTGGTCTTCTAACCCATCCCGTGTGACGGTGAAGTTGACCAGCGTAGTCTGAGCCTGCATTTCAGGCTTATAATGTGGGTTCGCAAGCTTCGTATGCAGAATGAGACGGAAATTTGGGCTGTACTCTATTTCTTTGTCGCCTATTTTGATTGCTCTGGGGAGAAGCGTAATATGTAAAATCGGTGAAAAATTAAGACACAAGAGACATATTACAAAACCCTGGGTAGAAGTGTCAAATTGGTGGTTAATTTGAGATGACGTTGCAGATAATATTTTTCTTAAGATGAAGCAGTCTAGACACTAGAGTCTAGTGACTAGACGTTTGACCCAACTCACCGTAATGGTGTAGTAAGACCCGTAACAGACACGTCAACTTGACTGACGTCAAGCAAGTAAGTTTTTGAGTTTTTTAGTTTCTTTTTGTATTTAAATAAAATCATAAAAATGCTACTCGTAATTGTACTGAAAACGATACTAACCTGCCTTTTTTGATCAAAGTCCTCCCCAACAAAGGATCGAGCACAGGGTCTACTGTTTCCCCGATATTTTCAAATAAGACAGTCTCTCCCTTGATGATTGCTTTCTCTATATTATCTAAATAAGCTTTCTGCCCTAGGCGAATAACTTGCAGTTGGTCGCCGTATTTTTGTTTGATCCATTTTACACCTTGTAACTAAAAATAAATATATAAAAAAATCAGAGATCTCTTTTTATTACATTTTGTAAAAGTTTAAATAATAAAACCGGCCAAGTGTGAGTCGGGCTCGCGCACTGAGGGTTCAAAAGGGACCTCAAAATTAGTAAAACGTGTCATTTAGATTCGGTGAAAGAATGACGAAGTCATCCAATTAACGAAACTACCAGTTATTATTCATTATTTGTTGTTATACTTTAGTGTGTACTATAATAGACGAGTATTTGTCTATAAATAAATAAATAATCATGCCAAGTTTGACGTCTTGTACGTATTACCGTTTTTACAATATAGCAATTACAAAAATAAACGTTTTTTGTATGGGGTTTGTTGTACCCCCTTTTTAGGGTTCCGTAGCCCGACAAGGAACCCTTATAAATTCGTTCTGTCCGTCCGTCTGTCTGTCTGTCCGTCCCTCCAATTTTTTTTAAACCTAACTTCTATAAATATTTAGATAAGTGAATGAAACTTTGCATAGTAACAGTTGTAATATAGATCTAAATTTTAAAATTACATAAAATATATAATATTGCATTTTAGGGGTGGCTCTGGTACATGTGAAATAGGGATGTTTTTTTTTTTTTTCACTCCAACTATTCGTGTGGGGTATCGTTGAAAAGGTCTTTTAAAATGAAGGTAAGGTTTCATACATCACTTTTTTATAAAGTCTAAACTTTGCGAAATATGGCCCGCCAAAGTGGCAAAAAGTTGCCCCCCCCCCCCCCCTGCGTTTCTAAACTATAAAACATAGAAACTTTAATCTTACAATACAGATAGGTCATATTTAAAATCTTCTTCAAAATTATTTTGAACATTATCTGATGATGCATTTTTGAGTAACAGCGATAAAACTGTAATAAATTCAAACCGTTCTAGCTCATAGGTCATTGACCTTTTTGTAAAATAGTCTTAACAAATAACGTTTCTCAATCAGTTTTCTCTATGTTTAAACCATAAAAAGTATATGCTATGTCGGGGTGGTACATGTCTGAAATTAAGTCCACAGAGCTTCGTGCGTTGGAATTTTTCTATAACCATAATTTTCTGAACTATGACTACAATTATATGGCTTTGATTACGGAACCCTACAATATGCGTGTCTCGAAACGCTCTTGACCAATTAATTGTTTTTACTTTTTGACTTTTTTATTCTTTTTTATTTAATCTACTGCAACATTACATATTCTGTGAAAATTTCAACTGGCTGTCGATTACGGTTCCAAAGATACAGTCTTTTATAGGTAGGACGGGCGGACGGACGGACAGACGGAAGATAGCGTAGTAGCTCAGTAATAGGGTCGCGTATTTACCCTATGGCCACGGAATCGTAAAAATTGTACGGGCAACAGATAAAAAAAATACTTCTTATAACTTGAATATATAATATGCATTTGAATAAGTATAGTAAAGAATACCGACAAATTATTGTGTTCAAAATAACCGTTCAACATACTTTATACATACTTACAAAAACGAGTACACACCTATCTATAAAAAATTCGGATCGAATTGAGAACCTTCCTCCTTTTTTAAGTCAGTCAAAAATAAAAATATACAAATAGTTTTCACGTCAAAATGTCAGAGCTTATAACTTTAAAAAAGAGAAGGTAAATATTTACCTAATCTTAACGTTACCACTTTTTTCTCGTTATCTTTTTTTCTTTTTAGCCTTTCTAGATAAATTATGGCAACTAAGTATTAATTATATTCTATCTCGCGTAAGATATAAAAATATTTACTACTTGCCTGTGGATCAATCATTAGTGGCCACCGGTCTGAATTAGACAGTATAGTAGCATTTTCCGTGCTCATTCTATCTGAAGGTAAGCCTTCGTTTTGCCACATTGCTATCGTAGTGTCGTCAGTAAGCATAGTTAGAGGGTCCAGGCCTTCTGTTGTTGGCACTGGAGGCTGTGAAAAAAAGAACCGTTCCAATAAAAAATCCCAAGTTCGATTAATTCACAGGTGAATAAAATATCATCAGAGCAAAGGACTTTTCATCTTGCTTGTATAAAAAGAGGGTATGCTTCACTGAGAAATCTTACATCTGCGTGGTTTTTTTATTTTATTAATAATACACATCTTTGGCCAACTATTCGCCTAGTTGTAAATGACAGTGTGGCCGAGGATGGATCACTTTGATCTAGAAGAAATAGGTACCTATATTTACGTACTCTAGCCTTGAAGATGCCCGATTGTTGTTCTTAGGTAACAAGGTGTGGCGGAACTCTTTTTCACCAGTGCGACCTTCGCGGTCGCCTTTATTATTTTATTTCAATAGAGTTGTTTTTTGTTTTTATAAGAGATCGGTCAAGAGGTGAAAAATAGATGTTTTCGATTCCGCAAAATAAATTGTTTTAATAATAGGAGTAATAATATCCTAAATTGGTGACCCCGATACGAACACAACATAAATTAAGACGATTCGAACACAAGAAGAGCAAAGGTACGCAAATAGGTACGAGTACTTTCTTTGGTGGTACGAGTGAAGCGACCACGGTCGTCTGATTGTTCGTCGACGAGAATACGAAAACGTAGAAAAAGAAGTGGTGAATTCGACTACGAGAGCTGTGCTGCTGACTGCTGGCAACAATCGCATGGAGCGCGTCAAGACTAAAGTCGAAGTATCTTTTGGAAGAACCAGTGTGGACTAAAAAGACTAAGTGTGATTTATATTGTTGTGTGTTTTTGTGTGTGTATTTAATTTTATTTTATTTTGGTGAATTTTTGTACATATTTTTAAGTTATTTTTATACCAAAGTTTTTTGTAGGGCATTCGCACACCACACTCCCACGTTTCTTTTGTTTTCAGTTTTTGTTTTTGAATTTTGTTTTTCTCTTAGCATGGTTTTTCATGACAGCACACGTCATGAGTGACAGTGAGCAGGAAGACTTCAAACCAGCTTCCGCGGGTACGGGTGGACGTGAAATGTCAAGCAGTGACAGCAGATCTGGCACAGGCGGTACGGAGAAGGTAATGATTAACAGAGTATCTATACGTACCCCTCCATTTTGTAGAGATCGCCCGGCCCTATGGTTTGCGAGTTTAGAGGCGCAATTTTCCATCAATAATATTAGCCAAGAAATCACGAAGTTTAATTACGCAGTTGCGCACCTCGATACCAATTGTACTCGCGAAGTAGAGGATTTCATAATCCAACCTCCGAGGGAGCAACCCTACACGAAATTGCGCAACGCAATAATATCTAGGTTCTCAGATTCTCGGGAGCAGAAAATACGCCGTCTTCTAGAGAAGGAGCAGATCGGCGATCAAAAGCCGTCGTTTTTTCTGCGTCATCTGAGATCGTTAGCCGGTGCAGCATTTCCGGAGGATATTCTGAAGACAATTTGGATGAGCAGGTTGCCACGATATCTTCAAACTGTCTTGGCTGCTCAACGATTAGAATCGTTGGCTGAGCTAAGCGAACTAGCGGACAATTTGGCTGAAATTAACGCTCAATCAACTTCATTGGAGGTATGTACGGTTTCGCCTAACTCGAATACTGATCTTGTACAGGAGCTGACTAAAAAAGTTGATGAATTGACCCGTTTAGTAGCGTCACTTTCCTCTGCTGGTTGCAGCTCGCATGTTGGTACGCGTAGTCGCGACTTCAATCGTAACCGTAATCGTAGTCGCAGCCGATCACGTTCACGTAAGTATGATTTGTGCTTTTATCATGACCGTTTTGCGACAAAAGCACGTAAATGTGTGCCTCCATGTAAGTGGTCCGGTTCCCCGCCTAGTGATCAGGGAAACCAAAACAGCAACTGTTAAAGGCGACATCCAGTTGCTCGCCAGCTAGTCGCCGCCTTTTCGTGACCGACCGGAGATCCAACCGGAAATTTTTGGTGGACACTGGTTCGGATATTTGTTGCGTTCCTCGTAGCTTTATAAAAGGACGTACGCTTCAGCCATTATCATATAGTTTAGTTGCAGCTAATGGCAGTAAGATTATCACATATGGACTGGTACAGTTGAACTTAAATTTAGGGCTACGACGGGATTTCACCTGGAACTTTGTCGTGGCGGATGTGGAAAGTGGTATTATTGGCGTAGATTTTTTGTCGCATTACCAGCTTTTACCCGATTGCTCAAAAGGTAAGCTGTGCGATAGTAAAACTGGGCTTATTTCGTCCGCGGACCTTTATACCGCGGAACAGCAAAGTGTGAAGGTAGTATCTCTTCCTGACTCGCCATTCACAGCGATCTTGGAGAAATACCCAAGTATAACGCGACCACCTGGTGCACCTAGAATTATTAAACACAGCACCGTACATTATATAAACACTACCGACGGTCCCCCTGTGACATCTAGACCGCGTCGGTTGGCACCATTAAAACTGGGCATTGCAAAGAAAGAGTTCGAAGATATGGTCCGAGCTGGTACTTGCCGACCATCTGATAGCTCTTGGTCATCGCCTCTGCATCTCGCACCTAAAAAGGACTCAACGTGGCGTCCTTGCGGTGATTATCGTGCATTAAACGCCCGAACGATTCCTGATCGCTACCCTGTCCGATACATAGGTGATTATGCGCACAACTTGTCTGGCTGTACCGTTTTTAGTACTATAGACTTGGTCAAGGCCTATCAACAGATACCGGTGAATCCAGGCGACGTGTGCAAGACAGCGATAACTACTCCATTTGGATTATATGAATTTCTGTATATGACTTTTGGTTTGCGTAATGCTGGGCAGACTTTTCAGAGATTTATCGATGAAGTAGTCCGTGGCTTAGATTTTTGCTATGTCTATGTTGATGACATTTTGGTTTACTCAAAAGACCAAATAGCGCATGCGCAGCATCTGGAAATCTTGTTCCAGCGATTGCACGACTATGGCGTTGTGATTAATACAGCCAAGTCCGTATTTGGTGCCGCAGAAGTATCTTTCCTTGGGCATCGAGTCAATGCTGCGGGCACGCGTCCTCCCGAGGACAGAATTCGTTCTCTGGTGGATTACCCGCCCCCAAAGACAGTTCAGGGTATGCGCAGATTCATAGGCATGGTCAATTACTACCGCCGGTTTTTGCCAAGTACGGCTAAGTACCAAGCGCCGTTAATTGAAGCAATCACTGCTATTCAAGGCAAAGGCAATAAACCTTTTGTGTGGACTCCTGAGCTAGAAAAGTGCTTTGAAGAATGCAAGAAAAGCTTGACGTCCGCTACAATTTTAGCACACCCAAATAACAGTGC
This sequence comes from Agriopis leucophaearia, assembly GCA_949125355.1. Classification (NCBI taxonomy): domain Eukaryota; kingdom Metazoa; phylum Arthropoda; class Insecta; order Lepidoptera; family Geometridae; genus Agriopis; species Agriopis leucophaearia. The sequence goes on from OX421262.1 coordinate 16,323,779, forward strand.
TGAGGTTGGGTTGTTTACTGACGCTTCAGGAACGCACGTTGGTTCTTGCCTACAACAGCGCGTCGATAATGATGATTGGCAGCCACTAGCCTATTTTAGTAAAAAGCTGACTGCTAAACAGGCTCAGTGGCCGGCGTACTATCGGGAACTCCTTGCGGTGTACGAGAGTGTTCAACACTTCAGGCACCTGTTGGAGGTACAACACGTCACTATCTACACTGACCATAAGCCGCTAATATACGCTTTTGTACAACGACGTGAGAAATTGCCGCCTATCCAATTAAACCAGCTGTCTTTCATCAGCCAGTTTACTACTGATGTAGTGTATATTAAAGGGGTTGATAACATCGTAGCTGATGCCATGTCGCGCGTTGAGTCTATTTCTCTTGAAGAGGATTTTGCTGCACTCGCGTTATCGCAAGAATCGGATGAGGAGCTAGCTAGTATGCGTGGGAATTCGTCTTTGAAGCTCGAACCCATCCTCATCCCTGGCACAAATATCACAGTAATTTGTGATACTTCAACTGAGCGACCACGTCCATACCTGACACCAGCATTCCGTCGAGCTGCATTCGACAGGTGTCACAACCTCAGTCACCCTGGCGCGCGGGCAACCACTCGCTTGGTAACTGAGCGTTATGTATGGCCTCAAGTAAACGCAAATTGCCGTGAATGGGCTCGAACTTGTTTACGCTGTCAACTCAGTAAAGTAACTCGACATATTAATTCGCCACTTGGAGAGTTTAAATTACCGTCAAACAGATTTAGGTCGGTGCATTTAGACATTATTGGACCACTTCCTCACTCGAAAGGGTACAATTATTGCCTGACTGCGATTGATAGATACACACGGTGGCCTGAAGTATGGCCTATGTCATCAATCACAGCAGAAGAGGTAGCAGATACATTCGTAACTGGTTGGGTTTCCCGTTTTGGGGTACCAAACATTTTGACAACCGACCAGGGCCGGCAGTTTGAATCTGTGTTGTTTCGCCGTCTAATGGATGTATGTGGTACCAAACGGGTGCGCACGACTAGTTACCATCCTTGCGCAAATGGTATGGTGGAACGCATGCATCGGCAGCTTAAAGCATCTTTGATGTGTCATAATGACACATGGGTAAGAGCTTTGCCGTTAGTTTTATTAGGGATGCGAACGGCGCTCAAAGAAGATTTGAAGGCATCTTCTGCAGAGCTCGTTTATGGAGAGACTCTTCGCTTGCCTGGAGAACTCGTCATACCTCCAATAACATCGCAGAGCCCAAGTGACGTTGTAGATTTCGTCCGTGAGCTGCGCAAATATATGGAAGCTCTCCGTCCTGTCCTTGCTACACGCCACGCCCAGCCATCGACTTTCATATTTAAAGATTTAGTTAAGGCGTCGCATGCCATGCTACGCGATGATTCAGTGCGAAGGCCGTTGCAGCCGCCTTATTCCGGTCCTCATCGTATCATCGGGCGAAGAGACAAAACGATCACTCTCGATATTAATGGAAGGGAACGTACAGTTAGCATAGATCGCGTTAAGCCTGCCCATTTGGATTCGGCGTTTGGCAATTGTGAACCAATTGTGCCGCCTGCGCCAACTCCAGCTAGCAGTTTCACGCCTGCGTTGGTCCCTGCACCTACACCAGCTCCTGTCATCACCCGGTCCGGGAGGAGGGTGAAGTTTAGAAATATTTTAGATATGTGATTATCTTATGTATTTATAAATTTTTCAGCTTATTCTTCCTTTCTCCGTGGGGGGGTGGTGTGGCGGAACTCTTTTTCACCAGTGCGACCTTCGCGGTCGCCTTTATTATTTTATTTCAATAGAGTTGTTTTTTGTTTTTATAAGAGATCGGTCAAGAGGTGAAAAATAGATGTTTTCGATTCCGCAAAATAAATTGTTTTAATAATAGGAGTAATAATATCCTAAAAAGGAAAACGGCAGGAAGTTCCAATCTTGGTTCAATTTTTTGGGAGTGCTTCGTTTCCTACTATTACATCAAGAACGTTCGTTATAAAAAAAAACTTAAGATGTAATTTAACTATATATTGTACTTACCTCCAAAGTCTTGAGAAAGACAAGCCAGTTTTTATGAAGCAAGTCCAGACGGTATTGCTTGGTGAAACAACCCACGTATGAAATAAACGCACACACAAGTAGAACGTCTCCCGGTAGAGTTGTACTTTGTTGCATAAAACTAGAAAACAACAAATCAAAATAGTACATTGTTATCCTAGGGGTGAAAGTAACTTATTTAGACCCGAGATGGGGTTTGGCGCCCGAGCGTAGCGAGGGCGCTAATAGTTCGAGGGACTGAATAAGTCTTTAACCCAGAGGTAAACACTGTGCTTTTCATTACGAATACAAGAAAACTAAAAATAAAAACATGAACTGACACTGGCAAGTGCACGAGAAGTGCGGGACCATAATCATCTGAGGAGAAAAAAAAGTTGGAACATGGCTCAATACAAATGTGAAAATAGAACTAGTTTATTTTATTTTATTTGAGTGTCTGACAGTTGTCAACTGTCACTGTCAGTTGAAAGTGATTCTCCCTAGGGCTGAAATGTATTACTTTCAACGAGCTTCTCAGGCAACTTCAGACCTACTTTCCGAGTATGAGTAAAGAAAACACATGTACCTAGCTACTATGTACTAGCCGTTAGACGTAAGATAAAACAGGCTGTGGTTTCTACCATAGTCTATTTTTACTAGGGTATTCTTACTCTGAAACAGCTTCAGCCCATCTGACATTCTCGCTGGCCAACCCATTGACAAGTCTGTTGGCCAACTGAATAGTTCTGTTTGTGGCATCAGCCTCCTGTTGACATTTCATTTTCTCGCCGACTGCCTTTTCGAAATCAGCCGTTAGACCAGCCAGCTTTTCCTCTAGAGACTGTAATTATTGAAAAGGGTGATTTTATTCAGTGTATTTTATCAGTTTGTCCTTTTTTAGCTGTTCCAGAATCAGATTTTATCTATCGCAAGAACTGTGTATCGTACAATAGTTCTTAATAACTAGAGTTGTTTCAACAGCTTGCCCATAGCGGGCGTACTGTGTGCACAACGAAAGTGGATTCAAGCGTTTCGTTCTGGTTTTTTGAAATGATAACCCTGGAACTACGTAGGTAAATTTTTTGTGAGTTAGTTTGTTTTCCTGTGCTAACTTTTTTTACTGTGCAAACCTAGTCATACTAATATAACAAAATAAAATTGAAGTGTCTGTTTGTAATGGTAAAATAACAGATTTTTACTAAATGCATAATTATGAAAGTATAAATGGTACTTATAACAAAAAACTACATTTTCTTTATATTTCTATTTGTCTGTGTGTTTGTTATTTTTAACGGGACTTAGCTGGTAGAGAGTTGACGACTCCAGAAACCTCCTGGAAAAAAACTATAAGAAAAAAAATACGAAGCATCGACACACAAAGAATAAGAATGAGATTAAACTTAGCGTGGGAATTTCTTTACAAGAAATACATAATTATTAATTATTAATTCGTACCATTTTGCCTGAGACTATTTTGCAATTTCTTTCCTTCTCATTCAAGGTCTTACTAATCCGAGTTATACCTACAATGTCAGAGGCTTGAAAACGGCTTTAGACTTCCAGTACCAAGGTTGATTTGACTTATTCGAGAAAAACCCTCAGAGTTCAAAATCTGTCGATGTCCAAAACTTGAAAAAATATTGTGTCGTATTTATACTTACGTTCGAAAATAAAAGGCACACTTACGCTGACTTTAGCTTTAATAGATTTGAGCTTTTCAGTAGCGGCGGCCAGCTCAGCGTTTGCGGCAGCGAGAGCTTTCCTCTTGGGTTCCACATCACAGAACACCTCGTAGAACTTGATGATGTTGATTACCCAAGCGCAGAGGCCGGCCGCGGCGCCAGACTTTGAACGCACGAACTCTAGAGAATGAAGATTAGAGAAGGTACGTAGATAATTCAAGTTGTTGCAAACCAACATAATATCTACGTCTCGAGGCGAGAGCTGTCCCGCCAAATCCTATCACCCCATCAACTAAAACATATTTTGTCACAGCAATCAAAAACATGGCCTTATAAGGCAATCTGCGAGTGTCTTGGCCGCTAATTGGTTAGTTATACATTATTCCGCTAAAACTGAAAGGGTAGGGGAAGGTATTCGCGCGCGATCCAACTTTTCTGGACGCAGAGTCCGGCGCGCGACTGCCATCTAAACATACTTTTCGCAAATTATTTGGTTCTTTGGTAATTAGTGATAAAGTTAATCTTGTGACCGGCCCTTAAAACTATAACCCTGATGAAAGAAAAAACAACTGCATTATTATATAGTTCTTAAAAAAATATCCAAATACCTAGGTGACAAGGTATGATTTAAAAAAGTTAGAAGGTGGGCAAGAAAATGATCAGTAAACAGATGTAATCGGATAATGTCGCCCACAACAAGATGTTCATTACATTATCAACGCAGGATGTAATGTTATATTTGTCTCGGTGTTTCTGTGCCACAGATCACAGATCAGATCTCCATCATAACTTTATTTTAATGTGTGGACAGGAAGGGACTGATATCCTAAATACAGGGCAAACTAGTTAGGAGTTAGTGCTCAGCCATGTACCAACCTCATCGTCTATTATGTTTTAAAAAAAATTACAAACTTTTGTCAAAAAATATACCCTCTTTCTTTTTTAAGGTTTAATTTCAAAAGATTAAAATCATGATTTTAAGATGCTTAAGTTAGTAAGCCATGAAATATTTTATTACATGTATGTACCTACTTGGTATTTACATCAACTATTGTTATTGGCACAAGTGTTAAATTATATAAAGAAGCGCAAGTGTTAAATTATATAAAGAAGCGCAAAATATATAGAATAGAAATAGTAAAAGGTCTTCAATTGCTCGATTAGAGCCGAGATAATGATGAATGAGTTAGATTTGTTGAAGAAACGGGATATATACTGTACAAATAAGAAAGGATCAATAAAAAAAAGTATAGTATATGTCGTGTCAAACAAAGAGGTCTTTGGTAGAGTAGGTATCGAGAAACGAGGAAACAAATTCAATGACAAAGTTAAAAGAAAAAGAGAACTAACAAATAAAGCCGCTCGACATGCGCAGAGATGTTGGGTCTTTCTGTGTCTCTTATCGCATTTACAACGTGGAGTGTTTTGAAGAACTGTTCGATCTGACGCCGGCGTCACGGCTTTATCATCGCACTAGTCGCCACCGCCTGAAAGTTCATCCACATAATTATCATAGATAATTGGAAATCGCAGCGATTCACAAGATCCTTTCTTGCTTCATACCTGCAAATACCTACCTCCCATAATATATGTGAAATGAGCTATCTTCCGCGGTGTTTTCGAGAAGCTACAACATGGAGTGCTTCTAAAGGCGATTTAATAGTCTTAAATTAATCGAAGTGAATCTAAGTCTGCGTGCTTCATCTTCGGCGACATCGTCGCTTTCCAACAGGCGAGTGGTCAAACGTGAACTTATTCGTGATAAAAAAAATAATGGTTGGTAACGTATTTGTGCTTCCTCTAGTATTCCAAGTATCCATAGGCGACGGTGACTGCTTACCATCAAGCGGCCCGTCTGCTTGTTTGCAACCTATAGCATAAAAAAAAATGGGATATGTACCTGGTTCAAACTCCGGATCTTTCAGGTAAGGTTGGATGGCTTTTATAACGTCTGGATGAATATTTTCTTTATCATAATTGATGAGTGCTTCCAGAAACACGTCTACTTTTGCCATCACCACCTGTTGAAGAAGAACTATTTAAAAATAAACTAAGGAGAGAGTAGAATTAATGCTGGCTATAGGGTTTTATTCTGGGATCATGCTTTACCTAGCAAGTAAGAGTTGGGAAAAATATTATAGTGATGAAGGCAATTTGTATAAGGCACGTCTTAGGCAATTATTTTGGTTGCATGAATTGTTTTTTCAAATGTTAGTTTCCTGCTTTGTCGATCCGGTTGTATGCTCCTGATGGGACGATAGCTAAGGACGGAAGTTCATCTATCCTATTCTTAGGTATCTCCCTCTCAGGTGCTAACAACTCAAATATTATATAGCTCTGAAAGATTCAAAATTTGGCAACATAAAAAATTACCAAATATCTAACAGAAAAGAAGCATTATAAGCCTTATAGAATATTATGTCTTAACTACTAGGTTATCTAATAGAAGCTTACTTTTGCCGCCTTCCAACTTCTGTCTTTCGGTATTTTGCCGCCCGGCGCCAGCAGAACCATCACCGCTGCAGTTACGTTGGTAACAGCACCTGGCGGTGACCCAAACGACTTCAACTCAGTCAGGTTTGCCTTGTTGAGGGTGTTCAAGGCTTCTTGCGCCGCAACTAAGGCTGGCTCGGCTTTGATGAGATCTTCTTCGCAGTCTTTCTGTTTTTTGGATACCTCTTCGGCAATGACAGCAACTTTTTCTTCCTCCTCGTCGGCTGGAATGAGAAGAAAACGTGTCTACTAACTTTTTTAACAGATATTACCTAATATCAGATTTTCTGATTAATATCTTCAGACACGCGTAGTTAAAATGCTTATCCTGACCGAAGGTAATAATAATATTAAAATAACAAAAAGGCATGTGAACCAATGAGGCAAAGAACAGCAGTGCTTTTGTTAGATAAAGATTTAGAAACGAACTAGATATTTTTTATAGCTTACCCAAAGCTTTCTCGCTCTGTACTTTAGCGGTTTCAACGCCAACCATCTCAATGAGTTTGTCTGCTGCTTCATTCTTCTGCTGTAACTCAATTTCTTGTATGGCCAGCTTGGCTTTCAGCTCGTCCACTTGGGAAGCCGTGCTTCTCAGCTTCTCTAGACCGTTTTCTAATCTGGAAATAACGTAGAACCAAATGATCTAACTTTTAATTATCCTTTTTACCATTCTTAAGCTACAATTTATTTTTCATTCCGTATAGTACAACTAGGCGTTTGGCAAAGAACCGAGGCGAATGGCATAAGCAAAGACAGGCCTATATTCATAAATGTGTGATGATGATGATAGGTATAAATTATGGTAACCTTTTCTACAATGCTGAGCAAAATTATTTACAGACTTAGACGGTGAACCAACAGATTTTTTCATAAGTGGATTTAAAGTTTACGTGTGTGTTTTGCACCTGAGAAAAGAATATATGTGTAGAATAACAGGCAAAAGTATGAGGCGTAATCATACTAATATTATGCAAACGTGTGTTTGTATGTTCCTCTTTCACGCAGCAACAGATCAAAGGATCGACGTGATTTTCATAGAGATTGTTGGAGGGCCGGAGAGCGTTATAGAATTATTTTATTCAGAAAAAGTGTACGCTTCCTCTAGGAACGTCGACGAGAGGTCAACCCCAAGGCACAGATAGTGCCAAATATAAAGAAAAAAGTCACCTTTCAATCTTAGCTCTCAGCTCGTCAGTCTTCATATTGACCAGTTTAGCGTACAAACTGATTTGCTCCAAGTAGCTCTTCGGCGTAGTGTAATTGTACCGGCGCTCGTTCGCGAGGTATGCTTTAGAGATGGTGTTCACAGACGTGTGGACATATGCCATGAATCTGGATATCGAATCACGAAGAGGTACCTGGAATTTTATAAACCTATGTCAACATTGAGGATTTTTTTTATTAGGCTTGCGTTCGACCGCTAAATAAATAGCCGTAATAAGGATGCCCTGTCCTTTCGTGATATACAATAACTCTTTATTAAAAACCACAAAAACAAGGATAACATTATAAATGACATCATGATATCATGTGATATTATGACATTTCACTAACGTGCGAGTAAGTTGATTCAACCGGGATGGCATGTAGTCACTATCACAATCAGACTTATGTAATATGCCGCTGGACACGATCGGCGAGAGCGATTACATTAATGAAATAAAGGCGTAGATAAGGGGTACTGTGAGTTATGTATAATAACATTATTGTAACGCAGATGATGCCATGTCCGAGGACAACGTAAATGAATTACCTAACCATACAAAACAAAAATGAATCTTTTAATTGCTTTGTCATTACTAATCTGAATTTATTAAGTTATTTTAAGAACTTTTTACATGGGGGACAGCGCGTACGCAGTCCCCACTACCAAAAATTACGCGTCCGAGTTATCCACATTAGGGATAATCACAGAGGTCAACCCATCCGCAGTGCAATGGAAAGGCCTCGCTCTGGGGGAACCGCCTTCTTGATCACGGTGTCCCCTACGCCAGGTAAGTATGATTAAAAAACCTCGCTAAAACAGCACACTGCAATGGCGGAGAATCTCGTCACCGCGATCCAGAAAACTTTCTCCCGCTACGCTAAGCCATCTACCAACGGAACGGTGAACTAACTCGTAAATGTTGTACCTTTTTATCAACTCGTGGTAATGATACTAAAAGTATGAGTCTGCGCTGTAAATAGATGTCACAGTGGGCTGTGGGATGTCAGTATTATTCGTGAGCGAAGGACGTCATACCAAGGATCCGATTATATCGTTCTTATTCATCCAAAATGTAACAAGTCTACACTAATATTATAAAGAGGAAAGATTTGTACCTATTTTTGTATGTTTGTAATGAATAGGCTCCGAAACTACTAAACCGATTTGAAAAATTCTTTCACTGTTGGAAAGCTACACTATCCCCGGGTGAAATAGGCTATATTATATTTTGTAGCGAGGCCGAAGGCCGAGCTTACACTCGTGCGAAGCCGGGGCGGACGGCTAGTATAGAATATAATTATTACCATTCGTTATTACTTGTACTTGTTATCTTGACATGATTAACAACTATTTCGTAGACGAATCTTTAGTGATTTCTGTCTGCTTCAATTACGTGCCAAATAGATTAATCATGTATGTATAATGAATAAATTTTATTATTATGCCTCGTTTTCTTTTAACTCTACACAAAATTATTTATCTGTTTTTTTTAACCTTTTAAATAGTCCTTCCAATATTTTAAAAAGGTAATTACATTTTATTTTTTTTGTTTGGATTGGGTTGGGGGAAGGGAGTTTGCCGGTGCTAATGGGATACTCCAGCAAACATGGTAATTACATTGACTGAATTATTAATGAAGGGGACGGCGCGTACGCAGTCCCCACTACCAAAAATTACGCGTCCGAGTTATCCACATTAGGGATAATCACAGAGGTCAACCCATCCGCAGTGCAATGGAAAGGCCTCGCTCTGGGGGAACCGCCTTCTTGATCACGGTGTCCCCTACGCCAGGTAAGTATGATTAGAAAACCCCGCTTAAACAATTTCATACACCGCCGGAGAATCTCGTCACCGCGATTCAGAAAACATGCTCTCGCTGCACTAAGCCATCTAGCAGCGGAGCGGTGAACTAACTTGCAAGCACGCTTTACGGCTCTCTAGCGTATTTATACCGACCGTACCGTACTGTGGAACCGTAGCATCACTAGTTGCTTAAGACGAATTCAATTTTTTTTGGTAATTCATCTCTACATCTAAATACATGAAATTAGAATTAATGCTCACCTTTTAAAATACTAAAACTTAAGACCGGAACAAACTACCTAATACTTACAGGTAAATTATGCAACTCCTCCATGAACCTCATAGCAACAGACACTAGCGCCTCTTGCGGCCATTCATGGAACCAGTTGATAGAAGTACAGTTGATCAGGGCCGGGAACTTTCTAGACCTCACTCGGAGCGTGGAGCCCACCGGCGAGAAGCAAAGGACGACTTTGAGCTGCTTCCGCACGCGGTCTATGAAGAACTTCCAGCAGACCTCGCGGGTGTCAGGGAGACCGGCACCTTTCACCTACATACAATAAGACAATAAACAATTTTACAATGCGATTTATCCTTGTAATATGTATGTTTACAAATGGTCCAAAAGGTGACGTCTAGATTTCAGACTCTTGATTACACGCCACTTTTTTACAATATACAATCAGAGTCAATATTGGTACGCGGTTTCCTAGAAATTGTTGGGCATGAGTTATGATGTACTTACTAAATCAACATCTTCGATACCGTCACTCAAGTGAGCTTCAATCCAAAACCTAGCCAAAGAACATTATACAATTTATATCAGACGCTATTTAAATCGATTTGATTTATTGTCCGATTGAGGCCGAGCTGGGCGATGATGACCGACCAATAGAATGTGCGCTTCACAATCTAACGACACCCGGTTCAATCCTTGGCTCTTCACCAATGACCTACTTATACCTATGTGAACAATGCCACCGCTCAAAAACGGTTAAGGTAAACATCGTTAGAAAACCGGTATGTCCAAGAACCGCAATTACACAATATAATAATATGACATTCACCAACATGCACTGGGGCCGCATGGTTGATTAGGGCCTATCCTCTCTCTGAGAGAAGGCATGTGCCCAGCAGTGGGAACATAATAAGCTGATAATGATGCTATTTTATCGAGTTAAGATAATAATAATATACTTGTGGTACATCAGTTGAGCTATGGTCAAACGTCTAGTCTTTCAGGTATAAGATACTTGCCTCATTCCTGACTCCAGCCAGTATATTCTCAATTTCATCATCAGGGAACAGGTCAGCAACTTCCCCGGAAGCCAGAAGATCATTGATAAGCACCAAGAACTGTTCATTGGCGACCTGAGCGTCCGTCATCAGGAACATTATGCCGACGTTCTTTAGACCAGTTTTGATATAGAGACCGGATAGCTCTTTCTGCAAATAAGGTAATCGGCAATGGAATATCACAAAACTTTAAAACTCTTATTACTCCCAGGCCGTTGAAGTTGAAATAATTATGTGCCCTATAACACTTAGAGTAGAATTTCCAATGACAAATTGCGTGGAAAGAATTCGAAAAGTTCTGCTGGACATATAGATCTAGGCCCGTTCGACCCCCTAAGCAATGTGAATAAAGTATTCAAAGCGTCTTACAGACGTCTACACTTCAAATATGGACCTACCTTCAAATCAGTAACGCCGTAACCTTTCTTGAGTTGAATTTGCAGCACTTCCAAGCTGGATATGAAGGCAGCTAGTCGCGATAGAGACTGTTTGCCAGAACCACCTACGCCTACCAACATAGCGCTTCCTCTTGGACTTTCGAGAATTCGGCTTATTCTGTAAAGCAAACATTAATTATCAATAACAAAGAAGGATACCATGCAAACGCATACTCAAGCCGTGCCGATTCAGGGCTTGATACTAATATAAAAAAACCATTGCCATTATTTGGATGATTAAGAAATCTCTCATTATTTTATCTCACCTGCAAATATGCATCATAGCATCCTCAAAAAGCACCAAGTTCATGGCCGCAATGAGGTCGTTGAAACTTGCCATCGCTTCAGTCAGCAGTTTATTCAGCTGTTCCCATGTCTCAATGGGCATGTACTTCGGTTCGCCTATACCGCCAGCGAAGTGGCAGTAGATGTTGGGACGCTCGAATACTACACCTTCGTCTATTTCCTGAATATAATTACTAATGATAAAAACATGACAAAATTAAAGACGTCGAGATAAAAGTATGTAACATCTGAAAAACGTAACATGGATTCTAGTCCCCACAAAAAAAGAAAACGGCTGATGTGAAATAAAGACGATGCATAATGCGAGTGACCAGACTTAAGTATCAGAGATATAGGCCATCCAAACACATCAGAGGCGATTAGACAATCTGTTGTTCTAGATCAAACTCAAACGGGGCCCACAATTAAGTTACAAAGCATAGTATGCATCTTAATTTTGTGCTAGTGTGTTAATGAAATTTAACTCTAAAAGATGAATAAACACTACTTTATCTCCTAGTTATGCTGCGGGTGCTACGGTTTCCCAAATTTACATTGTCTTAAAATTCTCAAGCTCATGCAGCATGTCGGAAAATGTAACTTACTTCAAACGTCTTCTTGCAGATATCAACTTGCATTTTCAGAAAAGCATCGATGTCTTTTTCTTCAGTAAGTTTGTCTCCATAAACTCGGTGAGTTTCATGAAGCCACAAACGAAGAAGATCAGACGGATTCACCAAACATTCATTTGTACTGAATAAAAGACCCTACGATAAAAGAGACAAAGCTATTTTAACAGAATTCAAAAATACAGTCCTTCAAGTACTATATAGTCCTTAGTTGTTGTTTTTTACCTGGAATACGTTGGATAAATCTCTCAAATTAAATATGTAGTGAAATTTAATAGCTGTTGGTAGAAAAACCTGCGAAATTTTGTTGTGTAGAGTCACCGTTGCTGTCACCACGTTCACTAAAACACAAACACAAAATACATTAGATGTTATATTAACGTACTATGTACCTATGTGAGTAAAAAAACAAAGTTACCTGATAATTTAGCTAATTGTGGATTTATCCGCAACTCCGGATTCATCAAATGCTGGCTCAGAATATTATGGTAGATGTTATTTAAAGCTTCATTATTGGGAAAGCTAATAGCAAACACGCAAAAATGCCTCTGCAGCCTTGGATTTATAGTAAAGCTGCCAGAAGTGGGATTCATGCAAGACACGTACTGAGTGTTGTGAATATCTTTCAAACTTAGTTTCGCGCGATCATACCAATGGTTATAATCTAAATGCTGCCTTATAATAGTATGAGGCTGGACAGTCCCGTAAGTGTCTACTTCAGGCATATTCATGTCGTCTATAAAGTAAATAAGGGTCTTGCTTCCAGGAGGGCCGTAGTTTCTACCGGCTTTCTTTTCAAGAGGTTTTTCAAGAACTTTCTGAAGCATTTCAGATGAGGTGTAGAAATTGAATGGAACGGATTGGATAGCGTAATTTTCTGGTAAGCTGTAACAATAAATAAATGTCAACATAGATACAAGTTATAGTCATTGTTTTTATTGTTTTAGATTAACTAAATAAGTTAGTCTGATATTTAAAATGTATAATTTAGCAATATTATCAATCATTAGTGTAATTAGTGTTTAACCGTGCTTATTGAATAAATACAAATACGCAGTTTAGTTTTTCTCACGTTTGTAGTTTTTCATTAACTAGCACGGTTTTGCCACAGCCAGCGCCACCAACCAACATCACAGGTGTTTTTTTCTTAATTAAGAGATCTAGGAAGAACCTGATCCTTATTGTTTCTGCTGTCGGTACCAAAACAGCTTGTAAAGGTATGTCAGTATCCAGTTCGAATTTAGGAATCTTCTCGGTCCACGGCGTGAACTGTTTGGTTTCAGAATCAATGTAGTAGTCAAATACCGTTCCTCCGGCAGGAAACTTTATGTTTTTAAACTCATTCGTCCACCACTTTGTGAATTCTAGAAAGATAAAAAAGAATAGGAATTAAATTCTTCTTTAAGTTCCTACCTACTATCACTGCATGATGTAAAGTTTTTGTGGAATAAAAATCCTTACCGACTCTATAATCTATGCTAGTATCTTGAAACATAGCTGATCCAAAGGCCCATACACAGGCGAATACAAAAAATATATCATGCCACTCTTTAGGACAGTCTGCTGGCGTATTCTCTGGCACGAACAGAACATCTAGCAAGTAACATAGCATCTGCACGTGAGCCATGTCTGCTATTGGTGTGATTTTCTTAAACCTATTTCGTACGGTTTCTAAGCAAGACGGAATGTACTTATCGAATAATATGACAAGATTTGACTTCTCAGCGGGCAATTTCCTCGTTTCTACCCAACTAGTCACATACCTGAAAAGGTTCATGAGTAAATAATTATATAGTTACAATTCTTAACTTCGAGACAAATATTGATCTACAAAACGTTTTCACAACATTATATAGGTGTGAGATACATAATAAGATAATTGCACTTACGGGTTCCATCCCAAATCTTGAGGATTAATGTACAAGATGCCAGCCCTTGATACCGTAGCTGGAGTAGCAGTTCTTAAATTTGAAATTTCAAACATCAATCTCATAGTCGGTGTAAGCGCAATTCGTTCATTACTAGCCAATGTCAAAATTTTATTATCATCCATCACAGTATTGAGAGATTCGATCCACATGGGATCAATGTCGCCGTCTAAAAGTATCCATTTAGGATTCTCTCCAACAAGGTTTGCTTGATCTCTCATAATAACTGAAAACAGCCCATCTTTCCATTCTCTCGTAGCTGGATTAATTATCCCGAATAACTCATCATTGGTGACAGCTTTAGGATTCAAGTCAGTATAGATAGGTTTTTTTCTTAAATTTTGATAAGTTTTGAAAAGCGACTTCCATACTTGAGTCTTTCCAGTTCCAGCGTTGCCGACTATAAAGACCGAATGCCGAACTTCTAGTAGCTCTTCAAGCTGAACAACCTTGAGGATGAAGTTATCTTCTGGTTGGAGTGATAAATCCATAGCAGCTTGTTTGACAGTTCTTTCGAACTCTTGATCACGTTTTCTTGGTACTTCAAGAGCAGGAAACAGGTCTCCAATAAGGCCCATGAATACAGGCATATCATCAGTTACTATCTTAGGTATGTTAAAATCCCGAAGAGTTCGCATGAGTACTTCTTCTTCAGGCCGTCCCGGATCACCTCTCTGTATGATAAAAAGATTACTATTAGTTATTTCAATAAAAAAAAAACAACAAAGGAGGCAAATGCTACGACTTCTTCATTACTTGCCTTCAAAGAACCGGCTACAACAAGTACAGACTTGATCGCTCTCAACCCCCAATCATAATGGTCTTGCTTGGAGAGCAGTTCTTTACACAAAGTATAAAGTGTGATGAATTTTCTAGCCAAGATTTTTGCCTCTTGGAATCCTTCAGCAACCAACATAATTTCACATATCAGTTCGAAGTCAGGTACGACCATGGCACAAGGTCTGAACAGTGCCTTTAAATTTTCTGGCAACTCTGTTCTGCCGGCGTATCCTGGATTCATAGTGATGAAGATTCCAACGGATGGCACAAGTACTATTATTTCTCCCATGAAATTAAACTTCTCTTTCTTGTCTCTGTAATAAAAAATAATTATTGGCCTCGCCCATAATTTACTTGAAAGATCCAGTCACCAAGTTGTATTACCTGATAGCATCCTGAACTGATTTAACCTGCACAGCTACGACAGATAACACTTCAACAGATATTCGATTGAACTCATCGAAGCACCCCCAAGCTCCTGTCTGTGCCAATCCTTTGTAAATATTACCGCAAGACTAAAAAACAATTTATACTATACATTGAATTTACTCGAGCTGATACAGATATCTAAGACAACCTAAACTCTTACCTGATAGTCCATCTGCTCAGAGCAATTGAAGACATATACCATTATACCTAAAGCTCTTCCCAAATCTTTCGTAGTTTCAGTTTTGCCCGTTCCGGCAGGTCCAGCTGGACCTCCACCCATGATCAAATGAAGGGACTAAAATGATATATAATTTAATGCAAAATCATGAATATTATCACATAGATTGGCACGTTAGTTTAATACAAAATTCACCTGTGTCAACGTAATATAACATCGATCCGTCAATGGTGTGATCACCAAACGTGGAGTATTACCTAAGTATTCGTAACTGTAGATGAACTGAGCATCACAGATATTGGCAAAACAGTGTACTTCGTTTTCATCCCACCTAAAATTAAAACGAATGAGTTTTTGGGCGAGATTTTCAATTTTAAAGAGTACCACCAGAACACAAAAATAGTTAAGTGTCAGATGAACTATGATTGTGAATGATCAGAATATGTAGTGAAAATGACGATAACCTTATTACAAGGTGCAAATGATGAAAAGCTACTCGGGTCTCAAAACCTGTGTCTTAGTTGAGACTGCCACTGAAACGCCGATCCTGCTTCAACTTTCCCTTGAATCATTTTGCCCACAACGTCCCGAGAATGGACATCAATCGTACAAATAGTCATGATTTTCTGTCGGTCCTGTTTACTCAGTTCTCCGATCAGCAAAGAGATTAATGTACTAAGTTGAGACAATTGCTTTTTGTAGTAATCTTTCAATGCATTATCGTATCCCTCTTCAAGTCTTGCAAACGCCATGTTCACCTCTGTCGTCCACCAGACTTGAGTCCCGCAAAGTGAGACTTGAGCCATGAAATCAAATAGCCACTGCTCTCGAGGTTTCTCTTCGTATAAAACTACTGCATCTCCAAAGTAATGCCGTATAGTGGACCTCATTATGTCTTGCAGACGATTGAGCCATATTTCCACCTAAATTAAATTGAAATTATCGTAATTTGGTCAGATTCTATTGGTTTATATAATTCACATTAGTAAATGTTTACTTACAGGCCCAGTACAATCACAAGAACCATGAAATGGCACGTATTCACCATCTTTAGCTATCATCCCAGAAGACACTTTGTCGCTGGGTTTGTCGCTTTCAATAAATTTTAATTTGGCTATTGAATCAAAAAGCTTTGTAAGGTGTCTGAAAAATATATTTTTTGTTATTATTAGTAAACTGGGCTTATCACTGGACGTTTTACCAGTCTATATTATAATATAAAACGCAAAAAATAAAATAAAATGAAACTGTCATTTCTTACCTTATAACTAAATCTGCTTGATTTCCATTCGATAAAATGTCTAACAAATCAGCAGATGATACAAAATAGAATCTCGGAAAAGCGAGCCGCTTTGTTTCTAAGTATTCAGCTAACGCTTTTTCACATATGACCAAATCATTTTGTATGCCATCAAGTTTTTCTACTAAGCCTTCCTTGTTTGTACCTTTCACTACATTTGGTGTTAGCGACATATCTTTGGATAACACCTGGAAGCCATTACCAAAGTTTTAGGATAGGATATAGAAAAAAATATTTTTCAATTGTCAAAATACGCACTTTAAATTCAGCATCTATTCTATCAAATCTCGCTGAATCTTCGGGAAGTTGCTTCCTAATATCTTCTGAACTCATGAAAATGCTCTCCAAGTGAGTCCAAGTTCGTTGCACTTCAAACCATACTGTAATCACTTGATCTGCTATCGAAAGCTTATTTTGCCAACCTGACACCTCTTCTAAGAAATGAGCTATGAATTTTGACGTCATCAAGTTTTGAAGTTGCACCTAAAAATTGAGATTTAATAAATAAAAACTAATATCTTGAGTGTTAATCTTTAGCTTCAGGTTTCGTATAATTTTACCTGGTTTTCTTCTAAGGTTTCAATAAGTTCTTCACTAGCTCTTAGCAGTATGCATCCAGTTCTAGAATGAACCTCTTGTTCAAACTCCATGCCTTTCCAGGTGGTATTCAGATCTTTCAAAGTTTTTTCCATGGACATCTCTTTGACGGCTTTGTCTACTATATTCTTCACTTCTTCCTCGCATTCATGCAGATTTAATGCTAACAAGTCTGCTAATGTAGTATTTGTGTCCATCACGATTCTTACCTGTATTTTTGGGTTTTAATTATTATGCGTGTATAATATAATATGATGAATTTTATGAAAATATGTAAAGAAACATGTTTAGGTTACATTTTAATCAGTGTTTAATATTTATGATAAAATGCATGCAATACTAGTAGATATCTACGAACTTTATGAAAATAACAAATGTACGAAAATATTAGTTTCGTGGCTAGAATTATCATTTTGGGAAAACAATATCGTGTACCTATTTAACGAATTTACTATACTAATAAAATAATTATAGTGATATGAAAATTACAAAAAATTGTGCCATCACAGGTGTTAGTTAGGCAGAACCTTTGTTTAGCTATTGCTAAAGACATAATAACGAATGATGATGATACAACATTGGTGTCAAAAACAATTTAAAATGTGTAGACGATTTAGCTAATTACAGTTTTAAATAGGCATTAAACAATACTTAGAATTAAAAGCGTACAAAATAAAACACAATAGTGACAGACAGCACAAAACTTACAAGTTATTAACACCTTGAAAACATACATTATATGTAAATTGTATAATCACACATCATCATCATACTTACAGTGAGTTCACGTGGTAATGCTGCTAAGCTCTGTGGATCATAAACATATTTACATTCGCATAACACTGACATAAAACAATCAAAATAAAATAATTGATCATCAAAAATGTATAATACATTCCTCACTCAAATGTGAATCATTCTTCAAAAGAAGCAATGCATGCCAAATTAAAACATGCAATATAATTTTGAACATTCAAACCCGTTTTTCCGTTGCGTTTGTGCATAACACAACATCAAATCGTTATTTACATTTTTATTTACAGTTTGTTTAATTTACATATTATGTTTATATCCCTACTCTGTGTCACCTTTGTTGTACTCATGAGTTGGTCCCAGTGTCTTTCTCTGATGGCTGGATTTTGCAACTCGCCTACAGCTCTCAAGGATGTTAGCATGTTCTTCACAGTAGCTTCCAAATTTATGTAAGTGTCCCAACTGAAAAATTATCACCAATATTTAGAAAATTATTTCGATGGATGTTCCTTTTTTTATTATGTTAATGTAATTATACCTCCTCATTTCCTTGTCTAAAAGTCTTATCTCTTTTGCAAACTTCTTACACTCAATATCCATGTTTTCAACGTCAATTTTCCTCCATGGTGTAGTTTTCCAATCTTCAATACTTGTTCTTACAATATAGACATAATCCCAGAGTTGCTAGAGCATTAAAAACACAATTTCAACGAATAAATCAGCAAGCATAGCAGCAATAAGCTATACAACTTTCTAGATTTTACCTTAAGCATCCTCAATTCCTTCCGACATTGTTTTAAAAGTTTAAACTCAGGAACATTTACTTCAAACAACGATCCAGATTCTTGTATTCCTCTCATTTCTTCCTCCAAATATAACATTTCATAATCAACTCTGGACATGACCTCATAAGGATCTTCACATTCATATTTAAAGAACTGCAAACAAAACAAAATATAAATGTAAGTACGTAGATAGTAATACTAAAAATTATTTATCTAGCAAATAACATACTTCGTATCTCTTGAACACGTCTCTGTAGTAAGTGATATGAGAATCAAATGTAGCAATTTTCTTTCTTATACCCGATACTTCAGCTGCTTGCAATGGTGCTACTTGCTGTTTGACAGTTAGAGCCAGTTTTTTTGTAGTCTGCCACTGCTCTGGCAATTCCTTTAAAAACAAATTAAATGTCAAAAAAATTATGAGTGTAATTTTAAAAGTAGTCTTTGAAATTTGATTGGGTCAGTTACCTGTAGCAGTACATTTACTTCTTCAGGGATATCCATATCATAAAACTTTAGTAGCTCAATCGTTTCTGTAAGAGGCTGAAACATGTCGTCTGTTGCTACTCCTCTATCTTTGACATTCATCAAATATCCCATAGTTCTTACTAACGCCTCATAATCACCTTCCGTCACTGGTTGAAGCAAACCTAGTAAAATTTACTTTTGATTAACATATTATCGGAATAATTCCTTTTTTTTACTTTATATATGAAACAACAAATACCTTCGTCCGCTTCGCGTAAAAAGTTGGCCAAATCACTCAGACTAGAAGTGACGTTGTTGACAAGATGTTCTTTGTACATATTACCCCATTTTCTTACTGTATTCAGAAGAGCTTGACGGAATGGTCTTATATCCACCTAACCAATCAAAGAAAATAAGTACATTATATGAAAAAAATAAACTTTGTTTTAAACTATCACGGTTGTTCACTAAAGTTATATGATTATTTACGGGATATTTATCGTGGTATATTTCGTGGTAAGGTTGTGGACCATCACAACCTTACCACGGTAAATATCCCGTAAATAATCATATAAATTTAATTTAAACCCTTTTTACCACTTCATAGTACTGTAATTATTTTCAACTTACTTGGAACCAATTACTAAAAACTTTGAAAGGCTCCATGTCCTCAATTTCCATAAACAAGTTTTCGAAGTGGTCAATCTGCTCTCTAAATGCTTCCATCTTGGGGGCGCATGGTACAGGGCCTAAATTGTCTTTGTCTTCTGAACCAATCTTATCGGCTTCATCCGGAGTTAAAATTCTACCATAAGTAAGGAAAATATCCATGATAGCGTCTCTTTCTTCCAGCCATAGGTACGAGTAGTTCTCGAATGTTTTACAGAAGTCATTTGCATCATCGATCACCTGAAAAGGTCCATTCACAATTGCAATAAAATTCTAAATTTAGAGCAGCTTCAAATTTATTAAGTATAAGTTGAAAATATACAATTATGCCTTTACCCAAATTACATTAAAAACAGTTATTGAGACTGTCAACCCTAAGGTACCTCCTACCTTTTCAATCCCATTTAGAATTTCTTCTTTCATCTCAACGATTTCTTCACTGCCCACAATGAATTGCTCATAAGTCTCTTCCTTGGTCTTATCGATTCTTTCAATTAACGACGCCATTTTCAGGACATCGTTGATAATGCTTTTAATCAATGCCGTGAATCCTTTTTCGTCGTTCGGATCAAGCGTAGGAGCAAATACCATGTCAGGATCTAAGAGTTCCAATTGAGCTTCAAATAATGGAGCTAGTTTGTTTTTAGGATTCATGTGTTCCGATATATAAGCCATGCTGCAGTTAACGAAAAACATAACATTAAAATAGTTCTTAACAGTTGAAGGATTCCTATGTTGCGTTATGTGACCATCTACTTGCTCGCACGCTCGATTGTCATGCGTAATAACTTGTATAGCACAGGTGCGATGCAAACATTGGAACGCCACTTTGAGAATTCTAAAAAGGTTTCAAGCTTATGATTGTTTACCTGCATGCAATGGTCTTGAACAAAGTCTCCTCCATTAAAGCATCTACAAAAGTTACGTAGTTCAACCATATTTCACTATCCTGGCTATCTTGCATGTTGAATAAATTCATGTTTTCTTGAAGTAGTTCATTAACACGATTTGCGGTAGCTATGATATCATTATATCGCTTGGTTCTTTTGTCGGGACGATCTTCCAAGTTCATCAGTGTATCCTAGAACACGTTTTTCAATTATTTTAAGTAATAGTTAGGATATATCCTTCAAAAACGCATTTTAATATCTACTAAGTACAAATCTTTATTATTTTTACGTATTATTTACCTTTCTTCCTTCTTTTCTCTCAAACAGCGGTTGTGATGCCCATTCTTTCATCACATGTTTCATTTCTTTTAGGTTTTCTTGAATCTTTGACATTCGCTCATACAAATTTCCCACTAGCGTGTGTAATTCTTGCAAGTAATTCCACAAATCTGGAAATGAAACCCACACCACAGCGACAATTGAATTGAATTGAAATTGAATTGAATAAATTGAATTGAATTGAATTGAATTTATTTTAAAAATATCTTAGGCATCAAATTATGTGGATGTTATTGGTGTTTTTTTACCTGCAGAATTCCAATTAAGTTCATTCTGCGCCATTTCTATTCGTTGATCAATCGCTTTTATTTCATCTTCTACCAAATCGAATTCTACTTTCTGGCTGTTCTTTACTATTTGATTATACCAGTCTATAGTTATTCCCAAGTTGATCCTATACTGTCTGTATGTTTCTTGCTTTTCGTATAACTCAAAACTTTCTTTCGGAAGTAGCTCTCCAAAATCTGGGTTGTTACGAAGATGGTGAACTTCTTTCATTATGTCTTGAAGCTGCGTTAGAAGAGAAGCATTATAATCACAAGTTCAGAAGATGATTTCAAAACGAATAACTACAAAAAAACGGAATGTCTTACCACAGGACTGAAATTAAGAATTAGATCAGACCCTTGACGCGCAAGTATCATGTGTTTAGATTTATCTTTTATAATTTTAGGAATGGTCAGTGCCCAATCACTGAAATATTTCATTTTGAACTCTTCTATTTTCTTAATTAGTTCTTCATGTCTAATAAATATTTTTTTCGCCTCATCCGAACCCTTAATCCTGTATGAAAAAAACTATGTTACTGCCAAGTTTTTGGTTGCTAAGTGCATGCTATCTGGCTTTTTAAAGAAAAAACTAGAGCACAAAGCAATATTTTGAGAATAACAAAATTTTGTTCCCTTAAAAATCACGTATTTTATAAGAAGTAGAGAACGTACGAAAAAAAAAATATTAGATAAAATAATGCAATCTCACGGTAACGTTAGCAGACAAAGCGCAAGAGATAGAAGAAACAAAGCCAGATAATCAGCTTTCGCAATTTGCCCCACCCAGCTCACTTACGGGTGCGGCAAATTGCGAAAGCTAGCTATAGGCTTGGTGATCCTTGTAGCTAGCATCGTCATATACAGCAGTCCGCCTGCCACGGGTGGGAAGAATGTGTCTACCTCCATGAACCCGTACTTGTAGAAACGGTTACTCTGTTCGTTGAAGAGATCCTGCAAGGGAAAGCGTCAAGTGATCCTCTTTTGGCGAAAGAGCTAAGTTTAGCATCTCTCGTTTTATTAAGATGAAAACTTACTTCGCAAATTACGATTTCCTTTTCGAGCTCAACAATGATTTCGACGTACTTCGCTGTGAATTCATTTCTGATGAGAGGACGGTCTAAAACCGAGCCTACAATGTCAATCAGCTGAAATCGATCACATTAGATAATATGAACTTATGAAAAAAATCTTATCTGCAAAATTATGTAATTTTGTAGACTATGTAATCATAATATGTAAATATAATAGGCACCTTAAAAATGGACTCTAATGTGGAACAATTATCGAATGATTCCACTAAAACTGTCGATAATTTCAGATCCAAATCAATAATATTTTCTTGAAACTCCTTGAAGTCCACATTAAAGGTATCATCATCTGGATCTAGTACATCGTAAGACTTGGAAGCGAATCCGTGAAAGTAAGCTTCAAATTCTCCTGATATTTCTCTTATTTGCCCTCCTAATACCCGACCCTTCATTCCTCCTATCTCAATCTTCTCCAACTTTTGAAACTCTAGTACAGTTTTGAAAAACCACTGGATTGTATTCAATCTATCAAGGAACTTGTTCAACCTTTCGAAGACGACATTTGGGTGGAAAGTCCATGGGATAACTCTTCTATCAACAAAGTATTTCTGCAGGTTGTCCTTGAAATAGTCAAAAGTACTTCGGAATTTCTTAAGAATATTTATTGTCACTTGGATTCGTTGGGTCGCTTCATCAATATCGCTGTGGAACAGCGTCGATGGATCTAGGCACTTCTTAGCCTAGAACAATTTATATAGCGTAAATTAAAGTGTAACTTTAAAAAAATATTTTAATGAAACATACTCGAAAGCATATGACTGCTTTTATCCAATACAAAGTATTAGAAATAACATGGTCTTTAAAATGTGTAAGTATTCAATGCCTACCTGATAGATGAGTAAATTGCTAATCTGTTTCAGCAAGACCATAAGTTTGGAAGAGCTGCAGTAGTATTTAGAGTCCCTCCACACCATGCAGATGACGTGGAAAAGAGGCCGGAATAGTGGCTGGACCTCGGTGAAGTCAATGTCCTCTAGGGCTTGGAAGTGTCTCTCTAAAGTTCTGAGGTAGAGATCGATCTCGCGAGCCTCTGCTAATGCTGTAAGACGAATTATCATCACCTAATGAACAAACCGTGATTGCCAGGCACACATTACTAAGGATTATATATTCAGATTAATTATAAATTATTGCCGTTTAAACCAAATCTAATAGTGCTATCGTTATCAATAGCAAAATTTAGATAGGGACCGCCTCAAAAGTATATCCTATTCAGAAAAAGGCATCGAACTAGACTGTGGTTGCGGTGGACCACAACCACAGTCTAGTTCGATGTTTAAAGTTATGCGTTGTCAATGGGTTATCCAAAAATTATTATCTTTAAACAATTTTTAGTCATACCTGAGACAATATTCTTGAACAAGCGACTGAAACATGGATAGTATGCTGAAGTGGTCTTCTCAAGTATAACCGCCATACATCTAACTCTCTCGATTCGAAGCTGATCGTAAATGTAATTCAAGTTACTGAGCCTCGACTTCCAAAATGCCAGTTCTGGAAAGTTACAAGTTTTGATGCTGAAGATCGTTACAGGAAAAGTAATATTAGAAGCAGTATTCAAAAATTCATCAAACTTAAGGGTGCGATCTTTATTTTTTTATTTACCTCGGTATCATCGATTTTAACCCTCCCTCCCTTCATCAACTCCTATTTTAGCAAGCTGTTCTGAACACAAAGTTAGCTTTGAAAGTAAAAGTATTAGAACTAACCCACAGTCGGCAAGGGATTGTTTCCATTCTCGAACGCTTGTGCTGAATCTTCCATCATCACGTCGTTGATCTGCTGTGCCCATTTGATGACCACGCCTTCTATGGCGCTCTTCAAGTACAGATCTACTTCAGCCCCTTTTAGTAGCTCTTTCTCTGCATCATGGACTAGTTCTACTCCGACTGGCATAGGCAGGACTGTTTGACCGTTCACTTTACCTTTTACCTGAATTTATGAATTAACTATCACCATGGTGTTTAAGAAAATATTATGTAGCTAGTAATAGTTCTATATTAATTTAGCCTGGTTATGTTACAGACCTGTAACATGGGCATATTCTCTTATAGAGATAGTATTATCTAATAAAGAATATTCCATGATTAAATAAAACAAAATATGCAACATGTAACACAAGATATAATATATCTAAAGACAAGTTTTGTGGCAGAAATGAGGATGGAAAATGCTTGTGTATACCATACAAGGTAAGTCGTGTGTAGTATTCGGCTCACCTCATAGACAGTGCTCTTGAGGTTGTGTATTTGCTTCAGAATATCCTGTGAGACGACCAGGGGCCATCCTTCATGGTTCAGCGGATTTGACAGCAATGGTACGAATACTTCGTCTACTAGAGCTGCCAGTTCATCTATGAGCCTAGGCGCTAGGTCACCTACATGACAAATAAAGTCAGCAAATAAAAATCTATTTAGAATAATATACCTATATTTTATGTAACAGCTTCACTTACCGAAGATGACCATCTCAGCGCAGTTCTCCTTAGGGACGACATCTGGCTTTTTCTTGACGAAGTAAACCGCTTTATTTTTCAAATAGCATGGAAACGATATGACCGGCACTAGCTGCGCTGCATGGGTCAATACCACAACAAGCAGCAACGGTAACGGCCGATTGACAAAGTCGTTCAGAGTCGACCTGTGCTCTTCTATACCAAGGACTCTCATCCATTTCTCCGGCTTTAGTTTCAAGCTCTTTACAGCGTAAGATCCGATGAAATCAAATCGAGGGTCCTGGTTGGACGTCGATGAACCAGCTTGGTCCATCTTAGAGGTTTCTACTCAAACTCATGGTTGTTTAAGGGGCGGTTCTTAAGAACTTGTTACCTCTTTGCCGGTTGGAGCTCCTTTGAATCTCATTGTAGCAAGCAGAACCTGGCAAATGGCAAGTCACGCAAGTTCCAATGGCATGCCATTATGGAACGATGTCGCCTTTGTAACGAGCATCGGCATGGCTATATGAAAATAGATTAGGGTAGAGTTGGCAAAAAAGGTTGCAAATAAAAAATATAAAAAAAAACAAGCTAGTTAGCGGTTGCGTTTTCATTAGTAATTTTTAAACTTTCGCGATTTGAACACAATAAATGTTTATCGGAACCTATTGCGTATTATTTTATTTAAATAAATATGTACCTTGCGCACGACTTTTCGACAATGTTAAAATTACAATGGCCCTGATCACGAGCTGACAAATAAAAAGTCAAGTCAAAAAGTGCGCGTTAAGTCCCGATAAGCATTTAAATCATACGTATTCATTGTTCATATACCTTGTAATCGTATAGATTATCCTACTTGGGGTTTGCAAAAACTGAGATATTTGCTGGGATTGACAGGGTATGCCCTGTCCCTATTAAGTAAAGCGAGTGTTAGTATAGAATTTGTATGACGAACATAAGGCTTGGCGTCACATCTTAGTACAGTGCGCTTCCTTTAGAGCATAAAAATTAAAAAGCTTAACTTCTTAATATTTGAACCGATTTTGATTTTGTTTTCGTCGGTTGGTCGACTCTATTTATATTCAGTTTTTTTAGTCTATATAAAAAATAGCGTGTGTATGTTACGCGATATCTTCGCCGATTTTTAATAAGTAATTATTTTTGTAAGTATTACATAGGCGTAATATTCCTCAATATCTTGAGGTTGGTCCCAACTAAATTTAAAGAAAATATCTACCTTATAACTATAAGTGCGTGGTGGTGCTGAGTTTAGTTCAGTTAATTTCTACCCCTGATTTTTCTTCCGGCTGTACACCGGCAGTAAGTGGGCAAGGCGAGTGCCAGGAACGCACCGCGCCGCCCTGCACCTGTCGGCAAGATGACACTCGCGACGTCGCACAGAAATAAGGTCAACTGTCTCCCTACCCTTTGGAAGAGCATGCAAGGTACAAGAGACGGCGAGCTAGTAATTGGAAAATAATTCAATTTGGTAGCATTTTGCATCTACTGCCAGATCAAATTGATGGAGTGCATCTGCTTTTACTGCCTCTTTCATTTTAGATGCTGTTTTTCTAACTCACGCAAAATGTATCTCCTGTTTTTCTCGCCCTCGCAGATTCCTGTTTCTGTAGCCACAAACTAATATCATAACTCTCTCTTTTGCTTAGTCAGGTTAGGTTAACAAATAAAAATCTGTCGTCAGTAATGGTAATTACTGACATATAAGTTAGTCGATTTCAGCGAAATTCGCTGATCGATTTGCAAATAGCTCGAAAAATCTCGGCTAACATATTGTTTAAATAAATGTAATATGATTATTGCAAAAATGCGTATTGACGTCAAATATTGATCATTTATATTTTAGGTAACGCCCCTTAACAATTCAAATACCAAACAGTCCACCGGCTCAGAAAGTTGAATTAGAAGATGTTTAATACTCAAAATGTTGAATTCCTAATTGTTCCCAAAAATGTTTTGAACTAACAATTCCCAAAATGTTGGAATCAGTAGATTGAAGTTGCAGGAGTTTCTATTGCTCTTACCATTCGACCACGGAAGTAGAGGAGGACCACACTCAAAGAAAAAGCCTACATACACACTTTTTGTAACGGTACGCCATTTGATCCAAAACTTTAAACTAGTCTTTGCAAATCATTATTATAAGAATTCAACATATTAGGAATCAACTTTCGGGGGCTGCAAGCTTGTTTCATTGGTACAGCATTCATCGTATGCAGGTCATAAATACGTACTAAAATTATTGCACCCACTATTAAATCGCTTCATCGCATAACTTAGATTTCTTGAGTACCTTTTTGTCTTTGGTTACATAATTCGCCTGACTCACCGCGATTCAGCATAAGATGGCATGTTGATAGCGATCTAATTTGCATTGTTTTTAGGTAATCCTAACTATTCATTTTTATTTGCCATAGTATCATGAGATAGTTATGCCATAAAATCAAATTAATACCGCTTTTTTGGGTTCCGTAGCCCGACAAGGATTTATAAATTCATTCTGTCCGTCTCTCTGTCTATTTAACTTTCCAGAAATAAAAGACAACTTTTAGAACTATTTCATCATCGCTATTTTGTATCATGCATAGATATAGGGCCTTACTTAAAAACGTTACTCAAGTTGACATACGCTTAAATATGCTCCGTCTTGTTTTCGCGTGTGACGATTGCCGTCAGCGAGAAGTTGAGAGAGCATTTTAAAACAAAGATCAACTTGAGTAACGTTTTTAAGTAAAGCCCTTAGACTATAAAGAGCATGCATGACATTGAGAAAATCTACTTCTAGAAGAGAGCTATAAATTTTACTGAGTTACGCAGAAAGGGTGTACTAAGTCGAAAGGGGTCCATAGTACACATCATTATGAACAACCTTTACTATGGGAGCAACTCTGAAATCGCGAAAGAAATATCAGCTGTACCATAGAAAACGGTCAGTCACACTCTACAAGATATAAGGAACAATGGGATTAGTACGAGAACTTGCGTAAAAGTTATCGTTGCGTAGTAAACGATAGCAAATGTATGAAAAATTCAGTTTCCCTTTACGTCCGATAGAGGCGCTGTTAAATTTTTCATGCATTTTGCTATCGTTTACGTAACGATAACTTTTTCGCAAGTGCTCGTACTAAGGCCACTGAAGATATTTTTTGCGATTTCTGAGATGGTCCCATAGTAAGTTTTTCATAATGACGGGTACTATAGACCTCTTTCGACTTAGTACACCTTGTCTGCGTAACCCTGTTTAAAGAGCTAATATATTTCTATGAGATGCTTGTCTATAATTCTAGGGTAGGTACTAAGCTAAGTAAGGTGCAACTCCGCGTTTACTTTCGGAAGAGATTTTTCTTAAATATAGCATGAAATTTCTGCTTGCAAGAGAATTGTAAATGATAGGTATGTGATGTTACCACGTTTACTCTACAAAAAAGAAATGCGTCGTTGAATCACCGTGAAAGGGATAACTGAACAATAAAAACTATGGATATTTTATAATACATTTATTTACTGATAATGACAGCGATGGTTGACTCAAATTTGCTACTTGGCAAAAATATTTCCACTAGAAGTGAACTATTTGTTTTAATAAATTTTAAATATTAAAATCTCTTCATTTAATTATGCATTAAGGGTACAGTTATGGAGATGTAACCATTCTACGCTACCAAGTAGCTGCCTATTCGCTTACCACATAAAATAATTAGAAATACATTATCGATTTGTGATCTACTTTATACATTACATCTGGCAAATAAACTTACATACCTCATTCTCTACGCTAAAATGAAACATGCTCCGTGATCTCATAAAATAATTACATTAACATTATAAAAGCTCGTATTTGTAGAATTGACTGCAATAAATACAAAATGTGTACTACATTGAAAAATAATAATAATACAATAACAAATAATTTGATTTACCTATAAACTATTTGTTTAAAACAAAAGCACAGCACATGGTCGCTTAATTTCTAAAAATTAAAATTAGGACCTACGAGACGCTGATTTTTAGGTCACTATTTAGCCTATTCCTAGGAGCCCTAGTGCATACTCCGTCACCACACGCCGAGCCTGATGTATCTTGATTCTATAAGGGCTTTGTCACACAATGAGCGAGCTAAGACGCTTTCTATAAGATTTGAATAGTTTTTGTGCACTGTTTTCCAATATCACTACGCGCTCACTGTATGACCAAACCTTTAATAGCTTGCCTTCTACCAGACAGTTTCTTGTCCACGCCCTACCAATCTACTGGACAAAAGCACATCGAGAGTTTCAAAGACACGTCCTACTATAGTTTCAAAATACTTTATCGCTTAAGATATTATTTATGTCGACTACACATTGAGCTGTCCTAGTTAGGGCCTCGTATATTATTTAATAGTTATTTATTATTGGTCTATTAACTTTAAAATTCAAAAGATAAAAATGCAATAAAGAAGGCCGCGCTAAAGACGCGTCTGAAGTTAAAATTCTAACTAATAAATCCGATACTACTGAACGTTTCACTAGAAAGATAAAATGTAATACAAAAATGGAATGTTAAGTACAACAGTCTAATAAGCATTGGATAATTGTAAAACGTGATAATAAATGTGACAAATATGATGTCAGTCAACGCTTACAAAGTACTTAGGTGGTAGTCCCACTGCGAGGTAATCGCTGTGTAACGGAAACAGTATGAAATATGGAATATGTCTGTAGAACAAAGCTAAAGAAGAATCAGTACAATTTCATTACATTAGTTCAAAGAATCGAGAATAAAACACTTTCTCAATTACCCGCTACGCTCGCAATGAAACCGCACCCTTATAAACTGGCGTTTAATTCTCGAGTGCATATCCAAATAGCTGCTTTAATGTAGTATATTTTATAACATTTTTATAATTACATAGTGGTTAATGTTAATATACATATGTTTACAGGAATGGAGGCAAGTGACGGTCTACAATGAAATGCTGAAGTGTACCTTACAAACACTAGTAAACAACGAGGCGTTTTACTCTATTTATGTACTTTTGAGTGAGTGTAAACGATTACTTGACTAAAAAGGATGGAATATACATTAGGTGAGCTATAGACTATCGCTCCGACACCTCGGAGCTTTCATGTGGACATTCCTTAATAAGATTACACGCGCACTATGCCGCTACGTAATATTACTCTGATTTATTTCAAATTAGGCTCATTAATTAACTACACACTTTTTTATAACTCTTGAATAAGAATCTACTACACATATTTTTGTTTTCGTTTTTATTGTTCGAACGTGGATGGATATATTGAAGAGGACATTTTAATGGCAATTTTTATATTACAGCCAGCCGAAACACGACTACATACATTTAAACAACTTTCGATTATACCTATACAACCTAATCGATATCATTTTATCAGTGCAAATGATACCAAACCGCTGCGAAATACGGGATACCGTTTTCTGACATTTTGGCTTTAAATACGATTCGCGTATCATTTGCACAGTATAACAAAACGTCAGTGGGCAATGTTGATCCGTCGCTAATTGATTGCCGGTGTACTAAGTACAAGTCTTTTAAAAGGACGAAGATGTAACTTTTGGACGATTTCATAAAAAACTACTCCATAGCAAAGGGCAAAAACATGCGTCGAAATAAAAAAACTTTTTTTTTTAATTTACCTCTATAATCGCGTGGCAAGATATTATCACAATATAGTGGCAACGTGTTAGAAACACAAAATGCATGTGAGCAGTGACGGTATTTCCGAAATGCCACAAAAAAGTGTTTCAGGTATAAAGTTCAAGTAGCAAATTGTAGAAGTAAAAGGTCGCAAATTGAAGAACCTACATACAAAGTGTTGAATATAAAATTGTGTCATAAATACATGATAAAAACACAGTCAAACGGTTAAAATACATAAATAATTTACGATAACAACTACACGACAAACTATACAGTAAAAAAATTACAAACAATTGATTTACCAAATATTATCACCGATCACAAAATTTCATTGATTCCTAAAATAATTAAATTAAATAATACAATAAATTCACATATTTACATATAAATCAATAGTAAAATTAAATCACATAACTCTATTTACAATTACTCCATAGTTAAGTCATTGAATAATGAAAATAGTAAATCCTACAGAGTGTCAATGAATGTTTCGAACATAGTGGAAATGTGTGGGGTCAGTCTACGCGTTTTATTGAGCGCGGCCAATGAAAGCTAGACGATCCGATTTCCATCACAATACTTTTTTATACATCATATTACAGGCGAAATATTGCTTTACCGGTAAGGTAATAAAAAAAAACAAAACACCTAAAAGTACAAGCACCATACGCAAAACGCGACCGCGCAACTAAAACAGACTGGGTAAAATATACCGGGACGTTTCCTTAAATTCGGGCTAATACATTGATTGCTGGGTCTGCGTGTGCGGAGCGGGGAGAGGGATCTTTGTTACTGAGTGAGCGGTGTACGTAGATAATGCCGATACGTACGCACTGGGTGGCTGACGCGGGTTTATTTGCTCCTAGTTTTGCCGACGGCGTTTATGCTGTCGCCGCGACTTCTCGATCTGTGTAAGTTCTGTAGGCCTTCACCTAGAAAATAATAAACTTATTAATTTAAAAAAATAGACTTTTTCGTATTCTTCTCAGCAGACCCTTTCATTCGATACCCATATAATGATGGTAGATAAGAACATTTTTTCCGCCATCTTGGGGCGTCCGCCATATTGAATTTATTATCCAGGACCAAAGTGCTTGGGAAGACAAATCCAACGAACACAAACTCGACGGGGTTACGTCGTTTCGTCGTACGTTAAGAGTTCCTAAGGCCACCTTCTGTCTCCATCATCAGACCAGGGCCCCGATTCTACTAAACCAATTGTTTTTCAATTGTTAATGAATTGCCTAATTTTTTTTACTTTTGACACTATCTATACAAAGAGGGTAAAAAAATTACATTTTGAGGCAATTCATTAACAATTTAAAAACAATTTTGTTTTTCACTTTTGACACTTTATCTATGCCAAAACTTTCAAAAGGGCAATTTTTGAGAAAATTCATTAACAATTTAAAAATAATTGGTTTAGTAGAATCGGGCCCCAGCTTGATGGTACCATAACATTGCATTGTCACCGAACTTGCATAAGTATGCCAAATTTCAGTTCAATCGGTTGAGGATAATTGGTATATAATTCAGTTGCAAGATTTGTCCCATACATACCTACATACTCACAGGGCAAGTTGAATTAAAGCTTGTAAAAAATTTATGGAAGGCCACATTATTTGTGCCAGAAGGCTATATTGGCTAACTAGCTGTTGCCCGGGACTTTCATACAAACCCCGTTTTGCCCCCTTTTGATTCGGCCTTTCGCGAATTTCTTTCTTAGCAGATCTTTACTCCTCGCAAAGAATATACCTGCCATTTTAGCTTCATGGGTCATGTGGTTTTCGTGATTTCGTGAAGAAACAGTGAGTGAATAAGTGAGCGGTATTTCGCTCTCATATACTATACATATATATATATATATATATTATTATATTGGCACTTGCTTAGCAAGATTTTATGAGACTTTTGAGTCAACTTTTAGAATACCAAAATAAAGTTTCATACAAGTTTACAGCTCTCTCATTCCGAGTTGAAACACCCCCCCGGGCTATAGTGGGATGGCAAGTGAGTAGTGTCTAGTGCTACTCACCCTTGCTGGTGGCGCGTTTCATCTCAGAGTCGCGGTAGGCGCGCGCGGAGCGGCCGCGTCGGTCCTGCACCAGCTTGTCGGGCCGCACGAAGATGCCGTGCCGGGGACGGCACTCGAAGTACCGCGTGCCGCCGACTGAACCGTCGTTTTTACCTAACAAACAACGTCGGATTATTATAAACATAAAGAAAATACATTTTTAACTGACTTCAAATAATTATCAATACAAAAACAGACTTCATAAATATGAAGAGATCTGGACCAAATCGAAATGGGGCCACACGGGAAACACCAGCTATCATATATATATCTATATATATATATCATATAAGTACATCAAAATCGGTTCACCCAGTCAAAAGTTCTGAAGTTACAAACATAAAAAAAACTATGTACTTTTCTTACTAAATGATGAATTGATGAATAAATTTAAAAAAAAGGAGCAGTGTGTCTGCAGGGCAGGGGGTATAATAGCAGTGTAACTGACCGGTGGGCGCGTCCAGTTCGACGCCGACCCAGAGTCCGTGTGCGAAGTGTGTGGGCCCCGTGTACGCCACCACTCCAGTGCTTGAGCTCAGCCGCAGCTGCACGCTCTCGCCCAGGGTCAGCCACGCCGGGGCGGTGCCCATCCAATCTTCTGCAAATGGAAAAGGCAAAGTCAAATCATTTATTGCACTTTATGATAAGTATATAGTTGACATTTATATTACCACAATGATCCAATCAGGGTATGGCAATTTAGGTATGGAGCGGCCCGATCTGTTTATAATGTTTTATCGTTAGGATAATTTTCTACCGAATAATAGCATTTTGCAATTAATACGTTTTTCTAATTATTTGCCAAATTTCGTTCGATTTCGTCCCTCTTTAAGCCATCGGGTATTTTTTTTTTTTTAAGTACACACAAACTCTTTGTTGAGCTCAATATAAAAAAAGATTAAAAAAGCATAAAAAAATCATAATAAGTAAAGTAAGTGAAGTATTTTCACTTTTGTGATTATACTTGTATAGTATAATATAATAAAAAGCGTTAGCTAGGACAAGCACGGAACAACCGCGGCACACTACGACGTGTGTGCGCGCCCTGGGGAGGTAGAAGAGGGTTCTCAAATGCGCCGCGCCACGCATGATGATTGGCGTCTTTCCCGTTAGATGGCTCTGTCAGTGTGATTCACACCACCTCAGAGTACACCACTGTCCACTTACAAATTATTGTAGTGTTATGCGAATTACATATATAATAGGTCGGGGAAAAAGTCTTTTCGTATTTTGTATGTATAAAGTTGTAGTAAAAATCTTATCCGTTGTACTGTTTGTATCTGGCTGGTTTTAATACCATTAAAAATATGACATTTTAAAAAAGGAATACAAAACGTAAAAAGCAATTTCCCGCCATTTTTCAATTGTTTTTTTGTTCGATAAAATGAGTGAATCTAACGAACAAATTCGATATATTGTGAAATTTTATAACAAAAAAGGGAAAAATGCGACACACGCCGCGAATAAAATTTGTGACGTTTATGGACCTAATGCAGTGTCATCAAGAGTAGCACAATGTTGGTTCAAGCGTTTTCAGTCCGGGAATTTTGATGTCAAAGATGCAGCTCGCTCTGGTCGCCCTGTTACGGATAAAGTCGATGCCATTTCTGAAAAAGTGGACCAAGATCGGCATATTAGTAGTTACGACGTAGCTGAAGAACTGGGGATTGACCACAAAACAGTTTTGACCCATTTGAAAAAAACTGGGTATACAAAAAACTCGATATTTGGGTGCCACACGAGCTCACTGAAAGAAACCAAATGAATCGTGTACTCATTTGCGATTCTCTATTGAAACGTAACGAAACCGAACCGTTTTTGAAAAGATTGATCACTGGTGATGAAAAATGGATCACCTACGACAAGAATGTGCGCAAAAGATCATGGTCAAAGGGCAGTGAAGCACCACAGACTGTAGCGAAACCCGGATTAACACGTAATAAGGTGATGCTGTGTGTATGGTGGGATTGGCAGGGCATCGTTCATTATGAGCTTTTACCGCCGGGCAAAACCATCGATTCGGATCTCTACTGCCAACAGCAGATGAGACTCAAACAAGAAATTGAGAAAAAACGGCCGGAATTGATCAACAGAAAGAGTGTGGTCTTTCATCATGATAACGCCAGACCGCACACATCTTTGGCCACTCAGCAAAAATTTAGAGAGCTTGGTTGGGAAGTGTTAATGCATCCACCATATAGCCCAGACCTTGCACCCTCAGATTTCCACCTGTTTCGATCTCTTCAGAATTCTTTGGGTAGTGTTAGATTAACATCAAGAGAGGACTGTCAAAACTACTTGTTGCATTTTTTTGATCAGAAGTCCCAAAAATTCTACAGCAACGGGATCATGTCACTACCTACAAGATGGCAACAAGTTATCGAACAAAATGGCACATATATATTATAATTAAATGTAATTAAACTTGAAAAAAATATGTCTTGAATTTGTTTAAAAAATACGAAGAAACTTTTTCCCCGACCTTATATTTATATATACTTGCAAAGTTTCAAATCGATACAATTAAAAAGTTAAAATTGACTTCCAAGATTTGATTACATTGTTAGGTTATTTACAAGTGAAGCTAAAAAAGCGTGTTAAAAAGTATCCTATGGTATAAAATCCATAAACGACATAAGACAAAAAAAAACAAATCGGTTTCACATTTTAATCCAGTATACATAAATTGTAGTATTACTAACCGTCGCCGATCCTCTCTGTAGAGGAGGCGGGTGTGTGTCGCAGGTCCTTCACAGCGGCCAGAGGTTCGTGCGCGGATCTTGGCCGCGCCGACGGGTACGACTGCCGCGCGGCTGCACGTGCGCTCGCGCCGCCGCCCGCGCGACGACGCACCACCTGCGGATGCAATTTACAATAGGATGATTTTAATCATCAAAGGATAACTTTACATGTGTGAATCAAAGTGAACGTCATTAGTAATAATTATCAATATAAAAACCCACTTCAAAATTTGTAAGCGCTGGACAAAATCATTCGTATTATTAAACTGGTACAAAATCTACTGAGCCAAAGTTAATAAAAAAAATTGGGACCATCGAGAGCTCATTCTACATAAAAAATAATAATGTGTACATACATAAAAAAAAAAAAATGTGTACATAAATAAAAAATAATAATAATGAAATACGGACCGAAAAGAGAACCTCACTCCCACTTGTAGTTAAAAAAAGGCCAGCAGGCTATCAAGAAACGTCGCCAGCCAAGCAGCTGTCAACGTCAGACATTCTAAGCCAAACGGGTACTCGCGAGATACGCATTTAGCCAAAGTGGTGCCCAAATTTAAATGCCTAATTTTTTTCAAACAGATATAGGCGCTTGACCCTGGGTTTTGGAATACGACTTTGGTATTCCCTGTCTGTTATATTCTCTAGGATAGTGGATGGTTAGATTTAGGAAGCCAAAAAAATCGTGGGCCCAATGGCACGGTGCAGCCTGAATTTTCTCGGGATGTTACCTCAAAGTGACAGACCATTAAGGACGTGTCAAAAATGACAATGTGAGTAAGACAAAGCTAGGACACTGGGGCACTGTCAAAATTTGGTCTGGATCAGCGTAACTGAACATTACAGTTAGAATCTGTTTTTTTTTGACACATCAATATTGCTTGCGTTACCTTGCCAGCAGGTAACGCAGTCTTAACGACATTGTGTTCAGGACCGGGCGAGGTGGAGTCACTCTCGCCGACAGAAGACGCCTCGCGGCTTCGCTCGTTCTGTTCTGATCCATGACTCGACTGCTCTGATCCGTGACTCGACTGTTCCGAGCTCACTGACTCTAGGTCCGCTTCCACTGAAAACAAAAAAGTATCAATTAACCAACTTATTTCGCCTATCATCAACTCAACTCCATATAGACCCAAATGTGAGCACTAAATTGAACCTCATGAATTAAAAAAAATAGGTGATGGCGACGCTTCTATCGTTCATTTTTATTTATTTTTTATGATGAATTGGGCTAGCTTTTTACCACAACTCACCTGATGGTAAATGATGATGTGGTCAAGATGGAGCATGCTTGCCTTGCTAGATCTACTTTTGGCCACCAACTCGCCTGATAGTAAGCAACGGTGAGTCAGTTTCGAGAAGATACTAGTGCTAATCTGTAGATTTTAATCAGGCGACCATAATATTTCCTGAACAAAACTGAATGTCTCCGATATCTTTTTATAATTATTTGAACAACTCTACAGTTACCTAGGTTTTTAACAGCTTTCATACTCACAGACTGAATTATCGTGCGTCTCTCCGTTGAGTTGCACTGGTTCGCTCTTCTGACTAGATAACTTGGTGGGCTCCACGGGCAGTGCCCCAAGTGGGTCTACCGACATCACCCCGAGTGGGTCCACGGGCAATGCCCCCAACGGGTCCACCATGGTCTCATTTGCTTCTGTAGCTTCCTCGCAGTCCCTTAAAAATGGGTTGATTCGTTTCCCTCCAGGAGTTATTGGAGTTTTTGATTTTTCGAAAGTTGGATCGTCTAACTCGTTCTTCGATTCAACTATATCGTTCTTCAGGTCGTGGATGTCGTTCCGTAGCTCAGATATTTCATTCCTGAGGCCGGCCATGGAGTGCTTGGTTCGTGAGATGTGGGTGTAGTCCATGGTCTTGTCAAAGTCTGGTGTATCGTCTACGGACATGCTTCGGATCGACAATGTATCGTCGTTTGTAAGGTTTGTTGACGAGACGGCTTGTGACCCTGAAATTGTAAAATAAAGTTAATATTTACCATGTGCAAAGCCGCGGGCATCCAGTGGATGCAGATGGCAGGATGTCGTTCAGTGTGGAGGTTAAATGGGACGGCCTATGTTCAGCAGTGGACGTCTTCTGGCTGATGATGATCAATATAATAAATCGACTTCATCAAAACTGGACCAGATTGGAATGAAACCAATGGGAAACACCAGCTTTCAAATAAATAAATAAAAACATCAAAATCCGTACACCCAGTCAAAAGTTCTGAGACAACAAACATTTTAAAAAAAAGTCGAATTGATAACCTCCTCCTTTTTGGAAGTCTGTTAAAATCAGTGATAGTGTAATGTAACAGAATGCTTACCGTAACCGCTGGAGGATATGGAAGGAGAGTTTTTGTTGGGTACGCGCTCGCAAGCTAGCTCGTGGAGGGAGTCGAGCGTCTTCGATGTCGGCAGGAAACCACGGGACGACACACGTGAACGGTTGCGCTGTGAATCATTTATTTTAGTTAACATTCATATATTCATACACATAACAAGTGCTAACTTTTTGAAATAATTATCAATATAAAGAACCGACTTTATCAGAACTGGACCAAATTGAAACGGGACCAAATCTTGAGAAGTCGGTTTCTTCTGGGCAAGCGTGCTCCATCGTTGACCGCATCATCGCTTAATAACAGGCGAGTTGGCGGTCAAACGCAATCCTATTACAGAATAAAAAAAAACAGAGGTAACAAACATTAAAAAAAACAGTCGAATTGATAACCTCATCCTTTTTGGAAGTAGGTTAAAAACAAATTTTTAATTGCTATCTATGACCCAAA
The DNA here is from genome assembly GCA_949125355.1 of Agriopis leucophaearia. Taxonomy (NCBI): domain Eukaryota; kingdom Metazoa; phylum Arthropoda; class Insecta; order Lepidoptera; family Geometridae; genus Agriopis; species Agriopis leucophaearia. Next base: position 16,361,863 of record OX421262.1, read on the forward strand.
AATTTACGAGTACATTTCATAACCCACATAAAAGCCTAATCACACTGGCGTTTGCGACAGTGTTTCTAGCTGGTTATTTCCAGGTAATCTCTCGCAAATCGATAATATGATAACGCACTAATTAATGGTTTAGGCCTACTGTTCAACTGAGTAGGTTTTCGAGGTAGCTGCGAGGTGCTGATCGTGTAAAATTGTGCGACGCAAGAGTTTAGAACGACGGCTAGCTAAGAAAAAGTCTTAACAGTCATCCCTCCCACACCACGCACCTTCCTCAGAAGCCGAATTCGTTTTTTTCTTTCTCTTTCTACGTTTTGGCACCAGACATCTTTTCTAATTAGCCGGCGTCAAGTTCTAGAATTTTTCAAGTAATTCAATTACTTCAAGTGTCAATAGATATGGATAAATAAGTTGAAGTCAACCAAAGAAGTCACACAACAAAGGGAAGTCACACAACAGTGGAAGTTTACTGGCTGATGATGTGATGTGAAGCAAAGAAGTCACGGTCAAGCCCTGTAAAGTCACGGAGACTACGCTACTATGGAGTTTTGGAAACGATGCAAAAATGAGGCAGTTTGTAGAAATACGTACGTGCGACCTCGGCGTGCTCATATCATCAGTGGGTGCAGATTCCGGCTCAGAATGCGAATCGTCATCGTTTCTCCGGCCCGGCTCCTCGTGCAGCGTGGTCATACGCAGCCCTAGCTTACCGCTCGCCGGTGACGCTGCAATTATAATAATTATTATAAGAGTAGGTTTTGTAAGTGACTTCTTGTGCAAGACAAATCGTGTCCAAATGATAAAAACCTGTGAATATAGCTGCTACATTTACGAAAGTGGTTTACTCACAAAATTATAAATAGGAAAAGTATTTTAATGTCATATTCGTCAAAGTTTGAAAATAGGGACGTTTTTTTTTTCTTACAAATTCTACTTGTCTTCTTCGTCCACAAACCTATAATAAGAAAATTTGACGGAAAACTCAATGAACTGAATAAATTTAACTAAAATTGAAATTCTTCTGAATCGCCAATCCATGCTTTGAAAAGATCACAGTTTTTGATAATCATGCCAATATTTGTAGTTTCAGAACGGAATAGTGTTACTCATTGACAAAAAAGCAATCGTAAAACTATTTCCAGCCAAAACTGTGTATACGCTTACGATACGAGCAAATAAAAACAATGAAAACATGAAAAATATTGAACCGTACAAAATTTTACTACACTTGAATTAGTGGCCAAATGGACCAGCATAAAAAACAAACTCAACCAAATGTATTATACAATGAGCGTCTAACGAAAACGTAATGAACTCGAAACAAAACTTTTAAAACAAGCCAAACTAGTGATTCTACGAAGTCGCAACGTTAACGTACACTTGTTGGGCGTCTGCAGCCGCAGTGAATTCAGGTTCAAATTCAAGTTTAGGAACGTTGGTCGAGCTGCAATAAAATGTTAGAATAACTTTTAATCTTCTACTCGAAATAAGACAAGCACACAGTCTAGTCACCCACACACTAAGACACAAAATCAACCCTAAACTTATTAAAGTCTAGTCTATTAAAAAAAAACACAGAAAGTTTTATCTACACTAATATTATAATGAGGAAAGATTAGTATTTTTGGATGTTTGTAACGAATTAATTCAAAAACTACTGGACCAATTTTAAAAATCCTTAACCATTTGAATGCTACATTACCCCTGAGTAACATATTAAGCTATATTTATTACTAGAATGTTTAAAAAAAACTCCATCTGTGCGAAGCCAGGACGGGAGGCTAGTTTAATATAAAAGTTCGTTGAAGAACCTAACGTCAATCGTTAATTAATGACACCCAAGTAGATTCTAACGGTCTTATTTGGGAGCGACCAACACGCTTTTTTAGCAAGAATTTGCTGTTGTGCTTTGCACGTAACACTTTTAATCAGCAAGAAGATAAAAGAAAAAGTTGGCCGTCACGGGACGCCCGGCTGATATGAAACATAACGGCATTAGAGAATGTATGATGTCACTTCCGCCACGGCATATGAGTAGGTTTTACTGCCAAAGCGCGCCAATAGATGTTTCACATATATATTTTTTTAGAACAGGAGACCTCAAACGTTTGTTTTATTGGGGGTAACAGTTTTAGCAGAAAAACACAACTGACCAATTTGTCAATTTGACTTTTCTATAAATTATTTTAGTTAATTTTTCTTCTTGCATATAACTTATCTATTTTAATCTTACAGGAATTATGTTTAGTACATGCTGTTCAAATACTTCTATTTATCATTTATGTTAACAGTTCTTATTTTTCAATTCTACATCCATGCATTTTATATCACCTAACACAACACAAACATAATTACATATTTATGTATCTAGTGCTACTTTTACATACTACTATTACAGTACAGAGATAGGATCACCGTCGTTAGATTTATTTCAATCATTCAGTACAAGTTTGACATTAGATTTGTTCATTCTATTTCTTCGTCTACTTACTCAAGCGATATGTCGTCACTTCAATGAATAAAAGCGCGTTTATCACTCCTCATGTCCGCAACAATTATACCAACTATAATATAGAAGAGGAAGGAAGAAGGAAATAATCACAAGTCATGCTTGGTTCATGCAAATGAAAGAGACACGCAAACAAACAGATAGTCAAAACAACGACAGAAGCTGCTTGACGCTCGAAGCTTGCGTTTCGACTTTGCTCTATCAGCCAATACATTAGGGTCTATTTTTGATAAAATACACGCAGCGGATGATGGTTCCATCATCGTGACGAGCTTTCTGAATTAAAATGCCAATTTCGTTCGGATGAGTTCAATTTAACAGCCAATCAACGGGTTACATACATAACAGTATCGATGATAACAATGATCACAACACATCTATTCGTCCAATTAATTTGGTTGCATTCGACTAATAATTTCGCCATACAGTTGCCATTCCGAATCAAGACCATATTTCATTGTTTACCTGATAGGAACGAGCCTGAAGGTAGCGGGGGATCAAGATACAAAAAAATATAACGTTAGTTCAAGCGTGGGATACGATTCGTGTTGTCAGAGTTCGATATTCTTGCGATATTACGCATTGGAGTTAAATCTTTTGATTATTTCCGATGCCTATAGTATAATGCGGTTTAATCAAAACAATTGACTCCGTGCAGTGACAAATATCTCAGAAAATTAGGTGTTTGTTACTTGAAACAGTTAAAAGAAGTCACATACGAGAACATGAGAGAGATAGCGGATAGAGGGGTTGTAGAGATAGAGAACGACATCAGATTGAGCCATAGCATTGCCACAAAGCAAGTTGAAAATAAAATGTACTAGTGACATGAACAAGTGAATGTATAGTATAGTCGCGACTGAATTCGAGTTGATAATCGACCTGTGAATGTGATCTGCCTACAAACAATGTAATTGAACAATTTGGACCTGATCTTGTATCTATAATTTGATTACTAATTGATTAAAACGAAACACTATTTATACTATGCCTATTTATTCGTGCATATTCTCTTTCTTATACAAAATCAAAAGTTCTATGTAATTATTTTCAAAATACATGATCTACTGAATGCACTAAAATAATTATGTTCTCTAAGGTACTTGTTTTAAAGCACATTTTATGCTATATTATGCATGTGTGCAAGTTACACTCGTTTTATTTATATAGCCATGACGATGTGTTAATGAGTGAGTGGTACATAGTATGGTCTTATGGGGACAGGAATAATATTATTATTGTACATTATCAAATATATATTTATATTAGTAATAATCATCCCAAAAAAATCTCTACCATAAAGTCCACAACTTGGACCCTGATTCTGAAACAATCGAGATTTTCTGTCACTGTCAAACTCGTTGACGGGTATCGTGAAAAAAACCCTTTGCAAACTCTACACTAGATCTTGGGCACCGTTTACACTCCAACAAACCTTCACCGAAAAAAGATAGTCTCTAGATATTGCAGGCGTCCATAGGAGCCGGTTGTTTCTATCAAGGGTAAGCCTGCTGCTTCATCTGCTCTTTTAAAAATTGTGAAATAATCTCGATCATCTCAGAATCAAAGCGGCGCATCTCGATCTTGCGTGTCATTCTTTCAAAATGACACGAGATCAATGGCTTAGAATTTTTTAGAAATTCTTTTTCCTACCGGAGAGTTCAACTCGTTTTTTTTTGTAAACTTACCAAGTCCAAACGGTTTGGTAGGAGTGGGTATTTCGGGGTCGTTATGCGCTGGCGCAGCGTACGAGTGGCGGTGGACAGAGCGGCGCGGTGTTTCGTCGGCCAAGTCCGCCATGCTGCCGGCGCGAACCGTGGCGAGGCCGGCCAGCGACTCGAATGATGAGTCGAGACGCATTATCTGTCGATAGCGAAAAGGTAAGACATGGTAGGAAGGAGAGGCAATGTTAAAAAGCAGTCTGCGACTTACTTCATGATTGCTATCATCATCCTATACAAAAATATTGCTCATTTGCCGTTTAAAGACAAACCTTGTGTTTCGCAAACGCTTGATAAAAGCATATATTATCTAACATATTCTCAAACTTCTCGCCCATGAAAAGTCACTTGCGAAAACGAGCCCTATTTAGCAAAAAAACAATCCGTTACAATTACTATATATTAATTAATTACATTTTTAGAAGGCCAGTTTAAGCTAAAATTGACAAAACATTGTATCTAATATATATTTATCAGACGTTTCTGAATAAAGTTATACGAAATATAATAATACAAACTATTTTTCCAACGAAATACATCTAAGGTGATACAGTGACAGTGAATAATAAGCATTTGATTAATTAACAGCACACAAATAAAAACACTTGTACAGGCTGAAAAAAAAACATTTAATTATGTTTCGATAGTAAATTCCTGTTTATACTCATCGACATCCGAAAACTTATTACGATTACCCAATATTCAAGAAGAGCTTTTACTAAGGGGCTCGAAGGACCAAAATATATTTTTTTATGCCATAGGTGGCAAACAAGCAGACGGACCACCTGATGGTAAGCAGTCACCTATGGATACTTGTAATACCAGAAGCATCACAAATACGTTGCCGACCCTTTAAGACTCTATTAACACGCCTTTTGAAGAACTCCATGTTGTAGCTTCTCGGAAACACCGCGGAAGTTAGCTCATTCCACATTTGGAAGTGTGAGGCAAGAAAGATTGTATGAATCGCACAGTGTGCGATTTCCACTGATCTATGGTATCTGGATGCACTTTCAAACGGTGGCGGCTAGTGCGATGATAAAACTGCGACGCCGGCATTAGATCGAATAGTTTTTCAGACTATGGCTATATACGGTCAGTCTGGGACTGTCAAAGCTTTTAGGCGGCACGAAGGCATCTGACTGCTCTACTAAATTCACTATTGCATAGCTCTTTATTTGAACAATCTTCTTAGAAGATTTGATGAATATAAACAGGAGCGCTAACGAAAAACATAAATAGTCTGATGGTGTGGTGGTGGCCATGCGTCGGACTCACGTTGGTTCCATTCTTAGCGGCGTTCTCGAGGACCTGCGAGAGCTGCGGCCGCGTGCGTAGCGACAATACACATGTTAGCAAGCGTACATAGAGCGAATCTCTCCTTAGACTTAGGGAATGCACACTGGCGAATTGCTCTAATGTCTCTATCTACTTCCGAGCGTGTTGATATGTAGAGACAGAGACCGCTCAGACCCGAATTTCGAGACCCTAGATACATTTGATAATAAGGGCCCCAGGGTGGTTGATTTGAAAAGCATCAATATTTATAACGAACGCAAAAATCGTGTGAGAATTTCAAATCAATTTAATGTTTTGTAAAATTTTGTATTGATGGCGCCTGTAATTTTTTTCTCTAACCCACGTAAAATGCCAAGTGCTACAACAAACACTGGTGCTGTTTGCAGTTACAAACTATACAATGGTGTCAAGTCTTGTGTACCATTCCCAAAACTAAACTTGAAATTTATCCTTGTCTGATTGTAGTGCTGTCAAAATGTAGTTTAAAGAATGGTAGATACAAAATTACCAACATCAATATAGCAAACACTTGTTGCCCAACACTAGTTCGAAAAGCGCGTGAGCTTTATGTACAGTCACAAATATAGCGGCAACACTGACTATGTACTTTGTGGAAACAGACAAGGTAGAGATAGAGTGAAGCCGCTTCACAACCTTGGACGAATAAACCACGTGACATATGCCAGAGAAAGTAATTAATTCGCTTTTGTAGAGTTCGATGAAAAGTTTAACTGTTTTGTTTTTAGAAAAGCACCACATCGAATCAAGTTATTTTCGCTCTCACGGCGGTGATGGGGCATTGGCGAGGACGGATCATATTGATTTGTATGAAAACGTTCTCAACAGCGTCCGTACCAATAAAGCCAGCGCTCTTGCCCGTTCGTAGTGAACGTAAGAACAGTCACGGTGTCTGGGTGGTACATTCGACCAAGTTCACAACTTACGTTAGCCCAGCGGCTGACGGCGCGCTTCCGCGGAACCGTTCTGTTACAGATCGTATCTGATTTGCTCGCATCGAGCTTGGCACGCCTACGGTACGGCACCTACACGTAGAGAATCACATGAGTTTACTCGGTGGCCACTGGCAACGGACCGACCTATTTCTACCTTCTATTTACATTCTACGACTGGCCTAAGTATTAGCTTAGCACATAAAGCTCGCACGGTTTTACACGTTCAAAAAATCTTTTTTAAAGTACTATTATGTTAGGTTTTATTGTTGTGAAATAGTGTCTGAAATATGAAGCACTGACTGAATTAAAGACAATCAAATAAGGATGATAGCTTTAAAAAAATTATTAAAGTTATGTCAGAAAAATTCAACTCTTGAGCTCAATGATCGGACTTCATTTCACAAGCAATACTTTGATTAATTTGTTCAATATTGTTATCGTTTTGGTTTGTATTTACAAGTTAAGTGTATTTTAAATGTTTGTTATAAGTATTATCGTAATAATAAAGTTAGTAAGCTGAGCTGGCTTAAAGTATGCTTCACAACACCGACAAATCAAATATGAGCGTGTAATGTTGATATGTTAGTGTAAAGGTGTACATGTATGTTAGTGTGTTACTTACGTCTAACTTCATGTTATTCCTCAAATAAGGAACCCTATTCTAAGTAAGATAGTGTTCAACTTTCTTTAACATACTTTATATACAGTGTAAACTCTATATAACGACACTCAAGGGATTGCGCAATATATGACGTTATTGAGAGTTGTCGTTAAAAGTAGAGAAAAAATATTATTATTAGATAACTTAAAAAAAAAAACTAGTAAAGTATAAAATTTACAAACAATAAACACTAATATTGATACAAATAACAACGCGTATTGCGTATAGTCTGTTATCTTCATCTGACGTTTATTGCTGTTGCAGTATTTTATTTTAAATACTAGGTGTTAGAAAGTACTGTTTATTGCTTAATAATGACGTATTGTTGTCGTTATTTAGAGTGGGTGTAATGCTATATAGAGTGTATAAATGTGTGGACAATAAGGTAAATCAACAAAAGTCAAGCAATTTCGACATTTTAGAGTTTTAAAAACTTTCTTTTTCGTACTATGAAATCGTCATCGATCAATCGTCATGCCTAAGTAAACAATGCACGGTACGGGCCACTTGCATGCATAGACATACTCTGCTAAATTTAACAAAACCTACCCTCTAAGTTTGACTTTTTACTATAGTGTTAACGCAGATTTAATTGTTTTGTTAGTTAATTTACTATTGGCATAACTCTGTAAACTACACTCAATGGCGCTATAATATTAACCTATTATTTTGGTGTTTTCTTAATAAGTGAATTTGTAAATTATTTGAGGAAATAAAACCATAAACCGTAGTTCGTCGTTAAATTGAGTGTCGCTATATAGAGTTTACACTGTATTACTTTGTATTTACACCGATTAGTTGTGAGCCTATTTTAGTGATTCTTTTTTTATTACGTATAATCTCTCGAGAAGATGCCACAAAAATGTCATAAACGTTGGCTTAGGAATTCTGAACCAACTCCAATAATACAAATCATTTTGTTTGAGTGCCTGTTAATTTTGCAATGGTGTTCATTCTGTTGTATAATTCTCGAAACTAAACTAAATTTGATTTGATTGAACTGAATTTGATAGTTCTAAATATATTTCCATCTGTTTCCACATATTGAATTTAAATAGATAATTATTAATTCAACTGAAATACACTCTAGACGTAAATGTGATCTTAAAATAATTGTAATTTTTTATGAATCTTATTTTCCGTATAAATTGTTTGTTTGAATTCGGACAAGCTTCACTTTTAAGTAACAGTTGCTCTGAGACATTTGGCAAGATATAAGATAAATCATTACAAAATTCAACAGAAAGCCTTCTAAGTGTCCTGTGCTGTATCTACCGTGATCTACCCAACCTTGTGGTACTTAGATAACAAAACAAGTGATAGGTAAGTGTAGGTGTGTGCGTTGTGTATGTGTGCGTGTACCTGCGAGAAGTTGGGCACGGAGGCGGTCTTGCGCATGGTGACGGGTTGCCCGCGCGCTTGTTCCAGCTCCTTGACGGCAACACTTTGCCGCAACCGGTCGAGCGACAGTATGCTCTCAACGGCGCTTACACCTCGAGTGTACTTTTCTGGAAAGATTTATTGTTCGAGCTTAACGACGAGCTTTATAGAACTTGAAGCGCTTTCTCGAGTATGCATAAGTTTCGCTTAACTTAATTGCTTGCTCTACCGAGAAGATTAACGACTAGTAATAGGTAGTTTATATATGAATTTCATTTTAAAGATTTATTATAGACTAGTACTGTTGCCGGCGACTTCGTACGCGTAGATTTTCATATAAACTTTTAACGCTTTTTTCCTCCCTTAATCCGGCCTTTGCGCAAAATAACATAGCCTATACTTCAATCTGGTCATAGCATACATACCAAGCTAATAAAAGCGTGTTAAATTTACATGCCCTCCTGCTCCTTTTTAGGCTTGCGTTTGACTCGCCTGATGATAAGCGATGATGCGGTCTACGTTGGAGCACGCTTGCCTAAAAAAACCGATTCACTCGTGATTTGAAGACACCCAGATTGTAACTACGGGGAACACCCATTCAGGTAGCGCATTCCACAGACTAGCAGTTCGCATAATAAAAGTGGAATCAAAGCCCTTCGTACGGGTTTTCGGAATATCAACCATAAAGCGCCGTCGACCTCAGTCGGACATCAATTATCCAGTTTACTAACCAATATATGTTTCTCCGTCAGCAGCGCTCGCCTCCTCGCCAGTAGCAGCGATCTGGGCAAGACTCTCGCGTTCTTCCAATTCCTCGCTCGCTTTAGGAATGTTGGAGACCACCTCGTAGGTAACTGCGGTATACGTCAGCTGGTCGCTTCTGGAATACACGTGGCTGAACGTTAACGGTATTCGCCCTGAGCCATAACGCACTATATAACATAATAAATAATAAAGAAAAATGAAGAATGATAATATGGCTCGTCGCTTTCGTTTTTCAACCACTGATATATATAAAAAAAAAACTGTATTTATACTCGACTGATGAACATAACGTGAGTGTAAGACTTTTTGCAATAATTTATAATCAATCTTCACGCGAGTTTTCATGAAGTGTATTTACCTATACTGTTTGATGTAGATTTTTTATTTTATCACAATAACTGGAAATTTTTGATACCTGGATGACAAAGTTGATCATCCAAGTAACCAGATTCGGCTATTTTATACTAATTTTGTGAAGGTAAGGTTTTTTAAATTGGTAATTATTATATATGAAAACTTATAAAAAAAAAGCTTGTTAGTTAACATTTCTTTCATTGCTATGTTTTGAGTTTGTAAAATTGGTTTTTTCCCCCCTGTAAGTGTTCAACCCAAACGCTTTTTGATGATGGAGCCGAATTCTGATGGTACTCGTAAAAAAAATAACAACGGCCCAAACTCGAGGGGAATTATTATTGATTGTAGCCTTTGAACAGTTTATCATCAGATTAGTTCGATGGTACCGGTGGTACAGCACGATTTGATTGGTTTTGGTTTTAGGGAAACTTACAAAGTTTCCAAAGTCAACTCACCTCACGATTTTCTTTCGTATCCTATCGGTGAAGCTCTGCCGTTTGTAAATGTTCAACCCTAGCCGTTTCCTAAGTATGAGATCCATGGGGGCGGGGTGCGAGAGTCGTACAGTTGTCTTCAGTATCAGGTACACGCGTTCATTTGCTGTCGACACAATGCGTACAAATTAGAACCTTGCACTAACATTTATATGGTTGATTTTGGGAACATTAAAATCATCAGTGGTAAGAAAACTAATAGATAAAAGCTATTCATAGAAATCATGAATTTTTTGCATAATTAGGTGTACTTAAATGTTGTAAATTGCAATTTTTCGGGAAATATTTGGTCTGAACAAGCCAAAAAAATTTTGAACAGGAACACTACAACTTTTCTACTTTTTTTCTTACCTACATATTATAAAATAAAGTCAAAAGCGACTTTATTTTATCGACGCTTCGGTCTGTATATATCCGCTAACTCACGCAACGGATTTTGATGCGGTTTTCACCGTCAGTTAGAAATTTTTTCATGGAAGGTTAATATTTATAATACAACTTACACCCGTTCGAATGTGGGGCGGGTCGCTAGTTAAAAATAAATTTGAATGTCGAAACAAGCAGATACACCATCTTGTAACGAATAGAAAACCTCACTTCTTAATAAATTCGAATATCGATGACCATTTCCTTTATACTTATTGGTTTGAGACTAGAATTTTGCAAACCAGCAGTGTAAAGCGTACAAGAGTGCGCGCGGTGCAGGTTGTTCGTTGACTTCTAGCGTCAGCTGATATTTCATAGCATTGCGAACATAACAGTCACAGTTTCGGGATCATTTCCCTTACAGCCTGGATTCGCGTTTTAGATACTCTCCGTATAACAAGAGACCTCTAAGGCCTCTGAAAAGGTCTCTTGCCGTATCACATCACTTTTTGCGTGAAAGAAATGAGCAATAAAATCGGGTGGAGTGGGATTTTCTTTTGCCTCGTTTAGAGCGTACCTTCTGTAATCCGGTTGAGGTAATGCGAGTCGTGTATGGATGAATCCCATGAAGCGACAGCAGACACGTCTTTATCGTGATGGTGCAATATCTGCAGCTCGTAGAACTTGTTGCCATGCTCCTTGGGAAGGATCGAGTTCAGACCAGCAACTGTTACTTCCTCGCCACTCGGATGCGTAGTCAGGTCGTCCGCTGGAAGATTGACAAATTAAGTCATTATACTACGTTTTTTTTTGGCAGCCATGATGGCTAAACAGGAGAATGTGCTGTTTACAATCTGACAGCACCCGGTTCAATTCTCGGTCCTGCATCAATGACTTATTTAATACCTAAATAAATTATGTGCAGTATCGATAACAACGTTCAAAAACGGTGAAGGAAAACATTGTGAGGAGACCAGTGGTAAATTCCAAAGTTCAGACATATGACATTCACCAATATGCACTGAGCCAGCATGGTGAATTATGGTCCATTCTCTAGCTCTCTTTCTCTCTGAGAGAAGGCCTTTGTGCCAGCAGTCGAAACATGATAAACTAATTATATTTTGATAATGTTGTTTTTTATAGTTGATAGGCTAGCTAGTTTGACCACAGCTCACCTGATGAATGGGAACTAGCTCTCAAGTGATGATACCAGAACACTATTATGTGCTTGGCAACTTTACTACTTTAGGAAGTAGTAACCAGTGCGTAGAAATATCAGAGTGTTAGAAACAGTACTCACGGTTGAGATCTAGAAACAGCACTGGTATGTGTTGCTCCATGCCTGCAGGAGGGTTCCAAGCGGCCGGAGCTCCCGGGATCGGACTACCGGGACTGGGGACTAATACTGCGTTCCGTTCTTCAGTGAGCGAGACCCACTGCTCGACTAAAGACTGTTCCCGTTCCATGTCGCGTTCGTTCTTCATTGAAGGCGACATGTTAACCAATTTCTGAAATTAAAGATGCAGTCAAGGTCAGTCACAACGAATGACCACAAAGTTAACCTAGCGTTTTACTAAGAACAACAATGTCTTTGAAAGATGGTATGCAAATAAGACGGTACGAATAATATGCTGGCTATTTCATACTGAAATGGTAACTTCTAGAACTAGAAGAACACATCGAGAATGTTGAGAAGATAAAGCTTTGTGTTTCTACATTATTTGTAAGGCTAAGGCTGCATTCCAAAACACATAGGCTTATGTCAAGCAAACTTCGTCTCATAAATTTTGGTTTCGGAACCAGGTTTATGCAGTAAATATTCAAGTGGGGTGAATTTTTTGGAACGAGGGATACTATTCTGGCGTAAGATTATTTCGGACATTGTCTCTCTCGTTGGGAACTTTATGAGTGTAAAACGGAATAATTCACTCTCATCGGGTGAAATTCGCTTTTTCTGGAACGCAACCTAGAAAAAATAAATAGATAAATAAATATGTGTTAATGAATAATTTGTAACATACCTGTAACTGTGCGTGTAAATGTTGCCGGCGGCGCGCAAGCGCATCGCTCCATCGCTCGCGCAGGATAGCCAAGTCTTCGTCCTGGTACGAATCTAGAGGTTGTTGGAGCCGCGACCTGCAATAACGTAATTTTATCTTCAAACCCGATTTATGTGGTAAGTTTTAATTATCTAATAAATAACTACAACCTGGGGTATGCGAGGTCTCGTACTGTTGATTGGTTCTGCTGGAGGTTCCGACGCGGTACTGGTGTGTCATTGGAGGATGAAAATTTGCATGTACTATTCGTACTAATGTGTAGAATGAGTGTTCGCCCTATGATAGGTGTCGTTTGGATGGGAAGTTGTTGGTTACTAGGATTATTTGTCATACCTGATGATGGTGGATGCTTCCTCGAAGCTGCTGGCAGATAACAGACCCTTTCTTAGTTGATATACTCTACCCGTCAGCGAGTCAGCTTGTTACTTCATACCTGACAGTGACGGAGCCGACTTCAACGCTAACGATATGCTGACAGATGATGGGCAGAGTGCCTGAGTTCTGCGCTGGCTTCACTCTCACTGCAATACGGCGCTGCTGACCCTGTCTTAGTTGGTACACACCGCCCGTCAGCATGTCGGCTCTTTGCACCACCTGACGAATGAAGTGTAGTGTCACGAATGGTCAATTAACCACTACTAATCAATAATTCGTGATTTTAATCCGTCTGCACACTAATATTACTACAATAAAAAAATGTACCCCGTGTGACTTTGAAGTTTTCGGTTTTCAGTCAATTTGCAAAGTCAGGGAGAACCTTGTCGTGACGACAAACAAATGGAAAACGGAAACAAAACAAACGCCAAAGAGCCAAGTGTCTGTACCTTACGTAGTATTGAACTTACTTCGACGGGCCCATAGTCTCCCTGTTCGTTGAGCTCGTGTATCTCAACTCCGAGCTGTATCTTGCGCGTGAGTTCGGCCCAGCGGTCTTGTAAAGAGCGTGCTTTGGCCGCCTGCGCTTGTTCAACTTCCCAGCCACGCGCGCGGCTGAACCCAGCGGACCGGTGGCCCCACACTTCGATTGACAGCGCACCCTCTACAATAAATAACAATACAATACAAAATCACTTTATTATACACCATATAAAAAAAAACAATGTAACTTAAAACTAATACAAAAACCAGCAGGCGGCACCAAAAATAATAGGCGGCCTTATCGCCTTAAGCAATTTCTTCCAGGCAACCTTTGAATGGACATGAACTGAAAGAGAAGAAATAACATGTTTTGTTACCAATCTTCTAATAGTAGAATTCGTCATACTATTTTATTATTTGGCCTAATAACAATAAATGGAATAAGGCTTAGTAGTGTACAGATCTTTGCATAGATATTTTAGATCGATGATATGCGCTGATAGCTTTCAGTCTCCATCATAGACAATATTTCTGCCTTTGTCATTGGTATGACTGTGTTTCTTTATCTTTTACTTGTAGAACTAGCTAAAACGACTTTGTACGCGTAGGGCTCTGCCTTCGGCCGCACCAATAAATGTAGTTTTCAAGAATCCTTTCTTTGTGTTCTCTTACATTATGTAAGGAACCTTTGTGGTAAATTTCATGCTTCTAGATTTAGGCGTTTAAATCCCAGCAGTTTAAACTGTGCGTGGTCTGTTTAAATGAATTTTCTATTAATAAGATTTCTATTAAGTTCCCATGTCAAGCTAAATAGATGACAACTCAAATGAAAATGGGAGATAGTTATCCAGTGGTAGGCCCTTACCGGCACAATGTTCGATAAACTCCTCAGTGAGCGCGATAGTAAAGTCCCGCTCGTGGTCGAAGCGAAAAGCGACAGCGGGCTGGTGGCGGGGCGAGGCGGGCGCGGGCGGGGGCGGGGTGTCCGCCGAGACGTGCGGGGGGACTACCACGGGCTCGCCCCCGCCCCACACGGAGTACTGGCAGAACACGAAGTGGGAAAGAGATGGAGGCAGCCCGCTCGCTTGCTTTATCATCACGCGGAGAGTCACCTGAGAAACAAAACATTTTTTTAGTGCAATCACTTTCACCGATGTACTTTTAGTTGGAAGAAAGTTTTTCTAACTCTTTCTTCAGACCCTATCCCTTGCAACGATTAAGTCTGGCCTTTAGAAGATTGTTTACTTTTATGTCGTTATTGTATGACAATAATTATCAAAATAAAAAACCGACTTCAATTATTATTTTTCAGAATTGAACCAAATTGTAATGGGACCACATAGGAAGCACCAGCATTCAAATAAAATAAAAGAATCATCACAATCAGTTTACCCAGTCGAAAGTTCTGAGGTAACAAACATAAAACTGTCGAATTGATAACCTCCTCCTTTTTGGAAGTCGGTTAAAAAGAATTTTTGTCATACATGATATTTAATGAGTTTTTTTTAAATACATTTCTATTTAAATTTGTGATTTCTAAGTGATATCTTCAAAGTCTGCATGCTTCATCTTCGACTACATCGTCGCTTACCAACAGGCGAGTTGGTGGCCAAACGCAGACTTATCCGCGATTAAAAAAAGTGTTTATTTTTATGGAACACACTTATACGAAAATTAGATTTAAGGTCTCGCTCTATATTTATGTATCTTTTACATGAATATCCTAGTAATCTTTCAGAAAAGTACTGTACAAGCCTTGGCGGCAAGTGAGCCATTTACGGACTATCTACGTTTTTATGTCGTTCAATAAATGTTTCCGATACCTTTTGCTGCAGGAATGTACTATTTCTTTACACAAAAAGTCATGTCATCTAACTAGCGTGCTTTCTCTCTCTCTCTCTCTCTCTCTCTCTCTGTCTTACAGTCACAAATTTGTAGTTCCATCCTTGTCTTCATACACTCTGTTGTCTCGAAATCGTGTTCAGAATCAGACTATGTCTGTTGTTTTAGCATTATATTTTTACGAACATGTCTGTATGCAGATGTATGTGCAGAATGATATGCATACCTGTTGCGTGGTATTTTCCGCTGATTCGTCGTCATCCCGCATATCGCCTGAGCTGTCGGATGCGGCTTCACAGATGCGGTCCTGCGGGAACTGGCCCGACACGCGGCTTATCTCCACCTGTGCAAAATAGTTTCATGTTACGATTGAAACATCTATTTTGTGATAGTAACTGAAAACAATAACTATCAATATAAAAAAACCGATTTCATAAAAATTTCAGAACCGGACCAAATTGAAATGGGACCACACGGGAAGCACCATCTTTCAAATTAAAAAAGAATCACCAAAATACGATTACCCAGTGAAAAGTTCTGAGATTAATAATAAATAAAAAAAGTTGTATTGAGAACCTCCACCTTTTTGGAAGTCGGTTAAAAATCAACTAATTCATAGACATTTTTGACCATATCCTGCACCCTTTGGTCCGTTTGATAGAGACGTATGGCGCATATATGTAACTATTAATAATTTCTTTTTAAAGTCTATTATGTTACAAATAAAACGTCTTTTAAATTGAACATAATATAATTATGCTAAGTAGCACGTCAATCAATTATCGACTAAAAATAGCGGTAAACCTACGTTTAAAGTGTTTAATACCAATATAATAATCGCGAAAACCTAAGAAATCTTTAACAATAAAATTAGTCAACAAAGAGCCTTGGCATTTTGGGTCGTGAGTATATACCTGTAGCCTGCCGGCGACCTCTCCCTGCTGGCTGATGATTGGGGTGTGATAATCCAAAGTGACATCGTGGAACAGCGCTTCAAGGAATATGTTTGCTACTCCGATCAGATTGTGGTTCTCTTGAGACTCGTAGAATGGATCTATGGTCTTCGGGTTCGTTTCCTGTTTAAAATAAATGTATCATGTTAAGAGCCGTCTCATATTAGACGATAGACGAAAAAAGCAAAGAAATATAAATTTTCGGCGCATTTTATATAAAAATAGGCTTGCGATTGTCCGCCAGCTCGCCTGATGGTAAGCGATGATGCTGTCTACGATGGAGCACGCTTACCTAGAAGAAACCGATTCAGTCGAGATTTGAAGACTCCCAGATTGTAACTATCGGGGAACATCCATTTAGGTAGCGCATTCCACAGACTAGCAGTTCGCATAATAAAAGTGTAATTCTATTAAATAGAAATATCTATAGACAATTCAATATCAGTAATAAATAGTCTTATTTTTTATTTAAAAAAAACTGCTTTTAATTTTGGTAAAACTCAACATATTAACTTCATACCTCCAATTTACATAAGTAGTTTTTTGTACAATTCTCGGACGGAAAGGGAGAGTGTATTTCGTTGAATTGCTGACATAAAAGAAACAATTTTAGTGTTATAAACAGAGTAATTTATTTTGACATAGATTATGTTACACGTAATTGACAGATTTGTTATGACATAGGGTTTACTTGTTTTATATTTTGTTACAAAAATTACGGCGTTATTGTTTTTTTTATTTTTGTTTCGTTTTATGACATTTTTATATTATTGATTTTGAATATTATAATTTTTTTGAATGTCAATATTTCTTATGTTTTTTTTTTTTTTTTTAACTGTTGACATGTAATTATTATTATGAATAAAGTTATCATTATCATTATGCCCGCAAAGAAGGATTGTTTTTAATGCTTTCTTTGTGCTTGTGTGTGTGTGTGTGTTGTGTGTGTTATTACAACCTTTGTTATTTGATTACCTCTTCCAGTATTTCCTCGCCCCGCTGCTGCCTGCGGCGCCACTCGTCGTACATGTCGCGCATATCAACCAGCTTATTGTCTAATTTCTCCATCGACCAGACCTGCCCGCCGCGACTCGGCCGCTTCACCATTATAGCTGGCTCCGAGACGAACGCGCCGCGCTGTAATCAATTATATAATAAAAACTTTAACATAACGCCGTGAGTAGTTTAGTGAAAGTGCCTTCGGTGCCAAAATACGGCAGCCTTTATACGAGGGCCCATTTAGTAGGTGGCAAACCATCACCAGTTTAAATGTACTTTGAGATGAGACAGGATAAGGCAGGTACCGTTTCTCATAGTAATTGTATTTTGTATTCAACAGAGCCTCTTGGAGTTGGTTTCGGCTCCACCAATGCACAAAAATTTTTCGGGCTAGACCCAAGAATGTATATAAATAAAGCGTTATAATAAATCTTTTATTGCTTTTCTGTAAAGACCTATAGATACATAAATATCGTAAGTAGGTAAGGTATATATAAATTTCGTAAGAAGAAAGGTGAAGTAAGTTTTATCAAAAATGATACTAAAAACGACTATCTTTCGGTTTGTAAGAACACTACCAGTAATAAGTGGTAAGTGGTACTGACCACTTACCTGCATTTATCACTACCATTCTGGTAGAACTCAAGTTTTGCTAATTATCTGCAATGTAATGCTGAATCATCTGTTAAGCCGGGTCTCCTGCCACCCAAAATCTAACAAAATAAACTAAAAAATCATGTTTAGCTAACATCTGGTTTATTGTGGAGTCCGTTCGTGATTTGGATTGTGATTACGATCGCGTGCCATTCCGTACAAACGGACATCCATAATAATCCAGATGTTAGCTAAACATGTTTTGTTAATTTGTTTTGTTAGAATTTGAGCGCAGGAGAGCCGGCTTTACATTTGCTCAGCTAGAAAGTTTGCAGCACTAGATCTTAGGTCACAGTACGTCCTTACACTATGTGCATGTTAACAGGCCTTTAGTAACTAATTTGTTAGTAAAAAGATGCACTAACCAATACCTTTCTGTTCGGACTTAAGTTCTGTGGCGGTATTTGCAATGTTACGCTGAATCTTGTATTGCGGCACATTTCCTCTGCTAGAAAATTTGCTTCCTGCACTAGTGCGTTAGCTCGCAATATGTCTGCTTTGAGTCGACCTAAGGACCGTTTGAATGTGTCGTCTCGTTCTGCTGCCCAGCGCTCGACTCGCGCCGCCGTTGTAGGCGTGCACGCTGTCATTTTACCTGCAAATTATAGATTGGAATTGTGTTGTGTTTGTACGACCATAGGTGTAGTGAACGAGTGTACTATAGCATGTATTATAGCATATGTAGCATGGTGCCTGTGACAATTACCGAACAGCCCGGTTATATAACTTGCAACTCGCGATTTAGTCGCAAATTTGACAGTTTCACTATGTCCGAACTGTGTGAGCTATGCTCGGAGTTTCTTTGCGCGATAAAACCCGGAACGTAGATATTCGCCAAAGAACCAGAGTCACCGACATAGCTATTAAAATTTACAAGTTGAAGTGGCAATGGGCAGGCTAAATCGCTCGAAGAACTGATGACCGATGGGGAAGAAAGGTTTTTGAGTGGAGACCACGAAGCGGCAGACAAAAATAAAAATAAACATCGACAAAAGGGCTGATAGGCTGAACAGAGTTTTTGAATCATAGCAAAATAAATCTCGATCAAGTCACCTTTGATGTGTAGGTTTGTAGAAATAGTAAGAATATGTCAGTGTGTGCAATACGTGTTACCGCGCCCCCTTCAGTTTTTACTTTTTCGGTACCAGGACGAGTTTAAAGGCAGATCCAAACGATATATTATCAAATATTTAAGTACTTGCCCAATTTGAGAGGGTCGTAAGAGTACGGCGGGTATGGTGTAGAAGGTGACAGAATATTCCTTAGCTGCTGAAATTGTCTCTCATATTCTTGTCTCTGCTTCTCCAGCGCCACTGAAAACATAATGAAAGCATGTCAGTGGGAGGTTATCCAAAAGGTAATAAAAAATATACTGCCCTTATAAGCCCAAGAGTGGTATCTCAACCTCGGTGTAATTCGAGAAAATCGATTTTTTGTTAATATTGATTTTTCGTTACCTTAATGACACATAATATTTAATTTATTTTCAGTTATATGCCTATGTTACGACCAATATATTTCTTAAATATATGTTAAAAATCCAATATTATTGTTTTTTGTGTTTTTATGAGATACCGTCATTAATAATAGTTTGGAATTAATCGTTTTTAAACATGAGTTTTAAAAGTTTTTTTTTTTTGTGTTTTATTTCAATGTTCCAATGTAGATACGGTTATTTTGCTTAGTCCATCTGGTGGTACGATGCGCGATTTTGGAGTATGAAAAATAATCAAAAATGCCATGTTGTGTTTAGAAAGTGAAATACATATACTGGGACGGCTGTAAAAGACTGTAAGGATGTTAACTAACATCTATGTGTTGTGTATCTATGGGTCCTGTGTAAGTAGCTTTAGTATAATTTATCGCCATGTTTTTTGTGTGCTTTTTTAATGAGTATGACGTCTCTATTGGTAGAACCTCATTGCTTTCAATAATACAGTTCTTGTTTCAAATGTTTACCTTGTTTGTCCTCCTCATGTTGCTTTTCGAGCCTGTAGATGGCAGTCTGTATCGGGTCGTTGCTAAGCTCGTTCAACATAATCTCGTCGCGTGCGAAGTTGTAGTCGATCGGCTGCGCGGGCGTCTGTGGCTCTGAAGCCGCTGCTAGATAGAGGATGTAACATTAAATTTATAAGAGCTTCAATGAAACAAAGTGTAACACAGAACAAAGCAGCACCTCTAGTGACGAATATTGTAACATGACTTTCAACTAGCGATTCAATCGTGTTTTGATGAGCTGCTGGTATGAAAAGAAGCGCAGTCAGTTTAAACCTAAACTGAGCTGCAATGCAATTGGTTCTCAAGTCAAAAGTTCACAGTACAAGCCCAGTTTGTAATTGAAAATTAATTAATTGTCACTTGTAGTTAGTGATAAAGAAGGATCTCTTGACAAAATTATCAAAAGGGACTGTATCCAATGTTACAGCAAGTTTTTTTCCGGAATATTTTGCACACACTGTCATCTGACCCCAAAGGAAGCAAAGCTTGTACTATGGCTACCAGAGACTGTTTAAAAAAACTTACTTAAATAAATTAAAATTAAATATCTTGGACATTTTTGCACACACTGTCATCTGACCCCAAAGTAAACAAAACTTGTAGTATGGCCTCCAGAGACTGTTTTTTTTTTTAAAATATATACTTAAATAGATTAGATTCAGATTATTTATTGCTTCCATAATAGTACAAAGGTGGTAAATAAAACATTGAAATTAGTACATGGTTCATATGGACCCTGTCGGGCACAGCACAGTAGATATTAACACCCAGATATAGAACAAACACAAATGTTCATCACATGAATTTTGGTCCTAGGTGGGAATCAAACCCACGCTTCCAAGTGCAGAAGGCAGGTTCACTACCAAATGGGCCACCGGGGCAGTCCCGGTCGGTATTGAGAAACACGGTGTTGAGCAATAGAAGTGCACAAATTAGAACGCTACATGACCCCGTGATTATATTTTTAACCGTCTTTAGGCAGCAGTGACCACTTACCATCAGGTGGCCCGTAGCTTGTTTGCCACTTATTTGGTCCAGTTCTGTCATTTTTATGAAGACGGTTTTTTATATTGCTAATTATATAACATTTTATTTTTAGGGTAGTTGACCCCATAGAACTGGTGGTCACCCTACATGTCCGGACCTGACACTCGGCTACTGATGTTCCGTTGACGAAAGCGCAGAGCCCAACAGTTTAATGTTAACTTAGCACTAATTAGGACACAATGACATTCACTTACACAACCTACCCATGGAGACTTTGGGGCAATTGACTCTGAAGAAGTGATGGTTGCCCCACAGTATCCTGTCTGCATGCCCGAGGCTGACACTGGATACCACCGGGGTTCCATTGACGAAGCATCTTGCGGATCCCACTGGCTCCATGTTGAGGCTGCCACCCTCCACTACGAGCCAGCAGTGCTGCGGCTGAATGCCGAGGCCAGACAGCTGAATGTCAGCCGTACTGTCCGCGCCGACTAACGTCCGATCCTTAAAAGTTAAATCACCATGAAAATTCAAGAAAAATTCTGCAAATTCCTCATAGATATAGTAAAAAGCACTTTGTTCGTTTTATATTTTTCTGAACATGAAGATTTTATGTAAACACTAGTGCTTTTGTCCGCAACTTCCTACGCGTAGTCTTTCATATAAACTTTCAACCCCTCCCCTCCCCCCTCCTTAATCCGACCCTTTCGCAAAATAACATAGCCTATACTTCATTCTGGTTACAGCTAAGCATATTGGTGAAAACAGCATTTCAGTGATTTTAGGAGATATGCGTGGACAAACAAACAAACAGACAAAAATGCTAAAAACTATCTTAACATGTTCAGCTGCTTATTTTAAGACACCCTGTGTGTTTTATTTTTTTGATATCTCGCAATTAAAGTTTTTTTTTTATACGTTTTTATTATGTGTATAGATGGATAAAGGAAATAAAGTACGAGACGTACCAATGAGAATATACACAGATCAAATTAAGAACACAGTCATCTTGTACAAGACACTGTCGGATGATTGGAAAGGCTGAAGGCTGTTGTATAGATAAGAAAAACTCTATAAAAAAAATGAAAATTAAAGAAAAAATTGTTGTTCGGGTAAGTGTCATGGATGACAAACTCATTGGAGAGTAGAATAAATTAATTATTATTTAAAAAACATTTCTTTGGAGAGTATATATTTTTTTTTTTTTTTTACATTGCGTTTGATTGGTGGTACCTTCAAATAGTAGACCAAAAGTTCGTTGAGTGATGGATCCGCGTTCAAGTTGACCAAATAATACTTGTTCTTCTCGACTTTGATACCGCTCGCTTGTACACTGATACCCATCTTTTCTAAAGCTTGTTGCCTTTCGCCTTGTATTCGACCTGCAAACAAAAACTGTTATAGACATATTTTTGGGCATATTCGGCTTCGACAAAAATAGATCCTTGCACAATAAACATTTAATCATCGTCTTTTGACCCGTTCCGGATCCACGCCAACAGCGGTAAAGAGAATTAAAAAAAAATTGAGCTGCGTTGATTGATTCACGACATTTGATGTTAAAAAAATAGTTTGCTGAAATCAGTACCACGTACGGGAATAGTGTAATTGTGAAATGAAAGAAATATCTTTCAAGAGAAGGTACTAGAAATTTTGTAGGTACAATGTATGAGTAGAGAACCTTAAACCGAGATTAAAATTTCAAGTGGAGTCTAGTTCATTCCTACTAGATGTGCCACAAATTTCTCTTGAAAACACATCGAGATACAATACCTATAGAGTCACATTCTCTAAGTAAAAATAGTCAAAAAAACGTCCGAGCGTCGTTGAACATACATAGACATCAATTATATAGTTCACAATACCATATTTACTTCAATTTAGACGTTATGTCGCTTGCATAGTGTTCAACGTCGCTTGTCCGTTAAGGCATCGTAGCACTGGCATCGCGCGGCGTTGTAGTCGGATCGCGGTTTCCTTACAACCAAAAAGTCGGAGCAATGCGCAACGTGCGCCGAGTTTTGCATCGGACATTTTTTTGCCACGATTGTGACTCTATATGTATTATATCTCAATGTGACAACATTAATAAGTATTTTCTAGATGAAACTTACCAGTTTCAACGAGCTTCTCTTCCCACGTGCGCGACATTTCCTTCATGAGGTGTTCGCTCTGCGCCAATTGTTCATGCACGTCCTCACCCACTGGAGAACCCTGAAAAACAATGAAGAAGAATTAACAACACAAGTGGATCACATTATATGGGTGTATATATCTGGGTGTTAATATCTATTTAAGTATGTATTTAAAAATATATATGTATGTATATCAGTCTCTGGCAGCCATATTACAAGCTTTGCTTAGTTTGGGGTCAGATGACCATGTGTGCAATAATGTCCCAGATATTTATTTATTTATTTATTATTTTATTATTAAAAACGACGAAGAAGAATTAACAACAAAAAGGGATCACATTAAAAACGATGAAGAAGAATTAACAACAAAAGGGGAACACATTAAAAATGATGAAGAAGAATTAACAACAAGAGGGGATCACATTAAAAACGATGAAGAAGAATTAACAACAAAAGGGGAACACATTAAAAATGATGAAGAAGAATTAACAACAAAAGGGGATCACATTAAAAACGATGAAGAAGAATTAACAACAAAAGGGGAACACATTAAAAATGATGAAGAAGAATTAACAACAAAAAGGGATCACATTAAAAACGATGAAGAAGAATTAACAACAAAAGGGGAACACATTAAAAATGATGAAGAAGAATTAACAACAAAAGGGGATCACATTAAAAACGATGAAGAAGAATTAACAACAAAAGGGGATCACATTAATCATAAATTCTTAATAAACTTAATGCGACATTAAAGCGGATATACACTACAGATTTGTCAAAGAAACAGTTTTGAAGATTAAATTCCGCAAAGTAATACCTGATTCAATCAATTCTCTAACAAGTTTCTTTTTTTATGTAACCCCGATAAAAGAGCTGATAATCTTCAAACAACTGCACAGATTTTCTTAAATATCTGGGAAATTCTGGGACATTATTGCACACAAACATGGTCATCTGATCCCAAACTAAGCAAAGCTTGTAATATGGCTGCCAGATTCTGATATACATACTTATATATTTTTAAATACATACTTAAAGAGATATTTACATCCAGACATAGAACAAACACAAATGTTCATCACACAAATGTTTGTCCTAGGTGGGGAACGAACCCACGCCCCCAAGCGCAGAAGGCAGGTACACTACCAACTGAGCTAACGGGGCTGTCAAATGAATCATAACTAAGAACACTCGATCAAGTCACCTTTCAAACAAAAAAACTATATCAAAATCGTTTCAGCCAAGGAACTACGATACCACAGACAGATACACAAATACACAGATATACAGATACACAAGTAAAATTTATAACACCCCTCTTTTTGCGTCATGGATTAAAAATACAGTAAGAAGCTCCCTGTTTGAAGTCGGCTGATAATAGTTTCAGTTTCAAGAAGTGCACAAGAAACTTACTTTTAACATAATGTAGTAACTTTATTCAAATCCTAAGTATCTAACCAAGTAAATCATATGGAAAACTCAAGTGCAGCCTGCAACCCTGTGAGCGCGATATGAAAATCTTAAGAGCTTCTTTCCAGCTCTGAGCGAGTAGTTTCAAAAGTAGGTGACTAACTCGGGGAAATGAAAATGCTCTGCACCTAAAGTTCGGAACACACTGGAGTTAGAATTTTAAAGGCGATGGGCAAACATGAGCGGAGCAGTAACTTGGATTTAAAGTCCTGTGAAACGTGTACCTACTTTAGACCATAACTTATTAAATACCTAACTTTTATTTTTGGAGTTGAAAGCCAAAACATTTTCGAACATCGCATGATGATTCTGCTACTCCGGTAGAGGAGTTTAGCAGAAGTCCCGCCCAACCATAAATTGAACGTGACACTTGGTCCCCTGCATTGCTCAATCTAGACTCCTTAGAAACTTGCTTAAACGGTCCTCTATTAAGGAACGGTAGGCTTTCAAAGATTTGATTAAGGCGAAAGGTAAGCATAGGTATCGTTCCCGCAAAACTTTATGAGCCCTCTGAAGTTAGGCGCGAGACCTCCCCGACGCCCTGTAAAGTCCCTCGGATACCTATAATATGCGTACTGCGCAGCCACTGGGCCTAACTTCAGAGGGCTCATAAAGTTTTGCGCGAACGATAACGCCCTCATTTAAAAATAATTATCAATATAAAAAAACCGACTTTATTAAAATTTCAGAAGTGGACTAAATTGAAATGGGACCCGGGAAGCACCGCTTTCAAATAAAAAAAAGAATCATCAAAATCGGATCACCCAGTCGAAAGTTCTGAGGTAACAAACTTATTTTTGTTAATGCAATTTTTGGACGTCAGTAAAAAAATGATAGGGACAAAAAAATTACTTAATTGAGAAAAAGAAAAATGGAGGGGGGAAATGGGAGCCTTCTGACAAATGAATAGGGCTTCAACAGGACGTGTTGTGGCTAGTGACCCTCACCGTGGCATATTTGAGCATCTCCTTGAGCGCCTCGACTTCTTGCCGCAGCTCGCGTATGATACGCGCGTTCGGATCCTCGTTCACAACAGCGTGGTTGACGATACGCTTGGCGCGGTCCGCGTACCGTAGCGTTGATAACGTCTCCTCGTAGTTGTCGGCTGCAGGCGATATAGTTGCTACCTGTAACACGAGATTACGGTTCAATGATGAGCTTTAAATCAGTAGACGACAGATAGAACGAGATATGAATTATGTACGCAATTGAGGACGCATTTTTGATCGCATCAAGACTTTATTAAAACAACATTATTAATAACAACTTTCACGCGCCCCGCTTTCACTCGCTATCTGTAGGATCATCATAATCAGCCTATACTAGTTCACTGCTGGACATAGGCACGCCACTCGACCCGATCTTCGGCTTTTCTCTTCCAGCCACTGCTAGCCGTCTAACGTATATCATCACTCCGTCCAGTCTCAGGGCTTTCTACACTACGCGTGCCGATTCGTGGTCTCCACTCTAGAACACGTCTACCCCAACGGTTATCGGTTCTGCGACAGATATGACCGGCCCATTGCCACTTCAGCTTGCTAATACGCTGAGCTATGTCGGTGACTTTGGTTCTCTGGCGATTAACTTTGTTCCGGATACGATCCTTCAGAGAAACCCCAAGCACAGCTCTCTCCATAGCTCGCTGAGCGACCTTGAACTTGTGGACCTCTCCAACTAAGTGTCCACGTTTTATCATCGTAAGTCATGACAGGTAGAACGCACTGGGACTTTCGTCTTAGTCTGTAGGATACGGGCAGTACATTTTTTCGAGATAAAAAGCTTATGATACTCCGGGTATATCCCGGAGTATCATAAGTCATATATACCTACCCCCCTAGCAAATTTCATCTAAAGCCGTTTAGCCTTTACATAGTTAAGTGGGGACAAACATATACAGACTTCGACAGAAACTTTCGCTTTTGTAATATTAGTATGACGTAAAACAACAACGCTATAAAATAACAAAAGAAAGTAAGCGGAATGAACAGCTTTGTACAAGACTACCAAGGCAGCAGAGGAGATAATGACTACGTATACAAGACATTGTTTATGTGAGCATCAATGACTTAAATAAATTATGTGCAGTTGCGATGCCATCGCTCAAAAACGGTGAAGGGAAACATTGTAAGGAAATCGGTATGCCCAAGAACCCCTAAAGTTCAAAGTCATACGACATTCACCAACATGAACTGGGCCAGCATGGTAGATTAGGGCATCCTCTCTCTCAGAGAGAGAAGGCCTGTGTCTCAGCTGTGGGAACATGATAGGCTGATGATGAATACAAGACTAATAAATACAATCTAAGCCATATATTAAGAGCAAAATATATTTATCGAACTTCAATAGCCCATCAAAATCGAAAGCTAAGCACACAGACCAGCCATGAAAATAACATAACACAGCTGGGATTCAATTCGCGTCTCATCTACAACTCCGCACATGTTGCACGAGAGCAATAAAGGAATCTTTATGCACACCATGTACCGAGTCCAAAGCAGATCTGACTCACCGAAGGATGCAGTACATCCGTGCTGTCGGTAGAATGTTAAGTACCGACCATTTACTGGATATAAATCATATTTAGAAAGGCCATTTCCTATCATTCGTCTACTTGTAACAGAAGTGTGACTCATTTTATTACAATTTTCGTAGAATAATAGTAAAACTGGATTAAAAATTAATACACACATTTCCCGTCAGGTAAAGGAATAATGATTATACGTGGTGTATTCTTATGGTTATTTTTAATGCATTGAACATTATTTCTTTTTCTATTAGTAAATCTATAAGTGTGTCACTGGGTGACCGAGCTCCGCTTGCTCGTGAATAGTGTAAGAAAACGATTGTCCACATATGAGACCAAGCTAGATCGATTTCTGCGGGAAAATTGAGATAGATACCGGCAAATAACTAGACAGCACCTTGACTGAGCAATATTCGTTTTTTATCATTATATAGAATAGATCTACGTTTGGCCACGAACTCGGCTGATGGTAAGCGACGGTTGTGGCCGAGGACACGTTGATCTAGAAGAAATGTATTCACTCTAGCCTTGAGATGCCTAGGCATCTCAATTGTAGTTCTCAGGAAAAAGGTGGAGAGCAGGGAGTTCCATTCTTGGACATTACGTATCATAAATGACGGCCCAAATCGTTGGAATTTCTAAAATAATTTGGGGTGATAGGGGTGGGTAGTTTGGCGGACCGCAGAGGTTACGAGATGATTTTGACCACACTTGTCTTCACGATTGGTTGTAGTCTGTATCTATTTTTAGTCTAGATGGATACCGGTCACTATAGAAATTTTCGAGAACGCAATTACAAACAAAATAACACTATTAAACGGCTACATTTATGTATTAATTTTTAGGAATACTTAGAAACTAACCTTGCAAAAATAAATTGGATATACTGATCGAGACGTTACAGAAAAATCAAATACTTACACAATAATTTACTAGAGATAAGAATTTGTAAGACTTTCCAGTACCGTTTATTTTAGACTAATTTGAGTCATATTATGAGTACAACTTACTTGACTGAGCTCGTCGTCAACTAACTCGTCAACACAAGTTGTATTTTGGGACAGTCACTTACCATAACAGTTTTACTGTTTCCTCCGAGGTTGTCTTTGAGTAGCCACGTGAGCACGGAGTCTCTGTACGGGACGAACTTATCCTTGTTTGGTTTGGCTGAAGACTGATCAGCCAGCTTCGATATCACCAGCCCAAGGGTCGTTAGAGATCTGTGGAAGAAGATTCGCGTAAGTGACGTCGTTAACTTCATTAGTGTTGAAGAGAGGTTTCATTTTTTTTTTCTTTTTTTAACGCGAATAAGTCCGCGTTTGACCACCAACTCGCCTGTTGGTAAGCGACGATGTGGTCGAAGATGAAGCACGCAGACTTAGAAGATACGAATTAAGAAGAATTAAGAATTAATTAAGAAAGAAAAATTTAAGATCAGGTTGGTCACACTTAAGTTTTCCTTTCTCCAGTCTATCAATTGTCCTATGTACATTGTTTTAGATTCATCATCATAACTCCATTTTTGAGCTACTAATGCGTCACTGGATTTTTCGGGTTTTGTACCCAAAAGGTGTAAACGGAATCTTATTACCAAGTCTACGTTGTCTGTCTGTCTGTCTGTCTGTCTGTCTGTCCTTCCGTCCGTTCTACCTTTTAACGGCTGTATCTTTTTAAACCGTAATGCCCGGGATACACGAGGCTAGTTTTTCAAGCTAGGATAGCAAGCTAGTGTCAGTAAGCTAGCAAACTAGTACTTCTGGCTTCGTGTAGACAAAACTAGCTTCATTTATAAGCTAGTAAACTAGTAAGCTAGTTGACAAGCCAGGACAGTTTTAAATAGGATGGAGTTCTATTTTGTAGGCTAGTATCGCCCCCCACCACTGATTTTACTATCCTGGCTTGTGTACTAGCTTCATGTGGCCGGCGAAGCTAGTTGTCAGTTGACTCGTAAGCAGTAACCACGCGTTTTGTTTGTTTTTCTCCGCGACGTGTTTTTGAGATTTTAAGATGCCCAAACTAAATTTAAAAAAACTATATTCGCCTAAATCTTCGTTGCGAAATTCTTCCAAAAGTAAAGCAGATGATCCACGTTCATCTCTTCTTAAAATCCAGGGTCTTGTCCACACCCGTTTCTGTAATTCTTCTTCTAGTTCGTCTAGTGCGAATTGGCACAGTTTTTGAAGTAACTGTTTCAGTCGAATAGTGTTTTTTTTTCGCGTGCAGTTCATTTTGGACGTGTGGTCACCTCGGTCACAGCAATAATACTAGCTTAAAATAATATAGCCTCATGTAAACAGAACTAGCATATTCCAAGCCAGGTCAGCTAGCCAAGACAGTTTCAAAGAGAACTAGCTTGCTATCCTAGCTTGAAAAACTAGCCTCGTGTATCCCGGGCATTATAGATAGCCCGTTGACCGATTAACTAAGAAATAATATTAAAGTAAAAAAAAAAAACAATACTAAAAGGGGGTCCCCTTACAACAGACGTTTTATTTTTATTTTAGCGTATCTTTTGTAATTCTATTCTAATGTAAAAACGGTAATATAAGGTCGGGGAAAAAGTTTCTTCGTATTTTTTAAACAAATTCAAGACATATTTTTTTCAAGTTTAATTACATTTAATTATAATATATATGTGCCATTTTGTTCGATAACTTGTTGCCATCTTGTAGGTAGTGACATGATCCCGTTGCTGTAGAATTTTTGGGACTTCTGATCAAAAAAATGCAACAAGTAGTTTTGACAGTCCTCTCTTGATGTTAATCTAACACTACCCAAAGAATTCTGAAGAGATCGAAACAGGTGGAAATCTGAGGGTGCAAGGTCAGGGCTATATGGTGGATGCATTAACACTTCCCAACCAAGCTCTCTAAATTTTTGCTGAGTGGCCAAAGATGTGTGCGGTCTGGCGTTATCATGATGAAAGACCACACTCTTTCTGTTGATCAATTCCGGCCATTTTTTCTCAATTTCTTGTTTGAGTCTCATCTGCTGTTGGCAGTAGAGATCCGAATCGATGGTTTTGCCCGGCGGTAAAAGCTCATAATGAACGATGCCCTGCCAATCCCACCATACACACAGCATCACCTTATTACGTGTTAATCCGGGTTTCGCTACAGTCTGTGGTGCTTCACTGCCCTTTGACCATGATCGTTTGCGCACATTCTTGTCGTAGGTGATCCATTTTTCATCACCAGTGATCAATCTTTTCAAAAACGGTTCGGTTTCTTTACGTTTCAATAGAGAGTCGCAAATGAGTACACGATTCATTTGGTTTCTTTCAGTGAGCTTGTGTGGCACCCAAATATCGAGTTTTATTGTATACCCAGTTTTTTTCAAATGGGTCAAAACTGTTTTGTGGTCAATCCCCAGTTCTTCAGCTACGTCGTAACTATTAATATGCCGATCTTGGTCCACTTTTTCAGAAATGGCATCTACTTTATCCGTAACAGGGCGACCAGAGCGAGCTGCATCTTTGACATCAAAATTCCCGGACTGAAAACGCTTGAACCAACATTGTGCTACTCTTGATGACACTGCATTAGGTCCATAAACGTCACAAATTTTTTTCGCGGCTTGTGTCGCAGTTTTCCCTTTTTTGTAATAAAATTTCACAATATATCGAATTTCTTCGTTAGATTCACTCATTTTATCAAACAAAAAAACAATTGAAAAATGGCGGGAAATTGCTTTTTACTTTTTGTATTCCTTTTTTAAAATGTCATATTTTTAATGGTATCAAAACCAGCCAGATACAAACAGTACAACGGATGAGATTTTTACTACAACCTTATACATACAAAATACGAAAAGACTTTTTCCCCGACCTATTATATACAAGCGTCAAACTTGGCTAGATTATAGTAAACACTGTAAAACAACAAATAATAATTGTCAAGTGTGAGTCGGTGACAAATTTCTATTCATCACCAAGTTGAGCAACATCGGGCGCAGTGATGTTGCCCTTTTGCACTACTTTTTGTATTTTTTCTAGTGCAGAACATTCAGTTAGCGTACTCGCGCGACTCGTACTTGGCCGGTTTATTATTTGGCTGTCCATATTTTCAGTTGATACTGCATATTTTTCTGCATGAAAAATAATGCTGGTCTGCGTTCGCCCTCAACCGTTTTCTAAGTAAAGAAGACGCGAATAGCTATTGATACTTGGTCTAAACAATAACATCTCTACTGTGGCCCTAGTAAGAGCACTTGCGAAAAAGTATTTGTCCCGTAAACGTTAGCAAAATGTATGAAAAATTGAACAGCGCCTCTATCGAACGAAAGAGGAAACTGAATTTTTCATACATTTGCTATCGTTTACGGAACGAATACTTTTTCGCAAGTTCTCGTACTATCCCCACAGAAGTCTACTGAGTTTCCAGTTTCAGTGAAGCGTCAAAATACACAAACACTTCAAACAGAAACTGTTCGCTACTAAAAATAAACTTTTCTTTCACACCATCAACTCACTTGTTTATATTAGATCCTTCCTTCAGCCTATCGCCGACGGCGCCGGTTTTGACCGCACGCTCCGACCCGGCCAAGTCGACGAGCGACAGTCGCGCGACTTTTTCTCCCGACACGCCGGTCGCAGCGTCGGTCAACGTCTGCGCCAGGACCACGCTGAACACGGCGTGCGATCGGGAAGATTCACTGTTCATGTTTGTGGCGGCTACTGTCCGCGATTTGTTGCCTTCTGTCATTAGGTTATCTATGTCCTGTAACGAACAAGAAGTATCTAATATAAAAGTTGTCATTTGCCTCTGTAATGCTGTACCATGCATCTGCCTCGGGGATAATCAGGATCCTAATTCGATAAAAAAACACATGTTAAAAAACCGTCCGTCGACCCATTTCGCTGCTGCTAAATCTCAGCTAGAAATTGTTTTAAAGTTTAAACGAATTTATCACCAATCATCGTATAGTGTACTAGCCGCCCGCCCCGGCTTCGCAAAGGTGTAAGCTCGGCCTTCGGCCTCGCTACAAACTATAATATAGCCTAGATGTCACTAGGGGATAGTGTAGCTTCCCAACAGTGAAAGAATTTTTCAAATCGGTTCAGTAGTTTTGGAGCCTATTCAATGCAAACAAACAAATAATCATATCTTTCCTCTTTATAATATTAGTATGGTGTAAAATTCACGCAAAAGTATATTATATTAGCATTGATTTTCTATAACACTTCATCAGACCGCTTAAAATTCAAGTTTTAAAACTCCCCCCCACCCCTGCCAAGTTTTAGTTATATGCCTCGCTTTTTTTAACCGAAGTAAATATCAATAAGCTGTATAATAATCCGATGGTTAGAATTTCAAACTCACCGTAAAGTTATTTTGAATGTCTGCAGCCACCGTTAGTACAAACAAACGTTTCCCCCCCTCAATATCATTAACGTTGGAACTTGAAACTTGAGACTGTTGTTTTGTTCCGCATACCTAATCCCAACTCAGAAGGAACAAAGTTTTCGAGGCCAAAATTAAATTAAATCCATTTATTGCCGTGTTGAGCCTTGTTAGGGTCCTGAAGATCATCGTAAAGTAACACATAACTTTTCATATACTTATCTCTCTCTATAATAATCCTACTAGGTGTGAATCAGCTTTCTTTGTCCTTTCTTAATATCTATAGATAAATGTCTATGCTCCATTTCCCTCTGATCTCTATACATGGTCATCTGATGATCAGACACTTCCGCATGTCCTGTAGTAATTCATCTTTTTAAATAAGGTTTCATGTCAGATACAATTTATCATATTTTTTCAACATAAACCTTCAATAAGATAACAAAGATCTGAATTACAATAAACCTGTTTTCGAACTGGAGTATCCTATATAGCAACAAAAAAAAAAGCTACCAAATTTCCCGTAAGTATAGGCGAAAGGGCTATGTATTAGAAATAAGGCACCGTGCGTTTTTCGTTGGGTATAAAAACGCCGAAGTTTATTTTAGCTTTTATTATTTCCATCCCAATTTGATTAGCAGAATGTTTCCGTGGAATGATTTCTTTATTAGCCTTGTCTGGCTTTTACCGCAAATTTTATTTTTGCTCTAACGCATTCTTATTGAAGAAATTCTTTCTCAAATTTTTTTGGGACTTAATTTTAGGACAGAAATTTTAAATCTGTTACCTCCCTCGAGCCTCAAAATGGTAAACCAGAGTCGACAGCTGACGAAGGTACGAACGTAACTAGTTCGGCCACTCGGCTTTTCAAACTGAATACTTTGGAAAATTTGATTAAAGACTTCACCCATAGCGTCCGATCCGATCTAGTGACGAGATCGGGACGCATGCGTTGTCTACAACCCACAGCTACACGTGTTTGGCTACCCATTATGTGCTAGTAAATCGCACGCGTTTTAGGGGTTGCCAGCGAAATAATAACTATAATTAGCTGGTGGTCGCCCACCGTTAGTTGGCTATCTGCCTGTGGATCATCTTTTTAGGGTTCCGTACCCAAAGGGTAAAACGGGACCCTATTACTAAGGCTCCGCTGTCCGTCCATCTGTCCGTCCGTCTGTCCGTCCGTCTGTCCGTCCGTCTGTCCGTCCGTCCGTCTGTCACCAGGCTGTATCTCATGAACCGTGACAGTTAGACAGTTGAAATTTTCACAGATGATGTAATTCCGTTGCCGATATAAACTTTTCTGATTTCTGATTTCTGATATAACAACAAATACAAAAAAATAGAATAAAATAAATATATAAGGGGGCTACCATACAACAAACGTGATTTTTTTGCTCGTTTTTGCTCGATATTGATAACGGCAAGAGGTAGACGCTTGAAATATTCACAGAATATTTAGTTATATATTCACTTTAAAAATAAATAATAAATTAAAATAAAATTAATATTTAAGGGGGGCTCCGATACAACAAACGTGATTTTTTAGCCGTTTTTATAGATAATGGTACGGAACTCTTCGTACGCGAGTTTGACTCGCACTTGGCCGGTTATTTTTTAACTATGTTCACTATAGCATGTATTCAGTTTAAAGAACCTGACGATCCATTCATAAAACGCTTACCAGGATTGTATCGGTCGATCAGATCGTACGCTGTGAATGAATGCTTTTACAGGTATCCAAAAAGTTCAAGGTCAAAGAGTTCGAGGATACCTCAGGCTGTCCGGATTGAGTGACGGATAACAAAACGGCAAAACAAAGAAACTTTGGGAAAAGCATTAAACCCTTTCATTGTTTCAAAGTCGAGGGTGAAAATAAAGCTCCCAGAATCAAAGCAAATAATTGTTTGCTGGATTTGCTTTTATGTTCGGAGAATTTAGTGACCGAAAAGGTTTCATATGTTGTTTTTTTGTCAGTAAAAATAGTGTATGATCATTGAAAATATGAGAAAGTATTTTAGTAAGCTGAACAAATAAAAAGAGCTTTCCGAAACGGGAAATTCAATAAATCAACGGGCCATAATATGTAAGCAAAGAAAAACAAGGAAAACCATCCATCGCTCGCAATATAATATAATAATCGCGGTCGAGACGATAAGAGGTTAGAAAAATAGGAATTGCGTACACTGTAAATAAATGATCTGCTTCTATCCCTACCATATTATAAATGTGTAGATCAAATACCTTCACACATGACTTCTAACTAAGTAGAAGCAATACCTGATATCGGTTTAACTTGCAAAAATAATGCCGTTTGCGTGATTCAGGTAAAGTGTCGTATTTACCTATAATAGACGCACTTTTCATATTTGTGAAACTACGATCCATTTACACTCATTATTTTAGGAATTATTGAATACCTTATTACGTTTTTAATAATATTATCCGTAAAGTTTAAGCAAATTTACAATTTTTTCGCAAAACATCGTTTTAGTACGCAATCTATTTTCAAACTATGGAACTACAAATCTGACGGCTGTCAGTTTGTTTGTTTGTCCGCGCACATCTTTTAAACTACTAGAAGGATTTCAAAGCAGTTTCCATGAATATGCTTACAAAATACCTGATTGAAACATAGGCTATATTAATTTGTGATAATAAATAGTAAAAAAAAATTTTTTTAATCATTATTTATAACGCCATCTAGCTTATTTTATAGTAATGTTGTCGTAATGACAGACTTCTACTCGCAGACATGGTAGGTAGGAAGACTGGAGCGGCTGTTGCCATATAATCTATATGTAAATAAAAATATAGATATTCGCCAAGAACCAGAGTCACCGACATAGCTATTAAAATCTGCAAGTTGAAGTGGCAATGGGCAGGACACATCACTCGAAGAACTGATAACCGATGGGGAAGAAAGGTTCTTGAGTGGAGACCACGAACCGGAAGACGCAGCGTAGGTAGGCCTCCCACTAGATGAACCGACGACATTGTGAGAGTCGCGGGCATCCAGTGGATGCAGATGGCAGGATGTCGTTCAGTGTGGAGGTTAAAGGGAGAGGTCTATGTTCAGCAGTGGACGTCTTCTGGCTGATGATGATGATGAAATAAAAACGAATCGCCGAAATGTATGTACCCGCATAACTTCCGATAGACTGCACCAAATAGTTATTTGTTTTTGTTATTTTCAGGACAGCCAACTGCTTTTGAAGAGGTTTTACAGTTTATTATGACGTAATTTAAAGTACGTTTATTTTTGTATTGACTTCTGACGTGCTAATATACCAAGTCGACGGAGATTAAAATGAATAAATTTTTTTGCCAGGATCAAACTTAAGACCAATAACAGACACGCAAAGTAGGTGAACTCGCGGCATCTAATCTGTTACTGATCTATGATTAGCAGCTATTTTGGATGTTATGGTGGTGAACGAAAGCGGTTTAGTTGTTGGAAGGGTAGGGGCGCAGAAGGCGGGCAAAAATTATTTAGTCATCATTGATTGGCAATCTTTACGCGGAGTAATGTTAAATAACAGCGATTAATTATAGATACCGCTCCATGCTTCCTACTTACTATTTACTAATAATTCAATAATAACGTTTGTCATGCATGACATTTCGCTTGACTTATACCATTTTTTTTTCCTTATTGGCTCCATGGCTCCACACTTCCAACGTATTTAACCAGTGAAAGTAATATATTATTTGCTTGAAATATATTTGAAACTATGGACATGTCGGGATACCTGTATCGAGTCAGATTAAAACTAGACTAAAATCATACTATGACGATAGTATGACTATCCGCATTAAAATTGAGAGCAATAAATCTACAATCATGTCATATGTGTAGGTATTATCTATAAAATATTCAGTATAAATAATCCGATGGATTTGTGCCTATTTAAAGTTCCGTTCGTGTTCGTTAGTGTAACATTTATATTTGGATATGTCAGTCTAATCGTCCACCCACTAATTACTTTGCGCTACGCGTACGAAGTCGCGGGCATTAGCTAGTAGTTAATAAATTTACAATCTAACATACGCGGGCTTTCGAACCCTGTGTTTTTGTGATCAAATTTGGCAAGAAAGTAGTGTGCATTATGAAGATAAACATAAGAATTTCAAACTCAACTCAATATTTGTATCCCGAAATATTCCGGGATAACTAGATAATCGCAGACAAAACCGAGAGGCGTAGCTAGTAAATTATACTAAGGTAAGTAGGTGGGTGGTGGTAGGTGGTAAAGGTTGAACGAAACTTACGAATTGGTCATATTGTATTTGGGGCATTTTTGCAATTCACGAAATTGGGCCCTATATGATTTCTGCATATAAAGTAAACCAAAATCTTTCAAGCGCAACCGATGGGCGATCCATCACGTTTACGATTATTATAATAATATTATTAGGCACGCCTATAAATAAAGTACTTGGAAAGCATTCGCAAGTGAAAAAATATAAATGAAGATAACTTTATTACTTACTGCAAAAAAAAATACCGTACAATGAAATAAGTAAATATTATATGAGAGTTTAAAATATTTTGCATAAAACAAGTATTATTTACAACTTTTGTCGATTGGTTTCCTCACTATGCAACTAGGCAAACTAGAGGCAATCCTGCGTTGAGGAAACCGACATCTTGCTAACAATTTACTAGCGTCCCGCCTCGGCTTCCCACAGGTGTAAGTTTTATTATATATATATTGTGTAAACAAACCTTCCGTGAAAAATTATCTTACTGATGGTGAAAACAGCATCAAAATCCGTTAAGTGGTTTCGGAGGAGTTAGCTGATATACAGACAGACAGACGCGGAAAGCGACTTTATTTATGTAGAGAAGAGAAGATAAGAGATTTACGAGGTTACAATACACAACGCCAAACACATATTATTTTTGAATAAGTTGTCGAATCGAAAGCTCCTCGCAATATAATAATTGGGCAAAAAGGTGAGTGTCTAAATGTCTATGGCGTCCTATGAAAAGTACTTTTTCAGGATGGAAGTAATTCCAACTAAAATCCCCTCAATAAAACTCAGGAGGACAATGCCAAGAGATGGTCATACCATTTTCGAATTTCAACACACCACACCACACAAATAAATAGCATTTGCTATCGAAAGACAACAATAAGCATTGCCGAATGGGCTATTACGCGAATCTCAACGACAATAGCAATACGGAATAAATGAGTCGGGAGGAACTTTAGTTGAATTTCAGTCAGGTTTATATTGCTTTGTGAACTACATTGAGTTTTGTCTCGCTCCCTCTACTTACTGCAGAGAAAGATAGAGCAATCGTAAGCTTGAAATAAGAATGCCAACAGGGGTTGTTGGTAGACTCTCTGATTGGATTCATGAATACACAATTTCTACAAACGCTTGCAAGGAGTCGCTAACTGAAAAACCAAATAAACAATTGTAGAGTATGTTATAAACAAAACACTGTTTTAAACTATCACGGTTGTTCACTACAGTTATATGTTTTTTTTACGGGATATTTACCGTGGTAAGTTTGTGGAAGGAGCTCCCGATATTTCGGCGCCTTTACATGCACCATGTTCGCGGGAAGATTAAAATATCGGGAGCTCGTTCCACAACCTTACCACGGTAAATATCCCGTAGATAATCATATAACTGTTATAAACAAATTAATTTTATTAGCGTAACAAGTTTATTTCTTAAAAACATTAAAACAAGACAAAGACATTTTTGGCGGATCATATTTCGCAAAACGCCTAAACAAAAATGATGTACCAAACCTCACGTTTTTATTTTAAATTTTACGCCACAGTCATACAATATCAATAAGGTTTCATCCCCACTTTACATGTCATCTTGGA
The DNA here is from genome assembly GCA_949125355.1 of Agriopis leucophaearia. NCBI lineage: Eukaryota > Metazoa > Arthropoda > Insecta > Lepidoptera > Geometridae > Agriopis > Agriopis leucophaearia. The sequence goes on from OX421262.1 coordinate 16,400,039, forward strand.
TTACATTAATGATGGCGTCACCTACCCAGAGAACAGCCTTATGAGTTAGCTAAAAGCGCGCTGCTATCTCACTCAATTGATATTTTAAAGGATGGCAAAGAAAGAAAAAAATACTAATAAAATCGTTAATTTTCTATTCTTTTGCCATCCTATAAAATATCAACACGAAAATTGCTTAGCTATACTATACTAGTTTCTATGTTGTTCTAAAGATAATCTCTCCAATCTGTTGTCTCGCTCGATGTTTTTTATCTTCAAAAATGTTTGTACAAGCTCTGGCCGTTGTGCGCAACCTTTATCTATACGAATCTATCAACGCTTTATTTATCAGAATCTGAATACACGCTAAATACAATAACCTCCTTTTGGCTTTGCGTCGTCAGGTAAAACATGCATACCGCAGAGTCATCGAGCCGTTACTAAATAGATTAACAATTAAACTCGACGTTGCTCACCGTTAACCGCGCTGCAGTTATTAACTGCATCACTGACATATGACCTAAACTGACTTTGTACTCATCATTTGATCATTCTATTTTAACGCTTCAGGGGCCTTACTTAAAAACGTTACTCAAGTTGACCTATGCTTTAAAATGCTCCTTCAACTTCTCGCTGACGGCAATCGTCACACGCGAAAACGAGACGGAGCATATTTAAGCGTATGTCAACTTGAGTAACGTTTTTAAGTAAGGCCCCAGATGCCTATTTTGATGGCGCCCGCTCAAAGCATAGTCATAGTCACATGAGACTAATAAGCATACTAATAAGACTCCTGGCTTGCCTTCACCGGCTGTCTAGGTTGTAAACCGCAAAAGCTAAGAACCAAAACATCAAGGGTGGAAGTGTTAAAGGGCTTATGCCCTGTAATTCTTCCAGCTGCGAGTAGCGTTTAGTGGAAGTGTAGCACACCTATCGACACTTTAAGCCACCGTCGCCAATGTTACCCCTCCGGCGCCAATATACAGCAGCCTTTATGGGCCCCATTTAGTGGGAGTCATCACCTGCCAGATTATTTTTATATAAGGCATAATTGGCGTGTGTTAAACACCATGAAGAACACACCATAACAGCTCAGATTTTTGCAATCCTATATTGTACAATAGTTTCATATTCCCTTACACACACATATTCCACATAATTATGTATTTTACATTGAACAGGGTCTATTGGTGTTGGCTTCGGCCCCACCAATGCCGCTCAAATGACAGGGCTAAACCGGAGAATAAAAAATAAAAAAATGCTCAAATAAAAATTAGTCTCTCTGTTACCTTTCAAGATTAAACGGTTGTTTAGATCTTGATTGAATTTAGCACAAAAATAATATGCGCCATTAGAAGCACTCTATACCATAAAATAGAGAGAAAAACACTAAAATCGCAGGATTCAGCTAGTTACCATCAGGACGAGCACGAGCGGTCGAGTAACTTGTCAAAGCGGCTTTACAATAAAACCGAAGTATTATTATGAAACGTCGAACGATCAATAAATCCCACCAGAGCGGTCCAGACGTCACCGTCGTAAAGGCGTCTAAATTTATAGGCTTCAAAAGTTGACGTTATTGATACTAAGTGATTTGGTTCGGCGACTTTAATAAAAGTCTTAGGAATTCTCCGATAAACCCGAATATTTTGAGAGGTTTTAGACATTAATTGGATTTATTTCAAAAGAATGCTTGTTTATGAAGCAAAATTAAAGCTCTGTAGATTGGAACGGCTGCGCGGGGAATATTGACGAGCGATGGGAATGCAAAGCCCCTGAGCGGCACTAAGCCCAAGTAATGAACCCTTCCGTAACGACCAATCTGTTGGCGGAAGGGACGGAGCGGTTCTATCCAGCAGCAGTAGAATTCGAATTGCTTTATGATTGACGATTTATTCAAAGAGATTAAACACCGGCATTAAGATTGACTTTCGTGCATCGCGACCGCACGCGTCTGACGCGCGCGTCTAACGGACCGATTTTGACGTTTTTTTCACTGGGATAGCTGACGATACAAGAAGTAATCGCGGGTGAAACCGCAGGGAACAGCTGGTAACCAAACAAATGAGAAGGCCAATGTCATTTCGTAAAGAGAGGTGAAAACGCTGGAAGTCACCGAACCCTCAAAAGACATGCCCTTAAAACTGAAGACGGAAATAGGGTAGGAAAACAAGAAAGATATGCCCGTTTCGCCCAGTTTTTTCACCGTACCGCAAAATCTGTAGGTACATTTATTCATTTTTCACGCACACTAATAAACTTGAAGCGTCGCCAATGAGCTAATAATTAACAGTCAACATGTAAAAATGGGCGGCAAAGTCGTTTGCAGGGCGAGTTCGACTAAAGGCACTGATGTGTTCACACGCGCCACGCCATTTAGCCATTTGTCCTTTGTTTGTCTGATCTGAGGAAGCAAACAAGGAGTTGGTTCGCCTGGTGGTAACCGTCTATGAACATCTACATCACTAGTGGTATGTGCGTTTGTGAAATAGGGTATAAGAACGTGTCTCCAAAATGAGCAAAAGATTTTTTTTCTAATGATTTTAAATAGATTTTTATAACTTAAAAATAACATGGCTGTCATTAATTTTGTTGTTTACGTTGCGGCGGTGACGTCACAGAAAGCGTTAAGATGGCGGCGTTTAAATCGGTCGAAACTGATTGCAGTTGTAATAAAAAAATAAACTTTTAGTTGTTAATTATCATTTTGCAAATATTATATTTTTGCTGTTAATGTATTCACTATTAGAAACGATAAAATTAATAAAATACATGCATATAGGTACCCTATTGGCTGATATAACTCGAGATAAACTTGATAAGGCTTTTTCTATCATTAATGGTGTATACGTCGCTTAATGCCCCGATCCGTCGCTATTATTCAAAAACTGAGTTAAAATATTTATACGAAAGACAACGACGCCCGAGCTTCAGTTAATCATTCACGAGTTGGAAACTTTTAAATTATTTTATGCTTGAATGAAAATTTAATCGGGAACGGAAAGAACGTAATGAAGGGGCACGTTATTGCAATTAAATTTTAAAACGTTTCGTGGACTTTTAAATGTCTTTAACAATAGATGGGATTAACAAATTCAATTATTCAATCTGGACCCGGTCTGCGTGCAGTAACGGTTAACTGAAAAGTCCCTGCCATTTCAAAACATAATTTATTTTATAATAGTAGATTAGTAGCCAAGGGCTGTAAGGCATCAATTGCAGCCCGAGATATTTAGGCGCCCTTGCTGCGCTCGTGCGTCTATAGTTCGAGGGTGCAATTGATGCTTACACCCGAGCTAACTACTCTGCTTTACATCTCGATTGTGAGGTAAGTAGAAAAAAACCGGCATTACAAGAATAAAACATTTTATTAGTTAAAATTTATAGTGAAATGAGAACAATTTTCAAATTTTAGGGACAGGTGTTTTTTGGGTATGTTATGTTATATGGGTATAGTTTGAGATTGTAATATTTGTTGGTCATGGACAATTATAAAAAAATCCCAAAAACAAACAATATTTAAAATAAAAGTTTTCTATTCCTGCCTTTTTTCATCTTTTTTTAAATTATTTTTTTCAAAAACGAAATTGAGCTTCGCCGTTCGATATTTAAAATTGATGACTTCTATACTCATACGAAGACAAGGCTGAATAGCGAAGCGACCTCTTTTGTCATTGGGCTGAATGCATGATGTCTATTGCCAGTATGATGGTTAGATGTACGCGTACTTTTTTAAAGAGTGAAGTTTTTTTTTTAATTACTTACCGCCCTAGGGTTTTTCTAGCTACATTATTACCCTAGAGCGCTAATTGGTCACCTACAAACCCCATTTGGGAGTAATAAGGACCTACTTACCGAATATGAGAGATGTAAAGTTACTTTACTTCATCATCAAGCTATTCTTAATGATGTATTAAAATATTAATAAAACGAGAACGCGATGCACCAAAAGCCAAAGGCACTAAGATACGATATAATTTATACGAACGCTTCCCGTTTTCAAGCGAAGCTTCGGGTCCTGATAGTCAATAACCCTCTTTATGTCATAGTCGCGTAATAAATATGACGGGGTTTAGGGCAGGTGAACTGTGAATGAGACTATTTGAGCCATTGCAGAAGGCTGAACAGCTTTTTTGGAGGCGCAATATCGAAACCCTTAATTCTGACAAGCCATCAGTGAAAGATAACACACAAGTTAACCGTTTTAAAATAATAAAAATTGGTTAGTAAAAAAATGTAAATATAATAAGGTGCGATACTGAAAAATAAGTTTACATGATAATGTAAAGAATAATAATAGATTTTTGCAAAAACAGTTATCATTTACAACAATTGCGCGGCCTAGCTGCAAGAACAGAACAACTTGAAAATTTAATTGAAAATTAATTTCCCGACATAGGTGCAAAGTTACACCTTAATATTTAATAGACTCGTTCTGCGATTGGTTGGTTAGTATCAAATCGGCCAACTTTATTAAAATGTTACTTTATACATTTTTTACCTAATTAAGGAGCAATCAGTATCCGATAGCTGTACATTAGCAGTAGCATATAGCATACATCTATATCTTGTTCTTAGAAGCCAATATGTTACTTAATTTCAACATATTTCTCCTCTACCAGGTAAACTTTTCGATGATCGGAACCCTTGCGGAATTCTTCGCTGCAAGGCTTTAATAATGAATTAAGTACTTAAGATTTATATTTACGGCACTTCTCGAATTAGGGCAAAAGACCGATGGGCCGCGAGAGTCGTTCGGTTGAGAACCGGTGATTGGAAGGCTTATGGGGAGTTATATAGCACAGTTTCGTGGAAGATTTCGAAATGTTTCCCATACTATATTGAGCTCTGGCCCTTTTTAGGGTTCTGTAGTACTACAAGGAATCTTTATAAGTGTTATCCTTATAAATCGTTCTGTCCGTCCGTCCCTCCTTCCTTATTATATCATCATTACGTAGGACGCATTATGCTGGAGCAGTGGACGTCCTATAGCTAAAATTATGGCTGATGATGGCTGATGGGGAGACCTATGTCTCCACATAGGCCTCCCCTTCTTCTTATTCTATAGAACCATCTTACTTCTATAGTTATTAAGGTAAGTGCATGAAACTTTGCAAAGTTACAGTTTTAGTATAGGTTCCAGTTTCAAACGGATAAAAAAAATTAAGATGTTTTCTATAACCACCAATTTCTGAACTATGAATGTGACCACAATAATTACATGGCTTTGGCTACGGAAACCATACCGTATGCGTGTCTCGACACGCTCTTGGCCATTTATTTACGTTACAGAGGACTTCCGGGATTTTTCAACTATGTTATATTTATCTCACAGGTGGCCAACAGAGCCTTACATTCCTTAGCTGTACAAATTAAGTGCGCAAATTCAAAATGTATACTTACTTCTTTCGAGTCTTTCTAGTCGATGTTTCGTTTTTTATTTTATTTTTAAATTAAATTTTTGAACCAAAATTTTGCCACTCCAATGGCACTCTCCGTGGCTTCATTCAGGTCGTCTAGTGTGCAGGTTGTTGAGCACGCAAAATGTCTACTGTCCATAAAACAATGTACTAAGTACTAAGAGTTGTGAGTTATACCTGATATGATGCCACAGCCAGTTGAGACAGTCCGTCGACGTAGGGCCCGAGGACCGCGTGCTCCCTCACTCGAAGGGACCGCCGCGACGTCTCCGGGTCCAGGAGGTCGTGCACCCGCTCGTTGTATATCTCCATGTACGATACTTCCACCTGGTGGAGAACGATTCATATTACAGTTGGTGCACAGAAGACTGTTAATCCTATTGTGGGAATGTCATAAACCTATAACTACAACTTGATGTCAATTGCTTAACATCAGATGTTTTTTATTATTATTAATATGCTTGCGTTTGCGTAAAAACGCAATTCTATTGATTGTTAAAAAGTCAACATAACGGTTCGGGAAATTGCCAAGTTTACAGTTTATTTTTGTTTGATAAAGGCTTGCGTGTGGCGACCAACTAGTTACGTCATTTTCCAGTTATCCATCAAATATCCCTTCAAGTAAGGGTCAGTTTTTTTTATTGAATAAGGGGCACGTGATGTTTAGCAATGATGCAGTCTACGATAGAGCAGACTTGCCTAGAAGAAACCGATTCTATCGCGATTTGAGAGATATTCAAATTGTCACCCAAACTATCGGGAAACACCCATGAGATTTAGAATGTTTACTATTATTAACTCTACGTCATATTTAATGTTTGAAACTTTGCTGGTAGTAGTAGAAACGTTGCCTTCAGAAGCAAAAGGCAGTTTCAAATCATTATATCAATTAATTTAAGGAAACTGCAGAGCATACGTGTCAAAAGCGTTTTTCTATTTTGCTCTAATCATGACCAAGTAAGCCACCAAGCCAAGTAAGACCAATAGAAGCGGCAAACTTATTTGGGTCAGAGGAACAGCAAAGCCATTCAAAAATACAATGTGTGCAGTATACAGAATTATAGACTAAGCTGCCAACTGATGGTAAAGGCTAGTACGCTATCCCAATTGCTGTGAATTGAACGCTAAATAGCCATTCAGAGCCTTTACACAAGGTGCCGCAGTTTTCGCCGCCGCGCAAGACTGGCCGTCACCGCAGCGGCACCATGTGTAAGGGTCCATACAAATACAGTAGCAGCGCGATGGTGGCGGTGCCGCACTGCCGCTGCGGTACCGCCACGCGGTGCGGAATAAGTAGGCAAATCGCTTTATATAAGTTTTCGTACGGATTATATTTTCTTGGAAAAATAACAAAAATTATTATGTAAAAAAGCACGCCTTTGACCAATGTATTTTCAAAGTAGGCACTTTACTCCGATAAAGAGATTTGCGAGCTATAAAGCAAGCTTTCTTCGCCGATAAAAGAAAGGGGATTTTCGCCCTCGCATTTCGGCCGCCCAGCCTAACCAGGTTTTATATCAAACCGGTCTAAACCTACATCGAATGTTGGTCTAATTGACGTTAATGCCGAGGCCGCAACTATAGGATTTAGGGATTAGTTTAGGATAATAGGAGGTTACCTATCGCAGTTGGGAACGTGATCTCAGCAAACACGTGGGGAAACAATCTACGCACAATGTTTGAGGGATATTTTTTGATCTTATAAGTATACGTACGGCAAATGTACCGAATCAAATTGTATCTAAGTATGTTTACCTTGTAAGTGAGAGCTGGTGGATTCTGTTGTTTAGCTATTCTGTCGAAGAGTGCGTCGCACAGCCGGGGGATGATGCCTCCTTCGTCAGCCCCCGGCGCACCCATCATCGTGTATGATTTGCCGGAACCTGCGCAAAACGGGAAAAAACTTTAGATATAATTGAAGTATGTTGTTTACTATCATATAGTATGAAACAAGTTTTCGATTCGCGAAAGTTTAAAAGTTACTCATCATAATAAATTATTGTTACGGCCAAGTTAGCCGTTAATACTAGCCCAAGCTATTATATACATGGCCTTTGCGTCTATTACAGAGGAAAGCCGTGTGTGAGATTAGAAATACACCACAGATCTTTTTCAGGTTAGAAACCATGAGTTCTCCTACTTTGCGCGGGTTTTTTTCCGTTTAAAGTTGGATCAGTGCTCGAACATAATTCAGTTCATCTCCGTCGCCTTGGCAGTAGTATGTCAAACGTCAATTAGGCCAGGCAAACCTCTCCGCATTCGCCTCTTTTTTTGTGCATTTCGAAAAATTCAACAAGATTATCAGAGGAAACAAAAATTGGTCACCAATTAGGTACTATAGCAACGGTAGAGGCGTGAAAGTCAAATTATCGAAAAGATTGTTTCTTAAAATGTAAATACCGTGTTATAGGAAAGTTAATGAAACTTTTGCCGGAGCAGAACGTTCACTGTTCAAATAATGCTATGCGGCAACTTTGTCAGCATAAGAAAAGTTCAGACGGATTGCTTGCTTGTCATACAATGCAGCAGATTTTATTTGACATCGGTTCCTAGTCAACCTTTCGGTAACAAGCAACAAGGCGTTGTAAGCCCCGGATCGCAATTTAGATTCGAAACGGGTCCTACTTCGGCTTGCAAGTTTAGAACACGATGGCAGAATCTGCTGTCGCAATATCCTCAATGAAATCTTGGAAACAGCTTCTTGTATTACCGATTATCATGGCCAATATAACTAAAGTGGCACCGTAACGAGTACAAGGAATATTGATAATATGAAACTAGGATAGAAACCAGTTTAGGTAGTGCTATGGATGTGGGTTTTATCTAGTAAACTTTCCGAACATTTGCGTAACAAAAGCTTTCTCAGTTGCCGCTATTTCATTTGTAATGGTGATATTATTTTGTATCATCCTGTCTTGAAACTTTATCGATATCTTCTATTTTCATAGCTTCATAAATAAATAGAGACACTTTATATCGAAAAACGTCAAGATTACAGAGCCGAAGTTACAAAGTTTGCAGCAACTTCGGATATCGCTAATCGACTCTGAAAACTCTCGACACTGTCGCAAGGGCAAAGTTTGTGACGTTTTCATATATTTTTCAGTTTGAGTTTTATTTCACTCAAGTAAAGTTGAACGTTCCTGCCTACGTTAGGTATGTTAGGGATTATATTGTATTGTAATACATGTCTCCTGGAGAACGTCACAGGGGCGTGGGAATTACACAGCATGTCGGGTGCACAGTCCCGCAAGTTGGATATTAAAGCCTTTATTAGACCGTGTACGGCGCGACGTGCCAGTAAACCGACTATTTACCCCAGGTCTTGTGTACTGTTACATGGCAAAGCGGTGTTCGAGACTGAAAGCTTATGTTTTATAGGCTGTTGTGTTCAAGAGGGAAAACCGACGCAAAATATGTCGTAACTTGAGCACAAGTGTGGGCGAAAAGGTGTTATTTTCTCGGCAAGCGTGAATTGAAAAGATAGTAGAGCTAGAGAAATTCCTTTTCATATAACAAAGCTTTTCGCAAAATCTGGAAAATAGCATAATATTTTTTCATGGAATAGTCTACATTTCCAATATCAAGGCGTATTTCGAACCGCAACAGATGCCAACGTCTCAATTTGCCATCGTTCAAATCTCCGAGCGCTCAGCATGTGTTCCAAATGGGAAAATCTTCGAAACAATGGGTGGTTTGCCATCGATGGCGGATTGATGGCGACATAACCCGAAAGACGCCACCTGGGGCTCCCGGAGTGAGCTACGATGTTGTCTTCTGTATTCACTTCACGTCGGTGGTTTGACGGGATATAAAACAGAAACGTGTTTGTTTGTCAGCCACTTTTGTGCGACTCTAACATCTGTTAAATATCTATCGGGACTTATCGGGCATTGCATTTTGTTTTTAGCATGTGTTCAAATCGCGAAAGTTTAAAAGTCCCTTTTTCTTACATCTGCCTTAGCAAACAAACCATGGCGAAATATGCGATCTGTATTTCATTCACGCTTCCTGTAGTGTTAAACTATAGTGAAATGCCATCAGGGAGTGTTTTATTCCAATGTATAACAATCGCGATAACCCAAGGAATCATTATGCCATCACAAAATTAATGAAATGCGACGGCAAATCAGTGAATCAGATGAATGTAACCAGTGGCTCGAAGTAGTTAAGTATTGCACTGACTGATGTAGACTCAGAAGAAATAAATGGAACTGATACACCTACAGTTTCCCCTCTATAACTTACACTACCCCTTGGTCGTCCAGTTGATGACATTTTGATCATCTCGTTTGCAGTTGTGTGTCATTCAATATTAAAGTGTGCGTTTGTAGAACTAGTAAGAATATGTCATTATGTGCAATACGTGTTTACTTCGCCCTATTCGGTTTTTGCCAGACTTTTTTCGGTACTAGGTCAAGTTAAAGGCAAATACAAACTATAGAATTATGATCAAAGAATGGTGATCAAAAGACAATCATTATACGCCACCTGTCTCATCAACACAAAAACACAGTTTTTAATTGACTTTAGTAATCAAAATGTCTAACATAGAAAGGATTTAGTTTTGCAGGTGCCCATTGCAGGCGGCGGTTAGTGTTTGCATACGCATACCATCAGGTGGAGATTATTTGCCGATTTTATTAAATAAAATACAACTAATGCAAGATTTTCGTGTCCCTGAAATCAGTTTCCACACAAAGTCATTTATTCTACACCCACGCAAATAAGTTGGAAGCTGAAAATATGGGAACTAAAGTTAACAAACGCTTTTTTCCCAATGGCTAGACAAAATATCAAACCTGTCCGAGCGAAACAAAAATCCTATAAAAATTTAAGAGCGGGGGCGACCCCAGTAACGCTACCAAATGTTTCTATTCCGAGAAAAATAATAAAATAAACAAAAATAAAAGCCTAAAACATGTGAACCTTTATGAAACAGTATGGGAGACCGTCCCATGAAACATGGGCGCGCCATAACTCTCGCTGTGCAATCTGTATGGGAATGTCAGATTTTATTGGAGCACATTTACTCGTTTTGTTTCTAAAGTATTCCGCTTGGGAGATGTATTGCTTACCGCTGTCGGACTTATTTATTCTATAGGTCCTTGTACAAGTTTTATTGCATTCCTTGGTTAAAATTTGAACATAAAACTCCATCCTAACTTCCTCATCCTGTAGTCTTTGTAGGGGCGGATCGGATCACATAGAAAGGATATGAGAAGGAAACTCTGTCGCCAGGTTTTTGGACCGATATAAGATTGAACATTCTTATTTATGTCGACGCGTCGAACTCCACGTCACAGTTGCTAGGGGGTTTATATGAGTGCAAGTGACTACGACAAATTTCTTACAAAAATGCCTTGAAAGCCGTTCTAATTTAAACAAAAAATATATTTTTCTGTGGATCGGATAGTGGACTGGACACTTTTTATTCTGGTTTGCTGTCGTAGCGAGGCAGCATCGCGTATCCAACCTGGATCCGATTTATATATACATATATTAGTATCTACTTTTTATATTATTACCTATATCCAGAAGTGGGACAAGGAATGATGTGGATGATGATGAATAATCGATTCATTCAAATATTAATATTCATTCAAACATATGCATAATAGCTTACTCAGCAAATAAATCAAACCGTTGCAAGTTTGAATTGATGAATTTCAAACAGTGTCAATACCTTACAAAATAAATATGTCACTTCAGACATTGTGTAAACATTTATCAACGGATTCAATAGAATCCTCTCTGATGAACCTAATTTGAATTGAGTCCTCAAAATATGGTAAGCCACACGAAATATAGGCAAAGGTTGTTACTGAATTTCCACAAACCAGAAATCGATGATCAATGAAATGACAGCCCCGTTAGCTCAGTTGGTAGTATATCTGACTTCTGCGCTTGGGGGCGTGGGTTCGATCCCCACCTAGGACAAACATTTGTGTTTGTTCTATTTCTGGGTGTTAATATATATTTAAGTATGTATTTATATATATGTATGTATATCAGTCTCTGGCAGCCATATTACAAGCTTTGCTTAGTTTGGGGTCAGATGACCATGTGTGCAATAATGTCCCAGATATCTATTTATTTATGAAAACGTTATATTCGCAAAGTTTTCTTTTCACCATTATGAAACAAGTTTTGTATTATTTCACTTACTCGACGTTTGATCTGTTTACAAATTTTCTGTAATTATGTGTTATCATCTGTGTTATTTTTATACACTGCAATCAACGAATTGCCACTGGGCGGTGATTAATCTCCGAATTTTCGCTGGCTGGTTTCCAACGCTCCAAATTTACGGGTCGGTGTCATTACTTCTTTCGTCTTCTCTATACGTCCATAAGTAAATCAGTGAATACTAATCACATTAGTCGAAACCTATGCAAGCTACTTAAGATCACGCAAATTAAGAAGGATTATCAGAGGGCTCTACAAGAAAAACATCTACTTCTTGTCACGACGTTTCTTAGTTATTGTTGCGACCAAAATTAAGCCACTCCAAGTATTAGGGAATGATATCGAGTCCATCAAGTGTTGTCTGAATTTGATTGTATGAAAGCTCACGTAGTGTTCACATGTCTAAAGGCTAACGCTACTTATTTGCGTGCGTAAAGAACAATATTTTCTGAATATATTTTGTTAACGGTTGCGACAACGCCTCAGGCTCTTTCAGCCTTCGCTGGCACTGTTCCAAGATCTATGATATGACGAGATAACACTATATCCAGCACCATTCATCAGCTTTAATATCACTCTGGATTTTTAACCTAATCAAAACTTACAGGCTTCAATTTTGGCAAGATTATAATGAAAGTCCAGGCCGATCAAGAATGAGTCGGTACAACATCAGAAAAGAAAACGAAACGAATGGAAAAAGGATAAATAGTCAAAAGAAGGCATATGCCCACAGTGAGTTATTCAAGGTTGATGATGAGGATCTCTTACAAAGTTGGGAGGAAAGTTGTTTATGGACAAATTATTTCTTATAATCTTCTTATATACATATCTATAGATATAAAAAAAACGTAGAGATAGAAAAATCTGTAATTGCAATATATCAAAACAAAAAACACACAGGGCGTCTTAAAATAAACACGTTAAGACAATTTTTAGAATTTTTGTCTGTTTGTTTGTTTGTCCACGCACATTTTCACAAATATGCTTAGCTATCACCAGATTGAAGTTTAGGCTATGTTATTTTACGAAAGGGCCGGATTAAGGGAGGAAAAAAGGGGTTGAAATTTTATATGAAAATCTACGCGTACGAAGACGCGGGCAACAGCACTAGTCTATAATAAATCAATAAAGTGCAATTCAAACATAAACTACCTATTACTAGTCGTTAATCTTCTCGGTAGAGCAAGCAATTAAGTTAAGCGAAACTTATGCATACTCGAGAAAGCGCGTCAAGTTCTACATAGCTCGCCGTTAAGCTCGAACAATTTAATCACATGTTGAGATCTACGTCTGAGTCAGGGAACACTTGAGACGAAGCGTCTAAACTCTGCCAGAGATTCCTTGCATATGAGAGGTGCTAGAACATCTCGTCTGATATTTTCAATCGAATTTATACCACGTTACTTCATACTCACATTGCACAAAGGCATACAAACAATGCACAATATGCACATGGTATTGCCAACATTATCTTCATCTTTGGCCAACATCATGAGCACATAATGGTTCTAATTTACTACTTAGAAACATAACTCAAAACACAAATAATCACAGTTGTTCACTCTTAAGTTAATCAATGCTTAAAACTAGTTCTATCAACTACTCTAATTCTATCAACCTATAATTTATATTCCTCTCAACTAATTCGAAATAATTATCAATATTAAAAAAACGACTCCATAAAAATGGCAGAACTGGACCAAATTAAAATGGGACCACACGGCAAGCACCAGCTTTCAAATAAATAAAAAAAGAATCATCAAAATAGGTTCACCCAGTCGAAAGTTCTGAGGAAACAAACATAAAAACAGTCGAATTGAGAACCTCCTCTTTTTTGGAAGTCGGTTGAAATTAGGTCGCATCCAGGTCGTTCAAAACATAGAACGGCTAAGGTGCCGCCCTCCTACAGTCGCACCTCTAACAATTAACGAGAGCGCAAACATCAGATAGTTAAAACTTTGATGCGGCGAAAGTTATGGGAGTAAAGCGTTCTAAACTAAATTGCGATACTAAATTCCTTACCTCAGCAGGCCTAGCACGGGCTGTGGACAGATTGTCTTTCCACTGTTTTTATCCGCGCGTAGACGCGACAGAGCTAGAATATGGATACGTTTCTCTCTTTCAAGCGGGATAAAAACGGTGGAAAGACAATCTGACCACGGCCCGTGCTAGGCCTGCAGATCAGACAAACATGGGAGATATGATAAGGTGGCATCAGGCCTAAAACAGGCTTGATGCCAGTTTCTGTCTTTAGTTGAACCCACGCTGCGAACGGCATCGCCACCTTTTTTGCATGTTGACTAATAATATTCGTTTATTGGTGCTGCGGGAAGTTTTTAAGTGTGTAAGAAAAAGTAGTACTTACTGTCGTACTAACAGTTTTTGCGTTTGTGATAGTAAAAAAAGTGGAAGAGACACGGAGACATTTGAACACGAACAACCAACTAAGGCATAAAAAGCCTCCCTTGTTCGTCTGATCGATCTGAGTGCAGTGAAAGATGATTATCTTCAATCAGTTCAAAGCATGTAGAGCTTTGAAGAATGTTTATGTGTGCTGTGGTCTTGACAATTTTAATTGGGTAAATCACTCTACTGAAAGACGATATCGGTGGGCTTGGATATAATTGTGCATCTTGAGCTTGAATAATACTATTTGCTTATAAGGGGGTTTATTAGACCCACTCCCTTTAGGTGTATTTTTAGGTACCATCTTGGCCCACGGGTCGAAATGACAAACAACCCCCAACCAAATAACCTGACAAAAAAGTAACAAAACCAGTTTTACGAAAGTAGTTTTACGAAATCGAGCTAGTTTCAAGTCTTGGCCGTTTATTTCTTATACCACATACCATACCGTAAAACGACACTATGCTGGCACCTGCAGCTGATTTTAGGTCACGCGGACGCGAGCACTCTTTGTTCTACTTCCTGTCCCGGTTTAATGCAGGTAGCCGCTGCGTCCCCAGTGCAATTAAATGACCTACTTTTAAATTGCTTTATGAAATTCAATTAATTTTTGCTCGGTTACTTCTTGGGACTTCTAACAACGGCGATTATCATCATTTTGCCATTGCATCAATGTTGCATCGTTTTTTTTTTTTTTTTTTTTTCTAATGTGACTTATTGCTGTTGGCCTTGCGTCCTCTACAGCTTGACCGGACTAGTTGGTGAACGCAGAGGGCGTTGGGCCAACATGGTTTAGATTTTGGGCGACAAGCGCAAGGGCACCTCGGAGGTACGAGCCTCGGCTTGGACCGTCGCCGGGAATGGGGGATTAGACTTGCCCTGGCACCCCAGAAGGGGTGTGCCCTGGGGCCCTAGTAGGTTGTTGAACTGAATGATTATTTGGAGAGAATCTAACCGATCTTCTAACAGATCCTGGGGGTCTCCGATCCCGCCGGCGGGATCGTTGTGTGTGTGTGTGCCTGTGGTAACCGGCGCCTATACCAAAAACTGAATATTTCCTGTTGCCAGGAGCAGTCGGATCGGAAATGTTGCATCGCGTTCTCTTGTTCTTTTTAACCGACTTCCAAAAAGGAGGAAGTTATTAATTTGACTGTTTTTTTTTAAATGTTTGTTACTTCAAAACTTTTGACTGGGTAAACAGATTTTGATGATTATTTTTTTATTTGAAAGCTGGTGTTTCATATTTGGTCCAGTTCTGATGAAGTCGGTTTTTTATATTGATTATTATATTATTGTGTGTATATCTAAATCTTCGTTTCGTCACTGCACTTAGATTTTGTGACATAAAATATTAATCTAACTATGCTATTATATGGCCCTTATAGGTAACAAAGTTAAAAAAAAGCTGTACATAGATTTAAATTCAAACTACACGGTACGACTTTTCAGATGTATATATTCGAACCCGTTCCGCTCTGTCGTATCGAAAAATGCAAGGTCTGTGGTCGTATCGTAGGCATATTCGTAGCCATTTCGTAGCGCTCGCTACGGATTGTTTCAAATTTTGCCATTTTCCGCTCCATCGAAAGCTAGCTTCATTTGTAAAGTTACTGTATAAATTGTGAATGAAAATGTATGCTTAGTAATAAGCCGCAGTTGAAAGCGAGGCGGGTAACTTTCAGTTTGATACCTAGTTCTAGCTACTTTACAATACAAACTCGGTACTCGGTGCTTGTTCAAGCACACTTATTTGCATACGTCAATTGTTAGAAACATTAAAGTTGGGAGTATAAACAGGTGTTTGGCATAGAGATTATTTAATGTACAATCGCATTGACATGTTAACATAATAACTAGGTACACATACTGAGTTATGAGGCCAGAGTGTATTAAGCCGAAAGGGGGCCATAGCACCTATCTTTATGAACTACTTTTACTATGGAAGCAACTCTAAGTTGCGAAAAAAAAAATCTACTGTTCCATAGAAAAAGGTCATTTACACTCGACAAAATGTATGGAACAGCTGATGTTTGTTCGTGATTTCAGGGTTTGTCCCATAGTAAAAATTGTTCGTAATGATGGGTAATATGAACCCCTTACGGCTTAGTATACTTGTTACCCTGTAATTAAAATTAGTTTGGATGGTACGTATGCATCTCAATGATTGGCTAGGCTCGTTACACAATGGGTGCCTGATGGACAACGCAATCCAGGAAGAGGAAACGCTGGTGCGATGGTCACGACTCATTCCGAAGAGGTTGACAGGGCAGGAGTACAAGATTTATGGAATGAATAGAGGGGAGACTTTTGCCTAGCAGGACACCAGGTACCCAAACTATATAACATAGGACTAATTTATTACAAGAGTTTAAATTTTGGTTCAAATGAGCTTAAGCCCTATATTAACACGTGAGGTTTTCATCGTGGTCGGCACAGAGGCCCCATAAATACGCTAGTTATAGCAAACCAGTGTTTATAGCTACGTTACTTACATTAAGGGTGGAGACCTGGTGCATAATGGCTCATAAATTGGTTTACTAAGCTTTTCTACTGTAGCGAATATATAAAGGAACTTTCGTTAATGCTATTGCGGTTGATTGGGTTCACTGACATAACTGACCGTGTTCGGTTTCTTATAAGGAATGGCGAGCAAACTATTTATTACTGCCCCACGATTCGACTTACCATTTAAAACCGACTTACCGAACCGACGACGACGAAAAAGTAGGGGGTACTCAATTAGTTTATTTTTATGTTTGTTGCCTCATAACTCCGTCATTTATGAACCGATTTGGAAAATTATTTTATTAATTTAAAGGATATATTTCCAGATTGGTCCCATAGAAATGTCAAAATCGGTTTTGTAGCATTGCTATCTATTAAATCAAAATAACTGGATTGTTTTTTGCCCACATTATATTAATTTGGTGAAGTCTGTTTTTTGAATTAATAATTATTCACTTTTGTGCATTTCCTAGATAAAAGTATCCTATATGTGACCTCATTATCACTCACCTCTTATTTCCGAATTGAATCAAAATCGGTAGATCCATTATATGAAAAAATTGGTACTTCGAGACCGATAGAAGTTTTCGCGTTTATAATACTGGATGAAATGATAAAAAGTAGTTTCTGTTTGTTCTCATCTAAAAAGAAAAAGACTAACTTATCACTATTCATACTGCTGGTGAAACTTCCAACGTTTTCAAAGGTTTCCTTCAAAGTAACCACAAAGGCAAAAAAGTGAGTCGTATTTCAAGAAGTTTTCTATCTACCACTCAAGCGAGGTCTACTTTCCTTTTTTAATCTCCCACGAGAAGGTTTACGGTATTACTTTACCTGGATCAGTAAAAAAGGCTCATCGCTCCCTTGACAATAGGAGCATTTGCGAATATTACTACTCTGTATGATGAGGTAGGCTTACCTCCGCATCTTAGATGTAACATGACCATTTCGTTACATCAAATAAATCTCGAAATTGTGTTTTGGCTGTTTTAAAAACAACACAGGTCTTGGCTACCAAAACACAGTTTCGAGGGTCAGTTGGGGTGTAACTAAAAATCTTTGCTAGCTTCGTATTATCAAGGATGGATTTTGTCGATGGTATAATCAAGAAAAATATCGTTAAAAGACTAGAATAATCTAATTTTTGGATGTCAAATCTGGTAAAATGTTTTATGAAAAGTGCTATTCAAACTTAGCAGTCTATCGTCGTAAAACATAAGAAACTCTACCTGAACATGGTATTATCATTAACACGGTTTTATCAGCTTGGTATGTATATATGTAACGGAATCTTTTAATGTGATTTTCACCCCTTTCAAAACGACGGTTTGATTTGAAACTTTGCACACTTATCAAGGACAGACGACAATGCAGTAATTTAAATAGTTTGTTCCATTATCCTTACCAGGATTTGCAGGATTAGCGATTTTAAAGCGTGTAAATTATTTTGAAAGCTCATAGTCGTTACATTGCGTCTTAGCTATGTGTGGACTAAGTTATGTGTTACCAGGGTGTGGAAAGACAACATAATGAGTGTAAATGGTTACTCTAGCCAGAAAATTAAAATAATAGGTCTAAAGTGTGTAAAGTGTGAAACCATCAAAGTGCTTCACTCGTTTTCTTTCATCTAGCAATTAAGTCTCCATGATCGCTTAAAGAGTGATCGCTGGTCGTTGGTTTTATTACTTTCAAACTATATTTCTTATCCAAAGAATGATTATTTTGTCAAACATTGGAATGACGTCCAAAAACATAATTGTATTATCTTAGTAGGCATATTATTGAGTCATATTATTATTATTATTGTGAACTGGTGAATAACTATACAGATATGTAGTAAAGACTGAAATGAAGCGTTTAATTCTCATTAGTATGTATCTACATTTATATAGTTATACATAAACGTCCGAGTTAACTCCTCATTCGGAAACATACCAATCTCGTGGTTATATTATGTGGTTTTAAAAGTTGGGTTAGTTCCAATACAAGTCAACCTCAAGCAACATTCAGTACAAAAGCCACTGAAGCTTGAACGTCTGACTTCCCAGGAAGTAATATTTGGGAGTTTTCTGCATTATAACTGGCAACACGCCAAAGTGTGTGCGTAAGAAATACGTATCACATGTACGCTATATTCAGGCTATACAACTTACAATATAAAGTTAGCGCGAAATGTACCAGCTCTGCTTTCATATTCATGATACAAGAAAACAAGGTAATCATCATCATCGTCAGCTTGTATCTTTCTGCTTTCTGGTGTCATTGTTCCCTGTCTCGGACTCATCTCATCGACGCATGACCTACGACGGATATGATGTCGTCGACCTATCAGGCTGGATGTCTAACTTCATGCACTCGTATAAAAGCAAACATGGAAGTTCTTATAGTGCAATTTTCTAATAACGTCGTTCGCAACATGTTGTAGAGTTCATTGCGATTCTATTGCTTGTAGATCCATTAAATTTACTGCTCGCTGGGCCGTTCTGTCGATACTAAACCAGTCATAGCGTATAAATGTTCTACTAGTAATGTAGTACACATCATAGCGATATGTGTGCTTTATATAATTCTAGAATAGCGGTCGCAGCAAGCTTTTAATCAGAGCATGTCTGTCAAAAGTGCAGACAGCCGGTTGGTCAGCGTCCCGAGTAACTCGGTTGACCGGGCGTAGCATAGAAGGCATTTTAAATCAAGCGTAAGTGAACTGAAAGCCTCTATCGTCTGTGACGCAGAAACGCCTTCGCTCTACTCAGCTCTTCCTTTCACAGCATTCCTGCCATTGTAGACTTAAAATGACACTAAAAGTCGTCCTTCAGTTAAGAGTATTTCCAATGACAAAGGGAGAGTCACCCGCAGTGACCGCTATTGTTCAGCGGTGCGCAGAGTAAGCACAGTTCCACTAACCGCGCGAGCTTGAAGCGCTAATTGCTGGGTAATAAGCAAAACCGAGCCGCTGTACAAAGCCACTGAGAAAATAAAACGGGGACTTAAACCCATTGTGGAGTGAAAACAAACTGTTGGTCCGCATCGTGCTTAGAATTAACTAAGAGATTAAATCAACACCGGGTGCCGCTGAATTTCATTAAAGTTAAGATTATTCTAAGCAACTTATGATCATAGGGTCTTACTTAAAAACGTTACTCAAGGTGATCCATGGTTTAAAATGCTCTGTCAACTTCTCGCTGGCGGCAATCGCCACATGCGAAAACAAGACGGAGCATATTTAAGCGTATGTCAACTTGAGTAACGTTTTTAAGTAAAGCCCCTAGTCTCTTAGCGGTTAGCACGTCGATAAAAATACTTCTCTTTTAAACCGTAGCAAAGTAATTCTACGTGTGTCGTATGTTTTCTGAAGCAAACGAGACGTGACGTTTTAATTCGTAATTTGTCGTCTCAAAGAGACTTTTTCGTTCCTGGCTCTGAATTTCATACTAATGATGTACTCGCGACGATAAGAATGTTTTTGCATTTAAAGACCAGGGTTTTTTCCATGAAAGGTTAAGTCATGTGGAAAACTCGAGGGACAGATCTAAAAAGGGAAATTCTTCGTCCTCTCAAAAGCTATTCCTGTTATGAGAAAAGTTTTGCCTACAATATATATTGAGATATTTTTCGAAAACCAAAGGAACAATACAGGGTTACGCATATAGACCGTACTAAGCCGAAAGGAGGTCATTGTACTCATCATTATGAACAACTTTTACTATGGGACCATATACCTGAAATCGCGAACAAATATGAACTGTTCCATTGAAAACGGTCATTGACAGCTTATATTTTTTGCTATTTCAGGGTTGGTCCCATAGTAAAAGTAGTTCATAATGATGAGTAAAATGACCTCCTTTCGGCTTAGTACAGGGTATATGTGTAACCCTGTACCTATAGTTTTTTCAGCTTCACGTTTCAAAGTGACGACAAATCTATAAAATATTGGCAAAAAAACGTGCAAAAACAGTTTGACATGAATATAAAGTGATTTGGACGGAGTGCTAGTAGCGAGCTCAGCGGCGTAACGCAGGGAGCAGTTATAGCGTATGAATATTCAGCATGTTTTGGCAAGAGCCGCCCGAAACGTCGGATTTCGGAATGTAATGGATTTCACTGAATGGAAATTATTAATATTGGATTCTGCGGTAGATTAATTCGAAATGTGTTGAATAGAAACCTGTTGTGGTTGTAGTGAGTGTAATTGCCTTCGATAAATAATTGAGCCTTATTCTAAAGTACAGTTTAAACAAATATGTACTAACTACTATTTTCATAGTACTCTTAGTATAGTAGTTAGTTTTGTAGTGGTAGGACTCTTTTGCAGGGGTCCGCCTGGGGAAGTACCACACCTTTGCCAGTTATTCAACCGTCAAGCAGTAGTGTGCAGACACTACTGTGTTCTGGATTGAAGGGCAATGTTTCCAGCGAAATTACAGGGCACACAGAGATTTGACATATTATATCTCGGGGTAACGAGCGCAGTGCATTGCCATCCAGGGTTTTGAACTGTTGAAGTTCAAAATTCTGAGTGGCGTTGAGCTGTTATGGGCAAGCGTGAAGAGCCATCAGGCGAGCGACTTCGCTCGTCTCGTCATCCAGTATCATAAAAAAAAAAACTGGTACTGGGATTGAGCATTTGGATTGTCTGTAAGCCGTCAACGGACTATGAGAAATTTTGTTTTTACTAAACCTCGATATCAACAGTGTTCTTAAGATCATATTTTCTTTCTGTGCTTGGGGGCGTGGGTTCGATTCCCATCTAGGACAAACATTTGTGTGATGAACATTTGTGTTTGTTCTATGTCTGGGTGTTAATATCTATTTAAGTATGTATTTAAAAATATATATGTATGTATATCAGTCTCTGGCAGCCATATTACAAGCTTTGCTTAGTTTGGGGTCAGATGACCATGTGTGCAATAATGTCCCAGATATTTATTTATTAGCTAATGTCGTTTTTTTTATTTCAATTTTTTGCCTGACCGTCTAAGTAGTTTAGTTAATAAAAGTACAGCATTTACCCGCTATAAAAAAGACTGATCGATTTAATTTTTTTCGAATCACTAATTAGATATTTAGCGCGGATTATTCGTATAAGCGCCAATTTGCTATTCGTATGAGAGCTAAGTAAGGTATTATTTTAACCCTAAATACTACACTCGACGCGTCAGTACCAACAAATTGATATTAAGTGGAGTTACTCACCCAGAGAGAAAACACGAGAATGCACTTGCGCGATCTCACAATATTAGCCACGTCTGACGATATTTGCTACTGAGAGCACCATGTACATAAAGCTAGTAAAACCCAACCACGTTTTATTAATCGTTAACAACAAAATGATGGCAAAATGTTTTACATCGTATAATTAAAGCGTTATATAACACGTCGCGAAGGATGAAATCACAACATAATTGACTTGCTTCCGTGATCGTGATCGCTAATAAAATGGACGCTCTACAA
Source organism: Agriopis leucophaearia (assembly GCA_949125355.1). Taxonomy (NCBI): domain Eukaryota; kingdom Metazoa; phylum Arthropoda; class Insecta; order Lepidoptera; family Geometridae; genus Agriopis; species Agriopis leucophaearia. Next base: position 16,421,989 of record OX421262.1, read on the forward strand.
AGGAAATTTTATGAAACGAAGCTTAAACCGGGATATAGAGTAAAGGTACTTTATTCATCATCATCAGCCTATCATGTTGCCAGTGCTGGGACACAAGCCTTCTCTCAGAGAAAGAGAGGATGGCTCCTTATCCACCATGCGAGCCAAGTGCATGGTGAATGTCATATGTTTACGAACTTTTAAGTTTCTTGGACATACCGATTTAATCACGATGTTTCACCGTTGTTGAACGATGGCATCAAAAACGTATACTTACTCTTTTACTTTTTGGCAAACACTGTATTTGAACGTTTTGGTTTCGTAAGTGCAGTGCAAGTTTTTTTCTCTTTATTAACTTCGGTAGGCCCTGGCTCATCCTATTGTTGTCTATTATAACTTTAAAATATAGGCAAGAAACTAACGATTGGAAACGAACGATTTTTAAGCTACATGAGCTGTAATAGCTATGATAGATGGTCGCTGATAGCAATCCTAGAAAGCAGGAATGATAGGCGAGAGATGGTTAAGTAATGAGGGGGGAAGCCAAGCCTTAGTGTGCCGATTAGACGGATGATGATGGTGAACTCAGTAGAAACAAATCGAATCCTAATAAAGCCTTTGGCGTGAGGTAATTGGCGTAAATCAAACACCATTTAATTGCAAGCATTCTGATTGGCGTATAACAAGTTCTCGTCGGCAAAAGCAACTGACTGAATGCAATTTACAGGGCAAACGCGTTCACTAGATGTGTAAACAACGTTTATTAAACTAGGTACTTGATTTATAAGCGAATGCCGCTGCGATGTTACTAGGCAATTGAGTAAATTAATTGAATTTTGCGAGGCCATATTAAACTAAATCCCGACTAAAATTTTCCACTTGAATTGTGAAGGTACTTTAGGTACTTGAAGAAAGTTTGTAATGCTTTCTTTAAATAGATATTATATTATATAATTCATATTCCATAATTGCATGTATTTTGTATTCAACAGGGCCTCTTGGTGTTGGTTTCGGCTCCACCAATGTCTACCAAATGTCCGAGCTAGACCCGAGAATTGTATGAAATAACGTATTATGCAAACGTAATAAGGATTAAGAAATAAAAGGCTTTTTATTTTATTTATTATTTATATTACTTGCTTATTGGTGACCACCACTGCACCACTCCATTGCTTTAAGATCGGCTCAAGTAGTCGATATTTACTACTACTTACTCTTAGCTTGGCCTGCGCTAAGTTTAAGCAGTGTTACATACGTTTCTGAACACAAATTTGAGCGTAAGCTGAATTTTGACATAAGGACGGGTAAGTCTACGCAATTTGTCTCTGAATCTTGGCGATAAAGGCTCGGCACACAGCCTTATCGATAAACAAATACACACAAACACACTTGACACTAGCATTATACATGCCAACAGAGATCCGAATATTGCATCTTAAATGTTAACGGAACGTACCATCATCTTTTACGATCCACCGCACAATTTATACCTGCTATAGCGAAGCTTTTCAAATAACTGTCTGTTTTCCGATAATTTCACGGCGAGTCCAACCGACTGGAAACGGGGACCGAAAGGAAATTGGTTCTGAAACGTAAATGTATTTCCCAAGCTTCAGCATTGATCTGATTGCCGGTTAAAACTTGGGAGATTTATTATGATGCTGATGCAAAAGAAAATATACAATGTGTCCGTCAGCAGTGTCGGAGCCGGGGATGACATACGGTAAATTTTATCGACAAATTACCCCCCAATAAGTAATTTTCTGCCCCCGCAATAAAATGGCAGGCATTATTTTTTTTTCATATCTGACCCCTAGTTTTGTGCTAATTTAGCCATAGCTATATTATGTACTTTGGAGTTGCACTTTGGAACTGCACGCAATAGCGTGATAAATATAAAAATAATAATAATAAAAACGCCCGCGAAAATGGCAAAATCCTCGTCTCACGAGTGAACAATTTTAAAACATATAGAATAATAATAATAATAAAACGCAGGGGCGGCTTTATGGCGAGCCGTCGGTGAGTGGCGACACCGCGTACCCCGATTCCATGGGGCTAAATGAGACCCCTGACCCCTGGCTTGCCTTAACCGGCCGCCCAGGGGTGGAAACCGCTAGAGCTAAGAACCTAAGCTCCAGGGTGGAAGTGTTAAAGGGCATAACGCCGCGAGTAGCTCTTAGTGAAAGTGCAGCACACCTCTCTACACCCTAAGCCACCTACGCCGATGTTGCCCCTCCGGTGCTAAGATACGGCAGCCTTTATGGGGGGCCCATTCAGTGGGTGGCAAGTCATCACCTGCCTAAATATATTTTGAGATGAGACAGGATAAGGCAGGTGCCGTTTCTCATTCTATAGATCTGTTATTCCATCCACAAGTTGTTCACCTCAATAGCCCAGGGTTTTTTAATCCTATACTGTACAATAGTTTCATATTCCTTTTTATACATATTTCATAGTTGCATGTATTTTATATTCAAAAGGGCCTCTTGGTGTTGGCTTCGGCTCCACCAATGCCCACCAAATGTCCGGGCTAGACCCGAGAATTGTTTGAAATAAAGTGTTATAATAATAACGCAGGGGCGGCTTTATGGCGAGCCGTCGGTGAGTGGCGACACCGCGTACCCCGATTCCATGGGGCTAAATGAGACCCCTGACCCCTGGCTTGCCTTAACCGGCCGCCCAGGGGTGGAAACCGCTAGAGCTAAGAACCTAAGCTCCAGGGTGGAAGTGTTAAAGGGCATAACACCGCGAGTAGCTCTTAGTGAAAGTGCAGCACACCTCTCTACACCCTAAGCCACCCACGCCAATGTTGCCCTTCCGGTGCCAAGATACGGCAGCCTTTAGCCGGCCATTTAGTGGGTGGCAAGTCATCACCTGCCTAACTAATTTTGAGATGAGACAGGATAAGGCAGGTGCCGTCTCTCATCCAATAGATCTCTTATCCCATCCACAAGTTGTTCACCTCAATAGCCCAGTTTATTTTTATCCTATACTGTACAATAGTTTCATATTCCTTTTTATACATATTTCATAGTTGCATGTATTTTATATTCAACAGGGCCTCTTGGTGTTGGCTTCGGCTCCACCAATGCCCACCAAATGTCTGGGCTAGACTCGAGAATTTTATGAAATAAAGTGAAATAATAATAATAGCGCCCAAGCTATTCCAATATCATTATCACTGTTCTGCCCGGGGTCGCCATGGCACGTTTCATTTCGTCACTACATTCTATTAGACGTCGTCATCTCCCCTCCCGCCCCTCTCCTGCGTATAAAAATTCCCAGACACATCCACACGTTTTTGAGTGGCCCCATTCCTATGCTACCGCTAACCATCATACCTAGGGTCATCTTAGTACATGGCTATCATCTGTTCCACCAAGATATTCTACAAACGGTACTTATTAAAATGCCTTTTTTTTGACATTCATAGCACTAATTCGCTTCTAAAGCTTGTATATTTATAATAGGCATGTGGCCTAATGTTTAATTTATTACAAATAACAGGCTTAGCGATGAATATAACTAAATACATTACACATAATGAAAAATTTAATTTGCTGAATAATCTCTGAGATATGAGCGTATAAAGTTTTTAATGATATAAAAAAATACAATGTGATATAGTGTTTTGAAGTGTCCATCACACATCCATTTCAGTGCGTATAATGTCAACTCAAAGACGTTCCAGACCAAGCAGTTTACTGGCATCTATGGACCTTTCAACTAAGCTCAATTATTCGTCGCTCGACTCGATCTTCTCAAATACAATTTTCCGGACACTATCAAGTATCTACAAATATTCAATTAAGATACGTTTAGGCACGAGTCTAGAGCGGTTTGCTTTCACGCTCAGTAAAGTGTAAACAATAATGTAAGTTAATTTGAACATAAATTAACCGTTGGGGACTTCATTATGAGGGTAGGTACATGTTACAAATTTTGGTAGGAACGGGCCAAGACATTAGCCATTAACTCGCATAATATATGTTTGTACGTCGATGTACTGAATATTTAATGGTTTGGAGGCGATTAATCGCAAAAGTTGTCTCATGAAGAAGCTATTAACATAACTGTAGAGGTTTACTGGGATATGTGCCTCAGGAATTTAAAGATCACAGCTATATGCTATTCTCATCATAACAAATCAGAACAAGGACATTATGATTTATGAAGTAGTGATAAGATAGTATTTCACCTTTCGCCACACATTGTACCGTCTGATAATATTTTTTCTCAAGCCTAGACTGGCCAAAAGTAGAAACAATTTGAAAATCATAAAAACACTTACATTATATGATTATACTAGCTCTACCCGTGGCTTAGTCCTGATTTCTTCAGGATAAAATTGCCTATGTCCGTCCTCATGATACATACTATTACCCTCGCCAAATTTTATCAAGATCGGTTAAGCCGTTTAGCCGTGATTATGTAGCAAACAGACAGAGTTACTTTCGCATTTATAATACTAGTATGTTTTTTTTGTATTAAATTACTCAATAGAATTATATATTATTTCTTAAATTTACTAAACAAATTTATGTAACGAGGAAGTCGTTGAACGAAAACAAATAAACATAAAACAAACCACACGAAGGTACCAAAAGACTAAAAACAATCCATCCGGGATTACAAGAATACAAACCGATCCGGTCAGAACTGCCAGTACGAGCGCGATGGGCAGTATATTCGACCAATGCCAAATGTAGCCAGGCAGCGTGAATAAGATTAATTGAACTACCCCGGGGTGAAAGGGTAATGCTGCACTTAGGAGCGCTAGTCGCTACACGAAATGTATAACGCGTCTGTTCGCTGAGAATGTCTAATAGGGAAATCAGGGACTGCACGTCATTGGTCGCAGATAACGAACATAAGGCGCGTGCACAAATTTAATTCTTATCAGTCTATTGTGCGGTACGGACGTGTCGTTCGGTGCTCTTTACCTGTGTTCTCAATATTAGATTTAACTTTGACCTGGCTTGTTTATTAGACTAATTCCTGTTTACCTCGTGACTTGGCGTATATCTTTAACTAATTCAACTCTACAATGGCCACTACACCAGCGAACCCAATCATGAAAACACCTTTTTTCGTCTACTGAGAAAACTATAATATGCAATGTGTATAACACTTTCCTTAAGGCTAATATAACAAACGCATCAAACAATGATATATAGAAAACTGTTGTATGTAACAATTATAATTATCATAGCATGAAATGGACTAGAATCATTAACCACGCTGCTGGTGAAGGACACGGTATTACTCATCAGATAAGTGATTACTCACATCACTACACAACTTCTTAGATGAACACGAAAGAGAGTCGCCAAGTACAGGAATACCCATCTGTCAAAGTTCACGTGAACGCGGCCATGCGCGTTAAACGCTTTACTTTGGGCTAGGACTAATGTTTGACCGCGATCTCAGCAGATGGAAAGCGATGATGCGAATTAATAAAGGAGTATATAAATAAGGGTGTACGGAATAATGAAGTGTTGCTCTATTTATAAATGAGTGCCTTTATAGCGATAGAACAAAGTTTTAGTGAGTATTTGGATATCCCCGCAAAAAAAAATCATTGCATCCTAGTGGAGTTTTACCCCGTAGACAAAATGTAGGTAAATTGTTTCGCTTCACGAGCTAGAGCAGAGATTTGCGGTCGTCTAGTTGTGACTATATTTGGAAGATCCTTGGCAAGAATGGCGAAAGGTCAACTGTATAGGGGTACTTGTCACTTAATTAGTTTTAATAGTGAAAAATTTAAATAAAACTTTACAAGCATATATTGCGCTGATACACTTCAAACGGCTCAACAAATTTTCTTCAATAATAGCTAATAACACTCTCGATCACCTTTCAAATAAAAAAATTAAATCAAAAATGGTTCAGCTTTTGAGGGCTATGATGCCCTGTCCTATTTTTGCATAAAAAATAGAAGTCGTGACTTTGTAGCCTTTTGACTGTTTTCTACTTTTCGGTTTTAGCTACTCGCCAATCGTTGTTTTTTTGTCTGATGGTAAGCGATGGGGTCTACAATGGAGCACGCTTGCATAGAAGAGACCGATTCACTCGTGATTTGGAGACACCCAGATTGTAAGTACCGGGAACACCCATTCAAACAGCGCATTCCACAGAATAGCAGTTCGCACAATAAAGTTTGAAAAATATTCACCAGCAAAACCAAAGCCACTTATATGCAGATAGCTCAGCGCTGTATAATAGACATAATAAATCATAATAATGATTGCTCTTAAAATTAGATTACTAACATTCATTCAAAATACACGTTAATCTCCTTCGTAAGCAAGTTAATCCGAAAATATAACATTTTATTCATAGCATACTTCACGCAACGAAGCTAAGTCTCGTTCACACAAGACGACTTACATACCTTTTTATATCTTTATTGCCTACTTAGGATTATCACGTCTGCAATCAAAAAGTAAACAGTTATTCATTACCGCTATGTTTTTGCCGTAAACAAGAACTTTATTAAAATTAACCTTTGAAAATAACATGTTCCAGTAGGTCAAGTTTAATTACAGCCACCAGAGACGACGGAGTATAAGACTCTGCCTGCCACAGCTATGTCTCTCGCACATTTTTAGGGTTCCAAAGCGTACAAGGAACCGTCATAAATTAGTTCTGTCCGCCCGTCCTAATTCTTTAGAACCTTCTGATTTCTAAAGTTACATGATTATTTACGGGATATTTACCGTGGTAAGGTTGTGGAAGGAGCTCCCGATATTGCGGCGCAGTTACATGCACCATGTTCACGGGAAGACATAACTTCATATAACATATAACTTTTTCGATCATATAACTTTAGTGAATATTTTATTTTATAATTAAGATAAGTGTATATTTTATTTTATAATTACTTACAGTTTTAGTACAGGGGCCTTACCCCCAGCTCGAAAAGTTGACCCGCATAGGTGTTATTTGTCTAAATGGTACCATCAGCTACGATAAGCGATAGTTATTTGATAGCCGCCAAGCTTTGTTATTTTCACGCACAAACGCATAGCAAAACGGATTTTCGTTCATTCAAGTTAGACGCTTTTAAACGATGCAGCTTAAATGAGTTGGTTAATTTTAGGTACCTATCAGGTACCTACTAAAAGTTGGCTCGCAAAAGTGAAGCTAGGGGTAAGGCCCCAGATCTCAATTTTAAAAGTATATAAAAATGCACTTTCATTTCTCGTGCACGTAAAGTTCTTGTTTAAGCCCGGTATAGGCGGACCAAAATGGATTTTTATGCTCTAGTGCATAAAGGCGTTACTTTCTACAAACACAAACTTCCTTCATGAAATATTACAAACTGAACCACTTTGAACAATTTTAAAGAGGTTCTGTTTACATTTATGCTCTAGTGCACAAAAATAAAACTTTTATGCTCTAGATCACGAGCATAAAAATCAGTTTTAGTCCGCTTACACCGGGCCAAAAGAACAACTTTACGAGCATAAGTGAAACAAAAACTATGATTATAATTTTTTTAATAGGGTTCTAATAATGACATGATCTGTCACCTTTCACCATTGTGTGAAAGGTCAGTGTCACCACAGGAGATACTTGGCCAAATAATATAGTTCATACTCAGTATAAGCATAGTAGACAAATCTTTACAATTTTTAGATTTGTTTGCATTTCTTTAGTGATACATAATGCACGATATGTAGGTTCGAGCGAGACATTGAAACGATTTAATTTGGGAGCATTACGTCACCAATGTCATGATCTCTAAACCAGTATCTGCAGAATTTAGCAGCAAAGCCTCGAACGTCGGCATGAAGTTGCTATTATATTGGGTTTTTATCGGATTCATTTCGGGTAGCATCGAATCTGCATGACCGCCTGCCCATTTTTCTAGCGGACAGCCAGAGCGGGCACTAAATTGCGATACGGTTTCGTGGTTGAACGAAGCGCTTTGATTACACTTTTATTATGCAAACCCCTGGCCGTACGCGCTGGACTGACTACACTGTGAAATGCGCTGCCTGAATAGATGTTCCCCGATAGTCACAATCTGGGTGTTAATAAGTTTCTTCTAAGCAAGCGTGTTCCAACGTAAACAGCATCATCCCCCGTAATTATCACTAAATCACGGGCCAAGAGAGTGTCAAGACGCGCATAGTAGGGTTCCGTGGTTCAGAAATTAGTGGTTACAATTAAGTCAATTCGAACGGACGAAGCTCTGTAGACTTAGCCAAATTTCAAAGATGTATCATCCCGACACTACATTTATACAAACTTTTTGTGATTTAGCCAAAGAGCAAAACTATTTAGGAAACCTTGTTTAAGATAATTTTACGATAAAGTGATTCGTAGCCTTACGTGACCTTACCGTGAACCTTACGATCATTTTAAAAGACCTGTTAAAAAAAATACCCACACGACGACGTGCAGTGAAAAAATGTATCACCATTTCACATGTACCAGAGGCACTTTTAAATTTACAAAAATAAGTATATATATAATTGATCTATACTATAACAGTAATTGTGCAAAGTTTCATGACTTACATTAATAACTATAGAAATTAGAATGCTAAAGAATTTGGGCATGCGGACTGACGGAGGGTTCCTTGTAGTAACTACGGAACCCTAAAAATACCTTAACAAATATCTGTCAAATATCTTTGACAAAACCTTCCGCGTAGTTTATATACAGGTCATAATAATTAGAGCCTTTATTCAGACAAATATATACGAAAAATTTACATACACAATTATTATTTCATTTGATTAATTATTTCTTAAGTTTAACAATAGTATTAATTTAATTACAATATTTCCCTTCATATATATATATATATATATTCTTTTTTTTTTCTTTTTTTTTAGTTAAATTGATCATCATTTTTGTCTGTTTGTCTATTATAGACATAGGCCTCCTCCATCTGCCTCCATAGACTCCTGTTTTCAGCTGTTCTGCAGATACAGGTCATACTTGTTTATATATTATCTGGTTTAAATCATGATGTTTTAGGGATCCCGTTGGTATTATCCGTCTGAAATCAGCTTAATTTATTACAAATGAAAACTGTAATCTTCTCATAACTTCATACCTCCGCCCGGGAAAATATCTTCAGGAATTTTAATATTCGTTACTTGCTTCACTCCTCGCCCGTGTACTTGATACATTAGACGCTGTTTTTATAATTTCAGGATTTACCTTATGCATTTTAATAAGAGACCGTTGTGGAGATGTAATAAATAAAATAAAAAGATTTGTAGAGCCATTAGGCCGTGCTTGTGTTTTTTTTTTTTGTAACAGTAACAATGCTTTATAATTTTAGGCACATGCACGAGCCAGTCTGAACATTATAAATGTGATAGAACTAGCTGCGCTCCGCTGATTCACCCGCGTAGACATGCTCTCAGAAACCGTTCATCTATATATATAAAAGAAAGTCGTGTTAGTTACACTATTTATAACTCAAGAACGGCTGAACCGATTTGGCTGAAAATTGGTGGGGAGGTAGCTTAGAACCAGGAGACGGACATAGGGTACTATTTTGTAGCGAGGCCGAAGGCCGAGCTTACACCCGTGCGAAGCCGGGGCGGTCGACTAGTATAGAGATAAAAGTATCCTGTCGCTCTCTAGCCGTCAAACAATCTCTATGCAAATATTAATCCACTTTTAGAAATAAAATAAAAACGACTGCGCGGGAAGTTCATTAAACGAGATTCTTGCCCCTAATTTTTCACCCTCAGATGTGAATAAAATAGTTCAGTTCAGTTATTTCTTCAAATGGGTACATTAGTGTACACTTATGAACGTCAAATAACTATAATCTCAAATACAATTCAAGTGTTGCCAAGTTTCCGTATTGGAAACCTACCAGACTTCAGTTTGGTAGATTTACAGCACTAAAACTTTATAGAAAAAAAAATATCCAGTAGCTTATAAAGAAGTATAAAATAAATTAATAAAAATCATTAGAATCGGTACACATACAGTTGAGATATCGAGTATGTTATATACAAAAATATATATAAATACGCGTCTACTTGAGAACCTCCTCCTTTTTTTCCGTCAGTAAAAATAATACAGTCTAGTTAAGAAACTCCTTTTATGTTGGCTGAAAATTACGTCAATCCGTTTTTGCACGTGAGAATAAACAAACACAATTTTGCAGTTTGTCAACCGAACCAGCAAACTGAAATGGGGTAAGATCCAAAAGGTACACCGCCAAATGTACACAAGGTTCAAAATTAGCATTTCTCAGTTGGTGCACTTCCCACAAAGTGCATATCTCAAAAAGGCCACGTCTCATAACGGGCACTTCTCAAAATAGGCAGTACGCAAAATGTGCACTTTTTTAATATGCTAAGCAAGAAATATGGTGTATTTTTTTTTGTTTATACCAATTCAGACAAAACAACCAAACACAACCAAAACTACAAAACGACGGTTTTCGTTTCCTTTAAACAAATCAAACTATGCAAATTTTGATATATTTTTGATACTCAATTTGAGAAGTGCCCATAGTGCGAAATGCACACTGTGGGAAGTGCAGCAACTGAGAAATGCGCATTTTGAACCTTGTGCACATATTGCAAAGTATACATTTGGACCATAAATGGTAACTCTATTCTGGAATATTTATTACAATTTCATTTTTCATCTCTTACAACATAAATAACTCAACGGAAGCCTAACGTGAGAGAAAAAGCTAAAAAGCTAATAGCTATTCAATCGTCTACTCTACAGCGGCGCTTCCGAGAGAATGAGTAGGTACGTGAGCGAATGAATGAAGCCGACCAACCGTTATGGATTCACTCACAGTTTTAAGCTCAGATCATGCTAACAGGGGAGATATGGTATGATGGCGTGGCGGGTGGGAACACATCTGGCCTGAATCAGGTTTGATGCCTTTAGTCGAACTCACTCTGCAGACGCTCTCGCCGCCCTTTTTTCTGTATGTATGTCAGTTTCTTCGTGTCGCAGCAAGTTTCTTAGTGCACTTAAAAAACTAATAAGTGAGCCGTAATTACAGTTTTTGCGTTAAGCTGTTTAGCAGCATAGTGACAAAATGGAGACATTTGAACACTAATGATAATTGTACTAAGGCATATATCCCTTGTTAGTCTGATCTGAGGTTTTAAGGTGAGGTTTTCATAAAACAATTAATCACACTTCACACATACAATATAAAAACTAATTGTATCTACAATGTCAGTTCGTTACCTCTTTAGGACGAAACGTCAAAATACGTAAAATCTGTTTTTTCATTGAACATTTTCCCGATTTCAATCTGCGTGAGCAAATACCACCACTATACCAAATGGAGACCACGGCCCGGTAAGCGCAGCGTAGAACGTCCATCCAAAAGATAGACGACCTAAAAGAGACCGCAGGGAAACGCTGGATGCAGGATTGCAGGCCGCTTCCAACCGGCCCTTTTGGAGATCGATGGGGGAGCGAGGCCTATATCCAGCAGTGGTTGTCCTATGGCTCAAATGATGATGATGAGCAAATAAGGTTCTATACGAAACTGGTAAGTAATGGATTTCAAATCGGTCCGTGTTAATCAAATCATAGATAACCGTCTTGATCTTTAAAATACTACAAGTTAATATGCAATATTAACTAAGAATTGAATAATGGCAATATGAAAATGTTATCAGAGCTTAACTCAGCGTAAAAATATAAAGGTAGAAGAAATGTAAATCATTTCTTCGATATATTTTCCCTCAATGCTCCCTCTTCATCCAATATTGAGAATCACGACGTGAGAAACAGTTAATGGCAATTCAATCGGCTCTAACCATTACGAGTAACTGGCTACGTGAGCGATTGAATGCTTATGAATGAGGTGGGCAAATACAGATAAGCTTTTTACATAAAGTATTCGAGGCAATGTAAACGGAGCAATGGTCGTTCAGCTGATAGATGGCTCGACATATCTTCACCATCGCATCACGGGTCAACCTTAGACAGCTTAGTATAGGAGCGATGTAGACGTCTCGGCGTACAATGTCGCGTTCTCAAAACGTCACATTAGCACATCACGTTTATTTTTTGCTCTCGCACAATGTCACATTTAAGTAAACTCAGAAAAAGAAATAAATCATAGAAGGAGCGCTAATTCAGCATAAACGATACCTCTCAAACATATGCCAAATTTTTTTGTTTCCAGAACGATACATCAGTGCAAGTACCGTTAATATAGCTTATAGTATATCAGCAACAACACTTCACACATTTAAAACTTTTTTGTAAAAGCGTGCACGTAAAAAACTAGGTGTATGCGTGAGATTTAGATTCCGTATTCCAATCAAATTCAAACAATTGCTGAACATTATCAAAGCAGAATACATCACATCAGCGTACGGCTATCGATGGTTTTGACGAAGGGCTGTATCTAATTTGAAGGGCGCTGTTTGAATGACACCCCTATCGGAGGATCCTTGAAGTTCGTTGATTGATGTGAGGCCTTGACATACTTGTGTGGAGAGAGATCAGTACTTAAACGTTCGGTACACATACTCTCATTAAACTTGATGTGAATTTATCGCTGTTAGTAATTTGGGAGTAAGTTTTACATCATGATTTGTATCACAGAGGAAAAGTACGTCTAGTGGAGTTAATAACATCAGTAACACGAAAATGTATAATATACTAAGTTTATATTAATTTAAAATTAGGGGAAAACTGACAGTGATTTTTCTATGGGATTTTTTGTAAGAAGCATAACTCAAAATTTATTGCAATTTGGACAGAACAACGTCTGTCGGGTCGGCTAGTTTAAGAAAACAAGTATTAATATAATGTAGGGTGTTATAAGTACTACCCGTGAACATGGTGCATGTAACTGCGCCGAAATATCGAGAGCTCCTTCCACAACCTTACCACGGTAAAGATCCCGTCAATAGTCATATGGCTGTAGTGAACAACCCTGATGGGTTAAAACAGTGTTTTTTAACACCCTCCTGTTTACGTCTGTGGTTAAAAATAAGAATGCTGTAGAGATCAACGTAGGCCCTTGTAACTAAACCTTCCTCAACGAACGAGGATGGATGAATTTCTTGGCTCTTCATTTTAAACGTACCTATACAAACTCTTTTACTATATGTGGCTTTAAGTATGTTCCACATAATCCCTCACGCCTGACACTTTCTTCACAGATAATTCACGAGCGTGGCAAAAGCGATGTCAAGCGACCTGGATAAAAAACACATCCAGTATACGCGTAAAAAACAGATAAAATGAAACTTTACCCGGATAGTTGATCCCTCGGCGACTTGTTTACGATAGCTCAGTGTTTATAACGATAAGTGTTACTATATCACGAGAAATGTTATAACCGCTTTTGGAAACGTTAGGTGGTTTTATCAAGCTATTCTTAGAAAATAGCTCTTTTATTCATTACCTATTCATAGGATCGACGTCGTCTTGAAGATATATTAATGATGGATGAATGGATATAAGTCACGTATAGAATCTAAGCAGGCAGTAAAAAACATTTTTTTACTTAGGTACTTACTTATCTGCCTGGAAATAGGTTCATTAAATCTTCAAAAAGTGAGAACAAAGTTATATATTATCCGACACATGATTTGACAGGAATATAAATTGCTGTTTGAATGATAAATACACCACGTGTTTAATGATTACATAAGTATGTTCTTTTTTTTAATACCCAACATGGTTCATTCAAACCAGATTTTTACCACAAAATCGTAATAAATACGTAGGTAAACATTATGGCTTCTATTTTCAGCCACAAGTTTTTTTTTCTGAGTTATTTAATTTACTTTTTCAGGTTTACGTTTAATGATTATTTGAATAACCGAGCATATTATTTCATATAATATGTGAGTGCGTGTGGTACCTTGTTTACTGAATTATTAAGGAAAAGCGCTGAATATTTTATGGAATACATGTAAAATCAAATAAAGTTTTATTGCACATTTCAATCATTTGGCAAATGTCTACATTGGCACCAAATTCTAAATAAATACAGGCATTAGTCTAATCGGGTATTTTGATAATAGTGATAAATTGATGGATGTTCACCGATAGTTACAATATGTGTCTTCAAGTCAAGAGTGAATCTGTTTCTTCTAGGCAAGCTTTATCATCGTAGACCGCATCCTCAACTTAGTAGTGATACTACTGATACTACTACTACTACTGATATTTTTACCAACGAACATTTTATTAAAAGTAGGATATTTACAAGACAACCGGCACCATGTTCACCCTAAGCTTATGTAGGCAGAACCAAGAAGTTACAGAAAACGTTTCATCCCGGCCCAGTTGGAAAACTGGGTTTGAACTCTGAAACCGCGCTAAATGGAAACTTTACAGCCATGCCTTACAAGCCAAACACTGCATTGCTTTAATGAGGTTTGAGCATTGAAGACAAAAGTATTTATATTGGGACTAAGAGTATGAGGGCACAGTTTCGTTTAAGTATTACATTCTGAACTCAATTAAATTTAGTAATATTCGACATAAGACATAATACTGTTTTAAACTATCACGGTTGTTCACTAAAGTTAAATGATAATAAGTTTAATGAAATATCGGGAGCTCCTTCCACAACCTTACCACGGTAAATATCCCGTAAATAATCATTTAACTTTAAGACATAATAATCTGTGAATAGTGCTGTGGGCTGTATTATTACTAAGTTTATTAATCTATATCCATGTTGTTAACATTTCATAATATGGCTGTTTGCTGTTCCTTAATAAATAAAATAAAAAATAAAATAAGGACAATTATGATTAAGTGGTCACCTGGTAACACTCTTAATCGTAGTATTCAAAAAAATTACGTAAATAACACATTTAACAAGTAAAATGCGTTACTTTATTCGCTGATTTATTAAACGAAATGTTTGTCGTTGTCTCCGAACCAAATACACTTACACGATAGTGCTCAAAAAATTCATATAATGTTTACTAATATAGTCCCTTCGCTAAAATAACGTCATCGATTTACCTAACAAACTCCTACCTTCAAGGGCTCTTTGAACAGTCCAAGCAAGATTCGACGGTTTTATCGACATTACAATCCTATCTTCAGGAGTGTTTTGTAGATCTGCGGAAACAAAGATCTCGGCCGCCCTTCTGCCAATCTTCAAAGTACTAAGACATTATCAAATGTGGTGAATGCGAAAGTAACTCGGACTTTTCGGCTGTTCTCTCTATCCGTTTTCCTGTTTGGTACTTCGACGGACGAGTAAGCCGAAATAAAACCATTGAAAACACAGTGTTCATTACGAATTCACGATAACGGATAATCAGACGATAAAATTATTGCGAAATATTTTTTTTATCGGTGGAAAACCCGCGTGGCGCCCCTAGTTACGCCATACTTTCATAAACTTCACAAAAATCTCTTTTGGTTCGTGCTCCCAAGAGACAGCAGCGGAATATTTAAGTGAGCATCGTAATTAAGCTCCTCGAAGACAGGGTCGCAAATTGTGCGTAAACAAATTAACGACAAGCATCTGTTTCAGTTTGTACCAGAAATTAGGAATGCTCAACGAACATGCCGTGTTGTGAGAAAGGTAATAAGGAAGGGGCACGAAATATAAGAGATGCTCGCTATAATATGAAGTGAAGGTTTGGAAATCTTAATTCAAACAGTAACCAGAAATCCAAATTCAACAAATTTAACATAAATGAGTTGACTGGCACAGTTCAA
The DNA here is from genome assembly GCA_949125355.1 of Agriopis leucophaearia. Taxonomy (NCBI): domain Eukaryota; kingdom Metazoa; phylum Arthropoda; class Insecta; order Lepidoptera; family Geometridae; genus Agriopis; species Agriopis leucophaearia. The sequence continues at coordinate 16,437,643 of OX421262.1, forward strand.
TACAATGAGAATCGCATTTCAAAAACCTTATCGAAAAGAGCTAGAATCCAGAAATAGATATTTCTGATTTTTTTGTGGTAGTTAAGCATGAAGCTATACAAGACGTCATAAGCTGCCTGTAGTACGTGTTCAAGTCCGATTATGGTTTAGTAAATAAGCGCACGTCGAGAACGGCGAATAATGACACCCTTCGACGGCCAAAAGACGTCAATGATGGTAATACTTCTGATAGAATTTGGTATATTAGGCTGAGTGTACATGGACGAGGCGTCCACGTGGAGCACAATTTATTTATTTATTGAGATAAAAAAGGTTTATAATCGCTTACATTTACCTCACACAATAACAGAGGTTTTTTTTTTAATAATAAATTCTTAAACTACAATTGCATGCAAATAATGTCGGGTTATAATCTAAATGTCAACTAAAACAATACAGTTTCCTAAATGTCAAAATAATAGTATAAAACAATTTTCTATAATGTCAAACAAAAATAAAATTACTTCTAACAGTCCAAATAATTATCATGAAATAAAGAAAACCATGTTTTGTGTCGTAACTAACCTTTACGAATACTAAACTAACCTTTACCTTTACGAACGCAGATTTATAAACAACAAGGAAAAGCTTGATACAAAAGTGAAATGATGAACTTCAACCGCAAAGAGAACACTCGTTCACAAAACACCATCTCTAAAACTTCATCAAGCTTGATAAATAAACTTCCGTCTTTCATCCGCTATCCTCATTTGGGATAACAAATTTACCAACGACGAAACCATTACCGCTCTAATATCTCAAATTTAAAATCACCCTAAAGAAATATGCGTTGTATTTTTCAGAAGGCGATAAATAAGATTTGTAACGGCGTGAAGTGGGCGAATCTAGATCGTAAATCTCTAAGAAATGTTGGCGGTGTTGTGTCAGAATGGCTAGTTTTGCTACACCTACGTGAAACGCTGCAAGATACTTTAGAACTACATTAAATGAATGCCTTATCACAACTACAGAAAATTGAACAGATTGGAAAATTTAATCCAAACAGTAACATGCAACAAAAATCCACGCCGAAAAGCACGATTACCAGCAATAAACATAAACACAGATGCAGCCCAAGCTGTATAGTATGAACTGATTGTGTAAACAACACGATCGCATGTCTTATGAATAACTGATGGTGCTGAAGTAATATTGTAAACTCTGGAGAACGAGAATAAGACAAAATTAGACATGTAGAGAAACTGATTGCACTGCTTTAAGCAAGCAATAACTTTCAGTTCCACGCGAGACCTAAAGTGGCTTTGCAAGGTCGAGGGAGGGCAAACGGGTAACCACAAAGCAGCTAACTAGCACTAAGAGAATTAACTGCATCTTGAAGAAGATTCAAGTTAATTAGAAACTTGAGCAAAAAAGATTTAGGTGAGTATTTGAAGTGTTGTATACTGAATATATCCAAAATTCATCATAAATGTTCATCCATTCCGGACCACGAACCCAGTAATCCCCTGTATTATGGAAATGAACAAAACCCTCGTTAGTCTCATTATATTAATCCCACAGACATAGCTGATAAGCCTATCACGTAAGATAGAATTTTGAACAATATGTTGAATATTTTGAAGAGATGATATTATTGACACACACTAGGAAACTCGTTCCACCCGATGCTGCAGAGCGGACTGCGGAAGCTGTATTGTATATCCATCCTGGCGAAACAGGTTCAAAACGGATTGGCAGAAAATCGAACGGCAAGCTTTGAGAGAGTTTATAGATGTGGCTGTTTAATTTTGCTGCAGTTTAGCACTTCGAAGGGTTACTAGAAACATTAAAAGCTCTAGACATCCGAAAGGCGTTTGGCGCAAATTACCTTCAGTTTTGATACGACACACATAACATTTTGAATTATTTAAAGTGCAAGGATAAGAGGAATGACGGGTAAAACGGGGTGAATAAAGACAGAACTTTTTTATCGTACAATTAGACCTACGAAATAATAAAAAATATTATACCATATTCGTGTTACCCAAAACCAGGAGAAAAAGTTTTGCCTACACCCCTTTGGTATGTAGTATAACTAGATTTGGTTTGTGAAGCTAATAGCATTAAGGATCAGTGCCAGAATGTTATCCTATTCACCAGAGCATTGTAAACAATATGGTGATAGACCCCTGTAAATAGCTGGTATCTTCTAGTCTCAAGACTCCATGTACATGAAAAACAATCCTGAAACTAATGAGAGCATCGCCCTCGACACGAGAATTAGCATCGAATGCATTAGACGTGTCTGGGAAACTGAAATATTCTCTGTGTGCATTAATTCTTTGTAGAATAGCATTGTTCTAAAGCGGAGAAAAAGAAACATTTGAAAGTGCAATTTTCTTCAGCAGTTTTCTTATCTGGCATCTACAACATTTCCTACGTCATAGAACTCTTGATATATTTTGCATCAAAGCATGGCGTTATAGCATGATTGATAGATGTTAATAGTTTCTTTATCTCTATACGTAGTTTCCAAGGACTTATGACACTGTATGTATATCATGGTAAGCTAAATACTCCGTTACTGACGTTAATTACGGAGAATGGAATCATTCCTGGTACCAACATTTATGGGGGCGACCCATTAACCTCCACGAGCGCTCCTTTGGGAGCCATCCCGACAATGAACATGTATCATTTTGGGTTTGCCCAAATCGCACAACAGTTTATGGAACTTTAAAGATCTTCACGGGAAGAAAGGTCTCTCTAATTCAAGGCTCTTTGAAGATGAATATAATAAAAACTATAGCAATCCTACAAGTAATGGTCTAATTATCAAAGATTGGGTCACGGATAAAAATAACACTGTGTGTCATTCTATAAATTGGATTAACTTCTTACCTGTCTGTCCATACGCAAATATACAGGCATTGTAGCCCTCGAAAGCATTGTCGAGGATGTCTCTGCCGAGGCATTCGAACACTGTCTTCTGCGAGGCGAAATCCGGCAGCCCCGGATCCAGGGAGTAGAAACAGTGGTCGAACGCGAAGGTCTTTGGTTGTTTTCTGTCAACAAAACAAAAGAAAATCTCAGAATTTTCTTTATATAGGGCACGCGGTGTTTTAAATGACTAATGGTATGTATAATGGTGCAAAATGGAGGTAAACCTTTGTCCTTGTTAATCCAGGGTCACACAGGCGTCGGTTTGCGGACACGAGTCTTTACAAACTCATGAGCAAGCATGCAATCAACTTTCTGCATATTAACAAATAAAAATTATTTTGTTACAGTTTTTTTTTTTTCTTCATATTAGTGACTATTGTTAATATTATTTTGGCGACAGTCTCAAGAGGCAACAAGTAGGCGTAAGGGTGCTCCGTAATGTTTTGCGCACACCGTGACCCGAAAAGCATTTCCACGGATCGTTAGCTACGTGAAGACTTTGCAGAATTAAAATAGACTCATCAGCAAAGTTAGGTTAACATTATACAGCTCAACACAAAGGTGAGCAAAATAGCTTACAATGCTAACCAAACATCATTTAATTGTTTATTTGTTTTCTCTTCACAACAAACTACTAGGCCGATTTCAACGTATGGCCAGATGATAGTGTGCATTATGAGGACGGACATAGGTTAATCCCCCCACCCCTCGCCTTCAGAAAATGTGGGTAAACTGGAAAATCACGGGTAACGGTGATTCAGGTAGTAGTTTATAAGCAAATCTACATATATTTACTAGATAAACATCAATCTAGTAAAAATAATTAACGCATCCGATTAAATGAAGCATTTATAATATTATTGATTGATGATTGTTTCACTAGTTTTTTTAAGTTGTTTTTTATGTACGTTTGTAATTTTTGGTGTGAACAATAAAGAGTTTTCTATCTATCTATCTATAAACATATCATGTGTCACGTCTGAGCAAAATAATGTTCCCTATGACAATAACAGTAAGGGTCTCTCGATCCTTTGCAATTAAATACGCTTGGCTAAGACAAAGTTAAATATCAAAAATTAAATTGGAAATCATTATTCTGATTCCTGAGTACATTCAACCCACCAAATATAAAGTCCTAGCCAAGAGGAACTCATAAATTGAATTTATTGATCTAATTACTCTTTTTGGCAATGAATCTAGCTCTACGGAACCGTCTAGTAGAGGTGAACGACTTTCCGTAAATGAAACTGGAATGCTCAGCAAAAACAACGTGAAATCGAGTCAAACTGGGAGCAAACCAATAAAACTTTCAGGCTGCGCCCTATCATTGATTTATGTCCAAATGTTTCGTTCTGGAAATTGGCATTGCCATTTCCGAAAATTGCACGTTCCTTACGGTTTCCGAAAAAGGACTACGTAACATGTTGTCTAGAACCTCTTTGCTCTTAAACCTAAAATCAGTTTGCGAAAGGGATACTCTCCGACATCGTGACCAAATTTCTTGGAGGTAGACCTTTGAGATATCATGCATAACGTAACAGCATTGCACGAGACGGCCGTGAAATTTTTATTCAATTACATAAAATCTACCCGAAAAGGAGGTAATATCTGAATTCAAAATCAACGGTACTTTTTACGGAATGATTTTGTTTATACCTGTTTTCGGCCAGATGCGACAATGACCTGCGATCGGCCGCATGACATCATCTTTCCAGCTGATTCATATTTTACTACAAGGGCCCTTTAGCAGACATTCTTAAATTTAGATGAAGGCTGTTTCAAACAAAGATGATTTTATACAAATAGCAATTAAACCTAGGCTGTTATTGTGTTAATGAACAAGGCTTAGGATAAACTAACTAACTAGCGCCTTACCACGAAATCCCATTGCAGCTTTTTGATAGAAACTGAAATACTTTGTACAAAGGAGCTACTGCCTGAATGAAGTGTTAGGTTATTATTTAAGCTTTTATGCGATACTAATTATGTTCTCCGGAACACAGCTTTCAGTTTTACAACGTCTATTAATTTTTTTTACACAACACGAAGAGTTATAAACAAATAACAATTTCTTATAGTACCACATCCTACGTCAGTTTATATGAAAGTCGCGCCAAGTCATAAAACTATGGAGTCTCATAGTCTCCGAGGACAGTTCACACACCTCTTTATGTTTGAAGATTAGATAAGTCTTTGAAGTTAAGTTTTGAGTAAACTTTGAATAACAATAAACATAAGAACATGGTATAATGTAGAAAAGTGTAATGAACATTTTTGTTTGAAGCTAGCTGATTTTACAAAGTAATGCGATTTATGAAAATCGTGGTCCTCTCATGATAATTTCCTGGCCTAATTCTTATTTAGTATGCTATAGTGGCTAGTCATTAGGATCTAATTCCACTTTAGCAAAATTACTAATGCACTAAATCCATTTACGTTATGTGTTAAGGAGCGTAATGGCACACGGTAGGCAATTCAATTTACTTAATCTGTGAGCGACATATTATACAGAACTTTTTGGGAATACACCATTATAATAATGCACAATAGTAATTAAAGAATGAAATAAATCTTGACTGTTGAGATTCGAGCTAATAATATACAATAATACACTAATATTATAAATGTGAAAGTAACTCTGTCCATCTGTCTGTTTGCTACATAATCACGGCTAAACGGCTTAACCGATCTGGATAAATGTTTGCATGAATAATACGTATCACGAGGACGGACATGGGGCTATTTTTTCTGAAGAAATCGCGGACGAAGTCGATGGTACAGCTAGTATTTAATAATATTATTTATGTATTCGATTTTAATTATTTTTTGTGTAGCTTATATCGTCATAAGACGTACTTTACATGAGGTTTATAAAAAAATATATCGCACATTACTTACCGAGGCTTTATTGGAAACATCTCGTGATGTTACGTCTACATTTAATATCAGTTCTTTTCGATGTCGCAAAAGATAACATAATGTACGAAGTGGAAATAGGTAAAGGAAGACCGTTTTCACCAATATTCCGACGCCTCAAGCGAGAATTTGTTGTGAAGTTCTTGCGTTCCAATAAGTTTTGTATCATTAGCATATATTTGTACCTTGTATTGTTATTATATGTCTTTTGTGCTTGTACTGAATTCCGACTGGGATATTTCTAAAGGATTAGGACCTAAAGGTTTCATTGAAGATGTTTCTTTGGAACCAGTTTTGCCAAGCGTTTAGATTCATCATCATCGTCATTTCAGCCATGGGACGTCCACTGCTGAAAATAGGCCTCCCCCATCGATTTCCAAAGGGAACGGTTGGAAGCGGCTTGCATCCAGCGTTTTCCTGCGGTCTCATTTAGGTCGTCTGTCCATCTCGTGGGTGGACGTCCTACGCTGCGCTTACCGGTCCGCGGTCTCCACTCAAGAACCTTTCGGCCCCATCGGTCATCTGTTCTGCGTGCTATGTGCCCTGCCCACTGCCACTTCAACTTGCTAATCCGGTGGGCTATGTCGGTGAATTTAGTTCGTCTACGGATCTCCTCATTTCTGATTCGATCCCGTAGAGAAACCCCGAGCATAGTCCCCTCCATAGCTCGTTGTACGACTTTGAACATTTAGGTTTCTTTAAATCTTTAAATAAACATCGGTTGACACCTCTATCTAATCTATTCGGCATAACAATCGTTTTTAAGTAGGTGTGTTCGTGACGGATCCCCATTAGACTTATCGATCCAATGTGTAACTTTACTTACGTCACCAGTTGGAAAGCTAGAGTTGGTCTTGAACACCTCGTTAATGTCACCACTACGATACACATTGCTTTAGTTTATTGACGACATAATGTTAGGAAGCGCTGTAAATAGATGTATCCAAGACTAAGTAAAATCCGTTTAGCGACCGTTTAGTGATTCTGGAAGAAACGTCCTTCGTTTTATTGTTGCAACAAAGTATGATTCTTTCGTATGTGTGCATTACAAAGACTATTATACTCAGCTAAGGATTCCGCGAGAACAAAACGGAACTATGACTATGAAATCCTTGAAAACACAATAACTCTACCTTATGCCCTTCGACACAAATACAGTACGACTTTGAAAGTTATGCTATTATAAAGAGCATTAACTTCGAAGGTCAAAGCCCTACCTCCAGTGAATGCGCCAATCCCCTAAAGTGGTGTCCGCAGAACACGGCATGGTAATTTCAATCCAATTTACAAAAACATCACATAATAAATTAAACGTTACAGTGCAGCACAAACAGTACATTGATCTAAAATAATCTAGACAGAAGAATGCAATCTTTCTGAACCGTATGAAACTTACTCTATTTCAGTCCCCAAATGCTATCAATTTGACAGGCTCGGATGAAACCGAGAGCATCCGGATAAAATATTCAGAAAAATAAATGTAACAATTGAAAATTGCCTCGCACGCTTTAATGAATTGTAGAAGTCGGTATTACTTAGCGGTAGCGATATCACGAAGTGTTTAGAAGTTGTAGAAGTGTGCTGTTAGTTGCGGCAGGAATACACCGGAAGGCTTTGTGACATATACTGCAGGATCAAGGCTTGGCTGGAAGCCAGCTACTTATTCATAACGTCAACTGGGGGATAGAGTGCAAAGACTCCGTCCATCGACACTGCAATGAAATTGCCACAAAGGGAACGATCCCAGCGGTTTATGGCATCGACTTTGAAACAGAAACAGCGAGTTTCAACGTTTTTGGAGTTTGAAGGCGAATTTATGCTCAGTTGTTTGAAAGTGGTGGTCATAAAACGGGATTGCTGAAGGGAGAGTAATAAAATAAAACATCGAGCATTTGTATTGCAATGAATCGAAGACCTAAACCGAGTAATTTTTAATGAGTAAAACCGGCATTTATCAGCATCATAATTATCATCCTATCATGTTCCCACCGCTGCGATACAGGCCTTCTCTCAGAGAAAGAGGATGGGTCCTTATCCATCATGCTGCATTATGAGAGCAATTAATTCAATACGTAGTACATATATATATCGATGTACGAGATAGACACGATCAATAAGTAAAGGTAATAATAATCATAGCATGAGATACGAAATTATTATAATATGTAGTTTGGTTATTTCACCACCACACGAATTATTTTATTTTATTTATTTAACAAAATCCACAGCTCTCTCAAATTTATACATTAAACTTATAGATATACTGACAGCCAATAATGGATTTACATTTTATAGATAAATATTTTGTAAAAATGACAATCACTAAATAAACTTAAAAATCATAAGCATGCATGTCTAAAATAGATCTAAATAAAAATAATCATACTTATATAAATATTTTAAATTTTGCGTAGTGTGTGTGTATTATCTCAAAAGACCACCGCCATTATTGGATGTCAAAGCACTCAAAGCTATTAAAATGGCACAGGCCAAGTTAATTTATATTCAAGGAGTTTGGGCAGTAATTATGTTTCTACTTCAACTTTTCATTGCTTTTAAAGCCTCCTTAATGTTTAGTTCAAACTTAGTAACCAAGAATATACATTTTCTACTATGTGAATAGAAATTAATTTGTGAAGAGCAAGAAAGACCTAAGTAATTGACAATGAATGGCAAACAATTACCCCCAACATTTATTAACAATGGACCCGGGTATGTCCTAAAACTGCGACCAGAACCACCGGAGGATGGGCGGCAGCGTCCTAATAGTACACGGTGAACGTACTGCGATCCCCAAGCCGCCTGCCAAGCGTGGGGATTATGGCAACACCCCTCTCTATGAGGGAGGCCTTGTCCAACAGTGGACGTTAATTGGCTGATGATGTATGTGATGTGTGACAAACAATTTGTGACAACTTTTATTTCTGTACCGTCTGATTCTGTAACAATTTAATGTGTTTCATATTTGTCGGTGTCACCAAATACATGCCAAATTCGCCGAAATATGTACAAACAACATTTGTTATTATGACAATGGTGTCGTATAAGGTAACAAATATTACAAAAGAAGCAAAGTAATTCTGTACTCAGTAAGTGTTTGTATAGAGTCACACTTTAGAAACAAGGAAAAAACAAATCAGAATATGTAACGACTAGCCACCCGCGTAAAAGAAATCCCAAGAATTCCCAAACCGCCTGACAAGCGTGGGGATTATGGCAACACCCCTCTCTATGAGGGAGGCCTTGTCCAACAGTGGACGTTAATTGGCTGATGATGTGTGTGTGTGTAAAAGAAATATAAAAGTAATTAAAATCACAACTGTATCCTGTTTAAGCCATGTTGTGTGCTCATTGTTTTGGGTCATGGGATCGAGCAAAATCATTAACGTGTTACTATGTCTGTATATTGCCTGTGACTTGTTATGAGTGCCTAATAATAAAATAAAAATAAAAAGCATTTTAAAATGAAAGCCTATAAAAACTAGGCAATATATATTAACATTACGTTAACTCAGTTGGATTACCATTCTATTAATGTTGAACAGGTTTTCATAAAAAGTAATATTTCACCTAAATACAAGAGAATCATCCCAATAAAACACGCGACAGTCGCTTTAACCGTATAACATATAGGCTTGAAAAACAACGAAAACGTGATAAAGGATGACCATGAAATGAAAATTAGATTTATCGTTGAGAAAGTGGAATTGAGCGGACATACTAAATACGGCAATGAGCAAAACTAAATGGACTTTCAAATGAATACATTCATAGGAGAATTTAGGTACTTTGTATTAGATTTGACAAACTTGAGACATAAAGCTATGCTCTGCAACATGTGGATACGGACGGATATATATTTTGTGGAATGGAATGCAATCGCTTGGTTCCGACTCGTCATATTACGAGGGATAGCTCCAAGAGAACAATAAAACCGTACGTGCTAGTGGCGGATCAACAACTTTACGAGCCATTAAGCTCAGTGGATATTTGTCTGCTATCTGTAGCTGGAGATCGTCAAGTGATGCAACGTGATAGTTTCTAAACAAAACGGGATATTTCTGAGCAAGTGCGTACTTTTGTTGAGCCATCTGCATGTTCACAACGTAAGAACACAGATAGACCGAACACAGCAAACGTGCTCTTTTCGTCAAAACTTTTTGTGCGCGTTGAACGTCCTTATAAATCTTTTCTCAAAATTATCTCCTTTTGAGATCATTGATCGAAATCAGAAGTACCAGTAATCTAAATATATCAATGTCAACTTTTCAGGTATAAGCCAGTACTGTCGAGGAAAAGTAATATGGATCGTGCTCCCTTCAAGTATTAAGCTGTCATTGGGGAAAGTTGTGCCCACATAATATCCCGTGATATTGCGACTTGAAGATTATCGTGTCTGGGGCCTGATGCCGAGGTAAAAGAGAATTGGAAATATCGTCAGGATTTTCGACAGTTTTTTTGTCTTTAGAGTTCAAACTTATTTCAGATATTATCTAGATAGATTATCCGATTCAAATTGATGAATGTCGCTACAGCGTTTGTAATATAAATGTATTTGCATACCTTTGGCTACTCTAATTTACAGTTAGCTATTGTACCTACTTCTTACATTTGATTACTTCACTCAAACCTTCGTTACAATAATGGCCATTATTATTAGTGATGAAATAACTAATGCGGTAACAAGTACTTTATGAAATAGCTACAAAAAGTGGTATCAACAAATACACAATGGGCCACAAAACAGTCTAAAGATGCCACTTTCTAATGATCAAGATCCGCATTAGCTCTTATATGGTTGTGGTTTTAACATTTCGTCTCAATGCTACAAAACTTACGACATCTTAAAAAATAGGTTTGCGTTTGACCACCACCTCGCCTGATGTTAAGCGATGACGCGGGCTATGATGAAGTAACCTTGTCCAGAAGAAACCGATTAACTCGTGATATTTGTTTCAAGTGTCTATTGGGGAATTATATCGTATTATATTATTTGGATAAAAATCATATTGATGTCTCATATTGTTCAAGTTTTGGCCTTAGACGATGATAATGATTCATGACTAGACATATGGTATGGAAAGGTATCTGGCAAAGCATCGAGCTCATGGCCTGATTAAAGTTTCTAAAACCATGTCATGAACATCACTTTCAAAACAATATGATGTTATCTAACTCGTGAGATAGTAACGGTAATGACCTTATAGATTGAAACCTTCATGTATTTTTGCACGTCGTCTACTTTTTCCCATTCAGATTGGTTTGTTTGCATCAAAACCTTAGTCTCTAGCGTAACGCTTTCACTTCTTAGTTCTAGTTGATAGGCGACCTACTTGCGGACACTCACTGTTATTGTTTACTTATGGAGCAAACTAATAGCTAACAAACTATCAACATATGGAAACTGGAATGCTGGAGCCGCAATATTGTTTTTAGACATCATATAATTATTTTAGGAAAATTTTCAAGAACTCGCGAACTCGAACTATTTGGCAGCAAAAATAAACTATTTTCATAGTTGACAAGCTCCGCGTTTGGGTTAAGATTGTTTGTAAAACTCGTTTTAATATGCAAAATAACAGAAAAGGATAACCAAAGCAGTAGGAGTCTCTAACAGTCCAATAAAATCCACTTTCCACAATTTCTAATGTTTGCAAATGACCATAAAAATTCTAGCAGCGATTTGCATAGCCTATTTCATTTTCTACGGACTGACACAAGAATATTTTCCTTTCACAATTCAAACTCCTCCCCAGCTCAGCGAATAATAATGACTTATGCAAGAGACTCCTAATGGGATAAGTTTCCAGATAAGTAACATCTCGCATTTCGAGCATACAAAAGCTAGTAAACTGTGGTAAAAAAATAAATCCGCCCGAAGGACTCCTGACAGGAAAACTTTTTGATCCAACGTTGAATCAAAGTTTCGATGCTTTGATGCTGGAAAAATCCCTAAAAGGCCTTTGGAAGTCAAGGAAATAAGACAAGTTAACAAGTTGGTCAAGTTTTAGGTGTCTTTTCTTTAAAGCAGTTCGGTTGCACTTGCATAGCTCTTGTAGAAAATAACGATGTTACTTCTTGACAAGTTTATGTAGACGAGCCATCGCAAAGACTAGCAAAACTCGCCAGTAGCCTTCCTCGGATTCGTCTACCCAAATATAGGTTTAATGTTCGTCAGCCTGCCCACGCTCGAAACCTCATAACCTCACCATTGTTCTCCTCGAGAAAATTCTATGATTCTAAGAAATCTACATCCGGCAACTAGTGACGTACTGCACGAGCTAAGTATTTGCTAACCGGTAGCATGCATAGCTGCGTGTGGCCGTAAACAAAGCATGGGCGTGGGCCATGTTTACCCCAATCTCCGAGAAGGGAAGTGAGGTGATGACGTCACGAGGCGCCAAAGCGGCTCGGCGCGTTACAACGGAACTTTGATTGGAACGCCACCGATTCGACGGTTGCTGAAAATGTAAATCATTTTATAAATATTCCACTAAAAATAGCCGTTGAGCATACAAAATATTGAGATAGCAACACTATAAACGAAACAAATCGCGTTCATTCCATACCAGTTGCGTAAGCGTGGAACCACATGCTGAGAACAATTTCCTCTTCATTGGATAATGACGCTGTTACAACAATCTTGTTTATGTCAACAGTATTGTAAACATCGCTAATATCTTGTCGCAAAACGGTATCAGTTGATTGGGGAAATGTTCCTCCCGTAACATTTTCTTAAGCAACGGTATGGTGTCACAAAACATTTGTACCTTACAGTCTTTGGCTGTGTATCTTTGCAGTCTTTAGTTGTGATCACCACTGGAGTATACTTAGGTATATTATTTACGTTTAATTTGTCATTAATGTTGTCGAGTATTTCATCGGTGGATAGCTCAATGATAAACGACATTACAACAGAGGCGGCACGCGACACGACACAACACAAATTACAACCGGTTGATGCGACACTCTGTCACGGGCGCGCCTGTACTTGTCTCTTCGCAAATTAAAGGGATAAATAGCTTGTGATGGAGAAATTACATTCATTTTCCGCTCCGTCGCGCTGGAGCGGATCGGTCGGAAGTTTTATAGAGCACCGTGTGGAAATTGTACGAAAATTGGTGAAGAAATCGGACGATATTTTTGTTCCTCTGGCACGAAAATAACTTAAATTCACAACAGCGGCAAGTCTGAGAAAACCAAATGAATTACCATCAAAAAATTATCACACACACATCACATAACTAGCCAGTACACGTCCACTGCTGAACAAAGGCCTCCCTCTTAGAGAGGGTTGTTGCCATAATCCCCACGCTTGGCAGGCGGCTTGGGGATCGCAGTACGAACATACATAAATATCATCTAATATAAATTCCATCTACATCCTAAAAAAATACTTCGTTATTTGTAAAATTGTTTACATGTTCCCTTTTGTATCGTAAACTCTCACCATAACAACTCCCAAATGAACCTCTAGTGATCTCATCCAGCACCTTCCGGAATTATCTACAATCTCTACATAGAAAAAGGCCGTCTCGATATAGTCACAGATTCAAAAGGCAGAACGTAAGGCAGCCTCGGCAAACGCGAAGTCGATGAAAGCTTGGTAAAATCACCAGTCCATGTCCATCAAATAAAATTATCGTAGTGAAATATCACGTAGTATGCGTAAGTCCATCACCACCAAATAAAATTATCGTAGTGAAATATCACGTAGTAAGAAGCGAGCTGAGCCACGACAATAGTAAGGAATATACGGAAAGCTTTCAGGCTAGTCTTAGTTATTTCAGACAGTACCGTGGGTTCTAGCACTATTGCTTCAGCTTCAAAAACGAGTGGTGGTCATTGCTACGATCTAAGGATTCCAAAATAACTAAGTAATCTATACTAATATTATAAAGAGGAAAGATTTGATTGTTTGTTTGTTTGTTTGCATTGAATAGGCTCCAAAACTACTGAACTAATGAGAAAAATTCTTTCACTGTTGGAAAGCTACACTATCCCCGGGTGACATAGGCTATATCATATTTTGTAGCGAGGCCGAAGGCCGAGCTTACACTCGTGCGAAGCCGGGACGGTCGCCTAGTCAAAAATAAAAATAAACCGCCAACGACAGGCAACTGACCTCGTATTGTTTCGTTACCCTCAAGATACCTACATAACTACTAAAATTGTGGTTTAGGTCAGAGCACTCAGAACTGTTTCTATATGTAGTAAGAAGTAAGGTGCTATTACGAGAAAGTACATTAGCACTAAGTTACCAACATCCAAATATAAACAAAATTAATTATGACGCAGGAAATTTAATTAAAACGAATACCAGCCGAAATGCCGTAAACACAGGTCGCCGCAACTCACGAGTCGCATTTTCATGAGTAGTCTCTAAAATTCCTTAGGACTTTCAATGTGTGAGTTAGGAATTAGACAAAGTGTGGCTTCTGATGAGATATGCTAAACTTGGAGAGAAACGCGCATGTGTGAGTGAATTCTAATGGAAATGGGATTACATTCCCGGTTTCAATTACTACGCGATTATGGCGAGTGTAGTCGTACTTACTTTGAACCTGGAGATATTAAACAACTTTTTTTAGCTTTACTTCTAACTTACCAACAGGCGTCTTGTCTTTTTGTAGTGGTAAGACTTTTGCAGGGGTCCGCCTGGGGAAGTACCACACCTTTGCCAGTTATTCAACCGCCAAGCAGTAGTGTGCAAACACTACTGTGTTCCGGATTGAAGGGCAATGTTTCCAGCGAAATTACAGGGCACACAGAGATTCGACATCTTATATCTCGGGGTGACGAGCACAGTGCATTGCCATCCAGGGTTTTGAACTGTTGAAGTTCAAAATTCTGAGTGGCGTTGAGCTGTTATGGGCAAGCGTGAAGAGCCATCAGGCGAGCGACTTCGCCCGTCTCATCACCCAGTATCATAAAAAAAAAAAAAAAAAAAAAAAAAGGGCGAGTTGGTCGTCAACGCGAACTTATTCGCGACAAAAAAAAAACGAACGTACTATGTAAACAAATGTTGGAAACCGACTTTAATTTGCCTGCTTCTCATTTTCGTATCGATATAAAACTTTGCATGTAAATGTAATCCGGATGATAATATAATATAATTTGGTGCCGTCGAACTGATCTTCTAATGGAGCCAGGAGGTGGATAATAGAACTCTTCGATGGCTACTTGTAAACTCCTCAAGTTTGAACTAATTTGGTTAATTTATTTATGCTTTTTGTTCAGCCACTGCCAGCCAGCCTGCCAGGCAGCACTGTTTACCAGTTATTCAACCGCCGAGCAGTAGTGTGCTGCGCCAGCGCCAGTAATTACCGCCAGCGAAATTACAGGGCACACAGAGATTCGACATCTTATATCTCGGGATGACGAGCGCAGTGCATTGCCATCCAGGGTTTTGAACTGTTGAAGTTCAAAATTCTGAGTGGCGTTGTGCTGTTATGGGCAAGCGCGAAGAGCTATCAGGCGAGCTAATTTGCTCGTCTCGTCACCCAGTATCATAAAAAACCATGTTACGTATATCGTCACGTCAATGAGTCTGAGGGCGACCTCTACGTTTACCGATTCGTAGTCTCCATAAAACACGTCTAACCCTGAAAGATAAACCAACAAAAACTCCAACGCAACAGTAGAGCACAACCACACCGATACAGATAAACATAATCTCTCTAGAATACTCTAGATTGGCAATTATTACGTGAGGATACTTCTCGAGGGAACCACAATAACGTAGTATTG
This sequence comes from Agriopis leucophaearia, assembly GCA_949125355.1. NCBI lineage: Eukaryota > Metazoa > Arthropoda > Insecta > Lepidoptera > Geometridae > Agriopis > Agriopis leucophaearia. The sequence goes on from OX421262.1 coordinate 16,453,231, forward strand.
CCCATTCGGGGTATAGCATCGTACTATTCCCAGAGCTTTCTCGATATAGTCGATATAGGTGTATTAGCATTTTTATAAACGGCACAGAATACATAATATTACAAGTCAGAAGATTCTCTCCGCAAAATCATTTTAAGTAATAGCGAATCTTGGTACGACACAATAAAGTGCAATTCAGGTCGCACAGTGCTAATTACCTACAGTTATATTCACCTAGAAATTGCATCTCTTTCATCGACCAAACTTGGATCGACGACGCAGCTCTTCGTGTCTATCATTTTTCCACGCAACGTTGTTTGTTATTTAAAATTCTGATTTACGCAACACGACATCGGGTTCACCATTTATTGATTGTTTGGGTCCGCCACGACTTTTAGTGTTTAAAAGAATAAATGCTAACGATAAAATTCTTCAGTTTTAGAAGCTTGAAATGGTTAGGGTTATCACACTAATATTATAAATAATAAATAATAATACTAAATATCTGGGAAATTATTGCACACATGGTCATCTGACCCCAAACTAAGCAAAGCTTGTAATATGGCTGCCAGAGACTGATATACATTTTTTTTTTTTAAATACATACTTATATATAAATTAACACCCAGACATGGAACCCAGATAGATTATGTTGATTATGATAGTTTGTGTAGGCATTTTGGAAGAAATTTGTTGTAGCCCCTTGCACCCCTATAAACCCATAGCAACTGTGTTTGCAACTGTGACGTGGAGTTCGACGCGTTGACATAAATAAGAATGTTCAATCAAGTATCTGTCACAATACCTGGCGCCAGAGTTTCCTTCTCATTTCCGTTCTATTTACTTCTCTTTTCTGTGATATTAAAGTAAATTTTCCAAAGAGTCTAACGAAGGACATCGTAACACAGACTCTTACAGGAAAACACTGATAGCGATGTAAAAGTTGATAACACGACGACTAAGCAAGATAACACTTTACAATGTTAATATGTATGTATATTTTCATTGCTAATTTTAGGATGTTTTCATATATCAGCATGATGTGTTATTCCTGGACCTACAATACACATTAGTTATACAAGATTATAGGGAAAGGGTATGCTAAGCCGAAAGACGTTCGATATACGCACCATTATGAACAATTTTTGCGACTAACCTTGAAATCGCGAAAAAATATCAACTGTTCCATACATTTTGTAGAGTGTGAATAAGCGTTTTCTATGGAACAGCAGATTTTGCGTTTTCTGGATTGGTCCCGTAGTAAAAGTTGTTCATAATAATGAGTGTAACGAACCCCTTTCGGCTCAGTACACATTTTCCGCGTAACTCTATATATAATAGAAGATAATTTGGTAGAGATCCATTATTTCGCAGTGCTTTTGCTTAATTGGAGCCCTGAGTTCATAATCAAGATTAATTATTATCAACTGAGATCAGCTAAAGTAATTGGGTGCCATTTATATTGAGTGATTAAATGAAAAATTAATTACATATTAGATTACAGTAGTTAAAGTTGGGTGTCCTGAGTAAGGTTAAGCGGTATTTCACACCGGAGCAGTTGCTTACTCTACATCGAGCTCAAGTCCGATCGTGTGTGGAATACTGCTGTCATCTTTGGGACGGTACAGTCACATACCAGCTCGACGGTAGACCGGACCGGCGTGCTGCTCGACTTATAGGCGATAAGAAATAGTCGCTCAGAAACTTCTCAGTCTAGAACACCGCCTTAAAGTAGCGAGCCCGTTAATTTTCTATACGATTCATTTCGGAGAATGTGCATCGGAGCTACACGACCTTATTCTACCATCCCCTTTCTACTACAGGACAGGTAGGAAATCGGCCCATTACCACCCATACATTGAGGACTTTCCTTGGATACGTACCAAACGTTTCAATTCTACGTTTTTTCAGTACGGCCAAGGATTGGAACAACCTGCCGGCATCCATGATTCCTGAGAGATATAATCTGAGCCTTTTCAAGGCCAAAGTGAATAGGTATCTTCTAAGTCTGCGTACTTCATCTTCGACCACATCATCGCTTACCAACAGGCGAGCTGGAGGTCAAACGAGGACATACTAGCATAAAAAAAAGGAGAACCGGTCGCCGTATTGTACCTGAAACAAGAGATAATCAGTAAGTAAATAAATATAATGTGAAATTCAAAGCAATAGAAATAGATAAACGCACGATAAAAGGTATAATAATAGATCTCTAAATCCAAAGCATACATCTAATGCAAGCCAACTTGATTCTTGCTACGAAACGAACAACGGGCTAAAGGCACAAAAAGTAATTCAGAAAGAATCCATGAAGCCACTCGAATAAAAGTCTCATTCAGCATTGTCCACATTCATTGTGAAGGAACAAAAGATGGCTCAACACGGGACCCTCAACAATAACGAGAGAAGTCGACGGAAGCGCGGGGTTAGCGCTTGAAACGACCTCTCATTTCACATAGTCAAAAAACGAAACAAAATGAATATATACTTAATTCGCGAATTCCATTATCAGGCTTTCATGTTCCAACTGCTGTGACATAGCAGACTTTAGCATATAATTATATTATTGGAGGATGTCGTTCGGTGTGGAGGTTAAAGAGGGAGGCCTGTGTTCAGCAGTGGACGTCTTCTGGCTTATGATGATGAACTGAGAGAAACCATCAACGCTAATCAAACGCGAATCTATTTTCAATAAAAAAAAGACAACCTAACACACAAGCCTTCGCCATAAAGTTTTGTAGCTAGCCAAATATGAACAGAACGCTAAAACTACCGCTGGTAAACTAGATTGTCCAAACAAAGGTGAGTGTACGGAATAAGTTCAGGACTTTTAATGAGTTAACGGGGTAAAATGGCGAGCGCTGCGGCGGGACAATAGATTGTACGAGTTACGGGCAAAGGGTAAAAGGTAAGATCGTAGATAAGGAAATTACAGCAGGTGGTGGACAATTTTCGATTCCGCTTCGGCCACTTTCGAACCTAGTTTCGGAAAACGAACTGATTCTGCTCCTGAAACGGGTTGCCAAATAGAAATTAGTTATAATTCTGTTTCCGAAACGATTCTGATATAAAACTGTTTTAAACTATCACGGTTGTTCAGTTATATGATTATTTACGGTTACTCTTAATATCGGGAGCTCTTTCCACAACCTTACCACGGTTAATATCCCGTAAATAATCATATACTCGTAACTGATTCTGATAAAGTTGAGAACAAAAGGCCTCTGTATTAAAGTAGATTTAAGGAAAATGTGTGTGCCTAAGTAGCTACTACAATACATAAAATAACGTAAAATCATCGCGTAAAATACATTTTTTAAACAAAAAAACCCTTTTTTTAAACCCCCCCAATAAAATAGCTAATAATCTTTAAACAGCTAAACTGATTTTCCTGAATCAAAGCTAAGAACACTCTCGATCAAGTCACGGTTCAAACAAAAAAAAACTTAATTAAAATCGGTTCAGCCGTTTCGGAGCTAGGATGCCACAGACAGACACACAGATAACTAATTACACCCCTCTTTTTGCATCGGAGGTTAACAAAAAAAATACAATATAAAAAATACTTATCTATGCTGTTTAACTATTCTAAAAGTTAAAATAATTGGACTATTATTAAAATTGTCCTGGCTAGTTGAAAAAAATAGTTAGAACATTTTGGATAGGATCCTGTAACGGTTTGTACAATATACTGGTCCAAAATGTTAAAGTTTTAAAATTAATTTTCTTTAATTATTATCACATATTTATTTGCATTTTTTTATTTTTTATTATTATTATATTATTTGTAATTAATTCTAAATGGATCAGTGTAATCTGAATATAAATAAATGATTTGATTTGAATGTCAGTCACATTGTCGATGTACACTAATGGCCTTACTTAAAAACGTTACTCAATTTGATATATGCGTGTGTGACGTTTGCAGTCAGCGAGAAGTTGAGAGATCATTTTTAAGCATAGATCAACTTGAGTAACGTTTTTAAGTAATTATATATTCATTAATCACAAACTAAGAAGTAACCACAATTTAACGGGATTCACAAATTCATGGGTCCGACTGTAAGAAGAATATTGTCAGAAATGAAGTTACGTGAAATTGTTGCACCCCACCTACTAGACTAGAATATCAAAAAACTAAGCAATATACGAAGCGAGATGATAAAAAAGGCAAGCAGAACTGGGGGACGTCAATATGATGCACAACGTGTGCGATGCCAAAACGGTACCTGGATGTAAAAATATATAAATAAAAATATATGTATATAGAGACGTCTCTATAGAGACCGAGCTTTATATCACATCACATCATCAGCCAATTAACGTCCACTGTTGGACAGAGGCCTCCCTCATAGAGAGGGGTGTTGCCATAATCCCCACGCTTGGCAGGCGGCTTGGGGATCGCACGTTCACCGTGTACTATTAGGACGCTGCTGCCCATCCTTCGGTGGTTCTGGTCGCAGTTTTAGGACATACCCGGGACAACATATATATATTTCTTTATATAAATAAAAAAATAAAAATATCTGGGACATTATTGCACACATGGTCATCTGACCCCAAACTAAGCAAAGCTTGGAATATGGCTGCCAGAGACTGATATACATACATATATATTTATATATGTTATGTAGCCTCGAGGTGAAAATATGTATTTATCTCTACTTACTCGTATCAAGTTATAACCTCGCCAAGCTCTATTTCATTGAATCGATAAAATCTCCGTTGAAAGAAAGTAAAGATACCGTCGTAGTATTGAATAGCTCGGTCTCTATAGAGACGGAGCGTAAACACGAGTGACGCAGTCACGTACTCTACGAGTTTCGCTTCCGACCATCGATTTTACATAGCCCGTAGACGTCACCGATTCATCGACTAAAACCAGACAGGAAATATTCAGGGTATTGCACGAATACAGCTATTCATCACGGTATCTTATCTTGTTTCATTGTATGCTGATGGAAAATCAAGATAATTCTTGAATCAATAGCAAAAATAACCTTTGTGATATCTATCGACACTCAGACCAGAAGTATTCAGAATAAATGAATGAATGCAATACTTACCTAACCTCGATTTAAAATGTACATGATGTAGATATACAGATGTAATCGTAAACTGTTACTTTTTCTTCTTGTCTAAATTCACGTTGAAAAGATTCAACAGCTCACACACAAATCTATAACGCGTCACAAACGCCAAAAACCAACTCTATTTTACGACGTCAGAACTACCCATAAAAGGGCGAATATTGAAAGTCGGAAGGAAAGTAAAATATACTCAGTGGATGTCGTCGGATTCCCAGCGGAGCAAGTACGTGCGGCCCGGGGCAAGACCCTAAACTAATTTAGGGACTAATCGTATTGCGAATCGATCGCTATGTCGGATGCCTCTGTGAATTACCTAAACTGAAGCCCGGTAATGTGTTTTGGAAACACAGCGTTCGTTGCAATCTAGCTCGTGTGTTGGCGTTTCGCTGATTCCCGACAACACGGATAGGAAAATTCACCAAGAAAACTGAAATGCTAATAAGATGATTTTCATTTAATGCTCTCATAATTTTGTGCTGGATAATAATTTATCACTAAACTAGCTCACATACTTAAGGTATGTCAGTTATGTCGACAGACGACCTAGACATGGAGCATGAGAGATGCAACCTGCGGTCGTGCCAGCGATTCAATTTAAGTGACTGCTAAAAGTTGCGCGACTGCAAACCGTATCTCGGCGCGTTAAGGTTCACCTCCGCGTGATTTTTCGTAGTCACCCAAGCTGAATCGTGTTTAACGTGTCGTGTTTGCTCATGGTACGGTCCCTGTCCATCAGATGTAACATCATCATCATCATCAGCCAGAAGACGTCCACTGCTGAACATAGGCCTCCCCCTTTAACCTCCACACTGAACAACATCCTGCCATCTGCATCCACTGGATGCCCGCGACTCTCACAATGTCGTCGGTCCTTCCCCACCGATGGGGAAGAACCTTTCTTCCCCATCGGTGGGGAAGGACCGACTAAAAGGCTAACAGTTAAGGACCACGTCTCAGTACCATATGTAACATGCTCGAACGCAAAGCAAAGTGTTTTGAGGATGTAAAAGTTACCCTTATTCAAGACTTACTTCCACATGGTTCACTGTTTGGATAACGTACACAGAGAAGCCTACTGCACCACAGTAGTGCAATATAATGATGCATATAACGAAACCTTATATGAAAAAAGCCTTCCTGGTGAGATACGAGTTTATTCCCATCTTTTACTGAGATACGAAAGTATAGAAATAAACGTAAATCTTTAAGTAAAAGTATCAAGTACCACACCTGCATGACTCACGGTCATAATCAAATAACAAAGGGTAAATCATGCATATAACGTTATGGAACGCGTTACTACCATACACATATAAGCAACCACAGTAGGTAGGAATGAATACAGAAGTGGAGTCACCAGGAATTTTATTTCCTTCCTTTTGGAACGCGCCCTCCGCGAATGACTAGTGGGAATAGTCGTATAATTTCATAACCTCCCCCTAAGCGGGGGATTGTGGGGGACCGGCTACGACAAAACGCTGACTTTACTTCACGGCACGTGGGAGCTCCGCAAGCTAACGTAAATTAAAATTAATTCCCGTAAGTAAAGCTTTACAATTATGGTATAGAACGGTCATTTCTTTAAATATGTTTGTATTTAACGAAGTTCATTCAAGCGTAATATTGCTGTTAAAATCTTCATAACGAATGCTAAGATCGTACAAAAGTAAAGCATTCGCAGAAATGTTAATTAAGAAGCGTTTTGTGAACGGTCGAAATTGATCTGTCACGCCAAGTTTTGTTTATGAAACGAGGCCCTTTTCTGAGCAACGTTAATGGAAATAGGATAGAATACGTAATGGAAAATTGATTACTTTCATAGAATGTAAACGGCAGGCTCTATGGATATCAGATGACAGTAAAAGTGCGCGTTGGAATATGGATAGATGGTATACTTGTTATATTCGGTGGGTGTGGGTGGACGCCTAATGAAAGCCAAACACGCAAGGCGCCGCCCAAGGCTCGTGCACGCAGCCGAATATCGTACATTACAATAATACAGCCTTTGTCCTATTTGGGCAGCTGTCACTTTCCGGAAAAGACTTTCCTGCTCACACTCAGAAAATACCCGAAAAGTAAACTTGAAATACAAAATGATAATTGAAAACATTTAATAAATTGTATAATATGTGCTTTTATTTGGATAATTGAAAAGAAAAAAAAAGCACCAATTATTTTAATTTCATATTTGTATTTTTAGTTAATTTTGAAATCCTCATATTTATTAATTTATTTTTGGAATCATGGCTGCGTATTACTCAATTATAAAAAAAATTACTAGACTACGGACCTTAGAAGAAGGACTAAAGCAACATATCATATATTTAGTCTTTTTTTAATGCGAGGTCAGTGGCGAAAAAACTACCTGTCCCAGTTTTTTTTTTGCTACACAACTAAACCCTTTAATCCTTATGTTAGCATTATTTCCTTAATTTTCAAATTACTAGAAAAATAAGGAACGGAGTAATTTTAATTTTAAAGCTTTTAAACAGACTTCAAAAAAGGAACAGGTTCTCAATTCGACCCGTATTTTTTGTAAGAAAATCTCCAAAAGCCCTTAGAAGTAGGTATAATTTTGTATTTGGTCTATTGAAAATTTAAAATTGGTTCCTTTTCTCCACATCCAGGCAAAACGCATACCAGGCTCCTGCCTACGGCCGCGCCAAAACTCAGGCTTATCATGAATATTAAATCAGTAATTCAGGCACTAAACTAGGTCGCAACTTTTATCTCACGTTGTTCAGACAACACTATGTATTTTCTCCAACTGATACAGCGCTGCAGAGCTATTTTTCAAGTCTCTCGGGGAATCTCTATGTTATAACGCCATTTCGACGCTCAGTTCACAACTATGCATTTGCAAATATTTTATACCTATTCCAGTCGTGTTCAGTCGCTCACGTGTGCGGACAAAAACAGATTTCATAGCAAAACCTAAAACATAAAAAAACGACGTCACACACGTCCCCAGAGTTTTATTTCTCATTGCAAACGGGCAGGCGGCAGCAGCCGCGCTGTGTGGGCGCGTTAAATAAATAAGTAGTATTCTGTACAGGAACGACCTTCGCCATCTGTGGCTGCTCTAAAAATAAGCACCCACCGCGGTATACCGCCCCTTTGTCTCTTTTGTTTTTATCTTAAACAACCCCTGGATTGCATGTAATTAAAGCAATCGCTTTGCGTTTGTTTGCCAGTCATTGCAGCAATATAAAAGAAGTTAACGAGCAAGACTATCGAATGCAGCAGCGCAAGTGTAGAAACCCGTTCAATTCAAGTTATGCCGCTCAGTCATCCGGCTAAGGAGCCTTCGCGGAATAAAACGTGTAAAATGTGCAAGCAAATAGCGCACAATTTACAACCCCACTGAGCGGTCTCGAAGACCTCGCTCCAGTCAGCTTTACTATCTTAGCACTTGGAAATTTCATTTGGGAATAGTACGTGACGCCGCGTAGAAATGCGCCCTTTCCCCGAGGGTTCGCGATGTAGATGAAAACTCTTTGAAACTTATTCAGACGTACGCCCGCTACAATATAGTTGGGTTCGTTTCTATTGCTACGGAATTGAAATTAGGAACGTAAACCATTACCATCACGGTACTCTGAACAAATAGAAAAGTTTCAATATACGATTCAATCTCACAAACAGAGCTTCGCTCCGAACGGGTGCGTAGCCTCGACCTTGAAAGAGTTAGGTACTTCGTTTAACTCAATCATGGAATCCGCTTGAGAATCTCTCTGCAGAGATCTGACACAAGCAAACTCCCGTTTATTTGACACACGCTTATTGTGCGTAAAACAATCGGTTATTCGGCAGGGGTAGGAATAATATAACGACAGTATTACCACAGACTACAGTACTACAAAAGGGTAACCTTGGGAGGAGCAAACTCGATGACGGTGCTCTATATCGCGAGAACAATAACTTTGTCGTCTTTGTTAAGGCTCGTATCCACCACCATGAAATTGCCTAGCACGTGCGTGAGTCAACGTATTCAGAAGCGCTGTTTCATGTTTAAAGAGGGGGTACAAACTGAATTAAATTCAAATTGGTTTAGATAAAAACACACCTCGAAAGATTATCTTGCCATAAACGCGACAAATGGGCTCATAATTTCAGATTAAGGATCCTATTCCCATTTCCAATTTGTCCCGAAATATTCGGGTAATGGAATATGATAACACGTTCAGCGCGGGTGAAATTCATTTACGTAGCAGTAAAGTTCAGAATTCAGAAATTTGAATGTACGGGTATGCTGAATTAAATGTTGTTTTACCACGTTTTGTAAACTTTGCAATGCTCTTTTTTATGACAAATATAGAATCCTGACGAATAAAATTCGTGACATATATTTACTCAGCACGATTTTTGATACACTGAACATTGCGTATTGAATATGAAATTATCATTTTGAACACTTGGTTACATGCGCGTAGAACAGTTTCACGGCAGAAATTCACATTGTTATTGTAAAGCTAAGTTACCAAGATATTGTAAACGCCCTTAAATTCCCTTTTATTAGTGAGCTTTGCAAAGCTGCAGTAAACGTGTTTACTAGAAGAGAATTTAGTACCGAGGCAGAATACTTGCATTTCTATGAAATACCTAAGTATTTTATGTAGACTATCTCACGTACCCAATCATTGTTTACACATCGTGCAAGATAAAACTAAATGCATAACACACATTCAAACGTAGAGTTATCTTCAAAGAAGGTGCATTATTATTACCCAGTATGAATCTCGTTAAAAGCACATTGAAAATAAAAAATAAACAAGCTTCCCACATTAAAGCTTGATAATATAATGTGAAAAGTGGTATTTTATCTCAGTTTGTTATCGCATATGCGCTGTATCAACTCCACTTGATGGGAGCAGGGGCCGTATTGAGATTTTACAAATGTTGACAGTCAGATGTCATCTAAAGACAATCATAATATATCTATTTACGTTCATCCACATATCATAGAAATCGCACACTGTTAAATTCACACGATCTTTCTTGCCCGCAAAATGTGGAATGAGCTACCTTCCGCGGTTTTTCCGAGAAGCTAAGCTACAACATGGAGTTCTTCAAAAGGCGAGTTAATAGAGTCTTAAAGGGTCAGCAACGTATTTATGATGCCTATGGTGGTACAAGCGTCCATAGATGATGGTGACTGCTTACCATTAGGCGGCCCGTCAGCTTGTTTGACACTTGAGGCATTAAAAAATCTATCTATGTTTTATATACATAAAAATTCAATGATGTTCGTTGGTAAGCGCATCACTTGAGGACGACTCGATCGATTAAACATTTTTTTTTGTAATATTCGTAATTGTCTGAGCAATATTAAAGAAAAATTTGAGAAGTAGTCCGGAAAGTAGTAGATAAAATTCAGGAAAAAGGTAAGTGTTTTTTTCTACTTTTGTATGAATTCAAGATCATAATTCAAACAAAATTTATTGAAACTCCGACAGGATATCTCCGCAGGTAGATAGATTCCTTATGAGGTGTAGAGGTCCGCTAACAAAATATTTTGCGAAAGGGCCGAGTTATGAGGGGCAAATAAGGGTTGAAAGTTTATATAAAAACTTACGCGTACGAAGTCGCGAGCAACAGTTAGTTTCGTGTCAATTTCTGAGAATTATGATAGAAGAATTAATAAACATTTACTAGAAATTAGAAGATGATATCATAAGCATATTTAATATTAACGGTGTTTCGGGGGATCAGAATAATATTTTGCCAAAACAACCAACTAATTCCATAGAAAGCGAGCTGATGCGGAGGCGAAATCAAGACTCCTTCGAAAATATATTCAAGTTAGTTATTCCTACGTGGGCGAAGCGAGAACCGAGTAAATCTACTTATCTGCTGAGATTGGACATTCCCAATTTAGGTGTGATGTACGAGCATCTTGTTTTTGTTGCCATGCGAAAAGGGTAAGAAGCTTATTTCCTAGAAGAGCGCTTACACAAATTGCAGTGCATGATACAATTTGGGAAACGTAGGATGTGTTTGTGTTGTGTGTAATGTTGTGAAGAATACGCTGTTGTCAGGATATTAACGCAGAGAGCGTCCACAAATCTTCAAGTTTTCTTCCTGTACTCCAGTTTACTGCCTTTCTTGGAAGTAATATTTTTCGAGACTATGAGAATATTTCCCTCATAATGCTTTCCCAACGAGCTTGTTTACAAACGCCCCCGGTGTTCGAGACGGTTGTGAAAGGAGGGTGCGTTTAGTCAATATTTCGGAACTAAAACCCTCTTGAGCTGTCTATAGTTTCGTGATGTCACGGTTATGTTTACCATATATTTTGCTTTTCAAAGCAGATCGCTATCGAACATTTATATATAAGAGGTTGCTGCACGGTTCGTTTTTCATCGGCCATTTTGATAAGCCAGAAAGAAGCTCATCTCAACATTTTATACTTCGACAGATTCCTTGTCATCGCAACGAGGCAGTATTGTTGCTCCATCCATCGGGTACGAGTCAAAAGTATTTCTAAAGTCTATTTCTAAAATGCGCCTGTGGCGGTGCGACACGTGTCAGAAGCGGGGGTGCTCCTGCATTGCGCAAGGCCTCGCGACCCACGTGAACTCGTGGAGAGTGGAGACTGGTAGGCTGCATGATTCACCACGATGTTTTAGTCTCAAACTATTATCAGGGTTTATTAACTTGTGTCACAGAATAATTAAAGTACTAATGAACCGACACTTTTATTAACAAACTAGTGTTGTTGCCCGCGACTTACGCGTAGATTTTCATATAAACTCTCAACCCTTTTTTCCTCCCTTAATCCAGCCCTCGCGCAAAATAACAAAGCCTATACTTCAATCTGGTCATAGCTAAGCATATTTGTGAAAACCGCATTTAAATCCGTCCAGTGGTTTAGGAGATGTGCGTGGACAAACAAACAAACAGACAAAAATTCTAAAAACTGTCTTAACGTGTACAGCTGCTTATTTTAAGACGCCCTGTGTTATTATTATTTTTATATATCTACGTTTTTATTATATGTATAGATATAGAAGACTAGGAAAAACCTAAAATATCGTAAGATCTTAGCGGTCACGATGGTGATGTGCATACCATCATATCGCTTTCGCTCATTGCAGACCGTAAGCCTCTTTCTTTTTACACCACTGACATACATTTTCATTTTTACACTTATTACTCCCGGTTCTGAGCCAGTCTCGGCAAGTTTTTTCCCAAAAGTTCCGCACATATTCACTAGAATGATCTAACTTTTTCTTGCTCACGTGTTAGAGCATTTTGTACACGTTGTATATAAGTATTCGATTGAAACGCCGTCCAACGTGTGGATAGAGCACAATAAACATATTAGAGAGACTTATAAATATTTATAGTGGCACATACCCTGTGATACGAGAAACCGATCTGATGCTGACAGTACAACTGCCTACCTAATCATTGGCATCGACCTAATCCGTTAATATTTTGTAATAAAATTTGGTTTAAAGCTGGTGCTTCGAAAACGCTAACAGTTACTCGAATATACATCGAATAATATATCGAATACTCTAACTCTAGTTTAGAGTCTAAAAGAGAAGTTTATCGGTGAAGTAACAAAATGAATAATTGATTAAGAATCTATTTTAAACCGCATCTTTTTTTTTTATTCTTAAATATTTTTTTGGGGGGCTTTTAGACAACATGTCTATGTCAGCCCCATCGTATCCTGACAAAACATAAATTTCCTAAATAAATAAATACACTTCTTTACACAATCACAAACTTACCTAAACCTCAAACCTACCTAGTTGGTTAATTATACCATTAACCAACCAGGCAAGCCTGTGGTGCTAGAGTGGCTTAAAGCCCGTCTATATTGCAATGATATCAAAACTGCCGGTCTATTCTGCAAGCTAAGTGAACGCGCAAGTGAGGTGATAAGCTAAGTGAACGTGTATTTTTCTTGTCGATTACTATAAAGAAATGTCAAAATGTCGAGTGATCATTCTTGACTGTAGTCCCTTACCCTTATAATTCGATGTTTTGACATTTATCTGCAGAAATAGGCAAGAAAAAATTACATTCACTTAGCTTATCACTTCACTTGCGCGTTCACTTAGCTTGCAGAATAGACATGTAGCTTAAAACTCAGTCATTACATCTTTCCATTGCCGACCCTGGCATTTTTAATTGTCTTATTTATGTGGATTGTGGTTGGTTTCTTTTTAAACAGGATTCCCAATGAAGCGATACATACCAAACTATGATCATCGTATCAGATCCACTTGTCCCTTGCGTCGGGCGAAATTTTACAACCAACCGTTATTTTTCAAATTAACTTGTTACCTCGGAGAGGAACTTTCCTTGTTTGCCTCGTCTCGTCTATATTTGGGTATCGAGCGAGTGGAGTAACTCAATTAGCTGATCCTCTCAACTCGAGGGTTGTTGTATACCCGGAGGATTATGTTTGTTCGGATTATGAGGTTAGCAAAGATTTGGTAAAGCATTCTTCAACCTTCAATATGGCATTGAAAGTAATTTTCCTTTTATTTCGTTTCCGAGAACTCTTTGAAGGTTAAAATTTTTGAGGTTAAGCATGCGTGAGCTTGTGGTTTGTGAAACGTGGGAGTTGTTAGACTAGTCACTAGACTAATTAAATGCTAGTAGTTCGACCGATACAATCCAGTAAGATTAGGGGTTAGTGTTCTGCTTCTCAAAAAAGAAATAGTTATTTTTCTTATTTAAGGTATCATGTCTTAGTTATAACTGCTCAATAAAACTTTTAGTTCTTGGTTTAAAACCGTGAAAAATATATTTTTTGCAAACTTGATACATTTATGGGAGTTGAGGAAGGACTAGCAAAAAGTATTAAAAAAAAGTTGATAAGCCTACAAAAGGCACATGGCGGATCACGGATCTGACAACCGAATGAAATCCCTGAAAAGATATTAAAAACGTCAACTGCACCCGACGTCCCCATTTGTGACGTCACACGCGTAAAACTCGTGCTTCATTCGTATTGTGTAATCAAAGCCCGAAATGTCACCAAACACATTTATGGGTTTTAAATACGAATGACGCAGCCATTTTGCAGACGAGCATTATGAATACGAGGCATAATATTGACTTGAAAGACAGCTGCAAAATTGCAGACGTTTTGTTAAATAATGTAATAAATAAGAAATGGGTCATTCCATGTAAAACGCTACCACAGCAAAAAAAAAAGTACTCTTTTTTTATATATTAGTTGCTTAGGTAAGCCTAATTACATTTCATATGTTTTGACTGAAAATTCTACCAAAAAATATTTTTTTAACATTTTTTTCGTTCGTTGATGTATGACAAAATAAAGATAAAGTAAAGATTTTTGGAGCTAATAATGGCAAAACTGTAAACCTAATATGACGTTAATTATCAAAGCTAACTTTGCGCCATTTTGAGTATTGATACATGAACTGCTTCGTAGACGTAAAATTTTCTGTAAATCGGTAAGTTTTCCTTTGTTTATAGTACTTTTTTATAGAGGATATCGCATGTTACACCCGTTACGGAAATAAGGGAAAAGTTAAGTCTGTAGCTTACTTATTGCACTAACAGCTTCACGGCTTTGTGAAAGTAAGGTAATGTTTGCTAACAAATGGCCAATGTCTTAGATTTTGTACTAAACTTTGTCAATTATGATAATTTCGCTAATCAAATTTCGTTACGCCCGTTACGTATTGGGTGTAACACAATTTTGGTGAAGCTTTGCGGCTGAAAAAAAATTGCTTTCACGTAATGTTGAGAGCGGATTGGGTCTTTTTTTTAAGGCATAATGTCAATAACCCAGTTTGAGTAAGATTTCGTAACACTGGGTATTTTTTTAAATATTTTAGACGGTTTATGGTGAATATAAGTTTTAGTTGCTATTATTTAACTTTATTTGCATGTTGGGTGTTTTGTATAATAGCTTATAGGTTGGTGTAGGTATTCAAGGTTCACGAAACGGTGCCTTCAGCCAAAGAAAGAATGAAAAAGTTTCGGGAAAGAATGAAAAATGACCCCGCGAAGCAAGTCGAGCACCTGCATAAAGAGAAGGAGAGAGATCGCAACAGAGAAAGAGCCTATGAATATGAAGAGACACAAGAACCCAATGCAGTTTCTGTGAAGATTCAACCAGGAGTGTTTGTCTTAATCAAAATAACTGCAGAGGGTAAAAAAAAAAGAATTGAATATATAAGTATGTGATTTTTCAGTTCCTTTAGTGACGAAGAAAGCTAGGTTCGCGTTTTTTTTTTTTTAAATAATATTGCAAAAGTAGTCTTTAGCAACGAGCAAGACCAGTATCTGATGTCCCTTTTGAAAGTATTTTTAAATTTTACTTGATCTAATGATCTAAAATAAGGGTATCAGCACATACTACAATTTTGATTATATTATTGAAAGAAAACCATTCAATTTAACATTTGATTACATTACTTGAGTTCCTACATCATTTAGTTTGTTTTGTGCTCAAAAATGTTACAGTAATTTAAGATTTTTCATCAAATTTTGTTTCTTACTCGTACGCGTTACGCCCGTTACAAAAGCCTGTTACGCCCGTTACGCACAAATATTTACGTAAATTTTAAATTATCGCTTGTTTTTCTTTAATAAATGTTGTAGATGGTGTGTTGTTAATTTGGCTACAGCTTAACGTTAATTTTTATTCATAAAACAAGGGAAATTCGCAGAGTTTTGCAAAAATGTCGCGCCATCCGGAAGTGAGAGGCAAAATCAAGTCACGCCCGTTACGGTACTTGCGGCTGATTTTCTCGAAATCTGTAAAACTTATGGGAAACTAAAAGAATCATTAATTTAATATAGGTTAAAAAGTGACTAATCTACACTAATATTATAAAGAGGAAAAATTTGTACCTATTTTTGTATGTTTGTATGTTTGTAATGAATAGGCTCCGAAACTACTGAACCGATTTGAAAAATTCTTTCACTGTTGGGAAGCTACACTATCCCCGGGTGACATAGGCTATATTATATTTTGTAGCGAGGCCGAAGGCCGAGCTTACACTCGTGCGAAGCCGGGGCGGACGGCTAGTTAAGTTATAAAATGAATATGCTTCCCTTATACAAGATTATTAAATTACCATTTGAAAGTGTACGACCTGTTACACCCGTTACATGGAATGACCCAAATGTAGTCTACGTAATATAAGCTACCTTTTTCTTAAATTTTATTTAAATCCGTTAATCTGTCACGATTTTACGGAAAACAATGGAAATATACACACATACAAACTTTACTCATTCATAATATTAGTGTGAATTCTCATGCAGATGCTTATATACTCTGTTATGCTTATGTATTATACAAACAAATTGGCTAATTTTTACCCTATAAAATGTAACAAATCTCATATGACAGTGGGTAAAATCGAGGGGTGCTGCTATAAAGCGAATATACCTAGAGATCGAACCCAATTTCAATAATGGGTCTTTTTTTCATACCATAAAACCCAACATGCAAGGATCTTAACGGTAGGGTAAGAAGCACGTCGGTAAGTGAAAATTCTGACATTGACAAAAGATATCTATATCATGTCGTGCGTTTGTTTTTAACAAACTAGATAACAAACCCACCTACGTGTACGTAATGTTAATAACGAACATAAATGGATCGCTGTTACAGGTTTGTTTACATTATGTGTGAATCAATTTTGCACGGCGGCAGTACACGCTGTGACAAGGTCTTTTACAAGGTCGCGTCAAATTAAAACAAGCCAAAAAAAGTTTTTATAAACCACTGTAATTTGAGCAAGAATTTGAGTACGAATCAGAAAAATAACAACATTGAAACATTACAACTAATTAAGTCTTTGATAGTTTTATCTAATGTATAATAAGGCAATTATTTCCTCGTTTAGTAAAACAAACAAGATTTATTTTAGTCACGTAAACAATCGGTCATGTATTGGATTTCCCGATGCTCTACAATGCCTACTTATATTAATTGTACTTACTTTAATTTGCCGTTGTGAATATGAATTTGAATTCTTCCATTGGCCGAATTGGTTCGAGACGGCTGAAGGCCAAAATAATTTGCAACCTAAACGACGCCATTTTAGTATTCGATGGAAAAAATGGCTGCGAACTATTCGTTTGAAGACGATGAAAATATGTTTTGTCGTACAAACAAATGTTTCTCAATAATTACATGTAATTACATGTAGTTTTTTTTTTTGTGCTTTAGTAGTTAACAATTTATGTGGTCGTACAGAGCCTTTTGTGCGAGCCGAATTGCACTTAGCCGCTTTTATTTACTGACTAGTCGTCCGGCCCGGCTTCGCACGGGTGTAAGCTCGGCGTTCGGCCTCGTTACAAAATATAATATAGCCTATGTCACCCGGAGATAGTGTAGCTTCCCAACAGTGAAAGAATTTTTCAAATCAGTTCAGTAGTTTCGGAGCCTATTCGATGCAAACAAACAAACAAATCATTCCTCTTTATGATATTAGTATAGACTATTCGTCCGGCCCAGCTTCGCACGGGTGTAAGCTCGGCGTTCGGCCTCGCTACATAATATAATATAGCCTATGTCACCCGGGGCTAGTGTAGCTTCCAAACAGTGAAAGAATTTTTCCAATCGGTTTAGTAGTTTCGGAGCCTATTCAATGCAAACAAACAAACAATCAAATCTTTCCTCTTTATAATATGTATTAGTATAGATGGGTGACATTGTTACTTGTGACTTAAATATTTTGACATTGTACAAATAATGCTGTAATAATTATAAATCTTGTGATATAAATACATGTTCGTTATTATGTTAATACTTCAATAATTTTAATTAAATAGCTCTGTAAAATGACGTAGCATTTCCAATTGAACAAGATCTGACAACCAACCTTTTAGATCCACGTTTTAGGCACAGATCTAGGATGTATTTTTTTATTAGGTCTGGTTTTAGGTGAGGAGTTCTAATGAGCAAGATGGACCTAACTTCAACCTCTGACCGAATGTTTCTTTTAGGTCTGTGTGCTCCTTATTCGACCACAATGTCTTCGTCGTCACAATCTGATGAGTTTTTTGCATTACAATTATACTATTATCAAATGACTATCAGAGCTCAAATTCATGTACACATACGTCAAATAAATGTTTCCTCTGAGCTTGTTCCAGATTTCTCGCAAAAATGAAGTCATCCAAAATATTGAGTAAACAAAGTTGCCGATAAGGCTCCATTGAGAAACTCCGAGCCCCCGGGGCGCGTGGATATAGCATATAATAATAGAATAGAATCAGGTTGAACAAGGTTCACATTCAACCTTGAATGTGAACCACATTCAAGGTTGAGGATTGTAGAATTATTTCTAAAAATTTTTTTTTTTATTGAACTGTAAAAAGAATCTGTGTCTACTAAAATATAGGTGGCTTTTTTTTATATCAGGCTGGCGTTTTGTTGGTGCCTCGCCTGATGTTAAGCTAATGAATTAAATGGTAAGAAGAATTCAATATCTTGGAGCTGTCCAGAAGAGTTAATTAAGAAGTTGGTCAGACGTCAAGACGAATATACGAACTATAGTCAAGTATTGTCAAGCATACCAGAATAGGACCCGGGTATGTCCTAAAACTACGACCAGAACCACCGGAGGATGGGCAGCAGCGTCCTAATAGTACACGGTGAACGTACTGCGATCCCCAAGCCGCCTGCCAAGCGTGGGGATTATGGCAACACCCCTCTCTATGAAGGTGGCCTTGTCCAACAGTGGACGTTAATTGGCTGATGATGTGATGTGATACCAAAATAATCAGATTGTAGATTCAATTTCCTAGCTAACTTCAGACAGTAGATTAATATAGACTTTAAGACAAATAAAGAAAGTTAAATCTTCAAAGCATTCATATTTGAGCGAACCAAGTTTAGTTCAGACACACTACGAATTTATCGATTCGATCATTACATAGAGCCAGATAATAATAATTTATCGATTCGATCATTACATAGAGCCAGATAATAATAATTTATCGATTCGATCATTACATAGAGCCAGATAATAATAATTTATCGATTGGATCATTACATAGAGCCAGATAATAATAATTTATCGATTCGATCATTACATAGAGCCAGATAATAATAATTTATCGATTGGATCATTACATAGAGCCAGATAATAATAATTTATCGATTCGATCATTACATAGAGCCAGATAATAATAATTTATCGATTGGATCATTACATAGAGCCAGATAATAATAATTTATCGATTCGATCATTACATAGAGCCAGATAATAATAATTTTTAATTTTGAGTAAATATATTTCCCACACTCAAAGTCTCTTCATTGAAAAACGTCAAGCACGTCCGAGATTTGCTCACAATAACAACAGAATGAGGTAAACAGTCAGTTTGCAAGGTTGCGGTCCGGAGGTTCCGCTCTGATAATGACTGGGGTCGACGAGATAAACCGTATATTACCACAATCCATCACAATATAGCACCTATAGCAATGGACATAAAGCCTAACATCATCTTGAGCGAAACATTTCACACTAAACCGAAGAGAATGCATTTTATAACAGTTCTCAGAAACGGCTGTACGAAAGTAAATAAGAAACATTTTGACACGTAACGGTTTTAAATAATGAGGTACTCCAACTCAATGAAAATGATCGTACTTATTTAATTAAAGGATCGTTCCCTTCAACTTTTCAAATAACAGAACTGGAGGAAAGAAATTACAAGAAAAGTAATGCTTAAATTGTTCGCAAAATCGTACAGACCACTTGTAATTTCACAAAGTTTTGTTGTTCCCCGAGTTTTAACGAGTTCTTTACGTAGAACCCAATACTTACAAAACTAATCTACAAGCAAAGACACTCGAGACATTATTCTACTTAAATCTTAATTTATATATTACTATAGTCCGTAGGAAAGATTTGTTATATTAGGTATATCATCATCATAATCAGGAGTCTTTACGATTGTAGTTTGGCCATCGAAAAAGCGATAATTATCAATATAACAAAATTCAAAAACTGGACCAAATTCTTCAAATTCTAAGTCTGTGTGTATCTTCTACCACATCGTCGCTTACTAACAGGCGAGTTAATGGTCAAATGCGGACGTATTAGCGAAAAAAAAATATTTAAAAAAAGATCTGATATTCTTCAAACGACTAAATAATAAATAGATTTTCTTGAATAACTAAGAAAAATCGCGTTTAAGTCACCTTTCAAAAAAAAATGTGACTAGGCCTTTACAAAAATTCTAGACATCAAAATCGATTAAGCCGTTTGGGATCTACGATGCCACATACAGTTTTACAGATACATTAAACTCATTACACCCTTCTTTTTGGGTCGATGATTATTAAAACACTAAGACCCACTTGCACGACCGATTTAAATCTAGACTTAAAGATCTTCAAAATCGTATGGACATTTTTGTAAAATCTAGCTTCAAATCAGATTTTGAATTGTTCAACACTAGATCACGTTAACGTTATCAATTTAGAATCGATAAAAAAACATCTTAATATTATTATATTTTTTATAATCCAATTTTGCGATTCAAGATTCGATAAATAGACGATCAAAACTAGTTATAGTGGTAACACAACTAATGTAAGTGATGAGGTAATATCAGCATCAGGTTTAAGCTTGACATAAGACGCATAATAATATTAAGAGGTTTGGAATATTGATCATTTAAAGAGAGAAAAAAAAGCGCCAAGAAAATGTCAATCACCCCTTCAAAGATGGCAGTATTGCTAACTAGAAATGTTGTCCTAATACGTCGGCAGAACAATAATTGCTGGTACGTGAATAGCGTACCGCTGCCGACTTGCAGGCTAGCAGTTTAAAATGCAAAACCAGTACGTATTTACCTGTGTGTATTTTATCTGTTCGCCAATTATAAAAATGTCGCAAAGTGGTTTTTAATTATTTTCAATTACTGTAATGTGAGGTACTATGATCCATCGATTCATTGCAGACCGATGGCACTCCGACGTCGTGTCTACCAATGGCTGTTACAGATGAGTTTTAATTTAAAAAGGCATGGTCGGAAGTGTTAGAAAGAAATTTTAAGACAAAGGCCTCATCATCCACTGTCCGCCTAATGGTAAGCATAATCCACTGACTACGGACACTTGCAACACTAGCGGTGTTTTCAGTGCTTTGTCAGCCCAAAGAAGTGGTTGCCATTGCAGGAAGACACCCTTTTTAAAACGCTCCATGTTGAAGCTCGGTATAAGACCTTCGGGGGAAGGACATTTCACACCATGCAGATCTGCAGATGAAGAGAAAAACTGAACGGAGTGGAATATATAGCTATTCATAATGGCTTTGGGGGGTGCGGGCTTTTTGACGTTATCAGGAACTGCGGTAGTGGAAAGCCGACGCAGAAATGAGACCAAAAAGTTCTTCAAAGCATAGATGTCACAGCTTTTCTTTAGCTACTGTTGGTCATCTGCCCAGTCATTTGCTATTCGAGCACAGGATAGCTGCGCTATATTGACAGTAATTGATAATCTATTTTGCTCTTCTTCTAGACCTACGTTTACCTGCCTTTGCCACCAATCAGTCGCTGCCTTACTCCACTTCGCACAGACGCGTAAGGCATATTCCAGTCCTAGTCAAGTCAGACATCAGTTTTATTTGGACATGACATGGGTCAATAACAATCATGTTAGTTTTAGGCTTATCATTGTACTGGCCATGTTTTTACTGCATACATCTCGGTATAATTAGGTGTACACGCCTTGTCTAC
Source organism: Agriopis leucophaearia (assembly GCA_949125355.1). NCBI lineage: Eukaryota > Metazoa > Arthropoda > Insecta > Lepidoptera > Geometridae > Agriopis > Agriopis leucophaearia. The sequence goes on from OX421262.1 coordinate 16,475,007, forward strand.
GAGCCGTCTGCGTTTCAATAACGGAGCAGTCACGCTAATGCTAAGAACTTCTCACTATACCCCGTATGATGCATTATAAAAGCGGCATACAATGTGTTTTGATCAATTGAAGCAGACAGCAAGTCTAGTGAAACATGTGGGAATTATGTTGCAGATTGTACAGATATTTCTCAGCTATAATTAAACTGTAGGTGTACCGCATATTATGGGTATATAATATGGTGTGTATATGTTTTAAAATTACGGATTCGTTAATTTGTCAAAATGCAATGTCAATTTTTTTCAAAAGCTATTTACTCTACGTGATCGTGCCGATATCGCGCTGTGAAATGCTTATCCCTAATATTTGGGCATCATAATATTTCACGTTTCCTAAAACGCCTTGGTTAAGATCGTAAAACGCGGATTTTCCTAACATTCCATAGTCCTCATAAAGCGTAATGGTGGAGTCACATAACCCTCGGTATAACGCTGCGTTCGGAGCTCAGAGCACTCAGGTTGATGAGCAGAATAAATCCACACGGTGACCAGAATTCCCGATTCGTTTCTCACTAGGACTGATGGATTCGGCTTTATGTCGGTACAGCCATCATTAGTTACTATAGTTTTATGTGCTGCGGTTGATTTCTCTACGAGTGGATATATTGTCAAAATATTGCGGGATTAAATTGCTTATATATGTTATTAGAAATGTGATGGTGGCCGGACAGTAGCATGTGCGCTTTGCGATCTGCCGGCACCCCGATGCAGTCCCTAGCCTTGCACCAATGGCTTATTTAGTACTTAAATTTAGTAAACTATGTTCGGTTTCCAACGTCGGTGACGGTGAAGGAAAACGCGACGGTGACTGCTTACCATCAGGCAGCCCGTCTGCTTTTTTGCCATCAAGGGGGAAAAAAACAAAGGAAACCGGTATTATTAAGTGATAATTATCTAAGAACTACTTTACATCTAGATTTCCAGAGTAATAATCTCAAAATAAAGCGTCCTTCCGTTGAAAATTATAGCACCACCTATCCTCGCCTCTTATAAATAATTCCTTGGGACGGCCAAACCGGGAGCGGGTAATGAATTGTTTAGGCGTTTGCTTTATTTGCAGGGCCTGTTCGCGGCCTGTTCAGATTTCAACGGTTGAATTACAGTTCGGTTTGAACGGAATATGTAAGCGGCTTTGGTGCTACCGAACTTCGATCATTTTCGAAGCTACCGAACAACAACTTTCCATAGTACCTACAGTCAAAAAGAAAAGGTAACGGAGGTATATAATAATCATTTATTTACAAACACTAGTCGCTTTGTAGTCAAATACAAAATTCACGAAAATTGTCTGAAGTTTATAGACATAAATTTATAATACAGTTTAGAAAAACCAACAAACTAATTAAAATCCTATAACGTCATAACAGTGTCTAATTTTACTTACAATAAATTTAGACTATAAATATGCCCATATGATTTCAGTCTACTTTGCGGGTTCGGTTTTTGAACGCGGATCCAATATCCGTAGTTTTAAATATCTTTGCATTTAAGAAGGTTTTCTAGTCCACGATTTTTTTTTTACTGTATCTCAATCTTTTCTCTTTGTTCGTATTATTTCAAGTAAAGGCACCTCTCAAATGACATTTGTAAACAACTCCTATTCAAAGTTCGTTGACAGGGCATCAAGCCATAATCCGATAAACGAGGGCAAAACAAGGGCAGCTACCCTCAATTTCACCTTTTATCTCTTCGCAACACTCTCGACCTCCGGGAGGATAATCATTAATCAAGATACCGCTCAATTTATTGTTAGCCGATTGAGATTTGCCACCGAACCTTTGTCCCTTGCCAGTTACACGTTCCACTAATCGCTGAAAACGCTGGGACCGCTTTCCGTTTAGAACGTCGTAGGTGAATTTACGACTTCGTCGATGATTGATGTTGGCCTGCCCACGCTAAACACGATGGGGTTGAGTGGAACTGTGTCGTACTCGTATTTCATAAACGACGTGTATTTTGTTTAGTCAAGTCGGAAGATTCGACTGTCTATCTTCTATGGACACTTTCATAAACTTTAGGGAACGTACCGAACTACGTGACCCGTTCATTGTTCAAAATACCACGCTTGGTCACAGGGGCGAGGAAATCTCGCACTTTTCGAGCTATATTCAAATAATGCACGCGTTCTTGGCGTCACGCGGCAAGCGCCGTATAAATATTTAAAGAAAAATATGAGCCATTTTTTTCTTAAAAAAACATATATTGCTACGTGACAACTAGAGGGGAAGGGGAGGGGGGAGTCTTGGAATATACTACGGGTGGTCACAATGGCGAAAATTGTAAAAAAAAAGGGGGCCCTTACTTAGTATGGGTACGTTCCCTTACCTACCTACGTATGTTCTTAGGTATTTCAGTTGCTATGGGTACATTGATATCCAAATAATATATCATTCAATTGATCAGTTGCTTACTTAGTTATCTATTCCGTCTATCCTTTGAAAACTAAATTTGGTACAAAAAGGAACTCAAGAGTCGTACAGAAACGAAGACGTAAAAGGGGTCGCACTAATGGCAGCCTTCAATCTCAAAACAAAATACAAAGTGAAATAGAAAATCTCCACGAGATTGCACACTAATCTCATTCTCAACAGGACTGGCTTTGTCGGTCGAGCAAATTGTTCGAGTAAGCTTTTTCATTCCAAGTAATTAGAGTAGACTCTGAGAAAAAAAACCTCAAGATTTTTTCGTCTCACAACTTAAGAAAAGTTTAGCTTCAATGTCAAAACTTAGGTACTATTTAGATAAGAGAAAGTGTCCATTGAGATATTCTATTTCTGAAAGTCTAGAGTAGGCGTGTAGGCGCAATTGGTATTCGATGAGGCAATCCCATTCAAAACAAGTAGCACATTTAGAATGAGAGTAAACAAGGGAATAAACATTTATTCAACAGGTTCGCCGTAAAAATGCACGAGCAATAGCACCGGGGTGTCATCAGCAGATGTTGATCTGACGACAAGGCGGGTCTATTAAAGGCGGGTATTCAACACAAAATGAGGTCGTGCACAAAGAGATTGTTAGGCTCCTCGGGAAATCACGAGTAAGCCCTAAGACGCGCTCGATGGCGGAAAATAACTTGTATGACACTGGGGAAAAAACAGTGGGAAAGCAACGGAGCTGCGATCATGAATGAGGTTATTATTGCTGATGAAAGGTAATATTTTCATCTCTATAGGATTATAAAAGTTTTTGTGTTCATCAACACCGAAAAGGAATTGTCAAGATGATATTGACAACTAAAGTCTCGAATACGTCCTTCGTCTATTCGAACACCGTTAGGGTACTTAAAAACTGACTAATATACAAAAACGTATCAAGATTGGCGCAAACTGCGAAATAGGTTATAGACCTCGAAGTCGGATAGAATAAGTATTTTATCAAGAACATGTACAGGTTAGTCAACTCTGGCCATCTGTTGATTGTGCAATAACGATTCAAGAAGATTCCTTTTAAAATAGAGCAAAGATCTAGAGGTCAATTAAGAAAATTAAGTACTCTACCTTTGACAGAGTCCGCTTCGTCGAGCAGAGCCTTTGATAATATTATATAGTTTGGATTTGCCTTTAAACTCGAGCGAGTACCGAAAAAAGTCTGCCAAAAACTGAAGGGGGCGAGGTAAACACGTATTGCACACTGACATCTTCTTACTAGTACTACAAACGTACACTTCAATATTGAGCGCACACAACTGCAAACGATGTGATTAAAACGTATACGAATGTACGACCGAGGTAAATGCTAAAGGGGAAACTGTAGGTATAACGCTTCCATTTATTTATTTTTTCTGAGAGTAGAGCAAAGCAAACTGTTCATTCAGATCAAATAAAGGTTATCAGTTTTCGATATAAATACTTATTACATGTATATCTCAGAAAGTTATTTCAGATACGATAATAATTATGATATCACTCCGTATTACCTGTACAGTGCATCACGTAATCAATATGTTTGTACTTGTTGGCAACTAAATCGGAAAATGAGATCCTGATGATGCCTGCGGAAAATATGATAAAGATATAATAAGAACCACCAAAACATACCAAGCCGTAACTAATCGTGTGTTGTGGACTGCAACCTGAATGGATAAAAAGAAGGCTAGGCACGGCAGTAAAAGTACATTTGGGTCAATCGATAGTCCTGACATGACAGACGACAGCTAGCGTGCTGGGTAGCAACGTATCTGCCTTAACTATTCATTAGGGATCGATTACCTGGTTCCAATCAACAAGGCTGCAAGACAATTTGCAAGCTAGCAATGGTTTCGTAGGACTTGAAATTGTAAACCAGTTTAATATTAAAAGTAAAACAAAAAACCCGACTGCAAAAATCTAACAACCCACACATCGCACTCCAAAACCGGTATAGCCGTAGACTACAGCAGGTCATATTATATAGGAACATATACACCCGAAAAACATAAAACTTCTGCCACTTCATCAAAACTCGCGTGAGTGATTAAACGTGAGTGTTAACCGTCTGTTTGTCATTGTTAATTGAGCTTCTTCTTTGGAGGTCGGGTAAAGAACCTTCAACAACCAGTTTTGAAGTTACAAATTACAATAGCAGCGTAAACTTTAGCTCTACAACAGGCAGTTCTGTGATTAGAAGGACGCACGAAGTGGTTGGCTAGCATGCACGATAGCGGATTCCCGTGAACCTTTAGTACTTTTTAATCGATCAATGTCTGCCTCTAGCCAGGCAAGCCAGCCAATTATTGTTTGGCGTAACGGTAATATGCATAACAGGGTTTTTTTTCTTAATTGAGGGTATTCCTCACAAGTTCATAATGATCGTGTTTTATAAGTTGGTAAGTATAGATTTTCTTATGCTCAGATCGCTATCGTACTAGCGTGTCTATGGCACGGTATGGCACCTCCTAGCTATCACGAATTGATTAGTACCTAGGCTAGCTGTCTAGACAACTACAAGGCTGCATGTCTAGAGAAAAGCTATAAACGTCGGTACGGATGTTTCGCAATACCTGTAAAGGAAATCTTGTCTGTTTTGATACTCAGGATTTGTATCACAAAATTAACCAACCATCTGTATAAAGTTTAGTGCGTAGAAGGTATGCGCCTGCACAACTGAACTACAACAAAAATATCAAATGACCATGCTCGCTTCCCGCACGAATGTGGACCTGATTTTTTTGTGGTCATGCTCATTCAAGTTATTTGTAACGATATTTGAGAACACAATGTTGTTTGTACTCATAAAAATATAAATTTCATCTGACCTTTCTGAAGGACCTGAGACCGTAGACCGTCTAAACTCTGCCCAGTACACGTGGCACCTCCTCGATGATACGTCTTGTTCAGCTTACTATCCAATTATTCTTATTATTTTTTGCTAACAATTTCGACCTTCAGTTCGAGCCAATAGACTTAACTTTGCGTAATTGATCCAGTGTACTCTACTTTGCGAACTGATGTACCGTCAAAAAAGTTGTTCTTGCAAGTTTGAAGAGCTCAATGACCTATGTCTCTCGTGTTGTTAGTTATTTTATGTACGACGCCGACGGCGAGATAAGAATATTTACATTTAAACTTGAAGAAGATTGTTTGTAATAGGTTTAACTGGTGACTGTTCTCTTTACGGCATATTAATCTTTAATTTTGCTATTATGTTTTTAATGTTGAATTTAAATTGCCAAATAATGCGTTCAGAACATTTTAAGAAAAATTCACTAGATATTCCTAATTCATCATATCCTGTTTATAGAGTGTTGCAAACAGTAAAAGTTGTCGAAGTAATTCTACTTAAAACACATTGATCATTTATTAGCTTTAGAAATTTATAATAGCTAGAGCCTATAGTCTGTTTCAAATAGCATGGCTCTTGACAGGTGGTTTGAAATTACGATATAATGGAACCTGATTCGTAAATATTAAATGTGACGTCACAGAGCTAAATTAAAGATTTACATTTTGCGGCGAAAACATATAACTAAGCGCTACTATGAAAACTAGTAGTGAAAACTAGTCTGTTAGAGATGGTTGTCAAGTGCCTTGCTATTTGAAAAGGATTATAGTGGTATCAATTCTGTTGTATCATTCTCTAAAAGTCTAAACGAATCTGACAGGACTAAAATTATCGACATCTCTTATCACTTCAATACGTCTGAAAAATATTGCAATAACTTTAGAGCTGTCAAATTTAGTTTAGAGAATGGCGTAACAGAATTTACGTCATTATTAAACTATTTTTTAGTAAATACTAAGTAATTATCGTAACCATAGACAAAACTATTTCGTCTTTGTCTATGTCGTAACTGAAATTATAAAAGCGAAAGTGACTATGTCTCTGTCTGTTTGTTCGGTTTTCACGACTAAACGGCTAAGCCAATTTTAACGAAATTTGGCAGGATGATAGTGTACATCATAAGGACGGACATAGGGTACTTTACCCTCTAAAATTGCGAAAAATACGTAGGTAACAAACACCGCGAGATTCAGCTAGTCTTAAAATAAATATCAATGTAACATAAAATGAGCAAACTTGGAATCAGTTTAAAATCAACCCAACCCTGGTTAATTTCAACTTAATAGGTTAGGTACGAATAGGCATATAGCTTTAACAACGGTAAAACCTATAATCCCGCGAACTTATTCGGAACTAACTAAATTTTCATAGATCTTTTTTAAGTGTCATATAAAAAAGCGACTGCAGCGCTGCATGCGTCTAAGACACGGGCTAATCTTTTTACAGAAGCAGGAGAAGTAAAATAAAGTCCTTGAGTAGAACACATCCAGTTCTACTTAGAGTTTATTTTAGTCTCGCCTTTGTTTCAATCGTCCATAAGATCTCATTTTGTTTAATCGTAAACAAATTTGTCTCTGCATATTGCGTAGTGGGATTCGGGACGGTATTAAGCATCCTTGGGCTATTTTGTGTTTGGTTTTACGAATACTTTAGTGCTATAAAGAAAAATGGAACATAATAGAAAGAAAGAAAAGAAAAAAGGCTAAGCAAAAGCTAAGAAAGAATAAGTATGTATGTATTTTCTAGACTAGTATTTCAGTCCAAATCATGCACAAAAAACTAATTAGTGAACCCTCCGTTAACAGCAAAGGTGTTGCTAATGTTGCCATTAGCATAATGACCGGTTTGTGCTTTGTTTAACGGCAGAGCAATAAATACAGCCTTGAATGGGCCTTCTGGCAACACGCAGAAAAAAAACATACAAGTATTTGTGTCAATCTAGATTATTACAAGGATTATAGGTTAACAAAGGCACCGGGATCATTGTTAACGTTAAGTAGTGGAATGGAATAAATACTCTTTATAGTAAAAATAAATATTTCTCGCAGTTCAAAAAACACGCTTTAAAATCGCTAGACCTGAAAATCCTGGTAAGGATAATGGTACAAACTATTTAAATTATTGCATTGTCATCGGTCCTTGATAAGTGTGCAACATTTCAATTTAATTCGACGTTTTGAAGTAGTTGAAAATGCAGTTCAAAAAATTCCGTTACATACATACATATCGTTCGCGCAAAACTTTATGAGCCCTCTGAAGTTAGGCGCGAGGCCTCCCCGACGCCCTGTAAAGTCCCTCGGATACCTATAATATGCGTACTGCGCAGCCACTGGGCCTAACTTCAGAGGGCTCATAAAGTTTTGCGCGAACGATACCAAGCTAATATAAGTATAATGAGTTTTATAAATTAGGTTGTTATGCGTTTCCGAGTCGCAAATGAAAACAATTAATTTTTGTGTATTTTCCTTACAAAACTACTCGTAAATACCCGGATAAAAATAATAATTTCAGCACTGTTTTAATGATGAATTTTTGTTTCAGATTACTTTAATATTTTTTTAAATAAAAAATAATTCAGAATTAATTAATTTTTGTTTCAGGTTACGTTAATTTTCAATTTATGTAATTAATATTTTATATCAGGTTAGGCAAAATTAAACTCAATAAAATTAACATTATCAACAAATATTTATCACAAATTCCTTATTGTACTTGAAGCGACGTAGAAGCGGAATTACACTAGAAATTCATCATTAAAACAGTTTTGAAAATGGACTTCCGCAAAGTAACGCCTGATTCAATCAACTAATAATTTCAGCATTTTTTTTTTATGCTTTTTTTTTTTTTGGGACTTTTATAGTTAATGTACATGGCAGTCCCATTGTATAAACTAATATAGGACACTCAAATTAATAAAAAATGTGTACTCGTATAAGGTCGGGGAAAAAGTTTCTTCGTATTTTATAAACAAATTCAAGACATATTTTTTTCAAGTTTAATTACATTTAATTATAATATATATGTACCATTTTGTTCGATAACTTGTTGCCATCTTTTAGGTAGTGACATGACCCCGTTGCTGTAGAAATTTTGGGAATTCTGATCAATAAAATGCAACAAGTAGTTTTGACAGTCCTCTCTTGATGTTAATCTAACACTACCCAAAGAATTCTGAAGAGATCGAAACAGGTGGAAATCTGAGGGTGCAAGGTCAGGGCTATGTGGTGGATGCATTAACACTTCCTAACCAAGCTCTCTAAATTTTTGCTGAGTGGCCAAAGATGTGTGCGGTCTGGCGTTATCATGATGAAAGACCACACTCTTTATGTTGATCAATTCCGGCCGTTTTTTCTCAATTTCTTGTTTGAGTCTCATCTGCTGTTGGCAGTAGAGATCCGAATCGATGGTTTTGCCCGGCGGTAAATGCTCATAATGAACGATGCCCTTCCAATCCCATCATACACACAGCATCACCTTATTACGTGTTAATCTGGGTTTCGCTACAGTCTGTGGTGCTTCACTGCCCTTTGACCATGATCGTTTGCGCACATTCTTGTCGTAGGTGATCCATTTTGCATCACCAGTGTTCAATCTTTTCAAAAACGGTTCGGTTTCTTTACGTTTCAATAGAGAATCGCAAATGAGTACACGATTCATTTGGTTTCTTTCAGTGAGCTGGTGTGGCACCCAAATATCGAGTTTTTTTGTATACCCAGTTATTTTCAAATGGGTCAAAACTGTTTTGTGGTCAATCCCCAGGTCTTCAGCTACGTCGTAACTACTAATATGCCGATCTTGGTCCACTTTTTCAGAAATGGCATCGACTTTATCCGTAACAGGGCGACCAGAGCGAGCTGCATCTTTGACATCAAAATTCCTGGACTGAAAATGCTTGAACCAACATTGTGCTACTCTTGATGACACTGCATTAGGTCCATAAATGTCACAAATTTTATTCGCGGCTTGTGTCGCATTTTTCAGTTTTTTGTAATAAAATTTCACAATATATCGAATTTCTTCGTTAGATTCACTCATTTTATCGAACAAAAAAACAATTGCAAAATGGCGGGAAATTGCTTTTAACTTTTTGTATTCCTTTTTTAAAATGTCATATTTTTAATGGTATCAAAACCAGCCAGATACAAACAGTACAATCGATGAGATTTTTACTACAACTTTATACATACAAAATACGAAAAGACTTTTTCCCCGACCTATTATATTATACTCAAATTAGCACAGTAAACACACAGAGTCGGTGGTCACTTGAGGTGACTCACATATCCGAACAGATCCCTGGCTGCGTCCGAGCATTCAGCATTTTTTCTTTCTTTTCATGTTTATTTAGAAGTTGTTTTGGAAATACATTGTTTATGGGAAAGGACCCATAGTCAGTGTGTCAACTGTGTTTAGACCAAGGTAACAAGTACGAAGAAAACAAATAAAATAAAACCGGCCAAGTGAGAGTCGGACTCGTGCACGAAGGATTCCGTGCCATTATCTATAAACGGCAAAAAAATCACGTTTGTTGTATGGGAGCCCCTATAAATATTTATTTTATTTGTTTTTTAGTATTTATTGTTATAGCGGCAACAGAAATACATAATCTGCGAAAATTTAAACTGTCTAACTATCACGTTTCATGAGATACAGCCTGGTGACAGATGGATTCAGACGGACGGACAGCGGAGTCTTAGTAATAGGGTCCCGTTTTACCCTTTCGATACGGAACCTTAACAAATGAACTGCTAGTATCTGGCGCTGGGCTCTAACACCTATAAAATGTATTTTAACAACAATGTGTACTACAGTACGGACAAATAGGTACCATTTTATACTTGGCAGAATGATGCAATGCTCCATACGACCTCTCCATTTAATTTATTAGTCATCAACAGTCAGTACTATTATTAGCCAAGTCAACAATACACTTTTATTTATGTGTAAATATTTTGTTACTGGCATTTTATGGAAATCGTTCTCTATTTCATTAGTTAAATAGTTCGTCTACGTGATAAGGGTATAGGTACAATTATGCATACCAGGTAACACATAAAGGGTTACGCGGAAAGGATGTACTAATCCGAAAGTAATCGGTTATACTCATCATTATAAACAAATTTTACTATAGGACCAACCCTGAAATCGCGAAAAAAAAAACTGCTGTTACTTACATTTGGTCATATTTGTTTGCAATTTTATGTGTTCTGTTTTTTAGTTAACTTGAGTTATTGGCAACTCGGACAAGGAGTACTTAAATCTCATTTGCGTCAGGTGCGCAAGCGCAGCTTTGCGCAATGTTTTGGCAACGCGCGGTAATCAGAGCATCTCGGACCTCTCGGTATTTAGTGTTATTTAGGCAATCGCAGAAATAAGATAATAAATACCTGTAAATACCTATTGCATTGCAATCTTGCTTTACTTCTTACCTTTAAAATAATACGGTTAATCGAGGTATCGGTACATAAAATATTTGACGGGGGGTATATTATTTTTACTATTCACGGGACAAGCCCGGACCCCGGACCTTTATACGGCATCTATGAAGCCAAAGACAACATTGAGAGGCCTTTTTGTGTATAAAAATAAATTAAACTATGTGGAATTAGGATGATGTTGGTAAATGGAGTATTGGTGCTATGGAGTTACAGTTAGACTGGGCTATTAAACAACAAAGGCACCTGCCTTATCCTGTCCTGCCCATCTCACAATACATTTAGACAGGTGATGACTTACCACCCACTAAATTGACACCCCATAAAATGTGCCTTGTATTGGCACCGGAGGGGCAACATTGGCTTAAGTGGCTTAGGGTGTCGATAGGTGTGCTGCACTTTCGCTAAACGGTACTCGCTGCTTTATGCCATTAAGACTTCCACCGTGGAGCTTAGATTCTTAGCTATTGCTGTTTCCACCCTCAGACAGCCAGTTAAGGCAAGCCAGGGGTCGGGGTCTCATTTAGCCCATGGGGTACACGATATCGCCACTCACCGACGGCTATCCACAAAGCCGCCCCTGCGTTATTCTTTTACATTATTATTTAAGGATAACTGGCTGGCAGGGTCTCACTGACCACAGAAGGATACCTTAGAGGTACGCACGACGTACTGCACACTACTGAAAAGACTGATAGAATAGAGAATATAATAAAACTCAAGACTATTTCTGAACAATAAAATCAGTTAAATCCAAATTCACGACACAGATGATCATGAAACCGCAGTTTCCAATTCGATACGAATCTAGGTCATCGAATAAAATTGTTAGCATTATTTTATAATTCAACAATTAACGTGTCGGAAGTGCAAACTACACAAGGAACTAAGGCGTACTCACCTTAGTTCCGGCTTAGTTCATTTCCTACACTTGGCTCTTCCAATTAGGACAAGGATACAAATTCTGACGCTACCTACATAGAACGTTAGACAAAGTTTCAGCGTTCAGCGTAGTTAATTAAATCATGTCCATCAGACTGTGTGAGTAAACATCCAGACTGTCTAGAAACAAACTCTGTAGCAATATATTACTGACCGTATTGTACACGGTTCGATAAATAAACGATAGAAGACTTCAACTTTTTGAAATGATACCTAGACTAGAGCGCAAATTGAATTTGAGAGTAGCGTCCCTTAACGAATCGAGTGCTCAATATCTGAAGTGGATAATAATTTTTCCTGAAATATAAAACAGGAGAAAATTCGCGATATTAAGCGATAAACTGTTTACAATGGTTCATCGTTTGATAGGAAAAGATAAGAACGTTTGATTGAAAAAGTCTAGAAAAATTATGGAATATTGTTCAGAGTAGGTCGGATTAGCAAGTCGAAGTGGCAGTGCAGTAGCACGCAAAACAGATGGCCGATGGTGCCGAAAGGTTCTCGAATGGAGACCACGGACCGGTAATCGCAGCGTAGGACGTCCACCCACAAGATGAACAGTCGATCTAAGAGAGACCGCAGGAAAACGCTGGATGCCGGCCGCTTCCAAGCGGCCCTTTTGGAAATCGATGGGCCCTTTTGGAAATTAGAGGCCTATGTCCAGCAGTGGACGTCCTATGGCTGAAATGATGATGATGATGGTGATGATAACGAGTAGGTCTGCAGGTTCCTACCATAAACTTTATGGACGTCCTTCCCATACCGTTCTAAACTACCATAAAATATATGGGGGCTCTTTCCGTCCGAAGTTGTCTCACTCGCGCATTTTCATATTATTGATGAAATATTTTAACTGAGAGTGAATTTCCAACAAGTGACAAAACCAAGTTTAGCTAACTAGCAACTGTCATAAAATTACAAAAAAAAAATAGTTTCGATATCTTTTAATTTGACGTGAGTAGCATAGTAACAAGCAAAAGATTATTTTGCAAATTTATTTGTTTGTTTGATAGACAACAAAACATGTATTTGTCACGTTTTTGAAAATTCACATTTTGTTAGAGATTTTTCTGGGTGTCTTCAAATCTCAAGTGAATCGGTTTTATCTAGGCAAGCGTGCTCGCATCGAAGACATTTGAGCACGAACGATGTTGTACTGAGGCACATCTCCCTTGTTTGTCTTCTTTGAGGACATACCAAATGACTTTAGGTGCGAGCTAGGTAAGCTTTTTAAAGCCAATGTTTGCTTTGATGGCCTCGCCCTTAGGTGCCACGGATTGCGACCCAAAAGTTTAGACAATGAATAATGGATAGGAAACCTGCAAATCTGAATTTCAAATGAAATCTTAGATAAAAGGGTAAGTACCTGTCTTTCTCGTGGTTCGACTGAGGGTACTGCAGAATAGTCTGCATGTTCTTCATTTCCACCACGCATTGTGTCCCCAGTTCGAGTTCTGAAAGAGGAAAATATGGTTAATGACTGCTCTTGCGCATTATAATTGTTGCTACATTTACAGGGTTACACGGAACGGTGGGCCTAACTCGAAAGGAGGTCATTGTGCTTATCATTATGAACAACTTTTACTATGGGATCGACCTTGAAATAGGAAAAAAATCTGTTGATCCGTGCGTTTATTTGAGTTAGAATGGGACTTTTCTACGTAAGCTCTTCGACCACAATAAAATGAATGGACGGGCCCAGTAGAAGCGCATTTTTGAAGATTACAAAATGAGCGCCAGCGCTCACTTCGTTTCAGTCGGTCTCTAGCCGTAGGAAGTTAAACACGAGTCTATTTACGCGATAACGAAACATCTGACAAAATTATGAATTCGTATGATTTACCGAAGTGTAAATACACAAATAAAATCGATATCTATTTTTTGTAACAAATATACTGTACATTTTTATAATTAGGTGTTGAAGTGTATGTCCGACGGTTTTGACTCGTTTTCACTGATCAAGTTCAATGGTTAGGGCCCGTCCATTCATTTATTTTGGTCGAAGCGTAAGCTGATGTTTTGACACGGAATGATGGTACTCCGTCAGAGTTTTGGCGTTAAGGTAAAACTTTTCACTTTGGCGGGAAATTCAAATTTAAAACAGTTTTTTGTTCTTGTAGCTAGGCCGAGTAATTATTGTAAACGATAATGATGTTCGCGAAAATTGATTATTATTCTTTACAAACTCGCGTAATGTTATTTATCTCCAATGCACATTATTACATACATTTGTAAATAAACAAATGTATGTTGTTTCAAACGGTTTATTGCCAAATGTAAGTAATATGGTGAGTAACTGATTAATAGCTGTACATGATAATGTAAAGAACGACCAACAATTTTCGCGAACACAATGCCATTTCACAATAATTACCCGGCCTAGCTACAAGGACAAAAAAACTGTTTGAAATTTGATTTTCTCGCCAAAGTGAAACGTTTCACCTTAATGTGAAAAAATCACGCCACCCCGTTGTATTTTTTCGGTAAGATGTGCAGCCTGCAATGGTGATTTATTTCTGATTGACTGAACGGGAGTGTCTTCCCGTGAACATGGTGCATGTAACATGTGGTGCTGCGCAGCAATATCGGGAGCTCCTTCCACAACCTTACCACGGTAAATATCCCGTAAATAATCATATAACTGTAGTGAACAACCGTGATAGTTTAAAACAGAAATTAGTTTACAATCAACCAAAAATACAAATCTTTCCTGGTTATAATAATAATAGTGTAGAATGTAGATATATTCTGTGTTTTTAAATATAACTGTATTTATTTTTATTTAAATAACGCCAATAATATAGGTACTTATATTTTTATACTATAAAACACAACAATCCGCTTCATAGAGAAACGCTAATCAGAGCTAATTGCGACGTCACATTAGGATAACACGACCCCCTTGTTTGAAGTTCGAAATAAGTTCACTATTTATGTTTTTTTAGATCTACGTTTCGCCACCATCTTTCCTGATGTTGCCATCATCGTGACGTCATAAGCAGACGCCACCGCCTGCGCTGCGATTATTATTAGCGCGAAATTAAAAATTAGTTTAAAATATCAAAAACTCTGCCATTAAACACTAATTTTCTGGCAATTTTTATTTTATTAGAATGGGTAAGAACATCGTAGAACAGATTTTGTTCCTAATCTCAAAAATATCACAAAATATCTCAGAAAAAAAAAATATCAAAGCAAAATACGCACTACATTATCAGTAGCAATTTAGTCATAACGCCTAAGTATTACTGTGTAACACTGGCACTATAGAAGATAAGGAAAAAGGGTGATGTTTAGGCAAGGCCTGTTTAGGTGGAATGAACTTCACTAAGTAGCTAAATGCCCTTCGAAATTCATAATCATCAGCCAGAAGACGTCCACTGCTGAACATAGGCCTCCCCCTTTAACCTCCACACTGAACTGCCTCCCATTTGCATCTACTGGATGCCCGCGACTCTCACAATGTCGTCAGTCCATCTTGTGGGGGGCCTACCTACGCTGCGTCTTCATATGTCTGCGTTATCCACTCAAGAACCTTTCTTCCCCAAATGCCCTTGAAATTATGTTATATGTACATATTCACTCCAAAAAATTATAGTAATCATGTCAGTTTATTAACACCAATGCCTTCTCATTGAAATTAAGACATTGTAGTTGGTAAATAAAATGCAATTTGAGACAGGCACAAGCTGTAAGTCAACTCGAGGTCGTGTTGCGTCCGCGCCGTTGGTCTTCAAATCCGGTTCAGCATTAAACACACTGGTTACGAAGTGCTATTACTTGATCTGTGACATTAGTCATAACTATTGCACGTTCTGTGGCGTTAGGGTTATGTAAAGCAGAGGCCGACTAGCGGCTAGACGTGTCGTAGACTTTGAGCATATCGCATTTGATACTAGTCTTAGATTATATTATAAATAAATATACCTCAAAATTGCAAAGACAAATGACATTGACCAACATGCACTGGGCCAGAATGCTGGACTAGGGCCCATCCTCTTTCTCTCACTGTGAGAGAAAGCCTGTGGAACACGATAGGCTGATAATGTACATATGTTAATATGTATTGTAAATAACTAGAAACTTGATTTTGAGTTATACTTTAGTTTTAGAGATAAAATGCTGACTACCTAATTAGTAATCTTGGTAGAGACGTCTTTTAGGGATTCTACCAATGATATTATATAAATACAGGGTTACGCATATAGACTGTACTAAGCCGAAAGGAGGTCATTGTACTCATCATTATGAACAACTTTTAATATTATTATTTTATTCCAGATATTTATTTAAGGACTAAGTTTTTAAGTTTATTACATTACTTATTTATAAAAAAACTTAAAAACTAGGGTGCCGCCGGCAGCGGGGCAGGGCCCAAGCTACCGGTGGTTAGGGCTGCAGAGTGAGTAACATCCTGACAATGCATACTGTGTCAAGAAATACTGCCTTCCGCATTATAATATTATTATTATTTCATTTCAATTAAGTATATATAGTAGGTACCGTTAAACACGAATGACACTCAATGACAATTTGATAATACAACACTATACAATAATTTAGCTAAATAATACCTCGATTCCATGGGGCTAAATGAGACCCCTGACCCCTGGCTTGCCTTAACCGGCCGTCCAGGGGTGGAAACCGCAAGAGCTAAGAACTTAAGCTCCAGGGTGGAGGTGTTGCATAACGCTACAAGTAGCTCTTAGTGAAAGTGCAGCACACCTCTCTACACCCTAAGCCACCCACGCCGATGTTGCCCCTCCGGTGCCAAGATACGGCAGCCTTTATGGGGGGCCCATTCAGTGGGTGGCAAGTCATCACCTGCCTAAATATATTTTGAGATGAGACAGGATAAAGCAGGTGCCGTTTCTCATTCTATAGATCTGTTATTCCATCCACAAGTTGTTCACTGAGGTGAACAATCTATATATAGCCCAATCTTTTTTAATCCTATACTGTACAATAGTTTCATATTCCTTTTTATACATATTTCATAGTTGCATGTATTTTATATTCAAAAGGGCCTCTTGGTGTTGGCTTCGGCTCCACCAATGCCCACCAAATGTCCGGGCTAGACCCGAGAATTGTTTGAAATAAAGTGATATAAACTTTCTAATAATATAAACTTTCTAATAATTAAGTGATTATTGTAGGAATGTGAAATTATAAATAAAAACTACAAAATCATATTCAATTAAAGAACATAACAAAAAAAAAAAAATACAAAAGAACAATACCTTCTATGTATAATATGGGACTACCCAGAAATCGCGAAAAAAATATCAGCTGTTGAATAGAAAACAATCGACAAAATATATGGAACAGCAGATATTTTTTTACAATTTCAGGGTTGGTCTATTAGTAAAAGTTGTTCATAATGATCAGTATGATGACCTCCTTTCAACTTATTACATTCTATATTAGTAACCTTGTATAAACTACCAAACACCAACCAACCAGCTTGTCCCCAGAAAGTGCTGCCACCATGCTATGGTTTCCTAAAGTTATCCTTCACCAGGAGAAAGCAGCTTATGCTGTGGTTTGGAATTTGAACAAGGCAAATCACCATGACGTAGGGGCCAAAAGGTTCTTGAATGGAGACCACGGACCGTTAAGCACAGCGTAGGACGTCCACCCACAACATGGAAAAACAACCTAAAAGAGACTGCAGGGAAACGCTGGATGCAGGCCGCTTCCAACCAGCCCTTTTGGAGATCGATGGGGGAAGCCTATGTCTGGCAGTGGACATCCTATGGCTGAAATGATGAAGCTACCATTACATCTTTTAGTTTATACCCTATCTATATAATCAATAAAAATATCCCATTTGTTTGTACCGTAGGCTCTTTGGATAGTTACTAAAATCCACTTAGATCTACAATAAATTGTACCAACTGGACATTGCTCTGTGATAAGCAATGTGACAACTCATTTACCCAAGATTTCCAGAATTCTATTTCCATTCTACAGATGCCTACATCTATTATGGTCTATTAATTTGCTGTTCATAATAAACTAGTGATGATTCATAATGATAAGAAATGGTGATTAACGCCTAGCTTATAATTTATCTGTAAAATGCAATGTTTCAGGGGTATTTTTAGATATATAGAGAAATAAATATAAAATTTCAAATGATATTTCTATGGACCCTGGTAGAATCACCTACTAGATCTTTGATAACTCAAGCGACTTAAAGTCTCAGTATATTGGGCATTTATCATAGTAATAGCAAGGTATAGGTTTTGTGTTAATAAAGATTTAACATCACCACTACATATGATAATGTTATACAATAAATAGGTATCATATTGCAGCTGACAACAAAATGATGCACTTTTCGTGATTGGTTTTCAAGATTTAGAAGTTAATATTGAATTTTTCACAGCCTATTGAACGTTAAAAAAAACTACTTATTCTTAAAATGATGCATCAAAACAAGAAATTAGTGTGAATTAACATTTTTAACACAAATTACGTAGATCTAAAATACATCTTTAGAAATAAGGATTAGTATTTTTCACTGGTATCCAAATCATGCTGCCAATGGGAACACCTTGAAAATTCTATGATAAACTACATGATCCATAAGATAAGTTGGCTGCATGTAGTCACCAGCGTAAGAACGATAGCCAATTCTTTTTAATTCGAATTCAGCTTACCTCGCCTGTTAAAAGGACGAACTCGAACTGCGACTTTAATCTTATCCGACGACATGTTCACACTCAAATTACACAATTATTATCAAAACACAACACTTTGCACACTAGAGTATGATAAATTATTGCACATATTCACCCATATTCTAAAACAACAAAATTCATTATTTCACGTCCCGAACGCGACGTTCCCAAAATTGACACTGGCCGCCATGTTGTTTTTAGGTTTGTGTGACTTGACTTGTGTGAAGTTGTGTGTTGCAAATTCGAAATGCAGAGTATAAAGACTAAAAACCGATAAACCCGCAAATATATATTTTGCCTACGCTTCGGTTCTTTTATCAAGCAGCATGGTATCCAATTAATTTATCGTCTCGGGGGTGCTAAGTTAGAGAAGTTGACAGATAATGAGGGTTTTCCGAAAGGCATTAAAAAAGTTGATCATAAAAATGCGATAGATGGCGTTGACGAAACATGATACTGAAGATTTTGCGAAGCAACAGCCGAAGAAAAGTCAAAAAAATGCTTATTCTATTCTCAAATACAATGTCTATCTGTCTATCATGCATGTTTTTGTGTTATTTTATTTCGTAGTATAGTATTTTGCGGTGATTATTTACAAACAAAGTACTAGTTTTTCCACAACACTACACAAATTGTCATGATGAAAAACGCGGGCCATTGTTTTTAAAAATATTAAAAAAAAAAACCGATACAACCGGGAGTTGATTTTTATCTAACTTAGAACCTAGCCAAAATCGTACCAGGATGCCTCCTTATCAGTTACACCGTGAGACTAGATATAACTCAGTAGTTTTGCAATCTATACTTTGATTTAGTGCATAAATAAGTACATAAATGTGCCTTGCCTAGCCGTGAGATAAAATTAAAATGTCTCTCCTTCCTTATATTGTAGGTTTTTGTGAACAAATGCGAAAAAAATAAGTATCATGTCTTGTCAGCGCCATCTATAGATGGTTGCAGAAAGGTTCCTCCAGCTGTTAGAAAATAATGCGCAGTTTTCCAAAAGACAACTTAAAAAAAATAGTTCATAAAAATTTTATAGATGGCGTTGACGAAACATGGATCTGATGATATGAAGAAAGTTGTATCAATGGTCATAAAAAAAATATGTTTTAGACACAACAAAAATGTTTGCAGTGGAAATTAGAGTTGCGCATAGTGGCAGCGCCCCTAGGAGTAATAGTGTTCCGTGGGCAGTGCTCAGTTTAGTTCGCAGCTGCTTAGCTAAATATGGTCGTTCTTTCTTTTCTTTTAGTTCGTATCGAACCACCGAGGGGCAGGGGCTCGATTTTTTGATCACTCGTATAATATTTCGCACGGTAATATCATGCGAAATTATCGTCTTTCAAGTGAAACACCTTATTTTTTTTAAATAATCATATCACTCTCTAACCATTCGCCAACGCAAAAAGTTATTTGAACCATTCGAATTCGTTTTATATCAATAGAAAATCTTTCATTTCGCAATTTTCGCATGATATTTGTCATACGAGCGATATAAAAAAATATATAATATAATAATAGTTCATTAGTAAGAGTCATAAACCGTCTTACTTAAAAAACTTTCTACATTCTTGAGAGACCACTGATCTGCGGATCAAGCGAAATTCTTACCTAAAAACCCAAATCAAAGTTGCGAGGGCTTTGAAAGCGATCTCAATAGCTGTCAAAATTTTACCACTGGCCGGACGTTGTTAAAGAGTCTAATGTAACAAAGAAGTAGAGGGTCTGGAACTAGTTCGCGTAGTTTGTAGTTTGTCTCTTCTCTATCAAAGAGAATGTAACGCTACGCCTACGCTAAGATGTTCTCAATCGTACTAATTCATTCGTCGCGGACTAAAGTGTCAAGTGTCAACTGTCAAGTACACAAGAAAAAGTTCTAGTGGAAATGGAAATATAGGTAGACGAAACTGGAAAAACATATACGAAAGAAGCCGGTAAATCGTGACTAGACTGTTTTCATTTTGAACTTGAAGTGCTAAAGTAAAAGTAATCAACAATTATAGCAAGTTCGTCAAACAATTAGCAAGGAAAATTTGGCCGCAATGGCGACTGATCCGCTATTTGGATGGGATCTTACTTTCAAGACTGTAGAAAAAGACATAAAACGAAAGTCTGATGTGCTGATTGCTTTTATTCATTGGAATTTGACCAGAAGGGGGTTCCGGAGCATCGGGATCGGCGACGAGGTACAGTATCTGAGTTACATGTCTGTGCCTAAGCAGTTTCTTTTTGCATCCAGAAAAAAACTAAACTTACTAGGTATATAGCTTACCTATCCATCCAATAACAACAGTAAAATCCGAATAAAACAACTTCGAAGAGACCGCTGACATCACATCGTGCAAATTGTAGGTACAGAGCTATACCCAAGGGCGTAGTCAGGTTTTATTTTCGAGGGGAGGGTTTCTGTTTGGGGAAAATGCAAAATTTACTGTAGATGGGCGAACTCGGTTTTAAGCCAAACCGTATTAAATCGAGTAGAAATATGAGTAACTCGAGTTGACTAGATGAAGAAAATCTGGTCTGGGGCCTGCTCCTACCTGTTATAAACGATTAAATTTAGGTGATTGCAAAAACTTGCGGGACTGCAAACCGTATCGAGTGGTTAGTTAGATGTAAGGCCCCTGCTCGATTTTCGCTCGAGTTGACTAAACGATGAAATTTACTAGTCTTTTCAGTTTGAGAATCCTTTTGAATTAATAACATGTTTGTCGCAGATTTCACGCAAATAATCTTGATAAAACTAAATAGATATCTAGGACATTATTGCACACACGGTCATCTGACCCCAAACTAAGCAAAGCTTGTAATATGGCAGCCAGAGACTGATATACATACATATATATTTTTAAATACATACTTTAATAGATATTAACACCCAGAAATAGAACAAACACAAATGTTCATCACATGAATGTTTGTAAAGGTGGGAGGAAAAAAAAACCCACACCCCCAAGCGCCAAGAAGGTAGTTTCACGTGGGTAGTTAAAATGTGTTTATTTACACTATGATTTTGTTATATAATTATGATATTACGATAATTATTTTCCTACATGGAAACTGATGTGGTTTTCATACATCAAACTAATATTATATAGAGGAAAGATTTGATTGTTTGTTTGCATTGAATAGGCTCCGAAATTACTGAACCGATTTGAAAAATTCTTTCACTGTTGGGATGCTACACTATCCCCGGGTGACATAGGCTATATTATATTTTGTAGCGAGGCTGAAGGCCGAGCTTACACCCGTGCGAAGCGGGGACGGTCGGCTACTTTTATGTATATTACATGGGAATTACTCACATAAGATACTTCGCCGTTTACTCCGTCTATAGTTTTAACCGCATTCGGCGGTCTCTTTCAAGGTGAATGCGCGCGCGCGGCTGTGTCTCGCTTTGCACTGCAGGCTGCCGCGCGACGCACACGTGATGACAACGGACGGGGCAACGGCGCATAGAGAAATATGTTGCGCAGAGCCCTCCCTCACTCGAATCTTCATGTGTGTCAGGAATACTCCAGCAAACGGAGCTCACCACGTCGCCACTAGTCTCATGGTCAATGCTACGAATTCCATGAAGACACTGTTTCCAAGTCGGTGGCAGGTTCCATCCGCCATCCCTATTGACAGTTGGACGATGATTGATCTTGATGGCTTCTCTGACTTTCCAGGGCTCAAAGAATTTCTCCCGTGCCAGCACTTTCGCTCTGTCGATCCTGATATAATGCTGAAGTTATATACTTCAAATTAACATCTTTCAGATATTTTCCTTTCTACATAAACATTATAAAGGAAAATATCCGAAAGATGTTAATTTGAAGTATATAACTTCAGCATTATATCAGGATCGACAGAGCGAATGCTGTGAGATCTTGCTTCTTGCCAAATTTCATTATTTTAGGTCAACGGGAAGTACCCTATAGGTTTTGATTCCATTGAATCTTGACAGACAGACAGACAACAAACAGATCCTTTAAGGGTTCTTTTTGAAGTACGGAAGCCTAAAAGTGAAGCCTATTTATAATTATCAATTTCAGAGAACTTTGACTGGAGATGAAGAAAAGTCTGAATTGCTACCAACAGGGTGGAACGACAATGAGAATTACACTGTCCGATATGTGATTGACAATACTCTGTTTATCCTTCACGGCTTGAACAGTGATGGCAACCTGATTATCAATCTCATGGTAAGTTCCATCGATATCACGAGTGCAAAAATAACTCTAAAATTATCTGATTATTATGTCATTCTCGTCTTTCTATTTTTAACCCTCAAAGCAAGAAGAGGAATTTTATAAGTTTAACTTGTGTATCTGTATGTATCTGGCATCGTAGATCCCAAACGGCTTAACCGTTTTTTTATTTTTTTAAGGTGACTTATTTCAGATTGTTCTTAGCTACGGTTGAAGTAAATCTGTATAGCCGTTTGAAGACCTTCAGCTCTTATACAATAGATCTACGTTTGGCCACCAATTCGCCTAATGGTAAGCGACGGTGTGGCTGAGGATGGAGAAGTAATCTATTCACTCTAGCCTTGAAGATGCCTAGATTGTAGTTCTCAGGAAACAAGGAGTACGGCAGGTAGTTCCATTCTTGTATGTATCATAAATGACGATCCAAATTGTTGTGTACAAATCTTTGGAATTTCCACGAGGAAGGTGTGGTAGTGTGCAGTCCTACTTGTCCTGTTGGAAAAGAGGGAGGGTGGAATAACGTCATGAAGCTCTTGCATACACATTTAAAACATTTCTGCCATCGTACAATTATAGTAGACAGAAAAAGTGATATCTATTCATGGTGGACATGCCAAAAACCAGTATGAAGGGTTTTAATTTTATTTACTTGAGTGGATCTTATTCAGTTGCTATAATATAGGTGTCTTCAAGTTGCAAGTGAATTAGTTTCTGCTTGGCTAGCATCATCCATTGCTTCACCATTTCGAAAGGTTACCTCTCAAAGACTGTCAACAAAATTTTAATAATAATTGTCTTCTTAATGCAAACATTTGGTATTCCTCAGAGGTCCGAAGATTTGGCTGTCTCCAACATAGCTTTCAAAATCGATGACACAGTGAAGGAGCTATCGGGCCAGGTGGACAAAATGCTGCCATCAAATAAGGAACTGATTTACAACATTAGACGGGATCTCATAGACACAATCACTAACAGAACCTCACAGACTGTTGAAACACAAACAAGGAGTAAGTTAACTTACTAATTAGGGCCAATTCATACCAAAATGGCTTAACAAATCTAAAGCCCGTTGCAGACAATGCGCAACTGTTTGCGCATGCACTAGCGGCAGTGTTCAATTGTAAACAGCCCCTCACGTAGCGATGCACACGACTCATGCAAGTAGTAACGACTTGCGCACCTGTGATGGACATGCGATTTGTTTCACAAACTTTATTTTAAGTGCTTAGTTAAAGAAATAAGTGTGATTAACTGGGAATTGATGCATGATATATCTATATTCCACTAATTACAAATTTTAAGAGATATTCGTCGCCGCTAGGCCAAAAATAACACTCTAAAAATTACCTGGCGAATAAATAGGTGCAAGTACCACTAGCGTGGACGTTCGAACGATGCGCAGTGGTCGTCGCTTAAGTAGGGCGGGTGTAGAAGGTGTAGCGCTAAGAAATAACTTCACTTGCGCAAGGACCAGATCGAGTACAGTGCTACATTTGGTCGCACTAAAGTTAGCCGTTTGGCTGCGCAATAAACAAATTAGTTTCTAAAAAAGCCATTGCCAAACGGCTAACTTCACTGCGGTCACTGGGCCGCATCCTTGTAGCACTGCACTACTAAGCAACTTCCACTGGCAATAAGTAAAAAGTGTTGCAGCTCATTGCAGACAATGCGCAGTACTCGCGCAATTATTAATCGCGCCAGTTTACTACGCATCGTCTACAACGGGCTTAACATTAATGATGGATATGTGGTCTGATGCGGGCCGCAAGCCCTACAGCATTTTCGCAGCATCCAGGGGCCGAAGCAATTCAGTTTTGGTGATTGCGAAAAGTTTCGCGACCGCAAATCTTATTTCGGTCTATTATTTGGGTATTTTTAGTTCACGTTCGCATGATTTTTCGCAATCACCTAAACTGAATCTCGTAAAAACACGTGACGGTACGGCCCCAGTATTGCCATCTCGGTATGAATTGGCTCTCACGCCTGTATCACCAATATAAACTGACTTGTGCAATCTGACTTATTATTTTCAGAACCCCAATACTCCACTGCAGGATGCCATGTTTCGAAATGTAATACTTCCATCTGTTTTTTGTTTGCTATATCCAAGGGGTCTAGTATCAAGGATCAATTGATCGATGAAAGAATCTGTTCTTGTTCTAATTTAGTTCCCCTGCAGCCCTAGTATAGGCCGTAGACAAATCTTTCCGCCTTTTATAGCTGTGCGTAGACGTGAAAAAGCTAGAATATGGATACGTTTATCTCTTTCTCGCTGGATAAAAACAATAGAAAGACAATTTGTCCATGGCCCGTCCTAGACCTGTTGTAGAGTAGTGTTAAGTTCCTATTAGGCCCCCAGATTTTAAATGGTTACGTACACAGAAAGAAGGTACTAAGACAACATCGCAAGAAAAAATTATTTGTTGTACCATATTTAGTTGAGTGTGAATGACATGACATGATAATGTAAATGTGATAGTTTGTGTCAGTGTAATGTTTGTCCGCATTCAACTCTATACGGCTGGCCGGATTTTGATGAAATCTGTATAAAGATAGCATATACCCTGGATTAACACATAGGCTTCTTTTTGTCCCAAAAAATATATAAGATTATTGCAGGTTAGCGGATAAAAATGCAGGGCGTTGCTATTTTACCATACAGATTTCATCAAAACTGGTTCAGTAGTTTGGCTTTTAAATCCTAATCGATTGGTCAAACGCAAGTCTAAACATTAATAAAAAAAGTTATTTGGATGACAATATCCAATCCAATCATCCAAGTAGCCGAATTTGCCAATTTTATACTAATTTTGTGAAGTCGATTTTTAAATTGATTACTTCGCCCAAGCTGAAGAAGCCGGACAAAGGTCTAAGTCCGGACAAATCCGGATGGATGGGTAACCCTACTCCAATGTTACCCCTCCTCCCAAAGTTTAAAGAAAACTAAAGAAACAGTTTCTTCCGCAGCGGACAGTACCAGCCGACGGCCGCCAGACGACCCGCTCCGCGTGCCGCCGCGCTCCATGCCTGGGGCGCACCCAGATAACCCGGACCTGTGGTAAGAACTATACTAGTACCTATTACCCATATACCCGAAACTATTGCCATTGGTTGTCGTAATATTATAGGCACTTTTTGTGCCAATGTGGTGACTGAAAGCACAAGCACTTAGTACTCGCCTTATGCGAGGTATCTTTCTGTGTAAGTGGCAAGTTGTTGCATATATACTTTATGTTGTGTTACATACAACCTAATTTAGAAAAAGTTGAAATGCACAACTGTCTTTCGAAGTTTGTTTTCGAAAATTCTCAAGCATCACAGTATAGATTTAAATGCTTTCTCCCACCTCTGCCACGCCCCCTAACGACTAGCGGCGCACCGTGCGTCATAGTATTTTCACCTCATCATACCCATCCAAAGACGTTTAAAACCATGGATTTAACATCAACGCACCAAAAGCGGTAATAGAATGCAATGCTTATGCGAGGAATCGCGCAAATGAGAAACGTAATGGTTATAGTTTTTTTTTGTGGACGGTCATTTATTTGAAAGTCAGACCAGAATTTTAGTAATGTTGAATCAATAGTTTTAAAGATTTTTGATTTGGTAACTACATTCTGATCTGAACATGGTTGTGCTAACTGAACACCGACATTGCACCAATAGTCTTTCATAACAACGGGCCATCCATTCACATTAATACCTTCGAGAGTGTATAATCCATACAAATGGTACGGTAGTTGATTTGTCTTGGATGACCACTAATGAGCGAGCTATAATATTTGTACGGATTTTGTTTTGTATACAAGGTTATCAGGAATGGTGGTACTCGCTAACCCTAAAGGAAGGCATCATTATACATAAGTATATCATTATGACTATATTATGAACAATCTTTACTATGGGGGCAAAATAAAAGTACAAGTATAAATTGAAAAAAATTAAAACCCTCGGATAAAAGAGCTGCTCCCTTATGGCTTAGTATCACCATTCTGTGTAACCTTGTACATACAAAATACAATGACAAAAATCTTAAAAAGAGTTTGGCATCCGTGAACATTTGTGGATGGCCCGCTAGGTGAATTGTATGTGAGCAAAATTCCTCAAATTATGTTTCTGTTCCTTTCCTAAAATCTCATTTTATACCTATTCATTGTATCATTTTTCTAGGCTTTCTACTAATCCAGGCACATGAGGTGTAATTCTATTCTAAAAGAGCTAGTGACATTTTGTCTCATGTTAAATAACAGCTTTTAAGGTGGATTAGGAAACCTCTGTATTGTTTAATTGTCATGAACCCCCATGATTACCCAAAACTATAATAGTTTATTGAATCAAGCGTTACTTTGCGGATGTCCATCTTCAAAACTGTTTTTCTGATGAATTTCTAGTGTAATTCCGCTTCTACCTTGTTCGCTTCGTTGTTAGGGTTCCGTACCCAAAGGGTAAAACGGGACCCGATTACTAAGGCTCCGCTGTCCGTCTGTCTGTCACCAGGCTGCATGTCACGAACCGTGATAGTTAGACAGTTGAAATTTTCACAGATGATGTATTTATTTCTGTTGCCGCTATAACAATAAATACTAAAAATCATTATAAAATAAACATTTAAGGGGGCTCCCATACAAAAAACGTGATATCTAACATTCGAGTACCTTGATTTTGCTACTCAACACTAGATGTCTCCTAATGCGTTCAAGACATTACGAGACATTGTATTATTGCCGCTACTCACTCATAGATGTCGTGGCAATACAAAAATTAAATAAATAGGTACTATTTTGCTTATTATAGATAATGGTACGGAACCCTTCGCGCGCGAGTCCGACTCGCACTTGGCCGGTTATTTTTTTCTTGTAGAAACCAAATTACACTAGAAATTCTTCAGAAAAACAGTTTCCAAAACTATATTTCTTACAAAACTGCTTCTTTGACGAATCTTATGTGTGTTTCCGCTTTAACGTCGTATTAGTACAATAAAGAATTACGGATCAACTATTTATGTTTTACTCTGTAGACTAAAACATAAATAATTTATCGCTAATTCTTAAAAAAAGCATGTTTGATAAACTTCTGTAGACGTAATAATGGTAAATTTTGCCTAACCTGATCTTTTTCGACCAACCACCCGCATTCTTCAGTCTTCCCGTCAGCATGGTGCATGTAACTTCGCCCAAATTTCGGGAGCTCTATCAAACCACCTTATCACGAATAACCGTGATAGTTTAAAACAGTTCTTCATAAATTGTTTGAACTATATAGTTTCGGCGTGTCTCGGCGTACAGCAGGGGAATAATACAGCAGGCTTTGCACCTTAAACTATGTCTGTGATACAAAAAAAAACACAACTTATTGCTTTCTTGCCAGTTTAAACTCTACATCAGATTTAAGATATTGCTTCTATAATTACAGGGTCTACCCTTAAACCGAGTCGGTTCCTTAGGTAGCTAGCGGGACACCCCTCCCGCACCGCGCATCAGTCGTCCCGTTCCCCCACGTACACCACTGCACTGTGCAGATTTCTCAGGAACCGACTTAGTTAAATGGTGGGCCTATGTTAAGAGTTAAGACTCATGTGCCTGTAATTCCACTTGCTACCTTCACTGGATCGCTTGGACGGCTACTAACTGGCAGGCAGGGGTTGCCCATGGCTTGCTACTCTTCCGGTTACTATGTCAGTCCGAATCGACCGTCGCGCAGTTTCGCACCGATGGCATATTCTTTAGCGATAAGGTAAGCTGCTATAAAGGCTGTACAAGGGGAGGCCAAATTGTCCAGGTGATCCGTTTTTGGCCTGTCCGGGTACGCACATACACGATCAGTTCATTTGTGCTTCTTTCTAATTGCTTCAATCACTCCGTACACCGTACCGTATGCACTTAGAACTTTAGGACGTAATTATCAAATCAGAAGGAACCAGAACGAAAACTGATCATGTATGGTAGTCTTAATAGTTATATTGTAATAGTTCGTTTTTTTTTACTATAATTATAAAATATTGTGCGATAAGTCCCGATAAACATTAAAACTTATGAATTTTAGTTACTAAAAATCAAAATTAAAAAGGTTGTCTGGAAGAAATAGCTTTTAGCGATAAGACCGCCTTTTGTACCTGTTTCTGACTTATTCCTCTTGTAATGTTCTTTTAATGGTGTTGATGAAGTGTTACTGAGGCAATTTCTGCTTGATAACCAACAGTCATAAAATTAAAGAGTCGTGTCTCATCTCATGTGCCTGTGATTTGGCTGTCCCAAAATCCCTCAAATTGAATCCCATTTTCCCCATATCTTATTTATCAAAAATAAACTGTTTAAGAAGTATTAACAGAAGAGATCGCTCTCAGCGGTAAGGCGGCCGATTGTTACACTAGTTTATAATCTGTATAATCTGCTCTATAGTGTCTATGTTACTTCTTGTGCGAATAAAAAAGAGTTAATCTATGACATCTCTATGTGACATTAGCAAAAGATAATAAGCGTAAATATAAGTAATACGTAAGCATAAGAGCAAGCTCTTAGCGTTAAGGCCGCCATTTATTACACTAGTTGTATGTCTTATGTCCTATGTATGTATTTTCTGGTGTAAACAATAAAGAATACCGATCTAGCATTTAAATTGAAGATAGAGATCCGAACGACCCCAACACTATTTAAAATCTTTAATAGAGCTCTAAACCGCATAGAAAAAAAAAATGGGTGATTCACACCGTGGTCCGAATTGCCGAGTATAACAAAAATTGGTGATTCACACTGGGATACAAATGTATAAATCCATCCATCCGCGCTATATGATAGATAGATAGATAACTCTTTACTGTTCACACCAAAAATTATATAGGTACATAAATGACAAAAACAACTTAAAACTAGTGAAACAATTGGCGGCCTTATCACTATAAGCGATCTCTTCCAGGCAACCTTATATGTATCTATTCATTGTATTTCAATTTAACCTTTCCTTCTTGATATAGAATTTAACCATCTTATAAAAATCCTGCCATTTGACTTCTGTGCCCTGCTTCCTCCATCCTAAAATCATCTGAATCAAGTCATGATCAAGCTCTAATCACAGGTTACCTGGTTACAGGGACTTGCCGCCAGCCGGTCTGCCGAACCTGGGCCGTTCGGACCTGGACCCCTTCGCGCCTATGGGCGGTGGAGGAGGCATGCTCTTCAACCCTTTCGGTCCGAGGCGGGATATTGAGAACCCTGGATTAGGAATTCCTGGCGGACTGCCGAGGTAAAAATTACTCTACACTATATCAGAGCGATGGTAGCCGAGCGGTAGTATGTGCGCTTTACAATCTAACGGCACACGATTCGATCCTCGGCCCTGCACGGATGACTTATTTAGTCTATAGCTGCTATCTATATGTAGGCACATCGAAATTTTTAGAGTGGCAAGAAACAGAACTGACTTGTGACAGATAGCTGCTGACGGTTGACAGTTAGCGTTTCGGCACTCTATCGGAACTTCCGGCGCATATATTTTATGCACAGATCTACTACCTATATCTGTGTTTTTATGGATGTAATTATTCAGCTAAATTCAAATTAAGTTTAATTAAACATAAATTAGTTAAGCGCCACTAGCCTAGTTTTGGTGGACTAATGATGGAAGTGGCGCCATCACTGGTAATAACGCTGGTACCGGATGTTGTTGACGCGGCTCGCTGATCGGTCGTTGGCAACCAATCAGCGCTAGCTAGTTTGGCATACCGTCCGGCAGAGGCGCTAGCGAGGGCGCGCGGGCACGCGAGGCTCGGGAGAGCTCACTTTACTTTTTGATTTGACGGTCGCAACGTTCGTTACTAAGCGGAATACCTTGTCCCCTATTAATTTCAAGTAACTTCCCGTTATAAGATTAATCATAGTGTTTTGGAATAAAAGCTGTTATTTGTATGAGCGATGTCTAATTACATATTACGTAGAACAATGATTTCTGATCGGCCTGCCTATTACACTTCTGACGATTCGACGTATACAAAAAAAATCGAAGAGATAAAAAAACCTGTAATTGCGAGATGTAAAAAAAAAACAACACGGCAGGTGTACCTGTCCACAAATAGGTGTCGAAACCAAACATTTTCGCTGTTATAGTATTTACTAGCGACCCGCCCTGGCTTCGCACGCTTCTAATTATATTAGATATACCTTCCGTGAAAAATTATCTAACTGATGGCGAAAACCACATCAAAATCCGTTATGTGGTTTAGGAGGAGTTAGCGAATATGCGGAAAGCGAATGTATTTTACACTATGTAGAGATAAAAGTTCTAGCGTGATTAACATTCCGTTAACTTTCGCAGGGGTGCAGTGCCACCGGGTGCCCGGTTCGACCCGTTCGCGCCTCCGCCGGGCGCCGGACAGGTGCCGGGCCGGCGCCCGCCGCCGCCGGACGCAGACCACCTCCCGCCTCCAGGATTCAATGACAACATGTTCATGTAGCCTGTACCTACCTTACTTACCCATATACTTAATCTTTCCAATTTTTGGTATGATCAATAAAGGAAATTTCTCATATGTGATTTTTGTTTCCTTTTAGGGTTCCCTAGTACTACAAAGAACCCTTATAAGTTCGTTCTGTCCG
This sequence comes from Agriopis leucophaearia, assembly GCA_949125355.1. Lineage (NCBI taxonomy): Eukaryota > Metazoa > Arthropoda > Insecta > Lepidoptera > Geometridae > Agriopis > Agriopis leucophaearia. Next base: position 16,506,152 of record OX421262.1, read on the forward strand.
TCCACGCACATACTGCAAGGAGTGTACACTATCACCCCTACCTTGTGGAAGTTACAAAGATTTGTACTCATCGATTTGGGTCCCTGCCGTCTTCCTTGTTTTCTGAGAACTACAATCTAGGCATCTTCAAGGCTAGAATGAAAAGATTTCTTTTAGATCAACGTGTTCCATTCTCGGCCACAATATCATCGCTTACCATCAGGCGAGTTCGTGGCCAAATGTAGATCTATGTAAAAAAAAAAAACAATATTCCGGCATAAAAGTATCTACCTATCATTTTAATAGTCCTTTAACAGAATCTAATAATTATAGTACAGCATATTACTGTATCGAATAAACCACTGACTAACCAAATCTATGAAGTTTACCACATAACAAACCAACCCTAGGTGGGTTATCATAATGCCAAAAAACATTCTTGTAATAACCTCGCATTGAATTTTGTCTTGCTCGGCTAGTGAGAGACAAAGCTCCATGTAAGAATGTTGTTGAGGTTGTGATTTTTTTCCTAGCATGACTTATGTAGGTAGGTAGCTAACAGACGTGAGGATTTTGTTGATGGACCGTTGTCCAACCAACGGGAGAGAAAGAGACTATCTCACGGAACACTATTACTCGCGGGACTATCTGTATCTGAGAATCTATTGTATTCTCTTTGCTGAGAATGGCATTAGGCATATAATTTCCCTCTCCCTCTCAGTGATTGAACTATAGATCCTATGTATTTTTTTTCTCTAAGGGTTGAACGGTGCCAGCGGTCCGTCAAGTCAACCATAGAGAACATTATAATGTAGGAAATCAACCAAACCACCAGTGTTGCCGTTCAACAAAATAAGAAGTCGCTAGTCAAATCTAAAAATTCCTCTAGATATGGAAAAAAATCGTTCCATAAAAATCCGCTAGATGTCGCTAACCAACCTCAGCAACGCTCAAACCGAAATATCGATTTTAGTAGTAGTTGAATAGTTGTAGTTTTATTCCTCCGTAGTTTGTTCTATTCCATCTCTGACGACTTTTGTGGCGCAGCGGGCGAAGGTCCGCCTGCGACGCAGGAGGTTGCGGGTTCGATTCCCGCCTCGCCATAAATGTTTGTACGATCTGCAGATACCTGTTCCGGGTATTCTGGGTGTTTTCTATGTATGTGTAATAAAAAAGAATATAATATAAGGTTCGATAAAAAAATATATATAACGAAAAGGTTTTTATGATTTTTAACAAATTTGACTATTTCATATATATAAATAGATGTTAAAGTTAATATTTTTAGGTTTTTAAAATGTACTCTGCAACTTTCTCTTTCATCAATGTTTACTAAAATTCTAATACATTTTTTCTGTAAGATAAACGATGGTCCACGGTTGCCCTTGTAGCGACATATTGACCCGCTTAGAAGTCGCTATACATTTTTTTCTAGCTAAATGTGGAATTTTGTCCGCTAAACATTCATAAAATCCCCTAGCGGCAACACTGCAAACCACACGTCTGGGCCCTTATTCGCTAAAGCGCGCTAATGTGACCACGTTAAGTTAACCTCAAAAAGTTGGCCTCTATTCATTATATATATAACATAGAGACCAACTTTTTGCATTCTAGAAACATATATTTATGACAGGATGGTAAATTACTGGGTTGTACTGTGTATTCTGTGGTTGTACACTATTTTAATCTCAAATCATGTATATATTTTCTCTATGTAGGTAGTAGATCTGTGGGTTAACTACTTTACACACGTCAACTTGGCTGACGAACCGCCGTCTGACCAATGGGAGAGAAGAGAAATTAATGTTCTCTCCCGTTGGTCAGACAGCGGTTCGTCACCATGTTGACATTGACAGTTACGACTATTACCATAGATTAAAAAAAATTGGTCTGTGGCTATTACTATTACTTTAATGTTTTTTGTACTAGCAATATTAAAAAATTACCAGTACAATCACAGTACCCATTATTTGTGGTTTTCCTAATTTTGCTATCATGTTCATCCGAGAAACTTCCCAGAATAACACAATATTTTAGTTTAAAAAACAGTTTTGATACCCGCACGTTAGTCAGTTTTTCAGATTATTTATATCACGAGCATGTAACAATACAAGTTTTCTTCGGTGTTACCCCGTTTTTTTTTTATCTGAGCTGAAATTCAGATTTAGTAAGTATAAGATATTTTTTTCAAGAGTTAAAGTACTAACCATTCTTACCTTAAAACACTGTTTTAAACTATCACGGTTCTTTACTACCATTGATAATTCTATGTTCAGATATGATTATTTAAGGGATATAGGTACACTCTTACCTTACATTCTTACCTTACCAATACCAAGCAAATTTTTGTTTTAGTATTCGGGCAACACATTTTGTCAGTTTAGTAATTTTCTTGTGCGGTGCACGCGTTTTCGGCGTGTGTAGTGAATTTTTCAAGCTGCTCACGGCTGCAACCGTTCAATTTCTATTCAATGTGTATGGCTGTGGAGGTAAGTGACGAATTTTTGGTATTTATTGTATGTTTTTCACATTTAGGGAAGTTTATTTCCGGTGAAGGTCGTGCCCTCCCCACTGGACCGTGGAAGAACGTCAGCATTCAGCAAGCGTCATAAAAAGATTCCAAATTGTAATTCAATTCTCTTTTTCCTTGCTTTTATCTCGCAATTGTTCTAGAAACTGTTCGTAACCTGTTTCTATGTATAAAGTTTTCCATTAGAACCTGTTACGCCCATGTACCGCGTCGCATAGGTCCGCTGGGTTAGCCATAAAAGAATTCATAAAATCATTACATGCTTTGCTCGTCAGAATGTATGTTAGAGCAACGGTTTACTATCACTTACAGTCTTTGTTAAATTCTCATCAATTTATAACTATTTATATTTCTCATGCGGAGAATGAGTCATGATCATGAAGAAAAGGGCCCCAAATTTTAGAGTGCTATTTGCTGAATTTTTTATATTACAATGTAATACAGTAACACAGAACACATATACCAGAGGTACAGTAAAGAACTCTTGTGATATGATGTTCCTACCCACTTATTATTTTAAATTCTATAACAAAATATTTAGCTTTTATTTCAATGAAACACACTCAAGCCCTGTTAGTAATGATATAAAGCATACTTTTGATTGTCATGACGTTCAATTTATAAAACAGTTTCTTGTTTGGTTTGATTGTTACCATTGTAATGCATATTGTGGAATAAATTGCATTGGTTGCCAGTTACGACTGCACCTGTTATAACATTTGATGAGGTTTCATCAGTTTTATAAAAACATTGCCATCCAATACGGGTTATTGCAATAAGTTTTGCACATTATATTTTTGGCGTTTTATGCATTTTCTCAGCTAGGGACCCAGGCCATCTCAGATTGATCATGATCTGGGCCGTTGCCACAGCATTCTATTTCGGACCACTACCATTAAATAAATGAAATAAATAATATTTCACTCTCATAGCTTTCCACTAGGATTCCTTTTGTTGGGGTTGCCATGGAACACCCACAAAATTATGGATGGACAATTAGCACCCAAGACCTAGAGATCAAACACCTAACATCATCATCGTACCATGAAAAAGCTTTCTACCCAACGATATATAAGAGAGTAACAAATGAACTACTTAAGTTAACTAAGTCAGACCTCGGTCTAATGATAGGCATCATCACAGGTCTCAGTGAGCTAAAGAATCACTTGTACAAAATTTGAGCCACAGGCGGTCCTCTATGCCGAGGCTGTCTACAGGAAAGTGAGACTGTAGATCATATATGGCATTGCAAGGCCGCATACGATTAAGGTCAGGACTCTTTGAAGAAATTCAACAACACGACTCTGCTATTTGACGGTGCTCGGCTGGTTTGGGTAGACTGGCAGGGGCAAATGCACAATACACCCCAAGCAGGATGTCAATTATGGATGTGAAGTACCGCTGCACTTTGAAAGGATACCTAGGTTTTTGGCAACCAATTGAGCTTTGTTCTTAATATAGAAGCCAAAGTTGACAGTTGAAGTCAGATTATTGCCCAAGACCACAAACCGGTCAGTCAACAGAACGGATACATCCCCAAAATAGGAGCCAGTTGGAGTGGTTGTTGTTTTGGGGGAGGACAGACATGCCTAGGTCTTATTTTGTAATGCATTAAGCTTGACCAGGTTGGCATTGCCCGAATTTGAGACTTAATGGAATGCGCTCAACCAAGTGTTTCTAGACAACCACATTCCAGAGTGAGTGGTGTATGCTAGAAGATTCTCATCAGCTATGTGAGCCATTGGCCCATCAAGTTTTATCAGTGTTTTCTATTATTCTGTATCGAACCTTTTTGTAAAACTTGGCAGCTGTGTTAAACACTTTCTTCTTTTTACATAATTCTTTGCTTTATGGTGTCATGCCTCGGCTCGGGCTAGGTATGCTTCATGTTTGGGTGTTTCAGCACAGTTAAATTAGCCATAACCATAAGCAAGCTTTACCAAACAGTGGTACATCGGAGAAACAAATATAGTAGTCCATGTCCTGATGCAACGCATCCGTCATAGCATTTGCACAGGTCGAACTATCATCATAAGAAAAGCAACTACCACAGATCAGAAGCAAAGAAAGGTCGCATCTTATCCCAGTCTGCTGACTTGTATTGCCAGCAGATGTGTTTAGGGCCGGGATCCGGCAGGTAGTAGACATACAGACATGAGCGTAGCCACGTTGGGGCGGGGCGCTTGCCCCATCGTACCCCACTGGCTGGCCCTGGCATGACCTCTGAGGTGACCAAATTTTCTAAATTAAACACTTCACACTAATAGGAAGGTTTTTTTTTCTTCCATTCATATTCTTTGTATTCATAGAGCCTAAAGCGTATTCCCACACTTGGGAGAACAGTGTTTACAATCAAAGACTGAATGCTGACATTTGTGTTGACACATACAAGCATCTAAGAAAATAATTACTACCTGCCGTTGATAAACTTTTTCTTATAATCTGTGCAAGAATTTTTACCTGCCTTCAAGGTAGACCCCTACCTTGAAAGTGAGAGTATTATGGGCTTTTTGTAAATGACTTGAGGACCTTTTCACACATTTTGTTATTGCTTACTTTTGTGTTATTTGTCGGTTCCATTGTCATGTATCATATCACTTTATTAGTCAGCTCCCTGATAACTCTGCAATGTAAACAGTTGAAGTCATGATGTCTTTGGGGTTTTAACTGACCCTAATGACGTCACGATTAACGTCATTATTACGTTAGACGTAACGTAGGTACCAAACCAACGTCTAACGGGGATACGTAGGCTTATCAGAAATTTCCTACAACCGCTAGTAGGGTAATTGCAGTGGAACACAATTTCGTCATGGTTGCATAATCCGGTTTATCGCAACATTGCGAAATATGTGCTGAATAGTACCTATACCTTCTGTAGTCATTGTTAGTGGTTTGCACGTGTAAAATCATAAAGCATCATTGGCCTCAAAATAACAACTGATGATAGGTGTTATCATCTGAAATTATCAACTTGCTGCGTGCTAGTCTTAGCGGGTTGCCATAGATGTTACCTACAAACATAGGTACTAATCAAACAAAGTTGCAGGTATTCCTCCATAAGGCCGCTTTTTCGACCCCAGCGCGCTAAAAGGCAACTTCGAAGTGGTGGTAAGAGTGGTGCAATGATCAGTACGCATTCATATTTGTACTTTAAAATCGTTGTCTACTACAGCAGCGGAGCGGAGCATTTTCATACAAATGAAGTTGCTATTATTGTTCTCACCACCGTCCGCCAATTGGTATCGCTGTCGCTCTACTGCACGCTAACGGCGAAAACGCGGCGTGATAAACTCGGTTTACCCGGAGAATATACTAACCGACCGCTTTCGCTTCGAGTTTCTCATCGCGTAGTCACTCGACTAGTCAGCAGGACACCCTGGATGGGGCGATGACCCGACCTTCGCTAGCGAGTGTTGAACCTGCGCCCGCGCACGACCGTTACCGGGAACTCGCACGGACAGCCGCATGCAAAACCATGGCGCCGACTGTTCGCCATTCTAACAGATAGCGGCTACCATAATAGAAGCTATGGCGTCAGCCACGCGTCAATGATATTCTGTCGCAGTTGTTATTCGACTTTGATGTCATTCACGAAAGCGACCTATATAAATACTTCGGGAAACAGGAAAACTGATGATTGAGCTTTCCTTTCGTCGGCATTTGTTTGCCATCTTTTATGTTTTCGATGAGTTGCAACGAGTGTCAGCAGACCATTGGCGGCTCTACGTTTCGTCATGATCGTTAATCATCCTGTTTTCTCCCCGCATTTTATTCTCGCCGCTTTTATCTTTACGGAGGCAGTAAAATTAAGCAAACAAACTGTTTATGTTTTTGTAGCACTTGGAATCTTGGCGCGTAAATTAATCCGGTTATAATACGCGCTAATGGGTAAGCAAATACTGAGTCAATAGGTCTCCGAGTAAGCAATTTATGGCGTTATTTCACATGCCTACACGTGTTTTATTATAAACTGTCTGGAATTCCTTCGTGGCATTAATAAAAGCTGTTGCTTCGAGCGGCGTAGTAAACGATCTCGGAATTTCCGGAGAGCGCCACTCAGACTCGACGAAAAGTAAAGTTGTTAAATGGCGTGGCCGTTAGCCACCGCCCGACGCGACGCGAGCGGGGAGACGAGGGCTTATATTGTGCTGTATAGATATATAATAAAAGCTGCTATTCACCAAGGGCTCGGGTCGTTGATCCAGGTTCCTACAAGCCGGGGGCTTTCGAAGGGCGACGCACCCGAGATACTTTACGTCCCTTCGCCGCACGTACGGAATGCGATACGCGCCATTGATCAACCCTAATCCTGTTTTGACCTTATTCAGATGCTATTAAAGAGGCATTAGGTATGTTTACTTCCATAATGGAAAGTCAATGTGTGATTAATTCCAGTCATGTCAACTTGAGCAAACAACGCCATTTGATGTTGATTTTCTTTTTAACGCTATACTAATAATTTTGTATTACGATACCTACCTACTCCTTTACTTTTTACTACAGCCTTGCCATTTGACTGTCAAATTTTACGCCGCGTTGGCTCTTTTTTAACCGTTTTTCACAAAGGAGGAGGTTCTGTTATATATATATATATATATATATTTATTTATTTATGTTTTTTATCCCAGAACTTTTTACTGAGTGAAACGATTTTGATGATTCTTTTTTTATTTGAATTCAATTTGGTCCCGTTCTGACATTTTTATATAGTTGGTTTTTTATATCGATAAATTATTTATTTTATTAAATAATAGGCTTGCGTTTGGCCGCCAACTCATTCAACCCGGAATATCAACCATTAAGCGATGTCGATTTCGATGGCGTTCAACGTAGACTGGGAGAAACTCGAATCAGACGATCTGTATAGATAATCTATTGATGTCAGTTCAGTACATTACAGGTTAGCAGGTCCAACCGGCAGGCGGTGACTGTAACCAGGTCACTGAGCCAGGTCGCGATGATGGACAGTCAGCCCAGGTCAGGATCCATCCGCATTTCACACAATCTTTAATGAGCATAACTGTTATATTCATCATCATCAGCCAGAAGACGTCCATTGCTGAACATAGGTCTCCCCCTTTAACCTCCACACCGAACGATATCCTGCCTTCTTGATCCATGTTAGGATGTGTTGCTTAAATAATTCTCGAAGTTTAAAAACCTAAATAACCCTTAAAATCGCTAATCCTGAATATCCTGGTAAGGATAATGGGACAAACTATTTAAATTATTGCATTGTCATCGGTCCTTGATAAGTGTGCAAAATTTCAATTCATTTCGACGTAATTAAGGAGTTGAAAGTCACGTACAAAGATTCCGTTACATAGATACCACACCAAGCTAATAAAAGCGTGTTAAAAAGCATCATAACTCTAGATATTTTCGATCAAAGTCTAAGTATGGCTAAATTCATGATAAATATAAGGAAGATTGCATTCGCTGATGACTTCCTGAGACAGACAAGGTTACTTTGGTAGGATATGGAACGTCACCAGTATTTTTGAGCCTGAAAGTATGCCAGAATTCATCTTCTACAGTCATCCTTATGGAGTATAGTCTCGCAGCTATAGTTAACGCTCCGTCTACTTTTAATTGAAGACTAGACAGCACCGATGTCTCGAGAGCTACTTTTGATAAGTCTCACACAGCGTTTATGACTTTTATTTATTTATTTCAGCAGTGATCGTCCTAATGCAGGGCAAAGGCCTCCCTTCATTTCTTCCACTCCTCTCTGTTCTGTGCTATGGTGTACCAGTCTTTTGCGTGGGACACAAGCTCGTCCCGCCATCTTTTTCTGGGCCTTCCAAGGTGTCGTATGGCATGCGGCAGCCATTCTGTAGTGGTTCTAGCCCACAGCTCATCGGACATTCTATTTTATGATTTTGATTTAGTTAATACTTTTATAGCGGCATTGGATAATGAATTGATTCCATTAGGCTCGTAAAACATATTAGCATTATAATTAGTGAAATTTACAACGCCCATAACTTTTTTGAGGTAAAAACTTCTTTCGGTGCGTTGTAAACTTTTTGGGTGAACAAAAATCATGGAACTCGCGTTATCGTCACGCTGTCAAAGAATACATAATACACAGTACCGTGTACTTTAAAACAGCGCCATCTCTTGTAGAATAGGTGAATTACTACTTAAGTTTTCACTTCTGATGTGTAGTCCTATGACTGATAAGTTTAAAAAAAAATATAATAGGCTTGCGCTTGGCCGCCAACTCGCCTAATGTTAAGCGATGATGTGGCCTACGATAGATCACGCTTGCCTAGAAGATACCGATTCCCTCTTGACTTGAAGACACCCAGATTGTAACTATCGGGGAAAACACATTCAGGCAGCGCATTCCACAGACTAGCAGTTCGCGCAATAAAAGTGGAATCAAAGCGCTTCGTACGGGTTTTCGGAATGTCAACCATAAAGCGGTGTTGATTTTTCGTGCCCGCTCTGGCAGTCCGATAGAAAAATGGGCAGGAGGGAATTAAATCATGCAGATCTGATGCTCACTGATGATCTGATGATTACTTCACGGTATGCTGGGTCACATTCAAAATAACAAAAATGATTACCATCAAGCAACGGCCGTGTTATTTTAAAGGTGACCCCGGTTACGTGAATCCTGCCCTATTTGTCTCAGACATATCGATTTAGACGCCTAAGGTAATAAGTTGGTCTAGATTCTGCGAAAAGACGTAGGCGATTGCGGGTGACGTCATGCGCAGTACGTCACAGCGGTGACGTCACCCGCCCTAGCATCCACCATGTTCCCTTACAATCAAACAAGATTCGTACTCAACGATTTGGGTCGTTATTTATGATACATACTACCCAAGAATGGAACTCCCTCCCGTCCTCCTTGTTTCCTGAGAACTACAATCTAGGCATCTTCAAGGCTAGAGTGAATAGATTTTTTCAAGATCAACGTGATCCATACTCGGCCACACCGTCGCTTACCATCAGGCGAGTTGGTGGCCAAACGTCTATAAGGTGGCATCACATCTATTCTTTACAAATAAATTATTATCAATACAAAAACCGACTTCATAAAAATGACAGAGTTAAACCAAATTATAATGGGACCACACGGGAAGCACCAGCTTTCAAATAAAATAATCATCAAAATCGGTTCACCCAGTCGAAAGTTCTGAGGTAATAAACATTAAAAAACAGTCGAATTGAGCACCTCCTCCTTTTTGGAAGTCGGTTAAAATAATAAGACAAGTCAGTCCTTTTCTATATCACCACAAATTTTGATATCAATCTGATGTGACTCGATTCTAATTTACAAGCGACGAGGGCGATTTGATTTCTTTATCAGGCGCCGTAAATGATTTTAATCAACAAAGCTGTTATAATTTTACGACTGTCTTATCTCTTGGTTTCATTATCTAAGTATGTGAAATTCCTTGTAAATAGATTTAAAAGTTTTGATTTTATCAATAAAAAAAAAAGAATCGCGATAAATTTTAATTATATATCAAACTTTCATTGACGAATCGTATATATAGAAAAAAGTACAATATGGAATTTGGGATAAAATATTTTTCTATTAACTTGACATAAATTTGTCAATTATGATAATTTACCCTACAAAAATTAATTATACCTCTAAGTAAGTACCTATCTAAAAAAACAATCTATTTAATTATATTGAACACCAATTATGTTCTTACACAAGTAAAATATACATATTAGGTACATAAAAGAGAAAATTTACCTGTAACCTACTAATCTTTGTTAATGATACAATTTTAACATAACCTAGAACAAACATTAATAAATTTTTAAACATAAAAAAAAAAAACAATAATAAATGTCCTATAACTAGCGGAACTTTGTTAATTATTTAATAAAAATGGGTTCCGTACCCAAAGAGTGTAAACGGGACCGTATTAGTAAGCCTACGCTGTCCCTCCGTCTGTCTGTATGTCTGTGCGTCCGTCTGTCTGCCCTACCTTTTAACTTTTAATTCAATCGACTATTGTATTTCCTTAGAAATACCTGTTTTATTTTCCTTCCGTGTATTGTTTTGTTTTTCATATTAGCATTCTTAATACATAGCTAGTTCGTTACGTGATCTCGAGTGGCTAACTGTACTATATATTTATTATTATCACTTAGAAATTAGCTTCAATTGTAAATAACGAGCTATGTAAACAAATCTTGGATGTTGATTTACACCTCCTTTTTTGATTTTTAACCGACCTCCAAAAAGGAGGAGGTTCTTACTTCCTTTGATAATAAATATAGTTTGGATCTTCCTTAAACTCGAGCTAGTACCGAAAAACCTCTGCCAAAAACTGAAAGGGGTGAGCTAATCACGTATTGGATACACTGACATATCTTACTAGTTCTGTAAACGCACACTTCAATATTGAGCGGCACACAACTGCAAACGATGTGCTCATGATGTACGATAAAGTTGTAAACGAATGGAGGATCGAAGGGCGTCTGAAAGCTAAAGAGAAAACTGGTATAACGCTTAATTTATTTTCTGAATCGACTACTAATTATCGTGTCGATATTTACTCTGCAACTAGGTATATGTATATGTAATCAGGATTACATTAATTTCGTACCATCGAACTGATCTGCTGATAGAGCTAGCAGACGTATGGTGGAACTAATCAATGATAGATAGATTGAAACTCTTTATTGTGTACACCAAAAACCCATCGAGTGTGGGTTAATTAGGTTTGTTTTAACGAGTACCATAAAGCACCTGGTGCCGAGAGATGGAGCCGGGAGGTATATAGAAAGTGGAACTCTTCAAATAGGTGCACGTGTTTATTGGCATCTCTTTGATTCAGTCGCAATAAACTTTCGATTTCTTTGAGTGCGTCATGACGCTCATATAATTAGCTCTGTAATTAATTACCTTTAATCTCTACACAGTTCAATAGCATCGAGTTCACGTATTATTGGATCCTATTCATCTTCTCGTCAGTTATACATAACGTTTGAAGATAAAAAGTTGATTCTAAGTTACGCGGAAAGGGCGTACTATGCCGAAAGGTGTCCACTAAACTGATTATTATGAACTAATTTTACTATGAGAGCAACCCTGAAATCGCGAAAAATATATATGTAATATCAGCAGTTCCATACATTTTGTCGAGTGAGGATGACTATTCTATGGAACAGCTGATATTTTTTCGTGATGACAGGATCGGTCCCATAGCAAAATTTGTTCATAATGATGGGTATTATGCACCCCTTTCGCTTAGTACCTACACCTTTTCCGCGTAACCCCGAATAAGGATTTATGATAAAATTCACTCATCTTCATAAATTACCAACATAACATCACTTTTATTATCATAAAAAGGATAAATTTAGATTACGTTTTGTCATGTTTCTTCGCCGACGTAATTCACGAATGGTACGAATGGCGAAGCAATTTCCCTTTTCAAGTAGATTAATATAAAGATTTTACCCGTCGATAATACTCAGTTGTCGTTTGACATTCACGAGCCTAGATATTCGCCTGTTGGCTCATAAACTTGAAAACAATTTCATTTTCATAAAACAAGCGATTGCGTGCGCTATCGCAGTGAAACCATATTGTTCGGGGAAGTAAAGTATGGTAAGGTGAGTTCTCGATCCCTGATGGTAACAGACACGGGGTTCGGAACGCGGGAGTCGATGACCGCGTATTGATCCTGGGGAAGTGGGTCACGACCCGTTTTCCTTGCTCCCTTTTTCATCCTGCTGACATCACTTCAAGGTAAACCCTATTACAAGTTTACAAAATTGTTGTACGTGTACAATCAATAATAGAATTGTGTGTGTAGAATCAAAAAATATTTGAAAAGTGCAGCGAGATTCCTGCACTAGTTAGCTTTGAATGGCCTCAAAGGAATAAGTACAGAAATGTAGGTTGAATCGCAATCTAAATTACTATTTTAACAGTACACACGTCATTCAGGTCTAGCTGCTACCACCGCCTCCACAATCGCCCTCGCATTGTAGCCGTAGGCGTTTTGTATGTACCAGAATTAGTCTCCATTCCGTTAAACTCGGTCCAAGTATTTATTTGCCCTGACAGCTGCAATACGAATTCTGATCTCTTTCGCTCGTAAAACTGTAGCAGGTACCCGAAATACTTCAGGTGAAATCGGAAAAGAAAATGTTTTAATTCAGCTTTTTTACAATGTTATTTACTGCAGTAAATTGCAGCTGTCAGGGCAAGTAAACGAAAGGAAATAGTGTGGTTCATTACAAAGCAAAAACACACAGGGCTCTTTCTTTTTCCTAATTCAACCTAGGTATTTGCAATTTACTCGCATTGCAAATCAGGCACGATATGAAATGTCATGCAAGCAGCACTACTATGCGTGACCTTCCAGCATTTAGTGCCCGACTTGGTAAATGTCAGTCACGTCAACTCCGTGGTCTGCCGTAACCGGTACCGAGTTATTACCTTCATTAACTATGAGACGCGTATTAATCGTCCATAAACGTCGGTTTCTTCCTGAGATTTTTAGAAGACCATTTTATCGCAAATGTCGCGACACGCGCTGCTCTCCAGACATTGAAGCTTTGTCTCAAGGAAAAATGTGGGCTTGATTAAACAATAATGAGGTCGGTTATAGATTGAGCGCTTTCTCCGACCTGTCTGGAGTCGTTACCATGATTAGACTTCTGCTCTGGTGGAGTAAGTAAACCTCTGATATTGCCCGGAGACGCAGGAGGCAGTTATTGGTTTTGTGAAAGTTGATTTGCACCATAAAATACGTTCACTTTTAATTGTCACAATAAGTTTAGTTGTTAAAATTATTCTGGAGAAATTCCTTCTCCAGAATAGTTTTAATAGACTCAGCAAGTAGAAAAGTACTGTTGTTTTTAAAGACATACTAGAAAAATATATGTTGAATGAGAGACTATTAGCAAATACGTGTCCATTTTATCGATCAAGGAAATTTTTAGACGACATAAATCAGTTGATATGGTGGTATAGCGCTTATCTTAAGTTCGGTTAGGTTTGTTATCTAGCTTCATCGGCTATAGAAACCAGAACTATAGTAGAATCGTGCATCTGCTTCAGAGTTTGTTACTATGCAACATTGTAAGACCCCTTAGATAAAAATAGATCGGTTATGTCAGCACACAAATTAAGCTGTTAGGTCCAGCAATAGAACATAAAGCTTTGTTCTGCCAACTATTATTTAATTGGTGGCTGCTTTTATTAAGCTCCCGATTTAGTGTAGCTAACTAAGGCCGTGTCCCATTCCAATACACACCAATAGCGATAACGTCAACGTCGCTAATAAGAACTAACACGGTACGAAGAAAATTTCTTCGTGACGCCAACAAGGTGTGTTGATTCTCATTGGCGCTTTATCATTCGCTATATCAGTCTGAGGATAGTGGGAGTATCCCAGGGAAACCTATGACCAGCTGTGCTTAATCCAAGACTGATGATGGTCATTATGTCGTTTCAATATATGCCCGATCCGTCCCGATGTTTCGACCATCGAGCTTACAAATATTTGTTTCATCCATCTCGATATTTTAACAAGAAGACATCAACAACACTCAGTCCTGAGACATTTCTTTTTGTTTGTAATGCACGGCTTGCCTTTGTCCATATATTACCTGAGCAAATTTACCTAAAAGGAGCGTTGCCGTTTTAATGAATTTTTATTTTCGCATACAAGAATAGCTAAAAGTATTTTCATTTTCGACGTAGGTATTATCAGAAATTTAGTTATCAACAACGTGTTTACGCAGACTTTGATTGTTTTTATTCTGATTTTACCCGTTTCAATCGAAACACGTGTTGTTGGAGTTCGGGCGGTATGCCCGACAATAGGAGATTGTTATAGGAATGCACGCGGTGTATAATGTTGACACGTGCCGCTTTGATCCTGTGAAGAAAGAGAAACACGTGCAAAAGGTCATGATTCTCGTCAAATTATACTATGTGCTCACCGCCAGCATCTATGACTTTTTTATTATTATTATTATATTAGCCTGTATCGTTCCACTGCAGGGCAAAGGCCTCCCTTCCCTCCTTCCATTTGTCTCTGTTTCGGGCAATTTGGGTCCAGTCTTTGAAGTAGGAGTCCAGTTCATCCCTCCATCTCCGTCTAGTTTTTAATTTTTTGTTGCCTCTTTGTGGCATTTCTTGTAATTATGAAAGAATACGCAGGTTTTTTTTGTGTTATTCTACTGGTGAAAGGTGCAAATCGTATACTTGATGGTAAGTAGAGTATGCTGTACTGTAGTAATGGCAACCAGAAATTGAACTTCTAAATTGCACTTTTTTACTGGAAACATCATTCAAAGCGGCGTTCCTGTTTGTATTGAACCCATACCCAAATTACTAGCACAATCTCGTTTCATCACTAAACAAGCTGATGTGGACAGCCTAATACTGCAAGCCTACTTAGATGACTTCCGCGCATGTATTATCGATCCATATGACCTTCATCTGGTAATACTCCAGCAGGATTGTATTAAAGATTTGTAGTTTTCTAGGGAGTAGAGACGAGATACGCACAAACTTATAGACGAATTACTCGTATACAAATGCATTGGAAATGGAATCCTCCAACTTGTATCGCCTCCTAAGGTGCTTCTTGATATTAGATAAATAAATAAAAATGAATCGCCGAAATGTATGTACATACATGCATAACTTCCGAACGACTGCACCTAATTGGATAATTCTTAGTTTTTTGTGTTCGTTATTGTCAGGACAAGGTTGGTATAAATACGCAAATTTTAATTTTACGGTAATTTTACGCATTTAATTTTTATTCTACCCGAGCGAAGCCGTGTGCAACAGCAAGTTTTTAATATTTTAAATGTGTGGTAAACCTTGTTGCTGGTTTTCTTTTTTTTAAATGCATTCCCAAAAATTATGTCGTTATTTTGGTCTAGTATTGTTCTATCGAGTATTACTTTATATAACAGTCAATCAATTTTTTTATACGCCTATATATTTTTTTATGATACTAGGTGACGAGACGAGCGAAGTCGCTCGCCTGATGGCTCTTCACGCTTGCCCATAACAGCACAACGCAACTCAGAATTTTGAACTTCAATAGTTTAAAACCCTGGATGGCAATGCACTGCGCTCGCTACCCCGAGATATAAGATGTCAAATCCACAGAAAAGACGAAAAAATTCTCACTTCAGTGGTCAAATCTCTGTATGCCCTGTAATTTCGCTGGAAACATTGCCCTTCAATCCGGAACACAGTAGTGTTTGCACACTACTGCTTGGCGGTTGAATAACTGGCAAAGGTGTGGTACTTCCCCAGGCGGACCCCTGCAAAAGAGTCCTACCACTACAAAAACTATGTGCATGTAACTATGTACATACAAAACCGTACCAATGTTTCAGCTTCATCCGCTTTTATACTGCACGCCATACTTATCTCGCTCAATTTGCCATGTCCAATGGTCTTGAAAATTTCCTCCTGCCTGTGGGAGGGACTATTTTTGTCCCAGACTTTTCCACGAAGGCCATTTTGAACGTTGGTCTTGCAACTCAACTAAGGCTGCTTGGAAACTTGGAGTTGTTGGGAATTTGATTCGAGTTAGGCGTTACCCAACACCGTATTTAAAATGTGCTAAGCATCGGGGTAAAAAATTTTCCTCTTAAAGGGTTCTTGCCTTTGTACTGTTTCTTACTGAAACGAAAAATTTAATATACAAGATTCTTTCTGATTTTCTTCTAAGAATACGTATGATATGACCGAAGGCGCTAGTCGAGTGCTCTCGTTTCAGTTAGTTACAACGCGAGTTATTGGAAAAGCAATTTTGTTTTCACAAAATAACTGTCTTATTACAAAATGATCTCCTGTTTCTGTTGATAAATTGTCTCGTGCCTCCTGCCTAGTCATAATATTGGGATTGTCGTGTTGTGTCCTCATCGTCAATCGTCATATCAAGTTCATACCTTAGAAGTTCATACAGATAGAATCATGATTTAGTTTATTTTATCTACTTATATCTCGCCTATGCTTTCAATTTTTAGTTTCATGCCTTCTATTCCATACAATTTTAGTAACAGAGGGCTCCATAGTTGCCGTTCTATTCCAATTAGTTTGACTGGTATTGTATTTATTTTGTTGTTCCAGAATTAATTTGTTTCAGTCCGCCATGCCGTCGCCGTCCTCAGTGTAATTTAAAAACTTTGGTGAATAATATTGTAGGATGATTTTTGGGTGTGCGTAGTTGTGGCGTATGTCTGGCAAATGACGCCAACGCCCCCGGCCGGTAGCGCGGTACGGCGGCCGCGGCGTGACGTCGCGCGCGGCCGGCGGAGCGCCGCGCCAGTCTCTGCGCGACCGCGGCACGGACCGTGTCGACCCGCTGCAATGTAAACGCCTAACCTCCAACTCTGTCTACAACGACAGCTTCTGTTGCGTGTGCTCGATCGTTTCAGTTAGTTCCTCACCTGCCGGTTCATTAACTTTATTTTGTGTTCCTCTACCGCTGTTTTTACAACCGCCGCGCCGGACTAATGTAAGTGGTGTTTCTGTGTCATCATTAACATCAGTGTCCTGCATTACTGACACGTTTTAAAAGAATTTTTGAGTGAGGTGCGATCGTTACTAAAGTAGAACTGTGTCGAGGGGCTGCACGTCATCTGAACTTTTTTGGCTGGATATGGTCAAAATAGGTGATCAGGTAAATTTGAATGCGTTGCAAAATGTTATCACGTGAATATTCAATATTTTTTAGCATTGCGAAAGCTTTCATCATCTTGCTGATATTTTACTGGAATCAACAAGTGTCTGCTTGGATTTGAGTACCAACCTTTTAGCACGAATGGTCACGCCTTCCAAGCCAGTAGTAGCTGTGTTTGTTCCATAATTTTCACAATTATCATTCTCGAACACAGGTTCGGAGTGTAAGGCCTTTATTACTTAGATTATATACATATCTAAGCTTTATTAGAAAGTGTTTATGAGACGTCGTCGTCAATTTTACTAAATGTCATTTAATAGTTCGTCTGCGGATTCGGTCTTACTCGCAGATAGCACATTACAATCATTATAAGGTAATTTCACTTCACCTCGTCAAAGCTGACGTTCATTTCATTGAACTGTTTTCCCATCTTATTTAATGCCCTGAGCATATCATTTGGTAATCATAAATTGTTTGAAGAAGCCTCGTCTACTCCGATGATTACTTCTTATTCATGAATAAATTACCAAGGAACGCAACTTATTGCAAGTAGCAGAAACAATTTGAAAAATGACTTAGTAACACCTTAATTATTGGCATCTCTTCGAATTGATACAAGTCCCAAAATATATTTACCGGTTGTTTGTTAATTTCGGTTTTCTATTCTAAAAACTAACTAATTTGTGGGTCATTTGACTGGCAAAGATAACCATAGGCCAATTTACTTCCTCTATGGGCGTGGTAGATCAGGTTAGCAACGAGTTTATTTGGTTCATAGACTTTTCCTTATTGTTTTCTTTGTATACATAATTGTTTTTCTCTATTGCATCATTAACAAAATTGATAAGAATAATTTTTGCAACCACATTTATAGACATTTACAAATATTTCACTTTTCGAATGTCTTTCTCAATCTCTTAATCCACTTGGATATTATTTAATTGATCTTCTAAGTAGGTAACAAATGCTTGCAATGACAATAAAAGCATTGATTATTTGGAAAATGTTACATAAAATATCTAGAACACGTCAAAATTGCATTAGATTTTGTTGGATCAAGGAGAATTCTAGAGCCATAATACACTTTATCTAGTATCGTTGACCACCTTACGTCATTGCCAATGTCACGGCTTCACGGTCGCACACCCAGTGATCTGCATTAATGTGCCGTTCAAATGCGATCATATTTCATGTTGTTCTCGTATTTGTCCTAGCTTTGAATGCTAATGAATCTTACAGTTATCCTTTGATTTAAGTGAATAGCACAACAATTTTTTAACTAGTATATAATGCTTTTTTGGAACTGCTACGGTTAATAGTTTCAATGACTTGATTTAGACTTTTTTTAAATAGTTACTGTTATATTAATACCATTCAGTGATCTCATCTTTTGGGATTTCTGCCTGCTTTAATAAATTGTTATCACTATTGCTTCCTGTAGTTTTAGAATTTCTATTTTGAGATAACATCGTTTTGCGGGTTTGTAATAGCGTCTTGTTTTTAGTAAACAATCTAAATCTAGAAAAACGTTGAGTTATATTTAGTTCTTTACATTTCTCCCAGTTTTGTAAGAGTCTCTACCTTCAGTTATAATTTATATTTAATATCATGCCATGACATGAACGATTAAAGGTATCACGTTGACAAAACATTATAAATCTTTATAAACATTGGTGTTTGATTTACATTATTATGAATCATACATTCACACACAACCACATACACGTATCAGTCAACATAAGAAGCAAAAAATAAAATAAATGGTATGATGTGATCTTCATAAATGATAAAATCACGAAGAACAAACATCCCAGACATTTTCGATGCTACGATAATTAGGTTATGTATAAAATTCGTCTTTTTGACCTTCGATGCAGTTATCTACGTAAGTGAGTGAATATACTGAATATACACTTCAGTTGTGGATCGTGATGAAGGCATCAGTCAATGATAATCCGAAGAGATAAGATTGAGTTTCCATGGCATTAAGTAAAATTTTAAATAAAAGATAATAGAATGCTGCTGTGATATTCGCAGCTTCAAATATTGTTTCTAATTTCTAGCAAAACAACATCAAACTCACCAAAGCTTGTTGTTTTTCTATAATCATTCGTACTTGCTTGTCCCCGCCTGTCGACCTCGCCCAGTTTCCATAATAGAATAGAATTAACTGCCTGATTGTACTTAGTCTATCTACTTCATTGATTATTGTACCATGTTTAACATCTAGAACGTTGTCAATATCTACCTACATAGACGACTTCATTTACTTCAACGTTGACTGTATCTGCGATGAATAGAACGCCGATATTACGTGTTTCCACTATTGTAGGCTTATTTCTAGTTCTTTTATTGTTATTTCCTAGTGTATCAGCTCTCGTGACTTCAGCTAGTACAGTAGAGTTAATTATGTTACAATTGGTTGGTATTGTAATGCTAGAAGCGTGTGTATGTTTGCGGTTGAGCGTCCTTCGTTGTTCGCCACGTGGCGGAGTCAGATGTAAACTGACGTTTGTTGACGTGCGATGCGTCTTTGTCTATTGAATTCCATATCGGGACGCTGCCAACGCTATTGATAGACGAGACGAATAATAATAATAATAATAATAAATATCTGGGACATTATTGCACACATGGTCATCTGACCCCAAACTAAGCAAAGCTTGTAATATGGCTGCCAGAGACTGATATACATACATATATATTTTTAAATACATACTTAGATAGATATTAACACCCAGACATAGAACAAACACAAATGTTCATCACACAAATGTTTGTCCTAGATGGGAATCGAACCCACGCCCCCAAGCACAGAAGTTAGGTTCACTACCAACTGAGCCACCGGGGCAGTCAATAACATCCGCGCCGGTATCCTCATGCCCTTGCAGCAATGGAACATTGTTTGTTACCTCCTTATTCCTTTCTACTTTAGTCTCATTTATATGTGACAGGTCGATTCTGTCGGTCCCCAAAATCCAAAATTCCAGACTGTATACATGTGTCTAAATCGTCTGCACTGTTGTACACGTGTGCAGTCTTACTCAATTTTATCGACCGTCTCGTCTCAAGTTTTAGACAAGTCTCCCCTTGTTTTTACTACTGTACGCTTGCAGTCTGAATTCATTCGAGTGCTGTGTATGATTACATTTTTTATGTGTGTGAAATTTTGGATGGATTTATTGTCGTTGTTTCCATTAACTTAAACTGATTGCTGAGAAAGGTTATGAAGTCATCAGACCAGAAATCCACTAATTACGCACATAAAACGCATTGAATTATCATAAAGATGGACAAAACCGTCGCTCTTTCTTCTGCCAAAAAAAAAATTAACACAAGATACTCGTATACCTAATATTTCATCGAGTTCGTAAGATAGTAGGTATTTCTTTTGGCCTACACCCAAGTCTGGGCGTCGTCTCCTTGATACAATTTGAAGGAAATAAAACAAACATTTCAAAATATTTGCAGTTCTTGGTTTACCTACCTAGTCTGCCTGGCGAATGTTGTCTACTGGGGTAGTAATTATTATATAGCCTTTTGAACTAAGATTGGTTGTTATAAAATGCATTTGTGTGCCTTTCGGCATAAGCCTCAACTAACTCTTTCACTGTCTAGGGTAACCTTTCGCCAGTTTGGACCGGTTGTCAGTTTGATGGTATTCTTATTCTCCCATCCCATCTTTTCCACTATCTGCCTCTAATTCGAATGCCATCTCTGGGGTACCAATCCGTGGCTGCTTTAGATCACTTATTTCTGTGTTTTTGCAACATCCACCTCCCGTTATCCCGTCCACCTACATTTTTGTTGATCTATTCACTCGGTTATGTCCTCGAGCTTAGTTTGAGTCTGCATTGCAAATTTTATCTTTTAGTCTTATATCTTAGTCCTTACCTTAGTTATTTTAGTCTTATACACAGAGTTATACCTATCATGCTCTTTTCCATGGCTGACTGGAATTTGCAAGTCCCCATTTGCACATAATTACTTACCCCGTAGTAATTATGTGCTTCCAATTAGTGGCAACGTATGTGTATTGTGTATATAGAATTGTAAAGCTAGATGTAAACACATGACGTGTCGATGTGAATCCCACGCAGTTGCGGTTCGCTCGCCCGCTGCCAAGATCTCCTGCGCAGCACTTTCGTATCGAGTCCGCGTCGCGACGCCCTCGTTTTCCCTGCGTTTATTATCTGTTTAAATTCTGATAAAATCTTGTTTTTGACCCGAAAATAGAGCCAATTCTCGTGAAACATGTCAGTGTTTTGGAGGGCAGACCAAATTATCTACATTGTTCTCAGTGCTCTGTACTCGGCCATTACGTTCGTGATAATCAAATGCCGAGATACACAGTACTTCAGGAACTTTATGATTAGCTTCTAATAGATCATTGTTGCGTAAGTGGATTCCATGAACTTGTGTTATCTTGCGAAGATCTGTTAATGCCGCTGTAGGCGTCATTTGTATCACGGAGACAATCACGATAACCGTTGATATCGTGCCGTTATCTGACATACATATCACTTAGCTCTTTATAAATATTTGAGGCTAACGATTATTTTTGTTGGTAGAAATAATCATCATTATAATCTACGGAATATTTATTTACGACGCACGTTCAAACAATTCAAGCTAGATCAATATGAATGTCGAATGTAAACGACAAGCTGATAGTTTCTCTCATGCCATGTTACTTCAATAAGATATTTAGCATATTTTCGTTTTAACGTTGGAAATAGCATCAGCGATCACTGAATCTTCTCGCCTGGAATCACAAACTGTTAAATTTTATTTATTTATTATAACTTAACCCACACCTCTCTCTTTCTCTCACTGACCCTTTATTATGAGTGACCTATTAAAAGTTCTTGCTCCTGTGTTTTTTAAGAACAGTGACTTTTTTCCATCTTTATAATAATATATCTGTATTGCTTCAGCTGGAGATCCCTTCTGTGGCGACATTGATGGAGTTCCGCTTGGACAGCGCGGAGTACTGCCAGGCTCAACACAAATAAACTAGAGGGCGTTTCGTGCGAGGAGAGAGCTGGACCCATGCTGGACACAACGCGCCCCGCGCTCAACTCGACGTACACCCATCCGCAGGTATGAGTCCATTATCAGCCACATCATCATCAGCCAGAAGACGTCCACTGCTGAACATAGGCTTCCCTCTTTAACCTCCACATTGAACGACAGCCTGCCATCTGCATCCACTGGATGCCCGCGACTCTCACAATGTCGTCGGTCAATCTAGTGAGAGGCCTACCTACGCTGCGTCTTCCGGTTCATGGTCTCCACACAAGAACCTTCCCCGTCTGTTATCAGTTCTTCGAGCAATGTGGCCTGCCCATTGCCACTTCAACTTGCAAAATTTAATAGCTATGTCGGTGACTCTGGTTCTTTGGCGATTAACTACGTTCCGAATTTTATCGCGCTATGAAACTCCAAACATAGCTCTCACTGGTATAATATTAGTATCATTCTGTATTACAGAAAAGACAAAAGAGCCTACTTACGCTGCGTCTTCCGGTTCGGTGGTCAGCGTGGTGGTTCATTATCAGCCTATCATGTTCCAACTGCTGGGGTACAGTCCTTCCCACAGAGAGAGGATGGGCCCCAATCCACAATGTTGGCCCAGTGCATGTTGGTGGATGGCATGTCTTTGAACTTTTGATGTTTTCGGACATACCAGTTTCCTCACGATGTTATCCTTCCTTTGTTGAGTGATGACATCACTGCACATAATTTATTTAAGCACTAAATAAATCAATATTAGTGCAGGGCCGAGGATCAAACTGGGTGCCGTCAGATTATAAAGTGCACATGCTACCGCTTGGCCACCATCACACCTTGATTGATTGTGGGTTGTAATTGCTCGATTGTTTGGTGATCTATTAGGATCACGTACCACGCTAAAGTTACTCTATGTGTGACCTCAGCTCAGTTAGACTGCTAAGTACTTTGGACCGATTCTCAGAAAGGTGATCTATCAACTAAAAGAGTGGCCAGTCGAGTTGTTAAGACAGACAACAGAGACCAATAATTCAACGTGTCGTCCGATCATGCATCATGTATGTCATCTATCAACTCATTAAGTGCTTTAGTAATGTGTCTGCTGCGGTGGTCCCACAGACGCCATATTGGAATCCGAGAAGGTGCTCTGAACTCGGCTCTCGACCGCAATATCAGTCGTTATCTGTTCCTGACCAAGACAAGAACGCGATAGCACGATATCGGCATGGAATAGTTTACCCATCGCGTTACATCACGATGTGAACTCTAAAATCAGGTACCTAGTACCTATACTAATACACAGAATAACAATAGCCGTGTTGTTGAGATGTATGTTTACCGATCACGTTATCACCCCGATGCTTATAAAGTGCAGATCGAAGTGAACGCGCTAATTAGTGGCAGTGACGGCGCCTTGGCTCTGGTTCAGCACAAATACCGCGCCTGTACGCCGCCGGTCCATAGAAAAAACACCCAGACGTTCACATGACCGAAACTCCGTATTCTCTCCCTATTTATAGAGACCTATTTTTTTATTCCACTTCAGTCGTTGCTCCGGCTTTGACGCAAATAAGATGATATCTCACGCAAATCGAATTGTACATTAATTTAACTGTCTAATTTATTTTTGTTTCAGTTACCTTGAATTCGGACGCCCGTTTCTATCGAAGCATATCATCCAGTTTCCGAAGTGAACCCCGAAAACTTATGAGTTTCGCATAATTTTCTTTTGATTTTCATTCCACATTCGGTACTTTTGTTTATCGGTGTTCGAATGCGCTCGAGCGGTTGAAAGCGACCCCGATGCGCGTAGTTCCCATCATATAATTGGACCCTTTTTAAAAAAAAGCAAGGAAACTGTCGTGTGTTGTGTGGAAATAGAGTGACAGTTTGTCTGTTGAACTGTGACGGACGAGGCAGTACTCGGGAGGCTCTTGTCGTGAATAGTGCGAGGTAGTGAGACGTCTCCGCCCGGCGGCCCAAGGACCAGTACCGCGGTCACCATGAAGCAGAAAGACATCAGGCCGGCGCCCTCGCTCATCGAGTACAAGGGACTGCGCTTCCTCATCACCGACCGACCATCTGACGTCTCCATACAGGCTTACTTACAGGTACATCCCTCTTCACAAAGTGTTAACAAAATATACAATGAACTATAGAAACATGTTATGTTAACCCACTTTTTTAATGAGTCTCTTTGAACTGCCAAACCTCACATCGCGGAGAACGTAGAGGTAGAGTGATTGGATAATGGGATGTGAAATTTTTGACAGTGACAGATTACTTATAAAAAAAATACAATGGGGTCGATTTTGAAGGTTAAATTGACAGTTTGAAACTAAAAATTTTGCTGTCTTGTATCTTTATTTACGAAATAAAGACTTTTAATTAGTTTAAGACTGTCAACCAAACCTTCAAAATAGATCCCATTGTTAATTTAGGTACTAGATTGGATTAAAATCTAGTGTTATTGAGGAAGACTGTTATATAGGACATAATTATATTTGAAAGACAATTTTTGTATATTTTTGGCTTCCAATGTACAATGTATTGAATGCTTCGATCAAACAAAAACAAAGATGCCACAATGACGCGCTAATCGCGGCAATACTCAATTTGGCTGGACTCAATACGCAGCCAGATTCACGCGATAGTTGCACAAGTCGTAACACACCGTAAGAGGCGTTACAGGCACGTCAACGTGGCTGACGAACCACCGTCTGACCAACGGGAGAGAAAGAGAAAATTGTCTCTTTTTCTCGGGAGAGAAATAATAAATGCGATTAGACACAATCGCCGTCTCGCTTGCTCAACGACGGTTCACGAGTTTTGACGATGTTGTGCAAATCGAACAGACATTAGAGAATTGAGCCGTATAATACGGTATCGAAATATACTCGTACGGTTGGTTTTGGTAAAATAGTTTTGTTTCGATATAAATTGCATAAAGCTATGTTTATAATTTTATACGCGTTGTGACTTCTATGTATAATTTTTCGAAGATTGAATGTCGTATTATTATGTATTCATATATGTTATTAACTTTATTCTATCTGTGAGCATTCGAGGGATACTCGCAAGGTTATCTGCTAAGTCATATTTACAGAAGAGTCGCCCACGCGTGTTCATTGAGGACGACCTTTAACCAAGGATGCGGACAAGGCGACTGTGAATAGGTTCCTCTTTTCAATGTCACGGGATACATGACGGGCTTAGAAGTCGTAGTTTATGCAGCTGTAGAATTAGACCTTGGTTACTGTTTTCAAGGTCGGTTGGATTGTTTTGAAGTATTGGCGTTATATACGTCGTTATTGATCAGCCATACCAAGGCAACATAATGCGGAGTTGTGCCATGCTATATGATGTAACATAAACAAAACTTATTTTATTTCACACTACCCCTGTCTGACACTTTGTTTTGTTCTCAACAGCCAAAATTTAGTAAATAATAAATGACGCTTCATACTCATAGCTAGACAAATTAGATGTATTGGGTACTTTATAATTATCAATGTGAAAACGCGACTTCATAAAAATGACAGAACTGGACCAAATTGAAATGAAACCACACCGGAAGCACCAGCTTTACAATTACGTAATCCATGAAAATCAAATTTCAAAACTCGATAGTTTGTACACAATTCGTCTTATTGTAACATAAGGGTAGTTGACCTTCTGCAAACCTTAGGTAGCTCGATTGCTTCCAAGGGTATTTAGATTCGAGAAATTTCTATTTGGCTCCTTAGTAACAATTCGGACACAAATAAAAGGGCTTAAACAACATTCTTTAGGGCGTGGGTTGGGTCAAATGGGAATGTAGCGAGATAAACAGACTACTTTGAGAACGGTTCCTTGTATTCTGCAAGATTAACTAGACTTACACTTAAAGAACAAAGGAGGCGAACTCTTGTTTTATTTTTCTTTACCGAGCCGGGGCCTTTCAGCTACCTCTTAACGCGGGCTCGAAACAGCTCAATGCGGAAAATCACGCGAACATGAACCTTAACGCGCCGAGATACGGTTTGCGGTCTCGCAACTTTTCGCTATCACCTAAACTTAATCGCTTAAAACAGGTAGCCCTAAGGCCCCTTCTGCAGACAATTCGAGTAAGTACATCAAATTGCGTACACGAGTAATCTGCATAGCGTTCATATTATACACGCAAAAATAGTTAGTTTTTATATAACTAATAAATAGAATTAAGGTTAATGAAACTGGTATTAGAAAAAGTTAGACATTACGATCATACACGCAAGATGATATCGGGTAACTTTGAGTATCCGGATACCTTTTCCCACTTCTAATTTCTTCTTAGGACTAGGACTACCTTTGTGGTCGTATTTAGATGCGGTTTCACCATCAGTTCGATAATTTTTCACAGAAGGTTTATGTATAATATATTTATTTATATATAATAAAACTTACATCCGTACGAAGCCGGGGCGGGTCGCTAGTACCTACTAGTACAGTACCTGCAGCTGTGATCCTTGGACAATTAATATATTTAAAAAAAAATGTTTGTATTTTGCAGGAGCTTCGTAAGGCGAACGTATGTTGCGTAGTGCGCGTATGCGAGCCGAGCTACGACACGGGCCCGCTACAGGCCGAGGGGATCGAGGTGCGCGACCTTGCGTACGACGACGGCACCTTCCCGCCGCAGGACGTGGTCGACCACTGGTTCGAGATCCTGCGAGACAAGTATGTATACTGCCTACTTGTTACTCTTCAATACACCATGACACAGCCGCCGTGGAGGCATGTCGGGTGCACACGGCGGCTGCAACCACGCGGGTTGCTCTCGCCGCCGTGTGGAATCACAACCATAGAAGCATTTATTGGCCTTATAACATTCGTTACACTGGGCAAATCATTTTACAACAATGCATTAAAATATTACACAAACCAATAATATTTATAACAATACCACAAACCAATAATAGTAAAATCAATAGACCTATTTGGAAATATAATATTAAGACTAATATGTTGAGATGAGACAGGATAAGGCAGGTGCCGTTTCTCATCCTATAGATCTGTTCTCATATCCACAAGATGTTTACCTCAATACCACAACTGGTACCACTTTATTAAACTCATACTTTTTATTCCTAACAACTAATTATATGTCACAGTGACATTTTTTATTCTTACCCTATACTGTTGGGCAAAGGTCTCCGCCATTTCCTTCCATAAATCTCGGTCCTCCGTTCTTATAATCGTTTAAATATTGATCACATAAAAAGATTCCAAAAATACACCAAGATTAAATTACAAATGTCAAAAAATAACATAGGCATAACAAAACATAACAGTCAATAAATAATTAAAATGGACAGTTTTACATTAAATTCGTCGCCGGCGACTGCGAGCACTGTGACTGAGCAAGTGAAGCTTCGTTTCCCCGTCCTACTCGCGCGACGCCCACTGCGCGTAGTTTGTCTCGTACTCGTTTCACTCGCACGCAAGTTGGACTTGTGCTTGCAAGCTACTTCGCATGGTCTGTAACGGGCTTAACTGTATTGTGTATGTGTGCAGGGCCCAGAACAAGCCGGAGGCAGGCGTGGCGGTGCACTGCGTGGCGGGGCTCGGCCGCGCGCCCGTCATGGTCGCCATCGCGCTCATCGAGCTCGGCATGAAGTACGAGGAGGCGGTCGAGACCATCAGAGAGTGAGTACACTCCATCAATTTTCAACAAGCTAGTTACTCGTCAAAGATCTATTAAAATCACAGAAAAGAGAAGTAGAACGGAAATGAGAAGGAAACTCTGTCGCCAGGTATTGTGACAGATGTGAGATTGAACATTCTTATTTATGTCAACGCGTCGAACTCCGCGTCACAGTTGCTATGGGTTTATATGGGTTCAAGTAGCTACAACAAATTTCTTACAAAAATGCCTTGAGAGTCGTTCTAATTTAAACAAAAAATTTTTTTTTTTCTTTTCTGTGATTATAATCATACTGATTTTATAAATGCGAAAATGTCTTGGTGAATGTCATGTTTTTGAATTTTTGAGGTTCTTGGAGGTGGTTCCTCACAGAACAGAACATAACATTAGTTAATTGGTAAGACATTACATATGATTAACATTGACTTGTACGTATTCCAGTCAGCGGCGCGGAGCCATCAACGCCAAGCAGCTCTCTTATCTCGAGAAGTACCGACCAAAGTCGCGTCTCAAGAAGAACGGGCAGAAGAACAACTGCTGCGTGCAGTAGACGAACCGAGCTCTGCTTTCACACACACACCGACACAGGAGACCTTAGCCAACTAACAATTAGCTGTAATCGTAGTTCGTCGCCTATTCACTATCCGTTTTTTTTTTTTCAGTTTCTGCAGTTTTTGTATTGCAGGGTTTCCCAACCTTTTCGTTGATTTTACATTGAAATGACCAAAAAATGAATCTTATTTGTGACTATAATACGAGAATTAAATTGATTTTGTGAATGAATTAGGCTGGTATTTACTACATTGAATAGATTTTTCCTTTGAAAATTTAAGCCTGCTTAAATTGCTTAACTTAGGCCCTTCTACAATCTTTACGTCTCTAGCTGCAGCCCACTGGTTGGGAAACCCTGCTGTAGCGAGGTTATGACTGAATTCAAACTAATATTCACACCGGGAAAGTTCACATTGCCCACAGCTTTAGTCATTCAATCCGGAATTTGGTTATGATTTTAGTTCCTGCCTTCGAAAATGTTTATATCGAGTATTCTGAGAGACTTTTTTAAGAAGTAATTTCTGATTTATTTTCTGAAGTAAATGATGTAACCCATGTGCTGTACTGTGTACTAGTGAAATATTTTACGTAGAAGCGGCCACGATTTGTGTTCATAGTCGAAGCTACTCGGGTATGACATACTTAAAATCATAATAATACAATTTACTATCTGTCTATAACATAATAAATGATGCAGTCAGTGACATGTAGATTTGTTCAATTAAAACTCTTGTGTGGTTAAATCTTATTTACTTAATTATTTTTCTTGTGTAGATTATTTATGATGTAATAATAATTTGAGACATAATAGGCAATGTTTATTTTGTTCATATGACAATTTGATATAGCTTTTTATTGAATTTGTTTGACGGAATCTTATTAAATTGTGCTTTTGTAAGAGATGTTGTGACAATGTGTAAAATATGTCATTTTCCATAATTGCTGGACCTCGGTTGCTGTAAAATACGAATTTGATAAAATGTACTCTATAATATTCTGATCTAATAGAACCTTGTATTGACTCCTTGAAAGTTCCAATGAAGATGTCTTTGATATTATTTTTCTATTTCTAATTTTTATTAAAATAATCAAAATATATGATTGTGTAATCACGGAACAGTCACATTAAATAAAAATATTTATAAGCACATCAATCTTTTATTGTAAGTTAGTTTGTGTTCCCAGCCATGGCTCTGGAGGCAGGGTTCCGTACTCAAAGGGTGAAACGGGTCATTACTATTTAATGATATTGAAATGACTGTGTCTGCTTTTGAAAAGTGTTTCGGCCATTTTGAAAGTTTAATATTTCAATTTAATAAAACCAAAATTTTGTGTTATTGTTTTTATAATGACTGTAAAAATAAGATAGAAACAAAAGAAGGTATAACAAAATATGATAAATAAACAGTTTTTCCTATTATGTTCTGGACATAATAAAAAAATATGTTCTAAATATTTTGAAATATTAAAAAATGAACTAAGCAAATTTTTTAAAATAAACATAGTAAATTTTTCAAAATGACAGGCAACTTTTTCAAAATGACCGATTTTTTTATAAAATGACCGAAGCACATTTTTCAAAATGACCGAAGCACATTTTTCAATATGACTGAGGCACATTTTTCAAAACGATCGTAGCATATTTTTCAAAATGATCGAAGCAAATTTTTCAAAATGACTGAAGCATTTTTTTCAAAATGACCGAAGCAAATGTTTCTAAAGACGACACATTCATAAACACGTTGCACAATAATAACCACAGACCTACAATTTTTTTTTGTTACGCAAAAATGACATCCTAAATCTATGATAATAACCCTTTTCGAGTTTATTAAAATGGCAAGATTTTGTTTCGAAAGCTTAATTTGCTTATGAAATATGCCTACTTATGTATTGTGCACTTATTTTTACCAAAAATTACATTGCCCCACCTAATAAGGTAGAGCAATTAAAAAATTTGGGTACAAATATTATTTACTTTATAAGTATTATTCATGGGATACCTTTACAGAATATTGGTATTTTTATGCTCTTTATTCTATAAAATAAAATTGTGTATGAAAACATAAATACTACATTTTTTTTATTAACTATATATAGTTATATTACTTTGTATTGTGCTTTTATTCTTCTGCGATAATTTATTACTACCCACCTATCTATATTTTTATTTTTGTCACACTTCTTTAATTAAATAATTACAGTTAAATATATTATTAAAAAAAACTCTTTTCTGCAGTCCGCTGCTATTGGATTATTACTGGTAAAATTAATAATAATAATCATAAATTATAATTTTATTAATCATAACTTGCACCATTTTAGGTTTTCTAATGTACCTTATTTTTGTCTTATGTAAATCTATTTAGTAGTGATGTATGTATATTGGTTGTAGATATTAATGGTGCGTTAACACCTCTGTAGTTGTAAGTCCCGACGATTCCTAGCTTCTTCACTAGATGGCGCGGTATTTTACGATTAGTTATAGAGATTGATAATAATCAGCGTCTAATAGTGAAGCTCTACCTAAGATATATATCTAAACGATTCAAATATCCCATCCCACTAATATTATAAATTTGAAAGTTTGGATGGATTGATGTTTGTTACTCAATCACGCCAGAACGGATCTGGATGAAATTTGTCACAGAGATAGATTTTAGTCTGGAATCCCACATAGGCTACTTTAAAAACGATTTGGATGAAATTTTGTGTACCTGGAGCGGGTCATAGTAGAGGCTGAAGGCCGAGCTAATACCCGTGCGAAGCCGGGGTGGGTCGCTAGTCTTTAAATATATTGGTGGCGGTAGCGGCTGGGAATGTAATTCTCGGTTTCCACCACTGATGGTGAAGCTGGTGACGACTGGGAATATAAAATTCTCGGTCGCCCCTCCGCCCATCATAAAAATAGAAATAAATCTGCAACGTAACCGTGCCATACATTTCTACTCCATGTATCTCTCACATGCAGCCTATTTTTTCTGTATACCTGAGAGGTGTAGGGTTAGTAAAAACTAGATAAAAGTAGTATTCAAATGATTTATTAAAAATAAAAAGATTCAAGTTGAGGTAGAAGTAAAAATTAAATATATAATACAAATAGGTATTATGTTAGAATCGTCAATAACCTTTTCACACTGTAAAAAGTCAATATGGACAGCAAGTGCAATGAGGTTGGCCTGTAGAAGACGGTGACACAGCTTGAACATTTAGTATTTGGAAAATGTGAATATTTATTTACAATGGAACAACAAATAGACTTTGAATATATAAGTTTTTTAGTAGTTAGAATTTAATTTGTTTTTATCTGTACATACTTTTTTGTTATTGTAAATAAAATAAACCGGCCAAGTGCGACTTGGGCTCGCGCACTGAGGGTTCCGTACCATCACAAAATATAAACATCACGCCCAGGCGGTCACCCTTCCAAGTACCACCCGCGCGTTAAAAGGTAAGACGGACAGACAGCGTAGGCTTAGAAATAGGGCCCCATTTACACCCTTTGGGTACGGAACCCAAAAAAATATACTGATGACATAAAACAATAAATTACATGTCATAATGACAAAATTCCAGTAATAAAGGTACATGTACCTAAGGTAGCATTGCTAACGCCACTTCCTAACCCTTTTCACTTGTTTGTATCTTGACCCTATTCTTAGACCTATTAAAATTTCTATATATACAGGCAAATGAACTTTAAAGAATAACAATTACTATTGACGTCGATTCTGATGTAGCATTCTCTAAACCTAACCAGGCCTGGCGCACTCCGCACTTTAGGT
The DNA here is from genome assembly GCA_949125355.1 of Agriopis leucophaearia. NCBI lineage: Eukaryota > Metazoa > Arthropoda > Insecta > Lepidoptera > Geometridae > Agriopis > Agriopis leucophaearia. The sequence continues at coordinate 16,538,330 of OX421262.1, forward strand.
ATGAAGCTGCAAATAGTCGTCTTGTTGGACTTGCCGTGCCCGCTGCCGCGCGATAGACAGAGATAACGCGACAAGAGTTACGCGATAGAAAGAGGGGCAACTTCTAGGTTGACATAGCTGTAGGTAGTTAGCGCTCGCACGTCCTGAATTGCACTTTATTGTGTAGTAGCAAGAGTCGCTACTTATTTAAATGATTTTGTGAGTGAATCTTCTGTACTTTTACTTATGTGTTCTGTGACTAAACTGAATTTTGACAATCTTTTTCTGACGTATGAAAATGACGTTTGAAATGAAAAGAGACGGCGATAATTTTAGTCCTGTCAGATTAGTTTAGTTTAGAGCAGTGCCGTAAATAGGGCTGTGCGAGCGGTGCCCAGGCACAGGGCGCAGACTGGAGGGGCACAGAAATGACCACACCAGGACCAAGTTTTGTTTTCAAGAGCGCAGTTATAGAAGCTCGCACCGGGCACATAAAAGGCTAGTTACGGCACTGGTTTAGAGAATGGTAAAACAGAATTGTTGCCATTATCTCTATTGTACGATGCTGTTTGAGACTTAGGGCTCTAACTCACCGAGATGCCATGGCGACGTCGCCGGCTACGTAGCCATGGCTACTTTCGGTTACCAAATGGAGTAGCCATCATCGTGGGTCGTCTTCCGCTTCGAAGTTAAAGCGGTAAGAAGATCGGCGTCTATGGTAACCCTACTTGCCGAGGCTGGGCGCTGGGGGAATATACCCCCAGGGGTTGAAGTAGCCAGTCTCAGTTCAATCAGCGACCGGTTGGACACCGAGTGAGTGAGACGCAGCCTGCTCGTGTACATTTTACTGGCGACGTAGCCAGCGTGCCAGGTGTCCAGTCTCCACAAAGTGACCCGTCGGTTGTGGCTATGCTTCCAAATTGGCGACGTTGCCAAACCGTTGCCAAGCGAGTTAAGTACCATAAATTTCAATATGAATAGGCATTATGACAAATATTTTTTTATTACCTCATAAAAAGCTGATTACCAATAGACCTATCAACGAAAACAGAATTAAAATTAGTTCAAAAACAAGTATTTTAATTTCATGCTAGACAGAGAGCGCACTATTTACTGACCTATGACGTCATACTTCAGGCGCGGCATACAAATGCTATACTAACACACGCTTTGCAAGAAAGGGATGGAGCATCCCCTCTCTATCCCCACCTAAAACTTTAAACGCTCATATCTCAGAGATTAATCAGCAAATTCAATTTATTTTTTCAGTATGTCTAATGTATAAGGTCGGGGAAAAAGTTTCTTCGTATTTTATAAACAAATTCAAGACATATTTTTTTCAAGTTTAATTACATTTAATTATAATATATATGTACCATTTTGTTCGATAACTTGTTGCCATCTTTTAGGTAGTGACATGACCCCGTTGCTGTAGAAATTTTGGGAATTCTGATCAATAAAATGCAACAAGTAGTTTTGACAGTCCTCTCTTGATGTTAATCTAACACTACCCAAAGAATTCTGAAGAGATCGAAACAGGTGGAAATCTGAGGGTGCAAGGTCAGGGCTATGTGGTGGATGCATTAACACTTCCTAACCAAGCTCTCTAAATTTTTGCTGAGTGGCCAAAGATGTGTGCGGTCTGGCGTTATCATGATGAAAGACCACACTCTTTATGTTGATCAATTCCGGCCGTTTTTTCTCAATTTCTTGTTTGAGTCTCATCTGCTGTTGGCAGTAGAGATCCGAATCGATGGTTTTGCCCGGCGGTAAATGCTCATAATGAACGATGCCCTTCCAATCCCATCATACACACAGCATCACCTTATTACGTGTTAATCTGGGTTTCGCTACAGTCTGTGGTGCTTCACTGCACTTTGACCATGATCGTTTGCGCACATTCTTGTCGTAGGTGATCCATTTTGCATCACCAGTGATCAATCTTTTCAAAAACGGTTCGGTTTCTTTACGTTTCAATAGAGAATCGCAAATGAGTACACGATTCATTTGGTTTCTTTCAGTGAGCTGGTGTGGCACCCAAATATCGAGTTTTTTTGTATACTCAGTTATTTTCAAATGGGTCAAAACTGTTTTGTGGTCAATCCCCAGGTCTTCAGCTACGTCGTAACTACTAATATGCCGATCTTGGTCCACTTTTTCAGAAATGGCATCGACTTTATCCGTAACAGGGCGACCAGAGCGAGCTGCATCTTTGACATCAAAATTCCTGGACTGAAAATGCTTGAACCAACATTGTGCTACTCTTGATGACACTGCATTAGGTCCATAAATGTCACAAATTTTATTCGCGGCTTGTGTCGCATTTTTCAGTTTTTTGTTGAAAATTTCACAATATATCGAATTTCTTCGTTAGATTCACTCATTTTATCGAACAAAAAAACAATTGAAAAATGGCGGGAAATTGCTTTTTACTTTTTATATTCCTTTTTTAAAATGTCATATTTTTAATGGTATCAAAACCAGCCAGATACAAACAGTACAATCGATGAGATTTTTACTACAACTTTATACATACAAAATACGAAAATACTTTTTCCCCGACCTATTATTTAGTTATATTCATCGCTAATCCAGTTATTTGTAATAAATTAAACATTAGGCCACATGCCTATTGTTTGAATACGTAGCCGGCGACGTCGCCATGGCGTCTCAGTGAGGTAGGGCCCTTAGGGATATATCACATGCATGCATGATGATGCATCGTGTGATCATGTGATGCAAGTAGTTTTATGTCAAACACAAAACTAAGTTTTTCATCTACACTAATATTAACAAGTTTTATTCTTGAAATAAGTTAAAAATCGGACGACGATATACTTTATTTGCAAATGTACTTACACCTTAACAAAACAATTATGTAAGTATAAGTACTAATTACTCATGTCCTTACTTAAAAACGTTACTCAAGTTGATCTATGTTTTAAAATGCTCTCTCAAATTCTCGCTGACGGCAATCGTCACACGCGAAAACAAGACGGAGCATATTTAAGCGTATGTCAACTTGAGTAACGTTTTTAAGTAAGGCTCTAATATTAACAAGTTTCTTTACATCTATTTATATATACATATAAAACAAAGTGGGATTTGTTCGAACACTTAACTCGAGAACGGCTGGACCGATTTTCATGATTTTTGATTTGATGTATTTGTCTGCGTCCGGAATAGCAGAATAACTATTAAAAACGGCTGGACCGATTTGGATGAAAATTTGTGTCCCTGGAGCAGGTTATTGTAGTGAGGTCGAAGGCCGAGCTTACACCAGTGCAAAACCGGGCGGGTCGCTAGTTAGTTAATAATTATCAATAAAAAAAACTGACTTCACACAAAATTGGTAAAATATGCAATTTAGGTGATGTAGCTGACAGCTTTATGTCATCCAAGTAACCGAATTTTCCAGTTATTTTGATTTAAACGCCAAACTACTAAGCAGATTTTGATGATTTTTGTATGGGACCAATCTGAATTCAAATTCTTTCAATTATAAAAACCGGCCAAGTGCATAGAACCGCACCGCCCAGTGCCTCGCCATCTGAGCACCGGCCCTTACCTACCCAGTGACTATCCCTGAATCTAACGCCTCATTTATAAAAATAAAAATTCGTTGAGGCGTTTAGGCTGTATGTCGAACATTAGAACACACTAGAATACCCTACTTTTGACTCTGTGTCCTTGTGGGACTTAGTGATTTTCTATGTTTGTAGCATCGATATACATAACCTATAGAGTCACAATCTAAATGAAAACAGTCAAAAAACGTCCGAGCGTCGACTCGTTGTACATACCTAGACATCAATCATATAGTTCACAATGCCACTTTTACTTCAATTTAGACGTTATGTCGCTTGCATAGTGTTCAAAGTCGCTTGTCAGATAGAGCATCGTAGCACAGCATTGCGTGGCGTTGTAGTCGGATCGCGGTTGCCTTACATCTAACCATAGACAAAGGACTATGCATCTAACCAATAATTCTGCGCAATGCGTATCGTGCGCCGAGTTTTGGTTCGGACATTGTTTGGCACGTTTGTAGCTCTTAGGTATTGTATCCCGATGGTTAGTAGTCAGTAATCTCGGAAACTATTCTGAAAATTATTTCACTGATACAATTCCTAATTGACATAGGCAAAGTTTTGTTCACAGAGCGAGCAAAACCGCGGACATAAGCTAGTTAGAAATAAATAACAGTAATACTCTTTCCTCGAACATGACCGAATATGTTCCATTACAATCGGTATGTTCGTTATAAGTAATACATTTTGGCGGCAGTTACGCATTGACAGATGCACGTTATTTGTGCCTCGGCTTCATCTGCCCACATTTTACATGTTCGTCCATCAAACGCTTTTTGCCTGCCGCGACAGACATCTACAGGGTTATACTGTACAGTGGTATTGAGCTGAAAGGAGGATGAACTATTTTTACGATGAGACAAATCCCGAAAATGAAAAAAAATATAATGTTGATAGTGATGCTTTTAAATAAAATTAATTAACGTAATTTCAGGGTTGGTCCCAATGTAAAAGTTTAAGTTTTTTTAATGCCATATGTGGCAAACAAGCAGACAGGACGCCTGATGGTAAGCAATCACCGTCGCTATACTATATACTATACTATCGGATACCTGCAACACCAGGGAAGCTGGTGCTTCCCGTGTAGTTCCATGTAAATTTTCTCCAGTTCTGACATTTTTATGAAGTCGGTTTTTTTTAATTGATAATTATTATTATTTTTGGAACTTGTGTCTGAAAATAACATGATTTAAATCTCCTTTCGGCTCTGTGCCACCGATGCATGTAACCCTGTATAAAAAGCTGGCAAACACCTAGGCAAACATCTTAATAAAGTGAGGGCGGAGAGTGTACCATTCTGAACAGAGCTGTCGTTGTTAGATGCTGGAGGATAGTTTCACTTGTGTACCTTCCCGCCGTACCTCGCCACGAAGGCTTTGATGTCGAACTTGCGTTTGGTGCTTTCGTAGTTCATGTAGCGGACCTTGCCGAAGATCGCTCGCTCCGCCCACCCTTGGTCGTGGATACCGCACACTGACCACATACAACCTGACAAATTATAATTTTTGACATGATTTCATTTTTACAAGCTGTTATTATGTTAATTTATATTTGTTATTTTTATTGACGTGGATGTATGTTTTTATTATTTGACCTAAAAACGATGCGTGTGAATTGTAACAGTAATTTATAAGACAAAATTGTTATACACTATTACCCTAGAAATAAGCACTTATGTGTACGTAAAGTGGTTTGCCTCATATGACGTAAATGTCATACTGTTTAATAAAGAATCTGAATCTATTTACCTTTTTATGTTTTTAACCATCTTCCAAAAAGGAGGAGGTTCTCAATTCGACTGTTTTTTTTTAAATGTTTGTTAGCTCGGAACTTTAGACTGGTTGAACCAATTTGGACGATTCTTTTTTTATTTAAAAGCTTGTGCTTCCCGTGTGACCGTGACATACTTTGTTTGAATCCTACTGTGCTTTTCGCATTCTTCTCAGCCAACTCTTTCATTGGATACCCATATCATGGAGGTGCGTTAAAAATAACTATGGGAGTCCGCTATATTGAAATAGTGCGATACCAAAATAATATAAATAGAAATGTATAAACTGAAATGACATACCAACATAACCATTAGGGTCTCTTCCATCCAAAGCGAAGTGATCATTTAGGTAGATAGAATACTTGAGGGCCACTTCTGGGCTCTCAGTCCACTCGAGTATTTTCTTAGCCCAGTACATCCTCAGATAGCCGTGTATTTTGCCTTCTTTCACCAGCTGGATCTGGGCAGAGTTCCACAGGTCGTCGTGGGTTTTAGATTCGGAGAGCTGCTCGAGCGTGTATATGTAGGTTCTTTTGTCTTTTCTGTAATACAGAATGATATTACATATTATACCAGAGAGAGCTATGTTTGGAGTTTCTTTGCGCGATAAAATTCGGAACGTAGTTAATCGCCAAAGAACCAGAGTCACCGACATGGCTATTAAATTTTGCAAGTTGAAGTGGCAATGGGCAGGCCACATTGCTCGAAGAACTGATAACAGACGGGGAAGGTTCTTGTGTGGAGACCACGAACCGGAAGACGCAGCGTAGGTAGGCCTCTCACTAGATGGACAAATGACATTGTGAGAGTTGCGGGCATCCAGTGGATGCAGATGGTAGGTTGTCGTTCAGTGTGGAGGTTAAAGGTGGAGGCCTATGTTCAGCAGTGGACGTCTTCTGGCTAGTGATGACTAATATTATAAATAGCAATTTGGGAACTATGCCTACAGGCAGCGGTTTATTAGATAAGCGCAGTATAATATAGTTATTATAATTTAAGTTTGATATGATTCCAAATATGTCTCCTTTTTAACCGACTTCAAAAAGGACTTCCCCTCCTCTTTGAAGGTTCACTTTTTTTTTAATTTTAAATTTTTGTGTTCTTCTTACTCCGTAATGTATTAACCACTTTGGAAACTTGGTATGTGCATTAAGTCGCGGGCAACAGCTAGTCAAATATATTTATTTTAGATAATTAGTCATACACAATAAAAAAAAATATACACCCTTATCATTATGGACTTTTACAGGGACCAACCCAGAAATAATTTCCACTGTTTATCCAGTCACCCAGTATACTACGTATGAGTTTCACATCACCTATGATCATCCAACGTCTTCCTCGCCCAGTTGGGAGCTCCCTCGATGCTGTCATAGTGTTCACAGTAGAAACAAAAGTTGTCAGTCAGCTCGCGCCGCACTATCGCCTCCTCGAGAAACCCATTCACACTCTCTGTGTATTGTGATTTGTACTCTTCTACGCAGAGTGCTACTCTTTGAACTGAGATTTGACCTGAAATTAAGGCAGTACAACTCAATTATTTTGACTGCCCCGGTGGCTCAGTTGGTAGTGAACCTACCTTCTGCGCTCGGGGGCGTGGGTTCGATTCCCACCTAGGATAAACATTTGTGTTTGTGTTCATCTGGGATTCTTCAAGTGAGCGAGAGAATCAGTTTCTTCTTGGCAAGCTCCTTTGTAGACCACATAATCGTTTAACATCAGGCGAGGTGGCGTTAAAACGCTAGATGACATTAAAAAAAATATTGTTGCTCATGCATCAGAACGCTACCCTATTGTCAGGTATTTAGGGTGGATGTTCGCATACGGACTCGTTGTGACTAAATAGGATGTAATATGCTTAGATCAAAACTCAATTTAAAAAAAAAAACTTACCAAAATGGAACCACGGAGATAAGTTACTTGTTGCAGCAAGTACAGGGTTATTCCTATCTCGAGCGTAGACCTTCAGTGTTTTGTTTATGAACCTGTTCAGAGACTTCAGCGCTTGATCGTAGCCGGGGATAGAGCTCTCCACTGGGCCCACTGTCTTGTCTGCCTCTCGAGTTTCTATAGCCTCGTCCCAGTCTATTGGCTGAAATGGTGCAAGATATTTCAGACATGTGGAAAAATTATAAGTTAGTTAAACTCTATGAGACGATTTGCACCGAACGGCGCGCGTCGGAGCGCATTTTACAACGCGGTAACCTGCCTGATGGTAAGCAATCATCATCGCCTATGAATACCTTTTTTTTTATTATTAAGTAGCTTGCGCTTGGCCGCCAATTCGCCTGATGTTAAGCGATGATGCGGTCTACGATGGATCACGCTTGCCTAGAAGAAACCGATTCACTCTTGACTTGAAGACACCCAGATTGTAACTTTTTTTTTTTTTTTATTTAGAATAGATCTACGTTTGGCCACTAACTCGCCACACGGGGAACACTCATTCAGGCAGTGCATTCCACAGACTAGCAGTTCGTACAATAAAAGTGGTATCAAAGCACTTCGTACGGGTTTTCAGAATTTCAACCATAAAGCAGTGTTGATTTTTCGTGCCCGCTCTGGCAGTTCGATAGAAAAATGGGCAGGAAGGAATACTGTTACATACTCCAGGAGCATCACAGTAATGTTAATTCTAGTGATCCTAGATTAAAATAGTGATACTTAAATAAAAAATATCGTATCAGTAAATTTGCGGGTAGAAACTAACAATCATCATCCAATCTATCATATAAGAAATATACCTATTTCTATAGGATAATAGAGGGTAAAATGGTAAAGTCCAGCTAGTTGACAATAATGATAAAAACTTACATCGGGTTTAAATTTGCTAGTAAATGGATGCTCGATGACGGGCGGGAATTCTGTTTGATACTCCTTCAGCTTGGGTGTGATCTTGAGTCTGAAGGTCCGTGCCGAGTACTCCTGCTTGTCTGATGCCTTCCAACATGGCACTATGTTGTGGGCATCTACCTGAAATGACAAGCATCTTAATAAGCAAGCTGCAATTTGTGGAATGAGCTCCAGCGGCATTTCCGAGTAACTATAATAATCTATCCCACTTAAATATTCAAAAGGGCTGTTAGTAGAGTAATTAAGGGTTGGCAACATATCAGTGACGTCGCTGGTATTGCAGGTATCCATAGGCGATGGTGATCGCTTACCATCAGGCGAACCGTCAGCTTGACTTATGGCATAAAAAAAGGGCTATCGGACAGGTGTTTCTTCAAAGTAACAAAATTTTAGTAGCATTCTTTTATTTGTTTTAAATATCTTTGTGGCAGCAGTCTATTTGACTATTTCCTTTGTGTTTTCTTTGACTTTAAAATAATACAGCAGTGTCAAGAACAATAAATTACCTGTATAAGTGGAACATCTTTCTTCAGTTTCTTCTTGACACCTTCGAGCCATCCCATCGGTACCCTAAGGGGGTTGAAGTCACACACAACAGCCCCTATTTTGTGGTCGGCAACCCACTGCGGTAAAGCCTGTTCACCACATCCTTCCAGCAGGTGGAATGATATATTCAGCTTCTTGCAGTCTGCTGCTACCTTCTCCAAACCTGAAGTTTGAGAAATACAGGGTGTAAGAGAAATTTTCCCAAAAAAGAAGACTGGTGATAGTACTGGTGTTATCTGATATCACAAAAAAATGCTATGTTTTAATAATAATATTTTTTAATGTACATATGCAATGTTATGCACTAAAATTATCAATAAAAAAAAAACTTCATAAAAATGTGAGAACGACTAAATTATAATGGGATCAAACAGGAAGCACCAGCTTTCAAATAAAAAAATAATCATCAAAATCGGTTCACCCAGTCAAAAGTTCTGAGGTAACATAAATTTAAATTTAAAAAAAACAGTCAGATTGAGAACCTCCTCCTTTTCAAAAGGAGTCGGTTAAAATATCAGGTCGGTTAAAAAATATCGCGAGGTCAACAGACCGTGGAAACTAGGCAACAAATCCTGTATCTTGGGTGCCCAATAGATTCAGTTAAATATAAGAAGTGTTCTAAGTACATCAATATACAAAGTCTTATTAATTTTCTGTTATGACGCATACTACTTTCTTGTAAAATTTCATCAATATCAGTTCAGTCGATTGATAATAAGATTCAACTTATCAGAGTCACATACCAAGAGTTTCTTTTACATACTGAGGAAAATAAACTAGAAATAAGTGATGCTACATGCTACAGATAGATTTTAACACACTTTTAATCTCGCAAGTATTATTAAGAGGCAACAACCCATCAAACCGTTCAAATGCTTGTACGTGATTATGGCATTATAAAGATTTTTTCATAAGAAGTTTGGAGCAAATAGGTATCTTGTGAACCATGTCTAGAATTATAACCAACGAATGATTAACATTTTTGGGAAATAAATGCAATAGGTATAAGCCAACATTAACATTGCACATAAAAAATATATATTGATTTAAGTTGCGCAAATTTTACTTACCTGTTTTTGGCCCTTCATGATACACTTATAAATTATAAAAGTAAATAAAATATATAGCTAGAATTCTAGCAGATAAAAAGGAAATTTCAAATAACATTTATTTTTACTGACTTAGGCTTTTTCAATAACTAGTACCGTACCCGTACCCGTAACACGTTTTCTATAATTCCGACGCTATAATTCGAAATGATCGAGTGAGCGGCGGAATTTACCGAATGATATGGAGATGTCCTTCGTTTTTCGCAATGCCTCTTTTTCATACACCGTGTTGGAGGATGAAACGGCAAGCTTTCAGACCATGATTGCGTTGAACTTGAACGGCCCAGGAAGGGCCACCTTGAAGCTTGTTGTCAAGTAGTATTATTGCTAAATAATGTTCTAAGACATAAGCAATGACGTTAAGTCCTTACCTTTGATAAGGAAATGAAACTGGCGAAGTGAAGCATCCAAGTACTTCTTGATTAGGCAAAAACACACATGAAGTGGTACCTCATTCTTGAGAGCAAGTCCTTGTGCGTAAAGGAAAGCCCAGTTATCTTGAACTCTACTGTCTCTAGACATCCAATACACGATACCTTCAGCATAATCAGGTACCATTTGTTCCTGAGAGATTATTCTCAGTCGATTTTTATTAAATGGAAACTCCAAAATAGACTTAGCAGTGGCTTCACGCTTTGTTTGCAACTTTTTCATAAGATCTTCTACAGTCTCGTGACCACTTTCAGAATTCCCTAATTCTTTAGACTTAGCTAGTTTTGGTTTCTTTGCTGGCGTAGACATTGTTCTTGCTATATTTATTGATCTTACAGTCAGAAATCTCATAAATTTTTATTATTTACGTAAATTGACCGCGAATAACGTTCGCGAACTCTTATACTCGCCAAAAACTATGTTGACATTGACATTAATATCATTTTTTTTTTTGCATTTATGCTTTATTTTAATTTGTTTAAAATACTTAAATGAAACAAAGGTAACTTAAATAACAGAAAATTAACATAAACTTAAATATTAACTAAAAACTAAAACTTAAAATAATAAAGTAGCTAAATAAATACCTAAATTAAATCTAAATAAAACTGAATACCTATCCAAAACTATAAACTACAGGTAAAAAACTGCATTAAGGTCACTGTCTTCGGGTAGGGTACCTAAAAAGCTAGCGACATTACCACGTTGAATGGCCAAACTTATTATCATTTTGATAATAACATAATTTAACCTTCCATTTTTTTACCGTTACTGAGCAAGCTAAAGCTATTAAGGCCATACCGCTATCTCTTCTGTATTTTATTGTCTTGTATTGCCGTGGTATCCTCTGTCCTCTTTGATAATAATATAGTTTGGATCTGCCTTTAAACTCGAGCTAGTACCGAAAAAAGTTTGCCAAAAACTGAAAGGGGCGAGGTAACACGTATTCTCAGAATAAATAAATAAATGGAAGCGTTATACCTACTGTTTCCCCTCTGGCATTTACACCCCTCCTTGGTCGTCTATTTGATCACATCATTTGCAATTGTGTGGAACATGTTTTTTTTGTGATAGCCTCTAGGAAACTGTCACCTACTTCGCTTGACTCTGACTATGACTTGATTGACGGCATAAAACTTGAAAATTATTTTAATATTTGACACTGGCAAATGCACAAGACGTATGACGTCAAACATTTCAGTGGAAAGTTTTTAAAAACTGCTATCTTTCCAAGATTGTTGGCTGTTATTTGAGAATAAGGCGGCAAATAGTTTGTTCAATAAAATTTTAGATTTGCCCTCCTTTTTAATATGCTCGATAAGCTATATTCTATGCCATATAACTCCATATATCTGTAATTTTTTTTCTAACAAGTTTAACGAGAAAGCGAGACGAAAGAAAAAGTGGGCGAAGTACCAATTTTCGCTATGTATATTTTACATCGTCAATCGTTACGAATTCCATACAAATTTCAATTTAGAAATTAAAAATTTGTATGAAATTATTAATTGATACGTATTTTACGTAGCGAAAACTCGTACTTCGCCCACATACATAATAGATTAGATTATCGAGCTTATATGCATACGAGAGTAAAATACGTAGGACCGTACCGTAAAATAAAAGAACGCCAAAGGTAATTTAGTAATTTATTTTTTCATGTTATAAAATAATAATAAATAGTAGGTACATACCTACCTAAGTTAAGAGAATAATAATCTCTTCTAGCCTTAGCCTTTCTACCTTATTTTTTTATAATAACAGCGTTCAACGGTCCACGGCAGTAGCGGATTTACTCATTTGCAACCAGTAGGCTATTCAAATTTTGCCGCCTCTACCGACCTCTACAATTTGATACCCCAGTTCACAATCTTATAAGTAAGAATCGTCCTAATTAGGTTCACAACCTCTAATTAATATGATTGTAACCAAGAAATCGATGTGTCAGTTCCTGAATATTTGTGCCAATCAATTCGGCCGACACAATAGCGAACGGTCATGTCCCAAAATTTTTCATTTTAAATTATTTGATCCTGTGTTCGCGTGGAACTTTCCACAGGAGTGAGGAAGTATTTGTTCATTAAGTTTTGACTACAAGGATGTATGCCAACATTTTGTTCTTGTATATTCAGCTTCATGCACTCTAACGAACAGAAAGACACTTGCTTGCAAAAGTTGCACAAGATCTTATTCTCCGGCAAAGGTAGAGCACATTCGAAGCAGACTTGGAATTTCCCTTCCTGAAAATTAGAATAGAGACAAGTAGCGTACTGCCATTGTTCCCACATTTTTAGCGTTCCGTAACCAAAGGGTTAAGGTTCCGTAACAAAAAATGTTTCGTTTCGTTATCTTTTAATTAGACGGAGTAACATGGTAACAAGAAAAAAAACACTTGTTACCATTTTACTCCGTCAAATTAAAATATATAGAAACAAAAGGTTTTTTGTTTATAATGTTATAATAGTCAGCAAAACTTGGTTGTCTCACTTGTTATAAATTCAGTAGTAATTTTATATCGGCAATAATGTAAAAATGTGCGAGCGAGCTGCAGACAAAAAGAGCTCCTTAACACGCTGAGACACGGTTTGAAGTCACACAATTTTTCTCATCACCTAAATAGAGCCGTAATAGCCTTAACAGACGTAGGTACGTATCACGGACTGCCGTTTTCTCTTTCCCTCCTGTTGGTCAGACGGCGGCGGTCCGTGGTACGTGGACGTACGTCTGTTACGGCTTTAAGGCTCTTGGCCTAAGTAGGTATATTGTGTTATTTTCAATTTCCAACTTACAGCGCCCACAGCAAGTTCCGGGGTCACATAGGGCTTGGCTAGACGCGGCTCACTTGCCATCTGTGTCGCTATATTGTGCTCCCGCAAAATAAAAACGACATCGGTATCTATCATACGCTTCTCTTCACCGGTCAGCGGCCATTTCAAAGTCGTCCTCGACCGATTGCAGTAAAAGTGGACCATGCATAAAATGTGTTTCAAAATCCGTCGATCATTGCATTTCTTCTTTTTGTTGGCTTTGAAAATGTCCCAGATCTCCAGGCAGCGAGGCATCGTCAGCCACAGGCCGCAGGGTTTTTTGTGTTTGTGTTCTTGGAGTATCATATTCCATTGGCGATGCTCGTATCTGTTACAATATAAGAGAAGTGCATGGGGGAACTACGTTTTCCTTTCATTTGGTAGGCTGAATATATTAGGCAGACATTATTACATATTAACCCTGGAAAATACATAAATGAAAATAATTTGGATGTCACGAGTTTTTCACGTTGGCGCGAAACCTCCGGAGTGAATTATGTGAAGTACTCTCAATATAATTACTGAGAGTTAGTTCTTTTAAACAACTCAGTTTCACGTTGCTTGCAGCAAGGATCCATTTTATATGATCGTTTTTTTTTTTTTTTTTTTTCTTCTTCCCCGTATTGGGGCTTTTGGCTCCGCATGATTGACGCAGTTGCCATATACAAGTCTTATGAGTTTTGGTTTTAGAATTTAAAGGTAGGGAAACGATACGCGATAATTAGGATTTAGTAAGGATTAGGATGGACGGATCAGAGGAGTGTAAAAGATATAGAAATATAAATAAATGATCGTTCTTGCTTGCAGTCAAAAGATCATCATCCTAAAGATCTCGCGATCGTGAAATAGTACCTCATCTCTTTTGTTCAAAAAAAAGTTCGAAAAGCCCATTAGACCCAGTAAGGAGGTCGCATCTAAACATAGATATTATGATTCTTGGCAGTTCATGTAGGTACTATTATACTATTATAATGTGCACAATAGGGCATGCAAACCGGGTACCCGAGTACCCGAAAAACCCGATTAACCGACTGATTTGAAAACCGGGTTTTTAGGATTGAAAAACCGGGTTTTTCGGGTTTTTCGAGTTTTTTTTATTCACGATGGTTTATGTAAAATACTACCACCAGAACTTTAATAAACAATGAAACTTCATAAAAACTTACTCTTTCTATCGAGATACAATACCTATAGACTCACAATCACCAAGTAAAAGTAGTAAAAAACGCCCGAGCGTCGATGTAAATACCTAGACATCACAATGACACTTTCTAATTTAGACGTTATGTCGCTTGCATAGTGTTCAACGTCGCTTGTCAGCTATGGAATTACAGCACTGGCATCGCGGGGCATTGTAGTCGGAACGCGATTGCCTTACAACTAACCATAAAGTTGGCGCAATGTGTAGCGTGCGCCAAGTTTTGGTTCAGACATATATATTTTTTGGCACGTTTAGGTATGATATCTCTATGATTTTTTGACAATATTTCTACTACTACGTATTTTAATGTATAGTCTTTTTGTTTCTCAATTTTCATGTTTTTGTGGTAACATAGCTAAATCAATAACCATCATCATCCCATATTATTATTTTCAATATTTTGATAAACGTACGCTATACTAGTTCTTCATATCAACAGAGAGAAAAAAAATAGGAGGACTGCCAGTGCCGATTCAGCAACATTAAAATATATAGAATATAAATTATCAGCATGGTTTTAATCATTGCATGCCACGGATGGAAACAGCTCCAAGGGTAAAGAATGTAATAAAATGCTGAATATGTCAGGCAGTTCTATTGAAGATTCCGTCGCGGCTTTTCACACTAAGGAGTTTAACATGCCCCAACATAGACTAATTAGTGACTCCTGTTGTCTATCGTCATCATCATTAGCCGGAAGATGTCCACTGCTTAAAATAGGCCTCCCCCTTTAACCTCCACCCTGTACGACACCCTGCCATCTGCATCCACTGGATGCCCACGACTCTCACGATGTCGTCGTTCCATCTAGTAGGGGCCTACCTAGGCTGCGTCTTCAACTTGCAAATTTTAATACCTATGTCGGTGGCTCTGGTTCTTTGGCGAATATCCACGTTCAGGATTCTATCGCCCAAAGAAACTCCGAGCACAGCTCTCTCCATTGCCTGTTGTGTGACTCAGAGTTTCTACAAAAGGCCAACAATTAAGGACCACGTCTCAGTACCATATGTCATCACCGGCAACACACATTGATCAAAGACCCTTGTTTTTATGCACTGTGGTATCTTTGACGAGAAGATTTCACGCAATTTCTCGAACGCTGCCCATCCGAGTTGGATTTTTTGGGTGACCTCTTTGCCTAAGTTGGACTTACCTAACTGAACAATCTGACCAAGATACATGTAATGTAATAGTCAACAACTTCGAGAGTATCGCTCCCTATAATTACCGGCACGGGTACAACATTGACATTGAACATGATTTTTGTCTTGTCCATTTTCATTTTAAGACCCACCTGTTGGGAAAGGCTATTGAGGCCGCTGAGCATTGTATTGAGGTTCTCCAGTGACTCTGTCATGATAACTATATCATCGGCAAAACGAAGGTGAGTGATGTATTCGCCATTGATGTTGATGCTGAATCTGTTCCAGTCTAAGCTTGAAAACTTCCTCCAACGCGTTCGTGAACAGTTTTGGAGAGATAACATCTCCCTGTCTCACGCCTTTCTGCAATTGGATTGGTTCCGTGCTCTCCTTTTATCTGATCGACATGGTGGCGTTTCTATACAAACACTTCAGCACTTCGATATATCTATAGTCGATACGACAACGCTGGAGGGACTGCAATACTACCCAGGTGTCGATTGAATCAAAGGCTTTTTCATAGTCCACGAACGCTAGGCATAATGGCCGATTACACTCCTCAGTCATCTGTATAATGTGGCGGAGCGTGTGTATGTGGTTTATGGTGCTCCAGCCTTTAAGGAAACTGGCTTGTTCAGGACGCTGGAAGTCTCAACATTATACCAAATGTTACTTGATTAATCTCTTGTTAAAGCTAAACAATAAAAATACGCAAGTGCAAATACATATATAACTAAATTTCAGCATTTTCTTTACTTGCACACACTAATACAATATTTTTAAGGTTTAAATAAAGAAAACTCGAAAAACCCGAAAAACTCGAAAAAACCGGTTTTTGAAATTGAAAACTCGAAAAAACCGGGTTTTTTCAATTACCCGAGTTTTGCATGCCCTAGTGCACAAGAGCTGTTTAAGCTGATCGCGTCAACCAATTTCCGCCATAGATCATTGAGGCGGTCTTTCCATCCTTATGTCGTAAAGTCCGCATGCAGCATTTCGAACTGCACAGGAATGGAATGCGATCCCTGCCTCGGTGTTCCCTACAACCTAGGTATCTTCAAGGCAAGAGTGAATAGGCACCTCATGGGCACCAAGCGTGCCCCATCTTAGACCGCATCATCGCTTACCATCAGGTGAGTTGTGGTCAAACGTTAGCCCATTACATTATTTAAAAAAACTTTTTATTTTTTTTCGTGACGAGAAATGTCAAAGACGAAACATGAAGCACAGCTTGACTAAAACGAGCCTATCTGATATTTCACTGTTAAAATGTTTTACGTCACACCAATTCGATACTCACAAAGGCAAAACTTAATGTTGGTGCCATCATAAAATAACCAATCTGTAAACTACAAGCTGAGTACTTAACTAATGAACAAGCTAACTTAACTAATGTAACCTCTTGACTAACTTTTCAACGACTCCCAGAAGTTCTTTCATAAGCTTGGCTTGTATCCACCTGATATGCAAAAGCCTGACGCAGTCCCTCACTAGATTCAGCGCTTGCTTGTAATCTGCGATATCTTCAGCGCCAGCCTTTGCCGGTCCTTTAGTTATCTTCGGATCATCCTTTTTCGGCTTTTCAGCGATAGTTTGTCTCCTGGCGACTTTCGCTTCTGATTTTGCACCTAAGAATGAAAATAAAACCGTCTTCACGCGAAGTTTAAGTTTTTATGTGAGTTTGTCGCGATATCTTTGTCAATAAGGCCTTCTCCTGACTTATCTGACGTTTGACAACCAGAGATATATTACAAACTAGTCAGGCTTTTTTAGCGGGCGTTCTATGGGAATTAAAATATATCATGCAAGTAAACGAAATTCGGTATTTATTGCTGATTTTGAAGTCGGTTTCTTAAACTGATAATTATCTAAAGTAACTCTTATCTTATCTATGTTTCGACTGTTAGCATGATGAGAAATGTTGCATCAAACTTCCCGGAAACTACGAGATACGAGGTATGTAACTGAAAATACTTTCCCTAGAGATAACTAACCAACAAGGACTGACTGAGTTTTAGGTTCTATGTCATTCAGGATTTTCTTTGCGAAAACGAAGATATTTTCATATTTATTGTCTACGTTCTGACATTCCAGCAGAGGGTCAGTGCCATATAGCAGCAGGTTTGTTAGCTGGGAAATAAAATATTACCGAATTTATTGCGGTATCGCACTCCCGGAATACCAGACCTTGTTATATTGGATCATGAGATATACTATAAAAAAACCATTCATCGCAACGTATTCCAAAAGAAATAGGGAAGAATGGGCAAAAAACAAAAAGAGAATACGAAAGGAAATGTTCGGGAAGTTATTAATTACAATTAAATTAATAATTACAGTTTGTAGGCGTTCAGTAATAGGATTGTTCATGAAGAACTCCATAGCAAACATCTTCACTAGGATGGTCTGGTTGTTATTATTGATAACAGCGTTGAGGTCAATCTTTGGGCTTTTCACGAAAATTTCAAATAGTTTTAAACTCTTCGCCATGGCTATGTCCATGGCGGAGCAGCCGTGGAACTGTTCCAGAGCATTACAGTCATACTCCAGTAGTAACTCTAGGAGCTCGCAGCATATCTGGAAAAGGATATTCCAGATTTAGGAAATTTGTGAATTTCCAGATTTTATTATTTGTATTGTTGAAATGTTGAGTAATTTCACGAGGGTTCTGTTTTACACTATGGCATTATGTTACCATGTTCGTCTATGATGTTACTTTAACAAAAAACTTTGAGTGTAAATCTTGAGTTGGTTCAAAACAAAACTGCCAGAAATAATATTTCGTTTAGGTACTAACCATGATGCAAATCCTTCACAATCCATTTCAAAAAACCTTTTTATCTAACCCCAAATCTGATATTTGCTCTCACTGTATGAAATTTACAACAAAAATATATTTGACTGTGATAAAATTAAAAGTTTTTCATACTTCTTCTTCCACGGTATCATCAGTAAGCTTTACGAGAACAGCGTGCAGCAGTGTCGGCCCGGGTATATCTACGTCCACGGACTCGTACTTCAGCCTGTGGTCCGCTTTGCCCCCACACTCGAGGATCGCTCGCACCAGACATAGATTGCCATATGTTAGCGGTCTGGACACAGCCATGTCTAGGACGGTGTAGTTAAAGGCCTGAAAGATTAAGAGCCTTTGCTAGGAAGCTAAGAAGAGAAGCGTTTGAACTTATGAGGTAAAAAATGATCTGACGATAAGTACCTGTTGGAGAAGATGTGTTACTCACTTTTCTGCTAAATGGGACGAGTAAAAAGGGATCTCAGATATGATGGAGGATTGAAATAAATATTAGAAACAGTACATTCTGACGCGAATAAGAGAAGGAAGCAAAGTCCCATATCGCACAGTCGTCCCTCTCGCCTGCACCTGCGTGATGATTCATACCGGTAAAAAGAATTTCTTCAGAGACCTCAGAGCATGCTACTTAGAAAAGTGGTGGCTCCATAAAAGTGGAGAAAATTCTAGATAAAGATCAGTCAGATCAGTCAGATACTCACATCAGGATAAACTTCATTGATGTCAGCACCATAATGGACCAGTTGACGCACCAGGTCTGAAGATCCTGACACCACTGTAGTAAACAACGCTGACTGAGGGCACCGTACCAGACGAGGATCAGCCCCATCCGCCAGCAGTTGGACAATAGTTGACATACTATTTTCTAACCTGAAAGTGGTTTAATGCCTATACCTGCTTCATCTGTTTATCATTACCATAATTAATGTAAACTTCGTTATCCTACTGCTGAGTATATAGTCTCTTTCTTGGTATGGCATCTCGCTCGCTCCCTGCAATATAGTCGAACCTATACTACGAAATATCTATACTCTACTCCGGTTAATTTCTTTGGTTCCATTCCGACGTTCTTAGGAGTTTCATATCAAACACCTTGGCTCTCTGTTCAACGCTGATTGTGAGCGCAACATCATGTCTTGGCACCGTAGCCAAATAGCCATGGAAGGCAGGGCACACTGGTTATGATTGGGTAGTTTTCAGACACTTACCTAGTAGATATTTAACGTAAAACATTTAGGGATTTGCATTATTTTAACATGCTTGCTAGGCTGTGCTTACAGCGTAGCCAACGCACACAGCAATCATTGTTATATGTTGTAAAAAATATGCTACGTGGAAACTAAGCCGAAATGGGTATCTCTGGAATCGCGAAAAATATATCAGCTGTTCCATAGAAAACAGTCATTGACACTCGACAAAATGTATGGAACTGATATAAGTATTTTACTGATATGGTCATTTTTTAACAAGCATTAATTATAAGGCTTAAATTTAGCATTCCTAGAAGACATGTACATATGGATTCTGATTAATCTGATCGTTGAGCAGATTGATGGCGCGACTCATAGAAATAAACCGAGCACTATCGATATGCACGCGCGGAGTCTGGAACAGCTTCCGCTTCCAGCACATACAGAGTGCTGCACCATCATCATTGTAGCCATAGGACGTCTACTGCTGCATACTGTCTTGCGAAGCCAGCAAGCATCGAGCCACAGCTCGAGAGTGATCAATCTGGCCATTGAGCAGCTGATAGTGCATCAGTAACGAGCACCGACGCTTTACTTCTAGTGTAATGATGCCCACAATACTAACGACGAACAGAGACAGTTACAAAAAACAACGTTTTTTCATAAAGTTTTTCTACTCTGTTTAACATGAGCGAATAGTTCTTTTCATGCGGGTCCCAAACTAAGTATAGCATTATATTCGAGCTTACCGACTACGAACAAACGAGTAAAAACAATGTAATTATAGCGTTCTTGTTTTGAAATCTAGCGGGGCCGCGTGACGAAACCAAGGAACTTGAACGCTCTTATACAAATGTCCATAATATGCAGATTTTACTTTAAAAGTGATAGCCTCTCCCTACTTCACCACGCTATCAATATCCCTCTACAGCGCCTTGCAGTCATCCATTCTACCCATACCTAAGTACAGCTTCAGATCATCAGCAAATATAAGACATTCAGCCGCTCTGATGACCTCCGGCAGGTTGTTTATCCTAATTACAAACAAGGTAGGAAATGCTACCTTGTCTTACCCCTGAACAGGTCGTATAAGAACGAACGTAATCCAGAAATCTGAAACTTATTTAAAAAATAACTCACATATCTATCTTCGCTCGTTCTTCACTGGACACAAATATTTCCTCTTTCTCGGAATCTGGTCTCGTCATGTCTTGGCTTGGTTTAATGATGTCCTTCGTTACAGCAGCATGTGCTTTATTATGCGGAATTTTATCTTTGTGTTCTTCTCGATCCGCATCTATTGCCTTGGCCATATCCGTAATCTCATATAAGTAAGATTGTAAAATATTCAGTTTACCAGGCATGTTAAACAAATCTGTTATGTTCTGCAGAAATTCTGCATTTATTTCGTTGTAAAGTTTTTCTTCCAGAATCTTGTTTTCTTCATTTTCGTATGTTATTCTGTCATCGTAACTTCTTCTCCTCTTAACTTCACCCGCAATAGTTTTCCTTTTTTCTCTTGGACCGTCGATACCAAAGGCTGTAGAAGACTTAACTGTTTTCTGTACAGCTAGTTTATTTTTGCTTGTAGATTTTGTTAGTTGACCATTAACGCCAGGTGCAGGCAACTCTCGTGAGATTTGCCACTCGGATGGCTTTTCTTCTAAGCATGCAAAAAATACGAATAAATTTATTTGACATATATATTTTGTAAAAAATAATATGTGAAACCTATTGTCTCCGAAACTAAGGTTTGCTAAGGATGATATTGAGTTTTCATAAAAATCTGCAAGTTTAAGTGGCAATGGGCAGGCCACATCACTCGAAGAACTGATAACCGATAGGGAAAAAAGGTTCTTGAGTGGAGACCGCGAACCGGAAGACGCAGCGTAGGTAGGCCTCCCACTAGATGGACCGACGACATTGTGAGAATCGTGAGCATCCAGTGGATGCAGATGGCAGGATGTCGTTCAGTGTGGAGGTTAAAGGGGGAGGCCTATGTTCAGCAGTGGACGTCTTCTGGCTGATGATGACTATTGAGTTGTTGAGTTCCAGCAACTTTGAGCTCCAGTAACAACCTTAGACAAAGACTACGAAAGAACGGTTAGTCTGCTAACTTTTAACCTTTTTGCCAAATACCCACATTCTTCAGTTGTGTTGCGTCTGCATCGCTTGAGAGCCAATTTGCATTCTAGGTTAGGCGTGTTTATCAAGTTCAACAATACCGACTGTCACTTATAACAACAAATGAGCTGTCTAACATCTTATCTGTCAGTATATAGTAACAAAATAAAACCCGACAAATTGACGGAGGATCATATTTCGCAAACACCAGAACAAAAATGATGTACCAAGCCTCACTATTATTTTTCAAGGCCGACCAATGATATGTCATAAATGATAGGGTGCTATAAATGTATTTTTTCAACCTCACTTTTTAGGTCGTCATCTTGTATTTGAATGACGTCACCTACCTCATTCCAGAATCTACACGAATATATAGAAACATCATTTATCATAGGTCTACGCGTTTAGGCTATAACTGGGAACGTACTCGTAGGTACATACACGCTAATTACAATACCTTCTTTTGGCTTTGCCGTTGTTGGGTAAGAAAGAGTAGAAGTAGGTTTAGACTTACGAAGCGGAAGACCGAAAGGCTGCGGTGGTGGAGATAAAGCTTGCATTATCCCGCTTGCCGGGATGTCCTTGCTCAAACATGCAAACCTTAGCAAAGCCACGGCAAGTGGAGTGCAACAAGAGTCATTAAAGTTATTCACGTTTGATCCAGCTTCCACCAAGAAGTGGATAATGTCTGTTCGATCCCCACACTATATGTAAGAGAAGAAATTAAAACCAAAAACAATCACACTATTCACACTTTCACAGCAATATTATAAATGTGAAAGTAACTCATACTGAGTGTTTACTTATCACGACTAAACGCCTGGACCGATAATGATGAAATTTGTCAAGGAATACCATAAAAAAAAACGAAGATATGACTGTAACATAACGTACTACTAACATACTACAGATGCGTATGTAATGTGAACGAAGCGTCAACGACAACCTATTTTAGTAAAATTTATCAATAAATAGATATAATTGGAGGAAGAACTTAAGAAATCTTTTTGTGTTGGAGAATGCAGCAAAACTAGAAAAAAACGCAGGCAAAACGTCAAGGTGAACATAAAAAACATAAAATTGCTTACTGTAGCGTACATAAGAGCAGTATTTCCTAGCATATCAGCGACATCTGGATGCACGTTATCTTCGTTTATCAGCTGGGCCACTCTATTTATATACCCCAAATAACTAGACATGATCAAATTCCTGAAATTCATAACAGTAATGGTGATCAAAGCCCAATCATAGCCATTCGGCTGCGCCTACGAAACCTGCACTACGTAATCGGGATAGTTCACAGTGGTTTTTTACCACGTACGTATTTCGTTTATTTTTTTATTTATGGCTTGCAAACTGGGTCCTACCCTACACCATGTAAATAATTCATACAAAGACTTGATAATTATTATTCTAACGAAATGCTACGTTACTAGTTTTATAATTTACCCTCTAAGTTTGTCTTTTTACTGTAATGTTAACGCATATTTTATTATATTTTGATTGTTTTGATATAGCTAATTTATTGTTGTAATATCTCTGTAAACTTCGCTCAGTGGCGCTATAATACTAACCTATTATTACTGTGTTTTCTCAATAAGTGAATTTGTACATTCTTTTGAGGAAATAAAAAATCTTAAACCGTATAATTATATTTCTTTTTCTACGTATACAATTGTGTCAGAATTACCTAATTATCTAATGTAGTGCTCAATTATAGAAAAAAACCTCCATGTCCCGATCACTAACTGAGCGATGCTAAGAAAGGAGAGAAAAACCAATGCCATCAGAAGAGATGTAGCGAAGTAAACACCAATGGAGTGTCAGTGAGGCAATTTTCTTTCTTTTTATTCGTTTATTATTTTTATTTTCATTTTCCGCTTCTCTCTACTATGTTTGGTAGCGGCCCTAATATTTATGACACGAACCTGCAGTCAAATTCGTGTTTACCAGCGCGTTTGAAATTACTTCTAACACCGCTGAGAATGGTTGTTAGATCAATGCAGGATCTCTTCCGTTGATTTTCGTGCTTGAAACAATGTTTCATCATGCCAATCATCATATCGCTGTTGTTCCACGCGTAATATATCTCAGAGTTGGAATCATCATCCGTGCTATTACGAGGCATTTTCTGAAAACCTCAATTTATTTAGGTAGACATAGCATAGGGAGTGACAAAAATCGGAATACGGGTCGTAGCGGATAATCTTCAGAAATGTCGCCTGAGGTGGTGGGCCATGTACTCCGTAGATCGCCGGAGTAGGTACGTCACCAATCAACTCGTGGACCTTGTGCTCCCTGGAGCAAGACATGGTAGCCAGCCAAAGCGGCTTGACGTCGTAGGAGATGACATGAGAGCCAACAATATCACCGAGGAAGATCCTGACGACCGTGCGTAGTGGAAGAGTCACAATAGGAAAGCGGACCCCGGCTCGTACCAGGATACATGCTAGGCAGAAAAAAAGAGTGACGATAATGCAAGTGAACCATGTGATGGTACTCTGAATAGAACACTGCTGTCTGTAATCTACGTCCGTGCCCCTGAAGCTTGCCATGGGTATAAGCCAGCCTTACCTTCCCCGATGGTAAAATCTTAAAAAATTAGGTACCTCGTTAGGTTCTGGCATAGTTTCTATCTCATCTATCTCCATGATCTTATTTTTATAATATTTATGATTAAATAGTTCCACGTGGCAGACTTGGCTAGCCAAATCGTTGCAGTGCTTAGGGTACAGTTTAGTCCACTTCTCCGACGCATTAATGGGAGCTGCCCCGCTCTGTTTAAGCAGTTCTATCGCGCTATTCACTTCACCAATCTGTAAATAGGTTCTACTTTTTATATACTTAATGAATTTAACATATAAGTTATTTCACATTTAAGTACATAACCTAACTAGATACAGCTCGCGGTTTCACCCAAGTGCTGATGAAAAATTGTGATGATGATGATGATGACGAAAAGTAGCCCATATATTATTCCAGGGCTTAAACTATTTTTTTTAAATTTCATCCAAATCTGTCAATCCGTTTCTGCATGAAGGAGTAACAAACACACACACACATATAAACTTTCGCATTTATAATATTGGTGTGATTTTGATCTCTTTTTATTTTTTCTTCTATGTATTTAACTAAC
Organism: Agriopis leucophaearia; assembly: GCA_949125355.1. Classification (NCBI taxonomy): domain Eukaryota; kingdom Metazoa; phylum Arthropoda; class Insecta; order Lepidoptera; family Geometridae; genus Agriopis; species Agriopis leucophaearia. The sequence goes on from OX421262.1 coordinate 16,563,019, forward strand.
TTAACTTTCTTGTTATTGTGTATTTTTGTGCGAAACAATTTTTTACAGTATTATTTATCTATACTTTAAATAAATGAGCAATAGCTGTGCTAAGCTGCTTACCCCCGATTTTCCAGTTTCCTCAGGGAAGGAAAATATTTTTCTAAGATTAATTAGCTAATGTTTATCGAAAGCCCAAATTTATTAGTACTTATTTCCTCAACTAAACAAAATAATATAATATCTTGCCAGAGATTAAAATCTCTTCAGTTGCTGTGGATACTACTTTTGTTCTAGGAAAAGTGAATCTGACTCACAAATCACGATTCGTAGACAGTTTTGAATAAATATAGAGTATCAATCTTACATTTCGAACTCTAGTGGCGAGTAGAGATCTATAAGCATCTACAGTAGTTTTTGCAGCGGCTGGTCCGAAATTGAAATCAAGGCAAACAGAGGGGGTGTTAGGTCGCCACGTTATTCTGACCAGCTGGTTGCCGCGCCATAAACCAACGTTCTCTTGAAGGTTTGTGTTGGACTCTATCCCTGGACCCCAGCGCATATTATTGTAAAACAAACCCTGGTGGAAATACAGAATTAGGTGGCTATTCCCAACGATTGGCGACTGAGTCAGGAGACAGCAAAACAGGCGTTCACGGAACACGAAATACTTTCTTTATAGTTTGTGCAAAACTTTAACTTGTCTGTGAAATTAAGAGCGATCATCGTATTTTCTGGAAAATATTGACTCGTTGAAAGTTTTACTTCCTATCATTTGATGTCATCTCCAAAAATATGTAGATCGCACCACAGACCTCCATTTTTTCTGCCTGGCCATTTTAAACAAGTTCGGTGAAGTTGTACTTGGCTAGCCAAATAAGGTGTCAGAAATAAGCTGTCGCCTGAGGATCGTATTGAGATTACATAATACTTAATTTGAATGAAATAAAAAAATTATGCTGCATTAACGCAGGCAGGTACGCAGTTAAAGCAATTTTCTGCTTTTACTGTTTCCATACTAAGTTTCCATACTCTAACCAGGGTTATGGTCTGCATGTCGTCGTCGCAATAAAGTATTCAACATCCGAAACTTACATTGAAAACTCTGCCATCTGGGTACGACATTACCCCGTAACCATGCATGCGGTTGCCATAGAATAGACCTTCGTAAGTGATGAATGTTCCTTCACGGCCTTTGTACCTCCAGCGGTACTCTCCTTCGCCATGCATCGTGTCGCGTACGAATTTCCCAGAGTACCATTCTAGAGACTAGGGAAAATATGGGGAGGTATAGGGTTCGCAACTGTCAAAGTGGTGCTAGCAGAGGTGACCTGTCCTTAAATTCTTAACTTGAGTTGGCTAAGATATTACTCGAGCGCAGAGACGTTGGGTCTCTTTATATCTTTTATCGTATTTACAACGGGGAATGTACTGAAGAACTATTCGACCTGATGCCAGAGCCGTTGTTTTGTCTTCGCTAGTGTGCCACCGCCTGATAGCTCATCCACATAACTATCATAAGATCTGTGGAAAACGCGCTCTGTGCATTTTACGCGATCTTTTTTGCCTTACACCTGCTTACATCTGTGGAAAGAACTAGTGCGGCATTTTTGAGTAATTCTATAACATGAAGGGCTGTTAATAGAGTCTGTGATGCCCCTGATGTTACAGGTGTTCATAGGCGACTGTGATTGTTACCATCAGGGGGCCCATATGCTTGTTTGCTATGCCAACGGCATAAAATAAAAGGCGTTTTTAGGTTTTAATTTTAGTTTATGATATGTTTATTGCAAAACATTGTTTGTTTTTCTTTATTGTAATGTCAGATCAAATAAAAAATATAGATAGATCTAAATTTTCTGTATTCTGAGAGATAGATTACGGCGAATACGAAAAGTAAAGCCACTTTTTGAAATGTGTGCGTAGTCATTTGACGTTTTCAGTATGAAATTCACGTAGTTTTGAATGCGTATTTGTGCGTGACTATGAGTTCACGAAGTTTTGGAAGCGATTTTGACTTCACTTTGGCGGTACGCCGTAATCTATCTGTATTTTTTTATTGGTCTGATGTAATTTAGATTGTAATGTATTGATGAATGATTTTAGTTTGTTGGAGCTGTTTCAGTAAGTACCTCAGCACCACTCCAGTGGTTCTCCCCACAGCCGTCTCTGCGTTGCTCCTGATCTTTGTCGCCGACGTAATACTGGTGGTATGGCCATCTTATATCCGCGTTCGTTGCAACTGAACATTTTACAGAAGAGTTTTCCATGCTGTCTAGTGATGTATACGTGTAATTTATCAACGTATGATACTAATAAAATTACTTAAATTGTTGCAAAGTCCTACAAAAATAAATACGCGGTAAAAACAAGGTAAAAATTAAGACTATAACGTGGATTGACGTTTCGTTTTATGACTGACAGTCGATAATGACAACGAAAACATATACTGGAAAATTAGTTTTCCTTAAAAAGTTTGTACATATAGTTTCTGACAAAATCTTAGTAAATGATAGGTATTAAATGTGATACATACCATACAGCTTGGCAAAAAAGTCTGGAAACGAAAACACGTCAGTGGAAGAATTTCATCTTAGAAAATTACATCCCATCATCTTCCACAGATGTACTACAGGGTTGTTAGTCTCAGAGAAAATTCCTCTGAGTTGTTAGAATTTAGAAGAGAGTATTTGTGATAGCGCCTCCACAAATTAATATTTTTTTGCCAATCTGTACTCACATTAAAAATGGTCTAACTGGAATGGTGGAACACGGACTACATACTAAATAGTTAATTATCAATATAAAAAACCGACTTCATAAATATGTCAGAACTGGGGCCTTACCCCTAGCTTCACTTTTGCGAGCCAACTTTAAGTAGGTACCTGATAGGTACCTAAAATTAACCAACTCACTTAAGCTGCATTGTTTAAAAGCGTCTAACTTGAATGAACGAAAATCCGTTTTACTATGCGTTTGTGCGTGAAAATAACAAAGCTTGGCGGCTATCAACTAACTACCGCCTATCGTAGTTGATGGTACCGTTTAGACAAATAGCACCTATGCGGGTCAACTTTTCGAGCTAGGGGTAAGGCCCCTGGACCAAATGAGACCACACGGGAAGCACGAGCTTTCAAATAAAAAAACAATCATCAAAATCGGTTCACCCAGTCAAAAGTTCCGAGGTAACAAACATTAAAAAAAACCAGTCGAATTGAGAACATCCTTATTTTTGGAAGTCGGTTAAAAAAGTGGGTGAAACATGAAGATAGTTGAACACTAACGATAATCATGCTCCCTTTATGTCTGGGCTGAGGTAATGTGTAAGACTACTTTTTACCGACTTCCAAAAAGGAGGTGTTACTATGTTCGTCTGTATGTTTTTTTTGTAGTTCGGCCAATTTTGATCACTGACCAGATAGTAAAAAAAAAAATTTGTGTAAAGTACAGACCTACGTATTTCGTATGGTATGAACTATGAGTACACATTTGTATGAATACCTAATAATATTTATACTCTTCTCGCCAATATATCTCTGCTATAGCCATCCCATAATGAATCCTTGTGTTATCTATCTAAAGCAAGCGCAGCAGCATCGGCAGCATTTAACTTTTGACCTCTCGAAGTATGTGTACTCCTGAAAAAAAACGCCTTTATAAGTAGTTAGCACAACCTGACTTAAAAAGAAATCTACGAGTTCAGAAGTCATTGACTTGATTGGCAAGTTTAAAAGCCTATCTTACTCAAGGCACGTCAATCAGCCTCTTCTTCAGCTTTTCGCTTCCAGTCCCTGCCAGCTGCCGTCCTCATATCGTCACTACATCGAGTCTCAAGGCATCCTACAGTACTTTTGCCGATTCCTGGCCGACACGTCTACCCACCCCTAAGGTTATCGGTTCTGAGACAGATAATGGCCGATTTTTAGCAAAAATATGCAGTGTATGATAAATTAGTTACCAAAAGAAAAGTAGCAGCCAGCAGCAAACATTTATGCTTAGGCTGGACGGCGTTGTCGGGCATCTGCAGCGTAGTGGCGAAGCTGACCAGCTCGCGGTCCCAGCCGTGGGAGATCTTGCCCACTTCTCGCAGGGAGTCGCCTGTCATTATCTGGATACGAAATTAACATTTTAGCGCAGTCGGATTAGTATAATAAGGCCCAGAATAAGGCCTGAAAATCAAATGCTAACCCGACTGTGCTACTTGGCAAGGTTCCGATGTAGATTCTTGTAGGATGAAAGGAAGAAATCGGTCCGAATCCTTGTAGATGAAAGGAGGGTAACACTTCCGGGAAACTCTTGGATGGAGAAATTCCCGAAAGCAGTGGCTCGGGCAGTGCAGTAATGGGATACCGATGCGTTTTTATGGAGATCCTGGCACCCTCCGTCAGGCACAGAGGATGCCCATGCTCAGAAGATTTTCACCTCATTACTAAAAAAATAAGGTAAAATTATGCTATGTAAGTTATGTTCATAATCAACCTATCATATTCCTACTGCTGGAACACAGGTCTTCTCTTAGAAAGAGAGAATGGGCCCTACTCTAATCCACCATGCTGGCCCAGTAGACATCACCATGGTGGCTGTAACTTATGATGCGATGAAGTTACTACAAGAGTTAGTGACTCCGTTCTGTTGAAGTTAGTATTATTACCTAAGTTATTTCAAAAGTTCGTGACACCAATTGCTTAATAGTTGATTCTGAATGAGAAGTTACTGGGCGCACGTGGGCATTCCAAAGTTTTAAGAGCGCTATGACGACTCTGTCTAAATGTTCGTGACGCCGATGACACTATAACTTTGTAACAATTGCGTAAGTTTGAAATAGAAACTTATGACATGTACCTTGAACTCTGAAAGCGTAAGCGCGCTCCGGCGCAGCACGGCGGGACCCTCGATGATGAAGAGTACCTGTTCTGTAGCGTCACGCACGTGGAACACTGGTACCATCCACGTGCATCGTTGCTGCACGCGACCCACGTAGTCCCCGGGGGGTGTGACCACTTTCATCTCCTGGAATACGAATAATGTGTTATTTTTAGATTTGGGTATAAAAGTGTGGAATCCACCTCTTCCTTCTCAAATCGTAGGCCTTATATCTGGGTCATGCTCTGCACCCAGCAGTGTTTCTTTAGTGATATTTTGCCATTTGATTACCAATCGTTCAAAAAAAGTGCTGAACTTGGACAAATGTAATCTGATTGTTCTAGGGCAACCGGAGATAAAGGCTCTGCTAACATTCATATTAGATTGATGAATCTACTTCTTGAAAGTTTGACAGTTGATTTCACTAAAATTTTGCTTAAAACTGAGGACTGACTACCTGCAGTCTACGTGGTAAGAAGCAGAAGATCCAGCTAGTTACCTGTGCAGAACCATCGCTTCCGTCAGAAAGTTCCTACAGTCATGGAGTTGTTCCGCAGGGTGCAGCAAATATAAATGTCACTGATAACGTGAATAAAGTTTTCATGTACGTACGTACGTCCTTACCTGAAGTTTACACGAGCAGAAGAAAGAAGAGCCAGCTAGCCATCTGTGCAGAACCATGCCATAAGAATAGAAATATAACTAGTTCTACTTATGACCATGTCTTATTAATTGCTGTATTGTGCTGGTGTACTAAAAGAACACCTGGCAAGCAGGCATTTCTGCGTGGAACTGGAAACTGAGCTCAACAAGTTGAAATCATTTCCCTGGATTCTCTTACCTGCAGTCTACAAGGGAAGAAGCAGGAAGAGCCAGCAAGTCGCCTGTGCAGTACCATGGCTTCCTGCCTCGTGTTGTCATGCAGGTGCATGCTGAAGGCTCGCCCGCTTCCGCACAGGCATCGCTGTGAAGAGCTAGATACTTCGCTGGCGAGGTAAAGCGCCTCTCCGTTCGGGACACGGACGATGTACCGGTTCTGAGAGTCTATTTTTGACATCACTGTGAAGCGTGAGGTTCAGTTCAAAGGGCACTATGGTAGATCAGACAAACAAGGGAGATATACCTTAGAAGAATTATCGTTCGTTTCAAAATGTCTCTGTGTTTCACTCACTTTTTTAAACCTGCAGCGACACCAATGAATTACCTAATATTTCTGCAAAAAGAAGGGGTTCTTGAGGGGTTGGGGGGGGGGGGTTGAGTTCGACTAAAGGTATCAATCCTGATGTTACGCCTGATGCATTCACACCCACCTCGCCACCTTACCATATCTCCCTTGTTTATCTGATCTAAAGATAAAATAGGCTGAAAAAAAGTTTTATCAAGTTGAATTAAAAGAAATAATGTGAGGCTGTGGTGGCGTAATGTGGTTTGGTATTTCCTGTACCCATTGATTTACAAACATGAGCCTAGTCGTAGTAGCATAAAATTCAAGGAAAAAGTGTTCCGAGCTTAGAATAAGTACCTATATTCTAAGGTCCTGAGTTTTTACCTACTGTAATTTAGATACGTTTTGGAAAAACCGACAAACTAACCTAAATTCTATATATTTGTAACAATGTCTAATTTAGCTTGCAACAAAATTATGGACTAAAAGCATAGATTACTTTAATATTTTTGTATGGTTTTATGTTACGGAGCTTGTGTTCTTATACTTACTTATTTGTTTAAACTAAGTATAAAATAAAAAAATTACAACGTTTTAGCGTTTTAGCCAAAGTATTTTTCTTATAAGACTTTTATTTGTTTTCTAAAGTCATTTAAGAATAGGTAAGTACTTACGTCTGAAGTTTCTACCAAGTTAAATTTCAATTTCATTTCAAAGGATCTAACATCGCCTAACAATGAGCTTTGATTCGTTCGTGATGCCAGAAATCTCGTCTTTATACTTACTTACGTATTCTTGATTGGAAATACATAAATTAAAAATGAGAACTTCAAATGAAAGGCATACTTGCCTAAGGACTGAATCCGTCTATTGTTTTGATCCAGGAAGGTTTGTGCTTTAACAATGGTGCTAAAGGTACTGCAAATCTTTACAGAGCTACTCCTAACTCGTACAATTATTAATCTTGATTCACTTGTTTTTTTTTTTTTAGTTTATCTCTTTATCGCCATACATTTCGTTGAAATAATACCTAATGAAGAAAGAACCCTACATGCACCCTAGCAGGTAAAGTTCTAAGATAGATTCTGTTTTTAAAATTGAGTGGCATCACATTTACTATTCCTCATAATGTCTGAAATTCTGATAACATGGTTGTAGTTCTCAGGAATTTTGGTCTGTATGCAATGTATGGTGTGAACACAGACTAGGTAAAAGTACAATCAATCAATCCACACTCAGAAAGAGTTTTTACCAAAATCCCTGGTTTTTAATACTTTATTTCCGTAACAACAAATGAATATCGTGAAAACAAATTAATATTGCAAAAGCAACTGAATATCGCGAAATCATATTAACGCCGTAAAACTAATGAATATCGTTAGAAACAAGCGAATGACGTGAAAAACTAATTAGTGTCTAAACAAATTAATTAGACATTTATCTGTTTTTATAAGCTGTTATTTTACTTGCCCTGTTATATGTTAGTATGTGTGAGACAAATCTTGCAACTGAATTATCCTCAACCGATTGAGCTGAAATTTGGCATAGGTACTAATGTAAGGTCGGTGGCAATGCAATGTTATGGTACCATCGAGCTGGTCTGATGATCGAGACAGAAGCTGGCCATAGGAACTTGTAAACGAAACGTTGTAACCCCGTTGAGTTTGGTTTCGTTGGATTTGTCTTTCGAACCACTTTGTTCCTAAATGATGACCAGGGTCCTGACGATGGAACCGGAGGGTGGCCATATCTACCTTCTTGATATGGTTATCAAATGAAAGGGTTTGTTGAGGAGAATACTAAAAGCTTGTTTTATTAAGTTTTTTTTATTTATAATTTATTGTGATGTTCATTTATTACTGCGAAAATAAATGTGTTTAGAATAATTTCCAATGGGCAGATCAATCTAACCACCAGTTTGACCAGAGGAAATAACCCCACTATAAAACAAACGAAATCGGTGGCAGCAACATTGTTGTTAATTTTGGAAAGTTTACCGGTGAACATTGTGGGACTTATATTAAAAAAGTCAACTTTTATAGTTCTACCAGTGTATAAATAGGTGATGAACGCAACCACTACCACCAGCCAGATAGCCCGTATGACGTCCGGGGGAGTGAGAGAGATAGCATATCTAAAAACTAGCCTACCTGAAATTCTCTCTCGAAAACGTTGCTAGCTCTTAGACTATTAGGGCCCATCCTCTCTCTCTGAGAGACAGTCTGTATCCCAGAAGTGAAACATGATAGGCTGATAATGATATTATAGTATCGTATATTTCATACGAAATAGGAAATATTGGCGGAAGGAGGAGAAGGGGTACGTTCTGTCATAGACAAATTAGTATTGGTTCTGTAGTGGGGCTGTATGGGCGACTGATAATAGTATTTCGTAGAATTATTTTGTGAGCATACTAACGGTCATTAAGCTCGACAGTTTGCTGGATGAGGAGGCTGGAGACGCCGATGAGGAAGTCCAGGCCATGCGTTGGGATGAACTGTCCCCGTGGAGTAGACCGCCAATCCTGGGTCGGTACTGGGAGCTGGGCGCGGCTCACTGCCAAGGGTACAAGGTAACCAGTTTTTCAAGTAATTGTAATAAATGTACTGTGTTGAAAATACGTCTAATTATTCGAAGCTCTGCGCTTGACCTGAACGAATCTCCGTACCTGCAGTAGGCAGGCGCCTCTGTAGCGAGTTTTAGTGATATTTCCTGATAATGTTGTGATGGAGCAAGTAATTCAAGTGTCAACTGCTATAGCCACCAGGTGTATCAGATATTTTTGCGTAAAGTTGATTGCATGATTAGTAAATAGATACTTACATATAGATTGTGGTTGGACACTTATCACTAAATCAGGCCTCCTGTTGGAGACATCACCATTGTCTGAAATTAAAATGTTTCTATATGCATGGGTACATGAAAACGTGATAATTATTTCGGGCGTCATAATGTTAGTAATATAATTATTTAAAGTTATTGCTGTAGGTATCATAGATAACAAATAGGAGTTGCAAATTGTCACAGCTGCATTTAAAAATGCACATATATTTATAAGTACAATGAAATAACAATACCAGTCGGTCTTAATTTTAATCTTATGTGCAAACAGCTATATCTATAGGTACTCACTATCACCCAATACTTTGTGGATTTTCTTTGGATAAGTACCAAGGTTTTGATATTACGTATTTAATCCTATATAGCTAAGCATTAAAAGTTTTTATTTGATCTGAGCAGCCAAGGAACCAAACAAGCTGCTGGCTTTATTGTTTCCTGAGAGATCTTGTCATCTTCGAACACATCATCAGACAAGTTGGTGGTTAAACTCTAAATAATTATGCAGATCGCAAATCTCTTAAGGGATTTCTTTTTATTACTTTCTATGCACGGTGCATTATTTATAAGCAGATTTAAAAACATAGTTAATAAATCCCCAAGTCCATCTTTAGAAAAAGACTATGCAATTACTTAATTATAGATAAATGATGGTAAACGTAGATAAAGAACGTAGGTAAAGGTACTAATTCTATTGTCTAGCATGATCGTGTTGTAATTCGTTAATAAGAAATACGTCATATCTGACTAAAAATATTATGAAATTGTAAGTAAGTATACTCTACCTTCTGTTGCTGCTAAATTATCTACCCCTTTCGCTTCTCGATTCATCACTTCCATATTCATGTCCACCATAACTTTTTTAACTATTCACTTTTTATTAGTCTTTATAACTTTGTTGTACTTCAAATGTTTGTTGTGTTTAGTGACGTGGTCTGTAATCGAATGGTGAGAAGCGAGCTCTTATCTTGTTATCGATAAGTGATAAAATAGTATTAGGTATCATTATCGTCGTTGACATCAATATTTTCATTTCATTCGTTATGACAATGGTAAGGAATACTGGTGATTATTTAATTAAGGGATTTTTTCGGAGTGCGATAAATAAATATTGAGAAATTAATTGCATGTGATACGTAGATAGTGTCAATATCTTGTTTGTTTGGAAAATTGATAACGATATGCAACGATAATCGAAAAAGGATTTTTTGTTTTCATTAATTTTAGTTGTTTCAAGGATAAATAAACTGTATTGTAGTTACATAAGCATAACAAAAGTCATGGACCCCGGTGTCCGAGGAGTAATATTTTAATTAATTAAGAAAAAATTAAGTAACTCAAAATATTTGGAATTGAAATAAAACAAAATTTTATTGAAAACCATTTATATTCGCGTGTTATTAATCGAATAAAGTGATAACATTCAAGATGTTAAAATGAACGGTAACATACACCGCCTATTAATTTAAGTTACACTCAATAAAATTCTATCTAATTCATCTATAGTTTCGTAACATTCATTGTAAATGTTAAGGTCTAAATGAGGGGGTAAATGATTTCCTCGATGTTATATGATCGGATTTCAAAGCCAATTTATAGATTGGAATCGGAAGACGTTTTAGTTCGAGCGCCGATGGACGCTCAAGTCATGCGGGGGCTTTTGTCAAGCCGCCGCGTTATGTAAAACAAAATTTTATTGTCCAAGTATAGTCTAAAGTAGCCGCATTTTGCGATATTAGTTTCTTCCGATTTTGCGGATTGTGCTGGGGCAATCTGTCAAACAAGTGTGCTACTCATCTCCCATCAATGTTTTATAGATATTCAAAGGAATAGAAAATACAATTCAGATTTGAGTACAATTAACTCTTTGAGACGTACCCAATTATGTTTCCTCTTTTTGCGTTCCATACAATATCAATTATATTGAAAACTACGTTTTATAGTTTTTAAAATATTAATACTTACATCGAGACACTTAAATATATACGAATATGTTATAATATATAAGTAAATACTTAACAATGATAAAGTTACCATCTGAATACATTCATAAACAGTCCGATATAGGTAGGTACTTGAACATCTAGTCCTGCTCCGAATACATACACATAGTTGATTAAACGAGTCGACTTTTCGAAAATGCAATCGCAAAAACATATAATATAATAGCAAATATACATATATTATACAACGTTTAATATAATAATTACATTTAACAATGAAAGCGAAGAGTTCGCATAAATATAACATGCTAGCTGATTATAGCTATTGAGATCAACTTTGCCAGATCTTAACGATATTTTCTATTCCTACGGGTCTATGGCTGGTTAGACTCGTACGAATACAATAACAAAGTTTGCTTTTATAACTAGGTAATAATACTAACGGTGAAATTATAATTCACTAAGGACTAGGTGACAAATGGAAAAGAATTTCATTTTATTATTTGGATCACGAATGTTTCGCAAGAAGTAAACGAAGTCAGTTTCATTGACTTCTTTTCGAATTTCGAGCGTAGTACCGAGGTTGTCTTCAAATGTCGGTGTTAGTCTTGAATTTATCGCTGGAGTGCTCGTTGCCAGCCCACGTTGAGTTTGAGCGTGGCTGGGAGACAGGGGCTGGCCTCGCACTCTCCGTCAAGTTCGTCGGCCAAGTTGTCATGCAGCTCTCGGAGCGCCATGAGAGCGGAACGAGCGGCGCGCTGGCAGCTCATGTCTCCCTCGCAGGAACTGTCTGCTTCCGAGAGGAATACCAGGTCACAAGTTGTTGGAGGAGCCTCACCCTGTAAAGTCAGTTGAGAATTCTCGTTAGTAGTCTCGCTTATAACATTCATACTAATAATATGTAGTTTAGTGGGAATGTTAAGAAACTTACGCAGAGGTAGCAGATTTGATGCAGGCTACAGAGAGGCAGGAAGAGTTGTCCGCGATCCCCGGCGAGAAGGTCGACTCCATGGCATCGTTGAACGATCTTCGCTAATACCGGGCACGCTCCAGCTGCACTCGCTGTAATAATATTTTTTTCAATTATAATATTTTGGTTGGAATGTATTAAATTCTAGCTGATTTGTGTACCTGTAGATACAACTGGAATCCTATGCCTGCCACTTCCTCCCATGTATCCTTCAGAAAACTGCTCTTCAACTTTACCGTTCAAATAATGACCCGCTCCTTGCTCATCTTCAAAGTCATCGCTTTTCTCCATTTTGTTTGATATTGGAATTTCATTATTCAAAAGTTCTTTCTTGACAGCAACTCTCTTAGCTTTAGCTTCATCTGCAGATACTGGAGATACATCTTCACTGTCTTCTGATGATTGTGTTTGTAAGCTTTGCTTAAACTCTTTTAAGGCCTTGCGCATTTTTTCTAAGCTGTATGCGGCTGCAAGACGAGACAGTAATTTTTCCTTCATTTCTTGTTCTTCTTTTGAATCCAATTTTTCACCGACATTAGAAAACTGTAGAGCTTCATCTACAATAAACCCCTCCATGTTTTTCAGTTTCTTGTCAATATTTTCTAGTTTTGAGTCGTTATCGTCACCAACGTCTCTTTTATCATCGTGAGAAGTACGATATTCAACTTGTGCCATTTGCATGTTTCGTTCGTTGGTCTTTGGTTTTACAAAATTCCTTTTCACGTAGCTATGTTTGCGAAAGGAATTTAAGGGATAAATCACTTCCTTATTAAACGTATCAAAATATTGTTTTCTCAGTCTGTCTTGCTCGTTCCCTGATGTTCGACGCTTATCAATCCCAAAGTAGTCAGACCAGTCAATTGATTTTTTTCTAAGAATTATTGGTTTTTCACTTAATTTTTCACTGTGTTTGTGACTAGATTTATTTTGATGATCGTGTTTTTCTGCATGACCGTGAATGTGACTAGGATCGTGTTCGTGTTGAACTTCTGGTCCTGAAATTCCCGGATGATGAATGCCATGATGTTCGTGACTGTCGTCTTCTTGAACTGTTGTATGATTCTGCCCTTGAGTATGATTACTGTGATCTTCGTGAGGCAATAGTGGTGGTTTTAATTCATGGTGGCCTTCTTCCGCTTCAGGATCGCTGCTTCGTTTAACTGGTTTTCTTATTGTGTTTATTGCTGTAATACCAAAAACTTTATATAGATCGTTGATAATTTTCGGGTCAGTACCGGAACTGCTCCTGTAAGTTTTGATAGTTTCCCGTTTATTTTGGTTTTGAGGTTTTTTATTGAATTCAAAATCATAAGGTCCACTACTTCGTTTTGTTACAGGAAAATGTTTTTCTACGTTATCATACGTATACTGATCATCTTCAGCTAGATCGGAGAGAGTGTCATCGTCCAAAGGCTGGAATGCAATAGAGTATTCTTCTCTTAAGTCGTCTTTGTCATCATCGTTAAGTTCATATGCATTATAGTTAGGGTCCGATGGCCCTACTTCATGTTTTCTCTCTTCATAGTCAGTTAAAATTGGACGGTCAGCGTCAGAATCTGAGCTCCTCTTCTTTTTAAATGCGATGGGGCCCCAATTATCAGGGTATCGTTTCTTGACCACCTTTTCTTTGTAAAGTTTCACAACACCTTGGGGAGCGGATTCAATGTCGTTGGCATGATCTTTGTTATATTTATATTTAGACCACAGCTGCCCTAAAAGTAGTGCATATTCGGCATCTTTTTCAGACACGGTGGGTTCTTTCTTATCTTCCGCTTCAGTCTTGTCCATAAACAAATCTCGTAACGCGTCATTGTCAGAGTGATGAGCCCTTTCACGGAAAGGTGATTCTTGCTTGCTAATGGAAGGTCCATTAAAATGGGAGCTTTTTTTCTTGATTAGTTTGTACTCATAAGCTTCCGGGGGTCTTTCATTATCATCAAGAAACTTGACGACATACTTTGGCTCATCTTCAATATCTTCTACGTCTACAGGATAGTCAGGTTCTGAAATAGACCAAAATATTCGTTAGAGTCACCTAATATTCCTAATGAAATGGATCACTTTTGGGTCTAATGGGTCTCTTTGTGTCTTTTACCGCATTTACAATGGGGAACGATATGATGCCACCATCGTGATTTTATCATCGCACTAACCGCAACCGCCGAAAGTTTATTCTCTTATCATAAATCGGTGGAAATAGCACACTGTGCGTTTACGCGTTCTTTTTTGGCTCACACCTGCATTTTGTGGAATGAGCGTCCTGCGGCTTTTCCGAGTAGCTATCTGTCGGCAACGTATCTGTGATACCCCTGGTGTTGCAGGTATCCATAGGCGACGGTGATCGCTTACCATCAGGCGGCCCGTCTACCTGTTTGCCACCTATGGCATAAAAATTGCTCTCTTTACAAAAGTAAACAGTGATAAGAAAAATAATGTTTCTCATATTATTATAATTATATCTCACCATCAGATGAGTAAATGGCCAAATGTAGATCTATTCATTAAAAAAATCTATGCAACAGAAATTTAAAAATCATGATCGGCATCAGCGCTATGAAACGATCAGAAGTTAGGTACACCAATATTGTGTATTGTGATAGTGGTTGAATTTTCGGTGTATATAATGTAAAATATCACTTATAGTAATGTATTTGTTGTCTTTGGAGATCCACTTCTCTCTGAGTTATCAACAGCACAGTTAATTACGCTGATCTGACCTGGGTATCCCTGTGGCGGCACAAACTCGTAGAGTGCGTCATAATCTGGCTGCGGCGCCATAGGCGGATGCACGCGGCCGCGCTGGCGCCGTTGGAGCGCCTCCAGGGCTCCGCGCAGGGAGGAGCCCCCGCGGTCGGCCTGCGCCCCAACCATTGCCAGCGTTACCGCCACTAGTACCCACGTCACACCCATCGTGACACCCAGAATTTCTGTAAAAACGTCATAACTGGTAACACTGATTTTTTCCACTAACTTACAAACTACTTAAAATTTGGTTAGAATTTATGAAAAATTCCGTGTACTGTTTCTTTTTTTTCAATTTATTTAAGGATCAACAAACATATATACGTTATATCGTGGAAGAACTCATACTCGTATTAACAATGCCAAAGGATAGATATTTAACCTTTTTATTTATTTTATAATAATTGGTTTGCCTTTTGGCGATCAAAGGCAAACCAATTATAAATTTAATGCGTGATCGATCTTCGATCGATCACGCTTGCCTAATAGAAGGAACCACTAAGTATAACACTATATTCCCCAAAAGGGCTGTTAATAGAGTCTTTAAGGGTCGGGTTGGCAACGTATCTGTGTTGCCCCTGGTGTTACAGGTATCCATAGGCAACGGTGATCAGTTGGTCCGTAGGCTTGTTTATTGTGCTTGGCATTAAAAAGGCTTAGTTTTTTAAACCAATTTTACTGAACGGTATTTTAGTTTTTGCAAATTTTGGATCAAGCTAATTGTCTCGTTAGTTACTGGGGTTGAAAAAATGTGGCTGGTATGTACGGGAGACCCGTACGGACTCCCGAAGCGGAGGCATACGTGGGGCTCTATAACATCGTTTTACAGCGACGTGGTTTGTTCCGTATGGGACTTGCCGTACTTGACATACGGTTCTCCCGTACAGCTGTGAAACCAGCCTTGTTTGAAATGTAATAAGCCGCGTATCAATGATTAATGGTCTAGTTCCCGTTCATAATAGCTCCGCCAAGCTATCTAATAAATTCAGCCGTCGTATAGCCTAGATACCGGAGATGGTTTATAGGCCATTTTGTCCAATACAATCAAACGCCGCGCCGTTTTGCTGTTGAAGTTTATATTTTGTATAATTTGTTACTGATCCTCGAATAGCTCAGAGGAAATAGAAAGACTAGTTAATTTTCCTCTGAGTCGAATAGATTGTATTTATTTTTGACTAGCTGTGACACCAGACGTTGTCCTATCAAAATTTTAATAAAATTGTTTGAGTAAAAAAAACATCACCATAATCCGCCAGAAGACGTCCACGGCTGAACATAGGCATCCCCCTTTAACCTCCACACTGAACGACATCCTGCCATCTGCATCCACTGGATGCCCGCGACTCTCACAATGTCGTCGGTCCATCTAGTGGGAGGCCTACCTATACGCTGCGTCTTCCGGTTCGCGGTCTCTACTCAAGAACCTTTCTTCCCCATCGGTTATCAGTTCTTAAATTAATCTCAAAAATGCAAAATTGGTCCAGCCGTTCTCAAGTGATATCTGCTTACCAACGAACGCATTTAATTTTTACCGACTTCAAAAAAGAAGGAGGGTTCCCAATTCGATCCGTTTTTGTAGAGATTGGTTGTCACTTTTCCCAGTCTATTTAATATATATACCGTTTCTTATACATAATATGTATAGCTTGGTAGTTATTTAATATATATATTTATGTTATGTTATTAACTATGATGAACGTTAATTCCATCGTGACGTTTATGTATGTTTAACTCAATGGACGTGACTTGGAAGTAGGTATGATATTCCAAAAATTCGTGAGGTTGATGAAAGCTAATTAAAGTAGATATAGTAAATGTATTACAGGGCAAGTGCCTTTATTAACTAAACAAAATACTAGCTAAAACTAACACTAAATAAACAGTTAGACTGTCCATAGACCGTTGAAGGTCTAAAGACAATCCAAATGATCAAGCCCACTATCAGTTGGCAGCGTACCCAGCATGCTGGCGGCATTACCACGTTGAATGGCAATGCTTATACGTTGAGGCAGATACACACCAGCATTTTGGTCACGCGTCGCGTTAACCAGACGCTCTGAAAGATTTTTGAAAATGTGTTGAGCTCCCAGTCCCCAAGGGCCCAATGTCTCGACCCCAAACGCCTCATATGTAACCACTGCCGAGGTTAGCATATTTGCGCCGCTTGTGCTGCTCTGCCAACTTGGCAGCTGCACCAGCCCTACCCTGTCTCTCAGGAAGATGTGACGGTGCCAAAGTATCGACACAAGTATAAGTGTATTTGTATAAAGATATATACATTTACTTTAGGTATATACATGTTCATCATATTCACTCATTTTTGCATGAAACATTGTAATCTTATTCTAATTCGAGCAGCAGAGCAGATGGCTCGAGCGCACAAATTGAATTTTCTTGAGACAATTTTTGCGCGTTCCCTGGTGCTGAGCTATTTCACTAAACCGAGTATTTGCTATTAGTTGAAAGCAATATCTGCAGACTGACTAACTTATCTGTAGAGTTGTGGAACTAAAAAAGTTTCGGACCTTTAGAAATATTACGGGTATCCTCCATTCAACTGCATACGTAAGATGGTTCAGTGTTACCAGTTTGTCTGGGGAGTCAGGTATATAAATTAATAAACTTTTTTTCCCGTTTATAATGAAATTAAATAATTATACATTTGTAACAATCTTGTCCCCGTGCCGGTAGTCGTTGGGAACGATACTCTTGAAGTTGTTGACCATTACACCTATCTTGGACAGAATGTTAGTTGGGTAAGTCCAACTTAGGCAAAGAGGTCACCCGAAAACCCAACTCGGATGGGCAGCGTTCGGGAAATTACGTGACATCTTCTCATTCAAAATAGCACAGTGCCTAAATATAAGGGTCTTTGACCAGTGTGTGTGGCCAGTGATAACTGAAACTGTGATGGTACTGAAAAGTGGTCCTTAACTATTTTAACTTTGTTGCCTTTTGGAAAAACTCAGTCACACAACGGGAAATGGAGAGAGCTATTGCTCGAAGTTTATTTGCGCGATAGATTCCGGAACGTAGATATTCGCCAAAGAACTCTAGAGTCACCGACGTAGCTATTAAAATTTGCAAGTTGAAGTGGCAATGAGCAGGCCACATCGCTCGAAGAACCGATAACCGACGAGGAAGAAAGTTTCTTGAGTGGAGACAACGAACCGGAAAACGCAGCGTAGGTATGCATCCGACTAGATGGACCAACGACATTATGGGAGTCTCGGGCATTTAGTGGGTGCCGGCCGATAGCGAACTGTCGTTCAGTGTGGAGGTCTAAGGGGGAGGCCTATGTTCAGCAGTGGACGTCTTCTGGCTGATGATGATGACGATTGTGATGAACATAGTCTTGTTTCACTAATTATTTTGTGTTCCAGTCGGCAGTCTTGCGGAAATTATTTCGGAAGTGTCGGTACAATGTTTGAGTTTCGCTCCTGTGTAAACAGAGATTATGATACTAAGTATATGAAATATGTGAAAATACATGAGATATAACTCAAAGGTATTTATTTACACACATATTTTATTTTATTATATCATTGTTTTATTTCATATTTGTATTAAATTTAACTAAAATTTAGAAATTAAGTATAATAATATGTTGCTTAATAATAACCAATCTCATGTAATATAAAGATAGCATCCGCTGCAAAGTTTGGTAACAAAATAAATACATTTATTATTATTTATATATGACACTTCATTTATATAATTTAGATTCCTAGTACTTATATATACATAGTTTTTAAGTCGTGTTTTAAATTTTCGAAAAGTGTTTGTTATATTTTTTTTATTTAGATGTTCGATATTCAAATATATTTATTTGTATTCAATCTGTTTTGGCATAATATTTACTATGTAATAAATATGGGAGAGACTATTGACTCTGAAACACAGTGATAACTAGTTCAGAGACAATGGGTACGAATTTATTTTGTACAACGTTTAAATAAATGAATTTTGTAGATATGCCTTGTTACTTTTGCCTAGGTAGGTTACTTTAGGTATATAGATGTATTTAGGTATAGAAAGTTTGAATGTTCATTCGACACTTCCATCCTATAAATGTTTTTATGAATAGGTCTATCTCTCCGTACTTTTGCTTATCCTTTACACGACAAAACAGTTCAACAGATTTGGATGAGAAGATTTTATCTTAATGAAAAAAAAGAATTAGATTGCATTACATGTTCAACGTTTTAGTTGTAATCTAGTATCCCTATTAATAAACGTAGATAGTTACTCCGTCTTATTCTTTTTCGATCGAGTGATTTTTTTTAAGAGAGAATAAGAAAAACACGGCGATACTATGCCAAGACTACTCCAACTATTAATAAGGAGGTTAGAGTTTATGGTATTTTGAGATTGGGTCGTAATATGCACCATATTTCAGACGTGTGTCGGAGGTCGTGACACAGCGGCTAATGAATGTGATGGAATGCAACTCACTCCGGGGGGTAGGCATGTAATATACAGGATTACACAGAAAGGCTGTATTGCGCCGGAAGGACGTAATTGTATTCATTATGAACCACTGTTATTACTATGGGACCAACCCTGCATTTACTCTGCAATCGCGAAACATTCACCTGTACCCTTAGTACAAGATTTGATAGTTTTCGAAAACTTTTACGTATACGTTTTGATGCATACATTGCTGGGCTGAAAGCTATTCGAAACCTTTGTTCGTATTTTAGTGAAGCAACCTATACTGCCGATTACCGTATTTAGTTCTTCCTCATTTTCGCTGGAGGCGCTTTACTAAAATGTATGGAACAATACGAAAACGAAAAAAGTTTTCGAAAACTGTCAAATCTTGTACTAAGGGTACTGTTCCATAGAAACATTTCATTTATACACTTAACTAAATGTATAAATGAAATGTATGGAACAGCTGATTATTCCCGCGATTTTATACAAGGTTACGCAGAAAGGGTGAACGTGTGTCCATAGTATTCATCATTATGTACAACTTTTGCTATAGGACCAACCCTGAAATTAAAAAACAATATCATCAGCTGTTCCATACATATTGTCGCGTGTCAATTAACGTTTTCTATGGAACAGCCAACGATTTCCTCTTTTTGAAAACGTCATTGAGAACAGTAGATATTTTGTTCGCGATTTCAGAGTTGGTCCATAGTAAAAGCTGTTCATAATTATGGATAATATACAGCCTTTTCGGCTTAGTATACTCTTTTCGCGTACCCCAGTAGAGTTTGCCCCATAGTAAAATTTGTTCGTAATGTCATCATTACGTCCAATGGCGTCATATTAGCAGCCTCATAATCATCATCATTATCAGCCAGAAGACGTCCACTGCTGAACTTAGGCCCTTTAATTTTTATATAACATAGACCTTTTAACCTCCACACTGAACGACAGCCTGCCATCTGCATCCACTGGATTACCGCGACATGCCTTTGGATGCCTTTTAGCATATTACCTACCTATACTACTGTTTTGTGTGACCCTGTAGAACTTTTTGCTATCATGGACACTCGTATGATCTATAGTTTTGCTGCCTATACCTAGCATAGCGACCGATATCAAACGCAAGTGACGATAAAACGCAAAACTATTATAAAACAAAGTAAATTAACTGAAATTAATTCAAAGTACCTACTAAAAGTTCCGTATCATAAATTATCATTATTCTGTAGTAGATAAGTAACAAAAATAATAATTGGTAAAAATGTCTATAGGTAAATAAATTCAGGTCATATTCGGTCCCGACCCGAAATATTTGGTAAAACAACTGGAGAAAAAGAAAAACAATAGGAATACTTAAAAAGAAAGCCTATTATACCTATGTTTATCATAATAACATCTAAGGGATATGTATAGGCAACGATAAACTCTTGAAATTACGCAGGTAGGTAGGTATATTTGTGCCTACATTTTCGCAGACGACCATAATAACAAGCTTCTTTCTCCTTATTTCGTAAAACTAAACTCTGTTCGGATAAACAAGTCAGTATAATTTCGCAACAAAGCCGCCGGCTAAAATGTCGAGATTATTCCCTCAAAGGACACAATAAGCTTTTTACTACACGTTATAGCTCGTAAAAGCCCCCTTTTAACTTAATACCCTCCGTTTTCTTAGTTTTTAAAAACGTAGGTAGGCAGCGCCGGCTGTATTAAGCCTTTGATCAGAGTAGAGCCAGATTATCTTTCGGCGCGTTTCATTTCTGAAAACTATATATTTACGAACCGATTCCGGGATCAAAGTATTCCAAGTGCTAATCCAGCTTATAAACTATTACTACATAAAAATTTTATGCTGTTTACAGAGAACACAAGTATGCCTCACCGTGACAAGTCACACCGTACGACACGGTGCGCCATAATAAAATCGTATTTATTTTTTCGCTTTTGGCGTTTGGCGCCCCTTGGTATCTGGTGGCTGGAGCGACCGCACCTCCCATTCTACCCCAGGACCGACGCTGCAGGTAGGGTAGGTACGTCATTTTGTTATCTATTTACGTAGGTAAGTACTAGATGTCTTATTAAAAATATGTTATTGAAGATGGTAAAGTTTCGTGACCTTGCTGGTATAATGATAATCACAGATTTTCTATACTAATATTATAAAGAGGAAAGATTTGTTTGTTTGCATTGAATAGGCTCCGAAACTACTGAACCGATTTGAAAAATTCTTTCACTGTTGGGAAGCTACACTGTCCTCGGGTGACATAAGCTATATTATATTTTGTAGCGAGGCCGAAGGCCGAGCTTACACCCGTGCGAAGCCGGGACGGTCGACTAGTATTATATAATTATGATGATAATAGTTTTTTTTATTCGTATATCGTGCTTGTGCCAAATTCATAATGTTTTATTCACTCAGTGAGTAAAAGAGCGTTCTATTCACTGTTATCGATGAATCAGATGCTCCTTTTCGAGTGGCAATGGTAAAAAAGTTTATATCCCATTCATAGTTAAGTGGACCCTGAGACTTACAGGTGTGCCTACCCAAACATATCCCTAACAACCTTTTGAACCCTTTGATAGTGCTGCCATAAGTCGAATATTTCCTATATTATCGGGAAAGTCCTACTAAAAAGCTTTTACCATCTTTTAACCCTTGAATTAGTCATAGCCCTTGAATTAGTCATACATTATGAACAAGTCCCTGAACGTCAAATCTTTACTTTGATCTTTTTGTTGCCGAAATCGAGTGGCGTAACTATATATGAAGCGCAGAGATGCTAACATAATCACAAACAACAAAATTACTTATGGTATGCCATGGACGTAGCAAGCCATTAGGTTTTATAACGTCCTTATGTTATGCACACTATTTATCGGGTGAGTGTCTGGAGCAAATCGCTCGCCCATAATACCCCCAATATAACCCAATAACTATAAGAAATCGAGTTATAGTTTGACAATTCGACTTGACCACGGAGGGCTTGTCTATACAAACACCAATGTGTTCTATAACAAACAAAATAATACCTCACAACGCGTAAATAGAATTGGAAATCGTTTCAACCTTAATTCAATTCGCATGTTTCGTGTTTTCCCGTCGCTTACATTGAAACGTTTGGAATCAGCACAGTAATTAACGTTACTAAATTGATTAAGCTTTATATAGTATAATATAATAAGACATTTCAGGTCACCAGCACTAGGAACTTTAGATATCACAAAGCTTACAAAAACGTTTAGTCAGCGGGTACTGAGTCACGTCAGAAAAGTGATTAGAAAATAAGTACCTACATTTCAGGTGATCAGGAACTTTAGATTTAACATAGGTTTTAGCTTTAGTATAAAAAATATCTCACCTTACTGCATTTATCCTGAGGAAGCACAACAAATACAGGACAACTACCGCGTTCGCGCACTTAGAACGGGGAAAACAACTGAACGCCAAGCTGGAATTCAGTTTGCGCGTCGCGATGCGCAAACGATGGCAACAAGAGTTTGATTATCGAAGGAGCTGGTTCCTAAGAGTTGAGAAGCTCGCAGCTGTGCGGGTCACTTATGAATGATGCGAGTGCTTCGCGAGTTTTGTGCCGGCTCTGGAGGGGTGCGGGCGGGTTATATAACAGCTGGATCGATACAGGGCGGCCCGCCCACCAACCATCGGTGCCTTTTTGTTGGGGAAACTAGTTGTGCTTCACGCTTTCACTTACTTTGTTGCTATTGTTGTTATTTTTGACTTACTTCAAACAGGAAATATATGAAACAATCATGTACGTAAAACAATCGAATTAAACGTAATCCTTTTTGACCGATTTTTCTATAAGTATAGATAATATTTCTGTGCAAAAATATAATTTCAATTTGTAGCTCTTCTTTTACGTAAAAACAAACGAACACAATTTCGCTTTAGTTTGCTTAGTATGGAAACTAACTAAACGGTAAACTCTTTTGTTTTTATTGATAAAATATTCCAATTGATCAGTTGTTGGTTTTGAATCGACACAGCTTTCAGTTGATTGATGTTTTATTGTTGTATGATTTGAGTGTTTCGTGGCAGGGCAACGAACTCGAAAAAATAATTGAAATATACATTTTGAAATCTGAATCTCAATTTTTTTTTTGAGAAGTCTATTGTAATAAACAATTCAAGCGAAGAACCGTGCTTTACAACTAACGGTAATGGGGCCAGCATTTTGGGAGCAATTTCCGCTGGTAGCACTTTGATTGATTGGTTTTATTCAGTAGATTTCATTTGGTTTTCTGTGTAAGTTTTTGTAGATTAGCTTTTTTAGCGATTCATAAATTTATATTCAGGAAGGCCAACTAGATGCCTGTGGAATGCCGAATCAAATCACAATCCAGACTGGATTTCAATGTCTATCGGGACTTATCGCGCATTATTTTATTTATAAAAATTACCCAAAAAAAAAATTAAAAAGGTAACTGACAAATCGTACTAGGCCACAGTCAAAGATTTAATAAGTGTATTATAGTAAATAGTATGAAATCTTTGGCCGCAATTTAGTCATAAATTAATTAAACCAAATTTCAGCCTTGCAACACAGCGCTGGCCCAAAATATTTCGTAAATATAAAAAAAAAAAATTAGTTTCAAATAGCAATAAAAGCTTTTTTTAAATCCAATTGTTATTACAATCTAGAAGACATTTTCAAGGATAATTTTGACGAAATTTAAATAGTTTGATCCGTGCCGCTATTGCCATAGCCAAAAAGGGTCATATGTATCACTTTATTGAAACATATAATTTAAGAACTTTATGTACCTAGTGTCTCTTCATAGGTCTGCAATAAAATATTGAGTATTGAACATGTATCTGTAAAGTTATTACCAGCCCATGAGTCACATCCACAATCAACAATGAGACCTGACAATCGCACTAATCCTTCACAGCCCTAGACTAACATACTACAAGTCTCAATCAGGTCGTCTAATCCAAAGATCCATTCCGAGTAAGCTGCGGATCCAATTCAAGTGATCCAAGGACCCATTCTAAGAGAGCTATGGATCTTGGCTAGACTCCGGTAATCTTATACGAGCCGATTGTGCCACACATTGTGGATTACGCACTCGGCACTTGCGTGGGACGTCGGACGGTTTGTCAGACGGACTGCGGCTGAATTGATGGAGTTTTACAGCCGTCGAGACTCTCTTAAGTACTGTAGAAGAAAAAAGTCATTTAAAATAATTCCCAAAATAATAGTTTGTTTAATTAAGAAGAAAACAATCTGCAAAGCATTAAAACACTACGCCTACCATTTATCTTACTTATTTAATAAATGTGGAAGTGTTTGTTTTTCTTTTACAGCATCAAAGCAAAAGATCAACGCATTTTTTTTACATGGGTTTATTTTAAAGGTCGAAGGGTAAGAGATGTATACTTATTATCCCGAAAATTTTTACGGTCCACTATAGGGATTGACCACGCAGGTGAAACCGCGGGGCGTAGCTAGTATTTAATTATTTCATTTTTTTTTACAAATTAAGGTAATAACAGTCCCATAAAGCCATTGGTACAGACATAAATAAAAGGGAATTGAATTGTTGTGAATAGAATTATAATGGCTACCCTTGGTGCGCTACGAATGGTAGAGGTGCTACGGGACTACGAATGCTACGAAATAAGAACGGTATTTCAAAAAGCTGTTTATTATCTTAATTAAACACTTACATGCCATAACTGAGTAAAAGGGTTCCAAAGTTCGGTGATATTTCAACAAGGACATTAAGAGAATTTAATTTAGGTCATATTCTGAGTTTAATATGAACTTTCCTAAATATTAATTACGTGGGCCTACAACAGTACATTTGCCTACCACAAACCCTTTCTACTACAAAACATAAAATTAGACTTTGCTCCAAACCATTTACCGCACAAGTTATAATTGCGTTTTTACTTGCAAAAAATATCTTATATCTAATTAATATTATAAATACGAAAATCTGTTTGGCTGTTGGCTTGTTTGTTCCTTTTTCACACAGCAACAGAACAACGGAATGACGTGGTTTTTTTTGTATAGAGATAGTTGGAGGGCTAGAAAGTGACATAGGACACTTTTTATCCCGAACAAATGAACGAGTCATCAGGGAATGACCTCGCTGGTGAAACCGCGTGCGCAACTAATCACACTAGTAATTGGGAACGTTTGTGTCTAATTATGTGTGCACTTTTGTTCTTCCCTAACACTGTAAAATTGGGTTACGCGAAAAAGGTGTACTACGCCCAAAGGGGTAATATCCATAGGTAGGTCCATAGTACCCATCATTATGAACAACTTTAAACATAATCAACTCTGAAATCGCGTAAAATATCAGCTTTTCCATAGAAAACGGTCATTCGCTCTCGACAAAATGTAAATGGAACAGCTGATATTTACTACTATGGACCCGTTTCGACTTAGGCCACCCTTTCTGCGTAACCCTGTAAGTCTTCAAACTTTGAACAGATAAGAATGTAATTTGGTATGGATGTAGTTAGTAAATAATATAACCAATTCTTACCATCACACCGCTAGCCTGTTTGCCGCTCTATACAAAAAAAATTGTTGTCTGTATAGTCAACTTACGGACGATAATTTTACGTGATAACATATGCGTCACAAGCCGAGCGCTTAGGCCGATCGTGCCTCTCTATCGCCTGTTCCGCGCTCTCGCTTGCACGCTCGGCTCAGGCGGAACGTGACAATGAGTCATGCTTTTTCGTGCGTGCAGTCGGCCTTCATCTATTTATAAGACGTTATCACGTCAAACAAAAAAAGGTTTCACAGTCATACCTAGTGCCCAACTATGATTTCTTGTCTCGGGGATATCACGGAGCCATGGACGTAACAAAACCTGTGGTTGTAACGTCCATGCATGGAGCACACACAAAGACGCAGACAATTAATCCAGACCCCAGAAAAAATATTTAATTTCATCATTCAAACATCTGAGTGGCACTACACTGCAAGGCCACAGACGACATACTCTTTGAAGAAACTCAAAAACAAGTCTCCAATACTACACCTGGTGAAATAGGGGCAGAACAGTTTAGTCAGCGACCCAAAGCCATGCTCCGTTATTTTAAGGATCTTGGCTGGTTTGTACAGGCTGGCAGGGGCAAATGCATTGTGCATTTGCCCCTGCCAGCCTGTACAAACACCCCAACCAACCGGGATGTCAGTGCGGGTCTTATCACACCCCTACTTTGAATTAGAATATGACCGGCAGGGAATTGAACCTGGGACCTGCTGCTCATGAAATGGAAGTGCTACAACTGAGCCAAGTAAGGTTTCTGTATGATTACGGATAGCAGGTAAACTTTAGGGCGCCGCTTGCTCCATATTTCTACCTCGTGTTACAGTAGGTGAAGTGAAAGAGAAATGACGTCTCGTGGTCATCATTTATCATCGCCAAGCTTTAGCATTATACGCTGTATAACCAAATACTTGGTGTAAAATTATATTGAATGCTAGCTGAACCCCACGGTTTTACGCGTGATTTTGATTATCATCCGACTTCAGGATTTTGTTATATCTTTCTCTGTGAAGGTAATTTTTCCATGGAACAGCTGATATTTTTTCGCGATTTCAGGGTTGTTCCCATAGTAAAAGTTGTTCACAATGATGACTACAATGAACCCCAAGTAGTAGTTATAGTGCATGAAAAAAAAACCTCCATAATACTGTTAATTATTTACATCCCTCTCCCACCTAAATAAATTTTACAAATATAGTTGGCGTACAAGTCTGTGGCGTACACCATCGCCAAAAAAACTGTTATCTGCCATCCTGTCATTCGTTATGGATTATTATGACTTAGCAACATCGTCGTTGTGAATTACATACTTATTTTACAAAAACAAAAAGGTGACAATCAAACTCGAGATGAAACATCGCCCGCGTACGGCTCAAACTGCGCTCATGCAAAAAGTGTACTTTTTTTTGTATGGCTCATAGCTGAGCTCCTTTAATAGTTATATGCCAAAGTTCCTAAAATATCAGAGTCTTAATTGGTGGAATGTTGGATTTTTGAATAACTTTTTTTTTTTACTTGAATAAAACTAATTTAAGAAGAAACATTTGTACGCCGCACCTGACCATGGACATGACATACGTTTCAATTTATACGACCCTGTATATGCTACTTTGTATGTATGTGTACCTACCATGTTCTACAAATAAATGATTTGATTTGATTCAAACACACAGACAGTATTAAGTACATTGACATATTTAAAATATTGTGTTGTGATGTACTGCTGTTCGCGACGGTACATTAGGTAGGGTGTAGGTACGCTTGTAGACTCATGAAGCTTCATTCCGTGGAGGAATGTGTTTCGACTTAATGAAATTGTCGGCGGTTGGGTTTCCCCCCTCTCTATACGTATAGAAATGGGTTTAGTATTGAACTCTGCCCAGCAACTGAGGGTACCAACCGCAGATATTGAATTTAGTACAAAAACCAGGAAAAAGTGTCTTAAGTTCCCTAAAATGTTGGTAATACTGATGCATCTTATCGTTAAACAATATCTTATTTAGATTTAATGTCATTTCAGTTACTGAAATAAAATTTATTACCTACGTTTAAAAAAAATTGCTTATTACGTATTATGTAGACTAACAAATAAAAATACGAAAATTACTTTATGCTATTTGCAATGTTATTCTAAAGATAATTCCCAATTGTTTTTTATACATCATCGCACAGTGATTTTTTATCTTCGAAAAACACTGATACGAGTATGCGCGAGTTTAAAATAATCAACACTACACAACACATAAGTGCACAACGCTGCATAGAACTGATGTGTTTGATATTGGCAAACCATTTCATATAGCATACATAATAATATGAAATCGGGTTCCCTAATTTCTTCGAATCTGTTGACCGAATGATTGCGAGTCGGAACACAATATTTTCTTTTCCCTAAGGGACATTAAATTAAAGAGTCTTTCGTGGAATGGTCACAAGGTAAGGACTTTTTATATTGGTTGTATTAACAAAAAAAAAATTATGCTATCGTATTCTACATCAAATAATTTCGTCTTTATTTTGGTTCTGCATTCACAACGACCCTCTGAAACTGACCGACACAACATTGACTAATAAGGATCATTATTCATGAACCATGGTAACGATAAAAGTCAATAAAAATAGCACAGAAAATTTTCAATTATTTAATTTAAATACAAAACATTGGCAATACGTACCTACTTTATTGCGTTGCTTTCTATAAAAAACTACACACTACATGCGAAATCGCTCTACGATTTAGCTTATAATATATGAATAAGAAATCGTAAAAATAAATAACTTTAAGTTAAAGTTAGTACTTATAATATCAATGGCATAACAGATCTTTACATGTAGTTATAGTTACACAAACGTAAATAAAAACAAATATATAAGAATATGAGGAAATAAGAAATTTTACATGAAAATAGTTATTTCTAAGGATTTATGGGTTGGACTTAGTGTCTAATTTTCACAAAACTTAGACCCCAAGAAATTTAAAAAACTTTTAGGAACTTTCAGTTAACGGCATGTCCTCATTTAGGTGAGCTAGTAGGATTACAAAATAAAACAAAATGGTATAATTTCAAGTTTTAACTTTAAGTTGGGTGAAAATTAATCACTAAGTTAGGTACCTTAACAATAAAATAGAACACTAAGTTATAGCGTTTGAAACTTTAAAGAACCCAAATAGTTATAAACTATGTTTTATGAAGATCACAAATTTGTACAATGAACGAACGTCGTTCCTAGTTAAATACTACAAAGACACATTTAATTCTTTTCGCTGTTAAAATTTCACAAATTTGTATTCCCCTTCACCTCGTGACAATGGCACTTTTTGACTATGAAAATATCACTTTTCTTTGAATTCTTTCTGTAATGTTCGGAAGCTTCATTACAGTTTTGTAATACAACACCTAGATATAATGATGTACTTACAATAAAGTATTTATTAAATAAAGTTATCCTACCCAGCGAAACATCTCAAAGTTTTACTCACATTACGTATATTTTTAAATTTCGACACATAAATTGTAAATAATAACTATGTGAAATGTTACAATAATATTTTTATATTTCGAATATCATACCTAAGTTTTTTCCATAATGCAGTCTGTTTTTTTTCCAAGCCAACTATGTAGTTTTGGTTTTTGGTTTTTTACACTCAGCTGTAAAAGAACAGCATAGCGATTTATTATCAGACCGTCATCACCATAAGCTGTGGTAGGTAAGTAGGTACAACAAAATTAGCTTATGAAACTAGTGTGGCGCTTTGGCTTGGTAACAAATAAAATCAGAGGCATTCCAACGCAGACTTGTAAAAACTGAAGATATATTTAATTTTATGAGTTGGACTCATCGATCTACATTCGTTGAACTTTAAAGAATACAGACAACATATCGCTATCCACTATGCATGACTCTACAGCTCCAGCCTTATTATGGATGTTTATGATTCTAATCGCAATTGCACGCCATCCCGTTCCATCTACTTCCTCACACCACGCGCTTGAGCGAGACTGTACGCGACACGATCACAATCGGAATCACGTACGGACATCCATAATTAGCTCAGTTTTGGTGAGCTACATTAATCTGATGAAGCTTTTCCAGGATCGAAAGACGTAAAGAAAACACAATAGACGCTGAGCAACATTTATATCAGCTTGCGGGAAGACAAAAGAGTAGTTACATTTTATATATAAAAAACAGACTGCATGTGATTAAATAGGTAGTATCATGAAAGCTAGTATCCATCCGTGTAATGAAACACTACATCTCTTGTTCAGGGTCTTCAGCGTCGGCGAGCTTCACAAGCCCGATGAAGCTCTTTTCGGTTTCCATGAGTGAGTGCCGGTCGCCGCCCGTGTTGCGCACAGCTAGGCGGTCGCCCGCCTTCAGGAATAGGGCGGAAGCCGAGAAACAAGAGTTCGGCTTGTCTAGCCTGGAAGGAACATATTTTATGATATCAGGGCCCGTACCGTGAGCTCTTAAACGCGTATTAAACTTTAGAGCATATAGGAAAAGACGTAATCTAATCAAGATGAAGTGCCCCGGGGCACTTCGAAAAAATTAACTCGTTACGAATTTTAAATTATTGAGGCTGTCAAGGCATTTTTGTACGAAATTTGTTGTAGCCAGTTGCACCCATATAAACGAAACGTCAGTTATTCGAAATCAGCAACTATGATGCGGAGTTCGACGCGTTGACATAAATAACAATGTTCAATCAAGGTTCACGCATAGACATAAAATTTAAAAAAATAAATTGGGTTCACTCATAATGCCTGCATGGTAACAGATTTTTCCTTCTCATTACCGTTTTATCTACTTCTCTTTTCTATGGTTCTATGCATACAGATTGAAAAGTATGGAAAAGAGTATTGATGTAGCAATTCTTTTCTTCAATAATCTGTAGCTTCAAATCCTAAAAATATGAATGTTGAATCCTAAAAGCCGTAACAGACGTACGTACCACGTGCCGCCGCCGTCTGACCAACTGGGAAAGAGAAAATCTTGTCTTTCCCTTTCTTTTTTTCTTTCTTGTGTATTCTTTATGCAACTAAGTTTAACGAACCTTTCAGTGGAGTGCGCTGACTGAGCGCACTGCAGCAGCGTGTCGCGTTCTTCTGAGTCGGGATTGGTACGGTGCAGCACCCAGGAGATCACGTCATGGCTATCCAAGTAGTAGATCTGGAACGATATGGTTCACAAGTTACAATACTATTTTCAATTTCTCGCTGCAGCTGGGGTCCAAAATCATGTTTTACGTAGTGGTATGCTTAAGTACGGCTATCTATAATAATACCCGCTTACCTGCTACAATAATATAAACTCATGTAAACACATTGTGCACTAGTTGCGAACTCACGTATTAAGACCCAAACTGCAGCGAGAAATTGTAAGCTCTAGGCTTAACACAATATACAAGCTCATGTCTTTGGAGATGGAGCACTTATCATAGAGCAAGACTTATAGCTGCAATTTATCAACCTGACTTATCCTGCATGTCGGTTTTAGGGGGTGGTTGATGTCAGTATGTCCGGGTATGTCCTAAAACTGCGACCAGAACCACCGAAGGATGGGCAGTAGCGTCCTAATAGTACACGGTGAACGTACTGCGATCCCCAAGCCACCTGTCAAGCGTGGAGATTATGGCAACACCCCTATGAGGGAGGCCTTTGGCCAACAGTGGACGTTAATTGGCTGATGATGAGATGTGATGTCAGTATTGTCAGTGCGTATTTCTGTCATCCGGTATTACAATATACTTTTTGGGATTGTGGGAATACTCAACCGTGTATATGAGGGTTCCACTATGTTTAGCGGCGGGAAGAGACGGTCACCCGATCAAATTAAGTACATAGGTACGGAAAGTAGAAATGTGCGAAGAATTTTTAAGTAGTCAACTTTGCACCAGAACATTCTGCCCTTCACCATGCTATGTCATGATTCCTTACGACGTTTTCTCTCACTGGAAGCTCGAGCTCGTTTAAACAAACTGCTTGCTAAATTAGCTTGGTTCGCTAATGCTGTAAGACAAATTTCTTTGTCTTACAGCAACCGCGTTTTTTAACATAATTTTATTATTTGCGATTTAAATACGCGTACCCGCAAGCTGCAGACGCGAAGTAGGTAAATGGACATTGAGTGATTTATAATGTTTTTAGGGCTTACGGCTCGTTAACCGCGATGTGGGTTGTTTACGGAGTCGGTGTGATGTCGAGTATGGGCCGGTGTGTAAATATTTACCTACGTGCGGTAAATTGGAAAATGAATGAAAGGGTTTCGGGTTTGAAAAACAGTATCCTATCATTCTAGCCGTGACTTTGATTTAGGTATGTTATATTTACGAAGGTATGTAAATATTGGTACGATACGTTATATTAAGAGCCCATACTTCGTGCGTCCGCTATCGCGCTCGCGCATTTCAAAACTTTTGAATATGTAAAATTATTGCATGTACTTATGTAAAATTTAAGCTGAACAACATGAAAACATTTTTTAAACAGGAAACTGAACAAGAGTTTTTTTTTACTAGAATTGATTTTTAAGTATGAAATCTTATTAAGCCCCTTATTTTATTTTAAACCCCCCGACTTAAAAAGAGGGGTGTTAAAAGTTTTATGTGTGTATCTGTGTGTGTCTGTCTATAGCATCATAGCTCCCAAACGGCTGAACCGTTTTTAGTCTCAGCACGCTCAGCAAAGTGATCAGCCTCGAAAGCGCCGACCCTAGCCATTGATCAGGGTAGATCGAGATTAGCTTTCAGCGCGTTAAATTTATGAAAACGATCGTACGGGAATCGATCATTTATTCAGGGATAAAAAGTAGCCCTGTGGTAATCCAGCATATTAACTATTTCCACAACTAAATTGGATGCTGGCTACAAGCAACGCGGCTACAAATGCCGCGTTGCCGCCTCAGCCACGAGGCGCGAAGCTTCATCAAAATTTTATGTCGCGTATGTTTTTTCCGAGTTGGCATTTTGGCTCCTTTTGCTCTCTTGCTCTACCCTAGAGACGGCTAATTTTGCCATCTCTCTTCCAGTGAGGCAGGAAAGACACATTGTTACTTTAGCTGTTAATACCCTAGATAGAGTTACCTGAGCATAGACCAGGTAGACCCCGGTGTGATGCACGTGCACGTGTCCTTTCTTGGTGAGGGTAGGGCGGGGGTGGGGCGAGGCGGAAGTCCATGCTGCCGGGTACCACACGTCGTGAGCCGCGCCATGGGACACGCGGACTAGACCGTTACCTGCGCAGAGAACTTTAGTTTAACCAATCACACTAATGTTGTTCACATTGCGAGTAAAGCCAAGCTAGGCGAGCTTGGCTTAAGAAACTTGGTGTGCTCAATAAGGCAAAATCTGAAAAAAATTGAAACGAATAAGTATATGATTATTAATTTGACAATTGACCTCGGCTACGCCTTGTTTTTCTGTACTCGGGCCACATTTTTTATATTTGTCCATAAATGCTATTGTTGCCTGCCGCTAAAGTAATGTACTTTTCGTAAATACCTAGACATGAAAATCGATATTTATATAGGATTTTAAACCTATTCACAAACTTGCCTGATGCTAAAAAAATCTCTAAATCTCCTGAACTTTAGCAACAGTAGTAAGTAGTACATCGTTTAAGCAGCGTTGCAACAGTTTTACTCGTTGAGTTATAACAAAGTTAAACCAGGATCCACTGACGCCGTTAAAACAAGGCGGGCGGTAGTTATAAACTCTATAATATAGATAAAGTATAGACCGACCAAAGTAGAGTTACGTGGAGGAGCCACCAGCGTTTTTCCCGAACAAAAGTAATAGCTTTTGTGGAAAATTTTAGCTTCATCTTTTGGCCACCTCTGTTGAGTTGGTCAGTTCATACTTTAGGTGCTGTTTCCGTTTTATAGCCACGTTTATCTGCTGGCCGTAACGTGAATTAAAGCAAAATATCTAGAACTCACATTGTTAGCTACAGATTTAACCTTTATTAAAAGTCATAATATATTAAACAGATTTTACTTTTCCTGGGTATATTATCATTAAATCCTCTTCATCCTAAGGTTGTCTGGAAAACATAGCTGTTAGCGATACGACCGCCGATTGTTGCAGTTGTTACTGTATTAATTTGTAGTGTAAACAATAAAGTCAAAGTCAAATAATTTAATGCACAATGATAATTAGGTGATACTTATTTTAACACAATGTCATAAGATGTTCGTTCGATGCCTATGACATGACTCTACGATGAGAACTACGACAAAACGGTTCCTGTAACTGAAACTGCGCGGCGTTGCTAGTAGAAATAGTTCAATAAAATCAATCGTGACGGCATCGAGTAGGTTTAAACAGGAAAGCCGCAAGTATGCATCTGCGTAGGTGGCGAGGGAATGCCTCACGCTCTACCCCGCGCTCTCTATTACACGCTCTACGGATTCCGAGATATACTGAAATACTTCATTATATCAGAAATCATTTAATGTTCATTTTCAAGGTTACTAAGCGTCTATATATGGTCAGATCAGACAACCAAGAGGGACAAAATTATCGTTTATGTTCAAATATCTATGTTTCGCCTATTTAATTTTTTGCAAATTATCAGGAATATATAGGGTTATAAGTGGGTATTATGAAGTTTTTTGTAGTGTAAGTGTACAATTTTTTTTATATTTTTTTATAATCATACATAAATTGGTACAGTACAATAAACTAACTACTACCTAAGTTATTCAAATTTTATAAGTATATATTTTTGTTGCTGATACAGTATCACACACACACATCATCAGCCAATTAACGTCCACAGTTGGACAAGGCCTCCCTCATAGAGGGGTGTTGCCATAATCCCCACGCTTGGCAGGCGGCTTGGGGATCGCAGTACGTTCACCGTGTACTATTAGGACGCTGCTGCCCATCCTCCGGTGGTTCTGGTCGCAGTTTTAGGACATACCCGGGTCCGATACAGTATAAGTTTTCTTAATTAATATCTACTCATCAAAAATATCAAAAATGAAGTTTAGCATGGCGTAACATGCATTCATTTATGGTAGTTTAGCACCAATGAACTAACTAATAGTTCACTTCTAACAAGGTCGTCTGCAGGGTGAGTTTGAGTAAAGGTATCAATCGAGCCTGATGCGTTCGCACCCGCCATGCTATCTTACCATATCTCCGTTATTTGTCTGATCTGAGCAATTACGTAATATTATACCTGTGGCACGAGCGGGGTCTATTAAAATGGAGTTTATAATTAACGGTTACGGAATTACCGGTAAAGGTAGGATTTCCTGAGAACAGGGTGGGAAAGGAAAACTAATTAACTAGCAATCCAGTAAATATAAAAACCGACCAAGTGCGAGTCGGACTCGCGCACGAAGCGCACGTACCATTATCTATTAAAACGGCAACAACATCACGTTTGTTGTATGGGCGCCCCCCTTAAAATATTAATTTTATTTTAATCTAATAAAAAAAAAAAAAGTGAATAATTTAACTCAATATTCTGTGAATATTTCATGCACCGCGAAAAAAGCGTTCTTTGCCGTGGTACTAGTATGTAATAAATAAATAAAAATGCATGGTTTACTTTTTATCCCGAAAGAAATATCATTTCCTGTAGAATAGTCTGTGAAATCGCGGGCATTGCTAGTATAATATAATAAAACTAGCCGTCCGCCCCGGCTTCGCACGAGTGTAAGCTCGGCCTTCGGCCTCGCTACAAAATATAATATAGCCTATGACGCCCGGGGATAGTGTAGCTTCCCAACAGTGAAAGAATTTTTCAAATCGGTTCAGTAGTTTCGGAGCCTATTCATTACAAACATACAAAAATAGGTACAAATCTTTCCTCTTTATAATATTAAGTGTAGATACAACAATAAATAAGTACATCACACACACATCACATAATCAGCCAATTAACGTCCACTGTTGGACAAAGGCCTCCCTCATAGGGGTGTTGCCCAAATAAGTACATAACTCCAATTAATTACTACTGCCAGATAAACTTTCCGCTAGGTACAACATTAATTATGTTTTTATATAATAGCTTCACTTTGCCGCCCGCCCAATGATACCCCCAATTTGTTTAATGAGCTAGTATTAGATAACAGAAACAAATCAAAAGGTTGTTTTTGTTATCTTAGCTTATACTAAGCTCATTAATAAAACAACTTGGGTATTTTTTGCCTTTTTTTAGCTCTGGTAACTGCAGTATTGATTTTAGTAAGTAGAATGAAATTTTATGACTTGTTAGATTTTAACTTTTTTAGCTGATAGTCGATATACAGGGTTACGAGGAAAAGGTCTAAGCCGAAAAGGTTCTATAGTACCCGTCATTATGAACAAATTTTACTATGGAGCCAACCCTGAAATCTCAAAATAAATATCTCACTATTCATACCTTTGTAGTTCTCATGTATCTCAGTGTTGAGATGGGAGGTGTTCCCGTGGAAGTGCGCCGCGATGAATGGCCGCCTCTGCTCCTGCAGGGAAAACTATACATTATTATACAATACAACTATTTTACTGTTCTTTCTATACATCTAGTATCTAGTAATCTAGAGTCTAGACTGTGCTGCGCGTGCCTTACAACTAGGGTTGCCATCTCTAATATTTGGCAACCAGGACTAGACGCATGAAAATCCCGGATTTTAGTGCCCAGAACCCGGACATTTCAACAGGTTTTATATAACATTACCTATAGTCAGTGTAAAAATCGCGGCGTACGGGCAGTGTTGCGTGTCGCAGGCGGCTCAAGACTTTAATTTTTTAAACCGTTTGTAGTCCAAATGAAGCCCCGCCCGGACGCTCCCCGGATGCCCTCTAAACTAGGACAAATCCGGGGAAACCCGCACGGATGGCAACCCTACTTACTACGGACTCTGAACGATATGAATACCATTGGTAGGGGGATGCCATTGGGCTTCAGAACTTATTCTGATTTTTCATAGCAACGGTTTAATAACAAGTTTTCACAGTTTTGCTAAGCAAAGTGCTCAAAATCCGTCATGACAAAATTTTTGAATAAAGCCTCAGGTCCTAAAAATATATGAAATTTTTATTTGTGACGAAACATCGATTTGAAAAAAGATATCATTCATGAAATACTAGTTGCACTCCGCAATTCTAGCCACATTTTTCCCGTTTTCCCGATCTCTTTCTGGGCCAAAAACTATCCTATGTCCTCCTCATGATGCATTTACTTCTTTGCCAAAATTTGTCTGCAATTATTGAACTATAATTATATATAGATGTCAAAAACGTGTGTTTAGTAAGATAAAAGCAGGACAATTGTGAAACGCCTTGCAATAAATTTTATGGAACCTAACGTTGAGTAGAATTATCATAGTGTAAGGTTGTTTGTGTTCAAAGCTTACCCCTTGTTGTAACCTTGTACCTGTTGTTGTACCTTGTAATCATATCCCCTTGTATCAATAAATGCAAAAAGGACAGTTTTTTTTACCCATTTTTTTTAACGCATAACAATAAAATTTACATATACAAATTTGTTGCACCCAAAAACCACGGTTGGTTTGATATGATGCTCACATTCACCGCGCTCATAAAAACAAAGATAAAAATAGCTCACCTTTCATACAAATTCATAAATCGAGGAAGCAGCTGTTGTCATGACTAAACCATAATAACTATAAAATACATCATCGTAATTTTGACTCAATGTAACAGTGATGTGCGTACGAGTCGCGCTCAGAAGCTATTTACTTATTAACCGGTTCTAGTTCTAATAGACCTATTTTGGCAATTTTTAGATAGAGATACTCGTATATATGACGAACTATGTACAAATTACAATCACTATCTAGTAATAATGCGCGAACACTTAATAACTTCTGTAAAATTTCGGAAATGTAGTAAACAGCGTGATTTAGGTTGTCTTGCGCAGGACATCAGATTTTCAGGAAAAACCGGCAAGTCTAGCAACCCTTTATTGTACCAAGAGTATCAAAGAAAGTAGATAAACTTGCCTCATTATCGCTGTTTCTAACGGTGCGGGTGACGGTGTGCAGCGCAGTCTTCAAAGGATGCTCCAAGTTGCTGTCATACTTCTTCGGCATGCGCCTGAAACAATATTTATACTTTTTAATGGGCTTTTACTAAAACAGGATCTAAATTTAAGATAAGTGGCTTACAATAAGTTTAGTAAACTTATGAACCTTATATTTTCGTATGACTATTTCACTCCAACCAAGCAGCTGAAGCATACAAAGAACTGAAAATTATGAATATAAAACAGCAATATATAAATAACACTTATCTCTCGCTTTGCTTAGTTTGGGGTCAGATGACCATGTGTGCAATAATGTCCCAGATATTTATTTTATTTATTTATTTATTTATCCTAATTAGAAAAATATTAAACCAACAAATACACACACAATTAACTTTTATAAAAAAAGGCGAACACTCTAAACAAAAAATGAAACTCAGAACTGCTAACGATCTTCTCTTGCCAAATCCAGGACTGGCTATGGTCAGAAAATCATACTTTTTAACGGAGCACAATGTTATAACAAACTCCCAAAGAGTCCTAAGGATGCAAAATCCATACAGGGGCCTTACCCCTTAGCTTAGCTTAACTTTTGCGAGCCAACTTTTAGTAGGTACCTGATAGGTACCTAAAATTAACCAATTCATTTAAGCTGCATCGTTTAAAAGCGCCTAACTTGAATGAACGAAAATCCGTTTTACTATGCGTGTGATTGTGATTATCGTTCATTCAAGTTAGACGCTTTTAAACGATGCAGCTTAAATGAGTTGGTTAATTTTAGGTACCTATCAGGTACCTACTAAAAGTTGGCTCGCAAAAGTGAAGCTAGGGGTAAGGCCCCAGATATTTAAAAAGAAGCTGCGAGCTTATTTATTTGACAAATATGGGTAGCATAATTATGTATACTTATTATTAGGTACTTACTACTTAACTACTTTCAGATTAAGTTTATTATTATGTTTTTCTCCAGAATCAAAAAATGCATACTGGCCACTTATTTTTACTTGTTTCTTGTGATATTAATAAATATCTTTGAACCTAACCTTCTAAAGTAAAAAAACCTTGTGATTTCTCTGAAGTTCTGATATTAAATATGTACCCATTCAGTATTACACTGAACCGTGAAACCGAAAGGAGGTCATTTTACTCATCATTATAAACAACTTTTTCTATGAGATATATGAACCTAAAATCACGAACAAAAAATCAGCTGCTCCATACATTTCGTTGTGTGAAGAACATTTTCCATGGAACAGTTAATTTTTTACACGATTTCAAGGTCAGTCTCGTAGCAAAAGTTATTCAAAACTATAATAATGATCTCCTTTCAACTTAGTACCACCATTCCGTGCATCCTGTATAGATTGACGTATAGGGTGCAGGTAGGTACATATGGCTAAGCAATAGCATTATCTTGATTCAATTCTAAGAAGAAACAAAGACAACACCCATTTAATATTGGTCTCAATTTAGTGTTTCGCAGAGTTCTACAACTAGGAATAGTACAAACAAATGCGGCTTCCAGCAAGCTGTCAAACGCAGGAGGATGATTTATAAGAACCGTTTCTACGAGTTTCCCTCTTTTACGTCATTGAATTGAGTGCAAACGGAGCCAACAGGCGGAATTACTTAGATAATTACTAACTAAACGATATAACTCGCTGCCATAGTTTACACGACATCTATACCTTTACAGGGTCATAAGGAAAGGTTATGCTAATCTGAAATGGGTCATTATGAAAACTTTGAAACCGCGAAAAAAAAAAACAGTTTTAACTTATCAAATAAAGCTTAGTGACAGATATAGACGTCGATTCTCGTGTACCATCTTCTAAACGAAACTAAATTTGACATTTCGCAAAGAGACACCGATAATTTTAGTCCTGTCAAATTAGTTTAGTTTAGAGAATGTTACAACAGAATTCACGCCAGTGACATCTAAATCTGTTCAACCATTACAAATTGAGTGGGAACAAACACAGACATTTAGTTACACGATTGTTAAAGACACATCACATCGAGTATCACCTCACTAATCTCACTGTAGATATTATAGTCTATAGTAATTTTTCTGCCTATACTGTGGAAGATGGATTAGTTCAATAATTTTAAACAGAGACTTGCTGGATAGTCCACAAATTACCGGACAGCCTGTATATGTCATCACAGTATTCTAAATTACGAGTTATACGCATTAGTAGTTACAATCTGGGCCCTGATTCCATAACTAATACGCACGTAACACGGCGTGTTAAGTTAACCTCAAAAAGTTTGGCCTGTATTCTTTAGGAAATAAAAGCCAACGTTTTGACGCACCGCGTTACGAGCGTGTTTGTAGTTATGGAATAAGGGCCCTGGGTGTCTTCAAATCACCAGTAAATCTGTTTCTTCTAGGCAAACGCGCTCCATCGTAGACCGCTAATCGCTTAACATCAGGCGGTGAAAGGCAAGCCTATTACTAAATATAAACAAAATACCAGATTTCATTTATTACCGAAAACACTGTACAATGTAATTACCGTATTCTAGCTTTGAATTGTGCTAAAGTTACGTTGCCTGAATAGGTAGCCATTAAAACATTTTAATTAACTTTTTTACGAACAAACGAGAATTAACCGATTACAAGTTTTAATTGCTGCGCCCAGATTACGTATTCCATTGAAATTTTTAGATGAAGGGGTAGAAAAGCTCGTAGTATCACGGTGACCCACTGTCCTGATTTATCTATTCTAGAAGAATTTTATGAGACCTAACCAGCTGTAAAAATGAAAACGAGCTTTCCTTGTGAACTTTGAGCAGACTTCAAATTAAAACAAACATATATCTATAATTTATTATAGTATCTATATGAAAATGTACGAAACAAACATTAGGTATAGATATTATGTGGTATTGAGTAGTATTTAGCATAAATTTGTCCTAAATTCCATCGACAAAGTATGGATCCTTGCAAATTCTTACACATGCAAATCGCAACTAACAAAAATTGCGAAGTGAGCTTGTCACGATTGCGTCACGCGTTTCGTAAGCGCTTTTCCCGTGTCATCGTGTGTAATCGTGCAATATCTATTTAAGTATGTATTTAAAAATATATATGTATGTATATCAGTCTCTGGCAGCCATATTACAAGCTTTGCTTAGTTTGGGGTCAGATGACCATGTGTGCAATAATGTCCCACATATTTATTATTATTTATTATTAATTATAAATTGCACGATTGGAAACGTATCTACGTGCTTATAACAGTCATGTTCCACAATAATTTTGACTTGCAGATATTGAGTTTTCATTGCATAGTTTTTTTACAGATTTAGAAACATTTAATTTTTACCCTACCAAGGCGAAGCAAAAAGGATGGTTATGAGTTTGACCGGTATGTATGTACGTATGTGGGTATATTAAGTACCTACCTATGTATGCTCATCAGATCCCTCATAACGTCTAAAACACTTATCATAAGAGTGGTGCTAGCTCACGCTAGCTTTACTTTTACTTGTCTAAATGACATTTGGAATTTTCTAAATACATTCTACTATATATTAAACTAGCCGCCCGCCCCGGCTTTGCACGGGTGTAAGCTCGGCCTTCGGCCTCGCTACAAAATATATTATAGCCTATGTCACCCGGGGATAGTGTAGCTTCCCAACAGTGAAAGAATTTTTATAATCGGTTCAGTAGTTTTTGAGTTATTTCGTTACAAACATACAAACATACAAAAATAGGTACAAATCTTTCCTCTTTATAATATTAGTGTAGATGTAGATAGAACTTGGAAAACCTAGATCCTAATGGGCTATTAACTTTTATAGATGGCGCTAGCATAAGCTGTGCTTCTGGACGTAATATGGCTTTAGTTACGTCCTATTTTTTGATTTTTTTTAAATACCAATAATTAAAAATTGTATATAATTATAATATTTTTTTTTGGGAATTACTCATGAGATAACTCCGATTATAGTTTCTACAACTTTTTTTTATATTTACACTAGTCTAAATATATAATAGTAGTACTAAGTAAATAAATCATAGTTATAATGAACGCTCACAAAGTCGCGGGTAGGTAGTTTTAAAATATAAACTGGAAAAGCTTACGTATATAGCATTTTTAAGTTCCTGTTGAAGAGCTTCTTCAATGTTCAATGCAATATCACGGCGTCTTATTGTGAGAACAGCTTTGATGTTATTTTATTAAAAACATATTTTCCGCTCAAAGGGAGATATTACGGCGAGATACTTATGTATGACGGAAACTTCCGGGAAACTTGGAGTATACTGTTCACACAAGTACCTACTAAAATGTATAATTCTTCAGCCGGATTCGTATTTTGGTTAAAAAATTCATCATGTACAAAAGGTTCAAGTACTTATCTAGAGCTACTTTTCCAGCGAGATATCAGTTGCCGGTCTAAACAAAATACCTACCGGAGGCTCGAGTTTATAATCGCTCGTATGATTTCTCACGAAAATATCTTGGGAAATGAAATATTTTCTATTGATAGAAAGCAGACAGACAGACTGACTGACTGACTGAGTAACGGACTGATTGACTGACTGACTGACCGACTGACCCGAGTGACTGACACTCGACAAAGTGTATGGAACAGCTGATTTTTTTGAACCCATATTAAAAATTGTACATAATGATATAAGTACCTACCTACCTACCTTTTTGCCATTCAACGTGGTAATGCCGCATGCTGGGTACGCTGCCAACTGATAGTGGGTTTGAGCATTTGGATTGTCTTTAGATCTTCAACGGTCTATGGACAGTCTAACTGTTTATTTAGTGTTAGTTTTAGCTAGTATTTTGTTTATTTAATAAAGGCACTTGCCTACCTACAATGATGTCCTTTCGGCTTCGTACTGTACAGTCTACATTCGTACACTGTATATGCTTTTTTGTCAGGTTCTTATTTTTATACTTCTAAGATATTAATTCTATTACTTATCAGAATTTTCCACAAAGAATTTATTAGATTATCTCATACTCCCAGGCTGGTAGGTATTTATAACTGAAACTCGATCGGGAGCGCGGTCGCATTCCTTGGTGTACGGCGGCGACGCTGTCATTAGAGCCGACATGCATTTGTCATTAACTATGATATAAGGATAATTGCGGTACGTATTATTTTTAATGCAGGGACAGGTTATTCTATAATATAAACCACCATTATCATAATAAGCCCGTGTTAGTCCACTGCTGGATATAGGCCTTTTCCACTTAGCTCGATCTTCGTTTTATTTTAACATAAATTATGACCTTATTAGTGTATGGCAGCTTTGTTTGGACCGGCTCGGCCTGTTTGTTAAATGTTTTTATCACAAAGAATCCACAAAAAAAAAGTACTTTCTAATTAATAAGATTTTTTGCAAAACTACCTACGTTTGTTTTCTCTTTAAGTCGTCAGATAATTTATTAGGTCGTCTTCATTTGGGTACAGTCAGGTTATGATTGACTAAGAGTAGTCATGCACAGGTTCTGTCATGCACAGAGGCAGGCCATCGAAGGAGGTTTCAGTTAGTGTAGAGACACTAACTGAAACATCCTTCGATGGCCTGCCTCTGTGCATGACGGAGGGCACCAAAATCATCATAGGAACGCAAAACTCCGCCGAGCACGTTGCAAGATGCACAATTCCCGGGAAAATGCTATGAGTAACTACTCTTCCTCCCTTCCCTTCAACAGCGCGGGTCACTCTACATCCCGGTCATTTAATCTATAACAACATCCGTTCAGCTATTCATCCGTTCGGGCAGCTCAAAACATCATCATAAATGATCATAATCTCTGATACCTATATTAACCTACTTTTTCCATGTAAAAAACATTTGTCTATGCTTTTACTCCGCTACTTATAGTATTAATAACTCAATGAGCTCGCTTGAACGATAAAAGAGATAGGCTGGTCTTGGACCCTATTAGCCTAAGGATGGTAACTTGTCCGCGGTATCTAATTATAATTTAAAGTGGGGGTGATAAGACCTGCACTGACATCCCGCTTGGGGTGAATTGTGCATTTGCCCCACCCAGCCAGCCTACCCTAACCAGCCAAGCTATGTCTTCTGTGGCCTTGCAGTACAGTTGGGCATGCTCCACAGGTTCATTTTTCTGTAGGCAGCCGATTATTTTTAGCTCACGTTTTGTACAAGTGATTGTAGGTAGCTCACAGTGACCTGTGATGGTGCCTATCATTAGACATATTTATTAAAAAAAAAAAAAACAATTAGACGAAATGCTGTCTCAGAAAATATAATCAGTGGCTCTTCTTGATAGCCTATACAGCCTCTGTTAAAGGCATGAAATCTATACTGTTTGTAAATTGGCTACAGTTATTACCTGTCCTCAGGCTTGGTCATGACCCTGGGTGCTGCAAACTCGTCCACTGAATCAGCTGGCGAGTCGGGGAACACGCTGCGCTTGGAGCGGCTCTCTTTGGCTTCTCTGGTTGCCTCCGTTGAGGGCAGGAGAGCTGGGAAACCAGAGGTAATGGTGAGTGGAGAAAGCAAACGAAGTAGTTAGGCAAACTAGTTTAGTTTTAGTTATCTTGTATATTGTTAAGTGAATCAAGAAACTTACATTTAAAAATTTATCAGTTAACTGTTTTTTTTTACAAAATATAATATAGCCTGGATGTCACCCGGGGATAGTGTAGCTTCCCCAACAGTGAAATAATTTTTCAAATCGGTTCAGTAGTTTCGGAGTCTATTCAATGCAAACAAACAATCAAATCTTTGCTCTTTATAATATTAGTATAGATAGTATAGATATATAGGTATATTCTAAACTAAAGAATATACCTAGTTACGTTAGTGTTTAGGTAGGTTTAGGATAGCAATGGATCTGTGGGGGGATTGGAGGTATCAAATTGCAATCGTCCTCCCACAGATCAAGTGATTCATGTTTAAAATATTTTGTGTATTTTTTTTTCTTTTTTTAGCGATTGTATACTTAATTATGAATAAAAGAATATGATTAAAATTATGATTATTTTTTTAGAGACGCGATATCCTCGTTGCGCTGGTCCTTTTGGATACCTTTTACCTATTACCTTATTAGTAATAGTTATCATAGGAAGCTGTTTTTTTATTTAAAAAAAAAAAACTTTCTCATCAGTTTGGAAATTTCAGCAACAACTTCTACGAGAGAATCCGATAAATTACTTTTGGTTTCAAAGGAGGATTGTTTTGAAATATTTGATCCTTAGCTGGTTAATGATTTTATAAAGGCAGAAATACAAAGAACTTTCTAGAGATAGATTAAGTTAATATAATATCCATTATTCAGATCAAACTTGCACGATATTTTTGTCGGAAAACTTGAGTGGCTAACTTTGTTTTTTAAGAAAACAT
Organism: Agriopis leucophaearia; assembly: GCA_949125355.1. Lineage (NCBI taxonomy): Eukaryota > Metazoa > Arthropoda > Insecta > Lepidoptera > Geometridae > Agriopis > Agriopis leucophaearia. The sequence continues at coordinate 16,607,828 of OX421262.1, forward strand.
CTCTCGAGTAAGAAAATTAATGAAAAGTCTATTTGTTCTTGTTATTAATTTCATTATGCTAAGCTTTCCAATACTTCTTGGAGCTGGCTATAATAGAATTACAAATTAACCTGAGCATAATATCCGAGATAATCACTAATATTTTGAATACGTGAGTAACTCTGTCTGTTAGTTTAACAACTCATGACAAAACTACAGACAATCCTGATAAAATAGAGCAAAGAGATTCAAACAGCCTTAGTTATCTTATTCTCTTTACTTGGGAAAATGCAGAAAAACTCTAAAACTTTGGGTAAAATAGCAGGAGACGGTATATTTTTTGGCCTCACTAACTCACGAACTTTGTAATGATAAAACTAAAATAAATAAATTTACGATAAACATTAAACTTGATGAAATGAAGAGACAACCCTCTCCGGAAATTGTCAATATTTTCTCTTGGCTTTTGTCTTGGATTGTTATCATCATCATCGGCTGATGATAAGACATCCACTGCTGAACACAGGCATCCACCTTTAACCTCCACACTGAACGACAACCTGCCATCTGCATCCACCATCCGGTGGATGCATATGGCAGATTGTCGTCCGCTTTTGCCAGCGTTGCCGTTTTTGCCGTCGTTGTTGCCCGCGACTCTCACGATGTCGTCGGTCCATCTAGTGGGAGGCCTACATACGCTGCGTCTTCCGGTTCGTGGTCTCCACTCAAGAACCTTTCTACCCCATCGGTTATCAGTTCTTCGAGCGATGTGGCATGCCCATTGCCACTTTAACTTGCAAATTTTAATAGCTATGTCGATGACTCTGGTTCTTTGTCGAATATCCACGTTTCGGATTCTATCGATCTTTCTTTTCTTGGATTGTATTCAGCGATAATTAAAACGCCTTTTTACTAAACTATGATACTCGGATGGTAAACCGATATTTTAAATCTAGGTATGATAATCTGAGGAGATTTGTGTAAATTCTCTTACTCGTATTTACAAATCTTACAATGAATGTGATACCATACCATATGTGTAATTTACACATATGACCATACCGTACAAAAGTACCATGCAATGCATTGCTTTGCATGAAATATTTTTGTAAATTAATATCATTATGACAAATATAACGTATTTTTTGTTTCAGAATTTATAATTTTTTGTTTCAGGTTAATTTTCTCTTTTATGTCTTATTTTTTATTTTAGTTAAGGCTAAATTAGCATCATTAACAATTATCTAAACTAAATAACTTAAAACGACTTAGAAGCGGAAGGAAGCGCACTAGAGATATGTCAGTTTTTTGTTTTTAAATCAACTTATTACCTCCAATTTATAACAGTATTTTTTCGTAAAACTCTGGAAAGAAAGCTTGATTTCGTTAAATTACTGACATAAGATAAACAATTTATTGGTCTGGTTTACTTGTTTTATATCTAGTCATGTTAACAATAACGTATTTTTTTTCTTTTTATGCCGAAAATCCAGATACCTAAATTTGAACGATGCATTTTTTTGTACGGCTATATTACAAAAGTCAATGTTTTCTGTTTTGATATTTGGCTATAAAAACTAGCGGTAAGCTGTTATTTCTTACCTGGCAAGTCAGGGTTCTCGGGATTCTCGTTGAGCAGGCGCCGGATCTCGCGGATGTTGGACAGCAGAGCCTGCTTCGTCATTACCGAGTCCGTGAAGTCTTCCGGCTTCAGATGCACCATGTTCGACGTGCCGATCTGAGAACAAGTCAATTTTCCCATGGTATAATAATTATACTCCACCAGCTATGGCATTCCAAGACACAAAAGTCACGCGGGACAAGCCTACGTCATGGACGCTGTGTTACCAGTAAAATGAAATCATAACTCCCCAATCTCCGTGGAGTGCCTATCCGATATTAGTTAAAACTATGTGGTTCTGATTGCTTTCAGTGGGTCTCAAATGCGGGCGGTAAAATCAAACTAGCCCCATGTCAAAAAATACCACTGAGCTTACTGTATTATTTTCTTCGACCATGTAGGTCCTCACCAAGTCAGTTTTTTTTTCTCTCTGTGAAATGAATAGAAATATAACCTCTGTGGTTTTCTATAGGCAGTTGTTAACTTCATTTCACAGAAGAAAAAAAAATACTCATTTTGAACGGGAAATTAAAACTGATTTTTCTCAGGCTTTGTTGTCTTACTTTACTTACCTACTTACACTTATGCCCGGGATACACGAGGCTAGTTTTTCAAGCTAGGATAGCAAGCTAGTTCTCTTTGAAACTGTCTTGGCTAGCTGACCTGGCTTGGAATATGCTAGTTCTGTTTACATGAGGCTATATTATTTTAAGCTAGTATTATTGCTGTGACCGAGGTGACCACACGTCCAAAATGAACTGCACGCGAAAAAAAAACACTATTCGACTGAAACAGTTACTTCAAAAACTGTGCCAATTCGCACTAGACGAACTAGAAGAAGAATTACAGAAACGGGTGTGGACAAGACCCTGGATTTTAAGAAGAGATGAACGTGGATCATCTGCTTTACTTTTGGAAGAATTTCGCAACGAAGATTTAGGCGAATATAGTTTTTTTTAATTTAGTTTGGGCATCTTAAAATCTCAAAAACACGTCGCGGAGAAAAACAAACAAAACGCGTGGTTACTGCTTACGAGTCAACTGACAACTAGCTTCGCCGGCCACATGAAGCTAGTACACAAGCCAGGATAGTAAAATCAGTGGTGGGGGGCGATACTAGCCTACAAAATAGAACTCCATCCTATTTAAAACTGTCCTGGCTTGTCAACTAGCTTACTAGTTTACTAGCTTATAAATGAAGCTAGTTTTGTCTACACGAAGCCAGACGTACTAGTTTGCTAGCTTACTGACACTAGCTTGCTATCCTAGCTTGAAAAACTAGCCTCGTGTATCCCGGGCATTAGTGTAAGTATGAGTATAGACAGAAAAGCCTCCATGCATCACTAGTTAAAAGTCACTAGTGTGATGAAAAGTAGATTATTTACACACGCGAGTAGGTGATCTTTTACACACTCATATAAATATATGTCGAGTCCTTAAAAAAACAAATTTTGGTAGAAGCGTGTTTTTCAATAAATCTACACAATACACTGATTGAGAAAATAAATGTTACTACGAATATAACTCGGTATTCCAACACCAATACCAGCTGATCAATACACATATTCTCACAGCAACGTGACAGGAAACATCAAAATATAAAGGTTAAAATGATATTATTTTTGCTCACGAAAATATCGAAAAAGAATTTAACATTTGTATGAATGCTCAGCTCATTGGCCCCGACACAGTATCGATCGAGGTTTTCTTTATTGAATACGTCCAGTATAAAGTGAAGATAAATCAATCGGTAAGTTTCTTTGCTTGTAAAACTGCGTGAATTTTATGTGTGGATCGTCAGAGTGTGGATTTTTGCTACAAATAAAATATTGTCTATTGTTTGGCACCCATAGAATAAAAAAAAACCTGGAATCGCGAAAAAAAATATGCGAATTATTTTAAAGTCTGATGAAATCTGACAACCGTCCTCATTAAACCACCTCTAGAGCCAAATTGGCCGCACTGTACGAGACAATAAGAAGGCATGCAACAAAACGATACATCATCGAATGAACACCACTTTCGGTCGATAAGTGCCTGCCGATGATTGTTTCGATTCGGCATGCAAACAAACTGCCACGGCCTGATTTGTACGATTAATAAACGAATACTTGAGTCTCAAGTGCCTGCAATGCTCTTGAGTTTAAAAAGTTATTTGTGTTTATTTTCAACCGACTTCAAAAAAGGGACCTTAATTTGACTGCATTTTTATTACTATTTTTTTACTATGACATAACTTACAAACAAAACATTTTCATTTGCTTGCTATCACCAACGAACCTCGCCAAGGTTTATCTGGGTGTTAGGTTCTCAGCTTTACTAAATTATCTACTAAATAATTAGAGGATACAAATGTGTATGTTACGTGATATCTTCGGAATCGGATCAATCGAATCTAATTATTATCGAATGTAATGATTCTTTTTATTGCATTCTCGAGGTTATCCCATTTAAATTTGAAGAAAATGTTCCTCCTCTAAGAGGAGAAAATATAGGAGGAATCCCGTTTATTGAATTTGACCCAGTTCCCATGAAGTCAGTATTTGTTCTTTTGTAAAAAAATACTTTACTGATCTATATTATATTTTAATCTAGAGCAAATAAGTACCAAAATCATATTTAATTTCCTTGGTTTATCTAGTCCTGCCCCTAAATACTTAAATATCAGGGTGGATTGTCCTAATTTGTATTTGTGTTCAATACCCTTTGAAGTCTTAGTTTCTATTAAAATACAAGGTTACACGGAACGGTGGTATTCAGCTGCATGAAGGTAATCGTACTCTATTATGAATAAATTTGACTATTACTATAATTTTACCCTGAAAGAAATGTTTGGTACAACTGTATTTTTTCACGATATCAAAATTAAGCACATCCTAAAAGCTCTTTGTTGTTACCACTGTTCCGTCTAACCCTGTATATTTATGTATATTTTAGTATTCTATCCGAGTTTGTTTTCAGTCGTGTAAAAGATTAAAGGCGCTCTGGAAGCTTCTATCTTATTATACAGGGTATATTGATTTTCATATTACGAGTAAATTGCGTAGCGACGAGTCGAAGCAATGGAGCTTAAAAATGTTTATGGGCTTAAACGCGATTAGAATCTTTTTACAGTCACCAATTTACATGACAGATGAAAACAACCCTTGTATTTTAAATATGTAGAGCTCTACGTAAAGATTTTAGAAATTTTCGCTTCCATGCTTCGATCACATACCTATTTGAAACATCACACGTATAACAACACTATAATATTTATATAATTATCAATATAAAAAACAGACTTCATAAAAATGATTGAAATGGGACCACACGGGAAGCACCAGCTTTCAAATAAAAAAAGAATCATCAAAATCAGTTCACCCAGTCGAAGTTCTGAGGTAACAAACATTTAAAAAAACAGTCGAATTGATTACCGCCTCCTTTTTGGAAGTCAGTTAAAAAGGGTTAGTCCTGCCTGACTGACTGACTAACTGACATAGGTATGTACAGCCCAAATCGCTGGACTTAATTATTAGGAGAATGTATTTATAGAGCGGTAAAAATTATTTTGGATAATTTAGGTTAGCTGTATTTGCTCGTACTCGTATGTTCCGCAGGGCTACTCAGAAACGGTGTACTAAGACGAAAGCTTTATTTTTATTTCTTAGTTATTCCGCTGTAACACTACATATTCTGTGAAAATTTCAACTCTCATTATACATTACAGTTCGTAAGATACAGCCGTTAAAAGATGGACAGTAGACAGACAGCGTAAAATAGTAATGGATACGGACCCCTACAAAAGTAAGCACAGCATGTTCTAACCTTTTGCGCTCTGTTATCATAGTCAGGATACCAATCCCCGCTCTCCTCCTCATCCGTGTCCAGCTCGAGAGGGTCTTCATCATCACCTATGTTGTCATCCTCCAGCACCGTCAGCCCTCCGAGCTTTTCCAACGAGGAGTCATACTGGGGCTTGTCCTTCTTCTTACTGCCGTCTGCTAGGCTGGTTATGTCTTGGTCTTCGTCGGCGTATATCTGAGAAGGAAATAGCGTTTAAGTATATATTTTTGGGCAGGACATGGCGTGGTGATGGCAGGTGGAGTGGTTACTAATAGCAGATAAGCGATCCGCGGGCAGACAACCAGCCCGATGGTTGATGACATCAGAACCATCGCGGGTAATAATTTTGATGAGCGATGTGGCCTACTAATTGCCACTTCAACTTGCAAATTTACTAGCTATGTCGGTGACTCTGGTTCTTTGGCGAATATCCACGTTCCGGATTCTATTGCGCAAAGAAACCAAGCATGGCTCTCTCCATTGCCCGTTGTGTGACTCTGAGTTTTTCCAAAAGGCCCACTAACAGTTAAGGTCCACTTCTCAGTACCATGTCATCACTGGCAACACACACTGGTCAAAGACCCTTGTCTTTAGACACTGTGGTATCTTGGACGAGAAAATGTCACCCAATTTCCCGAACGCTGCCCATCTGAGTTGGATTCTTCAGTGGACGTTGGAAATGATGACGATGATAAGATATTATGTCCCCCGATAAGCAATGATTAACATCATATTACATTCTAATTTAATATGCATCATAATAGTATAAGAGCCGGCAATTTGTCAAGGCGCAGTGTCATCTAATAACTAAAGCTGTATGATTGATAACCGACGACGGCTAATCCATCATCAACGCTGATGTTACTCGTAGGTCGAATATAATAACAAAAGTGCGTAGGTACCTACATCTTATCATCATCTGCCTTCGTTATGCTGCTAGAATATACGACTCTCTTTCTCTTGTCTCTGCGCTAATAGAAAAACTTCTTTCTTTCGGCTTAGTTCTACCGTTCTGTTGTTATGATGACTCTTATCTACTTAAGTACATTCTCATTTTTTTTATGCCATAGGTGGCTAACAAGCAGACGGGCTGCTTGATGGTAAGCAGTCACCGTCGCCTATGGATACTTGTAACACCAGAGGCATCACAAATACGTTGCCGTCTTTAAGACTCTATTAACTCGCCTTTTGAAGAACCCCATGCAGAGTTCACGGGAAGACTGAAGAATGCGGGTGGTTAGTTGAACAGTTCAAGTTAAGTGGAGACAAAACGATCTATCTTTCTCTTATTCATATAAATATAATGAAAAACCGTGATAGTTTATACAGTGTTTTAGAAACTTCGTTTATTTTCATGCAGATGGATGATGGCCAACACTAGTGGTCGAGTTATTAGGCCGCTCCAACGAGTTTTATTATTTCATCATTGGGCCGCCCAAAATTATCTGACACTTCACCCTTTTGTCAAGAGCTAATAGTGCAGAACAGACAGAAAAAATATTACATAAACAAAATAAATCTATTTTATGCATAAGTTCGTTTACCCCAGTGAAAATATAGGTAGGGTTACAACTTAATTACAGAAGCTTGGTACGCGGTGCGCCTGTTAATTCCTTTGATGGGCGACAAAGGCATAGATGAGAGTTGGAGCAAATAGCCCGATCGTTTGAATTGTTTAATAGGACAGTTTCCTGGAGACTAGTGGCCTGAATCCTGAATTTATAAATGAAACCTTTGAAAAGGCAAATTGCTTGGAATTTGCTCTTTTTGATAGAAACTCTTTGAGTACGGTCAGATTTTATATTTGCTGTCCTGAAAATCTGTTACCACTATAGGTACCTAGAAATATTCAAAGCTTGTAAAAGGAAGTTGAAATTTGTTCGGACTCGGTATAGTAAATAAAGATGACATGTTTATTTACTGCTTTATTAAAACCTCGTATCAGGCTTACCGAGAACACTTGAAAACGCATTACGCTAAACATCAGGCACTTTGTTTGGTTTTATTAAACGAGATTAGACGAAACGAAGCACTAATGCAACGCATTAAGGGGATTAGGTATCTGTTTGATAAAATGTTGTATTTACAGTGTTATAAATAATGTATAATGTTTAATGTAATGTCCCTACGAGGGAGGCCTTGTCCAACAGTGGACGTTAATTGGCTGATGATGTGTGTGTCATGTGAAATAATGTACGTCTTCAGTTATGTTGATATGGGTGCTAATTATAGCTCTGACCTTTGTCATATACCTATTTAGTAGGAAAAGTGAAAAGCGAAGTCTACCTCCACAATATAACATACTAGTGACCCGCCCCGGCTTCGCACGGGTATATGTTTTATTCCATATATAAACCTTCCGTGAAAAATTATCTAACTGATTATGAAAACCGCATCAAAATCCGCTGCGTAGTTTTAAAAATCTAAGCATTTACATATAGGGACAGTCAGACATAGAGATAGTGACAAGAAATGGAACTGATAGTGACAGATGGCAGCAGACGGCTGACAGTTGACGTTTCAGCACTCTATCTGAACTCCCGGCGTATAGTTTTTATGGATGGAAAGAGGCCATTATATAAAAGTTGAAGTTCAGATTATTTTAGTTAAGCGCCACTAGCCTAGTTATGGTGGACTAGTGATGGAAGTGGCGCCATCACTGGTGTAACGCTGGTAACGGAAGCTGGTGATGCGGCTCGCTGATCGATTGTTGGCAACCAATCAGCTTTATCGAATTTGGCATACCATTTGGCAGAGGGCTACGAACTTAACTTACGTCCAATTAAGGATTTCAATTATATTATTTATTATTAATAATAAAACTAACACACAGTCAACAACTGCGAGGACAACACACTGAGTGTTTCTGTTATTGTGTTTATTACTGTTTGTATATTGTTGTTGAAGTTTTTTTTTAATTTAGCGAAAAAATGCGTGTCCGGTCCTTATGATTTTTTTCTGCCCTCTCGTACAATTTCCTTGTAACATTCAAACAATAGTCTGGAAAATTAAGAGAAAAATCTAAAGAAAGTCACGCTACACGCGAAACAAACGGTATTAAAGAAGCGACATCAAATCACGGATAAATATTTCAAAGCAATCCTGTGAAAGTGAAAAAGCTTTGTACCTACCCTAAAAGCTTTCATTTAACTTTAATGGATTCCTTTTACAAACTCTGCCAAGCAAAATAACCACAGAGTAAAAATATTCTACACCCTTTTCACGTTTTGTAAATGTAATACTTACATTTTCTTATATATACTTATAATTGATATATTAATTATAATATCAATCTCCTTGGTAGCGATAGCAACCTCGTTTTTCTTACACATACATACATAGTTATATAACATACGTACATACTACATATATATACACATCGCCTTTTATCTTTAAGTATAATGGTTTGAGGTTTCTTTTGGTACGTTCATTTATAAGCGCTAAACCAGTTTGCATGATTTTAAATATCTTTGATGCATATGGATAAAGGTCATCTACCAACTCTCCAGGTCCACAGAGCATACCCATCCCCTGTCTACACTCTATATGAAATATGAAAATAAAATAAGTGAGTCCTACAACTCGCAAGTCATCTCACGGCACGATTAGTGCGCGATCCATTACAGTAACATTACCGACACGAGAAATCCACTAAAACGCCATAAACACGCGCGGCTGGTCCATTAATAAATAACAACTTCATTCAATTACGTGTAGCGCAAGATAAATAATCGTTTAAAAGTAATTTAAGTCTAATAAAGCGACACAGTACCTACTGAAATGTGAAAAAAATAACAATAAAACTTGGTACCGTACTTAAAAGCTTATAAAATGGTAACGCAACAATTTTATACATTTTAGGCGCCAAGCCCACCTATCATGCGTGACTTTGACGTGGCTTGTAGCATGACTCTGACGTGTCACATCCTGCACCAACCTATGTAACATGGCATCATACATAATTCAGTCTGAGACTCTTACGTAGTATTTACATTCTCTTTGGTCTGAGACAAAATGTAGTCCGATGAGGATGAAAATGCTCTTGCGTTGTTACAAATTATTAATATTCAAAGTGCTCAAAGATGATTTTGGATCCATCCTTTAGGAAAAAAATTAAAAGTGGAGGTAATTCAATTTTTTCTTCTTTTTTCACGGACACTAATAAAACAGCAGTTTTGTACTGTCAAATAACAAAGTTTTAGTATATTATAGTATACGTTAAAAAACCCGACTATTTTAGTAAGTATAGCTTAGTGCCATCTTTCGGTATCAAATTGTCTGTGGTCGTGAATTTTCTCCTCCTAATAATCCATGCATGAGGAAAAGTTACAGGCGTTGTCGTTCATTAAAGTTATATGATTATTTACGGGATATTTACCGTGGTAAGGTTGTGGAAGGAGCTCCCGATATCCTTTACTGAACAACCGTGATAGTTTAAAACAGTGTTGTCGTTCATGTTTTAATCTTATTTTTTAAAACTTTTATACAATACCAAGAAAAGAGTTTTCAATAACGATTTTGATTATCCTGATGGAATGAATCCAACTACGTGCATCATTAACCGACTTGAAAAAAGGCGGAGGTTTTATGTTCCACTATTTTTTATATATTTATGTAGATATGTTCACCGATAACTCCGCCAACTGTAGACAGATTTAAAAAAAAATTGTTCGGTGGGTAGGGTCGGTAGGGTATACTTCCAATTTGGTCCCATTGTCACGCTAGTCAGGATCTGATGATGAGATCTCAGGGAATCGAGGGCAACCCTCAAATTGTATAGGCACTTATTACGTTTTCATATATTTTCTAAAGCTGTACAAGTATTTGAGTCTGATATCATCATCTCATATGGATGAGCTGATGATGAAGGGTACAACTCCTCAACGGTTAGGGGTTCCTCAACCGTAAGAAAATTCTTTCAAAATTATACGTACATATGGATTATGGACCGATAGTTGTATTCTTTCACGCTATTACAACCGACTTCAAAAAAGACGGAGGTTCTATTTTTATTATTATTTATTCATAATTATTGATTATTAATTCTCTCTCGCTCTCTTCTTTGAACATAAAACGAGACAAAAGCCAAAGACGAAAGAAAAATAATGTTCTAAGAGATCTGCTCTGGTTTATTTTAAAATCAACTGCGTACTTACATAACAATTTAAAACGCATCGTGCGCATATGCGATTACTCGCATTTATTTTTATCACAACTCGGAACGAAAAGAGATCAAAACGTGATTTAAATTTATGCAGCAATCAATTCTCGTTCTAAATTGGTCGGGAGTCGGGACTGCCGGTGTTGATGCTTATTCGTTTCGGCTATTGAATAGATTGATTTATTTCCCTGTTAATTGTTGAGTATGTCAAAAAATTAAGATCGTATTTGTGTTTTATATCTTTTCCTCCTCCGAGAATTTTGACGTCGCAAGTTTTATGCATTTGCCAGTGTCAAGACTGTGAAGTATCGTGTTGGTGATAGAAATTTATTTAAGTTTTTATTGTAATCTTTGTGGTATATAGTTTTTATTTTTTTATTACTGAACTTACAAGTATGATTTGAATACATCGCAGAAAGCTAAGCTGAGTTCATAGATATTTTTATATGGTATAAATTCATATTTCATGTCGGTGGCTATATACGCTGTAGTAATTTCCACGGCTTAGCAAGGAGTCTGAATTGAATTTGTTGACTGAGACGCGTACGGTGTGGAAAGTAAATAACCCTGAAATTACATATTTATAAATCTAAATAATTTGGATTTTCTTTTATAATATACCTAGGCTTTGATTATGTCAGGTATCTAAATAGATCGGCAGGTAGGTAATCACATTTCAAATTATGTAAAATAATTATCTAATAACCTACCCAATTATTTCCTTAGAACAAACATCAAACAAAAAAAAAAACAAATTCAAACAATGTTTGAAAGGAATTTAATTCAGTAATCTGAAATTGTATACGTAAAATATTGGTTCAGTCTGGCAACACATCAACGGGAAATTATGCGCATGTTTATATCGAAACTTTTTCAAGAAACGCGGTTTCAGTGCGTTGAACTTGGAAAAAAGAGAAAACAAATTCAGTAGGCAAGTAGATATCCAATGTTGAAAAATATTGGTTAAAAATATGTTAATATGAACAAGTCTCATTTGTGAGAGTAGATAAAATTTGCCGGTCGCGTATCAGCCAAGTATTTCCAGTTTCTTCCTGTTTTCGGATTAAAAAGTTTCATTTGTACATACCTCTTCATAATGTACTCTTCTATTCTACAAAATTTCATAAACATCAATTTAGTTGTTTTTAATCGTGAAAAAGTAACACACATAAAGAGAGAGTTAGGTTCTTTTGTATATATTTTTTTAGTGTAATGTGATAGTATGATTTAATGTGAGTTACTAATGCTACTTTTAGCGTCGAAAAAAAAAGCGAATGGAACCGAAAATTGTGAGTAAAACCTGGAGGCTCAACTATTTCATTACAAAAGTGACTGAAAGCTCGTAGCATAATTTAACTTTGGCAAAGTCAATTTTGTGTTAGATCATCACCTAAAATGAAGTTGATTGGATTGCCTTCCATCCCAATGTCGATTCCGTGTCGTCCCCAGCGACCCACAAATTCAAAACAAGTTTCTACCTGCGTACGATCCAATGGTTCCCAAGGATTTTTCTTTCACAAAATGAAATACAAACCCTTATAATTATTTCAGTATAACATTAAAAACACTCTTTGTGACTTGTAAAAACAAACTAAATGAGACCAAGACTCGAAGGGTTTACTACTATTATAGTAAACCATAGAGTCTTGGTCTCATTGAGTTTGTTTAAAGATTTATTACTATAAATGTAATATATAATATTATATTATATTGCTGTTAAACAGAGCAGAGGCGCCAGCGTGTTTCAGTCTGAGGGAACAAATAAATACGCTGTCAGGCGCGGGTCCAGCCCTCAAAAAAGGTTGTGGTCACAGCCACCCGAAAATCGGACAAGTGTGAATCAGCGTATGAACCTTGCTCGTGCATGATCGATATAGTGCATTCCTACAAAGAAAATGTTTAAAAAAAATTATATGACGGCCTGACCAAGATTTTGTACAGTGTACGTATCTATCATAGTCCTGATTTTTTTTCTATGGTATCTATCACAGAAAAGAGAAGGGTATAGAACGGAAGAGAGATGGAACATTTGTTACGAGGCATACGAGTGAACATGAGTATGCACGTCAACGCGTCAAACTCCGCATCGCAGTTGCTAACTGAATTCGAATTCGTATGCTGCTCCATCGGATTTATTCACAATGCCGTCTTGCGCTGTAATTACGTGTGGTAGAGCTAGAATGGATTTTAATTTTTAAAAAAGGAGGAATTTCCTATCTCCGGTATAGTCTAAATTGTTGATAATTTTGTGATTTCACCGTGTTTAAATTATAAGCCCTTGACAAGCCGTTGACAATAATAGTGGTTACCATAATTTTATCGATATCGATAATTTTTTATTTTTCTTACAACATTTCCTACAATACCTACTGTAGGAGTATTTTTTGAAGATTAAACTTTATTGTGTTATTATTCATTTGTCTTATTATGTAGATGTAGACAACAACATTATCACACTATTATTATAGATAAGAAAGTCTGCGTATTAATATGTTTGTTTTCACTGAATTCTGTAATAAGTGAATGGATTAAAATAAAATTTGGTATGGAGGTAGGTTATATTCTGGATTGACTCATAGTTTTTACCCTGAAAAAATAGCAGTTCCTATAGGATAGCGGGTGAAACCACGGGGCGCTGCAAGTCGTCAGTAAATCTATGAATTATTAGACAGACAATAAATATTGTTTTGGACCCGGGTATGTCCTAAAACTGCGACCAGAACCACCGGAGAATGGGCAGCAGCGTCCTAATAGTACACGGTGAACGTACTGCGATCCCCAAGCCGCCTGCCAACCGTGGGGATTATGGCAACACCCCTCTCTATGAGGGAGGCCTTGTCCAACAGTGGACGTTAATTGGCTGATGATGTGATGTGAAATATTGTTTTTGTCTTTTTGGTCTAATAGTCCTTATCAAAATGAATTCAACGAGTCCAAACACGACGGAGTAATAAGTAAAAGTATGGTGTAGAGAGGTTACTATGGGCTACTTTTCTGGCTCCATCATCAGGCCAGTTAAGTACCACCATATTATTTTACAAACATCAAATTTACTTAGTGCAACTGAAACGTGCTTAGAAAAATGGATTACAAATTTTGAATCGGGAAGCTGACAGACATACCAACGATGCAAGTTAAATAAGAGTTTGTAATTTTTTTTAAACGACTTGGGCAAGTTTTACCATAAAATATTTTATAAGGTATACAATTACAGGTTATCGATAAAATCAAAACTGCACACAAAACTGTCCCATCACTAGCTGTGATACCACATTCTAAATTTTATAATATCATTTTATTTTCAATGGCTTCGCATGGATATTGCATTTAACCTTATCAAATAATATTTATTTTTCTACCTATTTAAAGTCACATAAAACGAGCTCTAAACATAGCCTAAATCGATATCATGGTCAAAGCATGACCTATTAAGGTCATGGAAACTTATCTAGCTAAGTTTGTGCGGAGTTTTGGGGCAAAACCGAAAATTCCTACGTATTTATATTTTGACGTATCGTTTGCATGTGTTCAACTGGCTACAACGGAATTCTTACAAAAATGCCTTGACAGCCCTTCTAATCTCACGACGAAACGAAACGAAAAAAATTCTCACTTCAGTGGTATCATGGATGTAACTTGTCGATGGTGGTATCTATAGTAGTTTGACGCGGGTAAAGCTGCGTGACGTCACAAGTCACGTATATATCGTGCCCACAAAGGTGGATCCGCGCCTGTACGCTGCTTAAGCCAATGACACTGTATGATTATATTTGGGTATTCTTAGGACTTTCTGTATAGTAATATCTTCTAAGATGCAAATAGATATCATGGTTGCCTGGAAGAGATCGCTTTAAGCGATAAGGCCGCCTATTAAAATACCTAGATAATATTTTCATTGTATGTTTGTGTGGTCTTTATCTTATCTTATCTTAGATATACGAGGTGCACTCAAAAAATACACTTGACGCGGGCGGCCATAAAATCGAGAGAGAGATCAGAGAACAATGGGTATATATATTGTGTGGTGTGAAAGAGAAAGGAAGATTTACAAACGTCACAAATAATACAGAACTACAATATTGGGGATACCATTATACTAACAAATAATATTCCCAAGAGGAGCATTATTCAACAATTACATATAAATAATATATTACTACGGTGTATTAATCTAGTCACATCACATAGAAATGCGGTTAAACTAAATTGAAAACGTCTCGCGACGCGATCCGTTCACTGTGTGCTTGACAACGTCTTCTAATTTCTACATCTATTAGGTATTTCATGTGATAAATCCCTAAAATAGGTAGGCACATATAAGCATTGTTTCATGTCTGGTAGCAATAAACACAATTAAAATTTATAGTTGAGAGAACATTTACAATTACTTATCTATTTTAATGTGTTTTTCTATCAGCATACTTAGAATAAGTAGCTATTCTAAGTCAGCATATTAGATTTTTCGTCATTGGTTTGAGCGCACTTGATCCTTGACCAGTGCCCTTAGTACGAGACGACCACTTGCGAAAAAGTTATAGTTACGTAAACGATAGCAAAATGTATGAAAAATTGAAGTTACGGCTCCGCTGTCCGTTTGTCCGTCAGGCTTTTTTGTATTGATAATTATTTTATCAAGAGCACTTTTAATTCATGGCTAGTAAATGCCTGTTTTTAATGTGATTATTATTGAGCAATGCCATCGAGACTGCTCATAGTTTATTGAAGTATTAAATAGGTCATTGATGCATGGCCTAGGATCGAACCAGGTGCCGTCAGATTATAAAGTACAAATGACAAACATCAAAGTTTAAACTTCAAATTACAAACACTAATTCTACCATTAACTATTTATTTCTGCAATCCAATAAAGTAATAGCTATTGCAACAAAGAAGCATCAGATAAAGCAATTTGCCCGGATGAATTCGAATCCATTCGTCCCTAGGGCGAAAAGCAATCTCTTTGTCGATGTGTAAAGCTTTTTATAATGCCAGAGTTGTTTTATTAAAACACTGGCTGATTTTTGTTATGTGGTAAACATTTTTAGTTGCGAAAATAACTTTTACATCTCTCATATTCGGTAAGTAGGTCCTTATTACCCCCAAATGGGGCTTGTAGGTGACCAATTAGCGATCTAGGGTAATAATGTAGCTAGAAAAGCCCTAGGGCGGTAAGTAATTTAAAAAAAAAAGTTCACTCTTTAAAAAAGTTCGCGTACATCTAACCATCATACTGGCAATAGACATCATGTATTCAGCCCAATGACAAAAGAGGTCGCTTCGCTATTCAGCCTTGTCTTCGTATGAGTATAATAGTCATCAATTTTAAATATCGAACGGCGAAGCTCAATTTCGTTTTTAAAAAAAATAATTTAAAAAACGATGAAAAAAGGCAGGAATAGAAAACTTTTACTTTAAATATTGTTTGTTTTTGGGATTTTTTTATAATTACGTGCTAATTATGAAAAAAACATGAGTTCTGCTAGTGATGAAGATATAAGCTGCACTCCCGATTCAATGAAAATGGAAGCTGAAGCAGCAATTAACAATATTTTGCCTGAAAGTTCAAAGAGAGATATTTGAAGTTTGATGTTTGTTGTAATGCCGGTTTTTTTCTACTTACCTCACAATCGAGATGTAAAGTAGAGTAGTTAGCTCGGGTGTAAGCATCAATTGCACCCTCGAACTATAGGCGCACGAGCGCAGCGAGGGCGCCTATATATCTCGGGCTGCAATTGATGCCTTACAGCCCTTGGCTACTAATCTACTATTAATAACCGTTACAGGGGGTTTAAAATATTCATGCTTAATAGGGCAACATAAAGATCTTTGAGCCATAACCGCCGTGTCTTCTATCCAAAAAATTGAGATAGTTCATGATCTTTTACTTTATTTTTTTATGCCATAAGTGGCAAAGAAGCTAACGGGCCGCCTGTATTAGCAGAGGCATCACATATACGATGCTGACCTTTTAAGAGTATCGAAGGTAAATGATAATTTGTGAGATATTTATGTAATTGGTTTGACCGTATTTTATCTCAATAAATAAATAAACTTCTTTATACGGCTTTTACAAGCTTTTATTTAATTTGCCTAGTTATTTCGGGCCAAATCTTGCAACTCAACTTTAAAACCGCTGTCCCGAACTGATTGAGCTGAAATTTTGCATACGCGTTTACTTTGGATGCCAATGGATGGTTAGCTAAGTGACGTCATTCTAAATCCAATATGGCGGACTGCCAAAGATGGCGAACCAGTTATTTTTTATGCACCCCCATGTTATGGTTATCAAATGAAATGGTTTGCTGAGGAGAATACGTAAAATAAAATGACGTCACATCAAATTCAATATGGCAGACGCCTAAAACTTTGTTTAAAAAAATATTTTTTATTAATAATTTTATTTCAAAAACAAAATAACATCAGAAAATAAATGCTTCAATAAATGTCAATAATATCTAGATCTCGAAGTCTAGAATGCCTTTGTTAAATCTCCTGTCAAGCTTGTGGACTAAGATAATATTTTGCTAATTATGAAACCTGTAGAAACCCAGATCGGGCCAAGTACGAATTTCGTGCGTAAAAACGTATCGAATTCCATAAAAATATTGAATTTCGAAATCTTCGACTACTTGTAAAGTGTAAAAACAATCACATATTACCTAGTGTAAAATCCCGATTAAGTATAATTTGGAACCGAAAATGTAGAGTAATAGCATAATTATTCTAATTTTATAATGTGCATGTATACCTATTTAGATCACATTTGATTAAGACATGAAATGTCTGTGAAAGACGCGCAAATAGGTCATGAAATTTACTAAAACTCGTTGGAGCTTGGAGCGGATAGGACGCCGGGACCAGCTGACGGGTATTCCGTTCCATTTAACAAATTATGCGGGCTACGTGACACTATTTATATACCGTTTATATGATCCGGCTATGATGGTGGTCTTTTATTGCGGGCTTAGCTTTGATCTGGGATTAAGAGTTAGTAAGTGTATGGTTTTTAATCGTATGATAAAATATCCTGTTTTCATATATCTATACACAAATGAATCCCTATTTCTTTGGTCACACCATAACTTGAGAACGACTTTACCGATTTTATTCATCTTTTCATAAAACTTTGTATAAGGTCCTTACGGAAAGAAAAACTAAGAAAACTGGATATGTTTTTGCGGTGATTGGTTTTTTGGTTAGCTCTACCTGTTGCTCGATTCTCTATTCAAGGTATAGGCATATCGATAGGTATTAAAGTTATCTATGACCTATCTGGCTAGTGGGCCATCACCCAGCTCAAAGTTGTATATTTATTTGGCATTAGCTTTTTTTATTGAAATAATTTAAAATAGTAGGATCTACTCTCGTAGTTTCGTCCGAAGTTTTATTTTCTTCGTTGGAAAAGGGTGACAAAGCGTCCGAAGTGTACTTGCTTACTAAATTATGTAAGTATGAAAGAAAAGCTTCGTGGCATAACAGTGAACTAAAAGCAGCAAAATAAGAATTAAACTAAAAACACACGCGCTACCCCAACTTCTACGACGCTTATCTTTTTTGCAGAGACTATCTCTCTTCTTTTTCTTAGTCGTGCACTCTTGGCAGAGTAGTCGTGATTGCGGTGTTTGCGGAGTGTTTGGGATTGGGATTGTGGTCGTTGAGATTTTATATCTACCTCTATACTATTAGTTACTTATTCATAATTATAAACACAGTTTTTTGAAGTGAAAACTTCTTTAGGCGCGTTGTGCACTTTTTGGGTAAACAAAAATCATGAAACTCGCGTCATGATTACCGAACGCTGTACCGTGTATTTTAAAACAGTGCCATCTCTTGTAGAATACGTGAATGACTACTTAAGTTTTCACTTCTGAAGTGCAGTCCTATGATTGATGTGTTTTGTCAAGTCATTCATTCAAGTCATGTCAAGTCATTGTATTTTTCAAAAACAATCAATGTTTAATGCGTAGGTACCATTGACAAATAAAATCGTTAGGAAGGATTGAAATAATCGTTGGCGGTGTTCCATTTCCTACGGTGTAATTTATAAATCCGTTCAGGTTTGGCCACACGCCCAACTATCACGGGTCACTCGTCGACATGTTTATGAACGAAAATAAAAATGTACGGTGTATTTATACACTAACAACAACAATGTTTACTTGTACCTACGGGTAACCACCAGCAATAAGAAGGCGTGCTCTATCGTACCGCACCGCATCACAGGTGGAAGTACTGGCAGTAATTGCCATCTTTAAAATTTGGCAACAACGACAAGACGCGTGAAAACCCCGAATTTTAGAGCCCAGAACCCGGACATGTCAACAGGTTTTTTTAAACATAGTGTTAAAATCGCGGCGTGCGGACACAGTGCGTGAGTCGCGGGCGCAGCCCAAGACTTTAAATTTTTAAACCCGGACTACAAATGAAGCCCTGCCCGGACGCTCCCCGGATGCTCTCTAAACTAGGACAAATCCGGGGAAACCCGGACGGATGGCAACCCTAGGTGGCAGTCAGTTTAAATAAATATCAATTAAAAAAATCGATTTAAAAATTTGTAATCAAGCAATTTTGTTTACTTAGACGACATATTTTTTCCAGTTCAGTATTTTGATTAAAAACCGAACTACTGAACCTGTTTTTAAATTTCTATGCGACCAATCGAAAGTAGGTATATTCTTTCAAATTTTATCCATCCCTTAGAGGTGAAATATTTCCTTCAAATTGAAATGGGACCACCTTCGAAATATAGCTATTCAATAGAAAATAATTATCAATATAAAAAACCGAATTTATCAGAACTTGACCAAATTGAAATGGGATCAAACAGGAAGCACCAGCTTTCAAATAAAAAAAGATTCATCAAAATCGGTTCACCCAGTCAAAAGTGCTGAGGTAATAAACATTAAAAAAACAGTCTAATTGATAACCACCTCCTTTTTGGAAGTCGGTTAAAAAATTGTTAAAATCGGTTCGCAATTAGCGAAGATATAAGGTAACATATAATTCCACGAAAGTTCGTAGTTCCCTCTGAGACTAAATTTGTACATAGCAATACTAAGCTATCACATGGCTTAACAACAACTTTCAACACGACAGCTACTGCTGACAGCCTCAGGTTTCACGACACGTGCCGTCTTCATAACAGAAATGTAGAAAAATTTAATGGAAATTAAACAAAGGCCGAGTGAACGCCTCAAAGTTTTAACGTTGTTCTGCTTCATTGTTGCGGCGTGTTCATGAAGTACTTATGTTGAAAGACTGAAAACAGATTCTAAAGCGTAGCAAGTAAGCAACGTTCTAAAATAATAAAGCTCGTTTGTTTTGAAATATTAGTTATGATGCTGGAAGAAAACAACGTTTATGAAGGTACCTCTCAGATCAATCAAATAAGGGAGATATGGTCCGGTGGCGTGGTGCCTTTAGTCGTTTAGTCGAACTTACCCTGCAGACGAACTTGTCGGCCTTCTTAGGCCTCCATATCCAAAGAGTAAAACGGGACCCTATTACTAAGACTCCGCTGTCCGTCCATCTTTCCGTCCGTCCGCCTGTCACCAGGCTGTATCTCATGAACCGTGATAGTAAGACAGTTGTAATTTTCTCAGATGATGTATTTATGTTGCCAATATAATAACGAATACTAAAAAAATAGAGTAAAATAAATATTTAAGAGGCTCCCATACAACAAATAAACAACGAACGAAACTTTTTTGCTCGATATTGATAACGGCATCAAGAGGTAGACCCTTGAAATATTTACAGAATATTTAGTTATATATTCACTTTAAAAAAAAATATGTACGGAACCCTACGTACGCGAGTCCAACTCGCACTTGGCCGGTTATTTCCATAATTATGAACTACTTATTAGTTCATTGAAGTCGCTGCTAGTGTGTGTGAAAAATGAGTAGGTAACTGAGACGTACAGTAAGCGGTTTAGCGGCAGGTATAGTGTTTTTTTTAATATATAAAACATGAGACTTATGAACACGCGTATCTTCATTGTTTATCTGATCTGAGTAAGCAAGGTTCTAAAATAAAGTTAGTTTGTTTTGAAATGTTATAGTTATGGCACAGAATACATAATAACCCTGGAAGAAAACAACGTGTATAAAGCTATAGATCTTTCATTTTAAATGTGCACCACACTACGCATACAAAATACTACAAAAACCACACCCCTCCACCACACTACGCATACAAAATACTACAAAAACCGCACCCCTCCACCACACTACGCATACAAAATACTACAAAAAAAAAAAAAATTGGTCTATGACAAAAATACAGTGGAGGTACAGTCTATACCTCAAGGAATTTATATCTACACTAATATTATAAAGAGGAAAGATTTGTACCTATTTTTGTATGTTTGTAATGAATAGGCTCCGAAACTACTTAACCGATTTGAAAAATTCTTTCACTTTTGGCAAGCTACACTATCCCCGGGTGACATAGGCTATATTATATTTTGTAGCGAGGCCGAAGGCCGAGCTTACACTCGTGCGAAGCCGGGGCGGACGGCTAGTAGTATATAAATTGCTTGCTATACCTACCTATATAAACGTTGTTTTCTTTCAACTGTTAAGAAGGCGGGCAAATAAGACTCCTTGGTCCACTATTCCTTTTAGTAAACAATGTAAGTAGGTACCTAGCAGTTGTTTCATGCAAGCAAAGAGTATTATCATACATATTAATTTTGTCGAATGCGTTTGAAATTTTAGTCGGAGTACCCTTAAGGAGGCTTAATCTTAAGTGAGTAATCCCCGTGTCATACTCATAAAATGTGTGAAAACCACGTCAGTTTCCACAATAAAATCATAATGCTGTAGGTTTATAACAATATTTTACATCTTTCTTGTAAATACAGTTATATAATTATTTACGGGATATTTACCGTGGTAAGGTTGTGGAAGGAACTTCCGATATTTCGGCGCAGTTACATGCACCGTCTTCCCGTGAACATGGTGCATGTAACTACGCCGAAATATCGGGAGCTCCTTCCACAACCTTACCACTATTATTTTGGTATATTGGTATTTCGGCGCAGTTAAATCACTTAATACTGTTTGCATGAAATTTGCACTTGGTTATGAGTTATGACAAGATGAATAGCAATTTAATGCCTTCCAGGAAATTTTATGAAATTACTTTGTGTCTCATCATTAGCCTGTAAGTAAAAACATAAAGTAATAAAGTTTTATGATTATTTACGGGATATTTACCGTGGTAAGTTTGTGGAAGGAGCTCCCGATATTTCGGTTCAGTTACATGCACCATGTTCACGGGAAGACAACGACGTCTATAACTTTAGTGAACAACCGTGATAGTTTAAAACAGTGTTTATAAAGTAATAATTTTATATTATTACTTATGTTATTACTTAGGTAAAATTATAAACCACAAAAATATGAATGGCTCCAGGCGATGTTATTATAGCGTTGTATTGCTCATTTGCGATGCAAAGTAAATGAATGGTGAATGGATAAATGTGTTTACTAACATAATTTAGGTATTAGATACTGATTAAATGAGTAACACTCGGTTAGTCATCTTTATGCGAATAAACAACAGTTAGGTCAAAGATCGTTTAAATTTTTTAACATAAACATTGGGATTTGCAATGTACTTACCTACGTATCGAATTCCATACACATTTAAATATCGTAATTCAAAATTTGTAAGTATGGGATTCGATACGTATTTTACTCACGTAAATGTTCCTTAAGGAGGCTTAACAGAGCATTTTTTAAGAATATATATTCATTTTAAAGGTAACAAAAAATATGTGTTAATTTTGATCATATTTCTGAGTGGACCATTATTTTCAAAACACGTTTTAGTTCAATTTTCTCGATAGAAAAAAATCATGAAATAACCTCTAAGCTTGAAATTTACTGAAACGCACTTCGACCAAAATAAAATGAATGGACGGGCCCAGTAGAAGAGCATTTTTGAAGATTACAAAATGAGCGCCAGCTCTCATTTCGTTTCAGTCGGTCTCTAGCCGTAGGAAGTGAAACACGAGTCTATTGTTACGCGATAACGAAACATCTGACAAAATTATGAATTCGTATGCTTTACCGAAGTGTAAATACACAAATAAAACCGATATCTATTTTTTGTAACATATATACAGTACATTTTTATAATTAGGTGTTGAAGTATATGTCCGACGGTTTTGACTCGTTTTTACTGATCAAGTTCAATGGTTAGGGCCCGTCCATTCTTTTATTTTGGTCGAAGGAAACGCATACAATTTTATCTTGACTATGAACAAATCTTGACAAAATTTACAAGAATACACTGTTTTCAACTATCACTACATTTATATGATTACTTACGGGATATTTATATTCGGGAGCTTCATTCACAACCTTACCACGGTAAATATCCTTTTATAATCATATAATGGTATATAAATGCCATTTCATCATAGGTAATATGGGTCACAAATCTATGTCGGAATAGGTATTGCCCATGCCATATCATGAGTAGCTCATTTCACCTCGTACTATAATTTATGATGAGCCTCACCTCCAATTATTTCTGGAATATCCAGGGTTACACGAATTGGCGAAACAAAGCCGAAAGTCAATCACGAAAAATAGTTGTTCGATAGAAAAATGACATTCACATTTCCACATAATATAAGGAACTGGCAATTTTTTTTTGCGATGTCAGGATTTGTTCTTTAGGAAATACAAGGTTCGTTACCCCGGTGGCTCAGTTGGTAGTGAACCTACCTTCTGCGCTTGGGGGCGTGGGTTCGATTCCCACCTAGGACAACCATTCATGTGATGAACATTTGTGTTTTTTCTATGTCTGGGTGTTAATATCTATTTAAGTAAGTATTTAAAAATATATATGTAGTAGGTACATTTTTTTTTTGCTGCCAGATACTGATATATATAGATATGAAATACGTACATATTATGTACGTAAACGTATATCAGTCTCTGGCAGCCATATTACAAGCTTTGCTTAGTTTAGGGTCAGACCTTACCCGAAAAAATACCCGAAATTTCCCAGATAATAATGCTGATATATGAACTCCTTTCGGCTTAGAAACACCGTTCCGCATAACCCTTTACTTATGACTGCTGACGACTGGAATTTTGGAGCAAACATTTTGGAGTATCTATAAATTACAAGAACGCACTAACCCGCGAAATTGCATTAACCCACATCCGAAAATATCCCAATGCATCCGCGAACTAAAATACCTATCCCAATCTAAGCGACCACTCTTGTGTTGCGTTACGTCAGAAATTTGGCTAGTGTGTCTGGCTATTCCAAATGGAATTCACACCGTGCAATAAAATAAAACAATGCAATTGCAGGATTTTGCTTGAGACATATTCTCTTTTCTGCGATCCTTTAAAAGAGACCGCAGGAAAACGCTGGGTGCAGTGCAAGCCGCTTCTAACCAGTCCTGTTGGAAATCGATGCGAGGCCTATGTCCAGCAGTGGACGTCCTATGGCTAAAATGATGATGATGATATTATCTTTGAAATATTTCATTATCAGGTCCAGGCAGGGGCCGTACCGTGAGCTCTTAAAAGCGAATCAATTTAGTGCCTGCGGGAAATTACAGGAAAGGGTAACGCGCCGAGATACGGTTTGCGGTCGCGTAACTATTCGCGTGTTAAAGAAAGAGGGGACGGCGACGAAAGACTTTGAGGGAGCTACCATAACCTCAAAAATATTCATATGCTAAACAACCTTACATTGAGCTTCGTCTCGTTCTCTCGGCTAATGGGAGAGCAAGACAGAATTCTATGCAAGGCTATTATAAGAACGTTTTTGAAATGACGGTAACCTACCTGAACTGGAGAACGAACCTTTCTGTAAATGTATAGCGAAGTATTTAGAATTTTTAGTATTTCTTGTTCTATCCTACCTACCAGCCACTACAATCGGTCTCGATGCATACTGTTGATTTTTTGTATACAAGTTTCCAAAATCTTGACGAGACGTAACATGATATGACGAACTTTTGACGATATTCTTTATGTCGATTCCTACTTGCTGTTACTTAGAAAGTCTATGAAATCGGACACCCTATAGATGAGGAGACACAACATCCATTAAACCTATTATTATAAGCTTATTGTTTAGTTTTTTTTAGTTTAGCAGCACAAATGTTAAACGCACATTACCATGGAACTAGGGTTGCCAGATGTACGGCTTTAGCAGGACATGTCCTCCTTTTTATAGTCGTGTACGGCAAAATATATACAAGTCCGGCCTGTCCAGCTTTTGTTAAGCTTTTAGTCCAAAGGCTAACGCGCGGACACGCACGCACGACTCGCGATCTCGCCACTGTGGGGTGAGCGGGGCTCGGCGGACGATAACAGTGAAAAATAAACAAATAAAAGAACCAAACCACATCTTACCAAAAATTGCCTTTTAATTTAAAAAGCAGTGTCAGGCTTTCAGCGATAAAAGTCCGGCTAAATATGAATCTGACTCCGGCTTTTCTATTTTTGGGCCTGGCAACCCTACATGGAACTGGATCTTATCACAAAGCTTAAGGGATAATAGACCCATTAATAGCAAATTCAGATGTAGGGCGGATTCAACAGACAAAAGGTGTTTATCCCAAGAATCAGCTGAGAGTCACCTTGATTGAGGAGCAAAACATTATAGCTGGTTATAGGGCAGTAGGACATATCTTGTGCGAAAATACGTCATGCATATTTGAGGCAAGCATCGTCAAGATACGGATGACAAACCTGTCCTCGATTTGAAAGATTAAGAACCTCGTTGGTCTGCAAAAATATAATTCGGCCTTCGATTTTGAGTTATTAAAAACTAGAACTACGTTCCTAAATGAATTAAAGGATTGAAAACGTAAAAGTGCAAGGAAACAAAAAAAGTTGTGGCGATTCATCTCTGTTCTATGCCTATACCGCTATGAAACAAGTGTGCGGTAGATGCGTGTAGTTAGTTTTTGGCCTTCTCAATTTGTTATATTGTCGCTAAATTGAGATGCTGAGTTGTTTGCCAAAGTCCAAGTCACCGAACAGAAAGAACTATCGGAACTCTCAGAAATTTCAACTACAAAGTTTATTTCAATCTATTTCTAGATTCCGTAAAGTAGGACAAAACAGGAAAACGAATCCAATTCAGCAACTCCCCCCTAATGAATAGCTCTTCATTACTTCAATAGACGTCGAGTGTTCGCTTCCTAGTACCTATTTGTGTTTCTAATTACCGCGGGTGATGTCATGCTGCAATGAACAATTAGATCAATTGATGCCGGGTATCGGGGTTGCATGGGAAATACGTCAGTGAAACCACGCGATTTCGGCGCTATTACCTCAGGTTCTATCTGGTCTCGCCTCAATGCTCTGCTGGGCTTTCTTTTCTTCATTATCCATCTTTATTCGTATCGAAATAAATCCATAGCGCTTGGTTTAAATCCCTTCTTTTGATTTTTGCGCTGTCCTCAATCTTTCACCAATTGAAATCAGTGAAAAATCAGTGAGCGTTAACGCTGTTGTTATTTAAAATTGACCAAAGTGTCTACACAGAAAGAAGCAATTTCTTCTTTTTTGTTTAATTATCTTCATCTTTATCACTTGTCTCTGCATCCCACACCCAATTTAAATTTATCTTATTCTTGACGTCACTTCGCAATGGAATAAAGTGCAGTTGAACTGGTTGAACTAATTGAATTAATTGAAACGAGGTTGTATCGTCAATTGAAATACTGCTATTTACTGCGACAGGTGAAGGGGACTTCATGATATATCCTGTCTGTAACACTGATAGTTAACTGTCTACAGTTGTACACTGTAAAGCTGAAATATTGTCACCGCCAAAAATACCGCGACATTTAACTTTTTGAGCCAGTCAGAAATGGCCATCAACATGAGCTTACGAAAAAAGTCAAAATGACTCTAAATAAGGCAACTTCGGATACATTTTAAAGAGTGTGCATCAGATCTGCATGATTTAATTTAATTCCCTCTTGCCCTTTTTTCTATCGGAGCGGGCACGAAAAATCGATACCGCTTTATGGTTGACATTCCGAAAACCCGTACGAAGCGCTTTGACTCCACTTTTATTGTGCGAACTGCTAGTCTGTGGAATGCGCTTCCTGAATGGGCGTTCCCCAATAGTTACAATCTGGGTGTCTTCAAGTCAAGAGTGAATCGGTTTCTTCTAGGCAAGCGTGATCCATCGCAGGCCGCATCATCGATTAATATCAGGCGTGTTTGCAGCCAAGCGCAAGCCTATTTTATAATAAAAAATAAAATTAAAATAAAACTTTTATTCGATAATTTCTCACCCAACAAACAAAATTATTTGCAATAGGAAATGTGTGGAGCAATTTGTGAATTTAAATAAATTAAGCTATCTACTTGCGTCATCGAAAATACTATAAATGCGCTAACGTCACAGATTTCATAGTGCAGCTAAGTGTTTCTAAAACGGAATTAACCATAGACCATGGTGAGTTTGAAGTACCTATAAATAACTGGAATGTGGGTCAGTACTCGGCAAAACTACTTTGCATCAAGTCAGACAAAAACACAGCACACAACATGACCATTACACATTCATTCTCAGAATAGGAACTCGAGCTTTTGTAAATTTCAGATTTACAAATCCTGTTTCATAGTTATGTTTCTGTAGTTTCAGTTCAGTCATATGCAATAGTCAAAGTAAAATGAGTCAATGTAAGTGAGTAAAATGAGATTTCTCAAATACACTTGCAAATTCGATGATCAAATACACGCCAGCAGCGTTTAACAAAGTTAGTATGGAAATCCATACGCATCTGTCATGTTAGCAGGCTCGATAAATTCAATGAGTTTGGTTTCGTCATTGGTTAAATTACTATGAAACAGCATAACTGTCGTGTTTTTAAAAATGGAACTAACTTTTCACTCCAAAATATAGCAACTAAGGAGGTAACTTATTAAAGATCACATTTATATAAATGTCAAACTGGCTTGCAAAAAGAAAATAAAAAGACGAATCGCGTGAAAAATTAACACGGAAACTTAGAATAAGTACCTATATAACCCACCTATAAGTACCCAAGTACATTCGCGAAAAATAAGCCGTTTAATTGATGCCATAAATGGCACCATACGACGCTAGCTAGTAGATTTGCGCTTCCCCCCCCCCCCCCCCTTTATTTTGCAATCATTAAAATATCTATTTACTAAATGATGTCTACGATATCTTAATATATAGATTAAATAATTATAAAGGGGCCTGTGAAGGTACATTTTAAATTACACCTATACATTTAAAAAATATGAGCAAAACTTAAAAAAAAAGTTGCGAAACGCCAGACTGTGTAAGCGCCATGGTTTTGCTCCACTAAAAAGTGCGAAAACCTCGCCTTAATCTATACATTTCTAACTGGCGGAAATAAAATCAAAAGTTATTTCTGAACGGTATTTTTATTCCCAAATTTTTATGTAACGAAGCCCTTTCTGACGCCCAAGAAGTGAAGACACGTAATCTGCGTAGGAGTTGAAGTGAAGATGGCCATTTACGGCCGCAGCGTGGGCGCAGGGTTATTGTCCATCTTAATTGCTTTATGTACTCCGTTTTTCATCCCACCTCCTGTTAACTTAGTTAGGTGATTCAGATACACTAGGTCTGGAACTGCAATCATTGCCAATCAATGGGTCACGACATACCTAATTGCAATTCCAAATTGAATTTAGTTTTATTACAGTACAGTAGGTAGACTACCGGTGGTGGTGGCTAAGGTAATTAAGTGGCTTAGATTGAAGATCACAGGCCATGGAAGAAATCTGAAGAGGTCTGAAATATTTCTGGAAATTAACGCAGAAAGGCCGAAGAAGAAAATATTTTTTTTATTCTTCACGATTGATACTGCATTCATGTGATATGTCGAAAGAAACAAAATCTTATAAAGTGTAGGCACAGAATAAATTTTTGTTCTATTCAAAAATATTACTTTATATGGCGACAAATCCATACAAAAATTCCAAAAAGATATGATTATGATCAAAATCACTGGTTTCGGTCACTTTGATAATCCTGTGACACCGGTTTTGAAGCTATTATACTTTTGATATAATTACCATTTTTAGTATGGTAATATCTTCGACCAAAATAAAATGAATGGACGGGCCCTAACCATTGAACTTGATCAGTAAAAACGAGTCAAAACCGTCAAACATATACTTCAACACCTAATTATCAAAATGCACAGTATATTTGTTACAAAAAATAGATATCGGTTTTATTTGTGTATTTACGCTTCGGTAAAGCATACGAATTCATAATTTTGTCAGATGTTTCGTTATCGCGTAACAATAGACTCGTGTTTCACTTCCTACGGCTAGAGATCGACTGAAACGAAGTGAGCGCTGGCGCTCATTTTGTAATCTTCAAAAATGCGGTTCTACTGGGCCCGTCCTTTCATTTTAATTTGGTCGAAGGGTAATATAACGATGCATTTAATTTTATAGCTGCCTAAATATGTATTAATATGTACCTACCTATTAAACCTTTTAAGCAAAAATATCATAAATCCAATAATGTTCTTATATAAGTTTGAAATCTTTGTGTTTTCTTGCCTTTTCCACAAAATTGGTCACTATATTTCTCACTTTCAATATCTATCTGCAGAGAAAAGTGTGAGTCCCGAAGGGCCATTTATGAAAATAGCACAATAAAATAGCAAAATGATGTGAAATCTATAAGAAATTTTCTTTATACTCAATTTCTTTGAATTGCACCTACACGACTTACAAGTTATAATAGTAAACCCTGACCTAGTGGAATATTCCACAGGGATCTGGTGTCATGGCGATTAATAGGCTTTTTAGATCAAGATATTTCTTGTGAACCTGATAGAAATCAATTTTCTATTGAAAATTCATTTCTATTGAGGATTCAGAACAGAGAGATTTTATCAGGATGCTTTTTCAAAAAAAATAATAAATAGATAGAAAGCTAATATAATGTTGAATAGCTCAACATATTATGTTACCAATACCTAAATAATAAGGTTATAAAAGGGCTTTAAAATAGAGTTTTTTTTTTAACTTACCAGTTTACCCAGTGACTTTATTAACAAATAACAAGGTAACTAACACTAAAAGCTTAAACTACTTCACATCATCAGCCAATTAACGTCCACTGTTGGACAAGGCCTCCCTCATAGAGAGGGGTGTTGCCATAATCCCCACGCTTGGCAGGCGGCTTGGGGATCGCAGTACGTTCACCGTGTACTATTAGGACGCTGCTGCCCATCCCTCGGTGGTAAACTACTTATTATACAAAAACATATGGTCTGCCCACAGACCGTTGAAGGTCTAAAAACAAACTAAATGCCCAAGCCCGTCAGTTGGCAGCGTACCCTGCATGCTGTTGGCATTACCACGCTGAATGACGCTTATGCGTTGAGCATGAAAGCTTCTTGGTCACTCGTCGCATTTATTTACAGGCATTTTTTTAAAAGAGGTGAGCTCCAAATTTCCATCGGCCCAATTTCTCGAGTTCTCGACCCCAAACGGCTCAAATAAATTTAATGCAACCACTGCCAAGGTTAGCATATTTGCGACGTTTGTGCTGTTCTGAATTGGCCGCCGCACAATCCCTACTATGTGTCTCTCAGACGATTTGTGACGGTGCCAAAGTATCGATACAAGTCGCGTCCCATACAAGAGGCCGTCCCTACTTCCAGGGAACAAGTGTCATACCATCAGGCCTATTTCTATCGTCATGCGCAAGACCTGTCGGTGCGAGCACAACGACATTGACGATGGAAAAAGCCCTGTGCAAGATCATGATATCGATCAAACTGGCGGCGTGTCAGCCAATTTGACCAGAAAGAATAAGAAGAGAAATAAGTCTATAATTTACGTACCATAATTAACATACGTCTAATATACCTAATCAGTGATGTTTTATTTTTTGTCGTTGACCCAAAACAATACCTATTTAGCTTTTACTTTATTCAGCGTATTTTTCAAACCAGTTCAATGAAACTATCTCAGAATACCCGTGTGTGTAATCTTTCACAATATTTGCGAAACACGAATGCTCGCGTAGGTATCGATATATTTATATTCTTAGTTAAATATATATCTGAGAAAAGTTTACAAACATTGGATCGACGCCAGTTTTCGAAACACTGCACTACCTGATAGTAGGCATGGTAGAGCTTTCAGAGCTAGAGCAAGACTTTAAAATACATGTAGTTGAATTATGCCTTTTATTGGTGTATTTGTTTTTATATGCTGTGAATTCGTTTGCAAATAAAAAATGCAATTGCATATCTTGTATTTTTGTTTCAAATTTAGATATCTATATACCTAAAGTTATATGATTATTTACGGGATATTTACCGTGGTAAGGTTGTGGAAGGAGCTCCCGATATTTCGGCGCAGTTACATGCACCATGTTCACGGGAAGACACGGTTCCCGTGATCATGGTGCATGTAACTGCGCCGAAATATCGGGAGCTCCTTCCACAACCTTACCACGGTAAATATCCCGTAAATAATCATATAACTTTAGTGAACAACCGTGATAGTTTAAAACAGTATCTATATACCTTTCCATGAATGGTCTCAATAACAAATATGGAATATTTGTTACAATTTTTACTTATAGTAATTTCAGTTTTTTGTGATCTCGTTTAGTAGAATTATGCAAAATCTAGAGCAATCATATTTCATATCAGTCATTCTTACGAGTATGTGCATCTAAGATCCATCTGGGAGTTGGATCTTAGATGCACAAAGGAGACGGAAATACGAGCTATATTCCCTGAGAATTAGCTTTACGTACATGCGCATATCATATAAATTCTAATCATAGACATTATCATGCTATTAACATTTCAAAAACTCACTCATTCTGTGAGTGATGCTTAGGAAGCTCGGAGGAATTCTGATAATCATAAATTAGTAAACTAACACCGTCCGTTTCCATTCATCGGTCCAATTTCTCACGCTCAATAGAGATACGAGTAACTATACCTACATAATTATTGTGATTCATTGAATTATCAAGCGTTTATTTCTTGTTTATTTCATTAAATTACTCGAGACATTTTATGCCAATGTTTTAAATATTTTGAACTGCTTTGAAGTTCTGTAAAGCTTGTTTATTGAGCTTTTCTCACTGACCTTTATTCGTTGAAATAGGCCAGAGAAATAAAACGTGTTTTTAAATTTATACTCGCTCATCTACACCCGGTTTAACGGACAGATTATCTGATGTTTCATATTTTATTGGAATTAAATTCCAGTCTGCACTCAGAATATCAAGGACGTTATGTTATGGTGCTCCAAATATTTTGCTTCGTCGAGAATTTGAGGGTACAATATAAAAACTACTTAAGTACTCGTAGAAACATATTTTCGGCTAATCATATGCATCTGTGGCTCAGTTGGTAGTGAACCTAACTTCTGTGCTTGGGGGCGGGGGTTCGATTCCCATCTAGGACAAACATTTGTGTGATGAACATTTGTGTTTGTTCTATGTCTGGGTGTTAATATCTATTTAAGTATGTATTTAAAAATATATATGTACGTATCAGTCTCTGGCAGCCATATTACAAGCTGTGCTTAGTTTGGTGTCAGATGACCGGTGTGTGCAAAAATGTCCCAGATATTTATTTATTATTATTATAACTCTATTGGGGTAACTTAAATAAATACGCCAAATTCCAGATATTTCTCTACTCGTTAATGACCACGTGGAAGAGAATGGGTGCATAAAATTCAGATTAAAAGTGAAACCCGTTGCTAATACTAAATTAGAAGTTACGTAACTGCGGGCAGAGGCGCAGGCGCCGGTCGCGGCGGCTTTTGTGTTTACAATAACAACCGGTTTGGTATCACGGATACCTGCTCGGTATGGCTAGGAAACTCACATTAACAGACACACCTAAGAAGCTTTGAAAATAGTATTAAATTTTTACTTGTCGTAATGTTCAGAAAATAGTACGTATCAAAATACTAGTAGTATAAGATAAACTTCGAATATGAGAAGAAAACAAACATCAAATGACAGGATGTCTGAGAATTCTTAAAATTTAATTTCTTATATAATAATAATTTCGGTATAGAAGTTATGATAATTTTTTTAATGAGATTTTTTTTTGCTCATATCCTTTCTGTGTCTAAGCTTAGATACGGCGACAAAACCTTGAATGGCTGGGTTTTACCCAATATCTGTTTACATAATTCCGAGAAAATTACACAAAGCTCACTAATTCGACGAAACTATCAGACTTTTGGACATCTAAATGAATGGTGGAACATTAGACATCATTAATAGATTCCATGCCAAATGATAACTCAATTTGTCTTCAATTGGCAATTATTACAGCGTTTTGAAACCTTGGCAAAACAAACTCGTCTATTAGAACGCGTCTGGCGCCTTGACCGACCTATAAACCAGGCATTTGTAATGCAGATAAGGTGGAATATCTCCTTATCTGTGGAATCATAACATTAATTACATAAGACATTCGCGACACGTAGAAGATCGTATCAAAGTCTGCAGATAGGTACTGGGAATCCTTTGTGTTTGGAATACTAAATGATCCCTTCAATCCTTTCTTCATTTGATAATTACGCTCATTAGATAAGTCAAGAAACAAATGAAGGTTACAAAGGTGCTCCCACGGTTGAACTGTTCAACTTTAATGGCATTGAATAAACAAGATCTCAAGTTACTAACATAACACTACTTACTTGATGTACCTACTAGCATATATAAACATTTTCATATATTTACACCTATAATGTGCCCCTATTACATTTCATTGCTGTCAATGTTTAGACCTGGATTTAATATTATGGTATGGAGAGTATGGAGATAGTAGCACTCACCGTGTCGTCTTTGTACTCCGTGAACAGATGTTTGTTGTTGTTGATTTTCAGATTTATGGATTTTACATTCGCGGACATCGCGATCACAGATGCTGTCAGCTCGTCGACTTCATGCCTTAACCGCGTCAGCTGAGCTTCCCGCACCATGCACAATGCCAGCAGCCAAACAACTAGCGCTGTCGCCGTCACGCCTAACACCACCATGCACATCTGCCTCCACCGGCTACATTTCTCCACTTTAGCACCACTATATTGTCGTTCAAAGTCACCGCTCATCAGGTTCTTCGACAAGTCCTTGGTGTCCGCCGGCGGCGGGTACATGGCTAGATCGGGAATCAACGCGTGTTTCTCTGCCATGGATTTCACTGCACTCGCGACAAACGACCAATAATGAGTGATTAGCCGTTATCTGTTCATTATCGAGTTCTCGGAAGGCGGGTCGAGGAGTCGGGGTTGGCACGTGTGGGGATCACGCTCGTTGGGAACTACCGGGAGCGAACGGTGGATAGGTGCGGTCGGTTCGCGCGCGCAGCCCGTATTGCCGCGCTGAGAGGTGCCCGCTGCCGCTATGCGCGTGCGCAACAAAAATAATAAACGGGACTCGTGATCCTGCTGAACTGTACTACTGTATACAATAATAATTGCGGCATCGAGAGTACGTATTATAAATTGATTCAACAGACTGAATAAATCAAATAGGTCAAAGTCAAAACTATTAACATCGTTTAGAAAACTCAAAAATCCGTGCTCTGGTGATATCTCCACGTCAGAGAAATGTCATTCATAATTATGACTGTTTACATTTTACAATAAATGTTGTAACTTGACTGAGCCAACTCTGTATGTAGTAGGTATCTACTAGGTGTATATGAAAATCTCAATTATTTTAGTCTTAGACCTACTTAATTGTCACTTTTAATTTTTAGGTAGGTACACTGCATCTGCATTGTTGTGTAATCTAGGCAATTTAAATTCAAATATTTTATATAATATAGGTATATTGAGAGATACAAAATCCCTCAATGTACAATAATGTCATACAACATAATTATGGATACAACCTCTCTCAATATAGGTAGGTAGGTACCTATTGTACAAATAATAGGCAGATTGGTTGGTCGATCAAGATTCAAGGCGAATCCGGCTAGGAGTTTGAACGTGACTTCGAAGTGACTTAGAAACACTTCTTTTTTTTAAATCCTGTAATAGTAGGTAATCCTCCGTAAATCCGGATGGCGCATGAAGTTCGAACTCTGCCAGTCATAATTTTTTATATGACTGCCAGAATCTATTTACTATTAATAATCAATAATAACCTCAGTTTATATACCTATAATATTGCCTATAACATTTACATAGTAAATCCTAGAGTGCGGAACAACACTTCAAATATAAAAATTATTTTTGTATAGTAGGTTAGGTATTAGGTAAAGGTAGTACAAAATCCAACGTGACCTTATGTGGTATCACGTGGTCTGCTGGGTGCCTATCAAAAGGAAGGCTTTGGCAATATCTTGTTACTGAGGCGGTTTGAACTTTGACTTTTTCTTACGTTTTTCTTAGAAATTTGTGTCGCTGTTTTCATTTGTTTGTGTGCTTTTCCCTTCTGGGTTCGGTAAACTTCGCAACGTCTTCTCGTTCACAACACCTCAGTGACTTATTCACGAAAATCTTCGACCAGAGTGTTTTGCCAGTGATGATATACGCCTCTGAAACGTGGTCTCTCACTATAGGCCTCATAAGCAAGCTCAGAGTCGCACAACGAGCTATGTAGAGGGCTATGCTCGGGATTTCGCTACGACATCGAATCACAAATAGATATAGTAGATGAACAAAAGTTACCGACATAGCCCACCGGATTAGCAAGTTGAAGTGGCAGTAAGCAGGCCACATAGCACGGAGAACAGATAGCCGATGGCCCCGATGTGGCCAAAATGGGCCGAAAGTTTCACGAATGGAGACCACGGACCGGTAAGCGCAGCGTAGGACGTCCACCCACAAGATGGACAGACGACCTAAAAGACACCGCATGGAAACGCTGGATGCAGGCCGCTTTAAACCTGTCCTTTATGGAGATCGTTCGGGGCCGCCTATGTCCAGCAATGGATATGGAGGTCTATAGCTGAAATGACGGATGATGATGATGAATGTCTATTACTTCCTGATATTCCTGAGATTCCTGATATCCGATAGTTACAATATGGGTGTTTTCAAGTCAAAAGTGAATCGGTTTCTTCTAGGCAAGTGTGATTCATCGTAGGCCGCATCATCACTCAACATTGGGCGAGTTGGCAGCCAAGCGCAAGCCTATTTTAGAATATAAAAAAAACACGTTTTACCACTTTCGGCGTCCTGCGAATTTACTTGCGATTTTTCAGTTCTTCTGAAATTTTCGGCGATAAAAAACAGGTATCTCATATTATTATCAGGCCCCAGAGCACATAGTGCGCACTATTTCTTTGCCAAATTTCATTAAAAAAAAACAGTTGACCTATATTTATTTAGAAATTGGTAACAAACCGGCCAAGAAACAGAGGTGACAAGGACCAACCACACGTCTTCTCTGCCAACCACATGCA
Source organism: Agriopis leucophaearia (assembly GCA_949125355.1). Taxonomy (NCBI): domain Eukaryota; kingdom Metazoa; phylum Arthropoda; class Insecta; order Lepidoptera; family Geometridae; genus Agriopis; species Agriopis leucophaearia. Next base: position 16,643,843 of record OX421262.1, read on the forward strand.
AATAAACAATGTCATTCAATTGCGAACGTATGACCTACGTAACTAATCATCCATCACGGAACGGAACATAATTATATATAAACACTGTTTTAAACTATCACGGTTGTTCACTAAAGTTATATGATTATTTACGGGATATTATAATTAAAATACTCTAAATACACTAAAATACACTCCACAGACACCGGGTTCCGTGACTTTTTACGGGATATTTACCGTGGTAAGGTTGTGGAAGGAGAATAATGAGAGACACAAATCTGCCATTGCTGAGCATCTGCTGGACGCGGGTCCTAACCACTGAATTGAATTTCATAATCCCGAAATCCTGTCCACCGAGCGTCACTACATACCAAGGCTGGTAAAGGAAACTAATGAAATCTCGAAATGCCAGAATTTCAATCGAGGTGATGGTTTTCAACTCGCTAGTGCGTGGAATCCAGTATTAGGTTGCCTTAAAAATAGAAGTCCGCGTTCAAAATTTGTTCAAAATACTATAAGCAGTGATACAGTGAGTATGTTTTGTAGAGACTTAGGTTCAAGTTCGAGTTCCAGTGATAACCGTAGCAAAAGACTAAGAAAGAGGGTAGATCGTTTTGTCTGTACCTAACTTTGAACTTTTTCACCAACCACCCGCATTCTTCAGTCTTCCCGTGAACATGGTGCATGTAACTGCGCCGAAATATCGGGAGCTCCTTCCACAACCTTACCACGGTAAATATCCCGTAAATAATCATATAACTTTATAATTATATATTTCCAGATCTAACTAATTAGTCGTTGTTTCATTGATAGTTCATGATTGCCAGAATTTCCACCGATGTATATATGAAAGCTGACTATTATTACTTGTTTGTTATGCAAGGCTGCAAAGTTATTTTTTGGCGTGAGTACTGCGAGTAGGTACTTGTATATTGGAACCTAAGCAAGCGAAGGATTCTAGGATTGAACCACAAGCGAAGCGAATGGTTCAAATAAGTATAGAATCCTGAGCGTATAGCGAGGGTTTCAATGGTACGAAACGCAGAATAACTTTGCTACCGAGTGAAACACACAACTTTCATCTCACCTTCGCGAAGAAAATATTGCATGTAAATATTTCTCTTGAGTTAAGATAGGGACCTTCTTGAATCAAACTATATTTGAGGTGCTGTTCAACGAGGTTGAAATGTTTTAATACTCAAAAAGTTTAAGGTTCGATAAATTCACAGAAAAGAGAAACCGAAAAAAAAAACTCACTTCAGTGGATAAATTCACAGAAAAGAGAAGGGTATAGAACGGAAAAGAGAAGGAACATTTGTTACGAGGCATACGAGTGAACATTAGTATGTACGTCAACGCGTCAAACTCCGCATCGCAGTTGCTAACTGAATTCGAATTCGTTTGCTGCTTCATCGGATTTATTCACAATGCCGTCTTGCGCTGTAATTACGTGTGGTCTAGCTAGTAAAGATTTTAATTTAAAAAAAGGAGGAATTTCCTATCACCGTTAAAGTCTATATTGTTGATAATTTTGTGATTTCACCGTGTTTTAATTATAAGCCCTTGACAATAAAACCACTATTATTACCATAATTTTATCGATATCGATACATTTTGATTTTTCTTACAACATTTCCTACACTTTTTTTGAATATTAAACTTTTTTGTGTGTTCATTTGTCTTATTATGTAGATGTAGACAAAATACACACTATTATTATAAATAAGAAAGTCTGCGTATTAATATGTTTGTTTCCACTGAATCTATCTATCTTCTATACATATAATAAAAACGTAGAGATAAAAAAATCTGTAATTGCGAGATAACAAAAAAAAAACACACAGGTCGTCTTAAAATAAGCAGCTGAACACGATAGGACAGTTTTTAGAATTTTTGTCTGTTTGTTTGTTTGTTTGTTTGTCCGCGCACATCTCCTAAACCACTGGACGGATTTAAATGCGGTTTTCACGAATATGCTTAGAAATTACCAGATTAAAACATAGGCTACCTTATATCATTTATTTTAATTCTTTATTTTTACATAAACGAAAATAAAAATCAATGATTTATTTCTTCGTTACACGAAACGTAATATGAGGATCGTCACATAGCCTCAAGCAAGGAGATCCAAAGTAAAGAGAATGTTTTTGACATAGCCATGAAAATTTTGAAACTGTCAACTGTCATTCGGTTAATCAGTTTAAATTTAAAAAAGGTTCTTTAACCTTCTTAGATGAATGAACGTGTAGATCAAGCATGTTATAGGCCTTACAACCTCTTTGGTGGTTCATTCCAGTGCATGGAGTAGGAGTATTACATTCTCTTGGTTTTATTCTATGTTAGCATTTAAAACACAAAATATACCGCATTCTATTTTAATTCAGTCCCGCGAATAGAAATATTCAAAAAAGGCCCTTTGTACATGAAAATAAACCTATACAACAAAATTCCGGACGCAATAAAGAAAGAAAGAAATAATAACATTTTTCCAGAACCAACTTCGTAAGTTTCTAACCCAAAAATGTTATTACGAGATAAAAGATTTATTCGACGATAAATTTTAGAAAATTATAATTAGAAAATAAATATCGATATACGAGTATAAATAGTTAAGAAAGTAGCGTCATAAGTTTTGTATCATCTCATATATACGAGTAATTAAGTAACCTATCACACTAAGTATGTTTTTTTTTGTTTTGTAAAATTACTTCACCCTAGGTTAAGTTTGAATAGTATATATAATATTTATGTAATAGATTTAACTATACTTAAATTTATATGTTTATGTCTGTGGTCTGGTTTTGTGAACAGCCACTACATAAGTCATTGCTGCACCCTTTATGCAGGGTATATAAACTTAGCTTTTAGAAGAATACAGTGTATATTTGCAATAAGAATAAGAATATAGAAATAATTTTATTTTACTGTGATATTTTAACAGATAAATAGAGTAGTTCCATTTCATGGCTTTTTAATCAAGGTATACATACAAATGCACGCGAAATAAGAAATAACTAGCCAAGAGTGTGTTAAGACAAGCATTATGTCAGGGTTCCGTGGCTAGCGAAACTGGACAGTCAAATTTCAGAGATGTATATCATCCCGACATGACATGATATACTTTTAATGGTTTAGACCAGGGGTCTCCAAACTACGGCCCGCGGGCCAAATCCGGCCCACCACTGCCATCAATCCGGCCCGCGACAGGAATTGAAACTCGCGGAATTGTCGGTGATTCAGCCCTGTGGATCTGATAAAATTAACAATTGATATGACTGGTCTTAGAAATTCAGACAATTCCAAACATTTTCCGCACAATGACTGAAGACTGTAGCTGAAATAGATAGTACCTAGAACCGTACATAGTATCACTACTCGACACTAGATGTAGTTACGTGTCACAATACACAATCAATACTAATTGAAATGCAATAAAAGCCTATGTTTGCTTCGGTGGGCAGACAAATTAAAATTGTTACGGCCCTTGCAACATACCGAAAAAAATATTATGGCCCCAAGGCTTCAAAGTTTGGAGACCCCTGGTTTAGACAAAAAGAAAATTTCAAAACATGCTCTGCACTGTGGTCACATTATCTTTTTGATTTGAAAACTGTTGACGGTGTTATTTATTACTTTTATGCTTCTATCAATACTTCACACAGGGCGACATAAAATAAGCAGCTGAACAGTTTTTAGAATTTTTGTTTGTTTGTTCACGCACATCTCCTACACCCCTGGAAGAAAATGCGGACGGATTTAAATGCGGTTTTCACGAATATGCTTAGCTATGACCAGATTGAAGTATAGGCTATATTATTTTGCGCAAGGGCCGGAGTAAGGGAAGAAAAAAGGATTGAAGGTTTATATGAAAATCTACGCGTACGAAGTAGCGGGCAAAAAAGCTAGTTCTGTAATAAGAGAATGGATTAAAATAAAATTTGGTATGGAGGTAGCTTATATTCTGGATTGACTCATAGTTTTTATCCCGGAAAAAGAGCAGTTCCTATAGGATAGCGGGTGAAACCACGGGGCGCTGCAAGTCGTCAATAAATCTATGAATTATTAGACAAAAAAATCTCACTTCAGTGGATAAATTCATTCATAACATATACATTTCGAACTTACTTTCCGCGCTAGTGGATAAAAACTATTTTGCGCGCAGATTTTAAACGATAAACAAAGCCTTTCCGAGCTGGTGAGATTGTCATTGTCATTGGGTTTGAGGCACAGATGGTAAAAGTATACTTACATTGGTACCTTTTGTAGTGGTAGGACTCTTTTGCAGGGGTCCGCCTGGGGAAGTACCACACCTTTGCCAGTTATTCAACCGCCAAGCAGTGGTGTGCAGACACTACTGGGTTCCGGATTGAAGGGCAATGTTTCCAGCGAAATTACAGGGCACACAGAGATTTAACATCTTATATTTCGGGGTGACGAGCGCAGTGCATTGCCATCCAAGGTATTTGAACTGTTGAAGTTCAAAATTCTGAGTGGCGTTGAACTGTTATGGGCAGAGCCACTAGGCGAGCGACTTCACTCGTCTCGTCGATATTGGATCATAAAAAAATTGATTTTTATCACAATGGAGCCTTATAAATTTTGTAAGTATTGGTTCTGATTTTGTCAACTTTTGTACCTACGGCAAAACTGTCAAAACGACGACGTTACGAAATATCTGAATATGGGCCCTGTAACATGGATATAAAATAGGTATAGGTACCTACACTATACGAATATTACCCACATAATAATTAAATGAAACTATTTAACATAACCTAAAATAAAATTAAAACTTAGTTATGCATAAAATCGGATTTAGCCATATTCACAATTTTTGTCTCAACAAATTTTGACAGCATTAGTACTATTAAAAAAAAAACAAAGCTATCAACATAAAAAAAATACTTAGAGCGTCGATACAAAAATCTGTACAGGGAAATGAATTCAATGTACTATATAAATATACATAATATAGGTAGGTAAGTACTACAATCAATGGAATATGGCGGAATATGTTGCTTACGTTTTGAATCATAAATAGCTAATTACTAAAGTATTAATAAGGAAACCGACGTGCATTTACATGAGTAATTCTCGTATAATAATATATTATTATAAATACAAAACCCAATTAAGTAGTAATAATTGGAAACACTGCCATCAATACCATACCATAGGTACCATATATAAGTAGGTAGCTACCACCAACAGCTACCAGCTAATCTATTCTGTTACTAATAGGTACCTACATAAGTGGTGTTCATGCGTTTATTTAAATAATTATATATTTAGGTTGACTGTTTAATTTATCCTGAACTAATCTATTAAACCGCTACCAGTGGGAATCGTCCCCAAAATGCTGGCTCTATTACCACGTTGTATGGCAATGCTCACTCTTTGAGCAAAGTAGAGGCCAGGCTTCTGGTCACGAGTTGCATCAACCAGACGTGATGATAAATATTTGAAATTTTTTTTGGCTCCTGATAAGGTCCTCCCGGTTGACTAATGTTAGTTAGTACGAGTCACAGAAAATATTTTTTTTGTTTACTTCTCTTTTCTGTGGTACGAGTAATTACAATACTTTATATTTATGTTTGATCGTAGGTACCATTTAATATGACGCAAGCGCATTCTAAGATCGCTCCATTAGATTTCTGGCACGGAAATGCGCTTCAGATGCTCCTGTAGCGATTCAATAGCGTAGGTAGGTACGTCTCTCGATGCAACATTGTCCAATTGATTTCCTAATGCAGATGTAGTGAGTTAGCTTACCATAAATGTCTATTTTCTGGCCTTGTCCTCCAATTCTAAAAGGCGCAACCTTTCTCAATATATTTATTGTAAGCTCATATAACGCTGCTCGTTCTTCAAAATTAGTCACACGTTCTGCCACTGCAACACATGACAATAGCTGCCACCTCAAAAATCCATACTTTATAAATAATATACTAGTTTTACATAAAATAAATAACAACCGAACATGATGTTCAAGGAACGGGATTCCTTGTAGGTGGAATATTTTCTTCAAATTTTTAATGTTGGCATTTATACTCTCTTGGTGTGCTACGCCATAGATGGACGTAAACATTTAAATGTAATAAGGGTTGCCATCTAACTTTTCAACCTTAGTCTGGGGTGGCCATCCGTTCGGGTTTCCCCGTATTTGTCCTAGTTTAGAGGGCGTCCGGGGAGCGTCCGGGCGGGGCTTTATTTGTAGTCCGGGTTTATTAAAGTCTTTGGTCGCCCGCGACACACGCACTGTGCCCGCACGGCGCGATTTTTACATTGACTACGTTTAAAAAAAACCTGTTGACATGTCCGGGTTCTGGGCTCTAAAATGCGGGGTTTTCACGTGTCTTGTCCTGGTTGCCAAATTTTTGAGATGGTAACCTTACGTTTGTCCGCAATTTGTCCGGTTTTTATAGCTTAGGCGATGTAATACGAGTAAATCTTGATTATCGTCTCCCTAAAAAACCAAACAAAAATCTAAAGTTATATGATTATTTACGGGATATTTACCGTGGTAAGGTTGTGGAAGGAACTCCCGATATTTCGGCGCAGTTACATGCACCATGTTCACGGGAAGACACAAAAATCTACTTTTAAAAATTAACCAACATACTAACATTCGGAATTTTATTGAAATATCCGGCCCAGAGGACAGGACTTTTAAAATTTTGGTATTGTAACCCTAAACGTTATGAGAACCTTACCATTGTCGCTTACCATCGGGTGAGTTGTGGTGAAACGCTAGCCCAATTCATCATAAAAAAATAACCTACTAATTAAAAGAAATTTTTTTCGTGTCCTACCTATCATCACGAATACTGATGTTGATGTCGCTAATACATGTCGGTGCTATCAGTCACTGTTTCAGCACAGAATACTTTCGGGGCAGTTATACACGAGTTGTAAGTTTTTTAGCACTGCCCGCGAAACCTGCAGTAGATTCTAAAAATTGAAACCGTAAATTCTGATCACTTTTGTGTGATAACAAGTAATAAAACATTAGCTTATGCACTAAGGGAATAAAGCAGTGTCTTAGTTATATAGAGTTAAAGTGAAGCGAGGGGTTCAAGCTGCCCATGCTTTATTGCAAAATGCTTTATTCCAGAGGAGCATTCTGTAGTTTTCCACAGAACCACCGGAGGATGGGCAGCAGCGTCCTAATAGAACACGGTGAACGTACTGCGATCCCCAAGCCGCCTGCCAAGCGTGGGGATTATGGCAACACCCCAACAGGCCTTGTCCAACAGTGGACGTTAATTGGCTGATGATGTGATGTGATACTCTAGTTTTCACACCTTCTGCGAGACAATAAAAAGCCAGGGCTCCATAAATTAACATGAATATTGCAATAAAATTCACTGACAATCACACACGGAACACTACAGCACCCACAGACAGCACCAAACACCGTCTTTTCTTTCAAACTTTTTGTAAATGCACCTTTTTTTCGAGTTCTGCTTATGGTGGCCAGTTCGATTTTCGAACGAACCTATTTACAGTGCTTTATGGGCATTTTTTACTTCCACGAGTTTCCACACGAATTTGACGTTCCAAATTCATTCTCTAGCACAGACCTACTACCTATAGATTTTCAATGAGCGTGGCTAGCTCAGTGCCTCTCGCTTCAACAAGGTGTGTTGCCACATTAAAATTATTTGCTTTAAGTTAGGGTAATTTACCTACTATGACGAGTAGTGAATCTCTTCAATGAGTAATTTTGGAAACTTTGGAAAATCTTGTGAGATGGAAGGATATCTGAAAAATACTTATGAACAAAAGAAATTAATATTAAGATCCAAATCCATCCGTTTAAAGGTAAGACAGCTTGAAACGGCTGTATCTTTCGCGCCGTAATATCGTCAGTTGAAACTTACACAGAATATGTAATGTTACGACGGATTAACTAAGAAATATAATTAAGTCAAAACTAAAGAGGGTACACATCCACACATACAACAAACGTTTTTGTTAAGGTATTATTGTATTTGCTCTGGTGTAAAAACCAAACGGTACGTAACGGTAATCGGTACAAGCGTCAAACTTGGCGGATTATAGTGCACACCGTAAAGTAAAACAACAAATAATAAATACTGGCCGCTTGCGAGTCGGTCACACATTTCTGTTTCCCACAAGTTAAGCAACGTCGGGCGCGGTTGATACTTGGATGGATGACAGCCTGGGCGTGATGTTGTGTATTTGCACTACTTTTTGTATTTTTTGACGGTACAGAACCCTCAGTGCACGAGCCCGACTCGCACTTGGCCAGTTTATTTATTTTCATGGATGGAATTATGGATAACATCCCAATTAATGAGATACTTAGATAAAACTCTTTATTATTTACAGTACTCATATCACACACGATAAATCAGACTTCAAAAAAAGATTATTTTGTTTTATTTGAACAAAATCACGCTGATGATGATTTATGATGATATATTTTCTTTGATTTAAGTACATTTAAGTGTGTTTATTAGACCCTGAGCAGCTGCAGTTGCTCAAAAATATAATTTTTCCCTTTCTGATATTGGATTCGGCATTGAAATGACTGGAACAAATTCTACTATGTTTTCCTGGCACCCAATTTTCACAACCAGTAGCACTGATCCATTTTATTCGTAAGCCAGGATCAGTTGGAAACCTGCAGAACGAATAATTTATGTTAATTGTGGTGGGTAATTTCATTTATAAACTGGCAACATTGATTGTTATTCTTCTCAGTTAATATTTTGATAAAACTCATAGGAAATACCACAAATCGACCAAAAAACGGACTAATTATGAATAAAATATTTACGCATTGATATCCTGAATTTATTTAGGTGATCATTACAAGCTCTATATGTTTACTTACGTGTGAAATGATATTTCATCGTTTTTTCTCTCACTGCGGTACTTGCAGCCCAAAATGATACAACCAACCATTGTAAATGTTTGTTTTACAATTATTTCTAAGACGAAACACGCATTTATCACATAAAATCACCAAAAAAATGCAATAAACAATATTCAGACCCGTTTTGTTTGTCGCAGAACCGTCAGATTTTGACATTTCTGATCCAAAAAACAGGCCACGCCGATAAGGACAAAAAAGTCTTGTTATGTCCTTTTTGTACTTGTGCTGAGCCATATCAATTTGTCTCTTTCACTTGCTTTCACTGAAATATATTGCCGGGCCCTGTTCTCTAGGGAGTTTCATACAACTTTATATCCCTTAAGCTTAAGAGATAATGCTTTACTTTACGTTGAGGTTGCATGATATGTAATTGGACATTGTCGAACAGGTGGTGTGAAAATATGTTTTTGTTACTAATCATGACACTATGTTTTCAACTCCGTAATGGCCATCAATGTCATTGCGTCCGCGTCGTCGGCGCCAACGGATGGATCGTCCTGTCCAAGGCATTAAAAACCGAATCGAAATAAAAAGCATTAGTCATTATACATGGCAATGATCATGCTGTTTATTCTCGATGCATTAAATATATTTTAAAGCTTATTATAGTCAGGAAATTGGTTGACCAGCCGGTTATTTGATAAAAACCTGCTCAAAATATTATATAGATAGATCTACGTAGAATTGACTCGGCTGTAAGCTATGTTAAATGATTTTATGGTTAATGTTATCAACACCGTTGTTATGACAAACCTAGTTTAAGTTCACCTCTGCGGGGAAGACAATCATGCCCAGAGTTGAAAACTGTGACCTCACGACACAGGTTATCCTAGTGTAGTGGACAGTGTTCCACTGAGGTACATAATTGTTTCTTTTCACCTCTCTTCTTATAACATTTGTATACATATAACTACTTGCTTAAGATCTTTATGTACCCATAGGCCTTTAATGAAAATCAATAAACGTTTTATTATTATTATTATATTATTTTGGTTTGGTCGGGGACTTGGGGTTTGGCTTGTTCATCTTCAGACGTTTTATTTAGTACAATGTTCTTTACCTACATGCTGATATACTCAATCTATCCTATGATGACCTATCCTATCCTCCTACAATATCTTCCTTCTCAGTTTTCAGCGGTGTCTTTGAAATCTGTAAAATGGGGGATCTTACGACAAGCGTCATTCATTTGTTTCTCACGTATTCAATGAGATAACCATACGTACACTGTTTTTTTCTTCAGCCAACAAGACATTCATGATAAAAATAGAATTGAAACACGTGACTGAACTATTTTTATCTCCGTTTTTGGACGAAACTTCATTCAACGTGCATCCATTGCCGAACAACTAATCTGAAAAGTTGAATGGGAGTCATCACCTTTATTTTCGGAACAATATTATTACCTAGATTCTCATGGAAAATTACAGTTCTCTGATTCACCAACTCTACAGTTAGGTTGTTCGCTCTTTAAGTTCTTGGTGGATGTCGCAAGACTAAAAGCTAAAAAAAGTTGGTAGGTATATATATATAAATTGTTTTTTTTTAAACCCCCGATAGCAGAACTGTCACCTAATCTTCAAACGACTGAACATAGCTAAGAAAACTCTAAATCAAGGCATCTTTCAGTTAAATACAAACTAAATCAAAATCGGTTCAACTGTTTGGGAGTTACAATGCCACAGACAGACACACAACAGATCGTCATCATCATCAGCCAGAAGACGCCCACTGTTGAACATAGGCTTCCCCCTTTAACCTTCACTGTGTACGTCAACCTGCCGTCTGCATCCACTGGATGCCCGCGACTCTCACGATGTCGTCGGTCCATCTAGTGGGAGGGCTACCCACGCTGCGTCTTCCGGTTCGTGATCTCCACTCAAGATCACGTAACCATAGAAATGTACAATGAGCTACATTCCGCGGTGTTTCCGAGAAGCTAAAACATGGGCTCAAAAGGCGAGTTAATAGTCTTAAAGGGTCGGCAACGTATTTGTGATGCATCTGGTGTTACAAGTATCCATAGGCGACGGTGACTGCTTACCATCAGGCGGCCCGTCTGCTTGTGTGCCACCTATAGCATAAAAAAGAACCTTTCTTCCCCATTGGTTATCAGTTCTTCAAGCGCTGTAGCCTGCCCATTGCCACGTCAACTTGTAAATTTTAATAGCTATGTCGGTGACTCTTGTTCTTCGCCGATTACCTATCCACGTTCCGGGTTCTATCGTGCAAAGAAACTCCGAGCGTAGATAGCTCTCTCCATTATCCGTTGTGTGACTCTGAGTTTCCCAAAAGGCCAACAGTCAAGGACCACGTCTCAGTTCCATATATGTTATCACACAGATACACACGTTAACTTATAACACCTCTCTGTTTGCGTCAGGGGCTAAAAATGGCTAGCAATACCTCCCACTGCATCATGCTCGTAGTTATTTGAATTAGGGTAAGTCCATTTAAGTATAATGAAGAAGATGGGACTAACTACAAAAAGAATATATTAAAAGCTAGGGGATCTTTTGCATTTTAATAAACGTAATTAAGGCTGCGCTTACCAGCAATAAGAGGAGATAAAAAAATATGATCTTTCGAGTTTTTTTCTATCTAAGTAGTCCGCAATCCTATAAAATATGAACACAAAATTTGCTTTCGGTATCACACTAGTTGCAGTGTAATTCTAAAGAGAATGCCCGATCGGTTTGTTTCAATTCTGTCTCAGCGATTTTTTTTAATGTTGCAAATTTGCATAAGAATGCTGAATGATGGTACGCTTTACCCAGCAGCGCCAAAGAGCAGTGCTTACTCACAAGGTGCCTACATAATTATTGTCTGCAACGGAGAGTACAGTGCGGTGAATAGGTTGAGGACACATTGGCTGTCATCAGCCAAGTAGGAGAAATAAAACGACGGCTGTAACTCCACTTTTGAGCGGGTACTTTAGGTATGCTACGAACTGGCAGTTGACCTAAACCACGGAGCATGCCGGGTCCCACCACGCATGTCCTTGCACGTTGATAATTATGTATTAAACAACTGTACCGTAATTCGAAACCTAATTATACATGAGAGTAGCGTACTTGACTTTCGTTGCGTACTAGCCGTGCTGTGATTGGTCCGCTCGTTCGCTTCGTCCAATCAGTGTGACTCCGCCCCTTCCGCTCCCCTCTAGCGATCACCCCACCTAACCATCACCCCAGGCAGTGCTCTGGAGCGCAACTTGGTTTCATTGGCGTTTGGATTTTCATCCAAAGCGGTCGTAACTAGAATACTTTACAGACCGCGCCGTGCTAGTGTATTATTCAGATTTTTATTCCTTTAAAGGTATAATTATTACAACTGGAAAGTTCTGCACAGTTAGCATTTGAATTTAACGGTGTTACCGTTCGTTTTTTAAATGTTTATAGAGTTTTACTAAGTACATTAACGTGTGTTTTAGTGTTTTAGACGGATATTACAGGTCCAGCTCCAACGATGGAAAATATTTCGGATCCAACGATGGAAAAGACTACGGATACAAGGAAGGAAAGAAAAAGGAAGGTACATAAACGTTCGAGCTCAGAATCAAATTCTAGTTCTTCGTCAAGCTCTAGTTCGTCGTCTGACGATAGTGGCAATAAAAGACGCCGCAAGAACAAACACAAGAATAAGAAACGCAGTAAGTTAAACAGATTGTTTTCTGAAATAGCTGAAATTAAATCTCGTTTAAATGATAACAACCAAAGTAATAATCATCCTGATTCACACTATGACAACGACTACCTTAGTCTTTGCGAAGATCCAAACACGAGTCGTGAATTTTACACTGAGGAACCTCGCAGAGCACCGTCAGCTCAAACTGTGGAACTTCTAAACGAGCAAAAATTCAATTTTTCTGTGAAAACTAAAACCAAGGAGCCGACAATTCCTCTTACTACATCGGCTTATCTCGAACAGTTAAAGGACCTGCAACGCTTTGAGCAACCCGATTGGAATAGCGTCCGCTACTCTGACACTCAGAAACGCTACCTCCATTCACCTGGGTTCACAAGCCTCGATTCCAATGAAGAGATCAAGCGCTACGACAATTCTAAGTTTTCAGCTCGAATGGAAAACACATTCGCAGGACTGACATATGCTTTGCTTAAACAAAAAGAAGCACTTCAAGCAGATCTGAAAGAAGTTTTGGGCGGCATGCAACAGTCAAATTTAAGTGCAACAGAAATGGGCTTGAAACTGAATAGTACACTTACAGCTGGTGAGTATTCAAAGGTTACCAGTGACATATTTCAAATAGTATGCGGCCATAGAGCTGAGTTAATCCAAAGCAGACGAGAGTCTATGCTTACGGCAGTAAAAGATCCATTCCATAAAAATGCACTCAGAAAGATTCCGCCTTCATGCACCACTCTCTTCGAGAGTGAACAATTCAGCTCTACGCTTGAAAAAGTTGGTGGCATCAGGAGTACCTTTTGGCCACTGTCTACTCCAAAGGAACGCACCTCTGAACCTCGGAACGTTCCAGGACCGTCACAACGAACAAGTAACCAATATAAAAGGTTTCATGAAGGACCAGCACCACAGGCGAAGCAGAACGCCACGATGAAATATGTCTCGAACAACTCCTTTCGAGGTAGAGGCGGTAAACAGCAGCGACGACACAATGATCAACCTTACAAAAGACGCAATTCCCCCTCATCCCACCGGGATAGGAGAGGAAACAATCGAAAATATTGACTCGAAACCATTCCATGCCGGTCAGCTACAAAAATACTACGTTCGATGGCAAATGCTCAGGGCTCCGCCCTACATTCTCAACATCATAAGTGGCTACCGCATACCATTCAAAACGAAACCGCCATTACATCTACCGGGAAACTTCACCAACCAAATACCTCACTCGTCAGAAATGACGAAAGTTATTCACATCATGCACACTCAAGGTGTCATAAGAATCGCAACGCGATCTCCAAGCTTTGTGTCATCGATGTTCCTCAGACCGAAAAGCGACGGTACGATGAGACCAATTTTCAATTTAAAAAACCTGAACAAATATGTCGTCATAGAGAAATTCAGATTGATAAACCATCACCGTGTACCAGACTTTCTTCAAGAAAAAGACTGGATGGCGAAAATCGACATTCATCAGGCCTACTTTCATTTGAGAGTCTCATCGAGCCATCGATGCTTCCTTCGGCTCATTTACGAAGACATATTGTACGAAATGACCTGCTTGCCTTTCGGCCTCAGTTCGGCTCCGAAAACATTTGCCTCACTAAGCAATTGGATAGCTCAAAAACTTCGAGAACAAGGTCTGCGAATCATTGTATATTTGGACGACTACCTCCTAGTTCATCAAAACCCATTGACACTACAAAGACAAATTGCAACTGTCGTAAGTCTACTCGAACACCTTGGCTGGAAGATAAACAAAGAAAAATCCATTCTGGAACCTCAAAAAAATATAGAGTTTCTGGGTGTGAATTGGAATACATGGCAAAATGTAAAAACATTGCCACAAAGATCTCTGGTCAGACTCGAACAACAACTACAGGCCAGGCTGACATCCAAAACAACCAATCTGAAGGAATTCCAAAAAATTATAGGAACGTTAAACTTTGCAAGTTTTATTGTCCCAAGAGGACGACTGAACTACCGAGCCCTACAAGTACAAGCGAACTCGCTAATGAAAGGTCGAGCCCCAAATGTGACACTGTCTCTAGAATCGCTACAGGAACTACAATGGTGGCTGCAAAATTACAAAACCAACTCTCGCATACGCAATCCCCAACCAGCACATTACCTCACCACCGACGCGAGCGATATTGGATGGGGTGGCAAGTTGGACAACCAAGACTTGCAAGGAACTTGGCTGCGGACAGAACAAAACTTACATTGCAACCAAAAAGAAATGATAGCTATAATAAAAATATTACAAGATCGAGGTCACTACCTTCAATCGAGTGCACTGCTAATCCAATGCGACAACAGAACAGTAGTATCATACCTTCGCAACGAGGGCGGTACAAAATCACAAGCACTGATGAGTTTAGCCAGAAAGGTATTCAGAATCTTAGACCGATACAACATTCATGTGACAATTTATCACCTACCAGGCAATTACAACACGGATGCAGACCACTTGTCCCGCCTAAAGCCATCACCGGAATGGCATCTTCTCACAACCATAACAGACCTAATCTTCAAGAAGTGGGGGAAACCGGAGATAGACCTCTTTGCTTCCCGTCGAGCCCATGTGGTCCCCAATTATTGCACGATCGACAGGCGAGATTCTCAAGCTCTTTGCTACGACGCCCTCGGGCAGACCTGGAACTTCGAGCTAGCTTGGGTATTTCCACCACCACACCTGATACCGAAAGTATTAAACCACCTGAACAAGTCAACAGGAGTTTACCTGATGGTCGTACCACGGTGGCAGAAAGTGTACTGGAGGCCGGATTTGAAGAACAGAGCGCTGAGTCCTCCATTCACAATCAAAAACTTATCGGAGGTTCTAGTAGACGCGACAACCTGCCAGCCACCACCGAGAGTGAAGGAAATGACACTGGAAGTTTGGAGATGTGGGGGTGGGATCCGAGCTTAACCGACTGGAACGATGAACAGAAAACACTTTTAGCTGGCGCTTGGAGACAATCCACCCTGAACACTTACAGACCAGCTTGGAAAAGATGGCTCTCTTGGTGCAGTAAAAACTTAATCGACCCGCGAAAACCTAACGGGTCACAACTAGCAAGATTCTTGGCAGATTTGCATCAAAAAGAAAAACTGTCATTGAGTACCATTCTGGTTCACAAATCTGTGGTATCCTCTTTCTCAAACCCAGAAAACTTTAGTAAACTAAGTTCACATACGCTAGTAAAGCAAGTATTAAAATCAATCTCATTGGCTAACCCGAAGCAACCTCAATCACCTATCTGGAATATAGACACATTAATTCAACACCTCAGCAAAAAATCTCCCGAGGAAATGAACTTTTATGAGACTTCGGGGCACACAGCAGCTATACTTCTTCTATGTTCAGGACGTCGAATACACGATTTGACTCTCCTTAAAGTCTCGACGGACCACTGTGTAATATCTCAAAACAATATAGTTTTTTGGCCCGCCTACGGTTCTAAAACAGACAAGGCAAACCAGCGCCAATCGGGTTGGAAACTCTTACGAAACAATAACAATCGTAATTTGGATCCAGTTCTTTGGATCACTCAGTTGATACGACTCTCTAAACAAAGAAGAGAGACTGCAAATACAGACAATCTCTTTATCAGCACGTATGGAAAACCTAGACCAGCGACACGCACCATAATTGCAGGCTGGGTTAAGAACATACTTAAAGAAGCAAATATTGAAGCTACACCCGGCAGTTTCCGGTCAGCAGTGGCATCAAGAAATTGGATAGACAATTTTCAACTCGATGACATACTGGCAAGAGGAAATTGGAAATCACCTAATACTTTCAAGAAGTTTTATCGTAGGGAAATTATACCCTCTAATGCACAATCTATTTCAATTGCAACTTGCTTTGAACCTATAAATATCACTGAAAAATATTAATTTCATTGATAATTTAAGATTGACCTGTGATTTTGCTATGTTTATATACATAAATTACATTATATTTACACAATTATAAAATACATTGATTTGACATAAATGAATATTACTGTCTCTAAAACTCCGTTAAATATATCACATTGGCGTCACCATCACCACCAGACGATAACAAACACTTCTCTCATGTATAATTAGGTTTCGAATTACGGTACAGTTGTTTAATAGCGATGTTTTACCTACAAATAAAACATTTATTAAACATACTTACCTAATTCGAAACCTAATACTTTCTAATTCTGCCTGGTGGCCATTTACATGAGATAACCAATGAAACCAAGTTGCGCTCCAGAGCACTGCCTGGGGTGATGGTTAGGTGGGGTGATCGCTAGAGGGGAGCGGAAGGGGCGGAGTCACACTGATTGGACGAAGCGAACGAGCGGACCAATCACAGCACGGCTAGTACGCAACGAAAGTCAAGTACGCTACTCTCATGTATAATTAGGTTTCGAATTAGGTAAGTATGTTTAATAAATGTTTTATTTGTAGGTAAAACATCGCTATTATTTCCTTATGAGTTTGTTGGCGTAGCACATCTTGTGCATTTGATAGTGTCAAGTATTTTTACTTGTTCTGTATTTTTAAGGTTCCGTACCCAACAGGTGTAAACGGGACCCTACTACTAAGCCTATGCTGTCTGTCCATCCGTCCTACCTTTGTTTATTTAAATGTATTTTAGACTAACTAGTTTAGGTATTTCAGTGACATCTTCTCGTCCAAGATACCACAGTGCCTAAAGACAAAGGTATTTGTTCAGTGTGTGTTGCCAGTGATGACATATGGTACTGAGACGTGGTCCTTAACTGTTGGCCTTTTGGAAAAACTCAGAGTCACATAACGGGCAATGGAGAGAGCTATGCTCGGAGTTTCTTTGCGCGATAAAATCCGAAACGTAGATATTCGCCAAAGAACCAGAGTCACCGACATAGCTATTAAAATCTGCAAGTTGAAGTGGCAATGGGCAGGCCACATCGCTCGAAGAACTGTTAACCGATGGGGAAGAAAGGTTCTTGAGTGGAGACCGCGAACCGGAAGACGCAGCGTAGGTAGGTCTCCCACTAGATGGACCGACGACATTGTGAGAGTCGCGGGCATCCAGTGGATGCAGATGGCAGGATGTCGTTCAGTGAGGGGAGAGGCCTATGTTCAGCAGTGGACGTCTTCTGGCTGATGATGCTGATGAGTTTAGGTATTTAATATTTATTAGCTTGTATTTTGTTAACTAAATATCTTCAAGTTTTTGTAGGCGTTATCTTTTTAGCACCCTGTGTAAAACGCGTTAATATAACAGCTACAATAAACAATAGCTTGCGATCTCGCTGGGTTAGTTGCAGCCTGCAATATTTACAAAAAAAAAGGTTATAAGCATTGATTTATAAACAGATTGATTGATTACCCACTATTGATAAGAAAATTGCTTGTAAGCTTGTAGTTACAAGCTTGTGTTATTTAGTTCTGGGGCCTTACCCCTAGCTTCACTTTTGCGAGCAAACTTTTAGTAGGTACCTGATAGGTACCTAAAATTAACCAACTCATTTAAGCTGCATCGTTTAAAAGCGTCTAACTTGAATGAACGAAAATCCGTTTTACTATGCGTGTGTGCGTGAAAATAGCAAAGCTTGGCGGCTATCAAACAACTACCGCTTATCGTAGTTGATGGTACCGTTTAGACAAATAACACCTATGCGGGTCAACTTTTCGAGCTAGGGGTAAGGCCCCAGGTATCAAGCATACGTGACCACGTACGTGTTTTATTCCAGAGCTAGTTTTGGATATTTTTTGATAAAATTAAGTAGGTACTTATTAAACACCGTTTGACAAAATATAATATTGCCTTATCATAAAGTATTAGCAAAAGAGATAGCATACTTACGCCTGACAAAAAGTTTGCCTTTTGTCAACTTCGCGAAGATGGCTTGTTACAAATTCATTATGTATTTTTTTGTTAATCTGTATTCTCACACTGCTGGACAAAGGTCTCCATTATTATTATTTTCATGAATTTATTTCCCAATAAATCAATTATCTCTGGCAAAGCAATAATATGATTAGGTATAAAAATAGTTATTTACATAGTGAAAGCAGTTATTGGATGACTAATTGACTATACATAAAAATATCTTTGTTGACGATAATTTGAGTATTATTCATTGTCCGTGTACCACCGAACCGTCGAAGAAGAAGAGATTCAAAACAACATTTGACTAAGGCGCGATTCACACTTCTAGCGAAGGTACTAGTTTAGTTCACCTCAGAATAATAAATTATAATATATTATTTATTAGCTACTGTTAATACAGAATAAGGGGTTATACCTGAAATTATATTTTTATATACATATTAAAAACTCAGAACGCTGCGGCTGCGGGAGTGCAGGATCTTTCCATACTTCGCGGAATTAATGAGCACAGTGGCGGATTAAGTCAGCGCGGGACCTGTAGCGAATTCTATCAAAAGGCCCTTTAGCACTAACTGAAGCGTAGTGCCGACCCGCATCTTTTGATTTGCCGCTCATGACGTTACCTACGGTTAGATGTTTTTTTTTTTTAAATAAATGTTTAGCTTACCCAAAATCGAACTCAGACACCACAGGCAGAATCACAAACAACTGCACCATTCATTCTACATGAAAAGTCCGACCGTATATAACAAACCACATCAACCCGAAAAATACAGGTACCTTTTTATGGTCAGAAAGCGTTGGTGCGCCCCCAAATGCGAGGGCCTGTAGCATTTGATACTCTTGCTACGTGGCTAATCCGCCACTGCGAGAGAGCAACCTAAATTCTACTTCTTTTAAACTGATTTATATTTTCATCCCGTCTGTTTAGTTTAGTCACAGAATACATATAAGTTGGTTTAGTGTCGTTAGCATAAAGCTCAATTCACACAAATGGTGCAGCAGTTCCAATTTACCGTTTCAAAAGTATTATGCTGTTTTATGGAGCTGTCAGTTTAGCAGTAGCAGCACTGCCATCGCGATGTGATGGTATCGAACTGCACATAATTTTTATACTAAAGAAGTCATTGGTGAAGGGCCGACGATCGAATCGCTCCATAATAATATATACATACTACTTTTTACCCGACTTCCAAAAAGGAGGAGGTTCTCAATTCCACTGTATTTTTTTTGTTTGTTACCTCAGAACTCGATTTGGTCATTTGGTGAACCGATTTTGACGATCCTTGTTTATTTGAAAGCTGGTGCTTCCCGTGTGGCCCCATTTCAATTTGGTCCAGTTCTGTCATTTTTATGAAGTCGGTTTTTTATATTGATAATTATTATTCAATTTGTTGTCCATAAATCAAGATATCACAATGCATGCCAGTATTATGTTAGTGACCTAATTCCTCGCGAATATTTGTCCAGTTGCCTTGAACTAAATGTCGGGCCTTGTAACTCGGCCCGCCATCCGACACCTAACCTAGGCCACTAGGCTAAGATCCGAGATATCATCACGCCCGGCTAGCTAACGTACCACATGTGGGAAGTATGAATTTTATTACAGAAATACGGCTCCAAGCATTTTAGAAAGCATCTTATTTTTTTTATTCGTTAATAGGCTTGCGTTTGACCGCCAACTCGCCTGATGTCAAGCGATGATACGGTTTACGATGGAGCACGCTTGCCCAGAAAAAAACGATTCACTCGAGATTTGAAGACACCCAGATTACCCAGGAACACCCATTCCGGCACCGCATTCCACAGACTAGCAGTCCGCACAATAAAAGTGGAATCAAAGCGCTTCGGGTTTTCGGAATATCAACCATATAGCGGTGTCGATTTTTCGTGCCCGCTCTGCCAGTCCGATAGAAAAATGGGGAGGGAATTAGATCATGCAGATCCGATGCACACTCTCCGAAATGTATCCGATGTATCTTTGTAGAGATGATAGCATTGATAGCTCAATGGTGTGCGCATTCTAAAAACCGGGTGAGTTCAAATCCCAACGATGAACTTACGCTGAACTTGAGCTTCCGGCGAAGGACACCATAGCATGGTGGTAGGACCACTTTTCAATGCTCGGCAGGCGAGCTCCCGCCTTCCAGTGGTAAATCTATCGCATTTTTTTATATCTGGTTCATTTTTTGCACACATAGTCATCTGACCCCAAACTAAGCAAAACTTGACATAAGTACTGAAATATGTAGATACATCACTTGAATGTTTGCTCTAGATGGGTATCGAACCCACGCCCCCAAGTGCAGAGGCAGGTTCACTACCAACTGAGCCAGCGGGGCAGTCAAATTCATTGGCATTACTTTGTAAGCCAGTTTAAGTTTCATTTGAATTCATTTAGTAGTTTCGGCATGATGCGCGGCCCAGATACAGACAGACAAAAATGAATAAAATTACAGTTTTGGCTTCAGTATCGATTATAGAGTACCCTCCAACAAAATATATTTGTATATTTTCAATGTATAGAAGTGAACCCGACAGTTTTATTATAAGTTACAGGTTTATTGTTTTATTATAACAATAATAAATACTTAGAGATAAAAATATACAAGAAAAACAAATCATTAAAAAAGCCTAACTACTGAACTGATTTTGATGAAATTTCTGTGAACCAATCTGAAAGAATATCCTTTCAATAAAAAAATATATTCTAAATCGGTTCATAAATGACGGAGTTCTGAGGTAACTATTTTTTTTAAACTCCTTTTTTGAAGTTATATGATTATTTACGGGATATTTACCGTGGTAGGTTGTGTCCTTTTTTGAAGTCTGTTAAAAAGTAAAAGACACGCTAACCCGTAGACAGAGAAAACAATAGACGCAATCACATTTCCTACTCTTTTACTCCGCAGCGAAACAGCCATATGAAAAAATAGCATGCGTGAAAAAGAAGGATCTATGCTTTTTGCCTCTTTGTCGTTGTAACCGGTTGACTCCAAGCTCTAATTGACAGTATGGTGACAAACATTGAGAGATTTTTGTGTTTTTTCGGAAATAAATCATCTAAATTCAATTCGTTATCCTTAAATTATTATCCTCGTGTGGTCAAGAGTATTGGATTTCGTCACAATGGTGCAGTGTTGTGTTTTGGGTTGTCGGAACAGAACAGAACAAGGTTTATCTGATGTTACATTTCACAGGTTTGTAATGGCCGTTTTTATTTACAATATATCGTCTAAAATCAATAAAAATAATAAATATGATGTATTGATGCAGGGGCAACATATTTAGATGTGAAGTTTTACTGCAAAATTACAAATTATACAAAAGCAAAGAAGAACGTAACCTCAAAGATATTGAGTTAGGGCTGCCATAATGTAGCTTTCAATTTTTCCCTAGTTTTCTAAATGTTTACCGACGATGTATTGAATTTGACAGATTTATTTTATGCGCTCAAATAAGATGCCATTACTGTATTATCGGTTTTGTATAGCAGCGTTTTTTTTTAACGAAAAATGATTTTTTGTTTGTACTAAACTAATAGTAGAGTCGGAATCTATGTTATCTGTAATCACAGAATTTACCATATACTTAAATTTCCTAATATTTATTTACAGATTTCCATCGAATGCAGGACCGGTAGAGATTTGGATACAAGCATGTGGTAGATATGATTGGAGACCAACACGAAATTCCAGAATTTGTTCCAAACATTATGTATTGATTTTGTTCTTATTTCTGTTAATTTAACTTAATATATCTTCATGTAAATACTAATTATCAACTATCTTACCTACTGTCTAAATTCTACCTATCTATGCAGGCCTATGTTGGTGTTGCAACGAGGCATTTACACAATTTTAGTTTATATTAGTGAAAACTTTTTTCTGGCTTTTGTGTAACTATTCATTGTATATCTACCGTGTTTGTTAGCAGCTGTTTGTTTTCCTTGTAAAATAAAATAAAATATAACCTGAAGTTTTACTGTTTTTTATTTTATTACAATAGTAATAAAACCCACCCTAACTTCCCTATCTTCTATGGAGCCATAATAAAGTGGCAACACTCTTAGAAAATATCGCTATCTCTTATCCGGTTACAGCGTACTTGTGTCCATTGGTTCCTCCGTCTACGCGCTAACCAGACGTAGGTACTTACTTCGGTTCTGTGAAGTCTGGTAAGTAGACAGTATGGCACCAGCACCTTCGCGATGTTTTCACGCACAATCTGTAAACAATTCTGTAAATCGGGTATCGAAATAATTATCGTTCACAAGAATCGATTCTCAAGAAAAAAACTGTGACATAAATGGCAACGACTTCGTTGAATGACATTTTCTTGTTTACCAGGTTACGCATGCTGGTGTGACCAGTATTGCCGTTTTTAGAAGACACCATCTATCTGGTCATTCACATATTATTATTCAGCCTTCCATAAAAAGTTGACTTTGTCTCGGTATGTACTCGATAAGGCTTTTTTCGATAAGCACCTACTCGTATAAGATTTTTGCCAACCATTTATCTATCATAATCACATAATCACAGAGATGATCATTATCCTACATTTTTATGGCAACTGCCTTTATGCATAAGCGTACCCATCATGCTGGCGGCATTACCACTGCAATGCCAGAAAACACCAACATTTTGGTCACGCGTAACAAAAGATTTTTGAAAATGAGGTGAGAGCTCTATGGTAGGACATCTGTCAGTATCTAAGCATCCCAGGCAGTGTTGGCTTGGATATAGACGCTGACAGGTAAGCCCAAAGACCTAAAAATTGGCATCCTAGATCTGTGGGTAAGCCACGCTTCGATATTTCAAGTAACTGGGAATTCCAGCTCCTTTGACATATCGCGGAGAGTGAAAGGTTGCAAATGGAAGCTGGAATTTTTAGCTCCTTGACATATCGGAGTGTGCCTCTGGGTCATCACCACAGTTGCTGCAGTCGCGAAGATGAATTAGTAGACGACTTTATGGAACAATGAAGATGACAACGAAGCAGCATATGCAATCTAGTACCTAGCTTTGGTTTCTAGCATATATGCCAAGTTGCATTGCAACTTGCTGTGGCATAGCAAAATCAAACATATCTCTACATTTATGGCTTGGTCCTTCTCCCAATCCAAAGGCGCTAGCCTTTGCTTTGTTATTCTTTTGTTAACTAAAACAATATGATATGTAGTCCAAGCATACTTCATGAATGGGAGATACTCAAGCGTGCGTGATTCATGACATGTCACCTCAACTTGATGCGACACACGTGTAACAAAGAAAATATGTTCCCGGAAACTAACGAATGCCTATTCAAATTGTCGATGCTTACACTGCTTATGTACTACGTGATTCTAAATTTATCTTGTCATTTGTCCACATCACACATCACATCATCAGCCAATTAAGGGGCAATTTGGGCAGCGTTTAGTCCATACAAACTTATTCTCCTGTTTTCTCCCTGGATAATACCTACCGCTAGAGCTATATATATATATATATATATATTTTATAAATTTGTCCCTTTTATGGTCAGGCTTGTATCATTTATTTTTTCTCGTAAGTTAAGTATTATAAGAAATATGAGCCTTTAAAAATCCCAAATTTAAAAAAAATAATTACCGTCGTGTTCAGACGTCTCTCAAACAAAATTGATGAGTTTCTAAAACAAAAGTAAATGACAGAAGACGAGATCAATCCTTTTCAAACAATTCATTGGAAAAAATAATGAAATCGGCCTATTTTTTAATGAGGAAACAGAAGAATCCGAGACGATGATTTTGTATACTTTTCGTAGGTATAAATCGATCCGAGCTGCAGTTGTCCTTATTGCGCTCTACGGGCAGAGGCTTGAGGTCAGGGGAGGGTCGGTCTCATACGTATACAGTTACGTCCACTGTTGGACAGAGGCCTCCCTCACAGAGAGGGGTGTTGCCATAATCTCCACGCTTGGCAGGCGGCTTGGGGATCGCAGTACGTTCACCGTGTACTATTAGGACGCTGCTGCCCATCCTCCGGTGGTTCTGGTCGCAGTTTTAGGACATACCCGGGTCCACCCGGTTGTCTACATCACAGGAGTGTTAATCAGATGGTGTGGTAGAAGTTGGTGAACACGTTTAGCAATAGACACTGCGTCTCAGCTGAGGTAGCCGCAAGCACTCCGCTAGGCCCAAAGCACACTGTGCACGACGTACGAATCTTTACGTGTACTAAAATATATGTATAAAATTCCAATTGCAATTTGTAAGAAATTCGATAACTACATATTTTATTTACTTGTATTTTGTGCTGGTATGCGACCAGTGCGCGAACCCGAATCGCACATGACTGGTTTATTGTTTTCAGAGACGAAATTGTACAGCTAACATTTTATCTCAGTATACGATGTCTATTGGAATTATTCCCAAGAACTCGTTGTTTACTACCACGCCAACTATAAAAAATAAAAATGCCTGATACTTCTAACCTATTAAAATATCCAGTGACAGATTCCTAGCCATCGTACTCGGTTGAATGAAGCACGTGTACGCTAATCTCCAATTACGGTGGCTACTCAATGTAAACAAATAAACAGGATATATTATCTTTGGGTACGTACGAGAAGAATGTGCCATACATTCATAATGACCTACTGATATGATGCTGACGAAGCCTGTATGGACTGGAATTCGCTGATCATCATCATAATCAGCACATACCAGTTCACTGCTGGACAGCCCCTACCAAGGAATGCCACCCAGCCCGATCTTCGTCTTTCCTCTTCCAGCCACTGCCTGATGCTGCCGCACTCCGCTGATAGAATTCGTAAAAGCCTGTAAATAAATAAATAAATATCTGGGACATTATTGCACACATGGTCATCTGACCCCAAACTAAGCAAAGCTTGTATATGGCTGCCAGAAACTGATATACATACATATATTTTTAAATACTTTACATACTTAAATAGATATTAACATCCAGACATAGAACAAACACAAATGTTCATCACACAAATGTTTGTCCTAGGTGGGATCGAACCCACGCCCCCAAGCGCAGAAGGCCGGTTCACTACCAACTAAGCTAACGGGGCTGTCGAATGCATATATGCACCTAAGCTTATAGAACATTTTGTACAGTTCTGCGCATGATCAGCCATTGTATCGTACAGGGGGTTCACCGTGGTACTAAGCGGAATGGAGGTCACCTTTGCATGTACCCCTGAGTGCCCGCATCTGTGGGGGCACTAGTATAATTATGTAGTAACTTAACTTAGTAAACTTGTTATAGAACCAATACACTGGCAGAACCTCAAATCAGACAAACCAGCCGGTCTATTCTGCAAGCTAAGTGAACGTGCAAGTGAGGTGATAAGCTAAGTGAACGTGTATTTTTCTTGTCAATTACTATAAAGAAATGTCAAAATGTCGAGTGATAACCCTTGACTGTAGTCCCTTACCCTTATAATTCGATAATATGACATTTGTCTGCAGATATAGGCAAGAAAAAATCACATTCATTTAGCTTATCACTTCACTTGCGCGTTCGATTAGCTTGCAGAATAGACATGCAGGTATATATGGTGATGTACGTGGCGGGTGCGAACGCCACCCTGCTTAAAATATCTCTGCGGAAGATCCACCTATTCCATCTATTTTTTTACCGATTTTCAAAAAGGTGGAGTGTTTATCAATATCAATTGGACTGTTTATTTTTTAATGTTTGTTACCTCAGAACTTTCGACTGGGTGAACCGATTTTGATTATTCTTTTTTTATTTGAAAGCTGGTGCTCCCTGTCTGGTCCTATTTCAATTTGGTCCAGTTCAGACATTTTATGAAGTTGGTTTTTTATATTTTTAATTTATTTTTGCATGTGAACTATAATTAGTTAGTTCATTTTTGTATGTCTAATATTTTTTATGTGAATGAAAATTGAGTATCTAAGTGTGCGGCGGTACTTACAGATTTCGCTTTTTTTTATCGGGTCAATTTTGCACATACGGTACCATCTGACCCCAAACTAAGCAAAGCTTGTTATAAGGCTGCCAGAGACTGATATACGTACATATATATATTTTAAAAACATACTTAAATATATATTAACACCCAGAAATAGAACAAACACATCATATGAATGTTTGCCCTAGGTGGGATTAGAACCCACGTCCCCAAGCGCAGAAGGTATGTTCACCACCAACTGAGCCACCGGACCAGTTAATAAATGGTGTAGCTGTAAAGTGAAAAAGTGTATGCAACATGGAGAAATTTTAACACTAACAATATAGGTAAGTCCTATCTCATTATATTCACATTAATAACAGAATATTGCACCCTTGCACGATCAAGTGATTAGGAGACATGGTAGTTCTTCGTGGATTTAACGGACTCAAATATCAGCCTACTTCGAATGCAGGCCCAGTTTTTTTACAGAGATCTTACGAGGTGAATGAACGCTTTCTCTCTGAATCACACTTTCCAAATCAGCCAGTTAAGACATGTTTATATGACATATATGAAATATTTACAGAGAATCGCATCGCTGTGCAATTGTTATCCAAATTGTATTTCATCATCCATTATCACCACAGCCATTATTCTTTTTAGCGCTGCTAGATAATAGACCTCACTTCCAAGTGCGTCGCCAGCCTATGGCCTGGGGGGTGGCGGGTGTAAGTTATGGAGGATGAGAAAAATATGAATTGTAGGTACAGTTAAGAGAAGAGCAGTCAGAGTTTCTTTGGAGTTGGCTACATTTTAATATCAAGTGGGGGCAGCTTCCTCTCCCTGCCCCCCCCCCCCCTTTGGCGACGCCCTTGCTCACTTTCTTGCCATTTATATCGGACCTGCTTAATCGAGTCCACTTGTTATAAATACCGTCGACCCATCTAAATCTTCTACCGTATAAGATACCGCCGCCCTAGTCTTTCCTACCTAGACAAAATAAGTTCTGAAGGGCACAGGTACTGAAAACTCACGTAGGTACTTAAAATAGAATGATGCTAAAGCAGCACAAATAGCCTACCTTACTCGATATCTCGTGAAAATGCGTTTACCTAGAATTTCACTGTTAGGTGGCCCATATCGGCTTTGGTAAACAAGTCTCGATTACCACTCGGATTACATAGATAGATCTAAAATTTACAATCGATAATATCAGGGGCGAAACTAGGGGGGCAGAAGGACTCTATTTACAGGACATAAATATACGGACGGAGCACTCCTGCCTAGAAACCGATTTAGTCGCGATTTGAACCACAGAAAAGAGAAGTAAGCCGTTCTAATTTAAACATATTTTTTTCTGTGATTTGAATACACCCATCAGATTGTTACTGTCGGGTAACACCCATTCTGGCAGCGCTTTCCACAGACAAGCATTTTACACTATAACATTTAAATAAAAATGCTTCGTTCGCTTAAGTTCTCTTCTGTTTCTCGATTATTCAAAATTCCTGTAAAATTTGTTTGTTGTTTACTTTTAGAAAAGTTAGGAAAGGCAGCATATGGCATATGAACGTGATTGGCTAAGGGCCGAGGTCAATTGCATAATCATAGGAAAGCCTATGCCGGAGCAGTGCGTTTTCAAACGCTGATGAGATATTTTAGAAACGAAATTCTGCAAAGTATATGGAGTGTACTCATATTTTCACGTTCTGAACCTTTATCCCGTCCTGCTTTAATAGGTACTTCAGCAAAACTTGAGCTTAGTATCATAATGAGAAGCTAACATTAAAAACATGTTTGACGTCCAATTTCGACACATTAAGTGCGGAGGAATCAAAGACCGTATCGCTTTTCTTTCGCATCACAACATCCATAACAACCCTTGACTTCCATGAGGTCATTAACAGGTCGACGACTTTTATTAATTGCACTTAGGTATTTTTCTGTAGCCTGATGCACTTTTACAAGCCTTTTAACTTGCAACATTTGTTTTATAGGTTGTTGTATCACATCGTCAGCCAATTAACGTCCACTGTTAGACAAGGCCTCCCTCATAGAGAGGGGTGTTGCCATAATCCCCACGCTTCGCAGGCGGCTTGGGGATCGCAGTACGTTCACCGTGTACTATTAGGACGGTGCTGCCCATCCTCCGGTGGTTCTGGTCGCAGTTTTAGGACATACCCGGGTCCGGTTGTATGTTGAGGTCAAATCTTGTAAGCTGAATTAGAACCAGTTCTTCCTCATCGATTTTACTGAAATTTTGCATACACCTTTAGTTCTGCTGACAATACAATATGCAACTGGTAGGCACCCAATGTTGTAATATTATCAAAATGGCCTCCAAAATAATAATAAACGTCAAAATAAAATCTAGAGCATCGTTTAAATAAAAACTTGCACATTTTTTTTTATCAATGTCTTTTAAATTTCATAATTAGGCCCCAAATCTTTTCTGGATTATTTTCATATCCGAAAGTCATATAAGCTTTTACAACAGAAATGAAAAAAAAAACGTTTAGATGTTTTCTGTGTCTTTTACATTTCTAACGCATAATATTTACACTGAACCGCGGAAATGCTCCAAATAGGAATTTATATAACTATTAATTATATAGGTAACGAATATAGGATAAACATGACTAATGTTTTGTTTGAAGACCCCAAAAGCCATTTTCAGCAAGAGCTCCCTTTACCTTACCTAAATAAATGTTTACTCCAATACAATACAATAACTCTTTATAAAAAACCACAAAAACAAGGATAATATTATAAATTACAGTAACGGGCGGCCTTATCGCTTAAAGCGATCTCTTCCAGGCAACCGTGGTCTTCCAATCTTATACCTATTATATTCATCAACTATACTCAGTTTTTTTTTTGCTACAATAACAAATATTATGCGTTCATCATCATCAGCTTATCATGTTCCCTCGTTTTTTTTTATAGCAAACTAGGCTTGCGCTTGGCCGCCAACTCGCCTGATGTTAAGCGATGATGCGGCCTACGGTGGATCACGTTTGCCTAGAAGAACCGATTCACCGATTTCCTCTGCTGGGATTCAGCCTTCTCTCAGAGAGAGAGGACAGAGGATATTTCGGTGCAGTTACTACACCATGTTCACCGGAACAAAAGTCGAGATATTCAATCGTCTTATCACGATAAATACCCCGTATAACACCGACAAATACAAAATATAAAAAGTTGTCGAAGTAAATTGTATCCTATAACCCTAGCCTTAAATTTTTTTTGTTATTGGAATGGAATAAAATAAGTTGTTGATGTTGTAAAAAAAAAAAACATGACCATGGATGGATACGAAGTCCTTCGGTCGTATATTAAATAGCGTCAAACGAGTCATAGTCACAGTCAGAGTCAAACAAAGTAAGTCACAGTCAAGTCAAACTCATGCCCAAGTAAAGTGGTGAAGACTTTACAATAGGCTTCTATGGAGTTTTGGAAACAACATGAAAATACATGTTTCACCTCGTTATATCACTTGCCTACACTCGAGCACGTTCACGAGCCCTTAATAAATAATAATCCACCATTATTACACATTAACACTCGAAAATACACAAGTTTAGGAAAATAATACAATGAGCCGACATGTTTTTCCACGTTGGCGCCAAAACCTCCGGAATAAAATAAGGTGAAACCAATGTTGCCATTGTTTTAATATTTCCAGAAAGGCTGTATAGATTTCCGCTAACGGTCCTCATGGCCTACTAAAGGATAACAGTGGAAGCTGGTGTCACGCGGCCGAGGCGGCTCTTGTGCCATCGACCGAGAAATTTACTTCCGTTATGTTTATTTTTGGATTTCTTTCTCTTCTACAAACGGAAATAAGAAGCGATTCTATCGGCAGATCAATATGTAAGGATATACGGAACGGTGGTACTAAACCTATAGAAATTGTATTAACAGCTTTAAGAAGGGACCAACCCTTTAATCGCGAAAAAAACATCAGCGATAAAACCAATATTTTGTTGTGAGGATTGCATGTTTCTATGGAACATTTTACATTCTATTTTTATCTCGCAATTTCAGGGTAAATTCCTTGGTTGAGGTCTTGAGTTGTTTTTAATGTTGAGTAGACCTCCTTTCGGGATAGTACCACCACCGTTCCATGTAACCTTCTAGATGCTTTTAAAAAATATCGTATCAAATAGCTATTTTGAAAGAGAAAGTTTGAATGTTTGTTTGCTATTTAAGTATCTACTAAAGCTCACCAACGGTTGCAAACATATAAATATACCAGTTTGTGGGTATATTTTATATGCGGTGGTGATAAAATTTGGGTAAGTATTTAATTTACTATGTGTTTTTGGGGGACTGAAAAACGATGTAGTTAAAACTTTTTTTCTTCTAAAATCATTCCAACTATAATTACGCACTGTCGATTAAGGTTCGTTAGGTCAGCATATTTTAACTGTAGACTACACGGTTTAGTATAAAGACTAAATTAAGTAAATGCTGACAGTTAACATTCTAAGACTGAACAAAAACACAGCCTACATGCCCCCGTCGGGGTTAACAAGACACGAGGTTTTGGTAGATCATTCAACCTTTTTTCTGAGTCATACCTCTTTACCAGGCAGTCACTTCTTGGATGCATTTCGTAATAAGAAATTAAATATAACAACTTCCTATCGCATTATTAGTCAATGGAATTTGATGACAGCGTTCTTTTAGCTATACGTTAGATCGGTTACATACCTAGGCCCTGGGAACTATTTTGCACAATATGTAGGTTAAACTTTCTTGGAAAAAGTACTAAGATGACTCATTCATTTTCTACTTCATTTTCAGTTTCAAACTAAAAATAAAACTGCGATCCAAAAAATGCGACGCAGAAAAAAGAAGTAAGTATATAAAAAGAGAACAACAGAAGGGAAGCTCCAGTTTACAGGAGGCAACATAGAGAAAGATAAACATACATACAGTCGTGTCAGTAATAGTATTGCATAGTAAATATTCTTACAAACATCCATACTTAGGTACATAGGTACTCCCGAGAAACTTGGCCGACGTGACTAAAAACCCAATTTCCTGTTTTTACTCGGGCTCTTACATAAACTGGACCCGCTTAAATCGATCCCGCGGGATCAGTTAACATAATGCATATTTTGAATTGTACTGGATGGACCTGTTGACAAATTTTGTAATTTGTGTGCTGTAAAAACAGGAATATGAATAAAACTAAGACAATGTAACATCGTCATCAGAGATTTCAGCAGCGCTGGCTCTAGCCTTTGATCAGGAGTAGAGCGTCAGTTTTTTCGGCATGTTTTATTTCTGAAAACTATCGTACAGGAATCGATATTTTTTCTGGAATTAAAAGTAGCCCATATTTCTAATCAAGGATGTAAACTATTTCCACATCAAAATATTATGCTGGTTACAAACATCGCCACCCGGGCGAGCAGACCCCGAGGCTCAAGGCGCCATCAAAATTTTATTTTTCGCTCGTTTTAATTTTTCCGCTTTTGGTATTTTGGCCTCCCTTGCTATCAGGCCGCCTATAGAGCGACCGCTCCTCTCGCTCTACCAGTCTCTACCCAGGACCTGCGCTGTCTGTCTTTGTGTGTTCCATGTCATCATCGATAAAAAAACCCATTGGAGCTATGACTGTGAAAAATATTTTTAACCGACTTCCAAAAAGATGAGGTTTTCAATTCAACTGTTATTTTTTAATGTTTGTTACCTCATAACTTTTGACTGGGTCGATTTTCATGTTTTTTTTTTATTTGAAAGCTGGTGCTTCCCGTGTGCTCCAGTTCTGTCATTCTGTCATTTTTATGAAGTCGGTTTCTTACATTGATAATTATTTTTAATTATAATTTGTAATTGCTCATGTCCATTACAAAAAGTTACAAGCGCACCTGAGATCTTTCAGGAATTTCATCGGGACGATGGGATGAATCAATTGGATTCGCAGAAAGAATCTAGGTTAGACGCCTGCTCTATGTCACTGAATGTCTGTGTCAATACGTCGGCATCGTATGTTTCCGTATTTTGTGATAGTACGAGAGCTAGCAACGTCGGGAAAACAAGCATTTCAGGTAGGCTAGTTTTTAGATATGCTATCTCTCTCACTCCCCCGGACGTCATACGGGCTATCTGGCTGGTGGTAGTGGTTGCGTTTATCAGTGCGCATCCTAAATGTCCAGGTAAAATATCGATTTTTCAAATCATTTTAAGAAGTTTTTTTTTTTATTATTATTTTTATTGAATTTTTCGCAACATGAATCTATTATTGCCAGATATTTTTATCGTTGTTTAAATTGTGCCAGACGCTAATTTTGAATTGAAAAAAAATTTTTTTTCAAAATATTTCAGTATGGCTGAAATTTTTATATGATGTTATTTAAGTATCTAAAAACCTAAAATTAATTTGCCAAACAATAATTCGATTGTTAAACCTTCAGCCAGACCGATCTAAAAGTGAAAAGTGATGTTGTACCATTTTGCTTGGTCTAGGAATAGTTGTCGAATAAATTACAGAGAAAGAATTAAAAACTATTGAATTAATTGTGGATTAACATAGCATTAAAATAATTATTTATTTTTGTGCAAAATTAAGGTAATAATCAATCTCAAGGATGAAAGTAAACAAAAATTATATTGAATTATCTTGATAATTATCATCATCATCATCTTCATCACTGCTGTCATTTTCATTGTCATCGTCGTCTTTTGGATTATCAACGTCTTGTAAGCTATTATCTGTAAAAGAATGAAAAATTTTATAATCTTTCGGCAAAGAAATTTATTAGTATTTTATTTTCAATTTTTACCTTTAATGATAATGTCGGCAACTAATGATGGTAACTGCTCTCCAACAAACCAGATAAAATCATATTTATCGTCATTTATGGTCCAGCCAGAAGCTTGAGGTGATAGAGATGTTGGGTGTTGTAAATGAGCATTTCTCCAAAACTTTGTTACGTAACGAATTCGTAGTAAATGCTGATACAATTCAGCTTTGCATGGTGGTAAGCTTGATGGATCAAAATTACTTTTTTTTGTTCAAAATTATTATCTGTTTTTTTAGACCGATAAGTGTTTGAAAACAGATGAAACCGAACTTCATTGACGTTCCAAGAATCACGAGCTCCGTAAATGTCAAAATATTGATAATGATGCTCCTAATGAAAATGATATCGATTGTAGAAGTGATCAGTCCGACATGTTACCACCACCAGCAAAAAGAAGACGAACCTTTGAAGCCATTGTTCCTGAACTTGTTCCAATTTCTGCCCGATTGCAAATGTTAGAACGATTAACACCTATTGAGAACAGGATGCGACTACACACCAGCTTTTTTCCGGAAAGGTAAACTTCGACCTTTTAAACTGTTAGAGCAATCAGAAGAGTATCAATTAGCCTGTCGAAATATTATAACAGATGATGAAGAATTGCTGGATGAGACATTTAAGATCTTAGAAAAGTTTATTTGTCACATTTACGGAGCTCGTGATTCTTGGAACGTCAATGAAGTTCGGTTTCATCTGTTTTCAAACACTTATCGGTCTAAAAAATCAGATGATAATTTTGAAAAAAAAAAACGTAATTTTGATCCATCAAGCCTACCACCATGCAAAGCTGAATTGTATCAGCATTTACTACGAATTCGTTACGTAACAAAGTTTTGGAGAAATGCTCATTTACAACACCCAACATTTCTATCACCTCAAGCTTCTGGCTGGACCATAAATGACGATAAATATGATTTTATCTGGTTTGTTGGAGAGCAGTTACCATCATTAGTTGCCGACATTATCATTAAAAGTAAAAATTGAAAATAAAATACTAATAAATTTCTTTGCCGAAAGATTATAAAATTTTTCATTCTTTTATAGATAATAGCTTACGTTGATAATCCAAAAGACGACGATGACAATGAAAATGACAGCAGTGATGAAGATGATGATGATGATAATTATCAAGATAATTCAATATAATTTTTGTTTACTTTCATCCTTGAGATTGATTATTACCTTAATTTTGCACAAAAATAAATAATTATTTTAATGCTATGTTAATCCACAATTAATTCAATAGTTTTTAATTCTTTCTCTGTAATTTATTCGACAACTATTCCTAGACCAAGCAAAATGGTACCACATCACTTTTCACTTTTAGATCGGTCTGGCTGAAGGTTTAACAATCGAATTATTGTTTGGCAAATTAATTTTAGGTTTTTAGATACTTAAATAACATCATATAAAAATTTCAGCCATACTGAAATATTTTGAAAAAAAAAAAAAATTCAATTCAAAATTAGCGTCTGGCACAATTTAAACAACGATAAAAATATCTGGCAATAATAGATTCATGTTGCGAAAAATTCAATAAAAAAAATAAAAAAATAAAAAAACTTCTTAAAATGATTTGAAAAATCGATATTTTACCTGGACATTTAGGATGCGCACTGATGAACGCAACCATTACCACCAGCCAGATAGCCCGTATGACGTCCGGGGGAGTGAGAGAGATAGCATATCTAAAAACTAGCCTACCTGAAATTCTCTCTCGAAAACGTTGCTAGCTCTTAGACTATGATGTCATTACCCAGTACACATTACCAAGCATATTGCATATTGACTACGTCTAGCGATTTTACCTGTAATTTTTCAGTTTCGCGCTTTTCTGAAACATTAGGTTTTATAACGTCCTTGCTAAAAGGTATCTGTGTCCCGAAATTCGACGTTAAGCGGGCCCGGAGCGAGAGGAAAAATATAATTCCATATCACTTAGTGATAATTAGTATAATTATTTTTGATTATGTGAAAAATCGACTATCTTGATCATCACATGCTTACTTAGGTACCTACTGTGACCACGAATTTCACAATTTTAAAGAGATTTTTCCACTAACGTCATTAACGTAATGATCTTATATTATAACCTATTAATAATCGCAATCGCAAATCGAGCAAAAAACGTTCGTTTAGTTAAAATTACCGTAATTTGTCTCGTTGTTAAAAAAATCACTTACATTTGACTCTTCAGAAAAAAAAACGTACCTACAACTACCCCAGGGAAGTTCTTTCAAAAGATAGTTAAACATATGACATCATCATCATATATAAGACACTTTTTTGTGAATTTTGTCCAGCTAAATCATTTCCATGTGTTAATAAATAATTTAGGTATAATAAATTAGTAGTTGACCCGGGTATGTTCTACAACTGCGACCAGAACCACCGGAGGATGGGAATCGGCGTCCTATTACTACACGGTGAACGTACTGCGATCCCCAAGCCACCTGCCAAGCGTGGGGATTACGGCAACACCCCTCTCTAAGAGGGCGGCCTTTGTTCAGCAGTGGACGTTTACTGTGTAATGATGATGTGGATAAATTTTTATGAAGTGTAATGCGACCTAGTAACGAATACCATAACGGTAATGTGGGCCACGCGGCAGACTAACTAGGTTATTTACACTTAGTCATCGAAAGTACCAAAACCGTCAGTGCGGAAGTACCTAACTATAGGATTCCTTTTAGGTGAGTAAGGAAGGGCGATGGGTAGCCATGAGTTTAATACACCCTCGAGACTGCGGATATGTCAGTGACCCTTTTAGTACGGTGTAATGTACCTTTGAAAGACGTGCGTGAAAACATCTCAACATCACGCACATTCAGTTACATATACTTCTTGTCACATGCAATGAAATTTGTTGGGCAGCTCAAAAATTAAATCGACAATCTGCAATAAGATTTCCTGTTCACAAAAAAAAGGAAATACCTTACTAAAATTAAAACCTAACCTACTTAAAATTATCACAAAAAACTACCTAATCTAAAAGCCCCTTGTTAAAAGGAAAAGAGGCCAGAATGCTGACAGCATTGAAACTTTGAATATTTTTTGGCCAAATCAGGTGCCAGCATTCCGGTCACCCAGTCACCTCCAGCAAACGTTTGGCCAAGTCCCTATACAATTCGAGTAAGCCCCCACGCTTCCCTAAAGTCTCGACCCCCAAATGACACAAACATGTAAATCTTGTCCAAATACCTACCCACCCACATTTGTGCCGTTTGAGGGTTAGGCGGCAACGCCAGCCCGATCCATTGTTGCAGGACTTGCAGGAAGAAAATAGGTTAAGCCTGAGAGGTAAGTTAAGCTGCCACCTCAGTGTGAATTGAGCCTTAATGTTTATTACGATAACCCAGAACCTATGAGATATTTTAGTGTCAGTACAAAAATAAAATAACTAGGAAGTATTATCTATTAGATCAGCAGTTCTAAGAATATGAAAAACAAAGAAATTACAAAGGTGTTAATCCACATTGCATTCCAGCAATGTCCACACATGATACTTAAAATGAATCAAGCTGGACTTCTGACTCATGTCAGAGATCGAATTTCTCAAATAGTTTCAGCTTTATTGTCTTTTGTAAGTATTAGTAATTAGTAGGTACCTATTATTTGGTATGATCAATGTACCGGTTGTGAACAAAAAAAAATGAATAGAATCGTGGATCTCAAAAAGGGAGAGACCTTTTTTGAAGTAGGTTATAACGAGAATCAGGAAAACATGATCGACTTTGAAGGTTTACTTGACAATATGTCTTTCTAACCGACTTCCAAAAAGGAGGAGGTGTTTGTGATGTTCGTCTGTAGGTATGTTTTTTTTTGTATGTTCATCGATATATTTTTTTCAGGCTACGAAATAAAGACAGCAACACTTTTATTTAGTTTAAGACAGTCGAGTTGACAGTTTTAAACTAAATCTTGAAATGACTCTGTCTGTACCCAGGGTCATAAAACATATTTAAAAAAAAGATAATGATTAGATCTGGATGAAGCATGGACGTAACAAAAGCTTTCCTTTAGGGTTGGTACGTCCATGGCACGAAGTTTGGATCAAGATTGGATGATATTCATCCACTAGACGTGTTCTCCACAGTAATATAAGAAAAAGAAAAGTTTTGTTGTTTCAAGACTTTTTTGCCAAGTTGTACACCATGGTATGCGGTGCAGAGTGCAACATCGCGAAAGTTAAATCTGAAAGCATGCGGCGAGGCATGCATGGACTGAAATAGCTTTCTTCAGTCCAGTCGTGCACTAAGGCGGCTTTAAAAATAACGAGATGAACACGAAATGAGATCAACAACACCAATAAAATCATAAATCTACTAATGGCAAGCAAATTTTTAAGAAAGTACCTAGTACGACAACAAGATCTGCAACAAAGGATAATTTATACCCGACTGTTCTAAAATCGAAACTACCGACCGAATAACAGTTTTGACTTCGCACGTAAAACCTTTCTGCCAAAAATCAGTTTTTTTCTTCAGGTTTGTCATGCTAATGGCGGCTCTGGCTCCGTCTACCAAGGCAGAAGCTGGCGCGCGGCGCGAGGCGTTCTGTGACTGTGAAGAGAAGAGCTATTTATATCAGAAGGAACTCGTGTAAGTAACTAAGATAACTGCAGATTTATACTTACAGCTGGCTTGCATTGCATACCTTCGCAATTTTCGCGATTCATGTTTCTCATACCAAACTAGAATGAGACATAATAAACTCTAAAATACTTAACTGCTGGGCCCTTGATTTAACTACAAACACGATCGTAACGGCGCGTTAAGTTAACCTTTATAAGTTGGGCATTATTAGGAAATAATATAGCCAACTTTTAGGGAATAGCAAATTTTTTGTGGTTAACGCGCCGCGTTACTTGCCTGTTTTAGTTATGAATCAAGACCGTCACCTTACTTGAAATATGCCCATAATTAAAATGAAGCCAATAAAGAAATAAACTAATAAGACTGAAATAGGTACAATCACTGTACAATGGGAATAAAAATCCTATTTAATAACGTTTTGGCGTCTTACGCTAACTAAGTGAAAAAAAACATACCACCGTGGCACATGCTCCCGCTTTGTGTCCTATTTTTATATACCACCAATAATTATATCACCATCCGTTCGGGCTTCCCCGGATTTGTCCTAATTAAAGTAGCCAACAGACGTGTGGATTTGGTTGACCCTTTGATATAAGAAACTCAATGGGTTGACCTCAACCGCCGTCTGACCAACGGGAGACCAAGAGAAGGAAATATGTTATTCTCACTCTTTCTCTCCCGTTTGTTGGACGGCAGTCCGTCAACCAAATCCACATTCCAAACGTCTGTTACGGCTTTTTGAGGGTGTCCGGAGTGCGTCTGGAAGTAGTTTTCAGGGGAGTGTCAAGAGAATCCCGATTGATTGAAAGATAAGCAATAAATAAAAACAAATCTGAGTTAAAATATAATTCGTAACCGTAACCTGCCTACAAGTTCCAGCGCTGCAAAATCGACGATATATATATTTTTTATATCACATTTTTTGATACTTCGTCAAAGTTCAACAACGTAACCTTGTAACGATATTATTTAATAAAAAATAGATGCATATTTATTGTAATAACTACTTTAAAATAATAAGGGCAATTTTACGATTTACTTTGACTAAGAAACAATAGAATGACAGATGTCAAACAAAAATGTGATCTAATAAATTAGTCCCTAAATTAGGCCTTACTTTAGGCCCTACTTTAGTCGGTTCCAATTCATACGCCGATAACTTTGGGCTATAATCTACCCACATAACTATTGGTTTTTGAACTTAGGTACCAACAAATAACACCTTGTAAAAAAAGCTAATTTCTCTATTTTCTTGGCCTCGGTCTGCGGTCGCCACCATCAATACAGGTGATTTCTTACAAAATATTGACAGGTACCTGTGGTCCCTGCTTCAAGAGATTCGAGACCTTAACTAGCCGAGATCATAAGCCACACATAGCAAACAATAAATGGCGCAGGTAAGAATTTGGAATTGTAAAGCAATGATATTTTACCTACATCATTATTGTAATGATAGATAGATAGATAGAAACTCAACATCAACACTCTACAACAGAATAAACACATGCGTAATACATAATACCTAAATTTAAATAGGTAAGTATGTATTTAGTTAAATATCGCAGTCCACTCATCGTAATCATTAATTAAATGTTGCTTAAGTAACTAACTACTGCACGCCATGCCGCGCAGGCGCCGGTAGCATCCACTCGTTTCTAACAGTTGTTTTGATGTCGTCGGTGAGAGTGGCATAACAAAGGGCTGGCTTATACCCAGCAGTTCTGATGATGAACCACTGCTCGGCATAGACTCCGCTAAATCAAAACTAAGCTAACCTCCTTTCCTGTCATCGGTTGAAATAAAAGGGAAGTGGGACAGCACTAAGTACCTATAATCATTTACACTCGTAAACTTTTTTACTCAGAAATCGCAAAAGTTTCAGGGAAATTTTAGATAGATAGAATTTTACTGAGATATTGAATACTATTTTGTCTAGCAAGCTGATATAATACTTAAACATAAAACGTATAGAGCTATCATTATGATGTACATCTATCGAGCATCCACTGTTTGTGCGAACCTCATTGCCGTGATCCTTACGGGTTGCGGTAATCGCGTCATTCCGAGCTTGCCATCCGCGGACTGCGTTGCAACGTCTGTCCTCAGTTTGAAATTGGCGCGCTGACCGGCCGCGGCTAACCTTTCACGCGCGCTCTTGCTGTAGTTGCCGTAGTCTCTAGCCAATCGCGAATCAGTCAAGTTGCTGAACGATCAACTTTTTGTTTTTGAACTGGTTTACCAAAAAAAGACCAATTTTTTTGTGGCGTTCAGTCAGTTCAGCATTAAATTCTCTTTAGTGGTTAGTGAAGTGTTGTGGTAACGAAAAACAATGAGAAATACCTAACAATAATAAAACTGTCGGCGGCCTCGAATGTTGGTATGTAATATAATATTTATTCGTTTTATCAGTGGTCAGCGCGCTTATCAAAATTCTGCAGGCGAACTTTAAGCTAGCTAAAGCTTTATTTTTCCTTTGTTTAGGACAAGCGACGCGCACTGCTGTTCGCGTAACCAGTAGTACGTTATAGTACTACGCGTAGGTATAAACTGTAAACAATAATAATGGACACGGAAAGAAGAATATACATAAACGAGGACCATCCACTGAACGCTCCAGGTGCAACTAAAATTTATCTAAATGCTGGTAAAAGTAGAAAAGTAGATTCACCCAACGACGGGACAGTCATACATTTAAATACAGGTGATTTACATTATCATGTATTTGTTTAAAATTGACAAGAGAGGTACGCTAAATTAACGTGTTATTTTTTTTTTCGTTTTAGACAAACAGGCTGACCTCGGCGTGCATTTAAATACTACGTTTTCTATAGCGTCTTCCAAGAAAATAAAACTATTGTTCCTTTTAAACTTTTTGCTCAGTTTAGTATGCATGGTTATATGTTTCTGTGTCGCGTGCTACTGTTGGCACGAAATGAGCTCGCTGCGAAAACAAATTGATACGATGAAGGACCACTTGTTGAGTCAGAACTTACACCAAGAAAGGTTAGCAGTCCAGAGTCCCCTAGTGAAGCATCAAAGGCCGCTAGAGATGGAGCCGCGAGAACCACGCACCATCAACCACTCTGAAAATTCTGGTTCAGAAAATGCCAAAAAATTCTTCGTAGAAGATCTTGGAGACGACTTGCTGTTTGTAGACTCTAAGAAAAAAAATGAGACTGACCTCAAACGCACCCCTTCATACATACCAACTATACAAAAAGGTAAACATTCAATTTCTTTGTTTTTCTATTAGAGTATAGAATCAAATCATTACAATATTATAAATCGAAAAGTGTATGTTCGTTCATCTTTCACAAAGCAATGGATCGACCTGATTCTTTGCATAGAGATAGTTGATGATCCAGAGAGGAGAGTTATGATGTGAGATACTTTTTTTATCCCAAATAAATTTGCAGGTTCTGAGAGATCGCAGAGCACAGTCATTTTACACTGTCTCTTAATGTACTGGATATTGGGAACGAATTGCAAAGTAATGAGGACAGTAACATGTTCAAAGCCATACAGTATGACTTGTACAAAGTCTGATTATTTTTGTTTAATGCAACTACTCCGTTTGTTAGTCTGTTTATTAAAACTACAATGTAAAACCTGCACCATATATCATAGATGTCCATTTTTGGTAGTGCAGGCCTGTAATCTCTATCGTTAAAAAGTTACAACAATTATAATCACAAACGGACATCCATAGCAAGGCCACTGTATAAAAATGTATGAATTTATTTATTTATTTCATAGGAAAACCAACAGCCTTAAAAAAATATAACAATTTTGTAGAACTAGTTGCTTATTACAGGTCCTCACGGGTAAAGATTGGATAAGTAACATTTATAGTGAGAATATTATGCAGTTATACAATAATATAAGATTTTCGGAAATACAAAAATAACAAACTTAAATTAAGCTTAAACAAAGAATTTCCTACTCAACAGCTGCGTAACCGCAACAAAATCATCAGCCAATTAACGTCCACTGTTGGACAAGGCTTCCCTCATAGAGAGGGGTGTTGCCGTAATCCCCACGCTTGGCAGGCGGCTTGGGGATAGCAGTATGTTCACCGTGTACTATTAATACGCTGCTGCCCATCCTCCGGTGGCTCTGGTCGCAGTTTTAGGACATACCCGGGTCCACCGCAACAACGCTCATGCAGAATAGATCCAACCCTAAGAGCTTATCGATGGTCGTTCTTACTCTAAATTGAATAACAACATATCAACATAATGATCCATCTTAGACTACATCGTAATTTCTTCAGGTTAGATTGCAGTCAAACATTAGCCCAGTAAAAAGAGCATAAAATGTAATCAAACCCAGATATAACAAATAACATACATTTTACAATAATCATCACGACTTCGCACAAAATTTGTAAAATATTAATTTCCAGTTATTTTGATTTAAAAGCAAATGAACCGATCTTGATGAAATTTCTATGGGACCAATCTGAAAGCATATCCTTTCAATAAAAAAACAAATAGGTTTATAAATGACTAGCCGTCCGCCCCGGCTTCGCACGAGTGTAAGCTCGGCCTTCGGCCTCGCTACAAAATATAATATAGCCTATGTCACCCGGGGATAGTGTAGCTTCCCAACAGTGAAAGAATTTTTCAAATCGGTTCAGTAGTTTCGGAGCCTATTCATTACAAACATACAAAAATAGGTACAAATCTTTCCTCTTTATAATATTAGTGTAGATAATTTATAAGTAAAAAACATTAAGTAATTAATATAAACAAAAAATCACGCTGTAATGGGACAAACTATTTAAATTATTGCAGTCATCGGTCCTTGATAAGTGTGCAACTTTTCAATTTAGCTAGATGTTTTGAAGTAGTTGAAAATCAAGTTCAAATATTCCGTTACATACATAAATGCCAAGCTAATAAAAGCGTGTTAAAAAAAGAACCCCCCTCCTTTTTTAAAGTCAGTTAAGAACTAGCTAAAAACATAATGTCCTTCTATTATTCATTGTGGCTTACCTACATACATAACATAATTATCAAGAAGTCAGGCGTTATGCCAAAAATAAATTTTCTCAACTGACTAGATACCGACTGTTATAGGTTTTGAACCAAAAATTTGAGCAGAGTAACAACTAGGTTAACAACAACAACTAACTACTAACTACAAGGTCTAATAGTGATAAAAAACTATTTAAATTAAAAAAAAAGTCAGGAGTCCCACTTGTAATTGCAAAAAATAGATAACTTTTTAATTATGATAATTGATCAGATCCAAGTGCTGTTTTATCTTTATTTATTATAAAACAGCACTTGGATATGGAATAAAAATTAAACCTAATAATGCTGTAGTTCAATTAAATTTATAAATTAAATTTTAATTTAAGGTTAAATGTCTAGTACTTGTAAAAATATAAGGAAATAAACCTAAAAAATATTAAATAAGATAAAATAAAAATATAAGTTGATCCTTGAAAATAATTATTAATATTAATAATATATAAACATAAGTTTTCTATTAGTTTAGTATTTAAGTTTTAATTTAAAAATTTCCTATCCTGAATATTGAAATATAAGTTTTTATGTATGTAGTTCGTTTTTGGATATAATTTAAGTTCATATTTAATGTTTATTTTATTTCATAACTTGTTCTGTAATTAAACATCTTTATTTATTACCCATACATGTTTCTGATGACCGGTATGCCATATGGCTCAGTGAAAGCATGTCTGCTTTATGAGCAGGTCCCGGGTTCGAATCCCAGACGGGCAGATGTTTAAATGATGGAATTTAAATATCTGGTCTGGGTGTGAGTTGACCATGTGCCATAGCATCCCTGACACAGGGAACCATAGCTATGAGTGTCGCACATTATTTACTGTATTCATGTTTTTTAATTAAATTCCAGATATGCTGATTGTTCAGTTCAATGGTGCCAATAATGAACGCAACATGGGATCTCAATGTGAGTATTTTAATTTTTAGGGTTCCATACCCAAAGAGTAAAACGGGACCCCATTACTAAGACTCCCCGTCCGTCCGTCTGTCTGTCTGTCTTTCCGTCAACAGACGGAAAGACAGACAACCAGGCCAGCCTGGTGACAACCAGGCTGTATCTCATGAACCGTTATAGTTAGACAGTTGAAATTTTCACAGATGATATATTTCCATTGCCGCTATAACAACAAATATTTAAAAAAAAACAGAATAAAATAAATATTTAAGGGGGCTCCCATACAACAGACAAGATTTTTTTATCGTACGGAACCCTTCGTGCGCGAGTCCGACTTGCACTTGACCTGTTATTTTTAATCTACATCCAAACATTTTAAAGTATTATACTCACTCTAATATAAATGTAGAGTACCTAACTCGTCTGTCTGACATTTTGTCTGTTTTTAACGTTTCACAACAAAACGTCTGAAGGAGATCGCATGAGTTTTTTTTTTCTTTATTAATTCTTTAGGAACTTTTGCCAACAATGGCATGTCAGACCTATCTAGGGTTACCATATCAAATTATTTATTTTTTTACAATGGTCCCCCCAACACTGAAATCGTGAAAAATATATCAGCTGTTCCAAGAAAGCCGTCACTGACACTCAACAAAATGTGTGGAAAAGCTGTTTTTATCGCGATTTCAGGTTTGGTGCCATAGCAAACGTAGTTCATAATGGTGAGTACAATGACCTTCCGGCTTAGTAGAGTTCGCGCAAAACTTTATGAGCCCTCTGAAGTTAGGC
Source organism: Agriopis leucophaearia (assembly GCA_949125355.1). NCBI lineage: Eukaryota > Metazoa > Arthropoda > Insecta > Lepidoptera > Geometridae > Agriopis > Agriopis leucophaearia. The sequence goes on from OX421262.1 coordinate 16,688,279, forward strand.
CCGAGGCCTCCCCGACGCCCTGTCCCGTCCCTCGGATACCTATAATGCATACTGCGCAGCCACTAGGGCCTAACTTCAGAGGGCTCATAAAGTTTTGCGCGAACTCTACAGAGTATTTACTCTGTACTGAACCCTGTAGATATATTATGACACACACCCTGTAGACACATGTTTATTGTGAAGATATCTTCATGATATCCCTATACATGGTTATAAACTTGGGGTGTACTACGCTGAAAGGTCATTGTTATTAATAGTAGATTGTTGCATCGAGCGCAAAGTGAGTTATTAATGCACTAGTGTTATGTTGGTACTAAATTAACTCATCATCATCAGCCATAAGACGTCCACTGCTGAACATAGGCCTCCCCCTTTAACCTCCACACTGAACGACAACCTGCCATCTGCATCCACTGGATGCCCGCGACTCTCACGATGTTGTCGGTCCATCTAGTGAGAGGCCTACCTACGCTGCGTCTTCCGGTTCGTGGTCTCCACTCAAAAACCTTTCTTCCCCATCGGTTATCGGTTCTTCGAGCGATGTGGTCTGCCCATTGCCACATCAACTTGCAAATTTTAATAGCTATGTCGATGACTCTGGTTCTTTGTCGAATATCCACATTTCGGATTCTATCGCGCAAAGAAACTCCGAGCATAGCTCTCTCCATTGCCCGTTGTTTCTGACTGACGTCAGACGTGACGTTGACTCTGAGTTTCTCCAAAAGGCCAACAGTTAAGGACCACGTCTCAGTACCATATGTCATCACTGGCAACACACATTGGTTAAAGACCCTTGTCTTTAGGCACTGTGGTATCTTACTCTGGTTTTAAATTAACTCCAGTGCAATAATTACTCACTTTAGCAAGGTGGGTAATCTACTTTTCTTTCATCTACCAAATTACCTACCGTGTTAAATATACCTACTCAAAATAAAAACTCAATTTAATGAAAACAAAGTTTAATTCATCTCCTGCTCAAACATTTAAACCTTACCTAAGCCTATGTTCAGGCAATTTTATTTTTATTTTTTTACAATGTTTATTACCAAGTCGGTTTTATTCCGTCGATTTTTATTTTCAGCCAGTATCTTTTTGATCTAATGCATATACTTTATATATAAAAACTTAATGGAAGATGTTAAACCTCTCTGGTAAGTTTATATCTAAATAAAAAACAGTGCCTTAATGAAAAACTGTGCAACCATGAGATTTCATACAACATTTCTGCATTGTTTTGGTTCTAAGCAAAAAATACTAAAAGTGATTCATAATGATAAGCATAATGAGTATAATTTGGCTTTACACCTTCTAAGCTGATAACCCTCTATAGAAAACTTTTTACTAGAACATTGGGTAATATTTGAAATTCGTGGGCAAAATTAGCGCAGCTATAGTAATATATCGGCAATATATTAACCTACAACAATAAGCTACTGACCCCAGCCAATAACAAATCAATAATTTTCCTTTTGCGTCAAATATGACTCAAAAGGTCTGTCGTTCCTAATTTAATAATTTATTACCTCCATGGACGTAATAGCCTTCGTACAGACAGACGGACGGACAGAGTCTTGACGCATCGACATAAAGAAGAATAAACATTCTTATCTATGTCACAATACCTGGCGACAGATTTTCCATTTCCATTCCATTACTTCCCTTATTTGTACTCTTTTCTGTGAATAAAACACAGTGATCAGTCATTCAGAATTCTAAGGGGGGGCCAATACTTTTATCTCGGCAAATCCGTGGTATTTCCGCGGGCCATAGCTAGCTAGTAATTTAATTCAATGGATTGTTTTTACCTCGTTATATGACGTGTGCTAAGTATTACGATTTTCAAAAGAACACCTAATTTGAAAACCCTTTTACCTGTGAAAATCATCGTAAAACCCGTCCCCAACAGGAAAAGGCTTGACTGGCTGCAACTGCGTTATGGCGTCAACTTCCGTAGCTTACCATCAGGCGAGTTGGTAGATCTATTATATATAATATATCTAGTGAAATTACTTACGGCATAAAGAGATTTAACATCTAAATCCCAATACACGTTGGTCTTAGCTTGCCATCGCTCGTCGTCGCTCGCCTAGCTTGCCAAGCCACAGAATACATAAAGTACAAGTACAGAAGGTTCACTCTGCAAAAGCATTTAAATAAGTAGCGACTCTTACTACCACACAATAAAGTCCAATTCAGGACATGCGAGCGCTAACTACCTACTGCTATATTAACCTAGAAGTTGCTTCTCTGTCTTTCGCGTAACTCTTGTCGCGTTATCTCTTTCTATCACGCGGCAGCGGGCACGGCAAGCCCGACCAGTCTACTACTTGTAGCTTCATACCTAAAGTGCGTGAGCGCAGGCCAACGCCAGCGTGTGGGACATTTTAGTCACAAAATTAAAACACTGCACGTCGCGCGTCGTTACAGTGGTAACAGATTAAAGACTTACATCGCCCAAGCTAAAAAGGTCGGATAAAGTCCGGACAAAGGTTTAAAATGAATACAAAGCGATGAATGTAAGAGTGTAGGCAAATGAATACAAGGCAAGTGCTACTGTCTATATATACACGTTGTGCGAGTCGGATGGACCTAACGATGCGTACACAACTAGGGTTACCACCCGTCCGGATTTGCCCGGACATGTCCGGACTTTTAGACCTTATTAGCTTCTCTACAACCCATAAGGAATCAACCTGCCAAATTTTAGCTTTCGTAGAACGAAAAAGCTGAATTTACGAATCTAAAATTTGGGCAGGTAGATTCTAGAGATTTACAAAAAAAGATTTTGTGTAAGGGACTAATTAAGGGGGAGAGAGGTTGAAAGTTTATATGAAAGTCTACGCGTACGAAGTCGCGGGCAACAGTTAATGTAATATACATAATATCATCGACAAAAGATAGAATCATCCTTGATAATATATAACAGATATAGACGGAAGAAAAAGTGAGAGAAGTCCCTTTACTAATTCACAACAACAGGCAATAACTACACACAGAAGCTAGTTGGTAGTACAATTACGACCCAGACAAAAGTCTTGAGTTTCCTTTTGCATTTGAATGTATTAATTGAGCATACAGACACAACCGGCTATTTTTATTATGATAAGTAACACCAGATAAAATTTGAAGCGAATTCTATCAATGTTATATAACTTACACACACGCTGGAAGCTACACGTTTGATTCGTGTTTTTTTTTAAATTGACTGACAGGGCTTGATTGCCATCTCGCGTGATGTTAAGCGATGATGCGGTCTACGATGGAGCACGCTTGTCTAGAAGAAACTTATTCACTCGCGAGTTAGCCTGAATACCGGATGCAGCGTTCTTGCTCTTGCTTCGCGTTTTTTTAATATATAAAATAACTGTTTACTTTTGTAAAATGTCCTTCGGTCATTTTACGACGTTAATGTTTGCTGTTAATTCCATTATTTTTTTTGTCATAATAAAAAATATTAAAACAAAAATTGGTTCTAAATATTTTGTAGTTTTTTCTTCGCAAAATGATAGAAGCACATTTTTAAAAAATAAACACTAATTTTATATTTATATAAATCGTCATGTGCGAGTCGGGCTCGCGCACTGAGGGTTTCGTACCACCACAAAATACAATAATTATCAATTTAAAAAACCGACTTAAAAATTACCAAAATGTGGCATTTGGATTCGGTGAAAAAAATAAGGTCGTCCAAGTAAGGACATTACCAGTTATAACTTGGTAACGAACAGAAATTTGTCACCGACTCACACTTGGCCTGTTTTATTTGTTGTTATACTTTAGAGTGTACTATAATCATGCCAAGCTTGACGCTTGTACGTGTTACCGTTTTTACACTAGAGCAATTACAAAAATACGTTTGTTGTATGGGGTACCCCTTTTGTTTTTAAGGTGACTCCGTTCATGGTTGATATTCTGAAAACTCGAACGAAGCGATTTGATCGTGCGAACAGCTATGCTGTGGAATGCGTTGTCCGTATGGGTGTTCCCCGACAGTTACAATCTGCGCGTGTAAATATTGCGCGCCGCTAACTCATTCGCACATTTGATGTCTTTTTTAGGGTTCCCTGCCCAAGGGTAAAACGGAACCCTATTACTAAGCCTACGCTGTCTGTCTGTCCTACAATTTAACGACCGTATCTTTCGAACCGTAATAAATAGCCAGTTGAAATTTTCACAGAATATGTAATGTTACGACGGATAACTAAGAAATAATAATAAAGTCAAAATTACGAGACGGATAGAAACTAACGATCCCCATACAACAAACGTTTTTCAAATTTCAAATTTTCAATTTCAAATCGTATTTTTTTATTTGTTCTAGTGTCAAAACGGTAATACGTACAAGCGTCAAACTTGCCATGATTATATGTAATACACACATCACATCATCAGCCAATTAACGTCCACTGTTGGATAAGGTCTCCCTCGTAGAGAGGGGTGTTGCCATAATCCCCACGCTTGGCAGGCGGCTTGGGGATCGCAGTACGTTCACCGTGTACTATTTAGGACGCTGCTGCCCATCCTCCGGTGGTTCTGGTCGCAGTTTTAGGACATACCCGGGTCCATGTAATACACACTCTAGTGTAAAACAACAACAGAAAATAATGGCCAAGTGCGAGTCGGTGAAAAATTTCTGTTCACCATCAAGCTAAGTGACGACGAGCGCTGTAGGTATTTGGATGGGTACCGCACTACTTTTTGTATTTTGTGGTGGCACGGAACTAAGCCAAGTGCAAACTGTTTGTATTAAGGTGATACGTTTCATGTTTGGCGGGAAATTCATTGTGAAATGACATAGTGTTTACGAAAAATATTGGTTGTTCTTTATATTGTCATGTACAGCTATTAATCAGCTACTCACCATATTACTTACATTTGTCAATAAAACGTTTGAAACAGCAAAGAATGTTCTATTGACAAATGTATGTAATAATGTACATTAGGGATATATAGCTTTACGTGAGTTTGTAAAGAATAATAATCAATTTTCGCAAACATCATGATCGTTTACAATAATTACCCGGCCTAGCTACAAGAACAAAAAAACTGTTTGAAATTTGAATTTCCCACCATAAGTGAAACGTATCACCTTAAGTATTTTTATTTTTAGTGGTGGTACCCTCCGAGCGCGAGAACGACTCGCACTTGGCCAGTTTATTTGTTATAATTACAACTACTACAGGTACATGCCGGCTGCATTTGCACGGCTAATAATATCTGATGTGATGTGGCTATAGGTTCCTACTTCCCAGTAATGCTGAATTAATGAACAACCACAATATAAACATCCTGTATGATAATGTTTTCGGTAGTAGGTAGGTATTTGATAAGTACTGACATCCCACGGAAACCAGACAATGGTATAAACCAAACACTCTATAACTAGACATTGAATGCAGGGCGAACATGTTCACACACTTCATCAGTTGACCACTACTGATATAAAAAACACGCCCACTGATTCCAGTGAACCTCACGTAATTTGCGACCAATACCGTAGGTACGCCATCACTATGATTTATTTACATTTTGAACTGACGTTGAATGGGCCAATTAGCATTTAGTAACCCCTCACCGGGGTGAGGGTATTTCAGGTATTTGACTGAATTGTTTCCATTGAAAATAATCGTAACTGCAAGTCTGGGCTACGTAGTAGCTATACCTAGTCTGTGGTATAAACCAGCGTAATAACCACTGATTAGTCCAATCATTGCCCCTGACTTTTATAATTCCGCTGTCGCTGAAACTTTGCAGTGTGATAAAGTAATGTTTATAGATTATAGTTGACAAATTATCTAGTTATTATTATTGGAACGAAGTTCCCTTTCGCGCGTTGCGAAAGGGGGCTAGACGGAAAAAATTAAGACCAAAAGTTGTAACGACACTTTTTGCTATAGTTGTAAGCCGTGCGGCGGTGCGCGTGTTTCTCTGTCTGTCTGTCTCTCTCTCTCTCTCTCTCTCTCTCTCTCTCATAGAAAGGATCTTCATTCCATCCCGGGTGTCCCTTGACACCTCTCCTGAAGTTTTTTTCGGTTCGTTTTTGTATCAAACATTTCTGTTCTCGTCAAATTAAAAAATAAATATATATTTAAAAAAAAATGGTATGTTATGATAGACAGCAAAATACTCGTAAATGCATTTATATGATTATTTACGGGATATTTACCGTGGTAAGGTTGTGGAAGGAGCTTCCGATGTCAGTCTTCCCGTAAACATGGTGCATGTAACTGCGCTCCTTCCATAACCTTACCACGGTATATATCGCGTAAATAATCATATAAATGTAGTGAACATCCGTGATAGTTTAAAACAGTGTTTCAGCAAAATAAATATAGCAAATTATGGTAGATTTCGTTTTTTGAAAATTCACACTTAGTGATTTTAATCTTCGATAATGTGCAAGGGAGAAAACTGCAGGCGGAAAGAACCATCTTAAGCTGTGTCATGCTGTATCTTGATATTTAACCTACTTAAGGCACTCTAGTATTAAGTGCATTCATGTTTGCTTGTGTGCTGTAATTGTAAACATTTTTTATTTTATTTCTGTGATATCAACCCATTGAGATTATTAATTATGAAATAATCTTGACACAGTTTTATAAAAACTCAAGTTCTTGTAATTATTAGTCATGAATGATTAAATAACATCATAGCATGAATTATTACTTTGTTCATTTATATAGCTTGCTTTGATTCCACTTTTATTGTGCGAACTGCTAGTCTGTGGAATGCGCTGCCTGAATGGGTGTTCCCCGATAGTTACAATCTGGGTGTCTTCAAATCTCGAGTGAATCGGTTTCTTCTGGGCAAGCGTGCTCCATCGTAGACCGCATCATCGCTTAACATCAGGCGAGTTGGCGGTCAAACGCAAGCCTGTTACAGAATAAAATAATAATATATAGTTTGGATTAGCTTTAATCTCGAACTACTACCGAAAAATTTCTGCCAAAAACTGAAGGGGGCGAGGTAAATACGTATTGCACACACTGATATATTCTTAATACAAACGCACATTTCAAATAATTGTTTCATAAGTGACACACAACTGTAAATAAAATGACAAAATATCATCTAATGGACGAACAAGGGGTGTAAGTGCTAAACGGGGAAACTGTAGGTTTAACACTTTTAATATAACTTTTTAATAACAACTATTTTTTTAATACTTTATAACACTTTTTAGCCGACTTCAAAAAAGGAAGACGGATGTTCCACTGTATTAAAAAAAAACACCGATTTCTCCGCCAACTGTTGACCGATGTCAAAAAAAAATTTTTGTATACTTTCAATTTGGTCCCATTGTCACCAAGTTAGGATCATATTTTCGGGACGAGTCTTAATGTTCCATGAATTAAAGTGAAAAAATCTATGCCATTATGAAAATTCAAATTCCTTTTGTTTCAGATGCAATAGGCCCTTGGACGCGAGACGAAGACGTATCATCTAAGAACAGCAAAGACAAGATAGAACTAAGCAAAGAATCTGATAAGCTCGTTATTAACGAGGGTGGGCTCTACTTAATATACGCTCAGGTAAGAAAACATTTTTTATAGGATATCTGAATGCAAATTTCTGGTCATGAATCAGATAAGACTAACAAAGGAGGAAGAAAATGTTTTCATTCGCTCTTTACGATATAATGATTTCTTAAGTTTTTGGTTTAAGGCACACTTACTAATGTTATATGATTATTTACGGGATATTTACTGTGGTAAGGTTGTGTGTAGTGAACAACCGTCATAGTTTAAAACAGTGTATTACACTTACTATTTTTTCACGCACACTAAGAAACTTGTAGCAACACCAATGAACTAACTAACAGTCCACATGAAAATAAAAATGGCGACAAAATCGTCTGCAGGGCGAGTTCGATTAAAGGCATCAAGCATGAGGTCAGATGCGTTCGCACTCACTACGCCACCTTACCATATCTTCCTTGTTCAGAGTTTTTTTTTATTTATGGAATGAGCTAGCTTTTGACCACAACTCACGGTCTTGATGAGACACAGGTTGTACTTTAAAGGGAACACCGAGGCAGGGAGCGCATTCCATTCCTGTGCAGTTCGTATTAAGAAGGAATTTTGGAAACGCTGCGTACGGACTTTACCAAAGTTCACGACGTAAGGATGGAATGACTGCCTCGATCTATGGCGGAAATTGGATGACGGGATCAGCTTGATCAGCTCTTGTGCACATTCTCCATAATGAAGACGATAAAAAATTGACAGACAAGCTACCCTCCGCTTATGCCGGACGCTGTGCGATTTTCTTCCCATGTGGATTGAAATTATTGAACCTAATTCGTTTTTTTACGAATCCTCATTGCTACGAGCGATTAGTTGCGCATGACATCAGAGACATCACTTTTGTAACAAACGTATCGAACTTGGCTGACCAACCGCCGTCTGACCAACGGGAGAGAAAGAGTGAGAATATAATTCCCCTCCCTTTTTCTCTCGTTGGTTGACGTCAGCCATGTTGACGTGTCTGTTACGGCTCTTTATTTACCAAACTTTATATCGTTTGTAGGTGACATACCTGACCCACGCCCCCAACTGCTACCTCATCTGGGCGCGGCAGGCCAATCAGAAGCCCCGACTGGTGTCCATGTGCGCCACCGGAGATGATTCGACCGCGCAACCGCTCGACAGAGCGCAAATCTCCTGCGCCGTACAAACTGTCGCGCGACTTTATGTTGGCGACGTCATCACCTTGTCGCAGAGGGACGCCAATCGAACGCTCCTGCTAAAACCAGGGTATAGTTATTTCGGCTTTATTAAACTTAGCTCCTGATTTGTGAGCTAGATCCCGGCCGTAAAGCTGTTTCTCTTTTGCTGAATTTCAACATATTTGAAAAAAAAAAAAACATTTGTGAGAATTTTGAAAATGTAGACATCTATCTCTCAACATGACAAGTATTTAAAATATTAAACAAAGTTTAATAATTTATTTTGGAAAAATTGTTAATCATTTAAATGGTCATTTATTTTGGCAAAATATGTAGTTCTGAAAACATGTTATTTCAAAACTCTTGCTAATATAAAAATATGTTTTTGAAATTCTCACACAGTCAATCAAAAATGTAGAAATTGTGTGAGCGAGATAGCTAGTGCGATAACCGGCCCTTAACGCGATAAGTCTGATGGTAATAGAGATTTCGCGCGACGGACGACGCGCGGTGGGAAACGTGCCTTAAATTTTTTATGCTGCCGCAACCTATTTTGGGGTTGTTAAAAGTTCCTGAAAGGTAAATACGGAGTTGTATTTTGTATTCAAGGTAGTAAATGTTTTCAGCAAAGTATGGTAGGCATTTTGTATACCAATTGAAATTAAAATACATAAATATTTGTAAAGAGTGCTTTAGTATTTAAAAGGTTAAGTAATGTGTCATACATATCTGTAGATATTATTATGTGGCAGGTAGGCATACATTGTGGTGGCTCACAGAAAACGAAAAATAATTTGAATAATCTATGGCAGAGTAAACCTATATTCTTTAAGTTAGGTTAGACCTAATACAGTAGACCAACTCGTCATGAAATTATACTCTGCGCCATAATTTATAGAACTTACTTTTGAATAAAGTTATATGATTATTTACGGAATATTTACCGTGGTAAGGTTGTGGCAGGAGCTCCCGATATTTCGGGAAAACTAGCTGCTTTCAGCAGACCCAGGCAAATACTTGGACTGGCCCTAACCACAAACCAAGCCTGTATGTAGGTTATAGATTAAACGTCAGGAATGTATAAAGTACCTATATAACTCTATAATATATATATATAGATATATAACTGGCAGGTTATTTTCCCAGGTTTCTGTTGAGTCATGCAATGTATGCCTATAGCGAGTGACGATGGTGCTTATATTAGTAAGAAAAGGGGTTTATACAAATAAATGTACCTAAGTGATTTTAGTGCCATATCGAAGAAAAAACGTGCTTTCGGAATTATTTCATCGAAAAATTACATTTTGAATTCGAAATATACTGAATGTACAGTTATATGATTATTTACGGGATATTTACCGTGGTAAGGTTATCAGTCATCCCGTGAACATGGTGCATGTAACTGCGCCGAAATATCGGGAGCTCCTTCCACAACCTTACCACGGTAAATATCCCGTAAATAATCATATAACTGTAGTGAACAACCGTGATAGTTTATATTAGACCGAATGTACCAAAATTTATTTTACAGTATATTTACTGTAATTGTATGTTAAAATGTTCCAAATTTTAGCATTTACTATTTAAATGTTAAAAAATAATGTAAAAATTCGAAGTTTGATTCTAATCTGCACAACGGTCCGGGTAGACGCCCCTATGCAGATTGCAGGTTCATATCTTGCTAGTGGAGAAATTTTTTCTACTCATTTAATGTTTGTTAGGTGTACGACACTGTAGTAAGCAGCCCTAGGCCAAGGCAAAAACATTGGTGCTTGATTGAGGCAGGTACCCTAACTTGTCCCTAGACCAGGGCCCTTTTTCCGCACGGGCAAACGCGCGCTAACGTGGCCACGTTAAATAATTCTCAAAAAGTTGGCCTCTATTCCTTTGGAAATAATTGCCAAGTTTTTGACGTTAACTTAACGCGCTGGCTTACGAGCGTGTTTGCCCGTGCGGAATAAGAGTCCTGGGGCTGCGTATAAGCAAGAAAGATAATATTACTTTTGTCTATGGTATAAGGACATACGTAAAAAAAACTTTCAATCAGTGGGCCTTTATCCTTGCGCGCTCGAGATTGCATCTGCCATGTGTAAGAAAAAAAAATGTCACTTTCACTCGCATGTCATTTCTAATAAAAAAGACAGTGGCAAGGATAACCTTGACCGTGCTTAAAAGTTATGTAGAGAACCTAAATTATAGTCTATTCGCCTTATCTTGGGCGGGTTCCGAATCACGCCCTTAATGAATGATAACGTGCGGTGGATAGAAATTATCTTCCATGTTGGTTCCTTAGCTCTTTTGGCAATGTTCGGAACGCGCCCCTTCTCAAGACGTAGCGCTGAAATCGAACAATTGACATTTAAAAACAAATCTATGAAAACATTTAATCCATAAAATGTACTAGGACTAAATGTTTAACAAACTACCTACCTACAGTTTCAGTACATTTTATGAACGCAGTCATTATCAGTCAATATGGGTATTTAAAATATTTTCTTTTCAGTGTTGGGTGTTATTTTTCGATGCTAAATAACAAGCGTTTGTAATCTGCTGTACATAATGAATTGATTTATGAATGCATCACATCGCCTTGTGTCGATTCACGTGGTCATTCATAATATTTTCGTGTAGAAATGAGTAATTTTATTATGAAAACTACACACATTTACACATTTTGATCGAACATCACTGGTCCGACTTACATGCGTAAAATGCGTAATCTTCAATCAAAATAAAGTTAATTTTGAAGTCAGTAAAGAAAAATGTTGCTATTCCGGCGCACTGGACATAGTCTTAGTCGCTATATTCTCTATTATGATGTTATTAGAAGTAGCCACAGAATATGGTCCCAGGGCCCTGATTCACTACAAACACGCACGTAACGCGGCGCGTTAAGTGTAACTCAAAATGTTGGCCTTTATTTTCTAAGGAATAGAGGCCACATTTATAGAGTCGTGTTTTAGTTAGGGAATAAGGGCCCAGGTCTATTATCTAAGGTTAGCTTCACATCTGTGCGTGGTTACCATAATCTCAAAAACATTCTTATAATAACCTTACATTGACTTTTGTCTTGCTCTCTCATTAGCCGACAGAGCGAGACTAAATTCAATGTAAGGATATAATAAGACTGTTTTTGAGATTATGGTGCCCGCCAGGAATCGGTGAGATGAATACGCATTGTACTTAGGACTTTTATCCCTCGCACATATAATCCAGGGTGCACAAATTAATTGTAGTTAAAGACGATTACTATAAATATGAACGGTGATTACTATAAATATGGTTAATTTTGTATGTAGCTTTTAATAATTGATGTACAGGGTTATTGTTATAGACAATTAGCCATTTTTTTCATCTACAAAATAAAGTACACTAATTAGCTTCTTAGCTTGCCTGGGCCCCTGCGTTCCTTCTCATTTGAACGCGTATTTTTTTATTTGCATTTAAATCCCTACTTTTAATATTTTTGTTTTTGTATGGAAGAAAAAAAAAAGTTTATTTATCACTCGTGGAACTAAAATACATGTATCACGCAGGGAAGGTTCTGCGAGTTGTTAGCAAATTATCAATAACCCTGTATATTAGTTGGTAAAATTATTTAGCGATATTAAATATGTTAATTTGATCTCTAAATGGTCGAGGAATCCCACATTTTAATCCAAATTATTTGTTAAAATTTCCGAATTTTATTGTGAGAAGTTTTCTCAAGTATTTTCGTGTAGTCATTTGTAGTCTTTCTTTACTTAAAGAGTTAAAATTAGGTCATAAGGGTTCATATTACTTAATAATTGCTCAAAAGCGTTGCATCTAAGATATAAGCAATTAACATAGGCATTTAGTAAGATACATAATTAAGTTTCTTCCAATTTTGGAGTCATACTGCCAGGTAAAGCTTGATCCACATTACTCTGGGCACCAAAACATTGAAATGTGATTTCTATATTGTAACTTGCACAGCCGACTTTCAAATGGCAAACTACTTTGTACGGTCCATGTAAAACAAATCAATGTCGCAATGTATGTATGATCAGTTTTTTGTTGCAAATTCTACTGTACAAGATATGATATAAAGCTCACATTTCTGTGGGGGTAGCAACTGTCAAAGAAGTGCTAGAATAGCTACTTTTTTGTCGCTTTCCACCTCTGGTGGACAGTTACAGAACTTTAAAAAAATGTGTCAGTGGACAACGGGAATAATCGTGTTTCCCATAGACCTAAAAAAAAATTTCATCCTAAATCTATGGTGTTTCCAGACATCTTGTCTATTTAGCCAGTTACCAGTTACGTATAAACTTTCCTAAACTCATTGATTTAAACCTTTGATAAGGTTTGTCACTGACATTTGAGATTTATCTACATGACATTGACATATCCAAATATAAACTTATAAATAAGGTACAAGCTATACTAGCGCCATCTGCTATCCCTATTTCGGGGCCCTGAGTGTGAATCAAGCTTAATAAGTATTTTTAAGTTGTAGCCAAATAAGTTATTCTTAAGAGCCGTAACAAACGTGTTGAACTTGGCTGACGAACCGCCGTCTAAACAACGGGAGATAAAGATACAATTTTGTCTCTCTCTCTCTCTCTCTCTCCCGTTGGTCAGACGGCGGTTCGTCAGCCAAGTTGACACGTCTGAACATTTAAAACAATAACATTTCGATTTGAAGTTTCTAACTAGTTATAGTTAGGTACTTCAAATCAAAATGTTTTGTACGGGATTTACAAAGTTGTTAAATTATAAAAGTTACCTCATATAATGCAAAATGTATATAGAAATTGTGGTTTTTGTGGTGCTCTAATGTATAAGTTTGTAAAGTCCCAGTGGTATAATAATTCCAGACATATTTATTCAATTATACAAATGATTCATGGCTTATATTCTATATTGTAGTTATTATGTAGCGTTATTTTGATATGTGTATATCGTACTGTTCAATTATTTTGCAATTATTTTGTAGTTATTTTTTAAATATAATTAGTTGTTTTGAAATTATACCTACTTATTACATAAGTATTATGTAGCTTCCAGATAGAAAGTTTGTTTTTGTGAACTATGATAAAAGTTCGATAAGATGTGTTATTGAAATTTGAAAGTAATATTTTTTTGTGTACTTGTTAAAAAGTAATAGCCCTGGGGCCTTACGCCCAACTTTAACCACGGCCCCGAATACGCGAAGTTTATAAAATCACGCGAACTCGAACCTTAACACGCCGGGATACGGTTTGCGGTCGCGTGATTTTGCAAACTGCGCGTATTCGGGCCCGCGGGTAGAGTTGGGCGTAAAGCCCCTGTACACTCACCGATACATTAGTCTTAGGGTATCTCGGTGAGATGGTACAGTCCGCATTACAATAACTATTGTACAGCTATATTTCGACTTACTATTAGATGTATTCATAATAGTCATAGGCTAAGTCTTGTGTGCCTACCGTAAGGTATGTCCACCGTCCAGAAAATAAATGTGCCTTAATAATGAAATCTGACTTTTTTTCTCTACTAACGACGATTCTGTTGCACAATTAAATAAGTTAATTCCCTATTTTTCATAACAGTATGATAGACAAGGACAACAGTAGGTACATTCAGTCCTATCAAGTTTAACTGGACAGTGGCCTTAGTACGAGAACTTGGCGAAAAAGTTATCGTTACGTAAACGATAGCAAATGTACGAAAATATCAGTTTCCTTTTACGTCCGATAGAGGCGCTGTTCAATTTTTCATACATTTTACTATCGTTTACGTAACGATAACTTTTTCGCAAGTGCTCGTACTAAGGCCACAGTTCAACAGCACCGACCCATCTATTTTATTATTATTCTGGGTGTTGTAGATCCATGAGTTATATTTTTATCCTTAATTCAAGTTCCAGTCCCCAATTATATTGATTTATCATAAAATACATTTCATACATCCGCCAAATTGGCCTCACTTAATATAAAAAATATAAGAACTAAACAAAATAACAAGTCAACAACTTTTATTTCAGGGAATTTTTTTATAGAATAAAAGTTGAAGAGAATAATATTACTCAGCTGTTCTAAAAAAACTGACCAAAATGTTACTCATGAATATGAGTTATAGAAACGAAAAAAATTGTTTTCTGTGTACAAAATAATGTGAACTATTATATAATTATGTTTAATAGAAGCCGAACTCAAGAAAAAAAACTTTTTTTTTCATACAAATAAAAAATACTGACTGAGTTGAGAACCATCCTCCTGTTTCGAAATCGGTTAAAAATTAATGAAACTCTAAAATTAATAATAATTAATTAATCCTACGAAGATTTGTGCTAGAATAAGAGTTAATAGGTAGATAGCCAGCTACCAAGAGAATGTAATACTCCTACGGGGACTATTCTATAAAAAAGATAAAACCGAATTTGAACTTTGACACCATGTTGGTCAATGGCAAAGAAAATGTAACGCTACGCTAAGATGGTCAATGGTTCTAATCCCAGAAGAAGGGCTCTTTATTTTATTATTCTTTGGTTCTCATTAGCACTCTAGGTATGATGCGGACCAGCATGCGTATTATGAAACTTTGATCGGGATCGCGACTTGTCAAAATTATGTAAAAAAAAAAAAAGCGTTGTCTATTTCCAATTTCGTAGTATGAAATTGGAAATAGACAACGCTGTTTTTTTTTTTATTTTGCGTCATAACCCCTTTCAAGTGTCAAAGTTCTGTCAATTCTGACACTGACTGACCCCGATCAAAGTTTCATAATACGCCTGCAGAACGTATATCAAAATCCAAGTTTTTTTTTTATTTGGCTACTGTCGCTACTGAGCTTAGCAGTTGGCTACTGCCTTTTTGGTCGTTGATGCATTTGCCATCAACAGTGAGGGAGGATGGGAGGATATAGTGATATTGTTTAAAAGCCGATTGATGACACTACTAACAGATAAAAAACTAAAGACGGATATTATGGGATTGACTGAAATTAGCTGATGAAAAAATGACCTTTTTGTTTGAGAATAAGAGTTTGGGAGTTGGGAGTAGAAGAAAATATGTAATGGAAGCATAACTTAGATTTATTGGGTAAACTACATTAAAATTTATCTCCACAACACTTTACGGACTGTTTTCGACGACACAAAAATATTCTAATACTTGACACTGGCAAATACATAAAACGTGCGTAGCCAAAATCCTATCAAGAAGAAAAAATAACGAAGTTTTTTTTTTTATAAATAAAAATAACCTCAAAAAACTATCAGCTTTGCATTTATTTACAAACGTTTAAAATTAAAAATGCTTACAAGGTACGTAATAGAAAAACAAGCGTTTAGTAGAGCCGTCGTTTCTTTGTTAATTCACTATTAGTTTAATTTCAGACTGAGGTTCAAGCGGGATTTTCGTATCGTTGTGAGATGTTTCGCAGACAAACCTACAGACGATGGAAAAGTACCTGAAATCCAAGCGAAAGAGCAAGCAAAAGAAAATAAACCTTCAGACAATGCCACTGAGAAGATCCAGGAACTGCTTAAAAGTATGATGTCTAAGCCAAAAATTAGTGAAACTGAATACCGACAGAAGTTTGCAACTGCACCTGAAATACCCAGAAGACGAAAGCAAAAAGACGAGATTTCAGTGACGATGGAAAAAATAGGTAATCGAATATAACCACATTTATATAGTGTACATTTGTGTGTAGTACATTTTTGTAGTGGTAGGACTCTTGCAGGGATCCGCCTAGGGAAGTACGCCACCTTTGCCAGTTATTGAACCGCCAAGCAGTAGTGTGCAAACACTACTGTGTTCCAGATTGAAGGGCAATGTTTCCAGCGAAATTACAGCGGTTACATTAATTATTTGAATTGTTGAAGTTCATAATTCTGAGTGGCGTTGAGCTGTTATGGGCAAGCGTGAAGAGCCATCAGGCGAGCGACTTCGCTCGTCTCGTCACCCAGTATCATTAAAAAAAACTTATTAGCAGTGTTAATGTTAATGCATAATCTTACTAGCAGTGTTACATTTCAGAGGAAAGTATAACAAAAGCTGCAGGTGATGTGGCAGAAGCCATTGGCGGAGATGTGAAGCAAACAGAAGCCGAGCTTCTCTCCCGAGTGCTGGGAAAGATTAATCAGACTTCCACTAGTCTCAGGTAAGATATGTAGTGTTTTTGTACATATATACTTTAATCTTGAAGCAGATCCTATTGAACACTTACAGACCTCATTACTTCAAGGTCCAATTTCAAGGTTACCCAACCTTGGGATGAGCAGATATTTTATGACATTGAAATCTCTAGCAGCGATACAGCTGTACATTGGAGATATATGTGTCAACCCGTAGACCGGAGAAGCTCCATTCAAACCCGGACACTCCGGTTAACACCAGAGGCGGCTCGTGAATATTTTTCATGGGTGTTCACAAAAAAAAGTGAAAGTGTATTTTGCTTACCATTTATTTGTATAAACAAATAAGAGTTAATGCAATGTCTGGCCCCGTTCCTTTTAGTTTGAAACGGCCCTAATGACTAACCATTGCCATGTGGCATTTATGGTCCTCAGGTGGTAACGTAGCTAACGCACCGTTACACACCGCAGGAGCGCCGCTCCAGATCTGGGTAGTTTGTCTTACAAAATCTTCTGTTTCACGTGACGGTCTATGTAAAATTTTCTCATTCACACTCATTGAATTCGTGCTGGCGTTTGTATTGAACTTTGTTCCATAGGAGCGCAATCGTTGGCGTTCCGGCTCTACTACAACTTGACACCATTTTATCTTGTTATTATAAGTAGGTCATTATTTCTGGTGAAATACTGAAGGCTTAATCAATGCATGATAACCCACCTATAGGTATAAAAAAAAATAAGTACAGATTCAAACAAAGACATTTTGTTAACTAAGTTTTTGTGGAGGTGCACTGCTCCAGCGCTCCTTTGGACGAGCCGACTCTGGTTAACACTCACATGTTATGGGTTCCTTCCATCCAATGGTTCCCTATTGCAAAGAGATCGCTTGTAGTGACAAGGTTGCCAATAAAGTTGCAGAGACTTGCTCGTAAGTTTCTCTTTGTAATTTTATCTATGGTATCTTTTGATATTACATCTCATAGTTTTACCTGCTGTTTTCTGTATAAAGAATATGTGATCAAAGTGTCTTCGCCTTAATAGATACAATAAGAAACATGTTATAATGTACACATTTTTAGTTTTTAAAATATCATAATTAAAAGTTTAAGTAAGATTTTTTTTTATTGTAAAATAGGCTTGCGCTTGGCCTCCAACTCGCCCGATGTCAAGCGACGATGCGGCCTACGATGGATCACGCTTGCCTAGAAGAAACCGATTCACTCTTGAAGAGACCCAGATTGTAACTACCGGGGAACACCCATTCAGGTAGTGCATTCCACAAACTAGCAGTTCGCACAATAAAAGTGGAATCAAAGCGCTTCGTACGGGTTTTCGGAATGTCAACCATAAAGCGGTGTAGATTTTTGTGCCCGCTCTGGCAGTCCTATAGAATAAAGGGCAGGAGGGAATTAAATCATGCAGATCTGATGCGCACTCTCCAAAATGAATCCAAAATTACTTATTAGCCTAACATTAGGTTAAATTGTAATGAAATTAAGAGGCGCAGCACAACTTACAAAAAAAGTGCTCTTTCTAGTATCCTATGTCCGTCCTTGTGATGCACTCTACCTTATATCAAATTTTGTCATTATTGGTGCAGCTGTTTAATCATGAAAAGTTAAAATAAAATAGTATGGTTTTATTAATGTGAAGTCTTGGGTGCAATTCCTGTGCATATGAATTATAGACATTAGGCATAATTAAACAAATTTTTACACTTTATATAATTTTCAGTGACTTGCTTGTGGGCATGAAGGTGGATCGTACAAAGGAGACAGAGGAAGCTGCTCCCCGGGAGACTCGCGGGCAGCAAGTGAAGCGACTTGTAGAGAGGAACAGGGAACAGAACACCAGGTACACTCAGAGGAAGCAGCAAGAAGACGGTGTACAAACTAGATCAAAACGGTGAGATCCAGTCTCTAAAGCTTATTGAACATTACAGTTACATGATTATTAACGGGATATTTAACTTGTATTCCCGTGAACATGGTGCATGTAACTGCGCCGAAATATTGTGAGTTTCTTCCACAACCTTACCACGGTAAATATACCGTAAATAATCATATAACTGTTAGTTATCGTTTAAAACAGTGTTTTATTGAACATTATCTTACGGGCTTCGACCAAAATAAAATGAATGGACGGGCCCAGTAGAAGAGCATTTTTGAAGATTACAAAATGAGCGCCAGCTCTCATTTCGTTTCAGTCGGTCTCTAGCCGTAGGAAGTGAAACACGAGTCTATTGTTACGCGATAACGAAACATCTGACAAAATTATGAATTCGTATTCTTTACCGAAGTGTAAATACACAAATAAAACCGATATCTATTTTTTGTAACATATATACTGTACATTTTTATAATTAGGTGTTGAAGTATATGTCCGACGGTTTTGACTCGTTTTTACTGATCAAGTTCAATGGTTAGGGCCCGTCCATTCTTTTATTTTGGTCGAAGCTTACGGGAGTATTGTCAGTATTTGAGCTAGCATTCAAATGTAATCCATAGCAAAAAGCCCAGATTGCACTATAGTGCATTTTTCGAAGTATAGTGCCAATACTGCCCAAATCTCATAGTTTGTAGGTGTAGAGTAGAAAACTGGATAACACTTCTTTGAGAAATTCTTGATTGCAAAATATTATCATGCATAGATACTTAGTTAATCATGAATAGTGTACAAAGACTTAATTTATACAATTTTTATTGTTTGTATACCTAAAAGTTAATGCTATTTCATAAATTTTGACATGCAAATAATATTTAATAGATAAATGAATATGAATCAAAGCGAGTGCATCTAAACAACTTGCACACTCAGTTTTACTGAGTTTTATATTTTTAGGGTTCCGTACCCAAAGGATTTAAACGGGACCCTATTTCTAAGCCTTTGCTGTCTGTCCGTCTTACCTTTTGATGGTTGTATCATTCAAACTGTAATAGATATAGCACTGTGGTTTCTTCTTACATAAAAGGCGATGAAATTATGTATGTTTCCTATGGGCTCATGGCTCAATGGCTGAACCGATTTTGACGGGACTTTCCCTGGCAGATAGCTGATGATATAAGAAGTTATCTACCCAGGTGAAGCCGTGGGGTGAACCAAGTTTTATTTTATTTTATAAATATGATAATTTTACTTTCCACAGCACTCAACTCAGAACAGAGTCTCAGGTCCAGCCTACATCAGTCAATGTCTTCAGTGGGACTCCTCTTGGGGTGTTCCAAGCTGGTGAGCCTAACTACGGCACCAAGCTGGACACGTGGGAGGCTCTGAAGCAGCGCGAGCTGAAACTGGCCACCACGCAGCCTCCAGCCAACTACTTCGAGAAGATGATCGTCTGGACGGATCAGGGGAAAGTGTGGAAGTTCCCTATTGATAATGAACAAGGTACTATGTGTGTTTATACTACTTTCTAGAGTTGTAAGGCTTGTAATGCTAGTTTGCTAGTTTAGGCGCCGAAGTGTTAATTATTGATAGTTAAAATTAATTGGTAGTAAAATTTCCCAAATCAAAGACAAAAAACAAACTCGGGAATAAGGAGTAAATAAATATCAATTTAAAAAACCGACTTCATCAGAACTGGACCAAATTTAAATGGGACCTCAAGGGAAGCACCAACCAGCTTTAAAAAAAAAAAGAATCATCAAAATCGGTTCACCCGGTCGAAAGTTCTGAGCTAACAAACATAAAAAAAAAACAGTCGTTTTGAGAACCTCTTCCTTTTTGGAAGTCGGTTAAAAACAGTTAGACTGCTCATAGACCGTTGAAGGTCTAAAGACAATCCAAATGCTCAAGTCCACTATCAGTTGGCAGCGTACTCAGCATGCTGGCGGCATTACCACGCTGAATGGCAAAGCTTATAAATGCGTTGAACCAGATACACGCCAGCATTTTGGTCACGCGTAATGTTTCTGTTATAAATGTTTCAAGAGTTGTTATTTACATCCTTTACAGGCTTTGAAGACGAGAAAAAAGTACATTTCTCCGAGCACATATTCCTAGATGCCCATCTGGAAGGCTGGTGCCCAAAGAAAGGCCCCATCAGGCATTTCATGGAGCTGGTCTGCGTTGGTTTATCCAAGAACGCGTTTTACACGGTCGCGGAGAAAAAAGAACACATTATGTGGTACAAAGAATATTTTGAGAGTAAAAAAGATTTATTGAGTGAAGTTGGGGCTTGGGAACAGAAATCGAGTAGCCCTGAAGCCTCGTTGTAGGGTAGAATATATAAATGTTAATGAATGTATTAGAATTACATTGTTACTAGATTTTTGTTTTATTTTAGTAAAATTAAGTGAACAAGTACATAAAAGTTTATTTTTAATGCCTGCACAGCTAGGCTTATGGAGCCTAGATAGGTTAAACCTTATGGATGTCCGTGATGCCTGGTTGGGTAGGCTCTTAGGCGTTTGACCACAACTCATGTTGAGTGGCGGTATGGTCGAAGATGGTAGACACATCTAGCCTAGAAAGCTCAAGTAAAGCTTCAACTTGAAGGTAGCTAGCCGTGAACTAGAAAGTTCTTTGGTAATATATATATAAATAAATAAATATCTGGGACTTTATCGCACACATGGTCATCTGACCCCAAACTAAGCAAAGCTTGTAATATGGCAGCCAGAGACTGATATACATATATATATATATTTTTAAATACATACTTAAATAGATATTAACACCCAGACATAGAACAAACACAAATGTTTGTCCTAGATGGGAATCGAACCCACGTCCCCAAGCGCAGAAAGTAGGTTCTGAGCCACTGGGGCAGTCCAGTATATATATATATATACATATTGTCTACTTTGTTATCTAATTTAACTTTAAGTACTTGTCCGTTGTCAGCTATATAATTTACTTTGATTTATATTAATTTAATAGTCCTAAGTAGTAGAAACTCCTAAGCGCGCGCGATCTATCATTTTCTGTAATTCTTCCCAGGGCCACTAAGAGACCGGCCTAGCCGAGTTTGGGGTCCACTGGTAATACAATGTACCTACGCATTATAGGTTAACTCTTGGCATTCTCTACATTAACACGTAAAGCTTATTGGAAATAAACTTTACCATGCACACTCGAAAGTAGACTAATTATTTCTTCGAAAAGTGAGAACAAAGCTTAACTAACATTTCATCCACACATGATTCGGCGTGAAAAAATAACGTTTTAAGTTTTTATTAAAAAAGTAAACCACTATATAATAGTACCTTTAAATAAAACAAGTAATTCCTTATTACTTCACTTTATTGCACCTATGGAAGTACACTTCGTTACATTGTGACGTCACAGTTCACAATCGTGACCTGCCTTATTCGATTGGCGTAATTATACTGACAATTAGTCTTAATAGACTACAAATAACAGTATTTATGTTAGATTAATGGACAAGTTTATTAATGCATAGAACCATTTCTTCAGACGCTTTCATATTGGCATGTAAATGAACTAAACTCCGTCTAAAGAGAACAAGGGGCCTTACCCCTAGCTCGAAAAGTTCACCCGCATAGGTGTTATTTGTCTAAACGGTACCATCAACTACGATAGGCAGTAGTTATTTGATAGCCGCCAAGCTTCGCTATTTTCACGCACACACGCATAGTAAAACGGATTTTCGTTCATTCAAGTTAGACGCTTTTAAACGATGCAGCTTAAATGAGTTTGTTAATTTTAGGTACCTGTCAGGTACCTACTAAAAGTTGCCTCGCAAAAGTGAAGCTAGGGGTAAGGCCCAAGGTCTAAAAGAAATGGTTCTAGCATACCACTACAATTAAGGACCTCTTTTCCCACTTTTAGCAATTTTGGTCATTCTAATTTGTCGACTTTAATGGTTATCTTAAAATTATAAAAATGGTGTCATATCTAAATTGAAAGTTTTATCTAACAAACCGTCAAGATCGAAATACGATTAAGGACATTTCGCTCGATAGAAGAAAAATATTAAAGTAACACTGATTTGAGCTTTTATCCGTTTTTTTTTTACATTTCATTCAAATACCTATTTACTAAATGATTTCTACGATATCTTAATGTGCAGATTTCATAATTATGGAGAGAACCGTTAAGGTACATTTTACGTTACAGCTATACTTTTCAAAAAATATGAGATAACCTCCAAAACAAGTGGCGAACGCACAACTGTGTGTAAGCGCCATGGCGCCATGGTTGCTTCACTACATGCGACTTTAACACTATATATTAAGCCTTTGGTCACCTGTAGTAACAAGCGTTGCTTAATAGTGGGAAAACCTCGCCTTAAGAGAGCTTACCTATCAAATGTATAATACATACAATCATGTCTAATAACTTCTACACATCTTTGATGCAAATTCACAACAGGATGCCGTTCATTACAAAAAGTACCTACCCAATATTTTGTAGTAAAAAACAAGGAACTTGTTATAGCTAAGTACATATCCTTACATTAATCGTCGTATACTTTAAAAGCCTCCAAAACGTTCCAAATCATAAAAAGTACAAAATAAATGTACATTTAAAAAAAAATCACAACTTTGTACAAATCAATCATACGGCTTTGTACATCTTCTCGTTTGTAAAAACGGAGTGCGGAGTTTTTAGAGCACGTTTCACGGAATGTCTTGTTTCAAACTTAGAGGCCTTTGATGGATAAAACAAATCTAAGTAACTTATCTTTATGATTGAACATTAAACTTTGAACTTTAAAAATAATCATAATTAGGACAATAACAATACCTAATTCTCTATTACATTATTTTGTAGTCATCATATTATGCATATTACTTATTGTTAGGAAGAATAAGTTACAATAAATGTTACAGCGTGAGTATTAACGGTTTTGTGACGATAAAGTAACACATTTTGGTCGAGGATAAGAGCAAGATATTTAGAATACAATGTGACCAAATAATAAGCTAGAAACAGTAACAAGCTCAGGGAGCGTTCAAGAATTACGTAACGAATTTTTGGGGAGGGAGGGGGGGCTCTTTTAAAACGTTACAGGGGCGGGAGGGGGTATTTGAACTACGCGTTACGTAACATTGTTTTTTTTATCCTCTTCGACTTTCCGGTACTTGACGCCGCATAATTGTGACTTTTAGGTAAAAATGGTCATATGGTGGTTACGTAACGTTTTACTAAGGGGTAGGAGGGGGGGGGGGGTACAGAAAAAGTTACGGTGCGTTACATGAGGGGGGGGGGGGGGGGGGGGTGTCCAAAATCTCCAAAAATTGCGTTACATAATACTTGAACGCTCCCTAAAGAACAAAATACAACAAGAACGATTAACAGAAAACAGATGACAAAAAGTCAGAGTGGAAGACAGGAAAGGAAGTTTCTAGCCATTGAATAACTGGACTCGTCAATATCAAATGAGAAATACAAAACTACTTGTTCCTTGTACGTCTTGCACACGGCGCATTTTTTATGCCATAGGTGGCAAACAAGCTGACGTGTCGCCTGATGGTAAGCGATCACAGTCTTCTATGGATACTGCAACACCAGGGGCATCACAGATACGTTGCCGACCCTTAAAGACTATTAACAGCCCTTTTGAATAACCCCATATTGTAGCTACTTTGATATGCTGCAGGATGAGCTCATTCCTCAAATTGCAGGTGTGAGGCAAAAAGGAACGCGTAAACGCGCAGTGTGCGATTTCCACCGATCTATGATATGTGGATGAACTTTCAGGCGGTGGCAGCTAGGTTGAAAGTATGCACGCACACTCTAAGTTGCGCCGGCTACATGCACCGTGTGTAAGACGCATTAGAAAGATTCTTAGATAATAGTTGAGGTCTGTTGTAAATCTAATTTCTGACTCGTTTATTATTTTGTAAATCTATAACTGATTAAAATGAAAAGAAATTATACGCTTGTTTTTTAAAATGGAGCTAGCCAGTTTAGCAAGATAACTAAAATTCAATATAAAATACAACCTTTTTACACCATTTTGGTTTGACTGCCAATGTTTTATTGGAAGTTTTTACTTTTGTTTATTACATTATAAGCTAGCTTTCGAATAAGATTCGTTCATATAGCTACCACCAAAGCTACCCGTTTCATAGAACTAATTCGACGACAGGGCCTTACGCCTACCAGCTATAAGCGTGATCGCTAAAAGTTGCGTGACCGCAAACCGTATCTCGGCGCGTTAAGGTTCGCGTTCGCGTGTTTTTGCAAACTGCGCTAATTCGAGCCCGCGGTTAGATAGCCGTAAGGCCCCAGAGCTCTGTGGCTCTTTAAATTGACACAATACATTAAAAATAATGCATATTGAAAAGGAGCTAAATACTAGATGTTCAATGCACGGTAATGCCTGGCTTCTTTTTGGCCTTCGACGCAAAAAGAGGGGTGTTATACGTTTTACATGAGTATCTGTGGCTGTCCATGGCATCGTAGCTCCCAAACGGCTGAACCGATTTTGATTTAGTTTTTTTAATGTTACTTGATCATGAGTGTTCTTCGCTATGATTCAAGAACATATGTTAAGCCGATTGAAGATTATCAGCTCTTTTTTTTTTTAATATAGAATAGACTACGTTTGGCCACCATGGTAAGCGACGGTGTGGCCGAGGATGGAACACGTTGATCTAGAAGATCTCTATTCACTCTACGCTTACCAACAGGCGAGTTGGTGGTCAAACGCGGACTTATTCGCAATAAAAAAAACTCTCATGCTATCATCGGAAGTTGGGGTCAAACAGTGATAGCATTTAGTTCCCTTTCGATAACATCTTATAAAATGCGTTTTTTGTTAAATCATCGTAAAGTTATTATATAATTGGAATGATAACCTTCTGATTGGGGGCTCAATGTATACAAACTTTGCATTAACAACATAGTGATATAATACCTATAGAGTCACAATATCTAAGTAAAAAACAGTCAAAAAACGTCCGAGCGTCGTTGTACATACCTAGACACCAATTATATAGTTCACAATACCACATTTACTTTAATTTAGACGTTATGTCGCTGGCATAGTGTTCAACGTCGCTTGTCCGGTATGGTATCGTAGGACTGACATCGCGTTGTAGTCGGATCGCGGTTGCCTTACAACTAACCAAAAAGTCAGCGTGCGCCGAGTTTTAGTTCGGACATTTTTTGGCATGATTGTGACTCTACTGGTATTGTATCTCGATGATCGACAACGTAAACAAAAATATTCAGATTTATATTTTATGTGTTATCAAAAGAATGCGCACCAAATTACCTTTGGCATGGCATATTAATGCTTGTGCACCACGCGAAAAAAAGTAAAACACTATTCATTCAATAACTTATTTTAGATTTTAAGAAAGGGCCATATTAAGAGGGGCAATTGGATTTTGAAAGTTTGAAAGTAAACGCGTACGGAGTCGCGGGCAACAGCTTTTGAATAAGTTTTTCTTGTAATTTTTTTTCTCTGAAGAACCACGTGGAGTATATACAGTCACTTTTAATGAAAGTCTGTTATTTAACGAGTGAGCCCCCAACTTAATATTGTCATGATATAAAATGTACTGGGATCGCGGATTACCCGCAAATTGACTTCAACCTCGCTCGAGTGGACGGCTGCGTGTGATTAGTGGCGCCCTCTGCTTACATCACCTGAAATGGAAATGAAGAAATTATGACAGATCAGTTCGCTTAACATCAGGCGCTTTGGCCATGTCAATGCCATGTTTACGATATGTTCCCTACTCCGAAACGGCTGGACCGATTTTGATGAACTTTCAGGCGAGTGATCCTGTGAAGTTTGGTAGCGATCGGGACAATAGTTTTTGACAGTTATTCCAAAGTTGTAAATTTCATTTCTGTTGGACTGACCCCCCATGACTGCCTATATATTTTTTATTTATTGAGTTCGATTGTGCGTTTGACCGCCAATTTGCCCGATGTAAAGTGATGATACGCCCGAAGACGGTGGAACTGTGATAATTAATTATGTCTTTTTGCAACAACTCACGTACCAGTTTTATACATAAAAGTTATTCTATTCTACGATAGAACACGCTTTCCTGGAAGACACCACAATTCACTCGTGATTTGAAGACATAATGTAAAAGCCGTAACAGACGTACGGACCACGTACCACGGACCGCCGTCTGACCAACAGGAGGGAAAGAGAATACTTTGACACCCACTCACGACTTTCTCAGGGTTTTCGGAATGTCAACCATAAAGCGGTGTCGATTTTTCGTACCCTCACTGGCAGTCCGATAGAAAAAAGGGCAGGAGGGAATTAAATCATACAGATCTGATGCACACTCTCCAAAATGTATCCGATAAAAAACCTGAACCGAAACTTTCAGTTTATGCCATTTTGACAGCCTTCTTTAAAAAAATGAGCTACAATACCTGCAGTATCTGGCTGGCCTCGAAGGCGGTGCCGGGCAGCAGCACGATGGGCGCGGCGACGCGGCCTGCCTCCACGCACACCATGTTCGGGAACTCGTCATCTCCGAAGTCGGGGATCTCTTTCGCGAAGTCTGCCCAGGGGTTCCAGATCACTGCGGATGTATGAGCATATTTTGAAATGTATGTTTTCAAGCGAGATTCATTTAACTGCCCTTGCCAACGTTGGACTTGAATCATCAATTAGAAATGACCACTGAGACAATACAAGATATGAAGTGGCGCCATCTATTATTACTACTTAGAATAAAACGAAGTCGCTTCCCTCCGTCTGTCCCTACGTATGCTGTGATCTTTAAAATTCCGCAACGGATTTCGATGCGGTTTTTTAAATAGATAGTGTGATTCAAGGGGAAGGTTTATATGTATAATACAACACATTTTTTTGCGTTTACGTTACCCACAATAACCATTTTTTATCCTTTACTTTTTACGAGAAAGAATGGCTTATTTACGAAGTAATTTTAAGCAATATACAGCATTAATCCTTATCCAATTAATTATTATATTATCTTATATACAATGTGCATTTGATATAGATCAATATGGCCTTTAACATCATGTAATTTAAATGAATATTTTCGAAGATATTACAGATTTAAAATGCACATAGCGGTTGCGGCGGTACCGGCCGGGGGGGCGTTGTATATAAAGACATTCTGTAGTATATTTAGAATCAGATCAGCATTACACCCGTGCGAAGCCCGGGCGGATCGCTATTGAAGTAATAAACATACTTTTTTTTAAACTAAGAGCTTATTTTATGATAACTATAACGCCATCTATTATTCACTTCTCCTCATCTTGTGCTCCCTGACTATATTTGTCGGTGTTCTTGCATCTTGTTTTGGTAGATGCAATTCTTCTATTCGGCTTTTTTGGTAACAGCGCCATCTGCCATCCACAAGATGTAACTACTCACCGGTATCGGGGAAGTTATATTTCTGTATCCTCATCTTGCGCCCGCTGACGACATTAGTGATGATGTGTTCTTGCATCGTGTTCTGATAGATGCGGTCCGTCCATTCGTTAATGGTGACCGCCTCGCGCGTCTCCTGGTATACGGCGCCATCTCTCGTCTGAAACACGATACATTACAAATCTAGGCCCAAGGACACTTATAAGAAACTTGGGGGGCCCTTGGGCTTACGGGTACCTCTTAACGCGGGCTCGAAACATCGCAGTGTATGCGAACGTGAACCCTAACGCGCCGAGATGCAGCCGCGCAACTTTTTGCAAACACCTAAGCAGAATCGCTTAAAATGGTTGACAGCAAGGCCCCTGCTCACTCCAATCTAATTGTGATTTTGGTTTCTTTTATGATATGATCTTGTGACGTAATAAACAGTCCACTGACCGAGGCTGCTTGCAGGAAAATGATAATGTAAAGCATGTGCAGGGGGTTAGTAGGAGAACTTGCGAAAAAGTTATCGTTACGTAAACGATAGCAAATGTATGAAAAATTCAGTTTCATTTCACGTCCGATAGAGGCGCTGTTAAATTTTTCATACATTTTACTATCGTTAACGTAACGATAACTTTTTCGCAAGTGCTCGTACTAAGGCCACATTACAGCACTGCAAGACCATAAAAGGCATAAGATTAAAAGAATAGAACTTCGTCGAAATCCACAACTAGTCTTCAATTATACGATAACAGGCGAAATTGCCGTGGAACAACTGTGGCATTGCCTAAAGGTCATTTTGTGAAGCTCTGCTGATTTAGGAAGGGCAGGAAAATACACAATACTCCCCAAGAGAGACATTAGAGCACGACTTCATCTTCACATAGAATTAGAATATAGATATTGCTGTCCTGACACAAGCACACATCTTGGACACTTTAAAATACATGAAAAAGCAGCTGAATGTACTTGGGTTTTAGTTTTACACACCGATGTTTAACAACAAATTACAAAGTGAACGAAGCGCTCACGCGCACACTAGTGGCTGCTCTTTATAGAGGGTTACGCGGAAAGGGTGTACTAAGCCGAAAAGAGTCCATAGTACCCATCATTATTACCAACTTTTACTATGAGACCAACCCTGAAATAGCGAAAAAAATATCAGCGGTTCCATACATTTTGTAGTGTGAATGACCGTTTAATGTCGAACAATTGACATTTTTTTCATGAATTCAGGGTTGGTCCCATAGTAAAAGTTGTTCATAATGACCTCTTTCAGCTTAGTAGACCCATTGCTCGTAACCCAGTATAGAATATTTCCACGCATATATTATTAGCCGCCATTCTTGCGTCGTGTTTTCTTCCATAATCTCACCTTGTCTATGAACATGCATCCGTGCATGCCGGTGATCTGACTGCGTCGCACGTCTGGCACCTTAAAGTACGTGTGCAGCAGCATCTGACAGCTGAATGTCAGCTCTTTGGAGGGGTTATACACGCCGATGTTGAAATGAAGCTCTTTCTCGCGCAATATCAGCCGGTATGTCAATCTAAACCTGCCCACAAGATAGTATAACAGTAGTTTGTGACTATGTATGTTTGTAGAAAATTATTTCACTGATAGAAAGCTACATTATCCCTGAGTGACATAGGCTATGTTTTGATCACAACAAACGCGCGCAAAAACTAGTTTGCCTGAAAGTTCATCTACATATCATAGATCGGTGGAAATCGCACATTGTGCGTTTAACGCGTTCCTTTTTGCCTCACACCTGCAATTTGTGGAATGAGCTCCCTCCTGCAGTATTTTCGAGTAGCTTTAATAAGGGGTTCTTCAAAAGGGCTGTTAATAGAGTCTCTAAGGGTCATCAACAAATCTGTGATGCCGCTGGTGTTGCAGGTATCCATAGGCGACGGTAATCGCTTACCATCAGGCGGCCTGTCTGCATGTTTGCCACCTACGACATTAAAAAAAGTCATAATCTGAAATTATGTACGTACGTAATACGTGTTACATGTATAAATATGAAAATTTCTAGAAACCCTCTGATATAAGAACTGATAATCTTGACGAATGAACTGATTTTCTTGACTCATAGTAAAGTACAAGCTCAGTTAAGTCCTCTTACAAAAAATAAACCGGTCAAGAGCGAGTCGTGCTCGCACACTGACTACTAAAGTACAGCCACAGACAACATTGCGGCAGTGTTGCCATTGTATAAGTCGCCCAGTGTGCAGGTGTTGGGGAACATGAGTAGATGCTCTATGGTCTGGGAAGTGACACCACAGTCACACACTTGTAGTGGTAGGACTATGTTGCAGGGGTACGCCTAGCAGGGAAGTACCACACCTTTGCCAGTTGTTCAACCGCCAAGCAGTAGTGTGCAAACACTACTGTGTTCCGGATTGAAGGGCAATGTTGCCATCGAAATTACAGGTCACACAGAGATTTGACATCTTATATCTCGGGGTGACGAGCGCAGTGCATTGCCATCCAGGGTTTGAACTGTTGAAGTTCAAAATTCTGAGTGGCGTTCAGCTGTTATGGGCAAGCGTGAAGAACCATCAGGCGAGCGACTTCGCTCGTCTCGTCACTCAGTACCATAAAAAAAACACTTCCAACGGAGGATCAGCTAGAGCCCGTTTTGTGTCTGCAGCGGCCTGCTTGCATTCGAAGCCGGTTTATGAACTTCTACACTTACTGGTAGTGCCACATGGAGCGCGTGAACTCGTCATCCATGAGACTGAAGACTGCCTCCACGTCGCCGCTGGGCATCCTCTCGGGCATCTTCTCGACGTGCCAGCGCGCCACCCGCGCGAACCCGTGCTGCGGCCCGAACGGCCATTGTCCGAATTGGGCTGCAAACAAACATGTATCAATTAGTCTGTAAAACGAGGCTGGCATAATCGCAGTACGACGCAAGCCCCAAATAAAAATTAGATTTAAAAAAAACACATCAATCATAGGACTGCACGTCAGAAGTGAAAACTTTAAGTAGTAATTCACCTATTCTACAAGAGATGGCGCTGTTTTAAAATACACGGTAGTTCCATGACTTTTGTTCACCCAAAAATAGCTCAACGCGCCGAAAGAAGTTTTCACTTCAAAAATACTGTAAGTACTAAAATAATATTGTTCTTTAAGACTTAAGCTTTTGGTACTTGATTGCATAAATTATAAATGCTAAGATAAAATTAGTGAGCATAAAACGCTGCGTCACACGATCCTAAGTTTGGACAATAACTATTAAAAAAAATATACTCAATTCACTTTTACAAATGCCAAAATGTTAGAATGTTGCACGAAAAGTCCAAAAATGACAAAGTGTACGTTATACATTGAATATCAAGAAGTGCTATAGTCTATTAAATGTAAGTTGATTGAAATGAAGTATGTCAAAATATTCGATTAGTGCTGGGACAATTCGTACCAAATCGAGAATAATGTGTCTTTATTTATCGACTGGAAGTGTCTTGCACGAATAATATTTTTAAACCAATCTATATTTCTGTTGTAGTACTATTATGATGAGACTTTAGGATAATGAAATAAAACAGAAAAAGCAAGTATTTTTTTTGTAATATAAATAAATCTATTTTTTAATCTAATGGTGTACATTCTAAATCAGTGTCATCATCATCATCAGCGTTAGAGTCACTTGAGAAATCCTGCAGATTAATAATAAATGCTATTCAATCAATAGTCAGTCTAGTATGCTATTCTAGTAGTCAGTCTTTGGATAAAGATACTTCACAATTTTAATTCACACAGCAAAATAAAACGATCGATTTTACGTTTATCGATTTACCACGTCCCTAAATTTTTTGTCAAGTTGACGTAACCTTGTTATGACAAAATGGAAAAATATGGCTATTGTATTGTGATAATCCACACTAAATGCAGTTCCGTTTTAAAATTCAAATATACTTTTACTATTTATATGTACAGCACTTGTAGTTCATAATAGTTTAAGACGCAGAAAACCAGTGATCTTTGTGTTACAAGTAAATGCAATTCGCCAGACGTTATTACAAAGACATGCCCTGAAATGTTGTCAGCTGTCGTTTCAATCAAGCTACATTTAAAGGACTATAGAGATGTCTAAAAGTGTACAAAATAATAAATATTCAGAATACTCACGAAATACAAAAGGTATCCCTCCTCTTATTGCTCTCTTGCCATCGAACACGGCTTGTTTACTGAAACAAAAAGACAAATGTCATAAATGGAAAAGCAATTGAAAACCGGCGCCATGCGTGTAGAGCAAGAGATGAAATTAGGAAATAACTAAATCTGGGAATCGAGACGAGTGGCAACAGCAA
Source organism: Agriopis leucophaearia (assembly GCA_949125355.1). Taxonomy (NCBI): domain Eukaryota; kingdom Metazoa; phylum Arthropoda; class Insecta; order Lepidoptera; family Geometridae; genus Agriopis; species Agriopis leucophaearia. The sequence goes on from OX421262.1 coordinate 16,720,634, forward strand.
AGTCTTAGAGCTTATTGGAAAGAACAAGATAATATGGGTTCTTCAAAATAGAGTTTAGTTAATAGAGTTAGTTGTTAATAGTTTTTAAGGGTCGGCAACGTATCTGTGATACCCCTGGTGTTACAGGTGTATATAGGGACGGTGACTGCTTACCATTAGGCGACCCGTCAGCTTGTTTGCCTCGTATGGCGTATATAATAATAATAAGGTTCTAATGCAGAGACATTAGCTAGGCTTTACCTATGTGGTCCAACTCCAAACCCAGAAATAAACTAAACCTAGTTTCTATTCATTTTCAACCCCCTGACTATACAGACATACAATACATGTGAGCATAACTAATACCTCGTGCACGTTCGATCGTTACCAACAATTGCTATGCATAACAGGCATCACATGGGTACAATGCACACAGACATTAGGCTGCACCACAACAGTTTAGCCGGGGAGAGCGTCGGTTGCCTCCGACCGCAGCGGCCAGCCATTACTCTGCAGCTCACGTATCAAACATGATCAATTTTAGCCGTCGCATTCCACCGGCGACGGGGGACGATGCAAAAAGCACCCTTATATTATAAATGCATCAGTGGACAGGTCGGACGCGACAAAAACGGAGACCGAGCTGGCCACGTATAAATTATTTATGCCATTTTTAGCATTTCGGAGTTTGCGGACGGCTGACGACTCGTTGACGGCTCGTCATCCGCGGCGACTAAACTGACCGACGATATTAAAAAGCTTTAACATCTTGCACTGATGCTGTTAGCAATCCAAAACGAATTGAGAAAACTGGCTAGCGACAAATTTATACAGACTGTTCTGGATATAAGAGAAACACTAAGAGAAGATAATATTCCGTTACTATAATATAGCGAGGAAAATACGACCTTATTGCATAGGCAAGCTGTGGCGCCAGGAACTTTGTATAAAAAAATACTAATTACTGCAGTTTACCGAAGTATTATAAAGATGATAATGATTATATTTGCCGCTGCAAAAAGTAGCATCTGCAAGGCAAATTATCGAGAGATAATGATTAAGCGCTAATGCGAATTAATTGCTAACTAGTTAACAAACAGATGCATGAGCACCAAGTTCTGGTAATCAGGCGCATAAATCATAACTCCCACGGCAACTAGAATATTTCTCACAGATTTATTCTGCGAGCAAACAATGTGTTAAACTTCCAATAGTTCATGAATATTCATGGTTTAATTCACCTTTCAAATGATAATTTTAGCAAGCATTCACCGATGAAATCGCAAAAAACTGATAATAAAATGTTGAATGTCACCTTTTTGCACTACCCATATAAGGAGGCTTCGAAGATGGAGTCCTGTGGACCGTTAAACCTATCCCAGTTGTAAATAACATACGAATGGTTTAATACACTGAAACTCTTTCTCGAGGAATGTAATAATAAGATAATTTGCATTTTGAAACCGATAAAGAGTAGTTAAGAATACGCCTGGGTAGACCTTATGCTGATTATGCGGCAATAACCGATCATAAATAAAGGAATAAAACGGAATAACTTTAGCGATTCCTACTAATTCAACTCGGTGTAAATGACAACAGCTACAAAAAGAAAGGTTGTATAAAACGGGATCAAGTTTTAATTAAAACTATTCCGCGATGTTTCGTGGAGTCACAGTGGAAAGGCATCGCGAATGCGTTTCCACGAAGGGATAGATAAAGTTTTAATTAGAGATTCCGGATGAAATTCCATCATGAGTCGCCGCGGGGACCGATACATTCCCGCTTCGGCACCAGCCGAGTTTTTACCAGCTCGCGACTCGTTCCATCCCGACATTCCTCAACCAGCTAAATAGGGACAGTAAATATAACTCGAAACGCGGCTACTTTCTCTTCATAATTGTCACGGGACTCCGCAATATCCACCTAACTGCGACTTAGAAGCCAATTAAAGAAGCTCAGCGAGTCATAAATCCGTATTTTTTCGCTTCCCAGAGAATATGTCTGGATCGAGTACAAACTTAATCGAGGAGGTAATATGGGATCATCAAACGTATGCCAGAGATAATCCGTTATCGAGCGTGCGGAGATGTATAATCGGAATATTGCGCAAAAACTGTACAGGTCACAACCTGCGACTATTTCCCAGTGTTCTCATCCTCATTGTTTTCTACCTACATACTTCTACTATTGATCGGTGAACAGTTCCGAATAGTTCTCAACATTGTTGTACTGGAATAGATCCCACTAACGGCGCCTGATGCGCGCACCGTACGAATACTACAAACGTCCTCGAAGGAGACTCGTTCAACGAGGCTTATCACACATTACATATATTATATCTGACACTACTACTGTTGATAAAAATGTAATTAACTTTTACCGTAATTTCTGCTTCACTATACGAGTATGTAGATACTTTGTACAGTGGATATTCCAGTCTCATTAAAACTGCCGTTACGATACGCTCCCGTATGCATAATATGTCACATACATAGCCGCAGGGTGCCCGAGAAATATAGGAGCAATTAGAACAATGCTCGCCTCAATAAAAATGTAAAATCGACAGGTCGTTCCCTAACATTTACATAAATGCATAAGACGGCAAAAAGTTGAGAGTGTTCGCTAACCACTTAGAAAAATAATTACTGATAAGAGCGGCTACAATGTGAACGCATTTTTTAATCGTGTTTCGATAAACACCCTTCCTCGTAATAATGAAGCTTCTAATTATTTTAATCAGCGCGCCTTTGAAAAAAGTGGTGTAGCGGAGGCAAAAACTACGGGAGTCGTATTGAAGCGCTACCGTAATGGCTAGATTCCTGTTATTTAGTAAGGGAGGAGAGCAAACCGGTCTGTAAAATAATGTGAACGCTGGTGCCAGTGCGCATCAGCAAATTAAAGGTCGCATAAACGACGGGACAGTCGGACATAATTAGAACCTTTCAGCAGGGGCACAGCTGGGTGTATCATTAAGTATTACGAGGATCGGTAGCGAAACCTCTTAAAAACTCCGTTAAAACTATATTTTACTGCATTAAAGAACACTTTTCGCTATCTTCGCTCGCTAGCACTTAATGCAACGGCAGGTTTAAGTTCGATTTAAGCGATTTGTATCATTATGGCTTAATATTGTCGTCCGGTTTTTTATGGTTATTGACTTTTTACAATATGCCATCAACAATTACCACCGTTCTGAGAAATTCTACAATGTTCTTTAAAATCTTATCAAGCGTAGGCTAGTTTGTAGAAGAAGCTAAATTTATTTTATCTGTTAATGATGGCATGTTAGAAGTCATCCCATAACCGGAATAGGACTCAGATATTTACTCGTACTAATCCTGAGTAATCAATATTACTAATGCGAGAATGAGTCAAACCGTTTTATTCCTTCAGAGCTAAGCTACAACATAGATCATATAAAACATATATTATTTGGGGGCCCACAGTAAGGAAGGACTCAGGGTATAGAAAATGGGCCCAAGTTAGAGTATAGATGTAAGATTATTTGGCCGAACGAAACAAAGAGCAGTGGATCATATTTGTCGCTGAACCGATAACCGTTGGGTTAGACATGTTCTAGAGTGGAGACCACGAATCGGCAAACGTAGCATAGGACGCCCTGAGGCTGGTTGGAGTGACGATGACGATATACGACGATATATTATTATGATGATTTAAGCTGGACAGCTGGAAGCGAAAGCCGAAATCTGGCCGAGTGGCGTGCTTTGGAAGAAGCATATATATCCAGCAGTGGTGTTGGATATTCGACAACTTAATTTGTAAAGCAAGTAGTTTATGCACATATTAAATTAGAATATAAGCTAAATGGGTCTAAAGGATGTGAAAATAGGTCGCGGTGAAAAGCGTTTTTCAAAAAGCCTGATAGTGAGTTGTCGCCGTCACGACAGTGACTCTGAAGAACTCCGATTAGGATGTGATAGATTTTGGACACTGTTTAAAGTAAGTCCAATTAACGGGAATGTTTATTACAATAATTTCAAAACTGTTTCTTAGACGAAACTCCCGCGCACTTCCGCTTCAATGTTGTTTCAAGTACAATAATTTCATTTATACTTTTTTTTGGTACCGAGAGATAACCAAATCATTATTCAAGGTGTAAAGAATACTGGTGGCACTGGGTAACCTTGTGCAGGGCCGGCGTGGGATAGAAAGTGTCGGGTCCCGCGTAGGTGCCAGGTCATTGCTGTCCTGCGCTAGGACGACAGGACTTACCTCATCGCCCTTCTAAATTTACACGAACCTATTGATTTTATCAAGTGATCTTGCATAAATGTATTGTACTATGTGGTGACGTCATTTTGTGCAATTCTGGGTCTTTCGGAAACATTTGAAAGATTAAAATAATGATACGGTACTTAGTACTAGTTATGGAAATATCAGCAAAGTGTTTAGGATGCAGCAATCCTGATGATGATTTTTCCTGTTAAGTCATCATCATCATCAGCCAGAAGACGTCCACTGCTGAACATAGGCCTCCCCCTTTAACCTCCACACTGAACGACATCCTGCCATCTGCATCCACTGGATGCCCGCGACTCTCACAATGTCGTCGGTCCATCTAGTGGGAGGCCTACCTACGCTGCGTCTTCCGGTTCGCGGTCTCCACTCAAGAACCTTTCTTCCCCATCGGTTATCATTTCTTCGAGCGATGTGGCCTGCCCATTGCCACTTCAACTTGCAGATTTTAATAGCTATGTCGGTGACCCTGGTTCTTTGGCGAATATCTATGTTCCGAATTTTATCGCGTAAAGAAACTCCGAGCATAGCTCTCTCCATTGCCCGTTGTGTGACTCTGAGTTTTTCCAAAAGACCAACAGATAAGGACCACGTCTCAGTACCATATGTCATCACTGGCAACACACACTGGTCAAAGACCTTTGCCTTTAGGCACTGTGGTATCTTGGACGAGAAGATTTCACGCAATTTCCCGAACGCTGCCCATCCGAGTTGGATCCTGTTAAGTACTCTTTATAAAATAAGGTATCCGAAATGGAAAGCGACCACCGGGCAGACATATAAACTTGGAAACTATCGTCACCGCCTACCGAGCTTATCCCGCGGCAATGCCGTTACGATGCTGATTAGTGTGCGTTCTAGTAGGGAATTTCATACAAAGAATACTGGACGGCTCGAATCATTATCTTGGTGATGATTCGTTTCAGAGTTGACATTATGTGCTGTTTGTTAACTTGCGGCAGGAAAGCTGTGAACGAGAATAGCACAGGACCCGAAAATATGGCTGAAGAGGAGACCTACACATACTCAGCAGTGAGTGAAAAGTGGTTGGTTATGATGACAATAAAGGTACCCAGTTTTTTAACGGCTGTAATTCAAAGTATATGATAATAGTAAATAGTAACAAATAATATTTTTAGTAGCTATGTCGGTGACTCTGGTTCTTTGGCGAATATCCACGTTTCGGATTCTATCGCGCAAAGAAACTCCGAGCCTAACTCTCTCCATTGCCCGTTGTGTGACTCTGAGTTTCTTCCAAAGGCCAACAGTTAAGGACCACGTCTCAGTACCATATGCCATCACTGGCAAGTCTGGCAACACACATTGATCAAAGACCCTTGTCTTTAGCCACTGTGGTATCTTGGACGAGAACATTGTGAGAGTCGCGGGCATACAGTGGATGCAGGTGGCAGGGTGTCGTTCAGTGTTGAGGTTAAAGGGGGGAGGCCTATGTTCAGCAGTGGACGTCTTCTGGCTGATGATGATGATGATGAATATTTTTAGTAAAGCTCTGGTGCTGGTGAATTGCTAAGGCTCAAGCGTTAGCCGTTAGATGACAGGACAGGGTTTATAAGTGGGTCAATTATGGACAGCTCTAGGGGACCCTTATTAAAATATGAGTTATAACTCGAATAGTTAATACTCTTCAATTCTCTTCGTTTCAATAGCATAACAAAGAGGTAATAAAAATGAGGAATCCGAAACAGGATTTCAAAATTTTGAGGTTTTTTTAATAACTCAGGCTTATATGACTTATTTTACTTTAATGTTTAATTGCTGTATAAGTTTTAATTAGATATATTTATGCATTAATTAACAGGAGTCGTTGATGGATAACCACGGTTTATGCTTCCGTATGCCGTATTAGATATTAATTCATGTAACAGAATGAATAAAATCTAATTACTTATGTGTTTTTGTAGCCGCAAGTAATTTGTTAGTACAAGTTTTAGAGTTACGATTACAATCAATTATGTACATTTGACCTTAAGTCGGAATTAACAATTCAAAGCGAAGCATGCGCAGGAGTGCGGACTCTAATAGAGCCTGCCGTAGGCATCAAAACCCACAGAGTGAAACTTACACGAAAGTTAAAAATAAACTACCAACATGTCACTACCACTGCACTGTCATAAATAAATAAATATCTGGGACATTATTGCACACACAGTCATCTGACCCCAAACTAAGCAAAGCTTGTAATATGGCAGCCAGAGACTGATATTTTTTTTTTTTTTTTTTATACTTACTTAAATAGATATTAACACCCAGACATAGAATAAACACAAATGTTCATCACACAAATGTTTGTCCTAGATGGGAATCGAACCCACGCCCCCAAGCGCAGAAGGTAGGTTTACTACCAACCAATTGAGCCACCAGGGCTTAATTTATTTACATTCTCTGGAAAACAGCGACAAAATCATACTGCACACTAATCAATATAAATGTGAAAGTTTGTGTATATCTGAACGGATTTGGTATAGAAGTAGCTTATACCCTTTCTTAAATAACACAAAGACTACTTTTTATAGTTGATTGAATCAGGCGTTACTTTGCGGAAGTCCATTTTCAAAACTGTAAACTGTACTGCACTGTACTTGAAGCGACGTAGAAGCAGAATTACACTAGAAATTCATCATTAAAAAACTACTTTTTATTCCGAAAAGTTTACAGTTCCTGTAGTAATCACGGGTAAATCGGTTTCTTCTAGGCAAGCGTGCTTCATCTTAGACCGCATCATCACTTAACATCAGGCGAGTTGGCGGTCAATCGCAAGCCTATAAAATTTTGAAGTGAAAACTTCTTAAGGCGCGTTGAGCACTTTTTGGGGTGAACAAAAATCATGGAACTCGCGCCATCTTCAAGCTGTACCGTGTATTTTAAAACAGCGCCATCTCTTGTAGAATAGGCGAATTACTACTTAAGTTTTCACTTCTGACGTGCAGTCTTATGACTGATGTGATTTTTTTAATAGCGAGTGAAACCGCGTGGTGCAGCTAGTCTAGGTTTCTTGTTTTAATCGCAGCTACAACATCAAATCGCAAATATTCTAAACATTTGATTTCAACTTGATGGAAATGTTGTAAGTTTGTTTTGCTGTTAATTGAGCTTTAAGGGTCAGCAACGGATCTGTGATGCCCCTGGTGTTGCAGATATCCATAGGAGAAGGAGATTGCTTACCATCAGGCGGCCCGTCTGCTTGTTTGCCACCTATGGCAATAAAAAAACACACACATGGAAAGCCCGGTGGCACTAGACCACAATGTCTGTTCACAAAACGGAACTCATAATAATTCAATACCATATGCTGTTTATCAACAGATATCTTAATGTATTCACGTACTTTTGTTTCATGTTAATATTATGGTGTCTAGGTTTAAATGCCAGCCCCGTTAGCTCAGTTGGTAGTGTACCTGCTTTCCGCGCTTGGGGGCGTGGGTTCGATTCCCACCTAGGACAAACATTTGTGTGATGAACATTTGTGTTTGTTCTATGTCTGGGTGTTAATATCTATTTAAGTATGTATTTAAAATATATATGTACGTATATCATATAGCCATATTACAAGCTCTGCTTAGTTTGGGGTCAGATGACCATGTGTGCAATAATGTCCCAGATATTTATTTATTTTATTTATTTAAATATATGTCTGGTACAAATGAGCTATGGCACTAACATTATAGATAGATAGATAAACTCTTTATTGTTCACACTACAAATTACATACACAAGACACGATAAAACAGCTAAAAAACTAGTGCAACAATCGGCGGCCTTATCGCTAAGAGCGATCTCTTCCAGGCAACCTTAGGATGGAGAGGATTCATAAAGGAGGTAGAACGCGGGGCGTGCAATATTGAATAGTGTGATAAATAATTTAAACGTACATTCTAATAATAATACATACTAAATAGTTATACACACTAATACTTAAATTACTTACAATAACTTTTTTTTTATTCTGTAATAGGCTTGCGCTTGACCGCCAACTCGCCTGATGTTAAGCGCGATGCGGTCTACGATGGAGCACGCTTGCCCAGAAGAAACCGAATACTAATACTAATTACTTATTTAGTGTAGACTGTAAAATTTGATAGTCTATTAGGCTACAAATATTGTTTATAGTAGCTTTTTATGATGTATGATGGGCTAGCGTTTGACCACGACTCACCTGATGGAAATTGATGATGTGGTCTAAGATGGAAAACGTGCCTAAGCACTCTTGTCTTGGAAAGAGAGAGGTTGTACTTTATGGGGAACAACGAAGCAGGGAGTGCATTTTATTCCATGGCAGTTCGTATTAAAAAAGAGTTTTGGAAACGTTCCTTCGTCTTCAAAATCTTGCGACTTCGTGTTTGTAAAATATAAAGTTATGAACCCCCTTAATTCGTCCCCGTCGTATAATCCGAGGTCTAATACACTTCCTATGGAATCTACCTGAGTAATTCAAATTCGTAATTCGAGTAATTTTCGAGATTTTGTTATTCAATGAATGAGTGATTGAGTGGTATGAGAAGCAGTCAAAAGTATTTGTAAAGCATGTTAGCCCAAACTAATCAAATACATGGACACATTTTTTTAAGAAATAGGTCTAAAAATAAACGTAAATAAAACCAAAACTATGACAATAACAAGATAAACACCCACACGAAATCAAATTAAAATAAATAATAACCCAATAGAACAAGTGAATTCATTCAAATATCTGGGAACTATTATTAGCAATGATTCAAAATACACTACAAGTATAAAAGCCCGAATATCCATAGAAAAAGAGCTTTTAACAATAAAAACATTTATTAAAATCCAAAATTACAAAAAACTTGCGAAAACGATTGATTAAAGTCTACATATGGAGCATTGCACTGTACGGAAGTGAGACGTGGACGATGACTAAGAAAGATCGTGAATGGCTGGAAGCATTCGAAATGTGGTGTTGGAGACGCATAGAAAGAATAAGCTGGACAGAAAAAAAACAGGAAGTATTAGATATTTTAGAGGAGAAAAGAAGTCTATTAGCGAGTATAGAAACTATAGAATAGAATAGAATTCTTTATTGGCCTTATAACATTGTCAGTTAAACTAGGCAAGTCAAATTTACAAAAATATTTAAGTTTATCACATTTGAAATAAAATAAAAAACTAGAGAATGAGGAAGTCTAAGTAGTCCTATCAAAATAAACAATTAAAATATAACAATAATAATAAGAAGCTCAAATAAATCAATAAAAATTAATTACAATGAAATAAGATTAATAATAATATCATGCAAAGGTAAAATATGTCAAAAGTTTACAACTAAAAAAACAGCATTAATATAATTATATTTGAAGACTATATATAACTAAAAATATTAAATAATCAAATTTCTAATTTGAAAACGTCGCATCACGAGAATGAAGATTCTTTTAAACGCAGTTTCATAAATTCGTTAAGTGAATAAAAAGGATTATTTTCGAAGAATATCTTAATTTTTCTTTTAAAGGAAGTTATGGGTAAGTCTCTAACGCTAACTGGCAATTTGTTAAACATGCATATCTTATTTAGAATACCCTGCTTTTCTACTTTTACTAATCTAGTTCTGGGTTTGAATAAGTTTTCTTTGTTTCGCAGGTTACATGTATTACCTATACATGTAACCTGCGAAACAGGTATACATTTATAACTAGAAGAGGGATGATGTTTGGCCACCTTTTACAACATGACAAACTAATGAAAACCATCATAGAGGGAAAGGTAGAAGGAAAGAGAGGACCGGGAAGACCCAGAAGAGTATTCTTAGAATAAATAAAAGAGAAGGCAAATGTCATGTCGTACAGAGAGGTGAAAATGCTGGCAGAAGACCGCCAAGCCTGGAAGTTACTCCACCGACAAGAGCTACACTCTTAAATGTGGAATGAATGAATTTAAGTCCAGCCAGTGGCAGTGGTAACATGCCAGTGGACTTACACCATTTACAAACATTTTGCTAAAGCAAGTTATATAGTAGAATTACAAAAGCAACAAAGTTTGGACTTATTTGAAACCAGTTTTGTTTTAGCACATTACAAATTGCAACTCGACTATCACTATCATAACGGAATGCATGAAAATTTGTTTTTGGGTTGAAAAAGATTATTTGACACAAGACACGTGAAATTTTGGCAAAATTTGCATATTCATAGAATCTCGTGTACATTGTACAATGTGTTCGTGAACTTCACCTTAGTTACCTTTGTTGGTTTATATGGCTGTGTATGTATGTTTTTATGTGTGTAACTCTGGGAGTTAAGTAGCCAAATGGAGCGTCAAAGCAACCACAAGGAGGTAACGTAGAGGAATAATGAATGAAGGGCCACGTGAAACAGCCTTTGTGGCACACAAAGATTCAAATAAGACGAGATTAGAATTTCATTGTACACATTGGGGACAATAATGTGGAAAGCTTTCTCACAAAAATCATCCAGATAATAGTAAATTATATTTTTAACCTTGGCTCAAAAAAGGGGTGTTAAAAGTTTAACGTCTGTGTCTGTGTATCATCGTAGCTCCCAAACGGCTGAACCGATTTGGATTTCGTTTTTTTTGTTTGAAAGATGACTCGATCGAGAGTTTCTTAGTGAGAGTGTTTGTGTTAGAGAGTGTAGCTATGGTTCAAGAAAATTTGTTCAGCGGTTTGAAGATTATCTACTCTTGTATCAGGGGTTTAGAAAAAATAATTTCACCCTTGTTTGCAATAATTCTTTGATACTGGATAAAACTTAAAAGGTATTATACCCTTTTCGCCGCTAGACTGTTAATGGTGTTGTATTCGAAAAGTTCCCCAGCTCAACTTCTCTACAGGGTTACTCATATACTTGTACTAAGCCGAAAGGAGGTCATTCTACTCATCATTATAAACAACTTTTAATATGGGCCCAACCCTGAAATCGCGAAAAAAATTATCAGCTGTGCCATAGAAAACGATCAATATATATGGAACAGCTGATTTTATTTCGCGATTTCAGGGTTAGTCCCATAGTAAAAGTTGTTTATAATGAATGATGACTACAATGACCTCCTTTCGGCTTAAGTACAGGGTATATGCTTAACCCTGTATACAAATCAAACATCAATGAAAATGTGCGTGACCCTGACGGAAATGACAGTTCCAAGTCTAACGAGTAAAGTTAATGATTACCCAGGAAACCATCAGACGGAGAGCAAACTGACATTCATTAATTCAATGAGCAGCCTATTGTAAACAACCTGCCTGACGGGTCTACAGGTGGCTCCAAACAATCATTAGAATATCCATTTCAGGCAAAATGCTGTTGAATTTTTCATGCGTTAGGTATTTATTCTCCACCTTTAAATTAAGTGGATCATATTTATTTGTGGAATTAATGCTTTTTTTTATGATACTGAGTGACGAGACGAGCGAAGTCGCTCGCCTGATGGCTCTTCACGCTTGCCCATAACAGCTCAACGCCACTCAGAATTTTGAACTTCAACAGTTCAAAACCCTGGATGGCAATGCACTGCGCTCGTCACCCCGAGATATAAGATGTCAAATCTCTGTGTGCCCTGTAATTTCGCTGGAAACATTGCCCTTCAATCCGGAACACAGTAGTGTTTGCACATTACTGTTAGGCGGTTGAATAACTGGCAAAGGTGATGTTGTACTTCCCCAAGCGGACCAATGCAAAAGAGTCCTACCACTACAAAAATATATTTATAGCACACTAGCTCCCGCGGTTTCATCAGCGTTATATCAAAGGTAAAAGTAGCCTATACTCCTTATAACATCAGCTATCTGCCAGTGAAAGATGAAAACAATGCAAAGTATAGAATTTAATAATAATTCTTGTTTTTGTACGGAAAATATTAAAACACCAAAAAAAAAAAAAACTATTGATTCGATCGTTACCAAACTTTACAGCATCACTCCCTGGGCTAATCTGAAGATTGCCTGAAAATTTCCTCAAAATCAGTCGAGCCGTTTTTGAGTCTATAGGGGACATACATACATCGTCTTTGATATATAGCATACGGCCATTACGGTCTGGTAATTAATGTTATTTGTGGACATCCCGGGAGACAAACGTGGTCTGCACAAGAACTAAGAGGTCGTGCAACAAAACTCCTTTTACCTCGGCGACTGGGGTCAGGCGGCTGTAAATAGCGCGGCAGATGCTCCTGACAGCCGATTAATAAGACGGGGACTCCGCCCCGGGCCCGCGGCCCGTCCTGCCGACTAACAGTGCCAATTTAACAACACCCCGCAAGATAAGCCGATTACACACAATCTCGGAGACAAACGGTGCTGGAGACCGGTAAGGGTACTGATTAATACGATAATGCTAATTATCCTTGACATTCATTTTAGAAGCAAATGTGCTCCATCTTAATGACTAACGACCAAGTAATTAGCGTTTGTTTTTTAATCCCCAACGTGGAGGGGGTAAAGAGGGAGGGGGGGATACGTTTAACGTGAGCATGTGTAGCATTGTTAGTAGGGATGTCTGTCTGTGGTATCGTAGCTCCTAAATGGCTGAACCGATTTTGATTTAGTTTTTTTGTTTGTTTGAAAGGGACTGCTCATGCGTGTTCTGGGCAATGATTTAAAAAAAAGTTTAGCCATTTGAAGATTATTAGCTTGTTTATCGGAGATTCATTTTTGTTTATACTTATTAATAGAATACTAGCTGCGCCCCGCGGTTTCCGCGTTGATTACTCCTTATATCTTCAGCTTTCTGCTAGTTAAAGTCCCGTCAAAATCAGGCGTTTTGGAGTCCATAGAGAACATACGTACACATATTACCTTTTATATATAAGTAAATTAAAAAGAAGAAGTGGCATACAAGCTATGAGCCAATTGATGAAATGTGGACACCAACAATACCCCGGGGCATTGTCAGTGCGTTGCTTACTTTTGGGGACTTATTGCCCTTTGTAGCAGCCAGATTGTACTTCGGAGGAAAAACTGAAGGTGGTACGCCAATCTACCACTTTCAGGTGCGTGGCAGAAACAATCGATTAAATCGAACAGTGCGAGTGCTTGACAGAATTGGGCTGTTAAGTTTCAATCGCCTCTTAATAATTATTTAGACTCTTAGTTCTTCGGTGATGGTCTGTGACTTCTGTGAGCAACCTAACAGTTTTTTATGTATCACTAGCTGCGCCCGCGGTTTTACCCGCGTGGTGATGATGATGAAAAGTAGCCTGTGTTAATCCAGGACATAAGCAATGTATGTTCCAAATTTCATCCAAAACCATCCAGGCGTTTTTGCGTGATTGAGTAACAAACATCCATCCATCCAAACTTTCACATAATATATGATATTAGTGTGATGTGATAGTGTGATGATCGTCAGCCTATAATGTTCCCACTTCTGGGACACAATCTTTCTCTTAGAGAGAGGATGGGCCCTATTCCACCATGCTGGCCCAGTGCATGTTGGAATTGTGAAAGCTTTTAGTAGATGAGAGTATAATAATCTTCCGGCAATAATTATCAATATAAAAAACCAACTTCATAAAAATTTCAGACCTGGACTAAGAATAAATGTGACCAAACGGGAAAGCACCAGCTTTCAAATAAAAAAAGAATCATCAAAATCGGTTCTTCCAGTCGAAAGTTCTGAGGTAACAAAAAATATAGTACCTCCTCCTTTTTGGAAGTCGGTTAAAAACTATCATCCCATGAAAGAGCATTTTATAGTTGATTGAATTAGGCGTAGACGAGTCTCAAGTAACCCCCTTTTTTTAAAACTCCTTATTGTATTTGAAGCGACGTAGAAGCGGAATTATACTAGAGATTCGTCAGAAAAACAGTTTAGAACATTTTATTACGTGTTAAATTATAGCGAACGATGTTCATATTTCCTATGGCTACAATAAGATAATCTAACATCTTAATTGATGTTAATAAATGGGTTCAACAAAAAATAATTACAAGGTGCAAGTGAGACAATGACTGTTTCAGCAAAAAGTTGGTTTAGAAGCGATGTTACCTTATTTAGGCGGAAGCTGGGGCTAGTCATTGTATCTATGGCATCAGCTGATACAATACGTATCCGTCGATAGATCATACGCGGTGCGACCATGTAAGGCGGCGCGAGCATAACTCTGATGATGTCATGCACGTCACTCGAGCACGGAGCGCCCCAAACTAGAGACTCCACGTCTCGGACGGATTCACTCGCTGAACCAGTTAAGTTTTTAAGCAACGCGTAAGTGAAGCAAAAAGTCATTAAAACGATTTAATCATCAAAATCACGATGAAGTTCTTTACGAACTGGAATAGGTTTTAAATGATTGTAGATCTTAAATACTAATATTATAAAAGAAAAGCGTGTTTGGTTGTTCCTCTTTTAGAACACGGGTAGACGAGTTTTTTTTTAAATTTAAAATGGGCTGCGCTATACCGCCTGCTCCTCTAGTCAATGATGGAACACACTTGCCTAGAAGAAGCCGATTCACTTAGGACTTGTAGACACCCATATCTCAGGAATGTAATAGGTCGGGGAAAAAGTCTTTTCGTATTTTGTATGTATAAAGTTGTAGTAAAATCTCATCGGTTGTACTGTTTGTATCTGGCTGGTTTTGATAACATTAAAAATATGACATTTTAAAAAAGGAATACAAAAAGTAAAAAGCAATTTCCCGCCATTTTTCAATTGTTTTTTGTCCGATAAAATGAGCGAATCTAACGAAGAAATTCGATATATTTTGAAGTTTTATTACAAAAAAGGGAAAAATGCGACACAAGCCGCGAATAAAATATGTGACGTTTATGGACCTAATGCAGTGCCATCAAGAGTAGCACAATGTTGGTTCAAGCGTTCTCAGTCCGGGAATTTTGATGTCAAAGATGCAGCTCGCTCTGGTCGCCCTGTTACGGATAAAGTTGATGCCATTTCTGAAAAAGTGGAGCAAGATCGGCATATTAGTAGTTACGACGTAGCTGAAGAACTGGGGATCGATCACAAAACAGTTTTGACCCATTTGAAAAAGTCTGGTTATACAAAAAAACTCGATATTTGGATGCCACACGAGCTCACTGAAAGAAACCAAATGAATCGTGTACTCATTTGCGATTATCTGTTGAAACGTAACGAAAGTGAACCGTTTTTGAAAAGATCGATCACTGGTGATGAAAAATGGATCACTTACGACAAGAATGTGCGCAAACGATCATGGTCAAAGGGCAGTGAAGCACCACAGACTGTAGCGAAACCCGGATTAACACGTAATAAGGTGATGCTGTGTGTATGGCGGGATTGGAAGGGCATCGTTCATTATAAGCTTTTACCGCCGGGCAAAACCATCGATTCGGATCTCTACTGCCAACAGCTGATGAGACTCAAACAAGAAATTGAGAAAATACGGCCGGAATTGATCAACAGAAAGGGCGTGGTCTTTCATCATGATAACGCCAGACCGCACACATCTTTGGCCTCTCAGCAACAATTGAGAGAGCTTGGTTGGGAAGTGTTAATGCATCCACCATATAGCCCTGACCTTGCACCCTCAGATTTCCACCTGTTTCGGTCTCTTCAGAATTCTTTGGGTAGTGTTAGATTAACATCCAGAGAGGACTGTCAAAACTACTTGTTGCATTTTTTTGATCAGAAGTCCCAAAATTTCTACAGCAACGGGATCATGTCACTACCTACAAGATGGCAACAAGTTATCGAACAAAATGGCACATATGTATTATAATTAAATGTAATTAAACTTGAAAAAAATATGTCTTGAATTTGTTAATAAAATACGAAGAAACTTTTTCCCCGACCTTATATGTTCCTGTTCACTCATTCAGGCAGCGCATTCCACAGTCTAGCGGATCGCACAATAAAAATAGAATCAAAGCGCTTCGTTCGGGTATCGGAATGGGGTGACATAGGACTGTACCTGACGGAATGAAACCGCCGGGCACAGCTAGTAAGAAGATAATTACAAACTTTATTGATAATTTTACTCTTCTGATAAGAACAATCGATTATCTCTCAAAGTTAAATAAATCTATGTGAATGGTAAAAGTACCGAACGAAATTAATCATGAATACAGCAGTGTGAACCATTGATAATATATAGTTTGGATTTGCCGTCAATTTGAGCTAATACTGAAAAATGTTTGCCAAAAACTAAAGGGGGCGAGGTAAACACGTATTGCACACACTGACATATTCTTACTAGTTCTACAAACGCACACTTCAATATTGAGCTGCACACAATTGCAAACGATGTGCTCAAAATGTAAACGAATGGATGGAGGCGGGTGTAAGTGCTAAAGGGGAAACTGTAAGTATAACACTTCCATTTATTTTTTCTGAGGTGTGAACGGTGTTCATCTATGAATCGCGTGCAAGATCTAAGTCCACATAATTACACACAAACACAAGCAGTCTCCGAGTCTCATAGCTCTATCACGAGCAGACGAAAATTGTGATCGCCACGCAACCGCGTAGGAAGATAATGAGATAAGTATCGGGGAATGGAGCAAGCTTTAATACCGACTAGCTTGATAACACCGAAAGTGGTAGTGATAGGGCTCTTTTGCAGCCTTCGCCTGGGAAACCAACACACCTTTCATCATTTCAACCTATGTCATACTGGGACTCAGGCCTTATCTCAAAGAGTGAAGATGGAATCCACCCAGTGCATCCCAGGTCCCAGTGCTGTGATGGTGAATGTCATAATGTCTTTGAACTTTTGAGGTTCTTGGACATACCGGTTCACGATGTTTTCCTTCACCGTTTTTGAGCGATGGCATCGGAACTGCACATAATTTATTTAAGAAAGTTTGCCATAGAGTTATCAACCGCCAAGGAGTAGTGTGCAAATATAACTGTAAAGTTATACGATTAAGACCCGTGAACATGGTGTCTTCCCGTGAACATGGTGCATGTAACTGCGCCGAAATATCGGGAGCTCCTTCCACAACCTTACCACGGTAAATATCTCGTAAATAATCATATAACTTTAGTGAACAACCGTGATAGTTTAAAACAGTGTTTAATATAACTGTGTCCCGGGCTGAAGGGCGATTTTTCCAGTGAAATTACAGGGAATATCTCAGAGTGACGAGCACAGTGTAATGCTGCGCACGGTTTTAAACTGTTAAAATTCAAAATTCTGGTTGACACTGAACCGTTCTGAGCAAGAGTGACGCTTGCCATCAGGCGAGCGACTTGCACGTCTCTTCACTCAGTTAGGTAAAAATAATTCGCGCAGTAAAAAAAAAAACTAAAAAACACGCTTTAAAAACGCTAATCCTGAAGATCCTGGTAATGATAATGGGACAAACTATACAACTTATTGCATTGTCATCAATCAGTTCTTGATAAGTGTGCAAAGTTTCAAATCAACGTCGTGTCGTTTTGAAAGGGGTGAAAATTACGTTCAAAGATTCTGTTACATAGATTCATACCAAGATAATAAAAGCGCGTTAAAACGCTAATATCCAATGTTCTTTCCTCTTTCCATAATTCTAACTGACATAGCAATCCATTAATCAAAATCTTCGCGGCACAACTGTTATTTTTACATAATAACGCATCTGGAATTTCCTAATTATTTACCACTCAAAGTAAAGGTCAAGACGACGGCCGACAAGCATCCACGTTAGTGTTGCAAAGATGCCTTTAATTGTGATAAATCATCTTCGCAAATGATAATTGCTTGCGGGTACAGTCATAGTTGAAATGCAGTATAAATCAAGTCCGATTTAGCAAACCTAGATAATTGTACTAAATCACAAGAGTGTGCAATAAGGCTTGAATCAAACATTGAATTTTAAAGGTGGGTGTTGCATGGATTACTAAAATTATATATCAATCCTTAAATCTGGCGAGGTGGAAACGGTTTGAGTGATACGACCTCTAATATTTCACCGCAGCTGTTCAACGTGTGGAACAATCAATGTCTTAGATGTCACTAGCGACGGCAAAAAACGCAACATGTGTACTCCGTCGACGGCAAATGAGCACGAGCGGTGGACACTTCGTGACGGTTCCATTTTATTAATGGTGACATGTCGAAACGGCTCCAAGATCGCTCTCGCGAGCTCGCTGTAAGAGGCTCGGCATAATTTTGGTGAGATATTTCCGCTTCGCTCGGTTACGAGTGTAATGCGGAGTTGAACCGCCGCTCCATCGGATATAATGAAGGTTACCGGCAGCACCCCGAGCGTTTAAATCAAGATTTATCCGAGATTGGAAGGCGGGAGATAGTGTGACGGTTGCGGCGTACTATTCAACGGAGTCAATGGCGTGTGACCGCCGCGCAGCCGCCGCCGCCGGCGGAGACCTCGTCCGCTGCTCGCGCTGACATTCTTTACCCACGTCTTGGTTCATAAGGGTTCCGTACCCAAACGATGTAAACGGAACGCTATTACTAAGCCTGCGCTGTCTGTCCTACCTTTTAATCTTTCGAACCGTAATACATAGCCAGTTGAAATTTTCACAGAATAGTAATAGAGTCCTGTTTACGCCCTTTGTGTACTGAACCCTAAAAACGTACAAGGTCCAAACTTGGCATGATTATAGTACACAGTACACACCCTAAAATTGAAACAACAAATAATAAATACTGGCCAAGTGCGAGTCGGTGACAAACTTCTGTTCACCAAAGTTAAGCAACGTCGGGCGCGGTCGGTACTTGGATGGGTGTGATTTTGTCTTTTTGCACTACATTTTTGTACTTTAGTGGTTATAATAAATGTGGTGGTACGGAACCCTCAGTGCGCGAGCCCGACTCGCACTTGGCCGTTTTCTTGTTTGTTTTTTGAGGTGTAAGACTAGTTGTTAAGCACGTCGAGGCGTCGCTACCGTCCGATATACCAACGCCGCCTTTATTTATGGCTCTTGGGTACCGTTTCGATTGAGTCACAAATCTCAATAGCTTTCAGCCGAGTACCTACTCCGATAGATAATACAATAAATATTCAAGTCATCAATTTCCATGTAATGACGCGATAAACTCGTCTCGCTGTCCGGCGATCCGTGAAGCGGATAGTGAAATAAGGCTCGGTGCACTCATTGACGCGCGTCGCCGATCGATGGGGTAATCTCGTGGTCATCCCGGCTTTGTCTGTGCATCGGGAGCGGCATGAAATTATCTGGGCATTAGCGGCCGAGAGAGCGGGGTGTCCGCAGCCCGGGGACCATTTGTCATCGGAGGCGTGCGAGGCGGCGAGGGGGAGGCGGGAAGAAAGTGCCGGCGACTCGGCCCTGCAGACGCGACCACAAAAACAAGACTCGGAGAGCAGGGGCGGGCCTCGAGCCACCGCCACCGCGCTCCGCTCCTGCCACCCGCAGGGTTGCCAACACTTTATGTTAGGATTGTTAGGGCTGTGTAATTGCGCACTCCATTGTCGAACAATGTTGCTCTGAAACAGCGACAACTTTACGACGCCGTCGAAGCGAAGATAAAGATATCGTCACTAAAACTTTTTAGGGCATCCCCTCCTCCATCATCCAAAGTTTTTGACGTCTTCGTAGAGCTTAAAAAGTTCAAGACACGCAACAAACGAATAAGCTATTTATTTAAAATGTCGAAATAGGCAGGCTTAATTACATTTCTCTGGTAAAGAACCCTAACAGCTTGACTGGTTGACAGCATCCCTAATCAAAACTATAGTTTGGGATCGAAAAATCCCTCAGTCATAAAAGGGTCAAGCGTCCGCGTCACGTCGCCCGGCGACGAAGGAGCAAAAACAGCAGAGTACAAACTATATTGGATATTAGATCAGCGCGCGCGTGCCAGCAGCGGCTACCGACAACTTTTTGTACCGGGGACCGAGTGGACGGGGCTTTGCTTATTTCATTTGCTAAATTCCTGCTCATGCACTAATAAAAGGATTGAGCTGGAAACAGTTTAACGTATTCAGTTGATCATAAATGGCGAGACGAGCTGAAATGTTGGACAGAACCATGCTCTACAGCAGCAGATTTTAAAGAACTTCAGTTTCATTTATCATTTGTATATTTACTTAGGTACTTTTTTGGGAATTTCTAAAATATTTTATAGATACTGATATCAGTATTCATTAAATTTATTGGCTGTTATCGCTGGCTGTTATATACAGCATGTTTTTTTCAATAGTTCCCAATAGTTCTGATAAACATTCATTCCTAGACAGAAGACATGTACCTATTTTATCATAATAGTTGTACTGTAACAGCAGGAGGCGCGTGCTGATGTGGTGTGCTGCCGACAAGTTTTTGCTCGATCGGAGGATCACGTACTGGGACCTTACGTCCAACTCTAAACGCGGGCCCGAATAGGAACAGTTTGCAAAATCACGCGACCGCAAACCGTATCTCGGCGCGTTAAGGTTCGCGTGATTTTCCAAACTGCATCTATTCGGGCCCGCGTTAAATAATAAAAAGAGCCCGAATAGGTCCCTGGACGGCTTAGTTTGTTTATATCAGTAGGTAATGAAAACTATGAAGGGACCCCCTTCAAGAACGACCTTCAAGAAAAATACTGAGATAATGAACATTACTGGAATTTCGTTTAAGCACTAAGTAATCTTTACTTAGAAAAAGGTTATAATGTGAACTTACATAAAATTATCATACTTTTTAGAGAGTCATCAACGAAACGTAATGCGATCATGGCAGATTATCGAAACACAATCTGATATAATTATCAATGTAAAAAACCGACTTCATAAAAATTTCAGAGCTGGACAGAAAATCGGTTCACTCAGTCGAAAGTTCTGAGGTAACAAACATAAAAAATATATACCTATATAAAAACAGTCGAATTGATAACCTCCTCTTTTTTGGAATTCGGTTAAAAACAATATTGAATTCATTGGATAAAACTGTGATATATTTATTTTCTATTGTTTGTTTTAACGAATACTATTTATCTATTCAGGCCCAAGTTGGTGTTGCAACGGGGCTTACACTATTTAAGTTTGTACTAGTGAAAACTTCTTTTTAGCTTTTCTTTTTAGCAGTAGTTTGTTTTTCATGTATCATAAAATAAAATAAAAATTGAACTCAGTTTCCGTCTTATTATGAACAAAGCAGAATATAAACCACTGGGTAGAGCGATTCCTTTTCGACAAATCTATTTTCAAGAATGCTGTTAATTAAACCTACCTACACTTTTTATGCTACAAAGTACAAACTGACGAGATCTATCGGCCCAGGATGACTCATAGTTAGAAATGATTCCTGTAGGTATTCGACAATTGAAAATCAACATATTGCAGGTTGTTTGAAGTTAAACGTAACAATGAATAGGCATGTGTCTTAAACTAGGTGTTGCCCGCGGCTTCTCTAGCGTAGTACAGTCCAAAAAAAACGGTATTTAAAAATATATATATACAAACCTTGTCCTGACAATATCGAACACAATAAAAAAAGAATCATGCAGTCGTTTGAAATTTATGCGCGTACATACATTTCGGCGATTCATTTTTAGGGTTCGACAAGGAACCCTTATAAATTCGTTCTGTCCGTCCGTCTGTCTGTACGTCGGTCCAATTTTTTTAGAACCTTCTATCTTCTATAATTATTAAGATAAGTGCATGAAACTGTACAAAATTATAAATCTAAATTTTAAATTAATTTCAATTTTGATGCCCGAAAATCCAAATACCTAAAATTGAACGGTGCATTTTGTAATACGGGCCGATAGATAAAAATTAGTACAGAAGCCTATGTCAACTAAGAAATACGGTATTACAAAAGCAGTCGCCAGCAAATGGTGGCACTAGACATGCAAAAGTACTACAGAACACCGTCCACATTTACATGGTGATAAAGGTACTACGCTAACACTTCCAGCTCTTTATGCTTTTAATGCGTGACTGTGGGACATGCAAAACATAGTGCAAAGTTTAACACTTCCAAGTGAAGCACTTTGTTGGCTAACAGTCGTAGAAATAGCTAACATAAGATAAACATCTAAATTAAACAATATAGCTAATATAGCTCACACTGGTTGCAGGACATGCAATGTAATGCTTAACACTTCTAATGATAATGCTACATTATCGCGCAATGTTTCTAATCGGCATGCCACGATAAAATCTTTATTCAGATATAGACGAGCTTCTCGTTCACGTTTCATAAGTCATACTGGTGAAAAATTGGTTCCATTTTCAAAACTCTTTGATTCGTTTCAATTTACCGACATCACCACGATAGACATTCGTGTTCGCCCGAATTCATCGCGATTTGACGGAATACTTGTGGCGACAAAGCTAACAGCATACAGATACTGCGCTAACTAACATTGAAGAAAATGGCTAAGCATATAGCTACGCTGCTGAATAGACATTTATGTATAGGTAGAACTAGAATCATTAGCGGCACTCGGTCGTTTGTTGGGGCGTCCGCGAGGAGACGAGTTTTTGTCCCCGCGCCAAATTGCATCCGAAACAATACGCGCCAAACCACTAAATTGATTCCCATTTAATTGTCAGGGATAATAATGTCACTTCGGAACGCATTACAAAGAAGTTATGAAGAAGAAAGCATGAAGAATGGATGGCAAGGCATGTAAAACAGACCTAGACAGAGATTTTCTTCTTGGTTACAAAATCATAAAAATCAGCCCTCAGATAGGTCACCGCAAACGGACTATCTGCCTGTTTGTCCCCTAAATTCTCATATGCAAATACATGGAATTAGAAAAGAAAAACGAAAAATCACCATATTATATGTTTTTAGATCCCGGTTGACAGGATATCAGCAACACCTTAAAACACATTATCAACCTAAATTAAAGTTTATGCAAGTAGAATCAATGGAACGATTTGCCTCCGCAGCAATACAATCTTAGAGTGTTCAAGGGTTAATAGGTTGTTACAAACGTGCTCCATCTTCGACCGCATCATCAGTTCCTATCAGGCGAGATCGCGGTCAAAAGTTATTACAAGCTAAGTGATGTGGGAATTCTTTTCGATATAGATGACTTTTTCTCAGCAAGGTTGATGGGTAAATCAATATGCACATAATGAGAAATAGATAATCGTACAAGCTATTGTATTCAATTAACCGGCGGATGTGGAAGACCATGGCACACCATTGTTTTATGTCTCAAGATTGATACATTTGAATGTGTTTCCTATTCCTATTAGTTTGAGAAGCGCCTCTTTGGTATTTGGTAAGCATCGAGTACATGTGCAGGTGTGTCATTCTAACACTCACAACATATTTTATTAGAAGATAGTACTGAAAGTCAACACCTATTTGTTCTTAATATGTTAGCAGTTTTAGTCAAGGTCCAGATGATCGTATCGATTCGTATAATTTGCAGCCTTTTCAGGGTAGCATTATTGCAAAGCCATTACATTAGCCATTACGGAAGGTGTAAGCTGGAAAGCTGGCAGATATAAACCGATGCCAAAATCTCGAGTAATCGAGCGTGCCTCATTAGCGGAAGCCGGTCGTTTGTACGCGGATACACTGGGCGACCGACGACGGGTGGATTTTTTGGGTTCTGTGGGCTAAGAGGGAATCCTTATAATATTACATTCGTAGTTTAGTCAACCTGTGTCAGTCAGTCAGTCAGTCACAGTATTGCAACTTCTGGATCAGACAGTCAGAAACTTACACACAAAAAATATGTAAGTCAGT
This sequence comes from Agriopis leucophaearia, assembly GCA_949125355.1. Taxonomy (NCBI): domain Eukaryota; kingdom Metazoa; phylum Arthropoda; class Insecta; order Lepidoptera; family Geometridae; genus Agriopis; species Agriopis leucophaearia. The sequence continues at coordinate 16,744,441 of OX421262.1, forward strand.
ATAGTCATAATAATAGTCAGTAAATCTAAGGTTGATAGCTTTATGGTGGCATTATTTCGAGTATCCGGTTCTGTAATGAGTGATTCGAGCAAAGAGCTAATGTTTCGAGCACACATTGCAGTCCGCTATGATTTGGTGACAGTACGTCAGTACGTCCGGAACCCCGGGACGACGTCTAGCCACTAAATAGATGAGCGGTCTATGTAGATGCAGGCGCTCTATGGATGGACTCCGAAAAGATACTGAAGGACAACAGAGTTTTTGTACTACGGAACCTTTTTACTAGTCCTAACTCGACACGCACTTATACAGTAAGTTTTTTCATGCTCACATATGGTCAGCGTTCTCTGAGCTACTGCCTAAAGCTAAAATCGATGTTTCGACGCCTTGTATTCAGTGAACATTTGGAAAGACCTTATTGAGAGTGTAGAAGAGATTATGCTTATGTCCGCTTCATTATTAAATGCAGAATGTACTCGGCAAGGTGATCTAATTATACTATAGATAGGTGAATGAATATATAGGATTTGAAATAATGAGTAACGCAAAAAATTAAAAACACTTACTATAAAATCTACCAGCAGAATTCCAATACAGCATCCGATGTACATATACGATCGTTGGTAATGGTTTTTAGTGCTTCGTACCGTATAATACGAAAAACTATGATACAATGACTTATTACCCTGAACAGAACCCTCGAATCGTTTTAATGACCGTCTGTCTATCTGTGAGTCCTAAGACTACCGATAAAAGACTACACAGGCTGATTTAGGTGTACATTTATTTGGAAATTGCACAATCTGGGAAAACCCAACATCTCCAGATATGTAATTATGCGAAATTAAACCAAGCAAATGCCACCGGAAGTCAGAATTGAGTATATTATAGACAGACGTTGGTACACTAAAAGCAATGTATTCAGGTAGATCTAGAGGTCTATATTTACTTTGTAGGTACTATGTTCGAATTCCACTGAGGCTTAGATTACACAGCAAAAGTTTAAGAACCATTGCTCTATATGAAAGACGACATTACTGAGTCATCATTATCCGTACCTTCGAGCAACTATTGCTTGATTTTATCACCCTATCATGTTACCACTGCTTTGACACGGGCCTTCTTTCAGAAGGAGGTTAGACCCTAATCCACCATGCTGGCCCAGTGCATGTTGGTGAATGTCTTTCATGTTTTTAACTATTGAGCTTCTTGGGTTTTCTCAGTTTCCTCACAATGTAGTTTGTAGTGGTAGGACTCTTTTGCAGGGGTCCGCCTGGGGAAGTACCACACCTTTGCCAGTTATTCAACCGCCAAGCAGTAGTGTGCAAACACTACTGTGTTCCGGATTGAAGGGCAATGTTTCCAGCGAAATTACAGGGCACACAGAGATTTGACATCTTATATCTCGGGGTGACGAGCGCAGTGCATTGCCATCCAGGGTTTTGAACTGTTGAAGTTCAAACTTCTGAGTGGCGTTGAGCTGTTATAGGCAAGCGTGAAGATCCATCAGGCGAGCGACTTCGCTCGTCGAATAAGTATCTTTACCGTTTTTGAGAGATGGGACATTAAATAAATAATCTGGGACATTATTGCACACATGGTCATCTGACCCCAAACTAAGCAAAGCTTGTAATATGGCTGCCAGAGACTGATATACATACATATATATTTTTAAATACATACTTAAATAGATACTGGCATGGAAACTGCACACGATTCATTTAGGTTAGGTACTAAATAAGTAATTGGTGCAGGACCGAGGCTCGAATCGGAGGCCAGATTGTAAAGCGCACATGCTTGCGCTCGACCGTCACCGTCGCTCAACGACGATACTGAGTACCTTCTGATTAAAATATCATCTTAGGTCTGAAGGACTCTATAGATGTTGAAGATTGGATGTTGTCCAGATTTTTTTGCAAGTTTGTTTCTTATAATCCCATGCAGAATGCTATTTGATTGTACAACAAACACATTTTGTTTTTTATACTCTTTTCATAATTTTAAATAAAAAAAAAATCTTGCATTTGACCGCCAATTCGTTTGATGTTAAGCGAGGATCCGGTCTACGATGGATCACGTTTATATAGAAGAAACCAATTCACTCTTCACTTAAAGACACCCAGATTGTAACTATCGGGGAACACACATTCAGGGAGCGCATTCCACAGACTAGCAGTTCGCAAAATTAAAGTGGAATCAAAGCGCTTCGTGCCGCCTTCATCGTTTTCGGAATGTTACTCTAAACCAAATGCCTATTGTCATCATTTTAAAATGTTGCAAATATGCGAAAGAGAGCTCTAGCACTAAGCGCAGCCTCAAGAGGGCTGTGAATAATTTTATTGCTCTGCCAACGTCTTCCCAAGAGGGAATTATTAACGAATGCAAATAGTAATACCGCGCGTAATTAATGTAAATATAATTACCCACACTCAGCTGTAATAACACAGTGTCAAATATGATTTAATAACTCGACGGATATTACTAAATGACGCTTGAATTATCGCTAACTTTGTCCGGAGGTCGATGGATAATTAACTTAATATTATGTAATTTAAAATTACTTTAAAATGACTTTACCGATATTTAAAGGCAACATGCACAGAAATGATTGTCAGTGCGCCAATGTGTGAATATTAAATACTTTATCAGTCACGCGCGCATGTGTGTGCATCTTCGAAAAATTATACATGGAAGTCACAACGCGTTGAAAATTATACTCAATAAACGTCCTCAGTTTCATATACATATAAACAATTTATATCCAAACAAAACTATTTTACCAAAACCAACCGTATTTTTATACGTTTACGGCTTAGTTTTCTAAAGTCTGTTCGATTTGCACAACATCGTCAAAACTCGTGAACCGTCGTTGAGCAAGCGAGACGGCGATTATGTCTGAATCGCAAGTGGGAACTTCTCTCCCGAGAGAAAGAGACAATTTTCTCTTACTCAGGCGGTGGTTCGTCAGCCAAGTTGACGGCTCTTACGGTGTGTTACGGCTTGTGTAACTATCGCGTGACTGTAGATAGCCAGATTGAGTATTGCCGCGATTAGCGCGTCATTGTGAAATCTTTGTATTTTATGATCGAAGTGCACACCTTCGATCATAAAATACAAAATAAACCCCGTAAATAACATACGAGTATAACTGTAGATATGTATAATGAGGTTCTTCAAAAGGCTAGTTAATAGAATCTTAGAAGGTCGGCAACGTATTTGTGATGTCTCTGGTGCTACAAGTATCCATAGGCGACGGTCATTGCTTACTATCAGGCAGCCCGTCTGTTTGTTTGCCACCTAAGGCAAAAAAACACGTAAAATCCGTAAAAAAAATATTGATGAGATTACGCGCTAACATTGGTTGGTTATCGGTTAATACATGATGGGCAGGGTTGCCGAGACTAAAGCTTAGAGTTGATGGGGCTATCTCATAATGAGGTAGGTCAGCAATGTTAAGAAGCCGAGTCTTGAAGTCCCAATGATAACCGATCCATCGGACGGCTAGAAATCGCTGGAATGACGTAGATTTCAGATAGATGAGAACTTCAAGCAAACTGGCGAAAAACAGTGCGATACCGACACCAATCAACCGATTGCGTTCTCTAGTGGACTGTGTAGGTGAAATAGACCTATTTTTAACCGACTTACAAAAAAGAGGTTATCAATCAGTTTTTTTTAATGTTATTTGTTACCTCAGAACTTTTGACTGGATGAACCGATTTTGTTGATTCTTTTTTTTTTTTATTTGGTCCAGTTGTGACATTTTTATGAGCTCGGTTTTTTATATTGATAATTATAGATCGCTGCACCAGAGAATAATTGATTGGTTACATTATCATGTCCTTACAAATCAAAATCAGGTATTGGATTTAACCGTTATACCGGTTCAAGTCTGAAACTATAGACTACAAATAGCTGGAAGGCTTGTCGGACCTTACAGCTGAACTCACCTTTCGCAAGTCATCGTGGCGTTTCACTACATAGTATAAAAATGACTGCCACGGTGGCTCAGTTGGTAGTGAACCTAACTTCTGTGCTTGGGGGCGTGGGTTCGATTCCCATCTAGGACAAACATTTGTGTGATGAACATTTGTGTTTGTTCTATGTCTGGGTGTTAATATCTATTTAAGTATGTGTTTAAAAATATATATGTACGTATATCAGTCTCTGGCAGCCATATTACAAGCTTTGCTTAGTTTGGGGTCAGATGACCATGTGTGTAAAAAAAATACGAAAGGTTTATATATATAATAAAACATATACCCGTGCGGGCCCCTAGTTTGTTTTATAAAACAACAATACTATATAACCAAGGCAGCTCAATCCAATCTAATCTTTTTCAATGAAACATCATAATGAAATAATTGTTAGAATAACATAGAAACTGAGTCGCCGAAGTTCTCATGGATCACAACGCAGCCAGTAAGAGTCAGCGCACACAACAGAAATTTATAGACTTGACGCACATTAGACCAACGCTGATGGGCTCTAATGGGAATAGAAATCTACACCCATGGAGAAGGAAACAAAGCTTTGTGGTGGTGAAACCCCAACACTATTTAATAAGTAGATGCTCGAAATTGGGCAAAGGTCTCCCCCATTACATTCCATAAATCTCGGTTCCCCGCCACCTCTTTCCAACCTCTCCGGATTGAGTCAAGATCGTTACGCCAGCGTTTCCTAGGCCTTCCTTGACTACATCGTCCATCAGGCACCCACTGTGTGACGATCCTTGACCATCGGACCGACCGATTATAAATCTATATTTTTTAAAGATTTTATATTAAACGAAGAAATACATTTATAGCAATTATAATAGACTAGCCGCCCGCCCCGGCATCGCACGGGTGTAAGCTCGGCCTTCGGCCTCGCTACAAAATATAATCTAGTTATGTCACCCAGGGATAGTGTAGCTTCCCAACAGTGAAATAATTTTTAAAATCGGTTCAGTAGTTTTTGAGTTATTTCATTATAAACATCCAAAAATACAAATCTTTCCTCTTTATAATATTAGTATAGATATAATGCATTTATAGTATTTTTGTTTTCAAAACGCGCCCATTTTTCTTCTATGATAAATCGCTACCGCTCATCGTCGCACATATTCCCTTAGAACAAATGCGTTTATTATAGAACATGGAATGTTATTTATATTTTTTACTAGTCGACCGCCCCGGCTTCGCACGGGTGTAAGCTCGGCCTTCGGCCTCGCTACTATGACCCGCTCCAGGAACACAAAATTTCATCAAAATCGGTCCAGCCGTTTTTAGAGTATCCTATGTCCGTCTCCTGGTTCTAAGCTACCTCCCCACCAATTTTCAGCCAAATCGGTTCAGCCGTTCTTGAGTTATAAATAGTGTAACTAACACGACTTTCTTTTATATATATAGGTAGATTAAGAGCTGTTATAAAAAATGGCATTCCAAAATCTATATTAAACGCCTTAAACTTAGGTATATGTACCTACTACCTAGTTACCTACGTAATAGAAGAATTCCAAATTACAAACAAAAATTATATACGCGACGAAATTACATACGAGTATATACATACACGACTGACATTGAAAGTTATAACATCATCATTATTATCAGCCATTAAATGTCCACAGCAGGCCTAGCACGGGCCGTGGACAGCTTGTCTTTCCACCATTTTTATCCCGCTAGAAAGAGACAAACGTATCCATATTCTAGCTATGTCGCGTCTACGCGTGGATAAAAACGGTGGAAAGACAATTTTTCCACGGACCGTGCTAGGCCTGCTGCTGAACAAAGGCCTCACTCCTAGAGAGAGGATGGGCGGCTAGTGTGAGATAAATAGGAAATAATCTGCAGTAGTAAAACTGCCGGAAAGAAAACACTGTCATTAAAGTGTGCGATGTGTGCTAGCCTTAAACATGACTTACCTTACAAATAACTGTTCTTGATTGTTCACTCTCCATGATACCACTGTCGCACCTGTGAAAAACACTCAGAATTAGAATAAGAATATTCAGAATTAGAATAAAAATATTTATAATCAGAATAAGTATATTCGGCAACAGAATTAATGGCATAAACAAGTATAAATTGAAATTTAAAAACGATTAAAGAGCTGATAATCTTCATCTTCATAGCTAAGAACTCTCAATCAAGTCAACCTTTCTATCAAAAAACACTAAATCAAAATCGGTTCAGCCGTTTGGAAGCTACGATGCCACAGACAAACACTCAGATTTTGAACTTATAACTCTTTTGCGTATGGGGTTAAAAACTTGTTTGAATCTAAATGAAAAATTTACTGAACATCTGATCTGTAGTGTTATTTTCTTTATTACCGTAGCTTAGATTTTACATAAGTATATAGACATTTTATACCTCCAAGTTTTTTGTAATATGATCAAAATAGAAGATGCAGGAAGCATACTATTAATGGGAGTTTTTAAAGTGCTAACAGATCTGTGGATTTGGTTGACCGACCGATATATAACTTTTACAAAGAGTGCGTTGTCATTTGGTGTCAACATTTTCTCTTTCGCCACCCTTTGACACCCACCCCTAAGAAATCCGTGGGTGTTTAGCAGTTGAAATTGAATTAAATTTACTCACTAACAAGGGATGAGGTCAAGGGACGACCACATAGTGTATTGTAGTGGTAGGACTCTTTTGCAGGGGTCCGCTTGGGGAAGTACCACACCTTTGCCAATTATTCAACCGCCAAGCAGTAGTGTACAAACACTACTGTGTTCCGGACTGAAGGGCAATGTTTCCAGCGAAATTACAGGGCACACAGAGATTTGACATCTTATATCTTGGGGTGACGAGCGCAGTGCATTGCCATCCAGGGTTTTGAACTGTTGAAGTTCAAAATTCTGAGTGGCGTTGAGCTGTTATGGGCAAGCGTGAAGAGCCATGAGGCGAACGACTTCGCTCTTCTCGTCACTCAGTATCATAAAAAAAAAAAAAAAAAAAACATAGATGGTGGGACAATGACCTACCAAAAGGGTGGCGCAGAATAGCCAGAGATAAGAAGAAATGGCGAGTTCTAGAGGCCTATGTCCAGGGAGGACAACCTGATAATGAAATTGGTGCTGGTGTAACAGACTGAATTTGTAGAACTAAGTGTGGAGAAAAATATGTTTTAATTAGAAACTAGTAATATTGTAGTACTTAGATCAGAGATTAAAGACTATTTTTATTTTTTATTTATTTATTTTATAACAAGTATAAATTGAAATTTTGGATAAAAATGCTGATAATCTTTTAACAGCTGAATAGATTTTCCTAAATCGAACAAGTCACTTTTCAAACAAAAAATAAAATAAATCAAATTCAGTTCAATCAACAAGCAGGCTTGATGCCTTTAATCAATCTCACCCTGCAGACCTGTTTGCCATTTTCATTTGCATGTGGACTATTAGTTAGTTCATTGGTGTCCCTCCAAGTGCCGTAGTGTGCGTAAAAAAATTGTTAGAGTGCAGCACTAGTTTTTGCATTAAGCGGTTTACCAGTATAGTAAAAAAAGTGGGTGAAATACAGGAGACATTTGAACATGAACAGTAATTGACTAAAACTTATTTCCCTTGTTTGCCTGATCTGAGGGTATTACGATACCATAGTAATATAATATTAAGTGTAGGTCTACACTTATAATATTATAATGAGGAAAGATTTGTATTTTTATATGTAATGAATTAACACAAAAACTACTGGACCGATTTAAAAAATTATTTCACAATTAGAATGCTACATCATCCCTGATTAACATAGGCTATATAAATTACTAGAATGTTTAAAAAAAATCTCCACCCTTGCGAAGCCGGAACGGGCGGCTAGTTATTAATAAAACTATATGAAACACAATTTCTAAAATAATATTTTCTTAGACAAACATTTTGTAGTAGATAAGATAGCATCATTCTATAAGATATCCTTTTCCAGGCAAGCCTTTTCCAAACACGTTAGAAGTGATTAATATTGACTGAGTATGACTTATAACTTTTTGTGAGTAGGTACATCAAATACCAACCTACAATTTAAAAGCAAGTATCTACAATTTACTTCCTACAATCCAACAGCCAAGGTCACAGCAGCCGCAGACAACTTATTCTATTCATTCAGAAAAAAAAACTCGCAGCCTCTCGTCTAACGAAACTAACACTTCAACATCCGCATTTTAACATTCACACACGGCCAATTTTAACACTCATTATTTATCAAGCCCTCATAAATACTTTATTTACTAAACACTTGAGTACTTTCAAGTTACGCGCGTCGGTCTTCAAAAATAAATAAAGACGAAAGGTTAAGCGGCGGACCTATAATTTCTGACATGTGAAAACTCTGTAGTTTTTCACAAATTTATTGAAACTATATTTTTTGTAACACCAAAACAGTACTCACCGAAAAGATTTACGGTACAAGTTGTATTGTTGCCTCTATCCAAAACGACAACACTCGTCGCTGCCATTTTTCGTTTGACAGCGAAGCCAACTGACAAAAAGCTTGCGGACTGTGGTAGGTTACTAATGCTGCCTTACTTCAAGAAATTCTACCAAAATGGGAAAAATATTTTTTATTTCTGACAGTTATGACGTTTGACCTTGGTTTGACCATACCCAGGGGTATGGTCTTTTCTGCTGCCTTTTTAAGGATGGCATACGATCACCATTACAATAAAAACCATGAATTAATTCATGATAATATTATAGATAACTGCTATTCTACTAATAACTCATTTATAACTGACTTCAAAAAACGAGGACGGTTCTATGTTCCACTCACTGTTTTTTTATGTATTAAATAATAATATGTTCACCGATTACACCACCAACTGTAGATCGTTTTAAAAAAAAAGTTTGTTTTGTAGGGTATTCTTCCAATTTGGTCCCATTGTCACCAAGTCAGAATCTGATGATGGGATCCCAGTGAAATCGAGGGCAACCCTCAAGTTTTATAGGAACTTATTACGTTTTTTATATTTGAAGTCGGTTTTTAATGTGATCCATTTGTATGAAATATCGTGTCTATGATAACAAGCATAAATAATAGGTCATGAAAGACGATCGCATTGGCAATACGATTAAGTGTCATTAGCATATAGATTTCTAACCCAATATGTATATCAATTAAGGTTTGGGCACACGATTGCTGCTTTCGTAAGAAAATACTCGATCGTTATGTTTTTCACTTTTTCAGGCTATTTTCCTCTGAATATACTCATGATAAAGAAGTTGTCTTCACAGCTAGAGCCAGCAGATAGATGCGTCGTCACAAGCACTTTATTATGACACAAAAAGCGCTATATGAAAAATGTGATGTGCCATAAGTACTTGGTTTTCCATACCATATGGTGTCAACAGGGAGGCCTACTTTAGGGTTCTTTTTTCTCTATCATTAAAACTGTGATTCATAGAAGCGTCAGAACTGGTGTAGTTATATTAGAGTGCACACTCAGAACAACAACAAACAAAGTATAACTACAGTACACAACAAAGAACAAAAACTGCATATACAAAATAAATATAAGTCAAGCTCATGCTAAGGATCTCGAACTAAACAAAACTATTTTTTTGGTAATCATAACACAATTAAACCGTATGGTGATACGGAACAGTAGCGTGTGGAACTACGGAACCCTTCTCGTGGAGCGCAAGCCTGACTGTTTTTTCTTTTTCTGTTTCTGAATCGAATAGTACGAATTAAAAAAACCGTACTGGTAACTCCATTTCCAAAGCTGTCATAAGGAGAGAAGTTTTGGCGCCAACGTGAATAAATACTTAGGTAGGTACATATCGGCTCGTATTATTATCCTTTTGGAAAACCCACTGAATAATAATGAGCACCTCTCATTATCGCTGTCCAAACAGCAATCGTCACTTTTTTGTATAATGTAAGCAGTCGCAAGTTCCAAGTCTACAATGGCGCGTCTGGTGGACAACTTTGGCACTATTTTCCCTTTTTAGGGTTCCGTACCCAAAGGGTAAAACGGGACCCTATTATGAAGACTCCGCTGTCCATCTTTCACCAGTAGGACTTCACCTATTAGAGGCCCTGGGAACATTACGATATGACCTTGACAGAGCACTATTTTCGGGCAAGAGTAGAGCAGCTTCGTGCGTGCAAAAGCTAATAAGCAAGTAGGTATTGTAGTCAGTCATAATCTATTGATTTTAACCAAATAAATATGTTTTTCGGTAATAAATATAGGTTTTTGTTAGGTGATATGGCGGGAACTTGGGGCCTCCATCGATGGCGAGGCCCTGGTCAAGTGCTTAGAGTGCCCAGTGGGAGAGAGGAGCCTGGTCACCAGGCTGTATTTCATGAACCGTGCTATTTAGACGTTTGAAATATTTAGAGGGGCTCCCATACAACAAACGTAATTTTTTTTGCTCGTTTTTGCTCGATATTGAGAACGGCAACAGGTAGACGCTTGATATATTCACAGAATATTTAGTTATATATTCACTTTAAAAATAAAATATTACATTAAAATAAAACAAATACTTAAGGGGGACTCCAGTAAAACAAACGTGATTTTTGCCGTTTTTATAGATAATGTTACAGAACCCTTCGTGCGCGAGTCCGACTCGCACTTGGCCAGTTTTTTATTCCTAATTACTAATCGCTACTATGATTTTTCGTATTATGGTATACTCATAGCAACGCGATCGCATATTACGATGGTTGGTTTTTCATATGGTGTTTAAAAGTGATATTGTATTGTTGTTGAACTTTGCTTTTTAAAGATAACTAATATAGTATTATTATTTGTTGAGTGTTCGTGATCGTGCTCGAATGTGGGCAAGTGATATAACGAAGTGAAACACGGGCAAATGCACATGACGTGCGACGCCAAAATACTCTCAAGAGGAAAGAAAGAAAAAATTTGCATAGGCCACTTTGATTACAGTTGCTGCCACCGATTGCTAGTGGCGCTACTATCCGTACAAATTCTTTTGTTGGCGAATGGCAATTTTTTACCGACTAACGAGCGACCAGCTTACATATTACATACCAAAATAGAAACCGGTCGCGCGACTGGTTGTTCTACTTTTGCGCGAGCAGTCGCAGTCGCTCATTTATACATAAATAAGTGTCCACGTTGTCGTGATCTTGGCTTGGCCCACAGCGGCCGCCGATCATCGCATGCGTCAGGAATTAATAACCAACTAATTTCTGAACGCAGCCATTATTGACCAATCAGAAACAGCCAACGCTGTGCTGGCATCTGTCAAATATTGTTGCCAAAACGTTACTATTTTAACGAAAATCGTTACTTTCTACCCCTCGTCGTTACTTTTCTGCTCAGGGGTCATCAATCAAATAACGTGTAATTAGGGGCTGATATGTCACAAAATATGTGTTTTTTCTCCGATCCAAAATGCAAGAGTATGCCTGCCGTTGTTTAATTGTTGATTTAACTGATCGTGTCACTAAAATATTTCCTAGCAATATAAATGTGGAGGAGGTCCAAATTGGCCAAAAACATGACTTGACTAATGGACTACCCCGTACTTTCTCCAGCTGATCATAGGCATTGGAGGCCTGTGTAAAATACTTTGGTCTACGATGGAGCATGCATGCAAGAAACCAATTCACTGGTGACTTAATGACTCATATTATAACTTTATTTTATTTTTTATTCGGTAATAGGCTTGCGTTTGACCGCCAACTCGCCTGATGTTAAGCGCGATGCGGTCTACGATGGAGCACGCTTGTCCAGAAGAAACCGATTCACTCGAGATTTGAAGACACCCAGATTGTAACCATCGGGGAACACCCATACCGGCAGCGCATTCCACAGACTAGCAGTTCGCACAATAAAAGTTGAATCAAAGCGCTCCGTACGGGTTTTTGGAATATCAGCCATGAAGCGGTGTCGACTTTTCGTTCCCGCTCTGGCAGTCCGATAGAAAAATGGGGAGGACGGAAATAGATCATAATTATCAGGGAACACCAGCGCATTCCAAAGTCTAGCAGTTTGCACATTGAAAGTGGAATCAGAGCGATTCGTATGATTTCTTGAAATAGCAACCATGCAACACCATTTCGTACTTACCGGTCATCCGATATAAAATAGGCAGAAGAGAAATAACTGTAGGGCATTTCCATAGTCATGCAGAAATAAAAAGAAATGCATCCGATAAAAACCGATATCCTAGCAACTTTGCGGTGATGTTTAAGCTTAGTCTGAACTATAAGGATTCTCTGATGAGTGAATAACACGTTACCAATAGGATTTTTAAATATACTTTCTGTTGCAATAACGTTTATTTCGCAACTTTCGCAAGCGAGTTCTGGCAACACGGCTGTCAAATCCGGCATCATCATACGTGTATTTTTCCGGTTCTTGTCCTTTATTCTTTTATCGCTTTCAGCTCGAGTTCAGCGGCGAAGAATTGCGCACGGCTACATCGAAAAGCACAAATAAAAATGTTAGGGTCACTGAAACTTGTGTTACTTTTAGGAGTAATTTATTTGTGTAGAGCCGCTGAAGAAGATGTGGTCGACCTCACAGATTCGGATTGGGCATCATCGATAGCCTCCTATGATACCGCTCTAGTCATGTTTTACGCACCATGGTAAGTCATTCACACTTTTGTACGAGTACTTACTCATACACGCGTAGCTAATGAGCTTTACTAACGTGTTACATCGTAAACTTTATAGGTGCGGTCATTGTAAAAGACTGAAACCGGAGTTCGCGGTGGCGGCCGGCGTGCTGAAGAACGACGAGAACCCTGTCGTCCTCGCCAAGGTAGACTGTACTGAAGGTGGGAAGAGCACCTGCGAACAGTTTGGAGTCTCTGGATACCCCACCTTGAAGATTTTCAGGAAGGGAGAGGTCTCTCAAGAATATAATGGCCCTAGAGAATCACGTAAGTAAACGCCATGTCATCAATTTATCATTTCAATTTAAAATAAAAAGGGTTCACCATTCATCAAAGAATTTGCGATTGGGGTAGACTTTGTAGTCTACCCTCAATAAAATTGCATGTTTTTTTTATGTGAGTTAAATATTACATTAACAATTTGTTCTCTGTTTTGTATCGGTAATTATCCATAACAAATTACAAACATTTCTTAATACCCATACACTTTTTAAAACCTGTGTTATCTTTCTAAGATAAATATTGAAGGATTACATCTTATAGGTATTTAACTATTACCTGTTAATGAATCAGGAATGGTTTGAAATCACAGTGAAAAATGTTAATTTTTTTGTTTAAATTCTGTGTTAGAAGTACTGCCATAAAAGTTGTTCTCTTTTAGGCTTAGTACTACCGTTCCATATAACATCTCTGTTCACAGATGGCATTGTCAAGTATATGCGTGCCCAAGTGGGACCTTCCTCCAAGGAGCTGCTCACCGTTGCCGATTACGAAGCCTTCCTGGCTAAGGACGATGTGGTCATCATTGGCTTCTTTGAGAAGGAGACCGATCTGAAGGGAGAGTTCCTGAAGACAGCAGACAAACTGCGTGAGGAAGCCAACTTCGCACACACTTCGGCCAAGGAGGTCTTGGACAAGGCCAAGTACAAGTATGTCCTTTTTTGTTTTCAAATGACCAGTTCTAGAAATGTTACAAGACTGCATTAAGTTGGTCTATTGTTGAAGCACTCTACATACACTAATTGTAAGTTGTTAATGACCAGTCCAGCAGTGCAGTGATTATATTATTAAATTTGCAGAAATCAATGGACTTTATTAGCATTTGACAGGAAAAATTGCCAAAAGAGGAAGAAGGCTTGTGCCCTCCAGTGGGCTGTATGAGCTGCTAATGATGTTTAGTAGAAAATGGAGAGGGTTAATCCCAAATAATGCATTAATTATTCACGAAAGCGTTATTGTGTATGCATCCTAGGATTATCGAAAGTATATTACTGTTTTGTTAGTGCATACTATTTTTAGGACCATAACTTTTGCTCATTGGAAATAATGCTATTTTTTTACTACATAATTATGAGTCAAAAATTTAGCAGTACTTGAGAGCCACAAATGACCCCAGGCAAGACATGTGTCCGTATAGTTTACTGAGTTACTTAACATCTAGTTAGATGTACTCAAACACCACCTAGCTTGACAACAACCAAAAGAAAGTTCTATAAAAAAAGTGTAATATGTGCCTATGTACTGAAGTGCCAGATTAGTAAGACTAATTGTACCACTCACTCATTTACTCTGCATGAAATTTCAGACACGACTTAACATACTAAGCTAAAATTTGACATGTAGATTCCTCAAGGGGTTATAGATTTCCCTAAATAAAGATTTATGCAAAAGAGCCGAATTAAGTGGATCAAAAGGGGAAGTGAAAATGTACATGAAAGCATGCGTACAAAGGAGCAGGCACCAGCTAGTTAAAACATTAAGTATAGTTTATAATAATAAAACACATTCATCAACTTATTGTCACAAGGTTAGTTTGAAATTATTTCCATATCTACTCCAGAATCTATTAAAATAATACATGCATGACTCGTTATTTGATAATCAGCTTTTAACATATTCCTATGGAGGAAAATGGCATTGTATGTGACACAATTAGGTATTCAATAATACCACCATTACTAGTAATAATATTACAATCTGAGTGATTGAATTTTTACAGCGTAGGTACTCTTACTAGATGGACCGACGACATCGTGAGAGTCGCGGGCATCCAGTGGATGCAGATGGCAGGTTGTCGTTCAGTGTGGATGTTAGGCCTATGTTCAGAAGTGGACGTCTTATGGCTGATAATGATGATGATAATTTTGACAAATTTTATTTTATGTATTTTAAATTATTTAATTTCCTTACGTATACATGATTCAGAAAAACTAGATTTGAATTGGCAGTCTGTATAAAATGTCAAAAAAGGATAAAACGGTTCAACATACTCTGATCTTTCTTCTAAAAGGTTTTAAGCATGTTTATTTCCATTTAGCTCCATAGCGGTTGAACAGATTACGTTAAACTCGGGTTCGGTACTTTTTATCGAAAAAAGTACCTTTGGTTCTTGTAGCTTGCGGGTAAAACCTCTGGAAGCAACTAGTTACCTGTAATTTTTTTTCATGAAATGTAACTTTTAATGATTCTTTTTCGATTTAGACCGAAGCTGATAGCGCAAGTCACAAAAATACGGTATATAAACTTCTATTAATATATTTATTAAAATAAAAAATCATTGATGTAATGTCAATATTTGCTTAGTAATTAAATAAAGTTTGAACAGTGGTAGTAGACTAAATAGTTAATTAATGATGTGTTATTTGTTCAGCTGTAAAGCCTACTAAACAGTTTTTTATTATTCTGGTTTTAATCTTTGAAAAACTAATTGATAGTTATTATTTGGGTTCTATTCCCATCTAGGACAAACATTTGTGTGATGAACATTTGTGTTTGTTCTATGTCTGGGTGTTAATACCTATTTAAGTATGTATTTAAAAATATATATGTACGTATATCAGTCTCTGGCAGCCATATTACAAGCTTTGCTTAGTTTGGTGTCAGATGACCATGTGTGCAGTAATGTCCCAGATATTTATTTATTTATTGTTCTCTTTAGGTGCGCTTGTGAAAGGCGTCCCTTAATTTAGTTACAATCTAGCTTAATGTTAGGCTAGTAAGTATAATAACTTAGAGAAACGGTATCGAAACAGTCAAAGCACACAGGTCTTAAAACTATTCAACTACAAAATTATGATTTTCTACACCAAAGTAATAGATTAAGACCAACTTAGAAATAAAGATTTATCTCACTCAGACTTCTATATAATTATAGCATTTTAAAACATAAAAATGTGTCTATTAACATGTTTCTTATCTAGGTATACATACTATTATGAACTGAAATTAAAATATATTAGGTGTGTACAAATGTTATCGGTCATAAAAAATTACAAAAAGTATCCTTACATAATAATAATTCAGGTTGAGAGGCCTTGTTACCAAGCTAGGAATTAACCTGTGTCATGGCTTCACAATAAACGTAAATAAGTACAAGATTGTATCTGGCAAGATCAGTAAGATAACTGATAATGATACATATCATTGTCGGCATAACGCACTGTCAAGTTTTTTTAATAAATATATAGTTTATCTACCAAAAGCCTAATGTATACCTAACTACTTGTCTTCCTTTATTTTGTTATCAAGTACTTTAAAATAAGCAAAATAATGCCATAAAATTAAATTAAATAAAAAAAAAGGATTGTAATTGATTATATGAAATATTCAAAATCAATTATGGCATAATCAATTTTAATTTCATGCCATTTTATTATTTAATGCGAGGTTTTACCACTTTTACCAATGCTTATTACTACAGATGACCATAATATTGTAAGTCGCATTAAGTGGAGCAAAATCATGGAGCTTACACACAGTTGTGCGTTTCGCTACTTTATTTTTAGGATTCCGTACCCAAAGGGTAAAATGGGACCCTATTACTAAGGCTCCTCTGTCTGTCCGTCTGTCACTAGGCTGTATCTCATGAACCGTGACAGTTAGACAGTTGAAATTTTCACAGATGATGTATTTCTGTTGCCGCTATAACAACAAATACTAAAAAACAGAATAAAATAAATATTTAAGGTAAGGCTCCCATACAACAAACGGGTTTTTTTTTGCCGTTTTTATGGGTGACCGCCTGAGCGTGAAGTTGTCTTTTTGCACAACTTTTTATATTTTGTGGTGGTACAGAGCCCACGGATAGCCGCTAAGAACAATACATTTTAGTTGTCAAGGATATAAACAAGCAAATAATCCAATCATGAATGCCTTTTCAAAAAACCTGGGACACGATTGCACACACGGTCATATGACCCCAAACTAAGCAAAGCTTGTAATATGGCTGCCAGAGACCATACTTAAATAGATACTAACACCCAGACAGTACAAACACAAATGTTCATTACACAAATGTTTGTCCTAGGTGGGAATCGAACCCACACCCCCAAGCGCAGAAGGCAGGTATACTACCAACTAGGCTAACGAGGCTGTCAATAAGATAGAAAACTTTGCATAAGTATTTCAACACAGTTCATATTATAGTATGTATAGTATTACGTTTGTAAAATCGAGCATGACGGTGTACAGATAAGCCTCGTTATAAGGCCTGGACGTTGCATTATCGATTTGTGCAATTTTCCGCCGTTTCGCACGGTTTTATAATGTTTGAGCAACAAAAACTTACTCTGACATACTCACCGCCACCTACTTACAGTGCATGGTGAATGTGTGTGGTGTATATACATATATACAATATAAATAATTTTATACAAGAGAAGCCACTGGCACCCGACACACGGTCCCAGTCTAGTTTGGGAGCCTATGGAACAACACATTATGTTTAACGAAATTAATGTCAAAATGAATTACTTTGAATAAATTGAAATGGGACCACACGGGAAGCACTAGCTTTCAAATAAAAAAAGAATCATCAAAATCGGTTCACCCAGTCGAAAGTACCGAGGTAACAAAACATAAAAAATAAAAATTGGGAACCTCCTCCTTTTTGGAAGTCGGTTAATAAATTACATATACAATGTACAATAATGATGATTATTGATATTGGTATGATGATGATTATGTAATTTCATGATAATAGAAAATAATATTCCTAGGTCACACAGGACTTTAGAAAACACTTGTGAAAGCATTACCTAACATTTGTTGAATACAATAAATTATATGTACATTATTACTAGACTTACATAACAGTTTATCGTCTTTGACCCTTCCATATCACATCTGCCTCTGCTTAATCTTTAAACAGATGTTATTCCTATGATTTGTTTTTAAAACTGAGTCACTTCAAGCCAAAACCTAAAGTTTTTTTTACTGATAGGTGTTTCATGGGCAGAAATTTGGCACCGATTCGTACTTGGCCAATATCCACACTTCCACACTAATATTATTAATGCGAAAGTAACTCTGTCCGTCTGTCTGTTTGCTACATAATCACGGCTGAACGGCTTAACCGATCTCGATAAAATTTTGCGAGGTAATAGTATGTATAATGAAGACGGATATAGGCTATTTTTTTCTGAAGAAATCGCGGACGAAGTCGCGTACAGCTAGTTTACTATAAGTCGTTTTACTGAGTGTGTATTATAATCATGCCAAGTTTGACGCTTGTACGTATTACCGTTTTTACATTAGTGCAAATACCAAAGTACGGCTAAAAACAGTTTGTTGTATTGGAACTCTCTTTAAATTTTTGACTTCTTTATTATTCATCAGTTAATCCGCCGTAACATTGCATATTCTGTGAAAATTTCAACAGGCTAGCTACTTATTATGGATCGAAAGATACTGCCAATATAAGGTAGGACAAACAGACAGTGTACGCTTAGTGATAGTCCCGTTGACACCCTCTGGGTACTGAACCCTAAAAATGATACGCACTAAAAGACAATTATCACTTTTCAACATACATTTTATTACCGTCTAGAAAAATGTAATCATTAAAGCCGTAACAGACGTACGTACCACGAACCACGGCGTCGTCGTCCGAGTCGTCTATTACGGCTTTTAGTAGAATTAGTAGATTGCGAATATATATGACACCATGTATAACAATAATACGCCTTTATGGTGAGCCCATATTTAGTAAGTGGCAAGTTATCACTATAATATATTGATATGATATATTAGGTCCATATATCGATCACCATACATTGAGTGGTCTATGGTGGTTCAACACCATCAAGAACTCGCCACAATAGCCCAGAATTATTTAATCCTATACTGTAAACAGTTTCATGCCAACTTTCACACACATTCCAAATTGTATCTCTTGGCTTTGCCGGCCCAACCAATGCTTGTCAAATGTCCGAGCTAGACCAGAGAATAATAAAATAAAATTTGTATAAAATATTTTCAATGTTCAAATGTGAGGAACTTTAGTTTAAAGTCATCTGTGGACCACGTAAGCTACAATAAATATTTTTCTTAAAACGTAAGTACCTAATATTTGACTACAACTGTGTGTTTTGTTTGCAGGGACAATGTTGTGCTGTACCGTCCCAAGAAGCTGGAGAACAAGTTTGAGGACTCGTCCGTCGTGTACAACGGAGACGTCGCCAAGTACTCGCTGAAGGCTTTCATCAAGGAGAACTAGTGAGTATTCATACTGACACTCCTATAACTGTTTATTTGTGTAGTGACCAGTGTAAGCTAGTGTGCGCTTTTGTGTTAGCCCCTTCTTTGTGATGTAGGTGACACAGTTGTTATACGGTATTATATGTTTATATTATATTAGCCTGAATCGTCCCACTGCAGGGCAAAGGCCTCCCTTCCCTCATTCCACTCGTCTCTGATTTGGGCAATTTGGCCAATTTGTTAATTAACTAAAATACTGTTAAAAAATTGGCAGTCATGAGAACTGCTGTCAAAAGTGAAAAACGATACGTCACATTAGCATGTCAGTTGTAACGCATAAGTTTTGCCCTCAGACCTAATGTTTTTTTATCCTAGATCTGTGTTTTTGTCCCTACCAAAAATCTCTCAACGCGGCTAAAGAAAGATTATTGAAGTAAAATGTGCGTAAGTGCAGGTGACGTTGGTTTACCTTACCCATGCTATACATATGTATCTTGATACACATAAAGCGATAGTAGCCTCTAGCCAAATCATATAGTGCTAGCAGTGCTAATCTAACATTTTCAGGAATTAAAATAAGGTTTAAAATCCTGTGTAAAATGAGCCCCTCTCACTAGCATGACCACTTTACTACACAAACTGCTAAAAGAGCTACATACCAAACGGAAATTAAACTTTATGGTTTCCTGGTGTCTGTACATTTTATTAAAATATTGAACAGTCTGGCAATATGGTCTAATTTAGCCCAGCCATCGATATTTTTATGACAGAAAGTTGTACATCAGAAAAAGCTAACATCCTGTCGCGCTCAATTGTAAAGCCGGCCACAGACAGTTGCACACGGTCGCGAGTGACACGCGTCTTTGTACAGTACGGGCTGTCGTACACAGCGAGCCATGCGTACGCTGTCCGCTGCTGCGTGGAAATGTAACGTCTCAAGTACACGAGTGGGTTGCCGCGGATACGCCAGCCGAGCTAATTTGCCGCCCACGCAAAACAAGTTTCCTCTCCCGCTTACCCACTCTCACGTTTGCGTAGCGCAGGTCCTAGCCTTTGATCGGTAGAGCGAGGTTGTCTTTCAGCGCGTATAATTTCTGAAAACGATTGTACAGGAATCCACAATTTTTCCGGAATAAAAAGTAGCCGATGTGCTAATCCAGGATGTAAACTATTTCCACCTCATTTTTTCGCTTGTGGCATTTTGGCGCCCCTTGCTATCTGGCGCTTAGAGCGACCGCTCCTCGCTCTACCCCAGCAAGGCTAACATGCGCACCGCGACAAAATTTTGTCGTCTCACTGTCGAGCGAAAACGTGTTAAGCCGCCTACGTTTTCGTATACACATGTCTCGTTTTGGCACGATAAAAAGTGGCGACAAATTTTGTCGTTTGCCGGCGCTGTAGGTTAGCTAGCAGTGTGTGGCCGTACTGTTACATCGAGCCACGTAGCTGTCGTGGTAATCGTTGGCGCGCATTGTCTTACGCAGTTGTTTCCGCCATTAAAGGTAAGTGCTTCACGCGGTTACCTATCTACAGATTGACCGGATCTTTTGTTGCTTGAATTTCAGTAGCTATGGAATATACAAAGCTAGAAAGTAGACTGTTTAGGTAGCATACTAACTACTTAAGCAACACAATGCCATAGATAAGATTTTTATGTTCGCATAAAAGTGTTTCTAGTCAAGTTTCAATGTGGTTTCAACGGCCATTAAGTTATCAACTGGAATTGTAATGTCCATGTTTGTGGCTTAATATCGATAGTACTGTATTGATGTAAAAAGCAGTTATTTTAAGAAACTACCTTCATTGTATTGTAAAATGGCGACATTATTTTGATAGTTGGAATATCCCTGATATTTCTTATCATTATTGGTAACCAAAAACGTAGGGGTTTTTCCTTTGTGTATTTTATGATGTATCCGGTATATTTATAAACAGAAGAATAATAATGTTAAAAAAAAATATAGCAAAAATACTTACAGATTGTTTTAGAATTATAATCTGTGAAACTGCTAAACCAATTCTGATCGTTCACTATACTAAAAAGCTACACTATACCCGAGTGACATAAAAAAAAATAGTTGATTTATCGTTTCCTGACGAAAGACCGGACATGACCTTTTATCTCGTCCTATCTTATAAAACATGGTGGCGTTGCTGAAACATGGACACTTACAGTTGGAGCGGTTCACAAGTTCAAGGTTGCTCAGCGGGCTATACAGAGCGCTATGCTTGGTATTTCTCTGAAGGGATCGTATCCGGAACGAAGTTATTCGCCGGAGAACCAAACTCACCGACATAGCTCAGCGTATTAGCAAGCTGAAGTGGCAGTGGGCCGGTTATATCTGTCGCAGAACCGATAACCGTTGCGGTAGACGTGTTCTAGAGTGGAGACCACGAATCGGCACACGTAGTGTAGGATGCCCTGAGACTCGTTGGAGTGACGATATACGTGAGACGGCTGGCAGTGGCTGGAAGAGAAAAGCCGAAGATCATGCTGACTGGCGTGCCTTGGGAGAGGCCTATGTGCAGCTGGGGACTAATATAGGCTGACTATGATATGATCGTATAACCCCAAACTTTCTTCCTCAAAATTTCGATATCCTTATCTATCCAAAAAATGCATGTCAACTTCTATCAGATCTAAAACAGGCTAGATGTTTCTTACCGATCACCGGTGTTAAGGGGGCTCTTTTCTTCTGATTTTATATCTTCAATAATGTGAAAATGTACGAGCGGG
Organism: Agriopis leucophaearia; assembly: GCA_949125355.1. Classification (NCBI taxonomy): domain Eukaryota; kingdom Metazoa; phylum Arthropoda; class Insecta; order Lepidoptera; family Geometridae; genus Agriopis; species Agriopis leucophaearia. The sequence goes on from OX421262.1 coordinate 16,766,247, forward strand.
AGAGCTGCAACTGCAGACTAGAAGAGCCCCTTTAAGGAACGGATGACAGTCAGACTTTGGATGAGTGACTTAACCGCTAGTGGCATTTACTTCTACAACAAAAATCGCTAAGCAACGTCTTAGGTCTTCGGGCGGCCTGAAAACTCATGACATCAGGACTAATCGCTCTGCTTATACAAACTAACTTATCTACTACTTTTTATAACGGATCAAAACACGTCATATTGTTGAGAAAACTCCTCACTGATAAAATCATATTTAACACAGATTGAGTTACAGTTAGTGCAAGTTTTACGGCAGATTAAGTAATAGTTTGTACATGATCGAGTGAGAGGCCTTTGCCTTGAAACGGGACATTGACCTTTTGTTCTGCGTGCTGTGTTATGGCTGTAGTCGCTAACTGCTAATGTGATGCGCAAATATGTCTGACATTAGAGCGTTTTGCATTTTCGGGATAAAAAACAAACGACTGTTTAAAAACTTTTTAACTCCTGTTTTAAACTATCACGGTTGTTCACTAAAGTTGTATGATTATTTATTTACGGGATATTTACCGTGGTAAGGTTGTGAAAGGAGCTCCCGATATTTTGGCGCAGTTACATGCACCATGTTACAGCTCCTTACACAACCTTGCCACGGTAAATATCCCGTAAATAATCATATAACTATTTAACTCCTTTTGCAAAAAGAAGGGTGTTATTAGTTTAACGTGTATCTTTTTGGCTGTTTGTGGCGTCGTAGTTCCCAAATGGCTGAACTGATTTTAATGTAGTTTTTTGTTTGTTTGAAAGACTACTTGATCTAGGAGTTTTTAGTTAGAAAATTAATAAAAAAAAAAATTGGGCCGAAACCGTCAAAAATAGATTTTAATCAAACATAGCTAAGAAATACCGCAATGAAACATCCAAATAAAATCCCCCATCTAAATCGGTCCCTATATAGGTAAATAAGGGGATTTTGAAAAAAATAGTAACAGACATACAATACCTAAATGGAAAAGGTAAATGCATATAATGCGCTTCCAAGATATAAATTTCAAATGTCTGTCGCCAAGTGTACCAGTTCCGGTAGCCCCAATAAAAAAAAACTAGCCAGTGGACTGATAGTTAAATTGCCCTTATTTCCAGCCATGGTCTTGTCGGTGTCCGTCAGAAGGAGAACCTCCAGGACTTCGGTAACCCCCTGGTGGTGGCTTACTTCGATGTCGACTACGTCAAGAACCCCAAGGGAACCAACTACTGGAGGAACCGTGTGCTCAAGGTAACGGAATCTTCGGTGGATCGGCCGCGATGCATGGAAGTGTACCTTAGTGGCCTTACTAACTGTTCCCTAGTTTAACCGCTATTTTACAGATTTAATTTTTTATATTGTTTGTGGAATAAGCTCCCTGCGATATTTCCGAGTAGCTTTAATATAGGGTTCTTCAAAAGGGCTGTTAATAGTCTTTAAGGGTCGGCAACGTATCTGTGATGTCCCTGGTGTTGCAGGTATCCATAGGCGACGGTGATCGCTTACCATCAGGCGGCCCGTCTGCTTGTTTGCCACCTATGGCATAAAAATATATTTAAAAAAGGTAGCCATAGCCTTTAACTTGCTTATTCACAAATACTTGATATTTTTTTCCTGACATTAATAATTTTGTACACTGATATTATCATTATTGTGCTCTTCATCCCTTGTGAGTATTAGGCCGTAAATGATGGCAGGCAGCGGTGGAATAACGTTCAGCAGAAATCGCGGACGAAGTCGCGTGTACAGTTAGTATCATATAAGTGAAAGTTTGGATGGATGGATGTTTGTTACTCAATCACGCCAGAACGGCTGAACGGATCTGGATGAAATTTGGCACAGAGATAGATTATAGTCTGGAATAGCACATAGGCTACAATAACTACTTTAAAAACGGCTGGACCGATTTGGATGACTTTTTGTGTTATTGGAGCTGGTCATAGTAGCGATGCCGAAGGCCGAGCTAACATCCGTGGATGGATGGACGGATGTTTGTTACTCAATCACGCAGAAACGGCTGGATGGATTTGGATGAAATTTGGAATATACATTGCTTACGTCCTGGATTAACACATAGGCTACTTTTCATCATCATCACCACGCGGGTGAAACCGCGGGGCGCAGCTAGTAGAAACTAATTTGATTTTTTTCTAACAGGTCGCTAAACAACTCACCGAAGCTACCTTCTCGATCAGCGACAAGAACGACTTCACCCACGAGCTGAACGAGTTCGGCATTGACATCGGCAAGGCTGACAAACCAGTCGTTGCGGGACGCGACGCAGACGGCAACAAATTCGTCATGAGCCAAGAGTTCAGGTAACCAACCACTGAAAAGAAAAATATTTTTTTTTATGTAAATTAGTACGGCTGTCAGGGCATTTTTGTAAGAAAGTTGTTGTAGCCAGCTGCACCCATATAAACGAAACGTCAGTCATTCGAAATCAGTTAGCAACTGTGACGCGGAGTTCGACGCGTTGACATAAATAAGAATGTTCAATCAAGGTTCTGTCATAATGCCTGGCGACAGATTTTCCTTCTCATTTCCGTTTTATTTACTTCTCTTTTCTGTGTAACCAACCCTACTCTTGTTATCTAAGGTTAACATGGTGTAGACACATTAATTAATAATAATTATCAATATAAGAAAACCAACTTCATAAAAATATCAGAACTGGACCAAATTGAAATGGGACCACACGGGAAATACCAGCTTTCAAATAAAAAAAGAATCATCAAAATCGGTTCACCCAGTCGAAAGTTCTGAGGTAACAAACATAAAAAATTAATAAAATAAAAACAGTCGAATTGAGAACCTCTTCCTTTTTGGAAGTCGGTTAAAAACACATGAATGGCTGGGTAAGCTATATTGCAGTCTACGACGAAGCACGCTTGTCTAGAAGAAAACGATTCACTCGCCTTAAAGAGACACCAAAATTATAACTATTAGGGAACACTATTCAATCTAGCGGTTGGCACAATAAAAGTCGTAGTCAAATCATATCATAATCAGGGTTTAAACTTCGACCAAAATAAAATGAATGGACGGGCCCAGTAGAAGAGCATTTTTGAAGATTACAAAATGAGCGCCAGCTCTCATTTTGTTTCAGTCGGTCTCTAGCCGTAGGAAGTGAAACACGAGTCTATTGTTACGCGATAACGAAACATCTGACAAAATTATGAATTCGTATGCTTTACCGAAGTGTAAATACATAAAATAAAATTTCTTTTTTTTTTTGTAACATATATACAGTACATTTTTATAATTAGGTGTTGAAGTATATGTCCGACGGCTTTGACTCGTTTTTACTGATCAAGTTCAATGGTTAGGGTCCGTCCATTCTTTTATTTTGATCGAAGGGTTTAAATGCTGTTTTTCAAGTTTTTTATTTAGGAATATACTTGCGCTTGACCGCCAACTCGCCTGATGTTAAGCGATGCAATAGATAAGCCAAAAAGCTCAATAACCAAGTTTAGTTACCTGATCTGTGTTATGGTAGCCAGCCACCTTGGATCGATATTGTATACACCACGCCTGAAACGTTTCAACTTCTCTCTCCAGCATTGACAACCTGCTAGCTTTCACCAAGGATCTTCTTGATGGAAAATTGGAGCCCTTCGTGAAGTCTGAAACTGTGCCGGCCGATAACGACGGCCCTGTCAAGGTTGCCGTTGGCAAGAACTTCAAGGAGCTGGTCACTGACAGCGGTCGCGATGCCCTGATTGAATTCTACGCACCCTGGTGCGGACACTGTCAGAAACTGGCGCCCATCTGGGAGGAGCTGGGCGATAAGGTACGGAAATTGTCCACCAGTTGCTGAGTATTGGTTTCACCCTGTGCTGGTAACATTTGCTGCTATCCCATTGCCCTCACAATGTCGTCCAATTAGCTGGTTTGCTGGGTTTTCCACTCCAATCACTATTCCATAGCCACTGCTATGGTCTGCCGTCTTCTTGCTTAAGTAAGATGGACTTGAGGAATAATGTCGTCAAGAACTTGAAGGATCACATGACTGGCCACAGACGTGAAACCCATTGAGGTAGTGAAGGTAAAGCTACGTTATAAAGTAAGGAATATTTTCCATCTACTTGTCAGAAAATTGAACCAGTTAGGGAAGAGCTGGACAAATAGGTGGGAAGCCATTTTGTATCCTGTGCTGAGTATTATATAGATTTATTTGAAGAGCCATGTTCCAATCTTAATATCTCTTATTTAAGGCAGTGTTTTTCTACCGCTTTTATGATGTCCAGGGGTTTGCAGTCAGCGCGAAAATTTAAATCCAAGCTGTGCTCTCCATAAAGTGTTTCGTCTGAGTTGAGGTGCCTCCCACGCGTTTTTAGATAATTTTTATCAATACTACTTGGAACAATTCGAGTCAATACATACAGGATAGATAAAGACTAAATAAATCAGCAAGAATATCAAAAATTGTTGTTGATATAGAAATTAATGAATAACAGTTATGATATCTGATCTGACAACTGCATTTGTACTTAAATCTAACAACTCCTAGAAATCTAATTTGAAACCAGCGTTATATTCCACAATTACATTATGCACCTGTACCTGGCGGAACTGTCTTTAAAGCTGCGTCTTCAATTAGTGTTCAGCCGGGCTAGCATACGTGCCACGACATAATTTTGTCGACTCTATCGTGCCAAGCGAGACATGCGTATATAAAATCGTAGGCATTGTCACGTTTTCTCTCCACAAAGTGACGACAAGATTTTATTGCGGTTGGCATGATAGCCATGCAGAGCGTGTATTTGCATGTTCATGCGTTTAAGAAAACACTTTAAACAGCCATATAATAAGAAAACAAAAAATAAATAGAGTAACTTTCCTAGTGTTGACATTCATGAAACGCTCATGGAAAGTTTTGATTGGCTATAACATGACACTCGACAAGCATAATTGATTCCTTATTGGTTGATTCAACGAGTGTCATAATATAACTGAGAAAACGGATGGATGGACATTTGGAATTCAGATTATTAGCTCTGAAATGTTAATTAATTAGAAAATAATTTTTCTAACATGGATTTATGTTTCGCTTGCAGCTGAAGAACGAAGACGTGGACATCATCAAGATCGACGCGACCGCCAACGACTGGCCCAAGTCGCAGTACGATGTATCCGGATTCCCCACCATCTTCTGGAAGCCCAAGGACAAGAACGCTAAGCCCGTCAGATACTCGGTGAGTTTAAAAGCAACTATACTTGATCAGTTTCATCTTTTTTCTGATATAAAACCATACCAAGTGGAGCATCAATGCCAACCACCTGGCAGGCGACCAGGCGTTAACGCCTGCGGAAAGACAAAATTGTATGAAAATGACATTAGCAGTCACGTGACATCTTTCAAGCTAATGTCATTTTCATACAATTTTATCTTTCCGCAGGTGTTAACACTAACAGAAAATGGTTTTTGTCTAGTCCCCCTGGGGGTCAAGACAAGACAGTACAGCTAGAGACTACCTTTTTCACCTGATAAGGGTTCATACAACTGTACAACTGTGAACAACAGTGGTAGTTTAAAACAGTGTTTTATCTTACTTATAGTTGGTTTATGTATTAGCTCCTCAGTTTCATAGTATTTCTTATAATTTTCAGGGCGCCCGCGGTTTTGAAGACTTCATCAAATACGTATCAGAGCACGCCTCGGACGAGCTCAAGGGCTGGGACCGAAAGGGCAACGCTAAGAAGGAGGAGCTGTAAATTAAGTTGATATGTAACTTTCCATGAAAGATCTGTGTGAGAATGCACTTGTATGAATGAGGGTGTTCCATAGAAAGCTAGGTGACTTGGCTTTCTTCATAAATTAGATGTGTCAAGACACTAGAGTGCGCTAAACTTATCTATAGAGTTGACTAAAGGGAACTAGTATTTTCCACGGGACCCTTGTCAATTTAGTACAGAAAATCGTGGTGGCTGTCCAGCGCAAACCTAAAGATAAATTGGAAGCACCTTATCTATTTTTAAGCCAAGTTCACAAATGCCCATTTCTTAATTGTAGATTGAACTAAATACAGTAATATTGAATGCATTTCTTATTTTATGTCGATGGTAATAAACTAGGTTGTATTTATAATTATTTGGTTGGTTTTCTTTTACCCTATACTATTAGGTATGCTATACCCTCAGATAAGACAAACAAGGGAGATATGCCTCAGTAAAATTATTGTTTGTGTTCAAATGTGTCCACTTACAGAAAAGGCCTGTGTCCCAACAGTGGGAACATAATAATGTGGACTGAGACCCAATCATGACCCAATGCCTAAACATTGGGCTTTAGAAGGTAAAGTGGAATGTCATTTTTTATGACAGCAGTCATTCGTAGAACAGTTCATTGAATCTTTAAAAATTAAAGAGATTGAATTCCTCGTTTTAACCAGGTTTTATTGTTACTGTTTAATACTATACTGTTTTGCAAAATATGGTCTGACAAAAATATGCCTGACTTTTTGTTTGCACAACTTGCACATAGATTCGAATGGTATAGGATCCCGCCATAGAACGACCTTCACCGAGCTGGTTAATAGATGAAAAGTATTTTATATTTAATTAAATATGTCAATAAATATATAACAAATGGGTTGTCTAAAAAAATTCAGTCCAGAATATGATTGATTAAAAATTATTAACAAATATTTTTTTATGAAGGTGTTAAATATGACCAGTGTTGTAAGTTACAAGTTTCTATGTCTTATAGTTTAGAAATGCAGGGGGGGACCAACTTTTTGCCACTTTGGCGGGCCATATTTCGCAAAGTAGACTATAAATTAGTGATGTATGCAACCTTACATTCATTTTAAAAGACCTTATTAACACCCCATAATTGCCTATTAACCAAACCAGTAAAGGTAAAAAAATAAAAATTGTTAACTAATCATATTCTAGACTGAATTTTTTTAGGCAACCCATTTGCAATATATTTATTGACATTTAATTGAATATAAAATACTTTTAATTCATTAACCAGCTCGGTGAAGGTCGTTCTATGGCGGGATCTTAGACTAGAAGTGTCGAGTCTAAATCGCCAACATAGTTTAGATCCCTTTTCCCTATTGAAAGTGTAGTGTGGTGTATTAAGAGCCATATTACAAAATGCATGGTTCTATCTTAGGGAAGTATCTGGATTTTCAGCCATAAAATAAAAAAAGAGCTATGAATATACTTTACAATTACATTAACATTTATTTTTTATGTCAGTAATTGTAAGTTTGTTATTTTTTATGTCAGTAATTGTAAAATTGTAAACGAAATTGACTCTTAAACTTTCTCCTTTAGAGAGTTGTACAAAAACCATTTTTATAAATTGGAGGTAGTTTGAAGTTGATATTATATTGATTATTTGCAAAATTTTATGTCATAATTTTCAATAATAAATACAGCTCTAATTATTACAGAAATTCCATTTTCTGTAGATATTTCTATTTGAATGACAAAAATCCAGTTTTCATTGCTTTTTTCTTAAAAAAATGTGAGGGTGCTCTTATGCATAAATAAAACATGTTATATTTCTACAAACAGTGTACTACAAATTATCTTCCTTCCACCTCTCTATCCATTCTACAATAGTCTCAACATTAATTTCCACTTGATCTTCTGTATCATTCTGCAGTTCATGTACAATTTCCTCCTTGTATGAAGACTTTGCTTCTTCGAGCAATGTTTCAAATATTTCACACTGTAAGTTTTCTTCCAACTTCTTTCCTGTGTAACCTCTGTGAAATGAACAATAATTTTATAATAGAACTCATCTATAAACAGACGTAAAATCTGCAAGTTGAAGTGGCAATGGGCAGGCCACATCGCTTGAAGAACTGATAACCGATGGGGAAGAAAGGTTCTTGAGTGGAGACCCCGAACCGGAAGACGCAGCATAGGTAGGCCTCCCACTAGATGGACCGACGACATTGTGAAAGTCGCGGGCATCCAGTGGATGCAGATGGAGGATGTCGTTGGGGAAACCTATGTTCAGCAGTGGACGTCTTCTGGCTGATGATGATAAGTAGATTTGACTGATGAACCGCCGTCTGACCAACAGGAGAGAAAAATAAATTTTTCTTTCATTCCTGTTGGACACCCAGATTGTAACTATCTGAGAACACCCATTCAGGCAGCGCATTCCACAGACTAGCAGTTCGCATAATAAAAGTGGAATCAAAGCGCTTAGTACGGGTTTTCGGAATATTGACCACAAAGCAGTGTCGATATTTCATGCCCGCTCGTAACTTTGTAAAAAAATCTAAGAAGTTGATTTTAACCTACTTCTTAATGTCCTATTATAATAAAATACTGGCCAAGTGAGAGTTGGGACAAATTTCTGTTCACCACCAACAAGCAACGCCGGGTGCAGTCGATACTTGGGTGGGTGACCGCCTGGGCGTGATGCTGGTCGTCTGGATGGTGTTATGGCACTCTCATTGCGCGAGCCCGACTCACACTTGGCCGGTTTATTTAAAAATAATATTGTTGTGTTACCTTGCTACTAGTCTATCATACAATGTAGTATTGTTGGTTCTGATGACGAACACTCCATCAAACCATCTCTCCGGGAAGAACTCGCAGCCGTGGTAATCAACAATGTTGCCTCCCTTTGCCATCATGCCTTCCATTATATCCAACAACTAGAAAATAGCATATTACAATTAAAATATACATGAACACAATGGTGTTAAGGGGTATAATAATTATATTATTATTTTTTATAAATAATAGGCTTGCGTTTGACCGCCAGCTCTCCTGATGTTAAGCAATGATGCGGTCTACGATGGGGCACGCTTGCCTATAATATTATAATTATACAATTATTTATATCATGATAATAACATTAACAACAGTTTGATAACTATCAGTTATTAGAGATTTATTAAATATAAATAATATGACCCACAACAAAAATTTAAAAATATGTCTCATAGGTATGTGAATAAATGTGTGAAAAATTAGTATACAGGTTTTGCCTAAAAGCCTACTACTCTTCTGGCACGCTTCGCTAGCATGCCTCAGCCATATTACATTCATTCATGAGTGTCTGTTGCCTGCCACTGCGGTAATCTTAGATCAGACAAACAAGAGAGCCTTAATACAATTATCATTTGTGTTCAAATGCCTCCTTTTTCCTATTTTATTTTTACTACCCTTCGATAAAACAATACAAAGATGCCACAATGACGCGCAAATCTAATCGCGGCAATACTCTACTTGTCCAGACTCAATACTGGGTGGTGCGTTAGCATCCGCCACGCCACCTTACCATATATATACTATTGATTTGTCATAAACGCTGAAGCCCTGTTAAAATAGTACCTAAACCACATGGTATGAATGATATTATCATTTGGTACCTTATCTTCATTGAGGAAAGGGCATTGGTACTCGGGATCATATTCGTCTAAGCAATTGTGTTCTTCAGCGACTTTAGACACATCCCTCCAAGTATATTTAGTTCTTTCTGCGAGCTTCCGGGAAATTGAGGACTTTCCTACACCAGGACTACCTGTAAAATAATAGTCAATACAGCGTGAAATCTAACAAAGGGTTACTCATTTGGATAATACTCACTCCTGCTTACCTGTGATTAATATATTGGGAACAGTCCTGGGTATTGATGCCATTTCTGTGATTATGACTACCTCTTTACCTTTACTTAAACTACAGTTTATCAACTTCTAATAGAAATGAAAGATAATGTAAGCATGAAACCATGGAATTAAATAAATAAATGCACGTGGGGTGAAATGAAAGGAAGGAATAAACTTTGTAAACTTGTTTACTTTTTTGCTTTTGACAAATGACAGCTATGATGCTACTATATGCTATGGCTTTTTTTTTATTCCGTGATTAGAAATCTGTCAAGTCCGTCAACCGTCAATTTCGTTTCGTTCGTATTTTTCGTAATACTAATATAATAACATGACATAATATATCGGAGGTAGATGTACATAACCAAAGGCTATTATTAATGATTAAATACGTATTTACGCGTAAAATTACGCTGTCCTATGCAACGGAGTAAAGGAGATTCAAATAAATAAACCATGTGATTCTTTCGCAGGTACACCTCCTTCATAACCTGTACAAGAAGTGATAATGCGAATCAGAAAACCTAGAGGAATAACGAAGGGCCAGTTTGTTTTAGTGACTGTCTTGGGCGTTTTTAGCGGTGTTTACATCTGGAGACCTTTGTTAGACGGCTATTTTGGCGTGAAAAGGCTAGGAGTAACGTCTACTGAACCCAAGAAAGATTCTGAGTGAAGAATGGATTCTATTAAGAGGTTTTTGTCTACCGCTACTCTTCCTGTTAAAGCATTTATGGCAATTTCAGTTATCTCTGCAGCAGTAGTTTTGAATAGATCTGTGATATCTCCATACTTCAAGAGACAGAGATATAAACAAGCAGAAGAATGGGCCAACATGATATTTGAACAAGAGGAGAGAGAGAAAGAAGCCTGTGGTAGTGGCACTAATATCTCATATTGATGTATATGACTAGTTAAATCGTTATTAGTGATTAAATAATTGTTACATAGACTACATACCTTTTTATTTTGTTGCACAATGGTTTCGTAACAGTTTCATATTGGGTGCGATTTATAGGCATCTATAACTAACTACCCTAAGAATGTAATATGCTTATAATCTAGGATGTGAGTGACATATAGGCATCAAGCGCTCCTGATATATCATTGAAGCAGTGGAGCAAGAGAACTACCACGCTCAAGTGTACAATCTGTGTTAGGATTGCACGTTTTGCCCAGAATGATAGCAAGTCCTACTCGTATCATATCATAACACACTAATTAATTATACCATTATACTATCTATATAGCTGCCCGTCCCAGCTTTGCACAGGTGGAGATTCTAGTACATTCTAGTAATAAATATAGCCTATGTTACTCAGGGACAATGTAGCATTCTAATGTTGAAAGAATTTTTAAAATCGGTCTCATAGTTTTTGAGTTAATTCGTTACAAACGTACAAATCTTTCCTCTTTATAATATTAGTGTAGATATTATCTCTGTGCACAAACTTATACTGTGTTAATTTTGACTTAAGTATCATAAGCAACATTGTACACTAGGTGATCCCAATTATTAAAAAAAAGTTTGGACCCTGTCTTTGTTGAACCAATAGAGTATAGAGCCTACTCAAACCCACTTCACAGCATGATTAGGTAGTTACTGGAATCACTTACACCTCAATTAGAAATCTCTCATCCCGACTATGAATCAGTCAGTGGTGGGGTCAGCCTTTCTTACTTTTCTCCTCCACTTCGCTCTATTCTCTACATCGTCTTCGGAAACCTTACACTTGCACAAATAAGTTACTCAAATCAAACGGTGAGAATATCTAGTTCTTAGATGAATACATAACTAAAAAATATGTAGGTAGATGTGAAGTAGCCGACAGACGTGATTTGGTTGACGGACCAACGTCCAACCAATGGGAAAGCAAGAGAAATTTTTCTCTGATGTAATAAATCCACACATCTGTTAGGGCTTTATGTACCCCACCTCATTTGTTATCATATACAAGTGGCTCTTCGAATAAGATAAGGACCTAAGGTCATAACAATATTTTCACAACAAAGATGCATTGTGAAAAGCAATGTAATAGTATCATGTGCCACAAAAAAACTAATTTTGATGCATCATGCACATACCTACATAAACAATTTTTATTCATTTAGGAATAGGCTTGCGTTTGACTGCCAACTTGCCATTAAATAACCCAGACTTAGGAATTTATAGGTTGTTCCTTCTACTGCATCCTGCAGTTTTCTAATGGGAAATGTATCATTTGTCATATCTTCGCAAATCGCGTAAGTACCTACTACCTCCTTGCTAAATTTGAGATGTCTAGCAGTAATCATTGCCACCAGAGACAGCAATCTAATAGCGGGTTCTTATCAAGGATGATTAATGGTCTGGTTTAATAGCTAGAAACGTTAAGCCATCTTATCCTTCGGTCATTGAACTTGTCTAATCTGCAAAAAGCATATGCCCTGTTAGATCATCTACCTACCTTGGCATCTATTGGCATGCTTTCTGTTGGCGATGCATGTGTATTGTACACGTGGGTTCTATCATAGAGGTGTTTGACCTTTAGTTTAGGTTAACGGATGTTAAGATTTTTTATTGACCTACTTGAATGAAAAAATCCTAGAGGTGCCATTGCTATAGAATAGATTTAGTTATGCACCTACTTGTTTTACATAACAGCCAAATTGTTGGCACTTTGATTAGTGAAAGTAAATAGGAACTACCTAAAGCTGATTAGGAGGAAAATAGAAATGAAAATTATTTATTACTGGAGGCTACCTTTTATTCTATGAATTTACATGTGGAAGTCATAACAAAATAGTTCAGATAATATGTATAACCTTATATAAATTAAAATAATGTTACATAATAAGCCTTGTAAAAAATATAGAAAAGGAATGAGTTTGTAGCCCTTCTTTCCTTCTGAACACCTTTCGGTGTATGAAGTAACGCAGCTGAATAAAGAATTGTGCTGTTAACAGTGCTAGCTACTTCTTGCCCTTTGTAGCTTTCTCGGCAGCCTTGGTGACTTTGCCACTGGCATCCTTGAAGTTGACTGATTTGATAACTCCGACGGCGACCGTTTGTCTCATGTCACGCACGGCGAAACGACCGAGGGGAGGGAACTCCTGGAAGGACTCCACGCACAGGGGCTTGGAGGGGACCAGGTTGACGATGGCGGCATCACCAGACTTTATCGATTTGGGGTTATCCTCAGTGGATTTACCAGTACGACGGTCAACCTTCTCTTTGATTTCGGCGAATTTGCATGCGATGTGAGCTGTGTGGCAATCCAATACAGGCGTGTATCCGTTTGAAATCTGACCAGGGTGGTTAAGCACGATGACTTGTGCTGTGAAGTCTGCAGCACCCTTGGGGGGGTTGTTCTTGGAGTCACCGGCGACGTAACCACGACGCAGCTCCTTGACAGATACGTTCTTTACGTTGAAACCAACGTTGTCACCGGGGACGGCCTCCTGGAGAGCTTCGTGGTGCATCTCCACAGACTTGACTTCAGTGGTGATGTTAGCGGGCGCGAAGACGACGATGGTACCAGGCTTGAGGACACCGGTCTCAACACGGCCTACGGGCACCGTACCAATACCGCCGATTTTGTATACGTCCTGCAGGGGAAGACGCAGGGCCTTGTCTGTGGGGCGGGCAGGGGGCAGGATAGCGTCGAGGGCTTCGATAAGGCACTTGCCTTCAGCTTTGCCTTCCTTGCGCTCAACGTTCCACCCCTTGAACCAGGGCATTTTGGTTGATGCCTCCAGCATGTTGTCTCCGTGCCAACCAGAGATGGGTACGAAAGCGACAGCAGCGGGGTTGTATCCGATCTTCTTGATGTAGGAGGAGACTTCCTTCTTGATTTCCTCGAAACGGGATTCACTGTATGGGGGCTCAGTGGAATCCATTTTGTTGACTCCTACGATCAGCTGCTTGACTCCTAGGGTGAAAGCGAGCAGAGCGTGCTCACGGGTTTGTCCATTTTTAGAGATACCAGCCTCGAACTCACCAGTACCGGCGGCAACGATCAGCACGGCGCAGTCAGCCTGTGAGGTTCCCGTGATCATGTTCTTGATGAAATCTCTGTGTCCAGGAGCATCGATGATGGTGACGTAGAACTTCGCTGTTTCGAACTTCCATAGAGCGATGTCGATGGTGATACCACGCTCGCGCTCAGCCTTCAGTTTGTCCAACACCCAGGCGTACTTGAAGGAACCCTTACCCATTTCCTGGGCCTCCTTCTCGAACTTCTCGATGGTTCTCTTGTCGATACCACCGCATTTGTAGATCAAGTGACCGGTGGTGGTGGACTTGCCGGAGTCGACGTGTCCGATGACGACAATGTTGATGTGAACCTTTTCCTTCCCCATTTTGGTTAGTCTAAAACAATACAAAAAAAACGAATTGAAGAAATTGGTTCTATCAGATTGCAATGGTGCGTCAGCTAGACATAAGCCGGCATCTGCAAGGTCGCGAGCTCATGCCGCGCGGCCGGCAATATGGCGGCCGCATGGTCGCCTCGCCCTATCTTGACATTTCACAATGGATGTCAGCCATTGCAAATATAATGTTAAAATTAACGATTGATACAGTAATATTTCCTATAATTACATTAGTTACATACAATACGTGGCAGATATCTTCGATTAAGATGGTAAAATATGGAAAACAAGTCAACTTCGAACACGTGGTGACAATAACCGGCTACTGGCAAGTCAAGTATGACGCGTAAGCACGATTATAAACATTTAAAATTGGAATTATATTAACAAGAGAGCTTAATAAAAACAAAAGAAGTAATTTTCACGGCGGCGGCTCACTAGAATCGAGGAGAAAACTTGCAATCTAGATGATGGACAATATTACACCACAATGATCAGTAACAACGGAGGAAAATACTCGGCAATTCGGTCTAAAAACACTATTTAAAACGCTTACTGCGACCTTTAACACTATAGCACTGCACTAAATTTCTTCCTGACACTCACCACGGATTACAACGTGTAAGATCCGAGAATGACTCCAACAGAATGGACGAGAAATGGTATTTGGTTCAGCTGGCTGGAAGAAAGAATTGTCACTTCCGGTCTTATTCTCAGTGTAGCCATAGAGTGTAGCCAAAATTTCCCACAAATTATTATTTGCTTTTAGTTTAATTTGGTGACTGGTCACACGAACTCAGAATATATAAGGTCGGGGAAAAAGTTTCTTCGTATTTTATAAACAAATTCAAGACATATTTTTTTCAAGCTTAATTACATTTAATTATAATATATATGTGCCATTTTGTTCGATAACTTGTTGCCATCTTGTAGGTAGTGACATGATCCCGTTGCTGTAGAAATTTTGGGACTTCTGATCAAAAAAATGCAACAAGTAGTTTTGACAGTCCTCTCTGGATGTTAATCTAACACTACCCAAAGTATTCTGAAGAGACCGAAACAGGTGGAAATCTGAGGGTGCAAGGTCAGGGCTATATGGTGGATGCATTAACACTTCCCAACCAAGCTCTTTCAATTGTTGCTGAGTGGCCAAAGATGTGTGCGGTCTGGCGTTATCATGATGAAAGACCACGCCCTTTCTGTTGATCAATTCCGGCCGTTTTTTCTCAATTTTTTGTTTGAGTCTCATCAGCTGTTGGCAGTAGAGATCCGAATCGATGGTTTTGCCCGGCGGTAAAAGCTCATAATGAACGATGCCCTTCCAATCCCACCATACACACAGCATCACCTTATTACGTTTTAATCCGGGTTTCGCTACAGTCTGTGGTGCTTCACTGCCCTTTGACCATGATCGTCTGCGCACATTCTTGTCGTAGGTGATCCATTTTTCATCACCAGTGATCAATCTTTTCAAAAACGGTTCGCTTTCGTTACGTTTTAACAGAGAATCGCAAATGAGCACACGATTCATTTGGTTTCTTTCAGTGAGCTCTAGTGGCACCCAAATATCGAGTTTTTTTTATACCCAGACTTTTTCAAATGGGTCAAAACTGTTTTGTGGTCGATCCCCAGTTCTTCAGCTACGTCGTAACTACTAATATGCCGATCTTGCTCCACTTTTTCAGAAATGGCATCGACTTTATCCGTAACAGGGCGACCAGAGCGAGCTGCATCTTTGACATCAAAATTCCCGGACTGAAAACGCTTGAACCAACATTGTGCTACTCTTGATGACACTGCATTAGGTCCATAAACGTTACATATTTTATTCGCGGCTTGTGTCGCATTTTTCCCTTTTTTGTAATAAAACTTCAAAATATATCGAATTTCTTCGTCAGATTCACTCATTTTATCGAACAAAAAAAACAATTTAAAATGGCGGGAAATTGCTGTTTATATTTTGTGTTCCTTTTTTAAAATGTCATATTTTTAATGATATCAAAACCAACCAGATACGAACAGTACAACCGATGAGATTTTACTACAACTTTATACATACAAAATACGAAAAGACTTTTTCCCCGACCTATTATATATGAAAGTATAGAGCAAAAACTACATTAGGCTGACGCGACGTATGCCATGTACGCGTATGCTGATCTGGACACGTCGCAGCCCATACATTTTAAATCACGACTAGTTGTGACAAAGCTTCATTAGACCCATGCAACGCGACGCAGCGATGTGTATGCGATGCCGATTCAATTCAATGATCCTAGATTTTCGGAGACGTTGGTTGGTGGAGAGTATTCAAGGTAGAACCACGTTGGGCCGATGCACGCGTCTGAGACGTTGCAAACGCGTGAAGCTGGTGTGCACACTTAACTGACGCGCATTGCCGTTTATAAAAGGATTCTCGTTATGTTGTAAGGTAAAAAAATATTATATAAATTACGTTCGTAAAACTTACGAGAATTATTATGGTTCAAAACTGTTTTCCTGACGATTATCTAGTGTAATTCCGCTTCTACGTCGCTTCAAAAAATTGAATAGAATTATGGTTACGTGTCTGAAGACGTGTGTCCCAGACCTACACTATGCGAATGCCGTCAGACAATCGTTGAATCCCCTCCACCATCCGACGTCTTCGACAAAAATCTGGGATCGTTGGATTGGCGTCGCGTACGCTGAGTAGCGTATATTAACTGTATGGGCTGCGACGTGTCTAAATCTGCGTACGCAACGTCACGTCAGCCAAATTAGTAGTTCTCGCTTCAACAACATGTGTGACGGCGTGTGCATAGTGTAACTCTAGAATTTATCATCAGACGCCACGACCATTCATTGCACGACCGTACTGAAAAAAATACGAACAACTTAACAGAATCCTCGTTCAATTGCCAATGCGCATCACGCGTATTAGTTAAGTGTGCACACAAGCTTCACACGTGTGATACGTCTCAGACGTGTGCTTGTGCCTAATGTAGTTCTCACTTTATGTGCTCGGACACTTCTGTCAGACGTCTGCTAACGCACATTGGGGTCGGCTGGTTGCACATTTACAACTTGTCATCAAATGAGCGTCACATAACATATGAATAAAGAAAAAAATTGGGGATTGAGTCACCCTCGTCTGAGGGAGAGCAGGGAGGGAGCACCCCACACGTGGTCCCCGGGTGGTGATAATAAGGTGACATCATACTGGTGGTAGGACTCACTCATAGCTAGTGACTGGGCTGCCGGACAAAGCCACAACTCTTTAACACTGTTCATCACGTGTCATTGCTTATCGTCCGCGTTGGTTATCTTCGTCGAGTCTTGTGTTAATTTTACTACTTCAGCAGATGAAATGTCCACAAAGTGTGGAAATATTTGTATCCTGGTAACATTCGCCTCTGTGGAAGTGACATCATCACACTAGTTTTATTTCGTTCATAAACATGGACGGCGCATTTTTTTTTTCTTATATTATTTTTATCAAAAACACTAAAGTTTTAGGAGAGACTAGCTTTTGTATTATTTAAAAACTACTTTTAAAGGCAATAGTCATAAAAAATTTACACAAAATACAGTAAATAGGTTCAAATATACACTTTGAATTCTACTTACTTATCTAACTGACATTGTGTAGATAATTATGAACGAAACATAGAATGTCATTTCGATCCTTCCCCTCCTACACCGCAATGTCAGGCTTCACCCCCTCCGCGCCCTGTTTCTCCCAGGATAGTGGATGGAATTCTGAAATCGAAACATGAAACAAACGAGAATCGAATTTATTTTATAGGGAATTGATCCATAAGCTCATGAAGTGTTAATAAAAATGTTGAATTAGTGCATTCTGCACAGTTAAGCGTTAAAGTATTATAGCCAGCATGTTCAAGAGCCGCGGTGATATTGTTTATAAATGCACAGTGCGACTTTTGGAGGATACAGAAATATTAGAATGCGAATTTCACGTGAGTTCTAACCATTAGCCGAACCCTTACCTATTAATACCAGGTAGTTAATCATGGTAATGTGCTATATCCAAGCTTTTTATAGCAGTTATTGACGTCCCAATTCATATTATCAATGTACTAAACTAAATAAAATATATGAGATTTTTGTTTTTGCAGCCCAGCTATAAGGGTAAATTCTTGCTGGAGCATGTATGTCAGCAGCTGAATCTCACGGAAACCGATTACTTCGGGTTGAGATATGTGGATGCCAATGGGCAAAGGGTGAGCACAATCAAATAATTAAATTGTACATAAAAGCTGGCAAAAAAAGTTACTTAAAATCCATTACACGCAGTCAACACAGTTGTGAAACATGGTGTAGATCAAATAGCTAGTGTGTAACCAAGTTTTTTTAAAGCAATTGAATAGGTCAGTCTTTTGATGGGTAAATGGCATTTATAATAGAGTGGCGAGTGCTCCCATAGGTAGGGTGACAGATAGAAAACAAGGTCCTGGTGGTTATCGTAGAACAATTGTAAGCGTTAGTGCAGCCTGAAAACTGACACTCTTTTCTGTGGTATTAGCAATGATAATTCATTTTGTGATGATTTCCCTTTGTTATTATAATCATAACTTCATAATTACGCTTTACGCAATATAATTTGATATCTACAGGTTTACACATATAGACTACTAAGCCGAAAGGAGGTCATTGTACACATCATTATGAGGATTATACCATAATTATGATAACTTTGGACAGCAGCTCTTTGGTCATATCATATACAGTCTTAATTACATTGCAGACTGTCAAATTTGTTATGTTTAAAATTAAAATTTTATAATCAGTCAAATATTGTATACAAAAAATTGTAAACTGGCTGAATAGCATACTTACATCAAAGAAAAATATACATCGCATGTAGGTAAATGCCACATTCCATTTTCAAACTTCTAACAGTGTTTACATTCATCAGCTGGTAAACACTGGCTGGTTATTTCGGGATTATTTTAATGATGTTCTATATTCAACTGTTCACAGCACTGGCTGCACCTGGCAAAATTAATACTGAAACAAGTGAAAGGTAAGAAAGTAGTTCTATACAAATTAACATGACAACCTCCTTGAATTAAGAAATGTGGGTGGCCAAATGAGGACTTATTTAAAATATTTAAAAAATGGTGAGAGATTATTTTGTTCTCTACATGACTTGAAAAAATTATAACTTTATTTGTGCTCAGGGATTTACATATTCTTAAAAACAGTTAATTTCACAAAATATTTCATTTGCCATATATTGTGGGATTGCCAGCCTGATGGGCACATTCGGGTGAGGAAGTGTCAATCTTTTAATATTTGACACCTTAATATTTATGTGTGTTAAAGTTTTTATTACTAGGTCAATCATCAATCAATCATATCAATTGTTTATAGAAGGAAATAGGGGATACCTTTTCCCAGCAGTAGGACAGTATAGGTTAAAAAAAAGATTTTTTCATTCTGCCTTTTTATAAAAATATTAATATACGAATTGCTATGAACTTGTTGGAGAAATATAAGGAAATGACAAAAAAATATTTCATTATCAAGGCAGTGCCCTGTGATTGGCTTATACAGGGTTACGCATATAGACTGAACTAAATCGAGAGGAAGTCTTAGTAGTCATCGCTGAAATCGCGAAAATAAAAAAAGTGCTTTTCCAAGTGATATTATGTCAAGTGTCAATGGCTGTTTTCTATGCACAGCTGATTTTTTGTTCTTTGATTTCTGTTTTGATCCCATAGTTAAATTCATAATGATGAGTACAATGACCTCTTTTCGGCTTTGTACATTCTACATTTGTAATGCTGTATAGTTTTTAGTTTCGCTTTTACGCTTGACACTTCACATCAGTGAGAATCTGAAAGATCATTTAACAGCAATAGATAATTTAATCAAATGTTTATTCATAAGAGGGCAAAACTTTATTTTCAGATGCCTCTCCGATACTGTTCAGCTTCCGAGTGAAGTTCTACCCTCCGAACCCGCTGCTGTTGAAGGAGGATGCGACGAGATTCCAGATCTACCTGCAGTTGAAGAGGGACTTGCTTCATGGGAGGCTTTACTGCACGCCTAATGAAGCGGCTATGCTCGGAGCTTTGATTATACAGAGTAAGGCATTATGATAGCCAGGCATAGTTTACCCTATCATACACAACTAAGTCCCTTTTCATCATCATAATTTTTAACCGACTTCCAAAATGGAGGGGGTTATCAATTCGACTGTATTTTTATTACTGACTTTTTTGAGGTGTATAATACTGTAGTACATTATTACCGACTTCATGAGATACAGCCTGGTGACAGACAGACAGATAGCCAGATAGACAGACAGACAGCGTAGGCTTAGTCATAGGGTCCCGTTTACACCCTTTGGGTACAGAACCCTAAAAACAGTTGGATTCAAGGGCGTATCCAGGATTTTCTTGAGGGGGAGGGGGGGAAGTTGGGGGTAAATGCAAATTTATTTTGAATTATTTACTCTCAAGTTAGGAAGCTCTTTGTACGAGCGCCTAAGAGTCTATTATAATATATATTAAATAATTATTAGTTTGTCAGAAATTAACAGTGTAATAACCTAGAAATAACAACAATAAAAATTTTGTTATCAGTAACTATTTACTGCAGGGCCTGTCTGCTACTTTGGTTTCCGGCCATCGTTTTCCTGTTATCCTTATCAACAAATACCTATGCCTGATAACTATGTAAATAAAGCTTGTATTTGCAGTTGAACTTGGAGACTACGACCCTAGCATCCACGTTGGGAACTATGTTACTGAAATGAGGCTGCTACTGAGACAAACAGATGTGATCGAGGCTAGGATACAGGTATGAACTTCACACTACACTCGGTCCAAGTATTTATTTGCTATGACAGCTGCAATAACATTGTAAAAAGCCGAATGAATAAACCAAATTCTGATCACTTTGCTTGTTTTTTAACCGACTTACAAAAAGGCGGAGTTTCTCAATGCGACCGTTTAAAAAAAATTTTTTGTTACCTCAGAACTTTCACTTGGGTGAACCGATTTTGATGATTCTTTTTTTATTTGAAAGCTGGTGCTTCCCGTGTGGTTCCATTTCAATTTGGTCCAGTTCTGATATTTTTATAGTCGGTTTTTAATGTTGATAATTATTGAACCTAAGACTAGCAGGACTAAGCATGTACCGAATACGATTAATTCAGTGAAATATTAGAACAAAATCTATTTCATTAGCTTTTTACAATGTTTCTGTTATAAATAATAAATAAATGTCTGGGACACTTTTTGCACACACAGTCATCTGATCCCAAACTAAGCTTGTAATATGGCTGCCAGAGACTGATATACGTATGTGTATATTTTTAAATACATACTAAAATAGATATTAACACCCAGACATAGAACAAACACAAATGTTCATCACATCACACATGAATGTTTGTCATAGGTGAGAATCGAACCCACGCCATCAAGCGCAGAAGGTAGGTTCACTATCAACTGAGACACCGGGGCAGTCAATAGATAGAAACTCTTTATTGTTTAGACCAGAAATAACTTTTATTTGCTAGGGTATACTTCCGATTTGGTCACATTGTCACCAAGTCAGGATCTGATGATGGGATCTCAGGGAAACCGAGGGCAACCCTCAAACTTTATAGGCACTTTTTACGTTTTTCATATATTTTTGAAATCTGTTTTTAATGTGATCCATTTGTGCTCTGTAATTTCACTGGAAACATTTAACCCAAAACACAAGAAATTTTTGGCGCTGCTTGAATGACTACCTTGTATTTCAGGAGTTACACAGAGAACCTGTGGAAGGCACCCCGGGCGGCAGTGGCGGCGTTAAGGGCATGTCCACACAAGAAGCGGAACGAACATTCCTCAAGATAGGCTGCCAGCTTGATACGTATGGCGTCGATCCACATCCTGTCAAGGTAACTCCACATACGACGACATGGAACCGCCTGATGGTAAGCAGTCACCGGTCACCGTCGCCTATGGATACCTGCAACACCAGGGGCATCACAAATACGTTGCCGACCCTTAAAGACTCTATTAACAGCCCTTTTGAAGCACCCCATATTAAAGCTACTCGGAAATGCTGCAGGGACCTCATTCCACAAATAAAATAATAATTAATTAGTCTTTAACCTTTCTGTTACACGTTGTATATAATAGAAAAAAACAAATCCTTATAACATCAGCTATCTGCCTGGAAGTAAGTGAGTCCAAAAGGAAGATTATTACATATTAATATAGTATATTTTTTGCTTTCAGGACCATCGAGGCAACCAGCTATACCTAGGAATTAATTACAGCGGAATCCTGACCTTTCAGGGCAGCCGGAAGACGCATCACTTCAAGTGGAACGAAGTCCATAAGATCAACTTCGAAGGTCGCATGTTTATAGTGCACTTGAATTACCCTGAGGTAATATTTGTTGTAAAAATTTGCAAGTTGAAGTGGCCATGGGCAGGCCACATCGTTCGAAGAGTGACCGATGGGGAATAAAGGTTCTTGACCGGAAACCACGAACCGGAAGACGCAGCGTAGTTAGGCCTCCCACTAGGTGGATCGACGACATCGTGAGAGTCGCGGGCATCCAGTGGATGCAGATGGCAGGTTGTCGTTCAGTGTGGAGGTTAAAGGGGGCCTATGTTCAGCAGTGGACGTCTTCTGGCTGATGATGATGAATATTTGTTCTAGTGATGGGGGTAGTAATTTTTTATGCACTCCCATGATATAAGTATCAAATAAAGGATTTACTGAGAAGAATATGATTAATACTCGCAGTTTAAAAAACACACTTCAAAATCGCTAATCCTGAAGTTCCTGGCAAGGATAATGGGAGAAACTATTTAAATTATTGCATTGTTAACGATCTTTGATAAGTGTGCAAAGTTTCAAATCAATCTGTAGTTTTAAAAGCGGTGAAAATCACGATCAAAGATTCCGTTACATAGATACATACCAAGCTGTTTTCATATTTATCGGGACTTATCGCGCACTATTAAATATAGGTAAAAATAGATACCTTTCGCTCGACGTTTCGACCATGTTACAATGACCGTGGTCAGCTCGTGACCAAAAAATAAAACATGTAAATATGAAAACATGTGTTAGAATCGTGAAAGTTTAAAAATTACTACATGCCAAGCTATTTAAATCGTGGTTAAAAATAAAAATATGTCATATAAATTTCAATATGGTGGACGCCCCATGATAGCGGACAACATTTTCTTATCTACCATCATGGTATGGGTATCAAATGTTAGGCTGAGAAAATTCGAAAAAAGCGTGTTTTTTTCCGCTACTTATGAAAATAAAAAACCTTTAACGTTTTTTTTCCAGAAAAAACACACAGTAGGGTTTAAATGTCCGAACGGCGCGTCGTGTCGTCACGTCTGGTGTTGCGCCATCGAACAGATGCTGTTCTTCACGTAAATACACTCTTTATTACCATAACAATAAGGTGTATTATATTAGCTAATATGCGTACTATACGATGATTGATGGTTTGGTAAATGTTTGCATTATGAATCTTATGAGATTGAATATAACATGAAATATTTTGATTGATAAACTCGAGTGAATGTAATGTACCTACAAGGTCACGCAGAAAGTCGAAAGGGGTTCATTTATTTAATACTTTATTGCACACTTACAAACTAAGTACAATGCACAAATGGAGGACTTAATGCTAAACATTTTCTACCAGTCATCCACCAGGTTGAACAAATGGTATGTAGGCGTGCATGAAAAAAAAAAACTTATAATTTAAGAAACAAAAAACTGGTTAACTAAAGAAAAAAAATAAGAACAAAACTCATCATACTCATTATACTCATCATTATGAATATTCGTGCATGGTTGCCTGAAAGAGATGCACGGCTTTATGGTTGATATTCCGAAAACCCGTACGAAGCGCTTTGAATCCACTTTTATTGTGCGAACTGCAGTCTGTGGAATGCACTGCCTCAATGGGTGTTCCCCGATAGTTACAATCTGGGTGTCTTGAAATCAAGACTGAATCGGTTTCTTCTAGGCAAGCGTGCTCCACCGTAGACCGCATCATCGCTTAACATTAGGCAAGTTGGCGATCACACGTAAGCCTATTAGTAAAAAAATAAAAAAAAATGTTATGAGTACATATTTTTATTTCATGCTAGACAGAGAGCGCTCTATAGTACGTGATGACGTCAAGCCGCGCACGCGCCATACAAATGCTATACTAACCCACGCTTTGCAGGAAAGAAACAGAGAATCCGCTCTCTATTCTCACCAAAACTTTAACCACTCGTATCTTTGAGATTTATCAGACAATTTTTTAATTTTTTTTGTATGTATTTAGTACTATATTTAATTATATCCCTCGATAAGTCTGTTATCTATACATATAATAAAAACGTAGAGATAAAAAATCTGTGATTGTGATGTTATTTTTGCAAGGGCCGGATTGAGGGAGGAAAAAAGGGTTGAAATTTTATATGAAAATCTACGCGTAAGAAGTCGCGGGCAACAGCACTTGTTTGTAATAAATGAAATACTAGGACACTATTAAAAAGAGACTGCCATGGAAAGAGCGCCCATAAAGTGCCGTTATTCACATTAATGTCGCACCATGCTGCCGGCATAAGCCCAAGGCGTAGGCTCAACCTAGGCGTATTTCGAGAAAATCGAGTTTTTGTGAATATTGATGTTTCGTTACCTGAATGACATATAATTTAATTTATTTACAGTTATGTGCCTATGTAAGGGACTAATAGTTCTTAAATATATGTTAAAAATCCAATATTATTGTTTTTTCTGTTTTTATGAGATACCGTCAGTTAGTTTATTATTTCAGTGTTCCAATGTAGATACGGTTATTTTGCTTAGTCCATCTGGTGCGAAAATTTTTAAGCTATCAGATGCGCGAAAAAACTGAAATCTCATTTTTTTGAGTTACCGCTCTTGGGCTTATGCCCTCAGTATGGCTGTGATGATATCCTATAATTTCCAGGCTTTCCTCATCATCAGACGCGTGCGTGTACTCAGGCGGGGGGCTATTCTCATGGGGCACCAAGTTCAAGTACTTCGGCCGCACTGAAAGGGAGATCCTCGAGCGGGACGGACTGCTAGCCCCCAGGGACTCTCACGAGCCTTCCAGTACGACGGGGAAAAGGAAAGCGAATAGCGTTCCCGCCACGCCGTCTACGCCTATGACTGGAGACTTTGGTAAATATTTATAAAATCTAATAAACAAAGGCACTTGCCAGATAAATAAAAAGAAACATAATAACTAGAGAATAACATCTCTACATAATTTATTATAATTATCAATATAAAAACCGAACTCATAAAAATGTCAGAACTGGACCAAATTGAAATGGGACCACACAGGAAGCGCCAGCTTTCAAATAAAAAAAAAATCATCAAAATCGGCTTACCCAGTCGAAACTTCTGAGGTAACAAACATATTTTTGAAAGTCGGTCAAAAATAAAGTCGCTTTCCGCGTCTGTCTGTCTGTATATCTGTTAACTCCTAAACCATGCAACGGATTTTGATGCGGTTTTCACCATCAGTTAGATTTTTTTTCACTGAAGATATTTCCTAACTAATATTATATAATAAAAGCAAATGTAACTCTGTCTGTCTGGATGTTATGTATTCACATATATAACTAAATATTCTGTGAATATTTCAAGCGTCTACCTGTTGCCGTTATCAATATCGAGCAAAAAATCACGTTTGTTGTATGAGAGCCCCTCATTAAATATTTATTTTATTCTGTTTTTTAGTATTTGTTGTTATAGCGGCAACAGAAATACATCATATGTAAAAATTTCAACTGTCACGGTTCATGAGATACATACTGGTGACAGATGTACAGACGGACAACGGAGTCTTAGTAATAGTTTACCCGTTTTACCCTTTGAATACGGAACCCTAAAAAACTATTAGTTTTATTCAATGCGTGAATAAGCTATTGAAGGTACGTTGCATAGGCCCGTATAGTTGATTCGCCTGATGCCAAGCTACGATGCGGCCAAAGAGCATACTAACCCTAATTCAAGGTTCATTCACTGTTCCAGGTTACAGCAGCCTGCCTCGGTCGACTCACAGTGCTCCGCTGGACGAGGCGTGTAACGGCGGCTGCCTGCTGTCCGGCCCTAGTGTCGACATAGCGCTCTCCTGCTGCGATCCGCTGCGCTCTACAGACGACAAGCCACGTATGTTTCTCTTTAACTATGTGACGAAATAATATTTCTACGGTGAGGGCCTTAGTTCTAGGATTCTAGCCAGTGAGAATTAATATAATAGAGACGTTATAGGCGAACAACACTGGTTTAAAAACGAACTAAAACTGGCAACCGATTCGCCGCCGCCGTGGTGATCGGTTGAATTCGGCTTTCGTCGTCATTATGCTGCGATGTTTATCATTCTCTCACACAAGACGGCGATAAACTTATGCGAAATGCACTGTGTGGAAGCACCATGGTTTTGCTTCTCACTAAATGCGACTTTAATACGCCTTATGTCATCAATATTATCATGTTATAACAAGCGTTGCTTCAAACTGGGAAAATGTTTCCCAGTCGCGTGGGAAACACTCGCGTTAATAGTTTGTGTTATCCAATGAACAGCGTGCGACGCGGCGGACTACAGCATCCGCGACTCGTTCGAGCACTCGTCGTCCGAGTCAGGTGTGACGTCACACACGACCCACCTCCCCGCCGCCGCGGCGGAGGAGTGGCGCCCGCCGCCCCCCGCGCTGCAGCCGCCGCCCCGCCCCTTCAGCCTGCTGCGAGCGTGAGTACCTTGCATCTACAGAGGGTCTAGACAAGAAACACTTTCTGTTAGCGTTGACGCCTGCTGAAAGATAAAACTGTACAAAAATGCTACTATGAAATTTCAGAATTCCTTAGTGATAAAAATGTTCTGATATGTAATGTAGACTAAATAATTGACATAAGATCGAGGCTTGGTACTAGGAAAAATTAAATTAGTAATTAACATGTTTCGTTTAGTAATTAAAACAAAAAATACAACTTCTAAAATATAATTTTGACAATATTCTAACATAGACATAATTCCTTTTTTAACTTTAACAAAAACTTACTAATAAATAATAAAAAAATATTAAAAATAACTAATAACATTTGTACGCCGTTCCTGGCAAGGACTTGAGATACGTTCCCATTCTTATGACCCTGTATGCTACTTTAATTGTATGTGTACCTACCATGTTCTAACAAATAAATAATTTGATTTGATTGTATGAAAATGACATTAGCAGTCACTTGACATCTCTCTAGCTAATGTCATTTTCATACGATTTTATCTTTCCGCAGACGTTAACGCTAACATAGAGTGGTTCTTGTCTAGACCTCCAGTTCACTATACTCTGAGCGCACACACTTTTATTACAAACTAGTGTTGTTGCCCGCGACTTCGTACGCGTAAATTTTCAAATACACTTTCAACCCTTTTTCCTCCCTTAATCCGGCCCTTGCGCAAAATAACATAGCCTGTACTTGAATCTGGTCATAGCTAAGCATATTCGTGAAAAACGCATTTTAATCCCTCCAGTGGTTTAGGAGATGTGCGTGGACAAACAAACAGACAAAAATTCTAAAAACAGTCTTATCGTGTTTAGCTGCTTAATATTTTTTGATATCTCCCAATTACAGTTTTTTTTATATCTACGGTTTTATTTATATGTATAAATATAGGCTTTGCACGGGTGTAGGTGTAGATTAAAAAAAAACGACCATTCTTACCAGGATATTCAGGATTAGCGATTTTAAATCGGTTTAAGTTTTTTAAACTACGAGAATTATTAAAATTCCTACTGGTTGCTACTGGTAGATTATTTTAGTAGTTAGGTATTAGTTAATAGTTTTTTTGATATATATTTATATATTTTATGCCATAGGTGGCAAACAAGCAAACGGGCCGCCTAATGGTAAGCAGTCACCATCGCCTATGGATACTTGCAACACCAGAGGCATCACAAATACGTTGGCGACCCTTTAAGACTCCATTAACTCGCTTTTTGAAGAAACCGATGTTGTAGCTTTTCGGAAACACCGCAATAACGAAGATGGAATGTTATTTAAGTTTTTTTAATGTTACGTTTCAGGTTCGTCCCTTCCTTCATATTCGTGTGGGTGTCTCTAGGGTTAGTAGCATTGTTAGTGTTCGAGACCGACTGGCCGCCGCTCCGAGCTTTGAAACGGAAGCCCGAGCTGGTCTCTCTCAGGAGGCACTACTACGCACCCTTGAAAGAATATCTGAAGCGGAAGGTGATCGAGCTGTTTTGATTTAGACGCAGGGTTGTGCCCTTGACTTATAGTGAGGTGATATTTTTGTGAAGTTTGAAGCCTCTAGGACTAGGTGTTGGAGTAAAACTGCATTATGAAAATACTAGTTGCGACCCGCGGTTTCAAAGCGTGTTGATGAAAATTGTTGTTGATGATGATGATGAAAAGTAGCCTATGTATTAATCGAGGACATAAGCAATGTATATTCCAAATTTCATCCAAATCCATCCAGCCGTTTTTGCGTGATTGAGTAACAAACATCCTACCATCCAAACTTTCACATATGTGATAACTAGCTGCGCCCCGCGGTTTCACCCGCGTGGTGATGACAATCGGTGATGATGATGATGAAAAGTGGTCAGGGTAAAATGTTTCAAATTTGTATTCCGAGAAATGTTTAAATGCAGATTTATTCCAACACAGGGGCCTTTCGCCTAACTCTAACCGCAAGCCCGAATACGCGCAGTTTGCAAAACCATGCGACCGAAAACCATATCTCGTAGCGTTAAGGTTCGCGATCGCGTGATTTTCCAAACTTTTGTATTCGGGCCCGTGGTTAGAGTTAGGCGAAAGGCCCCTGGTCCTTCACACATGATTCCGAAGTGTCAAATTTTTGGACACGTTTTAATCAGTAAGCATTTTAGCGCAACGGCGGCCTCACCAGAATGAAAGTATAAATAAGGGGTAATAAACTCTACTAGTTAATCAATTAATAAACGTTATAAACGCTACTAAACCAATCACCAATACTACTAATAAACGCTTCTAAACCAATCACCAAAACTACTAATAAATGCTACTAAACCAATCACCAAAACTACTAATAATTTTTAGCCAAATATTTAAATTGAGTTAATCGACTTCAAAAAAGGAGGACAGCTCTATGTTCCCCTGTATTTTTTTTTCATGTATATTCACCGATTTCTCCGCCAAGTGTTAACCGATAAAAAAAACTTTTGTTCGGTAGGGTTACTTCCAATTTGGTCCAATTGTCACGCAAGTCAGATCTGATGATGTGATCCCAGGGAAATCGAGGGCAACCATCAAATTTTATAAGCACTTATTACGTTTTTCATATATTTTTGAAATCGACTTTTAATGTGATCCACTTATTTTTTAAATATATTTACCGACACTTTTTTCCAAGCAATGGTGAGATTAATCAGGTTTTCTAGGAGGTGCTTAGCAACTTAAAGAATGGTGCTTATTTTATAGTTTAAAACAATGAGCTTACATTATAAGATATTGATTTAAATACACGGCACCCAAAATTCTCCTCAAGTGTCATTAAAACTAACAAGTTTTTATGAAATACCTTGCTTACACTGTTATCATGAAACTAAACCAACAAACTAAATTAGTCTATACAACCTTTCTGGTAAGGCCGCGAAAATTTTAACTGTAAACTAACTGCTGATTAGAAATAAGGCACTGCTATACGCTTTCTAGAGTACAATTAATTTGTAAGCTTAGCACTTTGACCACTGAGTAGAAAATGTACAGAGATACAGCTAGAACGCAAAACTATAGATACTTCGCTGTTTTGATTGATTTTTAAAGGTCTATGTTAATAGATATTTACAATAACTCAGCATTAGTAGACTAAGTAACAATTATTAATATTTTTCATTATTATATTATGTAGGCTATTATTTTTTTATCTTAACTGAATGTAAGCAAATTAGTAAGTATTCACGAAATCTTAATTTGAGGGTAGTTTGAAAAATGATTTGCGTCGCGATTACATACTACTTTCATATTTCCTATATCCGCCAAATACTGGCAAATATTGAACACCATAAAAATCCTCTATACACACACACACAAATGCAGGTTTACGTCGCTGGTATTAAAATCTTTAGTATTACTTTTATTGCGTATGCGATGTGACGTCAAACCGATTCGTTTCGTGTGCGTATTCACAAATACTACAAAAGCGCTGGTGATGGTGTCATCTGTTAATGGTCCAGTAGCTAGAGTTTTGCGTTATCTGGAGTTGTTACTCTGCATATTTCCTGCTCAGTTCTTTGACTATTTGAGCACCGCACAAAGGATTGTGATGTACTTATTTCCTATTGTTATGTATGACTTCAGAAATTTTATTGTTAATTTTAAAGTAAATGAAATATTTTTATTCTCTATGCACGCTTGTGTTTGGCGCTGTTGCGGTAACCACTTTTTTTACCTTCTTACTAAACTTTTCGTAGATTTATTATGAAAACATTATGCTTTATTCAATGCTCTCTAGAGTCTCGATGGAATCTCTTAATATTACACAAAAAGTTGATTTTAAAGGCTTTCGTTGACAAATTTAAACTAACAAATAATATTGCTGTCTCTTTCAATGTATTATGTTAGACAAGGACAGCAACATGTTACAAGCTCATAAAATGTACATCAATGTAATTCCACGTAATTTTTATTTTATTATTTAATTATCATACTCTTATTGGTATGTTTTATTATTATTGAGAAGCTGAATTGAAAAATAATAATTGTTGTATTGTTTTCTTACATTCCACTTGACAGTTTTAGTCTTCCAAATTTTTTTTTTTTTTAAATTAATTTATCGTTATTTATTTTTACATGCAAAAAGCGTATATTTTTGTATTAGTATGTGCACAGTTTAGGTTGTGCCATTGTAATAACTAGTCATAATAACTGTTATAAATTATTATTAATTTTATTTATAATTATCAATTTAATATTTTTTAATGGAACACACAGTGTTTTTTTAAAATTAAAGTGGAGTGGCAATTAAGTGGGTCTCGCTATTTTTACTGGCGTATTGTATTTATTTTACTGCCCGCCATTTTATGCATGTCCACTTTTCACTGCTTTACATAAAACTGTTCTGTCATTGTTAGACTTTAGACCACAGGTCTTTATAAAAATAGACAACGCGACGACGTTAAATTATGCAAAAACCTAGCGTGCCGCAATTTCGTTCCTACTATACGTCACGAGAGCAATTTGGTGATACTTTATGATCATCGAGATACAATACTTATAGAGTCACAATCGTGCCAAAAAAAAACTCCGTAACAAGAATAGGCGCACGCTACGAATTGCGCAGACATTTTGGTTAGTTGTAAGGCAACCGCGATCCGACTACAACGCCGCGCGATGCCAGTACTACGATGCCAATGCAGCATCTAGATACCTCTTGTTTGTATAATCTGAGAACGTACCAAGATGACGGATCAGACTGAATTATGCGGTGTGCTAGTTGGAGCTTTGATTCAATTTAAATCTACCGACATGGAAAGTGGATGAACTCGCAGTGTCTACATTGATAAAGATCTGTCCGGGGCACATAATTTTGTTAGTCTACTTTCGTAATTTTATTGCGTACAAATACTTCTTGTAAAACGAACAAATTAATTTAGTATAAAATTGTTATTTACCATAAACAATTCAATATTTATTTAACAGATAAAAAATTGTTATTGCCTTATTAAAAAGTGATTAGAATAAGCTGTAAGATAGATGCTTCATTTGGACTAGTCAGATATAGTATGGAATATAGATACGAGCTTTTATTTTAACCTGAATTATGTGAGAAGCTGGTCGATTGTATGATAGTAAGCAGCTGTTCATAGAAATTGCATTGCTATTAGAACTGAAAGTTTTGAAATTATTTGTCATGGCACTATTGCCTTCACTCATGTTTAGTAATGTATGATTGTGTATTCCATTGATTTACTAATATGTGGATGTTGGGTTTAGTAGAAAATTCACGAAAAAGGTGTCCTGAGTTTACCTATACGGGGTGTATCTTATTATATAGTGTTAGGCAGAAAGGGCGTACTAAGCTGAAAGAGGTCCGTTATACTCAAGGGCGTCGCCAGTCCATGGCCCAGGGGGGGCAAGTTAATATTATTGAGCAGTCAGAGTTTCTTTGCAGTTGGCAACATTTTTTCACTCTCTAGGGGGGGGCAGCTGTCCCTGCCTGCCCCCCCTTGGCGACGTCCTTGGTTACACTCATCATTATGAACAAATTTAACATTTTCTAATATAAACAGTTTTTTTTTTCGCGATTTCAAAGTTGCTAGTATAGTAAAACTTGTTTATAATGAAGCGTATTATATACCCCTTTCTGCTTCATACACCCTTTCCGCCTTCATGTTATAATAAAATAAAAAACCGTATAATTTAGATAAATTTTAATATTACCGTCAAACTAATTTAAATCTGATGTCGTTAGAACAATGTCTAATTTAGTTTGCAACCAATGTAGTCTAAACGCACAGATGACCGTAATAGTATGATTTTAGTTCACTTTTTCCGACATATGTGAGCGCTGACTCGATTTTCTTAAAAATCTTTAGTGCATCTACATTTTTAAAACTTGTGACGTGTTACGTTTCACAGAAATTCCAAATTTGTAGGACTTCGATAACTCGGAGCTAATAAGAAATATAGACGCACCATAGAGTATAAATAATTTTATATGTATTTCTGCCCGAACCGATTCCAAACATGTACGATCGCGGAAAATAAAATATTGTTGATTCTCATAAAGCCGCATTTTCGGCTTCAGTGGGCAGCGGAGAGGTGGCAAAAGACGCGGCGGGTTCATTTGACGCGGTTAGCACATCGCCGCGAAACCGTAAAAACGAAATATATTGAAATTGTCGCGAAACCGTAGTAGTGTAACTTCTGTACCCTTAGTACAAGATTTGATAGTTTTCGTAAACTTTTTTCGTTTTCGTATTGTTCCATACATTTTAGCAAAGCGCCTCTAGCGGAAACGCGGAGAATCTAAAATCGGTAGTAATCGGCAGTATAGGTTGCTTCTCTCAAATACGAAAAAAGTTTTCGAATAGCTTTCAACCCAGCAATGTATGTAACAAAACGAAAACAGTTTTCGAAAACTATCAAATCTTGTACTAAGGGTACTGAAATAAATTAAAATTGCGTATTCCGGGAGCCAGTTCCCATTACATGTTATTCGTATTTACCATCTTCGACCACAGTAGTAAAGTAATAGTAAAAAAACCTTATTCTTATGGTCTTACTTAAAAACGATACTTTTATAAATGTTATGTAAAAGTTATGCTTAAAATTGCTGTCTCGTTTTCGCGTGTGACGATTGCCGTCAGTGAGAAGTTGAGAGAGCAACTTTAAGCATAGATCAACTTGAGTAACGTTTTTAAGTAAGGCCATTAAAGTGTAAATGTGCTCTAAACCCCTTAAGGATCTTTATTTCAGTTACTTAAATAACATTCCACCTTCCAAACTATTTTGAATAAACCTTATATAGTAAATATGTTATATGACAAATTTTGTCGATTCATTGAGTACCTACGTGAAATTATTATATATAAATTCAGTTGCAATTTCGGTTTCGAGGCGGGAGTGTGCTATCCGCTAGTATGTAGACGTCCCGCTGTTTTCCAGGACGGTTTCGCAAAATTTATTGCGTACCCGCTGCCCGCTCACATCGAACACGCGGCCTTAGTGTCAAAGTAAACACGCTCAATTAGACGACACACGCTATTTCGTGACACAACATAATTATGTTTATTATAGAACATATTGGTGGCTTAGGACATTATTGAACTTATAAAAACTAAGTAAACAAACAAAAAAGTTATAAAATACCCACTGAAGATATGACGAGTTTTTTTATTACTTACTAGCTGTGCCCGCGGTTTGACTTGCGTCGATTACTCCTTATATCATCAGCTATCTGCCTTTGAAAGTCCCGTCAAAATCGGTCCAGCCGTTTTGTAGTCCATCCATCGGGAACAAACATACATCGCCTTTTACAATTAATATAACTAGGTGGCGCTGAATCATCATGTTTCATTTCAGCCTATCATTAAAATTCAAAATTAAACTAAAATAGATTTCCTAGTAAAAATAGGAATAATATTATAAAATTACTAATATAATAAATACAACAAATTGCTGTAAAAATATGTCAACAAAAAATTAGTATGTCATACAAATTGTCATTATAGTCAACGGCTTTTTTGCCCCTGCCCCATTGATCAGTTAAATTTTCACAATAAGTCAAAAAAACTTTCGTAACATTTTTCCAACTGTCACAAATAATATCACAATCAGTGTTGGTAGCAAGGAGTGCATTGAAGTGGCGGCGGGCGCGAATCAGCGGAGACATGGAGCGCGCCACGGTGCGGCTGTGAGCCACGTGGAAAAACTTGGGAAATTTTCCACGCTTATTAGCCGGAACCCCGGGTTTATCTGGCACAAACAAAGTGCATAATAAATTGTGCAGATGCAAGGAGTCAACCGATCCTCTGAGCACCTTGCAGCAAGTAGCAAGCTGATCCAACATCCTTCTCACTTCTGGTGAGTTGTAGCCGAGCTGGCCGAGCACGAATTTAGTTGGTTACATGAACGGGTAATAACCGTGAAGCTTCTTATACAGCGATCTTAAGAAAGCTGGTGCGGGTTCCAGACACATGCGCTCGACTCCAGCTTGCTTCTGACTAACGAGTTGTACAATGTTCTAATAACTAACGGATTTTTAAATCTTCTTTGGCTTTTCGTAATACGAAGCCCAGACGACGATAGGCCTCTGTGGCGAGATCAGGTTCCCACTGGTGGGACTTAGGTCTTCTCTCGGAGAGGTGGGACCCTAATCCACCATGCTGGCCCAGTGCATGTTGGTGAATATCATGTCTTTGAACTTTGAAGGTTCTTGGACATACCGGTTTCCTCATGATGTTTTCCTTTCACCGTTTTTGAGCGATGACATCGAAACTGCACATATGTAAATTATTTAGGTAAGTTTCTATTGAATAAGTCATTGGCAGAGAAAGGAAAGATCAAACAAAAATTCTAAATTATAAACTGTGCATCGACTACTTGTGCAATTTATCGAAATGGCTATTTATTTATGTTTTGCCATTTAGGTAGGGTAAGGGGAGATTATTCCGTGATACAGGTTAAGTTGTGATAGCTGTTTTAAACGTTTGTAACTTATTTGTCTATGTTGGAATTGAAGTGAACACGCGTATAGGGATGAACTTAAGAGTGAGCGAGATGGTAGTATGAATCTCAATTACATAGCGTTTGCAGCAAACTTCACGTCGAACTTTAAAAAATTTATCACAACTTAATCTGTATCACGGAATAACCTCCCCTTACCCTACATATAATTATTATTTATGCTATATATGACTATATATGCTGGCGTAGCGACCTGAAATGTGTCTTGGCCTCCGATTAAAAAAACTGGCACCCTTCCGGCACGTTTCATTTCTGAAAACCATCGTACAGGAATCGATCATTTTCCAGAATATAAAGTAGCACATGTGCTAATCTCGGATATAAACTATTTCCTCATCAAAATCTTATGCTTGTAAATAAACCATGCAAGAATGGCCCGTCGCCTACCACGTCACGTGAAACGCCCTCAGAATTTATATTTTTTGCAATTATTTTTTCAAAAATATACATAAAATTTTTAAACATGCGAGTATACGCCATACTAACACTCACTTTACGGGAAAGGGGCAGGGCATCCGTTCCTAATCCGACAAAAAATTTAAACGCTTATATCTTAGAATTTTATTCGCCGATTTAAATAATTTCTTCAGCATATGCTTTTTTACTAAGCCTGTTAATTTTTTACATATTAAATACCTTTCTAATAGTCTACTGTTTTTTTCTGTGCTACTGATTTTATTTATTATTTTACTGGCTCAGCATTTTTTTTTTCTATATATGTGAAGGCCTAGCCTACGGAATGCATACCTCTTCTATGCGCGTTTGTAAAACGCAACAGATATGTACTTATTTGACTACTTAAACATGTTATCATAATTTTGTATGTTCATGTTAACTTTTAAATATTTGAATTTTATTTTTCTCGTACTTAGGTTGTTTTTAGAACTAATAGTGGACATAACTAATCCGTAACACGTAGAACTGTAAACTGTATTACAGCGGGCTAAGGTCTAGAATAACTCACATAGGCTATGCGGAATAAATACTAGCATACCAAACATTGTAATGTTTGATTTCATTTGTGGACCAACAAGCTACAGACGTTGTGTACTTTACAAACAGAACTTTATTTTTGTAACATTATGGCTCTTTCGGATTTGCGCTTAGAAATAAGATTGTCTGTAAAATCTGTACATTGAATCTCATGAACATTGTATAGATGCCAAAGTAAAATGTATGATAAGAACTGTGATTGTTTTTTTAGACTGCTGCGGCCACATTAGTAGGTGTTGCACGTATACTTGGTCTCAGTTTATTATCTGACTGACAGCTGCAATTTCGTAAGATGAAAACTGTAAATGCGTCACTTTTAGAAGGTTTTTAAACGTAATACCAATCAATATACTATACTGAAATACTAAAAGAAAAGGTTTTAACTTTTCGCAATGGTATTGCAGTTGTCAGATCTAAGAAAAACTCAGACAGAGTATGGTTAAGAATAAGTTGAATTCTGAAAGATGTGCTTACACCCTTTAGTATTCTATGTGGATGCGCACATTTAAATTGGCTAATTTAGTACAGCAGTTTTTTGCACATTTGCATTATACGAACTTTTGTTAAATTTTGCAAAATATAAAGCAAAACAGCTCTTAAACGCGGGGCCGAGTAGGTGCAGTTTGCAATACGACCGCAAACCGTATCTCGGCGCGTTAAGGTTCGCGTGATTTTGCAAACTGCACCTATTCGGGCCCGCGTTTAGGGTTGGGCGTATGCCCCAAGGAATGGACATTTCTTGTGTCGAAGCCCTAATGTAGCCTCAGCAAATCTCATTGTGCCGGATTAGTAACTCAACCAATAAAATTTTAACTTCAACATTTGTAACTGTAGAATAAGAACTAGCTTTTAGTTAACTTTTGGAGATTCATAGAGGTTTTAATAAAAACATCCTGCCGATATCAGTTTAATATTTTATTATTAAAAATACTTCAAAATAAGCAACAAACAATTAACAATGTAAAAAGAACATTTAGAGGTGCTACATATATAGACCTGCTAGATTATATTCAACACTGTAATGATTACACAACCTACTAATATAGCTTTTCTAGAGTTCATCAATCTTAAATATGGCACTTAAGGGGTCATCTACAAATTACGTCACACGTTAATGCGGGGGGGGGGGGGGGGGGGGGGGGGGGCTGACAAGCGGTCAAAGTTTTGTGACGTCACATGTTAAATTTCAAAATCCATAACGCGAAATTCGTATGTGAATAAAAAAACTTTTAAAATGTACAAACTTGATCTATATTTATTAATAATTTAGCACTATCGCTTGAGATTATCTCTCACGCAACAACAGTTACTTCTAGAGCGGCGTTGATTTTAATAAAAATTATTTAATAGAAATAAGAAAAAAATTACGAAATAGGTAACTGTTTTCTTTCGATTATTTTAAAATAAATGCATAAATTTGAAAAATGTGTGAAGTCACATCGGCAGGCTTAGCACGGGCCGTGGACAGATTGTCTTTCCACCGTTTTTATCCCGCTAGAAAGAGACAAACGTATCCATATTCTAGCTGTGTCGCGTGGATAAAAACGGTGGAAAGACAATTTTTCCACGGCCCGTGCTAGGCCCGCAGGAGGGGAGGGGGTTCTGAAAATGTGACAACCTGTGGCAAGGACGGGGAGGGGGATTAAAAAGACCTAAAATTCGTGTGACGTAATTTATGGATGGCCCCTAAACTGTTATGAAGACGGTATATGGGAAATGATACAGCTTCATAGTAACCTCGCTAGCGGTGCTCAAATCTAAGTTGCCAGTAGTCGCGAGTCCCTCGCGTTATTACATCAAGTCCAATAGATAAAAATTATATAGCTACAGTTAAAATCACATTTCATAAGTAAAATTATTCAAATCATGATACAATTATTTTATTACCTCATTCGGGTTTACTATAGTATAAATATCGTTTAGTTTGAGTCGGGGAACAGTCCGAAACGAACCCTCCAAATCGATTACAGTGTTTCAGTAGTAAAGCAGAGAAATTGACACGTACGATCACAAAAAATATTCTTACAAATTCAGATTCACCCTTAAAATGTAAAATATTACATACATTTGAGCTACACAACATTACTTCTCGCATACCGCGTGGGATCGGTCGAATTTTAACACCCGGGCAGCACTCTCACCGACGAATCGGCTGATTCATTTTATTCAGGAAGTAAATAGGAACAGACTACACCCTCGCGCGGTACACAAAGAGTAAAGCTACATAAACGGTACATAATAATATAACTAAAATAAATCCATATCCACCCATATAATATGTAGGTATCTAAGCGTAACATAGTAGTATAGAGCTCGGTCAGTTATAATACAGGGGCGAGGGGTGGGGGCTGGGGCAGACGGCGGACGCGGCGTTCAGTCGACGATGGAGATCTGCGCGAACCCGATGAGTCCGAGCTCGTCCATCTCCTGCGCAGGGTCGGTCGAGTCCAGCGGGAAGGTGAGCGAGCGCGGCGGCGCGGCGTCGGGCGCTGACCCGGGCGGGAACAGGCGCGCGTCCACGAGGCGCTGCAGGTGGCGCGCGATGCAGGCCGCGTCGCGCGCCTCCACCAGCCCCGCGCCCACCAGCTCGGTCGCGATGCCGTCCGCAGAGTCCTTGCCGGCCGCGAACTCGAACCTGATGTCGTTGAGCTCGCGGCGCGCGTTCCGCATGCGCAGCACCAGGTCGATCTGCGGCGGCTCCGCGTCCCCGCGGCTCGAGCCCACCGAGCCGATGGTGAAGCCGCCCCGGCCCGCGGCGGCGCCCTCTTCGTCGCTCTCCTCGTCGGAGGAGGGAGCGCGCGGCAGCGTGTTCATGGGCCGGTCGGCGGGCTCGGGCCGGCCGGCCTCGTCGTCCTCGTCCTCGTCGCTCTCCCAGACCCACTCGCCGGTCTCCATGCGGTGCAGACGGCCCGAGGCGCCGGGCTGCCGGCGCGACGCCTTGTGCACGCGCGTCTCCATGCTCGGCCCGATGGTGACGAGCGTCTGCACGAGGTACTTGCGGTCCTTCGCCTTCTTGAAGAAGGAGTGTTTTAGCAGCTCCGGCGCCGAGGGTCGCTTGCCGGGGTCCTTCTGCAGGCACTCGGAGATCATCTTGCGGAAGGTCTTGCCGTAGGCGCGGTACTGGTCGCGCTCCTCGGCGCCCGTGTCCAGCGTGGGCGGCTCGTTCTGCAGCGTCAGCATCAGCACTTTCATGGGCGGGTATTTGTGGTAGGGTGCGGTGCCGGTCGCCATTTCTATCGCGGTGATTCCGAACGACCAGATGTCCGCCTTGAAGTCGTACCCGTGATTCTGCTCCATCACCTCGGGCGCCATCCAGCAGGGCGTGCCCACGAACGTGTGACGTACCTTCTGCCGCGAGAGATCGCGTCCGGTCGCGAGCCAGGCGGAGACGCCGAAGTCTGCGATCTGCACGGTGCCATCGTCACCGAGCAGGATGTTGCCCGCCTTGATGTCGCGGTGAATCTGCCCGTTCTGGTGGAAGTACTCGAGCCCCTTGAGCACTTCGCGCAGCACGGTGGCGATGGTGGCCTCGTCGAACACGCCGTGCTTGCAGTTGGACACGCGCATCTTGTGTTTGATGATGTCGAGCAGCGACCCGCCCTCCAGCAGTCGCAGCACCAGCCACAGCTCCTCCTTCACCACGAAGCTCGTGTAGTATGTGACCACGTTCTCGTGGTTACAGCTCGACATCGCCTGGATCTCCTTGAGGAGCTCGTCCATGGAAGTGTTCCATTTCTCGAGGTTGATTCTTTTGATGGCGCACTTCTCCTGCCTGGGCCGGCAGAAGGCTGCGTGCACCACGGCCGTGGCTCCGCACCCGATCACCTCCAGCAGCTCGTAGTCCTCCTGGCTGTTGGGCCACGTGTGACCCGACCCCGCCATCTTCTATCTACGTATTGTCACAATAAACTCGTACGGCTACCGACCTACTTGTACTCCTAATAAGGCCAAACTGTAAGGCATGTACTGGAACTATAAAATTTTGTATAACTTAATGTATTACAACGTTGGCCGATATAGCTCTGTCGCCCATGTTGATATGGTTTTTAGGTTTGTAGTTTTTAAATACGAACTGCCTGGGCTCCTTGAGTTCGAATCTGTGAATTGCGTTGCAGTTTTGCCGCAGTTCTTCTACGCTTTTATCTACGGATTTGACTGTTGTATCGTAGTAGTCTACAGTTGAAGGGTAGAGGTCGTCACCTGAAAAGATAAATTTTATTCTTACCATGCTCAAAATACAATGAACGCCTGCCAAGTGCAGTCGGATTCTCGCACTGGGTTTCTGCACACAAAAATTGTGTTTTCTACACTTGGCTACACTACACTACACGATTTTTATCGGGCCCGATTCGCACTTGGCCAGTGTTTACTAAGTCTTGTTTCACTTTAGAGTGAATACTAAAATCATGACCAGTTTGATGCTTGTACATATTACTATTTTACACTAGACTCTAGTACTAGAGCATAGACAAAGATATTTTTATTGTATGGGGATCGCCACGGTTTAAAAGATACATTTGTCAAAAGGTAGGACAGAAGGACAGCGTAGTCTTAGTAATAGTGCCCAATGACACTTTGGCTATGAAACCCAAATAATAATGATTGCTAGATGGCCTTATAACTGGTCATTGCAACTTGAATAGTCATTTGTATAAATTGGGAGCCACGACAATCCACTGTGTCGTGGCTGCATGAAGGAGAATGAAACTGTAGAGCATGTGCTGTGGCATTGTGATGAAACTGGAATCACTACCTGGTTGCATGGGACATCATTATCTTCTTCACCACAACAGCTAGACTGCTTTTCATCGTCATTATGCAGACTTCCATCTACACCACTGGAGCAACTGTGCCAGCGTCCCAGAGCCTCACTCTGAGATTTTAATTAGTTGGGTTTGCACGGATAGGTGCTGGTAGGGGGGAATGCACAATACACCCCAAGTGGGACGTCAGTGCAGGACTTATCGTCCCCATCTCGAATAAGAATAATGATTATTGTAGCAGCAAGTGTACCTGGTAACAAGTGTAAACTCCCATCCTTAGCTGTCACGCTGACTGGGTACAACAGTTCCTGACCATGGCAGCTACGCTCCTTAGCGAACTTCGCAAGTTCTTCTATGTCTGGGACATAAGACAGTCTATTCAGTTCATAAGCTTGGGGCGGGTATATCACCAGTTCAGGGTTTTGTAATACATCTACAGGGCTGGACCACTGAAAGAAAAGACCGTCAGACTGTAGACCTAATAATAACAAGTATAAATTGGTTTTTTAAGCCCCAATAAAACTGATCATCTTTAAACGGCAGAACAGATTTGTAATCGACATCCAAAAAGGATGAGGTTCTCAGTTCGACTTTTTTTAATGTTGTTACCTCAGTACTTTCAACTGGGTGAAACGATTTTGATGTTTCTTTTTTTATTTGAAAGGGTGCTTCCCTTGTGGTCCATTTCAATTTGGTCCAGTTCTGACTTTTTTATAAAGTCGTTTTTTTATATTGATTATTGAATCTTGAAGTAAAAAAATGGTTCCGTAGTTCGAGAGCTACGATTACACAGATGCATACGTTAAACTTATAACACCCCTCTTTTTGCGTCGGGGGTTAAAAGCTACCAAGAATCAACATGTTATTTAAAATTATAAGAATTACCTTTACATCAACCACCTCCGAGTTATTTTTCAGACCAGTCGGTTTACTCGCTAAGGCTGTGATAAAGAATGCTGTTGCGAATCTCTTGGGTAAATGTACAGGACTGAGCCAGTTGCTCCAGTAATGAAGCGACCAGATGTCTGGGTAGCAATTGTACTCTTTACACAGGCTTAGCAACTCTTCTGGATGCTTGCTCACCTAAAAACAAGTAAAAAAAATATTTTCCAGTTAATTATGACCTGAAATGAAAATCGCCCGCATGGTTTCTACATTACAGATAAAAAAAAACACCTTCACTTCCTAAAAATACGGTATCATTCGAACAAGACAAAGCTGATACTGCAATGAGTCATGCCAATTAATTGAATGCTACTATAATGACTATGGTATATATGCAAGCTACCTGATAGTTCCTTTTTTTTTTTTCTATAATTGGCTTGCGTCACTTGACCTAAAATCGGCACTACAATTCAACATAAAAAATCTAGCTAACAGCAAAATTAGGAAAAAATTCTTACCCTTGGCTGCCAATGCTTAGTATCGATATCAGATATGACACTGGCACAGTACCCGCTTCGATCCTTCTTATTGACCCGGCTGCACAGCAGCAGACCCAACTCTTCAAACGTTTCCCGTATAGCAGTTATTCTCAAAGATATGTGTCTATAACAAACATTCATATTAAAGTAAACATTGCATGTAATCTCTAAACAAAACCAAATTAGACAGTTTTAATAATTTTCATTTCAATCTATTACACAAGGAGAACACCTTACGGCTAGGTCTTAACGCTCGAATTAGCGCTGAAACAGCACCGTTCGGAAAATCACGCGATAGCGATCCTTAATGCGCGGAGATACGGTTTGCGGTCCCACTAGATGGACAGACAACATTATGACAGTCACGGACATCCACTGGATGCAGATAGCAGGATGTCGTTTAGTGTGGTGGTTAAAGGGGGAGGCCTATGTTCAGCAGTGGACATCTGGCTGATGATGATGATAATCTTCTTCGATAATAACTTGTGTACGTTGATGCGATTGTAGTGAATGTTTATAGGTAAGTATTCTATGCACCCAATAACCCCAATAGTTTTTTTTTAGTTTCATTATGAGTAAAATTGTTCAAGGAGTTTCGAAAACTGACATAAGTCAGTTTTCAAAACTCCTTGAATGTTTGGGCGAACAAATAGTACTGTTAAAATTAAACTATATAGAAAATGGTAAAATAGATTCGGCACGACAATTAATTGCTTTACCTAATGACAGAGTAAGGTTCGACAAAAATAAATAATTATCTAATTCAACCTATGTTGACACTAATGGAACTAATGACAAAAATAAATTGTCTACTCGGTAATTTGTTGAACAATTAACAGACTGAACTGTTATTAAATGCCAAACTTTTCAGATGAGAAAAGATCCAAGGGGCATGGTAAACTACTAATTACTTTTAAAAAAAAAATGCAACTAATTTAATTCACAAGTTTTTTTTTTTCTTCCGACGATAGTGTTTTTGGCCGGTTAAATTTCGCAATAGATAAACCTGAATAAAAAATGATGTACCTACAAAACCTCAATGATACGTCACATGCAAGGGTGCAATTTAGCTGCAATTTGGTGATATATTATTATTATTATTTATCCCCAGTTTACGTGACGTTATCTTTTATTTATGATGACGCCACCTATCCAGTGACAATCCCTGAATCTACACGAATCTACCAACATTTCATTTATCAAAATATGTTGAGGCATTAAAGCTAATAAGTGGGATTATTCAAGCATTCATACACGGAAACTACGATGTTTCTTTGCTTGTTGGATAAAAAATATCATAATTGATGGATTTATGAAATGCATACAAAACATTCAATACAGGACAATTGAAAACCTAGATTTTTAGAAGTTAAGAAGTAAGACATGTAGAATCTTCAATCGGTTAGTAAATATAG
This sequence comes from Agriopis leucophaearia, assembly GCA_949125355.1. NCBI lineage: Eukaryota > Metazoa > Arthropoda > Insecta > Lepidoptera > Geometridae > Agriopis > Agriopis leucophaearia. The sequence continues at coordinate 16,810,051 of OX421262.1, forward strand.
GCATGGCTGAGCAATTTATCAGGAATTGGTCGGCGGTCAAGGCCTGTGTCTAAATATAGACCATAATGATTGTTAGTTCCTAGTCAGTCGTTGTGTTAACTAGACGACTTATACTTATAGCAGTCTAACTAAAATACTAAGTAGCTTTTTGTTATGAACTCATTTGAATTAAACCTTGAGATTTTCCAATTTTCCCGCTTGTTCAAACTTGTTGATCAATGTTCGCTTTTAAAATGCATACTACTTGTCAAATTTTATTGATATTGATTTAGCTGGTATGTTGAGGAAAAATAACTGAGACAGAACCACTTTGAAATTTTCACAAGTATTTAACTCAGTTCAAGCAATTATTTGCTCTGATAGCTGCAATAAATATATATAAGTATATATTCTATTTTTGTTGCAAATGTTTGTTCGGCTGTGTAGTGGGACGTAGTGGGGAGGGACAGGGAGGTAGTGGGACAGGCTGACTGCAGTAGTTCTCGACACGGGACATCCTAGTGAGGACTGCTTCGCAAGGCTTACTATTTTTGGCTCTCTTCTTAGTTATGCACTAGTTAAGGTGAAATATTTAAGTTAAGGTAATGTATGTTTTGTTTGTATAGCGTGTGTAAATAAATAAAATAACAATACATTGTAACTGCAGTGAAATATTGAAACAGAATGTTGTTATTCAGCATTTGTCAGAGCAAATAAACGCTTAGACTGAGTTTAATGTAATGAGATGACAAAAATCTGCATTTTTTTAAATGTTATGCATCTGACGAGAGTTGCTTTTCGCTTGCATGATACTAAGCCTTACGCTTGCCCATAAGTTCAACAACACCCAGAATTTAGAGCTTCAAAAGTTTAAAACCAGAAAGTTTTAATTTGAAGTGTAGTGTGTTAGTATAACTGTTGCCATTTTTCTCCAAAACAGCTGGATCAAACGATTTGAGTGCAGTTTTTATTAGCTATGTTTGATCAACATTTTTCCAGTAATCTAAAAATGATGAGCTTTTTCCCAGATTAGTTGTAGATGTTTTATAATTTCTATTTACTTAGTAAACTTGACTGACCTTGCAAAATTCTCACATAGTACGTGTGGTAAGCAGGTATGTTTTAATTTATAATTTATTTTAAAATATGCAATAGAAGTGACTTTGCAAGACAGGAATTATGCATGGCTTGTGATAAAAATTTGAACTTTCCAAAGAACTTATGAAAAGTAGAGTAGAGTTTCCGCGATTCTTCATCATAGTCATCCACAGCCAACAGACATTCAATGCTGAACATAGGCCTCTCTCCCTTAGACCTCCACACTGGCAGCCTGCCATCTGCATCCACTAGATGCCCACGACTCTCACTCGTGGGAGGTCTACCTACACTGCATCTTTTAGTTTGTTGCCTCCACTTAAGAAACTTTCTTCCCCATTGGTCATGGTTCTTCGAGCAATGTGTCCTGCCCATTGCTACTTCAACGTTGGCAAATTTGAGCAGCTATATCGGTGACTGTGGTTCTTTGGTGAATATCCTCAATCCGGATTTTAACGCACAAAGAAACTCCGAGAGTAGCTATATCCATTGCTCGTTGTGCAATTCTGAGTTTTTCCAAAAGGCCAGCAGTAAAGGAGCTTATTCATCACTAGTTAAAGACTAGTCTTGATGTACTGTGGTATTTTTGACGAGAAGTTGTCACACAATTTCCAAATCGCTGCCCATCAAAGTTGGATTCTTGAATATACATGCTTATTAAATAATATCAATAACTCAGACCAGTTTGCTTTGCCATTACCTTAATGATTTGCTAAGGGTAAAGGCCATTCCTTTCCAAATATCTTTGATCTTATCATATTAATAGAAGTATGAAAAGAGATAATTTATCTGTTATTGCAATAACAGATAAATTATCAAGATTAAGAATGGCTTTAGACTCTCTGACCAGTCTCATCTGAACTACCTACTGTCCAGCGAGGTAATGAATATAAATAATAAAATTAATAAACTAGGTAAATAAAATCCTTTCCATTAGCATTGCCTGTTTTAAGATTAGAAGAGATAAAAATATTTGAGTGCCAAAGTACAATATTAATGAAATTGATAAGAGTTGTTATTTAGATAGAATACGTTTAGAAATACTAACATTTAGACATTTATTCCTATGTAAGTTTCTAAAAGTATACAGCTACTGCCATGCGTTACAATTATGAAGTTCTCCTATTATTCCTGTGTAGATACTGATCTTCAATCTACACTTATAATAATATTATAAAGAGGAAAGATTTGTACCTATTTTTGTATGTTTGTATGTTTGTAATGAATAGGCTCCGAAACTACTGAACCGATTTGAAAAATTCTTTCACTGTTGGGAAGCTACACTATCCTCGGGTGACATAGGCTATATTATATTTTGTAGCGAGGCCGAAGGTCGAGCTTAAACTGGTGCGAAGCCGGGGCGGACGGCTAGTATAATATAAAGTAATAATTAAGTACTGAGTTAAAATAATCTATATTACTAATATAATAGGTGTGAAATAACCTTGTTTCTCGTTGTTTGTTATATTTTCCAAATAAAACAAATAAAAAGATCATGTTGAAATTTGCCCATAGGATACTTTTTATCTAGGAAACATTCAGGAAAATCTAGGTAGGCTTAAATATTTGGTGGAATAAATACTTACCTGAAAATATATAGGAAAACTATGAATCGCAGCTAGCTATTCGTGTTATATGTTGAATTTTGTTGTAAATGACACAGAAACTTAACATAATGAGTTAAGACAATGTGTGTTACCTTTGTACAGGGTTGTCTTCAAATATAGGGGTAATGGCAGTCCCTGGGCAGTGCAGGGATTCAAAGTCTGCGTTGTTGTACCCGAAAGAGGCGAGGTGAGTCAACCAGGAGTCGGCGGCGTCAGCGGGCTCGCTCACTCCGCCGGGGAACACCACGCTGTTGGGAAACGAGGCACTGCGCGTCCGAGTCTGTAACAATATGTCGTAGTTAACACTCTTGCGAGCCTTCGAGCACTCCGCGCCGCGACGAGCCACCACTATCAATGACGCGGAGTTACGCCAACTTTTCCCGATTGCCTGCATCGTCCGCTCGAGCGACGTTCTGAAAACCGAGACCGGACTAGTAACTCTAGGGTTACGCTGCAAGGTCAACTTACGAATCGCACGATGAGTGTCACGATTACTTGTCTAAGTTTTTTGCCTTATCGGCAATGATGAATTTGTTTTCACGATAAAACAAGATGGAATAGTAAATACAAAAATAGCACAAAATTGACATTCACTTCTCACATACTTTTTGTGTCAGCTAGACGGGTTTAGGTCGGTGTTGTCAGACGTACAAATACCTATAATATTTTGAAGTTTTCTGATATAAATAGTCCTTAAACTTTAGTAAAATTATGTCGATTATTAGATATTACATTAAATTATTACCAATTTTTGAATGATTACTATTTTTTTGTGAAAGAAATCTAAGAACCTTGCGACGGCGGCAGCTACGAAGCGTCACCGTGACATTGACACTGACGTCTAGATTGTTGTGACATTGACAATGATATTGCTATAGTCGAAAGTCACGTCATAGACAATATTTTTTTCATTTAAACTTGGCAATGCACGTATTGTGAATTCACCCAAAATAAATAATGAAGGCTTCTTGCAGTTTACGTCATTAGCTACAGCAAACACAAAGAATTTCGTTAGTTCTATTAAGTAGATGGTTCTAATCAATGAATTTTATATATCGATGGTTATTATGTATGTTTACTTAGTTACATTCTAGGAACATACCTACTTATCTAATAAATGTCATTGAACGCCACCAATATATCCATGCTTTAATTTATTCAATATAAATAGTGCAATCATGCATAACGATGAGTCTTTATCGTATCTCTTCTTTATAGCATACAGTGCTTAATGTACCGTGGCGTTTCTCGATACGCCGTTGTTGCATGCTATACTATTACTACTACAGGACAAAATACGGATCATGTAACTATGCAAAACTCATAATTAAAACGCAGAATTTTAGACTTTCTCTCTAACGAAATAAAGTACGTTTTACTAATTGTAACTTACAAAGGTTGCAGTAGTTCGAATCTAAAAAATACAAAATTACGACACTGAACTTTGGACTTTACCAACAGCACAATAAAGTAGGTTTTTGTTGTTGTAGATGCGAGAGATTGCAGTTGATGTTGTGTCGTGCGCGCAACAAGTGCGGCGCAGGTGCGAGCGGTGGCGGTGGGGCGGGGGAAGCTCATTGATCAGCGCCCGGCGCCTGTTGCGTCCCGCGCCCGCTGACCTCTCCATCGACGTGTGTAATCAAATGGACTCTGATAGATATATAGGATGCTGAGATCACGTCATCGCGTTCATTATTTCTACTTTACTTCCACCTACAATCATGTATTCGATACTTACCAAGAGTCGAGCACCTACTCGAGTCGAGAATGTCACTCTTGTGACCGACAAAGGCTGAGTTGATAGCTTTTACAAGCCTATTCTATGATCATTCGTTTAGCGATGAGTTTATTCTTTCTAGACTTTGCTGAAAAGCGATTCTTAGTTGCTGTCTCATAAATCGACATACGAAAGTCCGACGTATCTTCCGGTTATTTCGATAGAACCAAAATCTTTAAATATTGTGGGTAGTCAGATTTTTCTGTGAATAGGTGAAAGCTGGTACCTAAGTGAAAGGCATTTGCTCTTATCACATACGTAGGTAGTACGTACAGTAGTATCTGTGAAATTGTTTGCTAGTTGTGTCTCTCACCTTATAACCTCGAGTTTTGAGTCGTCTTCTGGAAGACTTTTGATTTAACATTACTTATAAGGAGTTTAAAGTACCTACTAAACTAACTCATATTTTATGGACTCAAATAATATGAGTAGATAAACGTGCTTAATTATATTAATTAAAACTGTAAAGAGCAGACAAAAGATCTAAAAAAATGGCAGCAAACCTTTCAAAAAATAACTTAGCTTGGTGGCATTAGATAAGAACCAAGCTGGTTAGAAGCCGACACGGAGGGATGAGCAGCATAAATTAATGTACAGACCGACCAACTTATCTGTGAAGTTGAATGAGGGAGCAACAATCGTATTTCTGCACAAAACCTCTCACGGAAAATTTCAGTTCCCTGATTTGACGACTTTTACAAATAAGTTGGTTGCTCCGTAGCCACAAGTGGCATAGGCCGGAAGCTTGTGATATAATGATTAATCACCGTAACCCTATTTTAGCTACGTAAATCCCGCACAATTATGGAAAACCTACCTATAAAGACCTGGGGGGAAGAACGAACACTGAAAAAACATCTGTAACGTAGGTAGGTAACCTTCGCCAGACAAACTGTTGATTTAACGATGGTGGAACAAATACGTATGTAATTACATTTTCACAACGATATGTTGCGAATTCTTTTTCGAAATTGTTAAGAAAAGAGCTGATAATCTTCAATTTTCCGAACAGATTTTCTTGAATCATAGCTAAGAACACTCTCGATCAATCGCGGTCGCGTAATTTTGCAATCTGCGCGTATTCGGACCCGCGCCGCGGTTAGTGTTGGGCGGCGTAAGGCCCTTGTTTTTTTTTAAGGTTTACGTATGGATAATATTAAGTAATAATTTCTTTTTCTAGGTTTTTGATTAAAAAACCTGAGTATCATAATCCTTCGGCATATAAACAAAACCAAACTTTAACTTACTTATCATCCGACTCACGGTAGCGCTGAGTTGTAAATGCCATATCCAACGCCGGAGTCCAACTACGCCACGAGTTTCGAATTACAACGATTACTTTTCAATAAATGACCGGTTACAACCAAAACTCACCAGTCGATATATACAGTTCGATCACAGTTATTTTACCTCTGCCATATCGTTGTCTTTGTCCGTTCATATGGCAACGCTGCCAGACTGTAACAATAACATAATGTCAGAGGTAAAATAACTATGAACGTCGTACAACTTACGAGTTGACTCCAGCAGTGTTATCCGCGATTTTTCTGTTTTTCCACATTTCTGGGGAGAAAAGTACCTTTGGCCGTCTTCATGGTCCGCACTATCTTCCTGTCAAATTTTGTCATTATCGACCCAGCCTTTTAGTCGTGAAAAGCGAAGCAGGCATAGAGACAGAGTTAGATACTTTCGCTTTTATAATATTAACTTAGAATTAAAACTTAATAACTTAGAATAGGCATTACCTTTCTCTCCGTTTCGATCTTTGGCCCTGCACTAAATTATTACTACTTTAATAAACTTTGTGCAGTTTCGATGCCATCGCTAAAAAACTGTGAAGGAAAACATCGTGTATGATGTATACGTGTATGAGGAAAGCATCGTAACATGATAGGCTGGTAATGATGCATGGCTGATGATGATAAAGATTTCTCATGTGAGGTTGTCAGAACACACCGTACGCGCACATTCAATGATAATTATTTAATAAGTATATCTCGTAACATGGATAATATTTAAGTAGAATTTCCTCTCAAATTCCCTATGATACAAAATATCCATCTACATTGAAGCGCGTACCTGTACAGAGGTATTATTTCATAGGGAGAGGAATGGGGCCCACCCGCTTTGCATAATCCCTGGCCGCAGGGCACAGAGGAATATTCATAACTAGCGTTTCATATCTGAAGGGTTTTTTTAATCAATTTAAATTACAATCTTGGTGTCTTTCAATCGCGAGTGAATCGGTTTCTTCTAGGCAAGCGTGCTCTATCGTAGAGCGTATCACCGCGTAACATCAGGCGAGGTGGCGGTAGAGCACAAGCTAAAATTTAAGTTAAATAAAATTAAGATTAATCTTAAATTTTATCATAATGATATTAAAAAAACTGAATTGGAGTAGAGGTTTCTTTGTAATGATAAGTTTAAGAACTCTAAAGCCACCATATAGAACCAAAATAGAACTACAATTACCAGAGTCACCAACATAGCTATTTCGCTATTAAAATTTGCATGTTGAAGTGGCAATGGGCAGGCCACATCGCCCGAAGAACTGATGACCGATGGGAAAGAAAGGTTCTTGAGTGGAGACCACGAACCGGAAGACGCAGCGTAGGTAGGCCTCCCACTAGACGGACCGACGACATCGTGAGAGTCCCGGGTATCCAGTGGATGCAGATGGCAGGATGTCGTTCAGTGTCGAGGTTAATCATTCACTTCCGACAAAATATATGAAAAGGCTTTTTTTTATTCCGAATTTGTCCGCTTTTGACCAGCAAGTGATTTTGACAGCTGATTTTTGTATCACGAATTTTGATGTCGTTTGTTTTGACGAATTGCAGCCGCCTAAGATTATAAAAAGAAAAAGTTATAGGACGCTAACTTATTACCAGTAACTCTGTAGGTATATTTTAGAAATACTTAGGTACCCCCTTTCTGCCAAACCTGCCGTTAGTGTTGTAGGTCTCCATATATGCAGCGATTACCTCTTACCACCAGGTGACCCAGAAGTATTATTATATTACATCGGTTTGCAGCGTGTTAATCATGCATCTCTACTCTAACGATGCCGTCGGTTCGTCTAGTGGGAGGCCTACCTACGCTGCGTATTCCGGAAGACCAAAAAAAAAACGCTACCATAGAGCTGATGATCTTCAACTGGCAGTTTTTTTCTCCTAAATTATAGCTAAGACAGATACTCTCGATCAAGTCACCTTCTAAACAAAAATAGTAAATCAAAGCTTTGATGACAGATAGTGTCAGATACAGAGATACACAATTTAAACTTATAACACCCCTCATATTGGCGAGAAGGTTGAAAAGATTTATTAAAAAAAAAACTTTTAGTCATAAACTTATTCTTAGTTTTTAACCGACTTCCAAAAAGGAGGAGGTTATCATTCGACTGTATTTTTTTAAATGTTTGTTACCTCAGAACTTTTGACTGGGTGAACCGATTTTGATGATTCTTTTTTTATTTGAAGGCTGGTGCTTCCCGTTTGGTCCAGTTCTGATGAAGTTGCTTTTTTATATTGATAATTATTTAATACCTAGTTGAGCTGGTGTTCGTAGATAATAGAAATAGCCAAACGTTGTTTTCGCGTGACGGCATGCATTACCAGATAACTGGGATTAATTAGGCCTTGTGTACATGATCATTATCATGAGAACCTACTGCGGCCATGTGTACATGTACGAAGGCCATGTGTACGAAGCTGCTGTTTACGAGATTATGTTGGATCTGTTAATTGAAACGATGATCGTGTAACTCGATAATGGGGTTGGTACTTGGTACTTAGATATGACAAATAAGAAGATAAGGTTTCAGCAATTTATTGCAGCTCTCTGAGCAAAATAAAGAACCTTCGTGTATTCTATTTTATAGCTAAACTGTAAGTTTATTTTTATGAGTCACAAGTGTACACGAGTTTAAAACTTTCACATTTTGTGAAACTACCTACAAAGTGGACACAAAATTCGTGAAACATAATAGTAAAATTGTTACTACGAATCATATGCTGGAGGGCTATATAAATATTATTTTCACGATGGCTACAACACCACCTGACCTGCCTCGAAGCAGCCCTACCGTTACTTTCCCCTCATACATAATTTCAGAAAAAGGTCATCCCATTTTTATCACGCGTGTGATCCTCTATAAATTAGTTCATCCATTATGTAGGCGATATTTCATGGCATACTAAATAACTGTTTTACGAACACTCTATTATGAACGTAAAAAGGACATTTTACTAAAATCATAATAATGTTCTTTTTATGCGACAATTTGTCGAACAACAAACGTTAAAAGTTATGACATGTTCATGTTGTATTTATTTGTATTTGATCATTTCCTTTACTCCATAAAATCAGGGCAGAGGTCAAGCTGACATGAGGATGCAAACACCTATATTTACATAAATTGTTATATACAAACATATCCCTTTATCCTTTTACTCGTTAATAGAACTTTATGTCAAACCGGAACCGGAAGACGTAGCGTATAAGTAGGCCTCCTTTTCCTACTACTAGATGAACTGACGACATGCCTGAGAGTCGCGGGCATACAGTGGATACAGATGGCAGGCTGTCCTTCTTCTATGGCATCCCCATCACTGAAAATCCTAGTAGGAATTCATAGTTTTCACGACATTATTACATTAAGTAACTCACTGGGTACGACTAACCATAAAAAAAACAGCCTAGTGCGAGTCGCACTCGCGCACGAAGGGTTCCGTACCATTATCTATAAAAACGGCAAAAAAATCATGTCTGTTGTATGGGAGTCCCCCTTAAATATTTGTTTATTTTAATTTAATTAATTATTTTTAAAGTGAATATTATAACTAAATATTCTGTGAATATTTCAAGCGTCTACCTGTTGCCGTTATCAATATCGAGCAAAAACGAGTAAAAAAATCACGTTTGTTGAATGGGAGCCCCCTTAAAAATTTTTTTTCTTTTTTTTAGTTCTTGTTGTACAGCGGCAACAAAAATACATCATCTGTGAAACTATCAACTGTCTAACTATCACGGCTCATGAGATACACCCTGGTGACAGACGGACAGACAGACAGACAGACAGCGGAGTGTTAGTAATAGGGTCCCGTTTTACCCTTTGGATACGGAACCCTACAAAATGGTAAACATGCCAAGCCTAGAATAGGCTTTTAAATGAGATACTTGAAGCACACCACTGGTGGAAGAATGTTCACTCGAGGTTGGTATTTAGTCGAGTATCACCATCAACCAGGCATGCACCGAGGAGTATGTACTAATAGAACACTAATCATTTCTGTAAGACGTTAACGTTTCTGCTTCAGCTTCCTAATCCTATAAGCCGTCTCGACATCTAAGTTCCCTGTCAGCCACTTTACTGCGGGTGTTATACTCGAGGGAAGCTCCTAGCTTTCTCTATGTAGTTCGCTTGGCGATAAAACTAGTAGTTTTTTAAAAGTACAGTCATTATAGCTATTCTTGCTTCTCGTGTAGACTAGTGGCCAGTTGACTTTGTAGCTAGGGTCTTAAAATACGGTTTCGATGTGGGGATATAATTTGCCCTTGCGCTTCAACCTTTGAGGTGCTTTTGAGCTAGTCGCCCACAAGTTAGGCCCAACGCCATCTGCGTTTGCTAACCGCCCGTCAAGCAAGACAAAGGCGTAGTCATTCTTATATAATTAACAATATAAAAAACCAACTTCATCAGAATTGAAATGGGACCAAATAGGAAGCACCAGCTATCAAATAAAATCAAAAAAGAATCTTCAAAATCGGTTCACCCAGTCGAAAGTTCTGAGGTAACAAACATAAAAAAAAAACCATTTGTATTGATAACCTCCTCCTTTTTGGAAGTCGGTTAAAAAAAGGACCACGCCTTTGTCTTTCTTGAGCTCACTTGAATGGGATGTCTGATTCCCATCTACCTATGTAGATCATTGTGCCATAATCCGTTAGGCACAGAGGGAGGCCATGGGAGGGGGACGTTACTAGGTGCAATTCTTACATAACATGGCTGTACCGCAATACACCTGGTTATTTTCAGAAGATTTACCTCCCGTCAAAGTAAACGCCAGTGGATTACCCGGCTACTTAAAATTAGTTCTGTTGCAATGCTTGGCAGGCTTGATGATTCATTAAGAGACAACATAATTTATCCAAATTTAAGTAGCCAATTTTATTTTATAAGTATCTATTTAATTAAGTAATTGGATACCTGACGAGGTACATTACCAATGGGCTGGAAAGTGAAAGGTTATAAATTTTCAAGTCATTCCTAACACCTGAGGGGACTCCAGTGCCCTGTCGCTGCCCTTTTTGCACGCCCTTCGTCTATACCATGAATAAATTAACCGTTCATTTCAATCGACAGGTTGTATTGAATGTTTTTCCGACAGCTCTGGACATGGAGATTTTTAGAAGTCATCTCATCTCAGCACCTTGCATGCGATTTGAATTACGTATACCTGTATTTCTCGAGAAATGCGATGAATCAAATAATTGGTACTAGTTTTCGACACGGTAATTGCAATCTCTATACAGAGTTATAGTATTGATAATTAGCTTACAACCCATCGCTGACAACTTTTCTACTTTCCTTCATAATCATACTTAGTAATAATTGTTCCAAGACTACATAAATTAATACGTATTTGCCCACCTGAAAATTGTTTTAAAGTTTCTATGTTTTTTTTAACTTTTATATTTTATGTGCTAGAAGTCCTAAGCTTCGCTCGTGTCCGCGTTATTTCTTATTCGAAACCACGTAAAGACAGCGAAGTTGCGTAAAGAAATCATTTAGAGCGAACGTTTAAATATTTTTGTTAACATGGAGCTAAACTTGTTATGTACAATGATGTAGGGAAGCTGCTTACTTACTTGTTAGCTCCAATTATTACTAACGCTAATAATTATAACGCTATAACGTTAATTCACGTCCACTGCTGGACACAGGCCTCCCCCATCGATCTCCAAAATGGTCGGTTGGAAGCGGCCTGCATCCAACGTTTCCCTGCAATCTCTTATAGTTTGTCTGTCTACCTTGTGGGTGGACGTCCTACGCTGCGCTCACCGTAGTCTCCATTCGAGAATTTATCGGCCCCATCGGCCATCTGTTCTGCGTGGTATGTGCCCCTGCCCCCACACTACAACTTGCTAATCCGGTGGGCTATATCGGTAACTTTCGTTCGTCTACGGATCTCCTCATTTCTGATTTGATCTAGTAGAGAAACCCCGAATGAGGTCAATAGTACCCATCCGTTATGAACACCTTTCATTCCGGGACCAACCCTGAAATCGCGAAAAAAATATCAGCTGCTTTATACATTTTATTGTGTGAATAATCGTTTTCTATGGAAATGCTGATATTTTTTTCGCGATTTCAGAGTTGCTCCCATAGCATGTTCATAATGATGGGTACTATAGGCCCTTTTCGGCTTAGTACAGTTCCGCATAACCCTGTATCATACGCAAATTTTAATCTAAGTCAGTCGACAATCTAAATCAATTGCATCCCATCGTGATGTTTTAAAATATTGCATAACATAATAAATTATAATATAAGTAAGATCTATTTATCAATGCATATTCTAAGTATAATAGTAAACATTCAAAGTTATCACATGTCATCCCGTCATTTGTGGAGCAGCGAACGGCACCGTTCTCGCATAGCATAGATAATGGCTCTCATCCATCCCCACTCTGCAATAGATAAGTTCTCCCTGTCATCCTGTCTTTACGGCCTCCTGCAGCGAAGTTTCCATAAAATAGGTACGTCACAACAAATATAGCAAAGACGAATAGTACCCCCATCTCACAGCGAAAACGCGCCTTGTATGAATAAATCATTCGAACAAAACTGTAACTCGAATACCGCCACAATGCCCATAAACTTTGTTTACTATTTTTCCTCGAAACCCATAGCTTCAGATTTCCTGTCCCTTTTCCAAGCGCTATTATCGGGAATCTCTACGCGTTCCGACAATACACCTATTTATACGGTCTTAAATATTACTTAAAGATGGGCAATTTAGACAAAAGGGAAACAATTGCACGTTTGGGAGTTACGGGTCTAGGATCGGCCAATTACGGGGGGGGGGGGGGGGGGGATGACGGGGCGAACCCTACTCGAGCCGGTTGAGAAAAAAAAACTCAAACTGCTATTTTCAAACGTAAGATGACGGCTTAAGATCTAAATCTGAGAGATTAGGATTAAGTTCTACGCAGCTGAAGATGTAGGGAATAAAACGAGGGTCTAGTGTGATATATTGGAGTAAACAGTCGAAGCCACGTTGCTGCTTTTCCTACCTCGGTTAAAAATAAAGGTGTAGGCAGAGGAAAATCCATCACGGGCAGTCGAGCGTACACGTGTTGATGGACCGCCATATTCTCGCCACTCACCGGCTGGCCTCGATACATAAAATAAACAATACCTACTTATTTTCTGCAGTTTTACCTTTATTTTTTCATATTTTCTTGCCTCTTCCTTGTGCTTGGTTCGTTCGCTCACTGCTGAGCGTCATGATGCTTTGGATCCTGAATGATTTCGGTATATACTGCGGTATCCTTCCTTGACAAATTTCATCATCATCATCATAAACAGCCTATACAAGTACACTACTGGACTTAAGCCTCTCTCAAAACTCGCCACCCACCCCGATCTTCGGCTTTTCTCTTCTCTTTTTTCTTTTGTCAAATTTAATTGATTTCAATTTTACTTGTGGCAACTTGTATACCGTTACCGAGGAAAATAGGGAATTCCCTTAGAATAAGTACCGAATTCCTTTCAAATCGTAATAAAATAAAAATTATAATTTACCTGCTTGTTTTTTGGCACACATACCCTACTTTTTGCCTACCCTACTAAAGCCTTACTTTAGTTAAACAAGGCTTAACATTGTTCTGTCAACTTTTCGGATGGTTCAATGCTGAGGGAAATTGTCTTTAATACGTACTTAACATCCTAAAGCGGGATATTACGTCCATGATTTTAAGCTAAGTAACGTTTAAAAGTAACCTTACCTAGATTACCCAAACTTAGATCTTAAAAATGATTAGTGATTTTATTATAACCGTGAAGACATTTCGTTGCCGAAAGATGATCTACATTGACATCTGTGACATTGACTTCCAGGAAAAGCCAGGAAAAGTGTCATTATTAACTTTTGAAGTGACTTGGTGTCAAATGATTCTCTTTCGTTGATTTATTGAAATGAGGTAGGTAATTAATAGAGCGGAAAAACTCTGCTACATAAATTAGTGGCGGCGCCTTCCTTGACACTTCATTCATAATGAAACCGGCCAAGTGTGAATTTTGTTGGCGTCGAGGGTTCATTACATACTAATAGCCAAAGCCGCTCTCACGGGAATAGAAAATATTTTCATGCAAGCTTTTAAAAGCTCTTAAAATTGATTTAGGTAACTGTTTGGCGAGTTTTAATTTTTGTTGGAAGGTATTTTATACAATACAAGCAGCGCCCCGAGGTTTTACCCACGTAGACATTACCTCAGGTACTGTACTTTTTTTCGGGATAAAAAATATCCAGTGTATCTCGAATCTCTGTGCCAAAAATCACGTCAATCTGTCGAAATAAATACAGTGGAACATAGAACCTCCACCTTTTTTGAAGTCGGTTAAATAGATAAAGTATGAAATCGTTAACATAATTGATAATTATAATTTCGTACAATATTATGATATTTTCTATTAAGGTAAAGGACAAGGTAAAAAACTCGAAAAAAAAATTTATTTTTCCTTTTACTTTGCCTAATTATCGGCACGAAAATTGTTTTAGGACATTTTCTATGTTATTTTTATCCACGACGGATCAGAGGTGTATGCGTTTAGGGTGAGAGGTTGTGTGTGCAATAATATAGTAATAATAATAATAAATTGTTTATTTTCAGACAATAACATTAGAGTGTAAAATACATTAAATTAAATCAAATTAAATGACACTAAACAAACAAATTAAAATTACACACACATACATATATTAAATATGACTAATATTAAATATAAAGCAATGAACAAATATTCCCATTTATCTCCAAAACGGTTTGACCAATTTTAATTTAGTTTTTATGTTTCTTTGAAAGATGACTTGATCGAGAGAGTTCTTATGCAGTGATATAAAAAAATCTCATTAGTCGTTTCTAGATCATTAGATCTTTTTTAAATTATATAATTTATAATAGATACATGTATGCACATGCACGTTAAATTTATACCATCCCTCTGTTTGCATCGGGGGTTAATAACAATCACTATTCAACATCTAGCTAAAACCTAACTAAGACTAAGAGTAGCTATTTTAAAACCTCTATCGGAAACTACTTAGGAAATGAAAGAATTAAGCCATTAAAAGCCCGGACGAAGCAGGTTTAAGCACGTTAAATTTATACCATCTCTCTGTTTGCATCGGGGGTTAAAAACAATCATTATTCAATATCTAGCTAAAACCTAGCTAAGACTAGGAGTAGCTATTTTATAACCTCTATCGAAAACTACTTAGGAAATGAAAGAATTAAGCCATTAAAATCCCGGACAAAGCAGTTTTTCCATTAGATAGAGCTAAAGATAAGGTCCCATTAAATGTTGTCAGTTCCATATATCGAGCACAAAGGAGAGTGGCAGACGGTGGCCGGCATTGTGTTAGATATGTGGGATATTTATAAATCTTTATAGCTAGCTAATGTTTTTATGTTTTACAGGGTTATATGGAATGGAGGTATTAAGCCAAAAGGAAGTTATAGCACCCTTCTAGTTTTACTATGAGATCAAGACAGAAATAGAAAAAAACTGCTGCACCATAAATTGCATTGAATGTGAATTTATGAAGTGAAAAAAAACAGCTGTTTTGTAAACTTCGTTGAGTGACAATTTTATATCTCTTGTTCCACAGGGACAATAAAAAAGAGACAACAGAGTTTGTTCTAAAAGAGACCGCAGGGAAACGCTGGATGCAGGCCGGCCCTTTTAGAGATCGACGGGGGAGGCCTATGTCCAGTGAACGTCCTATGGCTAAAATGATAATGATGTTCCCCAGGAACAGGAGATTTTATTCGCGATTTCAGGGTTCGTCTCACAGTAAAAGTTGTGTATAATGAGAAGTGAGAACTATTTTCGGCTAAGTACCAAATGAAAATGAAAATTAAAAGTTTATCTTGTTATATGGATTATTATTTCTTAATGCCACTTGGCGTCGAATCTTTTGGTTTATTATTTGGGGTCCTTGCACCAAAAAGGTAAACATATTTCACCACATTTAGCCGACGTCTCTGGCGATATGCGAGCTGGCTCATTCTTAGCGCAGATAATTTCTTTGGCAATTCAAAGCGGGAATGCAGCCAGCGTTCTTGGTACTTTACCACACGGACAAAATATTAGTATAAGTGTATTAACTAAGGCCTTTTTTGTTAACTTACTTCATTTGATTATTTCTTTGTACATAAAACAAAAAAAAAAATATCCATTCAGATTTATTTCTTGTCAATACATCAGATTAGAAAAATAATCAAACCTGGAAATGAGAAACGAACACGATGCATTGCATGTCGTCGAAGATAGATGAATATCTTCCTCTATCTTCTACATGTGATCATCAAAGTAGCCTTAAATATGAAGGTATGTATTTCAATAATAAGAAAAGTCACCGTAATGCACGTAACCCAGATAGGACATACTGCTTATTCGTCACAATAAGCTGCCTCACATTTATCTATTTTACGCCTTAAAGGTCAATGGGAATGAATAAGAGAATAAAAGCCCACATTGAGCA
Source organism: Agriopis leucophaearia (assembly GCA_949125355.1). Classification (NCBI taxonomy): domain Eukaryota; kingdom Metazoa; phylum Arthropoda; class Insecta; order Lepidoptera; family Geometridae; genus Agriopis; species Agriopis leucophaearia. The sequence goes on from OX421262.1 coordinate 16,826,283, forward strand.
TTATTGCCTAATACATTTTAAAATACATGTGCCTTACTTCGCCCAGTTTTTACGACGGCATTATGCTTAACCTTTTGAAGCGAACTACTTCGTCTTGAATATAACGACTTGTGGTACAATTCTGGAAACGAGATGGTAGCATTTTGCCCTCGATAGCCCTATCGACAGATGGGCATATTGCCCTCGAAAGCCCTTTCGAGGGCAATATGCCCATCTGCTCATACTGTCAGTGGTGAGTTGAAACTCTTCTCGGATCATTTAAGATTTATGATTTGAAATGGGATGCTACTCTATTTAAACGCACATCAAAAATAACGTACATTTCATACTAAATTTTCGCACCCAAAATAGGTACTAAGAGCACGCCAAAATTTGCTGATAAAAGAAAATAAAATGTTTGTGGCAAACATAATATAATAGCAGATTATACTACAGCGGCAGGCATAATATGGGCAGCATTTAATGCGGGCCGAGGCGTAGCCGAGTTACCCGTGAGTCCATAAATGCTGTTGCTGCCAAGGCTTGTATAGTACTTGTCTAAAACAATTCATTGAAATTCACATACAAATGCACAAAATAATGTTTTGGGGTAACTTTCAAATTTCATTAAAACGTTAGTGTGAGCAAGTGATAGTATAAGATGAAGTTATACAATGTGGTGAAACGTGTCATGTTGTGTTTTTTTCAAACTCCGTAGAAGCCGTAAAGTCTCCACTCACCATTTTACTAGGTTATGACTTGGTCTTGGCCGTGACTTACTATGACCTGTTGGCCTTAACGTCTAAAACTTGAAATTATCAACTACTTAAAAGTTCTATTATTTATCTTGTCACTCCAAATTGGCTAAATATACAATATATGACGAGCAAAAAAAAAAAAAATGTGATGGAAATATCTTGTTATGTGTTGTTATCTGATGCTCTATTAATTATTTACCTCTACGGTTCATTTTTATAAATGCGTGTTTACACCGTTGGGTCATTCTGCAGCGGTCGTCTAGAGGGTAGGACGTTTGTCAAGGGCGGTAAAGGCACAAGTTGTGACAAGGTGATTAAAACAATAATCGATCGCAGTTGGTAATTAATTCACGAAGATCTTAACAGTAGTGCCTACATTCTTGAGAACTTTCGTTGATTCGATTCTAGCACGCATACCTACTCGCAGCTATATTGAAATAGTTTAAATACTTCTGATTATAGGCTAAATGTCAAGTCTAGACCAGTTAACCAGTCCAGTTAACATATGAAGCAACATGTTAACAGTACAACCTGCTAGTCTGTGGAATGCGCTACCTGAATGAAATAAAAAAAAATCCCCGGTAGTTACAATCTGGGTATCTTCAAATCACGAGTGAATCGGTTTCTTTTAGGCAAGCGTGCTCATCATCGCTTCATCGCTTAATATTAGGCGAGCTGGCAGTCAAACGGAAGCCTATTTTTTTATTTAAAAAAAACTATATGACTCTATCATGTAACCTATGACTTTCTTATGACTTTGACAACCACGCACGCACGAAGTCATATGGTTATTTACCTAATAACCTACATAATACTTATAGAACATACTGTTTATATAACAGGCTTGCGTTTGAAATTTATATTAAAATAAAATTATGGCGGTGTGTTAAGTAGGAAGGTACCCAAGCGTAGCTGTTACAGTGATTGTATGGCACAAGTTACTCGTACATTTAATCGAAACTGAAATGATTATTTTATTTAATCTCTTATTATTCAAACTCTGGAATAACGCAAATTTAATTAGTTTATGCAGTTAAAATTTACAAAGCAGGTTGGGGTTGGTTTGAATCCGAGCATCTGAGGGCTTTACTTTGAAATGAAACAACTTGTATGCGATTTGTATTTTTACCTCTGTTGTGTTGCACAAGCTTTTTTCTATTATTAATATAATATTTGGGATATATTTACATTCATTTATTTTAAAGTTAGATATACAATTGCTTAGATTTATACTAGGTATTGAAGCTCATCACAAGTTAGCTGCTTTACTAATAACTAAAAAAATATAGTTTCGTTAAAGTACCTACAAACCTAGCCGTCAAGTTTAAACTAATACATAACAATACGTAACTATTAACTGTTTTTCCGTAATTAAATGTTTAAACTAAGTGAAGTTAGTATGTATTGGGTATTAACGGATCGAGCTGATTGAATTGACATTAATTAATTGAGGAAAAGCGATCCAAAGTTAATAACTTCATCGAGGCCGAAATCATACGGGTCACGTACGTTCTAACCACAAATGCCGATGTCCCAAACATTTTCGTTGAACTTTGAAACAAAAACGTTTCGCTCCCCAGCAGTTGACCCATTGTCCTACGGAAAGCGACAAGTCGGGACGCAATGCTATGCGACTTGGGCTCAAAACTGAATAACGCAAACTGGATCACGCGACAACGTAAGCCACGTCTATAATTATCACAATAGCAGCTGGACTATTTCTTAGTTTCTCACCATTTACATAGGATGACCTGTGCCAGCAGTCTAGAGCTAGGCATTTCAGTTAGTTGGGTTGGGTCGTGTAGATGCTGGCAGGGACTAAAGAATGCACAATAATCCTTACCCCCCGATGCCTTATTAGGTACGACATAGTGCGTAAGAGTAAGCTACGTATTTACGTATGTTCAATTTATAAGTACCTACTTGAGTCACAAGAAAACGGTAAAACATTAATTTAAAATTCTCGTGATGGCAACACTGAAAGTAGGCAAATTTTTGTGATTTTCCTTTAGTAGTATCATCAACCGGGATTATTTTCCTTCTTTGAACACTCATTTCATGATCTCCTCCTTCAGTCCCACCCCATTGCCTTAAGCCCTAAATAACTAACGGGACAGAAGCCGTTTTTTTTTCATTTATTTGTTTTTCCCCCTATTGGAAAAAACGTATATCTTAATCTTTTTCTTAGTAAAAAAGAGAAGAAAAATAAATTTTTGACACTTGATTTGTTTGTATGACATTACCACCTTATGCACCTTTGGCACAAATGTGGCCATTACAAGAAATGCCTCGTGATTAGGTTTGATAAGATAAATTACTTTTTTAGGGTTCCGTACCCAAAAGGTGTACAACAACAGGAACCTATTATTATTAAGCCTACGCTGGGGTGTGTGGTTAAACGAGGACAACTCTTAAATTTCATAGGCACTTATTAAGTTTTTCATATAATTTTGAAGACTTTTTTTTGAGTTGATCCACTTGTGTAGTGTCGCGTCGACGCATTTGTCGTTCACGTAGGACGATGAGGGGAGAAAAGCTTAGCCGAAGGGTGGAGATATAACTAGTAACTACTGAACTGGTAGTAGTTGCCATGCAAATAGGATTGGACTTGTGAGTTGTGACAGTGTCCGGACGCCAAATTGAAGTGCGAACTACCAACTACACTAATGTATGCGCCGCGGCGCCGCTCGGATGTTCGACGTTTAATATAGAACCGCCCCTCCTACTGATTTACATATTTCAATCTCGGGGTGTTCGTAGGTTTGCACGCGCTAATGGGGTGAGATTTTTCCGGGCTGACCCTTTTGTAAATATAATATCTATGCCGGAGATTAAAGGATACTATTTTTGGAAAATGTTCGAAGCCCGTTGGACAAAATGACGGGTCATTTCTATTCAAACATATTTTTAAACGGAATAAACGAGGTCAAACATTCCTTTTAAAGATACACTAATATTATAATTTGTAGGGGGTAATCTTCTAGAATCTTACTTGTCACAACTCACAATAAACAATTTAGGTACGTGTCACAATACACAATCAATAGTAATTGAAATGCAATAAAAGCCTGTTTGCTTAGGTGGGCAGAAAAATTAAAAATTTTATGGCCCTTGGAATATACCGAAAAAAAAATTATGGCCCCAAGGCTTCAAAGTTTGAAAACATGAATAACTATTTTATTGTCGTGATCTGCACGACACTTGTCGAGATCACAAAAGCTCACGAAGACACGAGATATCATAGGTTTAGATTGATGTATACCTAGATACAAAAAGTTTAATAAATCTAACTTGATAAACTACAGTGCTGCTTTATCAGCTGTAAAGTATTGCATAAGAATGGAGGAAACTTATTAGTAACCCTAACACGTATGAGCGCCATTATATGAGCCATGTTGGGGAGCTTTTGTCTTGGCTTACCAAACGTTGCAGTACGAGACGAAATAACTTTTATGTAGCGATTTTGCAAGCTTGTAAAATTCTCTTTTAATAAACCATAAATAAGCAAATTTATCCTTATGAAAAAATAGGACAAAGTGTTCCAAATCAATTGAATTTCTTTAAGAACTCGGCCGTCCCTTGCTTGATGGGCTCACCCCTGATTTCCCAGAGATCTTTTCAGACTGACGCTCCGCCCTCGGACAGACTTTGATCGACGTCCTTGTACTTAGAATAATATTATTTTTTAGACTGAAAATGGAGACGTAAAGTGAAAAACTTCTGGGGTGAGTACGCGTGTAAGAATCTCTGAATTCTAAATTAATTTTGTGCCAGTTCCAAAGTCAATTATAAAAATGTAATATCAGTCTATAAATTTAATGTTGAATACTTAGCAAGGTCTCTTAGACCTCGAAAGTAACATTTTTAATTAAACTAAAATATAAACGATTCGAAGTAATGTTTGAAAATTTCTCTTAATAACAAGTATTCGATACGAAACAAGTACCAGAGGTATTGTTTTCGTCGGCATTTCCCAAATTATCATTCCAAAGACAAAAGTTATTCCATTTCCTCAGAAGTAACGGACACTAAAAATAGCACAAAAGAGGGTAGAAAAACATTAATAGCTTCCGCTGCGATAGGAAACGCGGATTAAAATTCATAAAAGCCATTCAAAGAGAAAACCGGAGTGGGGAAGCTGGCGCAAGTTTGGATCAGACAAAACTTAATATTTGTAGCTGGAACTTCCTTCTCAGTTGCTTTATTTAGTTCTCCGCCAAGTTCATAGGAGATATGATATCTGATAATTACCTGTCACCAAATTTAGACATATGTTTAAACGGTTGAGAGATGAGACGAGCTTAATTTATTCCACGAGGAAAGCGCGGCGCCCATCTTGTCCCCGCCCGTCCTTAACAGTTGCAGTGCTATCAGAATTTTAAATTTCGAAATGCCTGAACTGGGCCCATCATGCACCTACTATATCAGGTATTGGACCTCGTAGTTTATTTAGCTAAACCTTTACACCTTAATTGTTTAAACCTTAAATGTTCCTTAAAAGAATCCTAGCCAGTATTTATGAATCCACTTCTACAGTAACACAGAAATGAGGTAAATTATGTGACTGAGTGACTTTGTTGTATATCCCTAATAATAATAAACTAATAGAATGCTACGCTATCACTAAGTAACATTAGGCTACATTGTGTCCATTATGCGGGCGAAGTAACTGGCAACAGCTAGTTATTTGATATAGGTACAATTTAATTATAATATTTGCATGATAATTCCGGCCGTAATTTCATTATAAATTATTTTCAAACTGTACTAATTGTTTGCCATGTAAGTGAAGTTTAACATTAAGACACGGGTGAATTATCTAAACGTCTGGTAAACCTTGCGCAACGCGGCAATGCTGCCAGCATTTTGGGAACGACGGTTTTATAGATTAGTGTAGTTTAATTATATTTATTTTAATTTAGTTAAGTTTGTCTTTATTTTAATTCAGGTAAGTTTATTACGTTTCCAAATATGTTACTATTTTTTATCTACAAAAAATATATTTGGAGATGCAAAATCAATTTAACACAGCCATAAATATTAGATACCCTAATTTGCTAGGGCTATCTGTAAGGCTGTTCATTCTAGCTTAAATTATAGCCTATCAATTTGTACCAGACGAGTTAATCTTCTCTGATGGTCACTCAATTTCAACTGCTATCTTGCCAGATGCCACGCAATAAGCTAGACAGTTTTATACAGGGTTATTGATTGATTTAAACTCGGTCCAAGTATTTATTTACAGGACAGACCGACACTTAAAAGAGACCGGAGGAAAAAGCTGAATGCAGGCCGCTTCCAACCGGTCCATTTGGAAATTGATGGGGGTGGCCTATGTCCAGCAGTGGACGTCCAATGGCTGAAATAATGATGATGATGATGGAGTATTTATTTGCTCTGACAGATGAAATAATAATAATATTGCTGAAGTTGAATGAAATCCACGAATTCTGATAACTTTCACTAGGTTTTTGAACGTAAAATTATACAGCCAGGTACCTAATATACTTCAGAGAAATATTAAAAGGAAATTCTATATTTAGCTTAATACAATGTTAATGCAGCTGTTAATGTTATTGTACATACGCTGCATCTTCCGGTTCGTGGGCTCCACTCAAGAACCTATCATTCCCATCGGTTATCGGTTCTTCGAGCGATATGGCCTACCTACCTATTGCCACTTCAACTTGCAATTTTTATAAATATTTAATAATAGAGCGTCTGATTAACGCGACGCGTGACCAAAATGCTGGCGTGTATCTGGCTCAACGTATAAGCATTGCCATTCAACGTGGTAATGCCGCCAGCATGCTGGGTACGCTGCCAACTGATAGTGGGTTTGAGCATTTGGATTGTCTTTAGATCTTCAACGGTCTATGGACAGTCTAACTGTTTATTTAGTGTTAGTTTTAGCTAGTATTTTGTTTATTTAATAAAGGCACTTGCCATTAAAAAAAAAATTAATAATAATTATATTTCAGTAAATAAATATTTACTAATTAGATATTTATAAAATTTATTTTGTAATAATTTATAATGAATACTAATGCGAGTTTTGATGAAGCTTCTATCTATCATGTGGCCGACTTTGTTGATACGTACGTTGGTCGATCCGTAGCCAGACGGTCATGCCCTTAGGTTCAGAGACATCGCGACGAACAACTTTTTATGGCTCAGATAAGAACAGAATTTGTATATTGCTAAATATTGTAGCTGTGTTTGGAATTTCTAGTAGATTATTATAAGAGGCGAACTTTCGTTTATCCCGTATGACAAATATAATGAAAGAAAAAAGAAAGAAATATTTATTTTGTAACAACAACTTAACATAAAGAACAAATATAATATTATGGTCCTTAGGTAGTGAAGTTGTGTCACAATAATGGCCTCAACTCAGCATAAGGCTTTTTACCAAACAGCGCTGATCTTCCGTTGAAGCCACTCAGTGAAGTCACGAAAGGCTCGAAAAAACAGTGCAACGTAAAGGATATAAAAACAAAAATGGTAGCATGAGCCAATAATGAATTACTCAAAACTACTAATGTCTTGATTTTCAGATTTTATTTCATTGGTCACCTGAATTGACTGCTAACGCTCTAAACGCTGCTTTGGGCCAAATCCTTCTGACACCACAGGCAAGTAATAGAGGTAACAATTGTATGACGAGTGACAATTTGTTTGCATCGTTGTGACATCACTAAAATCTCGTGGTCCCATAAATGTTAAAATGAGCGTTTACGCGGTTTATCAAATTTGAATTTAAGGTTTATAAAACAAATAATGAAAATTGTGAAGATTACATCTCTTGATTGCTTTATTACAACATAATACGTAGTCAATTTGAGATGTTTCCATAACAACAGCCAAATACCCTATTAGTTACCTAGTATAGTAAATGGCGTAAAAATAGATATTAAAATCCATACAACTTTCCTACCACAATCCTAGGCACAGAATTTCACGAATTCTAGGTTGGCGACAAGTTGCTAGAAGCAATTTGGGGCTTAACTCCCCAAAGAATATATCGCACCTATAATGAGTTTAACGTCTCCTTGAGAGATCTGGATGTATTTAATGATACGGTATCTCTTTTTAACCGACTTCCAAAAAGAAGGAGGTTATCAATTCGACTGTATTTTTTTTGTTTGTTACCGCAGAAGTTTTGACTGGGTGATCCGATTTTGATGATTATTTTTTTATTTGAAAGCTGGTGCTTCCCATTTGGTTACATTTGAATTTGGTCCAGTTCTGATGAGGTCGGCTTTTATATGGGGAATTATTAAAAACAAAATTGGAAAGTCTCTAACTAAAGACAAATAATGTTAAGAATAATATATGTTTATTCGATTATATAGTTTTAGTGTCTAACCACTTTTATGTGAATGTATACGCTGTAAAAGGTGTTCATATCAGTTTTTTAAATTTATTTTTTAAGATATTGTAATATGTTCGCTGTTGGCGTATATCACTAATAAATAAATAAATATAAAAAAGATTTTGTACATATATATTGATTTATGATTGGATGAAATTCCTTAACTCCGCTTGTTATGTATTTGTAGAAATCTGTAGCCGAAGCTCGTAGCAGGCGCGTAGCTACAACGCTACGCGACGTAGCTTGTTATAAAAAATTTGAAAAATACAAATCTGAGTTTGTCTAGAATCTCACTTGTAAGAATATGGAATAGGTATATGAAAAATGTGGTAGTAATAAAATATTAATGTTTACTACAGATATAATTTTATTACTCCCGGCGTGTGACACCACATTCTAATCCACAAAACAAACCACATATTCTCTTCTATAGAACATGTCGTCAACCTATTGATGCGAATGTCTGTGTAAGCTGCAAATATTCCGACGTCGGACATGTTATATCGGACAGCATCCGACGTTTCCATTCACAGGGGAACATGGTAACAACTATTGTCTGATATAAACATGTATTGGTCGTGTAAACAATGAATGGACGGCTGACATAAACGTGGTTTTGAGGACGCCATCTGTTCGCTATTTTGACGCTGATTATCATGTTGAGGAAAGAGCTCTTTTAAGTAGGTAGGTAAAGTGCTTTTCATGAAAGAAGTCACCCAGACGTGGCGCTGTCATAGCGTATCAATCACTATCAGGGGCCTTAGTACGAGCACTTGCGAAATAGTTATCGTGACGTAAACGATAGCAAATGTATGGAAAATTCAGTTTCGTAACGATAACTTTTTCGCAAATTCTCGTACTAAGGCCACAGTATTATTTCTCGAGCAAAACTTTTAAGACAAAAGGTAAGCTAAAGTGGCGCCCTCATTTAACAAAAACATTACAGGTATACCAACATATAAGTAAATAAAAATTTGACACCTTCAGGTTAATTAAAATAACACATAATGTAAAAGTGATTACGAGTGAAAATAAAATTATACTTATTTCAAAGACACTTTTTAAATACAAACTTCCATATTCTTCAGCAAACCATTTCATTAGATAAACATATCATGATGGTAGATAAGAAAATGTTGGCCGCCATATTAAATTTAGTTTGATGTTATTTTATTTTAGGTATTCTTCTCAGCAAAGTCTTTCATTTGATACCCATATAAATAAATATCAAGGGTATGCATAAGAAAATAACTGTTCTTTTCTTATGCATCCCCTTTTGCATGCATGCATGCCGCCATCTTTTGAGAGTCCGCCATATTGTATTTGAATAACGTCATTTAGCTAGCCATGAATTTATCATCCAACCAGACCACAGACTATGCAGAGCCACTACGTAGCTAAATCTTTGCTACCGGTAGTAAGTCTTAACACGGGGAACAAATGGAATATTTTTTTGGATCGAGAGACCTCATTCTGGTACATTCGAGATTATTTCAGTCATTGAATCTCTCGTTGAGAATGTTATGAATGCAGGAGTGACCGTTAAAATATCGAGCGTGCTAGAATAAGGCTGGAGAAAGTTGACCCTTGTCTATGATATCATTAACATTTTCTAATATCAATATAACCCACAGACTCAGAATAACCTTAACTGCACCAAAATAAACTTGAGTTTAAAAACTAACCTTAGTACTCCCCTTTACTCGATTATTTTTATTTAGAATGTTTCTTTCTTGGCTTTTTTGGCTCATGACGGGTGCGTAAGCAAGCTGTTTACTGCCAATCATTTTGATTCTAACTGCTAGGTGAAATTTAACCCTGATTTTTGCAGAGTGATTTGTTTACCTACCGTTTGAGTTTTACTCTTTCGGAGGCGTTCGAAAACACCAGGTGAAAAATCCACGACATACTTTTTTGAGGCAATTTTTGTTTTTTGAACCCCTTATCGGTTTTTTAAGCAGACGTGACTAACAACAAAGTAAAAATATACTGCAGTGAGTAAAACAAAATATTTGTGATGTAAATCAATTTTCAACTGACTTCAAAAAAGGCGGAGGTTCTATGTTTCACTGCATATATTTTTTATACATGTTTCGATTCTCCAAAAGATTTCTCCGCCAACTATGAATTGATTTTGATGATTTCTTTTTTGTTTGGTAGGCCATATTTTAGAGGTGGTCCCATATAAATTTCATCAAAATCGGTTTAGTAGTTTGATTTTAAATCAAAATACCTGATAAAAATATGTCATCCAAGCAAACGAAATTGCATATTGACTATTTTTGAAGTAGGTTTTTAATGTGGTGGATCACATTAAAAACCGTTAATACAACCGTTAATAAACGTTGTTAATACAAGTGTAAAATTTTAATAAAAACTACACTTTTTTCGCTTGGTGGCGTCACTACTGCTTTAAGATCGGCTCAAGTAGTCGATATTCATTACTTACGCTTAGCTTGGCCTGCACTAAGTTTAAGAAGTGTTCCATACGTTTCTGAATACAAATTTGAGCGTAAGCAAGCTATTTCGGCATAATGAAGCACGCCATAGTCCACGCTTAAACTCGTCTCTGAATCTTAGCCTAAGCAGCATAAATAAAACTTAAGCATGGTTTATTATCACATTTTATTGCGCTCGTAATAAATACTTCCATGAATTATAATTACATTCCTACCATGAAAAAATTGGGATAACACAAATTCATAATCCAAGATACCTCACTGCGTAAATATCTATATCTATAATAAAAACGTAGACATAAAAAATCTGTAATTGCGATATATCAAAAGAAAACCACACACGTAGACTTTTATATAAACTTTTATCCCTTTTATCCTCCCTTAATCCGGCCCTTGCGCAAAATAACATAGCCTATACTTCAATCTGGTCATAGCTAAGCATATTCGTTAAAACCGCATTTAAATATGTCCAGTGATTTAAGATATGTGCGTGCACAAACAAACAAACAGACAAAAATTTTAAAAACTGTCTTAACGTGTTTTAAGACTCCGTGTGTATGTTTTTTTTTATATGTCGCAATTACAGATTTTTTAATCTCTATATACGTTTTTATTATAATTATGTATAGATAGATAGAAAGGTTGGTTCCAATTCAAACAAAGCAGATCGGACCAGCGCAACTAAATGCATCCACGCTATGCTACATGGTCTCATACGTTTACTTGCAAAAATACAATAGTAACCCGTTCAAGTATCCTGGATTTATTCCCAAACGTTCTGTAGAGTAGAGTAAACAAAATATGTCTGTTATCGATTCCAAAGAGCCTTAACTCCTTGTTTAGATCTTTTTCGGCTACCCCTATCGGATTGGAGTTACAAGTGGGATGGATAGAGGTGTGTAGGTTCATGCATTATTAAAAGCTTTCGCTACAAGCAAACTTTTATATACTAGGTACATTTTTCTATGGTTATGCTGAAGTATTTTCGTTTCACCTTCAGTACCCTTAGTACAAGATTTGATAGTTTTCGAAAACTTTTTTCGTTTTCGTATTATTCCATACATTTTAGCAAAGCGCCTCTAGCGGAAACGCGGATGAACTAAAATCGGTAGTAATCGGCAGTATAGGTTGCTTCACTCAAATACGAAAAAAGGTTTCGAATAGCTTTCAGCCCAGCAATGTATGGAACAAAACGAAAACGAAAAAAGTTTTCGAAACTATCAAATCTTGTACTAAGGGTACTGCTATCCATTATCCGCACTATACTTACGAATGACGTCATCTGTAAATCATCATCATCATCATTTCAGCCATAGGACGTCCACTGCTGGACATAGGCCTCCACTATCGATTTCCAAAAGGGCCGGTTGGAAGCGGTCTGCGTCCAGCGTTTTCCTGCGGTCTCTTAGATCTCCGTCCATCTTATGGGTGGATAGACGATCCATGTTATCTGTAAATACACCAAATAAACTCTAAATTGACATCTACTTTGCGGGAAAGGGACTGAGCATCCCTTCCTGATCCGAACACAAACTTTAAACGCTTGAATCTTGTGTGTATAAAAGTCTGCCACAACCACTGAAGTGAGTTTTTTTTTCTTTTCTGTGGCCACAACCACGATCTTAAAACTGCTTTCAAAAGAAACGTCAGAGACTGGCTTCTATGGTTACCATATGAAGAAACCGGGGACATTTTCGATAGTTTAATAGCTTATTCAGTGAGTAGCAGATGTTTTATTAATAGCAGCATTCCTCTCCATTTCCCATTTCTTGTGAGTTGTTAATCATAGTAACATGTTTATTTGTACAATACAAATACAAAATTTATTTATTGTTACATAAAGAAAGCACTTGTACGCTGTTTTCTTTTATTGTAGGAAATAGGTGCATCCGTTTAATTTTAGTTATAGACCTTAATCATTTGACATTTGCACACAGAATAAAACCTCTGTTAACTCCGCACTCGGGCCCCAAGATACAAGCCTCGTGCTTAGTTTGGGTTTGGGGCTCACCGATTAGCCTCTTAAACGTACATGTACTCTTTTGTAGTTTAATTGAAATCTTTTTTGTGACATGATATAATATTTGTAATAACAATTTCAGGAACCCTCGGTTCGCGAGTTTGAATGGCACTTGCCTGGTGTTCATTACTTTATGCTATTCGATTTAGGTATGGATTTTTGCGTCATCGAAAATGATTTAATTCGATTTCTGTAGTCATTTTTGCTCTCATATATTTAAGCTGCATCACAATATAGCTTGATGAAAATAATTAATGATAGAAAAACGGTAAAATTATTACCATACAAGATATACCCGAGTATTTCAAAGCTTATTCAGCATTTAAACACATTCCACAGGTCTATTATGTTAGGCTGTCTGGAGATAACAAACGTTTATTGCCTCCAATCGTTCCTCTCTAATTAGCCCTCCATAGACCCTCTTTAACTGGATAAGTAACGAGGGGTGACGGCAGATACAATTACAGCCATCTGTCTAGGCGACAGGTGCGCTGGACGCTTGCTCTAGCGATTTGTTTTGTCTGTGAAAAATTGGTAATAGGTAAGTTTTACTAGCACGGGCGCACCGCGGGCGCCACGCACCCAGGCGTGGGCGCGAGGCGGAGCACAGAAAAGAGAAGGGAAAATATTCTCACTTCAGTGAGGCAGAGCGTGGCGTGCGAGTTGTATGTTTTGAAATATAGGAGATACTATGTAGCCGCCGGATAGATAGAAACTCTTTATTGTGTACACCAGAAATAAAAATTACAAGCAGATAGAAAACACTTACGAGCTGGTGCCACAAGTGGCGGCCTTATCGTTAAAAGCGATCTCTTCCAGGAAATCATTGGAAAGAATTTACGTTACAAGATCGACGGGACCCAATAATCAGGAACCCTACCGGTGAGACGGGAGCGTGGCGTTAGCGAAGCGTTACAGTACTCGTAATTATACTCTTACCCCACACTCACGACCCGTCTCTGCAGTATACGTATTATGAGTGGGCTAGTCTTATATAATATGGCAAATCCATAATGCAGTGTCTTTGTAAGACTCATACAATAGGAGGACCGAGATTTATGGAACGAAATGGGGGATACCTTTGCCCAACAGTGGGAAAGTATATAGGTCAAGAAAAAACTACATCTACACTAATATAAATATAATATATATAGTTATAGATGGGCTTATATCCAAACGACGTATAACTAAATTAAATGAGAAGTTGACCAAAAGAATAAACAAAAAGTGATCGATAAGTGGTGGGCTGGTTTTTCCTCAAATGTGATGATGGCTCAACTTGATAGACTAGATAATCAGCTGGCCACACGGAGTCCCACTAAAACAGGGTTCCGTAGTAGGTATAGTTACATTTCCTGCTGCGTCGCTTATCGATCGATACGTGGTTGCGTCGACATAGCAGGCCTCGACTGTTTCTAACTGCGCTAATGTGGAGTGTACACTAACAATAACTAGCCGCAATAACTTGCACATGTGTCTTGCTGCAAGCTCTGTTATAGTTTTTTTTAATATATCTCGTGTCGTGACTCAAGGGTTGTATCGCGAAGTGTTGTATATATTCTACCACTGGACGCTGTTTCGAACGGCTACGTCATTAAGCCCGGTTATTGTCCTTAAACTGCGACCAGAACCACCAGAGGATGGGCAGCAGCATCCTCCTACTTTCACGGTGGAACGCTTTGCGATCGACGAGAGGGACAGGATAGAACGTGCTCTTTTTCCCCGCGAAATTTGGTTCTTGTTTTTTTCTTCAAAAAATTTGCTTTATTATAGATCACAGAGTACAATTTGCTATCTAACGGTCTATACCTAACCTACCTACCTCATACCTACCTACTGTTTCAGGTGACATAAATAACATTACGTAGTACACGTGTGTTCAGTCATGTACCTAACATACAGGTATCGAAAAAAGCTTTGAGCGGAAAAGGTCAAAACAACAAGTAAAAGCGATAATATGCGTGGAAGGTTTCTCTACAAGTTTGCACTACACTAATGAGTATTTATTCACTAGTATATTACTGATTGTGTGTGTGTGTGTGTGTGTGTGTGTGTGTGTGTGTGTGTACATCAATATATATATCAGGGTGCCTACTACTATAAATTTTTTTCCGACTTCAAAAATGGATTCTCAAATTGGTTTTATTATTTTTTATGTTTGTTGCCTCAGAACTCTGTCATTTGTAAACCTATTTGCTTAATTCCTTTTTTATTTGAATGGATAATACTATCAGATTTGTTTGTGAAAATCGGTGCAGTAGTTTTGTTTATAAATCATAATAACTGGAAAAAATATGATATCCAAGTAAACGAAATTACGTACTTATTTACTAATTTTGAAGATTGATAATATAATTATTGAGTATTATCTATATCTTACTTATTTTTTTATTTAGTTAATTGTAAGATTGAAATGACCATTTCATAAACAGATATTCGAAATCCAGACGTTTTCATAGTCCGTCAGTTTTAATAGTAGCATTTTGCTATAAAAAATATTTGAGAAGTCATCTTTGTGATGCGTCACCGAAATGAGAACGCTTAAGAGGATTTGGTAGGCCCCCAGCCTCCAACCCCGATTGCCTGTCGTACCTAGTTTAGGATTGACTCTGCCCAGTTGAGCTTTGATTGAATTTTTCCGATCTATAGCTGAGGAAATCAGTCCGACCACAAACCGCTTAGAAACTAGATAAAATAAACTACGAGTACTTACGAAGTGGTTAGTTTGTCTTCATAAAGTAAGAAAGTTTTAATAGAATCTACTTCGTAAATAACGAAGACTAAATCAGCATAATAAGTGTTTTTTCTTGTAGTCTAAGCAGCAAGCTAATGCCGATTAATGGAAAGGAGATCCAAAGTTGGTACAATCGCTTAGAAAGAAAAGAAAGTTGGACGGGCAAGACGTGTCCCCTAAGTAATTGAAGCGAAATTATTAATTCATTAGTTTATAGACTAAAAGTTTGCAGACGTAATCTTGTGAAAATCTACGATCTCGGTAACGCAAGTAAGTAGGTACAAATAAATTCAATATTTTACCGACTTCAAAAAAGGAGGACGGTTTTATGTTCCACTGTTTTTTTTCATGTATGTTCATCGATTTCTCCGCCAACTGTTGACCGATTTAAATATTTTTTTCGTTTGTTCGGTAGCGTATACTTCCTATTTGGTCCCATTGTTACCAAGTCAGGATCTGATGATGGGATCTCAGGGAAATCGAGGGCAACCCTCAAATTTTATATGCACTTATTACGTTTTCCATATATTTTTGAAGTCGGTTTTTGATGTGATGCACTTGTATATCATACTAGCTGTTGTCCGCGACTTTTAACGCGTAGATTTTCACATAAACTTTTAAATCCCTTTTTTGGCCTCCTTAATTCGGCTCTATCGCAAAATAATTTTTTAGCAATATGAAAAATGTATAAGTACCTAAAAATTTTAGGGTTGCCCTCGATTTCCCTAGGATCCCATCATCAGATTCTGAGTTGGTGACAATGGGACCAAATTGAAAGTATACCCTACTTAACAAGAATTTGTTTTTTAAAACGGTCAACAGATTTGGTGGAGAATTCGGTGAACATACATAAAAAAATACAATGGAACAAAGAAACGTCTTCCTTTTTTGAAGTCTGTAAAAAAACAGGATGTTAATATAAATTTTCAACCTCCATTTTCTTTTTGCCATCACCCCATAAGTAATCTATCTGCCAAATATCAGCTCTATAGGTCGAGTAGTTTTCAAGATTTCTTGATTAGTCAGTGAGTGACTTAAATTTCGCTTGTATATATATATATATATATATAGATAGAAGATACTTAGGTACTTAAGAAACCACTTCATTAGTTGATTGGAGGTCATAGACTGGTTTTAAGCCTTGGAGTAACTTTTTAGTACCTAATAAAATCTACTCAAATAAACTCACCGACTCGATTTGACAAGGGTAGAGGTACCGGTCATCAAATTTTTTAATTATCTATTACATTTAAACAGTAAATCCTAAAGTGTGCAATAGCAAACCAAATATAAAAGTTATTTTGGATATTATCTGTAGATTAACTACAGATTATTGAACGGTCTATCGCTCGCTATACCAACTCAATCATATTAATTTGTAGGTTTTTTAATGGCAAGTACTCTTATTGTCTAAACAAAATACAAGCTGACACTAACAGGTATTTATCAGTTTAAGAGTGGATTTGAGCAATCTTGAATTTATACACGAGTATCTATACCAAGGATAAATCTATTCCACGATCTTAAACTCGAGTAATTCGTTCGTTGTTTTTCCGCGCACTACAAAGTGTAGCTACGCATAGAATTGAATTGAATTACTTATCTGTAGTGGTAGGACTCTTTTGCAGGGGTCCGCCTGAGGAAGTACCACACCTTTGCCAGTTATTCAACCGCCAAGCAGTAGTGTACAAACACTACTGTGTTCCGAATTGAAGGGCAATGTTTCCAGCGAAATTACAGGGCGCGGGCGCACATAGATTTGACATCTTATATCTCGGGGTGACGAGCGCAGTGCATTGCCATCCAGGGTTTTGAAGGGTTGAAGTTCAAAATTCTGAGTGGCGTTGAGCTATTAAGGGCAAGCGTGAAGAGCCATCAGGCGAGCGACTTCGCTCGTCTCGTCACTTAGTATCATAAAAAAAAATACTTTACGCGAATAGCGGAATAAATGTTGAACGAATCTATTTCCCAAGGCCACGGTATTCAAACTTATATGTTATATCTACTCGCTTTTGCTGTATTATAGTGTAGTAAAGTAAATGTCAAATGTCAAAATATACAGTCGGACGTCAAAACTTGAAGAAGAAAAAAACTAGTTTTTTTCTAGTTAACTAGTTGAGTTGAAAACAACAATACATAATTATCAATATAAAAAACCGACTTCATCAGAACTGTACCAAATTAAAATGGGACCAAATGGGAAGCACCAGCTTTTGAATATAAAAAGAATCATTAAAATCAGTTTACCCAGTCAAAAGTTATGCGGTAACAAACATTTAAAAAAAACAGTCGAATTAATAACCTCCTCCTTTTTGGCAGTCGGTTAACAAGAGCATAGAATCATTTTGCTCGCTGCCGCTATTAAAATATTCTCAGAATAACTCTGTTAATCTACCAAAAACGGTGGTAGTCATTATTGTTGAATAGTCTTACTATTTATATGGTAAAATGTGAAAAATAAAGTTATATGATTATTTACGGGATATTAACCGCTTCCCGTGAACATGGTGCATGTAACTGCGCCGAAATATCGGGAGCTCCTTCCACAACCTTACCTCCAAATATCACGTAAATAATCATATAACTTTAGTGAACAACCGTGATAGTTTAAAACAGTGTTTAATGTGAAAAATGATTTACTCTCGAATAACTGGCGATTTACTAAGAATAAAATTTACTATCGTTTGGTAGAATCCATCCTGTAGATTAGGTTGTTCGATTAGATTGCAATTTGTTTATACTCGAACTAAAATGTAGCACTAGCATCTGAAATAACGCTAAAAAGCTGAGTGAAAACATTTTCTTGTAATATTGCACCGTATCTTTCGGTCGGATACCAGCTACAATCTTACAAAAATCTATCAAAAGTAATCAGAATTTACGGATTTCATTCGCTTTTTACAATCTATTGCAGCTGGACTGAGAATAGATACAAGTAATAGTAGAAAAAACAGGTACTTAGTTGTATGTCATCATCATCAGTCAGAAGACGTCCACTGCTGAACATAGGCCTCCCCCTTTACCCTCCACACTGAACGACATCCTGCCATCTGCATCCACTGGATGCCCGCGACTCTCACAATGTCGTCGGTCCATCTAGTGGGAGACCTACCTACGCTGCGTCTTCCGGTTCGTCATTGAACATACTATGTATGTATTCTTAGCTATGAGTCAAGTCAATCTGTTCAGTCGTTTGATGATTATAAGATATATTCTAGTTGATAAAGGAATCTATCAGATCAGGTCAGGTCTGATAGAATAATTACGCTACTCAACACTAAAAAAATATCTGATTTGGTTCATATTGTTTCATATCGAGGTTGACTAATAATAAATATATGTAGGCATTTTATTTTGAATATTACGTCTAGAAACTGAGAATTATGAATTTTAAGTTTTTGACGTAAGTTTGATTGTTGTATTACGGGTATTTTGAAAAAAAAAGAGCATGTTATATAAATATTTGTATTAGGTCAATAACAAGGAATTATAATCACATAGTAGGAATTCAGATAAAATAAAAAGTTTGTTATTTGTTGAGTAGTGTTATTTATGACAGAAACAAAAGATACACAGACATTGTTATCCTGTTACTTCAATGATATTGCAAGAATATGGTAACCTTGACAGAATCGCTTAAAACAGGTAATCAGTCATCTTATTTATTCATCGGTTTCTTTTCTATTTATTATAGAAAACTTACGGAAAATTAAGTATAAATATTTTGTGTCCTACCTTATTTTTTAATTTTCTATGTCCTATTTGTTTAAATTGCATATTATAGTAATTTTTTATTGTTTAGTTTTAATAATCTGTAAATTCAAGGGTCCATCTGAAAACCGGCGTTGATAGTCTTGGATTTTCAGCATTAATGCCGAGATGGACCCATTCGACAATAATTTGTGTTTTTCAGTTCTAAGGTGTTTTTTTATGTATGTCGAACAAATTGATTTTCTTTCTTTCTTTCTTTCTTTCTTTCTTTCTTCTGTCCTTAAGGCGCCTGATGCTGCAGCATCATCTGGAATCTTCAATACCCAACTCCTTACCAACTACAGTAGAGGTATCATGTTAAGTTCAAGTTTTATACACGAGTGAATCGGTTTCTTCTAGGCAAGCGTGCTCCATCGTAGACCGTATCATCGCTTAACATCAGGTGAGTTGGCGGTCAAACGCGCTAGCTTAGTAATAAATAAATAAAATATAAAAAACAAGGACATTTAGGAGTGCTGTAACTTTGTAGGTTGTAACTGAAACTCTTTAACGGCTGGCTGGCTTTACGATAGCTTGGCAGTTTTTACTGCTATTACTATCTTTGCGAGTACTCGGCCGCTGAATTGCAGGCATTAGGGTGCAAATGCGCTAGAATAATAAACTTATGACAACAAGTGTCAAGTATAATTAACTTAAAAAACCTAAATGCAGGTTATCACATCAAAATTATGTGGCATAGGTCATTCTGGCTGGACAGACTTAATCTAAGGACATCTTGCACTACAAAATCGGTCAAGCCATTTAAGGCTATAGGAGGTAAACATTCAAAAAGTATAATTTACAACAAACAAATATAAGCCCGAAGAACCTTACGCGCCTTTTTGGGCGGTCGGGCCAAAAGTTAGCGACCCACACTTTTAGTTGCAAAGTGCGGTTACAACACTTAACTATTTTCCTGTTATGCTGGTAGTCACAGATTAAATAAATGTTTTTAAACTGGGGCCTTTGTAGAGTTTTGCGTAGTTTCATCCGTATATTGACTGAGGGAAAGTTGTTCTGTGATTAAAACTCTGTGGTTGGCGCGTGGAAAAGGGGAATAATATATTCATACTCGTATAAAAATCGTATCCATTTATTTGAAATCAACATTTTAGATACTTTTCATGTTATGTTACCGTCACAAGTCTAAATACCAGTTTTTTTCTCTCGTTTTTTTTTGTTTTGGCGTCATAAGTGGGCTGCCATGTAGCTTAACTATAAAAGTCCCAAAAAAATATATGAATAAAAAATAAATAAATAAAAGTCTCGTGCTTTTTCCAGTGTCAAGTATTTAAACAATTTCCATAGAAATAATTCAGAAGACAATTTTAAGTTTTAGTAAATACCATCAAACAAGTCACAAAGTCAAGCAAAGAAGGTTACAGTCAAGCATGATAGTTTTAACCCGCGGGCTTACCCACATGACAAGCAGCCGTAGCTTACTAGGGTATAATATGTGCGAAAATCTCTGTTCATAACATAGAAAATGTCGCAGTATTATCTACCGAGAAAGTGCCTCTATGGCTAATTGCTACAAGTTTATTTCTCAATTTGCTTGGCTGGATTGGTTTTAATGCTCACCATTTCTATTAATTGCATCTCCACAATGAGTTTTACTTCAGTAATTATATAAGTAGATATTTAACTTTTATAACTATGTATGTGCATGAGTTTTGTTAGGAATTGTACCTATATAGATATCAATAATGCCGTGTACAGTTTTAGTGAACGTGAATGCGTTAACTCTCGTTTGATTGCAAATAAAAGGCAACGATTCCGCCTGGGCTCGCATTTACTATAGGTAGGTATCTATCTGTATAGCAAGAGACCACTCAAACCAGTGTGAAAATTGCGTGGAGGTTTTCCTATTTATATTTAAGGATGCTGGCACCGATTTCAAATAGATGAGTGGGTAGCGTTTATAATAATTATATTAATTTATTTTTCGCTTTTGAGTGCCTATTTGTGGTTTTGAAGTCGGTTCATTTAAAAAAAAAAAGTTTGTAAATTAGAGCAAATACATTAATTGGTTAAAAAATCCAGTTGTTGTATGGGGACGCCATTGACAGACAGCGTAGCCTTAGTAACCCGTTTACTTCCATTGTGTACGGAACCCTAAAAACGATAATACGGACAAGCGTTAAATTGGCATGATTAGTACACACTCTAAAGTAAAACAACAAATAATGGCCAAGTGCGAGTCGGTGTCAAATTTTTGTTCCATGCCAAGTTAAGCAACGTCGGGCGCGGTCGGTACTTGAAGGGTGACTGCCTGGGCGTGATGTTGTCTTTTTGCACTACTTTTTGTATTTTGTCGTGATACGGAACCCTCAGTGCGTAAGTTCGACTCGCACTTGGCTGTTTTATTTAGTTTATTGCATGTTGTATGTGTTCTAGAGAAAATAAGTTTTTTGTAATTGGATTTATTCATGCCTAGAGCATATTTCTCTAGGTCCTAGAAAAACATAGGTCTTAGACAGACTAGTCTAGACTATGATTAATGGGTAAAGTAATATTTATGTCTAAAAAATTGAAATATTTATACGCTTAAACTAATTTGTTGGTCAAGTAGCACTTACGTACGTTATATTGAATACGTTTTGTTCGTGTACTTCAATGTGGAATAAATCCAACTTTATAAAGCCCTCCAGACGAAATTTATATGGACAAAAATTCAAATAAATGCTGAAAGTTGCGGTCATAGAATGATACTCGTAGCGCTTAGACAAACGCTGTACTCATACAAATACCTAAAATCCTACTCGCCTAATGGAACTCGGTTGATTTTTGAAGACCGATATAAAATTCACGTCACGGATTATGTAAATAAAATTGATGACAGAGTTTTTATATTTTTGAAACATTTCTGTAAAAAATCGTCAGCGGGAAAATAAATGTAGGCATGCTATAGGAGACTCGTCATAAAAATTAGCTGTAATGTTTTTATTTTATGAGAAATCTTTTTCCTTTTTTCTTTGAAATTAGATTAAAACGCAATATTTTATACGACGAAATCCCATAACATAAAGAAATCGGAAGGACACTGGGCGTGTTTCCGGATTCTAATAAATTCGGAAGTTAGAATGCGTTTCAAGGCTAGTTGGAAGCGAGCTAGTGTTTTAGTAGTTTTTTACTTGAAAATTATAATGAAAACCGACCATTTGAGTGAGTGAGTTTGTGTACATATTACATGGTAATAAATGTACCACCATGCGCTGAACCGTTAAACCAGTGTTTTTCAACCATTTTCATGTCGTGACTCCCTAACTTCCTGTTATTAATCTGTATTTTATTATTTCAAAAATTCAAATAGGTACAGAAAAAAACTATTTTGTATAATTACATATCGGATAATTACATAACTAAGTCTATATATAACAGGGAGTCGCGACCCACACGTTGAAAAACACTGGGCTAGACTATGGGTACCGCTGCCTGAATTTGAACACCCAGATTGTAATCATCAGATGCACTCCGATGGTTACAATCTGGGTGTATTCAAGTCGCGAATATATCAGTTTCTTCTAGACAAGCGTGCTCCATTGCAGACCACTTAATTTATCGCTTAACATCAGGTGAGATGGCGGTCAAACGCAATAATTACCCTATTTCAATTAAAAAAAAATAGTTTACCTACATCTTGAAATATCTATAAATCTGAAAGTTTTTGGCACACAAAGGATCAGGTTCGAAGTAAGTACTAATTTCTATTGATAAGTAAAATAAACGTAAAGCAAAAAATGCAAAATTTACGTAATTTACAAAAGGCATGGACCAAACTGTCCTTTAAGGCCGCCGTCAAATCGTCAAGGGCTTCCCTAATTTTAGGGACCGGACTTCACTCCGTGGCTGCCAAATGGCACCCGGCAAACATTTCTTGCCTTAATGTTTCCACATTGGTCAATTAAATTTTTACCCGGCCATAAAGTGAACCGCTTCTTTCCGGTCTGTGGCCGACATGAGATCTCTCCCAAAACCGAAATTAATTAAACAATTATAATATTCTAACGTTGTAGAAATCTGTGGGTATTTACTAAATTCCATGTGGAACAACTTTTCCTGAAATTGCTTTTACCAAAACCAATTTTATTCATACGAAATGAGAAAACGAGCGTTTAATTTCACAATAGATTCGAGTTCAAGGCAATTTCATAACGTGCGGTACCAAAGTCAACAAAAAGTTTGTAATATTTTAGGCACTAGGCAAGTAAATTACATAGGCTTGGCTGTATAAACTGGCTTTTGATTACGCTATATGTAAACAAGCAATGGGGCTGAAAGTCCTTTGTTATGGCTAAAGGTCCAATTGTTTGTATGTACTGTTATCATCATTATCATCAGCCAGAAGACGTCCACTGCTGAACATAGGCCTCCCCCTTTAACCTCCACACTGAACGACATCCTGCCATCTGCATCCACTGGATGCTCGCGACTCTCACAATGTCGTCGGTCCATCTAGTGGGAGACCTACCTACGCTGCTTCTTCCGATTCGTGGTCTCTATCTCTGGATCTACAATGTAACGTGTCATCCAACACACAGTAAGCGCTCAGTTTTACATGCCACTCGCATGGATGGCAAAATGTATGGAACAGCTGTTTTTTTCACAATTTCTGAGTTGCTCCTATTGTAAAAGTTATTCATATTGTTGGATACTATGCACCCCTTTCGGCTGAGTACATCGGCGTGTAACCCTGTTTAGGGGGTGTTCGGTTAGAAGACGGATATATTCGAGGATATAGTAGAATATAGGTACTATTGCAGTTATGATAGTCAATAAACATCACTGTATAGTCTCATACTCGTAGCATGGGGTAACGTAGAGCATTATTGGCGTAGCTTATTGCTACATCGTAGTTTCCTCGCAGTGAGCTCTACAGACAATTTCGTCGTAGCAATTGCTACGTTACGAGCTATAAGTATATATATCTCATAACGTATATTTTTTGCGGGCGTGTTCTAGAACTACAATGTGTTCGTAACCTAGAACAAATTTCGTGACTATAAAACGCGGAATATAAAATAAAAAATAAATATATGTTCAGCATTGGAATTGTCTTCTGGCTGACGACGATGGTGATAAATTTATAATCGGCTCAGTAAACAAGTAAGTAGTTCAAAATGTATTTAACAGATATATACGGTAGTAAGTTGGATTTATAAATACAAAATTATTGTTAAACACATTTTAAAATCATTCGTAGCAACGTGCTACGACATAATAATCATTGCTACGGAATATTTCAATCGTGCGTCCGAATAATTGAATAAAGAGATCCATTATGTACAAAATGGTTCAAAAACTTTTAAAAGTAAACCCACAATGCAGAAGCAAAGTTTCGTATTAAAAATAACACACTGGAGCTGCAGGAACGTGTTAAAGTTTTATTATTCGAGAGCAAGTTGCAAAATGTTCGCTTCTACGGGAATGGCAACTTGGCAACTCAAAAGTTGGTGCATGGTAGTGGGTTTTTATAGTCATGTTGAAGGTATGTTACCATAATTAGTTCTTAAAAGTCTGTACTCGATATCACGTCGTCAACCCAAATCTAAGTTTTGCCCCTGCGCGAAACAGTGACAAATCTATGCGATCTACGCCTACCGGAAGAGATATGCACGAGTCGGAACCCCCTTAAAATTAAATTATGTAAGCGTCAAATGTAGTCTGGAGTTTTAGAACTCCAGTTTACTCACGAACCATTTTTATTTAAAATAAAACGAATTTACATTAATTTTCATAAAATTAATATGCTAGATTCGGAGAAAAAACTAAATACTTTTTTAAGAAGGTCTGTTTTCGTCGAATTATTCTCTAAAAAAGTTATACCAATCATGCTTCTAAAATAACATAAAATTTATTTCTTTTTTCAACTATTTATAGCTAAAATATAATTTTGGCACGTTTGCCGCAATTAATATTTATATTATCTTTGGTTTGCCAAAACCGGGTAAAATTGATGCAACACAGCCCACGTTGACGAAATGTCAACTCTTAATTAGATTTAAGGGCTTTTGTAAAACTTAGAGCGCACAGCGGGCAATGGAGAGAGCTATTCTCGGAGTTTCTTTGCGCGACAGAATCCGGAACGAGGATATTCATCGAAGAACCAGAGTCACCGACATAGTTACTAAGATTTGCAAGTTTAAGTGGCAGTGCGCAGGTGAAATTGCTCGAAGAACCGATAACCGATGAGGAAGATGACCTTATTCTTTTCTAATATGACAATGGAAAATGTCATTGTAAATATAGACTTGTCACACGAAACTATAGTTACATGACAAAGCGCGGGCACTCGTGGATAGCGCGATCGACTAGATCCAATCGCTGTGCGTACGCGTCTTTATACGCGTGCGCCTGTTAACGCTCGTTGGCCTTCTGTAACTATTAATTTTGGGCCTTAAATGTTCTAATCTCTAGCTTGTACTGTTATGTATTCTGCGGCTCTAGTAAATGATGTCCAATTTTAAACCTACCATAAACCGAAAAGGGTAAAGATTTTTCTACGACGACTTGTACGCAGTATCGACTCTCCAACACTCTCCATGGAGTCGGAGTTGGGCCTTAGTCAATATTTCCCTAACTCAATATTTATTTCTAACCATTATCCGTCACCCAATCGTGAAAAATAGAAAATGAGATTAGGAAGTTGTGTAGGAATATCGGTGAAAACGAGCGCGAGCATCTTGTTTTGGTCCCATATTATGATTTATGGCGTTCCTAGGTCGGGTTAAGCGTTTCGCTTCCGACCTCACACACAAACTGTTTGTTAATTTTAACTTTGAATTAACCTCTGCAGAACTTGTGCATTATTTATTTAGTAGTTTTCGCTCGCTCGCAGTTTCGACGTCGTGTTTATTCAAGTACGATTGCATTATGTCCCCGGAGACGCAGTTTCGACTTAATTGGATAAAAACGAACTCCAAAGGCAGTACCTACTCGTAATTGCGCTCGTTACTCCGGTAATGTCTTCAAAGGTTTTTTCGAATGAACGTTGGATGGTTTACAATAATAAATACGTGGGCAGTTCTAAGGACAAGTTATTTACGTTTGTATAGGTTATTATAAAAAATTAAGGCCGCGGAGGAGGAATTATGGAAAATTCACCGGGTTTCAAAAGAGCTTTTACTTTAACTTATTTTGAATTGGCTTTATGATTTGTAAATATCGTGAAATTTATAACGGTTTTGGCTTTGTTCATTTCATGTTTGATTTTAACCTAATACGAATATTTATAGAAATTTAGCTGTGCCCCACGGTTTCACCCGTATGGATACCCCCGCTAAAAGGTAACTTACATAACATCAACTATGTGCCAGTGAAAGTCCCGTCAAAATCGGTACAGCCTTATTGAAGTCCACAGGGAACATACACACATAAATTTATACAGAAGATAGGTATGGCATCGAAAAGTATTAGTCAATTACTTAGCAAATTATTATAACTGTAGATATTCGCGCTTTTAATTTGACTATACTGTGAATGTTTTTTTTAGAAACATAGATACTGCTACACAGCTTTGATTTCTTGATAATAGTCTAACTAGTATTTACATTTTGTTGATTTTGTCCCATGATTTTCTCACAAGCCATTTCTTTTTAACCGACTTCAAAAAGGTGGTTATATGTTCCACTGTGTTTTTAATGTATGTTTACCGATTTCTCCACCAATTATGAATTGATTTTGATCTGAAAGTGGGTCTTTGGGACATTATTGCACATATGGTCATCTGACCCCAAACTAAGCAAAGCTTGTAATATGGCAAGATTGCAAGATTCGATTAAAAACAGACAGATGGACAATAAAAGCTTGTAATACGAATTATTTTGTTTGCTTTGGCAATATTAATAATTTCATTCAAGTACTTGCTAATTATAAAGTCGGTTTTTATATTGAAATATATATCAAGCGTAAGGTTATTTATACGGCAAATTTAATTAGCGAAAACATAATAACACCCTTACACAGTCGTTAATTGTTTCATTAAGCCGCTGGGTCGGGAATGTGCTCATTAAGGTTTCAAAACTCATTTGACACAGAAAGGAAATTGATTAGCTCAACGAAAGACTCATTTCTTGGTGTAAGAAAACTTACGTGTTACCAGAAGTAGTGCTCTCTATCAAATATACTCTTTCTCCTTTGGCTAAAAGACACTTTTATTGTTATTCGTAGTTTACACACCGTTATATTTTTACCAGACCGGAAAAATATATAACGTTGTTTAAAAAAATAAAACAGTAAAAAAAATATTGAAAGTAGTTTTTTTTTATTGTCTATCACGTTTAAATAGATCTTTAAATCCTCGCAAAATAATAGTAATGATACAATCATCACCATCAATTACCCCTAAATACAATAGAGGAGCTTTTAAAATTTTAAAAATATTAGTTTGCTTGAAAATTGAGTAAGAGTGCCGTACTAAAACTTTACTTTAAGCGGTTGAGTGGTATGGTGATATTTTTGTTATTTTTTAAAATGGGGACATTTGAACACGAATGATAATTGTACCAAGGCATATCTCCATTGTTTGACTGATCTGAGTTTGTATTATGTACCTACTATGAATTACATTAATTAGCGAGTGTACTGAACTAAACCAAATTAACAGGACTACAAAAATACTGCATCGCTTATAATTTTGTGTGAAAAAAGCATGGAAAAGTAAGCATAAAATTTGAGTGTTGCCCTCGATTTCCCTGGGATCCCATCATAAAATCCTGACTTCCGTCCGAATTGGATGTATAGTAAGTACCCGAAGTACCCTACCGAAAAAAAAAAACACATCGGTCTACAGTTGGCGGAGCAATCGGTGAACATATATATTTAAAAAACAGTGAAACATAGAACCGTCCTCCTTTTTTGAATTCGGTAAAAAATTGGAGCTGCCAGATTTTATTTAGTTTAGCAAATGATACGATAGAATTTACTACGACTTTAGCTAGCCATACGGTTAATGTTGAATCTAGTCACCATATTCAGGATTAATACTAGAGACGGCCGACGTCGTAGGTATGCACAAAGGCTTTTGCCGGCGCACTCCAGAGGCTTACGTGTTGGCTTAGAAGCGTGTTTTATTTAACATACGACTTTCCAACTGTGAATAGTTTTGTACAAAACACGAGTAATTATAATCTGGTTTGTGCTCATTTAAATTCTGTTTTGTGTGAAACTTTTTGTAGTATAATTAAGTTTGTGCTGTTGTCACTAAGTTGGGGTCAACTCTCTTTAGCTTAGCTGGAATACCAACACGAATTTTCAATTTTGAACTGAATTAGAAAAAGAGGGATACAATTCGACTGTATATTTTGTGTGTATGTTTAGGTAGGTCTTAGACGACTGTGAAGTGATTCAATGATTGTTTTTTTTTTGTTGAATAAATCAAATATGAAGGTGGTCCATTTCCATTTGAAGATTTTGAAGCAAATATTCTACCTCTAGGAGGGGACGAATCCCGTCTATGGAATTTCACCAGTGACCCGTTTTTTTTAAAAATTTAATTTTTCAATTATTGAGACAGTAAATAGTCGGATTTCTTAAAATAGTTTCGAAGAGATGAAACCACAGAAGCAATAAAACAAATTGAAATTTTGTCATTTCGATTTTTTTTATTGATTTACTGCAATTGCTGCAAATATATCATAGGCGACGGTGACTGCTTATCACCAGACAGTCCGTCTGCTTGTATGCCACTAGGTATACTATGTATACTAGGCATACTAGGTATACTAGGTACCTATGGCATAAAAAATACGGTAGTATCATACTAGTATTCTATAAATTCGCAAATTAGAGTGTTTACACACAAATTAAATTTATATAGAGAAGAGGTTACTTGTACCCTCGTATAAACACATCTACTGGCAGTTTTTCTTTCAGAAAAATAAATATGCACCAATTTTACGGAATATAGCGGCATAGATTTATTGCATAGCAAAAAAAATAGATCTAGCATTAAAAATGGTATAATATTATGACATTGTCATTTGTTAATGGTATAAAACTGAAACAGAACTATGGTTCTGTCAGAGAAAAATATAAATTGCAATTTCTATTTTTATCTTATGAATGAAAAAAAGACTACACTCTTCCAGAATTACCACTAATCGCTAATATTATAAGAGCGTAAGTTTGTGTGTATGTGTGCAAGTCGGTAAGTGTGTTTGTTTATCAGAACTCAACTTCGTAACAGCTTAAATAGTATAGATAGTATTGGGATTTAAATTAAATTTGGTAAAGAGGTAGCTTATATACAGAAAGTTTTGTCCCGAGAAAAATTAAACTTCTTGTGGGATAGTAAAATCTCGGGGTGCTGATAGTAAACTGTGATTTGCAGGCGCATGCGAAGCCGTAGGCAGAAACTTGTACCTAATATATAAGTAGTTAAGTAGCATTATAGGCAAAGTGTATAGCAGTAGAAATGGGTGGAATGCCGACATGGATTTGCCATTTCTGCGCACAATGGAGGGGTGACAAAACAGATAGTGGCACATAGGTACGTACATTGTGTTATTGGCATGCGGCATCATACCCTTTAGTACGAGACCTACTGGTGTATTCAATCACTGGTCAGACTTAGTCTATAAAGATCTAGAAGAGTTTCATGTTTCAATATATCGTAGATCGTACAACGAGTGCATATACAAGGCATTTTAGGCGAGATGTTTATCAGCCCGAATCGAAGGCAAGGGTGGATATTTTGTTCTAGGGTAAAATTGGTTTTTTGCACGAGTTACACTCGACTTTGCGAGGTAATGAAGCAGTGATATTTCAATTAATATTTTCTTAGTTAAAACTGAAATAATAATAATAACCGCAAGAGCTAAGAACCTTAGCTCCAGGGTGGAAGTGTTAAAGGGCATAACGCCGCGAGTAGCTCTTAGTGAAAGTGCAGCACACCTCTCTACACACTAAGCCACCTACGCCGATGTTGCCCCTCCGGTGCTAAGATACGGCAGCCTTTATGGGGGGCCCATTCAGTGGGTGGCAAGTCATCACCTGCCTAAATATATTTTGAGATGAGACAGGATAAGGCAGGTGACGTTTCTCATTCTATAGATCTGTTATTCCATCCACAAGTTGTTCACCTCAATAGCCCAGTCTTTTTTAATCCTATACTGTACAATAGTTTCATATTCCTTAGGGCCTCTTGGTGTTGGCTTCGGCTCCACCAATGCCCACCAAATGTCCGGGCTAGACCCGAGAATTGTTTGAAATAATAATAAAAAATCGTTCAAGATAACTTAAATATGAACAAAGTTAAAAAAAACGGAGGTTCTAGGTTACACAAGGTATATATATATTATGTATCTTCATTCTTCACCGATATCTCCGCCATCTGTTGACCGACTGTGGCTGATGATGGGATCTCAGGGAAATTGAGGGCAACCCTCAAAATTTATTGGCACTTATTATGTTTTTCATATATTCTCTAAAGTTGTTCAAGTATTTGCGTCTAATAATCTTCATCTCATATGGATGAGCTGATTATATAGGGTACAAATTCTCAACGGTTAGGAGTTGAAAGAAAATTTTTCAAAATAAGTATTTGCATCTATATAATAGTCATCATCTCATATGGATGAGCTGATGATGAAGGGTACAACTGCTCAACCGCTAGAAATTTATGTTTGGGATTTCAATAACACCCTGATCCATGGGTATTATTAAAGATCCAAGCAAAACTTTCTATGCATGAAATATATAAAAAACTGAACCTCTTTGATTTTTTTGAATAAGTAGTAATCTTATCCTAGTCGATTCTTTTAACAATTATTATTCTAAACTAGTAAATAATTCAATAATAACTTTATTATCTTATTGGGTAATTGACAACCGCAGTGGTAGTCCTAATTACTTGCGTAATTAGATCATGCGTTACCTTCACCTCTATTCCTCGTAGCAGATTTTGCTAGCAGTAAATCACGCGCGAGTCGTCGCACATTTGTTTAGTCTCTAGAAAGTAAACAGAAAATAATGAAACGGCATTTTTACGGGCGATTTAAGGCGGCGCCAGGTGCAATGTTTGCCCCACCTTCCTCTCACCTACGTGAGGAAAAATACAGCAGTGGGGAAACTCAAACAAAATATTTTTTTTACCACGGTGCCCTGGATATACCCAGGGATTTTTTTACACTTTTAGGTACAAAAATACTTTTAGGAAATTAAATGTTTCTGATCGAGATAATTTTTTAATAGGGCAAGTGCCTTAATTACTATAATACACACTAACACTACAGAAACAGTTAGACTGCCCATTAGACCATTTAAGGTCTAAACATAATCCAAATGCTCAAGCCCACTATAAGTTGGCAGCGTACCCAGCATGCTGGCGGCATTACCACGCTGAATGACAATGCTTATACGTTGAGTCAGAAACGTCAGCATTTTGGTTAAGCGTCGCATAAGTATATTGTAAACTAGCAATACAATTCAACGATATGATTGAATTTTGAGAAAAAAAAAAGCTATAATTTTCTGTGGGTTTTGAGGTCCTCTATCACTTAGCAACCGCTGATTTCCCTGTCTAAATACACCGTTTATGCATGCTATCATGGTAATATTTTGATTTTTTAAAGTAACACAATCAGATTGGCTACGAATAAAAATACTTATTACATTACTATCGATCAACAATAAAATTAATGAAGTTCTATATCGCTCGATACAGAAATTACTTACGTAGCGTTTTTCTGTAACTACGTAATTTATTCTGTGCCTCTATTTGTCAGCGTTTGTATTATGAAAACAGTGGGCAACTTTGTTATGCTTAGGCGAAATCTTCTGTTTGGTTGGGCAAAAACTTTCTAACAGCGCCGAAAAACATGTTTGGTGAAATTAAAAGTTTTCTAACAAAATAGACCATATATCGAGCTCATCTCGACCGATATAAATCTACCTAAATGGTTTTTTAGCTAGTGCATCAAAAACAGCACACACAACACAAAAACAAAACAACAACAATGATTAAAACAATGAAAACAAACAATAAATGATGAATGATTATGGTGTGCAATGATTATACATTGTTTTACAGACTTACATTACCTAAACGCACAGAGCTTTTAAAAGATAACATAAACGCTGCATTTATTTTTCTTTAAGGCGAGGTATTCCCACTTTTAAGCAACGCTTATTACTATAGATGATCTTTGGTTTATTGCATTAAAGTCGCATTTAGCGGAGCAAAATCATGGCTCTTACACACAGTCGTGCGGTTCTGCTACTTCTATTTTTGGGGTTTTTCTCATACTTTTCGAAAAGTATAGCTGTAATGAAAAATGTACCTCACCAGTTTCCTTAATAATTATGAAATCTATATATCAAGATATCGCAGACATAATTTAATAAATAGGTAATTTAATGAATCCAAAAAACAGATATAAAAGCGCAAATCAGTGCTACTTTGTTTTTTTTTTCTATCGAGCGAAATGTCCTTAATCATGTTTCGGTCTCATGGGTTTCCTAGATAAAACATTCAATTTTGTTATGACACCATTTTTATAATTTTAAGCTAACCATGGAGGTATGCACACTTAATCTAGAATGACCATAATTGCTAAAAGTCGGAAAAGAGCGTCTTAAATAATGTCAAAAAGTTTGCCTTTTGTGTTGAGTGTTATGACATAGGTCATAGGTTTTCGAAGCACAAAACACACATGTATTCAACCTTCTACTTGCTATGCTCTTAATTGCAACCTGTGGCGAATACTATCTAAAAAAAACAATTCACATTTTATATTTCGAAGCGAAACCTTCATTATTCATACGACCTCGTAGCTACAACTTTTCATACGTCCGTGAGAGTAGACAATGAAAATTTAAAAACTTCTACATTGACTATACAGGCTCCGGTGTTATGAGGAGTTAATTCGATTTCCATTTTATTATGAACACGCCGTAACTCCAGATGTAGGTTTGTGTCGAGACGTGACAAGCTCTCAGATTGAGATGAACTTTTTTACTTAGATGGAAAATGGAGGAGGCAGGACGTTAAGGCTGGCATTCCAGCATAGCGTAGAAGAGCGACGAGACGTTGACCATTTTTTAACCGACTTCCAAAAAAGAGGAGGTAGGTACTCAAATCGACTGTCTTTTTTAAAATGTTTGTGACCTCAGAACTTTCGAATTGGTGAACCAATTTTGATGATTCTTTTTTTATTTGAAAGCTGGTGCTTGCCGTGTGGTTCAATTTTAATTTGGTTCAGTTCTGTCATTTTTATGAGGTCGGTTTTTTATATTGATAATAATTATTTTTGGATTACACAAAATGGTCAGGACGCCATGAAAACGTATTTTAATGATTCTTTTGAATATGCTCTCTTTGTTAGATATGCGTTAACTCAAGGGTAGTCCCATTAGGACTTGACGAAAATATTCCACTTCTAAGGGTGGAAAATTAGGGGATGAATCCCGTTTATTACACTTCCCGTGAAGTAAATTGTTATTTATTTGTGAAAATGTATTGTGTGCAGGGCAATCTAACACATTTTATAGGAATAAATTACTATTAATAATAGTTGATTGAATCAGGCGTTACTTTGCGGAAGTCCAGTTTCAAAACTGTTTTTCTAATGAATTTCTAGTGTAATTCCGCTTCTACGTCGCTTCAAGTACAATAAGGAATTTGGGATAAATTTTTCCTGTAGGTATTTGTAGATGAAGTTAATTTAATGGAGTTTAATTTTGCCGAACCAGAAATAAAATATTAATTACATAAAAAGAAAATTAACCTAACCTGATTTCATTTAATTAATTCTGAAATATTATTTAATTCAAATTTAAAAATTATAAACTTCTACTACTACTATTAATAATAATAATTTTGTATTGTTTTAATTATGTATGAATTGGTTGCCGTGTCAATTTTCGTGCAATACTTTTGGTTAAATTGTCGCTTCGTTCTTCGCTGTTTTCGTGGATACCGGCTCTAAACATATTACTTTGAGTAGAGTAGGTATATTTTTTCATACCTGGTTTATGTCAGGTCCAACGAGAATAGCGGTACGAACTTGACTTCCAATGGCCTGCGACTGGTCTACTTTAGCGTAGGATATAGAATAACAGGTCAAGAGGGTGTCGTGTGAGCGTGAGAGACATATGGTAGGGTTCCGTCATCGGGTTCCGTAACCAAAGTACCTAATTGTAATCTATACATATAATAAAAACGTAGAGAAAAAAAAAAACTGTATTTGGGAGATATCGAAAAAAAAATACACAGGGTGTCTTAAAATAAGCAGCTGAACACGATAAGACAGTTTTTAGAATTTTTATTCGTTTGTTTGTTTGTCCACGCACATCTAAACCATTGGACATATTTAAATGCGGTTTTCACGAATATGCTTAGCTATGACCAGATTGAAGTACAAGTTATTTTGCGCAAGGGCCGTTTTAAGGGTTGAAAGTTTACACGAAAATCTACGCGTATTACGCGGGCAACAGCACTAGTCACATTATAATATCTAGTAAAAAAATTGGTGGTTATTTTTTATTATTTATTTATTTCATATGTTTACAGAATATTTTGAACAATAAGTATCGAAAAACTAAGATGTTTGTTTCGATACTTATAGAGACGCTCTGTGGACTTAGTTAAATTTATGAGATGTATAGCCTGTCATAATATTCTAACTACAAAGTCACCTACGCAATATCCTGGCCGCCCAGTCTGCCGCCGCCGGACGTTCTGTGGTTTTTAGCGGCGGCGGCAGCAGGCACGCTAATGTCGAGCATGTTGTTAAATTCAATTAAAATTAACAAGGGGTAGCGCATTCGCGTTTTTTTCGGTTTCACATCACACACATCATCAGCCAATTAACGTCCACTGTTGGACAAGGCCTCCCTCATAGAGGGGTTGTTGCCATAATCCCCACGCTTGGCAGGCGGCTTGGGGATCGCAGTACGTTCACCGTGTACTATTAGGACGCTGCTGCCCATCCTCTGGTGGTTCGTGGTGGTGGTGGTGGTGGTTTTTCGGTTTGCTACGTCTATAGATATATATAGCAACCTTGATGGTATGAGATTGTGGCCCTACTGAGAACTTTAGTTTGTTTTACAAACTACCCAACTTTGTGAGCACGCGGTGAGAACAGTTCAATTTCTTTTGATGTGTCTTCACATTTATGTACGGAACCAAAGTAGACGGCATATTAATGTTTGGAAGTGAAGTACAAAAGCAAACAATCTAAACAATTCCGCGTGCAGAAATCCCAATCGTATAATGTGTGAGCCTCAGATCAGGAAATCAAGGGAGATATGCGTTAGTACAATAGGCTAGTTGACTGGTGTTTCATTTATTACAAAGTAGTGCTGTTATATATTAAATAAATAATAAATAAATATCTGGGAAATTATTGCACATATGGTCATCTAACCCCAAACTAATATGGCTGCGCACACTAAGAAACTTGCAGGTACAACATTGAACCAAGAAGAAGAAGAAGATAGGACACGATAGTTCTTGAAGGAACGAAGTAATAATCCACTTGCAAAAAAATTGGCGGAAAAGTCTTTTGGAGGGTGATTTTAACTAAAAGCAGCAAGCCCGATTTAAGGCATATACGTTCGCACCTACCTCGCCGCCTTACCATATCTATATCCATATCTTGTTTGTCTAATCTAAGGTGTGAGCCCTCTCAGTAGATGTTGTGAAATATTACAGCGTCAAAAAATATTTGCATCAAGACAAGGCCGGAGCCTCCCTAGATTCGTCCCTCAAACACCCCACGCACCTACTTACAAGTTAATCTTTTTGTTTCAGATTAAATGAGAAATGGGGCCGCGTTCCTCTAACTTTTATACCGCGATTTCATAAAGATGCAGAGTACACAACTTTTCTGTTTGTTTTCGCATAGCCGGTAGATAATTGCCTGCGAAAATTAAGTACCTTTCCATGGACACGTGTATTAAAAAGGCTTGTACGTACAGCTTTTTGCCCATGACAGCGGCGGAATGGACAAGGTGTGTGCGTTTAGAGTGAGCGTTGTTTGTTTGTAGGAGAAAAAACGAATACTGTAGAACACTGTACAAATAATAATATGATTATTTACGGGATATTTATTTTTGTCTGCACCTAACTTTGAACTGTTCGATCAACCCGTATTTTCAGTCTTCCCGTTAACATGGTGCATGTAACTGCGCAGAAATATCGGGAGCTCCTTCCACAACCTTACCACGGTAAATATCTCGTAAATAATGATATCATCATCAGCCATAAGACGTCCACTGCTGAAATAGGCCTCTTCCTTTAACCTCCACACTGAACGACAATGAAATAATCATATAACTGTAGTGAACAACCGTGATAGTTTAAAACACTGTACGAATATCATAGTGAACAACCGTGATAGTTTAAAACAGTGTCTCAATCATGCAAGCTTGTAAAATTATTACCGGTGATACTTATTTGTACAATGTAAGTAAAGTCGACGTACTTGAGTTACTAAGATACTAAAGTTCAGTATAATTTTGTAACAAATTGTCACTAACTACCAGAGCTTCGCTGCTTGCTTTAAAGCTTTGATCGTTTTCCTCCATGCACCTTTGATCTTCACATTTGGTATAATTAACTTTATATGACTCTAGCAGCGTTCCGTGCTTTTCCTATCTATACATTTACTTTAATTGTTTAGGGAAAAAAATGCTTATATTTTTGCCCGGGATACAAGATTCCTTTTATTGCTCTACACCCATCGGAATCCAGGCAGTTTCTTCTGGAAAAGATGTGTAAGTATACGTGCAAGCTTAAATTTTGTAGTTTGTGAAAACACAGGGAACAAAAAGATTAAAAAATAATATCACAGGGAGTCAAGCGCAGTGTGGTATCTGCTTAACACAATGATATAGGTAAACCCAGGAAAAAAGATCTTGTTGGCTTCACAGGATACTGAATTGCAAGCCAAAAATATAAAGATCACTTGAAAAAAAAAACACCACAGTCAAAACCAACAACTGTTTAAAACCACCACAGTCAAAAACTATAACTGATAAAATTCACCGCAGTCAAAACCACCACAGTCGAAAACTCAAACTGTTAAAAACCACAACTGATAAAAACCATCACTGTTAAAAACCACAGCTGATAAAAACCATCACTGTTAAAACCACCACAGTCAAAACCACAAATATTGAAAACTAATAAAAACCATCTCTATTAAAAACCACAACAGTCAAAACCACAAATATTGAAAACTACAGCAGTAAAAACTATACTACTGTTATAAACCACAACTGATAACTATCACTGTTAAAAACTACCTCAGTCAAAAACTCAATTGTTAAAAACCACTACAGTCAAAAACCGCAACTGTTAACAGCCACGACTGTTAAAAACTACCACCATTAAAAATTATCTAAGAAAGTTCGTTCAACCGTTATAGAGTTAATTTTCACACACAAACATTCGCATTTTATTATATTACTGTGATAGCAATACCGACATTCATAGCTTCAAATTAAAAGTGTTTCAATGTAATGAAAGCTCATGTTGCCAGTTTGTGGGGACGCTTCCTGTTATTTCTAGTTAATTTTCTAGCGCTAACTCGGTAATTTAAAGTAATTGTAACTATGAAGAGGCTAACGTTATCAGCTTGAGAAGTAAGCTGACCGAAAGAAGCTCATTGTAATTTTTGTTTTTTTTCCTGTTTAGGCTCTAGTAATCTTTTTTATTTACCCAGAAATAATAAAGTTGTGTCAAATATATTAAAGTATTCAAGTACTTGATATTATCAAGTTTAAGAAGATAATCTTCAAACCACCTTTGACCACCACCTGACTCAAAGCTAAGCGATGTTGCGGTCCACGTTGGAGCACGCTTGCCCCGTTTCGATTCATTCGGTTTTAGTGATGATCCCACAAAAAAGATCAAAACAAAAAAGCTTTTCTGTGGTTGCTCCCATTGCAAAAGTTGTTAATAATGAGTACGGATAAGAAAGTCAATCAAATCAAAATAATTTCTCAGACACAAATATCCATACATAAATAAAAGTTGTTATGAATTATATTTCTTTATTTTAATTGATTCACGGGTCTAGCCCGGATATTTAGAAGGCATTGGTGGTGCCGAAGGATTGGTGCATTGGTTGGAAGAGGCCTTGTTTAATATAAAATACAATTGGAATGTGTGTGAAATAATAAAAAAACTATTGTACAGTATAGGATTGAAAAATTCTAATCTATTGTGTTTGTGTATCTATTTATTAATGGTGTTGAATTGGTACGAGGTTCCCCGCCAATTATGCCTCATGTCAAAATATGGTGACAGGTAATGATAATGAGTACCTTAGTATCATTCTTCCCATGGTAACCTTGTACTTTATATTAAGCTTTTCTGTGGAATGTTTGGACCATAAGTCCTTCTATTCGTTATTCTTGGTTTCTCAAGCGTGAATGCTGAAATTGGTACGTAAATCATGGCTGGCAAGTTAGATTCCAACTCGACGACGACGGCGGAGTGTCTGTCTATCTACATATATACACAAACGTGAAATACCACTAAACTCATTCACTGACACTGACTTAATACGAAATCTCTTAAGGTGCATACTGACCGACGTTATGGGGCGTAGTATTTACGTGATGTACTATTCGCAGCGAACATGTTACGTTACGCCGTGTCCGTGTTTATCCGTTTAACATGCTCGTTGGTCGCCCGTGCTCCAAAATCTTTGCCACTCATGGTCAAGATGTCGGACGACGAAGTTGTGTTCGGATCTTTGATTTAACTGTTTTTTTTTTCTTAATTCATATTAAGAATAACTATCGAAGTGGAAATAAGTATGTAAAATACTTGCGCCACGTGCGTTTGCGACAACTCGCTGCGACGTACTGACTGAGGCGCGTAACGTAACACTCAAAGGATTCGCCAAAATACCGACAGCAGGGTGGAGCACTCGCGGCGAGCACCGAGCCGCTCGTTGCTCGTTTCGAGCGCCTTGTTTCCCCGTACTCAAATTCAAATTTATTTATTTCAGGCTAAAAACACCCATAGCTATTCATACATTTTACACAATAATAAAAATCACAAATATAATACTTATAATACAAAAAGACTACTAACTAACTAACTAACTACTAATAATACAAAAAGAATAATCTCACAAATATCAAAAATAAAATAATAATATAACATGTCAAATTAAATAAAAACTAAATACAAAAACACTGTTTAATAATAATAATGACAGGTAGGTACAATACAATCACTAGTACTTCCTCTCCGGTATAGGTACCGGTACATGTCTCTCACAACAATGCCGGAGGAAAGCACAGTCTAACCTTGCCGCAATCATTCTCAGGCTGGTGTTAGAGCTGGCCCCAACTCTGCGCACCTAGGACGCGTACTGACGGCACGAACGCTCGCTGTGTAGCACGTAACATTCCGCCCCGTAACGTTGGTCAGTACGCACCTTTAGAGTGCGTAATTTTTCATCATACAATCAGTGTTATTGGAACATATTATTCTTTTTTATTTATTTATTTATTTATGTATGTTATTTTATATTATATGACTTCGACCACGGAATATATATACAAGGTACAAATTCCGGTAACTGACAGATGAGGGTAGGTGAACGACATGCGGCCCTCCACATGTCGTTCACCTACCTTCATCTATCGTAAAGCGGCGCGGGTGTTTTTTTGGCATTTTTGTTTCTAAAAAGGTGAAAGAAAGAGTATATTAGTCTTTTTATTCTCAATGAGCTAGGCGTATGCGAAATTTAAACTCTCCAATAAAAGTAACCATGTACCCACTTATACTATTATACTCTTGTAGGTTCGGGGATAGTCATCGGGTAGGTAAAGTCATTAGGCGACTAGCTCGGTTAGCTTCCATATTTTTTTTATAGATGAACAAGTGGCACGTGACGTGCTCATTTTAGTGTCACCCAGAATTTAAAACTTCAACAGTTCAAAAGGTTTCAACGCAAGGAGGCAATACCACGAAAGTCCAAATATACGCATTCTGCCAGATACGCAATTTACCAAACACCTTATTACCGAGGTTCCCAAACACGAAGATGGACAAAAATATTTCTTTTAAAATTAAGGTGAGGTTTGATATAAGATATAACCCACCAAAGTTGACTTAAATTGCTGAGTTAAATGTACTTGTAAACAAAATTAATATAATAGTACATTTATTACTAAGAATTTATTGACCAACGTGAAAACGTAGCGCGAGGCTTATCCGAGGCCAACATACATGAGCCTTCATTTCAGCAACATTACATTAAAACGTTACCGAGCAACCAACCTTCGAAAAGTCAAACAATCAACATTTCAAGATGGCTCGTAATATGAGCCAATTACAGAGCACCATATAGATATGTATGTTGATTTAACTGAAATTCTGTTATACCCTCTGGTCATTCGCCTCATTTTACTGGAAAAACATAATAAGCCTTCTTGGCACATTAAAATTATTATACTCACGTACAAGCCTACAAGATTTTCGAGGAAACAAAAATATCACCACCAGTTACTTAAAGATAAAGCCATAAAGTCCTATTTCCATAGAACAGAGTTCTTCAAAATAGGAACACATTAAATACAAACCTACTTTAAAATACGTTTCTAAATAAATATAAAATGAACCCGTTTCTGTGTTTTTTTAACAGAAACTTATGCTTTTAATCCCGACGCAAAAAGAAGGTAGTTATAAGTTTTACGTTTGTATCTGTGTTTGTGTATTCTGTGTGTCTGTTTGTGGCATCGCAGCTCTCAAACGGCTGAACCAATTTTGATTTAGTTTTTTTTGTTTGAAAGCTGATTTGATCTAGTTTCTTAGTTTCTATGATTCAAGAAAATCTATTTAGCCATTTGAAGATTATTTGACTTTTTTTAAAGTTTCAGTTATAACTTGTTTACAACTATTGTTATCAATGACAATCAATTATTACTATCGCTTAGACTTCATTTCGAACTAAACTGGAAAAACGTAGTTATACTAATGCATCTATGAAAGCAACAATTGTGACTTGTAGCTGACAGACAGAATATGCTGACTATAGATTTTTAATAATCAACATCAAACCTATAAACCTACGCAAGTACTGGCTCAGGCCTATTTAAATCCAACAAGTGACCTATTCCAGTAAAAGTTGCAGAACAATGACGCTTGAAACTTAACAGCTAATGTTCCATGAAACGATGCCTCGTTGTAATAATGTGAGTTCTTTTTTTATTTTTTTTCCGCGGCGTGTTTGCACCGTAGAGTAGGGTGCGCTGCGTTCATCCGGCGCGTCTTCCGGCAATGCCCCACCAGAGCTCGCTTCACAATCTCGCTTCCCCCTGCTTGATTATTCGGGACCCGGGTCGCAGGGGTCCGGGGCGGGAACCTGGTGTTGCAAGGTATCGAAAGAGTTTTGAACAATTTATGGGTAATATTGAAACGAAATGCAAATAATCTCTAGCATAATTCAGCCCAAAATCAAAAAGTTAGTATCGATAATATTAATTAGTATTTAATGTGACGCGGTAATAAATTAAGGATGAAAAGTAAATAATGGTTAAAAAAAAATATTTGGCTAATCTTAACCAAGGTTCAAAAAACCGTTCCTTACTACTTCGTTCGTACTTTCACAGATTTTTGTTTTAACTATTTCCAATTGTAACTCTCTCTTGTTTGGCGGCTGTTCAGAATTTTTCCCAGTTGACGTCGGAGCTTTCCCCCTGCTTATGGCACCCCCGGGAAGGCGGCAGTGCGCGGGAACGAGCGGGTGCGTCAGTCCGCGTGTAGCGGCGCGGCTGGTCTGACCGGAGCGCTTCGGACCTCGCGCTCCCGGCCCGCCATCAGGTACGCCTCGCCGCCCGCTCGCTCGTACCAGCCTCGCCTCGCCTTTCCCGCGCCACCCTGTTGCGCACTGCACTACGATGTTTACCTTCCATATTTAAAACTTCACTCTTCCAAATTCAAACCGCAACTTTTTAATTAATTGGCGCGACTCTCTCTCTTTCAGCTTTGTTTTCGTTTCCAAATTCAATTTAGCAGAAATTGAATGTGGGACCTCTTTGCGTAGGTAAATGTTACCTTTATGTCTCTATCGAATATTTTTTACGCACGTTTTTTATTTTAGGCACTTTCGATTTAACACTTCGCTGGCTTTTATTTATTTTTCTGAACGATGACAGTGAAATTGAAAAAGTTTACAAAAAGTTTAGTTCTCGGAAAAGCCTAGTCTGTGGGAAAGCAGAAAAAATATCCAAAGAAAAAAGTAAGTCTTAATTTCAATAATATTTCTTCAAAACTTTACACAATGAGCTGTGTATTATATAAGATCATTGACTCTACACTACACTCTAGAAGCTCTAGATCCTTTTACGAGTATTTATTGCTTTTGACTAACTTAAAGTTGATATTGTTTCTGATACATTGTTATTATCATAAAGGTTGTAATATAGATAGAACAAAGTAGGTGAATAAATAGGTAATTACGAGGCGGACCGCCTGCCAACATTTTCCCGCCTTTCAGTGATAGGGGAGACAAAGAAAATGTTTCATCGGGACATTCCTTATTCCTTCGCCTGTTATTGAATCGTTAATGGGCTCCTATCAAAGTTTGACAGTGAAATTAATGGAATAAGTTGAATCTTTATAACATTTCTTTATGAAGAAAATGGTACAGATAGTACAGAAAAATTATTATACTTAACTACCATGGTATTAATTCTATTTCAATCGTAATTACTATTAAAATACTAGAATTGTTACAACCAGTTTTTTATTATAAATTAGCTAACAGAGATTATCTTGTCCAAAATTTAAATAAATTTGTTCGAGTTATGTATTACTATTAGATACATATTTAATAGTTGATCGAATGGTGTTACCTAGCGGAAGTCCATCTTCAAAACTACTACTACGCGACTTAGAAGCGGGATTACGCTAGAGATTCATCAGAAAAAGAGTTTTGTAGCATTTTAATGTTTTCCATAATTTCTGAATTTTCTGGGCAACGTTTGTTTCTCTTTAAACCTTATTCGGACTATTACGTACATAAAAAAACACAATTCGGTCCAGCTGATCTAAGTGATGCGCTTGTGACCAATGAACAGAATTTAGTTTTTATTTCGATTTAATTCCATTGTCAGCACGTGATATCGATATTTTAATAATAATATCGGTAAACGGAAGTTTCGAGCAAATATTTTTGAATCTGGTTGATTGAAAACGAAATTTAATAGTTTCCAATGTCTACATTTCGTAATTATATGGACGTTTATATGTCAAAAAGCAATTAGAATGTTGGACGGAGTATGTAAGCATAGACATATTTATTAGTTTGTCTATGATGTAAATAAGTATATGAGTTATGTCAAGGAGAGCATAAAAAAGTTGTAATTAGGACGGACGGGACAGAACGAACTTATAAGGGTTACTTGTAGTAACTAGGGAACCCTCAAAAGTATGCCAAGTAATAAGGCGCAAACTTCTGGGTACAAAACCCGTTACGAAGTCTTGCTACTAATTTACAATTACATTATATTAATGGTTCTTAAAGTTTTTGTAGCCTTTCTTTTGTAACTTTCAATGTTTCAGTAACACTACGGACCCCTTGCGAAGAGAATTTTAAAATAAGAAAACAGTGTTACTTGACAATTATTTGATTTTTGGTTTTGTTTATTTAAATAACAGAACTGCATACTTCAAACGAAGTCTAGTAAATAAACCTCGGGAATGTGGACCCCTAGCACTCGCGTCATGGACCCCACTTTAAGAAACCCTGCATTATATGTAAATTATATTCGTATATTCGATATTTCCATTGGTGTATCCTTTTCGGACCTCAAGATACAGGCCTAGCCTAGTTTGAGGCCCTCAGGCAATTGTTTTATTGTATGTGAAATAAATAATTTGTTAATATTATTAATATAACAGTGAAATAACATTAATTCATTCACTGACTGACTCATCATGAAATCTGGAGAATTAATTGACCTACGAAGCTGAAATTTAGCAGGAAGATTTCTTATGGGA
Organism: Agriopis leucophaearia; assembly: GCA_949125355.1. Taxonomy (NCBI): domain Eukaryota; kingdom Metazoa; phylum Arthropoda; class Insecta; order Lepidoptera; family Geometridae; genus Agriopis; species Agriopis leucophaearia. The sequence goes on from OX421262.1 coordinate 16,870,328, forward strand.
TGTAGAGAAATGTTATAAGAATGTTTTTTGCGAAAGGGTTGAATTGGGGGGGGGGGGGGGTGTTTCTGAGAGAGAGGATTGAAAGTTTCTAAGTTTATATGAAAATCTACACGTACGAAGTAGCGTGCAACAGTTATTTTATTGTATACTAGCCGTCCGCCCCGGCTTCGCACGAGTGTAAGCTCGGCCTTCGGCCTCGCTACAAAATATAATATAGCCTATGTCACTCGAGGATAGTGTAGCTTCCCAACAGTGAAAGAATTTTTCAAATCGGTTCAGTAGTTTCGGAGCCTATTCATTACAAACATACAAACATACAAAAATAGAAAATAGGTACAAATCTTTCCTCTTTATAATATTAGTGTAGACTGACAGCCCAGGTGGCTCAGTTAGTTGGTAGTGAACCTACCTTCTGTGCTTGGGGGCGTGGGTTCGATTCCCACTAAGGGCAAACATTTATGTGATGAATATTTGTGTTTGTTTTATGTCTGGGTGTTAATATATATTTAAGTATGTATTTTAAAATATATATGTATGTATATCAGTCTCTGGCAGCCATATTACAAGCTTTGCTTAGTTTGGAGTCAGATGACCGTGTGTGCAAAAATGTCCCGAATATTTATTCATTTATTTATTTACTGACCCACAAAAGTTGTCCTGGCGAAATTCCGTAGAAAAAAAACACTTTCATTTTTTATTTTTGAATTTTTGTGAGACTAACGCACGGCAACTAATTTTTATATTTATAGAAAAGAAGCAAAAATTTTAATTATGTCACTACGGCCTTCGACCAAAATAAAATGAATGGACGGGCCCAGTAGAAGAGCATTTTTGAAGATTACAAAATGAGCGCCAGCTCTCATTTCGTTTCAGTCGGTCTCTAACCGTAGGAAGTGAAACACGAGTCCATTGTTACGCGATAACGAAACATCTGACAAAATTATGAATTCGTATGCTTTACCGAAGTGTAAATACACAAATAAAACCGATATCTATTTTTTGTAACATATATACTGTACATTTTTATAATTAGGTGTTGAAGTATATGTCCGACGGTTTTGACTCGTTTTTACTGATCAAGTTCAATGGTTAGGGCCCGTCCATTCTTTTATTTTGGTCGAAGACTACGGCCTTATTTAAATCTTTAGTAAATTTATTCCATGCATAAAATTAGCAAAAAAAAAAAATTAACCAGTTTAGATATCTGCCAAACTGCGTAGCAGTTTGTTAGAGTTGTGTTCATATAAGTAGCATAAAATATTCACGAAGAAAAAAAAGTAGATAATTCACTAAGGGGATAAAGAAGTGTCTTAAGTCATATTGAATCTACGGGCCTTAGGCTACCTATTTTAAGCGATTCTGTTTAGGTGATGAGAAAAGTTACGCGACCGAAAACCGTATCACGGCGCGTTAAAGTTCACATTCGCGTGATTTTGCGAACTGTGGCCCTAGTACGAGCACTTGCGAAAAAGTGTTCGTACCGCAAACGATAGCAAAATGTATGAAAAATCGAACAGCGCCTCTATCGGACGTAAAGGGAAACTGAATTTTTCATACATTTGCTTTTGTTTACGTAACGAATACTTTTTTGCAAGTTCTCGTACTAGCCCCATAGCGATGTTTCAGCGCTAATTCGAGCCCGCATTAAGAGTTAGCAGTAAGGCCCCTGAGCTTAATGAAGAATTCGAGGGTCATCAAGTTAAGGAGTTAAGAATACACCTTTATCGCCCAAGACGAAGACGCTTCTATCCTTGAGGAGAATACTCTACTTTTCACACTTCCTGCGTGGCAATAAAAATATATACTACTAGAAAGAAAGTACTTATTTAATTATACTTGTAGGATTCTATCAATTTTTATTAAACTAAAAGTGAAAAATTATGTTTGCCACATTGTGAAAAGACGAATGAATATTTTTTGTTTACCACTACTGACAGCCTGAATTCGCGCCTTTTTTCTTTTTTCTTTATTGTGTTCTTATCATGATGGCCAGTTCGACTTTTGAATAAGTTCTTTTTAATGCATTTGTTTTGAATAATTTCGTTTGAATTTTCTAATGGTAAAAATATTTCAGGTAGTTGATTGAATCAGGCGTTACTTTGCGGAAGTCCATTTTCAAAACTGTTTTAATGATGAATTTCTAGTGTAATTCCGCTTCTACGTCGCTTCAAGTACAATAATCAATAAAATTACCATTATCAACAAATATTTATCACAAATTCCTTATTGTACTTGAAGCGACGTAGAAGCGGAATTACACTAGAAATTCATCATTAAAACAGTTTTGAATATTTCAGGTGTCAAATTCTAAAGTCAAATCATATTATTGACCAGCACGATATAATTAAATTCAGTACAATATTATTGCCCGGCGAGACCGTGTGCAATAATAACTTTACGTTTAGTTTGCATGATATAATTATAACTATAATTACTGGACGTTGTCGAGCAGGTGGTGTGAAAACAATTTAACTCTCGCAACTTGCTGATAAAATTATGACGGAAAATGTTAAGCTTGAAAAAGAAACTGAGCTGATTTAAGCATAGATTAACTTAACTAACATTTCTATATAAGTAAGGCCGTAACGCCCTGAGTTTAAAAGATAATATCTGGAATTACCAAACCCACTCTGAAACTATACGTTTGATTAAACGCGGGTTAAACACGTTAATAAAATAAGGGTAATTGTTGTCGAAAATAGCCACATAACTTTATATCAGACGGTTTAAACAAGCAATCCTATACAAGCCTCTATTTGGACTTCACCACGACGTTGGGCAGTGAGCAATCAATAACCATTATGTCGGGAACATTGATTGACAAACAACATAGATGTTGGGTTCAGTGCAAAATTTACATAAAAAAGTGTCCGAAGATTCATTTTAGCTATATTTTAGACATACAGACAATCTGAATGGGTGAACATTGTCTACTGACAATAATGTTGCGATTTGCTAACTAGTTATAGTCAGAGCACGGAATTTATTTTTCCAATTCCTTCCTGCGTTTAGGAAAAGGGTTACTTACTCAAGCCCTTATGTGATGAGTTTGTCATTACATAAAAATAATAATATTTTTTCCCATTCTTTGTTCTTATTTTAACAAAGTTAGTAAGTATTTTAGTGCTCTTTATTAGCAACGTTTTGTATAAATAAGTCTCAATTTTTTATAACATGCTGAGTTTGTCTATTATTGGGGTTTAATAACATTTATATGTAATGCCAGTTTTGTAAGAAACATTGTATCATCCTATTAGTAAACCGATAAAAATAAGAAAACTTTAATTAAAAAAAAATTCACCTTCCAATAAAATATCTTATATTTTAGCTGGCAACAAATTGTATGTAGTCTGAGATAGATACAACGGTTTGAGACCATTGGTTTGAACACTTGAGCGCTGGTCCAACATCCTTAGATTTAAATATCTTTGTTTGGAAACATGATTGATTACAGTTTAATTGTTTCTCCATTTGTATTTCAGTTGTTATGATGAGTTGCTGTATAATTTATATTGTGCGGGAAAATAGTTTGCATTCTGTCGTCTGAGTATGTCACTCGGTGGAGGCTTGAGTTGGGCTGTGAATTGTGTCAACTATACAATATTGGTAGTACTACACATTTAAATGAAATTTTATCGCGTGTATTTTGTGGCAATGGGCAGGCCACATCGCTCGAAGAAACGACAACCTATGGGAAAGAAAGGTTCTTGAGTGGAGATCACGAACCCGAAGACGCAGCGTAGGTAGGACTCCCAATAGATGGACCGACGACAATGTGAGAGTCGCGGGCATTCAGTGGATGCAGAAGGCAGGATGTCGTTCAGTGTGGAGTTGAAAGGGGAGGCCTATGGTCAACAGTGGACGTCTTCTGGCTGATGATAATGACGAATCGCATGTATTTTACATTATTTTAATTCCTGTCTTTTCAAACCCTTTGCCAAGTCCGTGGTCATAGGTAGACACAGGTAGTGAGGATTTTAGTAGTACCTTACCTAGTACATGCTGTGTTCACTACACTATGTACTACTGTGTTAGGAATTACACAATGCTTTTTGTTGTGTAAGACTTTAGAATAAGATTTGGGTATAAGTGTTCCAAGTTATGAACCAAATAAATAAATTAAAAAAACCAGAGAGATTTAAAGTTTATAAGTAATGTAACAAGACATGGCCTATTTAATTATTAAAATGAAACAAAAAAATATATTTCTTCCAAATGTCCTAAAAAAGATAAACGTGTTCTAAGTCTAAGCTCATAGTTAAGTTTTTTTTTACTATTTACCTATTCTCGTATATAGATTTGTGCCATACTAATTAGCTAGTTTAATTGATTTTTAATGAATTTAATGTAAAAAAAATTTCATCAATTTATGCCAGTTTAAAACATAAATCCCAATTCCATCTGAAAAACGCTTTCATCCCGGTTGCTAATCGGTTTTTCATGAGTAGTGTTTTATTTTTGTCTTTTTTTCATCAATTTATGCCACTTTAAAATACATATCCGAATCCCTGAAAATCACTTCAACCCAGTGGCCACCATGAGGTGGTTCAAACATGAAAATCACTTCGGACAACACCGGCTGAATAAACAAACCGTGCGTTGCCGTAACCAAACAAAAAAATACACACCGAACAGTTATTGAAATATGGCCGATTGAGACCGAAGCTCAACAAAAAAGAAAATGCCTAGGTGTTTTTTTCCGGAAAACATTTTTTCTTTTTAGTAAAATATTATGAACTATAAATCGCATAATTTTTATTATAATGTTTTTTGTTGCATGACATTAATTGGAGGTCGAAGCTTATTGCGTAAACACGCAACTTTTGTTTGTGGATAATTAATGTGATTTAATTGGTATTGTTAGAAGTTTTAATAGCTTAAAACCGTGTTTTTACATAGATTTCTATCTTATCAACAGGCAAATTATACAACTTCAGGCGACTTTATAAACAGGAGACTTTTAATTCGTTTTTTTTGTATGTAACTATGTTATGCGAAACCTTCGCTGATTGTGAATTAACTTACTTCAATGATTTTTTTTCTTGTTTCCTCTTTCGAGGATTTTGGCGTCGCACGTCTCGTGTGTTTGCCTGTGTCAAGTATTGAAATATTTTAAAGTTTTATTCTCAGATCAAATAATAATTAATGGTTATATTAGAAATCGTCAGACAAGTCATATTCACAATCAGAGGTAACTTTTAAACTTTCAGCATGTTTTAAACGTTTATCGGGACTTATCGCGCATTATTTTATTTTGGTAAATATGAACGAGTCAGTGGCCTTAGTATGAGCACTTGCGAAAAAGTTATCGTTACGTAAACGATAGCAAAATGTATGAAAAATTGAACAGTACCTCTATCGGACGTAAAAGGAAACTGATTTTTTCATACATTTGCTATCGTTTACGGAACGATAACTTTTTCGCAAGTTCTCGTACTAACCCCACTGCTCTAGACCACGACCATTGAAACATGGTCGAAACGTTGAGCGAAAGGTACAGACCTATATTTACCTATATAAAAATTATGCGCGATAAGTTCCGATAAACATTCAGTCACAATCTGTAGTGTCTGTGTCTGTGTAGTGTTTTTTAAGTCACAATCAGAGTCAAGCAAAGTAAGTCACGGTCAAGTCTAAGTTAAAGTGGTAGACTTTCCTAGAGGCTTCTAAGAAATTTTGGAAACATCACGAAAATACATGTTTCAACTCTTTACATTGTTAGTTATACTCCTAATCGAGCACCTTCACGAACACCTAATAAAAAAACTTGAGAGGTGTCAAGGGACACCCGGATGGAACGAAGTTTCTTTCTATGAGAATTGAGAGAGAGAGACAGACAGAGAAACACGCGCACGCCGCACGGCTTACAACTATAGCAAAAAGTTTCGTTACAACTTTTGGTCTTAATATTTTCCGTCTAGCCCCCTTTCGCAACGCGCGAAAGGGAACTTCGTTCCAATAATAATCAACCAATTACACATTAACACTCGAAAATACACAAGTTTTTTGAGGCGAGACATGTTGTTTCATGTTGGTGACAAAACTCCAATAATTCTTTTTTATTTAATAGGCTATGTTATGTAGCCTATCCCAAGAGGCATATCTCAAGAGTCGTCTTATTTAAATTTGAAGAAGATAAATTCTTCTAAGGATGGAAAATTAGGGTGGAGGCGAATCGCGTTTATTGAACTTTCTGAGAAGTCAGTTGTTAATTTTTTAACCGATTTCCAAAAAGGAGGAGGTTATCAATTCGACTGTTTAAAAAAAAATGTGTTACCTCATAACCAATTTTGATCTTATTTTTTTGCACACATGGTCATCTGACCACAAACTCAACAAAGCTTGTAATACTACCAGAGATATATATGTATACATACATATAAATATTTTTAAATACATACTTAAATAGATATTAACACCCAGACATAGAACAAACACAAATGTTCATCACACAAATGTTTATCCTAGGTGGGAATCGAACCCACGCCCCCAAGCACAGAAGGCAGGATCACTACCAACTAAGCTAACGGGGCTGTCAAAATGATTATTTTTATATTTGAAAGCTGGTGCTTTTTTATTTGGTCCTGTTTTGACATTTTTATGAAGTCGGCTTTTTATAGATGATTTTTATAGATTTTTATATATGTGTGATAATTATTGTAAAAAAATATTAATAACTAGCCGTCCGCCCCGGCTTCGCATGAGTGTAAGCTCGGCCTTCGGCCTCGCTACAAAATATAATATAGCCTATGTCACCCGGGGATAGTGTAGCTTCCCAACAGTGAAAGAATTTTTCAAATCGGTTCAGTAGTTTCGGAGCCTATTCATTACAAACATACAAAAATAGGTACAAATCTTACCTCTTTATAATATTAGTGTAGATGTACAGTCGTACTGGATACGCTACCAGTTATAACCGACTACTCAAGAAAGTAGAAAGTAGTGTTTTTCGGGCATACGCCTTTGTATATTTTATGTGTTCTTCTATAGCCTTAATACCTGGAGTATTTAGTGTGACTTGTCGTTTGACCCGGGTATGTCCTAAAACTGCGACCTGAACCACCAGAGGATGGGCAGCAGCGTCCTAATAGTACACGGTGAACGTACTGCGATCCCCAAGCCGCTTGCCAAGCGTGGGGATTATGACAACACCCCTCTCTATGAGGGAGGCCTTGTCCAACAGTGGACATTAATTGGCTGATGATGTTGTCGTTAGATTTGTCTTTATGTTATTTTAATAGGATTGCGTTTGGCCGCTAACTCGCATGTTGTTATGCGATGGTGTGGTCTACGATGGAGCACGCTTGCTACGCTACGCTACGCTACGATGGAGCACGCTTGTGCTACGCTATTAGAATAAACCGATTCACTCGCAATGTCGGATGTTTCATTTATAGGCTACAGTTCAGTGCAGTCGTGTTCTATGTTTTTCTTATGTCTTCTTTCTTTTACTTGTTTATTTTTCAGCGGTTCTAGCTTTACGTTAAAAATTTAAAATCTGCTCATCAATAGAGAAAGCACTTATTTTTCAATTGTGTTATTTTTTTTCTTGTTATTTAGGTAAAATTAAAAATGTAATAAAAATATAACATAACCTAATATAATTTGTGGGTAGTGACTCTTAAGAGATTGATGCAAATTAATTATTCGTATTCACATTTAAGACTCTCTCCTAAGAATTATATTAGGTACTGAGCACGTAAAATATACGTTTTCGTATAATTAGGTATTGTCAGAATATTATTCGTAAGGATTTTGAAATGATTAAAAGCAGTAAGGTTTTGTAATGATTTGATCTCGGGGCAAAAGCGCCTGGATTAAGAGCTGTCCCCACGCCTACCCTCCTCGAGGGGCGGCTTAACTTATTGAGAACCAATAATCTAAAATACAAATTCACTTCAAGCCGTGTCTTTTCTGTTTACCTTGTTTTCATTGTATAAAGTATTTCAAACGCTATACTTACTTAAGGCTCAGAATAAAGCGCAGAATAATAATAAAAAAAATATACAAAAAAAAACAAAAAAATATAAAGAACTATTTAAACATAACATAAAAGAAAACATTAAAAAAATAACAAAATATTTAGAACACTGTCAACCAAACCTCTAAATTCGATCCCATTATATTCCTAAAAACTTCATTTTGACTGCGTTCCATTAACAACATCTATCTTGCTGTTGTTCAGAAATGATTAAACCTGCAAAACGTACGTGTAATTAAATTTACATCTACATTTACTCAAGAGCTACATGGTAATCTGCAGCTTCAAGTATTCGCAACCACGATCACCGTTCAATTACGCGGAAAACTCGAGACGTTTTCCAGCAAGTGCTCTATAATTTCCGAATATCCCGGTAGATTTATTACACGTACCGCGTACCTCGACAGTTGACCTGAATTCCTAATTTCGAGTAATTGGACCCTGAGCGAAGTTCAATGATCGATTGGATTCTAGAGACGGTGTCAATCTAAGCGAGATAGGCGCAGATAAATCTATGCGAGTTTTGAAGATAGATTCATATAGGATATGGCTTTTACAGACACATCTGTGTCAGCGCCAGTATTGACTGTTTCAGGATTTTTTGATGGCCAAACTGGTTTGGAAATCACTACATAGTCTAAAACAAAGTCGCTTCCCTATATAATTAATTATGCTTAGATCTTTAAAACTACGCAACGGATTTTGATGCGGTTTTCACTATCAGTTATAATTTTTCACGGAAGGTTTATATATATAATAAAACATATACACGTGCAATGCGGGTCGCTAGTTTAAAATAAAACAGCCTTGATTTGAGAACATAACATTAAGGCTGGGTTCAGCCATCAAATACTAACTAAATTTTGAGCAAAAACAATAGAGTAATATTATCAACAGAGTTAGTTAGAAACAAACTATTTTTGTATGTGAAATGGAACTCCAATTGACATCCAGTGCTTCCAGAATACAAAATCTAGAAAGTCACTCATGTAAAATCGAGACGTGTATTCCTATTTCCTACATTTGTGTACAGAAACTGGCAATATAAGCGAACATATGTGTATTAGGTTTATGAAATGAAAGAAGCCGATAAAATCGTATGATGTCGATCTGTCAGGTGCTGTGAAATGTTTAGGCATCAAATTCACATTTCCGATATACCTAGCAAAATTTGTACGTAGATTTTCTGAGTGTACTGAAAAGCTTTTAAGGGGCAGCTAAAGGCGCGTGACTTTTTCGCTCGCATATTTCAACGTTATTGCAGTTAAAAATATCACTGGCTAAGAATAAAAAAAACCGTTTGGGCACTGTCTTTAGCATAACATTGCAAATAGTATAAACAATTTTCGTGTCGATATTTAAAGGGATAGCGGAGAAGATAGCATTTTTCTCGAGTTTTTTATCTATCTATTCCGCGATCCTATATATGAAATCGCTTTATACTATTTGCCATGTTATTTAAAAGATTATGCCCAATCGACTTTATAAAATTCACACACAGTGATTTTTTTTAAGCTCAAAAATGTTGAAATCTTGCGTAAGAATAGCTACGGCCGTTGAGCGCCTTAAGTTGCTCAGTGGGCGAAGTACGAATTTTCGCTACTAAAATACGTATCGAATTCAATACAAATTTCAATTGCGAAATTCTAAATTTGTATAAAATTCAATATGTATTTTACGTAGCGAATATTCGTAAGTCATCCACAGTTGAAGATCGTGAGTAAGTTTGATAGAATATCATTGTAAAGTAGGTAAGTAAGTTCGTAGGCTAAATGTCAGAGTTTTTAGGGCGTTCAAAGGCCTCTGACATTATAACACAAACAACCGGGAGCTAAAATTTAACATGTCACCCGATCCACGGTAGCGCTTATTACAGACTGCCATGTCATGTCACATGAAACCTAATTTTACTTACCAGACAGACAATACTGACGGTTATGTTTTTGTTATCGCAATTTTATCTTGAAAACTTGTGTAATAACAATGTCTTTAAAACTTACTGGTTACAGTTACGGCGACAGCTTTTGCTATCTAATTGGAGACGATGTCCTCTGGCTTATACAGGGTTCTTTTTAATGTACGAAAAACCTCACGCAGGGAGCTTTCCTACCTCATATACTAACAACTCTTGTTCGATATATTTTCATTCACTTTAATAATTTCTTTCTCTCAATTTTTATATTTTTTATTTCACCTTGCGTCGGCCTGGTCTACCCTCAACGTGGATGTGCCGAATCCAGTGACCCCGCATATCCAGTGGGCTTGGGATGACGTCGGGGCTAAAAGGATCCTCATGCAGGTGTCGGAGAATGTCACAGGAGCTGATTTGGCAAGGCTCAAGGCGGTGTCGCAGTCAGAATCTGGGGCATGGTTACACGCGCTTCCTTCACCTCACCTGGGCACCTTATTGGACGATGACTCCCTGCGTGTTGCTGTAGCTCTCCGTCTGGGCTGCAAGGTGTGTGAACCACATAGATGCACCTGCAGTTCCATGGTGGAGGCTGATGGTCACCACGCCCTGAGTTGTCGTCGCTGCATGGGTAGGTTTCCGCGACACCATGCCCTCATCGACATAGTTCGAAGGGCCTTCATTTCTGCCAACGTTCCGTGTGTCCTGGAGCCACCGGGTCTTAGTAGATCCGATGGTAAACGACCAGACGGTTTGACCCTGGTGCCATGGAAAAACGGCAAGTGCTAGTGTGGGACGCTACTTGCGTCAGCACTGTCGCAGCCACCCACCTGAGTCGAACCGTCCATATACCGGCAGCAGCAGCAGAGGATGCCGCCTGTAGAAAGCGGCAGAAGTACGCGGCAATGGAGCCACAGTATTATTTTGTGCCCATTGCCGTGGAAACTATGGGCAGTTGGGGCACTGCGGCCAAGAGCTTGATCTCAGAAGTTGGCCGCAGGATACGCGATAACGGTGGCGACTCCCGCTCTGGCTCGTTCCTGGTGCAAAGATTGGCCATTGCAATTCAGCGTGGGAATGCTGCCAGCGTTATGGGCACTTTTGCACCAGGCACGGTCCGGGGCGGGCTGTTTGATTAGGCTAGTTTTTATTTATTTATTTTAAATTAGAATTAATTAGTAGATATAATTATAATTTCACCTTTAGTTTTTATTTTATGACTTTACTAGCCGCCCACCCCGGCTTTGCACGGGTGTAAGCTCGGCCTTCGGCCTCGCTACAAAATATAATATAGCCTGAGTCACCCAGGGATAGTGTAACTTCCCAACAGTTGTAGTATTCCTTCATATTCATCCTCATTCATATCCATTTTTATATAAAATTTCTTAAATTGATGATTATATTATTATATTATTATATTATTATTATATTATTATATAAAATTGATGTTCTTCCTTTCAAGATTGTTTCCAGAATCCCCTTCGAATGACGACCCTGTTTGCCGTCACGGCTTTCCCTCTTCCTTTTTCAAATTTTGAATTTTGACTTGCGGAGCGTGTGCCCAAAGAGTTTTACTAACCGATAAAAAGTTTACAAATTTTATATAAAAATGGATATGAATGAGGATGAATATGAAGGAATACTACATTACCCCAAAAACCCCGGAAAAAAAAACTTTTTACCAAAGTTTTTTTTTTTTTTTTTTTTTAATTAAACCATGTAATTTTGAGGTTAAGGATATCAACTTGACACATGTATTCATCATCTCTCAAAGGTATTCACTCTTCACTTTCATTCATACATTCAGAGGTAGGGGATACGGCTCACGCCTGCAAGGTCGATGGCACGTACTCCTTCAAGGAGATATCGAAGTTTAATGTTAGGGCTTATTTTGGGGGTGTCATCACCCGCACCGCTTAGAAGACCCATAAAAAAAAAAATTACAAGGGTAAGGTACCGCAGAGGAACGTGTCCAAGTCTGGGTATACCCAAGATCCTGGATGGGTTTAGATTCCATCCAAGAGAAGTCAAGGCTTAAGATTAATTTGGACTTAGGGTCCATCAAGGATTAAGGGTCTAGGTTTAAGATTAAGTGGACTTAGGGTCCCTCAAGGATTAAGAGTCAAGGAAGGTTGAATAGGAAACCACAGGGGAACGTGTCCTAGCCTGGGCTCTATTCGAAATTAAAGCTAAGTTACTACTAAAAGAATATACAAGGAGAGTGATAGTATACAATGATACGAAATTGCACCTTCGGCTTTCTTAAAGAGTTGTGCCACCGCTCAGATGATAAGGAAGATTGCCAAACCAGAAATGACGATGAGTGATGATGAGGTGATTTACATAGTCAAGATAAAAAAAGGTCTAGGTTTTTAAAGTTAAAGATGATATTACAGAATAGTATAAAAAAACAGAACTAGTAACAAAAATTAAACTGAATTTAAGCAAAGTTATGAAAAGTTAAGTTTAGATAGAAAATAATTGAATTAAGAGAAGTTACAATAAATAATTTAGAGATTGCTGGTTTACAACAGTTAGGAATTTATACCAAGAAATTACAAAAGATAAATAATTTAGAAAAAGTTAAATTTTAATATCTTTAACGTGCCATTTTCCTCTCACACCATTAGGATCCTCAAGGACAAAGACAAGTGGCGATAATTTCTCAACTACCGTGCACTTGACATTACGCCAGACTGTGTCACCTACGTTAAACTCTTTAAAATTGTGTCTCATGTTGTAGTGAGCAGCGTTCTTAATGTGTGCAGTGTGTAGTCTGAACTTTATCAAAGGTGGCAGATAGTACACCTAGGTTAGTGGCATAACTATTCAAAGAACTATTCAAGGAACTATTCAAGTCACTAATTAGTTTTTAGTTGAGATTGTGAAGCGCATTTAGGACAATTAGTGATCTTTACGCCTTTACGGCCACATTTAAAACAAACCAAATATCTAGGTTGGGTACAAGTCTTTAAAGAATGACCTTTAACTCGACAACGAAAACAAAAATCTTCCACTAAGTTCTCATAAGTCTGTGAAGAAGTGCGCGGCTTCACATTATTTTGTACAGCATTAGTATAACTCATCTTTGAAGAAGTCTTAGAAGTTGAAGGACAATGGTAAGCAAATTCAGCAGCACAAGAAGCATCTCCGCATCCAGGTTTGCGAAAATAAATTTGTTCATAGCTTTGACAAGCTGAGACCAGAGAATTAATTGACGTTATTTCCTTACAAAGCAAAACAACAGAGTAGCACGACCTTATATTATGACGGATAATCTTAAGTTGTTCGGCTTCACTAAGCTTCTCTGAAAGTCGTGAAAACATTCCAGACATTATGGAAACATATATGATAATGGGCTCTGAATCGCCTTGAATTCTTTTCATTATCTCTTGTCGAAGATTAAAATCATAATCAATTGATCCAAAATCTTTGATCAGTAACATATGAATATCATTCCATGTTAGATTAGGGTTCTGTTGATAAATAAAACGGAACCAATGAAGTGCATTTCCAGAGAAAATTTCGAAGGCATGTTTACAAAGCATCTCCTCCGTGATATTTCTAGAAATCCTGAATTCTTCCAGCTTTTGAAGGAATGTTCTAGGGCATGTTTCGTTATTATAAGAAAAGGTTTTCAAATCTTTAATAAAATTGTCCGATGTACGACAATTTTGAAACATTGTTGAGACTTGAGGCATTGACGAGTACGGAACCATTATACTTGGCTGAGGTGTGAATGAAACTTCTGGAGTTGATTTAAGTTGAGAGGTAGGCTGAATAGCAGGGAGGGTAGCAGGGAGGGTTAAGGAAACCGTGGGAGAGTCAAATTGAGCCTGAGGAGGAGGGCTGTGTACCTCCACCAACACCTCTTCAGAAGAAAACCTTCCATCATCATCAAGAGTTAGTACATCGAAGCGTTTTTGAAGTGTGAAAAACCGTGATCTTAAATTTGAACAAGTTTCAATCAAGGATGAAGTCGCCTTAAGACGGTCCAGGCGGTAATAAAGATGGTTTACAAAGGCCTCGAGTTTTTTTTCAAACCACTTTTGTCTCCAGAAGATTCGATGTGTGAGATTTTAGTCTCAATGTATTCAAGAGTTACCTCTGCTTGAGAGAGGTCCAACTTAAGAGGTAAAGAAGAGGACTTAATATTCTCTGGAAAAATGTGACAAAGTTTCGTCATCTGTTCTTTAAGATTAGATAAAGTATCTGTTGGTTTTTCAGCCCTAATAGACACTTCATATTCAAGTTCGTGTTTATTCAAATAAGAATATTTGATAGATCTAGCCATGATTAAGTTTTAAAAACGTTAAGTTTAGAGTTAAGGATTAAAGAATTATTTATACGCATTTGTTTCGGGTTAAAATATTATAGAATTATAGAAGTATTCTATAACATTCAAAACACCCTTAACAAAAAATAAATAAATAAGACGCTGCAAATGTATGTTGAGCGTTTTATTTTATTAAGATTGTCGTAGAAAGTACCTACAACGAACGTTATAATATTAATACCGAATTAAAGAGATGTCTCGTCCATGTATATATACGTCGATGGAAAAATCCTATGCCGTGTCCACCATTAATAAGTCGATGGTAAATTTATGCCGCATCTACCATTTATTATATCGTTGGTAAAATGTGATAGTTTGATTAGACGTGTAAGAAGATTATGTATGAAGTGTAATAAGGTTTTATGCGTGTCTAGACTTCAGTTTCCGTGAACTTACAGTGCACCTGTTAGTCGACCTCGAAGATCTAGAAGTACACCTTCTTGTAGATGGAAACTTGCATGAACGTTTACTACAGGATATTGTCCTGCAGCACGCCGTAGAGTACTCCAAACCCCAACTTGAAAGTGACCCGAGGGTTTAACACTTACAAGAGAAGAATGGATGTAGATTGCAGTGGCAATCAGGTAAGTAATGTATATGTGCGTGGGGGTGTAGCATAATGTTGAACATAGTACTGTAAAGTGTAGGGTTTAGTGTTAAGAATGAAGTGGAGTGAGAGTAATAGGTAAAGATGTATAGATAAATATATAGAGATGTTAAAGCCGAAAAATTAAGTCGAAATAGAGCTCCCTGGGCAAGGTTTGTTTTAGAATTTTGAGATTAAGGAGCATGAAACGTGGGTTTTTAAGAAGGGCGCCAAACTGTAACGTTACGCCTGTTTGCTAGCTTAAACAGGCGTCCCGCGACAATTTCTAGGTGTTGAAAAATTAAGCCTGCCTATCAGTTCCTGCAGATCCTAATGGGTGGTAAGGAAAACAACAAGGTATCGGATAGATAAGTTTAATTGACCAGTACAGTACAGTAATATAAAGAAGAAAGCTAAGGGGCTAAGGGGCCTAAGCGCTCCGCAGTCTCCGCACGGCAGGTATCCGGCGAAGTAGTGGGCCGGAGATGTAGCCTTCGGAAGAGGTACGGAGGTCGTAGCTTCTCTTGCGTGTATCCGGAGGTCGTTTGAGCGAGGATTTAAGTAGGAGGACGGCAGCGGAGCAAATTCCAGGTCGAAGAATGGTAAAATACTAAGGGACTCACGGTTTGGCGTGCCGGTCCTCTTTTCTCCAGGTTTAGAGCAGCATCAATATTCGAAACATTTCCTCTAGGTTCAGAGCCGCGGAACACTATTACTCGCGGAGTTCAGATCAGCATCAATATTCAAAACATTTCACCATTTTGCCATTTGATGTTCTTCCTTTCAAGATTGTTTCCAGAATCCCCTTCGAATGACGACCCTGTTTGCCGTCACGGCTTTCCCTCTTCCTTTTTCAAATTTTGAATTTTGACTTGCGGAGCGTGTGCCCAAAGAGTTTTACTAACCGATAAAAAGTTTACAAATTTTATATAAAAATGGATATGAATGAGGATGAATATGAAGGAATACTACACAGTAAAAGAATTTTTAAACTCGGTTCAGTAGTTTTTGAGTTCACATTATCAGCCATCAATGTCCACTGCTGAACAAAGGCCTTCCTCTCAGAGGGGTGTTGCCATAATCCCCACGCTTGGCAGGCGGCTTGGGGATCGCAGTTTTTGAGTTATTTCGTTACAAACATCCAAAAATCTAAATCTTTCCTTTTTATAATATTATTATATATTATAATTTATTAGTTAATCCGCCGTAATATTACATGTTTTGTGATAATAACAACTGGCCATCTATTACGGTTCGAAAGATAAAGCAATTAAACGATATGACAGACGGGACAGACGGACAGACAGACAAACAGACGGCGTAGAACACTGTTTAACTATCACGGTTGTTCCCTACAGTTATAATAATATTATTATTTACGGGATTTTTAACGTGGTAAGGTTGTGGAAGGACCTCTCGATATTTCCATCCACAACCTTACCACGGTAAATAATCCGTGAATAATCATATTATGACTGTAGACAGCGTAGGCTTAGTAAGAGGGTTCCGTTTACACCCCATGGGTACGGAACCCTAAAAATATTAATGAAAAATACAAATTATTGAAAGTTATTATAGTATCAGTCGTTGAGTATAGCGATAGCCTGCAAGTATTTTTTTTAAACCCTGTGTAAGCAATTTTAGCAATATATAGGTATATTGTGATGTCATAGATAAGTAACATATCCAAGGCATTTTCTTTACGTTCAGATATTTCTAATGATCTCTCATTCTCGCTTGTAACTTGTAGAAAATGTCACTTACAGAGCTTAGACTCACGTTTTCTCCGGGAGCTTGTCGTCGTCATCTTAAATTACAAATGTGACTTGTAGGCATAGAATGTCTGTGCCCTTGACAACCGGCGCAAGAAGGTAATGCCAAGAACAGAAGGCTGTCTACCTAAGAGAACTATACAGCGCAGCCGATACTTTAGTCTGTATAAGAAAGGTTTTAGAATTAAATTGTAGAACAAACCTACGCTTATATTGAGCTAAAGTTTCTAAATTGTTTGTGGTAATCTCCGGAACTACTGATCCGATTTTAAATTTTCTTTTTTTTCTTTTTTGGAAGGATGCACTGGGTACTATTTATGAGTGACATAGACTATTTTAAACCCCGACGCAAAAAGAGGGTTGTAAAGTTAAACGTTTATTATGACAACTAGTACCACATAAATGTATATAAGATACATTATGACAACTAGTACCACATAATTGTATATAAGAGACATTATGACAAGTAGTACCACATAAATGTATATAAGATACATTATGACAACTAGTACCACATAATTGTATATAAGAGACATTATGACAACTAGTAGGTACCACATAAATGTATAGAAGAGACATTATGACAAGTAGTACAAAATAAATGTATATAAGAGACATTATGACAACTAGTACCACATAAATGTATATAAGATACATTATGACAACTAGTACCACATAAATGTATATAAGAGACATTATGACAAGTAGTACCACATAAATGTATATAAGAGACATTATGACAAGTAGTACCACATAAATTTTATATAAGAGACATTATGACAACTAGTACCACATAAATGTATATAAGATACATTATGACAACTAGTACCACATAATTGTATATAAGAGACATTATGACAACTAGTACCACATAAATGTATAGAAGAGACATTATGACAAGTAGTACAACATAAATGTATATAAGAGACATTATGACAAGTAGTACCACATAAATGTATATAAGAGACATTATGACAAGTAGTACCACATAAATTTTATATAAGAGACATTATGACAACTAGTACCACATAAATGTATGTAAGAGACATTATGACAAGTAGTACCACATAAATGTATATAACAGACATTTTGACAACTAGTACCACATAAATGTATGTAAGAGACATTATGACAAGTAGTACCACATATATTCGTATGTATATAAGTGACATTATGACAACTAGTACCACATAAATGTATATAACAGATATTATGACAACTAGTACCACATAAATGTATGTAAGAGACATTATGACAAGTAGTACCACATATACTCGTATGTATATAAGTGACATTATGACAACTAGTACCACATAAATGTATATAACAGACATTTTGACAACTAGTACCACATAAATGTATGTAAGAGACATTATGACAAGTAGTACCACATATATTCGTATGTATATAAGTGACATTATGACAACTAGTACCACATAAATGTATATAACAGACATTTTGACAACTAGTACCACATAAATGTATATAACAGACATTATGACAAGTAGTACCTACCACATATACTCGTATGTATATAAGTAACATTATGACAACTAGTACCACATAAATGTATGTAAGAGACATTATGACAAGTAGTACCACATATATTCGTATGTATATAAGTGACATTATGACAACTAGTACCATATAAATGTATATAACAGACATTTTGACAACTAGTACCACATAAATGTATGTAAGAGACATTATGACAAGTAGTACCACATATACTCGTATGTATATAAGTGACATTATGACAAGTAGTAACACATATATTCGTATGTATATAAGTGACATTATGACAACTAGTACCACATAAATGTATATAACAGACATTTTGACAACTAGTACCACATAAATGTATGTAAGAGACATTATGACAAGTAGTACCACATATACTCGTATGTATATAAGTGACATTATGACAACTAGTACCACATAAATGTATATGACAGACATTTTGACAACTAGTACCACATAAATGTATGTAAGAGACATTATGACAAGTAGTACCACATATACTCGTATGTATATAAGTGACATTATGACAACTAGTACCACATAAATGTATATAACAGACATTTTGACAACTAGTACCACATAAATGTATGTAAGAGACATTATGACAAGTAGTACCACATATACTCGTATGTATATAAGTGACATTATGACAACTAGTACCACATAAATGTATATAACAGACATTATGACAACTAGTACAACATACATTTTATATAAGAGACATTATGACAGCTAGTACCACATAAATGTATATAAGAGATAATTAAATCTATGTTATCACCTTTTGTTCGATAGGGTATACTTCCAATTTGGTCCCATTGTCACCAAGTCAGGGTCTGATGATGGGATCACATGAAAATCGAGAGCAACCCTCAAATTTTATAGGCACTTATTACGTTTTTCATATATTTTGAAGTCGGTTTTTAATGTGATCCACTTGTTATGTTTCTATGTAGGTGTGGTAACTGGCACTTCGTATGTGGGAGTTACGTTTTAGGTTTATTTCTCTGTAATGCCATCAGACGTTTGTTCTGAAGTTGTGATTAATGGTCCTAGCATGAAGTGGAAAAGTCAGATAACATTGATAATAAATGAACTGGGGGAGAAGCACTGAGGAAGAGTTATTAATGTTTTGGCACAGGCCAACGGAGAGCAGTGACGAACACAAAGCTGGGTCGTTGGTAATTATTGCCGTTATTTATTGGGCAATTTAAGTTATTAGCTGTTAACTGTGGGTTTTCTCGTAAATTGCCAGTTTCCCGCTTTTTCTGTCAGGAAAACGTATATCAGTAAGTGTCTTCATGACGTATCTACCTACCTACTACTTAGATTTTTTCTAAAACCGTTACCTAATCGTAATAATGTAATATACAAATCGAGAACAACAGATCGTGAGCCCAATTTACACATTTTTTTTCATCGTAATTTTACAGCAACATGGACTTTCGTGTAACCATGTAACGAAATGTAAATCATAAATGAAACCAGTGAACCATAAATTTATATACGATTCTTATAAAATTTATCATTATAGGTATAAACATCCTGGAAAAATAAAGGTTTTCTTAATGATTAAAAATTAACTTTGTATTTATATCCGAAAAGAAGGTGAACAATATAAGCAGAATGTTTACATGCAAAGCGAAATTATGCTTCAGCTTAATATGTAAATTACCCGGTTCAGATAAAGCGGAAAATGCGTCACTTGTTGCAGTCTCTTGAGTAAATAAAACCTAGAACACAATACATACATAATATATATATTCAACAATACATGGATTCTTTCACAAAGCAGCAAACAGAATCAATAGAAATCTCGAAGTTATTCGCAATAGAAGTGGAGACTAGAACTACGTTTTTCACTTACGTCACATTCACACATACAAAGATTCTATAAGCTTGATTCACATTAAAACGGACATCGTGTGATCTAAAATGTGAACTCTGTGTTGTGTTGCGTACATTTCAGTGTCCAATAATGCCGCGTAGCCCATTAGTGGGCATAGTACGAAAATACGATAGGTACGTAAAGTGCGTAAGTAAAAAATTGTATACAAATTTTGAATTTCTACATTGAAATTTGCATGGAATATCCAAAATAAGTTGAATTCCATACAAATTTCAATTAAGAAATTAAAAAGTATGAAACTCGATACGGATTTTAATTATCGAATACTCGTAATTAAATATCGCGCGCTAATAAAAGCGACGCGCATTCGAAATTTATCATTGAAATTCTGCAGATAGGTAACGTGACACGTACTGATACGATAGATATACTTATAAGGCTCACGTTTCAATGTCATAATCTTGGGAAATCCGAGGAAAGGTGGTCGAAAACGAATTATCACGTGCATAAAATATGTATCAAATCCAATACAAATTTTGAATGTAGAAATATGAAATTCTAATGGAATTCGATACGTTAACGTTATGACTTCGCTCACTATGTGTAATGTGAATCGAACTTTATATTGAATTTTTATACAATCGTTCTAGTTTCTTGACAACGACAATGCTTTTCTCTTTATACCTACTTATTTCCTCATTCAAAGGGATTCCGATAAAAACGTCGCGTCGTTTCCCGCGCAAAAGAAAACTTTTCTTTCTTACGCAAATTAATGCAAAGGATTATGGGCGCGTAAAGAGATTCCGTAATATCCCAGCGAACATAAAGATATCTTCAAAGTTGTGAGAACACCCCTATAATGCGATTCCACCCCATAGAACTACCCCGTATGTAATCAGGCGTGTCGATTATGTCTTGCCGTACTTTACGACCGACGTAAATCGTATTAACATTTATATGAAAGCACTGGATCTTGTCACCGGCTTCGTCTTGAATTACAGGAGACTTTCTCTGCGAATTCAGTTTCAAATAGGTAATAGATTTACCTACGTTTTGTCTTTAAGGTGATACGTTTCATGTTTGGCGGGAAATTCAAATCTCAAACAGTTTTTTTGTCATTGTAGCTAGGCCAGGTAATTATTGTGAAATGAAACAGTGTTTGCGAAAATTGTTGGTTGTTCTTTACATTATCATGTACAGTTATTAATCAGTAACTCACAATCAGTAACTCTTATGTACCTATCCATTGTTTTTGGCAATAAAATTAATCTTATTCTTATATTAATAAACTGATTGAAACAGCAAAAATTTGTTTATTGACAAATATATGTAATAGTGTGCATTAAAGATAAATAGCTTTACGTGAGTTTGTAAAGAATAATAATCAATTTTCGCAAACGTCATGATCGTTTACAATAGTTACAGGCCTAGCTACAAGAACAAAAAACTGTTTGAAATTTGAATTTCCCGCTATGTGTGAATCGTTCCACAAATTCTTAGCACGTGTTTTGTTTAAATAAGTATAGTCTGTGCAAAAAGAGAACCGTCATGGCATGGCGGTGAAATAAATTTTAGTCGGCATGTATGTGAAGGTCCATTTACTACCTCCTTATTTTATTCCGTTAGTACTTTTCTTTTTTCTTCTTCAGACGATTTCGGCGTCCCACGTCTTGTGAATTTGCCAGTGTCAAGTACGTATTGGGTTTTTTTTTAAGTTTTACAAACAAGTCAAATTCACAGTCAGAGTCAAGCAAAGTAAGTTAAGGTTAAGTCCAAGTAATGTCCTAGTAAAATGATTGAGACTTTACTAGAGGCTTCTATGGAGTATTGGAAACACCACGAAAATACATGGTTCATCTCATTATATCATTTATGTAGCAATCGAGCACATTCACGAACACATATATAAATAATATAGTACACACGAAATAACACAAGTTTAGGAAAATAATACAATAAGGCGACATGGTTTTTGACGTTGGCGCCAAAACTCTTCTAAACATTTACAATGGTTTTTGCTTTATCCACTACAATTTTCTTAATTTATTTTTTTGTAATATTTTCCAGCCATTAACAGAGCCTGTATTTTTTCACCTCCGAGGCAAACAAAGTGTTATAAGTATAACATGTGTATACGTGGCATCGCAAACGAAAAAATTGTCACTTCAGTGGGCATCGCAGCTTAAGTCTTGCTCAACTCAATACAAGTTCTAGAATATTTTTCTCTATGGAAGTCTCACTTCAGCGTTAGTGGTTATATTAATTATCTTTGACTCAGTGTCAGTATGTCAGTGACTCAGTGTCTGTATGTGGTCTGTGGCATTATCGTAAAGGCAGGGTATTATACTTATATGTATATATATTCTGTAGTAAAGGTGACTTGATCGAGTTGATACTCGAAAGTGTTCTTTGGCCTTAGTACGATCACTTGCGAATAAGTTATCGTTACGTAAACGATAGCAAAATGTATGAAAAATTTAACAGCGCCTCTATTGGACGTGAAAGGAAACTGAATTTTTCATACATTTGCTATCGTTTACGTAACGATAACTTTTTCGCAAGTTCTCGTACTAATGCCACTTATCTATGATTCAAGAAAGTCTATTCAGCCGTTTATACTTGTGTTGAAAATTTCACGTTGCCTTGGATTATGAGGGTTTTGAATAAAACGAAAGCCGTACTTCGAAGCTTGTTAACATTTTATTTTAATCAATATTTAAAACCAATAGCAAAAGAACGAAGCTGAGCACGTACTAATTTATTATTTAGGTCAAATTGAGACAGTCTGTTGGGTAGGTATACATACTTATTAAATTTAGGTTCCTAACTACCTTCGACCCGTCGAAGGACATAACATATTATAATAACAACCACGGAGACATTAAATGAGTAGACAAGCCGTAAAAGACACGGTCATAGTCAGGACGTGAGGCCGAAGAGTGACACGCTATTTCTGGTCCTTTAATATTTAATAAAGTTACTTATTCCAGGACCGCACATTACAGCCAAAAGAGTTAAAAGTTACCTGCCCATTATTTTTGGGACAGACTTTCATGTGGCAGTAAAAGGAATTACAAGGACCCCTTTAATTAGACTAGGGTAGATCTATAACACGTCGTATACCATTTTTCGTGTCTGTGGAAATGAATAAGCCTCGTCAGTTAAGTATTTCACTCCCTAATTAAGAAGGCTGTTAACCCGCTTCTGGAAATCTGTTTATGTGAAGTTTTACGACTGTGTTTAAAGACTGACCGTTAATTTTGAAAAATTACTTCTTGCTTACTTACTTAATAAACATGCAGAAAGCTTAGTTTGTTATGAGGTTGTAGATAAGATTAGGAGCATGCAGGGGTGGTTATTTTGGGGGCCCCTTAAATACGACATACCTTTAACTTGGCATTTATACTAGCAAGAATTTCCCGCAATTTATTTCACATGCTAGGTACAAATAGCCGGTCAAATCTCAATAGAATAGTGAGGTCAAGGAACGGTCAGTCTTCGGATAGTTGACTGAGAGTGGCGGAAGCTATGTACCGTTTTCCGGAGGGCACGTTAAACTGTAGGTCCTAGAGTCAAGATCAACAATCTTTAGACACTGTCGGAAGCTTTCGGGAGGTCAAAAAACTGTGACACCAGAGCTGGCCACTGAATATTCTGCCTTTTAATACATATATACATGGTTGGCATTAATAATTAGCTAACAACATCTTGTCATTCACATCCTTTTTTTACCAAAGAAAATTAAATAACGACAAATTATTAAAAGTCATTGATCAAAAGTTGGCATGCTCGTAGAGAAATTGCCTGCTTGGGCTGTCAGATAGATATCCAGACAGGTTTAGGTTATCAGTTAACATCCACTTAAATACGTCAAAATAAACAGCTTTTGTTCTACGACTTTTCAAAATTCTTTTGTATGGAATGGCTGTTTTTTTTTTTCGTTATAAGCGGCTATAAGCATAATAGTATCCTGTTTTGCTACTTAAAATAAGTATGGCGGTCCAGGAAATTTTTCTCAGTGCGTGATACCAATACTAGGTATTATGTCCAAGGTATAGTAGCCATAGGTAGGCATGTCCAAGGACCTTCGTAATGTTGTGTTTAGCGCTTACGTGATTTAATGTCGTGTTTTTAATAAATGGTAGAAGTTATTAGATAACAATCGCCCTTGGTGACACTGGAACGATGTGGAAACTTTCCACCATGTTTTCTACTCAAGTGTATGTACCTAACTCCTAGTTGCGCCTTGCGTTTGCACCCGCGTAGAAATTTTAATATCTAGATTTTTCGGGATAAAAGGTTACATATCGTATGTCACTCTCCGGCCCTTCAACTATCTCTCTGCGAATAATTATCAATATAACAAACCAACCAAACCTGGACCAAATTGAAATGGGACCACACGGGAAGCACCAGCTTTCAAATGAAAAAATAATCATCAAAATCGGTTCACCCATTCGAAAGTTCTGAGGTAACAAATATAAAAAAACATTTTTTTTTTGTTTTTTGGAAGTTCGTTAAAAATCACGTCGATCCATTTATTTGTTACGGCGTGAAAGAGGAACAAACAAACTAAACAAATAAATATATTCTTCTAGTACCTTTAAAGCTTTAATATTACCATGATGATGTGACGCTGATTTTATTGACTGCCTCGGTGGCTCAGTTGGTAGTGATCCTACTTTCTGTGCTTGGGGGCGTGGGTTCGATTCCCATCTAGGACAAACATTTGTGTGATGAACATTTGTGTTTGTTCTATGTCTGGGTGTTAATATCTATTTAAGTATGTATTTAAAAATATATATGTATGTATATCAGTCTCTGGCAGCCATATTACAAGCTTTGCTTAGTTTGGGGTCAGATGACCATGTGTGCAATAATGTCCCAGTTTTTTTTTTTTTTTTTTTTATTCAATGGGCAAAATAGCTGCACATATTAAAGTAAAGTAGCGGATTTCTTTTTTTTTTTTTTTTTTTATAATGGTTCTTATGGTTAGTCAAGACTTCTTTTTGTGCGTAAGTCACAGTAAATTTATCACTGCCCCATCGTCGTTAAAATACATACTGATAGGCTTAAAAACGGAATATTTTACACGTCAATATTTTTGGAAAACGTTTAAAACAGTGTTGTATTGTTTATGTTGCAGGCGTGAGCGGGGCCGGGCGTGCGGCTGCGGGTAGCGGGTGCGAGAGGGCGCATGGCTCTGCTGTACCGAGCGACGCGGCTCAAAGACCGCGCCGACACCCACGTGTTCACCTTCGTGGTGACGCGCTCCGCCACGCGCGAGCCCGACCGCGACGTCACCTCCAAGGACTTCTGTTGCGCGCACCAGCGATGGGCCGTCGCCTTCAGCCGCACCGACGCCTCGCTCGGTGAGTGCCGCACTCAAATACCTTTCCTACCCGGTACATGACTGCTGCACTATACTCCTCCTATATAACACTACGTGTTGTTCTGCAGGCGTCTACCTGGTGTGGCGAGGATCGTGCGAGGGTATGCGCGTCTACGTAGACTTCACATTCACTCTTCTCAGCCGGGACCACTTCACGGCCAATGAAGGGTTTTCTGGCAAGCAGGTCCGCTTTAACGCGGGCTGTGCAGCGCAGGGGCGCGGACGCTGCGTGTCACTCGCCGAGCTCAATACCAAGTTTGCAGATGCGCGCGGCGAATTCCAGCTTGAGCTGACCATGTCGCGCGTGCGCACGCTGTACTCATGCGAGCTGCGCGCGCCGCGCCTCGACACGCCACCAATCGCGTTCGCGGGGTTCGATTGGCAGGTGTGCGCGACAGGCGGCGGCGCCGGCAAGGAGCCGCTCGCGCTGCGGCTCGTGCGGCTCTCGGGCGAGGGGCAGCAGTGCCGCGTGCGGTACGCGCTGGCGCTGGGTGAAGGCGAGCGGCGGCTGCACTCGGGACCGCTAGAGTGTGTGTCGGACGCGGAGGGGCGCACCCCACCGTGGACGCCACGGCCCGCCGCGCGGCTGCCGCACAAGGGCTCGCGCGTCACGCTCGAGCTGGTGTGGGCGCGGCTGCTGGCCGAGCTGGGCGTGTGCGCGGGCGGGCGCGCCGCCACATGCTACGACCGCGACAAGCAAGCGTGGGCGGTGCGCTGCGACACGCACTCGGAGACGGTGCGCCTGCATATGCTGTACCGGGACGTGCACCACGTGCCACGGAACCACCTGCGCTACGTGACGTGGTCCGCGTGGCTGGTGCGAGCCGCGCCTGCGCCCGGCGAGCCCGACGCTCTCGAGCTGCCGGGCGCGCCCTTCGAGCACTACTACGCGCAGGACTCGGCCGACGAGGGGCTCATGATGGAGACGACGCTTCGCGTGGAGGATGTGGCGCGCCCTACCTGCGCCTTCATGCACCCCGGTAGCGAGCTGCGCGTGCGTCTTGAATGGGGCGACACTTACCTGCTCTTCCAGGCGACCTACCATGTTTACGACGACCTATGTCGCCTACACGCGCATCAGATGAGGTGGGTATGATCCGTGCGGGAGCTGCTCTCTCTTGTCCCGCAATGTCTGAAGGCGTATGTGTTATTGCAGGCGCGAGATCGCCGTGCTGCAGTCGGAGAACTACTCGCTGGAGCGGCAGCTGTTCAGCTACCAGAAGAGCCTGGCGTACGCGCAGGCGCAGGCGGGCGAGGGCGCGGCCGGTGTTGTGGAGGGCCGGCGCTCGCCCGCCGAGCGCAGCCTGTCCACGGACACGGAGTACGCGTGAGCCGGGCCGGCGCCGCGCTCGGGCCTGCACCCCTGCCCGCACCTCGAGCGGCTGGCGCACGCTGTCGTGGGCGCGGCGAGCTCCACATTCTTCTCTCTTTTCGACTGATTCTGACGTTTTTGAGCGATTTATCTATTTTTCTAGACGTTTTATGGCGAGGTGCGCCTCGTCCGCACCGCTTCCCGCCGGTCGCCTGCACTCTCGCCGCTCTAATCTATCGATAGCCGATTTATTAGATATACTCGACTACTTTTCTATTTATCTGTACATAAGATATATTTAGATAAATTATATATTATGTATATTTCTTAACTTAAAACTCAATTTCATATACTGCAACAGTCGATTTATGAATAAAAGTCCGTAATATTTAAATGGAATGATGTTGTTTTTCCTCTAGAAATTAATGTAATAATACACTTGTGTAGCTGTAAAATAAACAAAAACTTCGCTCAGGGATAAAAAAATATTTATCGTCCCGTTACTTTATTATCTCAGGGTGAATTTTATAAAATCAAAAGAGTTCTGATGTAACTGAACTTATCGAACACAATCCCTACCCACACACATTTTATTATTAGATACACCTACATTTTTATCATAATCAAAGATATCCTACAAACAGCTTAGTAGTAGCACAGTAGGTAGAACTACTACTTATACCTGCCACAGATATCTACTATTAGTCGTTACAATACCAACCGTCACCGTCGTTCTGTACCCTTAGTACAAGATTTGACAGTTTTCGAAAACTTTTTTCGTTTCCGTATTGTCCCATACATTTTAGTAAAGCGCCTCTAGCGGAAACGCGGATGAACTAAAATCGGTAGTAATCGGCAGTATAGGTTGCTTCACTCAAATACGAAAAATAGTTACGAATAGCTTTCAGCCCAGCAATGTATGCATCAAAACGAAAACGAAAAAAGTTTTCGAAAACTATCAAATCTTGTGCTAAGGGTACTGTAGTCACCATACGCCCTATAAATACCAAAGTCCTTCTTCTGAGATAACTACGAAGTTTTGCCACATTGTATGCTTCATAGGACTGATGCACCTACTGAAGTGAGTTTTTTTGGAGTTTATTGGAGTTTACTCCTTAAGAAACGATTTGAGTTATAAGGCCCGGTACGGAAATTTTATGAGGAGTAAAATCAAGTGTAACACGAAAAGTTGAGGCGTTACGTAGAAAGAGACAAACATATATATCTGTAGGATTGAACGTGTAAAAGAATGAGATGGAATACATGTGTTGCGCGCCTGCGCGCAACACATGTATTCCATCTCATTCTTCTGCTGCCGAGTAAACTCCAATCGTGCGTCGTAGCAGACACACACACCCTTTTTTTTAACCCTTCTTTTTTCTGTGGATGCACCCCACATGCACCCAAAGAAACACAACCAAAATCTTGAAACAAAATGACTGATATTTCAGATAGTATTTTGATTCTGGCTAAATAGACAAGTTGTCTGGAGCCAAAACTAAGGGCAAAAGAACTGTTTGTCAAAGGTCAAAGTTATGTGGAGTTTTGGCGTCCACGTAAAAAAAAGCAATTCGCTTCATTGAATTATTTTCTATTAAGTAATTTTAAAGTGTTAATGTGAAGTAATGATAGATTATCATTTATTAAATGTTGATTAATGTGCTCCGGTATGGAATAGTGATATATTCAGGTGAAACGTATATTTTCACGTTGTTTCCAAAACTCTACATGCAGTGCCGTAACTTTTATGTGCCCGGTGCGAGCTTCTATAACTGCGCCCTTGAAAACAAAACTTGGTCCTGGTGTGGTCATTTCTGCGCCCTTCCAGAGTCTGCGCCCTGTGCCTGGGCACCACTGGCAGCCTATTTACGGCACTGTCTACATTTCTTTAGTAAAATCTTCACTACTTTACTGGGGAATACGAATGTACCTAGGAAGAGGTGGTATAGCCTTAATAGCTTTAGCCTGCCCAGTAATGGGCAAAGAAACTAAGTCATAAAAAGTTAAACAAACTGTCAAACAAAATCAACACGTTTGTTTTGGTTGTGTGAACTTGTGGTGTAATAGCGATTTTGTTTTCGGTTTTATATTCCTAAAATGGCTCAAGGAAAGCTAAAAGTAAAGAGTAAATTACCGGCGGGTGCCAAGTCAAAAAAGGGCAAGGGAAAAGCTGTGACCAAGCGGCCGAACGCGCCTGTTAAAAGCAAAAAGAACTCTGTCGTAGAGAAGAATAAAATGAAAGCTACTGTGACTAAGATGGTGAACGCTGCAGCTGAGAAGCAGTTACGAGCACTAGCTACCAATACGCCGCAGCTCTCGGCGGCGCAACAACGAGCAGCCGCGGCACCAACTGCGCCCGCTCCCGCAAAGTGATAAATTGTG
Source organism: Agriopis leucophaearia (assembly GCA_949125355.1). Lineage (NCBI taxonomy): Eukaryota > Metazoa > Arthropoda > Insecta > Lepidoptera > Geometridae > Agriopis > Agriopis leucophaearia. The sequence continues at coordinate 16,899,368 of OX421262.1, forward strand.
TAACATAACCTAACTTCCATGCGTAACTGTTTTAGACAGAACATAAATTAATTGAAGTTTTTGATAAGAATGCGCGTTATTTGGAGATTGTTTGCCAAGTGATAAGACTTTCAAGTTAACCATATTGGACACAGAAGTGTTACAAACAGGAAATTTAATTTTCCATCTGTAAGCATCCACATAAACTTGAAATCGTTACTTATCTGAACAATGTGTAAGGTATTTATAATTGTAAATACTCCTTATTTATGTAATTAAAGTCTGTACATAAGTATTTAGCTTTGTTTTACTAATAGAGAGAGTATTTATTGAGTCCGATTTTGTGAGGAATACTGCTATCATCTTTGGGACGGTTCAGCCAAATACCAGCTCGAAGCTCTTGAATCGGTAGACCGGTGAACTTCTCGACTTTAGTGGCTAAGAAACTTCTCAGTCTAGAACACGGCCTTAAAGTAGCAAGTCTGTCAATTTACTATAGGTTATTTACTATATAATTTTGGTAAATGTGCATTGGAGCATCCATCCTTTTTTACTACAGGACAAGTAGGAAATTGGCCATTACCACTCATACATTGTGGACTTTCCTTGGACACATACCACACGTTTCCATTCTAAGTTTCTAATCCATAATGCCAAGGATTGGAACAACCTGCCGGTTTCCTTGTTTCCTGAGAGATATAATCTAGGTCTTTTCAAGCCAAGAGTTAATAGGTATCTTCTGAGTCTGTGTGCTTCATCTTTGCCCACATTGTCGCTTAACAACAGGCGAGTTGGTGGTTAAACGCGTTTTTTTTTTAAATCTTATGAATCTTTGATGAATGTAGAACTGTACTTTTAGTTTTCTTAATGCATAAATAGGTATCCTACTTAGTACTCTACCCTAACTAGTTTTTTTTATTAAGAAACTAACTATTATTTATTTATTCATTATAGGCGAGCAGCATAAGCTGATGTGCCTATATCATACAGTGTCAAAATTTAGTATCTATCTGTTAAGATAATCTTCTTCATTCTTATCCATCTGTCCAGTTTGTTTTTAAACGCATTTATGGATTTTGATGCGACCACATCCTCGGACAACCTGTTCCAATTGAAAACGACTTTGTTGTTTAGGATGTTAGGATGTGGTGTGCAGTGTTGGTCTGTGACGGCGCAGGCCACAATAGGGATTTGTGATGTTTGCTTTCTCTTGTGTAATCTTTTAGTGAGTAGATGCCATGTATGTCAAGAATATTGTAGAACCCATTAAGAATTTTAAAGGTTTCAATCAAGTCACCGCGCAACCATCTTTCTTCCAGGGTAGTAAGCCGCAGGGCTTTTAATCTTTCTTCATAGAGCTTGCGACAAAGATTAATTTAAAATTATCTCAAAAAAAATGCATAAGTTAAATCTGCTTTAGAATGTGGCTAGTGAGTTGTCTGACTTGCTCTGAGATAATTTTTCTGATACTCGTAGCTAGCACACTCCGTACTTACACTGCTACAAGGATCATTTGGCCGCAGTGAAGTTAACCTAATTGGCTGCACAATGAATTTGTCAAGATTATCTAGGCGTACTTTGTACAATTAAACAAGTATTTGTGTGATTACTATTTATAATGGTTAAATTTCGTGATTACGCGTTTCGAATTGTCATTATATTTTTGTAATACTACTAATAGTTGCACTCGCATTTTGATTTTGTAACAAACATCGTTGCTTAAAATCAGGCGAGGTGGCGGTAATTTTTTTTCAAACGGGATATTACACGAAAAATCCCTGTAAAACACGGTTAAAATAACATTAATATAACATATAACCATAAAGAAAAATCAAGATAGTTTAAAACAGTGTTTTAATTTCAGATTTATAAATAGGTTGGTCGTATTGAACAATCAATCCAGGGTCGATATCCTAGGACTAGACATTAGGAAGACAATAATTGTTTATTAAGGTGTAAGTAGGCTCTAGGCAAATTATTAAACATGATGATTTAATGATGTCGCATGGAGTGTACTTTCTGGGTATCCAGGCTTTTTTGAACAATTGAGACTTTCTCATTTAAAAACTGTTGTACTATTACATATTTATATTTAACGTATTTCCGCTTCAATGTCGTGTCAAGTACATCATTCTATACCTATACATATAATAATAACGTAGAGATAAAAAATTCTGTAATTGCAAGATATCACAAAAAAACAACACATCTTAAAATAAGCAGCTGAACACGTTAAGTCAGTTTTTAGAATTTTTGTCTGTTCGTTTGTTTGTCCACGCACATCCCCTAAACCACTGGACGGATTTAAATGCGGTTTTCACGAATATGCTTATCTATGACCAGATTGAAGTATAGGCTATATTATTTTGCGAAAGGGCCGGATGAAAGTTTATATGAAAATCTACGTGTACGAAGTCGCGGGCAACAGCACTAGTAATTAATAATTCATTGATAATATACATATGATATTTAACTTTACAGGAATTTGTTATTAAATCCACAGATCCTCACTTCTGTGATTTAATTCTATTTATCCAAACCTGAAACAATAACATAAATTAATCTAAAACTAAAAAAAAAACATGAAACAATGTCATGAGATTTAAAAAAATTGACATTGAAGCGGATAAACATAGATTCGTCGATTCCACAAGTCTAAGGAATAGTTTTGAAGTTGGAAGATTCATAACATACATAATTTGTTTTACTCGTACCTCGGACGGAACGGGACGACAATTTTTGGAAAAATCTATTGATTGATTGATGGATTTTTGGAGATATCATAGATAATTATCAATATAAAAAACTGACTTCAACAGAACTAGACCAAATTGAAAAGGGACCAAATGGGAATCACCAGCTTTGAAATAAAAATATCTTACCAAAGAACACGGGCTTACCATTTTTTTTATTAAGTCTTTATATTGTGGTCACCCCGATAGCCGGACAGTCCGGTCGGGTGATGCGTCGATTTCTCCGAATGAGATTAATAAATGCACGCGGGAGACGCGGAGGGGGACACCGCGGCTAATGATACGCGCTGCAGCAGATATTTTTTTATCGCGAATTTAAAACATAAACTGGTTGCGGCGGTCCGACCACAGCTTGAGAAATAGTACGTAGTCTGGCAGCGGTCCTCCCGTCCCCCGCGCTTTCGACGTCCTCTGTCGAGCCTGCAGGTCTGCATAGTTCACCGCTCCCGTCTGCGCTCGCGCCGAATCGACATTATCACCCTAATCAGGTCTCTGCCAAGTCTGCGACTCATTATGTGAATTTGTGAGGAAGAAACCTAGGTTTATACAATCATATAATTAAAAAATCACCACCATTTACAGCACCTACCTACAAATATCTATATAAAATAATTCCTTGTGTCAAACCAAGGATGATTTTAACTATTTGTCGATGGTCAAACGAATAACTAAACTGATTGTATAGTAGGTAAAACTACATATATACTAATTACTACCTATAGATAATATCTCTTCATATCGCATCATAACACGTATCATAAAACACAATGTACTCCTAAGTATATAAGTAATTCTACTCTGCAAAACGATGTCAAATTTTCATACGATTTTAACAAATATTAGATACAAAATGATGGTTTTAAAATGTAATTTAGATCACAAGTGACACTGGGACGGGTCGATAACTAAGTTTATTATAATGCTCTACATTTCACAAGCAGCCGAGATAATCCGATTTCTAATTCACCTAACTGTCATCAGCTATCATGCATATAGTTATACAGGTATAATGTAACTGTATTTTTAAACCTGTCTGCCTGATTACCTGCGACCTAGCCAATGACTACTAGTAGACCTAGCAGTCTCAAAATATATCAAACATAATACGTACATGGGTGCTTCAAAAGGCGAGTTAATAGAGTCTTGAAGGGTCAGCAACGTATTTGTTATGCCTCTGGTGTTATAAGTATACATAGGCGACGGTGACTGCTTACCATCAGGCGGCCCGTCTGCTTGTTTGTCACCTATGGCATAAAAAAATCCAAAGTGTCTCTAACCAATTTACGTAGTCGTAAACGTAAATATCAAATGATAAGTCTAAAATAGTATTGAATGAAATGTGCGCGCGCGTTGATGTCTTTTGTTCGTTACGAGCTAATGTCACTCACGCGCCGTGTCGCGCATGCGCACTGCAGTCTGCCATCGCGAATCATCGCATCATACAGGGACAGACTCCAGATCCATGCCTAGGGCTGTCAATAACGACGAGATCGGTCGTCGACGGGCACTTAGCACCGGTGCAGGCTAGAACTCGGCCGCTGACCGGTTGTGTGTAACGTTCTTGCGCGATTTCTCACCAGTTCCCACTGATATCGAGTGGCGGCAGACAATAAATCCGGTTCGCTGCAGCGGCTGCAATTAAACTAGTGTCGCGCCGGGTTCGGGTTCGCTCACCGTGCGAAAGTGAAGCACGCGGCAGCGTTAGACGATACCCAGACGCAACACAACCACATAGAGCTTAAATTTCAGTACCATGCATTATTAGAGATTTTTCATCAAATTAACTCTTATAATAACCTTTTTACTAATTAATTACCTTTATACGATGAAATCGAAAGTAAGAGCTACCTACCAGTAAGTGATAGAGAGTGCGAGGTCTGGAGAAACACTCGTAACATTACTGCGGGAGTGCAGACGTAAGTTATTGGTTTCTGATTTATGAGTGGAACAGAGGCAATGTCCTTACACGGGGCGGTTAGTAAAAACTGGCAGGCTGTTTATTATCGTGGTGTGGTGCGCGGGCGCTGGCTGGCGACGGGCTGGTGGTGCGTCAGTCCGCGCGCAGCCGTCGGCGCAGACGCCCGCGCCTTCTGTCGCGCTCATGTTGCGCTAGCGGCGCGCCCCCATGGTGTACCCCGAGAGCGCGTCCCGCTGCTGGGGCGCACCCGACGCCGCGCTCGCCCCGCTCTACGACGACGTTTACAGAGGTCAGCTGACACCTTGCAACCTCCGCTATGCGAATCTAGAGTTCTTTGTCTCAGTGTTGGCGAACCTGTCGCTCCCTTATTTATAGTCCGACGACTGCATCCGACCCCCTTTCGTGTCCTTTACTCGCTTCACTTTGCGTATCCCCGTATACCAGTTGATCTTCTTCCGTGTCTCGTGTTCTATTGATATTGATACACTCCTCGTTTCTGTTAGTGTTAATTGTACACCCATTAATTCTTTGTATGTATACCGCAACATTTACATACATGTCTATTATGTGTTATTAGTTATTAACGACCCGGTCGAACCTCTCAGAGCCTCGAGATGTTTAAGAATGCTGTTCTATAAGTTAGTGCCAACATAAATTTATTTAGCAAAGTATGACAAACCCAGCGGTGAAAGGTAGGTGGATTAATCTAGACTTCTAGAGAATTCCATTTTGCATGATAATTTTAATGATGAGCTAAAACTTTCTGTTATATTATAAGTATCAAACTGCAATTAGTGGCAACTAAATCTGCAATTCAAATAAGATTTCAATAAGAAAATGCCGGCCTAGTTTGAGCTGAATCTCAGGATTGAGAAGCTTGGTCTTATTAGAAAAGTTTTGTTATCTCTTTGTAAAGTTGTGTTTTCTGTTCTGTGTTATGGTACAAAAATCAGCTGATCCGTTCCCATTCTCTATTCACGACGGTGTCGTTTTTTTTTCACCACTTCTTCATGACTTGCATGAATGATGGATTGAACATGAGTATCTACCTGCCTGTTTCAGAGCTTCGTATTACTTATACGTATCATTAAATTAGAATGTAATTATAATTATAACTTAGGTTATGCGCAGTGTAATATACCTACCTTATAATTTTGCCATTATAGTATCATGTTTCGTTTTATAATTCAGTATCGCGTTACAAGAATATCTTATTCGGTCCCCGCTGAGTTTGGTAGCTTCGTCTCAGTGGGTTTAACGTCGATTACGTTTGAACTAATGATTACATTAAGGTGTGATGACTTATTTTGTTAATAATTACTCAATTTATGAATAATATGTCTATTAATCTTCGGATTAAGTAGCGAAGATAGAGTTAATAGTCATGAATTTTGAACATAAAAATGCTTTTGTATCATGATTCGAGTCAATGAAATTTTAATGTCCTTTAGAGCACATTACTTGTGGGAATTGGCACGGTTCAAAGCAGACACTGCACTGTATCTAATCTCCCGACGAATAAAGTTTTTATAATGACATTACTGTTATCTCCATACAATGGCGCAGTCCGGAATTGTCTTTGTAATGTTACACTGGCTGTATAACCTCTCGAACGGTTGTTTTATTGATAATTGGGAACTACGGCTTATGCCGGTGCTGTAAAGCTCAATTAAACCTTGAAAATTGAACTGTCTTTAGGAAATTCAAATTGTGATTTTATAGTAGGTACGGGCTGGTTTACGAGCGCCTATAAAGATGCTACACTGAGTGTAGGCAATGTTGAGCACTGAGGGCGAGCGTTGGTTGCCAGCGCAGCGCCCGGCCCGTCGGCCGCCACCTTGCCTGCCCGCCTCGAGAACCGCTCCCGACCAACGAGCTAGACTTTCCAATTGACCTAGCTTTCATTACTGCGTCCTGTGTCGTAAAATAGAAATTGCTAGAATTTAACTTGCACAGTTTATATTCTAATTTATGAACGTCCATCAGAAGCCCATGTTTATGCTTTTTAATTATACGTTGTAAAATATCGCATAAATTTAATGCTAATACTAAAATTCATACTAAACTAGCACTGAGGCTTAAGTTGTACTTTCAAATAACGGTAAAAGAGGAGCAGCACTTAGTTTACATATATTTCATGCCTAAAACTTTGACTAGCCTGTTTATCTTTTCATAAAAAGGTTACTAAGGATGTAGTAAAAAAAAAGCGAAAGTAACTCTGTTTCTGTCTGTCTACTCTGTGTACTCTTTTCACGATTAAACGGCTAAGCCAATCTTAACGAAATTGGGCAGGATGATAGTGTACATCGTAAGGACGAACATAGAGTACTTTTTCCTACAGAAAATGCGTTAAAACTCGATGTTTCTTGCTGCGAAAACGCGGGATTCTGCAAGTATTTTATATGACAGATGAGAGGGTACTTAGATCAGACAAACCAGGGAGATATGGTAACGTGGCGGGTTACAAACGCATCTGGCCTAAATTAGGTTTGACTACAGTTCCAGCTACTACCTACAAACTTATAATTAAGTGCTAAAACCGTATCCTTACATTTATCAAGTTCCGAAAGGTATGCACACGTACGCAAGGTGATGCACCGTTAGGAAGTGCGTGCGACGTGCACCGTTCCCTGGAATTTGTATTAAAGCATTCTACAAAACTGCACATTATGTTTCAGCGTTGTAAAAAAAATACATGACCATGGATACAAAGTCCTTCGGTCGTAATATTAATCAAGTTTACCTAGTCTTAAATAGCGTCAAACAAGTCACAGTCAGAGTCAAGCAAAGTAAGTCACGGTTATGTCACATTCATCAACAATTTATCTTTAAACTAGCTGTATAATAGCTGTGCTTCAGGACCCGTTATTTTTTCGGGACAAAAATTAGTCTTATGTTAATCCAGGGTATATTTATAATGTATTCCTATACCAAATTCTGTAAAAAAAAAAAAACAGGTGTTGCATTCATTTTGCCGAGTGTGAATGGCTGTTTTCTATGGAACAGCTGATGTTTTTTTACGCGATTTCAGGGTTGGTCCCATAGTAAAAGTGGTTTATTATGATGGGTATTATGAACCCCTTTCGGCTCAGTGCACACTCAATACCTATCCGTGGAACCCTGTATAGTATACTAGCTGCGCTAACTGCAGTACTAAAAACAATGCAACCTGCTTGGAACAACCTCCTTGGAACAACCTCCTTGTTAGCGACAGGGACCTACTTTGAATCAGATTAAAAAACACGATGTAATAATATGTCTCTCCGACTAGTTTAGTCACAGATCTACAGTTATGTATATGTGAATATGTCAATGTGTTATAGACTTCACTTCTTGTTCTTGTTTTTTGTAGGAAAAAAACCCGAAAAAGGACTAAAGCATAGAAGTAGTGCTAATTTAGCATAAACGAATAAAACGTACAGTTATATGATTATTTACTGGATATTTACCGTGGTAGGTGGAAGGAGCTCCCGATATTTCGGCGCAGTTACATGCACTATGTTCACGGGAAGACTATAATAATCATATAACTGTAGCGAACGACCGTGATAGTTTAAAACAGTGTTTCGAATTAAACATGTTACATTCTTTACTCATATGCCAATAAATTGTTACCAGAACAAAACAGATATTTTTGACGGGGCAGCAAATTGCAGGGTTTTACACTCATTTTAATGTACTAGGGGCCTGAAAGACTCCAAAGGATACATATTATTTGACAGAAGGCCTTGTACGCTTTGTAAATCACGTGACGGTTTCTATGCTCTTTATTATTCTGTAGGAAAAATTATGTTGACCAGATCGCTACCAAACTTCATAGGATCAATTGCTGGGCTAATCTGAAGATTGCCTGAAAATTCAAAATTGATCCATCCGTTTTGGGAGTCAATAAGGAAAATACATACATACATACACATATCGCCTTTTATGTACTTAGATAGATATATTTGACAAAATACCCAATTTGAGAGCCTTATATCGTTTAATTTAAACACAAAGGCCCCGTAATAAGTAACATCGTTGTAATTATTGTGAAATATCGCCTCCCTGATTGCGTCGTTGGCTTCGCCTCCGTGAGAGCGGTTTCATAAATCGTCCTCGAGTAATCGAGTTGTTCTAAAATAATACTTACGAGTAAGTATATCACATTGTCGTGGATATATAAATTAAATCGAGTGACTAGTTGCTAGTTTGATGTCGAACGGGTGACATTTTACATCACACACATCACATCATCAGCCAATTAACGTCCACTGTTGGACAAGGGCTCCCTCATAGAGAAGGGTGTTGCCATAATCCCCACACTTGGCAGGCGGCTTAGGGATCGCAATACGTTCACCGTGTACTATTAGGACGCTGCTGCCCATCCTGCGGTGGTTCATTTAACACGGACACGGTTGGACATTTTACATACCATGGGTAAATTGGTAAATTATATTTACCATCATTATTTTATTTCTTAGTGTCTAACTCAGATCAGATAAACGAGGATGATATGTTAAGGTGGCGTAGCGGGTACGAATGCATCTGGAGTTTTTTTTTGGATTCTGTATTTATTATGGGACTTTAACCAACAGTAGTATGTCAGTCCCATCATATCTTAAACTAAATCAAAGCATAATACACTAAGTAACTTTGGCAGTTATTCAACCGCCAAGACGTAGTGTGCAAACACTACTGAGTTCCAGATTGAAGGGCAATGTTTCCAGCGAAATTATAGGGCATTGAAATTATATCTCGGGGTGACGAGCGCAGTGCATTGCCATCCAGGGTTTTAAATTTTTGAAGCTCAAAATTCTGAGTGGCGTTGAGCTGTTATGGGCAAGCGTGAAGAGCCATCAGGCAAGCGACTTCGCTCGTCTCGTCACCCAGTATCATAAAAAAAGTAAACAAATTAAGGGATATACAAATAAATACATACAGGCGACGAGTCGTGCATCTGGCCTAAATCGAGCTTTAGTCGAAATCACCCAGCACTCAACCTTGTCGCACCTTTTTTTCATGTGGACTTGTTCTTTCGTATAATGTTAATTGCAAACTTCGAAAATGACTTGCTAATACGATTTGTTATAATAAGGATACATAATTCTAAAAGTAACGGATATTCTCGAAATCTCAAATTACTTACTTTATTCTGTCTCTTAACCCTTAACATGCCGCCGTGGTCAACCAGGACTATAGTTGATCAAACCTTAAAATCATCAAATAACACTAATATTATGAATGCAAAAGCTAGTATCTCCAAAAGGGCCGGTTGTAAGCGGCTTTTACGATGGCTAAGTAATAAAAAAAAGCTTGTTTTCGATCTAATAACAAGTATGTGCCAATTTTGCTGTACTTACCATTTAACTAAACTAAAATTGTCTACCTAAAAAAGACATCATGGCGTTATTATTAAAAATGTTCTGTAGGATTTTCAGAATTACATACTTAGATAAAACTATTTCACTGTTAAAGTATAAACGTTGGATACTTTGCTAATTTTTATTTCGTTCTTTAGATTTCTTAATTGACACCTACATGCTAGATTAGAAGTCATAATGACCACACCTGTGTGCTCGCGACAAAAAAAAACCAAGTGATTAGCGGCGGGTTAATCGTGATCATGAATCATTCACTTTAATGATCAATCTATGAATGTGGATGAGATTAGAGATCAATAAGCCTTTAAAATTTGTGAAAGTATCATAATTAAACATCGTTTTTGCTTGTGATTCTGCGTAGGTAGCCGATATGCCGATATGCACGCTTAGAGAAGTCAGACGGGAGGAGTTTTTCGAACAACAATTTTCCGCTTCGGCCGCGTTGCAACTAAGCGTTGCATCTTCTATTGTATTCTCTTTGCAACTAAGTTTCGCAACCAGTCTCCAAAGAGGATTTTGTTTTCTCGCTATACTGACTGTTTGAATTTTGAATTTAGTAGTGTTCAAAACTTCATTTTAGAGAAGCGTAAGTGACGTTATGCGTGATTTTAACTGACTTAAAGAAGGATAGAGGCTTCGTGCGATCCGGTTGTTTTTATTTGATACTTATACTACTATTACATTAATTGACATTTGTGTACCGATTTACTTATTTATTTACTACTACTTATGCTGACGCAGCGTAATTTTTAGTAAATAAGGAAAATACAAGAAAACATTGTGAGGAAACCGGTATGTCCAAGAACCTGTAAAGTTAAAAAACATAATATGACACTCAATGATGCACTGGGCTAGCATGGCGGATTAGGGCCCATCACAGAAAAGAGAAGGGTAAAAGATTCTAACTTCAGTCCATCCTCTCTCCCCTCTCGAGTCTCTCGACACAGTAAAATGTTCAAAACATAAGAAATTAAAACAATGTAGAATACACGTATTATATTCCAGTGTTTAATTTCAATACGAACATATGTTTAATTTCAATAGCTCTCCGACGTGTGTTTCATTCAAAAAAACGTGTCAGACATTTTGAATACATTTTAGATGAACTGCCCTGAACATCCGAACAATGAGACTGGGCACTCATTTAACTTTGCGAGAGCGCTTTGGAACTTGAGTTCATAAAAGTATTTGATTTTACTGCCTATTATTTTGCCTATTAAAGGTAGAGCAAAAGTTTTAAAATGAACATACTTTACCACTCAATGCACAAATGCTCAATAAGCTAATCTATTCTAATCTATTTTCTATTGAACAGCAATGGACAAACATTCCACAGCCTGATATTGACTTCTATGAGATGAACGCCGCCGCAGCTTTTGTGACCACTTTAAGGTTACAAGTATTGGTGTTACTTTCTGGATCGATTGGATGTTATAAAATTAATTTTGGAACACGTAAACAAATGAAGATAATAATAATTGATAATGATTAAGGCTCAAAGTCCGCTGAACAAGCTTCGTGCATAAACAATTAATAACATCTTGTAAAACGGTATAAACAAGCGGGAATACAGTCTCCAGTCTCCGAGAGGCTGCAAACACAAAGATTTAGTAGTTGTCAATATTGAAATGCATTTGTAGGTACGCTCCAAGGTGGGAGCTATTTTTAGCACGCCCCACCGCAGGCTCCGGCCTGACTCATGCGCTTGCGCAGTGCTTTATTGTTGCCATTGTACACTACACGCATACTGAATAAACCTAGTTGAGTTCAGAGTCTTCTTTGTGACATTTTAAATTATTTAAATCCTAACTAATATTATAAAATCGAAAGTAACTCTTTCTCATCTGTTTGCTTGCTTTTTGCGACATAATATTTGGCAGGAAGATTGTGTGCATCATGGGCAAACATAGGGTACTTTTTCCCCCAGAAATGGGGAAAACTGGAAAATGGGATTCAGCTAGTTTATAATAAAGCTAACTGCAGTACTTAAAAATATGAGGGGTTGTGCCTTTATATTTGTCTCTCATTAACATCAGAGAGAAAATAAGATATCGGCAGTTCCATTCTTCACCACGCTACGGAGACGTATCGCTATCAAAACGTTAGTTGCGCCACGCGGTTCCACCCGCGTAGACCTTTTATTAGGACCCCATTTTTTTTTCTTGAAAATATTAGCGGACTCGACAAACGTCGTCCTGCCTGACTGAGTCCAATTGTGTTTTCAAACTATCCCAGGAACCCATTGACATATGCATACAAAATTTCATCTAAATCGTTCCAGCCGTATGAGGAGTTAGGTGACAAACACACGTACAGAATAATGCATTTCTAAGCTATAAGACAGAAACTTTAAACTTACAATTTGGATAGATAATTAATGAATAATTACAGAATAATTATATATATTTATAAATATCTATGCAAAAAATCACGTCGATCCGTTGCTCTGTTGCGGCGAAAACTAGATAGTTTCGTATTTATTATATAGGTAAGTATTTTTTATGTTCTGCCGTACGTGGTGATCTCGACAGCGTTTTTCTTTTGTAGTGCATGATATTAAAATTATTTGTACGTCCATGTTCATAATTAAGTAGTATCAGTTTTAGGTTTTAAATATATATTCTTCAATATTTTTCACACTAAGATAGATAAAAATAAGGTAACAATAATATTTAACATATTTCTTAACAAAATTTTCAATAAAATTGTAATATTTATGAAATGAAATATTTGGAACACGTCTGGATAAACCTAATCAAAGTTTTTGAGAACGTCGGATAGGTCAAACTCAAACGCCGCCTCATTATTCGCAATAAACACTAACCCGATTAAAAAAAAATAATACATTGAACTATGAGCCTTACAGTAGAAATTCATATATGAAACATCAGTCTTACAAATATTCTACAAAATAATGACGTCTTCAACTTCGCAATGAAACGTGATACCGAACACTTTGGTATAAATAAAAGCTGTATCCATACCAAATAAATTGGCTTGCCGACATGTTAACTGATACGAAAGCTCAATGATAGCCCATAACCTAATGTTAGTTATACATGTTTACGATTTGATACGTCTCTATTACCAACATTCCATTTATGCTTTACAAAAACTAACTCTATGCAGTTGGTATAGAGTTAAACGAAAACTGTGATATGAATATGTGTTGGTCCAGTACCGGCAGACTGAGCAGAGGCTGATGGCAAATTAACATTTATGATACTCACATCAATATCGTAAGAATTTAGTATGTGATTAGGAGTTCTATTACAGACCGCATAGTGTTTCTTTTGGTTTGGATAAAGGACTTTTTTCCTTGCAAAAAGTTGCCGCTCTCTCCACACTTAGTAGAGTACATTCAGATCAGACAAACAAGGAGATATTCAAATTCAAATTATTTACTGAGAATAAAAACGGACAAATTCCACTAACATTTATCTCACATACTGTTAAACTAAAATAGATTTCCTAGTAAAAATAGGAATAAAATTATAAAATTACTAATATAATAAATACAACAAATTGCTGTAAAAATACGTCAACATAAAATTAGTATGTCATACAAATTGTCATTATAGTCAACGGCTTTTTTGCCCCTGTCCCATTGACCAGTTAAATTTTCACAATAAGTCAAAAAAACTTTCGTTACATTTTTCCAACTGTCACAAATAATATCACAATCAGTGTTGGTAGCAAGGAGTGCATTGAAGTGAGTGCGGCGCGCGCGAATCAGCGGAGACATGGAGCGCGCCACGGTGCGGCTGTGAGCCACGTGGAAAAACTTGGGCAATTTTCCACCCCTATTAGCCGGAACCCCGGGTTTATCTGGCACAAACAAAGCGTACAATAAATTGTGCAGATGCAAGGAGTCAACCAATCCTCTGAGCACCTTGCAGCAAGTAGCAAGCTGATCCAACATCCTTCTCACTTCTAGTGAGTTGTAGCCGAGCTGGCCGAGCAAGAATTTAGTTGGGTAGCTGGTAAGCTATATGGTATGGTGACGTGAACGTTCATCTAGACGTTCATATGATGCCTTTCGTCGAACTCAGCGAACCAGCAGACGACCTTGCCAAACTTTTGTTTTGCATGAGGACTATTAGTTTGTTCATTGGTGTCGCTACGAGTTTCTTAGTGTGCGTGAAAAATAAGTAAGTGAGGCGTACTTACGGTTTTTTCGTTGAGCGGTTTAGCGGTACGATATAATGGAAATGAATGAACCATGCAACGATCTATATATATGTAGGGTACAATGAATTCATTTGAAAACATGGATACATTTTAACATGAACGATAATTGCACTAAGTTTAATTTAGCTTATGTAAACTTATCTACCATACATATTTTTGAAATAAATAAAATAATAAATATCTTGGACATTTTTTACACACACGGTCATCTGACCCCAAACTAAGCAAAGCTTGTAATTTGGCTGCCAGAGACTGATATACGTACATATATATTTTTAAATACATACTTAAATAGATATTAACACCCAGTCATAGAAGAATCACAAATGTTTATCACACAAATGTTTGTCCTAGATGGGAATCGAACCCACGCCCCCAAGCACAGAAGTTAGGTTCACTACCAACTGAGCCACCGGGGCAGCCATTTTTGTTAGTCACAATTGTTTTTCTCAATCATTATAATTTTAGATTTGCAGATACAAACGTCTAACTTTTAACACCCCTCTGTTTCCGTAGGAGGTTAAAAATCTAGTAAAAGTATGATAAAACAATGTTATACTAGCTAGCTTTACTATAAAATTACAAAATTGTGGTATGATTGTAATGCAATGGTGGCCGGGCGGTACCGGTGCGCTTTACGATCTGCCGGCACCCGGTTCAATACACGGTCCTGCACCAATGACTTATTTATTACTGTAATAAATTATGTGCAGCTTCGATGTCATCGATCAACAACGATGAAGAAAAACATCGTGTGCCAACTAGTATGTCCAAGAACCTCAAAAGTTCAAAGACATACCTATATGACGTTCACCGCAACATGCTCCGGGCCAGCATAGTGGATCAGGGCCAAGCCTCTATCTCTCTGAGACAAGGCCTGTGTCCCTGCAGTGGCAAGGCAATATGATAGGCTGATAGGGGTAGAACAGTTTAGACAGCGACCCAAAGCCGTGCTCCGTTATCTTAAGGAGCTCGGCTGGTCTGTGTAGGCTGTCAGGGGCAAACACAATACACCCCAAGCGGGATGTCAGTGCAGGTCTTATCACCCCCACTTTTAATGATAGGCTGATGATGACAAAACCATAGACCTAAATTTTTTTACATCCTCCATAGATTTCTATGGACAAAACTGTAATATAGCTGCAAAGTTTCATTCAATTATTTCTTAATTAATGCAAACATTAAGTAAACTATGTACACAAGATATATTAACTAACATAATTTTCCCTTATTGTCATCATTTACTCACGTTACATCGTGTTTCACGAACTTCTCCTGTTACGAACAGATTAGTAGTCTAACTTTGTTATCTTAACGCAATTTACAGATAGCACGTAGAGATAAATAAAATGTACTCTACAAACTGAAATGGTTAGTTTTTTTATATGCGAAACTCTTGAAGGACATCAACTGAACAAAAAGTTGGTTGCCACGGGACGCCCGGAAAATATGAAACATAACGGCATAAGAGAGCGTCATGTCGTTTGCTGTCACGGCATAAGAGTCTGTTTTACCAATAAATAAATGCCAACAACTGTTTCACAACGCCAATAAATGTTTCACATAAAAAAGTCATTCATTCATTTACCGACAGACAACGCACAGCCTAAGCCATTTGGTCTGGAAGCATGGAATAATGCACAAGGGTTTCTTTTTTAAGGATTTTTGAAAATCGATCCCCTTAAAGGGTTAAATAATATGAAAGTTTATATGAAACTACCATTTTTAAGTTTTTGTTTAGCTCTCTGTTTATAAATAAAAGTAATCTGTATAAGCGTTTTTGGAAATTCATCCCTTAAAAGAGTTAAATAAGGAATGAAAGGTTATATCAAAGTTCGTTATTTTAAACCAACTTCAAAAAAGAGGACGTATCTATGTTCCACTGTATTTTTTTATGTATGTTCACCGATGTCTCCGCCAACTGTTGACCGATTTAAAAAAAAAACTTTGTTCGGTAGGGTATACTTCCACCTTGGTCCCATTGTCACCAAGTCAAGAACTGATGATGGGATCCCATGGAAATCGAGGGCAACCCTCAAATTTTATAGGCACTTATTACGTTTTTCATATATTTTTGAAGTCGGTTTTTAATGTGATCCACATGTTGCAGTTTGAAACATGAAGTATTTAGGCTTCTATCTATACTATATCTATACTAAAAACGTAGAAATAAAAAAACTGTAATTGCGATATATAAATGTAAAATAAAACACACGAGGCGTCTTAAAATAAGCAGCTGAACACGTTAAGACCGTTTTAAGAATTTTTGTTTGTTTGTCCACGCACATCTCATAAACCACTCAATTTCAAATTCAAGTATATAGGATTCATCAGATTGAAATATATGTTATTTTGCGTAAGGACCGGATTAAGAGAGGAAAAAAGGGTTGAAAGTTTATATGAAAATCTACGCGTACAAAGTGCGGGCAAAAGCACTAGTTTATAAATAAAACTAAGCTGGATAAGCGTTTTAGGAAATTCAGCCCCAAAAAGAGTAAAATAGCGGACGAAAGTTTGTACGACTGCCGTCATTCCATAGTTAACTGATGGAGGAAAGAGGAAATCCCATAGGAGACACAGCTCGCCCCTAATAAAAATACGATCTACCCTCGGGCTAAAAAGTGATTCCAATCTAACTTAAAGTTGTAATTAATGGCAGTACGTGTCCAATGACACTTTTCTTTGTCTTGATAAAGGCGAAGACCCTCTGTTAATGTGTTTTAATCCCCGATGCAAAACTGGGTGTTATACCTTAGTTTGACGTATGTATCTGTGTGTTTGTCTGTGGTATCGTAACACCCAAACGGCTAAACCGATTTTGATTTAATTTTTTTAAAGGTGACTTGATCGAGAATGTTCTTAGCTATGATTTAAGAAAATATGTTCGCCCGTTTACAGATAATTAGATTTTTATCGGGGGTTTAAAAAAAAACAATTATACTTGTTATAAGTAACACTTGCACTATAATATATTCACTTCTTTAATCTGACACTTTATTACAAGCGCTTAAATGGTTTCCTTTACCTATGTATTTAGAGCCAGGAGGTCAAGCTATGGAGGTCATTATTATGTCTTTTTCCTTAATACCAACCAGGAAATGGCAAAAAAATACAACTGTTCCATACAACTGTTTGGTTTTTGTCGAGTGTGTATGATCGTTTTCTATGGAATAGACATTTTTTTTTGCGATTTCAAGATTGGTATTATAGCATTGTTCATATGATGAGTACAATGACCTCCTTTCGATTTACAGATAAATCCTGTATAGATAAGCGATCTATTTGGTTAGATCTTGGATAGGTGACCACGACTGGCATTTTCAAGTCATTGCTAGGTACTAAATAGTCCCTCCAACGAGTATGTCTATGTCTATGTGTACGAGTATGTATGAGTCCTACGTTTGCTGAATCGTTAGTCTTCACTCCAGAACACGTCTACCCCAACGGTCTGATACGTAGTTTAACCAGTGTTAACTTCAGGCTACAAGAGATAAAGATACCTCTAAACTAGGAGTAAAGTACTAAGTGCTTACATGTGTCGTGTTCTAATATAGACATTTAGCTCTACAAGGATTGTTACATCCCAAATTAGTAATTATTGTACCTACTTAGTAGGGTTAGCGACTTTAAGCTAACTCACAAATGTTTGTAAAAATATTTGTTAAAACAAATGTTGTAGAATATGATAAATGGGAGAAAAGAAAGAGTAGTCCCGTAAACTATCTGCGCTTCGTGGCTTTGTTCTCTTTCTTACAGGAATTAAATATTTCTTATCTATAGCCCAGGTCATCTATGATTTTTTCCCCCGTTAAATACCATCAGGGAAAATGACAGGGTATTAAAAAAAATAGGCTTGCGTTTGACCGCCTATGCTAAATTATACCTAAATTAAACTTTCAGTGTAAAAATAAACAGGATTGTGTTTAATCCAGGACATAAACAATCTATTTAAACATTGATTAGATCGCTTTGTGTCTAAGAAATCACATTTCAAAGCACTCCAATAAATCTAGACTATTTGCATAATTGATTAGATTAGGATTATAGATAAAAATCTCAATAAAAATACTAGCGACTTGAAATTTTATCGACATATTATACAAACTGGAATCTTGAAGATTTGGTGTGATTATGCTTTTTTTTATAAATCCATACTTAATATTATAAATGCGAAAGTAACTCTGTCTGTTTGCTACATAATCACGGCTAAACGGCTTAACCGATCTCGATAAATTTTTGCGAGGTAATAGTATGTATCATGAGGAAGAACATAGGCAATTTTTTCTGAAGAAATCGCGGACGAAGCCGCGGGTACAGCTAGTAATTAATATGTATAAAAAATACAACGAACATAAAAAATCATAATTTTCATTCGTGATTTGTTTGAACAAAAATCGTGGACCAAAACAGTCATAAAAAGTGGCCGCGGAATGGAAAGGCGCTCCTAGAACTGACCACCCGACATCGCTAAGGAAAGTAGTGGATTAGATTGACACAGGGTCGGAAAATGGCGCGCTGCTGAAGATACCTATAATACTTTGCAGTGGGTGGAAAATGGTTGACGATGACAATGATGAATGAAACAAAATGTTTTTTTTTAATGATTACAAGTTTATTATTAAATAGTGTTTGCCCCAAACGGAGACCTCGCGACCCATATTTTTGCAACCACTCGACCGATTTAGCCCATATTCAAACTTAAAAAAATTATTGAAACGAACCACTTTCCTGCTAAATTTCTTTAAGATCGGATCTACTATACGCTAGGTATCTTTGAACAAATATCTAAACACCGACTTCATTAGAATCTTTCACGCCACATCGTTCGGTAAAAATTATGAGCTGTCAAAAATAATTTCGGTCTGTCTGGGTTCCGAATCCGATTAACACTTCGCTGACGATTTTTTCCCCCAATATTACACAAAGAAGACAAACTGTTATCCTAGTCTTTTTCTCAAAATACGACAACTACTTAAGTATACCTCCCGTGAAAACATTTAACAGCACAATCACATCGACAAAAAAAATTGTTTCTAAAATTTCAAATATATCAGAACCAAAGTTTCAGTAAGTTAGAAATTGGTGAGAAGTATTCATCAGTCTGTCCATGTATCTTGTTAAGAATTCCCATCTTCTCGACAACAAAGGTTATCTAAAGTCCAGCATCTTTATTTTACAAACGTTTCTGATGTTAATGTGCAATTACTTATTTTGTCAATAAGTGAAATAAAGTTTTAATGGACAATATAAAATAATTTAAAATTTTGCGTGCACTGGTCTGACCTCGTTTTCCAACGCAGGAACTTTGTAAAGGCTTTTCTTAAAGAAAACAACTCGCCTGTAAACTCGTTTAAAATGTATTTTGAACAATTTTTGCGTGAGATTCTTAAAATATTCCTAGTATTTTTCTTCGCTTAGAGTTTTTGCTTTTTAAATGGACTTGGAGATCTATTCAATTTGTCATTGAAGGTGTTTTATGAATGTATTTTCAGTGCCTTTTGTTCTATATTCAGCTAACTTGACTTTCTTCATGTTTGTACTGAAAAGCGGTGCTTGGTGGTTTTATTCTCTGGGACAAAAAATATCTGGGACATTTTTGCACACACGGTCATCTGACCCCAAACTAAGCAAAGCTTGTAATATGGCTGCCAGACACTGATATACGTACATATATATTTTTAAATACATACTTAAATAGATATTAACACCCAGACATAGAACAAACACAAATGTTTTTCCTAGATGGGAATTGAACACAAATGTTTTTCCTAGATGGGAATTGAACCCACGCCCCCAAGCACAGAAGTTAGGTTCACTACCAACTGAGCTACCGGGGCAGTCTATTTTCAAAGTATATTCTATTCAAGATACACACTCTCCCTATCCTATCATTCAAATGCTTTTAGCATAATTGCCCATAACCAAAGTAATGAGCTCTCGGTTGCTGATCGTAAAAAGAACTAACACAGAAACAGTCTACACCGTCATTAAACTTTCATAATTATGGGAAATCTAAGCACAGTTCGAATGTTAATCTTCAAAAGGCAGTTAGCTTTCCAGATCCCATTACAATAGCGAAACTACACCGTGAGAAGCTGTTGTTCAGAGCGACCGATATATCTGGTGAGTTGGGCAATAAGGCAACTATGTTTTTTCATGGGAGAGTTTAGATTTTGTTTAGAGAATACGATAGTGGCTCCCATTAAACCGTACAGATAAATTTGTCGACCCCGTATCTAACGATGTTTGTTCCTGGGGAACTTTTAATACGCAGTTGGGAAGTGCGGTTCGACGATTGACCAAACAAGCGGTTAATTGCTACTCGTACCATCTATATTGCTGGTTTTTGTTCGTGCAAGTTATAGGTAAAAGTTTTTGTTTGAATTGGTAAACATGATTTAAACTTTGTATGATTTGAAAACATATTTTTACTTACTTTTTAAACTGGTACAGACGAAGCTAGGTCAGAGGATGCCCTATGATTCATTGGAATGACGATTTACTTGTGAAAAGCCAAACGTTGCATTGAAAGATTTAAGTCACCACACGCCTTAGTAAAGGCTAATACTTGTTGCATTAGCCTCATTGGTCTCCATTGAGTAGTATTTTTGTTTGGATACACCATTCTTAGAAGAAAATATTAAATTCATATACAAAACCTGTATCGAAAATCCACAGATCAATTTCCATTAGTCTCCATCCATCTAAAGCAGCAATCTACCAAATAAAAATTAAACACAATTTTTCTCAAATATGCTTGGTAATTATATAATTAATTTGACAATATTCTTCGAGATAAAATGAAATTGCTGTACGTCAAATACACACAAGCAAAGTTATTATGAAAGTCCATATTATATAGGCCGGATAAATTACTATGAAAACTCTTAATGGACGCGTTATTTTAAAATGGAACGAACTTTTGACCACTAAACATGGCAACCAAGGAGGTAAATTATCAAAGATTTTATTTTAATTTCAAACTGGCTGGCAGATAGAAAAAAGTTTAAAAGTTAAAAAAATAAACAAATGAATATACAGGCAGATAGTTATTTTATGTAATACTGCACAGTTCATAATAATGAAGTTACAAAAAATTCCCACCTAAAAAAAGATAGTTTTTTTAAAATCAACGTAGTCAAAATCCTGAAAATAAAAACAAAAAAAATCTGAACACATGAAGTAATGTCGTGTAATTATACTACCTATGGTACGAGGGAGTCTGGTGTTTTGTTTTGACGCTACGAAAGTGACCATTCTGTATTATATTGGCGAGTAAAAAAATTTTGTTGTTCATCATTGATTTAAGGATTTATATTTGTTGATTTAATTTGACAAAATGAGACCCATGAAAATATTTTGAAGCCACCTGAAATCCCGGAAAACCTTAAGAAAAATTCTACTGCCTGTATTTTCTTTCGATCAAATAAACATGTATCTTCAAATAAAACGTTCTACTTAAGTACTTCTTGGTTTGAATCCACGCGTTATCTGAGAGAAGTACCACCTTTAAACCTTGGCCGTAACGGAGTATTTATTAAAAAATATATTTAGGAATAGGCTTGCGTTCCAATACGCCTGATGTTAAGCGATGATGCAGTCTAAGATAGAGCACGCTTGCCTTGAAGAAACCGATACACTCGTGATTTGAAGACATCCAGATTGTAACTACGGGGAACACCCATTCAGACAGCGCATTCCACAGACTAGCAGTTCGCAAAGTGGAATCAAACTTACTGGACTTACGTATGCTGGCCTCAGCTGCACCTTAGCTCACACTTTCACGTTCGTTCATAAATACTTCAGTTGCCGGCCGCTGCTGTAATGTGCTATTCCCGCAACCCCAGGAAGTATGAGCTCTCATACGTCTCCATTAAATGAACTTTGCGTGAACTGAAAATTACTAATTCAGGAACTCGGAAGGAATCTACGAACATAATGTCGTACAAATTGTACAGAGTACTGAAACTCCTTAAAATATTAACCACTTGAAGCGTACTTTCACTCCAAGGTGAAAATCGATTACTAGCTTCTTTGTTTTCTAAAGCTTGGGGCTAATAATTAAATTTCTTGTAAACTTTTTTAATTAATTTTACTCTGTTTGTGTTATAAAATAAAGTTGTAAGCCATCCTCTTGTTTTTGGGCAAACAATATTAACAAACAAATCTAGGGTTCTTTCTCTTTGTTTGATTTTGTTTCAAAAACGGATTGTACGACAATATCTAAAGTTTTATGTTATATTCCATTCAAAATGTGTAAAATTTAAGCAAAACGTTAGTTTTTGCTCAGTTTAATAATATTTTCCTTGAGTTTGTTTAAAAATTGGACCTTAGCCTGACTGACGCCTCTCAACGAAAATGCAATTTAAAAGGGAAATGTATAAAGCAGAATTGTATAATGGAAACTGATGGTTTCACACATTTTGTTTATAGTACACTGGAATTAGGTACTCACGTATAAGTCGGAATAACCGGCTTAATCATACGTGAGTAATTCCCGTGTAATATAAATAAAACAGAATTTTCTTAACATGTCTTCACAATTTGCATTCTAAAAATTGTCCCCTAATCAGATAATGAAAAACTCACTAAAAGAGATATCAGACAACCGGAAAGATAATAGTTCCCCCATTTTCATTTACCCGTTTTCCTCATTCATTTATCCGTCTCCATTTCACACCCATTATCCATTATGATGTTATGACAAGAATGGCCGCGGGTCCTCTGGCAGACGTCTACGGGAACAATGTTCACGAGATGAGAGGGTACGCAAAAAGTCCGGAGCGTTCAAGATGTTCTGAGAGTCATTGTGTGGTAATAACATTTCATGCCTATAACGCACTGCGGACGATGCTTGCGATTTTTCTGTGTCTATTTTAAAGGCTAGAATACCAGGTGCAGTAATTTCGCTCGCGCATATTTTTTTAAAGATATAAAATAAAAAAAATATTAAAATATGTTTCTTAATGAAAATTTGTTTTGAAAAATGTACTTCGGTCACTTTCCGACGTTAATATTTCAAAATGTTTAAACTTTTGTCATAATATTTTTAATTATTACCAGAATAAATGGGAAAAACTAAAACTGTAAATAAAAAATATATCAGTATACGATAAATTTTACACAACGTGAAAAACGGTAAAGTTGCGTGTATAATGCATACTCATACAGTGTTTTATGGTTCACTGTAAAAAAAAATACACAAGCTGCTCCTTAGAACATCAGCTATCTGCCAGTGAAAGATTCGTCAAAATCAGTTCAGCCGTTTCGGAGTCCATAGATAACATACATACATTCATACAAGCATACACACATACACACAAATACACACACGCACACACAAATATATTATATACATACATACATAAATAAATATCTGGGACATTATTTTTAAATACATAGTTTTTTTTTTTTTTAACAAATGTTTATTTTTTAAATACATAGTTAAATAGATATTAACAACCAGATATAGAACAAACACATATGTTCATCACACAAATGTTTGTCCTAGGTGGGAATTGAACCCACGCCCCAAGCGCAGAAGGCAGGTTCACTACCAACTAAGCGAAGCGTTTAGTGATTCGAAGTGATGAATTTTGCGTTATATTTCTGAGCTCTACCAGGTAATTTAAGGCATTTTTAACATTTTATTTGTGAAAAATCTAGTCGTTAGATGAGTATAGCCAAGACTGAGTAGTGCGAATTTCGGAACCTGATTTGAATCTCAATCGAACCGACAAGTTCCGAGATCGTATCGGTCACAGTGGGTGAAAGCCCCAGAGCCAGGTCGGGGCGACACAATGGCGATCTCTTATTAACCAGATATGAATGGAAAATTATATTAATTCTCTAATGGAATAATGGAGCTGTTTCGCAGCCTGTGCTTTGTGTGGATTGAACGAGCTTGTTAGATGTTTGAACTTTATGTTGTGGTGGGATTTTAAGGGAGTTAATATTGAAAGGGTATTTGACTGTATTATAAATATGATTCATGCAACATTCTACAGCTCTACTACCGTAGAAAATATATATACCGTAGACTGTATATACTACAGCTCTACGGTATAAATATATATACAGTAGACTGTATATACTACAGCTCTACGGTATAAATATATATACCGTAGACTGTATATACTACAGCTCTACGGTATAAATATATATACAGTAGACTGTATATACTACAGCTCTACGGTATAAATATATATACAGTAGACTGTATATACTACAGCTCTACGGTATAAATATATATACCGTAGACTGTATATACTACAGCTCTACGGTATAAATATATATACAGTAGACTGTATATACTACAGCTCTACGGTATAAATATATATACCGTAGACTGTATATACTACAGCTCTACGGTATAAATATATATACCGTAGACTGTATATACTACAGCTCTACGGTATAAATATATATACCGTAGACTGTATATACTACAGCTCTACGGTATAAATATATATACCGTAGACTGTATATACTACAGCTCTACGGTATAAATATATATACAGTAGACTGTATATACTACAGCTCTACGGTATAAATATATATACCGTAGACTGTATATACTACAGCTCTACGGTATAAATATATATACAGTAGACTGTATATACTACAGCTCTACGGTATAAATATATATACCGTAGACTGTATATACTACAGCTCTACGGTATAAATATATATACAGTAGACTGTATATACTACAGCTCTACGGTATAAATATATATACCGTAGACTGTATATACTACAGCTCTACGGTATAAATATATATACCGTAGACTGTATATACTACAGCTCTACGGTATAAATATATATACCGTAGACTGTATATACTACAGCTCTACGGTATAAATATATATACCGTAGACTGTATATACTACAGCTCTACGGTATAAATATATATACCGTAGACTGTATATACTACAGCTCTACGGTATAAATATATATACCGTAGACTGTATATTCTACAGCTCTACGGTATAACTATATATACCGTAGACTGTATATTTTACAGCTCTACGGTATGAACTGTACTGAACTGTATGAACTGTGAACTGTATAGTCTCTTCTCTTTTTTGTCAATCACCTATTTACCGTCGTTATATTGTGTACCTCACATCTCTATTGTATGGTTTAACAGCCCTTCTGATCCTTTTCTACGTCTGCATATACTTTAATAGAATTTTACTTGTAATATTTTATTAGGAAGCTTTAAAGGATTCCCTGCCTCCGCACGTTCATCATTATCAAATCTTTATTATTCTTTTTAAAACATTTCTTTCCTCACATTTTTAACTTTTTCCTCCCACATTCTTAACAGGGCAAACCCAATTCATAAAAATCAAATTTCGGTGTGAGGATATCAACTCCTCGGCGCTGGGGGTAGGTAGATATGAATATGTAGGTACTTATACTGGTTTAGGGACTGTGAATGGGAATGAGATGTCTGTGTTATTACTAGGGATACTGAGTTACAGCCACGTTACTTCTGCCGGGTTTACCGAAGTATTCACAAAGCAAAAATGACTGCGTTCAGAAGGGCTAATTTTTGAAATTCTTCGGTATATATTTACTAGCTGCGGCCCACGGTTTCACCCCTATGGATTACTTCTTATAACATTAGGTACCAGTAAAAGTTCCGTCAAAATCGGTCCAGATGTTTGCAATACAAATATACATAGATTTTTATATATTTAGAAAATTATACGCATTCGAAAACAATCACTGGTGAAATCAAATGCGAGTGAGCCTGATTTTGCGTATCTTTGAAAATTAATCAAATCAATAAATTCTGGGTTATAATTTTTAAAACAAAACAGTACAAAAAACAATTTCTCGCAGCAACCGGTAAACTGGCAACTTTCACAACGTTAAAACGAACGTCAATCAAAAACAAAGCAGAATAATATTTATTTTGTAGCCTGTGTAAAGTCAAATTTCTGATTATTTAAAGTGTTTTCAGCTGATGTGCCAAATTTTCTATTAACCTATGTATATGAAAGCGAAATACCACCACTCACTCAGTCACTCGCTGACGAATCACGAAGTTTCGAAAACCTACGAAGTTGAAATAGATTCCTGATTGGGTGTAGAGGTCCGCTACAAAGGATTTCGCTAAAGCGTCGAATTAAATTAATTTAAAATTAATATTCTACAGTCTAGCAGTTCACACAATAAAAGTGAAATCGAAGCGCTTCGTATGGGTTTTCGGAATTTCAGCCATCAAACGCTGTCGGCTTTTTGTGTCCGCCCAGAGCGTCCCATAGAAAAATAGGCAGGAGGGAATGAGATAATGCAGATACGATGCATACTCTCCGAAATGTAACCGGTAAAAAACCGATAGACCATGACCTAGAATAGATTATTTCCGTTCACGCACCAATCTCATCCATTTGTTACTCTAGAAACATCATCTTTGCTTGACTGTAAATCATTAAATATAATTATGTTTACTACAGTTATATGATTATTTACGGGATATTTACCGTGGTATGGCTGTGGAAGGAGCTCCCACAACCAGTTGAGTCTTCCCGTGAACATGGTGCTGAGAAGTATTAAGGAGAATGTACTTATTTACTATAAATAATACGACGACACGTCCGTAGCGTACTCCATTTATTACGACTAAAGATTCCTAACTACCTTACATTACTATATATAAATTATGCATAACCTAATACCCTACAGGTGCATGTAACTGCGCCGAAATATCGGGAGTTCCTTCCACAACCATTCCACTGTAAATATCCCGTAAATAATCATATAACTGTAGTGAACAACCGTGATACTCGTAGTTTATAACAGTGTTTTATAATTATGTTTTCTGTTTTTAGCTGACGGCGTGTTATCAACAGTGAACGTGGTCGAGGCACTCCAGGAGTTCTGGCAGGTGAAGGCGGCGCGCGGGGGCGGCGCGGCGGGCGGCGGCGGCGCCCTCGTCATCTACGAGTCGGTGCCGGCCGCCCACCCGCCCTACGTGTGCTACGTCACGCTGCCCGGAGGCGCCTGTTTCGGCAGCTTTCAGGTAAACTAAACTATGTAAGAAAGTACAAGAAGATTGAGCCATGCAAATCTCTACATAGTATAAAATAAAGTCGGTTTCCGCGTCTGTCTGTCTGTATATTCGCTAACTCCTCTTAAAACACGCAACGGATTTTCATGCGGTTTTCACCATCAGTTATATAATTTTTCACAGAAGGTTTATAATATAGTATAACAAAACTTACACCCGTGTGAAGCCGGGACGGGTCGCTTGTATTAGATAAAAATATAGATGTAGAAATACTAGTAGGAGCGATACTTTAACTATCTATCTATATAAATATATGTATATATAAGCCACGAAGTGCGAAATACCACTCATTTACTGACTGACTGATTGACTCATAATGAAATCTCAAAGAACTACGAGATCTACAAAACTGAAGTTTGGCAGGTACAGGTTTAAAAGGCGTAGAGGTCCATTAAGAAATGACCGAATTAAAGGGGTCAAAAAGGGTCAAAAGTTTACATGAAATTCTACACGATGTCCCTTGTTTGAATCAAATATTTGCAATGTTAAGTTTTTTATTGGTTCTGGTTAACGTCAATCATTCATATCTTTAAAAATGTTGAAATGCGCGAGCGAGATATAAGATACACGAATTGCGCGAAGCATTGGCTTTTAAAAAAAAACAACTAACATCAACCTGGGTGTCTTTAAGTGGGAGTGAATCGATTCCTTCTAAGAAAGCGTGCTCTATCGTAGGCGTCATCATTGCTTAAAACTGAGCGGAGTGAATTTAAATAAGATATTAATATTTAAATAAGAGAGCGAAATAATGATGATCTTTATTCGCGATTTCCGCGAAATCTACAGTTCGTGAGCATGCCCTTGACAGCTACTACATTCGTTTTGATAATCCTAAAATTCTCGCCAAGGTGAACCAGTATATACTAAGAATGCTACTCGAAGCTATTAGAATTAAAAAAAAAAAAACATCAAAATTTTAACAGAGAAAAGGCAGGCAAGTACCACCTTCTTCAGATCCAGACATCAAATTAATAAAATCTTAAGAATACCCGGCGCAGAACTGCATGGGAACGTCTATAATATTTCTAGACATCCGTCATCTAGTCTGATATCACTGACACTGCAAAGTGTTCGAAACGTCAGGAATTAAAATAATGTAAAATACACGCGATCAAATCCGTTAAAAGTGTTTGATTTCAATTAATATTTCTGTTTATACTTACTAGCAGGTAATTGGTTGTATGGTAACGATAGTTTGTTGCATAAAAACAACAAAATATCGTAATAAATGCCTCGAGTATTAGTTTGAACGCTATCGCTATAATTATTATTGTTACCCGTCAGCTTGCCTAACGTAGATCGGCACGCAGAATACAATCACGCCCTTCAAACTTTTGAACCTTATGTTATCAGTAAAAAGTTAACGAACAGGCCATAAATAATAAATTCCCACAAACCATAAGCCATAATTGATTAGGCACATTATTCCACGAACACGTGCTACGTCAAGCTGCTCAGAGTGGCTACGTCACGCTACGCAGGGCGGCTACATCACGCTACGTAGGGCGCTACGAAACGTATTTTTATCACATTGCGTCCCTTTGGTCATAAAAATTCAAGCAGACAAGTGTCAATTATTGTGTGGCGCTTAGAGGATTGTGTTAGCTAGTAAAACGTTGCTTATAAATTCTATTAACTCCTAACAATTTGTAATTTTAGTTCTAAACTTTTTTTAATGTATAACAAAACTAAGAACTTTTACTTAGCACAAAGTTAGTAATAAAATTTACAATTAACGCTGATGAACAAGATTTCCCTGCGGAGACAGTTTGCCATTTGCTTTTCTACTAAATGTAGATCTAGTTAGTTTTTTTTCTCTAATGTTAAATTAAGAAGTGTAAATTGATAATGTTTAAAAACCCCAGATAAAAGAGCTGATAATACCTTCAAACCGCTGAACTGATTTTCTTGAATCATAGCTAAGAACATTCTCGATCAAAACACCTTTAAAAACTGAATCAAAATCGGTTAAGCCTATTAGAGCTACGATGCCACAGACAGACACACAAATGTATATCTGTGTGTCTGTCTGTGGCATCGAGACACAAATATACACATGGACACCTTGTTTGCGTCAGGGGATAAAAAGCCGATGTATCATAAAACTGCAAAACTGTAGGTTATAGAATCGTTCAAAGATATCTTCGTCTTTTTTATTCAAATTAATTTTTTATATACGGTTATAAATAAAATTAATATATTTTTACAAAAAATTAACCACTCACTTCACAGAAAGTAGTTCAATAAGGTTAGATTTCCACTTACATGTTCAACAATTTTAATGAGGTCGTCACCTCATTTATTATTTATATATAGATTCCTCTTAGTTCAGGGAGGTGAAGTCATCATAAATACAAGAAGGAGACAAGTAATGAAGCGATGAAAAAATAACTGACTACATTATCATTGAATAGGTATTTTATAATGAAAGTGAGGTTTGGTACATCATCATCAAAGAGTTCCGTTTGCGATATATAATCTGCAAATACAGAAACTTGTCTTATATAACATAGCACTTACTTACATGTGAAACTGCCAGACTGCATGTCGCGCTCCCATACCTACATTTAAAGCTTCAAGGGCGCATTACCCGTCCTTTATCATAAAAATTCCAGTCCCCAATTTCCAGACACGGGAAGAATCCCATATTACGGGGAATGGACATAAAATTTCCTGCCACCTTAGAATTTTTTATTGCCTTGAAGGGGGAGTCGTTACCCGCCCCCCACGAACACTGGCTTGGTTAAAAGTTATTTGTTAGTTCTGGTAAAAATCGATGATAAAAAGAATATAATATGTATAAACTGTTTTTAATTAATAACTTTACCTAAAGAAGTAACTCAGCTCACAGCACATGATATGGTTTCTTTCAAAAATCAATCGAATTTCATCTAAAATATTTATTATGTGACACAAAGCGTTTTAAAGCCACAAGTCTGCCAAATCATCTCGTATTTTCTTACCTATTATAGTTTTTTTATGCAATTTTTTTTCCTAGACTAGCCAGAGGGTAAGCGCCATGCATCGCTATAACAGTTCAGTGCCATTCAAATTTTTTTCTAACTTCAGCAGTTTAATTTAAACCCCTTCGTGGCAATGCACTTCGCCCTTACCTGGATATATTATGTTAAATCTCTTTATGTCCAATAACTTCACTGGGAATATTGCTCTCCAAGCCGAAATAATGTTCACTGATGTAAATACAAATAAAAAGTACGATATTCTTATAATTTTGTACTCGCTGTGAATACGAAGACCTAAAGATAACCTTCGTCTTTTCAATAAGTTAGCGAAGCTGTTTAAATAGTACCTATAAGACCCCAACCGTTCCTAACGACAGAATAAAAGACACAAAATAAACCGCTCCTTGTCATAAAAATACACATTACCCAGTTTTCAGGTACCGGATTTCCATATGCTAGCCATAAACTCTTTTTTCTTTGTCGTTAACTTAACTGTCATTTATCGGAGTGAAAATCGTTAAAGTTGGGACAAAATTCGTTTTTCGGTCGTTAAGTCACGTAGAGACCTTCAGGTGACACTAGACGCCATGACCTAAATAACGTGACACTAGGAGTAAGCTAGACAAAGTATCAACGTTAGACGTAGTTACAGCCACAAATGAAATAATAATATGCCCAAGATACAGCGTGAATCCCTAGATGCTTCTACTGATCGAATATGCAGTTAAATACTTATTTTCAAATTTTTTATTTCTAAGAAATTCTTATCATAATTTAAAACTAAAACCAAAAACCAAACCTAACCGAAAACACACTCGACAATATACACAGAACAGCTGTTTATAATGCAATTTAAGGGTTAACCCCTTATTAAAAGGTGTTGATAATGATGAAGATAAGGAACCCCATTCGGCATAGCATACCTACTCTTTCCTTAAAACCCTGTATAAGTATATACTTACAAATTCAAATCGACACCATAATTAGAAGTAGGTAGGTTACAATCGACTTCAGTTTGTATACATAGTTACAAGTATAGCCATAATATAAGCGTGATTAAAATAAGTTTATTTTCCAGTTTTCTATACTATCTATTTATACTTCTATAATATATAATATTATAAAGAGGAACGATTAGATTGTTTGTTTGTTTGCATCGAATAGGCTCCGAAACTACTGAACCGATTTGAAAAATTCTCTCACTGTTGGGAAGCTACACTATCCCCGGGTGACATAGGCTATATTATATTTTGTAGCGAGGCCGAAGGCCGAGTTTACACCCGTGCGAAGCCGGGACGGTCGACAAGTCTGTAATAAAGAAAAAAAAACTATTGTCCTCACAAAAGCAAGGTATTTGTGATAAAAAATAACACTCCAACAGGAAATTAGACGCGAGAATTTTTACGTTATGGACGTGTCTCGGATACTCCAGAGCACGTGACGAAAATGCCTAATAAAGTGAAGACTAATAAAATGAGGTTATTATTTTGAAATTTGATAAATAATATGTAACCTTCATAATTATCTTGTAATCTACAGTGTCTCTGGTATATTTAAAATGCGAAGAGATACTGTCCGTTTTATCTGGCCGTTTGGGACCATCGTGGACGGATATTACCAGTTCAATTAATTTCTTATGAACTTGCTTTTTCATTTGTCTACACGAATATTATGAGAAGGGAAAACAGTTAACAGTTTGTGTGTGAATAAGTGTGTGTTCGTTAAGGGCGAAACGAATTTGCATATAATTGGTATTAGAGATGTAGCTACTCGTACATCGCTCCCTTGAAAGATTTTGTCTTTGTTCCAATTTCCAGTTTTCCAAATCGAACACTACAGTTTTTTTTAAATAAATTACGGTTAACTCGTCCATATGGCCAAATTTATTACCGCTGAGACACTTCCTAACTCATCTGTATTGACATAATAGATACATCATACTAACAAAATAAGAAAGTGTGTTGTTTTGTTTGTTTATCTTTTACGCAGCAACAGAGCAACGTATTGACGAGTAAAATGTACGGTTCGTATAAGGCAGAGGTTCCCAGACTTTTTTTCTTATAGACCACTCTCAAAAGTTTTGCAGGTTCCGGTAAACCTTTTGCAGCTACATATCTACCATATTCCCAAAAACTGGTTAAAAACGTAGACCCCCGTTGAGTCTCCCGTGGACCCCTGGGGATTCACCTGGACCACTTTGGGAACTTCTGCTATAAGGAAATGCCAATGCAGGAGAAACCGCAGGGCCCATTTTATTTACATAGTACATAAATAACATATCGTCCACTTCACGGCAATATATATTTTTGATTGGCACCCTGGTTGATATATATTCTCCTTATCATAAATATGCGTAAAAATTTGGTTTTAAGCAAAAACTCGTTGACCGAAGTAATTCTGCAGCCGGATCTTAGACTAATACTGTAAACCGCAAGTAAATCTGTCAGACAAAGGTTCTAGTTATAACTTCACGACCACGTATACCCTCAAGTCACGTTTTCAGGACAAACGCGAGTAAATTTCCAGGACGAGGTCACGTACAAGTACTGCGTAGTACCGCTTGAGTGACATAATATCTCGTACCTTCGACATATTCTAACTGAAAACATTGAGCAGAAGGAAAATTAACAGAGAATTACCTCCAGAAATGTGCGAAATATGGTAGAATAGAATAAGATTTATGGCGTAGAACTATTATTGCTTATTAGAACTTTACTACATGTGAGTGAGGTGTGGGTGAAGCGCATTTAATGAGGAAGAAGACGTAGAAGATGTTAATTGCGTAGACATCCATTGCACGTACCTGGGCCCTGATTCTGAACCACAAACACGCACATAAAACGGCACGACTTAAGTCAACCTCTAAAAGTTGGCCTTTATTTCCAGGGAATAGAGACCAAATATTTTGAGGTTAACTTATAGCGGCGCGTTACGTATGTGTTTTAGTTAGTGAATAAGGGCCCTAGGGCATGTATAAACTGGACACCTAAAGGTTAACGTTATCATTTATCATGGCCAGGACACATGACCAACTTTTGGTTTATTAGACAAGTCTTCAGGCGTCGTCGTAGTCCGTGGGAGTTTGGCCTGAGAAAGACGTTGGAAGTTGGCTGGCGGCTTTGCGTCCAGAGCCAACGAATTCGAACAATTTTGGCGAGCCTGTTCGATCTGCATCTCACCGAACTTTTAGTTTGTCGTGTCCGTTGCGCCATACAGTGTCATACAGTGTCTCACGATTCTCGTACATGAAAAGTGAGGCGTATGCGTTTGGCCAATTAGGACCTGATTCTCTGAAGAATTTGTACTCAGACCTGAAAGCCCGATGTTATCTAAACCGAAGGGTACGACGCGCGGAATAGAAATGCGATGTCACATTGTCAGTGGATCGGTTCCTAATCAAAGGTTCACTCTTCTGCTCTATTCACTTTTGATGAAATATTTTCTTCACACAAACACCTTTTATCTTGATAAAGAAGTGTTTTCATTTTCATTCAGGCAACACAGTAGATTTTAGTATTCGTTTCGAACACCTTTAAGATAGAATAGTATTCTTAAGATATGATTATCTTAAGAATTGTATTATAAGATATGTAAAAACGATTTGAAATTTAAGATAAGAATTGTATTCTTATCTAACCTTTATAACCAAGAATTGTATTCTTATCTTAAATTGGGTGTTATTGTAAATTTTAAAACGAATATTACTGGTATGCGTTTTCGTATCTTTTGAGAGACTCCAAAAACTTTGAGAGTCATTTATTTTCATAATAAATAGAATGAAATACAACAAAAGAAATAAAATAAAAGTTCACTTGTATTGAGAACTCGCAAATAGGCAAGAGGGAACTATGATCATGTAGATCCAATGTACATTCTCCGAAATGTATCCGATAAAAAGCTTATATACTAGCACACAAACAATCAAACAGACCAAAATTCTAAAAACTGTCCTAACGTGTTCAGCTGCTTATTTTAAGACGCCCTGTGTGTTTTTTTTATCTCGCAATTACAGATTTTTTTATCTCTACGTTTTTATTATATGTATAGATCTATAGATATAGATGACGTCATCTAGTGTATATTAGTTATACCTAAGATCCGAAATAAATAAATTTAATCGAATAAGAAGCTTAGTCTGAACTAGAGA
The DNA here is from genome assembly GCA_949125355.1 of Agriopis leucophaearia. NCBI lineage: Eukaryota > Metazoa > Arthropoda > Insecta > Lepidoptera > Geometridae > Agriopis > Agriopis leucophaearia. The sequence goes on from OX421262.1 coordinate 16,933,763, forward strand.
TTCTTTGCTGATGAGTCTCTTGGCACGTTTCTCAATAGATACCAACGTGCCAAGTTGGTACTTATTTCATTGAAACCTTTGTAAAATATTGGATAAGTAAAATTAGCACATCTCTATTTTCATTTTTCATTCTGTGTATATCTACTGACTTGACGTACATTTTGTAAGTGCTTCCAGTTCCTCGCATGTAAACATACTCATAAAACAGTCATTGTCCCTCATCTCCCGTAACCGAAGATATTTCCATCATAATAGGAAGGTGCTCGGGTTCGGCTCTATTTCGGTATTTTACGCACGTGCCCTGATTCATACTCGTATTAGTTTCCACTCTATTCAACACGACTAATATACTCGGTGATGGGATCACAGGTACAGTGGCGTAACTATGGCACGAGGAGACATCCACCTACTCTTGGATTTTTTGCCTTTTGTGCCATATTATCACGAAAAAAGTTAAATGCATCCGCATTATTTAAAAAAAAATAAGCTGCAGACAGCAGCACACACGCACAGTGTACAGGCAGCGTAGGTAGGCCTCCCACTAGATGGACCGACGACATTGTGAGAATCGCGGGCATCCAGTGGATGTAGAATATGCAGATGGCAGGATGTCGTTCAGTGTGGAGGTTAAAGAGGGAGGTCTATGTTCAGCAGAGGACGTCTTCTGGCTGATGTTGATGATGATGATGAAACTACAGAAATTTCCATTCCTGTACAAGTGTACACACACAGGTATACAAAGTGGCGTTATTTATGGAAAATATTTTTACATGTCGTTCTGTGAAATAATAAATGATAAAGTCATGTTGGGACATGACTGGTTTAGCCTTTTAGACTTTCTATAATATGTTCATCAATGAAGTCTCGAGTTCCATTTATATCCGCTCCCCGACAATCAGATGAACACGCAGATTACGGTTGGCTATAAATCTGCATAGATGACATCATTATTTAGAACCACACCCCTTTATGAGGCGCGAGATGACCTGTGACTCACTACCGTGATTTTGGCCAATTCAAAGTATGAATTAATAACAAAAATTCTTCGAGTTGGATAAATATTCTACTCGAAGTACTTAAAAAGGCATTTTTTTCGCGTATAAGTTTGCTTTTGTTTGTTCTATGTCTGGGTGTTAATATCTATTTAAGTATGTATTTAAAAATATATATGTACGTATATCAGTCTCTGGCAGCCATATTACAAGCTTTGCTTAGTTTGGGGTCAAATGACCGTGAGTGCAAAAATGTCCCAGATATTCCAGATATTTTGACCAATTGTTTGTATACTATGTTGTGATAGAAGATGGAGCACGCAGATTTAGTAGATACCTCTCTGCCTTTCAGAAGAGCTCTCGATTTCGAAGTTTGTTACGGGCGCCTGTTTCCTTGTACGCCACTGAATTGGATAGGATTATATTCTCGGGACCAATTTTGATACATAGGTATGTGTGTAAACGTAGGTAATCAGTCTTCGTTAGGGTATGGGTGTTTCCCTATTCCGCCAATAAACTTTCTCTTTTGTTTGAAAGAAAAATAGAGTCTCTGTTCCTTTATGAATTGAAATTAAATGGATAAAATAATTCAAGCCACGAATAGCTTGAAGGAAATTCATGAAAATGTAAGTAAATGAACGAAATCACATTTGTTTTTATTTCCTTGTACGAATTTGGGTTTGTAACGAGCGAGAATGGCTTATGCGTATAAATTAAGTGCCAGGATTAAAAAAATATCGTTTTCAAGGTTGGGATGATGTATGTTTTTTTTACATATAAAACACACATTTTTAAAGCGTTGTAAGAGCCGACACCACACCGGTCGGGTGTGTGGACCCGGCCATGTTCTAAAACTGGTTTGTAATAAAAAAAACTGGGGCCAGAACCACCAGAGGATGGGCAGCAGCGTCCTAGTAGTACACAGTGGACGTACTGCGATCCTCAAGCCGCCTGCCAACCGTGGGGATTATGGAAACAGTCTCTAAGAGGAAGGTCTTTGTTCAGCAGTGGACCGTTACTGGCTGATGATGTGATGCGATGTGTGTTTAAAAGCAGTAGGGGTTGGTGGACTTGGACTTCGTAGTTTTGACTAAATATAATATATTTATCAGTTTAGTACTTAGAGTGGTTGTGTAACCTTTGGGAAAAGCCTACGAGCTTATCCAGCAGTAGACAGACCCGGGCCGCTGATGGCTCAAGTCTACTTTTAGCCTTGCATAAATTGTTTTCAGCTTAGAATCGATTCGCCATTTCTTTGCGTAGCAGTGAAATGTTTTTTTTTTTACAGAACTGTCCGACAAAAGCTGAAGCCCGCCGCAGTGCGGCCAAGATAGCCCTCATGAACAGCGTGTTCAACGAACACGAGTCGCGGCGTATCTCCGACCACTTCATAGAAAAGGCGATCACGGAGGCGCGCGCTTCCTTCGCCGGCGATGCCAGCTCGCACCAAGACCCTAGCGCGGGGATTGCTGCATTTAGGTCAGTACTTTCTTCTATTTGTGTCCGTTTCCCAATGCAGGAATCTTCAGAAAACAAAATAACTTCTGCAGGAAGAAGTACTGCCATCTGTGCTGCTGGCGTTCGGCGATGTATCTTTTCGGGACTTTGATATTGAGTGTGGTAATATTTCTAGAACATTAAACTTTCCGGGTGATGAGTTTATGGAGACTATCTCCAGATTTTCAGAAGATAACTTAACGATTCTACAAAGGCAAAATGAGAATAGATTGATAGGTTCAATGTGCTGCTTTAGAATGCCTAGAACTTTCTTCCAGCACCACTTCTCAATTGCCTCTTATAAAGAACTAGCTGCCGCGGTTTCAACCGCTTGGGTCACTCCTTATAAAATCAGCTATTTGCCAGTGAAAGTCCCGTCAAAATAGGTTCAGTCGTTTTGGAGTCCATATGGAACGATACACACATACATTACATATACATTAATACATTGGAAATACATTGTAAACTATCTTAAAATTTACAAACAGCACTTAGTATCTAGCTAAATTTATTTCCTAAATTGAATAATAATAAATTAAATAATTCATTAATTAATGCTGTCACTAGATACAAAACACGAAACAAATTTTTAAATAAAACAACAATAATCCTGCATAGAAACTTAAAAAACAAATATATATATAGAAGATAAATGACCTTTGGGTTTGCTAGATCTAACAAAACGCTCTCTTTACCCCCAGGTTTATGTTAGAAGCGAACAAGGGTCGCACGATGCTCGAGTTCCAAGAACTGATGACGGTGTTCCAGCTCCTCCACTGGAACGGGTCGCTGCGAGCGATGCGCGAGCGGCAGTGCTCGCGGCAGGAGGTTGTCGCGCACTACTCGGCGCGCGCGCTTGACGACGCCATGCGGGAGCAGATGGCGCGCGAGTGGGCCACGAGGGAGCGCGACGCAGGCGCGGGAGCGAGTAAGGAAAAACTTCTTTACTTTTCCCTACTTGGCTTGTTCTAAGAATAAACTAAGCCATGGTTAGTAAACTAGTATTGTGATGAGAAAAACTAGGTCTTCAAGTTAAAAAACAATGTGGATATCTCTTTTGTTATGTTGTAGACCATTGCGACGCAAAGACCTCTTATTTTTCGATCTTAGATTTTTCTGAATTTTTTATTTTTTTTTGAGTTGTTCCATTATTTAGAGTGGCAACTAGGGTTTACTATTTCAACGACTTAGATAGAACTGAAACACTGCTTCAACTTTATATTGATTCATTCTAATTTTCACTTGTGCAGGTCTGATCCAAGCAGAGCTAGCGCGAGCGGAGCGCGAACTGCGTGCCGCCCGACTGGCTGCGCGAGAATTACGCTTTCCCAAGGAGAAGCGCGACATACTGCAACTCGCTGCACGCCTCGCGCCGCCGCAGCAACAGTGATCGCCGGTCTGGAGCGAGCAGAGAAGGCCCGCTATTCTCAGGCAATAAATATTCTTTCTGTCATCAATCACTGGAAGTGATAGAAACAGAAAAAATTTCGATTGCTCTAGCATTAGCCCGCTCTGGCGCGAGCGAAGCGCGGAAACCGCGACATACTGCAGCTCGCCGCGTCCTTGCGTCGCCGCAGCAACAAGTGATCTCACCGCCACGCCACCGCCAAGCGCACGCGTTTTGTTATTTAAGTATAGTTATATAGTCTAAGAATCTATGTGTTTTATTTTTTACCCTTTGTAACCAGAATATTCAACCACACGGGTCTTCAGATACCTGTTAATCTTTGCACATTTCATTGCACTCGATTAGTTAAAATAGCATCTACAAAAACTATAATCTATTGGGTTAAATACTTCTTTCGATGTCTATAACTAAGTAAGTAACTGTAGTCTGGCTTGATTAATTTCATTATACATATTCCTTGCCAAGTGCATGTTTACTGGTCGAAATGAAAACTATTATCAGCGTTAGAAAATCTGAAGCAAGTAACGCCGCAAACAAAAACGAACTTGAACAAGTATATACTTACTATTTTTTTAAACCTAAGCTTAATCTTTTCTTGAATCATAGCTCACAATTTTGATCAAGTCACCTTTCAAACAAAAACAAACTTAATCAAAATCGGTTCAGCCGTTTGGGAGCTACGATGCCACAGACAAACACAGATACATAATTACGCACGTTAGACTTATAACAGTCCTCTTTTTGTGTTGTCGGTTAAACATTACCTGTGTGTTTATCTAGCCAGCTACCTACATAACTAACATGTAGAACCAATCCCTATGTACAGAGTGTAGGCAAACAGACATCCGACTACCAAAGGCTCTCGACTCTAGGAGACAATAGTCCGATGCAATAGTCATTAGTCAAATGGCTAAGCCGTCCACAGGCCACTACGCGAAAGGCATACGACACACAAGTATCCACATTTATGGATAATTTCACGCGCACACTATACGCGTCCAAGTTTATATTAGCTCTGATAGAACAGCTGCAGTTTATTGTAAAAAGCAGAATGAAAACAGTAAATTCTGATTACTTTTGCTAGTTGTTTGAACACAAGATTATACCTGGTAGATAGGTACTACATTTCAATATTACCTAAAAGAAAATGTTTTCATTTAATCTTTTACAAAGTTAGTGCAGCTGGCTGAGCTAAAAAAAACTTAGACTGAGTATAGACTTTATATCACAGAAGATCAAAAATCACTGACAGACAACGCATACTCTAAGTCCCTGGGTCTAGAATGGTCTAGATTCTAGCCCCCAAATCTAGACTAGAGACTAGATGAAATTTGGCAAGTGTTTCTTGTAAACACGTGTAACAAAAAGTTGTGGTAATACTGAAGGGTATGTATGAACATCATTATGACAACAACGACAACAAAAAATTTTACGATATTATCACAACTTGCTGTCATTAGTTACCACTAAAAATCTTTTGGGCTTTTGAGCGATGGTGGGCGAAAGGTAATGTGCGTTTTATAATCGGACAGCACCCGGTTCGATCCTCGGCACTGCACCAATTACTTATTACCTAAATAAATTACGTGCAGTTACGATGTCATCGCTCAACAACGGTGAAGGGAAACATCGTGATAGCCGTAACAGGCGGGCCAGCATGGCTGACGTCAACCACCTCAACCAACGAGAGAGAAAAAAAGAGGTAAATAATGTTATCACTCTCTCTCGCGTTGGTCAGACGGCGGTTCGTGGTTCGATGCGTCTGTTACGGCTATGAGAAAACCGATATATTCAAGAACCTCAACAGCTCAAAGACCACCAACATGCACTAGACCAGCATGGCATGACTGATAATGATGATCATGAAAACTTTTAGGCCACCGATTGAATCGCCTTCTGTGAATTTCTGTGGCATAATTTCTATATCTAAATATGTGACCAGCTAGTGTGACCGAGTTGAAGCCGACAGGCGTCACCAACAAGCCGCAGCTCGCTAATGAGTCAGTAACGTTTGAACCTGATAGGTACCAGAGTAAGTATACAGGATGTAAGTGTGAGTATGAACTAGGTCTGAAATAAAATGTAAATAACTAAAAAAACAAAATTAAAAAAACATTTAGGTAACTCGTTAAAGCAAACCAATACAATACTTTATTAATAACTCCATAGTTACAAGTCAAACTTCTCCAGTACACTCTTCTACAACAATGTAAGAACAACTTCTACAACTTATATAAAAAACCAAAAAATCAAATCAAAGGCCCCAAAGAAGGAGGAAACTCAAGACGTTTACTGGTAACTATTAAAGAGTTCCACTATCTATTTCCCAGCTCTATTATCAGGCCCTTGTCACCAAGTGTAGATAGATAGATAGATAAACTCTTTATTGTTCACACCACAAATTACATAATACACGATAAAACAGCTTTACAAAACTAGCGTAACAATCGGTGGCCTTATCGCTAAAAGCGATCTCTTCCAGGCAATCTAAGGAAAGTGTAATGCATATATCATCAGCCAGTAAACGTCCACTGCTGAACATAGGCCTCCCTTTTAGAGAGGCGTGTTGCCATAATTCCCAAGCTTAGCAGGTGCCTTGGGGATCGCAGCACGTTCACCATGTACTACTAGGACGCTGCCCATCCTCCGGTGATTCTGGTCGCAGTTTTAGCACAAACTCGGGTCAATGAGAGTGTTACGCATGGGACTCGTTAAAACTCGTGGGGTTTTTTAGTAGTAGCCATTGACGAGTTCCTCAACCTTCTGACTCTATCATCAGATCAGTTCGATGGTACCAAATTATTGTATTGACATCCAGATTAGATAAACTTGCAAAGTTTAAAATCGATACAACAATTAGCAGTAGGTTACAATAGATTACTAAGATTTAAAATAGAAGAATTCATATGCACACTTTCTTGATGGCTATCTCAGGGTAGTAGCTAGCCTTCTGAGCACAAAAATTTTTTCTATTATCTTGCTATAGTTTTTCTTCATTGAAATTCAATCTAGAGTAATCAAAATTTCAGTTAGTGTTTCTGCTTCTTCATCAGTCAGGCTTCAGATTCAGGAGGTTTCCAGCATTCAAATATAAGACGTATTATACCTATATTTTTATTATTACGAGTACCTATTTTTCCAACACCATGTATAAGCATGAATCAACTGCATGCGGGTGCATTTACCTTCCAGTGTTGACGGTGTAGAAAAGCAACGCGCGCTCAACTACAGGGGGATGTTATGTTAATTATAATAATTGAGTTAATTTGACAGGCACTTTACTCGCAGCAAACTATGAATACGAAATTATTACAACCCATGCACAGAACTTCTCTATGCCCGCAGCAAGTTAATTTTAAGCTAAAGATACAATTTATAACGGGCAAGATTTATGATTATCCTCTCGGTGAAGTCTCATAATTAGGTATTGTGTTTGGAGCTTTAGCGTACTTGATGCTCTGAGCTAGCGTACTGATAACAAACACCACAGTATCTCTACCAGGGGCTTTACGACTACCTATTTTAAGCTATTTTGTTAAGGTGTTTGCGAAAAGTTGCGTGACCACAAACCGTATCTCGGCGCGTTACGTTCGCGTGATTTTCCGGCCTGCGCTGTTTCAGCGCTGATTAGTACCCGCGTGAAGGCGAGGTTTTCCCACTTTTAAGCAATTGAAATAGGCAAACTTATATTAGATTTGCTAAAAGTCGGAAAAGAGGGCCTTAAGAGGTAACCATAAGGTTTTGGAAAACTTATCCACGGGCCAACTCTTTGCCAACTTCGTACTTTGTTTATATTACGGCTGCGCTTAGTAGCCACTGCAATATTTCACAAAATAAAAAAAGTAGGAGATAAAAATCACCGATGGAGAATTTCGAACCAAAATATTAAAAATAACATGGGCAATATATTAAAAACAACATTGAAAAGTATAAAGCAATTTGAGTTCATATTTTATAGGATAGCAGAAAATATAGATATTTTTTGTAATGTTATGATAGACAGATAAATTATGGTTTTGTCAGTTTTTGGAAATTCACACACTGATTCAGTAATGAGAAAATGTGTGAGCGAGAGTAGACAGGAACAGCCCTGAAGCGTTTTAAATAAGTGATCTAACATCCCGCTATATCTCGGCGCGCAGCGGCATATGTGATCAGCTGCGTTTCCGGAAAGCTGCGCGCGCGCACCGCCGGCAAATATTGACTCGACCGCCTCTGCGCCTCTTTAGGCCGGAGTATCGGCACACGCTGGCAAAGCACTTGTTATAACTATGTTTTAGATTCAAATATTGTTTGTCAGTAGATAGACGTTTTTGAAAAGTCAGTTCGTGTAGAATCGTTCAGTTCGAGACCGAGGAGACTGGAGGATGAAGTGATAATACACGTCGGGCAGTGACTGGAAGCGAAAAACTGAAGATCAGGCTTTGGGAGAGGCCAGTGTCCAGCAGTGGACTATTATAGACTGATTATGATGATGAAAGACAGAAACTCTGTATTGTGCACACCAGAAATAAAAGAAGTTAGTTGTCCGTCACGGGACGCCCGGCAGATGTGAAACATGACGGCATAAGAGAGCGTAATACCGTTGCCTTCACGGCATACGAGTCAGTTTACTGCCCTGGCGCACCCATTAATGTTTCACATCAAAAAGATGAAGTAGGTAGAGGCAGCCTATTGATTTAAGAATTTACAGTAACCTGCCATCCCGGAATGCCACCAGCCTTTTCGGCGCGCTTGGACGGGAAAGTGCTGGTCGCGTAGACGTTTAATTTAAATGTTTGACTCCTAAACATTAACGTATTTAAAAATTTGTTAGTTTAGTTTTTTAAAGTATTATTAAATAAATATTTTTTCATTCATACACGATATAAGTTATTTCTTGATGTCACAAAACTTGAAGTCATACATGTCAGTATAGATCCCGCGAGCACGTCAAATTTTATGGAAACCCAGCGTGCCACATTTTTGTTCCTACTATGACTTTACGACAGTAATTGAGAGGTAGTTTATATCCATTTGCACGGTCAGATGGTTTTGAGGAATTTTTACAGTTTACTGTGGCGCAATTCGACATATTGTCTGAAGACAACGCAGATCTAACTGAATTACAGTCCCACCATCTTAGCTGTTCAGTTGACAGCATCGCTGTTGTCGTCGTCACACTATAGTGCGTTTCACCAAAGAGTTCCCTCGGCCGCCTCGGCGTAACGTTGGCTCCCCTGCACTTTCCCTGTAACGTGTGTGGGAAGTTCAGGGGAGCCAACATTACGGCAAGGGAACTCTTTGGTGAAACGCAATATAGACAGAAACTGATAGTTCTCATAGTTTCGGCTGTAGTTCAAATTTAGCCCACCTGATCAGCCAAGTTGGAGTTCTGAACTTAACACAAGACAACTCAACTTAAGACAAGACAGACCACAGATAAACAAAGTAGGGGAACACGCAGTGTCTATCTTGAAAATGGTCTGTACAGTCAGTAGGTAGGTATTATTTGGCTGACAGTCAGTCTGAAAATAAATATATAAATAAAATCTGGGACATTTTTGCACACATGACCATGTAACCCCAAACTAAGTAAAGCTTGTAACATGGCTGGCAGAGACTGATATACGTACATATATATATTTAAATACATACTTAAATAGATACCAGACATAGAACAAACACAATTAATGTTCACACAAAAAGTTTGTCATAGGTGGGAATCGAACCCACGCCCACCAGCGCAGAACACTACCAACTGAGCCAATTGAGACCAGCTAATTGAGCGATGAGAGAACGTAGAAACAGAAGCCTACTCAGGTCCAGAATATAGGTAACAGTTAACTTTATGCCAATGCCAGTCTGGACTTATTTTATTGGCAGCTCGTTGGCAACAGTTGGCCGGCTGTCCGCTACACCGCTGAGGTTTAGTTTACTGGACGATTCTGCTAATGACGCTCTATCGAGTCTGTCAAAGCTTCATTACCTAATCTACGGTTTTACCTTTCGTTTATGTTCTTGATTAAATAAACAGTCAATTAAAACAGTTTATTTGATCAAGGTTTAGGCACTTATTCTGTCGTGACCAAAAATAATAAATTGTTATGGTTTATACAATTACTAAACACACGCTTAACTATTGAAAGTTAGTTAAGTTAACTTTCAATATCCAACTCCCGGCTCCATCATCAGACCATATATATCGTCATTAAAACAAACTAAATGTGGCAAATTCGAGAGGTTTACTAGTATTATATATATTGAAGAGTTAACACGTTGGGGGCCTATGTCCAGCTGTGGACGTCTAGTATAGGACTTGAGCATTTGGATTATCTTAGACCTTCAACGGTCTATCGGTACCTAATGAAACTATTTTTGTACAATGGCTAAGTTATTTAGGTGTTTCATTTTTATTTACGGCACGTGTCTGATTAAATAAAGAATAAGTTCTTTCAATTTAACAAGCAAGACTCAGTGAAATGACTCGCAGATACATGTTCCCGTAAAAACGTTATCTTTTATTTAATTTTCGAAGGCATTGAAAAGAAAACTAAATCCAGTTACTCTGGATTTGTGAATACGATCACGTATCGAGGGAAGTTATAATGAGAGTGTTTTCGAGAGCTCCGTTTTTAGGAGCGAGTTGATGAGGTTATACAGGTTTACCAGGTCTTACAAGGGTGTAGAGTCTGCGGCTAAACTTATTGTCGCTCTGAACGTAACCACAGGACAAGGTGCTGATCAGATAAACAAAGAAGATAGCTTTAGTATAACTATATTGTTTGTGTTAAAAGGTCTCCATGTTACAAAAAAAAAAACCACTTAACGCAAAAACTGCAATTATGGCTTACTTACTAATTTTTAGGATTTCGTATCCAATGGGTAAAAACGGACCATATTACTAAGACTCCGCTGTCCGTCCGTCTGTCACCAGGCTGTTCTGTCTGACAGTTGAAATTTTCACAAATGATGTATTTCTGTTGCCAATATAACAACAAATACAAAAAAAACGAATAAAATAAATATTTTAGGGGCGGCTCCCGTACAACAAACGTGTGTTTTTTCCGTTTTATAGGTAATGGTACGGAACCCTTCGTGCGCGAGTCCAACTCGCACTTGGCTGGTTTTTGACACGTACTAAGAACTTGTAGCGACTCGAATGAACTATCACATTTTAAAGGATGGCGGAAGAGATGAAAAAAATATTTTTTTTTCTGATTCTCTTTTTATTTTTTGTTCTCACTTACTGATATGTTTTTTAGAAAATTTTCAAAACTTGCCTATGAGATAGCTATGGCCGTAAGCTAGACTAAAAATTGAACCTCGTAGAGTTTTCTAATAGTTGACGGCGAATTGCGGCGGGGAAATTTGGAACCTATGGTAATCGAGTAGAGTTGCCTTTTTCACAGTAATTTATACGCCGCATTCCAGTGGGTCTTGTGTTCGTTTTACCCTAGGCAAGGGAGTTAAGTACCAGAATACAGAGCGGTCCTAAAATTTGGCAGAGACTGTACGCGAGTATCCACTTGTCCCTCCAGTCTTGTCCAGGAACAATTACTGCGACATTTCGAGCTCAGCCGCCGTCATTTTGGAAGGACGCAAAAAATCGCATCAACTCTACCGAAAATTGCAACTGCGATATTCGGGCGATTACCACTTTTTACTCTTTATACTGTTACTGCATTTTCGGAGCCCAAAAAAGGCTTGATATTTCGACATAATCAACTGATGGATGTAATAAGGTGATGCCGGAGGAGTGAAGTCGACGATAATGGATAGGTTGTTGACTTTTGAAAATTCGCAAAATATGCTGTTGCAAAGAAAAAGATCAAAATTTAAAAAAAAAACTGCTTGTGTGTGTAGTAGTAGTGTGAAATGCGTTGCCTGAATAGATGTTCCTCCATAGTTACAATCTGGGTGTTGCGAGTGAATCGGTTTCTTCTATAGGGAAGCATGCTCCATCACAGACCGCATCATCGCTTAACAATAGACGGGGTAGCGGTTAAATGCAAACCTATTTTTTTTTTTCAAGTGCTTGTTTTTATTTATTTTATCACTAGCTGGGAAGAGAAAATTTTCACCACGATGGTGATAATAATATATGAGCATTTGTTTGGCCAACTTACTACCAGTTTATAAACCTTACTACTTTATAAAGTCTCATCAATAGAGTACATTGCAAGACTGCAACTCTGGACTCCATTCCATTCGATCGAAAACTAATGCTGATGACATAGGAATGGGCAGCTGGCAAATGCGATCAACAAATCCATTTGAAATCACATCCCGTGTCCGTCGCAACTCTATTAACAGAATGATCTGAAATTTCAGTATTTTCAGAGCCGCGCGGACTATTATACATAAGTCAAAGCCGTGGCAGCCTATTTGTGAGACCGCCGCTAGACTTAAAAGCGTGAGGTCGCCAGTTCAAGTCCCGGGCCAGTTCAAGTTTATGTACCTACGGATTTTCATACTACTGGCTTTTCGGTGAAGGAAAACATCGTTAGGAAACCTGCATACGTACGGAGAAGAAATTCAATGGCGTATGTGAATCCACCAACCCACAATTGGGCCAGCGTGGTGGATATAGCCCAAACGCTCTTTCTGAGTCCAGGAGTGGACCATCAAAAGGCTGATTATGCTATAGGTATATACTTTTTAAATATTCCCGACCGAACATGTATTTTGCTGACGATTATCTACTTACTCACTTAAGTACCAATAAATGTAGCTTTGAATGTGCGACGCATACTTGTGCACGTTTCGTACGGAATTTCCATACTGTGTGTCTCCAGCTTTAATGAATTGGTGGGATTCTGTAACACATGTCACTATATAATTTAATTTTATTGCATGTATTTCACTACATATGAATATCTGTTGGTAATTAAGTAACCTAATTACGAATGTAACGTGACTTGCCTACGAGAACTTTGGAGTGGCAGAGAACTACAAACTACAACTTAGGTCATTATATTATAAAAGGCATTTTATGAGCGCATTCCAATTAAGTATAAGACATGTACTTGAATTTTACACAGTAATATCCTAGTCTATCTATTGCAACCGGAAATTCCTGTGATCTGACAAACTCACAGCTTAATTCAATAAACCGACAATGTCAGGACTATAGCCACAGACTAGGTACATTCTATCAAATTATTAGAATAGTCTATATATCTATGTAATTGTCGGCGCCACTCGTTCAACCGAAGATGGCGATGATGATGATGATGCTTCTTCAGCAGTGGCACCGACGTGGGTACGTTTTCAATCTTGATTTCTTCCTAGTTCTTGAAGGTTCTTGATCTTGAGCGTTCCTTGTTCTCGGTCTCGGTGGGTCTTGATCGTTCCTTGGTCTTGAGTCTTGAGAGTTCTTGTAGTTCCTTGTTCAGCTGAGGGTGAAGATGAGGTTTCGGAGAGAAAGGCTTGTTCAGAGTTGTTCACAATAGCAAGATGCAGTTGAGAGTGATTTATTCCATAATCTATGCGGCTTATAATCTAAAGTACGGTCCGTCACTTAGTATCTAACTCATGGAGTATCGTGTTCATTGTTCGCTAATGAGAGACATTCTTTGTGTTCGCTTACATCATTGTTTTCGTGTTCGCGTGACTAATATAATGCCTTACATTTTACAAGCTAAGTTATGTACTTTACGTGTCTGAATATTTACAATGATTTCCTATCGTGTTCTGTGTTCGTGGTTCAAAAGTGTGCCTATAGTGTTTGTGTACCTAACATGTGGCCCTAGTGTTCCTATCGTGTTCTGTTCTGTGTTCTTAGTTACTAGGTACCTAATAAAAATAAATCTAGACCTATTCCTACCTATTTTCATGTTCTTAACTTAATCGATCCTAACTATGATTCTACACAATAACTAGTTGACAGAGCGGGTCGGCTCACCTGTCGCTAACTACCTAAAAGATTTTATTTGCACATTCCTGTTCCTAATCGTTCTTATCTATGATTCTATATAATAACTAATTCGCGGAATGGGTCGGCTCGCCTGTCGCTAACAGTAATCATAGAGTTAATTAATATATGTTAGACTATGCTCTAAGATCACTGATCAGGACCCGGGGGTATGTCCTAAAACTGCGACCAGAACGGTGGTTCTGGTCGCAGTTTTAGGACATTAGGGAGGATGGGCAGCAGCGTCCTAATAGTACACGGTGAACGTACTGCGATCCCCAAGCCGCCTACCAAGCGTGGGGATTATGGTAACACCCCTCTCTATGAGGGAGGCCTTGTCCAACAGTGGACGTTAATTGGCTGATGATGTGATGTGATGCTCTAAGATCAACTAAATAATTGCACATAATTTTAATCAAAAAAATATTTCATTTAATTGAAAGTCCTTTTCGAGGTAGGTATATATAGAATCTATATAGCATCACAGCTTTTCCCGCATTGTCCCCACTCCTCCGTCCGTCCCTCGTTTCCTCGCTTTCTCCGTTTGTCCAAGCGTTATCTGCCAGGAAAAATAAAATCAGATACCTTGTGATATTTTTCTACCGACACGAAAAGGAATTTCTTAATTTAACGTATTTTTTTTTTGTGTATGCTAATACGTGTTTTTCATTGAATAAGCTATAGAAACTTCAAGGGTCTTATTTAAATTTGATGGAAATATTTCATCATTCTCAGGGTGACAAATTAGCGGCTGGATCCCGATAGAATTTCCTGTGTAGTCGATTTTTATTCGTTTGAATAAAAGTATTAGGTCTAAGTTTGAACAGTAAGCAATGTTTTCCATAATTTTGAAATTGGGTCAAACATTATCGCCAACTCGAATGTAATATGTTCAAACTATACTATAAAAATAACCATTTTGTCAGCACTTGTTGTACCAAGTAACTTGTAGCCACAGTGTCGAAGCAAGCGGAGATGGACGAGGACGGAGGACCGAGTCTAATCTGGTGAAACTGGGCGGCCATTAATGGCGAATATTCATCAAATTAGCATCGATGCAAGGCTCTCGACGGGTCAGCGACCGCGTTCGGCGAGCAGCGTGGGAGCGGCGGCGGCTTTTTGCGCACACGCAGGTAGCTGTGGCAGGTTGCAGCCTGATTACGACGTCCCATTTATGTACCAACCAACTTGTCCATACAGTAGTTAGGAGGAGCTACCATCGTATCTTCTAAACACGACTGACAGCTATTTTAAGTTCCCTGATTTGGCCGAGGTTACAGATAAATTGGTTGAAGTGTAGCGCGTGTTTTTGATACCTCGTTATGGAATTATCGGGAACCAGTCGAGTAGGTACTTTGTCGCAGCTTGATGTAATGTATGTTCTTATTTATCGAGAAGACTATCTACTTGGTGTACAGGATACAGATAGTTTTATCCACGAAGACGCGCACCACCCTTTCTGCTAATATTTTACTGTGACAATACACTGTTAGTGTTTAGTTTTGTTAGTGAGTTATATCGTTACTTACACAGATCTTTACCAGGATAGAGCCCGCAAAAATGTCACGTTATAAAACCTGGCATGCCGAATTTTTCGTCCCAACTATGACGTCAATTACCACAATTTAACTCCATTCGCACGGCCAACTTTCAATGTCATTTTTTGTATTGACGTCTGACGTGCTACTGCCAATACGACGGAGATCGAACTGAATTATGGGACATGCCTGTTGAATCATTGTTCCTACTTAAGGCAGGCTGTAGATACGCAAAGTAGATGAAATCACTATGTCTAAACTGGTACATATATATGGTTACATATATTACTGTCTGTTTTGGGAACAAAGATTGGAGTATTTCTATATTTAGCCTCTTTTCAATTCTGCCGCTCTCTTTCTCTACTAGTCGCATCCATTTATATGCTTAGTAATAGGTAGAAAATAAGCTGATGATTAGCTTGATAATAAGCATTTACCATTGTCTATAAATATCTGTATAACATAAGAGATTTGAATATAGGTATCATTGCTATGCTGGCTACCTATCTTCTAGGTCTCTCTAAAACTGGTTTGTATCCTTGATAAATAAAGATCTTGTCAATGACTCATAGCATAGCTATAGATAAACTAAAATGTATTTATATGAATCCAACCATGAATCGTATTTTAATTTGAATTTAGTTACGATGTTAAGGCTCTATGGGAATATGCTTTCATGCAAATTACTCAAAGGAAACTCAACTTTAACATAGAGGGTTCGCATAATAGAGCGTAGGTTCGCACAGATTTATAATTCTAATAGGGGTCAGCTTTTGGCATCTAATAGCGTAAACGGAGTTTTGGCGCCAACGTGAATAAATTAATATTTAAAAAAACAAGCTTTTAGCTATAGCGAAAAAAATGTAATCCTCCATCCTAGGACCAAAATGCTTGGGAAGACAAATCCAATGAACCTAAACGTCGGAACGAACGGAGATACGTCGTTTCGTTTAGGTGTTCCTACGGCCATCTTTTGTCTCCATCATCAGACCAGCTCGATGGTACTATAACTTTACATTGTCACCGAACTTACAGAAGTATGCCAAATTTCAGATCAACCGGTAGTCTAAAATTGAGTTGCAAGATTCCACCCGAACAAACATACAGTAGGTACATGTCAAATGAATAAAATAAAATAAATAAATGTTAAATAAAATCTTGTAACATATAAATGACATGTCCTCATCGTATTATTTTTCTAAACTTGTGTATTTTCGAGTGTTAATGAGTAATAACGGTAGATTATTATTTATTAAGTGTTCGTGGCCATGCTTGAGTGTGGTAAAGTGAAATAACGCGGTGTAAAATGTATTTTCGTGTTGTTTCCAAAGCTCCACAGAAGCCTCTTGTAAAGTCTCCACCACTTTTTAGGGGCATGACTTTGACTTGACCGTGACTTAATTTGCTTGACTCTGACTGTGACTGACTTGTTTGACTAGATATTATCAAACTTGGTGGTAATTTAAAACTTGAAACTGGCAAATGCACAAGAGTACGACACCAAAATCCTCACAGAGGAAAGAATATTTTTTTTTTATTAAAACGTTTTTGAGCGTAGAGAGACCATAGTCTCTCTACGTTGGTCTCTCTACGTTTTTATTTTTTCCTTATGAGGGGATTTTGGCATCACAGGTTTTTTTTTTTGCATTTGCCAATGTCAAGTCTTTCTCTGCAATTATCTTCCGATTGTAGTTTTTGTATTCAGCCGTTATCGAGTTGAGTGGGAACAAAAGATACAATTTCGTATTTACGATATCAGTGTGATTAGACACTAAATTACCTAAATCACTTTTATCCAATGAAAACCATAAACATAAAACCAACTTTAAAACAATACAATCGAAAGTGGAAATTTTCGTCATCCAAAGGACATTGAACGACCTGCCCGTGCCCTTAAATATAAAATTAAAAAGATAGAACCGAGTTTGTTGGTAAAACGAGCGAAAAAAGATGCAAGTTGCAGATTCATGCGCCGCGCGACACACTTCGCCCGACGTCCACACTTTCATGCCAAACCTGTTATTTACTACAATGTGTGTCGTTCTTCATGTTTTCATCGGACAGTTAGATTATGGCATTTGTTACCTACATATTAGCATAGACGAAACTATTATTAGGTAAAGCGTTTTAGTCCTGTGACATGGGCAGTGGCGTAGCTATCGGAGGGCTACGCGTTGCCGTGCACCGGGAAGCTCCAAGCTCAGGGGGCTATTGGCCCTGATCAGCAAACCTCAAACTGAACTTGCAAAATTTTTGCCCTTCATACACATACATGTAGTAAATAGCTTTGAGCACAATAAAGAGCTGATGATAAAGTAGTTTTGTACCTTAAAATTATTTATATTTTTACTTGATCAATCCTAACCCAGTTTAGGTAGGGCCCCATTTTTTTTGCACCAGGGCCTTTGGTTACCTAGCTACGCCACTGGATATGGTGTAACGATGAAACGTTACCAATAAGATTGTTATAAAATAAATTATTTAATAATAACTTAATTTTAACTAATCCTAGATTGTGCCCATCGATCCCCCGTCCTTAGTCCGTGGCCCTATTCCCCACACCGTCTGCGGACGGTACTTGTTCTCTGTGCAAGCGCCGAGTCCGAGTCGTGTCGCCCGCCAGCAGACCACTTTCTGTATTGAAGGCGAACGCACGCTAGTCGTCGTCAATTTTGTACGACCGACTTTTTACACGTGGTGCCTTTTTTTATAATACTCTAAAATATCTAAACAAACTCAGTGCCAAACCCCGTAAAGGGTAAGTGTTGAATTTAATCTTTCTTATTGTGCAAAATAGTAGGTAGGCCATGAGAGATGGCCGTTAATAATTATGTTATATGTTTGCCAAGTGTCTGGTTCCTCTTTTCTTATGAACTCCGTCTGATTGTGGCTTTCTCACACACTTTAATACGCTCTTTCAATGCCTAAGTACTTCCTTCTTTGTTCCGGCAAAAGCCACAACCAGAGGAGTCACTGAAGGGCGAATTTTCACCGTAAACTGATTCCAGGGTCCAAGACTCCGGGACGACCTTTTCGCCTTGTCCCGTTTCGGCTGCGCATCACTTCAATTCACTCCACTACACTACATCCGCTGGTTCCTGTCCGTGACGTCGAGGCTATATCCATTGGTTGCGTACCATACAGTGTGACTTGGGTAATTGAACCACTCAAATAAATATGTAGACAGATCGCTTGCCTTTCTTTTTAATAAGATTAGGCCCGTCGAAGTCGCAGGTCCGTTATTTTCACGCATCTGCGTGGAAAACTTGTATGAAAATTTTCAGCGCGCGTAGAACGCATGTGCGTGGATTTTATATGAAACGCAACGGACGTGCGCTAGTGTGAACAAACGCTTAGTTTGCGTGAAAATTATGCAAGTGTTTCGTACTTACAGTTACGTTAAATGGTAAACAACTTAACGTTGTCCACTTATTTAGCTATACCGCCAAAGTGGTATGGTGAAAAAAGTGTATGAAACATGGATGCCTCTAAATACGAACGATAAGTGTACAAAACCATATCTCCCGTGTTCATCTGATCTGAGTTGAAGCCATGCCGGATCGAAGACAATTACTTCAGGGGAAAGAACGAAACGACACCTTATATCTGGGGCGACGAGCACAGACAAGTGCCGCGCATGGTTATGAAGCATGATTATTCGATTTGATACGTGAACTATAATGTATCGAAATCCATACTTTTAAATACTTAGTATCGAAACATAAATCTGTATGGAATTCGCAACGTTTTTCGTGAAAAGTGCGTACTTATCCCACTGTATAGTTTACATTTGAGTTAGGCGCACGATACACGCTCATAAGATGGGACGTGGACGCAGGTTCTCTCCTTCCATGCTTTTTCCACCTAGTCTTCTATTAATACGATACAAACAAAGATCCATGTCACGAGACGACACTTAAATGCCTAACTTGTCCAAGTGTCTACTAGTATCCACCGTTAGAAATGATGTTTTGTTTATTTTGAAAAGGATAGCTTGAAAGAGCTTTGAAGGAGAGCACCTTCGTCCATTTACCGATTTATCTATGTGTTAAAATGTGGGACACAGATAATACCCATAAGTAACGTGTTAAAATAATCAAACACAGACAATGGTTTCCGCAAGTGTGTTAAAATAATCAAACACAGACAATGGTTTCCGCAAGTGTGTTAAATTTCTGCAAGAATATTAAAACAATCTAACAAATACCATAGTTTCAGCAAATGTGTAAAAAAAACTAATACTGTCTTTATTTATTGGTGCTTTTCCACGTCCCTACACTTTCCTTGACGACAGTTAACTTTTTTACGACAGTAATCACTAATACTGGTACCTACTTCAGAAGCAGACGTGAGCTCCTCTCTCCCGATGTAACATCTTCTAAGATTAACTACACCTACTCCAACTAATTCTGAGACTTTAGTAAATGAAGCGTTTCAAGTCAAGTAGCCAGTTCAAGTTATAATACCTTCCCTACCAGTAGTAAATTAACTACAGCTAACCTTTGACCCTTTCATCACAGCTACCTTATTCTTTGGTAGTTATCTAACTGAGGGATTAGTTATACCTATACTAACCGTGTTACTACAAAAACCAAACATAGCTTGGAAGGGTGTTTAGCAGATTTAGATTTTCGTATAATTACCACAAATTCTCGCGTTTATTTTATGCTTGTCAACTTTCATAGAAATCAATCAATTTTATTGAATTATTTTATTTTATTAACAGACTCCAAAAAAGGAGGAAGGTACTGTATTCGATCCGTAGATATTTTTTTATCAAATTGAATTTTAATACTCTAGAATTTATATACCTAACTACTTTTATTTCATAACAAAAAAAAACAATAATTAATCGCACGAGAAAAAAAAAGCTAAAGCAATCCTCGGCACGGCACCAATGACATTTATTTAGTAGGTACTTAAAATAAATTTTATGTGCAGTTTCAATGCCAATGCTCAAAATCGGTGAAGGATAGACTGAAATGATGATGATGATGATTAAACTGATGTATTAGTATATCAGTTTCTTAATTTTTAGACGTTGTGTAGCTAATATAATGTTGAAATGCGCTGACCGCGCGAAACCAAAAGCCTCGATAAGGTAAAAAGATGGGATTACTGGGGAGGCCATAAGTGCCGTTCAATACGGGCGTCCTTGGCATAGAAATGCACTCCGCTACATTTCTACGCTCCTAGCCTACAGATGAATAAAAATATTCCGTAAGTTTTTTTTTTGTTTCCACGGTAACGGCTAAATGGATTTTCGGATCTCTTTTGATGTGAAGTGTGTGTCTTAATCTAGATTAACCTGGCTGCTTTTTATCCCAGTAAAACCGCGGAGAGCTGCTTGGAGCTAGGTTTCTCAGTTGCGTTACACCTGGACCATTGATGAAACAATAGATGCTACAGCTTAGGCCTTGGTCGCCATCAAAGACATCTCTAGACAGCTATAAGTCAAAAAACCTATTAATGATTTGTATCGGTTTCGCGCCTCACAGCAATTTCTCCGTTTATTTCGATCGATTTAGATATGAGGTAGGTTTGGTCGGATAATGTACGGCGGTGGATATAAAATATCCGGTATCGTTCTTAGATAGTTTCATGCAAAATGATTTGATTCGGTAAAATAACGTTTTAGTTACAACGCACTGAGCAGCGTAACGGCTAACTGGATTTGGATGAAATTTGGCACGACCATACCTAACACCGTCCATTTCCCTCATAAAGTGCGGCCGATGAAAGAATGCGTCTGTCTAAAAAGTTGAACGAAAACAGTAAATTCTGATTATTTTCTTGATTTTTGAATGTAAGACCCCCCAACGAACTACAGTAATAAGTACATTGTTATCCTAGGGGTGAAAGCAACTTATTTAGTCCCGAGACGGGGTTTGGCGCCCGAGCCTAGCGAGGGCGCAAATAGTTCGAGGGACTAAGTAAGTCTTTAACCCCAAGGTAAACACTGTGCTTTTCATTACGAATACAAGGAAACTAAAAATAAAACCATGAACTGACACTGGCAAATGCACGAGACGTGCGGGACCATAACCCTCTGAGGAGAAAAAAAAAAGTTAGAACATGGTTCAATACAAATTTGAAAATAGAACTAGTATTTTTTTATAATTTGAGTGACTGTCAGTTGAAAGTGATTCTCCCTAGGGCTGAAATGTATTACTTTCAACCCGCTCCTCAGGCGACTTCAGACCTATGTACTTTCCGAGTATGGGTAATGAAAAATATTAAAAGAAAATATTTTCGTTTTTTTTTACAATATTATTACAGCTGTCAAACGCATTCTCCCAGTGACTGGACTGTAATCAATAACAAACAAACAGCACAAACATAAAACATAGGCAGGCTTCTTTTAATCCCGAAAAATTTAACTGTTAGACCACGGGTGAAACGGTGGTGTGTTACCTACTTAGTTACTTGATAAATAATACTTAATTATCAATATAAAAAACCGACTTCATAAAAATGTTAGAACTGAACCAAATTAAAATGGGACCACACGGGAAGCACCAGCATTCAAATAAAAAATACTTAGTCATTAAAATCGGTTCACCCAGTCGAAAGTTCTGAAGAAATAAATATTAAAAAAACAGTCTAATTGAGAACCTCCTCCTTTTTGGAAGGCGGTTAAAAATATCGTGATAAAAGATAGACAGGTGTATTTAGGTTGGTATTTTTACATAAATTTTTCCGGAGAGTAGTTGGTACTGGTACATCTCTAATTCCGATATTTCTAACTGTAAACTAAAATAAAATATCGTTTAACCGTGACAAAAATAATAAACATGTCTTCGATCTCGTGAGAAGCCCTTTCCGTTTTGTTGGATTTTATCGGATACAGATATAAGTACAAATGGTTCTCATTAGGGCTCGGTTTTGGAGACGCGGAGCGGGGCGTTTCGCGGAACTTATTGCCTTTTATGAGAGCTTTCACGCAACAGCGTTGGCGTTGCCCACTTTGCACAAAGGAAGGAGTAATTGTTGATTTTATTTGTACATTTACAAATAAATATCTTATCTTTGTATAAATTATGTTTTTTAACGATTTCGTTTGTGTACAAAATACCCGACCTTAGTTTTCTTTTCTTGTCGTATGTTCTCCTCTTTGATAACCGTCTTTAATTTAAAAATTAGCCGCGTCATTTTTAAATATCAATTTAAAAAAGGATAATATATCGTACGTGCAAGTTAATGACTTAGATCCTCAATTATGTGTATATTATACGCACAAATCTCAAAATCTACAATAATTACATTAAATTTCCGGTCAAAATTTTGAGGATAGTCCTGGATAAATTGATTTTTAAAAATAATAATATAAGTAGGCTTACGCTTGACCAGCATCTCGCCTGATTTTAAGCGATGCTGCTTACGATGGAGCACGCTTGCTTAGAAGAAACCATCGAGGAACATACATTAAGGAGCACATTCCACATAATATGGCGTAAAAAAAGTTAAGATTAATTTCACGGTTCAATATAATAAAATAAAACGGTTTCCACGGCGTTGCCCGTAGAGATGCACGCGGCTTTTCCCGCGCGCGTTATCGCACGCTGCACGACGCGCGTTTGCGCCAGCTCCATTTAAATGTTGAAAACATATGAAAGAGATAGCTGTGGCCGGTGAACGCAGCTTAAAATATGCCAATGAAACCAATTCAATCACAATAACGTGCGGTCTTGTTAACGCAATAATTTAATTGCATTACTTAGTTAAAACCATGTTAAAACATTTAGGTGAGGCAATGAGTGCAATCGAATGCCTGAATGTAAATGGAATGGTTTCGTTAATTAAACAATTATTTGGAACATTAATTAATCATTCAACATTAAGCTAAAACACGGCGGTTAAACAACAGCTGTCAGAATTTGTAGCTCGATTTATTTATGTTGTAAATGCAAAATTTTAATGAGTCTGTGAGAGCTCACAAATCAAGGATTATCTCACATTTCAGTGAATAAATTAGACGAAATGAAATCTGAAAATATTTCTCTTTTCTAGAACTTTAGCTTCATTAGAACTAAGCTTACAGAATTAATTAAGTATACTAATATAATGATTACTTACTACGATATAACTCAATTTTTGCCCCGAGAACAATGAAGGCGCGGCCAAAAGCTAGATAACCTTTTATACTTTATTGCACACTTACAAACAATGTAGCAATGCACAAATGGAGGACTTATTTCAAAGCATTTTTTACCATTCATTCACCAGGTTGGAAAGAAAGGTACGTAAGCGTGCATCAAAAACTATTTAAGTCTATAAAGACAATGAGGGCTGATCAATGAAAAAAAGAAGGGAACTAACACTTATTATATACATTTAACTATATTGTACAGGTACAGAAGCTGTAAAATAATAGAACTACAAAAGAAAACTGACTATGACACGATTTTTAAATAAATATAGACTCTCGTTAGGTCCCAATAAAATTATTTTTAGCATACACAGTGAAACGTACCTAAAGTGTACAAAAAGCTACAGGCGCTAGACTCGTGCATGCAAGCTTTTATCTATGACACTACTGTGCGCGAGAGCAACTTTTGCTTCGACCGTTACAGAATCGCTCTATCACTTACACACTCGCTAGCTTAGATGTAAAAGAGCCTTGTAGAGCAGGGTCAAGGTCATATGCTTCAATATCTTAGTGAGAAATGCATGCTTATGTGAGCTGAACTAGTTAAATTTACGATGGATCAGCCAATTATCAGCTTGGGGTGTTGGAGTCCATTAAGAAACGTGCCAAAAAAAACTCATCAGCCACGAATCCCCAGTTCAGACTAAGCTTCTTAGTCGTGAACATCGGCGCAAAGTTGCCAGTCTATCGGTGTTTTATCGAATACATTTCAGAGAGTGTGCATTGATTCTGCATGATCTAATAACCTCCTGCCATTTTTCTATCAGACGGCTAGGGCGCACGAACAAGCGGCCGCTTCATGCTTGATATTACGAAAATCCGTACAAAGCTCTTTGATTCTACTTTTCTTGTGCGAACCGCTAGACTATGGAAAGCGCTGCCTGAATAGGTGTTCCCTGTTAGGTATAAACTGGGTTTTATGAGTGAAATGGTTTCTTTAAGACGAGCGAGCTCCATTGTAGACCGCAGGCGAGGTGGAGGTCAAACGAAAGCCGAAAGCGAGATGATATTTACCTACATTGTGTAACATTAATTGCATTTATTATAGACATATCTGGCGCTCACCATCAAGCGAACACCATGCTTGTTTGGTCACTCAATTCTTTAAAAATACAACCAAAGAAATTTGAAAGAAATTAGATTCTGTACTTCATGTATTCCATGATTAAGGGACTTGTTCAAAAAAGTTCCGTCGCAGCCGTTGTTTCCGTTTCCGCAGCTTTATGCTTCTTGCTTTATTTATGCTTCAATGCTCTCCTTGAGGACCGTAAGTGAGCATTTGAGCACTTTTTTTACTGTACGGCAATCTATAACGTGCCATGACGCCCTACAGAAATAATTTTCATGTAGAGTTGGTTTATATTTTTTTTATAATTACCTAGGTATATAATATGTTTTCATTATAGATAGATAGATAGAAAACTCTTTATTGTTCACACCAAAAATTACAAACGTACATAAAAATTAAAAAACTAGTGAAACAATTGGCGGCCTTATCGCTATAAGCGATCTCTTCCAGGCACCCTAACAGCCTATCATCATGTTCCCACTGCTGGGACACAGGCCTTCTCTCAGTCTATCTATACTGGCCCAGTGCATGTTGGTAAATGTCATAAGTGCTATAAACTTTTGAGGTTCTTGGACATACCGCTTCCTCACGATGTTTTCCTTCACACCGTTTTAGAGCGATGGCATTAAAACTGCACATAATTTATGTAAGTACTAAATAAATCAGGATCGAGGGTCAAACAGGGCGCCGTCAGATTGTAAAACGCATATGTTACCGCTCGGTCACTATACATCATTCGTATATTATGCTCAGTAAGTAAATGTATGTGCGTACAGCCGGTCTATTCTGCAAGCTAAGTGAACGCGCAAGTGAAGTGATAAGCTAAGTGAACGTGTGTTTTTCTTGTCGATTACTATAAAGAAATGTCAAAATGTCGAGTGATCACCATTGACTGTAGTCCCTTACCCTTATAATTTGATAATATGACATTTACCTGCAGAAATAGGTGAGAAAAAATCACATTCACTTAGCTTATCACTTCACTTGCGCGTTCACTTAGCTTGCAGAATAGACATACTGGGTAGAGTTTTGTTTTACAATCATTGTCAAAAGCGTGTCAATAGTCAAACATTTATGATCTAGCTCGACAGTTTAGCTTTTGGATGTGTTCTTCACATAACGTTGAGCATGTTTGCTTCTACGAGAAACTCATTCAATAGAGACGTTAGTTTCCTAAACTCAATGCTAGTTCCGAAATTAGCTTATGTTCTGGCATTGCATGCTCATCACGTAGGACGCTTGAATGGGCCTGATTGGACGTTACGGGGTGGACTCTACTCCCTCTGTGTAATACCGTTCTCGAGTATGGTTTGATATGTTGCACTACAGAGCTTTTTATAACTGGATACTTCTACGTGAGCTTCGATTTTCGTAGTTTATAATATACACACCTATTGGATTGAAACTATGTACCAGGGATTAAACTGGAGTATACCTAATATTTCGGCAGCGGATTTGATGAGTTTTTTTTTTAATATATAATTACAGTCTACTTTTGAAAAATGTAGACGTTGATCATTTTGATAAGTGAATATTTCAAAGTATTTTGAACAAACAAATTTTGTTTTCAATACTTTTTATTATGACCACAAAAATGGGATAAACAGTTTTCTCATTTATTCTGGTCATTATAAAAATATTATAACAAAAGATTTGCTCTAAATATTTTGAAATATACCTTGTAAAATGAACTAAGCACATATTTCTATTGTTAGACAGTTATTTTATATCATTAAAAAAATCTCAAATTTTAATGCTCCTGTGAGATCGCTGTACCTGGTATTCTAGCCCTGAAATTGTAAAAACTAAAGTGTATATACAAGACTTCAAATATAAAAAAACTGCTATAAAAATAGGTATATAAAAGCGAAATATCACTCAATTCACTCATATAATGACTGTACTCTTTACACAACTATTTTTGACCTACGAAATTGATATTTGGCAACTAATTTCCAGAGGTGTATAACGTCCGCTAAGAAAGGATTTTGCGAATGGACTGAATTAAAGGGCGTAAACTGAGGTTCAATATTTACATGAAAATAACGCGTACGAAGTCGCGGGCAACAGCTAATATAGTATCTATTTTAGTCATCAAAGCATCTGTTGACGCCAGCGTTAGGGCTAGGTGGTGAGCGGATGAGATTTAGACGTTTATAGGTAACCTAATTTGAAATTGAATTATTGGTAATTATTATAAAACTTAATCCAAATGAAGACTGAAGAGCGATTTACTTAGGTGATTCCAGTTATCTACACGAAAAGGCCAACAAACCCAAGCGCATTGTTTTTGTTCCACATCACTAAGCCTGTGGCAACAGGGTACTAAAGGAAGACGTTGTCTAAAACCCTAGGATTTTTACCCGTCAGCGGATTTCACCGGTTCGATCCATTTTGCCGTCTCCGGGGTTTGGCAACGACGAGTCGTCACGTGGATTGGGTTGGATGAAAAACCACCACTAGTGACGTTCTTTGAGTAAAGCTCTTTACAATTGCCACAATGTAATTTAACTTATTACAATTTAATTTATTATGTTGCCTAATCGTATTAACTTTCCGAGAAAGTCAATAAACGGAATTAATCCACTAATTTTTCCTCTCTTCATTTTCTTCAAATTTGAATGTGACTAGAGTGACTACCCTCGATATGTAAATCTATTCAATAAAAAATATCTTCAAGATGGGTTGTCAATCGGCGAAGATATCACATAATATACAAACAAGTAAGTATAATCATAGTACATCCTCATTTCATAGTACTCATAATTTAATAGAAAAAATCCTTGCACCCTCTTTAGGCCCTTCCGATGTAGTTGTTTCTCATTCGAAAGAGGCAATGAATGCTTGGAGGCTGGCGTGTCCAAATACCGATTTTCCCAGGAATTTGTCTTCCCAGAGTCTGTGGGATCGGCCGATCTGCGAACTAGCACGGAAATCGCTCTTAGATACGTGTTCTAGTATTGCAGATCGTGCTCGTATTCTTGCAGTCTCTGTTTGGGAATCGGGACTTTGGTTGCAAGCCATGCCCTCTTTTAATACCGGTAACATTTTAGACCCAACCGCATTTCGTCTAGCTGTCAGCTTACGCTTGGGTGCAAGGTGCTGTGAGGCTCACCGCTGTCAGTGTGGTACTGCAGTTGACCAGCTCGGTCACCATGGTCTCTCTTGCTCGAGAAGCGCTGGTCGTATTGGCCGACACGCCAGCCTTAACGACATCATACGCAGGGCTTTTTCCACCGCCAATGTCGCAGCTGTGCTCGAACCGAGCGGTCTTGCGCGTGACGATGGAAGGAGGCCTGATGGTATGACACTTGTTCCCTGGAAGTTGGGGCGGCCCCTTGTATGGGACGCGACTTGTGTCGATACTTTGGCACCGTCACATCTTCCTGAGACACAGGGTAGGGCTGGTGCAGCTGCCAATTCGGCAGAGCAGCACAAGCGGCGCAAATATGCTAACCTCGGCAGTGGTTACATATTTGAGGCGTTTGGTGTCGAGACATTGGGCCCTTGGGGACCGGGAGCTCACCTCATTTTCAAAAATCTTTCAGAGCGTCTGATTAACGCGACGCGTGACCAAAATGCTGGCGTGTATCTGGCTCAACGTATAAGCATTGCCATTCAACGTGGTAATGCCGCCAGCATGCTGGGTACGCTGCCAACTGATAGTGGGTTTGAGCATTTGGATTGTCTTTAGATCTTCAACGGTCTATGGACAGTCTAACTGTTTATTTAGTGTTAGTTTTAGCTAGTATTTTGTTTATTTAATAAAGGCACTTGCCATTAAAAAAAAAGTAAGTATAAAAAATAAAAATAAAATTGCAAAAGATCTGATTATTTTCAAAGGGCAAATTTTTTTGCTCATAGTTCCATGAGCTAAGAGTACCTACTATCGATCAAGTCACCATTCAAACAAAAACTAAATCAAAACCCAGACATAAAGTTAAAGATACACGTTAAACTTATAAAACTGTTTCCGTCGGAGGTTAAAAATAGAGTTGAGAAAGGTTGAAACCACAACCGCTATAAGTATACATTTAGGTAATGAGCTCAGAACCCATAGCCATTACCGACTGTCATTTATAGAAAATCTATTCTGTAAAAGCTTTTTGCCGCTGTCATAATGTCATTCTCA
Source organism: Agriopis leucophaearia (assembly GCA_949125355.1). Classification (NCBI taxonomy): domain Eukaryota; kingdom Metazoa; phylum Arthropoda; class Insecta; order Lepidoptera; family Geometridae; genus Agriopis; species Agriopis leucophaearia. Next base: position 16,962,443 of record OX421262.1, read on the forward strand.
ATTTCTAAAGTCTTCAATGAGGATAACGAGTCAGAACTGGGGGAAGAATGCCAATTTCACAGCTATTAACCAGCGAAGCCCGATAAGTTCCCGTTTGCGGCCAAATTTGCCAAAAAGCCTTGAGAGATTAAAAGCTTGCGGAAGCCCAATCCACTTCCGAGGAGTAAAATACCCGTTGGCTGTTATTATATCGTGTTTACAGGCTTTGGTTTTCATTAAATTCCATAGGCGAGATTGCAGTGGGCGCTTAGTTGCTTGGAAATAACACCAATTATAAATGCGAAAGTTTAAGTGTGTATAATAATGAATCTATATTTCTCCTGGTCACGCTATAACTTGAGAACGGCTTTACCGATTTCATTAATCTTTTTTTTTTATGTTTTCGAATACTTCGAAGGTTCTTACATTTAAAAACGGCTGGACCGATTTGGAAGAAAAATTTGTGTTCCTGGAGCGGGTCATAGTAGCGAGGCCAAAGGCCGAGCTTACACCCCTGCAAACTATGGCTGGCCAGAGACTTGATATACATATTTTTTTTTTACTTACTTGAATAGATATTAACACCCAAATATAGAACAAACATCACATGATTTTTTTATCCTAGGTGGGAATCGAGCCCACGCCCCCAAGTGCAGAAGGCAGGTTTACTACCATCTGGGCCACTCGGCAGCTGGCTGGGCCACCGAGGCAGCCAACTGGGCCACCGAGGCAGCCACAGCATTTATTTTCTCTGACAGCTGCAATAACCTTATAAAAATCTAAAAGAAAACTAAGAATTCTGAACACTTTCGCTAGGTTTTTGGACGTAAGACTGTAGCAGGGCGTGACCGTAAGCACCCACTTCATCATATATCATAGCTATTTCGTTTACACATTTTCAACTATTTTTAACCGACTCCAAAAAAGGAGGACGGTCCAATGATCCAATTTTTTTTAAATGTATGTTCACTGATTTTGATGATTTCTTTTTTGTTTGGTAGGCCATACTTCAGAGGTGGTTTCATATAAATTTCATGGAAATCGGTTTAGTGGTTAGTTTTTAAATCAAAATACCTGAATCCAAGTAAACGAAACCGCTTATTTACTATTTTTGAAGTCGGTTTTTAATGTAATCTACTTGTGAAGATTAAAAAAAAACACCGAATGGATATTTAGTAGAACCGATTGGGGTTTTAAAATAACTTGCAACTTTATTATGGGAACTAACGCCTTTTTCACACATTATACCTATAAATATGACAAGGGAATTACTCACATATGATTAAGTCTGTTACGGCGACTGTAGTTTCAACAGCATTCACCTTGAAAAAGACCGCCAAATGTGGTTGAAACTACAATTAAATAAATTACCGGGTGATTAATTCTCGTGTTATATAAATAAAATTGTAACTATCTTGTTTGTAATCAATTTTCATTTTGATATTTTATGTTTTGACGAAAATGAACAAAAAAGTAGCTCTTATTCGGAAAATAAAAAATTACATCATGAAAATTGCTTTAAAACATTTGCAATATTAATCTTAAAAAAATGAAATGAAAAAAAAAAAAAATTAAGCAAATAAAACATTGGGAAAAAGAGTATTTATGATGTTTTTTTTTAAATGTTTGAACGCGTCCGCTGTCAAAATTTGTCAAACGGAGTTAGCAAGTACCTAGTCCACAGACGAAGGCAACCTAGTCACTGAAAAAGTTTGGTATTCCACTTGACCTACGGCAGGCAGCTCGTTAGTAAACGAGTGATTACGAAATGTGTCCCACCACGAGTGGTTCTAGTGTAGGGCTCCACACAAAGGGCAGGGCTAAGGTCGACGGAGGCTTGTTTGCCGACGGCCGCCTGCACAAACACCGCCACTACATGTTTCACATACTACTTAACTTTTTACCTCGTTTTTTATGGTGATGAGCTGAATAGACCGGTAGGTTACTGAGATCTGGGAGATGGCTGCGTGGAGTGTTTTTACTCGACTGCCCAAAAAAGGACATTTGCGTTTTATTAGTGTTCATTGTGAGTGGATATGTTATGTTTGTGTGTTAGTTACTCTTCTTCTCTTCTTTCCAACAAAACTACAAAACTTCTCTAATCTATTTTTGTTAAATGGATAGATGGGCAGCGTTTAGTCCATACAATTATTTATAATGGTTATTCTCCTGTTTCCTCCCTGGATAATACCGCTAGAGCAATTTTTTTTTTATAAAATTTATCTCTATGGTCAAGCTTGTCTTTTATTTTTTCTCATAAGTTAAGTACTATAAGAAATATGAGCCTTAAAAATCCCAAAAAAATTGCATTGCTCTTTACCACATTGTTCAGACGTCGCCGTCGTCGTCTACGATGCGTCTCTCAAACAATATTGATGAGTTTATAGGACATAAATAAACGCTTCCATTCTAAAATTGTTTAATTTAATATAGTACCTAACTGTAGTTTCTACGATGCGCTGTTTTTAAGCCTCTCGTGACTTCACTGAACGGCTTCAACGAAATATAATAAGCATTCATTTAGCAGAAACATCATTATGCTAAATTGAGACCTATTTTCTGACACAAGACATTAATAAGCTTTAGTTATTTAATATTGCTCTTCAGCTTACGTAATTTTTTTTTATATAGGGCAAGACAAGTGCCTTCATTATATAAACAAAATACAAGCTAACTAATTCTAAATACGAACGTATTATGTATGACAATCTCAAAAATATTCTTATATTAATCTTACATTGAACATCGCCTCGCTCTTTCAGCTAATGAGAGAGCAAGACAAATTTCAATGTGAGATAAAAAAAAGTTGTGGTAGCCTAAGCTTATTTAAATTGTAAAAATATATATGTAAATAGAATAGATCTACGTTCGGCCACCAACTTCCCCTGATGGTAAGCGATGGTGTGGCCGAGGATGGAACACGTTGATCTAGAAGAAATCTATTCACTCTAACCTTGAAGATTCAAGGCTAGAATGAACAGATTTCTTCTAGGCATCTGCCAAGATTGATTAATAATGAAAAAATTTATGACTTCAATCACACACTGTGCATTTTACGCGATCTTTTTGCCTCGCACCTGCAATTTGTGGAATGAGTGTCATTTTTTGTAACTATGATATGGGATTCTTCAAAAGGGCTGTTAATAGAGTCTTTAAGGGTCAGTAACGTATCAGCGATGCCCTGGTGTTGCAGGTATCCATAGTCGACGGTGATTGCTTACTATCCGGCGGCCTGTCAGCTTGTTTGCCACCTATGGCATTAAACTTACTTAACCTATTGTACAAAAAGCAGTTGGATTGATTGCTATCGGATAGGTGATAAAAATAACAGGCTTTGTAGAAAATGTAATTAACATTTTTGAGCCTTTTGGGGTCGAAACCATGGGCCCGTGGGGATCAGGAGCCAAAAAAATTTTCAAATATTTATCATCACGTCTGGTTGATGCAACTCGTGACCTGGTGCTGGCCTCTACTTTGCTCAAAGAGTGAGCATTGCCATACAACGTGGTAATGGGGCCAGCATTTTGGGGACGGTTCCCACTGGTAGCGGTTTAATAGATTAGTTTAGTAGTTAGGTATTAACATATAGTTTTTTTATTTTTACTATTGGAATGTTGTTTAAGTTATTGTAATAAATTATCAATTATATCTGCCTAAAAAAAAAAAAAAAAAAAAAAAAACTGAGGAAACTATTTAAATCGGCTAATAAAGTTATGAGATATAAGCGTTTCAAGTTGGAAGCGATTAGGAAGGGATGCTCTGTCCCTCTCCCGCAAAGTCAGTGTGTCAGTGTGTTGTGCGCTTCTATTTGACAAGGCATTAAAACGCTTATATATTGCATTTTTTTTATAATATATATAATAGATCTACGATTGATTTATTGCTTTCGATGTTCGGCTCTGTTTCCAGTCAGCTTTTTTATAAGATAACAAATAAATTAAATTATAAAAAGAAACTCCCCCACTGCATTGTATAAATAATAGGTACCTAACTTAAAAACCGTATAACTATTGAATATTACAAATGGTGTTATATATTTTTTTTATCTGGTGAGTGTTCTCTACATAATGATATGACCTATTTAGCAAAGGTAACCTATTATATTTCCCACTTTTTTTTTTGCAAACGTGTTCTTAAGTATTTATTAGTCGTCTTATTTAAGTATTACTGTGTATCACTATTTAGTATGTATTATTAGAGTGTACGTTTAAATTATTTGTCACACTTTTAAATATTGCACGCCCCGCCTTCTACCTCCTTTATGAATCCTCTCCATCCTAAGGTTGCCTGGAAGAGATCGCTCTTAGCGATAAGGCCGCCGATTTTTGCACTAGTTTTTAAGCTGTTTTATCGTGTCTATGTAATTTGTAGTGTGAACAATAAAGAGTTTATCTATATCTATCTATCTTAAACTTTGTACCCTATGTCACTCCCACTATTGAAACGATTCAAATGACATCGCACATGTTGAAATTCATTAAGCCGTTTTAGTTGTAGGACTTGCCAAAGAAACCATCATACATACATACACTCGAAAAACATAACCCTGATTCTTGCGCGATCGGGAAAAATAATCAGTCTAGTAGCCAATTTCCTCCAATTTTTACTGCAAGTACGCCACCAGCCTTATATATCTGTCGCCAGGCACCGCGCGGCGAACAATCGCGGTGTGTGGCCACTCTTCACACTCGGAAGCTGTACAAATGGAGGCTTTTAAGCTTTTCCCTCTAAAGGTCAAAATCCAGTAAACGACATGCTGTTCGAGCTTGATCGTGCTTCTAGAAAAGAAGCTCCGGCGGAACACATCATCAAAAGTATAGCTTAAGGTTAAACGTTTTCCATACAAACTTTGCTTCCCTCAGGTACGTTTCTTGCTGCGAATTGAAACTAACCATTACTTAACATAGCCTTAATTTAGGCTCTCATTGGCGCAAACACCATAATATTTTAATATAATACCCTGAAAGTAAATGTTTTAGCCCATAAAATTCGTCAAATTTTACGTATGTAGTGGTGCAATGCTATAGTAGCATCTCAGAATTTCTCTATACATATCGCTATTACAAAATCCATTGTTAAATTTTAGGTATCTGGATTTTCAGACATGAAACGAAAAAAATAAAGTCGTATTTGTCAAGACGAATGTAAAACATATAAACAATAACATAAAAATGAATAAAAAAAAAATGTCAGTAATTTTCTAAATCCACTTTTAAACTTACCACGACCACGGACCGCAGTTTAGGACGTCCACTCACAAGGTGGACACACGAACTAAAAGAGACCGCAGGAAAACGATGGATGCAGGCCGCTTCCAACCGGCCCTTTTGGGAGTCGATGGGCGAGGCCTATGTCTAGCAGTGGACGTCCTGTGGCTGAAATGATGATGATGATGACTCTTAAACTTTCCCGTCGAGAGTTTTACAAAAAAAACTTTTGCATATTGGTGGTAATATGTTAATGTGGTTAGTTTTTCTCAAATTTAAAGCGATTATTTTCAATGCAAATCCATATCTATATATTACAGATAATGAATTTAACTGTAGATCTTTCTATTTTAATAGAATCAAAATGCCAAAAACCTAGTTTTCCTTGCTTTTTTCGTCCAAAAATGTAAGAGGGCTTTTAACGATCAGCGCCATGACTTCACCCGTTATTCTTCAGGAACTGTATGTCAACACAAAATGAGCGACTGCAGCCATCATAAATAGACTCTATTTCGCAATTCGAATATCAGCCGCAAAGGCACGTACCTACTGACATGAGATATTAAGGTCATATGAGATCAATTTATTCGTATCATGATCTGTTTCGACAGGTATCAAGGGATGTACCTCACGTGGTCCCAAATCGCTGATCTAACCCATTAAGGGAGCGAACCGTGAAACTAATCGTAACTATCGTTAATAGATAGCACATTGGCAACTCGATCAGACAGTACACCTCCCTGGAGACTCAAAACTTCATCTTGATAAGATTTACTACGGTCAGTAACTAAATCCGAGGAACTACGTACGCGGGACAGTCAAATTCGATAATTATTGCGTTCGCATTTTTCTAATGAATAAGAACTCGCATTTCGATGCTTTTTTCCTTCATAGACACGCATCAAGCGGCTAAGCTTGTTCACAAAACATAATACATAAAAATGTTGTTTTTAAATGTGAAAATTAAAAAGAAGCTACTAAACTACTCATTTAACAAATTACAACTCTGTTGCTGAAACGAAGAAACACACTTTCGCATTGCTTATATTAGTATAGTTAGATGATTCAATGAAAAGGAAAAATATGAAATAATATTGAAGTGAACAGCTTATATGAATAATATTATAATTATTATGATCGTTGGTATATCTTCTTCAAATTTAAATAGGAATACCCTCGAGATATAGTACCGCCTACTAGCTGAATCTCGCGGTGTTACTCGCGATATCCCAGTTTTTCCGCATTTTTGGGTAAAAAAAAAGTATTCTATGTCCGTCCTCATGATGCATACTATCTTCCTGCCAAATTTCATTAAGCTCGGCTTAGGTGTTTAGTCGTGAAAAGCGAACAATCAGAGAGACAGAGTTACTTTCGCTATCATAATATTATTAGCTGCGCCCCGCGGTTTCACCCGCGTGGTAACGCAAAATTGTAATGATGTTGATGAAAAATATTTTACGACCTATTCTCATACCTACCTTAAAAAAACATTAAACATTATACATTAAAAAAACATGAAAATTGTTCGAGCCGTTTCTGAGGACTGCGACCACAAAGACCGTGACACGAGATTTTTATATATAAGAATTTATAAGTTAGGATTAGGATTTAATATAAAAATATAGTTCCTAATCGGCGGATATATCGTGTAACAAACATACTCACACAAAACAGACAAATTGAGAGCATTCTTTTTTGAAGTCGGTTGAAAATTGTTTTGTATCTTTAACGAAGAAATATTCAGGACAGCTGAAAACTCCAGTAACTAGTTTATTGTTAAGGTGGAATGTTTCACGTATGGCGGGAAATTCAAATTTGAAACCATTTTTTTGTTCTTGTAATTAGGCCGGATAATTATTGTAAACTATCATAATGTTTGCGAAAATTGATTATTATTATTTACAAACTCACGTAAAGCTATTTATCTTTAATGCACACTATTACACACATTTGTCAATAAACAAATTGATGCTGTTTCAAACAGTTTATTGACAAATGTAAGTAATATGGTGAGTTACTGATTAATAGCTGTACACGATAATATAAAGAACAACCAACAATTTTCGCAAACACTGCTATTTCACAATAATTACCTGGCCTAGCTACACGGACAAAAAAACTGTTTGAAATTTGAATTTCCCGCCAAACATGAAACGTATCACCTTAACCAAAAAACGTCAGAACAGCATAGCATCGCTTTTCAGTACAACATCACCCTTATTCCTCAAGTCCCTTACCGTTTAGTCCGAAACCCGAACGAGTAAACCCGTGTAAGGCGTTGTTTGCTTACGTTGTTACGAAATTCGATTTGTAGGGAGACGTTTACCGAGAAATCTATTTCGTATTCAAAAGATCGACGAGTCGTTGACTTTATCGAATTACGCTTGTAAAAGACTTCAACGGGTGATGGACATAATTCGGGCAAATTGAGTCGATTCGATTGGACTATTGGAGGTATATAATTCTGTCCTAATAATTCCACTTGCAGTATTCGACATTTTTGGGTCACTTTTTTTGCATAAATTGTATCCCAAGGGGATAATCTATGCACAAAAAATCATTTCGATCTTATTCTTTAGATACACTTAAAAAGTTATAAACCATAGACATGTTTATATATCCAAAATATACGTTTTCCGCATTTTTCTCGAAACCGCCATTTGCAAGTACTGCATTTGTTATAAGGAGAGCAGAATTCCTAAAAGGATAAGGATCGATTCAACCACAGAAAATGGAAGTAAAAAAAAAAACAAAAAAAAATTCTTCCCTGTGGATTCAACTGTATTTTTTACCGACGAAAAAAGAGGACGGTTCTATGTTCCACTGTTTTTTTTAATGTTGTTCCTATTTTATTTTAGCTTTACACAGTGATTTTTTAACTCAAATGTTGAAGATGAGCGAAAGAGAGAGCTCTGACCAGTGAGTATAGCCAAGGAAGATAGAGCCTTGCTTGATCAAAAGGCAAACTAATAACATTTTTTAAGTCTTCATACGTACAAATAACTGGCCAAGTACGAGTCGGACTCGCGCACGAAGAGTTCCGTACCAATCTAAAAAAACGGCAAAAAATATCACGTTTGTTGTATGGGAACCTCCTTAAACATTTATTTTATTCTGTTTTTTAGTAGTTCTGTTTATCTGTGAAAATTTCAACAGTCTTAACTATCACGGTTCATGAGATACAGCCTGGTGACAGACGGACAGACGGACAGCGGAGCCTTAGTAATAGGGTCCCGTTTTACCCTTTGAGTGCGGAACCTTAAAAACAACTAAATCGACCTCTGTGCAAAGTATCACACTAATATTATCAACATGCGAAAGTTTGCATGTAAGTATGTACCTTAGTGTGTATGTTTGTACGCACTCAATTTCATAATAGCTGAAGGAGTTTAATAAAACTTGCTATTAGCATTGAATCATTTATCAGCTGCATTGAAATAAAAAAGTAATAAAATAAAGTGCAACAAGTGGCAGATCATTAAAGAGAAGACTCAGTCACAGCTCGGTAATAAACTGGAAAGCAATTCGGCCGCCATCTTAAGTTTTTAGCGACGTCGTCGAACTTCGCATCTTCATTCTTGACCGTATCAATCAAAATCGGGAGCTTTTTGCGATTTCCAGAACTCGCTGCGTGCACGCATGGCGGCAGGCGGTGAGCGGGGGGGTGTCACTGTGCAAATGCACTCGTAAACTGGCCGAGGTCAACGCTCCCCTGTCCCGAGCCTCAGTCGCCCCTCTTACCCCTGGGCCTATAAAGCGTTTACCGCTACGATAATAATATATTTTATTTTATTATACACGTAGGTCACTTCGCATGCACTGCATCCTATCTCAGCTGACGCTGCAGAAAATGGTCCCGTAATGTAACTGTCCAGTGGGTAAACTTAAACCGGAGAAAAGGGGAAACAAAACTTATAAAATAAAGGATAAAGGTATGCATTGCAACGGCGCGGCGTATAATAATAGTATACCTACCCATATAGCTCTATAGAAGCTTTCCAAGAGAAAATATTGTTTCAACAACCATTCTATATTTGGGTCGGATAAACATTCGTCTGGGAAGGGCAAAGGAGATTTTTTCCTGTGAGAAACAATTTGGCCAATTAAGCTTAGTGTGTATATTTAAAGAAACTCGATGTGCCAGTTGTAGACCCAAAATTAGACGGAAGTATAAAAACCTGCCAAGCGCGAGCACTAGGGTTCTTAATAAAAACAAATGGGTATTCTTCCAATCAGTTTTGGTTCCTAACACACACTTGACTCGCAGTTGGCTGGTGTTAATTTATTTCAGTGTGTACTATCATGCCAAGTTTCTAACTTTCGTGCCCTATAAAACCCCCTTAAGGGATGAGTTTCCAATTAACGATAATACAACTAGATTTTACATGTAAAAAGAAGTATACCTAAGTAGCTACTTCCACGTTTCTAACTCCAAAAATGATGAACCATCAAACAAACTTCATCCCCCTATTTAGCCTCCTTAGGGGATGAGTATCCAAAAAGCGATGATACAACTATTTAACTTTAACACATAAACAAAAGACTAAGTGCCAACTTCCACGTTTAAAACTTCAAAAATGACGTCCTTGCCCTATTTAGCCCTCTTCGGGCATGAATTTTCAAAAACCCTCCCATAAGGAACATTTGTGCAAAGTTTCATGCTTCTAGATCTAGTGGTTTAGTCTTTGCGTTATCTGTCAATAATTGAATAAATTTTAGATTTTTCATGAGGAGTCTTTACTTATTTATTGTAAGTTTCCCCTTACCTCCCAGAGAGTTAGTAAATTGTAGCGAAAAGCGTGCATGCGTCTGACAGCACGGGAACTATTAGAATCGGCACCACGCTGCGGCTTTGTGCTCCCTACGAGTAGCGTGCACATTTTCAAATAATTATAGAGTACCTGAACGTGTTCAAGATGATAATTTGGATATTCATATTTTTTTTTTAATAATAACCGTGAAATACAATAAACGGGATTCAACCTCGAAATGGTCAACCTTACAGGTAGTTTTTTTTTCTAATTGTCTATGAAACCACTTTCTCGGGAATTTTGGCGGCAACGTGAAAAAAACATGTAGTCATTGTAATATCACAAATTTATGTAATTGGAAATGATAATAATGATGTATTATTGTTTAAATGTTTGTAAACGTGCTCGTCTACACTAATAATAATATAGTGAAACGTATTTTCGTAGATAGTAGAAGCCTCTAATCTAAAATTACGAAGTATAATTATGAAATCTTTGCCCCTAATAAAATCTCTACCACTTTACTAGGACATGACGACTTGGAGTCTTTTTGACTATGACTTGTATGACGATATTTAATAAAACTTGAAAATATGTATTTTAATACTTAATACTGGCAAATGCACAGGACGTCGGATGCCAAATCCTCTCAAGCTAAAAAAAACTGATACAAATACTGAAATGGTTGACGTTCCATCCAAAGAGGTTCCATCTTGGTTCCATCATTCTTTTTCACTTTGCCATTGCACTTTACAAAGCTACTTCCATACCGAATTTCCGCTTTATTAATATTAGTGTGATGTAGGTGTTGTTAATGCAATGAAGATGAAATAATTAACCTAAGTAAGTCTCCTTAGCAACTCGGCTTCCGAACTATACGTCCTCTATTTTACAGCCCTGACCTTCTCCAGCCAGGGCACTTGAATATTTTACAAGTTCTGCGAATGTTGGATAACTTTGACTCAATTCGAAGGAAACAATCATAGGTCGCGATGTTATTGACGAATTTGGTGAACTTTAGACTAAGGGATGGAGCTCAGATCAGACCAACAAGGGAGATATGCCTTAGTACAATTATCTTTCGTGTACCAATGTCTCCATGTTAAAAAAAACCACTTTACCTCTAAACTTAAGTACGGGTACGGCTCACTTACTCATTCTTCACGCACACTAAGAAACTTGTAGCGACACCAATGAACTAACTATAACAGTTCACATGACAAGATCGTCTGCTGGGTGAATTTGACTAAAGATATCAAGCCTGATTTAGGCCAGAATGCGTTCGCACCGACCACGCCACTACCATATCTATCTCCGTTGTGTCTGATCGGAGGTCCGAGTAAAACGCAGAAGCCACTTCTTGCACCTTTAAAATATAAAACATAAAAAAACATCATTTTCACCATTTCAGCCACATAGGACGTCCACTGCTCGACATAAGCCGGTTGGAAGCAGCCTGCATCCATCGTTTTTCTGCGACTTGTTTTAGGTCGCCTGTCAATCTTGTGGGTGGACGTCCTACGCTGCGCTTACCGGTCCGTGGTCTCCATTCGAGATCTTTCGGCCCCATCGGTCATCTGTCTGCGTGCTATGTACACTGCTCACTGCAACTTGATCTTGCTAATCCAGTGAGCTATGTCGGTAACTTTCGTTCGTCTACGGATCTCCTTATTTCTGATTCGATCTCGTATAGAAACCCCTAGCGTAGCCCACTAATAGCTCGTTGTGCGACTTTGAGCTTGCTAATGAGGCCCACAGTGAGAGACCACGTTTAAGTGCCGTATGTCATTACTGGCAACACACTGACAAAAAATTCATACAAACATAATTTTTTTAGGGTTTCGTACCCAAAGGGTAAAACGGGACCCTATTACTAAGGTTCCGCTGTCCGTCCGTCCGTTTGTCCTTCCGTCCGTCTGTCTCCAGGCTATATCTCATGAACTGTGACAGTTAGACAGTTGAAATTTTCACAGATCATGTATTTCCGTTGCTGCTATAACAACAAATACAAAAAAAAATATAATAAAATAAATATTTAAGGGGGCTCCCATACAACAAACGTGATTTTTTTGCTCGTTTTCGCTCGATATTGATAACGGCAAGAGGTAGACGCTTGAAATATTCACAGAATATTTAGTTATATATTCACTTTAAAAATAAATAATTAAAATGAAATTAATATTTAAGGTATTTAAGGGCTCCCTCACAAAAAACGTGATTTTTTTGCCGTTTTTATAGATAATGGTACGGAATCCTTCGTGCGCGAGTCCGACTCGCACTTGGCCGGTTATTTAAGTAAGTTTTGTCAAAAGTCAGAGGACAAAAGTTAACCATAACGAAGTTATATTTACCATATAAGATCAAGCCATTAGACCCTTGGGAAATGATAGCTCACCTTATTTGATGGGACGCGTGACCAAAATGCTTTTGTTTTTTGGCTCAATGCGTAAGCATTGCCATTGCGGTAATGCCACCAGCATGCTTGGTATGCTGGCAATTGGCTTTAGCATTTGGATTGTCTTTTGACTGAAGGTCAAAAGACAATCCAAATGCTATGGACAGTCATAATAAGCTAAGTAGTATAGGTAATTATTTAGCTTGTTTTTTTAGTTACTAAAGGCATTTGGCCGAAAAAAGACTGCAAGAAAAACTGTAAGTGACGTACTTACCCTGTATATGATCAGCAAAACGTCTATAGCAAAACATCCAGTCCAATGGACAACATTACTAATTCACTAATTTATCTCGTCGAAAGTTTGTCTAAGGTCTGTGGTCCATACAATTTCGGAGACGGAGTCATCTGTGTTTGTGTTGTATTGAACGGTATTAGCCACTATCTCAATTATTTACTTCCAAAGTTTGAGACGGTTAAATTTCCTAAGTACTTACAATAAATTGTTAACTGTTTACTTTTCTTATCATCTCTTTGCAAAACCAAAATTCACTACAAAGTTTTTGCTCACAAATGGCTGCGTTCAGTTACCTAGCATTTTTATTGGATTAAAAAGATAATGGATTTTGTTACGAAGCTAACTATAATAACGTATCAGTTTTTATAAGAAAAGCTCAAAAACTTGACGTTCTCGTCTCTCTAGTCTCGTTCGTTGATAAACCCACACGAATGGAGAGTTCAGTGCTCTGTGCAAAACCCTCATAATACCAACATCCATATCCATAAACATCAAAGACCTCAATGGCACAAAACAATTGAACATTGACCTGCATGGAGTCAAAGTCCCCCATACGCAATGGAGTTTACTGCCATTGTCGTGGAAGCCCCATTTCTAGCACCGTAGACTGCCACAAACAGACAGACCAACTTATTTCCAGAGTCGGCCTAATGATGGATTTAAATTTTTCCATTGGAGACTATTTGTTTCGTTCGAGAAATGCAACTGTAGCTCCCTCTTACCTCTAGGTTAGTTGGTAGCAGTATACACCTCGGTCGCCATAGATTAGCGTTGAGTTGAACCGGGGTCAGAATGGTGGTAAAATAATAAATGCGTATTGTTTATACGCGGGTGTTCACTCCACGCGTTTTACATGGGACCACATGCCACTCACGGCAAACATTTCTATTGCAGACTCTATGCTAATCAAGTTGGGGCGGGAGTGCCATAGACACAACCACGAACGACCCTTTGAATCTTTAACAATGTGTTTAGGAAGACTATTTGGTATTTCTTCGTCATTGATCTTTGAATACTGTGGTATGACAATTTTGATAAGAAATAAATCAACTTCTGGATACCGTGAGCAAGTACTGCGTAGATACATAGGGATCGTTTTGATAAAAATCTATTGGCGGTACTTGTAACTCATTTCATAACTTTTTCTATAGACATCCGTCATCTAGTTTTCCTGTGAGCACGGACAGTAAAGTGTTTGAAACATAGATCAGAGAATACGTCAGGAATTAAAATAATGTAAAATTCACACGATTTCAATAAATCAACAAGTATACGTAATGTCTGCTTTACACATCGATTTAATATGGATTTACAAAACAAGTACCACTGCAGTGTTAGAAACTATAGATTTAACTAACTTTTGATAGGAGAACGTGTAGATTCTTTTTCCACACTCGATACCCCAGTCCCCAGTCTACGCTGTATATTACTTTACTCTTTGAGTCTACGACATGCTACATGACATGACTGAAGATAGAAATGCATAATGGTAGATCATTAATAGGCTTCTAAGAACTAACACTTTTTTCTGTCAAATTTCTGAGAATATTTTTTACTCTAGTGATGTTCCTCATTATTTTCTACGCTTTTATGACGTACTGTAGGTAAATATCTTTAATTTTGTAACAAGGTTGAAAAGTCAAATGAAAAGTACCTAGGACCTACCCATTTTTCCTAAGTAAAATTATGCGCGATAATTCCCGATAGAATATTCCCAATAAATTACTTGGTTATCTCGTGCTGTAGAAGTTCTACATGGATTAGAAATGGCGTCCTCAGTTAATTCAATTACATACACACAATTTAATAGTAATCAGTCATCACTGAGCTGTGTTTGCCCATAAGTTTAGCAGGGAGGGTGCAAGTTCAATTTCAGGTTCAGGGTACCCTTTCGTTTGCTCTTAATACATGCTCTTCATGAGCATAGCAATGTATGTATTTATGTACAAGTAGTTACACTGACCAAACTATTATACTTACCTACTATATACTCTTTAACTGAATAAAATATACCTAAGATTAAAAAGCACACAAAATTGGTACCTAAATTATTTAGGCTATTTCTGATAAATACAACACGGAGTTTTTTTTTTTTTTAAATCTACACTAATATTATAAAGAGGAAAGATTTGTACCTATTTTTGTATGTTTGTATGTTTGTAATGAATAGGCTCCGAAACTACTGAACCGATTTGAAAAATTCTTTCACTGTTGGGAAGCTACACTATCCCCGGGTGACATAGGCTATATTATATTTTGTAGCGAGGCCGAAGGCCGAGCTTACACTCGTGCGAAGCCGGGGGGACGGCTAGTATATAATATACTTATTGCGTTTGGCCGCCATGTTACATGTTAAGTGTTAAGCGATTATGTTGTCTACAATGGATCAAGAAACCGATTCACTCGCCACTTGATGACACCCACCCAGATTGTAATTTTTTCTATGCATTATGTTACAAATAAGCAGACGGGCTACCTAATGGTAAGCAGTCGTCGTTACCTAAGGATACCTGTTACACCAGAGGCCGTTTGCCAATCTTTTAAGACTCTAGGTATTCACTCGCTTTTTGAAGGACCGATCTTGTAGTTTCTCAGAAACACTGCGGAAGGTAGCTCAATCCACATTGTGACTATCGGGGAACACCCATAAAGGGACCTTACGGCTAGCTATTAACGCGGGCTCGAAACAACACAGTGCGGAAAAACACGCGAACGAGAACCTTAATGCGCCGCGATACAGTTTGCAGTCGCGCCTTTTCACAATCACCTAAACTGAATCGTTTAAAACAGGTAGCAGTAAGGTCCATGGCAGCGTTTAGCGGTTAGCACAATATAATTGAAATCAAAGCTCTTTGTACGGGTTTTCGAAATATCAACCATGAAACGCCAGACCAAGTATACTAATTTTATTAATACTGGATCTACTAAAAGTTCATCGACTGACAGTAAGCTGTATAAATCCAGTGGCGTAGTTATCGGAGGGCTAGGCGGTGCCGTGCACCGGGGCCCCCAACCTCAGGGGGCCCTTGGGCCCTGATCAGCAAACCTCAAACTGAACTTGCAAAATTTTTGCCCTTCATACACATACATGTAGTAAGTAGCTTTGATCACAATAAAGAGCTGATGATAAAGTAGCTTTGTATCTTTAAATTATTTATATTTTTACGTGATAAATCCTAACCCAGTTTAGGTTGGGCCCCATTATTTGGCACCAGGGCCTTTGGTTACCTTTCTACGCCACTGTATATATCCCGCAGGCACTTATTAAGTGGCAGCCGTTTCCTTTTAATACTAGTAGCATTCATACTAGTTAAGCCAATAATAATAAAACTGCAAGGTGCAGAATTATCAGATATCCTGTCAAGTGACTTTATTTAACTTGTATCTAAGTAACTGTGGAAGTAAAGTGCTCTGTCTGCTTCTGAATCTGAATCAAACTAATATTATACATGGGAAAGTGTGTTTGTTGGTTAGTTTGTCCTTTTTGGGGTTCCGTACCCAAAGGGTAAAATGGGACCCTATTACTAAGGCTCCGCTGTCCGTCCGTCTGTCTGTAACCAGGCTGTATCTCATGAACCGTTACAATAAGACAGTTGAAATTTTCACAGATGATGTATTTCCGTTGCCGCTATAACAACAAATACAAAAAAATAGAATAAAATAAATATTTAAGGGGGCTCCCATACAAAAAACGTGTTTTTTGCCGTTTTTATAGAAAATGGTGCGGAACCCTTCGTGCCCGAGTCCGACTCGCACTTGGCCAGTTATTATCTTTATAAAGAGTTTGAATTTCACGACTTCGCGGTGAAAATCTCTATGAACTGCCTCTGCGATTGATGGAAGGTTTCCATAGAAATGCATTGGTACCAGTTGAGAACATCTAAAGAAAAGCTCTGGAGGATTTCCTTTCCCCTCTTTCCACACTGCACCCATGTGTCTCGCGTCCTTGGGCTTGTTTGATCTAAGAGCCAGATCGCCAAATTTGACTCGTATACCCAAAAATCCTTCTCCAATCGGTTCTATGGTATTGCTTTCTATTAACCTACCTTACCTACCGTTTTTATAGAAAATGGTACGGATCGTGCGCGAGTCCGACTCGCACTTGGCCAGTTATTTAACGTAGCATAGCAACAGAGTGTATGGGCAATAAGTTTTTTTGCAGTTGGAGAGCCAGAGAGTGACAATAGAGACTTTTTATCCCGGAAAGTGTATAGTTCTTACGGCGATCTCCGCGCAAGTGAAACTACGGGGCAAAGCTAGTGATTTAATATATAAATATATATTTTTTACTCCCGATAAAAGGGATGATCAGATTTTCATGAATCATCATAGCTAAGAACAAACTTGATCAAGTCACCTTTCAATCAAACAAATAATCCTTTTATACCACAGATAGACAGAGACACACACATACACACGTTAAATTTACATCATCCCTTTTTGCGTCGGAGTTAAAAATCTCGAGCTAAAGAAAATAAGGTAAGATTGCTTCTAAAAATCATAACCGATCAAAAATAAAATACGCCTACATCTCAGCATTTCGCCGAAAATTCTAGGTCTTTCCGTTAAACACGATCAAATTTCATAGTTCCGAGAACTAATACCTTGCGGGACACCCAGTTTTGGATTTAATCAGAAACATTCTCAAAAGTAGATTATGTTTCGCAAGCAGTGTAATGAAAAAGCGAGTTGTGCGCCCTCTCTCGGGGTAATGAAATAAGGATCTCGCAAACAATGACTGAGATTGGCCGTGGAAGCGAACAAGGCAAAGCAGTAAGACTTTTTACAATAAAGTTTGGTGCAAATTCGATTACATCTTCGCTCGGTTGGATTCCCTCTAGATTTTATTCAGTTTTTAAAGTTGTTGAATCGAATATTCAGCCTTGCTTAGACTCTAAACAAGGCTGAATATTCAATTGGACAACTTTAAAGTGTTTCAAGCTTACTGTTGTAGAATAATAGGAATTATCAGTATTTGTTTGGGTGGCTTTTAGATATGAAGATAAATAATAAAAGGCCGGTAGTTCGACGTTAGTGTCGATTTTAACGATTCAGAGCGAAACTTCTTATTTTATTTTTCATTTTTAGGGAAACTTACAGCCTAATAGTATAAACTTAAAAATAGATTTGGTGACTGGGCCAATTACAAGTTTCCGCCTATAGAACACCTAGACACCTAGACTCAAGAATTTGTAGTTATTCAGTGAAGGTTTTACAATGCAGCTGACAGAGCAAATGAACATTTGGACCCAGAATAAGTGATAAATGATAAAAATTCAAACTAAACACCTACGATTAACAACCAGAAATATACAATTTGAACAGCAATTGTAATATTTACTGTTATTCTATTTGTATCTATTTATAAAAGAAAAATTATTTCTGCTGTTGCAAAATAGACGCCAAAGAACCTAAATTCGGCTCAAACTTTGTTAGTTTTAGCAGCAATATCTAAATCTCTCTCGAGTTTTCATAGGACAAACAAACAAGATAAGATAACTCTTTATTAAAAGACCACACAAACAAGGAAGACATACATTACAATGAAAATATTATCTAGGTTTTTTAATAGGCGGCCTTATCGCTTAAAGCGATCTCTTCCAGGCAACCATGCTCTGAAAGTAATTACAGCTATAAAAAGAGGCTTTAACTAAAATGATTCAAAAGTACTTAAGTTAATAACAAACGATCACACACAAATAACTATAATAAATGAATACAATAAATAAAATACATAGACTACTTATACTCATGATACTATATACCTAATTATACATAATTAATAAACTACATAATCATTATTTTATATACTCCGACGCCTAAAAAGTATTTAAGTTTTATTTTATTGCAGGTTTGGGAATTAACATCTGGGGCCTTACCCCTAGCTCGAAAAGTTGACCCGCATAGGTGTTTTTTGTCTAAACGGTACCATCAACTATGATAAGCGGTAGTTGTTTGATAGCCGCCAAGCTTTGCTATTTTCACGCACACACGCATAGTAAAACGGATTTTCGTCTATTCAAGTTAGACGATTTTAAACGATGCAGCTTAAATGAGTTGGTTAATTTTAGGTACCTATCAGGTACCTACTAAAAGTTGGCTCGCAAAAGTGAAGCTAGGGGTAAGGCCCCTGGATGTCAGTGCAGTGACCGGCAATGACGGTTTGTCCTGTAATTTGATAAATGTTATCGCCACCCAATTATTTAAAAAACCCGTTTTTAATCGCGAGCCTTACGAGAATACTCAGATGGTTGCATAAATAAGGCAAGCTCATGATGATAAATAATGGTCTTCGCAAACCGTTTGGAATTTAAATTGTTATTGCGATTGATGACTAGGAATTCTTTGAAATCTTTTCTGGTCTTTTTTTAGTTGTATTTTATTACAAAATTCTATATACTTTACTAGCGACCCCCAGGCTTCGTACGCGTAGATTTTCTTACACACTTTCAACCCTTGCGTCCTTGCGTAAATTAACATAACCTAGGTACACTTTATTCTGGTCATAGCTAAGCATATACGTGAAAACCGCTTTTAAATCCGTTCAGTGGTTTAGGAGATGTGCGTGGAGAAACAGGAAAAAGTTTTAAAAACTTTATCGTGTTCAACTACTTATTTTAAGATATGATGCTTTTTTAAATTTTTAGATTATGTGTATATTCTTTTGATATCTCGCAATTACAGTTTTTTTAGCTCTACGTTTATAATATAAAATATAGATAGAAGATACATAAACCTTCCTTGAAAAAATATCTAACTGATGGTGAAACAGCATCAAAATCCGTTGCGTGGTTTAAGAGGCGTTACCGGATATACAGACAGACGCGGAAAGTGACTTTATTTTATACTATACTAGCCGTCCGCCCCGGCTTCGCACGAGTGTAAGCTCGGCCTTCGGCCTCGCTACAAAATATAATATAGCCTATGTCACCCGGGGATAGTGTAGCTTCCCAACAGTGAAAGAATTTTTCAAATCGGTTCAGTAGTTTCGGAGCCTATTCATTACAAACATACAAACATACAAAAATAGGTACAAATCTTTCCTCTTTATAATATTAGTGTAGATGTTTTCATATTTATCGGGACTTATCGCGCACTATTAAATATAGGTAAAAATAGATACCTTTCGCTCGACGTTGTAACATGGTCGAAACGTCGAGCGAAAGGTATCTATTTTTACCTATATTTAATAGTGCGCGATAAGTCCCGATAAATATGAAAACATGTGTTCGAATCGCGAAAGTTTAAAAATTACTATTAGTGTAGATGTAGAGCAGAGATTGAGAAGAAGAGAAGATAAATAGAGATTAAATACCTATTAGCTAGCTTCACCTATTTTGTGAACAAAACGTAGCCAATTGTATTTAATAAAACCAAAACCTTTTAAGAAGAATTTAAAAATCATAATTCTTAGATCAAATTCTCATATTAAAATTTGCTATCAAGAGCTGTCTCACATTTTTTGACGAAATAAGCAACAAAAACTGAATTTTTGGTAGTTTGATTCTATGAAACAGAAAGATCTAGGTAAAGATAATCCAATTTCTGTAATAAATTCTGTAGAAAACTAGCCACCCATCCCGGCTTCGCACGGGTGGAGTTTTTTTTTAAACATTCTAGTAATAAACATAGCCTATGTTACTCGGGGATAATGTGGCATTCTAATGGTGAATGATAAAAAAAAGGTCCATTAGTTTTTGAGTTAATTTGTTACAAACATACAAAAATCGAAATCTTTCCTAAATTAACGATTTCCTATATTATATTATCCTAATTTGTGTATAGATAACGGCTTCAAGTTTTGGAAAAACTTATTACCTACTTACTTACATCAAATTTACAAAAGTAATTTTTTGTAAAATTCTATTCTCGGAGGTAAAGTTTGAGAATGGATTTCGTTACATTAGACAACTAAACAGTTTTAATGTTATGGTTTACTTAATTATTTTATATTCGTCTTGACAATTTGGGCTTTATTTCGTCGTTTTAAGTCCGAATATGCATAAAATAGAATGATTGCTTTTGTAATACAGGGTTTAAAAAATTATCGGTATTTGTGATCGTTGCTGTCAAAAATTATCAATATAAAAAACCGACTTCATAAAAATGTTAAAAGAATCATCAAAATCGAAAGTTCTGAGGCTACCAAACATTTAAAACAAACAGTTGAATTGAGAACCTTCTCGTTTTTGGAAGTCAGTTAAAAACAGTCGAATTGAGAACCTTCTCTTTTTTGGAAGTTGGTTAAAAAAGCGATAATCGCAAATTTAATGTTGACTTCTGACAGCTGCGCGACAACTTTAATTTACGATTACCTACTGTTGTCGTGCCGGTCGCTTGTGGCGCTAATGTCTTATACTCTGATCTAGGCTAATGTCTATAATACCATGTAATACCTACCTATGTCCATAATTATATCTACTATGCCTGTTTTAATCCATTATTATTTGATTCGCTTTTTATTATCGGTTGCAATTTCTACTGTAATAATAAGTCAACCAGTATTTGTGAATATTATTAGCCCATACCTAACATGTATGTAGTCACAAAATGAATGTAGAACTGTATATTTATTCAGCTAGTAAAAAAGCCAGTTACTTAAATAAAATCATGTAAAATCAACATTTAATGACTTAAAAAAAAAAAAAAAAAAAAGAATTAAGTTAGTAGATAGGTTTGTGGCTGGCACTCTCAGGGTTCGCCGACCTCTATCTAAATTTTTGTTTTTTTTTAATCCTCAAGTTTTGTATCTCTGTACAAATTTCTCGTGAAACCGTTGCTAACTGGCTTGTCAAAACAAAGTTTCATTCATTAAAGGGTTATGATGTCTATCTAATAATGGTTATTCTCACTGATGTTTCAAACATCCAATTTGTTGGCAGCTGGCGTGGCGTTTCCCACCAGACGAAATAATTGCTTAGTTTGGTCAGAGAATACGTATATATGTTTGAAGAAATAGTTTGGTATTTTTTATCAGGTCTTTATTAACTGAATAAAATACTAGTTAACTAACACTGTACTTCATAATACTACCTACCTACTATTGACGACCTACTACAAAAAATAGTTCTATTGGCGATAGATCGTTGTAGGTCTAGAAACAATCCAAATACTCGAGCCCACTACCAGATAGACCACTATCTGTTAGACCAAGCATGCGCGGGTGACGGTATACCTACCGCCCTGAATGGCAATGCTTACCTAAATACATTAAGGTCTTTGAGCCAGGACGTCATTTTGGCCATAAGGTTTTTGAAAAACCAACTTCACAAAATTAGTACTTATATTTTTTTTTTGCCGTGGTCGTCCCATTGCAGGGCAAAGGCCTCCCTTCCTTTCTTCCACTCCTCTCCATTCTGTGCTATGGTGTACTAATCTTATGCATGGGAGTCAAGCACGTCCCGCCATCTTTTTCTGAGGCTTCCAAGGGGTCATATGGCATGCGGAAAAATTTGTGTAAAGTTGCCAAATTGGTTACTTTCGCAGTTTCTTTGATTGAAAAGCCAAACTACTGAACTGATTTTGATGAAATTTCAATGGGACCAATCTGAAAGTAAGTATGTATAACCAGTAAAAAATAAATAAATTGGTCTTAAATGACGGAGTTCTCAGGAAAGAAACATTAAAAAAAAACAACTGAATTGAGAACCACCGAATTTTTTTACGTCGTTCAAAAATTTGCTTCCGCTCTCCCTAAAGACAAACGGCTCAAATATTTATTACTACTGCTGAGGTTAGCATACTAGTGCCGATTATACATCTCCAACGCAGTTATAACAAAAAAAAAATTGTATAAAAAAGGGTTCAAAAGCTATCGATGTCAATATTATAATTTCACGCCGATCATCGTGAATGTGCAAGAAAAATGGCAACGTCGCGTCGGTTGCTAGGTAGACTTGGTCAGTTTATGGCCACGGAAATAATTAAACCCGCCGAGTTAGCTACAAGCTCTAACTTATCTTTACATACAGGTTTCTTACGTAAGTAGGTAAGTATACCTACATAAAATAGTTATTAATATCTAAAGCAGCGTAGACAGCAATCAGACGAAGTCCTCGCGTGTCAATGATCCCAAGAAATCGGAGTCCGAGACCATAAAATACAAATTGATCTGAAACTGTTTCACTTAGGTATAATTATGTCATTATGGACAGTCGCAAAAACCGGCAAGAAGTCTTTTATGAGTTTAGGGTTGCTACATGTTAATATTTTCCTGGGCAGTGGAAGAATGAAAGTGACAAGTAAATTTTAGACGAAGCTTTCTTGGCTCTCGGGATATGGGCTGTCTACGCTGCTTTAGATATTAATAACCATTTTATATACCTACCTACTCACTTATATAAGAAACCCGTACTATGTAAGTAAAGATAATTTCGAGCTTGTAGCTAACTCGGCGGATTTAATTATTCTTCAGTCCAACTTCCAGGGTAAAGTTCTTAATCTGAAGCTGTAGGAGAGCCTTGCCCCAGAGCGATAAAACTGACGGACACGATCTCAATACTTTTCATTTTATACATACCTAGTATGAATTATTATTAGTTGTAAGTCGCGGACGTGAACTTGGGCTGACCTTGAGCAAAATGACGTCTGAATGCCACTTCTAGCTTCATCTAGGACATAGATGTTTTTTCCAGCCGAGGACGCATCCAACCAACCATGCGACTGCCATAATGGCGGCTCCACATTAGTGCCGTGAATTCACGCGCGAATTCGCGGCGTGAATTCTCGGCACAAGTCGTGCCCTTCACATTCGCGGGATGTTCACAGTCGTTCGTGAAACCCGCCGCGAAATGGACGTAGAATCTGCTGCTGCAATAACTTTGTTTGCTGTGGCAACATATTACTATTTAGACGTCCAAAACAAGAAAGTTATTAAAAAGCGTTGGAAAAAAAGAAGATGGTAGATGACGTCCGTACGCCTTTATAGACCGGAGTAAACAAGAAGTAAACTGGCGCGGGGCCGTGAATGTGGATGTGTATCACGTTCACGCTTGTTCTCGGAGCTTCACGGCACTAATGTGGAGCCGCCATAAGACACGTCGGCCAGCCACGGCCTACGGGATGCGTCCCATACTTTGCTAGCAGCTACACCAGAATTAGAGTAGTCTTGATCGATTAGAATGAAAGGGCCGGCGACAACCCTAGAATCTTGTTTCTAGCAGTTTTATTATACTTATGTATATGAATGTATATTGCATAATAAATATTACGAGCAAGGAGGTACCTATTTACTTGTATCAATAGATACTGATATAAGTACTTACCTTACCAAAGAGTAAGTATATAAATAGAGTAGTAATCGAATGAGTCATGTCTTCTATCTTGATTGAATCATCGATGAACTAGGAACGGCGAGATATCGGAGTTGGAGAGGAACACTCTCGGAAGAAATTGGGAAACGAGATTGGCGAAACATTCAATTACTTACCTACTATCTATCAAAAATGAGGAAGCAGATAACAGGGTTACGCATATAGACTGTATTAAGCCGAAAGAAGGTCATTATACTCATCATTATGAACAACTTTGACTATGGGACCATAATTGAAATCGCGAAAGTTAAAAAACAGCTGATCCATAGAAAACAAATAAGTTGAAATATTAACTTCACAAAATGACAGAAGCACGTGTGGCCTTAGTACGAGCACTTGCGAAAAAGTTATCGTTACGTAAACGATAGCAAATGTATGGAAAAATCAGTTTTCTTTCCCGTCCGATAGAGGTATGCAGTTCAATTTTTCATACATTTTGCTATCGTTTACATAACGATAACGTTTTCGCAAGTGCTCGTAATAAGGCCACTATTCCTTACATTTTTTCGAGTGTCAATTAACGTTTATGGAACAGCTGATATTTTTTTCGCGATTTTAGGGTTAGGTAATTTTTGATCGAAGTCTATGAAGCTGAAATTTGGCAGGTACATTCCTTGGTGGCTACCACAACCCACAACCTAAAAAACATTCTTATAATAACTTTACATACGTATACCTTTGTTTCGCTCTCTCGGCTAATGAGAGAGCAAGACAAAACCGAGAGAGCAACACAAAACGTAATTTAAGGTTATTACAAGAATGTTTTTCAGGTGATGTGGTGTGAAGAAAGGATTTTGCGCACGAGACGAATTATGGGGGCAATAAGAACGAACGAAGTCGCGGGCAACAGCTAACAATATAGAGTTGATTAGACTAACAAAAAACTCTTTTGTTTGCCTATTGGCGTCCACCTTGCTTCAAGCTTAAAGTTCAAGTAGATACTGGTAAGTAAACTACTATGTAGGTAGGTCGGTAGTTACTAATTTTGTTGAAAGTAGGTAGTTACTAGCAGTTGTCCGCGACTCCGTAAGTATTCCTTGGTTTATACCTGTGGTAAACTCTTTTCTTATTGGATGTTTACACCGTAGGTATACCCCCTGCCACATTTCAGCTTCGTATGTCATGTAGTTTTTGCTTTGAAAATTTTCTGAGTTTTTGAAATTTTGCTATTAGCGAGTCAGTGAGCTATGCTTTGAATAATCAAAGCTGTAGGTAGAAGTATCAGATCGCTTTCTAATCAACTAAGAAACGGAATGAAAACAGAAGAGATGAGTCCTAAAATAAAAGTGACTTGGAAGAAAGGTTCACTTTATTTTATTCAAAATGATTTCCTTTTCTCCATTCATCAATCGTGCTCCTCTTCCTCGAGAGGTGAATTTACTCATTTGAATGGAAGTAAGTTTGTTTTGTACTTATCTATAGATAAGCTACTATAATAAGCTAAGCTAAACCATCGACCTACTTTAATTGCGTTTATTCGATTAAAAATCCTTTCTGCGTTTATGATGAATAGATAATTATAATTTCATACTCGCGTAATAATTAGGTATTTTATAATAATATTTTTTTTTTAAAGAGCGGCAAACAAGCATGCGTCCTGCCTGATGGTAAGCGGGAACCGCTGCCTATGACAACTGTAGGTATTATATATTATGTAAAATATTGTATACCTAATATTGTAATGTAACATAATAGGTCGGGGAAAAAGTCTTTTCGTATTTTGTATGTATAAGGTTGTAGTAAAAATCTCATCCGTTGTACTGTTTGTATCTGGCTGGTTTTGATACCATTAAAAATATGACATTTTAAAAAAGGAATACAAAAAGTAAAAAGCAATTTCCCGCCATTTTTCAATTGTTTTTTTGTTTGATAAAATGAGTGAATCTAACGAAGAAATTCGATATATTGTGAAATTTTATTACAAAACAGGGAAAACTGCGACACAAGCCGCGAAAAAAATTTGTGACGTTTATGGACCTAATGCAGTGTCATCAAGAGTAGCACAATGTTGGTTCAAGCGTTTTCAGTCCGGGAATTTTGATGTCAAAGATGCAGCTCGCTCTGGTCGCCCTGTTACGGATAAAGTAGATGCCATTTCTGAAAAAGTGGACCAAGATCGGCATATTAATAGTTACGACGTAGCTGAAGACCTGGGGATTGACCACAAAACAGTTTTGACCCATTTGAAAAAAACTAGGTATACAAAAAAACTCGATATTTGGGTGCCACACAAGCTCACTGAAAGAAACCAAATGAATCGTGTACTCATTTGCGACTCTCTATTGAAACGTAACGAAACCGAACCGTTTTTGAAAAGATTGATCACTGGTGATGAAAAATGGATCACCTACGACAAGAATGTGCGCAAACGATCATGGTCAAAGGGCAGTGAAGCACCACAGACTGTAGCGAAACCCTGATCAACACGTAATAAGGTGATGCTGTGTGTATGGTGGGATTGGAAGGGCATCGTTCATTATGAGCTTTTACCGCCGGGCAAAACCATCGATTCGGATCTCTACTAACAACAGCAGATGAGACTCAAACAAGAAATTGAGAAAAAACGGCCGGAATTGATCAACAGAAAGAGTGTGGTCTTTCATCATGATAACGCCAGACCGCACACATCTTTGGCCACTCAGCAAAAATTTAGAGAGCTTGGTTGGGAAGTGTTAATGCATCCACCATATAGCCCTGACCTTGCACCCTCAGATTTCCACCTGTTTCGATCTCTTCAGAATTCTTTGGGTAGTGTTAGATTAACATCAAGAGAGAACTGTCAAAACTACTTGTTGCATTTTTTTGATCAGAAGTCCCAAAAATTCTACAGCAACGGGATCATGTCACTACCTACAAGATGGCAACAAGTTATCGAACAAAATGGCACATATATATTATAATTAAATGTAATTAAACTTGAAAAAAATATGTCTTGAATTTGTTTAAAAAATACGAAGAAACTTTTTCCCCGACCTTATATTTTAACATTTTGTACCGTATACCTACCTAAATCTCATAGGTAGGTAGGTATATTTTTTTTGTTTATATTGTTGACACGTATAATTATGTTGCATTCTTGCTGCCATCTATGGAATAATTTTGACGACAGTTTGAACGGTTGGACAAGAACGCCATCTATGTAAATATTTAAATAACATTTAGATTATCATCATGATATAAACTTATCTGCAATGATGAAGGTGGCGCTGGTGAGAATTTGTTTTATGTTGCCATAATAAGAATTACAGTTTCTAACTTAGTAGAAAGAAATAGTACTTAATGATAATATTTTTTTCTCTGTTGTTATTATTAATTGTAAATAAGAATTTGTACCATGATAATCTTAAATGAGTATAACACATTGAATTTACCATCAGTAATACTTAATTTTTTTAGCAGAAAAACCGTTAAAAACATTATTAAATCCAGGTTTGATCCTGGTTTAATCCTGGACTTCTGGAGTGTATCAGAAACCGTGACAAATTTCAAAATTTTAAATCAGTTCCTTATAATTTTAATAATGCTTACATGAACATAATTAAGTTCGTATTTTTACCTTAGGGTAAAACGTTTCACTTTGGCTAAACACATTGAATTGGAATCACCAATGTAGATTTCAATTGTATTCTTCTTGATGTCATGATTTGTGGTATCAATAAAGTGTTATTGTATTAGTCACTTTTAAACTTTCGCGATTTGAACAAATATTTTATATGTCTTTTGGAACATAACACGCATTATTTTATTAAGGTGAAACGTTTCACTTTAGCGGGTAAATCAAATTTCAAACAGTTTTTTTGTCCTTGTAGCTAGGCCGAGTAATTATTCTAAACGATAATGATGTTCGCACAATCTTAAATTGGTAAAATGGTTATTTTCACCATTGCAACACTGCCATTTTCTAGCTGTGGCGCCAACATGAAAAAACATGTTACTTCTTTGTATTATTTTCCTAACCTTGTGTTATTTTAAGTAATAATTTGTACTTTACCATGACTTTGATTGATCCTGACTGTGACTTGACTTGTTTTATTTAAAACCTTGTAAACATAATTATTATTCGGACTGAAGGACTCTGTATCCATGATCGTGAAAAAGAAATCTAGCTGTCAAAATGTCGTCAGCTGTTTTTTCTTGCTTTTCGGTCTGTGCTCTGTCACATAAGGACAGTCAGTGTCAGTCAGTTGATGTCAAATGTTTCGCGACGCGACGACGGGAGTGTTGTGTTGTGATTTGTGTTTTAATCTGCGTTTATTAATTCCACCATAAATTTTATTAGAAATGATAAATAAATTCGTTACTTAAAATCGAAAATTTGTGGTCAGTGAAATAAAGTGGCAGATATTTATAAAGGTTTGCACATAATAATCGATCAATGGACAAAGTTGTATTGTCACAAAATAATGGTGAAAGATATTCGTAAATAACGCTACTCCTCGATCTAGCGGATCGTCTTGACGCAGACGCCGTGTGAAATGTAATCTAGTGCAGCTATAATTAAGGATTCCTGAGCCCTCTGTAAGTACCACATGGCTTTTGTTTTGTATTGATCAATAGAGCGTAACATTGCGCTATCTTATCTTGTTCTGTCTAAACTTCTAAAGTGTAATAATGGATAGCGGATAAAAAAACGTATTTGACTATTCTATCCACTATTGCCTTGTTTTGTTTACAAGCACGATTATCTTGCCGTATCTACGACGTACATTATTTAATTCTAGTAGGTACTTAAGCAACTTCCTTGCTTCTGAGTTTAGAAAGAAGTGGCCAAAAACCTTATAAAATAGGTAAGATAAGTAGGAGAAACTAAATTTATATGATTTAGTATTTACGGGATATTAACCGTGGTAAGGTTGTGGAAGGAGCTCCCGATATTTCGTCGCAGTTACATGCACCATGTTCACTCGAAGACAACAGTGATTAAGTAGGAGAAAGTTTGAATTTTATAATTATAAGCAATAGTTATTTAATAAACTTACCAAATACATTTGAAGAAAATTAAGGATTAAAGTAGGTAAGTATATATTGGAAGAAGAGTTAAAGGAAGGGAGGCCTTTGCCTTGCAATGAGACGACCACAGGTGAAATAAAATCAATAAATAATAAAGTACATATTTAGATATCCCTGTGTAGTATATGATTCAAATAAATAAAACTTTAATCAAAATAATTGTTTGTTCAAGTGGGTGTGCAGCCATGTCCGGAGACGAGTCCAGTGTCCGGGTCGCAGTCAGGTGAGCAGATGGAATTTTGAATCATAATTATGATATGTTTCACTTATTATTAAGGGTATACCTTAAATGATAATACAATACAATAACTCTTTATTAAAAACCACAAAAACAAGGATAACATTATAAATTACAGTAATTATCTAGGCTTTTAACAGGCGGCCTTATCGCTTAAAGCAATCTCTTCCATGCAGCCGTGCACGGAAAGAAATTACATTAACAAAAATAGTTGGATAATGTCAATGAAAGCTGTAAATTTTTAATTAAAACCAAAAACCGCATTTGTATTATGTGAGGATTATAATTCTGGGAGTCTTATGAGACTTGCACTGCTCTATAAGACACTTGGGATATCAACCAAGTCAGCAACAAAGCGAGCTCCTTAAAATAACGGTCGCTAACATCACTGTTTCACCCCTATTTTGCAAAGGTGTTGTAGTATCGGATGAAGTATGAGGTGTTCACATAATCTTATAGCAGTGCTAAAGTAAACAAAATTGCAATTATGCACCTATCATGCTACATTAAACATTGTTGACAGTTGAAATAAAGTTCATTATTGTAGCAGTTTTTACAGACCAAAATACTACAACAAATTTAGTACAGTAGTACCAAACTGAAACCAGGTCATTTCACTCATCATTGTGAACAAATTTTTTTGAGGTACCAACTTTAAAATCACAAAAACACATGTGCCATATAAAAAAGTCATTCTCAACAAAATGTATGGAACAGCATATATTTTATTGAGATTTTAAGTTAGTTCTCACAGTAAAAGTTTTTCATAATGATGAGTATAATGACCTGCTTTCAGCTTAGTGCGACAGGTGGATTGTGTAACCCTGTAAAGTTGCTAATATTTTAGTTTCTAGTTAAACCAGTAGTACTATCACCATGGCCTCAGATCAGATGTCATAAAACTGCTCAATAATTTATCAATATAAAAAACCGACTTCATAAAAATTTCAGAACTGGACCAAACGGGAAGCACCAGGTTTCAAATAAAAATAAATACTTAATCGCTTCACCCAGACAAAAGTTATGGGGTAACAAATAAAAATAAGTAAGCTGAATTAATAAATAAATATAATAAATATTGCACACATTGTCATCTGACCCCAAACTAAGCAAAGCTTTTAATATAGCTGCCAGAGACTGATATACATATATACATACATATATATGATTAAACACATACTTAAATAGATATTAACACCCAGACATAGAACAAACACAAATGTTCATCACACAAATGTTAGTCCTAGGTGGGAATCGAACCCACACCCCCAAGCGCAGAAGGCAGGTTCACTACCAACTGAGCTAACGGGGCTGAATTGATAACGTCCTCTTTTTTGGAAGTCAGTAAAAACTTCATCTAAAGGAAGAAGTTGAAAGTATTTATTGTCATGGTCAGTCTGCTAAAACAAATTTTTATATTTAAAAAATCAATTATCATTATTTACTGTAAGCATCATCAGCAATGTTCACAAACATAATTTATGTAAACATTGACCTAGTGACAGACTTGCAATACTTTGTACACCTGTAAATGCTAAACAAACGCCATATTTGCGTTATTGGACATCCAAAAGTGACAAATGTGTTGTGTACACTTTATACGTAATAGCTACTTCTATAATATTATTTACATAATCAGCAATGCTAGATAATAAACAATTATGACTGTGTAGTTTGTAGGCAAAGTATAATTATCATTTAGAATAACCTGATTTCAATATTAGTACCTAAACGCTCGAACAAAATGATTAATATTGACAAATCATGAGTCGTTCGTAATTATTCGTATTACTAGAGCTAGTACAAAACTACTGAGCCAAAGTTAATGAAAATTTTGTGAGATAACGTTGCGAGTTTTCTTTATATGCATAATTAAAAAAGAATAACGTATATTGTGTGACTCTGAGTTTACACAACGGGCCATGGAGAAGGCTATGCTCAGAGTTTCTCTGCGCGATAGAATCCGAAACGCGGATATTCGCCAAAGAACCAGAGTCACCGACATAGCTATTAAAATTTGCAAGTTGAAGTGGCAATGGGCTGGCCACATAGCTTGAAGAACCGATAACCGATGGGGAAGAAAGGTTCTTCAGTGGAGACCATGAACCGGAAGACGCAGCTTAGGTAGGCCTCCCACTAGAATCTAGTACCGCGACTCTCACTATATCATCGGTCCATCTAGTTCGTCGGTCCATCTAGTGACTAGATGGACCGATGACATAGTGAGTGTCGCGGCACTAGATTCTAGTGGGAGGTCTACCTAAGCTGCGTCTTCCGGTTCATGGTCTCCACTGAAGAACCTTTCTTCCCCATCGGTTATCGGTTCTTCGAGATAGTGAGAGTCGCGGGCATCCAGTGGAAGCAGATGGCAGGTTGTCGTTCAGTGTGGAGGTTAAAGTGGGAGGCCTATGTTCAACAATGGACGTCTTATGGCTGATGATGAATGCGAAAGTGTGCTCGTTTGTCCTTCTTTCGCACAACAACAAATAGATGGATCGACGTGTTTTTCGCGTATATAAATAGTTCCAGAGTGTAACAGATACTTTTAACCCAAAAAATTATGGTCCTTGAGGGTATCCGCACGGGTGCAACCGCGGCGCAGCTAGTCGACTACTAATAATAAATATCATAATCTATGCAATCCATTTTTTTAACATGCTATTATTCATCGTTCCATTCCTTTTACGCGACATAAGGTACTACTACTCTTTACGACCAAATCGCGTGGTTCGGCGAAACAGGGGTGAAAAGAATGTCAGGAAGTCGGGCTCCCGAAAAACTCTGCTTCAATCAGCTCCTTGATAAATTACTTCGTGATAGATTAACATGAAGTTTTTAAGATAGAGATGACGATGTTATTATCTACGTGATTTATTAGAATTTGTACTTATAAAATGCAAAATGAATCGGCGTCACGAACTTTCGAAATATCGTTCATCGAAGTTTCGAGTAACGTAACGTAGATAAATCAGATAAACATACGCATTTTCGAAGTAATTAAAAGGTTTTTAAAAGGCTACCGAGTATAGCAGAAGCAGTGGCACCGCTACTTTGAAGCGTTTTGTATGTAGTACTAGGATCTTTATAAACCGGAGTTGCTCTATGGAAGGCTTAAGACATAGTGGAGTTGTGAACTTTTGGGAGGAACATCGGAGTTACGAATTTTCAGAGAAACCTTTAGCAAAGCTCTGAATTTCCTCATTTTAGTCTGAAATTATGATGCCCTTCTTTGTGTTTGAATATTTTTTTTTATCGTTAATAAGTCCGCGTTTGACCCCTGTTGGTAAACGACGATGTGGTTACAGATGAATTTCAGAAGAACTAGTAAGAAATTAAAAATTCAGTTAAAAAGTAAAAATATTTTATTTATATTACACGGGAATTACTCACGTAAGATTAGGCCGGTCCGGTAACCACGTCAGTTTCCAT
The DNA here is from genome assembly GCA_949125355.1 of Agriopis leucophaearia. Lineage (NCBI taxonomy): Eukaryota > Metazoa > Arthropoda > Insecta > Lepidoptera > Geometridae > Agriopis > Agriopis leucophaearia. The sequence goes on from OX421262.1 coordinate 16,995,059, forward strand.
AATAAAAGTAAAAATTATATTAAATTATATCACCGTTTTCTACGAACAGGGTCATCTCCCACTCGCTGCGCTATCACAACGTTATGAAAACCAGTATACTTGACTATAATAACATGTTAACTCATGTTATCGCAGTGGAGAGCACTTATTGCACGGATTCTATGAGATCACGGCCTTGTGCGACACTTAAAAATATCGATGTGAAACATGCTGACAGCATAATATTATCATTTTGTAAGATGCAGTGTAGACAGATGTAGAGGTGTGGTTATTTATTTGTACAGTTTAGTGACGAGACAGGAACATCCCCTTACCTAACCCGATAAAACTTGACCTATCCTTTAAGCCAGAGGCTCCCAAAGTGGTCCAGGTGGACCCCCAGGAGTCCACGGGAGACTTGACAGGGTTTTTTTTAATGATACTGGGTGACGAGACGAGCGAAGTCGCTCGCCTGATGGCTCTTCACGCTTGCCTATAACAGCTCAATGCCACTCAGAATATTGAACTTCAACAGTTCAAAACATGGCAATGCACTGCGCTCGTCAGCCCGAGATATAAGATGTTAAATCTCTGTGTGCGCTGTAATTTCGCTGGAAACATTGCCCTTCAATCCGGAACACAGTAGTGTTTTCAAACTACTGCTTGGCGGTTGAATAACTGGCAAAGGTATGGTACTTCCCCAGGCGGACCTCTGCAAGAGTCTTACCACTACGTCTACGGTCTACGTAGGCGTACATTTTTTGTCGAATTTTAGGAATATGGTAGAAATGTAGCTGCACCGGAACCAGCAAAATTTTGAAAGTGGTCTATGAGAAAAAATGTCTGGGAACCTCTGCTTTAAACTGATGGTAAGCGAATCCATGACAATTGCCGTACCACCGATGATTTTTATTTATGGTCTATTAACTAAATACTACCAACTAACTTAGTGTTGCGAAGCATTTTGAATTTGAAGCAAAAACCAGTGGCAAAGGGCAGTGTTGTTGAATTGCAACAGTGCCCTGCACTGCACTTGACACCATGACAAAATATCGCAAAAGTATGGAGAATCTAAATAAAGCCAGAATTGATTAATGAAATGAAATGAAAAAAATTGTAAAGAAATCTGAATAAATCATAAAACAAGATCTCATTTGTGTGTATATACAAAAATATCTTTGAACTATTAAACAGCGAGTGAAATTTCTTCTAGACAAGCGTGCTCCATCGTAGACCGCATCATCGCTTTACATACAAAAATACCGTTTTCTTGCACTTTCCACCAAGCAGATAAAGTGTTACTTTGAATTTTGAACATGCGAAGTCGGGATGAAACGTCAGTACATACTATTTTATGATTTTACACGTCAAAGTAACTAAAATCAATTAGCATTTAAATATTATCGAAGACCTCGACACGATTGCATGTAAACAGTTTTTAGCTTTATACCCTACTGATTATCATCCTGTTCAAATGATTGATGATACCTAAACTGTATGTCGTCAATAATCATTAAAATGTAGTCACATAACGAAGAACGTATGTCAGCGTGTAAGAAGCACATATTATTATGTCTACCTACTATCAATTCACGTGGTTAAATCAGCCAAACTGTGATTCACATTGCGAAATCTATAAATTGGATGTAATGTTTGAGAAAGGTAGCATACGGACACTCTCGATGTACATTTAATCACGGGAAATGTGGGGTCAAAAATTCCATATATCACCCCAGCAGGCCTAGCACGGGCCGTGGAAAAATTGTCTTTCCACCGTTTTTATCCGCGCGTAGACGCGACAGAGCTAGAATATGGATACGTCTCTTTCTAGCGTGATAAAAATGGTGGAAAGACAATCTGTCCACGGCCCGTGCTAGGCCTGCAGCTATGGGTTTTATGTGAAACTTTTTTCCATTCTTTACCGGTTGGGGAAAATACTTGGAAGGGATAGATCGAACAGGAATGTTACGCTATGCACTAAGGACTGCTGGTACTAGAAAACTTAAAAGCAAGCCGTCATAATAATTCACCGATAAGTTACCGATGAGATGAGCGGTAATTTATGTTTACCGGTGTAATCATCATAATTTATGTTTTTTTATGTTAGCGTAAACATAAATTACCGCTCATCTCATCGGTGGGTGAAAAGGTCTCGACTGATTTTACCTCGAAGATTACTCGAGGGAATCCTGTTCATGTAGTAGGATGAACTGGAATGTGCAATTGTGTACGGGAATGCACCAAAGATATTTATAACTATAGATTTAACATCGACGCGCCAAAATCGGGAACAAAACGCAGTGCATACTCGTACATAGACTAGAAGTACGCCATGACTTACAGTCGCGCATTTAAGAAATAGCATCGATATAGAACACTTAAAAGTATGTCCACAAAAAAAATTCGTACAGATTTCTAAAAAAAAGTTACAAAAACGACAAATTAATAACCTAAACTACTGAACTATTCAACTAATCTATTAAACTGCTACCAGTGGGAATTGTCCCCAAAATGCTGGCCCATTACAGATTCCTTGGTGACATTGAATCTATCGCTTTAAAAATCTATGCTGTAGAGTCATCTCTACATTTAAAATGGTGTTTGAATTAGTGATGTCACTTATTTGCCGATAAATTACTCGGCAAGTTAAAAACATTGCCGAAAATTGAACAGGATATATCTCAATGACTTAATCACTTGTGCTGTAGATGATACGAAGATAAGAAGTTGCAAAGCTATGTCAAAAGTTTCTACTAAATTGATGTTTTATGGTCTATTAGTCTAGCCTTTGTTTTATTCCAAGATTTAAGCTAAAGCAAGGACATACCTATAGCTAACAAGGTGCGTCGTTTCGCAATATTGCTGAACCATGCCGCGTCAAATCGCAGACAATCGCCACGAGGGCACTGCGACCTATCCTCGGTTTTATTCTGAGCATCATTTACACCGATCTGTAAGAGATATATTCTTCAACAGTTATATGATTATTTACGGGATATTTACTGTGGTAATATCCGTTTTCTTCAATCTTCCCGTGAACGTGGTGCATGTAACTGCGCCGTAATATCGGGAGCTCCTTCCACAACCTTACTACGGTAAATATCCCGGATGTAATCATATAATCGTAGTGAACAACCGTGATAGTTTAAAACATATATTCTTCTGTATAAGTAGTTATTTCTTCTATTTAGGTATTTGTAAGTCAAAAAGTGTAACTTAGCAAAATTTTGGTTTTATATACTTGCAAGTTTACCGCGTCGACACTCTCAGTAAAAAAAAAAACAGGATAAAAAGTATACCTATGTAACTCTCCGGTTATCCGTACAAAAATCACGTAGTTCCGTTAATCTGTTGCTGCGTGAAAAAGGAACAAACGTGCAATCACACTTTCGCATTTTTAATATCATTTAACAGTTCAAGAAATCCTTCTTCATACTAAAAGAAGGATTTCTTGAACTGTTTAGGACTGTTCTAACTTCTGCCACTATAAAATCTGTCCAAAAACTTTGTAAAGGATCTGATGTACAGTGATGTAGAGTTGGAAGAGAATTGTATCGAAGCCTGTTCTCAAAAAATTATGAATCTGGTCGGACTTCGTCGACTATTTATTTAATGTGCTTCAGGCTTATAATATTAAGTAAGTTAAAAGTATATTTTTTTTAACAAGCTTTTGGCCTTTGCATTTTAAACGCCACCTTTGAGCGGTGGCCATAATTATATTGAATTTAGTAACTAGTGAACTGATTTTTTTTTGTCTGATAGAAAGCTGAACTATACCGGACTGTCATATTATAGTCTATGTTTTGTTCACAACTCAGAAGAAGCCGCAAGCGAAAGACATTAAGGCATTTAAGGCTGTTTTAAGCATATCTAGGGGTTAAAAAAAACCTTTCTTATCAAACCACTAGTTACCTACTTCATTTGAAACGAAACATGCAAATTACGCTACCAATATTACCGTAACGTTACGCATTACAAAATATTACAATTCTTTCAACAAAAACAATTACACAATACAAGTTATAATATAACAATTGGCCGTATTTAAAACTCATTTTCAATGGTCCACAAAGGTTTACAAATCTATTTTGATGTTTCAACATTTACATGTCAAAAGAGTTTTAGTATTTAAATTAATTCTCATGCATGTTTTCACCCTTGAAGTTTAAAAGCGAGGGTGAGGTCATGGTCGATACTCTCCCCAAGGGAAACCAAACCAACCCCCCGTCTATACAATATTTTTTACCGAATCGATGACTATCAGAACTGGATGCTATGAGTTATGTATGGAGAATTGGTTTTGTACAGGCACCGTATATGCGAAACATACAACTTTTTTCTCAGTTACATGGAGTATCTGTTTTGGTCTTCGCCAAAGTTGCTACAAACGCCTAAAACTAGTTTTTTTTTAAATGAATTTTCATTCTTCATCTTTGAAGAGCGGTGGCTCTTAACCACGGAATATTTTTTAGCCATCCTACTATTCCCGATCTACTAGTGTTTTCATTTATTTCTACCACATTACATTTGTAGTATTCTATATTTGTTCTGTGAATGTTTATATGTAAATAATGTGAATCTTTCTATATATTCTATAGGCTATATATTCGTTTTCCTTCTATGATAATTTTCATAGTTTATTATATTAAGTAAGTAACTTACACCTTGCCCTTTTCTCATTTCCATATTCGGTAGTAAAATATTTTTTTTTATCCGTCGACGAAAAGCCAAAAAGGATATTGTAATTAGTTAGCGTATATATGTAACTATAACTATGTATGTTTGCTTGTATGTATACGCCAACAGCCTAAATGTCTCAACCGATTTTGATAAATCAGATGTTGATAGATTCTTATAGGTTAAGGGATGGGCACTACGTACTAAGTGACGTATGAAACAGATATATACAAGACTAGTCGCCCGCTCCGGCTTCGCACGGGTGTAAGCTCGGCCTTCGGCCTCGCTACAAAATATAATATAGCCTATGTCACCCGGGGATAGTGTATATTCCCAACAGTGAAAGAATTTTTGAAATCGGTTCAGTAGTTTCGGAGCCTATTCAATGCAAACAAACAAACAATGAATCAAATGTTTCCTCTTTATATATAAGGTCGGGGAAAAAGTTTCTTCGTATTTTTTAAACAAATTCAAGACATATTTTTTTCAAGTTTAATTACATTTAATTATAATATATATGTGCCATTTTCTTCGATAACTTGTTGCCATCTTGTAGGTAGTGACATGATCCCGTTGCTGTAGAATTTTTGGGACTTCTGATCAAAAAAATGCAACAAGTAGTTTTGACAGTCCTCTCTTGATGTTAATCTAACACTACCCAAAGAATTCTGAAGAGATCGAAACAGGTGGAAATCTGGGGGTGCAAGGTCAGGGCTATATGGTGGATGCATTAACACTTCCCAACCAAGCTCTCTAAATTTTTGCTGAGTGGCCAAATATGTGTGCGGTCTGGCGTTATCATGATGAAAGACCACACTCTTTCTGTTGATCAATTCCGGCCGTTTTTTCTCAATTTCTTGTTTGAGTCTCATCTGCTGTTGGCAGTAGAGATCCGAATCGATGGTTTTGCCCGGCGGTAAAAGCTCATAATGAACGATGCCCTGCCAATCCCACCATACATACAGCATCACCTTATTACGTGTTAATCCGGGTTTCGCTACAGTCTGTGGTGCTTCACTGCCCTTTGACCATGATCGTTTGCGCACATTCTTGTCGTAGGTGATCCATTTTTCATCACCAGTGATCAATCTTTTCAAAAACGGTTCGGTTTCTTTACGTTTCAATAGAGAGTCGCAAATGAGTACACGATTCATTTGGTTTCTTTCAGTGAGCTTGTGTGGCACCCAAATATCGAGTTTTTTTGTATACCTAGTTTTTTTCAAATGGGTCAAAACTGTTTTGTGGTCAATCCCCAGTTCTTCAGCTACGTCGTAACTATTAATATGCCGATCTTGGTCCACTTTTTCAGAAATGGCATCTACTTTATCCGTAACAGGGCGACCAGAGCGAGCTGCATCTTTGACATCAAAATTCCCGAACTGAAAACGCTTGAACCAACATTGTGCTACTCTTGATGACACTGCATTAGGTCCATAAACGTCACAAATTTTTTTCGCGGCTTGTGTCGCAGTTTTCCCTTTTTTGTAATAAAATTTCACAATATATCGAATTTCTTCGTTAGATTCACTCATTTTATCAAACAAAAAAACAATTGAAAAATGGCGGGAAATTGCTTTTTACTTTTTGTATTCCTTTTTTAAAATGTCATATTTTTAATGGTATCAAAACCAGCCAGATACAAACAGTACAACGGATGAGATTTTTACTACAACCTTATACATACAAAATACGAAAAGACTTTTTCCCCGACCTATTATTAGTATCGATATAGATGACAAAAGACATTGATTGCATCACCTTATGTGGCATATCAAATATCATTGATGGGTCTTTTAACATGAAAGTGCGATTTGGTAAAAAAAAAACTTTGGGTATACCGTTTGAGAAATATGTTACTCTAACATTGAATTTGTACACTCGTTATTGTGTAAATAAAAATATGGGTACGTACATTTGAGTTCATCAGTGTGACAAACGGCCGCCGTAATCAGTTTAAAAGTCATTAAACTGTACTTGTCTTCAATGCGATTCGTTAGTATAATAGCTCTGTCGGCATCTAATGGCATCTCGCATTGTGTCATAGATGCAATCTTCGAAATGATACTACTTGAAACTACGAGCTTGCTATTGGCGTTTTATTGACGCTTTATGGTACGTCATCAACCCCATTAAACTTCAGCGTAACGCTAAACGCTGAGCTTAACCCTAGATAGCTAACGTTGCTGAACTCCCCTGATAAACTAACCATTCGACTTTTTGACGATCATTTTTAAATGTTTATTTTATACATTATTATTAATATTTTATTTACTTTTATTATAGTCATAGAAAATACGGAATATGAATTAAAGACAATTTTAAAGAAAAGTAATATATATTAATTTTTAGTACACATATAGCAATTTTATATGGCACATGTTTTTTTGAGATCAATTAGGAACCTTACATTTTAAACGACTAAATTAGAACTTTTTAACAAATAAAATGTTTTTTTTTTTGTAATATTCTAAAAAAGAAAGACATCCTATCACCTATTAAATAAAAATCACTTACATATTTTTGGCATAAGTTGGGCAAAAATCAACTGTATGTTCACCGCAAATGGGAACTTTACAATTATTACATTGATTCTTTGTCATTCGCCTTTTCTTGTAGGAACACAAACTGCAGCTTTTCCTTTTCTTATTTGAAGCTCCTTCTGGCACAGTAGAACCTCCAGAACTTGATTGCTCCTGAACTTGACCTTGATCTACAGGAACATCTTCTTGAGTCAACAAGCCCAACACGTCTCTGATATTTCTCTTTACTCTTCGGGGCATTGAAGGTGTCTCAAGGCGACATTTTAGCCATGGTTCAACAAGTTGTTCGTGTAATTTCTTCATGTAACTTCTTCGTGACATTGGTTTACCCGCAGCTACCAGGACATTATGACAGTATATTATGTAAGAGTTGATATTCGATATATTCAACATGCCATAGAACATACACATAGGCCACCTATTGGTCTTACGGTTGCAGGACATAAATGAACACATCTGATCAAATGTATCCACTCCTCCTTTTGTGGTATTATAATATTCAATCATATTGGGGTTTTTTGTGCTTGGGTTCACCGTTCCTTCTTCATCACATGAAGAAAGCAAATATACCATTTTGCTTGGCTTTGGTTTGAAAGACAGTAGAGTTAGTGGCCCATCATAACAAAACATAGAAGTTCCGACCTGTCTGCTTCGGTTATTCTTCATTTCTTCCGGTATTTCTCTTTTGTTGGCCCGTAAAGTTCCAACTATTGTCAAGTTGTAAGGTTGTTGTAGCAGTTGTTTAGCTAAAGGAATGGATGTGAACCAATTGTCTGTGGTGACGTTTCTGTTTGAACCATAAATACTCCGTGTTAACTCCTTGACAACATATTCACCTGGAGGAACTCCATCAGTGTTTGTCCCCTTGCCTAAATAAGGCATGGCGTCAATCATATACCTGGTTCCACTGTCACACATCATTTCAATCTTAATACCATATTTTGCAGGCTTGTTAGGAATGTACATTTTAAATTTGCACCGACCACGAAATGCCAACAGTTGTTCATCGATAGTAACGTTGGTTCCAGGAACGTAATTGTCCCGACATTGAACCATCAGTAATTCCCATATTTTACGGATGGGTGTGAGGGGATCAGACTCTAAAGTTTGTAGTCTTATAGACTTGTCATCGAACCTTAGGCATCTTATGAGAAAATCAAATCTCTCTCGACTCATACACGAGACGTATCGGGTTCCACAGAAAGACGTATTGAATAGTTCATCGCTTGTAAGATGGTTGTCCTTCATCGCAGCTGCCAACAAAAAGATACCAAACAATGCATCGAGTTCTTCTTTGCAAGTGTCTTTTTGCGTTGAGGTTACATTCTTATAGCTTTGTCTTTTTATAGCTATTTCCACATTTGTCCACTTCAAAATTTCGTCGCGGATTTCATATGTCATAAAGGACTCAAATAAAAGGAGAGGATCTGATATGCTCCTGACAGATCGAGTGGGTCCTCTAGCCAAGCAGACGATATTTATAACAGAAGTTCTAGAAGAAGTGCGTCCTTTATGGGTCGCCCATACATGACGGTTTTTGCTACGAATATTAGCTTGAGTCAAGTTGACTATTACAGAAGCTGATAAAGAATCTTCACGTAACTCGGACAAAGAAAGATTGTCCGAAGATGACCATCGTTCATCCTCTTCATTATCCAAAAGCCTTATTTGTCTTTCTTCCGTGTCCAAAGGTTCGTCTTGAAAATCACTTTCCACGTCCTCTATCAGCAAACCGTCTTCGTTCTCACTATCAGAAGTATCATCCGTGTTAGAACTGTCTTCTTCATCTAGAGCCCGAAGTATGTCTTCATCTATAATGACTGACTCCGCCGCCATTCTTCACAATTACCGTATTAGCTAAAAACAAAATGATGCATCAATAGCGTAAAAATGAAATAAACAAAAAATAATTCAACACGAAGACAGAAAAAAAAGTTACGCATAAGCTAACCATTCGTCAAAATGACGACCATGCAGTAGGTATCTCAAAAATCAAATTACTTACCAACTGAACGCGACCACCAACCGATGCAGTCAGGCGGGCACTGAGTTGGCGCGAAACCGCGGATGTGTAGGTAAAACAACAAAAGAGGGAGAAAGCAATACTTATCGGATGCTCGTCATTTTGACGAACGTTAGCTTTCTAGGGTTAAAAAGGAAAAAAAATGTCTCTCAATTATTACAGATCCAAGTTAAGTGAATCTCAGACCCTTTACCTACTATGTAGTTAGATTATTTGTTTTATAGGACCCTGCTCTTTGTTCTAAGAAGACATTAATTGCTCGGTACCTTAGTAGGATTTCATATTCGGTATTGAACTGGCCGTATCCGAATTCGTGTGCTCTCTTTTACTTGAGGCATTACTTCTAATGAATACCCTACATAATTACATAAAGTCTCAAATACAACATTAGATTTTATTATTTTGTAACAATTGCACACAGCAGGCGTCGTGACCGCAATGTCCATTGAGATAAAGACTGGTAACGGTCAGTTGAGCAAATATTAATTACTTACCTATTTAATTACCTGTACCATACAATACGCCACGGTGCGTTGCAGAATTGCTTCTCTGAGTCATGATTTGTTGACTGGTACCACCTACGCCGGTCGTCGGTGCGTAATGCGTACGAAAAACTTAAAAGAACCACTAATTTTATTCTAAATGTTCTATCTAGGCTAAAGCATTAAAATGACATTTATATCCAAAGTTATTGTTTAATATCCATGACCTACAGGCTCATATCGATCACCACCTACTCCAAATTTGTCTCCCGCCGTCCTTGCATGGTCAATAAATAATGAACAAATTGGTATAAAGTCAAGTTGGTGAACCATTAGACGCTATATAATTTAGGAGACTGTCTGACAAGCCGCACACTGTACAGGCATACATATTTACTTAGGTTATTACTATTGAATCTTAAGCCGGGTCCGCTGCGGCATGTCTTCGTGTTAGCTAACACACTAACTGTTAGCTAACACGAAAGTCACATCCACTTTTCGTGTCAGTAACATGTTAGTGTGTTAGCTAACACGAAAACATGCCGCAAGCGGACCCGGCTTTACATTAAGTATAACATTTGCCTAAATAGCAGTTTTTAGCATGCCAACTTTCCTATATAAATGTCTAAACAATTTGAAAGGATGTACTTCCAAAGGAAATGGAAGAGTGTCATGTATCAGAGGACGATGATCAAAAGAGAGCAAAATATGAAGAAACTACTAAACATCAGATGAGCTGTGGTGAAAAGTAAAAAAAAGAAGTCAAGGAACGCTGACCGAACCATCATTATGTAACTAGGAAAAAAGAGAGAGAGAGACAGATCTAGGTAGTTTAAATTGATATCCCTGACGCCAAGGCAATAGAATACGACACCGGTACCCCCTGCCTGTAGTAAGAGGCTATTAAAAAGGGATCTCTAGGCTCGGGATGGTCAAAGTTGGGTTTCTGACCATCCCCTTAAGCGAGCCCCGGCGGGAGAGAACGACAATGTTGTGTGACCAACGTTGTCGCGGGAACGCGGCAAAGGGGCCGAGATAACACGCAGTTGTCTCGGGAGGAGCCGTAGCGCAGTGCTGAGGGCTCCGGTGCGTTCTTCTGGTGATCTTGGAGCCCTCTTGTCAAACACTAAGGCTGGTCATCGGAAGGGTTTTAGTGCATGCGTATAATCCCACATAACCTAGCTGCACCCCAATGCAGCCGGGTATCCTTGGAGGATTTTAATAAAAAAACAAATATTTTAAATTGGTAGGTAGGCCCCTTTTAGGCCGAGTTTGGGCCTTGTATCGAGCAAAATATGATTCATTTATTTCGCATCAATTAAATTCACTAACGAATGCAACACATTCACCCGTACTAACGTTATCATTACAATACGGTTCTTTTAATTAAAATCGTTTTACAGCCTATTAAAACACGTAATAAATCTTAACGGTTGTCTTCAGATAAAAGTTCGTAGTCGGTAAACATGCGGGCCGGGTCGATTCCTTGATTGATAGACCTAATTTGAACTTAATTTACTTAGTTAACGAGCCTTAAGCCGATCGTCCTCCGCCAGCTAAACTAAGTTAGTTCGTATAGTCAGTTTTTCAAACATGTGCGTCCACCGCACATGTATGAAAAACTGGCTCAACTATGCGAGCTAAACTAACTTAGTTTAGATGGCCGGTGGACGATACGCTTAAAGCATTTCGTCCACCGCCAGCTATACTAAGTTCTGCGTTACCACACATGTGTGAAAAACTGGCTCAACTATGCGAGCTATACTAACTTAGTTTAGCTGGCCGGTGGACGATACGCTGTAATGACACGTCCTTTTGCCACACAGAAAAAATCTCACTTCTATGTTTTGCCATGACATACTTTTTCGGCACGTCAAAGGCATTTGCCCGTCTAATATATAAGGTAACTTTATACCATAGGTGGCAAATAAGCAGACGGCCCGCCTGATGGTAAGCATATTTTATGTACTCGGACGGAGGCCGGAGTATCACCAATTAATGTAATCATCATCGTGCTGGTTGTTTATGGTACTGACTCTATTTAACACCTTCTTCTTAGCGTGTACTTTAGTAGTACAGCACAAGAAATTTATTTTTAACCGCTTCAAAAAGGAGGACGGTTCTATATTCCACAGTTTTTTTTAATGTACTATGTTCTCCGACTTCTCCGCCAACTGTTGACCGATTGCAAAAAAATCTTTTGTTCGGTAGGGTATACTTCCAATTTGATCCCATTGTCACCAAGTCAGGGTCTGATGATGGGATCACATGGAAATCGAGAGCAACCCTCAAATTTTATAGGCACTTTTTACGCGTTTCATATATTTCTGAAGTCGCTTTTTAATATGATCCACTTGTTATCTGTTAAATAACTACGAATAATAATTGATTCAGCGGAAACACCCATCAACAAATCCACATCAATTCCGTGATAGTATGTCATAAACAAAACCCCAAAACACTACATTAGCAATCACCACGCGACTTCACACGAGCTTCTATCGCTTCCATCTATAATTCGACTATTCTTATGCGCCTCGTACTGACACTGTCTCATAACTTACATCCGTTGAATAATCTAAACTAATCTAAACTGTTACTTCACTGACTGACTGTTTGACATCACCCAATGCCTGGTAAGATATTATTGAATATCTATATCTATACTTATAATAAAAACGTAGAGATAAAAAAATCTGCAATTGCGAGATATCAAAAATCTAATAAGCAGCTGAGCACGTTAAGACAGTTTTTAGAATTTCTGCCTGTTTGGTTGTTTGTCCACGAACATCTAAACAACTGGACGGATTTAAATGCAGTTTTTACGAATATGCTTAGCTATGACCAGATTGAAGTATAGGCTGTGTTATTTTACGCAAGGGCCGGATTAAAGGAGGAAAAAAGGGTTGAAAGTTTATATGAAAATCTGTCTCCGGGCAACAGCACTAGTAGGTATATGATATAAATTTACATCTATTTACCTTCCCCTCCGTCCCTTTTGATTCCGTGCCCGTCGTACTTATCTGTGCGGGGGAAGCCGTAATAAACAGCTAGTATTGTAAACAACAACGTGTTATTTTAAACATTAAACCTGACATGTTTATTGTTCTTCCGGCGCTTGTGACTTACCCAAGTTTAACGGTTCCGCCCGCGCATTTATCCGTTCGAAGTGCACTTACTCTTTTTTTTGATGCCATAGGTGGCAAACCAGACGGCCGCCTGATGGTAAGCAGTCACCGTCGCCTATGGATACTTGTAACACCATCACAAATCAGAGGCTTTACAAATACGTTGCCGACCCTTTAAGACTCTATTAACTCGCCTTTTGAAGAACCCCATGTTGTAGCATCACGGAATCACGCGGAAGGTAGCTCATTCCACATTTTGCAAGTGTGAGGCAAGAAAGATCTTTTTGTGAATCGTACAGTGTGCGATTTCCACTGATCTATGATATGTGGATGCACTTTCAAACGGTACTCTGTCTTCAACATAGGAATGGTTTCAGCCCCTGTTTACCCACGGCTAGATGTATGCCTCTATTTTAGAGCAATATTCTTTCGGTCATGCTCCGGACCTCCGGATCAACCACCCATCTAAACAGCATCATCTGGAGCAGGATCTCTATAACCGCGTCGTCCACGTACTCGTATTGTCCAATATTTGTCTTGCAATGTACACGCATTGTGTCTGCTCTGAATAAGTTGTCTGACAAAGAACGCGCGTGATCGATCGCTTTTTTAGAAAGATGATAACAATTATTTTTTTTGGCTAATATTATAAATGTAAAAATCCAATTTAGTCCAAGTCACTGACAGTAGCAGATTTTAGAGATATACCAGAACTGTCACGAAATTATTTCTGGTATCACTCGGAGCCAAAATTGCCAGTTGGATCTGGGCAAGGGAAAAGGGGGATGGGGGGCTGGGTAGCATGGCAAAAGAAACGTACATACAGAAGTGGTTTTAGGAAAGCATGATGTTGAGAATGGACATATTTATTGTTCTTCTTCGTGTTTTACATACATTATATGTTGATGTCCCGGTATTTGGCCACAGCGACCCCGTAGAGGATCCATAGTTGGATAGGTCTTGTAATCTACATGGATTGGCGGCCACGAGAGTAGGTGACCTATGGTCTGCACAGAACCTCCATAATCGCACTGCCCTTTACGCACTACCACCTAGCCAGGTTTTCTCTGCAGCTGCCTACTTGAGCCCGGAGTGGATTTAACAATTAAATGTTTAAAAAAAACATCCATTCTATTCAACCTACAAGCCAAGTAAGCAAGCGCTGCGGCCAAAATAAACCATCGCATGGTACCGTAAGTTAGCGATGAAGACATAGTGTCATTACTTTGTGACCATTTTGGACGAGTGTCTCTTGGCTGCACTATAATTGTTTGATTATGCATTTAGAACGCGGCTTGCATGCGTACAGGAACAGTAGACATGGTGTACCAGTATGAGCATGGTTGCATAGCTGTAGCAGAAAATGTAACACTTAATGCTACTCTACTATACGAAAGGCCTTTTTCGAAAGCAGGATTTTGTCGCAATTAACTCTGATTTTCCTTTTATTTATCTCGTTCTTATTTAGTGTTATTTATCTTGTTTCGTTATTTGTAAAAAGTAAAAGCAATTTCCCAAACCTTGTGCTATTTTTAGAAGGATCTTTCCCCAATCCTTCCAAGTATTCTCCGCGCCAGTGAAGTTTAGAGATATACAAAAGTTTCTATGCCCATTTCTTTTCTATTATCAAGATAAAGTAGTGATAAAATAAATATACAAACCACGTTTGCAGCAGAATATATACATTCCCAGATTTTGGTGTCGAGGTAGCCCTGCAGACAAGGGCGCCCCAAGGCATCCATTACGGCATACGAAAACAGACGCAGCTAGCTGCATTTGTGAGGCAAATTATAATTTGGCCGCCCACAGCCCAGGACGGCTCCAATGTCGTATTGAGCAATACCACTCGTAAATAAATAAAAAGAAAACTGTTAATTTAAATATGCAAATCAAAATATGGCAGAAATATACAGATGGTCCTCTCTGCCCATATAATACCTGTCTATACTATACTTATCTTGTCATTTTTATCATCATCATCATTATCAGAATATCTTAGTCCCCTGCAGCACATAAGCCTCTACCAACCTCTACCAAGGTACGCCACTAAGCCCGATCTTCGGGTTTCCGTTTCCAGCCAATGCCATGCAGCTGTCGTACATAATTAAATTATATCGTCACACCATCGAGTCTCATCGAGTGTGTCCTACGCTATGACTGCCGATTCGTGGTCAATTTTATAATTGCAAAATATAATAACGCTTCACACTCATAGGATTCCCAATGGCGTGTATGTGTTCCATGGCATGGGGATGCCATGGAACACATACAAAAAAGGAGACAACATACACCAAGAACCAGGGCAGATAAAATTTATCATTCAAACATCGGGCCGGGAATCGAACCTGAGACGTATTGCTTATAAGTCAGACGAACTATCACTGAACCAAACTGGTGAAACCGGTCGTCGTAAATATATGCAAAAGAAGTTCTGAAATGCAATCACTTAAATTCCAGGAAAAAATTATCTATGCTTAACGGAAATCTGTCCAAAGTAACAAACTACTTTGTATAACTATTTCTATGAGTATAATACGGTTACGATTTGTAAATGCATTTCGTTGTGTAACCAAGTTACCGCGTGTCGTATTCCTTCGTTTTAGTGCTACGTTAAACTTTTCTCAAAATACGTTGAATCAAATAACAGAGTAGTTAAAAAAAACATGCATCAAGGGTCAAGGCGTGGAAAATCAATAACATCCGGGTTTTCACGTGCGCCTTCCACGAAATGTCGGCATTTATTCGACTTGTTTTTACGATGGTCACAATTTTTATGGCTTTACACCAGTCAAATAGTAGAAAAAGTTTATGACATATAAATTACACAGTTAATTGTGTAAATAGTGAATTCAAGTTAGATAATAGCTCATAACTAAAACATAACTACTCGTATATTATCTACATTAAGTATTCAATAAACATTGTTTATGAATTCCGTTCAATTTTACTCATTCAAATCAAGTGACAAATATTTGCATTTGTCCTTTTACATCTGCAGAATGTAGTTTTTGAAAGGTATCACAAAATAATGCAGAGAGACAACTTCGAAAAGACAGCAAAAAGCGCCATCTATACCTACTAATATTATTAAAACTATTAAGGTTTATTTTTTATTTTTGGATGTTTGTAACGAAATAACTCAAAAACTACTGACCCAATTTAAAAAATTCTTTCACTGTTGGGAAGCTACTCTATCCCCGGGTGACATAGGATATATTATATTTTGTAGCGAGGCCGAATGCCGAGCTTACACCCGTGCTAAGCCGGGGAGGGCGGCTAGTAATATATAAAGAGAAAATATTGTAAAAAATATAATATTATAGTGTTAAATCTAAACTGTTTGAGTTACGTATCTTCTATACGTAGTCTATCGTTATAACAATGGGCCTTTCTATTATTTTTATCTGATGAATAAAGCAGCATTTTTGTTTATTACGTTTTCTCTTCTTTGAAACTTGTCTAGCCAATTGTATTTGCTTGTACAGATATGATCGGCCAATTGGCACTTTAGGTTGCTAATCTTTCAACTATATCGCTTACATTAGCTCTTAATCCGATAATCTCACTTCCGATATATCGAAGAATCTTACTCCGTAGTTTCCTATACAGAATATAAGTTTTGGACTAGCTATATCTGTATCTTATGTAGCTGCTCTTGCTACAAGAACCGTGTAGCGCGAGATAAATTAGTATTTGAATTAATTACAAAAAAAAAACACAGTAATCTGACCCAACTAAGCAAAGCTGTAATATGGCTGCCAGAGACTGATATACGTACGTACATATATAATAGGTCGGGGAAAAAGTCTTTTCGTATTTTGTATGTATAAAGATGTAGTAAAATCTCATCGGTTGTACTGTTTGTATCTGGCTGGTTTTGATATCATTAAAAATACGACATTTAAAAAAAGGAATACATAAAGTAATAAGCAATTTCCCGCCATATTTCAATTGTTTTTTTGTTTGATAAAATGAGTGAATCTGACGAAGAAATTCGATATATTTTGAAGTTTTATTACAAAAAAGGGAAAAATGCGACACAAGCCGCGAATAAAATTTATGACGTTTATGGACCTAATGCAGTGTCATCAAGAGTAGTACAATGTTGGTTCAAGCGTTTTCAGTCCGGGAATTTTGATGTCAAAGATGCAGCTCGCTCTGGTCGCCCTGTTACAGATAAAGTCGATGCCATTTCTGAAAAAGTGGAGCAAGATCGGCATATTAGTAGTTACGACGTAGCTGAAGAACTGGGAATCGACCACAAAACAGTTTTGACCCATTTGAAAAAGTCTGGGTATAAAAAAATACTCGATATTTGGGTGCCACACGAGCTCACTGAAAGAAACCAAATGAATCGTGTGCTCATTTGCGATTCTCTGTTAAAACGTAACGAAACCGAACCGTTTTTGAAAGATTGATCACTGGTGATGAAAAATGGATCACCTACGACAAGAATGTGCGCAAACGATCATGGTCAAAGGGCAGTGAAGCACCACAGACTGTAGCGAAACCCGGATTAACACGTAATAAGGTGATGCTGTGTGTATGGTGGGATTGGAAGGGCATCGTTCATTATGAGCTTTTACCGCCGGGCAAAACCATCGATTTGGATCTCTACTGTCAACAGCTGATGAGACTCAAACAAGAAATTGAGAAAAAACGGCCGGATTGATCAACAGAAAGGGCGTGGTCTTTCATCATGATAACGCCAGACCGCACACATCTTTGGCCACTCAGCAACAATTGAAAGAGCTTGGTTGGGAAGTGTTAATGCATCCACCATATAGCCCTGACCTTGCACCCTCAGATTTCCACCTGTTTTTGTCTCTTCAGAATTCTTTGGGTAGTGTTAGATTAACATCCAGAGAGGACTGTCAAAACTACTTGTTGCATTTTTTTGATCAGAAGTCCCAAAATTTCTACAGCAACGGGATCATGTCACTACCTACAAGATGGCAACAAGTTATCGAACAAAATGGCACATATATATTTTAATTAAATGTAATTAAACTTGAAAAAAATAGGTCTTGAATTTGTTTATAAAATACGAAGAAACTTTTTCCCTGACCTTATATTTTAACACGCTTTTATTAGCTTGGTATGTATCTATATAACGGAATCTTTGACCGTGATTTTCATCCCTTTAAATCGTCAGATTGATTTGAAACTTTGATACTTATCTAGGACCGCTGACAATGCAATAAAGCGTGCTTTTTAGGTTTTTTAACTGCGAGACTACATACATAAATATACTAAGAGAGTTAAGGAGAATTTATGCATTCATTACAAAACGGAGTTGCAAAATATTTAAATTTTATGTTTTGTGTGCTAGGTAATTATTTTAAATTGAAAATAAAACGAAATTTTTTCTTAATTACCATATAATGAAATTAAAACTTGCGTAATCAAGAAATTTTAATTAATTGCATAGTTTTTTTTAGCAATTATTGCCATCACTTGGTCTTCGTAGGCCCATCTCACACCCTCTTTTTGAATCGCTTTTTCTATGTCCATGGTCTAAAATCATCTGTGCCGGTTTTAGCCATATTTCTTAGAAGTTATCTCTCTGTGCGAATCTATGGTAAAAGGTTATAGTTTTCTACATCCACCCACGTGGCGGCAGCACTGGCAATGAGCGGTGGGCGATGCAGGCGAAATATTTTAAGATTCTGCCTACGCGTGTTCTAGATTGCCTTTATGGGCAATCTAATGTAGGGTTGTCGCCACTGCTATCTTTGTTTATAGGCCCATTTACTGCTTCATATCTGTTATTGTATGAGTAATCATAACGGTATTTTTAAGCTGTAATGTTTTGAATCATTAATTGAAAGAAGAAGTTCTGCAGTCCTTCGCATCAAACCAACTGTAAGATTTTTAACATGGAAGAATGTGATCGTCTTTCTGTCCCTATGCCACTACGGCACGGCGCGGAGCGAAAATTTTTCTGACACGGATTTCACTGTCCTGGGATATTTTAGTATGGTTCTCCAGTTTTGTTTTTAATGAAACTAAGCACACTGCTAGTTTTTTTTTACAGTGTCAACCCTACATAAGTTTGCCAATATGCACGCAAATATTACTTAAGGAAATGTTGGATGGCACATTTGGCTACTTTACACCTATTGCAAATTGTTTAACGAATTGTTACTCAATCCATTTGATGGCTCCGTGGGCGATTATATGCAAAACAACGCTTTAAAGGAGAGCTAGGTGTTTACATTTACAGGATGTTTTCCTTAATGGTTGCGTCAAACAGCAGTGTTGAAGACATGTTAATTTTTTGTATTAATCTTATTTGAAACTGATGACTAGGGCGAAAATAGTGTATCATTGAAAATATTTATTATACTTAGATCAATGTCATATATTTTTAAGTGATAACTTCTTTAGACGCGTTGAGCACTTTTTGGGTGAACAAAAATCATGGAACTCGCGGCATCGTCACGCCGTACCGTGTATTTTGAAACAGCGCCATCTCTTGTAGAATAAGTAGGTGAATTACTACTTAAGTTTTGACTTCTCATGTGCAGTCCTATGACTGATGTGTTTTTCTTTTCTTTTCTTCTGCTTTAACGTCGCTTATCATCACCAGGCAAGATGGTGGCCAAACGTCTATCTTTTATCTGTTTTTTACCCGACTACAGCGAAGCAAAAAGGAGGGATGTGAGTTTGTCCGGCATGTATGTAAGTATATATGTATGTTTATCTGTTCCCTCATAACTTCTAACCTACTTATCATAATTTGGCAAATGGTGTATCGTTGGAAGCGCATTGATCGTCCGCTAGTTATTGGCTATGTGACGTCACATTAAATTGAATATGGCGCCCTAGATGACATAAAGTCTTGAACTAAACTTTTTTTTTTTATGATCCCGTTTTGGATATCAAATGAAAACACTTTATTTTGCACATTTCAAAAACAATACCTATTATATATTAATAAATTAAACATAAATATGTAGTCGGGTTTGTTATTTCAACATTATACATTGTTAACATTAAAATAAATGACGTTTCACATTCATAACATCCCACTAGTTTTCCCTCCTATGTTGAGGACGCAATAAAAAACATACAAACACTAACACTCAGATCAAGAACAGATATTTTAATTCATCAAACTTTGTCTTTGCTGGAAATGGACCCTTGACCGGGACTGAGCTAATACTGGTCATGTAAATCTGGATAAGTACCTTTTATGTATAAACTATTTCAATTTATCCAATCACTTAGCAGAATTTGTACTTTGTTTTTCTTTGGCAGAATCCCGTACATGCAAATAATAGTGTAAACCAGTAAAATACACACCCCATAGATTTATGGTGTAACTAGCCGCCCGCCCCAGCTTCGCACGGGTGTAAGCTCGGCCTTCGGCCTCGCTACAAAATATAATATAAACTATGTCACCCGGGGATATTGTAGCTTCCCAACAGTGAAAGAATTTCTCAAATCGGTTCAGTAGTTTCGGAGCCTATTCAATGCAAACAAACAAACAATCAAATGTTTCCTCTTTATATATTGGTATAGATGATGTAAGAAACTTGTTTAAAGAAAAGCTACCTTCGTTTCTGCCGAAAAACCGTAGTCATGTCACCAAACAAGCCATTGTACAACTCATTTCCGCCGTAGTCATTGTTCAATCATAAATAACTACAAAATCGTATAATCGCCGTTGAAGTTTTCGTTCGGCCTTAACGATATTTAAATGGCGACACAGCTCTACCGCCTCTACTTTCGTACGATTGGCACAATTTGCTTTAATATCCGGCTATTATGTCGTATAGTTGTCGTATAATCTGTCTATTGTAGTGGTGCTTCTATTGTGTATCATCGTTGCTTAAAGAACTATTTGGTAGTTTTAATCATACAAGAGATACAAACTCGAACTAAATGCAGTCAGCAGTTTAAAGTTACTCTCTATATTGCACATAATGATTTCTCATCTTAAATCGATGCTTTTTTAGCTAACTTTGGGAAGGTTCTCAACTCGGTCCGTTATTTTTTTTTTTTTTTTTTTTATGTTCACAGATTACTCCGATATTTGTGAACTAATTAACATGTTTTATTTTTATTTTGCGGAATTTATAGCCGACAAAAAGTTCATTGAGTAACTCTGGCTCTGCAGTTTTTGACAGCTCTAATAATACGAATAATTTTGTTCGAACGCTTATTAATTTTGAAGTCTGTTTTTTAGTAATATTAATAATTAATGATTAGAATATAATAGCACATAAATCTTCATTGGCCTTATAACATTGTTAGTTAAACTGGGCAAGTCAAATTTACAAAAATATTTTAGTATATCACATTTATCAAAAAACTAGAGCATGAGTAAGTAGTCTAACAAAGTAAATTATGTGTAAAAATATATAATGAAAAACTAAATCTAGGTTACCACCGACAGCGGGGCAAGTCCCAAGCTGCTAGTGCTCGTCCCGTTTTTTTTTTCAGTGACAAATTTTATCTCACTTTTTTTTTGATGATAATAAAAATAACCCTCATGGTGATCACCGTGAATAAAACTCTAGCAAAATCTAAAATTTCGCTATTGAATTTGTAACATAGACAAAAACATCGTTCTCAGCGGTAAGACCGCCTATTGTGCCTATATTTAATGAATTCTTCTTATAATATCCTTTTTGTGGTGTTAATAAAAAAATATTATATGCTATAAAATCTATGTTACTTACATGACATAATTTGAGAGGTAACTCATATTATTGTGTCACAAAGTACCAGCGCTGCATTTACGTGCTCTCTCGTTTCTGAAAGTCTGCGGGTTCTCTTATAATACCTACTCCAGTAGATAGTATGCTGTTCCGTCTTCAACCAAGGAGGCCTTCTTTAGTGAGGCCCTCATACCGTGTTATAAGTGACACAGTGTAAAGGCAACACAACGGTACGCCCGACCTGTTTTCTTTTCCACTACGGAAAATGGCCGGGGTTTTCTTTGCAAATACAACGGGACTCTTGTATTTTCTTGAAAAAACAACCGGTCGACTGGTTCCTAATGGTGTTTGTGTTGTACTGTGTTTTCTGTACTCGTTTCATAGTACAAAGTTTTTTTAAATAACGTTTCACACTTATCATAGCTCTCTACTATGATTCTTAGTGCTCCATTTGTACAAAATACGAGTAAATCATAATTTAAACTCATGCCACTATGTTTCATGTTTTCCCTAGTTAGTATACGTACAAATCTAGAGCGATAGAATAAAAATACCGAAAATATTATGTCACATCACATTATCAGCCATCAATGTCCACTGCTGAACAAAGGCCTCCCTCTCAGAGGGGAAAATATTATGTATAAAAAGAAAAAACGGAAAAATTTCATTAGTAAGTCATCATGTAAATAATCTAACCAATCAACAATTGCAAAGTAAACAATGTGACCTATTTTACTGCCACCATAACAAAAAATTATCATTTATAAAATGGCTAACTTTGTAATAACATTTCTCGACTAGAAGTTTGTTTTTAGTTTTACCTCAAAATGTCTTGTTCAGATTCCTTATTGAATTTGGTATAGTAATGTAAATAATAAGTCCTATACATATTATACTACGGTTCATTAAGGTGGTCTTAGATGGGCGATTATAATGATGGGTGATGAGTAGGTAATGATCCCATCAAAAACATAAATGTGAAATGAGAGCCAAGTGAATATTATGGTATATGCTTTGGTTGTTGACTTCAACGACAAAAGAAGTGAGATCTAACTTAGGATAATATATTGAAGCCTAAGGTCTGACTTGGCTAGTTCGAATATACGAATTATTATTATGTAGCTACTAAAACAGTCATGGAAATCATTCGTGTAATATTACCGTGTGTAATATTACACGAAAAACTTGGAGTACCGCTCGAGCTTGGCTCTGACGCGCTCCCGCGCGTCTAGATATATATAATTTAGGCTTAGTATACGCTAAGAACGTTTCGATTCTACGTTTCTCATCCGTACGGCCAAGGATTGGAACAACCTGCCGGCTTCCTTGTTTCCTGTGAGATATAATCTAGGCCTTATCAAGGCAAGAATGAATAGGTATCTTCTAAGTCTGCGTGCTTCATTTGCCTCCTCTCGACTGCCCCGGTGGCTCAGTTGGTAGTGAACCTACTTTTTACGCTTGGGGGCGTGGGTTCGATTCCCATCTAGGACAAACATTTGTGTGATAAACATTTGTGTTTGTTCTATGTCTGGGTGTTAATATCTATTTAAGTATGTATTTAAAAATATATATGTATGTACTTATATCAGTCTCTGGCTGCCATATTACAAGCTTTGCTTAGTTTGGGGTCAGATGACCATGTGTGCAATAATGTCCCAGATATTTATTTATTTTATTTTATTATTTATCTTCGACCACATCGTCGCTTCCCAACAGGCAAGTTGGTGGTCAAACGCAGACTTATACGCGATAAAAAAAGCCATCACCGTAACTCCTGTATACACTGTGTTGATATTCCTTAAGTGCAAGGTTCGCATGTTGCGCGGATGTTCGTGTTTCCATTGTGTAACACACGCACTACAAACAGACAAAGCCCCTGCGTTCGTGGATATACAGACATTCTCAAACAGACGAGCAGACTGCGCGGTGCATCGCTGCACACGTCATTTCGCAGAAGTGAACAGTGCGCGCTTCTCTTGCAGGGATGTGATAGAAAAAAAAACATATTTTCATAAACTAAAAACACTCTTAAGTCTGTAGGTTCAGCCGTTGGGAGCTACGATGCATCGAAATAATAACTATATTTTGCTGCTACGATGCCACAGACAGACACACACATAAACAGATAAAAAGACACAACTAATTCACATTAAAACAAACCATTCTTTGGTTAACTCATATAAAAAAAACGTGGACTATTCACACCATGGTCCAAAAGCAACATGTTCCCGTTTGAAAAATAATACTTAGGTAATTGATACCGTAGTCCAAATCGTTATGGTGTGTAGCGTCCAAACACCCATATATAACGCCAGCCGTTATATTATGTCGGCGCTCTTATATTATACGCATAGTAATTTTTTTTTTCTCATTTAACCACAATTTTTTTTTTTTCAGTTTGGTGTTGTGATAAATTTTATTTCAGTAACTTAAATAACATTCCATCTTCGTAATAATAAATAACCGACCAAGTGCGAGTCGGAATCGCGCACGAAGGGTTCCGTATCATTATCTATAAAAACGGCAAAAAAACACGTTTGTTGTATGGGAGCCCCCCTTAAACATTAATATTATATTCATTTAATTATTTATTTTTAAAGTCAATATATAACTAAATATTCTGTGAATATTTCATGCGTCTACCTGTTGCCGTTATCAATATCGAGCAAAAAAATCACGTTTGTTGTATGGTAGCCCCCTTAAATATTTATTTTTTTATATTTTTTAGTATTTGTGAAAATACATCATCTGTGAAAATTTCAACTGTCTAACTGTCACGGTTCATGAGATACAGCCCGGTAACAGACGGACGGACAGCGGAGCCTTAGTAATAGGGTCCCGTTTTACCCTTTGGGTACGGAACCCTAAAACGACAAATAACTCAGTTACTTAAAAAAACAAAACACAAGACAATTTAGAACAGAACAAAGTAAAACGAGCTCAGGATATTTTATTGAAAGCTTATGATCTTGACCGCTATCTCGCCTGATGTGAAACGATGGTACGGTCTACGACCTTCTTTGTTTTCCCCTCCCTAAGCATGCATTGTACTCCAAGTGCAAAGTTCACCGCAAATGGCTACTGCTAGGTGTTTGTAATATTCGCAGCCCAGGCAGGTTAACGAACTGCTAAGTTCTTTGTGTGCACTATGCTGTGCAAACTGCATGTGCAACTACGGAAAACATACCTAATTTAATAGCTTTGGTACACGTTTCCTCACTTACTGTTTTGTTCTCTTTAAATATGGCTATGACTGTAAAGTTGAGTTGAGAGGAATTTGTTATTATCATTTTAAATACAGTTGAGGCTTACTACCTTACATATAGGGAATTTTGAGGTAAAGAATATAAAACAATCGTATTATCTCTTCCAGGCAACCTTAGTAGTAAGCAGGTTTTCCGTTAGTGTAGAGTACCAGACTACTGAACCAGCCGATATACTGAAGTGCTGGATTAGTGAGTCTACTATATTCGAAAGTATATATCTTGTCTAACTTAGTTTTTATTGGTCCTGCATCACTGCATTTAGATTTGGTTCTTAGTATGTCCGGTAAGTATGAATATGACGACTATTTGCTTTTTATTTCAAGTCATACCTATGTACAATTAGACCAAGATACTGACAATAGTAAATCTTAGTTGAGAGCGGACAGAACTCCTTGACTAGATGGACCGACGACATCGTGAGAGTCGCGGGCATCCAGTGGATGCAGATGGCAGGTAGTCGTTCAGTGTGGAGGTTAAAGGGGGAGGCCTATGTTCAGCAGTGGAAGTCTTATGGCTGATGATGATGATGATGAGAACTCCTTAGCTATGTGTAGGTGTGTTGGACCAACTGTATTAACGCACCGTTCACATAGTAGACGCAACCTCACGCGGTCCACGACAAAACCGCTTTCAGTGTGTTCCCAACTCTTGCCCAAAATCATATAAAGTTTCCGTAAAAGACAACACAAAATTGCCATAGTATGCACAGTGCTGTCAAAATCCACAACCTGCGAGAGAGACGAAACGGTTTACCGTTAGACAAATGAGATCCTAAGAGCGATTGAAACAAAGGCGAGAATAAAATAAACTGTGAGAAGACCGTATACTCCTGCGCGTCTGTAATGAACTCTTGTGTGTCTGTGATGTCTGTAAGTGCGATGCTTTTCTATTTGTAATCACAATCTCGACTTCCAAGAGATGGGTTCAATTATAGTTGTCAGCCGGTGGTCGTGACACTATATGCTAACGCCGTGACCCTTCGGAGTGGTAAATTAGAACATCCGCCTTTCATTGAGTCGCTGTATGCTGACCAATCTATATCACCGCTAACCATTACACCATAGCGGCATTCTAGTTAGAAGGGAATTCATAGAGGGTTTATCATTCTTGCTCAAACGCCTTTAAGTTTACTAATGCCACGGACTGGAAAACGTGCGTAGATTTGCTGCTTTCTTCTAAACAATGTAATTTTTATTGAGGTTCCGTAGTACTACAAGGAAACTTTATAAATTCGTACTGTCTGTCCGTTCTAAGTCATTAAAACCTTAATTATATAGTTATTAAGGAAAGTGCATGAAACTTTTCACAATAAAATGTTTGGCATCGACCTCAATTTTAAAAGTAAAAATAATTGTAATATATAATTTTGTACTTGGCTCTGGTACGTTTGAAATATGAATAAAAAAAACTTTTGCCTTATTTTGATACTTGTGATACATAGATAGATAGAAAACTCTTTATTGTTCACACCAAAAATTATACACGTACATAAAAACAACTTAAAAAACTAGTGAAACAATTGGCGGCCTTATCGCTATAAGCGATCTCTTCCAGGCAACCTTAACCTTGATAACTTAAATAAGTTAAATATCGAAAATTACGACTCGACAGGACGGTGTCTAGTTGCGCCCCGTTTGGTTTTAGCCGCCAACCAACTGCGTCCGTGATTTTTTCCGGGATAAAAATTAGCTCATGTGTTCATCTGTGGTGTAAATTACCTCCATGCCAAATATTATCCTAATCTTTTCAACAGTTACAATGTAACTAACCAACCAACATACTTACAACATACATAACCACCATAACACAGGACGAGGTCCTGTCAACACAGCTTTCAGTTCGCCATGGCCCTTCAAAATGGTAAATGAATGCATCCGCTCGAAATCGTACTGCATCGTTCTGTGGCAACACTCCACCATACCGGAACAATGCAATGCAATACACACCTAAACAATCAACGCGTCTGCGAAGTGGAACTTTTATCACACACTAGCCCGCGTCCCAAGGTTTTATCCGCATAGATATTCCCTCGCTGTACACTTTTCTGGGATAAAAAGTATCGTAAGTAGCGCTCATTCATTGCTTTGTTACTGCGTGAAAGAGAAACAAACCAATAAAACAGCTAACAAATTCGCTTTTGCAAATATAATATTAATTCAATTGCATTCTTAAGCGCTGCCGATGATGTTTCTGACCCCCCAACTCAAACAGAGTCTGTTTGTGTATCTATATGTGGCATTGTAGCTCCTAAACGGATAAACCGATTTTGATTTAGATTTTTTGTTTGAAAAGTGACTTGACGGAGAGTGTTTAGCTATGATTCAAGGAAATCTGTTCAGCTGTTTGAAGATCAGCTCTTTTCTAGCTGATGAAAGGATGTGAGCAACTTCCATAAGTCTGATAGATTCGAAGTTTGGTATCATGTTACTTCAATGATGATGCCAGCACATGGTAACCTTGACCTGATGCTGCAGTATTACCTGAAATCTGCAGGATACCCATGAACCCACCAACTTACAGAAGAGGTATCGAGTTCGGGGGTTTTTTAAATTTATGTTTTATGTTTTCCTCCGTTAGAACTGAAAATCATCCGCGTTGAGTAGAGTTGCTCTCGCTTTTTTATTATAATATAATTTTACTAAGTTTATTATAAATGCGAGAGCAACATACATATAGGCTTGCTTTTGACCGCCACCTCGCCTGATGATTGCGGACTTCAATGGAGCACGCTTACCTACTTATTATTTATTTATTATAACTTTTGGGAGAACACGTTACCCATTCAGGCAGTGCATTCCACTGACTAACAGTCCGCACAATAAAAGTGGAATTAGGCTTCGCAGTCGTGTTCTGCTTAGGTGTGTTCACTTATTACTCCAGTTCTCCGGAACAATGAGCCTGTTCCTCCAGCTTCATCACTTACATTATCGCCACCATTGTGTATTGTACTCGATAAAAACTGTAGAGTATTCTGAGTAGTGGTTCCACGCCACCAGTTAGAGGTTTGGTATGATTGATGAACAAATGGATTTCTTGTAAGATAACTTTGTAATAAAACAGCCAATCTAGATTAATTGGCAGAGAATGCTGTTACATTTCTCTCGTGCAGAGAAAGTGTTCTTGTTAATAGAAATTGCAAT
Organism: Agriopis leucophaearia; assembly: GCA_949125355.1. Taxonomy (NCBI): domain Eukaryota; kingdom Metazoa; phylum Arthropoda; class Insecta; order Lepidoptera; family Geometridae; genus Agriopis; species Agriopis leucophaearia. Next base: position 17,022,963 of record OX421262.1, read on the forward strand.
GCAATTTTCACTGCGATATAACGCTGGTCATTTTGTAGTCAGACTAGATTTGAGATTTCCATTATTAATGCCAAAACATGGTTTCATCTAACTCGTCTTGTATCATCATCATGATTATCAGCCTTTCATGTTTGCTGCCTTTGTTTCCCACTGTTGGGATACAGGCCTTCTCTCAGGGAGAGAAGATGGACCCCTAATCCATTATGCGTGCCCAGTGCATGTTGGTGCATGGTATTAAACTCGTCTTGTATAACACGGGTGAATTATTTGTTTGAAAGGCAAATATTGACAAATCTACAGAATTGTTGATTATAAATAGGTAATTTGTATGTTCACAAACAAACAAAGTCCCAAAGGCTGCTATGCTATGCTACCATAGTTAATCTCTAGAACTACAGAATTGATTACTGACTGCCATGACCTGTTTTGTTTTCACAGCGGGTGAAGACCCGGGTAAAAGCTAGTTTTGTAGCTAACCTATAACATTGAAAGATAATTATATCCATCCACGATCGGGTTGGTTCCTGGCCCAGCGGATTTCCCTCGCGATTCAGCGGGGAACGGCTAGCGTATTGGGGACTTTCGGTCAGGGCTCGGTCCGCGGAGGACTTTTTGAGTAGGTAATTAGTATTAATTGGCTATTTATTGTGTTATAATTTGACATGAAGATTTGACATATTACATTATTTGAATATTTTAAATTCTATGACATGTATATTTAATTTCGGCTCAATTCTAGTGTATAGATTCATAATATAAACCTAATAAAAAATCAATAAATTGAAATATATATACTAAATATTGTAATAAACTTTGATACATCACAGACTTGGTAAAGCTACTAAAGTCTTTGATACTTGGACTAAAGTGTAACTATTATCTTCTTGTCCCCAGGATCCGCCCACAGACATCAAGCGAGAAGGTAGAAGGATGCGGTATATGTGCGCGGGCGGGCGGTGCTGCTGGCGAAGGCGGCATTGCCCTCGGTACGGAGCGAGCCTTCACATTCGACTACGCCTTCGAACCTTCCGCCGCACAGCAGGAGCTCTACGACACATGTGTTATGAAGCTTGTGGAGGCAGCCCTCGACGGATACAATGCCACTGTGCTCGCTTATGGACAGGTTAGTGATTCTCACGTTGTTTATAACTTCGTCAGATTGGTTTTACTTGAAAATGTGGGTTCTGCAGCAGATACAACCTGGCCAAATACTGATACACCGACAAGAGAGGGCACATTGCTAATGGAGAGCCCATAAGCAACTCATACAGCATACATTATCTTGCCCTTGGTGGCCTAGTTTCTGGACTATCTATAGTTTCCCTGATAAATCGGTGTGCCCAAATACTATAAAACATTTTAATTTAATTGGATCATAATCTGAGCGGCTACGTACAACAGCCGTATTGCTTAACTATGTTATTAGCGACCATAAAACTGCCCTACTAATGCCACTTGCAATAATCGGCATTTTTGGGTCACTTTTTTGCAGAAATTGTATCCCAAGGGGATGATCTATGCACAAAAAATAATTTTGATCTTGTTCTTTAGATACACTTAAAAAGTTGTAAAACAGACAAGTTGTTTATATATCCAAAAAATAAGTTTTCCGCATTTTTCTTGAAACCGCCATTTTCAAGTACTGCATTTGTTATAAGTAGGGCAGAAAAGTGCAGAACGTCTAGAGAAAAAGTGCAGTACCAGAACTACATGAGGAACGTCCATATCTTAAATCATAAATAGAATATGCAAATGTCGCGTCGTTAGGGAGTCCCGCATGTCCGAATGTGAACATGTATCAAATCATATCAGCAAAACAATAGGCATAAATAACTTACTGGAATTCAATTACGTCAAAACGAACCCCGGAAGTCTGCTGGGTAATGGAAACTGGTAAATCTAAATTAGAAATGCTATACTCTCAGGGAAATACATCAAAAGACTTATCGAATGAGGTTAATGCGGTCTGAACACTATTACGATATAAGTTGGTCATGTTTAATTTGATTTTACTTGATGTTTACTTGAGTGTGCTATTATGAGATTGGCTAATGTTTAACCAGTTGGCTACTTCGAAAGTTCTTCGAGTGTTTGATTGATTGTTAATGCTTTCATTTCAAGTTGTGTCAATATGTTTTTATTTCTGTCCCTTCACTCATTTCTATGGAAACTTTAACGTTTATCTGTTCATTGATTTTCAACCTAAATACGGTGTTCTATTTCAAGGAACATTTCGTATAAAAAGTAACTAACCGTTGAGGATCTAAAAACATGTGTAGGACTGTAGGTAGATCATCTTTTCCTGCACTTTGTCTTAGGGTAACTACTAGTTTTGAAACCTGTTTTCTTCCAAAGCTCATCCACCAAAACGCAAGGAGACAAAGCGCCTTTATGGCGATTATGTGCTGTTCAGGCCCACAAACGTATTTTTAACCCTTCAAAGAAACGCGCGGTTTTGTCACACGTGAATTATGTTTTGCTCGTAACGACACAAGAAAAACGTCGTTTCCTTTATCAGAGGAATAGTTTCCTCCATATTTGTTTCTAGGATGAGGAAATTTGTATAAAATATAGCAGAGGATAGAGGATCAATAAGCATGCTTTGAATAGTTTGTCGCAATATTCGGCTATTTTAGTTTCAAACTAGAGTCTGAACCAAATGTGTCTGAACTAAATGTGACCAAATCGTCCAAAATTTTATCTATTATCTCTCTAGTCAATGCAATCTAAATTTCCAAAGCCTGAGGTAAACACACACTTGAACAAGAGACCCTACGCCTGCACAGTAGGTACGTATAAAGTTACGACAACAATTCTATTAAAACACCGTGAAGGCCGCGACAGCTGGTCATAATTACTCGAGTCAACATACCTTATACTCCGGTAGAGACATAGACATACAGGTAGAAAACCTCACAATTTATATGTAAACAATAATTGGAATCACACGGATATTGACGAGTTGCTAACAAATAACACTTGCTCGGTGTGACCACAGAATGTGACATTGTGAAGGGGACACCTTCGGGTAAACTAGAACACAAATATGGCTGGTGAGAACCTTGATACTGACGGCAAGACAAGAAAAAGTACTGTCAGATCTGCTCAAGGATTAAAAAACACATCAGTCATAGGACTGCACGTCAGAAGTGAAAACTTACGTAGTAATTCACCTATTCTACAAGAGATGGCACTGTTTTAAAATACACGGTACAGCGTGACGATGACGCGAGTTCCGTGATTTTTGTTCACCCAAAAAGTGTTCAACGGCGCCTAAAGAAGTTTTCACTTCAAAAAGAATCTGTTATCTTCAGACAGCTACTGAGCATCTATTTTTCATCCGAATAACTTGAAAAGTATAAGTACGTTTTTTGTCTTAATTTTTTTTTTATACTACTTAGCTTCGTATAGTTTAGGATATGATTAACTGAAAGTAAAAATAAAACTTTTTAGAATAGATACATTACTGTAGAGTAGCCGGCAACAGAAACCTTTATGGATGAACCTGAAAGTGTGAGCCGACGCGTAGCTGATGCAAACGTAAAACGTAAGTCCATCAAAATTCAGTTGCCGCCTAGGCTTGTATAGTAATTCTCTCAAACAGTGCGTGGGATATTCACGTAAAAATTACCATAAATATTTTGAGGTAATTTTCGCATTAAATTAAAACGTTTAGTTATAGCAAGCAAACTTCGAAAAAAGAAAACATTTCGAGATGGTCATTGATTGGTCATTAAGGTGAAACGTTTCACGTTTGACGGGAAATTCAAATTTCTAACAGTTTTTTTGTTCTTGTAGCTAGGCCGGGTAATTATTGTAAACGATCATGATGTTTGCGAAAATTGATTATTATTTTTTACAAACTCGCGTAAAGTTATTTATCTCCAATGCACATTATTACATACATTTGTCAATAAACAAATTTTTGCTGCTTCAAACGGTTTATTGCCAAACATGTAACGTATCACCTTAAGCCAATCACAAGAACCCATTGCGTAATTTCAATTATTTTTAGTCTGTAAATTCTAATATAACCTCTGTGCATTCGCCTCATTTTAGTAGAAAAACATAATCAAACCTCCTTGCGTAATGAAATGTTGTACGCGCGTACAACATAATCAGAAAAGCCAAAAAAAAAACCACTAGCAATTTTATTCTAGGTCTAGGCCTTAAAATTACATCATTTTATATCATTATATCATTTTACACTGTTTGAGTAATATATTGTTAGTTTTTTTATTGATCATTTCCAATAGACAAAATTCCCTTAATTATTGGTTACTATATAAATCAAAAATGTACTTTTTACCTTTCGAGTTTTCCTGGGTGAAAATTAGGCGAAGATAGAAGCGTAAGCGCAGGAAAACGCTGGATGCAGGCCGCTTCCAACCGGTCCTTTTGGAAATCGATGGGGGAGGCCTATGTCCAGCAGTGGACGTCCTATGGCTGAAATTATAATGATGATGAAGCGTATAAAGTTTTCATAATGACTACCTTTATATTATCTTCATATATATTAGCCATGGTAATAAAGGACTAACTAGCGTCATTTGTGCCGACACCGTGTCATCCTTTATTATAAAGTTTCATACACAAGAGACAATTTAAAATAATCCCTACCTCCGAGGTCCTTTGTCTACCGTTGAGGACTCGTTGAATATTCATCGTAGGCAGATGTGGCAGTAAATTGAAAATTTATGACGTGTTGTGATGGAAGCTAGAGGAAGTGCCGCTACTTTGATGTGTGGGGACATAAATAACTTATATGATGCGCGTTAATTTGGTTCTAGACGCTCGGATTTAACCTTTTGACAGTAGGATGAGTGCGAGTGTTTATTCCGTTTGTGATTCAACGGTCATAATTAATTATCTAATTTACTAACAATGATTTATTACTCGTGTCTGCTGAAGGTTTTGGTTCAAGGGATTCTACTTAATATTAAATGATATTTTCATCTACAGTTACGAAGAAAATATGAAAAATAATGTGTAAACTTGTCATTATTTGCGTCGTCAAACTCTCAATCGTCGTCCATAATATTCCGATGGGTTTAGGCCTCTTTCTAATTATTCCTTCTTTCTCAGAGCTTGCCTTGCCTGCTGGGCCCTAACTCCGTAAAAAATCACAAAACTGGCCAATAACACGCCACCATGGTCACAATTAATAACATGGTAATCATGGTAAAATCTAAACGCGTCAAACGAATTAAACGCGTCTTCCGATTTGATGCTACCTACATTCTTTTGACAAAAGCGCACGAAACGCGTAGTTGGATCCATGTTATTTTGACGTTTAAAACGAGTGCGTTATGCACCCCATCGCATTATCAAAGTTGCAAAAAACAACCGCGTTATGATTTTGTGTGGTCATAGAGACTAAGGGCACAGAGTGCATTTTACAATATTTTTTTATGTTACACGTCACGCGTTTATGGCAAGGAATCTCATCTCAGATAGAGAATAGGGCTCTGAGCTAATCTGGTCCAAGTTTGACCCACGATGTTGAAATGGTTGACCCATCTTGCTGCTTGACGACCAACGCTCCATCTTGTCCTGGCTGGAGAACGCGAAATGTCTCCCGGCCGCATTACTTCATTCGTGAAATTTACAAGTTTTCTTCTAGAAAATAAAAACTAAAACGAATAAAGCCCACAATAGCGTCAACTTCTGGAACCTTGCGTGTTCCGAGTTACTACACTGCCACTGTTATTGTCTATAATAGCTCAGTTGGAACTTTCACGCTTCGATATTGATCTAAATATGTCGTATTTCGTCAATTTCACCTCGGACGTATATTAAAGTTCAAGCCAAAGAAATAGTTTTGTCGGAAAAACTTGATAATCCGGATTTCAAACGTGAGTCGTGAAATAATGTCTGCGACATTGAGAACGATTGACAAGCTTGATCTGTCGGAATTAACTTAGTTTTTTCAAAGCAATTTGTCAGCTTATAATTTTTTGCTCTTGAAATTTAACAACATTTAAACGGGCATGAGTCTATTTTTACCCAATTTCACGAGAGAGGTTCTCAATTAGATCCGTAATTTCGTTATTATTATTTTATGTATGTACACCGATTACTCTGGCGTTTGAAAACCGATTAACGTTATGTTTTTACTGTTTTTTAACCGACGAAAAAAGAGGACGGTTCTATGGTCACTGTTTTTTTTATGTATGTTCACCGATTTCTCCGCCGAATGTGATACACTTGTTTACTGTTTTTTTAAACGCGAATATGTTCGCCTTTAAAAAAATGTATTAATAGACTTGTGTTTGACCACCAACTCGCCTGTTGGTAAGCGAGTTGGTGATGTTGATGAAGCTCTTGATGTGGTCCCATAAAATACATTTAATTGTGGCGTTTGTTTGTGGTTTTTAACCAGATCCAAGAATAAAAATAATTTTGTTTGAACGCTTACTAATTTTGTAATCTGGTTTTTTAATCGACAAAAAAGAAGAAGAGGTTCTTTAGTCAACGCGTATCTTACTATAAATTTTTGTATGACATGTATATATGTATGTATGTATCATATGTATGGATATTGCCTATCTTTATTGGCATCTCTGAAGTTGGCAAAAGGTAAAGTTAGACAGTATAGTTAGTAGCTAGTAATATTTAACAGATATTGTGATTATTTTATCTCACGCTTTTAGATCTATTTATGACTGCAAATCACCTATATTCCATGGAGGGAAAAGCCACACTAAAATTACTTGATAGACGTTACAACTGCATGTGCGTTGATAGTAACTCTACACTGACTTCAAAACGAAATAAACAGCTCGATGATAAATTACCACTCGTATTATTGAACTTATTTACTCATTTTTTTCTTCTGAGTGGTGATGTGACGTGAAACTGCTTAATCTTGGCGTGTCACGAGCAATTTATCTCCGGTTTATTCGAGCATTACACCGGCCAATCATGCAAATGTGCCGGTTAACCGCCCACCACGCCGCCTGTGTTGCGAACGGAGTAGGTACACGGAGTACGGACTAGGGATATGAGATGTTGACCTGCAAGTTGAGTAATTCATCATTCTATGCTGCGATTATTTAAGGACGTATTTAAAAAATAAAAGCGCGACAACCAAGCAGACGGCGGGCAGCAGCCAGCGGCCCAGATGGACAGCAGTCCGCCTGGGCCCTTATTCACTAACTAAAAACGCACGTTACGTGGTGCCTCTACAGCCTAAACGCCTCAATTGATTTTGGTAAATGAGGTGTCGATTGGTTTCCTCTATGTTCGTTCAGATGGACAGACGACCTAATAGAGACCGCAGGAAAACACTGGATGCAGGCTGCTTCCAACCGGCCCTTTGGGAAATCGATGGGAGAGGCTTATGTCTAGCAGTGGACGTCCTATGACTGAAATGATGATGATAACGTATTATTGAATATGTTTTTGCCGTTTTTATAGATAATGGTACGGAACCCTTCGTGCGCGAGTCCGACTCGCACTTGGCCGGTTTATAGTTCAGGTGTGCCGTTTGCGAAAATACGGAAATACGGAACGGAAATATAGTACGGAATTTTGCGAAATATGCCGTTTGCCGTTTGTCGCATTTTTACTCAGACCAGACAAACAAGGTTGATATAATGTCATAATACAATTAACGTTCGTATTTCAATGTCTCCGAGATTCACCTACGTTTTCACCATACCGCTAAACAGCTTAACGCAAAAACTGAAAGTACGGATCATTTACTAATTACTAATACTATAATAAAATAAAAATAAAATATAGATAAATAAATATCTGGGACATTATTGCACACACTGTCATCTGACCCCAAACTAAGCAAAGCTTGTAATATGGCTGCCAGAGACTGATATACATACATATATATTTTTAAATACATACTTAAATAGATATTAACACCCAGACATAGAACAAACACCAATGTTCATCACACAAATGTTTGTCCTAGATGGGAATCGAACCCACGCCCCCAAGCACAGAAGTTAGGTTCACTACCAACTGAGCCACCGGGGCAGTCAAAAAAAGTCATAATGCACAATACACCCCAAGCGGGATGTCAGTGCAGGTCTTATCACCTTCACATTTACAAATTTTTACGAACATTTAGAGAACTAATGAATAGTCCACATGCAATGAAAAAGGACGACCATCTGCAGGGCGAGTACGACTGAAGGCAGCCTGATTTAGGCTTGATGAGTTCGTACTCGCCACGCCGCCATACCCATCCCATCTCCCTTGTATGTCTAATCTGAGGATACTCCATATTCGCATATAGTATTTCCATTTGCCTAACGAGACATTGAAAAGTCATTCACCTCAACCTCTAAATGATTTTGCAAAAAAATGTGATAAAAATAAGTTCAGGTTGCGTCATACCGATCGCTAACAATACCCAATCAATCTGGCTATACACAGTTCTAAACACATGACGGTCGTAGCGTAGAGTTAGGTATACTATATACTTAAGATAGTTATCATCATCAGCCAGAAGACGTCCACTGCTGAACATAGGCATCCCCCTTTAACCTCCACACTGAACGACAACCTGCCATCTGCATCCACTAGATGCCCGCGGCTCTCACGATGTCGTCGGTCCATCTAGTGGGAGGCATACCTACGCTGCGTCTTTCGGTTCGTGGTCTCCATTCAAGAACCTTTCTTCCCCATCAGTTATCGGTTCTTCGAGTTATGTAGCCTAACATAATATTAAGTACTATCTAGTAGAAAAGCATTCAAATTGTCATTTGTTCATCTACCGACTAACACTTCATAACGACGTGTGAACAATTATTTGTACATATGAAGATTGTTATCTTGAATAGGCTACTAAATTGATATTGTTAATCCTCTTATAATAAAAATAAACCGGCCAAGTCAGGCTCGCGCACTGAGGGCTCCGTAAACCACTACATAATTTTTTAACTACTAAAGTTAAAAAATACAGTCGGATTGATAACCTCCTCATTTTTGGAAGTCGGTTAAAAAGTAGTGCAAAAAGATAACATCTCGCTCGGTTGGTCACCCTACGTTATGTTTACGTATGTTCCCTATGGATCCTATTTATCCCTATTTTGACGGGACTTTCACTGGCAGATAGCTGATGTTATAAAGAGTAATCCACACGGGTCCGCGGGGAAACAGCGGGCCGCAGCTAGTTTTTAATAAAAAACGAAATCCAAATATCCACAAGTTTTTTTTTTCCAAGTTTCAAGTACTTTAGTAGGTTTAGTTTAAGTAGGTTTGCAATAATACTACCGAAATAGGGACCGGTACCGAAATAGATCTTGCCACGTACTAATTGCATTCTTAATGCCCTAATTGTATCATTGAATCAAACGTCACAGCCTAATTATCAGAATAGTTCGCCGCCCACTCCCATTAATTATGTTACGTTATAAAAACGTTCAATGACAACACCGATTATGATTTGCATGAGCACAACGAGCATAACTTGAGCATGACAACAATAAAAGTTGAACGGATCCGTGCGCAGGCGTCGATCTCGCCTTGCGCCCACGTGGACCGTCCGACCTCAGCGTAATAGTAGGTACATTATCTTGATGGATTTATACTTATAATTTTATGATGTAGTTCGGTGTAAACATTTTTGTTTTATATTCCACGTGCAAGTTGTTTATGAAATTAATGTTGGTTTTGTAAATATTTTGATTTAACTTTATTGACCGAGTAATCTTGTAATCTTGCTCACATGACCAAGCTTGCTTGTTTGATTTTCGTATATTCTAAAGTATATGTAATAGCCCTATTACCAGAGTTAAAGGCAGCTCAAAGATCTGTACCTATTGTCATTCTATAATTAGTTATCAATATAAAAAACCGGCTTCATTAAAATGACAGAACTGGACCAATGGGACCACATGGGAAGCACCAGCTTTCAAATAAAAAAACGAATCTTCAAAATCGGTTCACCCAGTCGAAAGTTCTGAGGTAACAAACATAAAAAAAAAAAAATTAGAACCTCCTTCTACGTACAATTTAACGTGTCTCACGGCACCCAGTTGTAAAAACCACTCACGGTCACCCATCTCTAGACTGATCGAATCGATGTCTACGACCAGCTCGTAAAGTGTGCCACAAGCGCTACTATTCATAAGCGGCTTAAAAAAATTAAGAAGGTTCTCAATTATATCTGTAGCTAAATAAATTTGCACTAACGAAGCCATTAGGTGTTACCACGTGGTGTTAGATTTAGAGCATCTAACACACTCGCTTATGGACATTGTCTGAAATAAATGACTTGAAACCACAGAAAAGAGAAGTAAATAGAACGGAAATGAGAAGGAAACTCTGTCGCCAGGTATTGTGAAAGATATATGATTGAACATTCTTATTTATGTCAACGCGTCGAACTCCGCGTCACAGTTGCTAACACAGTTTATATGGTTGCAAGTGGCTACAACAAATTTCTTACAAAAAACCCTTGACAGCCGTTATAATTCAAACAAAAAATAATCTTTTCTGTACTTGAAACTGAGACAAATTCGTTGGATATATTTTGATATTATTTGTCTTAACACAAGACAAAAATACTTAAACTTCGCTGCAGTCTATGCACGCTTCGTGTAAATCGTAAAGAAACACTCAACATGTCGCCACATGGCTCATGGTTCACCTTCTTCCTAATCCAGATGTGCGTGTTAACGACTTTCTCATATAAAAACCTGACCACGATCACAGAATACATAATACACACTCGATGCTTTAGTTGTCTTACCATAAAAGTATAATTTTGCGTCTATATCTTATTTTCACAGTAATTATTTATATATCTATGCATAAACTTTTTTTAGTATCTGATTGGCAAACGTGTTAACTGAAAGCACTATAAGAGCCTATCCTATAATATTTTAAATGTAGCTTGATTGAAATGATAGTTCACGACATTTCAGGGCATGTCTTTGTAATAACGTCTGGCGGATTGCATTTACTTTTAACACAAAGATCACTGGTTTTTTGCGTTTCAAAATACTATGAACTACAAGTGCTGAACATATAAATAGTAAAAGTATATATGAATTTTAAAACGGAACTGAATTTAGTGTGGATTATCACAATACAATAACCATATTTTTCCATTCTGTCATAACAAGGTTACGTCAACTTGACTAAAATTGTAGGGATGTGGTAAATCAATAAACGTTCAATCGATCGTTTTATTTTGTTGTGTGAATTAAATAGTTTTTGTTTTATGTTTTTAAGAATTTCCTCTCCGTACTATCGAAATACAAAACTCGTACAGATAAAGTACTACTTTTCAGTAAACCTAGATTTCTTTTATAAAAAGTTAATAATATGTATACTTAAGTACTAGCAACTGTCTTTGTAAGTTTTACGGAACGAAACATCTTTATCCTAAGACCGACTACTAGAATAGCCTACTAGACTGACTATTGATTGAATAGTGTTACGGGATATCGGGATTGGAAGAAAAAACAGCTTACCGATACGACGATTTCTTTCGAAGCGCTTTCTTCCCAGCACTCAGTAAATCGTGACTAATTATGTGGCACAATCTTATTAAAATGTTGTTATTTTTCACTCTGTTTATCAACACAATCGCCCTGACATCCACCGTCAATCTCCCCAAGATGACATGGTGACGGCCTCTTACCAACGAGATCGAACGCTACCTGTGCTCTATAGAGGTCCGTCCGCACCGAAACAGCACAATATCATTTATTGTTAGGGCCTTACTTAAAAACGTTACTCAAGTTGACATACGCTTAAATATGCTCCGTCTTGTTTTCGCGTGTGACGATTGCCGTCAGCGAGAAGTTGACAGAGCATTTTAAAACATAGATAAACTTGAGTAACGTTTTTAAGTAAGGCCTTTAATCTACAGGATTGCTCAAATGACTATGACGCTGATGATGATAATGATACTGATTTAGGATGTACACCGTTAGATTAAACAATAGATTTATTTAAATTACAAAAAAAAAAACTTGCTCGTGAAAATATTATTCGTGCAAAACACTTCCAGTCGATAAACACATACATTATTCTCGATTTGGTCCGAATTGTCCCAGCACTATTCGAGTATTTTGACAAGCTTCGTTTCAATCAAGCTACATTTAATAGACTATAGTTGTGTCTACCTAATTTTAACAAACTCAAGATTATCCTTAAATATACAGAAAAGAAGCAGCACGCTTTTTGTCAACAAATAAAAAGTCCTCAATTTCAGAAACAATTTCTAAACAATGGATACTTACATTCGATAATAGGTACCTAAGGCACAGTCCAAGAGGGCTGAGTCTGTACTCAAGAAACATTGATTCTATCCCACAGAGCATCTTGGACCGTCACTCTCATTTCTCACAGAGATCGTTATATCTTGATAAAAGAAACAGGTGACAGAAATAATATCTGCTATCTGGCAATATGATCGTACCGCATCTTTGTAAATATATATTTAAAATATTTTTATCTAAAATTAAACCTCAAGTTAATTAATCGTGCGCGTGCTGCGAAATTGCTTTCGTCCGCCTCCTCTTGATCCATTTACTACTCGTAAATAAACTATGACAAATCGTGGCCGATTCTGGCGTGCCAGTGCATTCACCTTGCTCGATGACTAGGTACTTACCTACTTATCTTCAATCTAGAACATAGAGATCTCGTTTCCTTCATTGACTGAAGAGGAGCTCTGTTATTTTCGACGTCTTTAATCAAATGACGATGTTGGTTATGTTATCTTAGTCTTTGATCTTCTTACAGTTATTACAGTTTTTCTTTCGGGCAAGTGCTTTCCAACCAACAGCCAACCAGTTAGACTGCCTATAGACCGTTGAAGGTCTAAAGACATTCCAAATGATCAAACTCACTACCAGTTGGCGCGTACACAGCATGCTGGCGGCATTACCACGCTAAATAGCAATGCTTATGCGTCAAGCTAGAAACACGCCAGCATTTTGGTCACAATTCGCATAACCCAGGCGCTCTGAAAATTTTCAGAAAATTAGGTTAGCTCCCGGTTCTCAAGGGCCCAATGTCTCGACCCCAAACGACCATTAAAACAGATACCTACGTTAGACAAAAATAAATGTTTCTAAGATACTACAATATCAAGTACGAGCCACACGTGCTGAGATACAAGATTTGCTCTATTCCGTATAATTGGGTTCGTGGTCTAGATCCGCTCACGGCACGTTTGACTCACGCTCAACGGGACTCAAATATCACTTATTTCATAGTTTATTTTGAGTAACTGTTGCGAGATGAAATGCTAGAATAAACGTTACGTAATACTTTATTAGAAAACATCAGTTTTATTATAATCGTTAGTGTAATAGATAGAGTTCAAGTGCAAGGTCAACGATCTTATAATCTAGTCTCCGAAACACATAATAGGCTGTCGAACAAGCGTTTGTTAAAAATAACTGGCTTGGTGATACATTTTTAGTTTTTTTGTTCGTGATAGGTTTGCGTTTTTCCACATCATACGGACTAAGATGTATCACGCTTCCCTAGAAGTACGGAATCTAATCCCGCGTCTTTTTTGCGGGTTTAGTAATGCGGGATTTGCGGGACGCAGACGTCGCGCGTCGTTCTAAAAATTTATTCGTCCCGACCGCCCAAACAGAAAATCATTTTGGCCCCGATCTATACACACTATTTTTCATCACTACCTATAATAATAAGAAAAAGAAAAGGCTACGAGTACCTACCTACTCGAAATTCGTATGTATCTAGACATTGTATTGAAAGTGTAAATAAAGAATAAATAATAAAAAAAATATTAAACAGAATTTAATGTCTAGACTTTGCTCCTCCCCATATACGTTCCCGTCTCTAAACGAAAGCTAATTGTCCTTTTTCCAATAAGTGTGATGAAAATTACTGTTCTCCAACTCGTGATATTGTCTTCTTATACACTAAACTAACTGAGCTGATAAAATTACTCTGTATAAAAAATTCTTTGATTTGTACTTTCGGCACGAGAGTTGTAACGTTGTTTTATTTGACCATTAGAATAACCTGGTAAAAGAACCGGGAAATGATAGTGAAAAACTGTCAATTTTGCAGTAAAGATTTATTTATTATTTTTATTATTTGTAGTCCCGCAAATATCGTAGATCCGTGGGATTGGTGACTTCGATCCCGCGGGCTTGCGGGATAGAGAAGTTGATGCGGGACGATTCCCGTCGTATAAAGAACCTGTTTACTCTCAATTTGAATCTGTATTTTCAATATTGTACTTTTCATGGAATACAAACTCCGGTAGAGAGTTCTATCCACCGTGCATATAAAAATGCCTGTATTTGTCTGCTCCTTTGCAGCACAGAAAATATAATAGTAAAATTCGCACAAAATGTAATAGTAAAATTCGCAGATGATATTTACAGTAAGATATATTTCAAAAAGTAGCTTACTAAAGGTCAGTTTATAAAACATGTAAGTTTTGATTTATAGAGAACCTACCGAGTTATGGTTAGTTTTTATTAATTTATGACAACTTATAGCTTTGAAAATTAATAACAAGTCGCCTACACACATTTGAACGTAGTAATAAAAATATGTTTTTGTGTCTCTTTTTATCGTCGCACATTTGGCCAAGTGCAAAAAATTCGAGCTTATTAAAGTTTACAAATTAAAATCTTTCAACCATTCCTAAAAAAGGAAGTAGTAGAAACTCTATCGTAACCTTATTAAGTGCTATTTTACACGTCTGCCTAAAAAGGAGTATTATATGTTTTTTTAGGATTCACAATTTTATGTGGGTCTTAATTCCACTATAACTCCTGAGCACCTGGACCGATTTGGATGTGAGTGATATCGTTAGGTCCTTGGACTGCTTTTATTAACCTGGGACTCATATAAGCTAGTCTACATTTAAACAAGTTGATCACATTAAAAACCGACTTCTGTCTGTTTTAAAGACTGCGTCTGTCGACGCGAATTACTGTATGAAAAGTAACGACCCCAGTCTAATTGATAGGTCAGTATGATTGTATTACAGAGCTCTGAATATCGTAGTATTCAAATAAACTCCCAA
This sequence comes from Agriopis leucophaearia, assembly GCA_949125355.1. Taxonomy (NCBI): domain Eukaryota; kingdom Metazoa; phylum Arthropoda; class Insecta; order Lepidoptera; family Geometridae; genus Agriopis; species Agriopis leucophaearia. The sequence continues at coordinate 17,037,964 of OX421262.1, forward strand.
ACACCAATGCTACTTTGAATAGAGTCATAGATACTAGCTTTGGACATGTCTTCTCATTTACAAACGTCATTGGTTTTCCTAGGAGTGACAAAAGGGCTGCGTGAAGGGCCGGATTTCCGTCGATAATCTGCTAAGATAACGAAACATATTTTGTATTCAACGCTGATGTTCGCAGTCAATGCTGATAACACTTGTGGTTTTGTTAAGTTATAAGCTTTTATTTTACTTGCACTGTTAGTGTATGTTCCTACATACAACTGAATTTTGGACCAGTTATCCCCAACCGATTGAGTTGAAACACGCTGAAATATCATCATCATCAGCCAGAAGACGTCCACTGCTGAACATAGGCATCCCCCTTTAACCTCCACACTGAACGACATCTTGCCATCTGCATCCACTGGATGCCCGTGACTCTCACAATGTCGTCGGTCCATCTAGTGGGAGGCCTACCTACGCTGCGTCTTCCAGTTCGCGGTCTCTACTCAAGAACCTTTCTTCCCCATCGGTTATCAGTTCTTCGAGCGATGTGGACTGCCCATTGCCAGTTCAACTTGCAGATTTTAATAGCTATGTTGGTGACTCTGGTTCTTTGGCAAATATCTTCGTTCCGAATTTTATCTCGTTGAAATATATTTTTATGTATTTTTCTCTTCTGGTACATATTTAATTCAATACATTTTTCGTTTCTGCTGCCAATGTTATCATTGGAATTATATACTCCGTCATCTTATGTATTCATCCCTGTTTATTTTATATATATTAGTATATACTGTAAATTAAGTAAGTACATATAAATATTTTGTATCCTACCTTATTCTATTTCCTATTTGTTTTAATTACATGAGTATAGACGATATGTTTTATAAAAAATTGTGTTAAAAATCTGTAAACTCAAGGGTTCATCTGAAAACTGGCGCTGATAGTCTTTGATTAACAGCATTAATGTCGAGATAGACCTATTCGACACTGATTACCCTTTAGATATAAGGTTTTGAAGTAATGTCGAATTTTAATATTTTTTTCCTTCCTTCCTTTTGATGCATAAATATATAGATGCTGTCTCGTTATCGCAAATGGGGTTTTGAAGTAATGTCGAATTTTAATATTTTTTTCCTTCCTTCCTTTTGATGCATAAATATATAGATGCTGTCTCGTTATCGCAAATGGAAAGAAATAAGAATTAACTAGTTGTTAGTGTTTCTTACTCTTTGCGTGTCTCTCCAAAACATGTATTTTGTTTATTCGGTTCGATTTTATATCATGATTTGAATAACACAGTAGCTATATCGCGTTTTATCGTTTCTTATCTTATCAGCGAAATCGTTCGATTTAATCTCGATTAAAGACAATGCAAGTACTGCACTTTATATTGTCATAAAGTCCTCTAAATATTTAGCAGCTACAAATCAACTTTGATATTGAATATCTAAAGACATAAGTTAGCAAGAATTGCGTTAGTTATTGCAACCGCATATATTTCCCTATTTTGTAAACATTGATGAAGAATGTCGCTTGAAATGGCCACACGCCACGACACCGCACGGCACCGTGTTTGAACGGACATTATGTTTTTAAATAACATAAACAGTATTGGTATGACGCGAATTTTTATTTAACTTGCTAAACTGAACATTGACACTTATTACATATTTTTTTAAACCTATACCATTCCACTCCTGCGCATAGGTCTCCCTCATCTCTTCCTAAACAGTACGTACCCCGTCCCTTACCTCTTGTGTATGTCCTCTCCATACTAATGTTGCCTGGAAGAGATCGCTTATAGCGATAAGGCCGCCAATTGTTTCACTAGTTTTTTAAGTTGTTTTTTTATGTACGTTTATAATTTTTGGTGTGAACAATAAAGAGTTTTCTATCTACGATCAACCGCCAGATTCAAGCAGTCTTTTGAAATACATTTAAAGGCATTTTTTATGCCAAAGGTGGCAAACAAACTGAAGAGCTGCCTGATGATAAGCGATCACCGTCGCCCATGGATACCTGCAACACCAGGGGTATCATACATTGCCGACCCTTAAAGATTAAAAGGCATTTCTTGAAATCTCCGATGAACTCCGAGTCCATTACAAAGTCATAAAGTTACTCTACGTAAATGTGTCTGAACCACATAATTTGCGAAAGCGTCTCTGGCATGTATGACATTTACACGGTCTATAAGAACGTCTATGACATTTACACTGAAATACTTTTAACATTTACAGCGTGATATTATGGCCTGACCTGACGGCGCATGGGCTAAAGTAGCTCTAAATCTAATCAGTGAATTATTTCGCAGGATTGAACAAAACCAAATGCCCTTATTTGAAATTATCAAGGTTATTGCTAGTTTGACAACTTTTATCATTTTCATCGCTACATAGGAAACGGTACATTAAGTATGCGATGGCGCATATCGATCAGAAGCGCGCACCGCCCGCCCTTATACGGCCGGGAGATAGTGACGGCCTTAAATAGTTTCAATTAAAAACGAGTTTGCTTAATTAATCAGCTGTATGCAGGTAAACATCATAAAAATACTATACCACTGGTCAAACTGGTTATAAATCGATCCGTTTTAACATTATCATACTCGAGACAAAATTTTGTCACACATTACTATAAGGTAATAACTTCGTTCTGTCCATCTGTCCTAATCCTTTAGAATCTTCTGCATGAAGCTTTGCAATCATTTTCGTTAACCAAGCTTTGAGAGAGTTCGTTCCTAATTAATTAATCTTTATGATTGCCCCTTTTAAAATTATAAACCTAAACCACACAAGGATTCTTCACGTACTGTTATGGCAAGGTACACAATTGTAATGAGTCAGAGGCGCCAAACATTGATAAGATCTGGCTGTCATCATCACGACTAATCTAGCTTAGATAACTAGGGCTTGCAAACAGGTATTTTAGATAGCATACAGATAACGCTGACCACTGTTGTTTTATTAATGTTTATTTATCTATCTTGGAATTGAAATGGCGGGAGGTCATTTTATATTGTGCAGAAATCGAAGATTTTTTGCGACTTTCCAAGTTGCGTCCTGGGTTTTTATGTTTATCCGTGACAGTTTTCTCGCATTTTCTCGGGATAATGTGAAAAATTTATTTTCTCCATTCTCGTCGTACACGTTATTTTTTTAAACTTCATCAATAACGGTATAGTTAAGAATATGTAACAAATAAACAAAGGGGTATACAGTATATATCCCACTATTATTGGTTGGACTGCCTCGGTGGCTCAGTTGGTAGTGATCCTACTTTCTGCGCTGTGGGGCGTGGGTTCGATTCCCATCTAGGACAAACATTTGTGTGATGAACATTTGTGTTTGTTCTATGTCTGGGTGTTAATATCTATTTAAGTATGTATTTAAAAATATGTATGTATGTATATCAGTCTCTGGCTGCCATATTACAAGCTTTGCTTAGTTTGGGGTCAGATGACCGTGTGTGCAATAATGTCCCAGATATTTATTTATTTATTTATAATATTATGAATGTGAAGGTTTGTATGGATGGATGGATGTTCGTTACTTAATAACGCCAGAACGGCTGAACGGATCTAGATGAAATTTGGCACAAAGATAGATTATAGTCTGGAATAGCACATAGGCTACTTTAAAAACGGCGTGACCGATTTGGATGAAATTTTGTGTTGCTGGAGCGGGTCATAGTAGCGAGGCCGAAGGCCTTGCTAACACCCGTGCGAAGCCGGGGCGGGTCGCTAGTAGATTCATACTTTCACATGTATATTAGTGTGAATTTTGTTACGGTGTCCTGTCGTTTCGTTTTATCATAAGAACGTTGCCCCCGATCAATAATTGATTATAGTTGTCTTGAATAGATCTCTTTCAGTGATAATATCGTCAGCTGTTACTCTAGTTTTTTAAGCAATTTTTCGCTTTGTAAATGAAATTTCTGTACGGGCAATAAAGAGTTTATGTATGTAATGCACACACCCTTTTATATGTGTGTGTGAGGGGAGGGGGTGTTAATGTATATGTATTCCATATCCTTATCCATGAATATTTCATTAATTTAATATATAGTCTCTATTCTCCCATGTCACCATCATCAGTCGATCAAATAATTTCGTCAAAAAATTTGGAAAGGTTAAATTTTTATATCGTTTCCGTGTAATCAGTTGGTGATAAAGCCTGTTTTCCTTCCCTTGTAAGTCTCATACCTACATGCTAATATTGGTTAAACCCATATCATTTTAAAGTAGGTATTGTGTGGTTTCCGCCTCGTTTCCTGCCACCTACAGTCCTACACTCTGCGGTATTGATCGACAGTCCATTCACTGTCTGCCATTTACCGGCGTGAAGCTGTATAAGGTACACGATGGAGTAGGAAGCTTTCGCAAGTTCCAGATGCTTTGTTACTGTGTACCGTAATACCGCATCAAACCATTCACTACTGCAGTGTTGACACAGTTAATACAGTGGTTATTCAGCACATCCTAAATAACTGATCTTATTAACATTTAAACAGAAAGCAGTTCAAACCAGATAAGACAATTTTCTCGCTTATCACGTTCCCGTGTTTTACATCTAGACTAATGCTCTTTTGTAGATACAAGTAGATAAATAGATAAACTTGCTATTGTTCACACGACAAATTACATACACACGATAAAATAGCTTTAAAAAACTAGTGCAGCAATCGGCGGCCTTATTATCGCCGAGAGCGATCACTTCCAGGCAACCTTAGGATGGAGACAGGATTCATACAGGAAGTAGAAGGCGGGGTCGTGCAATAGTGAATAATTTATCTGATACTTATATAAACCGTAAATGCTAATAATAATACTAATGCAGCACACCTCTCGACACCCTAGGCCACCCACGCCAATATGCGGCAGCCTTTATGGGGGGCCCCATTTAGTGGGTGGCAAGTCATCACCTGCCTAAATATAATTTGAGATGAGACAGGATAAGGCAGGGGCCGTTTATCATCCTATAGATCTGTGCTCTTATCCACAAGTTGTTCACCTCAATAGCCCAGATTTTTTAATCCTGAACTGTACAATAGTTTTATTTCATTTTATATACATCCCATAATTGTATTTTGTACTCAACAGGGCCTCTTGGTTCTGGCTTCTCGGCCCCACCAATGCCTCTCAAAGGTCCGGGATAGACCTGTGAATAATCTGAAATACTAATACTTTAGCAAAATTACTTACGATGGTTTTGTCTACTCTTGGGTTTATACACTTGATCGCTGACCTTTTCTAATCCATAATTTCAAATGTCTACAGCGAAAAGTCATTAACCAGCGCTTGGTCATGCTTTCTTTGCCATCATATCAACACGTCACTTGACTGTCAAGTTATGAACCAGGGGCTCTATTTTTGAATCGCTCGTAGGACTTTTTTCGTGCGATGTGATTTACTTGCGAAGGAAATCCCAAAAGTCGTATTTGTGAACAAGTCATATCACTCGTAACTCTACGAGTGGTTTACATAATTTGAATTTGCTTTCTATCTATAGAAAGTCTGACAGAACTACGGCAACCCAGAATTTGAGCGATTCAAAAATACCAAAAAAATGGATCGCATTTGAAATCACCGGTGATTATTTGCGTATGCGAATAGAAAAAATCCTACGAGCGATTCAAAAATCTATTTTTGAAATAGATAAAGTTTTTTGAAATTAATCTATCTAGTCTATCGGGGCTGGGGCTCTAGCCCCAGCCCCGATAGACTCGCAAGCTCGCATGCGATGGCCACATTAGCTGAAACCACAGATCATTCCCTAGTTCGTATGGGGGTCGGTGAAGCCACAAATGAAATGGAGGCGCATCGTTTATCGTACGTTTACCTCTGTTGTTGACATTTCACTTATAATTGCTACTGCTACCTGCCCCGTCGACGTTGTGTAAACGTTACCTTCTTGCCTTGTGACATTTCGACCGGTCGGGTTATGAGATGAACTAACAATGAAGGAAGATAAAACTACTTTTGTCGGTTTATTTCCGTGCGTTCGTTTATTTAAAGTAACCTACCCTACCTATTTCTAAGACGTCACATGATTGTTAACAGTAGAGACCAAATGTAGCGGCTTTACTTTTAACGACATAGACGCCTACCCTCAAGTTTGAATACGAACTGTGTAAGAGTTGTAGTGGAAATTTTATTGCGAAATACTACTCACTCATTCACGGACTGACTTATCACGAAATCTCGAAAACTAAGTAGTTTTCAAAAGTCCACTAAGAAAGGATTTTGCAAAAGAGCCGAATTAAGGCGGGCAAATTAAGGTATTATTTTTAATGAAAATCTACGCGTACGTAGTAGCGGGCGTCTATAATGTTTTTATGTTTCTGACATATTCTAAGTGTATCAATAAATAACCATGAAGCAAATTTCAAGTTACTTGCACGTAAATTGTGATACGACCGTACTAGCTCGACTTGTCAGGGGCACTACCATCTACCATTACATGGCCCTCCTATTCTGCATCTGTATTACCTTAAACAAACTGGTTTTCTTTACCCATAGCTCACCTACATCCACGTGCTAATATCATCGAAGGATAATCTAAATGAATTCGCAAGGTCGTTTCCGCCGCCTTGCTTCGTATGACATCAGACCAAATAAGGCGCTCTTGCGCAAGTACTTAACTACTTAGTCCACTGCTTAATGGCTTTAGACTTAATTTGTAGACGTGATTCTAATGCGTCTTGCACACGGCGCGTCTAAGTTGCGCAGATAGGAGAATGCTCAACGCCTTTGATAATATACAATATAGTTTGGATCTGCTTTTAAACTCGAGCTAGTACCGAAAAAAGTCTGCCAAAAACTGAAGAGTTCGAGGTAAACACGTATTGCACACTCTGACATATTCTTTCTAGTTCTACAAACGCACACTTCAATATTGAGCGCACACAACTGCAAACGATGTGTTCAAAATGTAAACGAATGGACGACCGAGGGAAAACTAGGTATAACGCTTCCATTTATTTATTTTTTCTGAGCTCAACGCAAAAACTGTAAGTACAGCACACTTACTCATTTTTGACGCACACTATGAAACTTGCAACGACATCAATGAACTTATTAGTTCTAATGCAAGAAAACGGGCGGCAAAATCGTCTTCAGGGTCAGTTCGACTAAGGGCAAGCCTGATTTAGGCCAGATGCGGTCGCACCCGCCACGCCACCTTACCATATCTCCCTTGTTTGTCTGATCTGAGAGCGTCTCCGACACAGATAATTCTATGAGGATGAAGCGTTATTTTTTATTTATTAAGGACATATTTTCCATTTAATTTCCGTTCTATTTACATCTCTTTTCTGTGGCAGCTACTCCTACGATTCTCGTATTATAGAGCTCTCTGCGTTATAGTGTAGCGTACTAATGTAGTTTTTTATTATAACTAGTAATTGTCTCTAAGCAGTTTTATAGAGTTTTCTATTTTGAAACTAATTACTAAAGTGTTTAGGATTCTAAATAAACTAGCAATTGAAGAAACTAAGGTTAATACTTCAAAGCTATTCCGCCATAGACTACTCGTATCTCGTTGGCAAATTTTCAACTTATTTAAAGCAAAAAACAAACACTGAATGTAAAACTGCCTGCCTCGGTGGCTCAGTTGGTAGTGATCCTACTTTCTGTGCTTGGGGGCGTGGGTTCGATTCCCATCTAGGACAAACATTTGTGTGATGAACATTTGTGTTTGTTCTATGTCTGGGTGTTAATATCTATTTAAGTATGTATTTAAAAATATATATGTATGTATATCAGTCTCTGGCAGCCATATTACAAGCTTTGCTTAGTTTGGGGTCAGATGACCATGTGTGCAATAAAGTCCCAGATATTTATTTATTTAAAAAAAAAAAACATTAGTTTCATGTTGATATTATTATTTCATGTGGGAGAGCGGTCTATCTGTTCGTTGAGAAACACATCAGAGCTCCCCACCCCACAGTATTGCAAACATTGCAAATGATCAAATGATGTGTGAAATGATGATGAAAAACTGAAAAAATTGTTCAACATACTCCTTGACCTATGTCCCACTTGAATACGTAACTGAATAGTGTAACGTTTGCTTTTCACTATCGACCTTGCAAATAAGTATTTACACATACACAGTCCATATATTCGTGATTTAAACATCCCCGATAATTGGTAAGCAATCTTTCCGGGCATTTATGTAGTAACTTACGTGAACGTGACATGCAAAAATTCCTGAGACATCAAATTGCTGACAATAGTTTTTAAAATGCATGATGTTTTCGGCTCTTAGTTAACTGGTCCCGCTCGAACTGATCCCGTGGGATCAGTTGCCTTCACACCTTGAATATTATCATCATAAGAAGCCTGAACATTGGCTATCAGCTCTGTGAACATTTCTTATTCTTTTGCTTGATCTAACTCGCAATAAAAATCGTAGGTATATACGAAAATGTGATAATATTGATAATATTGTCTTTTTTTTTTAAACCTACTTCAAAATGAGTAGGCGGCAAATCAAAATAGCCCGAACAAACTTCACGTTATCGGAGCTTGTTAAAAACAGCAGTGCCAAAGCTAATTAAAATTGTGATAGATCATCTCGAAAGCCTCTACATAGGTAAAAAAGGAAACATGAAACTCGGTTCCCAAGTAGGTATCTGCAATCGTCGTACATACAAAAACCGGCCAAGTACGAGTCGGACTCGCGCACGAAGGGTTCCGTTCCATTATCTATAAAAACGGCAAAAAAACACGTTTATTGTATGGGAGCCCCCCTTAATTATTTTTTTTTAAAGTGAATATACGCCGCATGCTGTTGCCGTTATCGAGCATAAACGAGCAAAAAAAATATACGTATGTTGTGTGGGAGCCCCCTTAAATATTTATTTTATTCTGTTTTTTAGTATTTGTTGTTATAGCGGCAACAGAAATACATCAGCTGTAAAAATTTCAACTGTTTAACTATCACGGTTCATGAGATACAGCCTGGTGACAGACGGACAGCGGAGCCTTAGTAATAGGGTCCTTTGGGTACGGAACCCTAAAAACTACATCTAAGTATATATATGTATAAAAATCTCGTATCACGGTGTTTGTGGCCGTAATCCTCCGAAACGGCTTGACTGATTTTTGTAATTTTTAATGTATATTTGGTAGGTATGAGAATAGGTCGTAAAGTATTTTTCGTCATCATCGAAACCGGGGCGCAGCTAGTTTTCTATACAAATCTATTGTTCTATAGCAGCAGCAGAAAGAAATACTCGGTCTAAGCTGTAACTGTCGTCCATTTGGCACACGTCCAGTTCAGAGATCCGCCGACACTTTTGACGCTCCGTATATAAAGTAGGAATTCAGAAGACAATCGGTTGCATTAATTGCTTATTGGACCTACCGCATGTTTAATATCCATTGTATTGTATGTCACGCAACTGATTAGGCAGTTCGTAGTGTGCGACCTGAGGTTCGATTCGATTACCGATGCGAGAACATAAATTTATGAACAAACTAGCTGCGGCCCAGGGTTTCACCCACGTGTTGATGAAAAATTGTGATGATGATGAAAATACTTTACGAACTATTATCATACCTAACAAATGTACATTAATCAAGTGATCACATTAATAACTGACTTCAAAATGATAAATGAAAAACGTATATAAGTCTGTAAAATTTGAGGGTTGCCCTCGATTTCCCTGGGATCTCATTATCAGATCCTGACTTGGTTATAATGGGACCAAATTGGAAGTTATAGCATACCGAGCAAAACATTTTTTTTTTCAAATTGGTCAACAGTTGGCTGAGAAATCGGTGAACATACATTAAAAAAAACTGTTACAGTGAAAAATAGAACCGTCCTTCTATTTCGTTTCGTCCGTTAAAAAAATCATAAAAATTGGTTGAGCCGTTTCGAAGGAGTGCGACCACAAACAACGTGACACGAGATTTTTATATACAAAGATATGTATTTTTAAAAAGACCTCATATTTAGTAGGCACAAAATAAAAAGGCGCTCAAACTAAATTATTAATATTATTGGACCCGGTTTAAAAAAACTAGGTAATGAAACAAATCAAGAAGCACGTAATTAGGGTCACAAATGTCAAAGTATTATGCGCATAGGCACATAAAAAAACTGATCGAAATGAAAACTTTCATCCTGAAGTCGTTAAAATAATTAGAACGAATGCTAATGATGTTGTACTCTATACTATTTGCGGTGTAGCATGGTGCCTGTGATATTAGCCGACCGGCCCTCTCATTATGTAACTTGCAACTTGCGGTTTAGTCGCAAATTTGACAGTTTCGTCACTATGACCGAACTGTCAAATTTGCGACTTATATAATGTGAATTCTAGGAAACAAAGTTATATAATACTGCAAACGCAAGAATTTGTTTCTGAGGAGTAATAAAATAATGATAACATTATGTACTAGTAAAAAAAATGTGATTGAACGTCCATAAAATAAATGCTTCATGAAACATAATTTACTGCAACTTGGTCGTGACCAACATAATACATAATAGGACGTATATATATATCGGCATTTTCTATTCATGGCCGAATAACAGCTCAATAAATTTAACAGCCGACTCGTGATAAAATACGCCGTGTGTTCCCTAACTAGGCAATGCTGCAAAATGTATGTGTTGCGGCGTCCGTCTGTCTGCCATTGCCAGAGCCGGCGCGTGTCTGCAATGCTTGATGGCAGTCGTGACGGCTGTACGACTAACGATTGCTTATTGGTTATTTATGCTTATGCGCAGAAAACACATGTTTGACCGAACGAAGCGAGTCTACGTGAACAGATCGGTGTTGTATGTACCTATGTACGTACGTGAGATTGTATTTTTGTATATTTGTTAGACGATAACTTACGAGCTGTTAATCCGATATTCATGATTTTTTTAAGGCAAGTTGGTTTACTCGACATTACTTCATTCCACTACAATTGTTAAATATGAACAAAATAGGTCCAGGGGTTGCGATGATGTAGAGGTCGCTAGGTCACTGGGCGAATAACTAAAACTATACTTATTCTAGTACGTACCTAGGTGCCATAATATTATGTATTTTAAATGGACGTAATAAGGTTTTATTGACGTAATAACACCTTAGATAGTTGATTGAATCAGGCGTTACTTTGCGGAAGTCCATCTACAAAACTGTTTTTCTGATGAATTTTGTAGTGTTGTATTGCATTTTTCGACCCTACGTGGCATTAGGCTGAATACTGTGACTTCAGATTAATATCAATTTATTTATGTACATACCGCTCTGTGCTCGTATGTAATATATCTATTGTTTAGCTATCAGTCACTAGCTCGTTTTCCCAGCAAGATTGCTCCACTCTCATCTGGGTGTTTTCAAGTCTAAAGTGAATCGGTTTCTTCTAGGCAAGCGTGATCCATCGTAGGCCGCATCATCGCTTAACATCAGGCGTGTTGGCGGCCAAGCGTAAGCCTACTTTACAATTTAAAAAAAACTCTTCAGTTTTTGATGGCACAAATAGATACTTGCCGACTACTTCATCATCATCGCCCGAAGACATCCACTGCCGATTATAGGCATCCCCTTTAGAACTCCACACTGAACGACAGCCTGCCATCTGCATCCACTGGATGCCCGCGACTCTCACAATGTTGTCGGTCCATCTAGAGGGAGGCCTACCTACGCTGCGTCTTCTGGTTCGTAGCCTCCACTCAAGAACCTTTCTTCCCCATCGATTGTCGGTACTTCGAGCGATGTGGCCTGCCCATTGCCACTTCAACATGCAAATCAGAGCAACAAACCAACCGAAACCAACTAACCAATACTTGCCAAATATTAATTAGCTAACCATAATTAAATAATTAAACCAGTTCGCGCCAGAACGGACAATCAGATAGAGGCTTATCAAAGAGAGAAAGTCTTGGATGCAGCAACTACTCAGCAGTACGCTGATGAGAGTCCACTGCAAGACCTGCAATTATTTCGCACGTAATTTTTTACTGGAATCGTTTAACAAGCAAATTGTTAGTTTACGAGATTTTCTTGTTAATATACAATTAGCGCTTTGCAGTTTAATTAGTAACTTAACTTGCATAAAAGTGAAAACACTTAAGCTCTTCGATATACCTAAAGTAGATGTGACAACGCTGCAGAGACTGCAATACCGTAGGCTTTTTCATAGTTCACGCTAGACGTAATGGCCGATTACTCTCCTCAGTCTTCTGTATAATCTGGCGGGGCGTTTTTATGTGGTCTATGGTACATTGGTACTCCAGCCTTAACGGACACTATCGCATACATAATATTAGTATGTTTTTCCAGCTTTTTGTTGCTATACTTCCTTTGACAATAGGTACCTTATATCTTTAGTTGACGTAGATAATGATGACACACCAAAATCGTTCGAATCAAATTCGAGCAATAGTGATTTCTCAATTGTAATAGTTTCTCGTCTCTCAAATAAACAAACTTTCGATTTCATGACACCATCTTCAGACTGTTTGATGAGTTTGCAATGCTCTTCAAGATCTCAAGAGATCAATTTTTTTGGGTAACAGGCGAGGTGACAGTCAAACGCGGGTTGCGGTTTGTTCATATTGCGCATTGAAGTGGCAAATCTCTTATCCTACAAGGTCACAAAAACCAATTATTTTTTTGTTTTATGAGTAGGTTCCTTCCTATACACCTATACCTATACATCCTATACTATACACCTTCCTATCGGTGTCTTACCATTTATTAGGATTAAAAAAAACTGATTATCTCTTGGTATGAAGTATCTGTATAGTGCGTTTCACCAAAGAGTTCCCTCGCCTTCCCTGCTTTCTCACAGGGAAGTGCAGGGGAGCCAACATTACGGCGAGGGAACTCTTTGGTGAAACGCACTATAATAGCTGTTTTTTTTTTCTTTTTTTAGAGACGTTGACCGTAGTCCGCTGTGTCTATGATCTAATCTGCGTAGCTTAGAAAGTGAATTGTGTTCGGTCACCGTGACCGTGGGAACCGACGTGACGCCCCCACTGGCCAGTAATTAATACATTACAAACTTCTTCCGCGAGGAAAGTGAACAGATAAGAATTGTTATAATTTGTTCATGAATTTTAATATCTCGGGCTGTTAGTGTGGTGTGTATGTCGTTATTTGTGGCCAGCTTTGCTGTCACTTTTTAGTCTGTCTCTCTGTCTATGTGCTGGGAAGGGTTACGGGGTTATTACAAAAGTTTGATTGTAATCGAGCCTGCATACTGTCCCACGACTTCAGATGACACACGATCACAACCCGAATCACGAAGGGACATGTCTACTTTCTCTACATAGTATAAAATAAAGTTGCTTTCTGCGTCTGTCTGTCTGTATATCCGCTACCTCCGTTGCTGTTTCCTAAAACCACGCAACGGATTTTGATGTGGTTTTTACCATGAGGTAGATAATTTTTCACGGAAGGTTTGTATAATAAAGCATCCTGGTCTATCGATAGAGTATAGATTCTAAATGATGTCCTTCGTTGTATTATGTATAAACGGCTAGACGACTAGTTCTATCCCGCAGCATAGCTGAGCATTAGTCATTAAATAAGTACTTCAAGGATAGTTAATAATCGGTTACTTTAGGTTACTTTACTAGGCGGGGTCGCGCTTTTTATTCGCTTATTGACTCTGTATTTACTTCGTTTCACACATATCCTCTTACACATCATCATCATCAACCAGATGATGTCCACTGCTGAACATAGGCCTCCCCCTTTAACCTCCACACTGAACCACAACCTGCCATCTGCATCCACTGGATGCCCGCGACTCTCACGATGTCGTCGGTCCATCTAGTGGGAGGCCTACCTACGCTGCGTCTTCCGGTTCGTGGTCTCCACTCAAGAACCTTTCTTCCCCATCGGTTATCGTTATTCGAGCGATGTGGCCTGCCCATTGCCACTTCAACTTGCAAATTTTAATAGCTATGTCGGTGACTCTAGTTCTTTGGCGAATGTCTACGTTCCTGATTTTATCGCGCAAAGAAACTCCAAGCATAGCTCTCCATTGCCCGTTGTGTGCCTCTGATTTTACCAAAAGGCCAACAGTTAAGGACCACGTCTCAGTACCATATGTCATCACTGGCAACACACACTGGTCAAAGACCCTTGTCTTTAGGCGCTGTGGTATCTTGGACGAGAAGATTTCCTGCTTACACGCATTGCATCAATTGAAGTATAATAAAAAAAACTTTAAAGATCCTCATAGAGTACGAAAATGTTCAATTTTCACAAATACAATCTTCAAACGGCTCACTGGCCAAAGAGAACGGCCCGTTTGTGCTACTAGTGAACCAGCTTACAGGCTTACGTGGAAGACTAATTCGACCAGAACGTTGATTGATATCCAATGTGCCGTGAAAACACTTAATTCTATTGAAACATAAAGCGGCACAGATCTACTGAAACTGGTACTGAATTGGCACAGCACCCGCTGAAATCATGATTTATGACATGTCTACGAGTATGTGTACAGGGTTTCGCATAAACACTGTACTAAGCCGATGGAAGGTCATTGTACTCAACATTATGAACAACTTTATTATGGGACCAACCCAGAAATCGCGAAAATAAAACAGCTGTTCCATACATTTTGTCAAGTGTCAATTACCATTTTCTAAGGAACAAAATTTTTTTTCGTGATTCCATAGTAAACGTTTATAATGATGAGTAAAATGACCTCCTTTCGGCTAAGTACAGACAGCGGATATGCGTAACCCTGTATAATTATGTATATACCTACACCCGTATATAGGTACTGAATAATTAACACATTTTAACCAATAATTATCACTATAAAAAACCGACTTCATAAAAATGCCAGAACTGGACCAAATTGAAATGGAACCACACGCGAAGTACCAGCTTTCAAATAAAAAAAAGAATGATCAAAATCGGTTCGTCAAGTCGAAAGTTCTGAGGTAACAAACATAAAAAAATAGTCAAGTTGAGAACTTCCTTCTTTTTGGAAGTCAGTAAAAAAAAGATTGCCCGTCATTGAACGGCTGGTAGATTAAAAACCGCCACGGCATACTTGTCGGTTTTACTGCCAAGGCGTGTTTCACATTATAATACCAACCACCTTCACGGGAAGTTCAATAAACGAGATTCATCCTCTAATTTTCCACACCAAGATATGGAATACTTGATGTCTTTAGTCGAACTCACCCTGCAGACGATTTATTGACCCTTTTTTGCATTTGGACTATTAGTTAGTTCATTTTGAACATGACCGATACATTTACTAAGGTATATCTCCCTTGTTTGTCTGATCTGAGGTATGTATTGTAAAACAATAACGAGTTGACCGTTAATCCGATCGTCATGAAATTTGTAAGCTATTAGTTCATGCAATGTAGTGGTAGGACTCATTTGCAGAATCCGCCTGGGGAAGTACCACACCTTTGCCAGTTATTCAACCGCCAAGCAGTAGTCTGCCAACATTACTGTGTTCCGGATTGAAGGGTAATGTTTCCAACGAAATTACAGGGCACACAGAGATTTAACATCTTATAGCTCGGGGTAACGAGCGCAGTGCATTGCCGTCCAGGGTTTTGAACTTTTGAAGTTCAAAATTCTGATTGGCGTTGAGCTGTTATGAGCAGCGTGAAGAGCCATCAGGCGAGCGGCTTCGCTCGTCTCGTCACTTTGTATCATAAAAAATTATGCATGTAAAATTTTATCTTTTGTCGATGTCACTATCGGCTGAGAGGTTGTGCATGAAAGTAATATAGAGGTCGCTTGATTTAGGGCGAATATTGCAATTGAAACGGCCTCTATATGTGCCGTGGTACTTGTCCCCATAAACATATAGTGGATAAGAATCTTGACGGAATTGGTTTTGTTGTCCACAGACTGGGTCCGGCAAGACGTACACGATGGGCAGCGGGTGGGAGGGCGAGGGGGACGGGGACGAGGAGCGGAAGGGCATCATTCCCCGCGCCATCCGGGACCTGTTCACTGGCGCCGAGAGCCGCGCGGAGTCAGCGCGGGCGCAGGGCCAGCTGCCGCCAGAGTTCTCCGTCCAGGCGCAGTTCATAGAACTCTACAATGAAGATATTGTTGATTTGCTGGACCCTGCCAAGGATCCCTTCGCTAAGGTACGTTGGAATGGAACCTTGTAGAAATCCATGCTGTATTTGCAAAGGGTATTGGATATTTCCAGACAGAAGTCTCAGACCTCACTTGCGTATGACCTGGACGGTCGCACTGCGTAAGCGCATGGCCTAAAGGACATCATTGTACTCATAATTATGATCAACTTTTACTAATAGTCCAAACCAGAAATAGTCTGGTAATAGGTGTTCTTTAGAAAATGACATTCACACTCAACGAAATGATCGGAACTGCTGAAAAATTGTTCATAATGATGAATACAATGGCCTCCTTTCAGATCAGTACCACCGTTCCTTATAACCCAGTGCATGATTTTGTTTCTGTATTAATCTCTACTACTTATTTTATCCTTTAATACTTCCAACTACTGCTATTAAGCTATTAGTCAGTTCTCTGATGAACTTGATCGTTATAGGTAGTCGTAAGCTTATTAGCACAGTAATTCATTTGCATGCAGTTGCAAACAATGCGCCTTTTAGAACCAAGCATGATGAAATAACTCTATACAGTACTCTAGTCTACAACTGTACAGTCACCGACAGAGTTGATACGTAAATAAACTTGATACGTATAAATAATAGAAATAAAATTTATGTACAACATGCCCTAAAACTAAATAGAAAAATGTTAAGGGATGCCAATTATAATGTTAATATGTGCACTCTTTCTGATTTATGACAGTTTAGCAGCTTAGGGTTCTAAGCTGCTAAACTGTCATAAATTAATGCAAGCATGTTACACCATGCTAACTTAATTTTTGATATTTTTATTTCGTGATAATGAGCTATATCAATTAAGAAAAGTTAAACAATAACGGTAAAAAAAAAACCTTAACTTATATGTGAAGTGTATTGTACTGTACGAATTTAGGTATATTTATATATTTAAAAAAAAACGAGAAATTTATTGCACATTTACAATAAAAAAAAAAAAAAAAAAAAAAAAGTTAACAATACAGAAAACTGCATAAGCAATATGTTCAGCTTGTTTTTTTTTTCTAATGTGACTTATTGCTGTTGGCCTTGCGTCCTCTACAGCTTGACCGGACTAGTTTGTGAACGAAGAAGGCGTTGGGCCAACATGGTTTAGATTTTGGGCGACAAGCGCAAGGGCACCTCGGATGTACGAGCCTCGGCTTGGACCGTCGCCGGGAGTGGGGGATCAGACTTGCCCTGGCACCCCAGAAGGGGTGTGCCCTAGGGCCCTAGTAGGTTGTTGAACTGAATGATTATTTGGAGAGAATCTAACCGATCTTCTAACAGATCCTGGGGGGTCTTCGTTGTGTGTATATTCAGCTTGACAATGCCCCGGCTTATGTTGGGGGGAAGTACAGGTAGAACAAAAAATAAAGTGTTGAAACGTCGTCAACTTGAGTTGCGTTTCATTTATTTGCACCGTTATGACAAACAGTACCAAATCCATATTTTGGTTATAAATAGAATAATTCGGCGAAAAAACTAGTTATATTTGTTTTTTCCCGAGTGTAAAAGTTCAAACAATTAGTTTTTGTTCTGTTCTATATATCTATCTATCTATATGTAAAGAAACTTAGTGTAATATTAGTTTAATTTTAAATTTAAAAAAACTGTTTCGCGTAGGGGCAAAACGTCGTGGTTAGGTATATTGAGTATCGACTTTTTAGTTCAGAAATATAAATGTGAGAAAAAAAAACTGAATAAGTACTTATTTTAGTATAGATTTTAACTACCTTATTTCCATTGTGAATTTTTAAAATACTTATGTAGCTTGATTTCAGTTTTCAAACTTTCATGAATAGTCCTAGTTTAAAATGGTAAATTAAGTTTTGTCGCTGAGTGTACTTAGACTCTTTACCTCGGCTTCTTGCTTGTTTGAACATAATACTGTCCTGTCCATGGATTCTTGTTATACTAGATGTGGCCTCATGACTAAATCAGCTGTTTGCACCACTTTACATACATTTATAGTGCATCTCAGAGAAACTAACAGATAGACAATCATATCACGTAAAATTAGATATATTCAAGTTTCATTCATATTTTCAACTCTGTGGCTATTTAATAAAGTTGAAAATAGTGGCTGATGTAATTTGAGTAGTGAATCCTTACTTGTTATGGATTAGAGTTGTTTGTTTGTATTACAGAATATTAGATACCGTATTGTAGTAATTTTAGTTCTCGTTATTACGAAACCTTGGGTACCTTAGTATAAAGTTTTACATAAGCACGATTGAAAAAAAAACATTAATGAAAAAAAAGACGCGTTAATGGGACAAACTATTTATTTAAATTATTTAACAGCCCCGCTAGCTTAGTTCGTAGTGATCGTGCCTTCTGTGCTTGGGGGCGTGGGTTCGATTCCCACCTAGGACAAACATTTGTGTGATGATCACTTGTGTTTGTTCTGTCTGGGTGTTAATATCTATTTACGTATGTATTTAAAAATATATATGTATTTATATCAGTCTCTGGCAGCCATATTACAAGCTTTGCTTAGTTTGGGGTCAGATGACCATGTGTGCAATAATGTCCCAGAGTTTTTTATTTTATTTCATTGTCATCAGTCCTTGATTAGTGTGCAAAATTTCAATTTAATTCGACGTTTTGATGTAGTTGAAAATCAAGTTCAATGATTCCGTTACATACATACCAAGCTAATAAAAGCGTGTTAAAAGTTGACAAATTTATATTAATAATTATAAAATTGTTTACAGGGCGCATTAAGGATAACAGAAGACGGATGCGGTGGAGTCAAAATAGTCGGAGCTTCTATGCGACCAGTTAGAGGTCAGTGTTTGCAGAATTCATGAAAACATTCAAATTAATCTTCACAGATTAAAAATAATAACTACATCGTAGAACACACAAATACAGCACGAATAAAAATTCTTAGTGTCGTGTTGCGTATTGTATAGCGCTTGTGATTGGAGAAAACAAAAGTCATTCATTCAATTTGCGCCTAGAATTGGCCCGCTCGAAAAGGGTCATGCTGAAAATTTAGTACCTTTTCATCAAGGCGGGGTAAAGAATGAGCTCTCAAGAGTTATATCGTTATTGCCTTGGCTGGTCATTTCTACCTACATTGACGATATTCTATTTGCAGGTATACAAGAAGCCCTCAGCGCGCTACGTGCCGGCGCTCTCGCTCGAACTACAGCAGCCACCAACATGAACTCGTCGTCGTCTCGCTCACACGCCGTGTTCACACTCCTCCTCCGACAGAGACGGCTAGCTGCCGAAGTGGAAGGGGTAGAGCGAGACGCGGATACAGAGTCACCAGATCAGTACGAGACATTGACTGCTAAGTTCCACTTTGTTGACTTGGCTGGATCGGAACGACTGAAACGAACAGGTATCTATGACAGTATAATTGATTCAGATTTACGTAAACTACAAAAAGAAGCACGTAAATTGGTTAACAAATGCCGAAATAATCAGCATAACATACATAAAAATAAAAAAAACTAATCGAATCGAGAACCTCACTTCATATTTAAAGTCGGTTAAAAATTCCATTTAGTTATTGCCGTTTTAAACGCTGTTGATTTATTAATTATAAATCAACGAAGCGCTGCGCGCTGGCAACGATAATGGACAATACTCGCCTAGTGAGATGTCAGCTCAAGACTCAGGACTCTCTTTCCTAAACTAATTATAATAACTGAAGACATGAAACAGTGCATGGAAAAGTTTCATCTTAGCTCAAGAGCTCTGCTATCATTAACACTAGTAGAACTTTAATATCCTCAACAGTTCTTAAGAAATTCAAGCTTTTCCTTCACCAGGTGCGACGGGCGAGCGAGCGCGTGAAGGTATATCTATAAACTGCGGTCTACTGGCGCTGGGCAACGTCATCTCAGCGTTAGGGGACAAGTCTAGGAAGGTCCTTCACGTGCCTTACCGGGACTCGAAGCTAACGCGTCTACTGCAGGATTCCTTGGGAGGTACGTGAAATGTCATGTTTTCTAGTTAATCACTATTTGGAAAAGATGTAGTTGCAATCATAAGGACGGATCACACTTATCACACTAGTAAATGCGAAAGTTTGTATGTATTTCCGCACTCAACTTCGTAACGGCAAAATTAATTTACATGACATTTGGTATGGTTGTAGTTTATACCCTGAATTGCCACATGTATAAGCTACTTTTTATCCTGATAAATGCGAGTACTCTTGAAAATCATCCAGCATGCGTACTACGACAAAATGTTGTCGGCACGTTTTTGTCTCCGTGCCTAATAAATGCATTCTATTCTAATTGTATCCTTCTATTTTTTTTTTTTTTCTTCTGTCAACTATTTCCAGGAAACAGCAACACAGTAATGATAGCATGCGTATCACCCAGCGACCGCGACTTCATGGAGACACTCAACACGTTGAAATACGCGAATCGAGCGCGCAACATCAAGAACCGCTGCGTGGTCAACCAGGACCTCAGCTCGCGGACTATACACCAGCTCAGAGCTGAGGTGGCGAGGCTGCAGCTTGAGCTGCAAGAATACAAACAGGTATATCTACTGTTACGTTACTGTAAAAAGTTTGCCGTTTACCCGACACGACAACATGGCTGACGTCAACCACGTCAACCAACGAGAGAAAAAGAGACGGGAATTATATTCTCACTCTTTCTCTCCCGTTGATCAGACGGCGGTTCGTCAGCCAAGTTCGATACGTCTGTTACGGGTCTAACGAAACTTGTCACAAGATAGAATAGATAAATAACAAAAAAACGGACTTAATAGAAAATTCAATAAACGGGATTCTTTATCTCTTGCACCCATCCATCCATCCATCCATCCGTTTCTGTGCTCCATCGTAGACCGCATCATCGCTCAACATCAGGCGAGGTGGCGGATATAATTTTATATACAATTTTGTAGAAGAGTGTACTGGAGAAGTTTGACTTGTAACAATGGAGTTATTAATAAAATATTGTATTGGTCTAATGCACGATTATTATTTAATATAAAAAATCTAATTAAAATCATTTTACATCACGTACAAACAAAAAAACAGTCGAATTGAATTGAATTCTGTCAAAAATGGCGGTGGAATCTAACAACCACAGACCAAATTTCTTTTTTTGATGCTAACAACCCTAAAATATAATCAAAACTACGTTTAGCGTGCGCCATTCTAGTTTGCGTCTGCTGATGTTAAGGCATCATGTGGACCAACGCAGGCCTATCATATATTTAAAAATAGAAGTGAATCGGTTTCTTCTAGGCAAGCGTGATCCGTCGTAGGCCGCATCATCGCTTAACATCAGGCGAGTTGGCGGCTAAGCGCAAGCCTATTTTACAATAAAAAAAAGATAACTTCGCCATACTTCGCCTACTCCAGAATTTGAACTGGAAAACGTCAAAAAGACGCATAATCGTATACGAGGCGGATCTTATGTTTCTATTCTCAAACTACGCGGCGTCGCTACTTGACAAGAAAATTGATACAATTTTGACACCTAAGAGCTACTACAATATGTTTCTTCTTTCCAGGGTAAACGCGTGATAGCAGAAAACGGCGAAGAAGGCTGGAGCGACGTGGTCCAAGAGAACGCCATCCTCACTGCCGAGGTGGAATCCCTTAGGAGAAGAGTTAAAGCCATGCAAGGGACCATAGGACAATTATCAGCCAGGAATAGTGAGCTGGTGGCTGAAAAGGCGCTCGGCACTTGGGCGCCTAAAGACGGCAGTCCCGACACGAATGACTGCTCTCTGACGTCTTTAGTTCAGGTATCTTATCTTTCTAATATTCCCATTGTCATCAGATCAAATGCAAAACTCTAAAGCTGGAAACAAACTATTGGACGCGGCTGAAGGACGCGACTGATAAGTGTGCACAGTCTTTCAAAAGACAACAACGGCTGACAAAAATATCCGGCGCGCCAGATTTGTGTCGGACGTCCAATCGCTCAAGGTCAGCCCAAGGTTACGTCCACGACTTACGTCCGATAGTTTGCACAGCTCAGTGTACATTCATTATCTAGATACCTTTATGTCGCGTCCGTCAGCCGCGTCTGGTAATTTGTCTCCAGCTTAAATCTTCTATCAGCGCGGTCTTCGGCTCTCTACATACAAGAAGACCATCGCAGCAAGTTTCTCGCATTCTGCGTTCGCAGAAGTGTTTTTTCGGCGTTTTTGTTTGTTTTTTATTTGTACTCGTTTATTTATATATTCTTTTGGTGACAAGCTATATGATTGTCCACAGCTCACCTGATGTTAAGTGACGGTGTGGTTGAAAACGGTAAACAAGCCTAGCCTGTAATGGCAACTGGCTCTCAAGTAAGACTGCTGGAACATACTGTTAGGTGCTTGGCTATAGATTTACAGGTTGAGGCGGCCATTGAAATTAAACACTAACGGATTTTAGCGCGCGCATTATTTTAATTCTTTACGTTTATATATCGGAACTGAAACGTGGTCTCTCACTATGGGCCTCATTAGCAAGCTCAAAGTCGCACAACGAGCTATGGAGAGGGCTATGCTCGGGGTTTCTCTACGAGATCGAATCAGAAATGAGGAGATCCGTAGACGAACGAAAGTTACCGACATAGCCCACCGGATTAGCAAATTGAAGTGGCAGTAGGCAGGGCATATAGCACACAGAACAGATGGCCGATGGGGCCGAAAGGTTCTCGAATGAAGACCACGGACCGGTAAGCGCAGCGTAGGACGTCCACCCACAAGATGGACCGAGGACCTAAAAGAGACCGCAGGAAAACGCTGGATGCATTCCGCTTCCAACCGGCCCTTTTGCAAATCGATGGGGGAGACCTATGTCCAGCAGTGGACGTCCTATAGCTGAAATGATGATGATGACGTTTATATATGTTTACGTGTGTCTATAAAAAAGTTAAGAAATTAATTTCAAGTACATACCGTCAATGATTTTTAGTTAAAACGTTTTTTTATTTTTTTTTATTTAACAAAACGTTTCCTATGTACGTAGTATGTAGCTCACGGTGTCCAGAGAAATTGCATTTCTGCGCCGATTGGAGATATTAAATTAAAACATCGTGCCTCTTTCTCTCGCCAGGGCTACGTGAGCGAGATAGAAGACCTCCGAGCTCAGCTGATGGAATCGAACGCGATGTTAGAAGCGAGTAGAAAGCGCGAGGCGGTGGTGGCGCGAACTCGACACGAGTCCAGCAGCGACCCCATGACGATCATTGACGGCGCTAAACGAGAACTGTACAAGGTAACATTATATCTGTTTATTTTAAGTTTGACAGCTGTCATCCGAAATGAAGATTTTGACGATATCTATCACGTTTTAATGTTTATCGGGACTATAAACCACCATCTAACCTGTATATCTATCACTTCACAATACAATATAAATAGTCCAGGTACCTTCAATAGTTTTTGAGATATAGCTCCTTAAAATTTGACAGCTGTCAAAAAAATATGTTTTTTTTATATTGATAATTATTTTTATGTTCTAGGAGAAAGAACTGTTAGCCCGCAGTATGGGCGAGCTAGAGTTCCAACGCAAACTGAACATGAGTGAAAGCATGACGAGTGCAACTGACGCCTTCGGAGAGAGAGAGAGGGCAGAGGGAGAGAGCGCGGACGATACCGACCCCGAGGATGACGAGTCACACTCGGATATTGACGACGAAGAAGCTAAAGGTAAAATACTGTTTTAAACTATCACGATTGTTCACTAAAGTTATATGTAATCATATAATTATTATAATTTACGGGATTTATTTATTTTAACCTACAATTAGGTGGGCAGTTACAGGGGACCCCAATTCACCCACCCATGGATATAATCATACAGTTTTAATAATATTTAACTACCTTAACTTTACAAAATTAAACTTTAAAAAGAAAGAGAAAAAAAAACACATAATAAAAAATACAATTAAAACAAACAAAATATAAAAAATCAATCAAAAATAAATACTATATTACATTTACAGCCTTTATTTCAGAGGTTTCTGGATTCGTTCCTTAATATTATTATAAAAATCCCTTGTCACTCTGTGAACCTCTGCCTCCGTACACTGAAACAAATCTAGTTCCATGGTCTGGGCCAACAGGGCATTGAGCATGTTCAGCGCTCTTGGCACTGGCGCCAACCTACCGTACTCCGTTCTGCACCAGGGAACCCGGAACAAGTTGCGCTGTCGAGCTGCCAAATATTTAGTAGGGACCGCCAAACTTAACCGCTCGAGCACAGACGGAACACTTATACGGCCAGTTATAATCCGCCATATGTACAGTATCAGGGACAACGCTCGTCGCACCTCCAGGGTATTGTAGTCCAGCATCCCAATGACAAAATCACTGGGATACAAAAAAGGGAATCCGACGTAATACCCGTACCGCTTCTGATAAAGCCATCTTAAAAACTTCCTTTGCAGCTTTTCGACAATATAAATGTATTTGTCCTCGTAAGGGTTCCAGATTATCGCATTACTCTCCATCTTGCTCCGGACAAATGCATTGTAGAGGGCTTTAATAGCAGGAATGTTATTCAAATGACGAGCCTGAAGCATAACGAATCCCAGGGTCCTAAATGCTTGAGCACATATTTTTTGGATGTGCAAACTAAAAGTTAAATCATCGCTTAAAAAAACCCCGAGATCCCTCACCGTGTCCGTTCTTGGTAAGACGATGTCCCCGGGATATTTACCGTGATAAGGCTGTGGAAGGAGCTCCCGATATTTCAGCGCCTTTACATGCACTATGTTCACGGGAATACTCACCGAAGCGAAGTTCGGGTAGGTATATGATGGCTAGTTAGTATGATGATGAAAATGATTTAATTTTCCATTTCAGGTCAACGCGCACTAACTGCCCAACTGGCCGCCCTAAGCGAAGACATCGACACCAAGGCCCGCCTCATTGAACAGTTGGAAGTATCCCAACGAAGACTGGCAGCGCTCAGAACTCACTACGAACAAAGGCTGGATACACTCCATCATCAGATCAAAGCAACCAACGACGAGCGAGACAAAGTGTTGGCTTCATTATGTGAGTGTGTTACACGATTATTAAGGGCTGTACTCAGGACGACGGGCAATGGAGAGATCTATGCTTGGAGTTTCTTTGCGCGATAGAATCCAAAACGTGGATATTCGCCAAAGAACCAAAGTCACCGACATACTCATAGCTATAAAAATTTACAAGTTGCAATGGGCAGGCCACATTGCTCGAAGAGCCGATAACCGATGGAGAAGAAATGTTCTTGAGTGGAGACCACGAACCGGAAGACGCAGCGTAGGTAGGCCTCCCACTAGATGGACCGACGACATTGTGAGAGTCGCGGGCATCCAGTGGATGCAGATGGCAGGATGTCGTTCAGTGTGGAGGTTAAAGGGGGAAGCAAAAAGTTTTATTTATTTATTTATAATGCCTTGTTTTCATCCACAGCGTCCCAGGCGTCCCCGCCAAGCGAAAAGCTAAAACGAGTTCGTGAAGAGTACGAACGCCGAGTTTCCACGATGTCACGAGAACTGAGGCGACTGCAAGCGGCGCAACGCGAGCATGCGCGGTTACAGCGCGCGCAGCACACCGCCGCCAACCAACTCGCCACGCTGCGGAACGAACTCACAGCCATGAAGCGAGACAAGGTGAGTGAGCGAGACACCGCTACATGGTGCGACTAACTCGACAGCAATCAACGCAACCAACGCGACCATGCGCGGCACATAAAAGCTTTACTCTACTCCTTTCTTAAGTCTCCTCCTAAAGTCATAGACCAAAATTGTGAAATTTACCACAAAAAACTCAACACGGTAAATATCCCGTAATAATGATATAACTGTACTCTATTCTGAAATAACGCCGGTCACCAAAAAATTTAAAAAATTTAATGTGAATTTTTATTTTTCAGGTGAAATTAGTACAACGAATGCGACAAGAGGCGAAGCGCCACGCGCAAGCCGAAGCCGTTAGAGCCAAAGAAGTAAGAAACTCAGAATCGAATTAGTATTATCCCATTCTGATATTTATTATTTTGTACTGAAAAAACAACGTTTTTTTACAGGTAGCCCAATTACGTAAAGAATCTCGAAAGAACGCTAATATTATTAGATCGCTAGAAGCTGAAACAAAACTCAAAGAGCAGGTAAGATAACTTGACAGACTTCCACCATTTGTCAACAATTCTTTCATAGTTACTTAAAATTAACCTTTGCCGTTTAACATTTTTATGATTTTACAGGTATTAAAGAGGAAACAAGAAGAAGTATCATTACTAAGAAAAGGTCACAGGGACAAGCTGAGCAGTCGTGCAGCCGGGAGATTACACGGTAAACATATAACCTTATGGCTTCCTTTCTAATAAATTCCTGTGGAGTTAAGTCCTCTTAAACTTGTCCTCTATGAAAAAAGAAACATGTTAAAATGCATTCTATACTTTAAAACGATCAAATATTCGTGACCCTTTCATCTTGATGTTTCCATAACTTATCTAACGCAGACAAACAACTTATAGCCTTGACAGTAAAATTTAAAAACCCTTCAATTCTTTATCCTAGATCGTTCTCTAGGGCGCAGTCGGGCCGCGTGTCGTGAAGCGTGGTCACGCATCGAATGCTGGGTGTCACGCGCGTGCGCTGCTAGAACAACTCTAGGAGAGCTAGAAGCAGCATTGGAGAGGCAACTGAAACAACGGGAGACAGCTAGGAAACAGGCGGAGACGGATCCTGAAGCTACTCAAATGCTGGAGTATTTGAGAGATGCCATAGCTGATACGCAGACACAGATCATGCAGATAGAGGTATGTTACAATCATATAATGGCAATACAGATTCAACTGGGTACAGCTAAGTAACGAGCGTAGACAAGACCCTAACTAAAGCCACTCAGATGCTGAGTGGCTTGGAAGTACCTGACAGGCTTCAAGAAAAATCCTCAATAGCCTTCGCAAATTTAAATGTGTCCTAGACATATCTCAGCATAGACCTTTCAAAATCTTTCTGGCAAATACAAATCAGGAAATAGTACGGGTAGAAGATAGCTTTCTACATCCCTTTCCGTGGCACAATGCAGTTTAATTTTGTCTCTTGCTACACGAACGCACTTGATAACCAACCAACAATTGATGTCTAATTTTACGGATATACGTTTGTGAAAATAGGGTCTTCGTGTTCATTGATGACATTCTAATTGTTTTTATCATTTTCAAATAGCACATCCTGCTACAAATGCACGTCCATGCTGCCGCATGCAGATGTATTGAGATAAGTTGCGACGTTTCTCGGTCCAACTCTGCGTTGCCATATCGCGCTCAATTATTGTATTACAATGACTCCATACTAATCAGGTTAATATTGTCACAGGAGGAGAATGATGAAAACGAATTGCCTCGCATCCTCGACCAGATTCTGTCAGTAGATGCGGGCAAATTCGCGCTGGAGCGGCTCGCGACACTCGCGCTGCAACATGCGCAAGATGCCGCACGAAACAGGAACATGGTGCACGCGACGCGGGCGCAACTACACGAGGTAACGTAACATGTTCCAACAGATTAGAGGCGGTTACCTTCGCATGCCCCACCAGATCCTGTCTGTAGAGGCGGGCAGGTTCGTACTGGAACCATTCAAAGTGTGATGACAGATGTGGAACACCTCTTCAGACTTAACGTGTAATGTTGGGAAACTGGCGTGATGTCGGGCAACATACACTGCACAATACACTGGTACTTTATATTTCCTAAGATGTTTTTAAATAAAACTAGCATTTATAATATATTAATTTTTAGGGTTCCGTACCCAAAGGGTAAAACGGGACCCTATTACTAAGGCTCCGCTATCCGTCTGTCCGTCTATCACCAGGCTGTATCTCATGAACCGTGGTAGTTAGACAGTTGAAATTCTCAAAGATGATGTATTTCAAAGAAGACCGTAATCCGTGATAGTTTAAATGTTTTGCTTCTTATACAATTCTCTAGTTTTTGTTGTAGTCGAACTGTTTTGAAGATGAACTTAAGTAATGCCCGATTCAATCAATTAGAGAAACAAGTGGACCACATTAAAAAACGACTTCAAAATGAAACATAATAAGTGCCTATAAAATTTGAGGTTTGCTTTCGATTTCCTTGGGATCCCATCATCAGATCCTGACTTGGTCACAATGGGACCACATTGGCGATTGGGTTATCGAACACAAACATTTATTTTATTTAATCCGTCAGCATTTGGCGGAGAAATCGGTGACATAAAAAATATATGCAAAG
This sequence comes from Agriopis leucophaearia, assembly GCA_949125355.1. Lineage (NCBI taxonomy): Eukaryota > Metazoa > Arthropoda > Insecta > Lepidoptera > Geometridae > Agriopis > Agriopis leucophaearia. The sequence continues at coordinate 17,066,227 of OX421262.1, forward strand.
GAACATAGAACCTCCTTTTTTGAAATCAGTTAAAAAAAACTGTTGGAAACGGAGTTTCGTCATTTGCGTACTTTCTTTTCTAGCCTACGACACTTTTTCAATCAGTATTGAGTTCATAAAGTCATATGTTACGAACAGCTGGAAGAGACAACGGAACGCAACAATATGGCAATGCGAGCAGCGCAAGACTGCCAGAACTCGACGTGGGGCGTGCCGCCGCCCGCACTCGCCGCGCTCCTGGCGCATGTCTCCTCCGGCACCTCCACAAGATCCGTGTCGCCAGTAGACAGGTACTACCTTATACCACTAACTGTTAGCCAGTTACTCCATTTCCTCGGCGACTCAAAGTGAGCTTGACCTGACGTTGATATTAGAAAATGTTCGTTTGGTAGAGTCTCTTGCAAAATGTCCAAGGGATCAATATCTTGTGATCATAATACTCTTAGGTTCAAGACACTTACATAAAATTTACTAAAATGTGTCACTAAGGTCGTCCATAGCGTACACGTGGTCTACACAAACGATATAGTGCGTTCACTCGCATTTATCACGGCAAAACCTTCATATTCATAAACGCAATAAAGGTACCTCGAATCCTCACTTTGCTAGTCTCTTTGTTAGTCCTCCAAGCGTCCCTTATATTTGGCATTGTTAGTTGTCTCTAAAGATACCCTCAGTCCACCTCAAATGTTGATAAAGCTCACTTTGTACCAACATTACGTCATAGATGACGCCATTAATTTTGACTGCCCCGATAGCCAGGTTGGTAGTGTCCCAGCCATCTACGCTTGGGGGCGTGGGTTTTATTCCTACGTAGGGCAAACATTCATGTGATGAACATTTGTGTTTGTTCTAATATCAGTCTCCAGGTTTGCTTAGTTTGGTATCAGATAACCGTGTGTGCAAAAATGTCCCGAATATTTATTAAATTTGTATACATCCTTTATTGAGGCCTTATTTTATCGCCTAACAATGCTTAAGGATTAGGGACTAACCCGACTGAATCCTTAAGGGTGAGGATAGGGAAATAAATATGGGGGAATAAGACTTATGTACCATGCTAAGTTACACCTGTGTTCCAATAGCGTGTTCACGGAATCCCGTCCGCCGGCTAATGGCGTCCGCGAAACCAGCACGGCGCCTACGTCACCGCCGGATGACGTCACCTCCTCGCCCTTCCAACGTAACACGTAAGTGGACTATACTACTATGGATTTTTATCTTAAATTGCCAACAATAATATGGGTTGTCACTGACATCTGAGCTAATCCATCTATACCAAGTCTTCTCCCCTAGTGGGGAAGAAAAGAATACTAGACCCCCTAGGGTCTAGATGATATTTTTACTCAACATTTTACCCCCGCCTAAATTTACAATAGAAATTAAAATGCTTAATTATACTTGAGATACCTTTGCCCAATTCTTTTTGTCCGTTCTGGGGTGGCATACACTTTGGTCATATCTTAACACCCCCTTGACTTTTGTTGAATATCTTTAATTTACAAACTACCCTAATTTTCTGTTTGCTTCTGGCAGCGGACGGCGTGGGTCAGTGCGCCTGCGTGATCTGGGCGTTTACGGACGAGAGGAAGGCGGCGGTGGGGGAGGGGATGTGATGACGCAGTCCATGGTGGAACCAACCTCGCCGCGACCCATCCCGCTCAGTAGGGTGCCTAGCGCGCCGGGCAGCCTCAGGTAATAATCATTGATTGATACAATGGAGCATGAAAGAAGCATCCCCTCTCTATATCTTTCTCTCCTTCTCTCTCTCTCTGAGAGAAAGTCCAACCATTGAGAACATAATAGGCTTATAATGATAATGAAGAAAGAAATGTTTTTATTTATTTATTAGATGATGAGCTAGCGCTTGACCGCCACTTCGTCTGATGTTATGCGATGTCATCATCGCATCAACATCGGTCTACAATGGAGCATACGTTTATTGTAGGGGGTCCACATACAACAAACGTATTTTTTTACGTTTTTTTGTAATTAATTGCTCTAATGTAAAAACGGTAATACGTACAAGCGTCAAACTTGGCATGATTATAGTACACACTCTAAAGTATAACAAATAATAATGGCCAAATGTGAGTAGGTTTCAAATTTCTGTTCATAACATAGTTATAACTGGTAATTTCGTTACTTGTACGATCTCATCATTTCTTTCACCGAATGGAAATGCCACATTTTATTGATTTTGAAGACGGATTTTTTAATTGATAATTAATTATTGTATTTTGTGGTAGTACGGAACTCTCTGTGTGCGAGTCTTGGTCTTTTTTATTTCTTGTTTGAAAGGTGACTTAGACGAGATTGTGCTTATTCATCTTCCACAGAGGTCTCCAGCCAATCGGCGGTCCACTGGCATCACCGCAGACCCCCCGGCGTCCCCCGCCCCCCGAGTCCCCGCGGCCCCCGCGACGACACAACACCATCGGAAAACCCGCCAACTTGTACGTATCGCCGTACGACATCGTGCTTAGAATCGACTGACAAGCTCGCTAATCAAAAATATACCTTACTTCTTTATAAATAAAACAGTAATATCTAAAATATATCTTGGCTGAATCTCTAGATGCATTTTAGTCGCGTCGCCTCTTTTTAAACTAAATCCTACTTAAAGACCTTCAATATAAAGGTTATATATCTCACTTTACATGACAAGATTTGCAAGCCTGCCCACTTGTATCGACGTCGTACTTAAATTCGACTGAAAAGCAACTGATAATATACCTTATAGCCTATGAAAGAAAAGACTAAATTCCGTCCAATTCCCTTGGTCACACTTCGAGGAACTGATAACTTTTTTGAAGTTTTTTTTTATCTTCTTATTTTCTATCTTCAGTTTTGAGCTCTATGGATTAATATTTTTTAAGCTTATAGATTGTTCACACTTTTTTATTATTTCAAGTATTATTTCATGTCAATACTTCACAATATTTATGTACAAGATTACAGAAACAAACATGAAATAAAACTAAAAATTAAGCACTGTGTATTTTATCTTTTTAAGCTACGTAGATAGTATTAACGCTTAAGTAGTTATGTAGTATCTTTCTCTCTCACCCGTCCTTGCGGCATCTCGCCGTCTCTTTCTGCATGCTACACTTGGCCTGGGTAAATGTGTTGTACACTTTTGATGCATTTTCAAATTTATGTGCACTTTTTTCTAAATTTTCTTACAGCATAGTATTTGTTCTTGGGCATTTGTAAATTGCCTTATTGTTTCTTAAAATGCTTATAGTTTTGTGTCTATTTCAAAATTTTAGTATTTATATTTTATCTTATACTCAGCTAGCATTCACTTTGGGACAGTGTTTTGTGTGCAAACGAATTAAACGGTCAATTTGTAAATGTAATCTGAAAAGATTCGAGTTGCATACTAAACAACTGATTGTGGCTCATTTACTTAATAAAATGTTTACTCAAGTTCAAACTTCAAGGCAAATCACACCATCTCTCGGGAAAAACAGTTATTTTTATTTCCAATATAAAATTTCAGTCAGTGCTTATGTAATCTGGGTGTCTTCAAGTCACAAGTTGTGATACGAAAGAGTTTCTCTAGTAAACTGCATTATATTAACTTGCAAGAAATAAACCTAACGCAGGTCTTTATTCAAATTAATAGACCGACGAACAGAATGGTCCTTAGATAGAACTAGAAAAGAACGCCACCTGTTGGGTGGAACAGAGCAACTTTCAAAAATGTATCTGAGCCATAATTTCGCGAGATGCGAGGGGTGAGGGAGCGGGTGGGGTGGTGCGCGGGTGGGGCGGCTCACGCTAGTCTGGTTGCTTGCAGCCTGCTGACCGAACTCTCAATAGTGGAGGACTGACGGCGCCGGCGCAGACCCGCCACCAAAGCACCATGTGCTCACCGATTGTACACCTTAACACCTTGTTGTAACGCACGTTTTGAGTTTCAGTTGTCATACACGATTGAATGAACTATTTGTGCTTGACACGTAAGAATTAATGCATAATAGTGATGCTAGTCCTAGTGCTAATGACATGACGCGATCAGCTGATTTGAACTCAAGATAATGGGATAAAGTGATGTTCATATCTCACTCTTTTGTTAATTAATAATACTGCCCTCATAAGCCCAAGAGCAGAAACTCAAAAAAAAAGAGATTTCTGTTTTTTCGCGCATCTGATAGCTTACAAAATTTCGCACCAGATGGACTAAAAGAATAACCGTATCTACATTGGAACATTGAAATAAACAATAAAAAAAAAAATTTCTTTAAAAACTCATGTTTAATAACTATTAATTCTAAACGAAATGACGGCATCTCATAAAAAACACAAAAAACAATAATATTGGATTTTAAACATAGGTATATTTAAGAAATACAATAGTCCTAACATAGTCACATAACTGAAAATTAATTACATTTTATGTCGAAAAATCAATTTTCATAAAAACTCGAACACCGCTCTTGAGCTTATGAGGGCAGAATAATAGGTACTATACTACCTATGAACGTGCCTGGAAATTTTGTAAGCTGTCAACATTCTTGCAACCTTGGGCTTCTCTTCGCTCCAAGTCAGCCCTATCCTTTTAGCTTCAGCAATAAAAGAACGCAGCCAGATCTGCTTATGTCGACAATGACGTCGATTCTGTTGTACCATTCTCTAAACTAAACTTGACAGCTCTAAAATTGTTGCCGGCCTTTTCTGATGTATTGAAATGAAAAGAAACGCCGATAATTTTAGTCCTGTCAAATTAGTTCACTTTAGTGAATGGTATAACAGAATTGACCCCAATACCTATTCCTTTATGAAAATTAGCGACAAATCAATAAAATTTATCAACTACGCAACTTTGAAAGATAACGAAACTCAAAACGTGCGGACTGCTCACATTTCTGCATGATCTAGCAAATTGGAATGCTGGTAAAAATTGCATTTATTTTATCGGGACCAAACTTTGGGTACTTTGTAGGGTCAAAAGTAAGTAAATGTTTTTAAAACGCCTCTCGTGTGGTGATTTTGTGCAGTTTTTGTGCAGAAATGTGTCGTTAAATATAGCGTATGTAATATGTATGTAACTAATCATCCAAAGGTAATTTGTTTAGCTTGAAGCAAAATATTGCATTTTTATCTTTATTTATTTATATGGGCTTGTGTCTATAATTGATGCTTACATATTTAAAACTGATGAGCTTTTTGAATGAAATTCAAAATATATTATGTAAAAAGAGAAGTACATAGATAGAAACTCTTTATTGTCTACACCAGAAATAAAAATTACAAACAGATAGAAAACACTTACGAGCTAGTGCCACAAGTGGCGGCCTCATCGCTAAAAGCGATCTCTTCCAGGCAACCATTGGATAGAAAGAATAGAAGAAAGAAGTAGGACATCTCAAACGTTTATAGTTTGAAGACATGATTTATGTTGTGATCAAAATCGCACAAATAATATAGTTAGCGATATTTCTTAGCCTTCGGAGATAAAGTGTATCTTGCCCAAGTAGATAATAAGTAAATAACGTCACAATTGTTAATGTAAGCTTTAACACGGTAAATGGCAGCTAAGTACTGTATTGCTGTCCTAAGCAAGACTACCGAACTACGGTTAATTACGCATATTATTGGTGTGATAATGATCAATATAAAAAAACAACTTTATTAAAATGTCAGATCTTGACCAAATTAAAATGGGCCATAACGGGAAGCACCAGCTTTAAAAAAAAAAGAATCAACAAAATCGGTTCACCCAGTCGAAAGTTCTGAGGTAACAAACAAATTTTTTTTTTTTTTTAAACAGTCGAATTGAGTACCTCAGGTTAGAAAGAGATAGACGCTAATGTGCTGAAGAAATGTATTTTTTTTATTTAATTACTAGTTACCCGCCCCAGCTTCGCACGGGTGTAAGTTTTAATATATTATTCTAGAATTATATAACTTAGCCGCTGAGTATATATGGTGCCTTACGCCTACCTGTTATAAACGATTCAGTTTAGGTATTGCGTAAAGTTGCGCGACCGTAAACCGTATCTCGGCGAGTTAAGGGTCACATTCGCGTGATTTTGCAAACTGCGCGTATTCGAGCACGCGGCTTGAGTTGGGCGTAAGGCCCCTGGTAATAGCTAAGCATATTCGTGAAAACCACATTTAAATCAGTTCAGTGTTTTAAGAGAAGCGCGTGCGCAAACAAACAGACAAAAATTCTAAAAACTGTCATAACGTGTTCTGCTTGACGCCCTTAGTGTTTTTTTTTCGCAATAACATTTTTTTTTATCTCTACGTGTTTATTATATGCATAGATATAGATAGTAAAGGAAAAAAAATAGTATGTTTTTAATCTAATACTATATAATATATATAACCTTATATTAATAATAACTTACTCAAAGGACCAAATAATATGCGCGATCTGTTTATACATACGGTACTTTTGCTAAGGATTGCATAAATATCTGTATATTATAGCGTAGGGTGAATAAAAAGTTAAAATCTAGCTTGTGTTTGTGTTCACATACCCGCATGTCGCACGGCTCAGTTTTGATAAAATAATAGTATTGAATACATCTGAAAACACGTCAGGTGCCTTACGCCCAACTCTAAACGCGGCCCGGAATAGGCGCATTTTGCAAAATCACCCGAACGCAAACCTTAACGCGCCGAGATACGGTTTGCGATCGCGTGATTTTATAAAGTGCACCTATTCGGGCCCGTGTTTAAAGTTGAGCGTAATACCAAAAGAATCCAAATTTCCAAGCATTCAGTGATACTATTATTGTAGCAGAATATGGTCACCAACTTCAATTCGCATGGAATGCTTACAATATGCATTGGTTATAGACGTCTGAATATGTTGAATCTATCAATATAATTATGTAGGGTTACGCATGAACCATGTACTAAGCCGAAAGGAGGCCATTGTAGTCATCATTATGAACAACTTTTATATTGGACCAACCCCGAAGTCGCGAAAAAAATCTGCTGTTCCATACATTTTGTCCTCAGTGACCATTTTCTATGGAACAGCCATTTTATTTCGCAATTTCAGGGTTGGTTTCATGGTAAAAGTTATTCATAATGATACAAATCAATCACCTCCTTTCGGGTTAGTACAGGGTATATGCGTAACCCTGTATACTCTTAATTGAGTTGTCTGTTATGCCACCACAACCTCTTATAACATTCTTATTTTAAACAAACATTGAGCTTCGTCTCGCTCTCTACGATGAAGAGAGAGAGAGAGATAGCATTGTAACGGTAAAATAAGAATGCCTTAAAAGTTGTTGGTAAAAACATTATACCTTTTAGTCAATTACCTGTTTCAATAAATATTTTTTACATACATTTCTATAAAAGGAGATCTAGAAATATTTACCTCATACTGCTTGGTTTTGAAAATGTTTGTGTGTTAGTATTATTTTGGAGTCATCCCCAAGTTGTCAGTGTTCATTAGTAAGTATTTATTTTGGTTTCGTTTGTGTTTATGACTTTGCTCCATTGTTTTGTTGCTGTACGCGTTGTATCATTTCCATATCGTAACTTTCAGGGAATATAATCCCATTTCTCAAATCCAATCCAATTAATAAAGGCATCTCCCTCGATCCCTATTACTCATAAATAACGAACCATTGAACATTAGCTTGTTAGGCCATGATGAATTAAGTACATAATCCTGAAACTAATACCAACTTTTATCGCCCTGCAGAATAATTTCTATTTAGCATCAAACTGAGTTTGATAATTAAAAAGTTGGATATATTGGCTGTCATAATGTTGTAACATAGCTTCAATTCGCAAGCAGCATCATTATTGCATCCTGTAACCATTGCCAAAAAAATGTTGCAGACTTTTAAAAACTTCATTTGTAAATGATTGAGTTGCGTTACTCTGCAGAAATTCATCTTCAATTTAACCCATGTCACGTTCAAATGATCCTTGCTTGCGAATGTGTTGTGATCTCTAACGGGTATAGTTTACCCGTGCGCTTGTAACGCGTCGACTAACGCAGAGAGAGCGGCGGAGGAGGCACGCCGCCCGCCTCGCCCGGCGCGGCGCGGCGCACGCGCGACGACGACGTGTTCTTGCGGCTTGCCGGCGCGCAGTACGACAACTCGCCGCAAGGAACTGTCAAGGAGCTCGCGCTCAAGGTATGCCTCACTTTACAGACTACATTTTAGGCCGTGTTGTCGATTTTACAGGCAGCAGGGGCCGTAGCGTCACCTGTTTTAAGCGATTCAGTTTAGGTGACTGCGGAAAATCATGCGAACGTGAACCTTAACGAGCCGAGATTGGTTGGTCCCATCGTCTATCGTTTGTTGTCTATCTAAATTGAACCGCTTATAACTGGTGAGTGTACAGCCCCAGGACGATAGTGAAGTGGCCATCCATTAAAGGTACGATCGATGGCAGAGAGGTCGTGTGGCTCCTGCGTTAAGGAAGGTACCGCCGCAGGTCTCATCAGCGACCGCTCCGCTGCCGCTCCCGGCCCGCTGTCTGCCGAGATAAAAAACGCGGCCTTTCGACAGTCATTCATAGACAAAACTTAGTGTCACCTATAAAATAGGAAGGATGTCCTCTTTTGACACATCCTTATGAAGAAGGCACGTCCAATTCTTTCACAGAGAACCTTAACAATTTGTCACTAACATGTTTTGATTTTGCGCTGAGCATGGCAATCGCGTATTTTACGTAAAGCTCTAGTTGTTATATTTAATGTTTTTAATATACTCCTAAGAACGATCACATGTATCGAGTATTGTTAAAAGTTGCAGGTTGTAAGGTAATGTTGGTTCACATTGCAGCGTATCAGCGGTGGCGGTAGTTGCGGTCCCGCGGCGAGCGCGTGGATCCAGTGCACGCACGTGGCGGAGGGACACGCTGGCGCCGCACTCGCGCTCGCCGCCACGCACCACCTCGTATACAGCGGAGGCGTCGGTCAGTACTCTTACACTTCCAGGGTGACGCAGCGAGACAACATTACAACTTACTTGCTACAGTGATGGCGCAACTTAAAATGAGTCTTGGTCTCTAATAGCAACCTTACTCTCTGTTTTATTCAGTGTTATCACTTACGGTGGCCTGTCAGACGGCCAAAGGCCGTAACATCATCTATTTTATGCGATTTGGTTTAGGTGGTTGCGGAAAATCATGGGAACGTGAACTTTAACGCGCCGAGGCACGGTTTGCGGTCGCGTAACATTTCGCTATCACCAAAACTAAATTGCTTAAAACAGGTGACGGTACGGCCCCAGGCCAGAAAACCAAGTGGAGACAGACTTGTACGAACTTCTCACGATGATCTCGTGACTAATATCAATATTAAGGATTTGTTTTTATTTCGTACAATAGTGTACGTAAATAAAACTGGCCAAGTGCGAGTCGGACTCACGCACGAAGGTTTCCGTACCATTATCTATAAAAACGGCAAAAAAATCACGTTCGTTGTATGGAAGCCCTGTTAAATATTTATTTTATTCTGTTTTTTAGTATTTTTTATTATAGCGGCAACAGAAATGCATCATCTGTGAAAATTTCAACTGTCTAACTATCACGGTTCATGAGATAAAGCTTGGTGACAGACAGACGGACAGACGGACAGCGGAGTCTTAGCAATAGGGTCCCGTTTTATCCTTTGGGTACGGAACCCTAAAAATGAAGGTATGTTTAGTGATAATATTGTGTGTGTTGCAGACCGCACGGTGCGCGGGTGGGACCTGTCGGTGGGCGCAGAGGCATGGCGTGGGTGGTGCGGCGGCGCGGTGACGGCGCTGGGCGCGGGGGACGCAGCGACCGGCGGCCGACTGCTTCTGGCAGCCGCCGGCGCCGCCGTCCGACTCTTCGACACCAGGACCCGCACGCCGCTCACTACACTCTGGTAGGCCATACCTAGCTTTGTGTCTTTCATTATATAAAAAATACTAGCTGCACCCTGCGGCCGCGTGGTGATTAAAATCAGTGATGATGATGAAAAGCCTATGTGTCCAGGACATAAGCAATGTATATTCCAAATTTCATCCAAATCCATCCAGCCGTTTCTGCGTTATTGAGTAACAAACATCCATCCATCCATTCACATCCAAACTTTCACATATATGATATTAGTGTGATTAAGGCAAATGTCATAGTTGAGCATCTGCTGGACTCGGAACTCACTGGATTGAATTTCATAACCTAAAAATACTGTCCACGTGCGCCATGAACAAAGCTTTCAAGAACATGAACAAGAATTTCAATCGAGGTGACTGTTTTCAACTCGCAAATGCGTGGAATCCTTGAGTTTGTGTTCCTCGGGCATAATTGACACCTGCTAGTACTCGCCTGGCTTAGATATTCCTATTAATCTCTCTCGTAACGCCACGGTATCAAAGACTAAACGTGTACGTTTTGTCAGGTCATCCGGTGTGACAGGCCCTCTGCCGACCGGGCGCGGCGCGGGAGGCGAGGTGGCAGTCACAGCGCTCGCCATGTCTGACTCGCACCGACTCTACACCGCAGCTGGGGACAAAATACGACTTTGGGACCTGCGCATGTAAGTGTCACATTGCACTTGATGTTTAATGTTATTTACCATTTTGGAGCTGTTGTCGTACAGGAAAATTCAACCGGTGAAAGTTACAAGCAAATGTAAATATTTTCACGTTCGACATTAAAGTATATTTTTGTACAGGCTGGAGTGTATCTGCAAAGTGTGGTCGGGTCATGCGGCGGCTGTGATGTGCCTGGCGATAGGACAAGGCCAGCAAGGGGACTTGGTGGCCACTGGCTCGAAGGACCACTACGTACGGACACTAGACATGCAACCGCAAGACTCCGGTAATTTATTTACTCTACAGATGTCAGATTGATGTGATTTTGTAGTAGCGTCCACTTTACCTTTACCTACTTTTGCCAATTATTCAACCACCAATCAGTACTGAGCAAACATTACAATGTTTCGAATGGAAAAATAATGTTTCTAGTAAAAATACTGGGCTTAAATATCTGGGTGAAGATCGCAGTGCATTGCTGCCCAGGGTATTTAAATGTTGAAGTTTCTAAATTCTGTGTAACATTGAACTGTTATGGGCAGGCATAACGCTTGCCATCAGGCGAGCAACTTGCAAAATCGGAAAGTTCAGAAAAATCGTAGATCTAGTGCTGCGTATGCGCAATAAATAACTCACCGTGTCACTCGCAGGTGGCTGGGAAGCCAGTAACCGTCGCCTACTGGAGCCGCCGCACTACGACGGCGTCCAAGCCCTGGCGTTATCTGACCCCGACGTCCTGTACAGCGCGTCACGTGACACCAGTCTCAAGAGATGGAACCTTACCGACAACACGCTCACACACGTAAGTTACAATAGCACGCTCCCTTCAAATAACAGACCACTAGCACACTGCAACAAAGTTCATTTTTGCAACATAGTTCTTCAACCAATGCAAGAGATGTGCTCCGATTCCACGCCAAAAGCAACACCACTACAGTGCGGCCGCTAAAAGAAAGCCTCTGATAGTTGCGATAACAAAAAAAAAACATTGAAAAAAGCTGGACGTAAACAGTAAATTCTGATCACCTTTACTAGATTTTAAACATGAGATTTTAGCAGACGCCGTAGCCGTAACAGTAAAGTATTTAAAGAAAATAATACATTCAATTTTTCACATTGTTATTGCATCTGTCATTCGCATTCATTCCGCGGCCGGACATTGGTTTGAACCAACATGGCGCGAAAGAAATTTCTTTGTGCTATGTTGGTTTCTGGAGTGTTATTGGCATGATTCGGAAAACACCCATATGAAGATATTGACGTCGATTCTGTTGTGCCATTTTCTAAACTAAATTGACAGTTCTACAGTTGTTGCCATAACTTTCTCTTATATGTATATGGAAATAAAGTCATAGTTTTAGTGCTGTCTGATAATTTTAGAGAATACAATAGAATTCCAAGGACACAATACAAGTAAACAGAATTTTTTGACTGTCCCGGTGGCGTAGTTGATAGTGGCCAACAGCCATATTACATGCTTAGCTTAGTTTGGGGTCAGATAACCATATGTGCAAAATGTCGCAGTTTTTTTTAATGGCAATTCCTATACGATTTGTTTTAAAATTATTTATGAAAAAAGAAAGCAAGAAAAAACATTTGTAACAGTGTGCGCACAAAGTTATTACACGACAGGTTAGCGATAGGTATAAAGTAAGATGCGTGCATCGCTCCCCGCGCTCCGCGCCTCGCGCCCGCCGCTCGCGCGTGTCATGCCGCGGCTGCGCGGCCCATTCGCTCGTTCAAGCAGTCGCTCCCGCGCCTCGCCACCCGGCGCGCGCGTTCCGTTTTGCATTGTACCTTCCGTTCCCAGACGATGATAGCAATGTTGTTCTCTTTGTACCCAGTTTGTACCTAATTACTCAATACAGAAAACTATCGACAACACAGGTGCTTTATTCCCCGTCTCCCGGACAGAATGATTGACCGCCGGTGAACCACACGAACCACCGTTTGTTACACATTTATTAAACTACTACAAATACTTAGGCGAGATGGCGTTTAATTGCAAGCCAATTATTTAAAAATAAAAAAAACATATCTAAAGGACACAATCAGTGTTCAAACTTTCTTTGGGAATGTTGACAACCGACAAGGACATAATATCACAAATACGTTAGAAAGACGAAACAACGTATAGTAATCGTAGTGAATGGTTAACGAGCTACTATCTCACCCTCTCTTATCAGTTGAGTTTTAGAAAGTGATTAACATCGGCACCGTATTGTTTCCAGAGCGTGATGAACGCGCACAAGGGCTGGGTGACCGGCGTGTGCGCAGTCGGCATGGGCAGCGACCGCACCGTGGTCTCTTGCGGACGGGATGGCTCGCTCCGCGCGTGGAGCCCCGCGCTCCGCCCCGCCGCACCCCCCGCGCGCCTGCCTGATGCTGCGCACGCGCTTGCTGCGCACCCCCACCCCGCCACCAAGCTCATATACACCGCGGGCAAGTCAGTACACACACTAACCTACCTAGTACATACACCAAAGCAGTGATACACTGATAGAGTCTGTTGGCAACTCAATACCATTGATCTAGTAATAGGGTAGATCAGGAGCGATGGTGGCTGAGCAGTAGCATATGCGCTTTACAATCTGACGGCACCCGGTTCGATCCTTGGCCCCGTACCAAAGACTTATTTAGTACATAAATTATGGGCAGTTTCAATGCCATCCCTCAAAAACGGTGAAAGGAAAACATCTTGAGGAAACCGGTATGTCCAAAAACCTCAAAAGTTCAAAGACATACGACATTCACCAACATGTACTGGGCCAGCATGGTGGAATAGGGCCCAGCATCTCTCTCTGACAGAAGGATTGTGTCCCAGCAGTGGGAACATGATAGGCTGATAATGAGGGTATCTAGTGAATAAGTCGACGCTTGCTAGTTACGAACACAAAATAGTATAATCGCGCGTCATACTTATTTAAAGCCTTTCCTATAAAGATTCAATGGGCACGTATTTTTTTACTTATCACGAATATGCTTACCAACTCGTTCAAGTTATTAGCCGAAAAGTCTACAAAATCTGGACGGTAGGTGCCTAACATAAAGCATTTGTCAAAGTATTTTTTCAATGAATTTCTATGTAAAAAATTGCTTAGTTTGTATGAGCTATGTTTATGTGTCTGTTGATGATGGTAGTGGTGCCTTGAACTTTTTATTGCAATTTCTTGGGAATTTTATTTATAAAGTTACTGAAAAGTGAATGTTTAGCGTGCCATTTTCTTCATCAGGGATTCATATTGGAAAAAAAATATTTCGTCTTCATGTTATTGCTACTTTGGGACCACCTGGTCTGTATTATTACGTTATACAAATTGTTCCATCGGTTAACAATCAGTGCCCAAATACTGTTCGTTCATACATCCCGCTAATAATCATCATTACAACCATAAGACGTCCACTGCTGGACATAGGCCTCTCCCATAGATCTTTAAAAGGGCCGGATGAAAGCGGCCTGCATCCAGCGTTTTCCTGCGGTCTCTTTTAGGTGGTCCGTCCATCTTGTGGGTAGACAGACGATCGCTATTAATGTATTGTCCTTTTTGTAACGTGAAGTGTGTTGCAGCGGCGGCGACGTGCGCGCCTGGCGACTCTTGGAGCAGTGAATCAGGTGCATACCACTCCCGCCCTTCCGCGCACGGAATAAGGCGCACTTTGCCACCACACAACCATACCTAACCCTCATCTCTAGCTTACATTCGCGCTAAATTACACTTTATCGCTAGAGCTATGGGGTTGCAAAATGACAGATTTTTTACTGTTTCTGTTTTTCTGCGCTGTCGCAGTAACTAACCCTAGCATGCCTTCTTGGCTCTTAACTCAACCTTCTGCCGACATCATCTACTTGTCATCAACACAATATATATATATATTGTTAATTTTATTCCTATTTTACCATCTCATGTTCTGTTTTTTTTTAAGAGAAAACTTCTTTACGCGCTTTGAGCACTTTTTGGGTAAACAAAAATCATGAAACTCGCGACATCGTCACGCTGTCACAGAATACATAATACACAGTACCGTGTATTTTAAAACAGCGCCATCTCTCGTAGATACATGAATTACTACTTAAGTTTTCACTTCTGACGTGCAGTCCTATGACTGATGTGTTTTTTAATTATTTTTTTTTAATTACACCGAAAAGCGTAAAATTTCGAAATTCAGAGTGATTCTTAACATTTAATGGTTGAATGCGTTAATTATTACTTAGTTACTACCTTAAGGTAAGTGTTCTAGTACTCTTCTGTTTTTTTTTCTGTATATTTTGGAAAGGGTTATTTTTACAAAGCGCTTGTCCCTAGTTGAGGGAAAGCTTCACTTTTGTGTTTTGAAAGTTTCGCACTGCTTTGTGTGTACATCAGACGACGCCGCGCCTCGTCGCCGCCGCATCATCTTACGCACAGTGCGACTGCTTTCTCTGTGCGACTGTACATCCATCATTCATGTGATACTAACCCTTATAGCTTCTAGTGTAGTGACTAACATATCATATCACCAGTGATTCGTTTGAAAGATAATTTTGGTATCCGGTAAACAGATAAACGCGTACAACAGTTCCACTATTATGAACTATAAAGAGTTACGAATAATGAAAATTAGATTGAACTGAATTCCTGGAAATTTACTAATAAAAATATTTCGGCGTTCCTGGTGGAAAGAGTGGCCATTCCCATTCAGCGTAGGAATGTTGCCAGTATTATGGCCACTTTTGCTCCGGGAACAGTGCGGGGCGGATTATTTGATTTGACGTATATAATTTGAATTCGTTTTTGACATGTTTAGTATTATTGTTTTTTTTTTTATTATGACGGGGGGTGGGGGAGGGGAAAAAAAGTATAATAAATATGTTGGTTCTAATGTTGAATTTTCCACACTAAATTTGAAATATTTAAAATTATAATCATTTTTTATAGAATTCAAAAAAAAAACGACACACACCAATTTTCACTTCAATGTAAAATTATTGTTGTCATGTTTTCTCACATATTGCAATTGTTGTTAGTATTTTAGCACGTAAAGATTTTAAAAAAAAAACACAAGTCTTTATAGTGTTTTTTTATTACGCTCATACGTCAAACAACCACTGTACAGTTTTTCATATCAAAATGCTATCTTACCCACAGCGACGGCCGCATAAAATGCTGGCGCATCCGCAAGCCGAGGTGACATCCGGACGAGCCCGCATGCGTGTCCGCGCGGGACCGCAGGACTCCGCGACGCGCTTGGCGGTGACACGCGCGGCCTCCGCTTGCGGCCCGCATCGCATGTCTCAATCTGATCTCCGCAGTCGAACGCATTCTGTTACTGCGAACTACCAAAGACGCATAAACAATGCGCCAGAAAGAGCGAAGTAAGGAATGAAATCACTTGCGACTGCGGTGGTCTGGAGCTAAGGGCGGAAAATTTGCCTCATTTTCCAATTGTTCACACCACATCTACAAGGTTGTGTATTCAAACGTAGATGTCATTATAATAAATGAACAATCACAGACTAGGCATTAAATGGTAAGGAGGCGGAAACCGTTACATGTAGTTTTGTCCACCATTTATCCTATTTTATATTTTCTAGTCTGTAAGAATAACGTCGATTACGTGTCCATTATAATCTAATATAAGATGTGATAGTAACAACATAAAGATTATTTCACTACTAAAGTTTGTATCTCATTGATGCTAAGCTTTAATCAATAAGGTCAGTAGTACTAACTACGAACAAGTTACAAAGCGTGGTAGGTAGGATCACTATGGAGCGGCTGTTGTCTTTGAATTAGTATGGATTTGACAGCTTTCAAGTGTGGTCAGTTCGAGGATGACAAAACTTATTCGGACATAAAGGACATGTTTAGCACGAAAATGGGAAGTTTTCCAAAAAGCAATAAAAAAATCATAAAAATGCGTTAGATGGCGTTGCGAAACATGTATATGAAGATTTTTCAAAACCACACACGAAGAAAGGTCTATAAAAAACTTGCTTATTCACGAGAATATAGACAGACAATATCTATGTCTGTCTGACACTGTCTGTATTGCTTGTTTTTGTGTTTTTTTCTTTTATAGTATAGTATTTTGTAGTTATTGTTTGCTAACAAAGTACTTGTTTTTCCACAACACAACACAAATTAGTACATAAGTGTGCCTTGTTAGACATTTTATAACAGGGCTAACGTGTTATAAAATGTCTCCTCTTCCTTATATTGTAGATTTCAATGAACAAATGCGAAAATAAAAACTCCAATCAGCGCCATCTATCGATGTTTACAGAACTATATTCCTGGAGCTGTCAGAAAACCTCCCATTTTACGCTCCGTAGTCTTTTTACCTACTATATATTAAAGTTTTATAGACGCGGTTATTATTTATGATAAGTACGCAATATTTGCACTATATAGTTTAATCGCGTGTAAAATTAATGATCTCTTATTTTTCTGTATTAGAAAAAAAAAAAACAAGAAAAGACACAAAGACAACGGTAGACATTTTGTTAACTTTGAAAGTATTAAACAGAACAAAATATTACACTTACAGAAGGCCTAATTAAGGTACATTACTTTAGTAAAATAAAATTATGATTGTACCATTAAATTAGCACGGGTTATAAGAAATTACTTCTCTTGTTTGTAAATGCTCTAACCATTGATTTACAAAACAAATGCATGCCGAGTCTACTTTATACACGAAAATTATAAAGTTAAAATATGTCCTCATTTTAAGATACCTTTTTAAATTTCTATACATTTTAGAGACACCGACAAACTAATTTAAATCTATGTCGTCAAATCACTCAAAACAATGTCTAATTTAGCTTGCAACAAAAGTGAACTAAATGCAAAATTACCTTAATAGCGGGTATGGATTTAGTCTACTTTTGGTTTGAACATTTTTGAATGTTGACCCGATATCTATGGTTTTAAATATCTTTGGATATCACTATTGGTTACATATACAAGTTACGGAAAGGGGTTTTTTATCTCATCATTGTGAACTACTTTTCGCGATTTCAGAGTTGCTCTCACTGTAAAAGTTATTGATAATGGTACTATGGACCCCCTTTCAGCTAGTACACCCTTTCCGCATACCCAGTATTAGATAAATCGATCAAAATAATCTGAATTAAATAAGTGTAGTTAATCTTTATTAAAGACAATACAATTAATGAATCATGAAATTAATTATGATATTGGAAACGTAATTTTAAATCATTTAGACAAATGTTATATTAAAAATTATAATCGTCCGCACATCACTATGTGGAAGTCAGCTAGTTAAATCAATTGCCTTGTTCGAGTAAGATTGTTAGGAGCATGCTATTAAAAGAATTATTCGTATTCGTACATATAATTTTAATTGAATTATTCATTTATTTCAGGTAATATAAACCCATAATCAAAAATAAAACATAGGCAATAAAATAAGCAACATACAATACATAACATCAATAACTGAATTCTTCTTTAGTGACCAAGAAAAATATAAAAAAGCCTGAGATTTTTTTTGCTAAACTTTGTTAGACAAACATTGTTCCTAGCCCTTTTTCAAAGACTGGCAATTTTTATTTTATAATCTTCAAGTGCCAAAACTATTTGAAAAGTGCTATTGACTGGGCATTTTGGACCTGAGACGAGATTTATATATGGTTTAATCCTCAAAGACGCGACGTGTTTCACCTTTTCTTCTAATTTCTTACCATTATATGTATTTAGCATAATAAGTTGGTACATGTAATTTTATATTCTGTGCTTAAAACTAGTCTGTCAACTTCTGCCGAAATTCTGTCGAAATTTTTAGAAGCGAAATAGAGATAGGAAATTTTATTTAACACACGCATACTTGGCGTTTTAAAGTAAAACTGTTATTATCTATGTGGATTCACGCACACTAGGAAAATTTTTATAATCACGAGAATAATCAGACTCGGTGGTAAGGAAGAAGAGATGGCAAGTAAGAAAGAAGAGATGGCACGTCTTTGTGGATTTAACTTAGTATTTGTCTATACATTTGTGTTTAGGAACAAGACGCACTCATAAAACAGTGGTAAAGATTCGAGCTCTCCATCAAAGCAATTTCAACTTTACTGTTCTTTTAATAAAATACAAACAAAGGCACGGGAGCGACGTTTTATTTTTTGCGTTATACGGGGAAAAGACTTTATTAAAAAACAGCTAGATCGCCCATAGAAATGTTCTAATGTTCATATTTTGTATCATATTGAAATTGTCTATGATCATATATTGTTTGGATTAGCCATAAACTCGAGCTAGTATCGAAAAGTCTGACAAGAACTGAAGGGGGCAAAGTAAACACGTATTGCACACACTGACATATTCTTACTAGTTCTACAAACGCACACTTCAATATTGAGCGGCACACAACTGCAAACGAGATGGTCAAATGTCATCAAATGGACGACAAAGGGAGGGGGGAGGAGTAAGTGCCAAAGGGGAAACTGTAGGTATAACTCTTTCATTTATTAATTTCTGAGAAAATGGTGAAATTTCTAGTTGGCGCTTGTGTCCGAAGCTCTTATGAGTGTAGCTTGTACCTTTATGTATGTGTGCGAATAATTCTTACATTGTACTAGTATTTTTAGTTGATATATAGTATATACACTGTAGTATTAGGGTGTAACAATGTAGATGCAGCCTTAGCTTAGCTGGAAATCCCTGTGATTCGTTTAGAGAGACATAGTTTATTGTGGTTAGTGTTACTAGAATAGCTACAGACCAACCAATTTATCTGTACAGTTGATCAAATGTGGGAATTAAAATTGTTGACGGGAGGCTGTCACTTTTGTCAGGAAATTACGATGGTAGCTCCCTTGCTCAAATTTATAGATAAATTGGTCGCACTGTTATATAAACAAGGTATTCAACATTTTTCATCATCTTAAAAGACTTAGGTAAGCCTTATTTTATCGGAACGCACAAATCATTAAATACAATCAATTTCAAAAGTCACTTAACACATTTTGAGCGAGTTTGTAGACTTTTCCTATACGCATTATTAACTTTTAGGTTTCATTAATTTACTAACTGAACATTTTCTAATGAAACAATTATATCAGTGCTTAATTGCTTATTACCGGAATCTATCTGAGTTGGAGACGGTTTGTAACAGAAAAAAAGGTCTAGTGTTTTATATTTAATTTAATATTTTACTTACCATTGTGTACTGTGTTTCTTTGCCACAAATAAATTATGTATGTCTAATTTACACACATATTTTACCGTGAATATTTTATGTACCAAATCTTTGTTACCTTTATATTTTTTTCTTATAGCTTCCATACTTAGACCTCGCATTTTGGCTACGCACATTTATGCGCATCTATGTTTCCACATGAGAAATCGAAAATAAATCTGTATTTTTTTGATTAGGTGAATCTAGTAAAATAACAAAATAAAACGAAAAATGTATACTTTCAAGATTTGGTACAACATGTGTGAAAATTAGGCGCAGTATTATTTTTAAATCAGTCATTATTACTTTAGCATTTTCTCTGGTAATTGATTGTGAGAAGGCAGCCACAGCTAGCGTTTGTATTCGATGTACCTATGTATTGTTACATATAACTGAATTGTTTAAAACTGTGATTCGAATAATTATATTTTTATACATTCCTCGCTACGGGTAGTTTAGAATCCTTAAACAAACTAATAGTACGAGAGCTAGCAACGTCGGGAAAACAAGCATTTCAGGTAGGCTAGTTTTTAGATATGCTATCTCTCTCACTCCCCCGGACGTCATACGGGCTATCTGGCTGGTGGTAGTGGTTGCGTTCATCAGTGCGCATCCTAAATGTCCAGGTAAAATATCGATTTTTCAAATCATTTTAAGAAGTTTTTTTTTTTTTTTATTATTTTTATTGAATTTTTCGCAACATGAATCTATTATTGCCAGACATTTTTATCGTTGTTTAAATAGTGCCAGACGCTAATTTTGAATTGAAAAAATTTTTTTTTTCAAAATATTTCAGTATGGCTGAAATTTTTATATGATGTTATTTAAGTATCTAAAAACCTAAAATTAATTTGCCAAACAATAATTCGATTGTTAAACCTTCAGCCAGACCGATCTAAAAGTGAAAAGTAATGTGGTACCATTTTGCTTGGTCTAGGAATAGTTGTCGAATAAATTACAGAGAAAGAATTAAAAACTATTGAATTAATTGTGGATTAACATAGCATTAAAATAATTATTTATTTTTGTGCAAAATTAAGGTAATAATCAATCTCAAGGATGAAAGTAAACAAAAATTATATTGAATTATCTTGATAATTATCATCATCATCATCTTCATCACTGCTGTCATTTTCATTGTCATCGTCGTCTTTTGGATTATCAACGTCTTGTAAGCTATTATCTGTAAAAGAATGAAAAATTTTATAATCTTTCGGCAAAGAAATTTATTAGTATTTTATTTTCAATTTTTACCTTTAATGATAATGTCGGCAACTAATGATGGTAACTGCTCTCCAACAAACCAGATAAAATCATATTTATCGTCATTTATGGTCCAGCCAGAAGCTTGAGGTGATAGCGATGTTGGGTGTTGTAAATGAGCATTTCTCCAAAACTTTGTTACGTAACGAATTCGTAGTAAATGCTGATACAATTCAGCTTTGCATGGTGGTAGGCTTGATGGATCAAAATTACGTTTTTTTTTTCAAAATTATCGTCTGATTTTTTAGACCGATAAGTGTTTGAAAACAGATGAAACCGAACTTCATTGACGTTCCAAGAATCACGAGCTCCGTAAATGTCAAAATATTGATAATGATGCTCCTAATGAAAATGATATCGATTGTAGAAGTGATCAGTCCGACATGCTACCACCACCAGCAAAAAGAAGACGAACCTTTGAAGCCATTGTTCCTGAACTTGTTCCAATTTCTGCCCGATTGCAAATGTTAGAACGATTAACACCTATTGAGAACAGGATGCGACTACACACCAGCTTTTTTCCGGAAAGGTAAACTTCGACCTTTTAAACTGTTAGAGCAATCAGAAGAGTATCAATTAGCCCGTCAAAATATTATAACAGATGATGAAGAATTGCTGGATGAGACATTTAAGATCTTAGAAAAGTTTATTTGTCACATTTACGGAGCTCGTGATTCTTGGAACGTCAATGAAGTTCGGTTTCATCTGTTTTCAAACACTTATCGGTCTAAAAAATCAGATGATAATTTTGAAAAAAAAAAACGTAAATTTGATCCATCAAGCCTACCACCATGCAAAGCTGAATTGTATCAGCATTTACTACGAATTCGTTACGTAACAAAGTTTTGGAGAAATGCTCATTTACAACACCCAACATCGCTATCATCGCTATCACCTCAAGCTTCTGGCTGGACCATAAATGACGATAAATATGATTTTATCTGGTTTGTTGGAGAGCAGTTACCATCATTAGTTGCCGACATTATCATTAAAGGTAAAAATTGAAAATAAAATACTAATAAATTTCTTTGCCGAAAGATTATAAAATTTTTCATTCTTTTACAGATAATAGCTTACAAGACGTTGATAATCCAAAAGACGACGATGACAATGAAAATGACAGCAGTGATGAAGATGATGATGATGATAATTATCAAGATAATTCAATATAATTTTTGTTTACTTTCATCCTTGAGATTGATTATTACCTTAATTTTGCACAAAAATAAATAATTATTTTAATGCTATGTTAATCCACAATTAATTCAATATTTTTTAATTCTTTCTCTGTAATTTATTCGACAACTATTCCTAGACCAAGCAAAATGGTACCACATCACTTTTCACTTTTAGATCGGTCTGGCTGAAGGTTTAACAATCGAATTATTGTTTGGCAAATTAATTTTAGGTTTTTAGATACTTAAATAACATCATATAAAAATTTCAGCCATACTGAAATATTTTGAAAAAAAAAATTTTTTTTCAATTCAAAATTAGCGTCTGGCACTATTTAAACAACGATAAAAATGTCTGGCAATAATAGATTCATGTTGCGAAAAATTCAATAAAAATAATAAAAAAAAAAAAAAACTTCTTAAAATGATTTGAAAAATCGATATTTTACCTGGACATTTAGGATGCGCACTGATGAACGCAATCACTACCACCAGCCAGATAGCCCGTATGACGTCCGGGGGAGTGAGAGAGATAGCATATCTAAAAACTAGCCTACCTGAAATTCTCTCTCGAAAACGTTGCTAGCTCTTAGACTATAAAGAAGAATTATAATAATCTGTGCCTAGATTTGACATTATTATAGCATGTCTATGAGTCCATACACTGAAGTGAGAATTTTTTCGCTTCTCTTTACTCTCTCTTTTTTCGCTATACATAATATCATTTAAAACGATGTTTAAAATGTAATTTATAAAAGCATTATCAGCTGATATGAGTAGCTTCTATAGTACATATAAGTAGATTTTATCCCAAATCATGAAATACTATTAATTTTAATTGGAGTTTACTCCTTAAGAAACGATTTGAGTTATAAGGCCCGGTACGGAAATTTTATGAGGAGTAAAATCAAGTGTAACACGAAAAGTTGAGGCGTTACGTAGAAAGAGACAAATATATATATCTGTAGGATTGAACGTGTAAAAGAATGAGATGGAATACATGTGTTGCGCGCAGGCGCGCAACACATGTATTCCATCTCATTCTTCTGCTGCCGAGTAAACTCCAATCGTGCGTCGTAGCTGACACACACACACTTTTTTTTTTTAAACTAAACTGAATTTGACAGCTCTAAATTGGTTTTCGATACTTTTTTACCACGTTTTAACTCGCTTTCTTATCTATCTGCTGTTAAAAACGTGGATTATATATATCTTAAATTAAGACAATCATATTGAAATGAAAAAAGACATCTTTTTAGTGCTCGAAGTTTAGTTTTGTTCCGAAAATGATAAGAATCGACGTCAGTTACTACCATAGTCGTACTTGTAATTGTACTTTAGTCAAATATTGGATTTTTCTATATATCTTGATAGAACATGACTACAATATATAGTCACATCGTCAAGCCGAGAACATCTTATAAAATAGTTAATGTATTAAAAATATATACATTCAACAAAATAGAATGTTCAGGGTAGAGATTTATCAGTCAAATTATTTAGCTATAATTTTATACTAATACCAAGTAGATTTAATACCAACGAGTGAATGGCTATGAATAACGGTTTTAGTAATTATATCGTAATTTTTTATTAATTGCATTTTGTTACACAGATTTTATATTATGTTATCAATTTTTCGTGTGTATTCATGTTTGTTTCAGTATTATTTCAATAGTTTAAGTAAAATATGCCACCGTGAATATTTAAGCAGCGAGGCACTTCAAATCACGAAATGGCTGACTTTATGTTGATTATTAAATTTCTTTACTGGTTAGTTGCATGTGTGAGTTCTTACTGCTGAAATATAAATAAAATTAAACAAGAAATACAATGTAACTCTTAAAAAGAAATCTAATCAATCATAAGTTTAAGTAAGAATGCTTGAGGCTACGAATGCGCTTAATTAACACAAAGATATTAAAATGTTATCATAGACTATGGCTGTTATCCGAAGATCATAATATTGGAATCACGCAAGGGTGTAATAATTGTTTGAAGCAATATAGATGGAATTTAGGTAGGTTTAATTAAATGTTAAACTATACAGGGTATCGAATAAACCCTGTTTTAAACCGAAAGGAGGTCATTGTACTCATCATTGTGAACAATTTTTACTATGGGACCAACCCTGAAATTGCGAAAACAAAAATCAGCTGTTCCATAGCTTTATGAAGTGTCAATGACCGTTTTCTATGCAACAGCTGTTATTTTCCTCGCGATTTCAGATTTGTTCCCATAGTATAAGTTGTTCTAATGATGAGTACAATGACCTCCTTTCCACTAAGTACAGGGTATATGCGTAACCCTACATGCGACCGCTCACTTCATACTCATTTACATTGTGCTATGTAAGTGACTAAGGAAAATTAACTAATTACAAGCAAAATACAGAGTGGAGCGCTTTTTTATAGATTACGGTAGCTGGAAATGTCGATATCTAGCGCAGCGAGTGTGTTTCAAAACTGTCTTGTCGTTTGTATGATTGACTTCTTTCATAAGAGCAAGCAGGGCCCCGCTATTCTACAAGTCCCGTCTTTTTCATGATTAAAAAAAAGGCATGCATTATCACTGAAGCATTAATTAAATTTTACTTCACGAATCCATGTAATCCCTTATAAATAAATAAATAATATCTGGGACATTATTGCACGCATCATCATCAGGTCATCTGACCCCAAACGGATGATTTTGGAAACATCCCGAGACCAGTGCCGTAAATAGGGCTGTGTCAGCGGTGCCCAGGCACAGGGCGCAGACTCTGGAGAGGCGCAGAAATGACCACACCAGGACCAAGTTTTGTTTTCAAGGACGCAGTTATGAGCTCGCACCGGGCGCATAAAAGGCTCTGGCACTGCCTGAGACATTTATTTATATACAAACTTTCGGGGCCCATTTCACCTCCTTACAGGTGTAATTTCGTCTGACAATCTGTTCTTATTTACCACCAGGCTATTTCAGGAATATGACATTTCCCATCTCTAAATCATTAGCGGGTCTGTATGTGTGTTGATTTCTCGGAAAAGCGATTGTTCATACATCCATGTTTAAAAGTAGGTATACTTATACATGTATAAAAGGAAAGTCAATCATTGTTTTCTTTTCTATTTATTTTATTCACTTTCGTTTCGTTAGATATAGACTTGGCAAAGGCGCT
Source organism: Agriopis leucophaearia (assembly GCA_949125355.1). Lineage (NCBI taxonomy): Eukaryota > Metazoa > Arthropoda > Insecta > Lepidoptera > Geometridae > Agriopis > Agriopis leucophaearia. The sequence goes on from OX421262.1 coordinate 17,091,504, forward strand.
TACCCATGTAATCGAGCACGATAAACAAATATTTAGAAATATTTTTACAGTTTTTTTTATTGTAAATATGACTACTTTTACATCAGTTATGTTTACACAGGTCGAAGCTCTCTATAGTTAGATGTAAAATTCGGCCAAATTTTACTTTATATTTTTAAATAATCGGAAGAATATTTTTTATTGAATCGTGATTATTTTTATGAATTTTAATAATGATGTATGTATAATTTTTCAATTTGTGAGTTTTAGTTTGTGGTATGAAAATTATGGATCGAATAAAAATTTATTAAGCTATTTTGTGTTTATTTTGAATCCACTTTCCCGACTTGATACATTATTATTAGAGGGTTTGCTAAAGGCCAGCGCAGACAATGACTTTATAGTCGGTGGACTCTTACTCGCGCAGATATTTATTTTTTGTACATTTACGTTTTTTTTTCGTTTCTCGCGCTTTTACAGCATCTATCGATTCAATTGTAAAGGGTATAAGTTGGCCCTAAAGACCACACTTCTTCGAGGTTCTTTTTTTTTCAGTTTATTTAAGGACCAACAAACGGTATACAATAAAATATGAAACTAGAGAGGTAAAGAAAAAAAGCAGCTGGTTGTTATACCAGCATCGTTGACCACGGATTAGTATTTAACAGATATGAACATGGCGAAAAGAAAAATAATAATAATTTACATCAAATTACTAACCATATAATTGATTGACTTCTTAAAGTTTTACCCAAAATTCCATGTGTGTATTGAAGTCCGTTTTTTATGCATAAAAATATATATATGTATATAAGGAATGTACTCAATGTACCGTCAGCCAACTTGGCAACGCTGTAAGGTTTCCAACGACCCAGGCGTCGTACTATAAGTAGGTCAAAAATCTCAAAAATAGTTGTGGTTTGCTCCACTGGGAGACCGCTATCATCACGGACAAGACTATTGTTGCCATTAAGCTTGATATCGTGGTGTTCGATCGACCGGTCCCAGCGTCGGGTAGAGCTCGTCGACATTACCATTCCACATGACATGAAGGAGACTGCCATTAGGATGGCCAAATGTTGGTCCAAAAACTTAAAAATAAATAAAAAAAAACATCAGACTCGAAAGTAGAATGACGTAAAGGATCAACACGATCATTGTCCCGATTACCGAGTTGTTTCAATGAGCGGCCTAATAGCGAAGAGCCTAATCAACACCTAAAGAGGCTCTCGCTAGAAGATTGGGTCAAGGCGGTCATCCTGGTCACGACACCCATCGTCAGGAGGTTCTTCACTCTACAGCTCGGACCTCCGTATTGGTAGCTTAGGCCACCCCCGCTGCGGGCAGCGCCCTAGATTTCTTACTAATATTTCGATATAATTGTATTTTTTTTAAAGATTACAAACTATGGATTGAGGCGCAACCTCCAATAATCAAAGGAAAAAAAGCGTTTCGTTTATTCATTGATTTTATTTATTCTTTATAATTAAATACTTAATACACACCCTTTATAAAGTTAAATGATTATTTACGGGATATTTACCGTGGTAAGGTTGTGGAAGGAGCTCCCGATATTTCGGCGCAGTTACATGCACCATGTTCACGGGAAGACTGAAGAATGCGGGTGGTTGGTGAAAAAGTTCAAAGTTAGGTACAGACAAAACGATCTACCCACAAATCTGCCATAGCTGAGCATCTGCTGGACGCGGGTCCTAACCACTGGATTGAATTTCATAATCCATTCCCATTTTCCATACCCTTTATGAAGTGTCAATGACCGTTTTCTATGCAACAGCTGTTATTTTCCTCGCGATTTCAGATTTGTTCCCATAGTATAAGTTGTTCTAATGATGAGTACAATGACCTCCTTTCCACTAAGTACAGGGTATATGCGTAACCCTACATGCGACCGCTCACTTCATACTCATTTACATTGTGCAATGTAAGTGACTAAGGAAAATTAACTAATTACAAGCAAAATACAGAGTGGAGCGCTTTTTTATAGATTACGGTAGCTGGAAATGTCGATATCTAACGCAGCGTGTTTGAAAACTGTCTTGTCGTTTGTATGATTGACTTCTTTCATAAGAACAAGCAGGGCCCCGCTATTCTACAAGTCCCGTCTTTTTCATGATTAAAAAAAAGGCATGCATTATCACTGAAGCATTAATTAAATTTTACTTCACGAATCCATGTAATCCCTTATAAATAAATAAATAATATCTGGGACATTATTGCACGCATCATCATCAGGTCATCTGACCCCAAACGGATGATTTTGGAAACATCCCGAGACCAGTGCCGTAAATAGGGCTGTGTCAGCGGTGCCCAGGCACAGGGCGCAGACTCTGGAGAGGCGCAGAAATGACCACACCAGGACCAAGTTTTGTTTTCAAGGACGCAGTTATGAGCTCGCACCGGGCGCATAAAAGGCTCTGGCACTGCCTGAGACATTTATTTATATACAAACTTTCGGGGCCCATTTCACCTCCTTACAGGTGTAATTTCGTCTGACAATCTGTTCTTATTTACCACCAGGCTATTTCAGGAATATGACATTTCCCATCTCTAAATCATTAGCGGGTCTGTATGTGTGTTGATTTCTCGGAAAAGCGATTGTTCATACATCCATGTTTAAAAGTAGGTATACGTATACATGTATAAAAGGAAAGTCAATCATTGTTTTCTTTTCTATTTATTTTATTCACTTTCGTTTCGTTAGATATAGACTTGGCAAAGGCGCTTAGCCATGTAATCGAGCACGATAAACAAATATTTAGAAATATTTTTACAGTTTTTTTTATTGTAAATATGACTACTTTTACATCAGTTATGTTTACACAGGTCGAAGCTCTCTATAGTTAGATGTAAAATTCGGCCAAATTTTACTTTATATTTTTAAATAATCGGAAGAATATTTTTTATTGAATCGTGATTATTTTTATGAATTTTAATAATGATGTATGTATAATTTTTCAATTTGTGAGTTTTAGTTTGTGGTATGAAAATTATGGATCGAATAAAAATTTATTAAGCTATTTTGTGTTTATTTTGAATCCACTTTCCCGACTTGATACATTATTATTAGAGGGTTTGCTAAAGGCCAGCGCAGACAATGACTTTATAGTCGGTGGACTCTTACTCGCGCAGATATTTATTTTTTGTACATTTACGTTTTTTTTTCGTTTCTCGCGCTTTTACAGCATCTATCGATTCAATTGTAAAGGGTATAAGTTGGCCCTAAAGACCACACTTCTTCGAGGTTCTTTTTTTTTCAGTTTATTTAAGGACCAACAAACGGTATACAATAAAATATGAAACTAGAGAGGTAAAGAAAAAAAGCAGCTGGTTGTTATACCAGCATCGTTGACCACGGATTAGTATTTAACAGATATGAACATGGCGAAAAGAAAAATAATAATAATTTACATCAAATTACTAACCATATAATTGATTGACTTCTTAAAGTTTTACCCAAAATTCCATGTGTGTATTGAAGTCCGTTTTTTATGCATAAAAATATATATATGTATATAAGGAATGTACTCAATGTACCGTCAGCCAACTTGGCAACGCTGTAAGGTTTCCAACGACCCAGGCGTCGTACTATAAGTAGGTCAAAAATCTCAAAAATAGTTGTGGTTTGCTCCACTGGGAGACCGCTATCATCACGGACAAGACTATTGTTGCCATTAAGCTTGATATCGTGGTGTTCGATCGACCGGTCCCAGCGTCGGGTAGAGCTCGTCGACATTACCATTCCACATGACATGAAGGAGACTGCCATTAGGATGGCCAAATGTTGGTCCAAAAACTTAAAAATAAATAAAAAAAAACATCAGACTCGAAAGTAGAATGACGTAAAGGATCAACACGATCATTGTCCCGATTACCGAGTTGTTTCAATGAGCGGCCTAATAGCGAAGAGCCTAATCAACACCTAAAGAGGCTCTCGCTAGAAGATTGGGTCAAGGCGGTCATCCTGGTCACGACACCCATCGTCAGGAGGTTCTTCACTCTACAGCTCGGACCTCCGTATTGGTAGCTTAGGCCACCCCCGCTGCGGGCAGCGCCCTAGATTTCTTACTAATATTTCGATATAATTGTATTTTTTTTAAAGATTACAAACTATGGATTGAGGCGCAACCTCCAATAATCAAAGGAAAAAAAGCGTTTCGTTTATTCATTGATTTTATTTATTCTTTATAATTAAATACTTAATACACACCCTTTATAAAGTTAAATGATTATTTACGGGATATTTACCGTGGTAAGGTTGTGGAAGGAGCTCCCGATATTTCGGCGCAGTTACATGCACCATGTTCACGGGAAGACTGAAGAATGCGGGTGGTTGGTGAAAAAGTTCAAAGTTAGGTACAGACAAAACGATCTACCCACAAATCTGCCATAGCTGAGCATCTGCTGGACGCGGGTCCTAACCACTGGATTGAATTTCATAATCCATTCCCATTTTCCATACCCTTTATGAAGTGTCAATGACCGTTTTCTATGCAACAGCTGTTATTTTCCTCGCGATTTCAGATTTGTTCCCATAGTATAAGTTGTTCTAATGATGAGTACAATGACCTCCTTTCCACTAAGTACAGGGTATATGCGTAACCCTACATGCGACCGCTCACTTCATACTCATTTACATTGTGCAATGTAAGTGACTAAGGAAAATTAACTAATTACAAGCAAAATACAGAGTGGAGCGCTTTTTTATAGATTACGGTAGCTGGAAATGTCGATATCTAACGCAGCGTGTTTGAAAACTGTCTTGTCGTTTGTATGATTGACTTCTTTCATAAGAACAAGCAGGGCCCCGCTATTCTACAAGTCCCGTCTTTTTCATGATTAAAAAAAAGGCATGCATTATCACTGAAGCATTAATTAAATTTTACTTCACGAATCCATGTAATCCCTTATAAATAAATAAATAATATCTGGGACATTATTGCACGCATCATCATCAGGTCATCTGACCCCAAACGGATGATTTTGGAAACATCCCGAGACCAGTGCCGTAAATAGGGCTGTGTCAGCGGTGCCCAGGCACAGGGCGCAGACTCTGGAGAGGCGCAGAAATGACCACACCAGGACCAAGTTTTGTTTTCAAGGACGCAGTTATGAGCTCGCACCGGGCGCATAAAAGGCTCTGGCACTGCCTGAGACATTTATTTATATACAAACTTTCGGGGCCCATTTCACCTCCTTACAGGTGTAATTTCGTCTGACAATCTGTTCTTATTTACCACCAGGCTATTTCAGGAATATGACATTTCCCATCTCTAAATCATTAGCGGGTCTGTATGTGTGTTGATTTCTCGGAAAAGCGATTGTTCATACATCCATGTTTAAAAGTAGGTATACGTATACATGTATAAAAGGAAAGTCAATCATTGTTTTCTTTTCTATTTATTTTATTCACTTTCGTTTCGTTAGATATAGACTTGGCAAAGGCGCTTAGCCATGTAATCGAGCACGATAAACAAATATTTAGAAATATTTTTACAGTTTTTTTTATTGTAAATATGACTACTTTTACATCAGTTATGTTTACACAGGTCGAAGCTCTCTATAGTTAGATGTAAAATTCGGCCAAATTTTACTTTATATTTTTAAATAATCGGAAGAATATTTTTTATTGAATCGTGATTATTTTTATGAATTTTAATAATGATGTATGTATAATTTTTCAATTTGTGAGTTTTAGTTTGTGGTATGAAAATTATGGATCGAATAAAAATTTATTAAGCTATTTTGTGTTTATTTTGAATCCACTTTCCCGACTTGATACATTATTATTAGAGGGTTTGCTAAAGGCCAGCGCAGACAATGACTTTATAGTCGGTGGACTCTTACTCGCGCAGATATTTATTTTTTGTACATTTACGTTTTTTTTTCGTTTCTCGCGCTTTTACAGCATCTATCGATTCAATTGTAAAGGGTATAAGTTGGCCCTAAAGACCACACTTCTTCGAGGTTCTTTTTTTTTCAGTTTATTTAAGGACCAACAAACGGTATACAATAAAATATGAAACTAGAGAGGTAAAGAAAAAAAGCAGCTGGTTGTTATACCAGCATCGTTGACCACGGATTAGTATTTAACAGATATGAACATGGCGAAAAGAAAAATAATAATAATTTACATCAAATTACTAACCATATAATTGATTGACTTCTTAAAGTTTTACCCAAAATTCCATGTGTGTATTGAAGTCCGTTTTTTATGCATAAAAATATATATATGTATATAAGGAATGTACTCAATGTACCGTCAGCCAACTTGGCAACGCTGTAAGGTTTCCAACGACCCAGGCGTCGTACTATAAGTAGGTCAAAAATCTCAAAAATAGTTGTGGTTTGCTCCACTGGGAGACCGCTATCATCACGGACAAGACTATTGTTGCCATTAAGCTTGATATCGTGGTGTTCGATCGACCGGTCCCAGCGTCGGGTAGAGCTCGTCGACATTACCATTCCACATGACATGAAGGAGACTGCCATTAGGATGGCCAAATGTTGGTCCAAAAACTTAAAAATAAATAAAAAAAAACATCAGACTCGAAAGTAGAATGACGTAAAGGATCAACACGATCATTGTCCCGATTACCGAGTTGTTTCAATGAGCGGCCTAATAGCGAAGAGCCTAATCAACACCTAAAGAGGCTCTCGCTAGAAGATTGGGTCAAGGCGGTCATCCTGGTCACGACACCCATCGTCAGGAGGTTCTTCACTCTACAGCTCGGACCTCCGTATTGGTAGCTTAGGCCACCCCCGCTGCGGGCAGCGCCCTAGATTTCTTACTAATATTTCGATATAATTGTATTTTTTTTAAAGATTACAAACTATGGATTGAGGCGCAACCTCCAATAATCAAAGGAAAAAAAGCGTTTCGTTTATTCATTGATTTTATTTATTCTTTATAATTAAATACTTAATACACACCCTTTATAAAGTTAAATGATTATTTACGGGATATTTACCGTGGTAAGGTTGTGGAAGGAGCTCCCGATATTTCGGCGCAGTTACATGCACCATGTTCACGGGAAGACTGAAGAATGCGGGTGGTTGGTGAAAAAGTTCAAAGTTAGGTACAGACAAAACGATCTACCCACAAATCTGCCATAGCTGAGCATCTGCTGGACGCGGGTCCTAACCACTGGATTGAATTTCATAATCCATTCCCATTTTCCATACCCTTTATGAAGTGTCAATGACCGTTTTCTATGCAACAGCTGTTATTTTCCTCGCGATTTCAGATTTGTTCCCATAGTATAAGTTGTTCTAATGATGAGTACAATGACCTCCTTTCCACTAAGTACAGGGTATATGCGTAACCCTACATGCGACCGCTCACTTCATACTCATTTACATTGTGCAATGTAAGTGACTAAGGAAAATTAACTAATTACAAGCAAAATACAGAGTGGAGCGCTTTTTTATAGATTACGGTAGCTGGAAATGTCGATATCTAACGCAGCGTGTTTGAAAACTGTCTTGTCGTTTGTATGATTGACTTCTTTCATAAGAACAAGCAGGGCCCCGCTATTCTACAAGTCCCGTCTTTTTCATGATTAAAAAAAAGGCATGCATTATCACTGAAGCATTAATTAAATTTTACTTCACGAATCCATGTAATCCCTTATAAATAAATAAATAATATCTGGGACATTATTGCACGCATCATCATCAGGTCATCTGACCCCAAACGGATGATTTTGGAAACATCCCGAGACCAGTGCCGTAAATAGGGCTGTGTCAGCGGTGCCCAGGCACAGGGCGCAGACTCTGGAGAGGCGCAGAAATGACCACACCAGGACCAAGTTTTGTTTTCAAGGACGCAGTTATGAGCTCGCACCGGGCGCATAAAAGGCTCTGGCACTGCCTGAGACATTTATTTATATACAAACTTTCGGGGCCCATTTCACCTCCTTACAGGTGTAATTTCGTCTGACAATCTGTTCTTATTTACCACCAGGCTATTTCAGGAATATGACATTTCCCATCTCTAAATCATTAGCGGGTCTGTATGTGTGTTGATTTCTCGGAAAAGCGATTGTTCATACATCCATGTTTAAAAGTAGGTATACGTATACATGTATAAAAGGAAAGTCAATCATTGTTTTCTTTTCTATTTATTTTATTCACTTTCGTTTCGTTAGATATAGACTTGGCAAAGGCGCTTAGCCATGTAATCGAGCACGATAAACAAATATTTAGAAATATTTTTACAGTTTTTTTTATTGTAAATATGACTACTTTTACATCAGTTATGTTTACACAGGTCGAAGCTCTCTATAGTTAGATGTAAAATTCGGCCAAATTTTACTTTATATTTTTAAATAATCGGAAGAATATTTTTTATTGAATCGTGATTATTTTTATGAATTTTAATAATGATGTATGTATAATTTTTCAATTTGTGAGTTTTAGTTTGTGGTATGAAAATTATGGATCGAATAAAAATTTATTAAGCTATTTTGTGTTTATTTTTAATCCACTTTCCCGACTTGATACATTATTATTAGAGGGTTTGCTAAAGGCCAGCGCAGACAATGACTTTATAGTCGGTGGACTCTTACTCGCGCAGATATTTATTTTTTGTACATTTACGTTTTTTTTTCGTTTCTCGCGCTTTTACAGCATCTATCGATTCAATTGTAAAGGGTATAAGTTGGCCCTAAAGACCACACTTCTTCGAGGTTCTTTTTTTTTCAGTTTATTTAAGGACCAACAAACGGTATACAATAAAATATGAAACTAGAGAGGTAAAGAAAAAAAGCAGCTGGTTGTTATACCAGCATCGTTGACCACGGATTAGTATTTAACAGATATGAACATGGCGAAAAGAAAAATAATAATAATTTACATCAAATTACTAACCATATAATTGATTGACTTCTTAAAGTTTTACCCAAAATTCCATGTGTGTATTGAAGTCCGTTTTTTATGCATAAAAATATATATATGTATATAAGGAATGTACTCAATGTACCGTCAGCCAACTTGGCAACGCTGTAAGGTTTCCAACGACCCAGGCGTCGTACTATAAGTAGGTCAAAAATCTCAAAAATAGTTGTGGTTTGCTCCACTGGGAGACCGCTATCATCACGGACAAGACTATTGTTGCCATTAAGCTTGATATCGTGGTGTTCGATCGACCGGTCCCAGCGTCGGGTAGAGCTCGTCGACATTACCATTCCACATGACATGAAGGAGACTGCCATTAGGATGGCCAAATGTTGGTCCAAAAACTTAAAAATAAATAAAAAAAAACATCAGACTCGAAAGTAGAATGACGTAAAGGATCAACACGATCATTGTCCCGATTACCGAGTTGTTTCAATGAGCGGCCTAATAGCGAAGAGCCTAATCAACACCTAAAGAGGCTCTCGCTAGAAGATTGGGTCAAGGCGGTCATCCTGGTCACGACACCCATCGTCAGGAGGTTCTTCACTCTACAGCTCGGACCTCCGTATTGGTAGCTTAGGCCACCCCCGCTGCGGGCAGCGCCCTAGATTTCTTACTAATATTTCGATATAATTGTATTTTTTTTAAAGATTACAAACTATGGATTGAGGCGCAACCTCCAATAATCAAAGGAAAAAAAGCGTTTCGTTTATTCATTGATTTTATTTATTCTTTATAATTAAATACTTAATACACACCCTTTATAAAGTTAAATGATTATTTACGGGATATTTACCGTGGTAAGGTTGTGGAAGGAGCTCCCGATATTTCGGCGCAGTTACATGCACCATGTTCACGGGAAGACTGAAGAATGCGGGTGGTTGGTGAAAAAGTTCAAAGTTAGGTACAGACAAAACGATCTACCCACAAATCTGCCATAGCTGAGCATCTGCTGGACGCGGGTCCTAACCACTGGATTGAATTTCATAATCCATTCCCATTTTCCATACCCTTTATGAAGTGTCAATGACCGTTTTCTATGCAACAGCTGTTATTTTCCTCGCGATTTCAGATTTGTTCCCATAGTATAAGTTGTTCTAATGATGAGTACAATGACCTCCTTTCCACTAAGTACAGGGTATATGCGTAACCCTACATGCGACCGCTCACTTCATACTCATTTACATTGTGCAATGTAAGTGACTAAGGAAAATTAACTAATTACAAGCAAAATACAGAGTGGAGCGCTTTTTTATAGATTACGGTAGCTGGAAATGTCGATATCTAACGCAGCGTGTTTGAAAACTGTCTTGTCGTTTGTATGATTGACTTCTTTCATAAGAACAAGCAGGGCCCCGCTATTCTACAAGTCCCGTCTTTTTCATGATTAAAAAAAAGGCATGCATTATCACTGAAGCATTAATTAAATTTTACTTCACGAATCCATGTAATCCCTTATAAATAAATAAATAATATCTGGGACATTATTGCACGCATCATCATCAGGTCATCTGACCCCAAACGGATGATTTTGGAAACATCCCGAGACCAGTGCCGTAAATAGGGCTGTGTCAGCGGTGCCCAGGCACAGGGCGCAGACTCTGGAGAGGCGCAGAAATGACCACACCAGGACCAAGTTTTGTTTTCAAGGACGCAGTTATGAGCTCGCACCGGGCGCATAAAAGGCTCTGGCACTGCCTGAGACATTTATTTATATACAAACTTTCGGGGCCCATTTCACCTCCTTACAGGTGTAATTTCGTCTGACAATCTGTTCTTATTTACCACCAGGCTATTTCAGGAATATGACATTTCCCATCTCTAAATCATTAGCGGGTCTGTATGTGTGTTGATTTCTCGGAAAAGCGATTGTTCATACATCCATGTTTAAAAGTAGGTATACGTATACATGTATAAAAGGAAAGTCAATCATTGTTTTCTTTTCTATTTATTTTATTCACTTTCGTTTCGTTAGATATAGACTTGGCAAAGGCGCTTAGCCATGTAATCGAGCACGATAAACAAATATTTAGAAATATTTTTACAGTTTTTTTTATTGTAAATATGACTACTTTTACATCAGTTATGTTTACACAGGTCGAAGCTCTCTATAGTTAGATGTAAAATTCGGCCAAATTTTACTTTATATTTTTAAATAATCGGAAGAATATTTTTTATTGAATCGTGATTATTTTTATGAATTTTAATAATGATGTATGTATAATTTTTCAATTTGTGAGTTTTAGTTTGTGGTATGAAAATTATGGATCGAATAAAAATTTATTAAGCTATTTTGTGTTTATTTTGAATCCACTTTCCCGACTTGATACATTATTATTAGAGGGTTTGCTAAAGGCCAGCGCAGACAATGACTTTATAGTCGGTGGACTCTTACTCGCGCAGATATTTATTTTTTGTACATTTACGTTTTTTTTTCGTTTCTCGCGCTTTTACAGCATCTATCGATTCAATTGTAAAGGGTATAAGTTGGCCCTAAAGACCACACTTCTTCGAGGTTCTTTTTTTTTCAGTTTATTTAAGGACCAACAAACGGTATACAATAAAATATGAAACTAGAGAGGTAAAGAAAAAAAGCAGCTGGTTGTTATACCAGCATCGTTGACCACGGATTAGTATTTAACAGATATGAACATGGCGAAAAGAAAAATAATAATAATTTACATCAAATTACTAACCATATAATTGATTGACTTCTTAAAGTTTTACCCAAAATTCCATGTGTGTATTGAAGTCCGTTTTTTATGCATAAAAATATATATATGTATATAAGGAATGTACTCAATGTACCGTCAGCCAACTTGGCAACGCTGTAAGGTTTCCAACGACCCAGGCGTCGTACTATAAGTAGGTCAAAAATCTCAAAAATAGTTGTGGTTTGCTCCACTGGGAGACCGCTATCATCACGGACAAGACTATTGTTGCCATTAAGCTTGATATCGTGGTGTTCGATCGACCGGTCCCAGCGTCGGGTAGAGCTCGTCGACATTACCATTCCACATGACATGAAGGAGACTGCCATTAGGATGGCCAAATGTTGGTCCAAAAACTTAAAAATAAATAAAAAAAAACATCAGACTCGAAAGTAGAATGACGTAAAGGATCAACACGATCATTGTCCCGATTACCGAGTTGTTTCAATGAGCGGCCTAATAGCGAAGAGCCTAATCAACACCTAAAGAGGCTCTCGCTAGAAGATTGGGTCAAGGCGGTCATCCTGGTCACGACACCCATCGTCAGGAGGTTCTTCACTCTACAGCTCGGACCTCCGTATTGGTAGCTTAGGCCACCCCCGCTGCGGGCAGCGCCCTAGATTTCTTACTAATATTTCGATATAATTGTATTTTTTTTAAAGATTACAAACTATGGATTGAGGCGCAACCTCCAATAATCAAAGGAAAAAAAGCGTTTCGTTTATTCATTGATTTTATTTATTCTTTATAATTAAATACTTAATACACACCCTTTATAAAGTTAAATGATTATTTACGGGATATTTACCGTGGTAAGGTTGTGGAAGGAGCTCCCGATATTTCGGCGCAGTTACATGCACCATGTTCACGGGAAGACTGAAGAATGCGGGTGGTTGGTGAAAAAGTTCAAAGTTAGGTACAGACAAAACGATCTACCCACAAATCTGCCATAGCTGAGCATCTGCTGGACGCGGGTCCTAACCACTGGATTGAATTTCATAATCCATTCCCATTTTCCATACCCTTTATGAAGTGTCAATGACCGTTTTCTATGCAACAGCTGTTATTTTCCTCGCGATTTCAGATTTGTTCCCATAGTATAAGTTGTTCTAATGATGAGTACAATGACCTCCTTTCCACTAAGTACAGGGTATATGCGTAACCCTACATGCGACCGCTCACTTCATACTCATTTACATTGTGCAATGTAAGTGACTAAGGAAAATTAACTAATTACAAGCAAAATACAGAGTGGAGCGCTTTTTTATAGATTACGGTAGCTGGAAATGTCGATATCTAACGCAGCGTGTTTGAAAACTGTCTTGTCGTTTGTATGATTGACTTCTTTCATAAGAACAAGCAGGGCCCCGCTATTCTACAAGTCCCGTCTTTTTCATGATTAAAAAAAAGGCATGCATTATCACTGAAGCATTAATTAAATTTTACTTCACGAATCCATGTAATCCCTTATAAATAAATAAATAATATCTGGGACATTATTGCACGCATCATCATCAGGTCATCTGACCCCAAACGGATGATTTTGGAAACATCCCGAGACCAGTGCCGTAAATAGGGCTGTGTCAGCGGTGCCCAGGCACAGGGCGCAGACTCTGGAGAGGCGCAGAAATGACCACACCAGGACCAAGTTTTGTTTTCAAGGACGCAGTTATGAGCTCGCACCGGGCGCATAAAAGGCTCTGGCACTGCCTGAGACATTTATTTATATACAAACTTTCGGGGCCCATTTCACCTCCTTACAGGTGTAATTTCGTCTGACAATCTGTTCTTATTTACCACCAGGCTATTTCAGGAATATGACATTTCCCATCTCTAAATCATTAGCGGGTCTGTATGTGTGTTGATTTCTCGGAAAAGCGATTGTTCATACATCCATGTTTAAAAGTAGGTATACGTATACATGTATAAAAGGAAAGTCAATCATTGTTTTCTTTTCTATTTATTTTATTCACTTTCGTTTCGTTAGATATAGACTTGGCAAAGGCGCTTAGCCATGTAATCGAGCACGATAAACAAATATTTAGAAATATTTTTACAGTTTTTTTTATTGTAAATATGACTACTTTTACATCAGTTATGTTTACACAGGTCGAAGCTCTCTATAGTTAGATGTAAAATTCGGCCAAATTTTACTTTATATTTTTAAATAATCGGAAGAATATTTTTTATTGAATCGTGATTATTTTTATGAATTTTAATAATGATGTATGTATAATTTTTCAATTTGTGAGTTTTAGTTTGTGGTATGAAAATTATGGATCGAATAAAAATTTATTAAGCTATTTTGTGTTTATTTTTAATCCACTTTCCCGACTTGATACATTATTATTAGAGGGTTTGCTAAAGGCCAGCGCAGACAATGACTTTATAGTCGGTGGACTCTTACTCGCGCAGATATTTATTTTTTGTACATTTACGTTTTTTTTTCGTTTCTCGCGCTTTTACAGCATCTATCGATTCAATTGTAAAGGGTATAAGTTGGCCCTAAAGACCACACTTCTTCGAGGTTCTTTTTTTTTCAGTTTATTTAAGGACCAACAAACGGTATACAATAAAATATGAAACTAGAGAGGTAAAGAAAAAAAGCAGCTGGTTGTTATACCAGCATCGTTGACCACGGATTAGTATTTAACAGATATGAACATGGCGAAAAGAAAAATAATAATAATTTACATCAAATTACTAACCATATAATTGATTGACTTCTTAAAGTTTTACCCAAAATTCCATGTGTGTATTGAAGTCCGTTTTTTATGCATAAAAATATATATATGTATATAAGGAATGTACTCAATGTACCGTCAGCCAACTTGGCAACGCTGTAAGGTTTCCAACGACCCAGGCGTCGTACTATAAGTAGGTCAAAAATCTCAAAAATAGTTGTGGTTTGCTCCACTGGGAGACCGCTATCATCACGGACAAGACTATTGTTGCCATTAAGCTTGATATCGTGGTGTTCGATCGACCGGTCCCAGCGTCGGGTAGAGCTCGTCGACATTACCATTCCACATGACATGAAGGAGACTGCCATTAGGATGGCCAAATGTTGGTCCAAAAACTTAAAAATAAATAAAAAAAAACATCAGACTCGAAAGTAGAATGACGTAAAGGATCAACACGATCATTGTCCCGATTACCGAGTTGTTTCAATGAGCGGCCTAATAGCGAAGAGCCTAATCAACACCTAAAGAGGCTCTCGCTAGAAGATTGGGTCAAGGCGGTCATCCTGGTCACGACACCCATCGTCAGGAGGTTCTTCACTCTACAGCTCGGACCTCCGTATTGGTAGCTTAGGCCACCCCCGCTGCGGGCAGCGCCCTAGATTTCTTACTAATATTTCGATATAATTGTATTTTTTTTAAAGATTACAAACTATGGATTGAGGCGCAACCTCCAATAATCAAAGGAAAAAAAGCGTTTCGTTTATTCATTGATTTTATTTATTCTTTATAATTAAATACTTAATACACACCCTTTATAAAGTTAAATGATTATTTACGGGATATTTACCGTGGTAAGGTTGTGGAAGGAGCTCCCGATATTTCGGCGCAGTTACATGCACCATGTTCACGGGAAGACTGAAGAATGCGGGTGGTTGGTGAAAAAGTTCAAAGTTAGGTACAGACAAAACGATCTACCCACAAATCTGCCATAGCTGAGCATCTGCTGGACGCGGGTCCTAACCACTGGATTGAATTTCATAATCCATTCCCATTTTCCATACCCTTTATGAAGTGTCAATGACCGTTTTCTATGCAACAGCTGTTATTTTCCTCGCGATTTCAGATTTGTTCCCATAGTATAAGTTGTTCTAATGATGAGTACAATGACCTCCTTTCCACTAAGTACAGGGTATATGCGTAACCCTACATGCGACCGCTCACTTCATACTCATTTACATTGTGCAATGTAAGTGACTAAGGAAAATTAACTAATTACAAGCAAAATACAGAGTGGAGCGCTTTTTTATAGATTACGGTAGCTGGAAATGTCGATATCTAACGCAGCGTGTTTGAAAACTGTCTTGTCGTTTGTATGATTGACTTCTTTCATAAGAACAAGCAGGGCCCCGCTATTCTACAAGTCCCGTCTTTTTCATGATTAAAAAAAAGGCATGCATTATCACTGAAGCATTAATTAAATTTTACTTCACGAATCCATGTAATCCCTTATAAATAAATAAATAATATCTGGGACATTATTGCACGCATCATCATCAGGTCATCTGACCCCAAACGGATGATTTTGGAAACATCCCGAGACCAGTGCCGTAAATAGGGCTGTGTCAGCGGTGCCCAGGCACAGGGCGCAGACTCTGGAGAGGCGCAGAAATGACCACACCAGGACCAAGTTTTGTTTTCAAGGACGCAGTTATGAGCTCGCACCGGGCGCATAAAAGGCTCTGGCACTGCCTGAGACATTTATTTATATACAAACTTTCGGGGCCCATTTCACCTCCTTACAGGTGTAATTTCGTCTGACAATCTGTTCTTATTTACCACCAGGCTATTTCAGGAATATGACATTTCCCATCTCTAAATCATTAGCGGGTCTGTATGTGTGTTGATTTCTCGGAAAAGCGATTGTTCATACATCCATGTTTAAAAGTAGGTATACGTATACATGTATAAAAGGAAAGTCAATCATTGTTTTCTTTTCTATTTATTTTATTTTATTCACTTTCGTTTCGTTAGATATAGACTTGGCAAAGGCGCTTAGCCATGTAATCGAGCACGATAAACAAATATTTAGAAATATTTTTACAGTTTTTTTTATTGTAAATATGACTACTTTTACATCAGTTATGTTTACACAGGTCGAAGCTCTCTATAGTTAGATGTAAAATTCGGCCAAATTTTACTTTATATTTTTAAATAATCGGAAGAATATTTTTTATTGAATCGTGATTATTTTTATGAATTTTAATAATGATGTATGTATAATTTTTCAATTTGTGAGTTTTAGTTTGTGGTATGAAAATTATGGATCGAATAAAAATTTATTAAGCTATTTTGTGTTTATTTTGAATCCACTTTCCCGACTTGATACATTATTATTAGAGGGTTTGCTAAAGGCCAGCGCAGACAATGACTTTATAGTCGGTGGACTCTTACTCGCGCAGATATTTATTTTTTGTACATTTACGTTTTTTTTTCGTTTCTCGCGCTTTTACAGCATCTATCGATTCAATTGTAAAGGGTATAAGTTGGCCCTAAAGACCACACTTCTTCGAGGTTCTTTTTTTTTCAGTTTATTTAAGGACCAACAAACGGTATACAATAAAATATGAAACTAGAGAGGTAAAGAAAAAAAGCAGCTGGTTGTTATACCAGCATCGTTGACCACGGATTAGTATTTAACAGATATGAACATGGCGAAAAGAAAAATAATAATAATTTACATCAAATTACTAACCATATAATTGATTGACTTCTTAAAGTTTTACCCAAAATTCCATGTGTGTATTGAAGTCCGTTTTTTATGCATAAAAATATATATATGTATATAAGGAATGTACTCAATGTACCGTCAGCCAACTTGGCAACGCTGTAAGGTTTCCAACGACCCAGGCGTCGTACTATAAGTAGGTCAAAAATCTCAAAAATAGTTGTGGTTTGCTCCACTGGGAGACCGCTATCATCACGGACAAGACTATTGTTGCCATTAAGCTTGATATCGTGGTGTTCGATCGACCGGTCCCAGCGTCGGGTAGAGCTCGTCGACATTACCATTCCACATGACATGAAGGAGACTGCCATTAGGATGGCCAAATGTTGGTCCAAAAACTTAAAAAAAAATAAAAAAAAACATCAGACTCGAAAGTAGAATGACGTAAAGGATCAACACGATCATTGTCCCGATTACCGAGTTGTTTCAATGAGCGGCCTAATAGCGAAGAGCCTAATCAACACCTAAAGAGGCTCTCGCTAGAAGATTGGGTCAAGGCGGTCATCCTGGTCACGACACCCATCGTCAGGAGGTTCTTCACTCTACAGCTCGGACCTCCGTATTGGTAGCTTAGGCCACCCCCGCTGCGGGCAGCGCCCTAGATTTCTTACTAATATTTCGATATAATTGTATTTTTTTTAAAGATTACAAACTATGGATTGAGGCGCAACCTCCAATAATCAAAGGAAAAAAAGCGTTTCGTTTATTCATTGATTTTATTTATTCTTTATAATTAAATACTTAATACACACCCTTTATAAAGTTATATGATTATTTACGGGATATTTACCGTGGTAAGGTTGTGGAAGGAGCTCCCGATATTTCGGCGCAGTTACATGCACCATGTTCACGGGAAGACTGAAGAATGCGGGTGGTTGGTGAAAAAGTTCAAAGTTAGGTACAGACAAAACGATCTACCCTCTTTCTTAGTCTTTTGCTACGGTTATCACTGGAACTCGAACTCGAACCTAAGTCTCTACAAAACACACTCACTGTATCACTGCGTATAGTATTTTGAACGCGGACTTTTATTTTTAAGGCAACCTAATACTGGATTCCACGCACTAGCGAGTTGAAAACCATAACCTCGAAGGAAATTCTGGCATTTCGAGATTTCAATAGTTTCCTTTACCAGCCTTGGTATGTAGTGACGCTCGGTGGACAGGATTTCGGGATTATGAAATTCAATCCAGTGGTTAGGACCCGCGTCCAGCAGATGCTCAGCTATGGCAGATTTGTGGGTAGATCGTTTTGTCTGTACCTAACTTTGAACTTTTTCACCAACCACCCGCATTCTTCAGTCTTCCCGTGAACATGGTGCATGTAACTGCGCCGAAATATCGGGAGCTCCTTCCACAACCTTACCACGGGAAATATCCCGTAAATAATCATATAACTTTAGTGAACAACCGTGATAGTTTAAAACAGCCCTTTATAATTACTATTTTATATTTTTGACTTTATTAGGCTTGTATAGTAAATATACAAAAAATTCATACATCATGCAAGTCTTTGTAGGGTTTCTACTAGTATTTGTATTTGGCATGTTTGGCGTGTTTCCTGTGATGGTGGCTCGGGGGCGTGGCCGGCGACCGTCTTCTTCTGTCTCTGTCGCGGTCCCTGTCTCGCTCTCGCTCGCGTTCCCTCTCTCTTTCTCTCTCCCGCGAGCGTTCGCGTTCCCTTTCTCTTTCGCGCTCTCTGGATCGTGACCGCGAACGCGATCTTCTGAGGAACGATATGACGTCATGTTAACAAACTGGTGATTGCTTAGCCTGTTTGTTACGCAATCATAGCATAATAAGAATAAGTTTATTCAATAAACATTAGTACATAACAGTTTAAAGCGATCAGAGATTCCTTTTAGACAAAAAAATGCCTGTATTAGGAGTCCCTGCTCTTCCATAATATATAACATCTTTAACTTATGTGTGATTGTGTGTGTGTGTGTCTATGTTGGTGTGTGTGTGAGTGTATGATTGTACGAGTATGAGTGTATGATAGTGAGGGTGTGTGTAGGTGTAGGGTGCGTGTGCATCTGAGTGAGTGTAGTAGTGTGATTATGAGTGTATGAAAGGGAAATATGAGTGAGTTTATTATGAGTGTATGAAGGGGACTAATAAACAGATTTTAATCATCAGCTAGACGTCTACTGCTATTTAAGTACAATTATTTTGTAAAAGAAACGCTTTAAATATGTTTAGTCTCCGTTTGTATCTGTGGCATTGTAGCTCCCAAACGGCTGACACGATTTTGATTAAGTTCTGTTAGTTTAAAAGATTTTTTTTCTCAACACAATACAATTCATCAACAACTCCAACCCTTACTCCTCCTGTGAGGGGATTGGTGGTATCAAAGAGCAATCTTCCTCCCACAGATCAAGTGATTCATGTTTGAAATATTATGTGCATTTCTTTTTTAGCGTTTGTAAATTAAATTGTGAATATAACAAAAAAAACCCTTGCTCCTCTTTCAGTTATGTATACTCAAGGTTGCCTGGAAGAAATCATTTAAGGCGATAAGGACGCCTACCCTACTGCCGGGTTTTGTAAAACAGCTAAAAAAACAATGAATAAATTCTAAATTGTATAAATTAATACATTTTACCACGGATGGTATTGTGAATGTATATGTATATATATACTAGCTGCACCCGCGATTTCGTCCGCGATTTCTTCAGGAAAAAATAGCCTATGTCCGTCCTCATGATACATAACTATACTACTACCTCCCAAAGTTTTATCGAGATCGGTTAAGCCGTTTAGCTGTGATTATGTAGCAAACAGACAGAATTACTTTCCCATTTATTTATTTATAGGAAAACCAACAGCTTTTTACACTAAGATATACAATTAATAAACTATAGGAAGCCAATTACAGGTTCTCACGAATAGATATAAAATAAACACTGTTTTAAACTACCACGGTTGTTCACTAAAGTTATATGATTATTTACGGGATATTTACCGTGGTAAGGTTGTGGAAGGAGCTCCCGTTATTTCGGCGCAGTTACATGTAACTGTAAATGTAATGTAACTGCGCCGAAATATCGGGAGCTCCTTCCACAACCTTACCACGGTAAATATCCCGTAAATAATCATATAACTTTAGATATAAAATAGATATGAAGTTAAGCATGTGCAAACACTATTGTGGTAGTATAGAATATGGCAAAAGTATACATAAAAAATATATCAAAGTAAGCAATAATTAAAAATAAAATACATATAATAATATAAAATCGACATTCTACAGCTGCTGACCTTCTGCTAAGAAAAACTCAGTGCTCAGACGCCGCCTCGCCGAGGAAGCGCTGTTTTATAATATTAGTGTGGATAGGAGACTTGTTCGAGAGTGTTCTTACCTATAATATGATTCAAGAAAATCTCCTCAGCCGTTTGAACATTATCAGATCTTTTATTGGGGGTTATTTACAATATCAATGTTGTAATCGTACTTACACATGTCGTGAGCGTTTCGGCGGCGGAGACAGTGTAGGCTCTCTCGACTTCTTCGACTTTTTAGACGATATCCTGAAACAATCAGACGGTTAATATAATGTTCAGAATAGTTCCATTCCAACTGACAGGTATATCGTATCAAACTTGACTACTTGGAAAGTTTTAAACTGTCACGGTTGTTCACTACAGTTATATGATTATTTACGGGATATTTACCGTGGTAAATAATACCGTGTCATAGGATACCGTGTAATAGGAAGACAGTCAGTCAGTTCAGTCTTCCCGTGAACATGGTGCACGTAACTGCGCCGAAATATCGGGAGCTCCATCCACAACCTTACCACGGTAAATATCCCGTAAATAATCATAACTATACTTAGAAAGTATTATAGCGTATGTAAGCAGTTTTAAATATGTATGTGTGAAAACTTACGAGTATGCATCTTCATCGGGCGACACTCTTTTCCGAACGTCTGGAGATTCCAGAACCTCTTCTTTAACTTCTTTCATTTCCTTCAGAGCCTGAAATTATAAACCACTCATCAACATTAACCCGACGACTTAAAGAGTGACGAAAACGAACGAAATTTTGCAAAGAATTTGAAAAACTTATTGAAAAGTGCTACCATTCAGTAGGAAATTATCTAAACGATAAAACACTATAAACAGATCGGGCCGCTCCATACCTAAATTGCCATACCCTGATTGGGTCATTGTGTTAATATTAACTATATACTTAGCATAACATAATGTGCAATAAATGATTTGACTTTGAACATGTGTGATCATTCTGAGATAAGCTGACCTAAAACAGTTATTATACCATTCCCCCTCTAAAAAGCACTATTAATCACTATTTTGGGGTTTGAATAGAACACACCAATATATTCGACTTCCATTTCAATGTTATTCAAATCCAATAAATACAAGACCTTGCACAACGAATACTCGATGCAAACTCCTTGTGCAAAGGATACTCGACATACAAACTCCTTGTGCAAATAACTCCGCGAGATTTGATTGGTCGACATTTTCGCCAAGGAGTTTAGCATAAGAATAAAAACTGTTTTGTGTTCTTTGCTATCATTAGTAAATTGGCGCTATTTTGAATACTATAAGTTGTACAAACATAAATCGATTGAAAATGTATTCAAGTGATGAAGAAGATTTTACGCTTAAATCTTTCTTTTTCTCGTAGTCATGGTATAAAGTATAGTATGCAACTCTCGAATAAAACGGATTTATATCGAGAGCCATGAATCACTCGCGTCGCTTAGGATTCTAACACTTGAATCACAAGCATAGCGAGTGATTCAATCATATCACTCGTGATTCAGTCGTTAGAATCCTTCACTTGCTCGTAACTCATCATGGCCCTCGCTTTAAATCCGTCCTTTATTCACTAATTGCATAATATACTATTTTGCCAGTTCAATGAGGATGACTGGTAAAAACTTTTTACAGATAACATTATTTTTGTATTTGGAAAATGCCAAATGTTACACTGGAAGTATCTCTAGACGGCGCTTCTTCGAACTTCACTCTTCTAACAACATATAACTAGTACTTGTACATTGTTATCCTAGGGGTGAAAGTTGTTTGTTGATCTTTAAATAAATTGAAAAAAAAAAGAAAAAGTAACTTATTTAGCCCCGAGACGAGGTTTGGCTAATAGTTCGAGGTGCTAAAAAAGTCTTTAACCCGGAGGTAAACACTGTGCTTTTCATTACCAATACAAGGAAACTAAAAATAAAAACGTGAACTGACACTGGCATATGCACGAGAAGTGCGGGAACATAATCCTCTGAGCAAAAAAAAGTTGGAACATGGTTCAATAAAAATGTGAAAATAGAACTAGTATATTTTTATAATTTGACAGTTGTCAACTGTCACTGTCAGTTGAAAGTGATTCTCCCTAGGGCTGAAATGTATTACTTTCAACCCGCTCCTCAGGCAACTTCAGACCTGACCTTCCGAGTATGAGTAATGTAAAATACTATTTACTGACCAACTCCATTCCATTGGTATGAATAGAAATTCATTATTCTAACCTTGTGGTAGTTGCTGGCATAAAATAGATTGTTTGCAGTCTTGACCCCGTGGGAGTGCGCGAGAGAGGGAGAGAGTTATAGTCACCTTCTTGATGAGTTTCTTCCTGTAATGTGCGAGCTGCGCCTGCGTGGAGAGTCCGGGCCGCAGCACGCGGCGCCCCGCCTCCAGCTCGTCCGCGTACTGGAGCACCTTCACCTCGATCTCTCGCAGTCGAGTGCGGGACAGCAGCCGCTCATCTCCCGCGTTACTGCTGCTGCTGCTACTGGAAATAACACACATAGCCCATAAATATAGCTGATGAAAACAAAATGAAAATCTGATAAAAAAATAAGCAACTTTCGGGGTGAAGAGCGCAGTGCATTGCCATCCAGGGTTTTGTTCTGTTGAAGTTCAAAATTCTGAGTGGCGTTGAGCTGTTATGGGCAAGCGTGCAGAGCCATCAGGCGAGCGGCCTCCCTCGTCTCGTCACCCAGTATCATAAAAAAAACTTATAAGCATTTTAATATCATGCTAGACAGAGAGCGCAAAACAAGCGGACTCTGCTAAAGCCCTACTTTAACCTTAACATGCTCTACACAGTTAGTATTGACTCACGTGTCATGAACGAGGGGTGTGGTGGGCGTGGTGTCCTCCTGCTCCGGTTTGTCGGGCTCGTCGGGCGGCGCGGGCGCAGGCCACGCGTCCGCCGCGCTCGGCTCCACGCTCTCCCAGCGCGACGGCACGAACCCGCCCGCGCCCACGCCCTCCGGCGACGCGTCCATCGGCACGCCGTCTATATCTTCATCCACTGACAAGCAAATCATTTTTTTACTATATAGTATAAAGAAGCAGAAGATAGAAATAATAATATAAAAAAAACAACGGTAGGCTTGCGTGATGATGTGGTCTAAAATGGGCATGCTTGCCTAGAACAAACGGATTCACTCGCGATTTGAAGACACCCAGATTGTAACTATCGGGGAACACCCATTCAGGCAGCGCATTCCAGACTAGCAGTTCGCACAGTAAAAGTAGAATCAAAGCTCTCGGTACGGGTTTTCGGAATATCAACGATAAAATGGTGTTGCTTCAATGGTGATACATTCATATAGCGAGGTGGCAGTCAAACGCAAGCCTATAAAGCTGCGTATTCACCAGAGATATGCTAGGAAGATGAACGGTGTGCGAGGAAAAAATCGACCAATAGGAGGCGAGGCGAGACGGAATGAAGCGATCTTATTAGTCGAGCCTTAATCAACTGAAAAAATGTAGAGTACATACTGGGCACCCCGTCGATGTCTATAGGCTGGATGGGGGTCTGGTGGGGGCGGCGCGTGGCCGCGAGCCGGCGGAGCGCCGCGCCGTCGAGCGGGCCGCGCGCTCCGCCCTCCCACGACGACGAGGAGGCTGACGAGTGCGCCGGGGACACCGGCTCCGCCTCGCCCTCCACCACAGCCGCCGCAACTGGGCTCTCCTGAGAACACCACAAAATAATATAACCTATACGGGATGTATCTCTAAACGACGGACATATTCGTGAATATTATTTTTGTTTTAAAATTAAAATTTAAAAAATATTTTACTCATCATTATAAACAACTGAAAGACGTCGATGCAAGAAAATATATATAAAAATAAAATCTTCCCTGTATAAAAACCTAAATTGTCAAATGAACACTCCTGATATTCTAAATTCAATGAAATTTAATTTATTTATATATATATATACACATTTCCGCGTCCTAACCATCGCCTACATAAACATAAGTTTTTCTCTGTCCACAAACGTGGAACTGTAATGGGTGAACACAGATACAGAACAATGTTAAGATTTGCTAACTGGTTATGGTCAGAACACGGAATTGATTTTTTCAAGGAGTCTCTTCCTACGTTTAAGGGTTACTCAGGCCCTTCTATGAATGGTTTGTTATATCTAATAGGATACAATTTTCCCCATTCTTTGTTCTTATTTGAATAAAGTAATGGTATTTTCTTTTAGTTTAGTTTTGTTTTTAGACTCTCTAAGAGCAGAGTTATTTATAATTTCTTTAACATGCTAAATTTACCTATTATTGGGGTATTACATCCATAGCAAATATGTCATATTTTTTTATCAAGCAACATTTTATTATTCTGTTGGTGAACCAATAAATAATGACCAATCCTGAAATCACGAAAAATTAATCAGCAGTCCCGGAATATTCATATTGAGTTGTCCTTCGTACCTTGTCCTCCCCTCTGAAGACATCGTTGAGCTTCAGCAGCAGGTCTGTAGGGTAGACGGCCCAGTCGGCCCACGCCTGCAGCACGCGCGTGACTCGCGCACGGAACCCCTCGCGCTGCAGCCGCGCAGTCAGCGCAGACCACATCAGGTGTTGGTGCCGCATTATTTCCAGCAGGTGCCCCTGGATACTAACCACAAAACAATACTTATACCGGGAGTAACGGAAATATCGGAAAACAAAGACTGGTTATAATATTGGTGACTATTATTACCAGTCACTGCCCGCGACTTCGTACGCCTAGATTTTCATATAAACTTTCAACCCTTTTTTAATCCGGCCCTTGCACAAAATAACATAGCCTATACTTCAATCTGGTCATAGCTAAGCATATTCGTGAAAACCGCATATGTCGTGACCACTACTATGTATCGTCTCGATTTTGGGATTGCTCATTTATGCGGATGTTTACATGGTATTTCTATGTTTATTAATAAATGATTTTGTCTTGAACTCACCAAGACCTGTACGCGCTTGCGTTGGTGAGTTTGGCCTGTGCGTTGTGCAGTATGTCGGAGAGCAGGTAGAGCCTTGCGACTCGCTTGGCTGGGTGCGTGTCGGGCCCGGAGAGCGACTCCGCGATGCACCGCACCACTTCGTTGGCGGCCTCCGCGTGCTCCAAACACCACGCCATGGCTGCCGCCACGCTGACGCGGGACGGACCCAGCGCGCGGATCAGCTCCTCCAGCCGGTCGCGCTGGCTACAACACACAACACACATTAGGTACACTATTTCACACATTATCTTCATCTATTTCATTTAACTTTTTTTTAGAGTAAAAACTTCTTTAGCTACGTTAAGCACTTTTTGGGTGAAAAAAAATCATGGAACTCGCGTCATCGTCACGCTGTATCATGTATTTTAAAACAGCGCGATAAAAAGAGTCAACAAATTTTTGTCGCAGTGCGCATACTATTTCGGCTGGTTTTATTTTTCATATAGAATAGATCTACATTTGGCCACCAAGTCACTTGATGGTAAGCGATGGTATGTCCGAGGATGGCATACGTTGATCTAGAAGAAATCTATTAACTCTAGCCTTGAAGATGGTATACGTATATCTTTCTCGTTTCTTTAATGTCACTTTTTCGTATCCTGTAATTATCTTTGTGACACGAGTGTAAAAAAGAATAACAAGACTGGGGCAAGACTTGACTGTGTCTAACTTTGCTTGACTTTGACTATGACTTGTTTGACGATAAAAAAAAAAACTTTATTTAAATTTTGAACACTGGCAAACCTGTTAGAGAGAGTGCCTCGAATGTTCTCCTTAGCGTCTTCTTCTTCGACCAGCTCGTCTGGCATCCCCGCCGTGTAGAGATTCATCACGGGCGGCCGCCACACCGATCCACCTGACACAGTCAATAATAGGCATGTGGTCTATTCTTAAATTTATTATAAATAACAGGCTGAGCGATGAATATAACTAAATACATTACACATACTGAAAAAAAAAAATTGAATTGGCTGATTAATCTCTGAGATATGAGCGTTTAAAGTTTTAGGTGGGGATAGAGAGGGGATGCATTCAGGTACAAATGCAAGCTCCTTAGATGAAACTTTCTAAGAAGGTCGACTTTGCGCGAGTTTCTATATAATTTTCGGCACAGCACAGTTTGCAGGTTTGTCGAGGCAGCGAGTTGACAATGTCCTGCGGAGTTACACAAGCTGATAGCTATCGCTATCGTTGTGACGAAGTTCGCACGAGCGGGATGACATGATAGCGATAGCAAATGCTAGTTTGTGTAATAACTCCCCTTATTCGTATGTATTTTAATAGAAAACATACTAAACGGCTCAAGTTGAGGCCATACCGATTAAGTACAGAGTAAGAGTTAACAATATAACTGCTGTGACTTTAAAACACCCTGAACATAGTATATCATAGCTATCCAATAAAAGACATAATGTCACCTGTAAACATCCTAAAGTCTTCCAAACTCCACACTTTAGGAGAGTCCCCTTGCAGCATAGAAAAAAGCTTCCATCTAGAACAAAATTATAATCATCATTTCGATAACAAAAAAATTGTCAACACTACACATATTTTTTGGAATATCCGTGAGATGAAATAAAACACTGCAATTAAATCGTGATTTTTTGCATGGAGATAAATGGAGGGCCAGACATTGACATAGGATACTTTTTATCTTGGAAAAATCGATGGTTCCTGAGGTTTTTTTATTTTATTAAAAAATAACACAAAACAGGATAATCTCAACTTAAGCTAAGATTTCAGTAAATACAGTTTCCAATTGGAAAGTATCCCAAAATATGCGTATACAGCACGACTAGCAATTACTGATAAGATACAAACTTTACAACTATGTAAAGTAACGTTTATTTCCAAAAAATTCAAGTTTACATGTTAAATAATGTTAATAAAGAGTAAGAGTGCCTACAGTTAAAAACTATGATGCGTAAACTCGGCCAGGCCGGTCTCTTGGTGGCCCTGTGAAGATTTACGTAAAAGAATAGATCGCGTGCGTAAATAATGTTAATAAAGAGTGCCTAGAGTTAAAAACTATGATACGTAAACTCGGCCAGGCCGGTCTCGGCCAGGTGGCCCTGTGAAGATTTACGTAAAAGAATAGATCGCGTGCGTTTAAGAGTTTCCACTACTTAGGTACAGCACGTTAACACGTTAATATAAATTAAAGGAAATTATATAGATATTAAGTAATCATATAGTAATAGCTTTTAGCGATAAGGCCGCCACGCCAAGTGTTTTATATTTTTTGTCATTTTTATTTCTCGTGTTCACAATAAAGGGTCTCTATCTATCTATAGATTACAAAGGACTTAATAAAGCAGACAAAAAAGGCAAAAAGACAATATATTATTTTAACCAATCAAATTAAGTTAATGTTATGACAAATTAAAGCTAGAACAGACGACCGTGAATTACAATGTATTTAGTAGAGGTTAAACGGATAACTGTTTGGCCGGGTACCGGAAATCCGACCAACCTTTAAGCCGGATATCCGGCCGAACATTGGCAATGAGGATCAGTTTTAGTTGAGAATGCAGATTTATAGAGCTAAGAAATCCTTAACATACAGTGCAAAAAATATTGTTCTACGACAAAAAATAACGAAGTTATGACCAAATTACTAGCGAAGTTCACTGGCTGGCCGGCGCTATACCTTGTGACGTCAGCGGGACGGTCGCCGCCAGTTAGCCGTTTGCAGCTATAAGGCGCGCAGTGTTTTGGGTGGTTAATTCTGACTTTGATACAAATTAAGTGCCCAATTTGTGTCTAATCGGTGACGTCACACGCCCTGCGTCCATTACTTTTAGCGGCAGGAACGGCATGTTTATTACTTAATATCTTAGTGAATAATGGTCCAATTTGGATAATTCAAAAAGATATATTATTCTTATGTCATGAAGAATAAAATGAGTACTAATTCTATTGAATTAGCTATTACTTTATTGATCCTCATTGGCGCATCGTAACGAGCATGCTCGCGTAGGCGGCGCACGAACGATTGGGCAGGCTCTGCTGAATTCGGGTATTTTTGTTCATGTGCGACGTTAGCAATATTACCAAGTGTTTCATTGTCTTGTTGAAATGATTGCAGACACGATCACTTGAGGTTATTGTAAACGTGCTATTGTAGTTTGGGGTAAAAGCATTTTTGTTGTAAAATTACTTATGATTCACCCATTTTGCTATCGTTTACGTAACGATAACTTTTTCGTAAGTGCCATAAGTCATAATAAGGCCACAGATCAATAGCGTTACCTATAGTAGACGTGCGCAGGCGACTGGTTCTCGAACAGGAAACGGAAGAAAGGGTTGTTCATCTCTTTGTTCATGATGATCGCCTCGAACATGGGGCCCTCGCGGATCACGAACTCGATCATGCGGTGGATCAACATCAGGATGTTCCTGCAATACACACTGAAACGTCAACACATCTCTACAACTATAATAATCATCATATATGTAACCTAAATGTCCCCAGATTTTTGCTACGAAAAAGTCGGTAACTCATTCATTGATATTATATATTGTATACAAACAACACAAATGTTCATCACATGAATGTTTGCCCTAGGTGGGAATCGAACCCACGCCCCCAAGCGCAGAAGGTAGGTTCACTACCAACTGAGCCACGGGGGCAGTCAAGCACCTAATTATACCTACTTGAATAAAATGACTATGAAAAGTTTAACGACTGCCCCTAATATAAATTAACTAGCCGTCCGCCCCGGCTTCGCGCGGGTGTAAGCTCGGCCTTCGGCCTCGCTATAAAATATAATATAGCCTATGTCACCCGGGGATAGTGTAGCTTCCCAACAGTGAAAGAATTTTTCAAATCGGTTCAGTAGTTTCGGTGCCTATTCAATGCAAACAATCAAATCTTTCCACTTTATAATATTAGTAAAGACTATCTCCGCCATGACTGCCACAATCACTATGCAGTGACAACCAGCGAATGTCCAATCAGAGATTGCGACGTCACCATCTCGTCAACGGTGATTGGACGTTCGCTGATCGCCACTACGCGACGTTGATAGCGCCAGTTTGCCTTGAACTTGTTATAGAATTGACCGGTTGTTAATCTTACCGTTCAGTAGGTACAACTACTTTGACGATTGACTGCGATAGAATCTGCAACAAAACACAGTTTCCATGGAAATAATGTATAGAACTGAATAATACAATTTAGTATGCATGGCAAAAAAACAAAAACGGTCTGAATGATTTGCCATTCCTCCTGCGGAGATGTGCCCCCAAGAAAGCGAGACAAAGCATATTTTAACTAAAACAAGCTTATTGATTGTCATAATCCTTAATGTATTAGTACCGTTTCATAACATTGTCTGTCTTCTGAGTCGCTGGGATAGTGCTCTCCCGGCCGTACACGAGGTATCTGCAAAACAATCCACTATGTAAACATATAAACAAAGAGGAAATCCTATTCTATTCTTAAATCAACCTTATTAAACTTTCAAGAAATTAAAATCAATCCTTTATTTATTGCAAGGCGTTTGCCCAGTCAGGGACGGATTTAGGGGAGGGCAACAGAGTCTACAGCCCCAGGGCGAAAGAGAGGACAACAGATATTTCTAAGTAAAATTTTCTAGCTGAATAATATGCATTAAAAAACTGATTATGAAAACATCTTCTCCATTTATATTTTCAAAAAAAGTATTGTTTGTTGAAAGAATTTCATTTGTCTCGCAATAAATTATGGAAACAAATTCCAGGGTCTCCAGACCAAATCTCTAAATCCAGCCCTGACCACAGCTCAGCTCGACAGATATTAAGTTAAGATGTGGTGTCAGTGTGAAGCTGCATGACCATTAGGTACTTGGCATCAGATTTTCAACTTTAGAGTGATAGCTAACTAGCCGGGCATTAGAAAGATTCCTACCACCGTCAAAACTGATATGACTTGAACAAAATTTGCTGCAGTTTTTTTTAAATCAAATAATAGGCTTTTATTTAGGCGTTTGAAAGCGAACTCGCCTGATGTTAAGCGATGATGATATAATTAGTAAGATAGATTTGTTTGGTTGGTTTCATTTGAGTTAGCCCCACCAAGACTATCATATATAAGACTTCATCATATAGTTAATTATGAAAGTAATACCCTGTTAATGAGATGTTTGGGCGGCTGCGCGTTGAAGGGCAGTCCGGAGGGCGGTGGCGGCTTGCAGGGCTGCTGCAGCGAGGGCGGGATGTAGATGGGAACCGGCGGAATCACAACCGCCTTGCCCCACCCCAGCTTCATCTCGTAGCTCATTATCTCTTTACCTGGACAAGCACATACATATCTAGCAGATTTGACCAGACTTACCCTTGATTTAATACGAAGATGAACTACATAACGCCGCCTAATTCTAATTCAAAGTGCCCCCACGTTAACACCTGCACTGACGTCTCGATTGGAGTGTATTATGTATTTTCCACGTCATTTTTAAATGTTCTATTATTAATTCTATAATTTGTACACAACTAGGTTTTTTTGTTATTTAATAATAAGCTTGCGTTTGACTGCCAACTCGCCAGATGTTAAGCGATGATGCAGATGATGGATAAGAAAAGTAATAAATAACATGGTCAAAACGTTGAGCATAAGGTACAAATTTTTCCCTAAATAAAATAATGCGATAAGTCCCGATAAACATTTACAAAATGTGGTCAAATGGCGAAAGTTTAAAAGTTACTAATGTAATTGGTTGGTCTGTATTAGTTATCATTATTATCAATTTTTTTATATTACACTAGCGACCCGCCCCAGCTTCACACGGGTGTAAGCTCGGCCTTCGGCCTCGCTACTATGACTCGCCCCAGGGACACAAAATTTCATCCGAATCGGTCCAGTCGTTTTTAAATGTACGAGTAAGAACCTTCTACGAAGTATTAGAAAACAATCAAAAAAAGATGAATGAAATCGGTAAAGCCATTCTCAAGTTATAGCATAACCAGGAGAAATAGGGGTTCATTTATATATATACTAGCGACCCGCCCCGGCTTCGCACGGATATATGTTTTATTATATATATAAACCTTCAGTGAAAAATATAACTGATAGTGAAAACAGCATCAAAATTCGTTGCGTAGTTTTAAAGATCTAAGCATATATAGGGAACATATACAGACAGAGGGAAGCGACTTTGTTTTATACTATGTAGTGCAGTGATAGATTTCATGTTAGTAAGTTATCTTAAAACCTTATATTCAACTTTATTTAAAAATTATTAATTTTAGTACAAACCGTTAATATTCCTTAGGGCCCTCTCCCCGTCCTTCCGCGACATGAACGCGACGAACCCGCAGTTCCGGCCACGAGCCTTCTCTTCGTCTGAACGAGGCCACATTATCTTAATGCTGGCGAGTGGCCCGTGCCGACCAAATAACTCCATCAGTTGCTGTTCTGTTATCTGCCGAGATGCATATTTCAATTGATTCATGGTTCAAGCCCGGACATTTGAGAGGTATCGGTGGGACCGAAGCCAACTAGGCTAACAATCTTGTCTGATGGAAAGCGATGATGCGGACATAAAAGGAGAATAGATCTACATGGGGCACCACCTCTCCCGATGGTAAGCGACGGTGTGGCCGAGGATGGAACACTTTGATCTAGAAGAAATCTATTCACTCTAACCTTGAAGATGCCTAGATTGTAGTTCTCAGGAAACAAGGTGAACGGCAGGGAGTTCTATTCTTGGGCAGTACGTATCATAAATGACGATCCATATGTTTCCCTAGTAATAACCTATTAACCCTAGACTTAAACACTCAAAGATTGTAATGCTACGGAAACACAGACATAGGCAATGCATCCATCGTTTTGCCGTTCTAAATAAGAAAAAAATAGGCATAATGCTTGGTGCGAATGAATGGCATTTCGACTATGTAAAGTGACCATTTCGAAGCTTTGCTGTTTATCTGGACGTCCGGTAATGAAAAGGTGATGGGGGTACAAGTTCATGATTTTCCAATGAACAATGTAAATATGATGATGAAAATGTCCTTCAGTGCCTTGGGTCCAGAATGCCTTTATCATTACAGTCTTCTAGTCTAGACAATATTTTTGTTTCTATCATATACATTTTTAAAATTTGATAATATCATGAAATTAATAATGTATCATTATGTATCTCACCTTAGGGTTCAAGTTGCCTAAGTAAAGGTTGGTAGTGTTAGGGTCGCCGGTGTCATAAGAGCCGATGTCGGGTATCATGTCTAGCACTGGCTCCACGCCGGGTGCTCCTCGCTCACGGAGCACATTCTTGTACTTGTGGCGTTCAGAACGCTCTTCTTGAATTCTGGGGTCGCACAAAAAAGATGTGTTAAGGGCAAGTTAGTGAAAGAGTAATTTACAGAAAGCACGTGAGGAGAGCATCCCTGCACGACAAGTAGGAACTTGTTCCGAACAAATTTATGTTTTATTTTTTGCCGACCGAGGCAACCCCCATTTCACAACTCCAATTAAAAATGTCACAGTCTTAGTCAGAATCTGAGGTGAAATATCAATCGAAAGTTCCAACTTTTCGGAATCGGAATCATACTTTTGTAACATCCCTACTACAAACAACAACACTTTTGCAGGTATATAGTACCATACCTGTAGTGTAGGGAATAAGCACAACTCACTGTCTCAATTCTTCTTTGAACAGCTCAAGGTTGCTCTTCTTCTTGTCCTGTCCTTTCTGCTTGGAGCGGATTCTGCTCGGCAGCTCTGATCGCTGAGCCAGGTTCCTGATGATGTCTGCTTCAGAGCGGTTCTTGTCATCGAACCGAGATACGGGCTTGTATAGTTTACCCCGCTCAGAATTGTCTTCCTCTGAAAATTAAGTTACAAGGATATAGTCCTGTAGTCAGAAACCCGTTTTATATGTAACTCAATGTTATGTATTGTTTTGGGCCAATTTTAAGCTAAATCAGCAGTTATCTAAATTGCTGATCTATATTTTTAATGTAACATAGAAACAGGAAGAGGTATTCCAAAGATTAGGAATAAGTAGGGCTGCCATCTGTTCAGGTTTTCTCAGCTTAGTAGGCCGTTTTCAAGAAGTATCCAGCTGAAACCCTATTGCCTGTCGCTTTGGTAGTTTCATTAGATTTCAATTCCAGCAATTAGTTGACAACATGCTAGCTAATGTTATTAATTGCTCAGTGCAAAGAAGAGCCACTAAGACTCTTCAACAACCCAATACTCACCGACAGTTTTGCACATAATATATGTGATAATATAGCGAATGCTTCAATGCGATTTTTAACCTCATACCAGTCTCTTGCTTTTTGTATAGTAGAACATCTCAACAGTATTAAAAGGATTATGTTAAATATACATATTGTAGAAATGTGGAAATCCCTCGCAGTATGCTTAGCATAATTCAATAATATTCATAATATACAGTGACAAAAAAAACAACTGACCATAGACTGTAGCAGGTAAAAGACAGCTTCAATGCTTAACAACAGGCAAGGGGGCCGTCAAATGCAAATGCAAAGATTTCTCAACAAAATCCCAGTGTTTTTAAAATATTTGTCTGGTGTCTGCAATATATTGTTATGGCAGCCCGAATCTAAATAATTATTGAATCACATTGACAAATTCTTACTTCTAGCTCCTGCATCATATGTGCCTGCTTTCACCCAAACTTTTGCACTGGTCGGGGCCTCTTGAAATGTTTCTACAAATTCTTTAAATACCTGTAAAAGACACAACATTTTTATTTTTATAAATAATGTTATCGTTTAGTTTTAATTTTGTATTCATATGGATGTAAATCTGGAATAAAAATATTTCATTTCATTATTTTGTTTCCTAATCTTTAGTTCTACAATTTTGTGTGTGAATTTACCGGAAAAATTACCAGTTTCCAATGATGCATTGGGAACTGGTAATTTTTCCAGGCATGCTACCTATCTTCAGTCACAAAATCAGGTGACCTGTGGCAAAAGCCTGATGTTTCAGTAATTTAAAACGATACAATGTACTCACATGTGCTGCTGCTTCTTCTTCTTCCTTCTTACGGAGCTCTTCAAGCTCCTTCTTTGACATACCTCTGTTGCTCATGTTGTTAGCAAACAAAATGATAATTGTCCTAACGAAGATGCCGAGTAGGCTAGCGGCCCATAGCGGCCCGAGTGTTCAGATTTTCGAGACACAATACAACACTTTTCTCAGGTTAATTCTGTACGCGCTAGAAATGCTCCATGATAAAATCAACGCATTTTTAATAAAGTTGACGAGTCTAAGACGCTTAAATTATTAAAAATATAACCAAACAATTTTCACCATTTTCGAAATGGTATAAAATGGCATTTTGTGATCTGTCGTCTGTCTGACTGATGACATGACAGTAATGACAGTGACATCATCTATGTTTTTTTTTTCGCCCACTGGGCATAAAGGGTTTTGTAACGTCCTTGGCATAATAATATTAATCTCCAATGGATCAAGGTGCACAGCGGGTCTATGGGAAATGATGCGGCTAATGAACTGGCAAGGAGAGGCTCGAGCATACGATTTGTGTAGTGCCCGAGCCGACAATCCCCCTACCTTTCAGCCAAATTAGATCAAGGATTCCTGCACAGGCATCAGCTGGAGCTGCTGGCTTTACTGGAGATCGGTTGGCTGTACTAGTTTAGTTGCAGCAGGTGTGGGTGACGCAAAATGGGCCAATAAATGGCGTAAAAAGCCCGCTGCACAAGTACAGTCCTTGACATAGATAAATATAGTATGAAAGTAGTGTAGACTTCATATATTCTATTGAGTTTTGGCAACAACATGAAAACACGTTTCATTCAATACTAAAATTACTCCCTACACTGGAAGCATAAAAAAATCTTGGTAAATTCTTGGTTTCATCAATTTTTAAGATACGGCATTGCATTGGCATTAAATTGGTAACCTTCGCCCAGCAGTGGGACACTGTTAATAAATAAACGGTGTGATCAAAGTTTTGGCAAGAAAGTTTCAATAGTGCAATCAACTGAGTTGTAAGGAAAAGTCAATGATCGAGGAAAATGGGATCAACGAAATAATACAAACATTTGGTTACATTTATAATTTGTGTTTTATTTATTGAAAAAGTACACATCAAAATATTTTCGATGTAAAATTATAAAAGAATGTGTAGTGCAATTGATTTGCCAGTTCGCTGATCATTTGTGAAAACTGAACAAAAGAATAATGTTGATTCCTTTTCTGTATCAGCTGTAAATATAATTCTGAGTAAATAGATCATGCAAATGCTTAGATATGTACTCAAGGTAATAGGAGGTTTCCCGAGACATTCTTTTTATTAGTTTATAAAAATGCGACAGATGGCGTTGACGATACATAGATATGATGATTTTGCAAAACCACAGACAAAAAAGGTCAATAAACACATAGGTCAATAAACACATATAAACTTGCTTATTCTCATAGACAGACAATATATATCTGTCTGTCTAATACTGTCTGTCATGCTTGTTTTTGTGTTGTTTTATTTCATAGTATAGTAATTTGGGGTTATTGTTTGCTAGCAAAGTACTTGTTTTTCCACAACATAACACAAATTAGTACATAAGTGTGCCTTGCTTAGCCGTGTTATAAAATGTCTCCTCTTCCTTATATTGTAGATTTCATTGAACCAATGCGTTTTTTTAACCATGTGCGTCAGCGCCATCTGTCGATGGTTGCAGAACTATGTTCCTAGAGCTGTCAGAAAACTTCCCATTCACAGTTGACAAAGAAAAATACCATTAAAAATAATGCTTTTTACGGCAATGTTGTGTCTATATGTGCTAATAAAAGTATGCATCAATGTAAAATTAATTAAATTTTATTAAAATTGTACTTATCGCATTTCGCCTGTATTTGCCGGGGTAACTTAATAATTATTGGCTGTATTTCACTGTTGCGTCTTTTCATTTAAAACCTATTATATATCAATGTTACAAATCATCTATTTATTCATTAATTTTAATACTTAAATATTAAAATACATAAATAATACAAATATATACCAACAGCAACATCGAAATTCATTATTTCACTAAAAACTGATTTTAAAATAAATTTTAAAACAAAATGGATGATATTTTCTTAAGTGTTTATGATAATGATATAGGTATCTTCAGGTAGTGATTACCTGTAACATGCTGTTGTAGTGATCTTTATAAAGCTTACTTTATACTAAGGATGGTACAGTTCAAAATACACCTTTAGCAGATGCGGATTACACAGAATGATGTTACTAATGACAGAAAGTCATCATGTCATAATACTTATAATTAATGACAAAGAAATGGCGAAAGAAAAAAATCAGCTATTCCGTTTGTATACATTTAGTTGGGTGTGAACGTCATATATCTTTCATGAAACAGCTGATTTCATCACAATTTCAGGATTCGCCCCATAGTAAAAGATTAGCATAGTTAATAACCTCCTTTAGGCTTAGTACCACCGTTCAGTGTAACCTAATACATAATATCATTATCATAGATAACTAATAAAACAAAAGGTATATTTCAAAATTCCCAGCGTCCCCATCAATGGGGACATTGGGAATTTTGCAAATTATCCATGATGTTAGAAAATCGTTGGGCGATATATATAGCTTTGCTTAGTTTGGGGTCAGATGACCATGTGTACAATAATGTCCCAGATATCTTACACTGTTCTTAAATGAAGGTGATCGAGATTAAAATTATATTATTTTGTGCATACATGAAGCTTAATATACAAGTTAACACGCCACATAATTTACAACTAGTATACTGTACACAAACAAATGTACATACAAAGATTATCATAAGACTGATTGTGCATTGAATCGTGCCATGTGGAGCCTTACTCAATACTCTGTATCCATTTTGTGATCCAAACCAAAAGATTTGAGACTAGAGGACAAATTAGGCCAAAATCTAAAAACGATTTTCACCCGTTTCCAATATAAGGAAATATGATTTATATTACATCCACCTCAAGTCTGAATAATAAACCACTAAAATTATAACCTAAAATTACATAAAAATAATATAAACACTAAAAAAGATCCAAGAGCGTGACAGTCCTGTCAGCATTCTGGACATCTTTCCTTCCACCAAGGGACTATTAAATAAAAAAAAAATAAAAAAAACTGTTTATACGAATTTTACTAAGTTGAAGGTTAAAATTTTAGTCTGCATTATGCTTCTAAAAGTATTTTGAAATATAAGCGGTTTCACTGCTATTGTTGGTTGATCAAACATAGGATTATATGTTATGCTTAAAAATAGCGCTCGGTATTAGCAGGCGTGGCGCACTCCGCACTTTAGGTATGAATCTACAAGTAGTCGTCTTGTCGGACTTGCCGTGCGATAGAGATAACGCGACAAGAGTTATGCGATAGACAGAGAGGCAACTTCTAGGTTAATATAGCTGTAGGTCGTTAGCGCTCGCACGTCCTGAATTGCACTTTATTGTGTAGTAGCAAGAGTCGCTACTTATTTAAATGATTTTGAAGAGTAAATCTTCTGTACTTGTATTCTGTGGTATTAGTCACTATCCGCAGCGACAATTTACACCGCTTATATCCAAACACGGGCTATATGTTTTTTTATATAGGTTTTTTCTCTAGGCGTACCACAGGCGGTCACTGAAAACAATGCACAGACGGAATCGAGCCTAACGAGTAACAATCCCAAAATAAAAAAAAATAGTTCATGATTATTTTAGGTACATTAAAACAGCTATTTCAAAACTATACATTTTGTTCAATATTTTAACATAAATAATGTAGATATGTTAGTTCATAACAAGCATAACACCATCTGACTGATTATATTTTAAATTTTTCGACACATTTAATAAACATATTCATTCATTACTCAAATCACATGTTCAATATGTCCATCCATAACAAACGGTATATCATGAATACATGAACTATATTTCATTTATGGAGAAAACAGACCGCTTGGACATGTAGCATTGACTCGTGAAAATATTCTTAAAGGTCTATTCAGATATACGCGGTATCCACACGATTAAAATCACACATAACAGCTACAAAGAACGCAAAAGAGTTAATACTTCTCTACAAGCACAGCTTTATGAGTCGCCTTCAAGCGTACGCACGCTCACTTATACACGTTTAGTCAAACTGAGTATAAAGCGAAGTTCCGCCGTGTATTTGTATGACAACTTTCGTGGCTAGCGTTCAGCAGATTCTTCCAATTTAGTTACCTACAGTGGCAGCGAATACCACATACGTCTGAATAGGCCTCAAAAATCATCACGAAATATTCTTGTTTCACCGTCAGATGAAGACAGCGATCATCCATCATGTTCTCATACAGATCAGCCGTAAAACAATTGCACGAATTTGATCCTAAAGTACTGTTTACGCAAAGATTAAAATTACCAGCGTCTCTGTATTGATAGGACCAACTCAATAATAAACATCTAGTCATTGAAAGATTCGAAAGGCCACATTATCGGGCTGCCTGCAGCGGAACAAACTATTTTATTAACTACATCAAGCAAATACTAGTAAAGAAGCTTGAACTCTCGTACTACTTCAAATCTACGCAAACTGGCGCGATTACGCTTTGGTGTATTGCGATCAGCGGATACCCAATCACCGTTGTCGGGACGGCGATGACGTCACGGCCGGTGATTGGGCGCTGTATTCACGCGGACCTTATGATTAAACGATTTAAAATTGTTTAAATCTTCCATAGAGTATAAATTACAGTCACGTTTCAGTTCTTAGTAGTCTAAATTGTACTAAAAAAGGCATGGCAAAAAATTCATTCCAATCTAGTGCAAGCAAAGTAGTTGAAGGTATAGAACAATTTTCAATGCTGTATGCTCAAGACACGTTTATAGTTCTCAGAAGTCATGAGCGCGAAAACTGTGCCACAATGCTCTTAGAACGCGGAGAAACATCTGCAAGCCTAAAACTGTAGGTGTACTTGTCCATTCAAAGAGGTGTAAGAAACACACATACTCGAAGCTGCTGGCAGCTATTTATTGATTGACTGTATATGTGTGAGTAAATAACAGTAAATTACGGCAGTAATCTGTAAGAATTATAATAGAACCATGGCTAAAAATCAATCTGCCGTTGAACAACAAAAATATATTCACACATTTCCTTTACCTTTTGCATTTCTCAACACCTATATTTATAGTGATTTTTCATACATCAAATACACATGATGATCATGATAATGTGAATATATATTCATATAAGTAAAATTCATACAAAATTAAGCTTATTCTCGTAATGAAAATGTATATTCAAAATGCAATATAATGAAAGATTGGACAGCGTCAAAATAATCACAGTTTCAATGAACTTTACGCTTACTTTAGCCGCAAAAACAGTACTATGAAGTATATATAGCATCATGCTGATGGTCGATACACATTACACCAGTCCCTTCTGGATCCGGACAGATTCTAACATCGATCCTATATTTTGTTACATACAGCAGAATTTCCATTAAAAAACAAATTGAGCATTGATCTTATCACCTTTTTTTTAGTCTATCTTTTTAGGTGTCCAACTATGTAACAAACAAAGCATTTTTCGACCAATGACCTTCGACCAAAATAAAATGAATGGACGGGCCCAGTAGAAGCGCATTTTTGAAGATTACAAAATGAGCGCCAGCGCTCATTTCGTTTCAGTCGGTCTCTAGCCGTAGGAAGTGAAACACGAGTCTATTGTTACGCGATAACGAAACATCTGACAAAATTATGAATTCGTATGCTTTACCGAAGTGTAAATACACAAATAAAACCGATATCTATTTTTGTAACAAATATACTGTACATTTTTATAAGTCATAAGTAATTTAGTGGTAAAATGGCAATTTACAATTAGGTGTTGAAATATATGTCCGACGGTTTTGACTCGTTTTTACTGATCAAGTTCAATGGTTAGGGCCGTCCATTCATTTTATTTTGGTCGAAGCCAATGACAGATTTTGACAGGTTGCTTGTCTGCCATATTTGTTAAAAACATGTATACCTAAAAAGAAACAGACTGTATTTAGCATGATATATGGCTCAGATTTCAATGTTACACCGTCCAAGTTCGGTGTCGTGTGAATCAAAGTTTCATGGTTGAAATCAGACAAGTGAGAAATAATTTTATACTATTAAATGCAAGTTATCATTGTACTACACCACTAAACGTAATGGTCGATGATTACTGATGATAATTGAACTTGATTATGACCCCAATTGCGATTTAGAGTCCATTTACACAGAGGATAACTAAAAACAATAAGGATGCTGTCGCAATCGCGCGATTGCCTTATTATGGATATTTAATCGGGATCGAGAAAGTCAAAATTTTGACACTTGAAAGGGGTCTATTTCCAATTTCGTAGGTGACGCAATACGAAACTGGAAATAGACAACGCTTTTTTTAATCTTACATGTATGACATTAACTGATTGTCGAAAGCGGGATAGCAATGCGAGTGTCATTATACGAAATAGGGTAGATGACTGATGTTTATATCATTGAAACCAATAGCTTTGATGAAGAATTAAGTAAATATAACGTTTAATGAAAAAAAATTCTATTGGTTATTAATGTTCTGATATATAAGCGTTTAAAGTTTTTGGTAGAGAAAACTCTGTCCCTTTCCCACAAAACAAAAAATGACGTCACGCCTCTATGCGCCATACAGAATAGAATTTAGATGGCGTACAGAGAAGTGACGCCATAATTTGCTGTTTCGCGCTCTCTGTCTAGCATGATATAAAAAGGCTTACAAGTTGCTTATTTTTAGTCAGATTTTAATTTTGTTTTCATTAATCAGCTATATTTATGGGCTACATTTTAATAGGACAATTAATTAAAAAACAGTCATGTAGGCTATTAGACAGTAGGATTGCGCTGGTCTGGCGTCAATTGATGGATAATTATTTTTTTTACTTGCTTTTTAACACAGCATACTGCACGATAGTCGAACTGTGTGAAAATGGACTGAGAAATATTATGTAAGTAGACGATAACCACATAATTTCTTTATATTTAGTAATTCTGTAATATTAACTCTAATGCAGTCCATCAGTCCACTTACATTAACCATCGTTTGGGGTCAACGAAACAAAATTGTACTCGTATATTTGATCAATAGACAACTGTTCATATAAATTACATACAATATTCATCGAATATAATAATATTATATAAAATTCTTTAATATTAGTCTAATGCGCCGCGCAACACGGCCTAGAAATATCCTTTTAACAGGTAGTTCGAGAACACACGACATTTTCCTAGTATCATACTAACATCCATAGTATATTCAGCCCGTCGAATTAAAGTCTTGCAATATTTTCATATAAAAAGTCTGACACATCGATCTTTTCATGTATGTCCGGTGAAAACTCAGCAGTTTTCATACATTTTTAAACCTCCAAAACTCGAAAAGTATACTTTTATGTTTTTATTACTTTGTTAGCATACTATTTTCGCATATTTAAGGACAAGTTCATAATTAAGTGACAAGTTCATAATTAAGTGACAAGTTTATAATTAAGTGACAAGTTTATAATTAAGTGCAACTAATCTGTTTTTTTTTATATGTTTTAATAGGCTTGCGTTTGACCGCTCGCCTGATGTTAAGCGATGGTGCGGTCTACGATGGAGCAAGCTATTTGCTCTGACAGCTGCAATAACACAGTAAAAAATTACAATTTCAGATCACTTTCGATGGGTTTTTGATCGTAATTAGTAACTGTAGCAGGTACCCGATATATTTTTGTGACATATATGAAAATATAGTTTTATTTATTACGTTGTTATTGCTACTGCCAGAGCTAATAAATGCTTGGTACCAAGTGTAGTAGGCTAACAAATTAATACCAAAATAGGTATATTTTTCGAGTTTTGCAGGTTTAGAGTTGTGTAAAAATAAGGCGTTAATTTAACCCCTAATGGATATTATTACGCTGTATGCGCGGGACCTAACAATATTTGTTAACAATCAAATCCTTTCAATACATAGTACACTGTACAGGGGCCACGATGTATAGACTAAATGAATGAGCGTCATCGGTACATACCTTTCGCTAAGGTGTTGTACGTGCGTGAGTTATACTGACGACTTTATCAATATTAAAATGAATGAGCGTCGTCGGTACATACCTTTCGCTAAGATATTGTACGTGCGTGAGTTATACTGACGACTTTATCAATATTAAAATGAATGAGCGTCGTCGGTACATACCTTTCGCTAAGATATTGTACGTGCGTGAGTTATACTGACGACTTTATCTATAATAAAATGAATGAGCGTCGTCGATACATACCTTTCGCTAAGATATTGTACGCGCGTGAGTTATACTGACGACGGCATCAACATTAACATGAATGAGCCTCGTCGGTACATACCTTTCGCTAAGATATTGTACGCGCGTGAGTTATACTGACGACGGCATCAACATTCAAAATCAATCTAAACACACTCAGACATAGACACATGATGGTACAGTTCTCGGCTATTGGCTGTGAGCTCAATACGTCAAGTAAATCAAAGCATTCTACAGCATCCCAGCTAAATTGCACAAAACGAGTATAGTAAGAAAATGCTGAAAGACTTCCAGCAAGAGGAACGCCATTTTGATCTTTATTCGTTTTGTAAAACTGTTGAATTGCGTGGTGGCAATATTTTAAGTCAAAGAATATACCATCGTCATTTCGCGCGATGTTTTTATTCCCATTTTGTTTTGTGGCATGAACTTTATATCGTCTCTGGTAAGGGCTATAGTAGCGTGGTGCTAGCGAGCATTGCGAACAAGCTCAGGCGTCAGTGTCGGTGCCCTTGAGTCGCAGTCGGGCGAAATCTTCGAATATAATATCGTCGTCTTGCTCCTGGCCGTTTTCCTCCCTGAAATAAAGACAAATAATGATAATATTATGGTGATTTTAATGATGAAATGGGCTAGAATTTGACCATAACTCACGTGATGGAAAGTGATTCCACCTCTAGAGGTAAAAATTAGAAGTAAATCCTGTTTATTGAAATTTCTGTGAAA
Organism: Agriopis leucophaearia; assembly: GCA_949125355.1. Taxonomy (NCBI): domain Eukaryota; kingdom Metazoa; phylum Arthropoda; class Insecta; order Lepidoptera; family Geometridae; genus Agriopis; species Agriopis leucophaearia. The sequence continues at coordinate 17,134,859 of OX421262.1, forward strand.
TCGATTGTAATTGTTTTGTTAAAATGTACAATCTTCCTGACAAATGAGGAGCTAGAAGTCGAGGCTCAAGGCGCTAAACAAGCCGACTGGCAAAACGGTCACAGCTCAGCCTAACTATTCTCGGTCTAAGTATTTGCTCTGATAACTGCAAAAAGCTGCCAGCCGCCACCGCCTGAAGTTCATCCACATTGCCTCATACCTGCAATTTGTGGAAGGAGCTCCTTCCTGCGGCTTTTCTGAGTAGCTTTAATATGAGGTTCTTCAAAAAGACTGTTAATAGTCTTGAAGGGTCGGTAACGTATCTGTGATGCCCCTGGTGACGGTGATCGCTTACCATCAAGCGGCCTGTCTGCTTTGCCAACTATAGCATTAATAAAACGGAATGAAAACCACTAACTCTGATCACTTTCGCTATGTTTTTGAACGGAAGACTGTAGCAGGACCATGATATACTTGTGTTGTATTAAAAGAAAATGATTTTATTCATGGTTGTCTGCAAGAGATCGCTTTAAGCCATATTAATAACTAGCCGTCCGCCCCGGCTTCGCACGAGTGTAAGCTCGGCCTTCGGCCTCGCTACAAAATATAATATAGCCTATGTCACCCGGGGATAGTGTAGCTTCCCAACAGTGAAAGAATTTTTCAAATCGGTTCAGTAGTTTCGGAGCCTATTCATTACAAACATACAAACATACAAAAATAGGTACAAATCTTTCCTCTTTATAATATTAGTGTAGATAAGAGATAAACTGCTGACATTTGATTTCGATTTTATTTTGTTTTATTTTATTTTATTTTGTGACATTTAATTTCAATTTTTACTCATTTATAGTTCATTTAATTTAACTTTAATTATTGTTACTATTGATGCACCTAATTCTAATTTTATTTTATTAGCTGATTTTAATGTTTTTTTGTGTTTTAATGTAATGTATATGGACTTGGTCTGAAATAAATGATTAATAATAATAAGCGATAAGGCCGACTGTTAGAAGTCTAGATAATCGTTTCATTGTAATGTATCTGTTTTTCAACGTTATACGTTACGTACGGCTGCGGGTCGAGCTGTATGAGGTCATGATCGGCGCGCGGCGCGGGCTCAGCCAGGCGCGGCGGCGCCTCCTCCTCGGGCTTCGGGTGCATCAGGATGAACGGCAGCTCCGCGCTCAGGTCGCTAAGAGCATCACAACATTACGTTATACTATATATACTTACACCTACTTTACTCTAGCTACACACGCAGACTACGCAACACAGTGGCCCTAGTACGAGCACTTGCGAAAAAGTATTCGTTCCGTAAACGATAGCAAAATGTATGAAAAATTTAACAACGCCTCTATCGGACGTAAAGGGAAACTGAATTTTTCATACATTTGCTATCGTTTACGGAACGAATACTTTTTCGCAAGTTCTCGTATTAGCCCCACATATCATTATATACGTGGATGAGGGCGCTGTTCCTGTGTTTGTCTCTCGATCATAACGCATGTGGATGAACAAAAAATAGCTCCTATTGTGTGTAGAATTATTGCGGGGCAAACAGGGCTAATGTGTGGATGCAGAGTTAACACTAAAATATATATTATTAATTTAAAAAAACTTAAAAACAACAACCTGTAGGCCTGTGTCCTGTGTCGTCTAAAAGCTTGAATTGAAGCTAATTCAAAGCTTCTTTTTTGAATTTAGTGTGACATCATTTTATTTTTAGTATTCTCAGCAAACGCTTTCATTTAATACTTATTTAAGGTAGAAATTTTCTTGTTTGGCGGGAAATTCAAATTTAAAACAGTTTTTTCTCCTTGTAGCTAGGCTGGGTAATGCCGTATGCGGTTGAAACTAAAGTCGGAGTATCCGGCCTAATCTTACGTGAGTAATTCCCGTGCAATATAATTAAAATCGTTTTTTATATTGACAATTTGTCAAATTTGACGGGTGGTCGCACTGTCTGAAAAGAGATGAGGGAGACCTTTGCCCAGGAGTGGGACATCATAAAAAAAGTCAAGTATGAATTACCCTCTTCTATGGCTGATATTTTTTCGCGATTTCAGGTATGATCTCTAGTAAAAGTTCTTGGCAATTATAGGAATTACGAACGCCTATCGGCTTACGACACCCTTTCCGCGCATCCCTGTATTTATTATGATCACTGTCGCTGTATGAAGAAGGTAGTCTGTCAACTTTTCTAGTCCAACATTATTTTGGACAGAGCTGTAATAAATGTACTTTTAAAATTTCTTGAATGTCGTTAAAATATTCGATTGCCTACGTCTGAGGGAAAACTTAATTTAGACAAACTCTAGGTAGTATTTCAAATTAAGCTTTACAGATCTTTTTTGGAACAAACAAATTTTTCTCCGTTGTGTTGTGTCAAACAAAATTTGTTACTACAACGTTGCCTTTTAACCGACTTCCACAAAGGAGGAGGTTATCAATGCGACTGTTTTTTAAATGTTTGTTATCGCAGAACTTTTGACTGGGTGAACATATTTTGATGATTCTTTTTTTATTTGAAAGCTGGTGCTTCTCATTTGGCCCCATTTCAATTTAGTCCAGTTCTGATGAAGTCGGTTTTTTATACTGATAATTATTTATTGGAGACAAGAATACACAGTTAATTTAAACATACTTTTTTCTATACAGGCTAAAAATAATATTTAAATTCTTACCCGCCAAGCGGTCCGAGGCATAGCTTCACCTTGACTTTGTATTGTACTATGATACCTAAGTTTTCACGCTGGGACGGGTCTGCGATCCTGTAGGATAAAAATCCCAGTTTCAACATTTATTCATGCTGATAATAATACAATATCACTTTATTATTCACCGAACAAAATACAAAGTAACTTAAAATTAATACCCGCGTTCATGTTGAAAATCTGTCGCTGCACAAGCACAAACGGTTTGATCCGACAATCTTATTTGAGGGCCAGTACCCATTCCAGCCTAGGCGTGTTTACTACACTACACATATTAAATAATATAAACAACACTGTTTTTTCCCTAATACACTTCTGTGGCCTTAGTACGAGCACTTGCGAAAAAGTTATCGTTACGTAAACGATAGCAAAATTTATGAAAAATTTAACAGCGCCTCTATCGGACTTGAAAGGAAATTGTATTTTTCATACATTTGCTATCGTTTACGTAACGATAACTTTTTCGCAAGTTCTCGTACTAACCCCACTGATATGTGCTTATTTAACAGGTGTTTACAACATTCACCAAGTGTGATAAGAAAAAAAGTTATTTTTTAATATAGCTGTGATGTGAATACAGAGACTAGAAGAGGGAATGTTTGGCCACCTTGTACGACATGACAAATTAATGAAAACCATCATAGAGAGAAAGGTAGAAGAAAAGAGAGGACCGGGAAGACCAAGAAGATTATTCGTAGACCAAATAAAAGAGAAGGCAAATGTCATGTCGTACAGGGAGGTGAAAACGCTGGCAGAAGACCGTCAAGCCTGGAAATGACTCCACCGACAAGAGCTACGCTCTTAAATGTTGAATGAATGTGAATACAGTAAGCAAAATGGTTTAGTTTTTCAACATCAAGTGAGTTGTAGCCTGTCATCATCATCTTCAGCCAGAAGACGTCCATTGCTGAACATAGGCCTCGCGCTTAAAACTCCACACTGAACGACAGCCTGCCATCTGCATCCGCTGGATGGAGTCGTGGTCTCCACTCAACAATCTTTCTTCCCCGTCTGTTGTGGCCATCTAACGATGTGGCCTGCCCATTGCCACTTCAACTTGCAAATCTAAGCATCTGTGTCGGCGACTCTGGTTCTTCAACGAATATCCACGTTCCGGATTCTATCGCGCAAAGAAACTTCGAGCACAACTCTCTCCATTGCCCGCTGTTTGGCTCTAGAGTTTTTCCAAAAGTTCAGCAGTTAAGGCATATTACTAATAACAATGGCACTTTGATTCCACTTTTATTATGCAAAATGGTAGTCTGTGGAATGCGCTACCTGAATGGGTGTTCCCCTGTAGTTACAATCTGGGTGTCTTCAAATCACGAGTGAATCGGTTCCTTCTAGGCAAGCGTGCTCCATCGTAGACCGCATCATCGCTTAACATCAGGCGAGCTGGCGGTCAAACGCAAGCCTATTTTTAATTTAAAAAAAAACTCACAATGTGCTGGACGCGAGGTTGGTGTCCTCATGTTTGAGTTGCCCGTCGAGTGCTAGCCCCCACTTGTCCTTGTTGTTGGCCAGCAGAGGCGTCAAAGTGAAAACCTTGCTCAGCGTGAACCCGGGACCCACTGGACACCCCTCTCTGTAAACATAATATGATGCGATAAATGATATTTAGCCCCGTCTCGAGCAAACCTGAGCTAGCTAGAGTGAGACAGGTCGTTGTTGAAAAGAAAATGGCGACCGTTCGTGTTTGTTCGTCTAGAGCAGAGGTTCCCAGACTTTTCTTTCTCATAGACCACTTTCAAAATTTAGCTGGTTCTGGTAGACCCTTGCAGTTACATTTCTACCATATTCCCAAAACCCCCATTTTTGTCACGCCAACGTAATCCCCCGTCGAGTCTCCCTTAGACCCCTGGGGGTCCACCTGGACCACTTTAGGAACCTCTGGTCTAAAGCAAATAGGCTATCAGGCTGTTTTTTGTCTAATAAAAAAGCTGACCGCAAATAGAGCCGAATATCGAAAACAAAATTGAAATGTATTAAAAATTTAGAAAGATAAGCATTTTAATGTCTTGCTAGACAGATATCGCACTATACTAACGAATGAAGTCGCCTGTAAGTACACCATACTAACTCTATACTGACACTCACTGTGCGGGAAAGGGACAGAGCATCCCTTCCTAATCCGAACAAAAACTTGAAACGCTTATATTTCAGAATTTTATTAGGCGATTTAAAGAGTTTCTTCAGTATATGTTATTACATTTTTACTCAACCTCTTTAAAAAAAACACCTGTCTAATAGCTTATTACATCTCCACTGAGCTCAGTTTTAGTGGATAGTGTTGCCAGTATTGTATTTGTAATATTGGCGTATCGTTGCACCCGCTTTTTCAATATGAACCGAGCAAGTTTTTCGTCGGCTCGCCCTATCTTGTACTTATAAATCGAGTAAATTTTTAGATGTTAGTAACAAAATTAAAACAAGCTACATATATGTTTGTGTGAATTTCGCCATAAAACAACACGAGTAAATTTTCAAAACATGTGCGTGTGTAATTTTTTTTTGACTAAAGGTAAGTACTAAAATGGGTTTGAATAAAACCTGATCAGATCAGAAAAAGTATCTCAAACATTAATTTTGTTTGTCAAAACTTCATTTGGTTATGTTTTTAGTTTGGTGAACAAAAAACTTTACAAATCCCAACTACTGGTTTTAATAGTTCTGTGCTTAAAATAAAATTACGATAGATTGAAAATGCAATTGAAATAAAACCATCAATCATCATTTTTAACCGACTTCCAAAAATAAGGAGGTTCTCAATTCGACTGTTTTTGTTTGATGTTTGTTACCTCAGAACTTTCGACTGGGTGAACCGATTTTAATGATTCTTTTTTTAAGTGAAAGCTGGTGCTTCCCATGTGCTTACATTTTTTTAATTAATTTAATTTAATAATTTGGTCCAGTTCTAACATTTAATGAAGTCGGTTTTTTATTATGATAACTAAACCATCAAGTTTACTAATAGTGTGGCCAACTTGTACGTAGAGGTGTGGCCAAATGAACAAACAAAAATGTTCGCTAGGTTGTTGTCAATTTTGTTTAGAAAAAACGATGATAGCGCATCCTATTCGACTCAAGTTGGTCACACTAATATTATATGAACCGGTAAATGTTGCAATCATGCGTATTGCGTAACACAAAACCACTTACAAAGAGCGACATTTTATTTTCTTATTGAACATTCCGAGAAATGGGAACTGAAATATATTCTTCTTCTGCTTTTTTGGCTCCCTGTACAAGATAGTGCAAAATCATATAGCCCAGGCAAATTAGAGGTTTCACCTCGGAATGAGAGATAATAAGCTGTAAACTTGTACGAACCTTTATTTTGGAAACCATCCGAGGTCTGTGCAAGTTCAACCGTCATTATGCGATGCGCGCTCTCCGTGCTCTCTCACAAACGGTTAAACGTATCAAAAAGTTTTGAAACAAAATTTGTAGTGAATTGTATGCTTTAATTGTTTTATAATAGATGCAAATTACATTAAAACCATAGGACGCGATATATTTGTGAAAAATCGATTTGTGTGACCTTTGACCTTGTATATCTTAAGAGGCGGACACGAGATTTTATGATACTTTTTAGACAACTTTTGTAATTCCAAAATAAAGGTTTATACAAGTTTTCAACTTATTATCACTCTTTCCGAGGCAGTAAGAGATGCAGTGAAAAAAAGGAATATAACAGAGGTGTTAAGAGGTGCTATACAAAAGGTTATATAACCCTCAGGCAGTGTACGGCCGCAAGATGTACCAGGGCAAAAGTGACGATAAGGCGGAGATGAGAACGGTGTTATAATCAAATTTGTATTGTGAAAATATTTTAGAAGCTATCAGATATGACGGTTCCATACAAAATAAAGCCGTCTTTACGTCGTTACAGTCCGCCCGCATCGTCCCTATTGTCCCTTTTAAATAAGAAATATACAGTATAATATAAACGCAAAATACAGGGTTACGTATATAACCTGTACTAAAGCCGAAAGGAGGTCATTGTATTTATCATTGTGAACAACGTTTACTATGGGACTAACCCTGAAATCACGAAAAAAAATTTGCTGTTTTATAGCAAACGGTCATTGACACTCAACAAAATGTATGAAACAGTACATTTTTTCGCGATTAGAGGGTTGGTCCCATAGTAAAAGTTGTTCACAATGACCTCATTTCGGCTTATTACAGGGTTTATGCGTAACCCTGTATAGACGTCTGTCTGACTGACAGACTGAGTTACTTATTACCAAATCACAAAAAATACTAGATTTAAAAACTAAAATTTGGCGGATAGGTATATTCCTAATGGGGTGTAAAGGTCCACTGAAAGAATTTTGTGAAAAAGCCGAATAAAGGAGGTCAAACAAGGATCGAAATTTATATGAAAGATCTGAGCGTACGAAGACGCAGGCAACAGCTAGATAAAAATAAATGCAAAAGGAACTTTCTCTGTTGGTTACTTTATACGTCTACGGCTGAAGCTCTGAGGACAGGCATAACGATACTTATAATCCTTTAAATGTAGCTTGATTGAAACGACAGCTGACGACATTTCAGGGCATGTCTTTGTAATAACGTCAGGCGAATAGCATTTACTTGTAACACAAAGATCACTGGTTTTCTGCGTCTTAAACTATTATGAACTACAAGTGCTGTACATATAAATAGTAAAAATATATTTGAATTTTAAAACGGAACTGCATTTAGTGTGGATTATCACAATACAATAGCCATATTTTTCCATTCTGTTATAACAAGGTTACGTCAACTTGACAAAAAATTTAGGGACGTGGTAAATCGATAAACGTAAAATCGATCGTTTTATTTCGCTGTGTGAATTAAATTGTATTTTTTTAATGTTTTTTCAGTATGTCCTCTGCGTACTATCGAAATACAAAACTCGTACAGATAACGTACTATTTTTTTGTAAACCTAGATTTCTTTTGTATAATATATAGTATAATAATATCTAATTACTAGCAACTGTCTTAGTAAATTTTACGGAACGAAACATCTTAATCCAAAGACTGACTACTAGAATAGCATAAGTACTAGACTGACTGTTGATTGAATAGCATTTATTATTAATCTGCAGGATTTCTCAAGTGACTCTAACGCTGATGATGATGATGACACTGATTTGGAATGTACACCATTAGATTAAACAATAGATTTATTTATATTACAAAAAATTGAACTTGCTTCTTCTGTTTCATTTCATTATCCTAAAGTCTCATCTTATTAGTACTACAACAGAAATATAGATTGGTTTAAAAATATTATTCGTGCAAGACACTTCCAGTCGATAAATAAAGACACATTATTCTCGATTTGGTCCGAATTGTCCCAGCACTAATCGAAGATTTTGACATACTTCATTTCAATCAACTTACATTTAATAGACTATAATGTCGGAAAATGGGAGCAAAACAGAAGGTCGCAGTTAAAGTCGGCATCCATGAAAGCTGTTAACGGAGCAGCGTGATGTTGACCAATAAACGTTTATTGGTCATTAACTGACATGACGTCACTTATTTTGTGGGCTTCTATTGATCAACATCTCTTTCCGTTCAGCCTTGACGAATGCCGCGCCTCAGTTATAGTTTGGTACTCACTCGCTCTCCGCTTCGGCAACGGTGCACTTGTACTGCGCGGTAGAGAAGAGGCAGATGTCGGCGAACTGGCGGACAGACACCTTGATGCGCTTCACGGAACGGTTCGAATTGTTCGCTATGTGGACATTCACGGCTATGTTTTCGCCGTGGTGGTACAGCTCCTGAATCATGACAATGTTATAAATATGTGATCTGAGAATGTGTGCGCGTAAAGTAGTAAGGCTGCGTATAGCTACTCAGACCAAGAGCGACAGGTTAATTAAGATAGCTGACAACCCCAATCAAGCCACATGATGTCAATGATTAGAGCGAGCATAATAATAAACAATTTTGTAGAACACAGCATTAGGAGACTAATTCTAGACGGTACGGCGAGGCAACTATCTCCACAATCGTTCTTATATCGAAGTCCAGGGGTCACGACCTTGTGATGACACTATATTAGTTACCTTATCAAGAGAAGCTTCGAGGTAGAGCTTGTTGGGACTCATCATGAACTCCTTGGAGACTTCAACAGAGGGCTGCTCGCCTTGCTTGCTCGGCGCATACATGATCTTCCTGATGGCCAGCCGAACTGAGTTCCTGCGAAGAGAACAGCTTTGAAATTAACTTTTTTGCAAAACTTTAACATAGGCACTGGTTGGCATATTTAAGCATTGAAAAACAAATAAAATCCTAATTAACAGTTCTACTACAAGGATTGCGCTTGTAAACATTCACAAGTTTTAGACGCATACCTACATAAAAGTCGAAAAGCAATTCAAATTTACTCATTTCTTGAGAGATTGCATAAGTTTATATCCTGCTATCAGCACAATGTCACGGAGCAGGTAGCTGCTAAGATATTTTTACCTGTAGATAGGCTGTGCCCACACATCGCTCGAAGAACTGGTAACCGATGGGGAAGAAAGGTTCTTGAGTGGAGACCGCGAACCGGAAGACGCAACGTAAGTAGGCATCCCACTAGATGGACCGACGACATTGTGAGAGTCGCAGGCATCCAGTGGATGCAGATGGCAGGATGTCGTTCAGTGTGGAGGTTAAAGGGGGAGGCCTATGTTCAGCAGCGAACGTCTTCTGGCTGATGATGATGAGGCTGTGCCCGCCACCATATTGACAAGACGAATGCAAGGCACATTATCATACTCGTTACAGCTGTCTCTCATTCACGCACTCCGAGTGTCCGGCAACACATTAGAGCTAATTAAGTGTTTTAGCAAAAAAACAATTTTAATGAAATGCCTTGCTGTGTCTTTATAAACTGTACAAACTACACATGCTCTGTAAGAGACAAGAAAAATGTTTAATTTCACGCTTAAGACGCGTAAGTACTGTTTTTTTTATTAAACAGGAAAATAATATATACTATTTTATCTTAGGCGGCTGTTGTCACTACGAAGTGTATGAGCGAGATGTGTAGATAGTCTTGTGTGGAGTGATAGAGATCGCAGCATAATCGACGACCAAAGCCGAATTCAGCCGATCACCACGGCGGCGCAAGCTTTTTGGAAGTCGGTTAAAAACACGTTTCACTTCATTGTATCAGTTGCTCACACTTATGCACATATGCGACTTAATGAATGCATCATTATCGCGCATTTGTACTCGAAAATAAATGAGTTTAAGAATTTTATACAATTACATATCATTCAAAAATCCTTTAGCTAATAAGTGAGTGTTTTTTATCACAATGGCTCCTTATATAATCGGTGGTTTTACGCAACTGCCCAAGGCCGTTATCGCGGGTGTGTATTTATGCTTCGACCAAAATAAAATGAATGGACGGGCCCTAACCATTGAACTTGATTAGTAAAAACGAGTCAAAACCGTCGGACATATACTTCAACACCTAATTATAAAAATGTACAGTATATTTGTTACAAAAAATAGATATCGGTTTTATTTGTGTATTTACACTTCGGTAAAGCATACGAATTCATAATTTTGTCAGATGTTTCGTTATCGCGTAACAATAGACTCGTGTTTCACTTCCTACGGCTAGAGACCGACTGAAACGAAGTGTGCGCTGGCGCTCATTTTGTAATCTTCAAAAATGCGCTTCTACTGGGCCCGTCCATTCATTTTATTTTGGTCGTAGTATTTATGTATATTTTTTTTCTATATTACCTTCTGTAGCCTAAACGGTTTGATTTTGATGTGTGACATGCCGTTAGATTCGTCTTTATGTCCACAATAAACATTCGTAATATAATGAGATGCAGTTGGGTTTTTAAATTAATTATACATTTAATACTTTCGATTAACGTTTCATAAAAATAAAAACATTTTACAACCATTCGATAAAGGATTGCCACTGTAAAAATATTTTGTATCTGTGTCGATAACATGTACTGGTAATGGTATAATATACTGAAATCGGAAATTTGAACTTTTATCCCTGTCCATGAAGAAAACAAGTGTGAGAACAGATGGCCGATGGGGCCGAAAGGTTCTCGAATGGAGACCACGGACCAGTAAGCGCAGCGTAGGACCTAAAAACAGACGACCTAAAAGAGACCGCAGGAAAACTTTGGATGCAGGTCACTTCCAACCGGCCCTCTTGGAAATCGATGAGGAAGGCCTATGTTCAGCAGTGGACGTCCTATGGCTGAAATAATGATGATGATCCCTGTCCGCTCCACGTGACATGAAAGTAAAGGAGTAAAGTGTTGTAAACAGCGGCGGCAACTCATAATGATAGGATCGACATGCTAGTATAAGTGTTGTTACTAACAGGGCCGAGTACCTCTTGTGTGGCTTGTCATCCTGCGTGTCGGCGACAAACGCCTTCAGCTCGTAGTCGACGCCGCACGGCTTGCCGGTGTCGCCGGGCGCCGGCTGCAGCGTCACGGACGCGGGGCAGTGCGGCGGCAGCTCGAAGTAGAACGGGTGCGCCGCGGGCCCCAGCTTGCGGACCAGGCGCTCCTGTAGCCGCGTCAGAGGCCTCTTCGGAGCGCTCGTCACCGGGTATATCTGAGAACGTTCATTGCTACACTGACTAACTGGGCCCGTCCAATGAATCAAAAGCTTTAAGGCTGCGCTCAATCTTTCGCACGTTTTTAACATTTTTGAAGATACACAATTGGGAGATTGGGAAGGATCTTTAGAATAGCACTGCAAATAGTATAAGTAAAGCAATTTTCATGTTGATATTTTATAGGATGTCGGAGAAGATAGAAAAAATATTGGAAAAATCGTTTTCTTCTTTCTTCTCCGCCATCCTGAGTTCTGGGAGTTCTCAACCTTTGGGCTGGGGGCGCGCACTCTCCTATGGCTACTACGGGCGTAGAAAGATGCCAAAGGGGCGGAATACGTTTGCATTTTCGAAAGAAAAATTAATACGCGTAAACTAAACATCACAATATCACATTCATTGATTCTGTCGTTTACTGGACACTTCGTGTAGCGCATCACATTTGCCCCTGGCAGTAGTACTACATGCCGAAGAAAAAGGAAAAAAGGGTTGACAGTTTATACGAAAATCTACGCGTACGAAGTCGCGGGCAACAGCACTAAGCACTAGTATCAAATAAAAATACTTTATCAATGAATAAAAGATCTCGACTCCAATAAAAATGTATCCAAGGATGTTTCCATAAATAAGTTAGTTCTAACATACGCACATGCAAGACAGGTCCATGCAAATGTTTCATGTTGATATTCAGTCAATGTCAACATATTTACATAATATACAAAACGCATGCACGCGGTATTGTAAGGTGCGAATACGACGAAATATGTAATTTATATCAGCATAATTTTTTTGGGGTTCTGTTTTAATGCTTGAATTCTGATTCTAGACATGAAAAAACACTTAAATTTCCATTTTTAGCTTTTAAATATAGCTTTTGTCTGATTTACGTCTTAAATATTTTACGTTTTAAAGATTTTAATCGATTTTATTAGCAATGAGATTGGTAGCACTTTGAACAACCCGATAGAAAATTGCATATTTATTTGTGAAGGACACAGTAGTGAGTGTTTTCTTGTCTATCACAGCAGTAACAATAAAAAAAAAAGTTAAAATTCAAAAAATTGCTCCTGAAATTTTCACAGAATATGAAATGTTACGGCGGATTAACTAAGAAATAACAAAAAACGTAACAAAAAAAAACGAAAGAGGAGTCAACAAACGTTTTTTAACGAATTTTTCTATTTGCTGTAATGTCAAAATGGTAATACGTACAAACGTCAAACTTGGCATGATTTTAGTACACACTCTAAAGTATAAAACAACAAATAATAATAAATGGCCAAGTGAGAGTTGATGACAAATTTCTGTTCACCACCGGTTCTTGTACGATCACCTACATTAATCAACGTCGGACGATGTCGGTACTTGAATGGGTGAGGTGAACGCCTGGGATGTTGTCTTTTTGCACAACTTTTTTGTACTTTAGTAGTTAACAAGTTATGTGGTGGTACGGAACCCTCAGTGCGCGAGGCCGACTCGCACTTGGCCGGTTTAATTTCGTTACCTGTTCAGCAGCGAGGTACAGATCCTTGCGGAAGGTCAGGCCCAGGACGTCGAGGTCCTCGCGGCCGTACCTGAACGCGGCCAACACGTGGCCGAATACTTTGCGGTCCTTCACATATTCCGGGTCGATTAGCACTACGCCGTCTGGAATCGGAGAGAAACGAGCTGTGAGTACAGACGGAAGCTGCTAACTCATTTTTAACCTGCCAACTCTGGTCAAACAGTACCTCACTTCATCAAAACTCGCGTTAGGATTCATTATAAATTACCCGAAAACGGCTCACACTCATGCATTTTATGCGATTCATTTCGGAGAATGTGCATCGGAACTACACTACCTTATCCTACCATCCCCTTTCTACTACAGGACAAGTAGGCAATCGGCCCATTACCACCCATACATTGAGGACTTTCCTTGGATACGTACCAAACGTTTCGATTCTACGTTTCTAATCCGTACGGCCAAGGATTGGAACAATCTGCCGGCTTCCTTGTTTTCTGAGAGATATAATCTGGGCCTTTTCAAAGCGAGAGTGAATAAGTATCTTCTAAGTCTGCGTGCTTCATCTTTGACCACATCGTCGCTTACCAACAGGCGAGTTGGTGGTCAAACGCGGACTTATTCACGATTTAAACAAAAAAAAATATCGATCGAGATGATCGACCGGTTTCAAATAGTACCTACTTACATCAATTATAATTGAATACTAACCTAACTGCCTTTACGATAGTACAGAGTAGGTTTAGACAACCATATATCGTATGGTATCTGATACTGTTGTTGGTATACCTACATAGATTTGCGCCATTGAGCGATTGACGCCAAAATCCTTTCGGAGGAACGAGTAAGTTAAATTATGAAAAAAATTTAACCCGACTGCATTGTGTAGTAGGTGACGCAAAAGTAACAGCGGCGCGCTGCGTACCTATCTACCTACTCGTTTTAGATACAAAGCTCTTTCATACCACTTTTTCGTAAACCACTGAATATTTCTTAATAGTATTATAAATATTTTTGAAACAAATTTGTGAGTTCCTCATAATGATCGTAATATTGACCTATTAGCAAAGTTTACTTTAATTTTTTCCCTCAATTTTTTTTTCACAGTTGCCATCTTGATTTCTTGTACCCAATACCACTCCCACTATTAAAACGATACCTCAGATGTCGAAATCCATTAAGCCGTTTAAGCTGTGGGACGTGCTAAAGAGAGCATCATACATACAAAAAATATATATACATACATACACTTAAAAAACATAACGCTCCTTACGCAGTCGGGTATAAAAACAAAAATTTATCGGTTGCCATATGCCTCCTTCACGACATTATCTTTATTTAACTCAAATATATTACAACGGCAGGTGCTCTGAAAAGCTCTTTAATCTTATGCCTGCCTCTCAGTTCTATCACAGGACAGCCTGTCACCGTGAGAAATCTCATCCACATCTTGAGAATACGTGTTTGTCTCTGACGCGTACCTGCACTGTGAAATGCCCCAACACACTGCAGAGCCATAATTCGAGACGCTTCGAAAATGTGAACAAAATCTTTACCCTGAAAAATAAGCAACGTATTGACAACGCTTCTTATATTGTTGTCGTCCACAGAAGGCGATGTTCACTTACTATCAGCAAGCAACGGGCAAGCAGGCGTGCTTGTGTCACTCGATTTTGTATTTAAAAATAGATGTCCAAACTTTCAGTCCGGAAGTGGATAACAGAATTACTGGGTTTTCTGTTTGTTACCTTACAGGTCGAAAACTTTGGAGGTCTTCTATGAATGATTAATTTATTTATTCGTTAGAAATAACTTTACTCACCAATCGGGTCTACATGTGTGATGTGGTCTACGAAATCTCTTTTCCCTAAGTAAACTGTGATCTGAAAATAACAAAACAAACCATTTTAATACCTATCAATGTAAAGTACTTAGTGTATATCTATTTAAATATAAGGTCGGGGAAAAAGTTTCTTCGTATTTTTTAAACAAATTCAAGACATATTTTTTTCAAGTTTAATTACATTTAATTATAATATATATGTGCCATTTTGTTCGATAACTTGTTGCCATCTTGTAGGTAGTGACATGATCCCGTTGCTGTAGAATTTTTGGGACTTCTGATCAAAAAAATGCAACAAGTAGTTTTGACAGTCCTCTCTGGATGTTAATCTAACACTACCCAAAGAATTCTGAAGAGATCGAAACAGGTGGAAATCTGAGGGTGCAAGGTCAGGGCTATATGGTGGATGCATTAACACTTCCCAACCAAGCTCTCTAAATTTTTGCTGAGTGGCCAAAGATGTGTGCGGTCTGGCGTTATCATGATGAAAGACCACACTCTTTCTGTTGATCAATTCCGGCCGTTTTTTCTCAATTTCTTGTTTGAGTCTCATCTGCTGTTGGCAGTAGAGATCCGAATCGATGGTTTTGCCCGGCGGTAAAAGCTCATAATGAACGATGCCCTGCCAATCCCACCATACACACAGCATCACCTTATTACGTGTTAATCCGGGTTTCGCTACAGTCTGTGGTGCTTCACTGCCCTTTGACCATGATCGTTTGCGCACATTCTTGTCGTAGGTGATGCATTTTTCATCACCAGTGATCAATCTTTTCAAAAACGGTTCGGTTTCGTTACGTTTCAATAGAGAGTCGCAAATGAGTACACGATTCATTTGGTTTCTTTCAGTGAGCTTGTGTGGCAAATATCGAGTTTTTTTGTATACCCAGTTTTTTTCAAATGGGTCAAAACTGTTTTGTGGTCAATCCCCAGTTCTTCAGCTACGTCGTAACTACTAATATGCCGATCTTGGTCCACTTTTTCAGAAATAGCATCTACTTTATCCGTAACAGGGCGACCAGAGCGAGCTGCATCTTTGACATCAAAATTCCCGGACTGAAAACGCTTGAACCAACATTGTGCTACTCTTGATGACACTGCATTAGGTCCATAAACGTCACAAATTTTATTCGCGGCTTGTGTCGCATTTTTCCCTTTTTTGTAATAAAATTTCACAATATATCGAATTTCTTCGTTAGATTCACTCATTTTATCAAACAAAAAAACAATTGAAAAATGGCGGGAAATTGCTTTTTACTTTTTGTATTCCTTTTTTAAAATATCATACTTTTAATGGTATTAAAACCAGCCAGATACAAACAGTACAACCGATGAGATTTTTACTACAACTTTATACATACAAAATACGAAAAGACTTTTTCCCCGACCTATTATATAAATAAAGTACAATTCGTATCGAGATACAATACCTATAGAGTCAAAATCTCTAAGTGAAAACAGTCAAAAAACGTCCGAGCGTCATTGTACATACCTAAACATCAATTACATAGTTCACAATGCCATATACTAATACTTTTTGATATTACCTACATCCTACAGTCTACCCTTCAGTTTCCCTGTCGAAGACACCGTAAAGTAGGTATAAGATGTTGGTGAAGCTACGCTTCAGATGTCATTTGCAATGTTATGCTTTACATTATATTGCAAAGGAAATATAAATATAGCTCGTGCAGATAAATAATAAACGAATGAAATTGGCATACCATCTATTTGTGTCCTACCTGTCGTAAAATTGAATAACTATCAATTATATCAAAACCGTAACATTAACTTCAACATTAGATAGTAAATACACAATTTCGTTTACTACTTGGACGACATATTTTTAACTACTGAACCGATTTTGATAAAAAGTCTATGGGACCAGTCTGAAAGTATGTAAAAAAATAACAAATGGGTTTATAAATAACCGGCCAAGTGCGAGTCGGACTCGCGCACGAAGGGTTCCGTATCATTATCTATAAAAACGGCAAAATAATCACGTTTGTTGTATGGGAGCCCCCCCTCAAATATTAACTTTATTTTAATTTAATTATTTATTTTTAAAGTGAATATATACCTAACTAAATATTCTGTGAATATTTCAAGCGTCTACCTGTTGCTGTTATCAATATCGAGCAAAAACGAGTAAAAAATCACGTTTATTGTATGGGAGCCCCTTAAATATTTATTTTATTCTGTTTTTTTAGTGTTTGTTGTTATAGCGGCAACAGAAATACATCATCTGTGAAAATTTCAATTGTCTAACTATCACGGTTCATGAGATACAGCCTGGTGACAGACTGACAGCGGAGCCTTAGTAATAGGGTCCCGTTTTACCCTTTGGGTACGGAACCCTAAAAACGGAGTCATCAGGTAAAAAAAATACAACCGAATTGTGAACCCTCTTTTTAGAAATCGATGAAAAAAGGCAAGGTTCTCTCAAAAACTAAAGATCCTGGGAGATGAAAGAGCTGTTCTCCGAGCCGAATATATCGGAGATGAAAGCGAACAAGGTCTCAGTGGCTTAGACATGGTGCGCAAATGAAGGAAGATCGGGCAGTGAAAGCGTATTTGGGGATGGGCAAGATAAGGCGGCCCACGTAGCGCTGGTCTGATGCCGAAAGGTGCCTGCGCGAGGTCAACCTGCCAGATTGGCATGAAGTTTCAAGTGCTGCAATCAGTAGCGCCGTTTGATGTGGGAAGCCAAGAACCAAATTGGGGCACGCTGCCCCAGTGTAAGTTAAAACGTCAACTCTAGGATTGTCATCTTATCTTTTTTTTTTACAATACAAACAATACAAAGTAATTTATTTTGACAAAATTTAGTTTCACATTGTGTTGTTTTCCATAGGCTCCCGAACTAGTCTGGGACTGTGTGTCGGGTGCCAGTGGATCTTACCTTGCCATTGGGCGAACTCTTCTTGAACACTCTCGTGGCCTGCCGCTGCTTGTTGCTGCCGGCGTCGTCCATCTTGCCGCCACGCCCTCCGCACCACTGAAACATGAAACAACCATGGCCACTTCAGTATCTGACATAAAATACTTTAATAACTAAATGTTGATAGCTCATGAACGAAAGCATTGCATGATATGTAATCATGAGTATTCTCATGATAACTCTTCATCATCATCCCTAATAATATATATATATGGGTATGCGGATCTGGCTCGTGTAACATCATCATTTTCATCATCTAATTTCCCCTACTGCAGAGCATAATCCTCTCACTTCTCAGCCAGTTTTAGTCTGGTTTTTCTGGATGTTTGTACAATGTACATACTCTAGGCAAATGACGATCGCCTTGGGGACTAGTAGGCAGACGCGGATCCACCGTTGTGGGCACGATGGGCATGCCCACAACCCTAATACGTGACTCGTGACGCCCCACAGCTTTACCCGCGTGAAACTACGATACACTGTACAAAATCTTGGTCAGGCCGTCATATAATTTTTTATAAACATTTCCTTTGTAGGAATGCACTATATCGATCATGCACGATCAAGGTTCATACCCTGACTCGCACTTGCTTGATTTTCGGGTGGCTGTGACCACAACCTTTTTAAAGGGCTGGATCCGCGCCTACTAGTAGGTTACTGTCCCTAAGCGTAGTTTTACACGACTAAAATGAATCTACACTATCATTATAAACAGGTAGAGTTATAAATAAACAGTCAAACTGATTGTTTATGGGAGAGTATCTCTTTAACTACTGTACTAATTTTATTCTGAAAATTCTTTCATTGACAGAAAGCTTCACTATGCCTTAGTGACAACAGGCATATTTGTTCACAAAGCAGACAAAGACGCAGGCAAAAGCTAGTATATTTTAAATGATTTGAAATTATTCGTGCCGTTTATGAAAATTTTATTGTTCACCACACAGAAAAAATACATGGAAGCGTTATACCTACTGTTTCCCCTTTGGCATTTACACCCCCCCCCCCCCCCTCGGTCGACTATTCGTATACATTTTGATCACATCATTTGCAGTTGTGTGCGCTCAATATTGAAGTGTGCGTTTGTAGAACTAGTAAGAATATGTCAGTGTGTGCAATACGTGTTTTCCTCGCCCCCTTCAGTTTTTGGCAGACTTTTTCGGTAATAGCTCGCGTTTAAAGGCAGATCTAAACTATATAATTATCAAAGGTTCACCACGAAGAGTTCTTATATACTTGCGAAATTTTACTTCTTGCCAGGTTTAGCATCTAGTCACGAACAGTTTTATCGCGATACGCGAATATCGATTCGAATACTAATAATAGTCCATGTTTCAAATTTCATACTGAATGCCCCAGATTCGATAAATTAAACGTAATCACCGTTTCAATACTTCATCAATTCTCTAATTTATCAGCATAAATATTAAATCGCAGTCAAAGTCATAGAGAAACTCTAATAAGTATTAGGAAAAATAGCTAAATGCTAGTTCGAATCATAATCAGGTCGTTTCCAACCGCTGTAGGGCATGGGCACCTCCTCTTTCCCCAGAATAATATATCTTGTGAAGCAGAAAAACGTGTCTGAAAATAAGAGCCAGAAGGACAACCCTACTGGATAAGAACCTTATTATTATTCTATCTACTTGCTATTCCTGAAAGGTTTCGGTACAAAGTTGAAATATTCCTACTCATAAGCTTACGCGGAGCCAATAATCTCAATAGAAAAGTTTTTGCGAAAGTCCGAAAGGATATGAGCGCGGAATAAATAATACCGAGAAAGTACGTAAATTTGATAACATGGCAACACACAAAATAAGAAAATAGGTTTCTCAGGACCTACAGGATGATTCTAGGGCCATCGACATTGTTTCTGTCCCCGCCACTCCCAGGTCCATCCCATCGACAATAAAAGGTGTCAGATATGATATCTAATCTCTGAGAATAAGGTTACAGGTTTTTCGTTCGCGAAGCCTACTTATACAGCGTAGTTAAAACAATTCAAAATACTTTATTAGACCTATAACAGTAAACACTGAACGACTTTACTAGTATGAGTGTATAGTACCCATACGACTCCTATTTCGGTAGTACGATCCATCAATATTTTGAAAGGCAATCAATAGACTACATATATTCTATTCCATTTGAAATCGGAATGTCGGATTATAATTTAAGTGCAGACATGCGGCTTTTCTTTATGAACAAGAATTAATTATATGTACTGACAACCATATCTTCCTTTTATTAACATCGGTTGCATGAAAAAGGGTTGTCTTAGTAAGACATCCTTTGAAAAGGATAAATTGCGCTCGAATAAAACACATTCGTGTTATAGTGGTAGTAGGTATCTAAATAAAATGGTGTCTCTTATTTGTTTGAATAGGACGTAACGAGGCAAAATGAGATGAAGACCTATATATCTGTACGTTCGTTTACAAACCACATAGGTGGCATTTAAAGACAAAATGTATGTGAAGCTGTCGAGAACGTTTTTAAGGCTAACCAATTCGTCACAAAGACCAGTTTTGTACATATCTTTACTTTTTATAAAGTAGTATTTAAGACATGGAAAAAGAAAAGATGAGGATCGGGATGAGTTGCGTGACTTGGGATAGGCATATTTTGTTCATCAGTGAACTAATGTAGGATGATAATAAGACAGACGACGCACGGCAGAGCGTTAAGGAAGACTGTTGATACTCACGTGGACCCTTGTAAGGCTCCAGGATGCGCGTCACCGCTGCACCTCACAGCTGCGCTGCCATGCCGCCCTGTAACAAATAAAGAGGACTAATTATTAAACCATGCCAGAGGTTTTCGGAAGGTCTACAAACTGCTAGTAAGGTGAACTAATCAGCTTACAAGACAAGCAAGCTTCTAGTCTAGAACTAGGCTGCAAATGAAGATGGAATTGCAGAACTGTCACAGTTGGGCTGGCCTGTGACCCAGGCTGTCCACTCTCGACAACCCGAGACCAGACAATTTATGAACGACTTTGTAACTTGTCCGAGCTGCGGTCTTTGGATGATTCTCCGATGTGACACGTTAACATTTAATGACGTGGGACCGCTGTGACTCCTCTAACCCCATGAAATGATAATGAAGTCATGAAATCAAAGGATCGATAAATTAGTTTCCAAGTGAATTACTGTTAGGCGTTGTACTAGACGACGTATTAAATTGCTAACCGCGCCACGGGAGCCAGCACGCAGTAGGATTAGGTTTCAGCGAGTAGATTGGATAGCCTCGAGATAGAATTATAGCAGATCGGCCGCAAACTATACCTACAAATGTTTCGAAGTAAAACGACGCCTTTACTTAGAAATCCAATACTTCATCGGTCTATATTTTTCAACTACCTACTTATGATTTTATTTGGACAGGATGCCGGATCTAATTTTCCTACTTTGAATATTCAATATCATTGAGCATCCCCGAAATTCGGCCCTTTTGAATTTGATAATGGACGTCAAAGGGAAATATAAAACTCGTTTGGAAAATAAAGATATTTATCTAAAGGAAATTGTGCTGAAATAATTTCTTCTTTGGAGCTCGAGAGAAGTTTTACGCTATTGTTAGGTATTTGTCATTATTTTGTTTGTATTTTTTTCGATCGAGTATAAAGAAAACTCATTAGCCGACTTTTGGCGAGCGTTCCGGGAAGAACAAAGTATGTGCCTGAGGCATTGGATATCCATTATTATTAATGTATCTGATCGGAAACCATTCTCCCGGGAATAACGATGGTCCGTTACTAAGTAACAGGTAACGTACTTTTGATATAATGTAGTATAGTTTCCTTGAAGGAAAACGGAAGATATTACGTTTCAAGAGTCCTCCTAACCTAACTAGATGAGTTTGTCTACAATGTTGTACTTTAAACTGTCAGATGTTAAGAGCTTTAACACTTTTGCGTTATAGTGTAGAATGAATTTGAAATAGAATGTGTCTACCTATTCTGGCACAAGCACAGTAATTACAAGATAATTATGATGTACGTTATAAAAGAATCTTTTTATGATTCCCGATTCATGGAACATCAGATTTTGTGGTTGTATCAATCATAATTAAGACGTGCCCTCTGCCAAAACAGAGTTACGTGTCAGGTCGTAGCGCGTCGACGGGCACAGGATAGGCTAATAGGAATCGACACGGGCTATGATTGCCGAGATCCGGGTTGCGATCGACTGACGAGGGTCCGCATAATCGGATCACCGATTATGCGGATCCGTCCTGCTATGCCGTCCACGGAAAATTCTTAGCTTCAGGAGGAAGTCGACGACCTTATAGAATAGGTGTAATCTCCACATTCATCTAATAAAAATTCAGGGCAGAAAAGTGATTTCCAAGAGTTTCACAGTAAACTGAAAAGCCAACCTAAAGTTACATAAACGACTTAACCATAAACGTTAGCATGTTTTAGGTTAAGGTTTTAAAGCAAGGATATAACAGCCGTCTATAGATTTCCCTCGAGAAACAACAAGCGAATCTAATCGTGTTCAGTCGTAACCTAACAACACTTTCCCAACGAATGAGAAGCGACATTTCCCTTGTATGATTGTCACATTACTCTCGACTGACTTGTCCAGCCGTAGCCGATTCGCGTTTACTTTCCCGTTTGTACCTCCATTCCGCTGGATTGGGCGTCACCCTCGGCCGACCGATGATTGGGGTTTTTCGATGTAATCATTCCGTTTCTGATTGCGGCATTCGAACAGAAACTCGCAAAACTAACTTTATACATTATGATTAAGTTGGTATTTGACTATTCAGATTGTTATTTTTTTTGGATTTTTATTTTGCCACACATTCTAATTACCGTTATATTTATGGACCATTTTTCCTATTCTTATTGGACCTCGAATATTATAGTAAGACTTCATGTTTTCGTACAGATGACTCAGCTTAGTTTAAGTGCCAGTTTTTGCCTGTGTGTGGCGAATAGTGTATTCTGTGGATCAATATTCAGCCAAGTTCAGGGTTACGACGCCGACCTAGAAAGAATGCGGTGCGTCTAGAGTGGAATATCAAAACAGACCCAAGATGACAAAGTAGAGAATAATAGAAAATTATTATTCATGTACGTTTCGTTTCGATTTATTCGACGTATATTGGAAGAGATTTATTCGCCTTCAAGTTCGACATTTGATGTAAACAATTGAGAATATTCGTACATTCGTATTCGTGAAAGGGTTAAGTTTTGATGTTTGCTAGATGAGAACAGAAATTCGATACAAATGTAATATTTCACGCGTTTGCCACATAGCTAGAATACACACTTTGACAGACTTGCGTAGCGAATATTAACAAATCAAATTCCAAGTATGTATAATTCAAAACTAAACAAGTTCGTAACATATTGTTTTCGTAGGATAGAAATAGATATTAAATTTTCTTAAGAGCTCATGCTTAAATCAAAAACTCAAGTAAACGGGTAAGCATTTTCTCAAAGTCATTGAAGACGACATTAAAATATTAGACCAAATTGAAGGCTCATTTGATTAAAATTGTAAAGAGGCACTCGAGTGAGATGAACATTGTCGTCAAACAGATAATGGATCTCAAGGAGAACACAGAGACAGTATCACGTATATAACAAATAATCAAAATAAGATTAAGCATTTATTCAAGTCTTTTAACATAAAAAATATCATACTAGAATTCGTAGAGGCAGAGGAATCTCATTTGTGAAACAATGAAGATACTCGCATTCGAGGGTTATGGTATGAACTACGAGCAAAGAAATTATTCGACGCACTAAAGAATAAGCTACAAATACATGAAAGGAATTCGCAATATGAAATACAGTTACCGTTTAGTGTAACAAGCGAAGACTGTGTACAAGAGATAGCTATATTCACCAAAGACATTATTAAATATCACTTTGTGACATATTCGTAAGGATTTTTTCTTTACTTAATATGGAAACTAGCTATTGCCCGCAAATTCGTACGCGTAATTTTTTACATAAAATTGCATTCCTTCTTTTGCCCCCATTCGGCCCTTTCGCAGAACAATTTCTTAGCGGATCTCTACGCCCCATTACGGATGTACCTGTCGAATTTCAGCTTCGTAGGTCGAGTAGATTTCGTGATGTGTGAGTGAGTGATTGAGTAGTAGTAGTGTAGTGGGTAGTAAGTTTTTACATAATAATAATAAATAATAATGTCCGGGCTAGACCCGAGAATTTTATGAAATAAATAATACTATTGACTGCCTCGGTGGCTCAGTTGGTAGTGATCCTACTTTCTGTGCTTGGGGGCGTGGGTTCGATTCCCATCTAGGACAAACATTTGTGTGATGAACATTTGTGTTTGTTCTATGTCTGGGTGTTAATATCTATTTAAGTATGTATTTAAAAATATATATGTATGTATATCAGTCTCTGGCAGCCATATTACAAGCTTTGCTTAGTTTGGGGTCAGATGACCATGTGTGCAATAATGTCCCAGATATTTATTTTTTATTTATTTAATAATAATTGAGATTAGACAGGATAAGGCAGGTGCCGTTTCTCATCCTATAGATCTGTTCTCTTATCCACAAATTGTTCATATTTTGTTCATAGTTTCATATTCCATAATTAATTGTATTTTGTATTCAACGGGCGTCTTGGTGTTGGTTTCGGCTCTACCAATGCCTACCAAATATCCAGGCTAGACCCGAGATTAGAAAAATATAAATAAATAATATATATTACTACTCCGACTATAGTTTCAAGGTGAGTGCGTGCCGAGTGGCTTTGTCTCAATATACACTCAAACAACCGAATGTGGTTAAAACTATAGTTTGGGTAACCGGCTTAATCTTGTACCAGTATATCCCGTATAATATAAACAAAATGTGTGAAAACAACGTTTGTTTCCATAATAACATTCGTGAGGATTCATTACTGTACACTATTATAACGGAATTAATGATGGAGTAGGAAATTTGCTCATAAATTTATGTGTATAGATAGAATGTCTACTAAACTAACACAACGACGCTCTTAGTGGAACAAATGCTACTCTAGTAGCATTAAGAAGGATTTGTACCTCACACACATACAAGATTTCACGTGATCCCGGGAGGCGGATTCACGCTGTAATAGAAAGTACGTCAAGGTAATATATAGCTCGGTTCAGTTTATTATTTCGCATGCCGGTGTAAGAAGCCGCACCGGGAGGGGGGGGGGGGGGGGGGGGGCGCGTCTCGCATTTTCAATAAACAGCGAATAAACAACGCTTTCTCTCCCTTTCGCCATTTCGCAGACAAAGCTTCATCGGCGCGCAATTATGTCAATATCCAACACAGGGACGTGACAGATTACCCCCCCCCCCCCCCCAGCAGCGCCCTCGCTTTTATCAATATTGAAGTTGAATTAAAGAAGAGTTTATTTTATAAAAATAATTCTATTTATAAGACGTTGACAATGAATACGGTGACAGGACAAAAGTTTTACGTTCTTTATGCAGCAATAACTAATAGTTGTTACCGAATGCGTTGGTACCAAACAGATTTTGATCACAATTAAGTCCGTGTAGATAATATATGAGCCAATTCTCAGGTAAAAGATGAGTATTACTTATGTCACCTGGGCTGTTACCATCATTCTAATGAACAGAAGTCACGGGAACAGAAACAATGACGATTTCATTAGATTCTCCTAGAATCTGCCCGCAGTTGTAATCTGGTCAATTCGCCAATTAACAGTAATTTTATTGCAATCAAAACTGAATATCATATTAACCCGAAAATAACGATAGAACATGGATACGAACATGACAAAAATAACGGACACGACGTAAATAAACAAGCATAACATCCACAGCGCAATTTGTGACCCCGTCTGGAAAACAAGGTCTAAATCCCAGAAGTGGAAACGGCTGATTATGAGTTACTTCGGGATGAGTTGAGGTCGACGGCGACATAGCAAGCTGAATGTTTAACGGGTTGTCTGTACTCAACGCGGACCTTAATTATGAATACTTTACCGTCTACACTACGCAGAGCTGAATAATGTGGGGAAAATGAGGTGTTAGAGACTTTTTACGAGGTGGTCGAGGCCGCAATCGTGCCTCGTATTATTCACGCGTAAGCTGCTTACGGCAGGAAATGTTGCAGGTGAGATCTTCAAACGTGAAATATTACACAGTATTCGCGCATACATGAGTCGTTCTTGATATTTGGAGCTGGATATAATTACATGATTCATGAGAGGTGTTCTTCTACTTCTAGAGGGTACCTACGCTAGTAACAGTTACACTTTCGTAAGTTTCCACCTCTTCCATCTTCTAGACTCACTTGGACGACTCAGAAGCAAAAAATATTCGCCCTTTAAAAAAAATTGTACGCGAAATCAGTGTCAGGTCAACTATTTTGGCACACAATCGCATATCGGCTGGCCTCTGGAGAAAACACTCACGCGAGGCCGATGCCGATTTACAAACGATAATACTTGAAGGTGGTTTTCTGTTTTTATACAGAGTATAAAAATATTAATTTATACCACAGGCAGTTATGAATTTATATCTTGAGTGGAGACGAACCGGAACATGTAGCGTAGATAGGCCTCCCACTAGATGGACCGATAACATCGTGATAGTCGTGGGCATCCTGTGGATGCAGATGGCAGGCTATCGTTCAGTGTGGAGGTCAAAGGGGGAGGCCTCTATGTTTAGCATGGGACGTCTTCTGGATGATGATAAGTTATGCATTCAAAGTGGAGCTGGGCAGGAAAGTGGTCAGTCGCACATTCAGGTGGAGTAACTCTGTCAGAACAGTGGTCAATGCAACGTAAGCAAATGGTTGGTCGTCCAGCTAAGAGATGGGTCGACGAAATTGGTAACATCAGCCAACGGGTCTGAGGCGATGACATAGCAAAAGATATGCTTATAAGTAGCATAAAAAGGCTGTGGATGAATATTTTTAGTTGTGACTGTCCACTGCAGGGCAAAGCCCATCTTCCATTTCTCACGGTCGAAAGCTTTTGTGGTCCAGCTGCCGTAGTGCGAGTCAAATTTGTCTCGCCATCTCTTTTAGGGCCTGTCGGGGGTCTTGTGAAACTTGGTGACCGCATCGTTGTGGTTTGGCCTACACATCTTCTCGCATACGACAGATGTGTCCGACGTCCAAGGATCTTTGTCTTGGAGCGCAGTATTGAGCTCATGCCTGACCCGATCGACTAACTTTACTCCATGCATACTGCGCTTCGTAGTTCGCGTGCACTGTTGGCAGACCCCAAGATAAATAGGACTAAACGGGTTCGATTCCCACGTAGGACAAACATTTGTGGTTGTTCTATAAGGTCGGGGAAAAAGTTTCTTCGTATTTTTTAAACAAATTCAAGACATATTTTTTTCAAGTTTAATTACATTTAATTATAATATATATGTGCCATTTTGTTCGATAACTTGTTGCCATCTTGTAGGTAGTGACATGATCCCGTTGCTGTAGAATTTTTGGGACTTCTGATCAAAAAAATGCAACAAGTAGTTTTGACAGTCCTCTCTTGATGTTAATCTAACACTACCCAAAGAATTCTGAAGAGATCGAAACAGGTGGAAATCTGAGGGTGCAAGGTCAGGGCTATATGGTGGATGCATTAACACTTCCCAACCAAGCTCTCTAAATTTTTGCTGAGTGGCCAAAGATGTGTGCGGTCTGGCGTTATCATGATGAAAGACCACACTCTTTCTGTTGATCAATTCCGGCCGTTTTTTCTCAATTTCTTGTTTGAGTCTCATCTGCTGTTGTTAGTAGAGATCCGAATCGATGGTTTTGCCCGGCGGTAAAAGCTCATAATGAACGATGCCCTTCCAATCCCACCATACACACAGCATCACCTTATTACATGTTAATCCGGGTTTCGCTACAGTCTGTGGTGCTTCACTGCCCTTTGACCATGATCGTTTGCGCACATTCTTGTCGTAGGTGATCCATTTTTCATCACCAGTGATCAATCTTTTCAAAAACGGTTCGGTTTCTTTACGTTTCAATAGAGAGTCGCAAATGAGTACACGATTCATTTGGTTTCTTTCAGTGAGCTTGTGTGGCACCCAAATATCGAGTTTTTTTGTATACCCAGGTTTTTTTTCAAATGGGTCATAACTGTTTTGTGGTCAATCCCCAGTTCTTCAGCTACGTCGTAACTATTAATATGCCGATCTTGGTCCACTTTTTCAGAAATGGCATCTACTTTATCCGTAACAGGGCGACCAGAGCGAGCTGCATCTTTGACATCAAAATTCCCGGACTGAAAACGCTTGAACCAACATTGTGCTACTCTTGATGACACTGCATTAGGTCCATAAACGTCACAAATTTTTTTCGCGGCTTGTGTCGCAGTTTTCCCTTTTTTGTAATAAATTTTCACAATATATCGAATTTCTTCGTTAGATTCAATCATTTTATCAAACAAAAAAACAATTGAAAAATGGCGGGAAATTGCTTTTTGCTTTTTGTATTCCTTTTTTAAAATGTCATATTTTTAATGGTATCAAAACCAGCCAGATACAAACAGTACAACGGATGAGATTTTTACTACAACCTTATACATACAAAATACGAAAAGACTTTTTCCCCGACCTATTATGTCTGGGTGTTAATATATATTTAAGAATGTATTTAAATATATATATGTACGTATATCAGTCTCTGGCAGCCATATTACAAGCTTTGCTTAGTTTGGGGTCAGATGATCATGTGTGCAATAATGTCCTATATATTTATTTATTATTATTATTATTTATTAAATGGTGATGATGTTGGTAAAATATTTGTAAAATCTCTTGTTTATGTAAACTCTATGTTAACACTAGCAGTAAAGATAACAATATTAATTTGGCAAACGGGGTACCTCATACTTGTGTAGTTATATCAGCGGCATCCGGCCAACATTCTTATCACAATTGTTTATATTTATACGTATCTCGTAAACATTAATAAATTCTCAAATAGTTTAACAAGTACATAACACTATGTACATTCATTCTTCTGGTAATCTAGAACGCCGAAACGAAGTAGGTAAATCAATATTTTGTCAAAACTGTTTGTATATAGACTTCGAAACAATGGAGTTTGCAGAGTTTTGTATTTACTTTAAAACTTGAGTAGAGATTGTATGTTATTTTATATGTATCTTTTGATGTTGTAAGGAGGAATGAAATGTTTTTGTTCATAGTCCTGATATTGTAAAATCTTAACTCCTTTTAGAAATTCATGTTAACAGGGAAGGATAAAAATTTCAAACAGTTCTGTTCTTGTCTGAGATAATTCCAACAAGGGAGATATGGTAAACTGGCGTAGCGGGTGCGAATGACTTGTGCCATTAGCTCTTGTTTTCTGTTTTTTTTTTTTGTGTTCACGATAAAGACTTTCTTCTATCTATCTATCTAAACCAGGCTCTATCTAACTCAAACTCACCCTGCAGACAACCTTGCCAACCTTTTTTTGCATGTGGAATATTAGTTCATTGGTGTTGCTACAAGTTTCTTAGTGTGCGTGGAAATTTAGTAAGTGAGCCGTTCTTACAGTTTTTGCGAGCGATTTATCGAAATATAGTGAAAGAAATGTAAAAGTAAACCAGCCAAGTGCGAGTGGAGCTCACGCACTGAGAGTTCTATACCACCATCAAACACAAAAAAGTGCAAAATGACCTATCATGACCATGGCGGTCACCCATCCAAGTACCGACCGAGCCGATCTTTGCTTAACTTTGGTGGGGAACAGAACTCGTACTGCCAGTTTATTATTTGTTGTTTTACTTTAAAGTGTTACTATAATCATCCCAAGTTTGATATTACCGTTTTTACATTAGCAAATACAAAAATACGTTTAAAAAACGTTTGTTGTATGTACCCTTTAGTTTTAACTTTTTGACTTTATTATTATTTCTTAGTTAATCCGCCGTAATATTAAATATTTTATGAAAATTACAACTGGCTATCTATTACGGTTGCTTGTCGCCTTAGGTTCCATAAATTTCTTTTGGAGACGAGGGTCTGACAATGGAGCCGGAAGGAGGATAGAGAACTCTTCAATAGTCAAGTTTAGCTCCGTAGTCTCAAAAATATTGCAGTTTAAACCGTGGACTCCACATCACGTGGGCCACATCTCTAGCTAGAGTATCTACGTATCGTATAAGATTATACCTATATAAGATAAGTTTGCCGTTATTTGTGCCTTGGGAGAGGCCTGTGTCCAGAGCCAGAGCTTAACCCTTATAAAATGTACGTTAAGCAGGTCGCAGGTCACAGCACTTAACATGTCTCGTGGAGATCGTGACACTTTGTGACCCTCTGACACCTGCGCCCACAGCTGACAAAGTCCTCGACACGACAAGGTGGCAACTTGCGGGTAGTGAGGAAATTAAACGTCATTTGTTAGGTGGCTCTCAGACTTGTTGTCAATTTGTTCGATGTAGGTGTCGTGAAATTAATACTACTTCAGTTATCGTAGGCTATCAGTCTATCGTAGGGTTTTTACACCAAGATGTCAATGATACAGGCCCTGTGCTTAGTTTGGGGTTCACTGCTTCACCTAGTTCGACGTACCCACTGGTTCTGGTTAATATTAATAAGTAGTTAAAGCTTTCCACTTCAAATTTGATGTACTAGCTTTTTATTGGTAAATAAAGTTATTTGTTGATTTATATGTTGTTTGTACTCGGGGTTTTTAACAGATGACCCGTCTAAATATGTGAGCAGTTTTAAAAGATCTGTGTTATAGGTACAATGTTTTGTGCCTCAATTAGTAAGAAACGTTACTTAAGTTAGACTCCGAAAAAGCCAGACTGATTTTGATGAAATTTTTAGGCAATCACCAGACTAGCGAGTGAACCTGTGAAGTTGGTAGCAATCGGATCAACACGATTTTTGTTCTAATATTTTCCCTACAAAAAACAAGAGAAATAATAATAGTTATCTAATTATTTAGTAAGTCTGTATTATTATGTTACCGGCAATCTGTATAATCCGGTATTCTATAAAATACCTAGGCAATGTATAGAATACCTAAAACGTTTAGGTAAGGGAGCATCATTTATTAATTACGTGACGCGTTTAGGGGGACAGGAGTGTCCAAGCCGAAACTCACCCAATCTCACGTGGGGGAGAGATGGGGTCCCGGAAAATATCACTTGATATTTTATTCCTCGCAATAAACAGAGTAAAATAGCAAAAAAACTGGGTTGAATTAGGTAAAACATGTTTCGTCACTAAAATATGGCTAAATCCTACACAACTTATTACAGATTAACGTATTTGCACAAAAACACTCATTTTGAAAAATCTCACGTGAGATTAGGGAGGGGTCGAGCCAAAACTTGACTCAGATGACTTTTTTTTTTCTATGGTGTAATATTATATCAATGTATAAAATAAATAATATTTCATACATTAGGGGGCGTCCATTAATTACGTGTGGTGTGTTTGGCGATTTTTCGATCCCCCTCCCCCCTTGGATGTCATGAGATTTGACTCAACTCCCTCCCCGACCCCCTAATTTCACGTGAGATTTTTAAAAATGCGTATTTCAAAGATGTCAATCTGTATCAGCAATATATTTTATAGGAGAAAGATGTTTTAATCAATTTAACCCAGTTTAATTCACGCAATTTGACACTATTTAAAACTCACTAAAAACGCCCCCCCTTAAACGTCTCACGTAATTAATGTATGCCCCGTATGCCGGTATTTTTACATAACCAATTCAGCTAGCTAAAGCTTCACATAAAAATACTGTAGTGATACTAGTGATGTATTGCGCTTATAAAAGCTCTCGAAAATCCTTTTAGCTACGATGAAAACCTTATCGATAATCTATAAGTGGTTTTTGGTAACAACTCTGACAGACATAAACTTGTATCATTGTTATGTAGTAGGTAGATCAAACGCGTTTTTATAAACACACTCGAATTTATTCACTTACTTATTTTACAATATATTTGGAAATGGTCAAGGATTTAGATTGATGTTGAGGAGTTGATTTTAAATTGGAGTCTGAAATGGAACTGCGGGACTGGCTATTTATAAGCGAGGATAAGGAGTCAAGGGAAGGGATGTTGATAAGGGATGATGGGAACAGTCAATACTTATTAACTAATGATCTTATTTATTTACTATGTGATTATGCACGACTCTAGAAACTTAACTAATCTTAATTATGTTTACATGGTGGGGGAGATACGAGCGGTCGGTCACATAACATAACACCTCCCCCCTTAGAACAAAGATTGGGCGGTGCCCAATTTTTGACGTGAAGCGGCGGCAGTGACGATGTTGCCATCCGATTATTCGTCTTCCTTTGCGTTAGCTTCATTTGATGTACTATTAATGGTTGTCATTGGAATAGCAACATGTGTGCGATGGCCTCCTCTGTCGAAGCAGTTGTTGAAGATCTGGATACAGCCATCATGATTATTTCGTCCTCGTAATATTCCCAAAGGGCAGTGTCGACATATTTTGTAGATTAGAAATGCCAACATTGCAATCCCGATGATGAAAGAGATTAAAGACATTTTTGATGAGTGTTTCTCGAGTCCTGGTTTATTTTGATACGACTTAATCCTTTTTGATTGTTCTTTAAGTTCTTCTTTGATAGATTCTAAGGCATCCACTGGCATGTTGTTTGCGCGAATAGGGAGTCTGAGTCTGAGTCGGGAATCTCTGGAGATTTGGGTATATCTTTAGCGTTAATACAGAGATCTTCGATGTCCACTGTTACAATGGGATGACTGATATTTCTTAAGCTCTCGTCGATTGCAGTGAGGGTGATAAAAGAAGAGTACAATTTGCATCCTTTCGGTAGCGTGAGGATGCCAGATCCCTGAAGATTGCGATGCTTGGTATTATCTTCGCATTGCAGGACGGCAGCGGTGTCATTTTGTAGCATGTAGATCCATTTGTTTGTGTCAACTGGTTGAAATATGTTGATCTGTGTGGAGAACGTTGTGGTTTCGCAGACTTCTGGCAGGTTTCGGTTAATGTGCACCAGTATAGCCATTTCGCAGATTGGTCGCGACGCATAGTTGTATACTGGTAGGTTGCAGACCCATCTTCGTGTGGCGACGATCTTGCATTTTGTCACGGAGTCCGTCGCGAAGTACTGCTGCCTCGTGGAGCTTGTGGCTAAGTACGGTTGCTCGGGAAGGATGGTGGAATACAGGATAGTTCCAGGATGAGGGATCGGGATGGAGTAGAGGTGGTAGAGGGTAAATTTTTCATTCTTGACTAGAGGAAAATCTAGTATGTATGTCAGTTTGTTCATGTAAATATAGCTGGAAAGAGTTACGGAATCTAATATTTTATGTATATTTCCGATGGTGACAGGGAGGATTAGATTATCTGTTCGCATATGACTGGAAGAGAGAAGCTCTTGATATAACCTTTCAACTGAAATAATAGAAGGATGAACGGCTCCTGATTTAACAAAGAGAATGGAAGTTAAAATGTCGTCCAGTTCAGACTTGAGGGACATTACAGACTCTAATATTTGTATAGAAATAGCAGATATTTCTTCAGATGCTCTTAATTTTCTCTTATCAAAGAGAACTGTGTTGATAGAATTTAAATATTTTTCAATCCTATCTAGGTTTTCGTTTAGAACATATTCATCATATGAGATTTTGAAAATAGTTTCGTTGAAATTAGTAATAGTAGACGAGACTATTTGAATTTGTTGTTTTAATATATGCTACTACCTGCTCTATTTCGCGTTTCTCCAAGAGTTCTATACATTTTTCGTAATGTTGGGCGTCTTTAGCGTCAGGTGTGCCTATAAGCCATTTGAGCACAGATCCCAGTCCATCAAAAAGTTCGCGTTATATATCTCTTATATATATCTCTACTGTAGAATTGTTACTTTCTAAAAGATAACTTGCATGTGCTCATATGTTTGTGACAAAGTCATATTGGAATAAGGTTGGTTAACGTTAGAGACAGGTCCAGCAAAGATGGTGGTGACCTTATTAAATTAACCTTATTAATTTAAAGTAATATAATTAACGCTAAGTTTAAAATATCTAATCTGAATTAATAATCTAAGATACTTAAATTTTGTATTAACTATCTGGAAGTTCTTAATTAATACGAGGAGCTTGTTCTGATTTATTTACAGGTGAATTTATAAGCAATGGACGTAGGCGATTTCCATGCACTAATAGATTTCTTCCGCTTTTCTTTATTAAATAATTTTCATTGAATCCCTTTCTTATTATTTCAAAGGGGCCTTCCCATTTATTGTCTAAGTTGTTTGGGTTTGGAACACGCAACATTACTTTATCTCCTACATTGAAATCGGCTGTGTTTTTAATAAGTCGATCATAACGCTCTTTAGCCTTTTCCTTCATGGACTTTGTGTTATTAGATGCAATTTCACGAGCAATTTTAAGACGTTCATTTAAATCGTGTAAGTAATCGTGAGTGGTATATTCGTCATTGCTATCTTTAGCTGCGTATAGAAGACGAGGTTTATATCCAAATAGTAGTTCGTGTGGTGTATAACCTGTCGTTTGGTTCAATGATGTGTTGTGGCACATGATCGCAAGTGGGATTATTTGATCCCAGTTACTTTTATTACGCTGATGATACATTCTAACATGATCACGGAGGGTGGCGTGAAATCGTTCTAGAGAGCCGTTAGTTTGGGGGTGATATGATGTGCTGAAAGTATGTTTTGTACCGAGAAGTTTCATGAGTTGTTTTATTATGTTGTTCACAAATTCACCGCCTTGGTCAGAGTGGAAACGTTTGGGTATGCCATAATGTTGACAAAAGGTCATAAGAGATTTAGCTACAGTGATTGCTTGTTTGTCTGGAATTGGGTAGGCTTGAACGAATTTTGTGAGATCGTCTTGTAATGTTAAAACGTACTTATTACAATCACCAGTGATATCGGAATAAGATACTAGGTCGATAGTGACGCGTTCAAAAGGTTCTGTGGATGATGACGTAATCACCAGAGGTGCTTTATAAATTTTCCTCTGAATTTTGTTCCGTTGACATATGAGACAACTTTCAACATAGCCTTTGATGTCTTCTGTCATACTTTTCCAGAAATATTCTTCCCTGATTTTACGTGTAGTTTCTACTATTCCTCTGTGACCTGAGAGGGGATCGTCATGAAATAGTTTCAAAATGCCTGGAATTTCATCCATATTGGGATACTTGATTCTGTTCTGACAGATAGTGATTTCGCACTTATAATAATCTGCCAAATATGCTGTGATGTGCGCTTGTTGGTTTCCCAATAGTTTACAGGTAGGGTCACTTTTAAGTTCAGGAACGCAAAGTGATTTTAGCTCGTATTTTTGTAAGCAAGATAAGATTACTTTAAAATAATTTTCTGAGTCCCATGGGTCAAAGTGGGTAGGTCGAGTGACTCCAAAGATTATGTTTTGTTTTTTATTGGAAACTAATAAATCTGTCTGATAGAGTGTTTTGAAACTTTCAAGGTATGATTCTACTTGAGAACAAGAACTTATGGCTTCGTTGAATATATCATTTTTATCCGAAAGTTGTGCCGATATGGGAACTAGTATGTTTTTATGTCGTTCGTCTAAAAGGTTATCGACTGAGATTTTGAGATTGGGAGTGTGGTAACTTTCAACAGGCGTCTGTAAGTAATGCTCATAATTGAGTTGTAGATAATCATCGGCACTGGAATCACGATTGTTAACCAAATCAACTGTCATCGTGTTGACAGGGGGACGAGAAAGCGCATCAGCATTTATATTGGTTTTCCCTGCTTTATAAATAATTTCGTAATCAAATTCTTCTAGTTTTAGCCTCCATCGAACTAGGCGACTACCTGGGTCTTTGACCGAAAACAGCCACGTTAATGGTTTGTGGTCTGTAACGATTTTGAACTTCCTGCCAAACAAATAGGGACGGAAATGCTTTACTGCCCAAATTATGGCTAATAATTCGCGTTCTATTGTGGAATAGTTAGATTCGGCCTGATTCAGAGTACGAGAAGCGTATGCAATCGGAAGGTCTGATCCTATATCACCTTGTGAAAGAATGGCCCCGATGGCATAGATTGAAGCGTCTGTGGTCAAAATAAATTCTTTTGTGAAATCGGGGTATTGTAATAGAGGAGTTTTTGTAAGTATATTTTTACAGGAATCGAATGCTTGTTGTTGATCATTTCCCCATACAAACGGAACATCTTTTTTCAGGAGACTTGTTAAAGGCTTAGTTATTTTACTGAAATTTGGAATGAAACGTCTGTAATAGCCTGCGAGGCCTAAAAATGATTTTATATCCTTACATGAACTTGGAGAGGGAAAATCTTGAACTGCTTTTATTTTATCGGGGTTAGGTTTGACACCTTCTGAAGAGATAATGTGACCTAAGTATGCGACTTCTTTTCTCATAAATTCACATTTATCGGGCTGAATTTTGAGACCGTGTTGTTCTAGTCGCTGAAAAACTTCGGTAAGTTTTTGATCATGCTCTTCGATACTTGACGCAAAGACTACGATGTCATCCAGATAAACAAAGCATCGTTCACCTTGTAGTCCATAAAGAATATTGTCCATAGTGCGCTGGAATGTGGCAGGCGCATTTTTGAGCCCAAATGGCATGCGGAGGAATTCATAGTGTCCAAAAGGTGTATTAAAGGCTGTCTTTGGTATATCTTTCGGATCTAGTTCGATTTGATGAAACCCTGATGCAAGGTCGAGAGTTGTAAAATACTTTGAGTGTCCTAATTTATCCAGGATGTCGTTTATGTTAGGTAATGGGTAACTATCCCCTATAGTGACTTCATTGAGTTTTCTGTAATCGACAACCATACGCCATTTGCGCTTTCCAGAGGCGTCGTTTTTCTTGGGTACAATCCAAATAGGACTTGTCCATGGCGAAGTACTAGGTTTGACTATATTTTGTTCTAGTAATTTCTGAACTTGGGTTTTAACTTCCTGTTCATGTACTTGAGGGAATCTATAGGTCTTGGAATGAACAGGTGTCTCTGAAGTTGTTGGTATTTTATGTTTAGAGTGACTCGTGAAAGTGAGAGGGTCTCCTTC
The DNA here is from genome assembly GCA_949125355.1 of Agriopis leucophaearia. Lineage (NCBI taxonomy): Eukaryota > Metazoa > Arthropoda > Insecta > Lepidoptera > Geometridae > Agriopis > Agriopis leucophaearia. The sequence goes on from OX421262.1 coordinate 17,171,450, forward strand.
TAGGTAGAAAATATCAGAAAATCTATCAACAATTTTATACAATGATTCATTTTCTTCCTCATTTAAATGATCTCGCCTAATTAATTTATGTACTTCGTCACGTCTATCAGTCTTCAATAATTTGTTTGCCGCATTGACTTGAAAGGTTATGTCATTATCTAATGGTTCATTAAACAATGTTGAACGGATATTAGGAATGGGAATTTCTTTATCTTTGTCTGTTGTGTTGATGCAAGTGATTAAGAAGGTATGATTAACGACGTTTACTAATGCATTAGGGATCATTACACCGTTGTTAATTTCTTGTTTGTCGACTATTGCGGGTCCATTCTCAATATCTTTGGTAGTACATGTTATCACAGTTTCGGCCCTTTGCCCGATTTGTTGTTTATCCCTGCTGCAATCTATGTTTCCTTCTCCGAAATGGAAGAGTTTATAACTACGTTTATCAACGCGCATAGTTTTCGATGCGATGTAAATGTTTACTCCAGACTTGGACATAAAATCGAGACCTAGGATGCCGTCTGCGCTGATATTTAAGTCTGCGATATGGAATGTATGCTTACGAAAGTTATCAAGTGAGATTTCAGATGTACCATAACTTTTAACAGGACTGTTTTTACCTGACACACCTACAATTGACACGACGTTTGATATGTCTAGAGGGTTATTTCCAATTATACCTTTACGCAAAACGGAAACTGCTGCTCCTGTGTCGATTAATAGGGTTACAGGTTGACCGTCAATATGAAATTTGCAATATAACAGTTCTTCAGGAGGAATATTTAGAGTAGATATTGAAATGGTTTGGGGTTCAACCCTTGGTTTTGATTTGGAATTCGAGTTCAATTTACGTTGAGATTTCGATTGGGACTTGGATTTTGATATAGGTTTTGACTTTGATTTTGACTTCGTAATTTTTGAGCCAGATTCAGTGGATTTAGAAGATTCGGTGGTTTGACAGCCAAGGGTTTGGGGCTGGTTACCCTGTTCGTAGGCTGATGGAGACAGCGAAATAGTGCTTGGAGTTTGAGTAGAAGCGTCAGAAAGGGTAGGTCTACGATAGACTGCATTTACTTGCGTTGAAGTTTCTTTCGTTCGTTTTGTTTGGGAATGAGAGCTTGTAATTCCTACTCTAGTTGTAGGCTTTCGAAATTGTGAATTGTTTCCAACTCGCTGATCTGAGTTTGATTTAGTTGGATCGATGGAGAGTGGGCTGAAGCGGTTTCCATCAGAATGCCCGATTCGATGGCCGCCTGCGAGTTTAAAGAATTAACTTGACTTGGAAGTACTCTCCCATTGTTTTCGGCTTGATTGTTCCGCTGGTTGTTATAAGCACGTTTCCTGCATTCTTGAATTAAGTGCCCTACATTTTTACAATAATTGCATATTTTGTTAAGCTGGGTGGGTTGGCTAGGATGGTTAGGCTGCGTTGATTGATATGAGTTGAATGGTCGGGTCAGTCTTAGTTGATTAGAATTATTGAATGGTGGACGTGGAGAAAAATTATTACGTGTGATGTTAGATGGGCTTGACGGTTTGGTATTGATCGTCAGGCTTGCTCTGTAGAGTTGTTGTCTTGTGTTATTCATGGCACGAATTTTGTCTTCTTGAACAGCAAAACGCCCAGCATCAGACAAATGGTTAAACTCTTTCGTTCTAAGCATTGTTCCTATCTCGTTACTAAGGCCGTTGATGAAAACACTAAGTGCTGTTTCTTCTACTCCTAACTTCCTACCTAACAATGAATCATCTCTTATTTCAGTTGTCAGTTTTTCGATTATCTTACTTCGCTGCAAATCAACTCTGTGGTAATATTCAGTTACGCTTTCATTGGGTTTTTGGAACATTGATTGCAACTCGAGTGACAAGTGGGAAACCGTTTTTACATTTGAGAATTTTTCTATCAAAAATGACTTCAAGGAGTCCCATGATAGAAACTGCTTAGCGTGTATGTCTGCTGCATTTTGACCTACTATTTTGTTCAACGTGTATATAAGGAGAACTCGATGGTTCGCGGCTGAGGCTAGTTGGAATGCCGCGTCACAGGATCTTATGAAACGATATACTTGTGTGTTTTGTTGTGTGTCAAATTCGGGTATAAGTTTTATCAATGTTTCAATATTTAAAGCTTGCGAAGAAGTAATTGCCGGAGAATCAGCTGGAGAAGTCGACATTTTGATTCAGTATATAAAAGGAACTAAGGATGTAAACTATCGAATAACACAATGGGAAACGTAATAGACAAGAATGATAAATTTCGTATAAGTAGGAAAGTATGTGAGGAATGAGCAAACACGTTTAGCCACTTACCACACAAGCAGGATAGTAGCCAGCAAAAGCATAGCTTCGGCGACACTAGGCACGTTGCAGCGTCGTCTTGTATCCTACCGACTGCGCCAATGTTATGTAGTAGGTAGATCAAACGCGTTTTTATAAACACACTCGAATTTATTCACTTACTTATTTTACAATATATTTGGAAATGGTCAAGGATTTAGATTGATGTTGAGGAGTTGATTTTAAATTGGAGTCTGAAATGGAACTGCGGGACTGGCTATTTATAAGCGAGGATAAGGAGTCAAGGGAAGGGATGTTGATAAGGGATGATGGGAACAGTCAATACTTATTAACTAATGATCTTATTTATTTACTATGTGATTATGCACGACTCTAGAAACTTAACTAATCTTAATTATGTTTACATGGTGGGGGAGATACGAGCGGTCGGTCACATAACATAACATCATAACAATATTATAAATTTAAAAGAGTGTTTGTTTATTTTTCTTTCACGCAGCGAGAGCTAACGTGGTTTGTTGCATAGAGATAGTTGGACACAGTTATTGTTCGTGTTCAAAAGTCTCCGTGTATCTCTTATTTCTTTCAATATACCGGGAAGTTAACCACTTAACACAAAAGCTGTACACTTAATAATTTTTAACACACACTAAGAAATTTGAAGCGACACCAATGAACTAATAATAGTCCATATGCAAAAAAAAATACAGGAAGGTCGTCTACAAAATTCGAATGAAGGCATAAAACTTGATTTAGGCCTAATGCGTTCGCACCCGCCATAGCACCTAAACATATCTATTTTGTTTGTCTGGTCATGGGTTGGAGGACCGGAGAGTATAATTTTTATCTCGGAAAATTTACGGTTTCTGAGGGAATGTCCACGCGGTCGTAACCGCGGGGCGCAGCTAGCTTATTCACAAAAATCTGAAGTAACTACAAATCACACTAATTATAAATGCGAAAGAAACTCCGTCTGTCTGTCTGTTTGCTACATAATCACGGCTAAACGGCTTAACCGATCTCGATAAAATTTTGGGAGGTAATGGTATGTATCATGAGGACGGACATAGGCAATTTTTTTCTGAAGAAATCGCGGACGACGTCGCGGATACAGCTAGTATCATATATGTGAAAGTTTGGATGGATGGATGGATGTTTGTTACTCAATCACGCAGACACGGCTGGATGGATTTGGATGAAATTTTGAATATACATTGCTTATGTCCTGGATTAACACACATGCTACTTTTCATTATCATCACCACGCGGGTGAAACCGCGGGACGCAGCTGGTATGTAAATAAATAATTTAATAACAAATTCTATTATTTTTAAAATTAGTCCAATTACTCCAAGAGGAAACAGGAAATTAAGCAACATTTTGAACATTTCGTTAAAAGCAAATAAATAATTAAAAGTGTGCTCACGAATCCCGCACTCTCCGGTTAATTTAACTTCATTAGAGAGGACATTTTGTTTTAAAAGCACCAGTTTTGGTGATTCTAATATGTATAATTATATCGTACCGTACCAGCGATGTTGAGAGACACGTAAGCTTTCAAAATTATCTGTTTCTCGCCAAAAAGAGAAGTAACTTATTTGAATAATACTCACATCATCATAATCGACCTAAATTAGTCCACTGGTGGACATAACTTATCCCAATGTACGCCTTACAGTCCGATCGACTTTTCACTTCCAGCTACGTCTTACGTATATCGTCACTCCATCTAGTCTCAGGGCGTCCCAAATTAAGTTGATTGATTCGCGGTCTCCCCTCCAGAACACGTCTACTCCTTCCTGCTATCAGGTCTGCGACAGATATGACCGGCCCTCTGCCACTTCAGCTTAATACGCTGAGTTAAGTCGGAGTCTTTGGTTAGGTTTACTTGCTTAATCCGCTGGCTCAGTGACCCGAAGTGGGTCTTGGCCTCCGACGCAAGAGAACGCCATTAGTCCCGGTCTAGCGCTGTCTTTCGCCTTTCGGAGGCTTGGAGCTCTTGCAAGTCCGACTCTACGTACTCTACATCTCTGAAGCGAAATCTAGGCCAGTTGACGGGTCGACGTCCATTGAGAACTCCAAGATACGCTTTCTGGACATCGTGATCCTCATCCATTCTCAACAGGTGGCATCTCCAGCGGAGACTCTGGGATTTCGTCTCTCCCATGATGGTCTCTCTTTGATATTTGGTTTAGGTAGTAAATTCAATCATATCCTGTTTTGGCCGCAATAGGTTAAAGGTTAACAATACTTACTGGAAGACCTTAGCATGCGATATACAGAAGATCTTGTTCGGTGCACACTCGAATGCTAATAGCCCAGTCATATTAGGTAAAAAAGGGGTCAGCCTCGGAATGAAAGATAATAAGCTGAAAATAGGTATAAATGTTTTGTCGTTCTAAATATTGTCTCAAAAGTCACCATTGCTATCGTGTCAGCGTCTTAAGATATTCAAGGTCAAAGGTCATCAAAATCGTTTTTTTGCGAATATCTCGGTTCCTGTTGCTCAAATGAGATTTGTATTTATACAAAAGTTGAACAGTATAAAATTTTCTACAACTTTTGTCTTAACTTTTTTCCATACAACCAACCATTTTTGAGGTAGAGCGCGAAGACGTATGACGTATTGTACGGGGTAGTTTTCTTGTTGAAATACTTCCAGCAGTTTATCCAAATTGGGATTTATTTTTAATGATTTTTTGAAATGACGTTGCTTTATAATAAATAAAATATGTGTTTAAATAAACATTTATAAGAATGAATCTCAAATTCTTTATTTCGAATCTAAATCCGCCTAAGTCGAAATTCTCTATAAATCGAAAACTCTACAACTTGAATTTTTGGGCGTATTCCTTGATATTCGACTTGTAGAGGTTCTACTGTAATTGACTTTATACAACGTACTGATAACCGTAACTCACGCTTGACCTTGCATAAGCCCATATATGACTATACGCTGCGCACTCTTCGCGCTGTACTTCAAAAATGGTTGATTGTATGGAATTTTTTTTTTGACAAAAGTTGTAGAGAATTTTATATTCTACAACTTTTGTATAAATATAAATCTCATTTGAGCAATAGGAACCGAGATATTCACAAAAAAAAACTATTTTGATGACCTTTGACTTTGAATATCTTAAGACGCTGACACGATAGCAATGGTGACTTTTGAGACAATATTTAGAACGACAAAACAAAGGTTTATACCAATTTTCAGCTTATTATCTTTCATTCCGAGGCTTATCCCTAATATGACTGGGCTATAAGTCAAGCAGCACCCGTTCACGAGTTGACCTACTCGGAAGTGCCAGTCTTCGCTCTTATCAACGACCAAGAGGGCGACCCACCCCACGACGACGCTATGTCGAATAATTTAGTAACCATACACTTATAAAAATAAACTATTATTACTTACTATAATCAAAGTTTATTCACTAACTAGGTAGTTTCAGAATCTATGATCATCTATTGATCTATTCAAACAAGTTCCCAAAGAAACTTTCGAGAAATAATATAAAAACTTATAAAACGTTTAAACTACGAAAACAAGTATGCTACTCGTATGTATGAAAGAGAAGATTGATTTTATCTTGAGGCGCTTCCATTTAATAAATCTCTTATTTCATACTCCCATCATAACTTTATGAGTCGTAAATAGTGCAAAAATAACAAACTTATGGGCGAGTGTGGGTTCACGGTTATTCACGGCAGCCTGTTTCTAATACGGATTTTATTTTTAGAATCTATGAAGAAAGGTTGCTCAGACATAAAATTTGTCTAATATTGGTATGTATTTTTTTATAGTTAAGGTGTTTTCAGGTAGCCCCTTGTTGGCAAAAATAACTGTTACAAACGCCAATAAGGATCACATGTAGCAATTTAGGAATATGTGTGAAAAAGTTGCATTTTTATCTGTTATCGCTCACCGTTCGCATAGGTCGAAAAGAGCTAAAGATGCTATCGTAAATTGCCCATTTTGACCCACCTTTCGACATAGGTCACAGATATACAGATCGGCAATATATTTCAGTGAAAGCAAGTGAAAGAGACAAATTGATATGGCTCAGCACAAGTACAAAAAGGACATAACAAGACTTTTTTGTCCTTATCGGCGTGGCCTGTTTTTTGGATCAGAAATGTCAAAATCTGACGGTTCTGTGCCAAACAAAACGGGTCTGAATATTGTTTATTGCATTTTTTTGGTGATTTCATGTGATAAATGCGTGTTTCGTCTTAGAAATAATTGTAAAACAAACATTTACAATGGTTGGTTGTATCATTTTGGGCTGCAAGTACCGCAGTGAGAGAAAAAACGATGAAATATCATTTCACACGTAAGTAAACATATAGAGCTTGTAATGATCACCTAAATAAATTCAGGATATCAATGCGTAAATATTTTATTCATAATTAGTCCGTTTTTTGGTCGATTTGTGGTATTTGCTATAAGTTTTATCAAAATATTAACTGAGAAGAATAACAATCAATGTTGCCAGTTTATAAATGAAATTACCCACCACAATTAACATAAATTATTCGTTCTGCAGGTTTCCAACTGATCCTGGCTTACGAATAAAATGGATCAGTGCTACTGGTTGTGAAAATTGGGTGCCAGGAAAACATAGTAGAATTTGTTCCAGTCATTTCAATGCCGAATCCAATATCAGAAAGGGAAAAATTATATTTTTGAGCAACTGCAGCTGCTCAGGGTCTAATAAACACACTTAAATGTACTTAAATCAAAGAAAATATATCATCATAAATCATCATCTGCGTGATTTTGTTCAAATAAAACAAAATAATCTTTTTTTGAAGTCTGATTTATCGTGTGTGATATGAGTACTGTAAATAATAAAAAGTTTTATCTAAGTATCTCATTAATTGGGATGTTATCCATAATTCCATCCATGAAAATAAATAAACTGGCCAAGTGCGAGTCGGGCTCGTGCACTGAGGGTTCTGTACCGTCACAAAATACAAAAAGTAGTGCAAATACACAACATCACACCCAGGCTGTCATCCATCCAAGTATCAACCGCGCCCGACGTTGCTTAACTTGTGGGAAACAGAAATGTGTGACCGACTCGCACGCAGCCAGTATTTATTATTTGTTGTTTTACTTTAGGGTGTGCACTATAATCCGCCAAGTTTGACGCTTGTACCGATTACCGTTACGTACCGTTTGGTTTTTACACCAGAGCAAATACAAAAATACCTTAACAAAAACGTTTGTTGTATGTGTGGATGTGTACCCTCTTTAGTTTTGACTTAATTATATTTCTTAGTTAATCCGTCGTAACATTACATATTCTGTGTAAGTTTCAACTGAAGATATTACGGCGCGAAAGATACAGCCGTTTAAAGCTGTCTTACCTTTAAACGGATGGATTTGAATCTTAATATTAATTTCTTTTGTTCATAAGTATTTTTCAGATATCCTTCCATCTCACAAGATTTTCCAAAGTTTCCAAATTACTCATTGAAGAGATTCACTACCCGTCTAGTAGGTAAATTACCCTAACTTAAAGCAAATAATTTTAATGTGGCAACACACCTTGTTGAAGCGATAGGCACTGAGCTAGCCACGCTCATTGAAAATCTATAGGTAGTAGGTCTGTGACATAGGTAGTTGTGATTGTTTTTTGACAATTACATTTTGTTTGACGTTGGTTTTTCGCGGTGTTTTGTTTGCGCGCAACTATCCTATTTTACAGTTTTTTGTTTTATAACAAATCTACGTTGTTTCTTGTATCACATTCATTCCTTTGGCCAACAGCTTAAATATAGGAAAGCCACAGTACACCACACACAGCCATACTGAAGGAGGTGGAATCAGTATGTAGTTATAATTAAATTTTGGGCGGTATTACTACAATTAAGACCAATCTATAAGAATCAGTATCACTTCACTACATAGTATAAAACAAAGTCGCTTCCCTCTGTCTGTCCGTCTCTATATATGCTTAGATCTTTAACACCACGCAACGGATTTTGATGCGGTTTTCACTATCAGTCATCATTTTTCACGGAAGGTTTATATATATAACTAGCCGTCCGCCCCGGCTTCGCACGAGTGTAAGCTCGGCCTTCGGCCTCGCTACAAAATATAATATAGCCTATGTCACCCGGGGATAGTGTAGCTTCCCAACAGTGAAAGAATTTTTCAAATCGGTTCAGTAGTTTCGGAGCCTATTCATTACAAACATACAAAAATAGGTACAAATCTTTCCTCTTTATAATATTAGTATATAGTATATAATAAAACATATACCCGTGCGAAGCCGGGGCGGGTCGCTACTAACAAATAAAATAACTCAAGTGCGTGCTGTCAAGTACTGTCGCTGTGACATTTACACCATCGCTGGTGATTCTAACGTTCGTTTTAGGTATGGAACAAAAGTGGTAAAAATAGAAAAATTCTTAAACCCAACGACCCAACTTGATGTAAAGCATCAACGCCAATTTTGACAATGCTAAAAATGCTACGATAAGCTATACGAACGCACCTATAAGTACACTTACGGTCCGAGAATTAAGATCCAAATATAAACGTTCGGTCCAGTATCCAAATATATTTTTACGGAAAATATATTACCGTATGAAAGTTGATCAAAGTGACTTGAGAAAATACATTTGCTTTAAAATTCGTGAATTTTTAAAGCCTTGATACCAAATGTTAAGTTGACGCCAAGGGAAGGAAAAAGGTATCCCTTGAGTATTGTGAGTTAATGATCCACAAAGACGGGTGCGTCCATTAATAACTTAGCTGGTAGATGAAAAACACGTTATGTTGGTTGCTTGTCGTGAAGGCTGCCCTCTCAATTCACACAATGAGTGGTGAAAGAAATGTCTTTCTACTTCTTAATATTTCTTAGATTTTTGTAAGAATTTACTTCATACTTCGGTGTGTAAAAATTATTAAATTCTGTTGTTTCTGACTGTTAATGTGTGTCAGTCTAGAAATACTTAGTTCTACTTAATATTACTCTTACTAATGCTAAGAACATTAATTTTAACGTGCTGTCCAAAATACGGCAGCGCCTGTGGCTTTAAGTTCTAACTAAATTCCAGTCGCGCATCATTCATATTGTTTCCTGAAACCTATAACCTAATCTTCAAGGCCAGAGTAAATAAGTTTAGTACCTTCTAGGTCCACGTGCTCCATCTTTGGTCACAACATCGCTTGCCATCAAGTGAGTTGGCAAAACGTAGGCCTATCCATATGTATATAAAAGGCCATGTTATGATCCTATGGACTCCAAAACAGTACTGGCAGGACCAATTTAACACGGAACAAAAATTTTTTTTTTGGAATTTGGAATCGGTCCACAGTTGGCGGAAAAATCGGTGAACATACCTATATAAAAAATAAAATAAAACAATGGAACATAGAACCGTCCTCCTTTTTAGAAGTCGGTTAAAAAGGGATGGCGATGGGCACGAAAGTTATGAACGTGTGTCACTAGCCACATCAAATATTAAAATGTCATTCTTCAGCCGCCTCGCGAACACGGGGTGCTGTCGCGGTAATGAAAATCTACTGATTGTTCCCAAGGGAACGTAAATATTACTAGAGACAAACAGAAAACACAGACAGACCGATAGCAAATAAAAGTAAAGGTTTTCAGAAAACTAAAAGTGGATTTTTGGCGTTCTGATTCTATTAGATATAGAAAGATCTATAGAAAATTCAATTTGTAATAAATAGATCTGTATTTATGGAATACTTGTTTTATATTCGTCTTGATAATTAAGGCTTTATTATTTCGTTTTACCCCCGAAAACCCAGTTTTTAACTGTTTGACTGTCAACTCGCCTGAAGAGATTATGCGGTAACTAACTGTGTAACTATCGGAGAACACCCAATCACTGCAGCGCATTCCAAATACTAGCAGTACGCACAATAAAAATGGAATCAAAGCTCTTCGTACAGGTTACCTAAAACTGAACGATTGTACATTGAAATTCAACTATTAAACAGTGAAACTCGTAGAATATGGGCGTAATAATTAACTATTTAATGATGTAGTAGTCAATAGATACCGCACAGGTAAACGTTCAAAATAATTCTATCGAATTGGATTACAATATTTACCTACAATTAGGAAATCCAGGCGTTTACAATGTACCTCAAGGAAAATAATATTCATGGACTTCTGTTCATATCTTTATGAAATATTATATTCATGGACATCATCCTCTGTCCATATCTTTATGAAATGTTACTTTTAAGGTCATTCACTGGGTCCAGCACATTACGAAGGCGACACGTATTCAGCAAAACTGCTGAATATAAAATAAATTTATGTTAATGAGCAATTCAAAAAGCTGTTTCTGTAAAAGGGTTCCACGCATTTAGCAGCCTTTAGCTTATAATAAAATTAGAGTTTTTGCCATAATTGCCAACATATTTATGACTAGTGTTGTTGCCCGCGACTTCGTACGCGTAGATTTTCATAATAATAGAATGTTTCAACCCTTTTTTCCTTCCTTAATCCGGCCCTTTCACAAAATAACATAGCCTATACTTCAATCTGGTCATAGCTAAGCATATTCGTGAAAACCATATAGTGGTTTAGATGTGCGTGGACAAACAAACAATCTGACAAAAATTCTAAAAACTGTCTTAACGTGTTCAGCTGCTTATTTTAAGACGCCATGGGTTTTTTTTGTTATCTCGCAATTACAGGTTTTTTTTTATCTCTACGTTTTTATTGTATGTATAGATAGATATAGATAATAATTAGCAAGATAATCCGGGGACATTGAAACATAAAAATAAATAATTTGGTTAGAAAAAAATACTCCTTCCGAGGACATTGAAGCTGAGTTTGATAAAACTAGCTAATAGTTTTTATTCTTGAAGTCGACTTCGTTGAGAGTTCAGATCAGACAAACAAAGTAGATATGCCTTAGTACAAATTATAGCTCGTGTTCAAATTTCTCCGTGTTTCACTCGCGTTTTACACTATACCGCTAAAACTGTAAGTACAGCACACTCACTCTTTTTTCACGCACACTAAGAAACTTGCAGCGACACCAATAAACTAAGTTAAAATTCATATGCAAAAAAGGGCGGCATGGTCAGCTGCAGGATGAATCGACTTAAGACATCATGCCAGAATTAGGCCTGACACGTTCGCACCACCCGCCACGCCACCTTACCATATTATATCCCTTGCTTGTCTGATCTGAGGGTGAAACCTAAAAACCTATACAGTGTGTATAAAACTATCGCACGGAGGAAAAATTTACACCACAGCAAAATCACCAACACGCGCAATAAGTACAAATGCTAAATGAGCAATAATATAGTGGCCATCGGTACACCGCGTGGTTAACTCAAGTAGACTATTGTTTGAAATGCGATAAATTTACTTTTGGAAATATTCCTGTAGCCAGAAATATCCGCAGAAGTTTTAATTTGGATGACGCGAACAGATGAGTTATGTATGAGCGCGGGCGCCAGTCGGTTTACTTTACCCATATGTTTTACGCGCCAGAACGTTAGGGAACGAGGTCACGGTATAAAAGTGTTTGTTTTGGTTGGAGTCTAATAAAACGAGGGGTTCCCACGATTTGCGTAAATTCGCCAGAATAACAGATGGCTGGGGCAGAGATGATAGCAGCATTTTTTTCCGGGCTAATTTACCACGTGGTAATTGAACGCGTGGAAGTAAGGACACGTTCCATAACTGCTGGTCTTTTGGAAAAACTCAGAGTTGCTGTTTCTTTGCGCGATAAATTCGAAAATTGGATATTCGCCGAAGAACCAGAATCACCGACATAGCTGCTCAGATTTACAAGTTGAAGTGGCAATGGGCAAGCCACATCGCTCGAAGAACCTATAACCGATGGGGAAGAAAGGTTCTTGACTGGAGACCACGAACCGGAAGACGCAGCTTAGGTAGGCCTCCCACTAGGTGGACCGACGACATCGTGAGAGTCACGAGCATCCAGTGGATACAGATGGCAGGCTGTCGTTCAGTGAGGAAACCTAAGGGGGCTAATTATGATTTATGTTGTGTTTCATTGCGTTACTAGGATTCCGATTCAAAATTATACCTATGTACATTTTATACCTAAATGAAACCACATTTTAATGCGTCAAAAGGAAGTAACGTATAAGTAAATATAACTAACTACATACTCCTATTTATAATTTGTTGCTAACATTAGTCGTATACACAAATTGAATGCCCATATTTGGAATTTTATGGTATCGAGGATTCAAATTACTTACGTCATTTCACTAACCAAGTACAAATTAAAATTTCGGCTAAGAATTTACAACTTATAAACAGCTGGACAGATTTTGAACAAATATGACGTCAGTGTCATGCTCGACGATGGAGACTCTGGCAAATTTCTGATGTGCTCGTATGTGGCTGGCAAGTCCAAACTTTGTCTTGAACACCTGGTCACAAGTTGCGCAGTACAGGTGGCCCGCGCTGCGTGTAGTCGCAAGATGTCAAAAGCACAAAATAACCAAGAGTTATGACCAAGGAGCAAAATGACTACAAAAAAAAACTACAAAAATAACTTATTAAGCGAATGCACACTCACGGCTTAGTTATGGGGTTATCTTATGGGGTAGTAGCAGCGCTGCGCAGGATCTTTTCAAAGTTAAAAAAAAAACTTATTCGAATTATAGCAAATATTGATCAAATGGATAGCTGTAAACCTTATTTTATAAAGTACTAGCCGTCCGCCCCGGCTTCGCACGAGTGTAAGCTCGGCCTTCGGCCTCGCTACAAAATATAATATAGCCTATGTCACCCGGGGATAGTGTAGCTTCCCAACAGTGAAAGAATTTTTCTAATCGGTTCAGTAGTTTCGGAGCCTATTCATTACAAACATACAAACATACAAAAATAGGTACAAATCTTTCCTCTTTATAATATTAGTGTAGACTAGCCGCCCGCCCCGGCTTTGCACGGGTGTAAGCTCGGCCTTCGGCCTCGCTACAAAATATATTATAGCCTATGTCACCCGGGGATAGTGTAGCTTCCCAACAGTGAAATAATTTTTATAATCGGTTCAGTAGTTTTTGAGTTATTTCGTTACAAACATACAAACATACAAAAATAGGTACAAATCTTTCCTCTTTATAATATTAGTGTAGATAAAATCCTAACTTTGACATGCATCTATATTTTAGAAATTTGTACGAAACAATACTATTATAGCACTTATTTATATCAAAAAGGGTTTTTACCTACGGATTTAGACAACACACTTCAACACGCAAACCAGTTAGAACTACCAAAGTCTCGTCTAAAGATGCACTGGTCTGGTACTTTGGTTATGGCTATAAATATTTACAACAAGCTATCGGATGACAAAAAATATAGAAAATAATGTTAGCTTTGTACGCAATCTAAAGCAGTTTCTAAACGGAAAAGCTTACTTTCAATAGCTGAATATTTAAATGAAAATATCAATTAAAAAGTTTTATATATCCGTCCTCCTCACTCCTACTGTGCTGTGCCCGACAGGGTCCATATGAACCATGTACTAATATCAATGTTTTATTTACCACCTTTGTACTATTATGGAAGCAATAAATAATCTGAATCTGAATCAAAAAATTTACCAAAGTTCAAGAGTTTTGCTCTTTGGTCTTTATAAGCTTTAGATATTTTGCTCTTTTGACAATTTGCGACTCTTTGTCTGTTTGCGCTTATGATATTGTGCGACTAAACGGCCGCGCTGTCGTATGTATAGTTGTAGGAAGGAGGGTTTTGGTTAGTTTTTACGAGATTGGCGTTTAATTCGGAAAGGCGAGCGCTTTCGAAATTTGTGATGCTTTGTTTGACTGTCGAACGCCAAACTGATCTCGTGTGGGCAGTCTCCTCCGACTTTCCGGGGAGCAAACTACACGCATCCAAATGTCTTTTGAATACGTCCTTGTAAAGAAGATACTGCCTACCTATACTGCATCTACCTTTCGACAGTTCTGAGAACCCTATCCATACATATCTATGTTTCATAAATATTTCAAGTATCAAAGACCGTTTTCTATGGATCAGCTGAAATGACAGCCCCGTTAGCTTAGTTGGTAGTGATCCTGCTTTCTGTGTTTGGGGGCGTGGGTTCGATTCCCACGTAGGACAAACATTTGTGTGATGGACTTTTGTGTTTGTTCTATGTCTGAGTGTTACTATCTATTTAAGTATGTATTTAAAAATATATATGTATGTATATCAGTCTCTGGCAGCCATATTACAAGCTCTGCTTAGTTTGGGGTCAGATGACCATGTGTGCAATAATGTCCCAGATATTTATTTTATTTATATTTTTTCGCGATTATTTTGCTCCCTTAGTAAAACTTGTCCATAATGATTGGTACTATGCACCGTTTTGGCTTTGTACACCCTTTCCGCGTAACCCAGTATATTAATATAAACGCTACATTGACTCTGTGATTGGTGAGTTGTTATTTCATAATACCACACTCCTACAGACCTACATAACTCGTTTATCTAATCAGAGGCGTCGTCTGCCGGGAGTTCTGAATCATGTCATTATTTCCGATCCTGTGGGTCACGCGTTTTGTCTCTCAATAGCGTTGGTTTGTTTTTCTGTTGTTTTTTTTTCCTGAAACTTTGGCCCCATACATCTTGTCTATTTAGTAAATGTCAAGTAAAAAATATTTAAAGTTAAGAAATGTAAGTCATGAAGATGAAGACTACGAGAGGCTTCTATGGAGACACCTCAAATAACGTATTTGAGGTAAAACATGTCTCCAATCTCCTTAGACTTCCCACCTAGTTATACCTTATCAAATACTTGATCTATGTATATAAAAGGCGATGTGTGTATGTATGTTCCCTATGGACTCCAAAACGGCTGGACTGATTTTAATGAAATTTTCAGGCAATCTTCAGATTAGCCTAACGAGTGATCCTGTGAAGTTTGATAGGGATCGGATCAGCAGTTATATTACATGGAAAAAAAACCACATCAGTCATAGGACTACACGTCAGAAGTGAAAACTTAAGTAGTATTTACCTATTGTACAAGAGATGGCGCTGCTTTAAAATACACGGTACTGTTTATTAAGTTTTTTATTTTATTTATGTTCTTATTACATAACAATACAAATAAAATAAAATAAACTGTTTTACTGATGAATTTCTAGTGTAATTCCGCTTCTACGTCGCTTCAAGTACAATAAGGAATTTGTGATAAATTTACCTGGTAAATATTTGTTGATAATGTTAATTTTATTGAGTTTAATTTGCCTAACCTGCTTTCTCGGCCAAGCGCTCGAAGAGTCAACACGTCCTGAGGATGCCTCGTGAAGAGGCGAAACACGTGTCGACAAAGTGCACTAAGGAAACGGGTATAATTTATTACTTTTTTAAATTCAATTAAAATACATGTCATTTCAATTAATATATATTTTATGTTTCAGAATTAATACATTTTTGTTTTCAGATTTAATATTATCATATTTCATGTGTCAGAATTAATTAATTTTTGTTTCAGATTACTTTAATAATTTTATAATTAAAAATAATTCAGAATTAATTAATTTTTGTTTCAGGTTACGTTAATTTTAAATTTATGTAATTAATATTTTATATAAGGTTAGGCAAAATTAAACTCAATAAAATTAACATTATCAACAAATATTTACCAGGTAAATTTATCACAAATTCCTTATTGTAATTGAAGCGACGTAGAAGCGGAATTACACTAGAAATTCATCAGTAAAACAGTTTTGAAAATGGACTTCCGCAAAGTAACGCCTGATTCAATCAACAATACAATTTTAATTTAATGTTGCACCAAAAAACCACAGTTGGTTTGAGATGGTGCTCAAACCAACATATATTCTGTGACAGCGTGACGATGACGCGAGTTCCATGATTTTTGTTCACCCAAAAAGTGCTCAACGCGCCTAAAGATATTTTCACTTCAAAAATGCTATTACAAACTTACATTTTGTAGATGAAAAACCGACAGTGATGTAGACCAATATATGGGAGAACATTTTTCTGCACGTTTGTTCTATTTAAACTACGTTCGTTTTACTGCGACGGTTTTTGGCTATGTTTATTAAAAACCTGTCCAGCAATTTACAAATCATGATGATATGCTCATTTCCGAATAATACATACAACATTTCATGTCGGATGAGCTGTGGGCTAGAATTACTACAGAATGGCTGCCGCATGCCATACGACCCCTTGGAAGGCCCAGAAAAAGATGGCGGAACGAGCTTGACTTCCACGCAACAGACTGATACACCATTGCACTGAACAGAGAGGAGTGAAAGAAATGAAAGGGAGGCCTTTGCCCTACAATGAGATGACCACGACTGAAAAAAAAAAAAACTGTCCTGCTCACCATTGAGGAGTTCCCTAGTCAGGACCCAGCCCTGAGTGCAACAACCATATCATAGCAAAACTTAAAACCGGCAATCATAATAAAATGCGTACACAAAATTTCGTGTCATGCTGTTGACCGTTGAAGAGTTCCTTTATCTGGAGCTAATACTGGATGACGATTCAGGTCATGCTTACCATAATAAATCTCGTAGTTAAAAAAACTAAAAATCACTTTAAAATCGCTAATCCTGAAGATCCTGGTAAGTATAATGGGACAAACTATTTAAATTATTGCATTGTCATCAGTCCTTGATGAGTGTGCAGTTTCAAATCAATCCGACGTTTTGAAAGGGGTGAAAATCACGTTCAAAGATTGCATTACATAGATACATACCAAGCTAATAAAAGCGTGTTAAAAATGCATCGGAACATATAAAAGTTCAACTCCGTAGGATAAGATGAAGTGGTTCTAATTCAGCTTGCAAGATTTGACCTTATCAAACACACATACAAACATTAGAAATTTCAAGATGATAAAATCGTGAGACATAGTCAAAAATGCTCCAAGAACAGCGCTGTTTACAATAACCCAACTCTAATACAAGCAGTTCGAGAGTTTATGCACTTGTTTACAAACACTATTGCGCCATTTGCGCGCGAGGATTTCTCGGCAACAATCGCCTCTTCGTGGGAAATAGGGAAATTCTAAACTACTAAAATAGTAAAATAACTAGTAATAAACATAGTAGATTAGACTAAAAGACTTGTGTATGTAACCAAATACATTGTGACAAAACAGGAAAGGTACAAGGTAGTGTAGATATTAGCTGGTGATGGACAATTCCTAAAACAGAAATTCTCGCCAATGCATAAATCAATATTTTCCCTATTTTGTTTGCGAATTCAATAGGGTTGGCAACTGTCAAAGTAGTGCTAGCATAGCTAAAGTACTTTTTGTAATGGGAATGGGAGGTTTTCTGACAGCTCTAGGAACATCTAGTTCTGCAACCATCGATAGAGTGCGCTGACGCGACATGGTTTTCATATTTTTTTTTCGCATTTGTTCAATGAAACTTACAACACAAAAAGAGAAGACATTTTATAACACGGCTAGGCAAGGCACACTTATGTACCTACTAATTTGTTATGTATTGTGGAGAAACAAGTACTTTGTTAGCAAACAATGAACACAAAATATTATACTACGAAATAAAATAAAACATAAACAAGCATGACAGACATATAGATATTGTCTGTCTATGAGAATAAGCTAGTTTTTTTTTTGTGAACTTTTTCGTCTGTGGTTTTCTATACTAATAATGTAAAGAGAAAAGATTTGATTGTTTGCATGGAATAGGCTCCGAAACTACTGAACCGATTTGAAAAATTGTTTCACTGTTGGGAAGCTACACTATCCCCGGGTGACTTAGGCTATATTATATTTTGTAGAGGCCGAAGGCCTAGCTTACACCCGTGCAAAGCCGGGGCGGACGTCTAGTACATAATATTCATATCCATGTCTCGTCAACGCCATCTGTCGCATTATTTTGTTATTATTTTTATTACATTTTGGAAAACCTCCCGTTGCGTCATTATAAAATTTGTTTGAGTGACATTTGACTAGCTTTCTGACCTGACAGACGTTGTCTTTTCTAAACAATAAATTTGTTTGTGATCATTCTGTACGTTTTGTTTGTCTGTAATTATACTCGAATAAGTCTGTTATAAATGGTAATAAAACTAATTCAATTTCAAACCTCTGATATATTTTTTTACTTGGGTTTTTCCCGCTATCTTCAGTAGTTTATTATTATGTTTTTAGTTCATACAAGAATTCCGTAGAAAAAAGAACGTAGGTACAGCTTCTCCAGAATTTGTAAATTTTTAGGGACACTTCAAATTTTTCTTTCCATAAAAACTTAGTTTGGACTATTACGAACAAGTAGTGAAATCGCTTCAGCCGTTCTCAAGTGAAGCGCTTACCAACGAACATCATTTCAGTAACAGACTTCAAAAAAGTAGGACGGTTCTATGTTCCACTGTATATATATTTTTTATGTATGTTCACAGATTTCTCAGTAAACTGTGAACCGATTTCAGAAAAAAAACACTTTTGTTCGGTAGGATATACTTCCAATTTGTTCCCATTGTCACCAAGTCAGGACCTGCTGATGGGATCCCAGGGAAATCGAGGGCAAACCTCAATTTTTATAGGCACTTATTACATTTTTCATATATTTTTTAAGTCGGTTTTGTGGTCCGCTCGTTATTAAAGTATTTTTTATTTATACAGAATAGCTATTAACATGTTTCAGAATTGTCAGGCACTTTTACTAGAGAATTTTGAGATTGACTAACTCAAGCTCAAGCTACTTAACAGGATTCGTGCTGAAAATGGATTAAATTTATAATGTCAAGATGGCGTATCTTACAGTTTCCAATGACCCACTTTCCCTTTATAGGTATACACTGCCTGGTTACTGCGCCATAATTTATTTAAGTACTAATTAAGTAATTGGTGCAGGACCGAGGATTGAACCGGGTACAGTCAGATTGTACAGAGCACATGCTATTGCTCGGCCACCATCCATACTCGAACCCAATTTCACGGTGACCTAAACCTTCTACACGAGGAACTCTAGACCCCCGAATGAAGCCTCAGAGAGCACCATTAGGGTGGCCAAATTCTGGTCCATAAACTTTATTTTATTCACGATCATACATGAAAAATCATCTCGATAAAAAGATCTTCATACATTGTAACAATTTAATTTTAACACCCTATATTTTGTGATATACATTACCTTAATATTAATTTCATACTCAAAAGCACCGCACTCCGAGTTCATTTCGCCTACTACAGAATAACCTGATATTCCGTGGTATATGTCACTTCGTAATGTTCTCTCAGTATGATGTGAGCGTTTATTACAGCTTGGCTTTGGTATATTGTGTCACATAATATGATGGATGGCCCATATGGCGGCTGATCACATTATACTTTAAGTGCAACTATTGCAACATGCTGCACAATTGTTTCATCTAGCGTTGGCAGGTTTTGACGGGCAAATTAACTTGAAAATATGAAACAAAGTTTAAATTGTCTTTTTTTATTCACAACGGGCATGGCTTTGAGTTAGAACTCTGTGGCCAGGAGTTACGACCAGCGTAAAACGACGGGTAAAAACTGGAAGCAGATATTTGGCAACCGAGCTCAGTAGCATGCATTAGGAGAGGTCCTAAGTCCAGCATTGGTCAATAAAAGGCTGATGATGATGATAACTTTGACCGCACACACATCCTCATCCACAGTCTTTGTCCTCAGTCCCATTGCTGGGTATAAGTTTCTCTCTTGTAATGCCATCTGCCGCGATCTTGTGCTAATCAAGTCCAGCCCGCCATGGTGCCAGTATCGTCGAGCCATCTTGCAGCTTGATGACTAACGCTGACCGCACCTCACCTGGTGTTATATTTAATACGGTCTACGGTGAATAACGCTTGTCTAGAAAGAACCGATTCACTCGCGACTTGAAGACCCAAATTGTATTTTAAATCTTTTCAAGGAGCTCGTTCAAAGTCGACATTTCAAAATCTCGAGTCATTTTTGGAAAGGTTTCTAACCCGAATCCGAAGCCTTATCTGAGCGCTACACCAATATACGAAAAGGTCAAGGTGTTTGTGCAAATGAAGCTAAGAAATGGAAATTTCGAACACTCACGTTTTCAGAGGCAGCTAGGCGGCGCAAGGCAAACTATATTCTTCTGTAGCTGCCACATCAACCTGCAAGAAACAAAACAAATACATTTACGATATAGAAGAAACATGACAGTCACAATTATCATCATCATAGGTCTATCTGGGTCACGACCCGTCCACCCACCGGCTTCACCCACAAGTGGGTGCACGGGTAATTCGCATTTACCTTTGAACCCACTGCCTTAGAGTTGGAAACGTCTTTATCAGACGTTTTAAGCAGCGGCAGGAGTTCAAAAAACACTTGCGAGGTGACTGAAGAGGCCAATACTGATCAACCACACCGCTCATCAACCAGGCATCATTATGAGTCTTAGAGCCGTAATAGACACATCAACATGGCTGACGTCAACCACCTCAACCAACGAGAGAAAAAGAGAGGTATTAATATAATTATATTCTCACTCTTTCTCTCCCGTTGGTCAGACATCAGTTCATGCGTTTGTTACGGGTGTTAGGGTCTTCTGCATAGATTTTTCTTCACTGTTCACTATTGCAGGAGGCAAGGTCTACCCAGTTAGAAAAATCTATATAATAATAACTAGTAGTTAGCTCCGAACTCTTGCGACCCCTATATCTCCGCCTTTGATAATATATAGTTTGGATCTGCCTTTAAACTCGAACTAGTACCGAAAAAAGTGTCGTTTGATTGCCATTCCGCCATATTTTCAAACATCGCAAGCATGGACCAAGTGGTAATCAAATCAAATAATAGCGTTTAGGGTAAGGGTAATTTCTTAGGTTTTCGCGATAACTTCACATTGAAATTGTGTTTAACTTCAATGCATTTAATCGCGAGTATTTTACATTATTTTAATTCCTGACGATTATTCATTATTTTGATTCCATTATTCTAAAATCCGTTAACAAGTTAACAAGTGTTCGTGAAATCGCTGTTATGATGAAATGAATCGGAGGAAGATAATCTAATCGCAAATTGAACGTTTTTTGTCCGAAATAAATAAGAATACATTAATTGGATGCTTATCTTCCTCGTTACAACAAAATATAAAAGAGATCATTATGAAAATAACATTAAATATGCTCAGCTCGTTACATTATCAAACTTGAACAAGGACGCTTATTTTCAATAGAAAATATTTCTAATACCAGTGTAAACCGGATCAGCAAGTTGAAGTGGCAGTGGGCAGGCCCATAGCACTCAGAACAGATGGCCAATGGGTCCGAAAGGTTCTCGAATGGAGACCACGGACCGGTAAGCGCAGCGTAGGACGTTCACCCACACAAGATGGACAGACGACCTAAAAGAGACCGCAGGAAAACGCTGGATCAGGCCGCTTCCAACCGGCCCTTTTGGAAATCAATGGGGGAGGCCTATGTCCAGCAGTGGACGTCTTATGGCTGAAATGATGATGATGACCAGTGTAAAGCAAAAGTAAGCGGTCCCAACTATATTTTATTTAAAATGTTCAGTGCTTTAAACAAAGAATTCGTGATTATACGGTTTATACTTTTTTCAAGTTTCTATTCACATCACAGAAATAATTCCTTTACTTCAATGGTCTACACATAAGAAAGAGACCATCAAATATATAGAGGCGACACAACGTCGTGGTAAATTAATATCGTCGAAATTGGGAGCACCGAGATTTCCTTCTAGCACGTAGGTCTCATTTACTATCCTTATGCTAATGTAACAATAGATGGAGCCGGCACATGTCTCGGAATTTTATCAGAGCATTTTATTTCTTAGCGGGAAGTAACGGATATTCGGCGACTCGAGAAACAGCGATCATGACCAACGTGTCTTGATAGATGGTACGTCGGTCGGTCGGCGACATTTCTACTCACGACGACGCAACGAACAGACGAAGGTTTGCTTTGTAAGGTTGTATGAGTGTATTTTCTTTCCTCTTGAGAGAATTTAGCGTCACACGTCTTGTGCATTTGCCAGTGTAAAGTATTGATTTTATTTTTCATATACAGACTTCTAAAAAGGAATGTTATTCTCAATTCGAATGTTTTTTTTTTAATCAAATCAAATCATTTATTTGCTGGAATACATTACAATAAAGAGGTCTTAAAATTATTTTTGGTTTCATAGTATTCAGTCTGCAAGCAGACGTGCAAATTTAAATGTTTGTTACCTCAGAACTCCGTCATGTATAAACCTATTTGGAAAATTATTTTCCATTTGAAACAATATTTGAAAGGACATACTTTCAGATTTCAGATTGCAGCTAATAAGAGCAAATAAATGCTTAGACCGAGATAATAATAATCCACCTACTAGAATTTATATTTGTACGTCTGTTAGTTTTATTTTTTAAACGTATATCAATTTATTTATTTTTTAATTTATCTGTGTACCTCCCAAAACCTTTATTAAGGGTTTAAACATTTTCGAATTAAACTTGTTTTAAACAGGCGCTGCGTTCGTTCTTAGGTATGTTTAATCCTCAGAATACAGAGAGTTTAATCACAATATATCTTTTTATTACTCCAAATTTATCCAAATAGGTCGTTGTTTTTTATTAAAGTTAAATGATTATTTACGGGATATTTACCGTGGTAAGGTTGTGGAAGGAGCTCCCGATATTTCGGCGCAGTTACATGCACCATGTTCACGGGAAGACTTCCCGTTTTGTTGTCTTCCCGTGAACATGGTGCATGTAACTGCGCCGAAATATCGGGAGCTCCTTCCACAACCTTACCACGGTAAATATCCCGTAAATAATCATTTAACTTTAGTGAACAACCGTGATAGTCTAAAACATTGTTTTTTATTGTCTAATATGTAATTGTACTTGTTTGATTGGAAACTCCAGTCAAGCGATCTGAGCCACGCTATTCAAAAAGCCGTGTATTATATATATCATTTGTATCCCATATACTATTGTTGCCGTGTGTACGAACAGCGGCTTTAATCTTGAACCCGGCAACGAAAGCAAGGAGAAAAGGGTCACGATCGTAACGAATCAATTGATGCGGGAATAGGCGCGATGTCCTGAACGCTGGATTGTCCTGTCTAGCGCAGGAAATGAGCGCAGGTCCCCCGGGAGACTTGAACATAAAAGTACGAGTACTTACCCACATACAAGTTCAGTACAAGGTCTACATTATGAACGTACGGGCTTCTTATTAGATTTCCGCAACATCAATATTGAGCAGGCTTTCACCGCTAGAAGCCAATAAGCGACCTTTCCTTCGCAACTCGCAAATGTTTCTTTTCATCCTCTTTTACAAAATTTCATATTTTCGTTCGCTATTATTGTGCCAATTTACTTGCTTTTACGTCTAAAGGCTGCGGTTTATCGGTATCCACGCTTTACACGTAGTCTTTTTGTATTTCAAATAACGTTTGTTTCCAACCGAGAAACCTCAAAGTTACCAAACATTTTGCTCAGAATTGAGTTTATTCTGATCTTTACGTTTAAATTGCTTTTGAGAGAAACGTATCATGTTTTTTAAATTATAAAATAGACTTGCCTTTGGCCGCCACCTTGCCTGATGTTAAGCTATGGTGCGGTCTACGATGGAACACGCTTGCCTAAAAATACGATTCATTCGCGATTTGAAGACATGGATTGTAACTATTGGGGAACACCCATTCAGACAGTGCTTTCCACAGCAGCAGTAGCAGTTCGCATAATAAAAGTGGAATCAAAGCGGTTTCCATACAATATTATCAATGTTTCAAAATTAATCTTTTATGGTTCAATTAGTATAATATTTCAACATGTTCATGTTAAATATATCTGTGAATTTTTTACTGCTGTGACAAAGTAGAAGCAGAGTAAGTGATTAGAAGAAAGGGAGGGGGGATATATCACGTGTCTTTAAACGAAAGTCTTTAATCGTGCGTTATATCTGTCATGACTTACGATGCTGAAACGTGGACTATTATAGTTGGAGCAGTCCACCAGTTCAAGGCCACAGGTGGAAGGAGCAATATTCGGCATTTCTCTGAGGGATCGTATCCAAATTTATTCGCCAGAAGTCACCTTCCTACATAGCTAAACGTTTTAACACTATGAAGTGGCAATCATATCTGACGCTGAATCAATAACCGTTGGGGTAGACGTGTTCTAGAATAATCAGCAAACGTAGCGTAGGGCACCCTGAGACTCGATTGGAGTGACGATATAAGGCAGTCACTTTATAACACCGACACCCGATGGGGATGAAAGTTTCAAGAGTGGACACGACGAACCGAAAGAGCGTAGGTAGGCCTCCCACTAGATGGACCGACGACATTGTGAGAGTCGTAAATCGTAGTCGTAAGTTATCTACCAGTTTTGAATTGTTTTAACCATATTTTGTTTTGTGCCAATAAACTAAATAAATAATTCGTGGGCATCCAGTGCATTCATATAGCAGGCCGACAGCCTGCCAACTGCCTTCAGTGTTGAGTTTTAAGGGGGAGCCTATGTTCAGCAGTGGTTATCTTCTGGCTGCTTCTGATGACGATAAGGCAGCTGGTAGGGCATGAATAAGCCTATTTTAACACTAAATTATGACATTGTGACGCACACACGCTCAACAGATCATGTATAGGATCACATATATAGCTGAGCACTACCTTGTACTCATTCGCTGCTGACGCAAACAGCTCAAAACGATGATTCGAATTATATGCACACTGCATGGCGACTACGAGTCGAACACTAAACAACCCAACCCAAAAATCACACTAAAATTATAACCGCAAAAGTTTGTATGTAAATGTTTGTCCACACTTAACTCCGTAACAGCTGAACGAATTTAAATGAAATTTGGTATGTATGGGCTACTTTTAACGTCGAAAAAAAAACACGGTTCATATGTTCTTCCTATAGAAAACCTTTGAAGACTTTATTAAATTGTAATTATGTAGGTATATGCAGCAATTATTTTTGTATTAACACATTATGCAAAATTATTGTGCATTTGCTCCGACAGGTATAATAACATTGTAAATAGCGGAATGAAAACCACGAACTCTGGTCACTTTCGCAAGGTTTATGAACGTAAGACCGTGGCAGATACCCTGTTATACTTCAATGGAATCATCATCAGCCATCTGCCATCCACTGGATGCCCGCGACTCTCATAATGTTGTCGGTCCAACTAGTGAGAGGCCTACCTACCCTGCGTTTACCGATTTGTGGTCTCCACTCAAGAACCTTTCTTCCCCATCGGTAGTCTTCAGTGGAAAATTTAGAGTTAATATTTTAATCAGATTTTTTACAATTTTATTGCATCTATCAGAGCAGAAGTAGATAAATGCCAGGAACGAGTTTAGTAATGTATATTGCGAAGGCCTTGTTGCGAACTCAACAGGTGGAGATGATTGCAAAGGGATGTTGTTACTTTTACTTACACAAGTTTTTGCTTCCCTGAACACAATGAGACACGTTTCGTGTTACAGATGAAAATGTTCGTGACAAGGAAACTTTTTACAATAATATATAATAATATTTTTATCACATCTATTCGAAAAGAGCTAGTATATTCTTCGTAAACAGGGACTAAAATAGCTCTTTAATCTTTAGGGACTAAAAGTGATTTGAATTAAGAATGTGGATATTGTTAGTAAAAGTTCCAACCGCCAAAGAGATCAATCACAAACATTGTATGAACAAGTTACAGACTGTATGTACGCATGGCTGAAAGATAGCAAACCGCGCGAGACAAATAAAAAACGTACTATTGTTATTCAAAACTAGCACTTATTTTTCCCATAGAGGTTGATAAAAAGTAGAGTGTCCACCTCAGTGTTCCTGAGATGGAACAACTAACAACAATTTTAAGCTCGTGTAACTTTCGAGTCCCTCGCTGCACTCAGGATTCTACTCTGGAATCCTTCGCTCCGCTCTGGATTCAAAGAAACACTCTCGCCTTTAAAATAGTTGTTTGCTCCCTAAGTAAATATTACTATTTCCTTTAAAGTAAATATTTTTAAAAAATATTTTTAAAGTAAATATTTAAGTAAATATTACTATTACTACTTCCTAAATACTATTTCCTTGTTATAAGGATTAGTAAGTAGAAAATCTTAGAGAAAAACTTGAAATGCCACTCCTCAATTAGAGACTAATTTTAGTCACAGTCATATTTATTTATTAAACGGATTTCAATAAAAGGAGCCACCTCCTTTTATTGAAATCCGTTCTTAATTCAACTGTATGTTTTTTTTTCTCCATTGGAACACATTAGAGCACTTGGGCACGTCAACATAAAAAAAAAAAAAAAAAAAAAAACTGGGACATTTAATAATTCAGTTATTTTTCATTGAATAAAATAAGCGGCTGTAAAGAGGCCTTGACATGGAAAATATATACTCATAATCTTGTGGACTGTTAACTATAGATAACAGTTTAAAAAAACCTTATCTTAAAACCTTTAAATTTGTATCGGCATTTTTTTTGACAAATAAGGGTTCCTTGTCGGGCTACGGAACCCTAAAAACGAGTCTTTTTCTATCTCTTCCGCCGTCCTATAAAATACCAGCACGAAAATTGCGTTATATATACTTACTGCAATGATGTTCTAAAGAAAGAAAGAAAGAAAGAAAATAAATTTTATTCGGCACCTTTACAAAAAACTTATATCTAGAGGATACAATCAGTGTCGAATGGGTCCGTCTCGGCATTCTAAAGAAAATATTAAATCTGATTTTTTATCTGAATAACTGTTCAAAACGTGCGAAAGAGACAGATGTGGCCGATGAGTTTAAGACACAGTTTAAGAGGGTGATCCGTCTAGGGTTGCCATCCATACAGATTTGTCCGGACATATCCGGACCTAAACCTTTAGACATTTGTCCGGCTTTTTTAGCTAGGGCAATGTATTACGAGTAAATCTTAATTATCGTCTCCCAACACAAAACAAAGTTATTTTAAGTCATAGTCATAGCCATAGTAATTTATTCATAAAAAATAAAATTTACTCGTCATTATAATAATAATCATAATTATCTAAAATTCTTCCATAAAAATCCAAAATAAATTAAAAAATTTAATTAAGACACATTAAATACGTTATTGTAGAAATAAAAACCAACCAACCAAATTAACCAAAATACTAAAATGTCCGGACTTTTATTGAAATATCCGGCTTTGGGTCAGGACTTTTCAAATTCTTATATGATAACCCTGCACCTACCCATGGTAATACATATAAGGTCGGGGAAAAAGTTTCTTCGTATTTTTTAAACAAATTCAAGACATATTTTTTTCAAGTTTAATTACATTTAATTATAATATATATGTGCCATTTTGTTCGATAACTTGTTGCCATCTTGTAGGTAGTGACATGATCCCGTTGCTGTAGAATTTTTGGGACTTCTGATCAAAAAAATGCAACAAGTAGTTTTGACAGTCCTCTCTTGATGTTAATCTAACACTACCCAAAGAATTCTGAAGAGATCGAAACAGGTGGAAATCTGAGGGTGCAAGGTCTGGGCTATATGGTGGATGCATTAACACTTCCCAACCAAGCTCTCTAAATTTTTGCTGAGTGGCCAAAGATGTGTGCGGTCTGGCGTTATCATGATGAAAGACCACACTCTTTCTGTTGATCAATTCCGGCCGTTTTTTCTCAATTTCTTGTTTGAGTCTCATCTGCTGTTGGCAGTAGAGATCCGAATCGATGGTTTTGCCCGGCGGTAAAAGCTCATAATGAACGATGCCCTGCCAATCCCACCATACACACAGCATCACCTTATTACGTGTTAATCCGGGTTTCGCTACAGTCTGTGGTGCTTCACTGCCCTTTGACCATGATCTTTTGCGCACATTCTTGTCGTAGGTGATCCATTTTTCATCACCAGTGATCAATCTTTTCAAAAACGGTTCGGTTTCGTTACGTTTCAATAGAGAATCGCAAATGAGTACACGATTCATTTGGTTTTTTTCAGTGAGCTCGTGTGGCACCCAAATATCGAGTTTTTTGTATACCCAGTTTTTTTCAAATGGGTCAAAACTGTTTTGTGGTCAATCCCCAGTTCTTCAGCTACGTCGTAACTACTAATATGCCGATCTTGGTCCACTTTTTCAGAAATAGCATCGACTTTATCCGTAACAGGGCGACCAGAGCGAGCTGCATCTTTGACATCAAAATTCCCGGACTGAAAACGCTTGAACCAACATTGTGCTACTCTTGGTGACACTGCATTAGGTCCATAAACGTCACAAATTTTATTCGCGGCGTGTGTCGCATTTTTCCCTTTTTTGTTATAAAATTTCACAATATATCGAATTTGTTCGTTAGATTCACTCATTTTATCGAACAAAAAAACAATTGAAAAATGGCGGGAAATTGCTTTTTACGTTTTGTATTCCTTTTTTAAAATGTCATATTTTTAATGGTATCAAAACCAGCCAGATACAAACAGTACAACGGATAAGATTTTTACTACAACTTTATACATACAAAATACGAAAAGACTTTTTCCCCGACCTATTAGAATCAATCCCAAAAAATATTCAAGAGAATTCTGACCGTAGTAATATGTATCAACTAGAGTCGACGCTTCAAATATTACCCGTCGCAATGTAGCACCGAGCACTTCTCTTAATTCGATATGAATAATGAATTTACCCGGCACTAAATCTACTGGAAGGGCACTTGCTACGACATTAGGGACGGAACATTACCGGGGGTCAGCGACATGTACGCCGCAATTTATACAGTTATCAGCTTAGAAAACAGCCTAAGGTGTTATACTGGGTTACTCAGAAAGTGTTTTTTTATGATACTGAGTGACGAGACGAGCGAAGTCGCAAGCCTGATGGCTCTTCACGCTTTCCCATAATAGCTCAACCCCTCAGAATTCTGAACTTATACAGTTCAAAACCCTGGATGGCAATGCACTGCGCTCGTCACCCCGGGATATAAGATGTCAAATCTCTGTGTGCCCTGTAATTTCGCTGGAAAAATGGCCCTTCAATCCGGAACACAGTAGTGTTTGCACACTACTGCTTGGCGGTTGCAAACTAAGCCACAGGTGTGCTAAGCCACAGAAAGTACAGAAGATTCACTCCGCAAAATCGATTAAATAAGTAGAGACTCTTGCTTCTACACAATAAAGTGCAATTCCGAACGTGCGAGCGACCGAGCTGATGCGAGCTAACTACCTACAGCTATATTAACCTAGAAGTTGCCTTTCTGTCTATCGCGTAACTCTTGTCGCGTTATCTCTGTCTATCGCGCGGCAGCGGGCACGGCAAGTCCGACAAGACGACTACTTGTAACTTCATACCTAAAGTGCGGAGTGCGCCAAGCCTGACTAAGACAAAAGAGGTCCGTAGTACCAATCATTATGATCAACTTTTACTATGGGAGCATCTTTAAAAACGCAAAAAAAAAAACTGTTCCATAGAAAACGGTCATTTGAAGTTAGCAGCGTACCGAGCATGTTGGCTGCATTATAACGCTGAATGGCAGTGCTTATGTGTTGAGCCAGAAAGTAGGTGTCTAACCTAATGAAGATATGTAATCTCTTTCACTCTCTGTGTGAAATTACAAACGCCAAAAGGTCATTACATAAAAAAAGAGAACGAAGAAAACTTGATATGTATTTAGAAAGCCCTAAATCCAACCCTTTCCTTCCAAGCACCATCTTGACATTTGATGCGCAGTCTTGAATGGCTCACGACATGAGCTCTTGTCTGACTTAATTAAAACGATGTTGAATAGAATATTAATAAGCTAGACGCAAATATTCTTGAATAACTAGCTGTGGGCCGCGGTTTTATCTCCTATGTGTATGGCTGTTTACCAGAAAATCTGTCCTCAGTTTGAAGTTTAGCAGCTCTTTTACCGGTTTTTTACAGTAGGTATACTTCTGGTTTTATTTATCGATATAATTATCAGGAACTGTAGAAATAATGACAGAAACCGGGATTTCATCGGGATAGCCTATGTGTTAATCCAGGGCATAAGCAACTTACATACATTTTGTCATCCGTTTAGTGGGAACAAATTATTCATAAATATACAAATTTTGGCATTAATGATATGTATCATGTATTACGGTTATACGTATAACAATCTACCTACTTGTGCGTTATACGTACAATTTAGCAAACACTAGCGTATGGTAAGTTATTATCTCTTTCTCTAAAAAGTATAAAATAAAGTAACTTTCCGTGTCTGTCTGTCTTTTCATCCGCTAACTCCTACTAAACCACGCAACGGATTTTAATGTAGTCCTCAACATTAGTTACATAATTTTACACGGAAGGTTTGTAAACATATATAACTAGCAACGAGCGCCGGCTTCGCACGGGTGTAAATTTTATTGTATGTGTCGGGGTTCCCCGATTGTTACAATCTGGGTGTCTTCAAGCCCCGAGTGAATCGGTTTCTTCTAGACAAGCGTGCTCCATCATAGACCGTATCATCGCTTAACATCAGGCAAGTTGGCGGCCCAACGCAAGCTAACTAAATAAATAAGTATAACAAGCGTTGCTTAAAAGTGGGAACACCTCGCCTTAAGTGTTAATTACCGCTACAGATACGCGTCAGCAAATTATTTGTGGTATTAGTTAATAATTAGTCAGGCAATCAAGAAATCTATTTCAAGTATGCACGAGCGACGATCTATGTAATTGGACGTCGACGTTGTTTTACGAACTTTTCAAGGTTTCAAAACAAATAGTAGATTAAAAAGTAAAGATACTGACTTTAAGGTAAATTTACTAAAGGATTATGTATACATATCACGCTACACACCCTTCACACTTATAAATAAAGTAGGTATACATGTATAAACAACGATAACTACACCCCTCCCCCCCTTGCCCGCCCCATGAGAGCTAATAATCTTCCAAACTGCTGAACATGAATCATAGCTAAGAACTCTATAGATCAAGTCACCTTCTAAATAAATCTATACAAATAATAAAAACGTAAAGATAGAAAAATCTGTAATTGCGAGATAAAAAAAAACCTACAGGGCGTCTTAAAATAAGCAGCTGAACACGTTAAGACAGTGTTTAACGTTATCACGGTTATTCAGTAAAGTTATATGATTATTTACGGGATATTTACCGTGGTAAGGTTTTGGAAGGAGCTCCCGATATTTCGGCGCAGTTACATGCACCATGTTCACGGGAAGACGTAGACATACAAATAAGTAAAAAAATAAAGTAAAAAAACAAAACAAAAAAAACACACGAAACTTCTAACACTCCTCTTTTTGGGTCGGGGGTTAATAAAAACAAAATGTACTGATTTTGAAAAACAACATGTACGTACTGAAGTTAAATGATTATTTACTGGATATTTACCGTGGTAAGGTTGTGGAAAACAATCAAATAAATAATAATAATAAATAATCATTTAACTTTAGTGAACAACCGTGATAGTTTAAAACAGTGTTTAACATGTACTGATTTTAAAATATCTTAAACTCTTGTCGGGTTAAAGTAAGGATCTTGTTATCTTTGGAATTTTTAAGAAAACTGGCGAGTAAAACTACCTAGTACCTATCAGATAATAGTGATATAAGTAACAATGAACATAATATAGGCGTCTCTTTCGAGATATTACAACGTGTGTTACATGATATCGGAACAAAGCTATCGCATATGGCAAACATGAATTGGTAGAGCATACGCCCCATTTTAATGATAACAGCCTGCATCTGGAGCGGGACTGAATTTTACACGGACAGTTGTCCTGTATCCTCATTCTAATATACATTTATAACTAGCTGCACCCCGCATCTTTTACAAGTAGATCTCATTAAAAACAGCCCCGTACCTTGGAAATTACTGACGAAAATAGCCAGAAAACCCCCTAATCTCTTGAATATCGCAAATCTACAAACTATGCGATAAGCCTATGTTTACACAGACCAAACGTTATGGACGCTAAAATGTTTGCACAACTGTTTGCTATTTACATCCCAGCAAATAGGTGTGTATTAAAATAGTTTAATGCCTATAGACCTACCTAGCCAAATAGTCCGGAAAACATACGTTTCGAAAATGTCCTTATGCATTTTCAATGATTTCAGAAAATGCTTACCGCTTATATACAGGGTGTTTGGTAGAGGGTCCGACAAATCAAATGAGCGTGTTCGGGGGCCCATTTAGAGAATACAAGTTGGCCAAAAAAAATCCCTGACCCCCCTAATTTTTTTAAAGGTTTTTTTTGTGAATTTTCCCATTTTCACCGAAATTGTACCTATTTACCTCCATAACATTTGTAAAATCTGTTTTAGACCGGATGTTTTTACTTGAATTTGGTCTCTAATACACCTTCAGGCCACGCAAAGCAAAATTGGATACAAAACAGAGCTAAATAACTGATTTAGAGCTCATAGAGTGAAAAAATGTAAATAAAAATTACCTCATAGTTCAACTTTCACAGTGATCTAAAAAAAAAAACACTAGCAATTCTGGAGATAATATGCATTTAAAAACTTCTCTATTTATTACTTATTACAATGACATACTAAATTGGTATAATACTTACCAGCTTATTGAGTTAAAATAGGATTCTAAGTAACAACTCTAGAAATAAAAAAATGTGTCATCTACGTAAAGTAAGGGACCAATTACGACGAGCAGGTATAAAACCATTGTTATTAGTTCTTCTTTCTCCGTCTCTCCAAGAATGCAGAGGCAGCGTGCTAAGGCTTTAAGCTACCAGTTGTCTAACCAATAAAATCAGTGTGACTGATTATCAGTCGAGCTTTGACTGCTATCACTGTTTGACGCGTGTACGAATAACCCAACGGTTTCTGTTTTCTGTTTTGATTTGTTAAATTGTTACCTTGTTGATTGTTACCGTTGTTGTCTGTTACCGTTGTTCTGTTACCGTTGTTGACTGTTACCGTTGTTGACTGTTGTTTTTGTTGACGTTGACTGTTGTTGCTGATTCTTTCTGCGCCGACATGACGGAGTTTAGTAACGAAGAATACGCCGACATGGTTTTTGCCTATGGCCGAGCTGATGGGAACTCACGTGCAGCCCAAAGAATGTACATAGGTATGTACAAAGAATGGTTTAGTAGAAGGGGACCAAGAGCGGCGTTTGCTGTTTTGCCGTTTTCTTTTACATACGGACGTAGATAATGACGAATTCCTGAAGACCATTCTCTGGACGGATGAATCTAAATTCACGAGAGAGGGCATCTTTAACCAACATAATCTCCACAGATGGGAATCGCAAAATCCTCGCGCGACTAGAGAGGCCTCACACCAACATAAGTTTTCGGTCAACGTATGGGCAGGTGTCATTGGGAGAGACCTCATAGGACCCCATTATCTCCCAGATACACTGAATGGGGAAAATTACCTAGAATTTTTAATGAATGACCTACCGGAATTAATGAGTGACCTGCCGATTTTTGAAGATGACCGGGCAGTTGTATTTCAACATGACGGCTGCCCGGCTCACTACCGGAACATAGTACGCGAGTACCTAGACAACGTTTTCCCCAATTCATGGATTGGGAGAGGTGGCCCAATTGAATGGCCCGCACGTTCCCCAGACCTAACACCACTCGATTTTTATGTCTGGGGACGTGCTAAAGAGTTGGTGTACGAAGTTGAAATAAACACAAAAGAAGAATTGGTGACGAGAATTGGGGATGCTTTTTCAAAAATGAAAGTAGAAATGACGCTGAACACGACTACAAAAGAAATACGCCGTAGATGCCGGGCGTGTATTCATAACAGAGGAGCTGTGTTCGAACAAAATTTAAATTAAATAAATAATTGTATTTATTTCTGTTGTTTGAATTTTCCCTTCTGCCTCATTGATTCAACAAGTTGGTAAGTTTTATACCAACTTAGTATGTCATTGTAATAAGTAATAAATAGAGAAGTTTTTAAATGCATATTACCTCCCGAATTGCTAGTGGTTTTTTTTTAGATCACTGTGAAAGTTGAACTATGAGGTAATTTTTATTTTCATTTTTTCACTCTATGAGCTCTAAATCAGTTAGTTAGCTTTGTTTTGTACCCAATTTTGCTTTGCGTGGCCTGAAGGTGTATTAGAGACCAAATTCAAGTAAAAACATCCGGTCTAAAACAGATTTTACAAATGTTATGGAGGTAAATAGGTACAATTTTGGTGAAAATGGGAAAATTCACAATAAAAAAAACTAAAAAAAAATTGGAGGGTCAGGGATTTTTTTTGGCCAACTTGTATTTTCCAAATGG
This sequence comes from Agriopis leucophaearia, assembly GCA_949125355.1. Lineage (NCBI taxonomy): Eukaryota > Metazoa > Arthropoda > Insecta > Lepidoptera > Geometridae > Agriopis > Agriopis leucophaearia. Next base: position 17,205,965 of record OX421262.1, read on the forward strand.
GCCCCCGAACACGCTCATTTGATTTGTCGGACCCTCTACCAAACACCCTGTATATAAAAGAAAAATTACACTTTAATACAATACAAGATGACATTCGTAATAGTGTAAAGGTGAAGATTTTGATGCGATTTAGAAAACAAGCGGCAGATGGCGGTAGAGGCACAGGTGCGTAGGCGCAGCTTGTCGAGTGACATCTCAAGGTCCGACATTGTCAAGGCTGGATACGTCAGATCGTTAACACGCATTGCGTTCATAATCTAGCAATTATGTCGATCTCTATGATTTCTAGATTAGCACGCAAATTACGATGGTTATCAGATTAATCGGATTTCATCAAGAAACAATAACAGAAACCATGTTTGCCTTTTGCAGTATAATATTTTGTAGCGACGTGCGATGAATTCTATTTATCTATTTTTCGAGTGCCGCTAGACAACAGCTGTTTTGCAATGTATTATTATTATTATTTCACTATTAACTGATTAAATCCGTATTTATTCCGACAATTCTCGTATCCATTTCATGTCGCCAAAAAACACGACGGCGTTCGACGTTGTCGCATCTAAAGTAGGAAATGTTTTAAACAAAATGAATAAAGTGTTCATAACATTGAGACACAATTCCTATAGAGTCACAATATCTAAGTGAACACAATAAAAAAACGTCCGAGCGTCATTGTACATACCTAGACATCAATTATATAGTTCACAATACCACATTTACTTCAATTTGGACGTTATGTTGCTTAGATAATGTTCAACGTCGCTTGTCCGCTAGGACATCGTAGTACTGGCATCGCGCGGCGTTGTAGTCGGATCGCGTTTGCCTTACAACTAACCAAAAAGTCGGCGCGATGCGTAGCGTGCGCAGAGTTTTGATTCGGACATTTTTGGCACGATTGTATCTCGATGGTTCATAATTATCATATGTTTAGTTTTATATTTATTTCTGTTTTATAAATGAATATGAAAATAAGTTTTACAAACCCAAACCCCAAACCCTTTTAGCACGCTTGAATAACGCGTTATTGTTCGAAACTCAGTATAGATATCACAACTTAAAAGAGCATGTAATTTGTACTGATGGAAAAAATTAAACTTGTTAAACATGTAGGGCCTTACTTAAAAACGTTACTCAAGTTGATCTATGGTTTAAAATACTCTCTCAACTTCTCGCTGACGGCAATCGTCACACGCGAAAACGAGACGGAGCATATTTAAGCGTATGTCAACTTGAGTAACGTTTTTAAGTAAGGCCCTCAAACTACGAAGCATGTCGTAGGAATTTGAAACGATTTCTTCCTCATTGCGGTTGTTCACTTCTCGTGATGAATGATGCTGGCCTCTTCAAGGCACTGGAAGAAACCAGTTTTTCAATCCTCAAAGAGGACGACAGAGTGATTTATCTCCTCGGCTCGAAATACCTATTAGCCTAAACGTCAGCAGACGTATACTCGTATATGGCTCGATAAACCAACCAGATTCCGAACATAATGAAAAGTATATTTTCTTTGGGTCTATCTACAGTCTTTAGAGTTCTAAAGAAAGTATCTAAGTAACTTTGATGGGGTGCCTCACACTGCAAAAACTGTTTTGAGACTATCTAAAAGCTTGAAGACGAAAGAAACCAATTTTGGCAATTCGTTGAGCGCCAAAGCGAGTGTATATTACTCATTGGGTCGTAAAGAATCAAAATTGGCTCACAAGCAGTAAAAGATTTAAGAGGCGAATGAACGTGCCGTAACGCATTACTATGACAATTTAATGTTCGCAGGAGGTGATAAAACGTACCACTGTCACTGTCTTTCGTCAAGAAGAAAATAGAGACAGGGAACACCATTGTAGAGTTTACGGCGAAATCGTTCTAGACGGATGGATACATAGGTTTCTATATCCGTCTTGGGAGAACATTTCAAAGATAATAGACGTATACAATAATAATGTTAACTTTGAACTGAACCACGACGACGCTCGAATTGAGACCACGGACCGGTAAGCGCAGCGTAGGACGTCCACCCACAAGATGGACAGACGACCTAAGAGACCGCAGGAAAACGCTGGATGCAGGCCGCTCCCAACCGGCTCTTTGGAGATCGATGGGGAGGCATATGACCAGCAGTGGACGTCCTATGGCTGAAATGATGAATTGCATTACTTTGCTGTTTGCTGTTTTTCTGATGAATACCTACTGCTAAAGCGGAATTACACTAGAGATTCATCAGAAAAACAGTTTTGTAACCGATTTTTTTTTCTTTTTTGTCCCCCTGAGGGGACAGACCGGAATAATTCATTTTTAAGAGAACATAGCACCTATACTTCGAAAAGGAATAACCACCTATTTTAGTACACAGGTTTTTTTCCCTCAGACCAGACAAACAAGGGTGATGTGCCGAAGTACAATTATATCGCTAGTATTCAAATGTCTCTATTTTCATATATATATTTTTCACTTTACCGCTAAACAAAAACTGTAGTAGGTAAGTACGTCTCACTTGCTTATTTTTCACGCACACTAAGAAACTTGTAGCGAAACCAATGAACTATTATGCCACATGCAGAAAAGGGCGACAAGGTTGTCTCCTGGATGAGCTCGACTAAAGGCATCGAGCCTGATTTAGGTCAGATGCGTTCGCACCCGCCATACCACCTAACCATATCAACCAAATGTCAAAAAAATCTTAAGTTCATCGAGTAACGTACAACTTTACATTCATGCTCAGTGAACTGTTCAGATCAATGAAAACCATTCCGCTATGAGCGCATTTTTAGATTTTTGTTGGGGGAGAGCAAATGAATAGAAAAACCATGAAGGGCTTGAACTCTATTCTTTGTGACAATCCTTTGGATAGGAGCGTGAAATAAATGGCTAATTTGAAACGAGAGCATGAAATGCTCGCTTGAAAGAATCCGAACGATTAAAAACATCAAAACGCTTGGCAGAAAGGCTTCTTTCGATTATAAATATAAAATAGAACTGGAGCCTTAATTATGCCCAACTCTAAACGCGGGCTCGAATACGCGCAATTTGCAAAATCACGCGAACGCGAACCTTAACACGCCGAGATACGGTTTGCGGTCGCGCAACTTTTTGCAATCACCTAAACTGAATCTTTAAAAACAGGTAGGCGTAAGGCCCCAGGTCTCATTTTGACCAAGTGTCAAGTCCAGCTGAGTAAAAATGCACCCTTAGAAAAACTGAAAATGTGGCAGACAAACAAGTAATTTGCTCTTTATCAAGACACCGCGCAATCTCACCGCAAGATAGGAATTCCGATTTCTTCTATTACTCGACCATTGTTAATCCCAGCTTATCTCGGAAACAATTATTTTGTAATCCCCGTGAGTTCTTATCCCACAAAGCGTGATTAATCTTTAATCATGAAACAAATTTCGAGGAGAATTACTTCAATATTAAATGAAATACTTTATACAATGTGCTCACTCAAGTTTCGTTTGCTGCTTCAGTTCAGATTCAGTCATACCACAGAATACCTACATAAAGTACAAGTACAGAAGGTTCACTCCGCAAAAGCATTTAAATAAGTAGAGATTCTTACTACCACACAATAAAGTCCAATTCAGGACGTGCGAGCGCTAACTACCTACTGCTATATTAACCTAGAAGTTGCCTCTCTGTCCATCGCGTAACTCTTGTCGCGTTATGTCTATCGCGCGGCAGCGGGCACGACAAGTCCAACCAGTCGACTACTTGTAGCTTCATACCTAAAGTGCTGCGCACTCCAAATCAAGCTGTATTCAAACAAGGAATTTGTGGCATGTATTATTTATTTTTCAATGGTTCAAAAAATTCTTGCGTAACACACCAGGATGTTTCCTCAAATAATATGACCACCAATACACACGATTTTCATAGGTCATATCAATATGACATAGATGTTTTCAACTTGCGGTATAAAAATAGCAAAAAAAGTTGTAAAATAATTCGTACATATTTTAGAGAAAAGAAAGCAAACAAAATGCCAATTGATGGCCAAAAGTTTTCGGAATGTATCCTCAGGTAAACCTGACCCTTATATTCAAAAGCAACATCTCCATACGTTATTATAAGGTTGTTAAACGTAGGTGATTCGTAAAATTTATTCAGAACAAAATTCTCTGAAGGCACAGAATAAATAGTAGTACGTTAAGGGCAGAATGGGCACCGACCTCCTTGCCATTGTACACACGACAATTCAACGAATTAATTTATGAATAATAAAAGTGAAATTGCTACCGAGCGGAGCACAGTATTGTCATAAATTCTATACACGAAACTGTTGCTACCTCCGCAATCGGTTATGATTGACGTACATTATTTTACCTGCGATCTTCCCTGCGATAAATAAAATCCGTTGTCATTTCAATCAATCACAGGTTTTCAGTTATTATGGTATCGAAAAATGATTCGGATCAGAAGTGGCGCGGATCAGAAACGGCGCGGATAGAACGCGGGCTCACACAAGTGGTCATGAAAATCAAAGAAACGTACGAACTAAGAGACAACACATTGTAAAGCAGATTATAGCAAGACGTGAGCGGTGCGCTAGAGGAGCGGTTATAGGTAAAAGGTAGAAGCGGCAAAATAAAATTTTTTTTTTTACTTATTTTAACATCAATTAGAGCTGCTTTTTATTTGCGTTTCTGACGTGCTTTTAATGTGGCAAAGCCTTTAGTGGCATATGCGTCATAGCCTGGGAGGTACCTTGACTATTCTCAAGTTGACATCAAAATATGCATGAACAAAGCCAACAGTCTCAAGACTTTGGTACATTTGAAAATTCCATACGCCTGATGGTGATGTCTGACGTCACCGGTCATGTGAAGTGCCCCACGCTTATCTGCTTTCGGTTGGAAGCACATTCTCTAAAGTACACACCATTTTATATTTATAACCGAATGTTATCGTGTAGGCAGGCAGTTACAATGGATATTTTCCACGTTTAGGGCTCAGAAATAGTTTGCATAGCAGATTACCTAAAGGCTTCCTCTTTTAAATGCAGACGGGATGTAAAAAAATAGGAATCATTGTTAAGGGGGCTCTTCCAGTCTGGCAGTTCTCTTGCTAGCACAAAATTACTGAGTCTGAATTTTCGACCTAAAATATTTTAAGTTGAGGAAGTAAAATGGTAACAACGGGAATTTGTGCTTGTTTCAAACTTACTCCGTCAAATTAGGGAAAGGGAAGAGCCCATGTGAAGCAGCGAATGTGAAGCCATATCTCAATGAATGGCAATCAGAAGTGGGATATTGTAATGATTAAAAGACCGTTTCATTTCAAATAAAAACGGTCATTTTATATTATAGCCAGAAGAAGACGTGATAAGCATAGTTATGAAGATTTTAGACAAGGACTGCCGCCGAAGACTCATTACGATTCTTGACAAGATATATTCATAAGTCGAACAAAGCTCTATAAAAATAGTCCCTCGGCCGACAGACAATAGCGCCAGTGTTATACCAGTTCCGATCCGATGGAGGTGCATAGCATGCCATCAGAATGACGGAAACAGATGCCCATGCATACTTGATGACCCGTACTTTGCCTGTAATTGACGCTGAGCGCTATATGTACCAGCGTTCATAATGTAACGCCACACGTTTAAAATATCTATTTTAGTATAAAAAATACTAAACAACACGCTTAGGTATTAAAGTTTTCCACTCTCCACCGCCCGGCTTCATCATCAGACCCTTGTCACCAAGTATAATGTATGGGACTCGTCAAACAAACTAAATGAGCTTAAATTCGAGGGGTTTACTTATAGACATTGAAGAATTTCACTATTCATTTCCTATAGCACCACCATCAGATCAGTCCATGAGATATCGTCCGGATTACATTATGTGTACTTGCAAAAGTTCTAATCGAAATCGCCTTCCACGATTTTATTACATAGTTCGTTAACAAGTTATAACTAATATTTCAGCCGTCCCATTGCAGGGCAAAGGCCCCCCTTCCTTTCTCCCAGTCTTCTCTATTCAGCGCTATAGTGGAACAGACTTTGGCCAATTCCTCCATTTTTTCTGGGCGTTCCAAGAGTTCGTATAGTATGATGGAGCCATTCGGAACCACCTGGCTGGCCCAGTCTTACTTCAGTTTGACGGTTTTTTCCCTAAGTTGTTACAAGTGAAGCTATTATAAGGGTGCTAAAAACTATTCGACGTGAATCTTGACCTTGACAGATGACATGACTTTGACCTTGAATGGGCCAAAACAAACTTGAGATAAGTAAACTCAAAGTAACTACATCATTTGACAGACGCACAGATGTGCGTGAGGGAACGAGTTTTGATAAAGTCAACTCTAAGCATATGACTGATCGACTGGGTGATCAGCCAGGACCCCGGTTATGGCTTGGGTATCCTGTCATAAGATAATTTACTGAGCATATTTGTAACACTGTTCCCGTCCCGAGGGTAGGGCTAGAGGCAGGTGTGAACGCCGAGGAGAAACGTGACCGGCATAATCATTGCCAACATTATCAGCTCACCTTTCAACGTAAATAGAAAATATTGCCATTTTTCAGAGCACGCCTCCAGTTATTAAGATGTATGTCTTTTGTCATCCATCATCCGTTTCTTTGATGACCAAAATAGTTTCGCATTAGATTTCCGACGATTTATTTATAGTAGAGACGCAATATGCTACCGTTATTTAAACAGCTCTAAATAGCTGCTCTCGAATTTCACAGTTATTTTAGGAAGCTCAAATTCTTTGCAAGAATGCATCCATTTGTGGAATTTGCAAGCATGTAGGCTATTATTAGGTGTAACGACCTAGTGTTCGCAAGTACCGGTTCAGTAATGGCATACGGGCATGTACGTCGTAAATCGCAGCCGGTATAATTTGCCGTCAGGTGGTAATATAAACAAAGAGCGAAGAATAAGGGTCGTCATTTGGTGAGGTCACCTCGCCCCACGTCTGGGCGCCATGCCGTGTTGCTGTAGATCGTGCCAGACACAATACAGGCGCCACTACTGCCACAGCCAAAGATAATATAACCACGCCACAGCTGACGTACGATCGAGTTTAGATTGCAAGCGACGGTCACCGATCGCAGTCGGTGGGTTACTGCACTCGGAATTAATGGTTAAGAGTCAGGTAAAGGCGCGGCTATTTCAACGTTTTTTGAAGATGAATAAACCGGCTAAATGCGACTCGGGCTCGCGCGCTGAGGGTTCCGTATCACCACAAAATACAAAAAGTTGTGCAAAAAGACAACATCAAGCCCACCAATCACCAATATATCTATATAGTTTATACCGATTTGAAAAAAATAATATTTGAAAGGATATACTTTCAGATTGATCCCATAGAAATTTCATCAAAATTGGTTTGATAGTTTGGTTTGTAAATCAAAATAACTGGAAAAAAAATATGTCATCCAGATAAACGAATTGCTGTTACTAAAACTGTGGGTAAAAAAAACCCAAGGGGGTCGCGAGCCTCGGTAAAAATAAAAACAACGTTAAAAATACATATTTTACTAAGAAAAAAATAAAATCTCTTTAATTCAAAGAGTAATTACAAAATTAAGGTTGTACATATTGGATATGTGTAATATCCAATATGTAAATAAGTAGTTTTTTTTTTTTTTATATTAAGAAGATGGAATGTTATTTAAGTCTGAAATATATAGTTTGACTCATAATATACAGATTATAAACTGTGGACGGTAGAGGTCGCGATTTTTTTTACCATACTAAGGTAGTGGCGTCCTGAAAAAGGTTGAAAACACTGGTATAACTCATCGCACATTTTCATAATTTTATATAGATACTAGCTAATGCCCGCGACTTCGTACGCGTGGCGCAAAGTAATTAGTGGGTGGACGATTAGACTGACATATCCAAATATAAATGTTACACTAACGAACACGAACGGAACTTTAAATAGGCACAAATCCATCGGATTATTTATACTGAATATTTTATAGATAATACCTACACATATGACATGATTGTAGATTTATTGCTCTCCATTTTAATGCGGATTGTCATACTATCGTCATAATATGATTTTAGTCTAGTTTTAATCTGACTCGATACAGGTATCCCGACATGTCTATAATTTCAAATATATTTCAAGCAAATAATAATAGGTCGGGGAAAAAGTCTTTTCGTATTTTGTATGTATAAGGTTGTAGTAAAAATCTCATCCGTTGTACTGTTTGTATCTGGCTGGTTTTGATACCATTAAAAATATGACATTTTAAAAAAGGAATACAAAAAGTAAAAAGCAATTTCCCGCCATTTTTCAATTGTTTTTTTGTTTGATAAAATGAGTGAATCTAACGAAGAAATTCGATATATTGTGAAATTTTATTACAAAAAAGGGAAAACTGCGACACAAGCCGCGAAAAAAATTTGTGACGTTTATGGACCTAATGCAGTGTCATCAAGAGTAGCACAATGTTGGTTCAAGCGTTTTCAGTCCGGGAATTTTGATGTCAAAGATGCAGCTCGCTCTGGTCGCCCTGTTACGGATAAAGTAGATGCCATTTCTGAAAAAGTGGACCAATATCGGCATATTAATAGTTACGACGTAGCTGAAGAACTGGGGATTGACCACAAAACAGTTTTGACCCATTTGAAAAGAACTGGGTATACAAAAAAACTCGATATTTGGGTGCCACACGAGCTCACTGAAAGAAACCAAATGAATCGTGTACTCATTTGCGACTCTCTATTATCTATTGAAACGTAAAGAAACCGAACCGTTTTTGAAAAGATTGATCACTGGTGATGAAAAATGGATCACCTACGACAAGAATGTGCGCAAACGATCATGGTCAAAGGGCAGTGAAGCACCACAGACTGTAGCGAAACCCGGATTAACACGTAATAAGGTGATGCTGTGTGTATGGTGGGATTGGCAGGGCATCGTTCATTATGAGCTTTTACCGCCGGGCAAAACTATCGATTCGGATCTCTACTGCCAACAGCAGATGAGACTCAAACAAGAAATTGAGAAAAAACGGCCGGAATTGATCAACAGAAAGAGTGTGGTCTTTCATCATGATAACGCCAGACCGCACACATCTTTGGCCACTCAGCAAAAATTTAGAGAGCTTGGTTGGGAAGTGTTAATGCATCCACCATATAGCCCTGACCTTGCACCCTCAGATTTCCACCTGTTTCGATCTCTTCAGAATTCTTTGGGTAGTGTTAGATTAACATCAAGAGAGGACTGTCAAAACTACTTGTTGCATTTTTTTGATCAGAAGTCCCAAAAATTCTACAGCAACGGGATCATGTCACTACCTACAAGATGGCAACAAGTTATCGAACAAAATGGCACATATATATTATAATTAAATGTGATTAAACTTGAAAAAAATATGTCTTGAATTTGTTTAAAAAATACGAAGAAACTTTTTCCCCGACCTTATATATTACTTTCACTGGTTAAATACGTTGGAAATGTGGAGCCATGGAGCCAATAAGGAAAAAAAAATGGTATAAGTCAAGCGAAATGTCATGCATGACAAACGTTATTATAGAATTATTAGTAAATAGTAAGTAGGAAGCATGGAGCGGTATCTATAATTAATCGCTGTTATTTAACATTACTCCGCGTAAAGACTGCCAATCAATGATGTCTAAATAATTTTTGCCCGCCTTCTGCGCCTCGACCCTTCCAACAACTAAACCGCTTTCGTTCACCACCATAACATCCAAAATAGCTGCTAATCATAGATCAGTAACAGATTAGATGCCGCGAGTTCACCTACTTTGCGTGTCTGTTATTGGTCTTAAGTTTGATCCTGGCAAAAAAATGTATTCATTTTAATCTCCGTCGACTTGGTATATTAGCACGTCAGAAGTCAATACAAAAATAAACGTACTTTTAATTACGCCATAATACACTGTAAAACCTCTTCAAAAGCAGTTGGCTGTCCTGAAAATAACAAACACAAAAAAAACTATTGGGTGCAGTCTATCGCAAGTTATGCGGGTACATACATTTCGGCTATTCGTTTTTATTTCATCATCATCATCAGCCAGAAGACGTCCACTGCTGAACATAGGCCTCCCCCTTTAACCTCCACACTGAACGACATCCTGCCATCTGCATCCACTGGATGCCCGCGACTCTCACAATGTCGTCGGTCCATCTAGTGGGAGGCCTACCTACGCTGCGTCTTCCGGTTCGCGGTCTCCACTCAAGAACCTTACCTACTTCCCCATCGGTTAACAGTTCTTCGAGCGATGTGGCCTGCCCATTGCCACTTCAACTTGCAGATTTTAATAGCTATGTCGGTGACTCTGGTTCTTTGGCGAATATCTATATTTTTATTTACATTAGATTATATGGCAACAGCCGCTTCAGTCTTCCTACCTACCATGTCTGCGAGTAGAAGTCTGTCATTACGACAACATTACTATAAAATAAGCTAGATGGCGTTATAAATAATTATTAGAAAATTTTTTTTTTACTATTTATTATTATAAATTAATATAGCCTATGTTTCAATCAGGTATTTTATAAGCATATTCATGGAAACTGCTTTGAAATCCTTTTAGTAGTTTAAAAGATGTGCGCGGACAAACAAACAAACTGACAGCCGTCAGATTTGTAGTTCCATAGTTTGAAAATAGATTGCGTACTAAAACGATGTTTTGCGAAAAAATTGAAAATTTGCTTAAACTTTACGAATAATATTATTAAAAACGTAATAAGGTATTCAATAATTCCTAAAATAATGAGTGTAAATGGATCGTAGTTTCACAAATATGAAAAGTGCGTCTATTATAGGTAAATACGACACTTTACCTGAATCACGCAAACGGGTTTTTTTTTGCAAGTTAAACCGATATCCGGTATTGCTTCTACTTAGTTAGAAGTCATGTGTGAAGGTATTTGATCTACACATTTATAATATGGTAGGGATTGACATAACTTTATTTTAGCTATAGTCTATAGCTCTGATTCTGACTCTACAGAGTGTACAGGGTTATGTTTACTGTTGCAAGTCTGTCTGTCGTCAGTGTCAGTAACACATTATCAGATTTACGACAGCAAATTCAAAGCGGATGAAATTCTCTCCATTCGGAAACTTAAACATCCGTTCCGGAGCTGAGAGCTTATCGATTACGGATACGGGAACATCTACATTCAACGTAGGTAAGTGTACTTCTATGTTTATCGTTGTACATTGGCAAATAAACCGGAACAAATTGTTGAGGTTGTAGTCATCGGAGTGGGGTAAAAGGGACAACAGAATAACAAACAAATCTGATCCTTGATTCGTGAATAGTAAGGGACACATTGGTTCGCAACGGTCGTGGGAAAGGACTAAACGGGACGCTATGACGTAGCACCCGGATTCTTGCTTGGTCGGCTTTCAATACCTACTTGGCTTCTTTAGATGTTCCATTACAATCGATTTCGCTGTTCTGAACTTTTGAAGCGCGGCTTGTCAGTTCAACGATTTCAAATTTTATGTCGAACCTAATAAAGCTCAAATTAGTGTGATTTGAATGAGGTAAATTCTGTGTGTAAAAGTCTATGAAAAATATCCATTCTTTAAAAGGTTCTTTGCGTTTATTGAATGAGGTCTGTTTGTTTGGGCTCGAAGGACCAAATAAAGTCTAAGAATATCATTATTTATGACTAATCAAATTTAATCGTCTACAAATCAGAGAATTGTGTGAGTCAGGTGATCTGACGACCGACATTCAAGATAGGGAAGACCATGATTCAGTACTAATAAAAATGTACGCTGTTTAGCCAAGTGGTTTTCTAGGAATCAGTGACGTCGGGCACTTAGCACGTTTAGCATTAGTATATTTTTTTTGCAACAACTTCCGTATTAGGTAATCGCTTGTGGTGTCATTGTATGCAGATATTTCGAACGTGGCAGAGTTACGCATTTACGCGTTTTTTTACGAAATTTAGAAAGTATTTGGTAGGTAGGGTATAAAGTATTATAAGTATGTCCTAAAACTGCGACCACAACCACCGGAGGATGGGCAGCAGCGCCCTAATACTACACGGTGAACGTACTGCGATCCCCAAGCCGCCTGCCAAGCATGGGGATTATGGCAACACCCCTCTCTATGAGAGAGGCCTTGTCCAACAGTGGACGTTAAGTGGCTGATGATGTGTATAAAGTATTTGGTAGATGTATTCCGAATTCTGAAGTTCGCTCGCACACATCACCATCAGGTCGCCCGCAAAACTCACGCTCTATCCTAAGCATTATGATAACCTGTGTGATATAGGCTTGCGTTTGTTCGTTTTTAGGGTTCCGCACCCAATGGGTAAAAACAGGAACCTATTGCTGAGCATTGTCTTCTAATCTGACGAAATTTCCTGGTGGAAATTCCAGATTCTTCCTCAACAATTTGGGCCGTCATTTATGATACGTACCTACAGCCCAAGAATGGAACTCTCAGCCGACCTTGTTTCCTGAGAACTACAATCGTTTAGATTTAGATCTTCAAGGCTAGAGTGAATAGATTTCTTCTAGATCTACGTGTTCCATATTCGGCCACACCATCGCTTACCATCAGGCGAGTTTGCGGCCAAACGTAGATCTATCAAAAAAAACACACACGGCGAATCAATGACGCGGCGCGTGCGACTATCGCTCTGAGTGTACCGTGAAGTATCGTAGCGGGCGGGGGAAGGGCGCACGTTTGAATTCGTCACTCGATTCAAGCGTTTGTTTGAAGTCAAACTACTACTGCTTTAGCTTATAATATATCTAATGTGCTATGGTTTCACGAAGATGTATCAATGCTGTATTATTTTCATAAAGGCGCATAATCGCATACGGGTTAATAAGCGCGATGGCAACCTCGGTCGTCTACATTGGAATGCCCCCTCAGATAAGTATCCTCTAACTAAAACTCGTTCAGTGGCTAGAGGGCCGAATAGACAATAGACCGAGTCTCATAACTACGTACTGAGACTGACACAGAATACATATATGTTAAGTACAAGTACAGAAGATTCACTCCGCAAAATCATTTAAATAAGTAGCGACTCTTGCTACTACACAATAAAGTGCAATTCAGAACTGCGAGCGCTAACTACATACAGCTATATTAACCTAGAAGTTGCCTCTCTGTCTATCGCGTAACTCTTGTCGCGTTATCTCTGTCTATCGCGCGGCAGCGGGCACGGCAAGTCCGACTACTTGTAGTTTCATACCTAAAGTGAGGGTGAGGAGTGCGTCAAGCCTGGTACTGATAACATCGCTTGAACGCTCATCGCGGTCGATAGTATCAACAATAGGATTAGAGGCCAACACCAGGCCACTTCATCATGCAAATCTAAAAGATAAACCAAGTTAAATCACATAATTATCTAATGACTAACTAATGGTGGTAGTTATGGCTTGTTTCTCGATTACAATGTAGTAAATTTGGCCTTACAGATCAGCTGACCAAAAATATATTGTGACCTGAGTAAATGACTAAATGGCTGACCGTTTAAATCATAGCCGAAGGGAAATAGGTAGAAGCAGCCGGGGCAGCAACCAAAGTCGGTAATAAAATTATTTGGGTAGATAGATTTTTAGTAGGGCAGCCCTTATTTTAAATTAATAGGTTGCAATTTTTGTCCATAGGCAGTGGGCTAAGTTAAGTTTAGGATAGCCCAGGGCTTCCGATGACAAGCAAGTAGGAAAGCAATTAGGTTAAGTTTTTTATGAAACCTCGGAAACTATTATTAATTGTAACATTGTAATTATACAGCAAATAAAAGTTTCATTAGACCAGTACGTCTCCATTAGAACTAGCTTTACTGCCCAATACAATATCTTTTCTGTAGTTGCTGCACAGAATATTTTAGAGCTGCCCATCTGCCCAACAGTACCTTAAGAGCTGCCAAAAAATGTTTTAGAGCTGCCCCACAGTATTTAAATGGAGCCCAAAACCTGAATACCATTATTGCTGCCCATTTAAATGATGGCTGGTTTATTATTGCCCACTATCTTTATAGTGTGAGGTCATATACACACATAGTTTAATTCAATCACACAGAAAGTTGCACTGCAAGAAATAAGGGGAGTAGAGCCATCTTTGTGGATTCAAAAGTCTACAAGATTACACCAAATGGTTGTTCATAATATTTATGAACAACTTTCAAATGGGACTAACCCTGAACACGAATAAAATGTTCACCTGTATACACCCGACTTAAATATGATATAGGTAAAGAAATTTCATAGATTTTGTCCTTGTTACTAAAATATATCTAACTAGCCATCCGTTCCGGCTTCGCAGGGGTAGAAATTTATTTTTTAAACATTCTAGTTATAAATAAAGCCTGATACTTAGGGATAATGTAGCATTCTAATGGTGTAAGAATTTTTTAAATTGGTAAAGTAAAGTTTATTTCCAAAAAGGTTTACAGGTTAACGTAGAGAATGCCAAGAGTTATTAAACTATAATGCGTAAGTACAATGTATTACCAGTGTAGTAGTTTTTGAGTTAATTCATTACAAACATACAAAAATACAAATCTTCTCACTTTATAATATTAGTGTAGATGTAGATAGTTTAGATAAGGTAGTCACACACTTGACTACAATACATACACGTAGAAGTAAACAACTTGGAGCATGTTTTAGCATAATTGTTATTATAATTATTTATTCTCTCATGTTTTATCTCAAATCTATTCACAACAGGTAGCATCTGAATATGTTACTGCAGCAAACTATGGAATTCCCTATACAATGTTAATTACCAAAGTAATCTGTAGACTTGGCAAAATAAAAGAATAATTTTTTTCAATAGTTTTGTTCAAGAAAATATGATAGTGGCTCCCTCATTTAACTTTACAGATTAGTTGTATTTTAATGTTCCCTATTAAGCGCCATTGAATAAATTAGTAGACAATATGGTAGTGCACTGTACATGCAAAGCTATTGTGGACGAAAATGGAGTATGTGCAATGTGTAAGCATGCTAATGACACAAGGGCGCATTCAAAATAGGGTTGCCAACTGTATTATAATATTTTATAGTATTGTACTATATTTCGAGTCTGCATACAGAAATATATATAAATATTTTTTAAGGTTCCGTACCCAAAGGGTAAAGCGGAACTCTATTACTAAGACTCCGCTGTCCATCAGTCTGTCACCAACCTATATATCATGAATCGTGATAGACAGTTGAAATTTTCAGAGATGATGTATTTCCGTTGCCGCTATAACAAAAAATTTATAAAATAAATATTTAAGGGGGCTACCATTCAACAAACGTGTTTTTTTTTTGCTCGTTTTTGCTCGATATTGATCACGGCAACAGGTAGACGCTTGAAATATTCACAGAATATTTAGTTATACAGTAGAATCCGTTTATTATGACTCCGCCTATATTGACTAACCGCTTATTATGAAGTAATTACACAGCGAAGTTTGGTTTTCATATAAAATTCTGTATAACTATGTCAGATATAATGACTTCGCTTATAGTGCCATGTCGCTTAATGTGATCCATTTTCAATAAATTGCGTCCTGTTATAGTGACCGACATGATTACTAACACCTTTGGCAGTGTTTGGGAGAGTCACGTGATACCCCACGATGTTCGGCTTGTGCAATGCGTGCATGGCTTTTTTTGTTTTAATTGAAGATCACGCATTGTTTGTTAGTGATTTGTGAAAAAATTACAAAAACAGGAGATTGTTTATTTTCTACAAAATGCTTTGTAGAAAATAAACAATCACACACGTCATACTAAGCGGACGTCATCCGCTTAGTATGACGTGTTTGTTATTTCCCTTCGGTGTCATTATAAACAGATTCCACTGTATATTCAATTTAAAAATATATAATTATATTAAAATAAAACAAATATTTACGGGGGCCTCCCATACAACAAACGTGATTTTTAAATTGATAATTATTGTATTTTGTGGTCGTACGGAACCCTCAGTGCGAGAGCCCGACTCGCACTTGGCCGGTTTTATTTTAAATATAGAATAGTTCTATGTTTGGCCACCAATAAAAATAGACATATATTTTAACATTCTGGATTTCCTAACCTTTTTTTCTTGCGATATCAAAACTAATAAACAAATCGTTCAATAGTTAAGTTTATGAACTTTAAATACATACTTAAATAGATATTTAACACCCAGACATAGAAAAAACACAAATAATCATCACATGAATGTTTGCCCTAGGTGAGAATCGAACAGACGCCCTCAAGCGCAGAAGGTAGGTTCAATACCAACTGAGCCACCGGGGTAGTCAAAATCAGAATCAAAGCGCTTACAACTGTTACTGTTTAAGACTGTTTTTTCTTTTCATTGCAGTTTAAACAAGGATAGTGACACTTTTAGTTAATTAATCAACCCATCATCACAATCAGCCCTCCTCGGTCCACTAGACATCCAAATCATGCCAGCTTGATCCACATAATATCAGTCTGTGTAGTGATAGGACTCTTTTGCAGGGGTCTGCCAGGGGAAGTACTACCAGTACCAGTACCAGTACCACAACTTTGCCAATTATTCAACCGCCAAGCAGTAGTGTGCAAACACTACTGTGTTCCAGATTGAAGGGCTATTTTTCCAGCGAAATTACAGGACACACAGAGATTTGACATCTTATATCCCGGGGTGACGAGCGCAGTGCATTGCCATCCAGGGTTTTGAACTGTATAAGTTCAGAATTCTGAGTGGCGTTGAGCTGTTATGGGAAAGCGTGAAGAGCCATCAGGCGAGCGACTTCGCTCGTCACTCTGTATCATTAAAAAAAAGTCTATATTCGAAAGTGGACAATATTCTAACCATTATCAATTTTAACACTAAGTACCTACATACAAAAGGAAAGTACCTACCTTATTATCAATGAAATCTCTATTGTGATATTGTATTATCATACTAACCAATGGCTTGTGACTGCACACAGATAACACATGAGTACTTAGCTATTTAATCTTGCATGATAAGGCATAATATCTTCATTACAATTAGTAATAACTATTGTTGACAGGTACATAAATCATACTGCATATTGGATACTTCCACTAGCTTGTATAGCAAGTGGAATTACCCATTTATTGGATAGAAATTAAAACAATAAGTGATTATAATTAGAGTGGCATATTCGCATTAGCGAAAAACTCTTTAAATTAGAAAAAAAAAACACAGTTAGGGTACTTTATAGTACAAGCCGAACCAAGCCTTACGGTACCGAAACATGGATGCTAACCAAAGATGCTGTGCACAGAATTAGAGTCGCGCAAAGGGCAATGGAGCGTGCCATTTTGGGTATCAGCTTGAGACCGAGATTTACTTTAAATTCTAATTTAAAGAGATTTAACCCACATGCGAATATGCCGCTCAAATTATAATCATTAACTATGTTTTACCTTCTATCCACTAATTTGTATAGCATTCTGGCCAAGTCTGAAATTGGCTCGCTCGCCTCTTTCTGTTCGCTTCATGCCCTGACCCGTAGCCGGCATCCTTTCCGAAAACAATTTGACCGAACATTAATACTTTCCGTCATAGTGAATGAATAAATCACACAGAGCTCCCAACCCATTCCATTTGATTTGTTCATTCGCAACTGACACATTGCTGAACTAAACAGGTGAAGTGATGAGAAAGTGTGTTAATATTAATTTTTTAACTTAAAAATACTAGAATTACTAAACACTGATTCAAATTTGAACTATACAGTCAGGATTCAATGAAGTTCATGCTTGTGAATTTAGTATCAAATTAATAAGTGCCTTTATTTTATACCCTAGTCTGATGTAAAAAAAGGTACAAATGAAGCAAAGGAAGATAAGGCTGTGCTTTAATGTTCACAGGCCTTCACGCGACTGCTATCTCGCCTTATATTAAGCGATTATGTATTCTACGATGGAGCACATGTACCTAGCAGAAACCTATATGCTTGTCCCTAACTCTCCTTGAATATGATACAATACTTTCATTGAAACATAAGTCAGACTATGAGACTAAATGTGAGTATTTCCATTTAATCAAAACAAAATATATATATCTTCATGTAAATACTAATTATCAACTATCTTACCTACTGTCTAAATTCTACCTATCTATCCAGGCCTATGTTGGTGTTGCAACGAGGCATTCACACAATTTTAATTTATATCAGTGAAAACTTTTTTCTGGCTTCTGTTTGTTTTCCATGTAAAATAAAATACTGATAGTATTCACGGCTTGACTTTAGATTAACACCAATCGAGTTGGAGGTTCATATTTTTTTCACAGAAAGGTCTTAATATATGAAGGCTTTATGCGAAGTCTTAAGTTGCGGAAACTAATACTTTTCGAGAAATAAATTTTTGAAAATACGAAATTCACCATACATTTTATCACAACTCCATTACTTGGACGTTCCGTTTTACGTGCTATCAGTTGTAAAAATGTCGTACATTATTTAAAAAATATTATCAGGTGCTATTTTATTTCATTTGACAGTTTTTATGATAAAGTATTATTATTTACATTAAATAAGGCTTTTTGGCAATTTTTCAGTCGTTTACTTTGTTTAAATAGCATAGAAACAATGTAAAGTTTCCAAAGACATTAATAAGTGATATGTGAAACGAAACGTAACCAGAGGCGCCATTTTGAAACAGTCAATCAGTCAGCGTTTGTTTTCCTTGCAGTCGAGAGCGATTTCCGTACTCCTGTTTGTTAAATAAGCGTTTTGACTACTACCATGGCGTCTTCGAAGCCCAGTGCCTCATTTTCTGCCATGACATCGTCCGCGTCTGAAGAATCGAGTGTAGTGACAGTGTTGGACTCAAATGAGCCACTCGTAGCGAGCTCTTCTTCGGGCCCTTTAGGTGTGCAAGTGTTGAACTCTGAGGAGCCGCTTGTGCCCGTGTCTCCGTGTGTGCAAGTGTTGGACTCGAGTGAGCCGCTTGTGCCCGTGTCTCCGTGTGTGCAAGTGTTGGACTCGAGTGAGCCGCTTGTGCCCGTGCCTCCGTCTGTGCAAGTGTTGGACTCTGGTGAGCCACTTGTGCAAGTGATGCCGGCTGTTCCGTTCCGTACGGAACCAGAAGCTGATTGCTCCAGCCCGGCGTTCGCCACTTCAGAGTTGGTGATGCCTGTGGTG
The DNA here is from genome assembly GCA_949125355.1 of Agriopis leucophaearia. Lineage (NCBI taxonomy): Eukaryota > Metazoa > Arthropoda > Insecta > Lepidoptera > Geometridae > Agriopis > Agriopis leucophaearia. The sequence goes on from OX421262.1 coordinate 17,225,030, forward strand.
TCTTCGACACTGTCTGAGGATGGTGTTGAAGGGGAGCCCCATGCTTCTGGATCGTCTGGTCGAAGGACCACTTACAACGTTGAAGAGATAATGTTAGTATTTTTTTTAAAGATACGGAACTTCTTAATTTTGTGTTGGTTAGGTTAAAAAAGAATGACAGACTTGAAACAGATGACCGGACTTGAGTTGGTTGGTTTTTCTAATATATTATTATTTTGTTCTTATAGGTCCCAGTGGAACATGCGCAAACTACTTACTGTGTTGGGCACAGATGCGCAATGTATCCGTTTTGCCGAGGACGAAGGACTTCTCCCAACGGAAAAGCTCTGCAATTATCACAAACGCCCCATGTCGCTGCGTACTGGAGGGAACGCAGGACAATTGGGAATTTTCAGATGTACCAAGAGTACGTGCCGGAACAAGACGCAAAGCAGAGCAACTGGTACTTGGTTCGAAAATGCTCGCCTCACAATTAGTCTCATATTTCATATTATGTACATGTTCAGTCAAAATTACACATATTTACAAGTCCAAAGAGAGACAGCCAGAGAAGGCGAGCCAGTGATATCGACAGGTACCATTGCAGATTGGTTCTCATACTGCAGAGAAACGTTAGTGGTTTACGAATTGGAGCACTCAGAAGCCCAAGGCAAAATTGGTGGCCCCGGAAAGATAGTCCAAATTGATGAATCAAAGTTTGGGAAAAGAAAATACAATAGAGGAAGACATATCGAGGGCCACTGGGTCTTGGGCATGATTGAAGACGGCAGCGATGATTTACGATTAGAGGTGTGTCCCGAAAATGTGAGATCAGCGGAAATATTGGTGCCACTCATACAGAAGCATGTTGTGGAGGGCAGTCAAATACACACAGACTTTTGGAGAGCATATGACTGCCTTCCCCAACATGGATATATTCATAAAAAAGTTAACCACAGCGACCCTGTAAATCGGTTTGTGGCACCAGACGGGACACACACTCAAAGAATTGAGGGCCATTGGCGAAATTTAAAAGTAAAATTCAATAAAGACCAATATAAAGGAAATTTCACGGACTGGTTGGTAGAATATACGTGGAGACGGAGAATAAGAGTCCAGTTGAAGGATCCGTTTTTAGAATTGGTAAAAGCAATAAAATATGTTTACAAAATTGATTAAATGTCTGTAACAATAAAAAAAATGTTTTATTACACCGCCCCCAAGTCCTTCCGTTAACAGAAATTTATCGGATATAGGTAGATAACAGCAGGAATGATATCCTGTTGCATTATTTGCTACACAGAACTCGGTAGGTTCGTTAGGTTGACAGTGACCATCCAACAAAACAACAACTGCGGCGACCCGACTCCTACACAGACCTCGATGGGTTTGTTAGGTTGACAGTGACCTTCCAACAAAATGATAATTGATGACCATGAAAACTCGCATATTTGGCACACAGAGCAGTTCAGAGCACCCTGACTTCAGTTGGTTAGGTTCGAAATGGGTCACAGAACCGACACAGAGCACCCCGACTCCACCTAGTCTTGTGGTCCCTACCCCTAGAGTGTATATAAAAAGCGCGGGAGCCAGAAGCTCAAGGGAGGTCCTGAGTGAGAGGGAGCCATACGAGACCGAGTGGAGCGAAGGGGGGAGGTGGCGAGCGAAGCGAGCCGGCGACCTCCGTAGCGTAGCGAAGGTCGAGTGTGGCGAAGCGACACTCAGGGGCGACTGCAAGAGCTTCTGGCGGGAGCCCACCTGGAGTCAGACTTGAGTTGGTTAGGTTTGAAATGAGTGACAGATCGTTAGGTTGACAGTGACCATCCAACAAAACGACAACTTCAGCGGTCCGACTCCTACACAACTTCAGCGGTCCGACTCCTACACAGACCTCGGTAGGTTCGTTAGGTTGACAGTGACCATCCAACAAAACGAAGTTGGTGCCTCCCTCCCCCTTGGCCATACTTTTCTCATCGCTCCTAAAGTCCCCGCCCTTTGTCCCGCCAGTTTAGGCGATTAATTTCATTTTTTGGAAAAGTGAGGTTAGAAACTTAAAAAAATCATAACTCCAAAAGGGGGGGGTTCCGCAAGTTTTCCTTCAAGGGGGGTGTTCTCCCCCCCTCCCCCCTCCCCCCCACCCCCCTCCCACCCCCAAAATCGATTGGTGTTAATCTAAAGTCCTACCGTATTCACAGACACATATAATTTAAGTTGTTGCCAGTATAAAACATTAGATAATGTGCACAAAAAGACACTTTATTTGGTATCCAGATAACCTGTTTATGTGAGTACATACACAAAATACTGTGTTCAACCTTGAAATCTTTACATTTAATTAATAGCACTTTTGGTTGAACTAGGTAATTTATAGTAGGCAGGCACTCTATGATAGGTACAGGCAAGCAAACATCAACATGGGTAACCCAATAGATAAGAAGCTGAGATTATTGTCATTGCTTAGGACTTGAGGCATGGTAACTAGAGGAAATACCACGCAAATAAACCGATGGAAAAAAAAACACGGTATGCTTAGGTACTTACAAGGCAGGACGACGGAAAACCTGGAATTCACTTCGCTTAGAAACCACAATCGTCTTAATTAACAATTTTCAATTCACCGAGTAGTCTTGTTCTGCAGTTCCAGTAGTAAGAAATTGTACGATCGACGTTGTAAATGACTAGAACACGACACTATAAAACCATGGCACGTTTGGAGTTGCTAGCTAGTCACAAACCCTAAAACAACGCAGGTATGAAATAAAGTTATATATTCCACCCAAAAATCACCATTTGTCGCGCACGAATAACCAATTATCATCTCCGCTGTTCTTTGCGTTCGGCCATTCGCCCGTTTCGCTTCGTCGTACGCCCGTTCTACAAACGCAACAAAACGCAGACACCGCGACGAGAAATATCAAATAAATCTCAAAATTATTTTTGTTTGACATTACTGACATAAGTTATGTTACCAGACTCATGCCTAAAATTTTCCTACAACTTGGCCAAAAATATGTCGAAAATTTAATTGGCAATAATTTCCTGCAATATTTTATTTTATTGAGATGGATTCGGTTACAGAGTTTAAGTTATTACACATATATATATATCAGCACATACAACATAACATTTTAAACCTAAATTCCAATTAAAACTGTACACAACTTATACCATATAATAATGTTGACACTAAATGTTGAACAGAACTTTTTTTGTGGTGTAATCACACAGTATATTGTGTCAGTTCAATTCAATTTTTCTTCTTGGCTTCTGTGGTATGGCCCCAACTTGCCAATGTCTTGTGTAGATTCAGGTAGACATTTATTCTAGAGATTGTCCGGTTTATGGGCAGTGGGTTCTCAATATGCGTATATGATCGGTAGTCTTTCTCTTGATGATCTTGATGATCTTGACGTCTTTACCCTGATACGGGACAAACACATGACATCACAACACAGATATACATAAAATTAGTTACTTATTTAATAATAAATACAAATATTTATATACATGCACAACACCTATTATAGTTTTATATTATTAATTTTAATAAATTTACTAAGGACAAAAACAAAGGGGGAATATACAAGAGGGAGTAAATTGGAGAAATTAGTGGGTCGGGGAAGGTCATTGGGAACAACTTCATATAGGGAGCCTCTATTATTAGGACATTCGAAGAAAATGTGGTCAGTGGTACCATCATCTAACCCACACTCACAGAGGGAGTGGTCTCGGATTCTGATTTTCGCGAAAAACACTGGAGTACAAGCGAAACCCAACCGCAAGCGACAGATGGTAGACGTTACACGTTTATCAATTTTTTTGAATTTGAAGAACCAAGGTTTAGGAGGAATTGTGGGTTGTATTTGGCCATAAAATTTGCCTGTGATGTACTTAGACCTCTGCCAGGCCATATTCCAAGTAGTTAGCAGTTGTGGTTGGCAAACAGAGGAAAGATCATGGGAGTAAACATGATAGTGGTCTTTGTTACCAGAAATGGTGGCTTGTTTGGCGTAAAGATCAGCATTTTCATTCCCAGGGATACCTGCATGTCCAGGTATCCATGCTAGAACAATCTGTAAACCTAGGTTATGGCAATTTAATAGTTCTTCTTTGATTTTGATGATGATGGGAAATTTCTTTTTGGTTTTAAACTGATTGGCCAAAATAGCTTGGAGGCAACTCTTAGAATCAGACAATATAATGCATTTGTTTATAGAGTGAGAGCAGACATAAAGAATAGCTTCGAGAATGGCTATTGCCTCACCGGTAAAAACTGAGGCCAGTGGAGGGCACTTGTTACTCAGAACAATATTGTATTTAGGGATCCAAACCGCCGCTCCTACATCACTGTCTTGATTTAATTTAGAGGCATCGGTAAACACTGTTAACCAGTCTTTCCACTAAGTATCTATAATCTCAAAGAAAGTTTTGCTTGGTTCTACTGAGTTTTTATCTATACCCAAGTTAAGGATGACAGAAGGCTGATAGGTTAATGCACTGTAGTTAGTGGAGAATAGGGGGTTAATTGGGAATTGTACAATAGGAAAAGGGAGATGTGAAAATTTAACATAGCTGCGAAGAACACAAGGTAGATTAATTTGACCTCTGATGTCATCGGGGGAAGTAAGTCTATGTAGTTCCTGTATCTTTGGCCAAAGGGGGTGGTCTGAATTTTGAACTAGCTTAGTATAGAATCTGTCGGCTAGAAATTGTCTTCGAAGGTGTAAAGGCGGATCTCCGCATTCAACCTGTATAGCATTAGTTGGTGAGGTTTTCATAGCCCCCAGGATGATGCGAAGGCATTTAGCTTGAATTTTGGATAATTTGTTTAATGCGGATTTATTACCAGGCTCAAGTAGGAATGCTGCGTAGTCAAAGTGACTACGAATTATAGAGTTATATAATAATTTTTGAGAAAATGGATGCGAGCCCCACCACACGCCAGAAAGAGAGCGGAGAATATTCATATTCTTTTCGCATTTAGAGGAAATATATTCAGAGTGAGGGACACCAGTTAGTTTTGTATCTAACCATAGTCCTAAGAACTTAACTGAGTTTTTTTGTGGTATAGGTTCATTATTACACCTTAAGTTTATTTCGGGGATACTTCTTTTTTTTGTAAAAACAATAGCATTACTTTTGGAAGCTGAAATAGACAACCCATGCTCATTCAACCAGTCTTCAACATATAGTAGGGCAGAGTTCAGTGAGGTTTCAGCTTCTTGAAAAGATTCACTGGTAACATAAAGGGCAAGGTCATCAGCATATTGTAGAACTTGACAGAAGGGGTTAACAGCAAGTTCCAGATCTGTTGTATATAAGCCATATAGAGGGGGACTAAGGACTGAACCTTGGGGCAGACCCCTCCATACAACCCTAGAAGTTGGCATTGGGTCTTGTTGATTTTTGATGATTATTGTTCTTTCCATCAAAAAGCAGCTTATGAATCGAACCATCTTCGCCGAGATACTCAGCTGCAACAATTTGTTTCTGAGGGTCGGGAGAAGGACATTATCATACGCTGATGCAACGTCTAGAAACACTGCTACAACAAACTTTTTATTTTTCATGGCAATGCGAATATCCGTAGTTAATATGCTGAGGTTATCTGAGGTGCTCATTCCTTTTCTAAAGCCGAACTGTGAGCCTGCAGGTAATCTATTATTTTCAACCAACCACTCAAGTCTATTTTTAATAAGGATTTCAGAAATTTTCGCTGCTACGCAAGAGAGGGCAATTGGACGACGAGATTTATGATCGTTTAGGATATTATTACTCCTATTATTAAAACAATTTATTTTGCGGAATCGAAAACATCTATTTTTTTTACCTCTTGACAGATCTCTTATAAAACAAAACACAACTCTATTGAAATAAAATAATAAAGGCGACCGCGAAGGTCGCACTGGTGAAAAAGAGTTCCGCCACACCACCCCCCCACGGAGAAAGGAAGAATAAGCTGAAAAATTTATAAATAAATAAGATAATCACATATCTAAAATATTTCTAAACTTCACCCTCCTCCCGGACCGGGTGATGACAGGAGCTGGTGTAGGTGCAGGGACCAACGCAGGCGTGAAACTGCTAGCTGGAGTTGGCGCAGGCGGCACAATTGGTTCACAATTGCCAAACGCCGAATCCAAATGGGCAGGCTTAACGCGATCTATGCTAACTGTACGTTCCCTTCCATTAATATCGAGAGTGATCGTTTTGTCTCTTCGCCCGATGATACGATGAGGACCGGAATAAGGCGGCTGCAACGGCCTTCGCACTGAATCATCGCGTAGCATGGCATGCGACGCCTTAACTAAATCTTTAAATATGAAAGTCGATGGCTGGGCGTGGCGTGTAGCAAGGACAGGACGGAGAGCTTCCATATATTTGCGCAGCTCACGGACGAAATCTACAACGTCACTTGGGCTCTGCGATGTTATTGGAGGTATGACGAGTTCTCCAGGCAAGCGAAGAGTCTCTCCATAAACGAGCTCTGCAGAAGATGCCTTCAAATCTTCTTTGAGCGCCGTTCGCATCCCTAATAAAACTAACGGCAAAGCTCTTACCCATGTGTCATTATGACACATCAAAGATGCTTTAAGCTGCCGATGCATGCGTTCCACCATACCATTTGCGCAAGGATGGTAACTAGTCGTGCGCACCCGTTTGGTACCACATACATCCATTAGACGGCGAAACAACACAGATTCAAACTGCCGGCCCTGGTCGGTTGTCAAAATGTTTGGTACCCCAAAACGGGAAACCCAACCAGTTACGAATGTATCTGCTACCTCTTCTGCTGTGATTGATGACATAGGCCATACTTCAGGCCACCGTGTGTATCTATCAATCGCAGTCAGGCAATAATTGTACCCTTTCGAGTGAGGAAGTGGTCCAATAATGTCTAAATGCACCGACCTAAATCTGTTTGACGGTAATTTAAACTCTCCAAGTGGCGAATTAATATGTCGAGTTACTTTACTGAGTTGACAGCGTAAACAAGTTCGAGCCCATTCACGGCAATTTGCGTTTACTTGAGGCCATACATAACGCTCAGTTACCAAGCGAGTGGTTGCCCGCGCGCCAGGGTGACTGAGGTTGTGACACCTGTCGAATGCAGCTCGACGGAATGCTGGTGTCAGGTATGGACGTGGTCGCTCAGTTGAAGTATCACAAATTACTGTGATATTTGTGCCAGGGATGAGGATGGGTTCGAGCTTCAAAGACGAATTCCCACGCATACTAGCTAGCTCCTCATCCGATTCTTGCGATAACGCGAGTGCAGCAAAATCCTCTTCAAGAGAAATAGACTCAACGCGCGACATGGCATCAGCTACGATGTTATCAACCCCTTTAATATACACTACATCAGTAGTAAACTGGCTGATGAAAGACAGCTGGTTTAATTGGATAGGCGGCAATTTCTCACGTCGTTGTACAAAAGCGTATATTAGCGGCTTATGGTCAGTGTAGATAGTGACGTGTTGTACCTCCAACAGGTGCCTGAAGTGTTGAACACTCTCGTACACCGCAAGGAGTTCCCGATAGTACGCCGGCCACTGAGCCTGTTTAGCAGTCAGCTTTTTACTAAAATAGGCTAGTGGCTGCCAATCATCATTATCGACGCGCTGTTGTAGGCAAGAACCAACGTGCGTTCCTGAAGCGTCAGTAAACAACCCAACCTCAGCACTGTTATTTGGGTGTGCTAAAATTGTAGCGGACGTCAAGCTTTTCTTGCATTCTTCAAAGCACTTTTCTAGCTCAGGAGTCCACACAAAAGGTTTATTGCCTTTGCCTTGAATAGCAGTGATTGCTTCAATTAACGGCGCTTGGTACTTAGCCGTACTTGGCAAAAACCGGCGGTAGTAATTGACCATGCCTATGAATCTGCGCATACCCTGAACTGTCTTTGGGGGCGGGTAATCCACCAGAGAACGAATCCTGTCCTCAGGAGGACGCGTGCCCGCAGCATTGACTCGATGCCCAAGGAAAGATACTTCTGCGGCACCAAATACGGACTTGGCTGTATTAATCACAACGCCATAGTCGTGCAATCGCTGGAACAAGATTTCCAGATGCTGCGCATGCGCTATTTGGTCTTTTGAGTAAACCAAAATGTCATCAACATAGACATAGCAAAAATCTAAGCCACGGACTACTTCATCGATAAATCTCTGAAAAGTCTGCCCAGCATTACGCAAACCAAAAGTCATATACAGAAATTCATATAATCCAAATGGAGTAGTTATCGCTGTCTTGCACACGTCGCCTGGATTCACCGGTATCTGTTGATAGGCCTTGACCAAGTCTATAGTACTAAAAACGGTACAGCCAGACAAGTTGTGCGCATAATCACCTATGTATCGGACAGGGTAGCGATCAGGAATCGTTCGGGCGTTTAATGCACGATAATCACCGCAAGGACGCCACGTTGAGTCCTTTTTAGGTGCGAGATGCAGAGGCGATGACCAAGAGCTATCAGATGGTCGGCAAGTACCAGCTCGGACCATATCTTCGAACTCTTTCTTTGCAATGCCCAGTTTTACTGGTGCCAACCGACGCGGTCTAGATGTCACAGGGGGACCGTCGGTAGTGTTTATATAATGTACGGTGCTGTGTTTAATAATTCTAGGTGCACCAGGTGGTCGCGTTATACTTGGGTATTTCTCCAAGATCGCTGTGAATGGCGAGTCAGGAAGAGATACTACCTTCACACTTTGCTGTTCCGCGGTATAAAGGTCCGCGGACGAAATAAGCCCAGTTTTACTATCGCACAGCTTACCTTTTGAGCAATCGGGTAAAAGCTGGTAATGCGACAAAAAATCTACGCCAATAATACCACTTTCCACATCCGCCACGACAAAGTTCCAGGTGAAATCCCGTCGTAGCCCTAAATTTAAGTTCAACTGTACCAGTCCATATGTGATAATCTTACTGCCATTAGCTGCAACTAAACTATATGATAATGGCTGAAGCGTACGTCCTTTTATAAAGCTACGAGGAACGCAACAAATATCCGAACCAGTGTCCACCAAAAATTTCCGGTTGGATCTCCGGTCGGTCACGAAAAGGCGGCGACTAGCTGGCGAGCAACTGGATGTCGCCTTTAACAGTTGCTGTTTTGGTTTCCCTGATCACTAGGCGGGGAACCGGACCACTTACATGGAGGCACACATTTACGTGCTTTTGTCGCAAAACGGTCATGATAAAAGCACAAATCATAGTTACGTGAACGTGATCGGCTGCGACTACGATTACGGTTACGATTGAAGTCACGACCACGCGTACCAACATGCGAGCTGTAACCAGCAGAGGAAAGTGACGCTACTAAACGGGTCAATTCATCAACTTTTTTAGTCAGCTCCTGTACAAGATCAGTATTCGAGTTAGGCGAAACCGTACATACCTCCAATGAAGTTGATTGAGCGTTAATTTCAGCCAAATTGTCCGCTAGTTCGCTTAGCTCAGCCAACGATTCTAATCGTTGAGCAGCCAAGACAGTTTGAAGATATCGTGGCAACCTGCTCATCCAAATTGTCTTCAGAATATCCTCCGGAAATGCTGCACCGGCTAATGATCTCAGATGACGCAGAAAAAACGACGGCTTTTGATCGCCGATCTGCTCCTTCTCTAGAAGACGGCGTATTTTCTGCTCCCGAGAATCTGAGAACCTAGATATTATTGCGTTGCGCAATTTCGTGTACGGTTGCTCCCTCGGAGGTTGGATTATGAAATCCTCTACTTCGCGAGTACAATTGGTATCGAGGTGCGCAACTGCGTAATTAAACTTTGTGATTTCTTGGCTAATATTATTGATGGAAAATTGCGCCTCTAAACTCGCAAACCATAGGGCCGGGCGATCTCTACAAAATGGAGGGGTACGTATAGATACTCTGTTAATCATTACCTTCTCCGTACCGCCTGTGCCAGATCTGCTGTCACTGCTTGACATTTCACGTCCACCCGTACCCGCGGAAGCTGGTTTGAAGTCTTCCTGCTCACTGTCACTCATGACGTGTGCTGTCATGAAAAACCATGCTAAGAGAAAAACAAAATTCAAAAACAAAAACTGAAAACAAAAGAAACGTGGGAGTGTGGTGTGCGCGAATGCCCTACAAAAAACATTGGTACAAAAATATCTTAAAAATATGTACAAAAATTCACCAAAATAAAATAAAATTAAATACACACACAAAAACACACAACAATATAAATCACACTTAGTCTTTTTAGTCCACACTGGTTCTTCCAAAAGATACTTCGACTTTAGTCTTGACGCGCTCCATGCGATTGTTGCCAGCAGTCAGCAGCACAGCTCTCGTAGTCGAATTCACCACTTCTTTTTCTACGTTTTCGTATTCTCGTCGACGAACAATCAGACGACCGTGGTCGCTTCACTCGTACCACCAAAGAAAGTACTCGTACATATTTGCGTACCTTTGCTCTTCTTGTGTTCGAATCGTCTTGATTTATGTTGTGTTCGTATCGGGGTCACCAATTTAGGATATTATTACTCCTATTATTAAAACAATTTATTTTGCGGAATCGAAAACATCTATTTTTTTTACCTCTTGACAGATCTCTTATAAAACAAAACACAACTCTATTGAAATAAAATAATAAAGGCGACCGCGAAGGTCGCACTGGTGAAAAAGAGTTCCGCCACAATCGGAAGGGTCTTTACCGGGTTTAAGGATGGGGACTATTATTTGTGTTTTCCAGGAGTCGGGGATAACACCCTGTTCAAAGAATATATTTATTAAGCTCAAAAAATATCGTTTGACGTTTTCATTGGATCTCGTAATAAAAGAGTAGGGGATTCCATCTACACCAGGAGATGAATCTTTCAAACCGTCTAGAGCCAACTGCAATTCGTCAAACGAGAAGGGGGAGTCAAAATGGGTCGAACTAAGGGAATAAGTCGGGATGGAGGGATTAGGGTTCAGGTGAACATATGGAGGAGCCAACCTGTCAGCGAATGCGTCCATCCAGGAACTAGGATCATTAGAAGAAGGGTTGCTAGAATTGTAAGATCCCCTGAATCTGCGGATCTGTTTCCAAACCATGCATGATGGGGTTGTTGGAGACAGACTTTCACAGAACTTTAGCCAGCCCTGTTTCTTTTTAGTTGAAAGAGTTTTTCTACATTTTGCCGCCACTCTTTTGTATGTAAGGTAGTTTTCAGGAGTCATACTGTGATTATAATTAATTTCTGCCGAGTTACGTTCTCGGACCACTTTGGTGCATTCAGAATCCCACCAGGGAGGGGAGAAAAGGTTGTTTCTGGATTTCTTGAGAGGGATGGATTCATCAGCAGAGGATAAAATAGCGTCTGTTAATTTTGAATAGCATACTAAAGGGTTTTCTTCAGTAGGATTAGGGATGGATGCTAACTTAAGATCCAGAGATGAAGAGTATAAGTCCCATTTAGCACCGGACAGTCTATGCTTTAAAAGAGGGGAGGGGGGAGAAGGTTGGGATACTCTGAAATTTAAACTTACTAATATGGGGAAATGATCACTCCCTCTGCTGAGAGGGAGGACCTGCCAGGATAGAGAGGGAAGGAGAGATGGGGAACATATAGTTAAGTCCACAACAGAATTTGGGTTTTGAGAGGGTAGAACTCTTCGAGTGGGTGAGCCGTCATTCCCTATGCATAAATTTGCCTCCTCAAACGCTTCAAAAAGTAATCTACCGAAAGAGTCACTTTGGTAGGAACCCCATGAGGTATGGTGGGCATTGAAATCTCCCATTAGGATGACTGGAGGGGGGACCGATGATATAATTAGAAGGATATATATCTGGGATAAGATATGGGGCGGGGTGGGGAATATACAAAGATATAAATGAAATATTAAAAACTCGTACAGCCACAGCATTAATTTCTGGGCTGTGAAAAGGTAGAGATATTTGGGAGAATATCTGATTATGTTTTATAAACAAAGCACATCCGGCCATTCCATCCTGGCGATCGTCACGGAGACATGAGAATCCCGGAACACGATAATGTATCCCAGGGGCAAACCATGTCTCCGACACGGCCACCAGGACGGGGCTATATTTTCGGATGAGATAGCTTAATTCAGGACCCTTCCGACGGAGGCTCCTGCAGTTCCACTGAATTAATGGGACTAGATCCATTATGGCCTATTAATGATGAAAGTTGTGAAATCATATGGGCAACGTTGGTCGGTAAGGAAACAGAATTTTGGGAGATCATGCTTACAATGATAGTAAGGAGTTGGACGAGAAGTTGGTCTTGGGAGTCACAGGAAGGAGCGGGGGACTGGGGTTGGACCCTTTGGAGTGAGTATCCATTGGGAAGAGAAGAGGGACTCTGAGCAACAATACTATGGTGTGCGGTTCGATCGTATGGTTTTCCTAGGGGAGGAGGTCTAGGATGGGGGTTTTGATATATAGTTTTTTTATAAGACTGATTAGGCTGTGAGGTGGCCGTAGAAGGAAGGTGGGGCTGAGGGGTTCGCTCATGGGTACTAATTGCTTCACGAGCAATTTGATTAAACATCCTGCTTACTTTAGGCATTTGACCACAGGCTTCATGGTAAGATATACCGTCACGAGACATTATCATTTTTATAGCTTTTTGACGATTTTGCTCAGGACATTTACTGTTTGTAGAGTAGTGATGGGCGGAGCAGTATAGACAAGTGGCCTCTGCTTCTTGCACATCACAACTGTCTCCACTGTGAGGTTGTGTGCAGCGGAAGCATCGAGGTTGAGATCGGCATTGGGATTTAATGTGTCCAAACCTAAGACAGTTCAAGCATTGTATTGTCGGAAATTGGTAAGCCTCAACAACTAATGATGAATAATATGAGAATATTCTGTTTGGCAGCTGTTGGCCTCTAAAGGTGAGGACAACGGTTTGCGTCGGCACCCACGTAATGTTCCCATCAGATTTATTTTTCCTGTTCAACCTTCTGGCCTTAAGGACATAAAGGTTGCCAGGGATTTGTAAGGATTCTACGAATTCATCCATCGACCAGTCCACAGGGACCCCACGCACTAATCCCATCCTAGTAACGTTATATGTTGGTATAACTGCTTCGTATTTATGTGTTATCAGTATAGGATTACTCAAGAATTTGTTGGCAGCGGTAATTGACTTGAAATGGATAGCTATTTTGTTCCTCCCTACTTTCTTGACTCCATCTTGACAGACGTTGTCTATCTTATTCTCATGCAAAAACTGGCCAAATTTGATGGGTCGAATGATTGTGCCAGCGGTTGGATCTGGCTCCACCCTAGAAACATGAACAATGTAAGGGCCAGCATCGGCTTCCTCGTACTGTCTGATTCCAAGAATTGACATGGCTGGATGTAAATATACAGATTGCATGATTACAGATTGATTGATATCAGCACATACAACATAACATTTTAAACCTAAATTCCAATTAAAACTGTACACAACTTATACCATATAATAATGTTGACACTAAATGTTGAACAGAACTTTTTTTGTGGTGTAATCACACAGTATATTGTGTCAGTTGCCAGGACGTGGTGAATCCTAGAACATTTTAAGCCGTCAAATGTGACATTTACGTATATAGTCACGTAGAATGTAAAAAAAGAAGGTTAGGAATAAAAATTCTGAATATATATTTTATGACAATTATATTATGTTTTAATTTATTTAAATAAATTACATAGAGTTATGTAAAATAAATTCAATTAATAGGTACAAACTATTAATCTTTGAATTCAAGAACCAAATTAATTTTCTATATGAATTGTCCCAATCAGGGCCCTTATTCACTTACTAAACATGATATTCACGCAGCGCGTTAAGTTAACCTCTAAAATATGGCCTCTATTCCATAAGAAATAAAGACCAACTCATCGAGGTCAACTTAATCTTATTAATAGGTTTTCCTCATTCGGTCATTTTTTAAATATACCTACATCAAAATCTAATCTCGATTATTTTCTTAGGTTTTAGGGACACATTGATAACTACATACATTCGTATGACATGACATAGTATGATCTGTATGACTCTAGGTACTTTCTTAGAAATTAAATTTGCAGGGCAGTACGGGTGGTACATGGGCTACAAATGTGTCCCACATCTGCTTCAACCTCGTGATGCTTAATTTCTATTTATAAGTGTAAAAAAACTGCTTATTGGTGATCAGTGTTAATAGAATTCTATTGTGTTATCTATTATAGTTTTTACCAGATCCTAAATCGATTGTTGACGTGTTGAATGCATTCAACCAATCTTCTGGGTAGGTTAATGAAATGCCCACCAAGAACTCGTGGCGTGCGCTCACACTGCAAGTACTCAGATGAATACTGATGCTTTGGAACGAAACGATGCGATGTTCTCACCCGTGCATAATGCATACTGTTCCCACTTGGGAACACGCGTTCTACACCTACGGAATGTATACTCATACTCCCCCTCCTCCCGCGCCTTAAATCCCAAACTTTCCTTATTTACAAAGTACTTAAGTTGAATGGCAACATTAAATAGTGATGTCTTTGACAAAAAAAAGCCAAAATAAAATCGATTGTTCACGCAATATGATTCATGCCATCATGCCTTATCGTTCTATGGATCTATCTGTGGTGTTGTGGATCAAGGAAAAAAAAACCTATCCAACCAAATAGTATGGGAAGTTTTGGCGCCAACGTGGAAAAAACATGTCGGCTCGTTATATAATTTTCCTAAACTTGTGTATTTTCGAGTTTAAATATGTAATAATGGTGGATTATTATTTAATAAGTGAACTTGACCAAATGTGAGCAGGTGATATAATAACGAAGTGAAACATGTATTTTCGTGTTGTTTCCATAACTCCATAGAAGCCGTAGACGGACTGTCTACGATAGAAGCCTATTGTAAAGCTTCCACCACTTTACTAGGGTATGAGTTTGACTTGACCGTGACTTACTTTAATTGATTAATGATTCTCACTGTTACTATGACTTGTTTGACACTATGTAAACATGAGTAATATTCCGACAGAAGGACTTTGTATCCACGGTCATGAAAAAAAATTTACAACAACAATAACAAAAAATAGTATGTCAAAATTTCGTCAACAAATCTGACGTGTACCTTGATTTGATTTGGTACTTTGGTAGAATTTCTAGTAATTCCAGTGAATTACCTGTGTTTTATTTAACAAATTATTTCCACGTATGTTCAGTAAATAATGTCGGATACGGAGAGGCTACCGGGTACAGCTGGGCCGGACGCAAACCGCGGTGGAGACGGTGACGCGGTGTCTGAACGCGAAGCTTATTTCCAGGCTCTTCGAATATGGATCCAGCAGGCTCAGATGTATCAGAACTTATCAACATGCTTTCCTTACTACATGATGACTTTCCAAGGCCTACAGAACAACCTGACTAACGTGCCATTGCTTAACAATAATTACCAGTTCCAAGGACAACAATTTCCATTTCAAGTACCAAACCCGCCTCGGAATGTTCAGGAAAACCAGCCTCAAGCCGAATCACTCACTCCTGCAGAAGGTAAGTCATTCTAGGTTAGTGCTTGTTAACCTTTTGTCGTGCTATCCCTTTATTTTTCTGTCGCGGAACACCTTAAAGCTTAGGACAATAAAATAATCAGGATTGCGCTGGTCATTATGCCTGATGTTACGCAAAGACGCGGACTAGGATAAAACACGCTTACACTGCATGAATCCAATAACTTTTTTTTTTTTCCAGTAATAGCGCGCCACGGCGGATACGAGTACATCATACCTCCTTTGTACAAGAGACTGGTAGCAGAATTCATTGACTTTATGCTTCTATTTATCCTGAAACTGATAGTCACCTTCGTTGTAGTGGACATGTTTGATTTAATGTGAGTATGACTCAATATACTTACAAAACTTTAACTTAAAATAAATTTATGTGAAAATATGACAAATTATATTCGTAATATTCTTCAGATAGACAGATTTACATGAAATGATGGTACTAAACGGAAAGGAGGTCAATGTACTTGTCATTATTAACAACTGACACCACCAGTCCCAGAGCGGGCAGAGTGGTTATATGGAATACACTACCAGACACGGTGCGATTTCGCATTCCACCATTAGCTCTTCCGGGTTCCACCTCGAGGAGCTAGGTTCCTCCCGATATAATGACAATGTGTCAGAATACCAGACACATCATACAACCTCCACCTCGAACCAAACCAGCAAGTGGGTGCCATACAGCCCCGTGTCGGATGCACTTGGGCCCCATCTACTTACTTACTTTTTACTTGTGTAGCGGGTGTTTTCCGCAACCAGGCCAATCGTTGGCCCATTTTGCGTCACCCGGCTGCAGCTAGTTCAGCCAACCGGTCTCCTCCAGGAAAGCCAGCAGCTCGCTGATGCCTGTGCAGGCCTCCTGGAGCGTCCTCGGTGATGCGAGGATAGTATTTTGTTGTTCTTCCACGCTGCTGCACTCCAGCAGCAAATGCGCGGCTGTTTCTTCAGTCTCCATACACCCTCTGCATAGCGGACTGTCTGTAATCCCAATTTTAAAAAGGTGTTTGTTTAAAAGGCAGTGAACTGTCACAACCCCAACAACCTGCCAGAGCTTGTCTACGTTTTAAATTCAACAACCTAAGAGAGTATCTCAGGTTGAGTTCCGGGAAAGCTTCCCTTGATTGTTTGCAGTTTTTGGTACTAGCCCAGTATTCTTTGTGAAGTTATGTAGTGCGCTGTAGAATCCATGATTTGATTTGGCTGAAAGGCAGGGGGATTATCGGTTCGGGCCCTACAGGTCGTATGCTCGAGCCTCTCCGTGCTAGTTCATCAGCTGCATCATTACCCCTAGATCCGCTGTGCCCCTTGATCCATTGGAGAGTAAGATTATTATTATTTTGGTTGCTTACGGTCTCCAGCAGGTCGTGGCACTGTAGAGTTGGTCCTGAGGTATGCTCATATCTCTGTAACGCCTTCAGCACTGCAGCACTATCTGAGAGAATTCTGATGTTTTGGTCAGTTACTTGTCTTAGTAGTACTGCTGTTGCCGCCTGGATGATACCTACACATTCTACTTGGATAATGGAGTTATATTCACCCAGGGTCGTTGTTATATGTATGTTGAGGTCTTCCGAGAACGTACCAGACCCGGTGCCTCTATCTGTTTTAGATCCGTCTGTATATATCCTCACTTCCCTTATCCCAGAGCAATCACTGTGATCTTCATATAGTTGGATATCGTAGCTCCTTGTAAAGATGTGTTTCTTTGGCACTCTATCATATAGTGAGATCATTGCTGGGTTACAATCTGCATAGGCAGCTAGTATGGTGGTATGTTTGGCTAGATTATCTTGTACCCAGAGACTTAACACTTTGAGCCTGTATGCAGATGCTGCTGCTTCCTGCTGTATGTAGAACTGCAGCGGTGTCAGCCCCAGTAGGGCTTCCAGCGCCACTGTGGGTGCGGAGCTCATGCAACCTGTCGCCGCTACACAGGCTACTCTCTGTATCGTGGCTAGTTTATCTATTGTTGTACTTAATTTGGTTCTAGGCCACCATACTACTGCACCATAGGTCAGAGAGGGTCTGACTACGGTGTTGTACGGTGTTGCCGTACGGTGTTGTACGGTGTTGTAAGTGTTATTTTGGGGTTTAGGCCCCAAGATTTCCCTATCATTTTCCTACATTGCCAGAATGATATGGTAGCCTTCTTTGTCTTATTTTCAATATGTTTTGCCCAATTTAGTTTTTTATCTAGTGTAATTCCCAGGTATTTTACTTCTTCCGACAAGCTGAGCTGTTGTCCAAAGAGGGACGGTAGTTTATAAGATCCCAGATTTCTTTTGTTTGTAAACATTACAAGTTCTGTTTTACCCGGGTTGGGCCCCATCAAATAAGTGCCCCACACCTGTCACTTCATCACCTGTCACCGCATCCGGCATTAAACGGTGGTGACTCCTTAAAGCAATAGATAGTAACACCACAGTGTTTGGAGGAAAAGCCTGGAGAGGCAGCCCCACCGCGGGTTCCTACGGTTACTCAGCCTCCCCACGACTACAAAGCTAGAACCGATGGAGGGATGGTACCAACCCTGAAATATGGAAAAAAATATTAGGTGTTCAAAATTTAGATTCGTACAATCATCAAGAGTGAATCGGTTTCTTCTAGGCAAGCGTGATCCACCGTTGGCCGCATCATCGCTTATCATCAGGCGAGTTGGCGGCCAAGCGCAATCCTATTCTACGATTAAAAAAAAAAACATTGAGTAAGAAAATGACATTTTCACACATACAACAGTAAATTTTTTTTTTTTTTTTTTTAATTTTAGGGCTGTCCCATCCTATTGTAAGAGTTGTTCAGAATGTTGAGAGCATCCTTTTAGCTTAGTACAGTTCATGTTACCTTGTTTATAAATAAGTTTTTATTCTCAAAATTATATGTACCTACTTAATTTTTAAAAATAGCTATTTTAAATTGTAAAATATATATGTTTTTCAGAGATATGGAAAAGTTTGATTTCTACAAATTCAGTGAAAATTATGATGACTACAAATTTGCAATGGAGCTGACATCCGACATTCTGTTCCTTGAAGTTATTTATAGAATACTTGTATGCATCTACGAGGTAAGAATAACTTAACTAACTTTGCTTTATTTTATTAAACTTTGTACAAACAGTTAGTCAAATAGCCCCTGTACTGTATAACTATGTTTTAAAGTACGAAACAAAGTGAACTGACACAGCAATTAAACAAGCAAAGACTTACGAAAAATTACATATTAAATTATGTATCTAAAGGTAGACTTCCGTGTATCGCCGCCGATCGCAGCCGCACGCATCAGCCGCACGCGTCAGACGCTAGCGGCTGATGCGACAATAGCTATGAAAATGTATGGTGGCGTCAGTCATCGGCCGCGCGCGTCTAACGTGTCGGCCGCGCGCGTCTCACGTGTCGGCCGCACGCCTCTGTCTCATTTTATTTTTATTATGCATAAATAGGCTTGCGTTTGACCGCCAACTCGCCTGATGCTAAGCGATGATGCGGTCTACGATGGAACACGCTTGCTTAGAAGAAGCCGATTCACTTGTGATTTGAAGACACCTAGATTGATTGTAACCATATCCACCATAAAGCGGTGTCGATTTTTCGTGCCCGCTCTGGCAGTCCGATAGAAAAATGGGCAGGAGGGAATTAAATCGTGCAGATCCGATGCACACTCTCCTAAATGTATCCGATAAAAAACTGATAGACTAGCAACTTTGCGCCGATGCTCAAGACTAAGGAGCTTAGTCTGAACCAGAGATTCGTTGCCGATGAGTCTCTTGGCGCGTCTCTCAATCGACTCTAACGCCCCAAGCTGGTACTTAGCTGATCCATCCCAAAAGTGAGAGCAGTACTCCATGCACGCCCGAAGATACCTCAGAAGCGGCGCCATACATTCCCATAGTGCAAGTATTGTCGCATCAGCAGATATGTCTATCAACCGCGATGCACGGAAGTGTACCTTTAGGTCATTGTCACAAATTTCACAATTGAATACACACCCTGTGTCTGTCGCGAAGCACCTCAATAGGTACTCCGCGAAGTACATGTACCCATGTATGATGACAAATCGTCATGTGAGCTGATTGTTACGTAGCTGAGAATGTACTATATTACACAAAACAAAAACTTGGTTGTATAAGGTTAAACTGCACCATAAGCACCGCGACGGTCCATTCGTTTACACTGATATCTGGCTGATACACCTGGAGCGTTCCGCCTCTGGTGATTTCTGATTCTGATACCGATTCACTGCTGAACCGACTCTGGTACCTGGAGCCCTGGGCTTCCAAGGATTTCTGATATTGATGTACAGCTGAACAGCCTGGTACCTGGAGCCCTCGGCTTCCAAGGATTTCTGATACTGATAACCAGCTGAATAGACTGGTACCTGGAGCGCTCTGCTTCCAAGGATTTCTGATACTGATAGTTAGGGGGTTGCCCCCCAGTGGCCTCCAAACCTCCCCTATAGCCACCCCATGCCTCGCAAATACTGAGCTGATCTGATCACTGATATTACTGAGATAATCTGATCACTAACTAAACTGTAGGTACTATCTACTCGGTACCCATAATAACGGAACAAGTCGGACTGTTACTAGACAAGGCTGGAATCATACAGTCAAATGTTATACACGGAAATAAGAAGAGTATACGTGCTCACTCACCTGAGCCTGATATCACCTTGTTCTTACACAACACTTGTTCCTCTTACCTATAGCTCACTCACCTGAGCCTGATATTACCTGAGCCTTATATCACCTTGTTCTTACACAACACACAACACTTGTTCCTCTTACCGCCACCGGTTTCAAAGTGACCGTCCGGCCGGCTACGAGCTACCAAGCGCTCGCGATTCCTCTCGCCTACACCGGGTGTGACGTCAGCCTTGTTCTCTACAGATACACACAACTAAATGTCGGCTGTCACTGTCACAGCTTTGTTGATATGTAAACCTTCTGATACCTACATGTCCATACTATGTATGTATCTATCTAGCTTCGCATTCGCGACATTCCCGCCCATGTAAATGGAAAAGGAAATTGGACTGATTACAAGTTTTATGAATTATTAATTATATGAGGGTATTATTAATCTGTTGACTAAATTTGACTTTACTATCCTTAATATAATCTAATCAATCCTTGAGTCATTCTCTGGCTTTGATTGCTGATGCTCTACTTGGTCGTCTGGCGTCTGTTCTGTTCGGATTTACTTGAGGAGTAGTTGTTTGGTACCTATGGACATTTACAGACTGAAGACTCCTTCAGATCTAACTTCATGGTGTCTCAATAAGGTGTCTTGCACTGGTTTCGTAGTTGCTGTTGCTGACGGTGCTGTGCTCACTTCCATCTCATGATGGTATAGATGGCCTATATGGGTGAGCGTATTACCTGATGGAAATCTAATATTGGCCACTTTTATTTGCTCATCTGTGCCCTTTGGGAGTTCTGTGAGTTTGCCTATCTTCCTATTCTTACATGAACCTACACAACTGATTATAATTTATAAGGTGTTTATCTAAAGTTTTTTTTCTGATAACTCTTTGGACTTTTATCTTGCTACGTGAAACTCAGTATTTCGGCCTCACTAAAGCCGACGTATACACTGAACTTGATGATTCTTTCGATGTCATTCTGATATGTCTCTAAATTTATTCGCTATATCTTGGTAATCGGATTGTTCTGATCGGATGTCAAGTCTGAGTATCTGAATCTACCTCTGAACCTTATAACGCCATCCTGATCTTTGCATAATTTAAGAAATTCTGAAAAACCAGTGCTCTAGCCCTCAATTTATTTTGTAAACTACTCTGCCTGAGCCTTCAACATTATGGTAAGTGCATCACCACCAGCTGTATTAATCTACATCGATTGTTGAGAGACCCTCCTCCTCCAAAAACTGATGCATCTCAAAGTATCAACTTTGTTCTGTTTGATCTCGTTTATTTTTTGCGATTCTTCGTTTTCTGCCAGCACAAAATGATCTGACTATTCGTCCATTAACAGCGTGCTTTAATATTCAGGTGCAAGAATTTCATTACGTAATTCATACGTATGCACCAATCAGCACTCCCAGTAATTCTAATATTGGACTCTGCAAACTCGTTTGTTCCTTTAACAGTACTAATCAAGACTTGCTAATAACACAACTGACAGTATTATTAGTCTGTAAAGAACCACTACGCAAATAAATAGCAACCGAGTATGCCTCAATAAAGGCGTCTGTGAAGCAATGCAGTTCACATCTAATAGCCGCAACAGACTCATCGAACCACGAACCACCGTCTGGCCAACGGGAGAGAAAGAGTGAGAACATTATTTCCCTCTCCCTGTCCCCCGCCGGTTGAAGCGGTTTACGTCAGCCATGCTGGCCCTTCTGTTACTGTTCTGTCTGTACTTTGCCTACGTGGGTGCCGGCTTAGCCTAGGGTAATGCCGGCGGCTAAGCTTAATTTTCTCAATCTCATGAAACTTGTCATCTAATTTAACATCCCAATAATAATTGATGTCATCATTACTTTCCACTATTTTTGCAAGAATATCTTTGCTGGTATTGAGATAGGCACTGCAAAACTACAGGGATCGTAAACTGAAGCTACGACTGTTAACACGTTTCGTTTTGTCTGAACTTCATTGAAACTCTTGTTCGCAAAATTAGTTTTTTGCTGTTTTAGTATTTACGTCCCACATAATAAATACTTAATACTTGGCAGGTCCATTATTTACTTGTTGCGAGTTCGTTAGGTAACCGTGAAATGAATGCCTTTGAGTTGGAGCTCCACTCACGCAGATTCATAAACAAGCTAATAAAGTTATGTCTGGTCCCACAATCCTTTCACATCATCTTGCTTTACAGCTGATTTGACTCATTTAACTTGTTATCAATCGCTATATTTTCTGCTGCTTGGGTTTATTCTGTTGGATGCTTCCCTCGTTGACCTATATGATCTGTTCTAAACACTTCCTAATACTGTCTATATTCTGCTATTCTACTGTCCGTCTGGATTCGTCTTCTTCAGTCAACTTCATACATAAATTAAAGCCTCGGGAAACTTTTCCATAATCATATCTCTGAGATGGTTATGATTTACATCCTCTCAACAGCTTAACACTCAAGTGTCTCTCAATTTTATTGAGAATTTCCCTGCAGTATTTCACGTTACTTGCAGGTGCTGCCTTTATCCTATACAATCCTACATGATAAGCATTAATTGTAGGTTTGCCGTACCCATCCTTCAAAGTATTGACCGCAAATCGCAATGGTGTAGTTTTTGTTGGTCGTATGTAATCTTTCGATTGCCTGTCTTGCCTCTCCTTCAAGAACTGACTAGAATATATAGCATTTTGTTTTCATCGCTGATCTTTGTTGCTCAGAAAAAATAAATAAATGGAAGCGTTATGCCTACTGTTTCCCCTATGGCATTTACACCCCCTTGGTCGTCCATTTAATCACATCATTTGCAGTTGTGTGCGCTCAATATTGAAGTGTTTGAAGTGTTATCGTCGCTGCAATGACCCAAATACCCAAAATGTATGAAAAATACTACGTTAGTTCCCTAATACTAAACCTGTTAAATCATTTACCTTTTACATAAACTTAAAATATGTAGTGATGGTCAAAATATTTTCGGATTTTAACTATAGAAATTTCGTTAGTAATGCTACTGTTCTAAACTAAATCTTTAAAATATTAGTGCCGTCGTTTGGCTTCAGACCTGAGCAGCCATTAATCAATGCCATCGATTTAAAATATTCAAGGATGGCTGAAATATTTTCCGATTTAACATGTTCGCTGAAATACGGAGTACTTCTAGTATTAGAGCTGAGCGATTCATAATCACTGTTACTGATTTAAAATATGCAAGGATGGCAGAAATATTTTACAATACAATACAAGTCAAGATTCCCTGAAATCTAAAATACTCTCATCATTTCTCATCATATAAATGTTCTGATCTATTAGGTGCAAATCACGCGAAAAACCTTCTCCTTATTGTTATTTGTTCCAAATATTCAAAGCAAGCAAATATCCAAATATTCCGGGCGAACATGTTCAGACACTTCATCGGTTGACCACTACTGATTGCTACTGATATAAAAAACACGCCCACTGATTCCAGTGAACCTCACGTCATTTCCGACCAATACCGTAAGTACGTCTGAACCTCACGTCATATCCGACCAATACCGTAAGTACGCCATCACTGCATTGTTTACATTTTGAACTGACGTTGAATGGGCCAATTAGCATTTAGTAACCCATCACCCCGCTCCTCAGGTATTAGACTGAGTTTTTTCCATTGAAAATAATTGTAACTACAAGTCTGGGCTCGTAGTAGCTATACCTACTATATCTGTGATTCAACGACTGGCACATTTTTGTTTTAATACTTTTTATAAAGGTTGTAGCGTCATTTTACTGAAATACTTGTGGCGCCACCTAGTATTTGATCTGAGAAACTCATGTTTACTGTTACTGATTCAAAATATTTAAAGATGGCTTCAATATTTTCTGATAAAATTTGTAAAATGTATGTTAAATTCTTAAACCCCGTGTAGTCAAACAAAAAATCAAAATTTGTCAAAATATTGTCACCATCATTTAGCAGGAGTCCCGTAGAAGCCTCGATCTTAAAAAGCCATTCAAAATACTCAATGATGAGTGAAATAAATTAGGATTAAAAATAAAATTTTAATATATACTAAAAACTTCTATCGACTGCGCCGCCATATTGGACAACTCGTTCGTGCTTTTATTATTTCTCTTGTGAGCCATAAATTTCTCCAGTTACCCGCATATGTCAATGATAATGGAAAAATTGCTGAAATGATCTGGTTTCTTACTGAGAAAATTTCGAATTACCTTCACATGTAGCCGATTGTTTTAAAATAGAAAAAACATCGTAGCACATAAATAATTTCTAAACGGTTAAATTGGGATCCGAATCCGATTGATCCCAGCATCTCCACCATGTCGCGAAGCACCTCAATAGGTACTCCGCGAAGTACATGTACCCATGTATGATGACAAATCGTCATGTGAGCTGATTGTTACGTAGCTGAGAATGTACTATATTACACAAAACAAAAACTTGGTTGTATAAGGTTAAACTGCACCATAAGCACCGCGACGGTCCATTCGTTTACACTGATATCTGGCTGATACACCTGGAGCGTTCCGCCTCTGGTGATTTCTGATTCTGATACCGATTCACTGCTGAACCGACTCTGGTACCTGGAGCCCTGGGCTTCCAAGGATTTCTGATATTGATGTACAGCTGAACAGCCTGGTACCTGGAGCCCTCGGCTTCCAAGGATTTCTGATACTGATAACCAGCTGAATAGACTGGTACCTGGAGCGCTCTGCTTCCAAGGATTTCTGATACTGATAGTTAGGGGGTTGCCCCCCAGTGGCCTCCAAACCTCCCCTATAGCCACCCCATGCCTCGCAAATACTGAGCTGATCTGATCACTGATATTACTGAGATAATCTGATCACTAACTAAACTGTAGGTACTATCTACTCGGTACCCATAATAACGGAACAAGTCGGACTGTTACTAGACAAGGCTGGAATCATACAGTCAAATGTTATACACGGAAATAAGAAGAGTATACGTGCTCACTCACCTGAGCCTGATATCACCTTGTTCTTACACAACACTTGTTCCTCTTACCTATAGCTCACTCACCTGAGCCTGATATTACCTGAGCCTTATATCACCTTGTTCTTACACAACACACAACACTTGTTCCTCTTACCGCCACCGGTTTCAAAGTGACCGTCCGGCCGGCTACGAGCTACCAAGCGCTCGCGATTCCTCTCGCCTACACCGGGTGTGACGTCAGCCTTGTTCTCTACAGATACACACAACTAAATGTCGGCTGTCACTGTCACAGCTTTGTTGATATGTAAACCTTCTGATACCTACATGTCCATACTATGTATGTATCTATCTAGCTTCGCATTCGCGACAGTGTCCCCTTAGAAAAGAAAAAAAACTGGCATTCCATATAAATACGACTGTTTTTTTAAAGCATTTACTAAACTTGGAAATGTTTGTTAGTTTGGGAATTAGAACAAGTTCCTCCTAACCGATTTTGCTTATACCTTTAGTTCTTGTGACAATACAATACCCAATATTCAACATGGGGTTCTTCAAAAGGCGAGTTAATAGAGTCTTAAAGGGTCGGCAACGTATTTGTGATGCTTCTGGTGTTACAAGTATCCATAGGCGATGGTGACTGCATACCATCAGGCGGCTCATCTGCTTGTTTGCCACCTATGGCATAATAAAAATATAAATAATAATAACGATGTAACAAACAAGTAACGACGGTTGTAATGATGGTAAGCAGTAACTGCTGCCGTCTTTACAGTCTAAATATTTTTTTTTATGATCTCTTCATAATCATCAATATCAGCCATAAGACGTCCACTGCTGAACGTAGGCCTCCCCCTTTAACCTCCACACTGAACGACATCCTGCCATCTGCATCCACTGGATGCCCGCGACTCTCACGATGTCGTCGGTCCATCTAGTGGGAGGCCTACCTACGCTGCGTCTTCCGGTTCGTGGTCTCCACTCAAGAACTTTTAATCATCTACTGCAATATTTTTATACTTTTCCAATTTCAGGCTTTTTGCTTGTGCGGCAGCGTGGGCCGCACTGGAGGCGCAACTCCAGGCAAAGCATTACTCGGACTACGAGTGGTCACTGCCTCTGCCGTGATACCCGTAGAAGGGCGACCAAAGGAAACTGTACTGCTACATCCAGGCCGGTCTTTGACATTTTTGGTAGCACTTGTACGTTCATTCATGAAGAACTTTCTTATTTCGCTTCTATTTCCACTCTGTGTGGTACTATTTGTGTTCAAACATAATCGCACTGGCTACGACCTCTTATGTGGAGTGATTGTTGTTGAAGAAAACATGTATCCGGTAAGAAGATTCGCACCATAACGGTGTTACCAAAGTCGTTGAGGGTCTATTGTTGGCTAGAACTATCTGTTATGCACATTTCCAACATTCCTGAAGATACAAATTGACCGAGTGGGTATTTCAAATAATTATCAATTTAAATAACCGACGCTGACGAAGCTGGTGCTTCCCGTGTGGTTCCATTTTAATTTGGCCTAGTTCTGACTTTTTTACTTGGACCAAATTAAAATGGTTCATCAAAATTGGTTCACCTAGTCGAAAGTTCTGAGGTAACAAACATAAAAATAAATAAAAAATACAGCCGTATTGTTGACCTCTTACTTTTTGGAAGTCGGTTAAAAAAGAAACATTTGTTATCGTTAAAATACCATATTAAAAAATTTGTAATTAGGTTGTGTATTATTTGTGTGACAGGGTGTGATTTTGACGCCGATACTGTCTTATAATTTTTTAATTCAATTTATCTTTAATTATTATGAAAAAGTAAAAACGTAAACGTTAAATGACTTTAAATATTACTTAAATTGCAATCCTTAATTTATTTATTTACAACTACAGACTAAGTACATAGAAAAAACTAAATACATCCGAAAACAAAGGAGTTCCGATAAAACACTTTTTTCAAAGTAAATAAATTAAACTTTGTTTAAAATATTTGTAATGTTATAAAGTAAACAAACAGTGGACGATCTACAAATATTCTGAAAATAAAATACGTAGCGAACTCCATACAAATTTTAATTTCAAATATATTTTTTTTAAGAAATCAAGATATATTTTACGTATCAAATATTGCTAAGATTAGACATACGAAGTGTAAGTATGAAGTGTTTTAAATATTGGTATTTGGCCCAAAGATATTTACATTTCTAGATATTCCACTTGGTAATATTTTTATCTTCATTAGTAAACACATGAATATACTAGAAACTAGACTGTTAAAATCATAACCCTCCTTTGCCGTTCTTGTGTAAAAAAAAAGTTGAGAATCCCTATTATTTACTATAACGGTTGTACCCTACAGTTATATGATTAAAACACTGTTTTAAACTACCACAGTTGTTCACTAAAGTTATATGATTATTTACGGGAAATTTCCCGTGGTAAGGCTTTGAAAGGAGGTTGTGATATATGATTATTTATATGTTTATTTTGATGTCTTTCCATAAACATGGTGCATGTAACTACTCAAATATATCGGGTCCTCCATGCATTATCTCGGTAAATATCCCGTTAATAATCATATATAACTGTAATGTTGAAAATGTGTTAAAGAGGTTTGTCCGGGAATGGGCCTTTAAGTTTTTTGTTCCTTAATCATGGTTTCATCTCATAGTGTAAGGCCTTCCACACTCTTTATGGGGTGTTTGAAACTAATTTGCGACTCGAGTTCCATCTGCCTGTATTAGTGAATGCTCATTGGGCAATTCCCTGTAGAAAATACATACTCTGCTGTTTTTGAATGGGCCATGAGCGAAGTTGGAAACCAACCTCAAATGGGTCGCAAACTCGTTTGAAACGCGCCACGCCCTCTTAGGAGGGTCCAAAAGTTTAGAATGTGATCTAGTAAGTGCAAGGTTTTTATATTTTCTGATAATATTAGGGTATTTATTTTGGAATCTATAGCAATGTATATTGGACATATTATTACCTAGAAAATTTCGAGGTGTGAAAGCCTGTTAGTCAGCATAGGTACCTCCACCGTGATATCTTAGCAGCGAAACCGCTACTCGTTGAAATATGGACTCTATATTGTGTACATCAAATTACACTGTGACAAACCACGACATTGACGAACGCTTAAATTTCGAAATAGGGCGATAGCTTTAGTGCAAGTATTGATAGTTTTCAAAAACTGTTTTCGTATTGTTCCATACATTGCTGGGTTAAAAGCTATTCGAAAACTTTTTCCGTTTTTGAGAGAAGCAACATATCTCGATTACTACCGATTTTAGTTCACCCGCTTTTCCGCTGGAGGCGCTTTACTA
Source organism: Agriopis leucophaearia (assembly GCA_949125355.1). NCBI lineage: Eukaryota > Metazoa > Arthropoda > Insecta > Lepidoptera > Geometridae > Agriopis > Agriopis leucophaearia. The sequence continues at coordinate 17,253,442 of OX421262.1, forward strand.
AAATGTATGGAACAGTACGAAAACGAAAAAAGTTTTCGAAAACTATCAAAACTTATACTCAGGGTAACTTATCACTGAAAACAAAATTAAAATGTGTTCAATATTAAGGAAGATATGAGCATTTAAATGTCTTGCTAGACAGAGAGCGCACTATACTATATGACGTCACTTGTGAATACGCCATACAATCACCATACTGCCCCACACTTTGTGGGAAACGGACAGAGCATCCTTTCCCAATCCGACAAAAAAATACTTTTAATTTAAATTTATTTTTATCTCTGTATTTTATTAGGCGATTTAAATAATTTCTTTAGTATACATATTAACATTTAAATATTTATTTCACTAAGCCTGTTATTTTTAACCCACGACGAAAAAAGCGGTGTGTTATAAGTTTAACGTGTGTATCTTTTATCTGTCTATGTCATCGTAGCTTCTAAACGGGTGAATCGATTTTGATTTATTTTTTATTTGAATGTTTTATTAGCCATGATTCATGAAAATTGGTTTGAGGATTATCTGGGGTAAAAAAAAACACAATTTATACTGGACACAAATTTCCAATAGCCAATTCTGATATACATTAAGTTAATATTACAACGAATAAGTTTCGCTGCCGTTGTCCGCGGTGGAAGTACCTATGCTAAGAGCGTCAATACAGTGGCCTTAGTACGAGCACTTGCGAAAAAGTTATCGTTACGTAAACGATAGCAAAATGTATGAAAAATTGAACAGCGCCTCTATCGGACTTGAAAGGGAACTGAATTTTTCATACATTTGCTATTGTTTACGTAACAACAACTTTTCGCAAGTTATCGTACTAAGGCCACAGTTCTTGTTGTGACATTTTATCAGCATTTGCTATTCGTTTGATGAAATATCTGTATGAAAGTCATAAAGCTAAGAATTGAAGTCGAATATCAAATTGAGTTGGTAAATACATGTCCGGACTTTTAAACCTTTTCCTTTTTAGCTTTGGCGATGTAATATGAGTAAATCTTGATTAACGTCTCTTTAAAAATAAAAAAAACATTGTTTTTAAAAAAACTAATCAAAATACTAAAAAAACTTGAGAGGTGTCAAGGGACACCCGAATGGAACGAAGTTCCTTACAACTAGCAAAAAGTGTCGTTACTTTTGGTCTTAATTTTTCGTGTCGTTACAACTTTTGGTCTTGATTTTTTTCCGTCTAGACCAAAAGTGAGGGGAAAAGGGGGGCCTTTCGCAACGCGCGAAAGGGAACTTCGTTCCAAAATGTCCCGCCTTTTATTGAAATATGTATCTGGCTTTAGTTCCGGACTTTTCACATTTTGATATGGTAACACTACGCGCGTTATTCTGCCAGGCTAGCATGTGCACCGCGACAAAATTTGTCGACTTTTTTTATCGTGCAAAAGCGAGACAGGCGTATATGAAACCGTAGGCACCATGTCGCGTTCTCGCTCAACAAAGTGACGAAAAGATTTTGTCGCGGTGGGCATGCTAGCCATGCTGGACGATTTCTGACGAGCACAGAATTGCAACAGAATATAGACACCACAACGTACATCGAGGTCCACATTCTTTGTTCCTACTATGACGTCACGAGGGCAGTCTAGTGGTAGTATAACTCCATTCACATGACTAACTGCTTTCGAAGTGTTTACATTTTACTATGATGCAATATATCATATTTTATAATGACGTCTGATGGCTACTGCCAAGTTGAAGAACAAGGATATAGAACTGTTTCAATGAATAGGATATTTGACTGTTTTTTACGAAACCATCTCAAATTGTCTATAATATTACAATAAAGCAATCTATGATTAAATCCTCTAGATTTTCAGTATTTTTATTATAATAAACAATTAAAATTCAAAATAATAGACTACCGCGTAAATGTCATAGATAGCGTTCCCTTTGACATTTATGGGGCCACGTGACTTTAGTGACGTCACAATCAAGTAAACAAGTTGTCACTCGCCATACCTCTATTACTTACCGGTGACGTCATAAGTACATACGACCTTTATGAAGCGTTTGCAGTCGAGTTAGGTGATCAACGAAAAAAGTTTTATTGTGTATTTTTTTTAATCAGGACATTATTTTGTAGTTTTTAGTGGTTAACTAATTTTAAAAAAGAAATTCAAATATTCTTCCAGCATGAAACATTTTTTTTTAATACAGTGTATTCGACTGTATTAAAAATGTGTTTTGCATGTTATGCAGCAGTCTAGTTGGAGCATTGGTCCAATTAAAGACAGACAACAGACATTTGTCTGCATGGATAGCATGCACACCGCGACAAAATCTTGTTGTCACTTTGTTGAGCGAGAACGCGACAAGGTGCCTACGGTATTATATACGCCTGTCTCGCTTTGGCACGACAAAATGAGTCGACAAAATATTGTCGCGGAGCATGCTAGCCCGGCTGGTGTACCCACGATGTTTATCCTGATGTATGGTATAATAATATAATCTGCCAGGTATGCTATTCCGGGACACAAAGGTCACATTGAGTGACACAAGCCTACGTCATCAACGCTGTAGCATGCATCAACCAGTAGCATGAAATCATAACTCTCCAATCTCGTGTATTACCTGTGGGATCCGATAAAACTATCTGGTTTTGATTTAAATAATATGTTCAATATATCACATCTGTATTTAACTTGACTTGCTTGAAGATTATTATCAAATTTGTTTCCCAATTTCTGTGTTTGTTGCAATGAAGTGGCAACTGGACAGTGACGTAGTCTTGTGTCAATCCCGGAATAGCAGACCTTGTTTTATTGGATCATGTCCTGATGTAGGTCTGTGGTGCCGACAAACTTATCTATACAGTGAAGTGATGGTACATAATATAATAGTAATCATATTAAAAAAAAACTGATAGCCTTCCATGGAAAATGTTAGTTCACTTAATTGGCAATATTTTTGCATTTCTGCCGTAAAAATAAGAGCCGTAACAGACACGTCACATTTGGCTGACGTCGACCACCTCAACTAACGAGAGAAAAAAGAGGGAAATTATGTTCTCACTCTTTCTCTCCCGTTGGTCAGACGGCGGTTCGTCAGCCAAGTTCGATGAGTCTCTTACGGCTTTGATGTTGCGAATCTAAGCGCGCGATACGAATCTACGCCAACAGACACCAACAACGCTAATAAGATCTAACGCAGCACAAAATAAAACCTTTGTGCCGTATTTCTTCTCATTAGAAGTCGTGTCGTGTTGGGAACGCGCTCCTGATGTGCCATTAGAAGATAGACCATCAGTTTTGCTGAGTGTACCTCTACACTTGTGAAAAAATGGCACCATGAAAATAATTTTTAGATATATAATTATAAGGTTTTGTTTAAAATTTTGTTAGAAATTTAAACACATTATTTTGTGATATAATTTACAAACCTATAAAGTGTATAATTGTGTAAATATTTATGTAATATAATATATTTCCGAGACATTTTTCAGTTTTAATGGTTTAAGAACAAAGTTCTTACCGGCTGTTAAAGCCCCAGCCTCCGATATACCTCTAAACTCTGGCCACAGCCAGTAAAAAAATATTTTTATTTATCCAGCGTGCTGGGTACACTGCCAAGTAGTAGTAGTTTGAGAATTTGGATTGTCTCTGGACCTTCATCGCGGTTTATTGCCAATTTAAGTGTGATTGTGTAATAGGCGAAGCCAGCCTGAAGCCAACAACACAGGTCATCGCCTGAAGCCAGCAACACAGGTCACCCTAGTGTGGGTTTCAGTGCACACCGAGGAAACACTGTTAGAAAGCGTTAATTTTGTTACCTACTTCAGCATCCTTTGTTAACTCGGTGTATGAATTTAGCCAGTAAGTTATTTTGAACGAATAAACTTTAAGTAGTTTAGGTATTTATTGTTACCTTGATTTTTTTGTCACTAAACGTAAAGTATGTACCTACTAGAGATTTTGCAACTTTTGGAAACAATACATGGAGAGCCGTCCACCTCATTGCCTTAGTGATTGTCTATTAAAATAATTATTCTGATTGATTGATAATTAGATTTTAAAAACTAGACGTAAATTAGTTCGTCTGAAAGAAAGTATCACCGTCCGAATACGTAATACGAGGCGGTATGGCTTAAATAACTTTAGCTTGCCAGTAATTGGTGAAGAAACAACACAATTGCTCGGCTGTCGTTGTCAAACTGACAGTGAAAGAAGGACCTTCAATATAAACTATGTCAACGTCATTGTGTAATGTTTATTGAATGTCGTCATTTCGAATCGAAATTTTCGATTCGGTTTTTTGAAGAAATACAGTAAAATACTGTTCTTTAGCTTTTGCAAAAACAAACGCCCTGAAAATTACACCATTCTCCTATGTTTCCTTTGAATTTTTATGTTTTCTAAGGTGGTTTATATTTGCTGAGTTGGCTTGCGCGTCGTTCCGTCAGTCTGCCGTAACGTGGCGGCGCTACGCTCGTCTGTGCCGCAGGAGTGGCTCGGTGGCTCGAACTGACTGTCATTGTTCATGTTTTCTGTGATAAGAATTACTGTGAAAATATAGTTTAGCAAATTAAATATCACAATCAGGATGTCCGCCTCAGGTGAATTCGGTAATCCTCTACGCAAATTCAAGCTAGTATTCCTGGGGGAACAGAGCGGTGAGTCGATGTCGATTTTATAGCCCTTACGTTGTACATTTTTAATATAGAGCATATAATTTACGACCAGTAGGTATGGTAGAGTCTAGACTTTATCGAATTACTGACCTACTTCGGTTTGGGAGGGTATAAATTGCCGATTTTATGCGCCGAAGGAGGATCTTAGGTGCGCGCGATGAGACGTCTATCGTGCAAAATTACGTTAGCCTGGGATCTAGGTTACACTCTCCGAGTACAATACGAGCGTAAATTGTTCCCAGCAGTATGTTCTCAAGCACATCTGCCGTTATCAATCGCGTTCTTCGATTAGAGATTGGTACTAATGAGCAGGTTCAATGACATGACCATTTGTTTTTTTTTTTCAGTGGGAAAAACTTCGCTCATCACTAGGTTCATGTATGATAGTTTTGACAATACTTATCAGGTGAGTCATCAAGGATTGATGTTTAGATTAATTATTATTTTGATTGAAAACAATGACTCATCGGGGACTGGAGCATTTAGCTGAGTTAACACAGTTTCTACTTCATGGAGAGACTAGAAAATGTTCAGAACCTTAAGAATACACTTGACCTGTGATATTCTACACCAGGTTTCAAGTTACATCATGGTTGAGTCATAACATCTCATGCATATGCATTATAACAATATAAAAGTGTTTATGCAAGATAGCAATCACATCTCACTTTTCATGCAAGGAAAGCACTGTCTATGATAAAATTAATGCACTGTTGCATGCATCATGCTGTATTTTTCTGTTATCAATTTTTATATTTCTATTTGACCTTAATTTTTGTTCCTTATTGGTTGCTTCCTATTATATTTTATTACTGTGATTAATGAAATTTTAAATGCATGCTTTTGTTGTTTACTGTAATCTTGGATATAAAAATGCAAATAAATTTAAAATACAACCAATTAGACAATACAAATAGACTGCCCCGGTGGCTCAGTTGGTAGTGAACCTAACTTCTGTGCTTGGGGGCGTGGGTTCGATTCCCATCTAGGACAAACATTTGTGTGATGAACATTTGTGTCAACTCTACTCATACATTTTTTATTGCTGGACATATGTCAGATCAAAAGATCTAACATAGCTAAGATTTGTCGCAGCAATGAAACCTGCAAAAAAACTGCATTAAAATCGGTGCAGCCGTTTTAGAGCAAAATAGTAACAGACATACACATCATTTATCAAAATGTCTTTGGGGTTTTTTATTCTTTGAATTTTGAATAGTTTTGGCTGTAGGTGTGAATATACAAGCACTCATACTGACATGCTCACTACAACACCCATTTTTTTGGCTTTGCATGTTTGGGTAAATATATGAATGTTGTCTTTTTGAACAAACTTAAAAAAAACATATAAACAAAACATTATTTATCAACGGACTATAAAAGAGAATGTATTCAATTTGACAGTTTTTTTTAAATGTTATGCGATTTAGAAATTATTCATCTTAATTAATCATGTGTATTTTAAACTATTTAATTCCTGATGTTTCAAACACTGCAGTGTCCATGAGCATAGATAGACTAGATCCGTTATCTTGTCTACCTGTGATCTGAGTCTTGAATGTCAATAGAAATATTAAGTTTTTTTAAATAATAGTCTTGCCTTTGGCTGCCATCTTGCTCGACGTCAAGCGATGATTTAAAAGTACCAAAAATGATTATAATTAAAAAATTACTTTCATCATCAGCTAGAAAACGTCCACTGCTGAACATAGGCCGCCCTCTTTGATTTCCACACTAAACGACGGCCTGCAATCTGCATCCACAGAATGTCGGCGATTACTATTTAAATGTACTTTATCTTTGTAAACTACATTGCCATGTTGAATGGCAATGCTCAATATCTGGCGTTCATTAATTAAGTATGTGAAGTGATTTTGCCGATTTTTCGACCGCTCCTCCCTGTTAGATGTCGTGAGATTTGGCTCGAGACACTCCCCCCCCCCCAATCCAAATCTCACGTGAAATTTTTCAAATTGTGTAAATAAATACATACGTTAATTTGTGATACGTTGATTCAGCCATATTGTAATGGATAAAAAAAAAATGGAATATAAAAAATAAAAGCGGGAGAGAAAAAATTACGTGGTATTTGCCTCACCACGTGAACCCCCCCTTTCCCCGAAACACCTCAATTAATGTATACCTCCTTAGTGTGGTACCCACCAACTGTGATCTAAGTAATGGAACTATTGACAGGCAACAATCGGCATAGACTTCCTGTCGAAGACAATGTACCTGGAGGACCGCACGGTGCGACTGCAGCTGTGGGACACGGCAGGCCAGGAACGGTTCCGCTCCCTCATCCCTTCCTACATCCGTGACTCCACCGTGGCGGTCGTCGTTTATGACATCACTAGTGAGTATACATATAGTGTACCGTGTTTAACCTAAATAAAAAAATATGTCTACAAAAAAAACTTACCATAATTATCAATATGTAAAACCGGCTTCATAAAAACGACAAAACTGGACGAAAATGGGACCTCACGGGAAGCACCAGCTTTGAAATATAAAAAGAATTGTCAAAATTGGTTCACCCAGTCGAAAGTTCTGAGGTAACAAACATATAATAAAAAAACAAATAAATAAATATCTGGGACATTATTGCACACATGGTCATCTGACCCCAAACTAAGCAAAGCTTGTAATAAGGATTGAGGACTTCCTCCTTTTTGAAAGTCGGTTAAAAAGACACTTCATTTTCAATCTTTTGATAGAGACGTGAATTACCCAATCAAATACGAATACTCGATTCACCTGCGGTCCGAATAGACCTAGTGTAAAAAATCAGGCGAATCACAACGTGGTGCAAATGGACCCAGTACAAAAAAATCGTGGGTCGTCTCAATTAATTTAGAGCACTTGAGCGATTCACACCGTGGTGCGAAAAAACAACATGCGGTATGAAACTTTGCAGTACTCTCGCAGATAAAAGAGAGTACGTGTAGAGTACGCACACCTGCGAAACTTGTAGTCAGTGTGCGGTCTACACGTTTATGTAGTTCGTCATTACACATGTATAAGTTAAGCACTAGCCTCATCCATGTCTTCTCATTTTGTTTTTAAGTTTGCACATATTTTTGCATTACAATCCAGGTCTGAACCTATTTTTGTAAGATTTTGTTATGTATGATTGTAATTTGTTTTGTGTATTTAATAAATAAATAAATACCATGGGGAGTGTTCTAAAGAACTATTCGATCTAATGCTGGCGTCGCGGTTTTATCATCGCACAAGCCGCCACCGTTTGAAAGTGCATCCACGTATCATAGATCAGTGGAAATCGCATACTGTGCGATTCACACGATCTTTCTTGCCTCACACCTGCAAAATGTGGAATGAGCTACCTTCCGCGGTGTTTCCGAGAATCTACACACATAGCAAACATTCGTAACATTGGGTTCTTCAAAAGGCGAGTTAATGGAGTCGTAAAGGGTGCAACGTATTTGTGATGCCTCTGGTGTTACAAGTATCTATAGGCGACGGTGACTGCTTACCATCAGGCGGCCCGTCGGCTTGTTTGCCAGGAATGGCATAAAAAAAACTTGCTTATCGTGTCTGTGGCATCGTAACTGCCAAACGGCTGAACCGATTTTGATTTAGTTTTTTTGTTTGTTTGAAAGGTGACTTCATGGAGACTTTGGAGAGTGTTCTTAGCTATGATTCAAGTAAAACTGTTCAGCCGTTTGGAGATTACCAGCTTTATATCAGGGATTTAAGTTTTTTATTTAAATTATAATTGCATTCAAACTGTACCTGCCTATGAACCAAAATATATGAACCCATGACTGCCTGTATCTACCATTTATTCTGGTAGTCAGAAAAAGACTATTATCACAAAAGCGATACGTTTTTGTTCCGTATTTATTTCAGAAATCAACATCAAAGAATGCGTTTACCAACTCGTGAAATCTTACGCAACGATGAGCAAAAAACTTACCTGGCTGTCTAGAGTTCTAGAATTTAGCAGCTGACAAATAGTTTCACGTTTCAATTTCATAATTCGCCGATCGGGAATTTCAGACTTTAACTCGATACTCGATTTTATTACATACAATCGATCGGGACCTTCTGAAAATGCTGAAAGTGGGCCGTTGACCTTCGCGGCTTGAGCGCGCTGCATTAGGCCTAGTAATTAAATACTATAATTATGCCAAACCAATGCCGATGCAAAAAAACAAAGTAACTATTCACTGAAAAAAAAAGGTAAAACAATGTACATTTAATTGAACTAAACCACTATAAAACTAAACTGAGTTTACGTAGATTCATTAAAATATATTTCTTACTTACAGGAATGTAAGCGTACATTTTCAGTCGGACAATCCAAAGAGTTTTGAAACTGAAAAAGTCTTAAAGAAAGGCTGGACTGGGTGGGTCGGTTCAATAAATATCCAACAGGATTTAGAATTCTTAACAGCCCAAGTTCGAGTCACAACTTTCTAAATCTCAAACTTTCCGAACAAAAAGGCCCGCGTCTGACGTCGAGCTGTCTGGGAAATGATGCTGATGCGGTCGAAGCATATACTCGTAGACCTTGAAGGTGTCTGCTCAACTCTGCCCTTAGGCAGTATACCTTGGCCGTACTTTGATTCAAAGCGTTTTATACGAGTCCAAGAAACTACAATGTACGAGGGGTGGCCGAAAAGTAATCTACCTGTCAAAGAAAAAAAAATACGTGGATGGATGATTTATTTTTAACCGATTTCCAAAAAGGAGGAGGTTCTCAACTCCACTGTTTTTTTTTTGTTTGTTACCTCAGAACTTTCGATTGGGTGAACCGATTTTGATGATTCATTTTTTTATTTGAAAGCTGGTACTTTCCGTGTCGTGCCATTTTAATTTGGTCCAGTTCTTACATTTTTATGAATTCGGTTTTTTATAGTGATAATTATTTATTTTTCTATCTAGTCTCCTGCAACTCGTATACTGGTAATAGGCTAATCTTCTAAGTTCTACAGACTTTTCCTGTTACGAAGGCCTTTCTGCTGAATGAGGGCTCCCAACAGAATATTACTAAAATGTCTTCATTTAAAGCTTATTAGAGCAAAATTATGATAATTTAATATGCAATAAGTAGCTTTAAAAACACGTTAATCTAATTAAAGCTGCTAAGTCAAGATTCATTGCGGTCTTGTATATAGCCAATAACTTCATAATTTGGTCGCTGTTTTATACGTCATCCATCTGCGAAGACGGGATCTTAATTAAAACATTGTGTACGTGCTATTGTACGCCTTGTTTTAGGGTAACAAAGGTTACTTTGGCTTTGAGATTGGCGTCGCCAGAGGCAAATATTTGCTTGCAAAAGGGTGGGTAGAGCCTTGGCCCAGTCTGCGCCGATTCCGATGCTCAATTTATACCGTTTGTAGGTTTACTCTGTCTAGCGTGTATTTAATTAGGAATTCTAGAAATCTAGTGAAGTTGAACGTCTATGTGTAGGTTATTTTACGAACTATCGATTGGTTCATTTCAAATTCTGATGTCTCACAAGCTTGTAGAACTTTCACCTCGTTACTCAAAGCTTTAGTAGAATGTTATTTTAGCTGTGTTGATTAGTTTGTATTGATTCTTTGCCAGTTTTTCAACTACCACGTAGTGGTAGCACACTTAGTCGTGTGCAGCCATAACTGTATTTCGGAGTAAAGGGCAATGTTTCCAGTGAAATTATAGGGTATAGATTTATCAGCGTTTATCTCGTGTGACAAAGCGCAATCACTTCCAAGTCATGCCATTTAGCTCGACCCTTGTAGTTTTACACTTCTTAAAGCTAGTAATTTTTTTCTATGCCCCGTTTTATCTAGGTATAAGTCTGAGTTCGACCACCAACTCCTGGTAAGCGACGATATGATCGAAGATGAAGCACGTAGACTTAGAAGATCCTATTCATTCTGAACTTAAAATATCTAGATCTCTCAGGAAACAAGGAAGCCACTGTTGGGTCGAGCTTTGCCTTCTGCATCGTCACTCTAGAGTAGTCTAGAGCGTTCCACCTACGCTTGGCAACGTGCGGAACATGGGTCTTTTCATAGAAAGTTTTTTTTTTTTAAATCTTTATAATTAAAAAAAAGGGGTTTTGTCATAAATTGACTATGCCACCCCGTAAAGCTACAGTAAACACATTTATCACACAAACTCTAACAACTCCCACACGGGCACTTATAATCTACAAATAAATGATACATTTGCATCAGCATCTTGGCCTCTCTGGAGCCTAGTGAAGCCAAGACACTGTTGCAATAACCTACATTGCTACCATAGTGCGACAATGCTCTCTGCTGGACCTCGTACCGCGCACATTCCGACAACACATGATGTACATCCTCCACCGACCCGCAAAAACAGCAGAGTGGTGATTCTATTTTTTTCATTAGGTACTTGAATTTGTTGCCAGGAATGTGCCCGGTACGGAGTCTGAGCAGGGCTACCACATCTTGTCTCTTCATGTCCATTGTATCGAACCATGGGTAGCGAGGAAGTTCACTCTGCACCGTTCTGTACCAGATACCTATAGCTCGAGACCGCTCATTGAAGTATTCCTGCCAGTTTTGACAACACAGCTCTTTTACATTTCTAAGAAACTCGCTATGAAGCGGGAGGCAAGTATATGGAATAACGTCACTAACTGCTTCTTTTGCAGCTCGATCCGCTTCCTCGTTGCCCATGATACCGATATGAGAGGGCACCCACTGTATAATGACCACCTTATCTGCGGCTCTAAGCTTATAAATGCTGCTCAATATAGAATAGGCTATCGGATATCCTTGAAAATTCAAGGTTAGCCGAGCCAAATGCTGGAGTGCACTCTTAGAATCCGTCAATACTACAAACTGGCTGGCATTTATGTCTAATAGATATAATAATGAAAAAAACTAGAAAGTATCTGCAAATAAATTGCAGGTATACCTATAAAACGACAGCGTAAATGTGTTATGACCTACAAGTTTATGACCTACAACGAATTGAAATCAGCAAGTCCAGTAGATAAGGCGATAAAACAGTATAATAATTGCTCGTAAACCCACTGGAATACGAACGATAAAAGAAAAGTACTCTTTTTGTTCACTTTACTTACTAAAATTATTGTACTCCATCTGGATTAAAATCATACCATATTATGTTTTTTTGCAACAGGGTAGACAGCCATGCGTACTAACACAATCTCACATGATGAAGAGCGATACTGTGATACTATTGTATTTATTTATAAGCTACGTAACTTTTTAGACACCGACTACATAACTTTTTAGACCTCTTATAACAGGTAGTCGTAAGGCGGTTCCGTTTAGGTGATTACAAAAAGTTGCGCGACCACAAACCGTGTCTCGGCGCGTTAAGGTTCGTGTTCGCGTGATTTTGCAGACTGCTCGTATTCGAGCCCGCGGTGAGAATTGGGCGTAAGGTCCAGGGGCCTTACGCCCAACTCTAAACGCGGGCCCGAATAGATGTAATTTGCTAAATCACGCAACCGCAAACCGTATCCCGGCGCGTTAAAGTTCGCGTTCGCGTGATTTTGCAAACTGCACGTATTCGGGCGCGTTTACAGTTGGGCGTAAGGCCTCTGGTCTGTTTTCGAACCATGGGTTCATTCACAACTAAGCGCTACTACGGGTCCAATGACATGTTAAAATTTAGATAAAGCAGCCTATTTAATGTAGATCAAAAAGCTAGAAGTCTTACTGTTCATTGCATTGTCCTTTTCATTATCGAACATTGTTTAAGCAGCTGGTCGTCTATAATCAACTATTATAATCACTAAAAGGAAACGTCGGAAAACAACAAAACATTGATGCAATCTTAATGGATATTAAAACATAGATTCAGATCTTATCACTACTTTAGAGGTTTTGCAAGTATTTATGAACCTGATAACGATTTGGTTGTTCATAAAAAGCTTCTAGTTACCTAACACGCAATAAATTATTTTCTTAAATTGTCACTACACATTATTACCATAAATTACTCGTTTTTAACCTACTTTCAACTGTCTTTTCTGTGACTGTTTTTTTTTTTGTTTGTTACCAGCTCTTTCGGCTGGGTGCACCGATTTTGATGATTCTTTTTTTATTTGAAATCTGGTGCTTCCCGTGTGGTCCCATTTCAATTTGGTCCAGTTCTGAAATGTTTATGAAGTCGGTTTTTAATATTGATAATAATATTTTGGCTTGTTAATATAACAGTGCATGTGTGTGTAATTTTGATGATTATATTGCATCTTATTAAAAGTTTGCCTTTTACTTGCCCCATGCTCGCACACTGTTCTAATGATATGCAATATGTATGTACTTAACAATCGAACAGGATAATAAGTTAACTTTTAAAAACTGCTTTGAATACCTGTTCAGTAGCTCCCGAGATATTTCAGACACAGGAAAACTTTTTGTTTATATTTCATTTATTAATAAATGCTTACCAAACTAGCAACAACGCGAAGGTGCGTTAGCCACCCATTAAAATGTAGTATCTATGCATCTATACATAATAGTAAAAACACAGAGATTTAAAAAAAAACTGTATTGCGAGATATAAAAAAAACCACACTGGGCGTCTTGAAATACATAAGCAGCTGAACATGTTAAGACAGTTTTTAGAATTCTTGTCTGTTTGTTTGTTTGTCCACGCACATCTCCTAAACCACTGGACGGATTTAAATGCTGTTTTTACGAATATGCTTAGCTATGACCAGATTGAGGTATAGGCTATGTTATTTAGCGCAAGGGCCGGATTATGGGAGGAAAAAAGGGTTGAAAGTTTATATAAAATCAAAACCTAAAACATGGCATTTATTAGCTTAATAATAATAATAATTAGGGTCATAAGCTCCAAGGTGAAAGTGTAAAAAGGCATAACGCCGCGAGTAGCTCTTACTGAAAGTGCAGCACACCTCTTGACTGGGGGGCACCATTAAGTGGGTGGCAAGTCATCATCATGTCTCATCTCAAATATATTTTAAGATGAGACAAGATGAGGAAGGTGCTGTTTCTCATCCTATAGATCTGTTATCCGAAAGTTGTTCACCTCAATAGCCCAGACTTTTCATTCTATACTGTACAATAGTTTCATATTCCATAGATAGAAGATAGAAAACTCTTTATTGTTCACACCAAAAATTATAAACGTACATAAAAAACAACTTAAAAAACTAGTGAAACAATTGGCGGCCTTATCGCCATCCATATTCCATTTTAAATACATACCATATTTGTATTTTTTATATTCAACAGGGCCTCTTGGTATTGGGTTTGGCCCTGCCAATGCCTATAAAATGTCCGGGTTAAACCCGAGAATTTTTCGAAATAAAAAAAATGTTTCAATAATTACAGAATTTATTAAACATTTTTGACAAAAAAAAGTTAGAAGAACCAAACATTCTGATTACTAGCTGCGCTCCGCGGTTTCACCCGCGTGGTGATGAATATCGGTGATGATGATGATGAAAAGTAGCCTATGGGTTAATTTTTTTTATTGTAAAATAGGCTTGCGCTTGGCCGCCAACTCACCTGATGTTAAGCGATGATGCGGCCTACGATGGATCACGCTTGCCTATAAGAAACCGACTCACTTTTGACTTGAAAATTCAAAGGAATTAAGTTAATCCAGGACATAAGCAATGCATATTCCAAATTTCATCCAAATCCATCCTGAGCGTGATTGAGTAACAAACATCCATCCATCCAAACTTTCACATATGTATATGATATGAGTGTGATCAAATCATGCCAACTATAGAAATTTCATTGTTTCCATTGCAGACGCGAACTCTTTCCACCAAACTTCAAAATGGATCGACGACGTGCGCACGGAACGCGGCTCTGACGTCATCATAATGTTAGTCGGCAACAAGACTGACTTGTCCGACAAGCGGCAGGTGTCCACCGAGGACGGCGACCGCAAGGCGAAAGAACTCAACGTCATGTTCATTGAAACCAGCGCTAAAGCCGGATACAATGTTAAACAGGTAAGGAGAGAAAGGAGAAATAACAGCTCTGACGTCAACACCATGTTTACGTCATCGTGTTGGCTGAAAACAAGAGATGAAACTTTTCTATCGGACTGCCAGAGCGGGCACGAAAAATCGACACCGCTTAATGGTTGATATTCCGAAAACCCGTACGAAGCTCTTTGATTCCACTTGGGTGTTAATATTTATTTAAGTATATTGTATTTAAAAATATATATGTACGTATATCAGTCTCTGGCAGCCATATTACAAGCTTTGCTTAGTTTGGGGTCAGATGACCATGTGTGCAATAATGTCCCAGATATTTATTTATTTATTGTGCGTACTACTGGTCTGTGGAATGCGCTGCCTGAATATGTTCCCCGATAGTTACAATCTAGGTGTCTGCAAATCACGATTGAATCGGCTTCTTCTAGGCAAGCGTGCTCCATCGTAGACCGCATCATCGCTTAACATCAGGCGAGTTGGCGGTCAAACGCAAGTCTACTTATGCAGGAAAAAAAAGACCGTCCTGTCAAGCAATGTTAATAAACCGGGACACACAGTCAGATACAACGTGAAATATGTGACAACAATATTGTGACATGAAACATGCGGCTGTGATGTCATCAACAAGCTGCTCTGATTTAATCATCATGCTGCTCTGACGTCATCGTCATACTTATCGACAAAAAGAACGAATAGGATAAGCGAAAGGTCAAGGACAACGACTCTAAAGTCAGATACATAAAGGCATACACATTCACCCAAATTCGAAGTATATTGCCGAACAAAAGTTTTTTTTTTAAATCGGTCAACAGTTGGTGATGAAATCGGTGAACATACATAAAAAAAAATTACAGTGGAACTTAGAACCGTCTTTTTTTGAAGTTGGCTGAAAAGTAACTCCATATATATTCCAATTATGTCTTGCCAGCGCCCGCGCAGCTTCGCGCGCCTAGTAAGCAAATTCACTTCATTCCCGGCCCGCCTTTTCAGTGTCAACCCCACATCCATCCTGTGATCTCCCGCCCTCTCCGCTCCAGTTCTGCCGGTCTATTTTGCAAGCTAAGTGAACGCGCAAGTGAGGTGATAAGCTAAGTGAACGTGTATTTCTCTTGTCGATTACTATAGAGAAATTACAAAATGTCGAGTGATCACCCTTGACTGTCCCTTACCCTTATAATTCGATATTTTGACATTTACCTGCAGAAAAAGGCAAGAAAAAATCACATTCACTTAGCTTATCACTTCACTTGCGCGTTCACTTAGCTTGCATAATAGACCAGTTGCACTCGTCCCGTAATCCACTCTAATACTAAATTATAAGAAAACTAAGGAAACATTTTGTAATAATTCCAGTTATTCCGACGAGTGGCGGCTGCCTTACCCGGCATGGACTCCGCCGAGAGCAAGCCTCCAGAAGACAGTATCCTTTTAAACAATAGCCATACAAATATCAAACAAAAGTTACTATCTATATATCAGTTTAGCCTCTTTGTGTGTGGCCTATAGATACAAATGTATGTGAACACAGACTCAAAACTCATATAGGATACTAGTGGTCTATGAGGCTCAACACCGTTTAAATAATCGAAGTGGCAAATCAGCCTTTTCCCGTTTATGGTAGGTTTTCTGGGAAAAAGTTGACTTTTACACAGACGACGTTGATCCTAAGATGCTTTTCCACCAGAGATGTGCGAGGTAACTCGGAACTCGAGGTAGCAGTGTCCGAGGAAAAAACAACCAATAGGAGGCGAGACGGAAAGAAGCGATCCTATTGGTCGATTTTTGCCACGCGCACCGCTCAGCTTCCCCACACGGCTCTGGTGGATATGCAGACTTAGAATCGTAATGTGCCTCGTTATATGCAACATGTTTACCAAGTAACACGCTAGACCATACTTGCACAGTTTAACACGATTTTGTGTATTATTTATGTTTACAGATATATTGCTAGAATGTCATGTCGTTTTGTTTATAACGGGTTTCGGGTATAATTGGCTGTTGAATGACGGATTTATTAAATTTGATGTGAAGTTAGCTGCTAGTCTATATCCTTAATCAGTGTGCTATTATAATACACTCTATTATGAATGAAAACTGTGTTTTTACACATTTTGTCAATGTCCTCTGAATGCGGTCAAACTGTCTGAAAACTAGTCGGTCAGTAATGAGGACTTTCTTTATAATAACAACAATTTATAAAGCTTTGTATCTCTAAAGGACCGTTTCCTTTAGCTATAGCTCAAAGAAAGTCAAGTCAGTTATCGAGTTGAAAATCTGTCGACAAACGACATAAAAAACGAAAAGTGGTGTGTAGCTTCACTTTTGCGAGCCAACTTTTAGTGGGTACCTAAAATTAACCAACTCATTTAAGCTGCATCGTTTAAAAGCGTCTAACTTGAATGAACGAAAATCCGTTTTACTATGCGTGTGTGCGTGAAAATAGCAAAGCTTGGCGGCTATCAAATAACTACCGCTTATCGTAGTTGATGGTACCGTTTAGACAAATAACACCTATGCGGGTCAACTTTTCGAGCTAGGGGTAAGGCCCCTGTACACCAGAGAAGCTTAAGAGCCAATACGGATACTCGTGACTCCATCTTCTGACACAACTGCACTTAACATCAGCCGCGCTCTGTTAATGAACTAAAAAAAAAAAACACTACTAATACAAACAAATCCAAATAGTAAATAAAAATAAAATTATAATAGTAAATGTAAAATTACTTTGAATTTTAAGCAGCTAACCTGAAAAAATACCTATTTTTATTTATTTTGGAATGAAACCAGCTAACCTGTTTTTTTTTTGTTACGTGAAATTATTGTATTGACATTAAAATAATCGTTTTTAATTTTAACATATAATTATATTTTTTTATTACATGGCGTTTTAAGCCACTGTAGCTAGTAAAAAAATATGAAAAGATTTTGCAGCTAACTTCACTCCGTTCAAAATTATAATTTAAACTAGTGCGGTGCCTGTGGATCCGTTTGTGGGTGATGGTTTAACAGCTAACATCTGTGTTGTAAGTAAACTTACTAATATTTATGTCATTAATATATGTTTATTATATTAATATACAGTATATTCATGGTATGACATTGCTTTATAACAGTGCTTGTGTCTCAATTCATGGTGCCAATCCATAAAAAATCCTTACCCTTAGTAGTACTACCTTAGTAGTACCTAGTTTAAGTAGTTTTACTGCCAGAGCGGGCACGAAAAATCTAATGCTGTATGGTGGATATTCCGAAAACCCGTACGAAGCGCTTTGATTCCACTTTTATTATGCGAACTGCTAGTCTGTGGAATGCACTACCTGAATGGGTGTTCCCCGGTAGTTACAATCTGGATGTCTCCAAATCATGAGTGAATCGGTTTCTTCTAGGCAAGCGTGCTCCATCGTAGACCGCATCATCGCTTAACATCAGGCGAGCTAGAAGTCAAACACTAGCCTTTTTTTACAAAAAAAAAAGTAGGCAATGCACTGGCCACCCTTTTGGTTGCTGTTGTCTATAAAAGGCAGTGACCTTCTGCCAAAAGGTGGCTCGCCTTTATTTATTTCTATTTAATATGATTCTCGTAGTTTACAAAACTAATAAAAACACGCTTTAAAATCGCTAATCCTGAAGATCCTGGTAAAGACAATGGGACAAACTATTTAAATGATTGCATTGTCATCAGTCCTTGATGAGTGTGCAAAGTTTCAAATCAATCCGACGTTTTGAAAGGGGTGAAAATCACGTTCAAAGATTCCGCTACATGGTTACATGCCAGGTTCATAAAAGCGTGTTAAGGTAGAACGTTTCCCGTTTGGCGGGAAATTCAAATTTCAAACAGTTTTTTTGTCGTTGTTGCTAGGCCAGGTAATTATTGTGAAAAGGGACAGTATTTGCGAAAATTGTTGGTTGTTCTTTACATTATCATGTACAGCTATTAATCAGTAACTCACCATATTAATTACATTTGTCAATAAACCGTTTGAGCCAGCAAAAATTTGTTTATTGACAAATGTATTTAATAATGTGCATTAGAGATAAATAGCTTTACGTGAGTTTGTACAGAATAATAATCAATTTTCGCAAACATCATGATCGTTTACAATAATTACCAGCTTAAATCGGCCTAGCTACAAGAACAAAAAAACTGTTTGAAATTTCAATTTCCCACCAAACGTATCACCTTAAAAACTTCTTGTGCATAAACGCTCGATCGACTAATATCTGTCAACTTCAGCCAGCAAAAAGTGTAATAATAAAAACACAACCTACTTTATTATGGAATAGATTAGCTTTTCGAGCGTTTATGCATTTTTGAAGTGTTTATAAACTAGGTAGTAGATCTGTGTTATAAAGTTTATTTGACTTGAATAGTCTTGACAAGAAATTTAAATTTTTAGTCCATTGGCCGGGTCTCATTTCGCACTACATAGTCATTTTATTTAATTCATTAAACTCATTACACATTATTGGTGCTATGAATTGAATTTCGTATTTGTTTATAATTATAATTTGCGCTTTTTTATATGTATGGTATTTTTGTAGCACGTAAAAATAATACACACTTAACTTACGGTTTATATCGAGTTTTCTTAAGAATCTTCATCTGATAATAACATGACGTGTTTAGTCACTATTCAATTGAGCCTTTGAACCTCTGGATGGGAATTTCTTAAGCCAGGGCCACACCACTTGTTTGGTGGCTTGCGACACCTTAACTTTGTGCTCATACTTGCCATAGCTTATTGCTAAGGCACAGAGAATAATTATCAATATAAAAAAACCGACTTCATAAAAATGTCAGAACTGGACCTAATTGAAATGTGACCACACGGGAAGCATCAGCTTTCAAATAAAAAAGGAATCATAAAAATCGGTTCACCCAGTGGAAAGTTCTGAGGTAACAAACATGAATAAAAAATATATATATATACAGTCGAATTGATAACCTCCTCTTTTTTGGAAGTCGGTTAAAAATAAGTTTCTGGGCAGTCAAGTATATTTTTGCCACCGCGATTGTTTGTTTTACATTCTATACAAGGTAGACTGTCGTCCTTTGGTTCACCGGTTCAAAGTACCTAGTTAAGAGCCGTAGTATCCTTCTATTTTCCTTAATATGTGTGTGTCCAGTGCACGAGGTGATCCTGCGGCAGGCGCCCGGAGACAGCAAGGAGCCCGACGGAGGCTGCGCGTGCTAGTGCCCGCCAGCGGAGCCGCGTGCCGCCCGACGGCGCGTTCTCTAACAAGCATTTCTCCTTCTTGTACCTTGTACCCCCACCCCGCACGAATTTGATGTGAGCCGGCGGCAATATGGCCTTTGATTAACGTATTTTAGTTGGTACCAATCCTTCAAAGTACATATAGGAACTATGGTAAAAGCCAATGACGATATAATCACTTGACAGCTCATTCTTTACCCCGCCGCAATGAAAAGGGTACAAAATTTTCAGCATAATATTTTTTTTATCGAGCGGGCCAACCTTAGGCGCGAATTGAATGAATGACTTTTGTTTCCTCCAATCACAAGCGCCATACGGTACCCAATCCGCGACTGCAACTGCTTACATCGTGCACAAACAAATTATGACTCATGCGCAATCAAGTGGTTATATTATATGTGGTAAAAGCATAACACTAGAAATTTACTATTATCACTATATACGCAAGTTCATGTAAGCGTATGAGCCACAGACCTCTATCTGAAGACACCGTGAGCTCGTCAAGCTGTGTGTGTGTGTCGAACAACTGAGCCTTTAGCTCGATGTTTACACGTTCATACTAGTGGTTGACTAAACCTCACTTAACACTCATTTTTGCTACCTTCTGAGTATTTCTGCTCGCCTGGTACTTTCTTATAATTTGGTATTTTTGTATTTACGTCTGACGTGCTTTTGCCAAGACGTAGATCGAACTGAATCATGCGGCGTGCTAGTTGGAGCAATAATCGTACTGCAGACAGGTAACAACAAAGTTGGTAACCGCGCTGTGTCTGTCCTGGTGAAGGTCTGTGGTATAAGCGCTTTGTGGATGATTTTAAAGTGTAGGCTACATACATCTCTACTCGTGTAGTGAAGTAAAATTTTAGTTCATATCAAATGTTTCCCTGTGTACACTGTACCGTAAGCTTTCTGCACAGATCAGACAAACAAGGGCTGCCAGTTGCACAGTTGGTAGTGAACCTAACTTCTACGCTTGGGGGCGTGGGTTCGATTCCCACCTGGGGCAAACATTCATGTGATTATTATTTGTGTTTGTTCTATGTCTAGGTGTTAATATCTAAATATGTATTATGTATGTATATCAGTCTCTGGCAGCCATATAACAAACTTTGCTTAGTTTGGGGTCAGATGACCGTGTGTGCAATAATGTCCCAGATATTTATTTATTTAAGGGTGATAAAGATTAAGTGGCGGGTGCGAACGCATCAGGGCCTTTATTCTGCACGAGCCAAACGCGCTCTATCGTGGCGCGTTAACCTCCTAAAGTTGAACTTTATTTCCTAAGCAATAGAGGTAAACTTAACGTGGCCACGAGAGCGCGTTTGCCCGTGCGGAATAAGGGCCCTGGCCTAAATCAAATTTCTTAGTATGCCGTTCTTACGGTTTTTTTAAGCGGTTTAACGGTATAGTGAAAAAACTGAGAGTAACACGGGAACATTTGAACACGACCGATAATTGTACTAAAGCATATCTCCTTTGTTTGTCTGATCTGAGACCTGCTCCATAGTAGCATGGTAGCTCAATAATACACGGATCGTGTATTGCTAACAAAATGGGCTTATTTACGAGTACATGACACAATATAAATTCTGTAAAAAAAACGCTGCTTCCCGAGTGGTGAAAACCCTCAGATATAAGGGTCAAATTACGTCGGTCTAGGTACTCTAGGTAATAGTCCTATCGCGTGCGTGACGTCACAGGGACGTCATTGTGCGTATCAACATAATACATGTGGCGACTGACCTGTAGCGAAGTACGAATTTTTACGTTCTTAAAATTATTAACATTAACATTCCATACAAATTTCAGTTTGGAAATATTTCCATACAAATTTCAATTAGGAAATATACCATACAAATTTCAGTTTGGAAATATTTCCATACAAATTTCAGTTTAGAAATTCTAAATTTGTATAGATGTTGATATGTTACGTACGTAAATATTTGTATTTGGTGCCACTGAACAGTTTATCGCAGCGAGCGTTACGTCTAACAGCGACCTGTGAATCTAAGCGATGAGTTCATTGATTGCAAACAAATGGATCTTGGGACTAGTACAAAATTAGCAAATAATTCACACAGTAAAAAAATCTAAAAAACACGCTTTATTGCATTGTCATCAGTCCTTGATAAGTGTGCAAAGTTTCAAATCAATCCGACGTTTTTAAAGGGGTGAAAATTACGTTCAAAGGTTCCGCTACATAGATACATACCAAGCTAATAAAAGTGTTAAAAAGCTTAACTATGTAAACAAATTTAGATACATTTAAAAAATTAAACTTATTTAAATCCTGTCGTTATAAAAATGTTTTATTAAGCTTGCAACTACAGGGTATTTGACTGTTTTTACGAAACCATCGAATATCATATCATAATAAAGCAATATTGTGATATAATCCTAATATTTTTCAGTATTTCTATTATCAATGGATAATTCGATTATTATTATACTACTACCTCCCTTTTACATTTATCGTTGGGTCACGTGAGTTCAGTGACGTCACAACGTAGCCAACAAATTCTCACTCGTCATACTATTGTTGCCTCTATTATTTACTTGCCTGTGACGTCATATGGATATTCGATCTAAATAGAGCGTTTGCAGTCAAGCCAGGTCAGTTATTTTGTTTTTTTTTTTTTAAATCAAGACATTATTTTGTTGTTTTTAGTATGGTATTAATTTTTTAAACTATATATATATATATTAATGATCTTCAATTATTAACATCAGCATGACTCATATTTTTAAAACAGTGAAATTGTAGTCGAAATGGGCAAATAGTTAAAATGGTTTAGTCCGTACCGTTGGTTTGGTCATTTTTTGACACAACATCCATAGTTTTAAATATCTTTGGGTGAGTTCCTCGGATTACTGTACTGACTATATAACGCAACTTTTGTAACATTTCACGTAACATGCTCACTTAACATGTTATGTTATACACTGTTACAGGTCAGTTGCCACTTTTACATTCCTGAACTTTAACTCTGTTAAATATTTCTGATATTTATGCACAGAATAATGAAGAGCATAGATCTGTCACGTGATTTAAAAAGCGTACAAGGCCGTCTGTCAAATAGTATGTAGCCTTTGGAGCCTTTTACAAGTCCCTACTAGTACATTAAAATAGTGTACAACCCTGCAATTTGCTGTCAAAAAAATATCTGTTTCGTTCTGGTCACAACAATTTCGGCATATTGTGGTCAGTATTATCCATCAATATGCTTACTGAAATTAAAAAAAAGCCGTGTGTCACTCGGGGACAGCCGCGGTAAAGCTATTGCATAGCATTTTTTATGAACTTATGCAATTATAATTATTTATTTACTTGTAACAAATAAAATTATGTAGGTTTTACAACCCTATGTATGTCGTTCTTTTATCAAACCTATTTTACAACGCCATCTAGCGGTGAGAGGTCGGAGTAGGGGGTGTCAGGTTATTTTCGTTACGGAATTTCTGGATTCGGTCTCCACGCTCAAGGCCCGCGATAGAAGCTATGCAATAGCTTAAAAACCCACATCAGTCATAGGATTGAATGTCAGAAGTGAAAACTTAAGTAGTAATTCTCCTACTCTACAAGAGATGGCGCTGTTTTAAAATACACGGTACAGCGTGAAGATAACGCGAGTTCCATGATTTTTGTTCACCAAAAAAGTTCTCAACGCGCCTAAAGTAGTTTTCACTTCAAAAAAAAAACGTTACTGAATCAGGGACAGAGTTCAGTGGATGTCGCCAGGCGCAACTTTGATAAAATATCAACTAATATATAAAAGAAATCTGCAATAAATAGCGATTTATTTAAAAAAATATGATTATATAAGAGCTGCTCTATATTTTGTACATAGCTTTTGACTGCGGCGACACTCTTTATGCGACTTGTGATTCTGTGATTCTATAAAATGAATTACTATAATTCAAGTTGATGTATGATAGGTAGGTGATTACTATAACTTATTTCATATTGTGGGTAGATTTAAAAAAATCCTTTACCTTACTTTATTTTTGTCAGGTCACGTACTATTGTTTTTATCAGTGCAGAGTGATTGTTGAGTTGGTACCAGGACAAACCAACTGTGGTTTTTTGGTACGACATTAGTTAATCAATATTGTAAAATGAGTTTAATAAACAATAAAAAAAAGTAAGGACTGCCTTAATAGTATGTACTAATTGGCATGATGACTAATAATATTTTATTACCTCATAAAAAAGCTGATCATCAATAGAGCCTATCAACGAAAACAAAATTTAAATTAGTTCAAAAATAAATAAGTTATATGCATTTTAATTTCATGCTAGACAGAGCGCACGAGCTATGACGTCACGCCTCAGGCGCGGCATACAAATACTATACTAACACACGCTTTGCGAGAAAAGGATGGAGCATCCCCTCTCTATCCCTACCTAAAATTTTAAACGCTCATATCTCAAAGATTAATCAGCCGATTCAATTTATTTTTCAGTATGTGTAATGTATTTAGTTATATTCATCGCCAAGCCTGTTATTTATAATAAATTAAACATT
Organism: Agriopis leucophaearia; assembly: GCA_949125355.1. Lineage (NCBI taxonomy): Eukaryota > Metazoa > Arthropoda > Insecta > Lepidoptera > Geometridae > Agriopis > Agriopis leucophaearia. The sequence continues at coordinate 17,277,775 of OX421262.1, forward strand.
AAGCCACATGCCTATTATCAAATTACACTGGGTATATTCATTTCATCCGTAGACAACTTATTCTACAAACATTCGAAGAGTAATTCATTCTGGAAAGTGCTATTTCAACATGCTGACGGCTATTCTCACGCGCGTAAGTGAGACAGAACCTGGTTAGTAAAACACGTTTATTGGGGCCAAACGTGTTAGATGCAAATCCGCTTAATGCAGTTTTTATGAAACTATTCTTGAAAAACATACTCTAACGCTTTAAAAAAAAGCTTTTTATGAACTTTAGGGTTAATATTATGAAAGGTTCTTGAGAGTATGTTTTTATTTCATAAATAGTGTCGCTGGAGTTTTTTGTACATTAGTATTATTTATTTATTTAGCGCGTAAGGATTAATTACGATTCTATAACATTAGTGAGAACGTCACTAGCTTTCAATAATTTAATTGTAATTAATAAATTAAATGTGTCGATAATGTTTTTTTTATTAACGATTACCCTCAGGAATTAATATTAGTTATATTTAAAAAAAAGATAGGAAAAAAAACTAAAATTTCATGGAATTCTTCAGATTCGATTTCACCACTATTGGCTAAACAGACACTGACACAAAAGACACTGGCTAAATACAATAGACGCTCGAAGCCAAAATTTAAGAAAAAAAAAAACATTATCGGCATATTTAATCAGCCATATTTTTTACCAATCTTTGTTAGTAAAACTTAAAACATTAAAATAAATGTAGCATTCCAATGTGGCTTTGTTGATGTTTGAATGAAAATATTCACAATTACTTATACATTTTAAGTTTGACTTGAAGTTCGATCTTAATTGTAATTTGTAAGCTTATTAAGTTATTAATAAAATTGTAACTATTTTTTTAATAGAGGTGCATCTTTTTATTTCTTCTTTTATGCCTAAGTTTTTAGACACTACAATATAAGATGACGATAAATATTAGTCCCATGTCGATTTCGGCCACAGAGACCATTTGACTGTAATTTGGTTACTGATGCGACTTCTTTACATAATGCCGCAGATAGACATGAGCATTCAGTCGAGCAAAACATAGAACTTCGCAGTTTTAATTTTGTCGAACTGTACAACGATTAGAACCAACCATTGAGCAATTATATTCTCGTCAAAAATCGTAGCAACGGATCTCGATAACAGCTTTTTATGAAGTTATGAACGCAGTTATCAGCAAGTCGTAATTACCACAGAAAAGAGAAGGGTAAAAAATTCTCACTTCAGTGGTAATTACAGTACCTTTAGTACAAGATTTGATAGTTTTCGAAAACTTTTTCGTTATCGTTTTGTTCCATAAATTGCTGTGCTGAAAGCTATTCGAAACTTTTTTTCGTATTTTAGTGAACCAACCTATACTGCCGCTTACTACCGATTTTAGTTCAAAACTGTTTTAATGATGAATTTCTAGTGTCGGAATTACACTAGAAATTCATCATTAAAACAGTTTTGAAAATGGACTTCCGCAAAGTAACGCCTGATTCAATCAACGATTTTAGTTCCTCCGCGTTTCCGCTGGAGACGCTTTACTAAAATGTTTGGAACAAAACGAAAACGAAAAAAGTTTTCGAAAACTGTAAATCTTGTACTAAGGGTACTGATAATATTAAAAAAAACTTTTGTGGTGACTAATCTCGAGACTAAAGATTTGCTGTGATCCGTAGTCACAAAAATAATGAGATTTAGGCTAACAGACTTGCTTAAAAAACACGTGTTTTGTATCTAACCGACTCAATCTTTCGCACAGAAGATACGACAACGGCATGGTAAATTAATAACGTTTTTAAATTAATAATACCTATTGTGAAGGATTCTTACAATAATGAATACTTGGAGCTGTCAAAAGGTCAAAACTTCACCGCTTCTTGTCGCCATATTTATGGCACCCTTGGCCATATTTCTTTGAATGAAAGGGTGGCGGGTGACATTTTGAGAATTTCCAGTGAGTCGTTGAATTTTGATACAGATTGCAAAAGTTTTGTACGACTTTATTTCGAAGCCAATTTGCAGCTTCTGTGATCCTCATATTCATTGACTGCATAGTTAGGACTGTGCTCTGCTGATTGCATCTCACTTATGATTTGTAAATAAAAGTATATCACGCTGACTTATTTTTAAATAAACAATACAAAACTACATCTTGTGTATTTTTATCGATTTGCCCTGTTTAGTTTTGTTAATAATTGTGTGAGAGAAATACACAGTCTACTAAACCATACTGCAGAAGACTTGAATCTGCATTCGCGATGATAGGGTTGATGTAGAACATTTTCAGATGACGCTAATAACCGTAATAGACGCATCGACATGGCTGACGAACCGCCGTCTGACCAACGGGACAGAAAGAGTGAGAACATTATTTCCCTCTCTTTTTCTCTCGTTGTTTGAGGTGGTTGACGTCAGCCATGCTGGCCCGTCTGTTATAATAAAATGATATAGTAGCAAAATTCCCGTACCAAAAATAAATGAACGAATGCTACCTGCGGAAATGCAGAAAATTTTGATCCATAGGAATACGTACTCAATACTTAATCTAATGCATACTGTAATGCAGTGGAAATAGACAAAAAAATGTTTTTTTTTCGAACATTTCCGCCATAACGTATGTTACATATCAACATAAAAATTAGTTTAAAAGTTTGTTCTGAACTAGCCGCCCGTCTCTGCTTCGCACGGTTGGAGATTTTTTATAACATTCTAGTAATAAATATAGCCTATGTTACTCAGGGATAATGTAGCATTCTAATGGTGAAAGAATTTTTGAAATCGGTCCACTAGTTTTTGAGTTCATTAGTTATACAAACATACAAAAATCAAAAATAGATGCAAGTCTTTCATCTTTATAATATTAGCGCAGAAAGAGACACGTGGTTCCACTAAAATGCCTAATAGTTTATTTTTTCTTAGCTAATTTTTATCACTTCAAATGTTGTAAATGCGTAAAATCTGGCCGCTGTGCTCACCAGCTATTTCTTTCGCAGGTTTTTGGTATTTTTGAAGTATCTGAGTGAGAATTTAAATAATTATCAATATAACAAACCCACTTCAAAATAAATTTCCCTTTTTTTTATTAATTATTCATTTTCCAGATATTTTGATTTAAAATCCAAACTACTGGACCGATTTTGATGAAAGTTCTATGGGACCAATCTGACAGTAAGTATATCCTAACAAATAATTTTCCAAATCTGTTTATAAATCGGAGTTCTGACGTAAAAAATATAAAAAAAATACAACCGTATTTGGGAACCTCCTTTTTTGAAGTCGGTATAAAAACCGATTGGCTGTTATTATCTTTGGAATAAAATTGAAAAGACATAGTTAGACATTTTCTTGTTGATATTTTATATGATGGCGAAAGAGGAAATAACTCGAAAAAAACATTTTTTTTCTATCTACGCCATCCTATGAAATATTAACACGAAAACTTTATTACTTTATGCTATTTGGAATGTTATTCTATAGTTAATGCCAAATAGTTTTTTTTTAGCTGTGGCCTAGCGTAGCCTTAAGTACCTAACAGACACGTCAACTTGGCTGACGAACAGCCGTCTGACCAACGGGTGAGAAAGAGAAAATTTTCTCTTTTCCCTTTGTTCAGACGGTGGTCCGTCAGCCAAATTCGTCACGTCTGTTAGCTACTTTAAAATCTTTAAATATCAGTCATCCACACAAATGTACAGAAATGAGGCAATTCGGTAAAACGTCATGACGTGCAGGAGTTATAACGACAAAGATTTGTTTTTTTTGCTCTCGCTTGCTCAAGCTCATCGTAAGATAGATAAGAATCCTATGAGTTTGTTCTAGGGCTCTTGTGTTGTTTCGATGGTCGTGCGTGATGCCTTAACTCAAAGCTGTAACAGCGGTGGACCTGCAGACGCAGTCTCCGATGGGCGCGGAGGCGGAAGGCAGCGAGGGCGGCTGCGTGTGCTGAGCCGCCCGCCCTATCGCGCCGCGCTCGCCCCGCCCTGCCACAGCCCCGCTACCTCCGCTTCTCTACACATAGCTTCACTGGGACTACGCGTATTAACCTCCAGGTCTAGTATGGGCCGTGGACAAATTGTCTTTCCACCGTGTATATCGGCGCGTAGACGCGACAAAGCTAGAATATGGATACGTTTGTCTCTTCCTAGCGGAATAAAAACGGTGGAAAGACAATCTGTCCACGAGCCGTGCTAGGCCTGCTGATGATCTATCAAAGGGAATATAATTATTTCGTTTGCTCTGTACGAGTACGAAAGCCACGACAGACGTTTTATTTGAAGTCGGACTTGCCATGCGTAGACCCAAAAATGTGACTGCGTAGCGGTTTGCACAAAATTTAGTGAAACGTGGCTACTGTATTACTGTGCGATAAGTCGCGCCAAAGTTTCTCGCAGAAGCTGCGATGGTTTGCCGAATATGCGGGTTATAAGTATGATTTTACTTTTTAAATTCCTAACGATTAGCAAATGGTAGGTGTCAAGTGCCTACGGGATGTTGGTACAGGAGAGAGGACGGGACAACGGCAACATTTGCTTCAGCGTCTAAGTTCAGACAGGCCTAAATTTTGGCGCGACCTAATAAATAAATTATGTTATATTACCTATTGTTTTATGTCAGGCTTCGACTTGAACTCCACACGACATAATCTACATTTATTTTAGTAGGTGATGGCGTTTGGTAGTAAAGAAAAGACGGATTAGTCGTATCCTGGCAGATCTCTGTCATAAACTTCTACCAAATTTGCCCACCATAACTTAGTTGAATATTTCAGTTAAAAATGTCTTAAACTAATATTTTATTGCGGTCATTTTAATAATATTGTAGGAAGATGTATCTGTAAGGACTCTGAAGCTAACTACTGTATATCTTGTGTAACTAACTTCTAGCACAGAAGACAATAGCTTCTAGATCAATGTTACGACGCATATTAAAAGACTTGGTAAGAAATGATCGCGCAAAGTGATATGCATAGAAACAGCGTGTTCCGAATCATGCCAACTCCGCTAATGAAAACCAACACGGCACAAAAAAATATCTTGGTGATGTTAGTTCTCATTACACAAATTGTAACGCCCTAAGAGTGATATAGGTACAGCAAAACATCAGTGTGTGAGTCTGTTAGATCTGTAGCCCTATCAGATCTAAGAATCTATCTCAGAATTTGATATTTTCGACCCCTCCTTCCCCTATTCTTAAGGCCGTCTGTGATAATAAAACGTATTTTCCGTTGACACAAATTAATTTCAACCCTATTTCGAAGCACTGACATTCCTTTATACACGAATAGACACATGATGCCGCGGTACGTCTTGGCACGCCGCTGCATTCCATGGGATGCCGAGGCACGTCTGCACCACGTGAGACGCACAGGCAACTTCATGTCGATAAAGGAATGTGAGTGCTAAATAATTGAAATAAGGTTTATTTTGTTTCTTTGACGAATCTCTAGTGTATTTCCGCTACAACGTCGCAAGAATGTACAATAAGGAATTTTGGATCAATTATTTCTGCTGTACCTACTACTAACCTAAATAAAAAATATTGTACCTACTCTGTTTGTTTTACCTACTACTTATCTAGTTATAATTTATTAATTTTGATTTAATTCAAATAAATTTTAATTTAGTTTAATTTTATTCTAATTTAATTGGAATCACACTAATATTATAAATGCAAAAGTAACTCTGTCCGTCTGTCTGTTTGCTACATAATCACGGCTAAACGGTTTAACCGATCTCGATAAAATGTTGCGAGGTAATAGTACGTATCATGAGGACGGACATAGGCTATTTTTTCTGAAGAAATCCCTGACGAAGTCGCGGGAACAGCTAGTAATATATATTTTCTTTTGATGACAGGAGTGGGGTTGAAAATTACTAAAATATTGCTTACCTACGTAATACTTTAATGGTCGCTAAATGTTCATTAATATGTCTGTCTTGTACTTATTGATATTTATTAATTAGTTAAGAAATAATAGTTTTTATCCTTATAACTGATTTATTGACATAATACTTGACTATAGGTAATAATAATACATAATACACTTAAATTCTAATAGCATATACCTAATTCTCGTTTGTTTCTAAAAAGTTATGGACTTACTTTGAAACGTTACTCTGTCAACTTTTCGCTGACGGATATTGTCTTGCGCGAAAACGAGACAGCAAATTTTTAGCTAGCACTCGTTTAATTTATGTTTCTAAGTAAGACCTCTTTTGTCATAACAATTATGTTACTACATATTTGTATAGATAAACTGCAGTAAAATTAACCTTAGAAGTAAGGAAATATAATTGATAACTTATATTGATTTGTTATATAAAAGTGGAATTTTTAAGTTTTGAATACCTCTAATACAAGATGATACCACCCCAACGTCTATCGTTTTCAAATTGTTTCAGTTTAATAACTCAGTAAACGCGGTTTTACATGAAATTTAAATTGACATCCAATGATTTTCACCAAATTTCTTGTATTTTGTAGATAGATAGTACCTAAGAATATTTATAATTGAGGGCGAGTTGGCAATAACCAAGGCGATTAATAGAGCCATTAGAGTTTGTCCAGATTGACTAGTCCCGCGGATTTTTTTCGAACTAACGGACGTACGAGTATACTTAGATTACAGTTCGGCCGCTGAAAAAATCCGTTTGTCAGCTGCATTAACATTTTCTTTTACCATTTTCCTGTAATGTAATGGCTACCAGCTACATTCCGTTTTCGTTGATTTTCTACAATGTGATTGCAACTGTCTGACGCATTCTTTCAGTGGCCGCACTATAGGTCTTTACATAGATAAGTTCGCATACTTTATAATACTTAATATGACATTTAATAAAGGCTCGTTCCAAATCATGCCAATAGCGTAAACGTAAATGTCATTTTATTATAAAGTATTAGAATAACACAATTTGAACAAACTCTAGTAGGTATATAGTTGTTACAACTTGCGGTGAACAAAAGTGTGCTAAGGCTGACATGGAAGTTTTTTAAAATGTGGTGGGAACATTTTGTAAGGTTTCTGTTAAAATAAACATAACGATAATATACAATTTACAACATTGAAAATAATTAAATGTTTTTAAAACTTTGTATCGAAATAGTGGCTCAATTTTTCTAATCAATCGTAAGAGGTGCCGCGATAACGACTCAGTGCATGGGACAAAAGAACATATAATACCTGTTTTTTCACGAATACTGTTTTGATTAAATATATTAGGTAGTTATTGTAAAGTTGTCTGTAGTTTTGTAAACATTGTCGATAAAATAACTCGCGTAGAAGTATCTGCATGCGAGTACTGCTGCGTCTGAGAGGACACGTTCCGAATCACGCCAACAGCGCTAATAAGAACCTACACGGCATAGCAAGCGGCATGACATTATGAGAGTTTATGCCAGTATTCGTTGTCGTTCGTAGTTGGCGCTATTGACATGATTAAGAACGTGCTTGGAGACGATATTTTATTGTTTTAAGTTTAATTATTTGTGTTTTAGTTCGCCTTATTCCCTGAAATACATTCAGAACGTAATTGAACAGTATTCTTGAGTGTCGTCCCGCACACAATATTTTTACTGAAGTATTTTGGCTTGCGCTGGTGTAATGGCAACCCATTTTGTACTTTTTAACGTTCATATCGCATCACGAAGTTTAATATGCTTTATTATAGCAATTTAGAAAATAATTGTTTTGTAAAATAAAAAAATAAAATTAGCATCGTGTTCTAAATACATTTTGTTTAATTACTTTTCACCTAGCTAGAACCTACCAATCAGGGTTACACCAGAATGGTGGTATTAATTCGACAGGAGGCCATAGCTGTAATTTTTTTTGCAACCTCGTGGTTAGTCCTGTCAACGGGTCCTATAGTAAAAGTTGTTTACAATGATATCTTTTGGGCTTAGTGTGCGTGAGTGTCGTTCTATGTAATCCTGTATTTTATTTAATGAGCACGATGTACCTACGTCATTACATCAGGTATATAACAGAGACAAGGGGCCTTACTCCTAGCTCGAAAAGTTGACCCGCATAGGTGTTATTTGTCTAAACGGTACCATCAGCTACGATAAGCGGTAGTTATTTGATAGCCGCCAAGCTTTGCTATTTTCACGCACACACGCATAGTAAAACGGATTTTCGTTCATTCAGGTTAGACGCTTTTAAACGATGCAGCTTAAATGAGTTGGTTAATTTTAGGTACCTATCAGGTACCTACTAAAAGTTGGCTCTCAAAAGTGAAGCTAGGGGTAAGGCCCAAGGCATAATAATTCAACTAAACGCCACTACAATAATTATAGGTGCAGACTACATGCTATAAAAACGAGAGTCAATACAATACAATACATTTATTTCCAAAAAAAACCTACGTTTTACACTAACGAATAATATTTAAATTACCCAAGAATCTTATGAAATAAAGGATAATAATATTTAAAATGTAAGGAATCACATTGGAGTCTAGTAGGTAGTATCAATGTTTAATGTTTTGTTATGATTAAGTTGGTATACAAAAAAGGACATTTTTTTTACTCAATAGAGGGATGTATACCTGTATGTATATCGAGGCCCTGTCTATATCTATCTTTCATGGCCGCTCCACATTAGTGCCGTGAAGCTCCGAGAACAAGCGTGAACGTGAATGTAGAGGGTATTCGCGGGGTTCACGCGCGTTCACGCCTGTTCCCCGATCAGAGTCGGTATTTTGTGCCGCGACAAAGGGTTCGCGCCCCCTTCGCGCGGCGTTCACGCGTACACATCCACATTCACGGCCCCGCGCCAGTTTACTTCTTGTTTACTCCGGTATATAAAGGCGTACGGACGTCATCTACCATCTTCTTTTTTTCCAACGCTTTTTAATAACTTTCTTGTTTTGGACGTCTAAATAGTAATATGTTGCCACAGCAAACAAAGTTATTGCAGCAGCAGCTTCTACGTCCATTTCGCGGCGGGTGTCACGAACGACTGAGCATCCCGTGAATGTGGAGGGCACGACTTGTGCCGTGAATTCACGGCACTAATGTGGAGCCGCCATTATGATGTAGTATTTCTCTCGTACCTACATACGTAGCGGTCAGCAGAGGCAGAATGATCTATGCTGGGCTCGCACCGTGACCAAGTAAACACGATCCAATTTAGGCGACTGCGACATGTTACGCAAACCGTATCTCGGCGCTTTAAGGTTCCTGTTTGCGTAATTTCCCTCGTTAACCTAACTTGAATTGCGGGTACGGACTCTGATTTGAACGCTAAATACAATATAAAGTGTACCTACTACATACATACACACTGTTAATTTAAGCAGTGCCGTAAATAGGGCTGTGCTAGCGGTGTCCAGGCACAGGGCTCAGAAATGACCACACCAGGACCAAGTTTTGACTTCAAGGGCGCAGTTATACGAAGACGCGAGACGCGCAGTTATACGAAGTTATAATAAGACGCTGAAGGAATAATCATGGTGGACTACTTGGAAAAGGGGGCCACTATTACAGGCTCCTACTATGCAGAACAAATAAGAAGATTGCGGGAGGCTATTAAGGAGAAAAGGCGAGGCAAACTGCGGGCTGGAGTACTGTTCCATCAAGACAACGCACCGGTTCACAAAGCTGCAATTGCCATGGCTGCCATTCAGGAAGCGGGCTTTGAGCTGGTGGAACACCCCCCCTATTCACCAGATCTAGCCCCCAGTGACTTCTATCTCTTTCCACGACTCAAGGAACACCTCCGAGGCAAGAAATTTGACGATGATAGCGACGTGATGGCCGCGGTTGAGGACTTTTTTGAGAGTCAAGATAAAGAAATTTTTTCTAAGGGAATTTTAGGTTTAGAAAAGAGATGGACTAAATGTATAGACTTGCTAGGAGACTATGTTGAGAAATAAATTTATTTTTTTATTTTATTCATTGTGTTTATTATTGATTATCATTACTTTTGGATCACCCCTCGTAGAAGCTCGCACCGGGCGTATAAAAGGCTAGTTACGGCACTGAATTTAAGAGTCAGATACTGTCTATTGATATTCTAATTCTGACAATATTACAATAAAAAAAAAAAGTAAGATCTATAAAAAATACATTAATTATTGATAAAGTTTTGAACGAATACTTTTTCTTCTATTCGTAGAATAATCATAAAATATAATCTATGTAATATCCTTGGTCCAAGTACTTTTTTGCTCTGACAGCTGTAATATTGTGAAAATTGTGTGGTATATTGGCTACCAGCTAACACTCTTGATTATCAAATCCGAGAAGCTCATTTATTGTTCACACCAGAAAAGACATCAAAGAACAAACAAGTACAAATTGAAAATTTTCATAATCCACCGATGAAAGAGCCGATAGGTAATCTAAACTTACGCCTACCTGTTATAAACGATTCAGATTAATTTAGGTGATTGCGAAAAGTTGCACGAACGCAAACCGTATCTCGGCGCGTTAAGGTTCACGTTCGCGTGATTTTGTATTCGAGCACGCGGTTAGAGTTGGGCGTAAGGCCCCTGGAAATTACAAATTGAGAAAAAATATATGATAAACCATTTGTTTTTTAATCATTTTATGGAAAAAAAAAAGAGTTTTTTTATATATATTTTTTTTTTCTGAAAATTAATATATGTATTTGATAAATTATTATTTTATTTATGGAACTTAATTCAAAATGTGTGTTTTAGTTATTGAATAACGTAATCTTAAATAATGATCGATAAATATGTACCTACTTAAGTAACTTCAGTCACTTGCCAGTATTTTCATGAATTTTGTTCTAATGAACCAGAAAAAAAAGTTGTTTGTTCTATAATTTAAGATATAAACTGCCTTACAAGTTTGAGACTCAGTACTATTGAAGAAAAAAAAACATTTAAAAAAATCGAATCTAAGAATGCTCTCAATCAAACAACCTTTCAAACAAAAAAACACTAAAGTAATCAAAATTGGTTTTGCCGTTTTGGGAGCTACCTACAATGCCAGCGCCACTGACACCGCACACAACTTAAAAAGCGCGCGTGCGCTTCGCGCGTGTTTGCTGTTTGCGTCGTTAACGGTGTTATCACAGTAAGTGATCGAAATTTACGGATTTCTTCAACTTTTTACAATCTACTGCAGCTACCAGAGCTAAAACTAACTGTACCGATTATAAATTATGTTAGATCCATTTGTTAAGGCAGCGGAATGTTCAGTTCTCGTGCGAGGGCGTGCAGAGGATTGCAGTACACGTCGTAGCCATCATTTAGTTTCTGTAACATTACAAACAAGTACACTTTGAGTATCCTAAGCGGAGCTTCATCGACAGCAGCGGGTGTCTTTATATTATTTGTTACCATTGTCCGCCAGGAAATAGGTTCATTTAATCTTCGAAAAGTGAGAACAAAGCTATACATTTTCTAACACATAATTTGACAGTAAGAAATATGGCAGTTTTTTTTTTTTTTTTAACTTATGCTGTCCCACTCCTGGGCAAAGGTCTCCCCCATCTCTTTCCAGACAGTGCGATCACCCGTTAAATTTGGCCACTGTGTTTGGAACGCGTCGAGATCATCGCGTACTAGTGCTGACGGCCGTTTGTGTATTTTTTTATTCTCACAAAGTCACAACAAAACAAATTATATATATATATATATGTGGCCATTGAGGTGGCCATGCATAAACTTTATCGAAATGAAAGTTTAATCTCAGAAGTTTCTTTAAATATATAGGTATTAGGATAAAAAAATATTTCATAGATATCAAATGAAAAAAAGAAATATGATAGATTATTATTTCTTGTTTGTGCTAATTTATATCTTTTATTATTGTTAGGTTGTAAGTAATATAGTTATTTTTGCGCGATTATATTTATTTTGTTACGAAATATAAACAAATCGTACCTCTGTACGATTTGTTACATCGTACATTAAATAGAAAATCGCGCCATACCAACCTTTTTTTGAAGATTTATCTTAGGTTATTATATATGTGCCATAATGATTTTAACATAAATATATGGCGAAAATTCATCATTCTGCAAATTTCTCGTAGTCGTAGATATGGTAAAAAGCACTAAACATCACTTGGTGGGGAAACTGGAGATTTTAACCTCGAGTGAATTAATGCCACCCTCGGTTCGTTTACCCCCGCGTCTTCTTATATCTGCGATCAGCTGAGTCATGAACAGAAGTTTACATACAAGTTATGCATGCGTTGGTTTTGTGAGGGACTTCCCGCATATAAAGTACTTCTGTAATGCTTAGTCTATATGAGCTGTGTGTTGAAATATAGACATAGGATTCCATTGGTGTGGTATTTTATAATTGACCGTAGGACTCGTGTCTTTAAAAATCTTATACAAAAATTACAATTCTCAAACACAAATTTATCTTGTAAACAGCAACAACTAGAGATTATTGTAATCACATTGATTATCGTTATCGATTTATCAAGGTCTTGCGCTGCAAAAATTATAGTTCTTGTTAGAACAACTAGCGCCACTATGAACACTGACTGAATGGACATTATTGTAGAAAGTTTTTGGTATAAATATGAAGATGAAAAAATATAAAGTGACCTTTGACAGCTGGTCTATGTAATCATCATCATCATCATTCGGGTCGGCGCGCCGCCGCGACCGGAAGTGCGCGCGCGCTTCGTTGCATGCTGTCTCGTGATACTTGGGCAGCTGTACTATCACCTGTCAAAATAAACAAATAAAGCGTCACACTCATAGTTTCCTACTAGAAAGAAAGAAAATATTTATTTTGTGCACAAAACTATACACTTACAACATCACAAAACACAAATAACTAATACATTTTTACGACATACTACTCGCCCGCCCCAGCTTCGCAAGGGTGTAAGCACGGCCTTCGGCCTCGCTACAAAATATAATATAGCCTATGTCACCCGGGGATAGTGTAGCTTACCAACAGTGAAATAATTTTTCAAATCGGTTCAGTAGTTTCGGAGCCTATTCAATGCAAACAAAACAAACAAACAATCAAATGTTTCCTCTTTATATATTGGTATAGACTAACAACCTACTTACTTAACGGAAAGTTCAATAAACGGGATTCATCCCCTAATTTTCCACTCTTGGAGTTTTTTTTTACATATATTGGAATCATCCCTGAGATATAACTATGTATTTAATTTAAAAAAATATATTTAATTGGTTTATAATTGGCGTTCGCGTATCATACACACAAAAAAAACAATCCAATTGACAATTTTTTTGAAGTCTGTTAAAAAAACAATGAAAGAAAAGATTATGTCCAGTTGGCGCTGTAGGCCTGAAACGGAGCAAAAACAGCGCAGTGCGGAAAATCACGCGAACGACAACGTTAATGCGCCGATGTTAATGTTAATTCCGATAACATCAAAAAATTGGCTTTTATTTTCTAAGGAATAGAAGCCAAATTTTTAACTTGACACGGTGTGTTACGTGCATCTTTTAGTTATGGAATCAGGGCTGTTTAGTTCCAAAACCGGGTTTGACGCCCGGCTCGGAAGCCGCGGGAAGTGCATGAAACACGGGGGGGGTGGGCGGGCCGCAGTCCACGGCGTTCGGTAATTTTAACAATGTATTTAATTTTTTTTCTACTCGCTTTTCTTTTTATGTATCTTGTCAAAGGAAGAGCCTGAAGCCCACAACACAGGTCACCCTAGTGTGGGTTTCAGTGCACACTGAGGAAACACTGTTAGAAAGGGTCAATTTTGTTACCTACTTCAGCATCCTTTGTTAACTCGATGTATGTATTTAGTCAGTAAGTTATTTTGAATTAATAAACTTTTATACTTTAATTCGGACTCCGCGCATCGCGGTACGAGAAGATTTAGTCTCGTACAAGGGCTTTGCAGAATCTTCCTTTATCCTCAATTCCTCATGTTCACATTACCTTGATGAGCCAGGGCACGATGAGGATAGAAGTGAGCGAGGGGGCACATTTAGCGTCCATACGGCGGCAGTACTCCGCGTACGAGGCCGACACAAGCGCCTCGTTGGCAGACTCGTTCGTACGAACTAGGTCCTCATAGCGGCTTTCTATAGCCTGAAATTGCAACCAGATAGACATTATTTATTGTTTTAAATTAAAATTAATGGTCTTTGATCAAACAAAGAGAGGTCAACGAAATTCTTGTTTAATAATTGATTACGAAACAATGAAAAATAGTTTAACTATCGTAGCTAGTTACGAAACTCAATTACCAAAACGGACCAAACGGGATACCGCTCCCCGTAGGATGCGCTGCGAAAATAGTGGTGCGCATAATTGTCAATAAGTAAATACGTTCTAGCTCTACATTTGTTTGTGGCACGTCATGCTAACGCATCGCTAAGTAGCGAGTAACTGAATGCAAACTGCTGCACCGGCGCATGGCGGCGGAGTTTTAGATAGTCCGCGGTCAGGGGTTGTTTCATTATCCCGTTTATTTGATCGAAGATAAAGATACAACCAGTTTTTAAACTGGCGAAATTTTGGAGGGCCCTTATATCGTAATCCTATGATCATAAGATTCAATGTCAATACTGTCAGCACAACAAGTGTACGAATCAGATTGTAGCCAATGATAGGTACTTAGGTATGAATTTTTTTGGACTGCACGAGGATGACATTTCTGTGCGGCACCTACCAGGTAAGTATGGATGACCGTGGATTCTAGAAACAATTGATGATGTGCATGAGTAATAGGCATGAGTATCATACTAGATTCAGTACGCGCAAGCTAACGTGAGCACTGAGCAGACGTTGGCGAAAATGGCGCAGATGCCTGCGCAGTTCGCTATTTTTGCAGGTGCGAAGGTGGTTTTTGCGGTGTGCGAAGTTGAATGCCTATATTATGTTCATTCAATTATGTTCAATTATGTTCATTGCGCGTACAGTACACCGGTCGTTTTTTAGGAAATATATTATATTTTGAAATTATTATTACGAGTATTTTGTGCCCAAGCCAAAGAGAGGCACGAAGAGTACGAAAGCAAGTGTTTCATAATAAATAATAAATACTAATAGATTAAAAATCACACTTTATGTGACTCGCGCTCGTGCACGACGGTAAAGAGTGATGTGACCCTCAAATCAGTCTGATTGACTAACTTCCTTATTAGGCGCCTTTTTTCTAGCTATAGATATGTGGTACCTATGCCATGCACAAAGTTTCATATTGGTATTTATTTCATTTTTTGCCAATGTTCTTCCAGGATTGTACACAACTGGCTAGGTTCCGCAACTTTTGTAAAAGGTAACTTTTTGTCAGTGTTGTGCTGGTACTCGATCTGGAAGGGGTTACCTATGATGCCGTCTCGGTCTATAGTAGATTACCTCGTGCAGCTGGTGGAGTTGGTCGGAGCTGTCGTCGGCGGCAGTATCGGCGCGCAGCTCGAGCTCAGCGGCGGCGCGTGCGGCCTCGTGCTCGCGCCGCAGCTCGCGCGGGTGCACGCATGCGTGCGGGCCCCACACGCTCGATATGCGCGCTCCGTACTCCGCGACCGCACTGCGCAGCGCCGACCTGTTGCTCTGGCTGTTTGTTCTCTCCCAGTGCAGGAACTCTTCGTCGATTTTCTATTGAAAGGACTCTGAGTAAATTAAAATAAGTCGAAGGCATAATAAAGTTGGTTCTGTCCGACTAGCGTGGTAAAGTAACGAAACTAGGTGGGTAGTTGGTTATATCTTAAATCTGCAGCACCCCTGACAAAAAACCTTCAACATAGGTAGACTTTCAAAATATCTGTGGTAGGAAGGTCACTATCGTAAGACTAAGTGACGTTCCGACATTGTGACATTAAATAAGATAGGGTTAAATAGGGTTTCCTTGCAAGGCTATGTTTCACAGAAACAAGAAGAGAAACATTTCTCACTTCTGTGCTGTGTTTACTGTCAGATAAAATGTCGGCCACTGCAGTTGTTCGACGTCGCGTGAACTTACAGTGACGAGTTCCATCAAATAGCGGTCGTCGTCGTCCGAGTGGTTGGAGGGGCGCGAGCGCGCGGCGTGCAGCGCGGCGAGTGCGGCGGAGCGTGCAGCCACATGCTCGCGCTTCAGCCGCTGGCCGCTGAACGCACCCTCGCGGCTCGCGCGCTGCACGTGCTCTGAGTACACGGCGCCGGCCGCCGCGCGCGCAGAAGCGTTGCTCAGCTCGTTGGTCGCCTGCAGCTCTTTGCCTTTCGCGTCTAACCACTGCGAAGCAAGAATCGAATGTGACTTAGTTTACCTAAGCTAAATCGATGTTGAGCTAAAAGAACGTGTAGTATAACTTCGCGTTAATCATGACTAATTTCTGCTTTAGTTAAATCTACCTGTAGCATTTCTTTTCTGTCTGGATCGTCGTCTTCCCCCTGCGGGGGCCCGGTTGCGTCATAGGTCGCCATGGCGGCGGCGCTGGCCTCGGCGTGCAGTACGGGCGCATCGAGCGGATGTAGGCACAGCGGCCGCGCGTCACGCCGCGCGCTGCGCACTCTCGCCTCGTAAGCGCCGCGCGACTCCGCCACGACCTTCAGAATCTTGGCGTGGTTGATCGCCACGTAGTCCGGCAGCGACGTGTTCAAGTCCTGTGAAAGGTTTGGTCCGGAAAGTTCCGTGGTTAGTAGACTTATTGACTTAGATATTTAGTCCGTCGTACCTGCTCCATACGTACCTGCAGCAATGCGTTGAGACGCGCGGCGGCTAGCGCGGGCGCCGCGAGCGTGCGGCGCGCAGTGAACGCATGCCGCGCGGCGTCCAGCGCGGCGGCATGATGCCGCGGCAGTGCTCCGCGCGACACGCACGCGGCGCCGCCTGCGCGCTGCTCCATGTGAGCCACGTATTCCTCGCGACACGCGCTCAGCGCCGTCTCTAGGTTTGCCGCGCTCGTTGCCTGCATCAACATCACGGTGAAATCTTAATTAAGTATACTTACTTTCATAGGCTTTCACAAACATCTCTAAATGTCTGACAAACCTGAAATATGCTGACCGGAGTGGGCAGATCGTCGCCGTTAAATATCTCCAGATATGTGCGAAAGTAAGTTGGGAGTTCTCCAGTTGTCACCACTCGCCCGTTGATGATTTTTGGTATGAGTTTCGACGGGTGAAATATCAAAGGCACAAACTCCAGTAAAGACTCTTTGAATTCAGGTTGGAGATCTGAAATAAAAACACATACATTTTATTTTAAACTGCCGTAATACGTTGCCATCCCAATCTAGCGACAGTGGACTCATTGGACCCAAACTACTTAAATATATACGGATCCAGGCCCTTAGAAAACGTAACGTTGGAAACTTAGTCGAGTAGGCAGTATAAGTACCATTGCTAACTCACCGCATAAACGGCCATTGAAGTTCTGATCTGCGACAACCATGCCGGGGTGCGGAGTCAGGTAGCAGGAGACATTCTCAAAACTTGAACGGATATGATCTCGCAATTCTTTAATCTCCGTTTTCTTAGTTTTTGTCTGTAACAACATTCAAAGCATTCTGATTAGGAGAGAGAAAAGCCAGTGCAAACACAATTTGGAAGCAATTCAAAGAAATTACCAAACATTGACTGCCTCGGTGGCTCAGTTGGTAGTGATCCTACTTTCTGTGCTTGGGGGCGTGGGTTCGATTCCCATCTAGGACAAACATTTGTGTGATGAACATTTGTGTTTGTTCTATGTCTGGGTGTTAATATCTATTTAAGTATGTATTTAAAAATATATATGTACGTATATCAGTCTCTGGCAGCCGTATTACAAGCTTTGCTTAGTTTGGGGTCAGATGACCATGTGTGCAATAATGTCCCAGATATTATTATTATTGGCATATTTTAGTTTAGTTTATTATTTACCTGTAGAATAGTTTTCAAGTAATTTTCGCCACCTTTAGCCCCGTACGGGTGTTCATACGGACACATCCAGTCTCGGACGCGGAACATCAAAGCCTGGAATGGCTTCGTGTCTTCATGCTCTCGAGCTAACTTGCCATACTCTGTGAACAGCTGCAAATTAAATAATAATATAGATAAAATAAAAACATTACTGGCCAAGTGCGAGTCGGACTCGCACGAAGGCTTCCGTACCATTATCTATAAAAACGGCAAAAAAATCACGTTTGTTGTATGGAAGCCCCTTTAAATATATTTTATGATGTTTTTTAGTATTTGTTGTTACAGCGGAAACAGAAATACATGATCTGTGAAACTTTTCAACTGTGTAACTGTCACGGTTCATGAGATACAGCCTGGTGACAGACGAACAAACAGACAGCAGACGGACGGACAGCATAGTTTTAGTAATAGGGTCCCGTTTGAGTATGGAACCCTAAAAACACATTTATGTGAACAGCGCGCGCGCGCGGTAGGTGAGGAGAGACGGGAGACGGGAGTTGACACCGCGCTACGTATGGCGTCAAGACAAGAT
The DNA here is from genome assembly GCA_949125355.1 of Agriopis leucophaearia. Taxonomy (NCBI): domain Eukaryota; kingdom Metazoa; phylum Arthropoda; class Insecta; order Lepidoptera; family Geometridae; genus Agriopis; species Agriopis leucophaearia. The sequence continues at coordinate 17,296,121 of OX421262.1, forward strand.
GGCTTTATCGTTATGATTCACACCATTAAAGAGTTTCACTATACACCCCCTGATCCTCATCAGATCAGTTTGATGGTATCTAATTATTGTATTGTCATCCGGGTTATATTTGCAAAGTGTTAATAACAAATCTACTTCCTAGATTTGATTACATTGTTAGATAGATAATTAGCATTAGATGCAATTGAAGCTAATAAAAGCGTGTTGAAAACGTCAATCGCATTGCTTTGCTTTAGAATTACTAACCACAGATTCTTACTGAAATATTACCTGCAGGTGTTGAAGATCGTCTTCCTTGATGATTTGCGAGAGATTGTATATTTGAACCGAGGAGATGAGAGTGGACATCGCGAATATGGTCGTGCAATCCTTCACAGTGCTAGTGTTGTCAAACGTGCCCTGAGTATCCATCAGCAATACCGCTATCTGGAACAGAGAGTGATCAGTCTAGACAGCAGATGAACCACTAGGTATAAGAATATTATGAAAGCCTGGAAATATAACAGAGATGTTCCAAGCTAAAACTGCGTGACATTTCGTAGTATCTCTACGCATAATAACCAGCTGCAAATAAATATGCAGTAGAGTATTTTGGAGATTGAGATTTGAGGAGCTTATCGTTGAGCCAAATACCATGCAAGCTCCGCTGAACAGACTGCCTGCTAAAAATGGGGGAGGATCGCAATGTAAAGAAATTGTATCTTCGAGTTACCAAAATCTGCCGACGAGCAGGCCAGCCTAGATATCGCTTGAAAGACGCCGCAGAGTCAGATCTGCGTAAGCTAAAAATCATCAAAGTGTCTAGCGTACCTACCGTACCTCTAACTAGCTTAGGTCTCTAACATTTCTTACCTTCTTTTCGTGTCCGTCAGCTTCGTAAGTGACGATAATTGGCTCTGACCACAGCAGTATTCCGGTGGTGTTGCGCTCCCAGCCGCCGCGCCAGGTGAACCCGGTGAGGGGCTCGTCGTCTGCGCCGAGCCAGGCACCGCTCCGGCGCGCCGCGTCCTGCGACACGCGTGCGGTGAGCGAGGATGGTACGTGGGGGTGTGAGGAGAGTGTAGCGGTAGGTACACACCGGCGCGCGCAGGTAACGCAGGAAAAAGTCGAGCAAGAAGGACTTGCCGCCGCGCGTGGCGCCCGCCACGCTCACCACGGCCACGGGCAGGCCACGCGCCGCGCTCACCACGCGCTGCAGCGCGCCCTCTTCGCACCGGTACCGCCCGTCCTCTTCCACGAACAACACCTGCACACCTTCACCGCTCGCTGGTTCTTTCAAGTTACTCATGGTCACCCTGGAACGCAATATATATTCACCTCATTGGAATCCATGATTGATCCTTTGTAGATCCACAGTAGCTATGTACCTACATATTACCAAAGCAACCCTTTGAGCAGTCGAGGTTAATGTTAGTCGAGGAAATCTAAACTTTTATCTTGCATTAATCCATAGTCTGGCAACTGAACATTTATAGGTTCACATATGCTGGCCTCAGCTACGCCACAGACTACATTCTCACGTTCGTTTATAAACTCTTCTGTGGCCACATGATATATTCCCTGAATGTGGTGCGACTGGCGAGTTATTGATATACCTACCAACCTATAAAGTATCGCGTTTTTTACGCGGCAATACTAATATTATGATAAGTGTTATCGATATCATTCATTATATCATTGGAGTGACAACGGCTGTAGCACATCAAGTCTTGCAAAATGCCTGTAATGTTACTAAACTTTATAATCTGCCCTGTAGAACACAGAGTTTTATGTTCCATGCCGGGAACTCAACTCTCTACTTTGTATGTTTTAGCGTCTGAGTATACTTACCAAAGTTTTTCCTGCGTCTACACAAAGATTACAAAAATAAAATTAACTAAGTTATTTCGTGTTCACTGGAGACCGATTGTATAAACAACTTGATACATTGAACATAATCTTCATTCATACACTTAAAATAAGTGAATAATGATTGTTTATTGAATGATTGTTTGAACGCATGAATAATATTTAAGTTATTATTATAAACTTTTTTGTAGAAATCATTTACGTGTTAGTTTTTTGACAATATAAAGCAGCCGGCTTGCGCGCGCGCCGACACCCGGTGCACAAGCGTCACTGTCTGGCTGGACTGGGAGTGTCTGTGCCTAACCAAACCAAAGAGTATAATAATAAGTATGACGTGCATTGACGGCTTGGGAACACACTGCTTATCATTCGCGAATATAAAAAATATATCCATACCTACATAATATATAAGATAAACGATTGGTGCATAAGTACATGCGGCCTGACACAGCCATCATGAGCGGTATTCCCCGCGTGTGTTCCACTGCTTAGCAACGAGACGAGATTTCCTTTCCTTTGTCTGATTGTCAATGGCGCCTTTGACTGCCTCATGCATATTTATTTTACAGTTTATTTATTTTATGGGTGTAATAGTAACCCACCATGCCAACCTTTTTGGGAAGTTTAATCTAAGGAGGTTCTTATTAGATAGAGGATTTTGCGTTGTTATTGTACTTACCACGAATGCTGAAGCGGGAGCTAAGGCCTAAATGTATTTTGTCATAAATATGAATTCACTTTTTGAAACATTAGTGAATACCTACCTAGTCATTTGATGTTTTCAATATCAAATTCACGTAGTTTTGAATGTGTATGCCTGCGTGAGTCGTGTGTTTATACTGGGAAATAACGTAGTTTTGTAAACTATATTGACTTAACTTTGTCAGTAGGTACCTATGCACGCCGTATACCTATGTACCTACATATATTCGATCTGTATTTTTTATTTGATCTGAGTGTCACAAACACATTTACTAAAGTAGATAATAGACTTGCTAACGAACCGCCGTCTGACCAACGCAACGGGAGAGAGTTTCTCTTCCGTTGGTTGAACGGCGGCGCGGCGCGCGGCGCCCGTCAACCAAGTTCGACACGCCTGTTAGCACTATTAGGTATATCCGTAACAGACGTATCGAACTTAGCTGACGAACGGCCGTCTGACCAACGGGAGAGAAAGAGTGAGAACATTCCCTCTCTTTTTCTCTCGTTGGTTGAGGTGGCTGACCCGTCTGTTACGGCTATTCGTATTTATTACACATACATATGCGTAACTTGTTTACCACTTACGTAGGGTTGCCATTCCCCGGGTTTGTCCTAGAGGCTATCTACCTATCCGGGGAGCGTCCGGGCGGGGCTTAATTTGTAGTCCGGGTTTAAAAAAAAAAAAACCTTGGGCCGCCCGCGACACACGCACTGTGCCCGCGGTCATATGTGTAATAAATACTAACCACTACTAGTATTTATTACACTAATATTTACACTAGTTTTTACTACTAGTATTTATTACACATATGCCGCAGTGCCGCACGCCGCGATTTTTACACTGACCTATATGGTTATATAATGATTGATGCGAATATCCAAGAGTAAAATTGTTTTGTTTTGTGTCATCATCGTCACCATTTTTAATTGCCTATTTCTTCCATGGAAGGATGTGGTCGAGTGGTCATGGTTCATCCTATCGTTATCCTTGTATACTGTGCTTGTTATTATATAAATGTGCTTGTTATTATATAAATAACCACAGTAGGCTATGTTCTGTGAAAAGTTTAGATTTGGGTGTTGGGCAAAAGACCGGACGGAATGACTCTGATTCCGTGGAAGATAGGTCGGCCCTTACCCTTAGTGTGGGACGACTTGCGTTGACTTGACACCTTTCCGCCGTCACATCTTTCCAGAACGCAGAGTAGGGCTGGTGCCTAAGACCTCAAAAGACGCAAATATAGTACCCTGGACAGTGAGTATATTTTTCAGCCTTTTTGGGGTTCGAAACCATGGGTCCGTGGAGATCGGGAGCAAATTTATTTTTAAGATTTGTCACCACGTCTAATCATTTCAACTCGTAACCCATCGTGAATTCGTGACCAAAATTCACGGAACTATTACTCGCGGTCGCGGAGCCAAAATGCCAGCCCACCCAATGAATTCAATTCAATGTAGGTACCTATAGAACTTCAGTACAAAGAATTGCGAACAAGATGACGAGGGCTGTCAATCGTAGGGTGTCCAGAATAAAATTATACGAAACTACCGTAGTCAACTAGTCACCTAAGAAAAATACTAAATTATCGTCAAAAAATATTATCTAAACACCAAAACTTCTAAAAGTACGAAAATGGAGATTATTTATAATAATAATAATAATAACGTTATTTGAACAAGTTTAGGGAAATGCTTATCAGTATGTGTAAATACTAAGGCCAACATAACTGTAGAGCTTAGAATAGGTACTTATTCTAAGCTGTAGAGTATACTCTACTCCTGGGGAGTAGAGTACGTAGAGTTACGGCTATTATAGCCGTAACAGACGCATCGAACATGGCTGACAAACCGCCGTCTGACCAACGGAAGAGAAGGAGTGAGAACATTATTTCTCTCTCCTTTTCTCTCGTTGGTTGACGTCAGCCATGTTCGATGCGTCTGTTACGGCTCTAATAGTATAGAACATGGCTGACGAACCGCCGTCTGACCAACGGGAGATAAAGAGTGAGAACATTATTTCCCTCTTTTTTTTCTCTAGTTTCGTAGGTTGAGGTGGTTGACGTCAGCCATGCTGATCCGTCTGTTACGGCTATTAGTTAAAAAGGGGTATCTTTAGGGACCATATTTTCCCAGCTTCCCCGCACACCGTTTCCCCAGGGCCTCTAACCTCTAAATCCGGCCCAGGGGAGAGAGGAGGATTTCGAGCTATCGTCCGTAGTAGGTACATTGAAATTTCAATTCATTGCATAAACTTCATTTCATAGTAAAATGGCGTCTGCCATATTGTGTTTTTAATCAAAGTAAAGAAAGAAAGAAAGAAAATAAATTTATTCGCCAAAAATAAAATAAAACACCTTATAACTGAAAAACACAAATTATTGTCGAATGGGTCCATCTCGGCATTAATACTGAAAGTCCAAGACTATCAGCGCCGGTTTTCAGATGGACCCTTGAATTTCAGATTATTACAAATACAGATACAAAATATACAAATACAAAATATTTATTTGTTCTTAATAATGGTTACACAAGTTTAGTGAATCTCTGACTCCTATGCTAGCTAGATTATTTGTATTATAGGAGTCTGTATTAAAACTAAACAATAAAAAATAACTATAATATGCAATTTAAACAAATAGGACATAGAAAAAAAAAAAAAAAACGTAGCACACAAAATATTTACACTTAACTTACAAAATAAGGTAGGACACAAAATATTTATACTTATTTTCCGTAGGTACTATAATATTTAGAAAAGAAGTAGCTACTCAACCGCTCATCACGTAAATTTATTTACTACTTCGAGAATTCATGCTGTAACCTTGTATTCCTTTCGCAAAAGGCTGTCAATGTACGATCAAGGATACAGTAATACAACCGGTTACATAAGTAAAATACTTAGGTAGGTACTTACCTGTTCTGGAAAGTTCCTGTTATTCCAAGACCGTAGACAAGTAAGCTACGTGCCAACCTGTACAAGACACTGACGGAGACGGATGTGATTCTACCTAAGCTAGCTGACGTACGTACTATGTCTAAATTATACTCACTGACTACGTTCACAAGATACTTTCGGGCGCGCCTAGAAACTTTGCGGTTCATACTTTCATAGTGTCCTTGCGATTAAAAACCGTGACAAAACTTGGCCGTGTCGAGGGTTTGAGCGTACATATATCTCAGGGCCCTTATTCCGCACGGGCAAACGCGCGCTATCGTGGCCACGTTAAGTTTACCTCAAAAAATTGGCCGCAACTTTTGAAGGTTAACGCGCCGCGATAGAGCGCGTTTGGCCCGTGCAGAAAGGCCCAGTCGCAACGAAACAACCGTCAAAATTGATCGTTATTTTAAAACACTGAAACATTTCCTGTAATTTTTATACGAAAAGAAAATTTTACACTAAAATTGAACGTTTTTACATCCAAGATTGATTTAAAAACGTCAAAAATAGTGCACGTTTTTCCAATTAATATAACCTAATACCTTATCGATAGATTTGTATGAAGCAAGAGCAGTGCAGTATCGTTCGCACAAAACTTTATGAGCCCTCTGAAGTTAGGCGCGAGGCCTCCCCGACGCCCTGTAAAGTCCCTCGGATACCTATAATATGCGTACTGCGCAGCCACTGGGCCTAACTTCAGAGGGCTCATAAAGTTTTGCGCGAACGATATACGACCAATTCGACAGTTTTTTTTAAATATTTCTTACCTCAGAACTTTTGACTGGGTGAACCGATTTTGATGATTCTTTTTTTATTGCTTCCCATTTGGTACTGTTTCAATTTGGTCCAGTTCTGTCATTTTTATGAAGTCGGTTTTTTATATTGATAATTATTAGCTTGAGAAGAAAGCCTGTACAAAAAGAGAGTAGACTTGGCCAAAAGGAGAACTAGAACGAATGTTATTGCAGCTGCCAGAACAAATAAACGTATGGAAATAGTGTAGCGATATTGTAGTCATTGGCGCTGTTGACGTGATTCGGATCGTGCACATTATGATATGTTATGTTCTTTGACACCATTTTTTCCAGCTTCAGTAATAGTCACATTTTTTTGTTGCGTCAAGGTTGTTTTTGATAGGTAGTAGGTACGTAGTTTGACACGGCGCCAGACGTCGCGTCGCGTCGCATCGTGGTTGCACTCTGTCTAAGCGCGTCCGGGCGAACCTTTTGAACGCGATACAGAGGAAACACGCTTGCCAAATGGAACAATGGTCGGGGAATCACCGCAGGCGCAGTGACTCGACGGAGTCAACGGATATTGATATCGCATTCGCAGTATTCGGTTCGCACTTTTTACTGCAGTCGTTCGGTACTTGCCGCGAAGAAGCCGTGTGCGAAACATTTATTTTCATGTGCATTTTGGAGATAGATACTTCACAGTAAATATTTAGTGAATATATAAATTACGGTAAGTTTTATTTATTGATCATTCGGAGTTGTTTTTAACCGACTTCCAAAAAGGAGGAAGTTCTCAATTCATAGTTTTTTTAAGAACTTTCGACTGGGTGAACCGGTTTTGATGATTTTTTTTTTTTTTATGAAAGCTGGTGCTTCCCGTGTGGTCCCATTTCAATTTGGTCCAGTTCTGTAATTTTTATGAAGTAGGTTGTTTATATTGATAATTATATATTATTTTATTTTTATTTTATTTTATTTTACAAGGAAAACAAACAGCTGCTAACAAACACGGTAGATATACAATGAATCAATGAACACAAAAGCCAGAAAAAAGTTTTCACTAATATAAACTAAAATTGTGTAAATGCCTCGTTGCAACACCAACATAGGCCTGCATAGATAGGTAGAATTTAGACAGTAGGTAAGATAGATACTTATTATGTAAGTACAACCTACCATCCTATTTAGGATTTAGGACGAGTGTTTGGAATTTGACCTAACACATTTGTTGGGCTTATAATACATAGACCTAGATACGTTAGAGTCAAGAAGCTGTTAGAATACCTACTAGGTTAGGTAGGTACTTTATTACCAATTAATATTGTTCAACTATCACCAGCTTTGTATTATGTGTGTATTATTATGTTGAGGTAGACCAGCTTTATATTATATTGCGCTTGTTATGTAGACAGTAGACTGCAAATTCCTAATTGCCCTACTTGTTCTTACTCATGGCAATTTGCAAATTATAAACGCCTTGACTTAGAGTACTTATTTTAAGCGCCTTGAGTTTTTTTAATAGCAGTTAACACCTGTGTCAAACTTACTTTATTGCGCAGAGTACAATGGTTGCGAGCGGTAAAGGTGAGCAGGTGTTGTTCGTGGAAGAGGACGGTCGGTACCGGTGCGACGAGGACGCGCTGCAGCGCGTGGTGAGCGCGGCGCGTGGCCTGCCCGTCGCTGTGGTGAGCGTGGCGGGCGCCACGCGCGGCGGCAAGTCCTTCCTGCTCGACTTCTTCCTGCGTTACCTGCGCGCGCCGGTGTGTACCTACCGCTACACTCTCCTTACACCCCCGCGTACCATCCTCGCTCATCGCACGCGTGTTGCAGGAAGCGGCGCGCCGGAGCGGCGCCTGGCTCGGCGCAGACGACGAGCCCCTCACCGGGTTCAGCTGGCGCGGCGGCTGCGAGAGACACACCGAGGGGATTCTGGTTTGGTCGGAACCCATCATCGTTACTCTTGGACCAAACAAGAAAAATGAAAAGGTAACAATATCTTTTAACTTCGATTATCTTATTTAATTTAATTAATTTCTTACTATAATTACGAGATGACTATCTGATGAATCAGGGCTTTTTAAATTTTAGATCACTACCAAAGAGAATGTAAAAAATACTACGTACTCACTATACAAAAAAATACAATACTACGTGATCACTACTAATGACAATTAAGTTTGGTCTTGCCGCTGTTGCCTTCGAATCACAGACCTAAAAAATTCTTATGTTTCGAATAGTCTCTACCTACTATGTCCATTTGTACTAAGTATTATAACATTCTGTGTCTCTACTCTCTACCTAATCTAATCAACGTACAGCCAAATTTTATAGTTCAAGGGGCCTGTTCCCGTCTGCAGCTCTCTCGCTCGTACATTTTCTCATTATTGGAGATATAAATTAAATCAGTGAGTGTGAATTTCCAAAAACTGAAAAAAACATTGTTTTAGACTATCACGGTTGTTCACTAAAGTTAAATTATTATTTACGGGATATTTACCGTGGTAAGGTTGTGGAAGGAGCTCCCGATATTTCGGCGCAGTTACATGCACCATGTTCACGGGAAAACTGAAGAACACCAAATGGAGTAATATGGTAACAAGTGTTTTTTTTTCTTATTACTATATTACTCCGTCAAATTTAAACGTATCAAAATGACAGTTTCTTTGTTTTTTATGTTGACACCAAAACATGTTTTTTTTTTTTTTAAAACATGTTTTGGTGTCCATCGTAACATTCCAAACAAAGAAACTGTCATTTTGATACGTTTAAATTTGACGGAGTAATATGGTAATAAGAAAAAAAACACTTGTTACCATATTACTCCGTCAAATTTAAATATATACATTTTTTTATATCATTGTTTTGAGTGTGGTTAACCCTAGGCGCTGAAGGTAAGGTCGCTGGAACCAAAACAGATATTTATAACCGGCAGGTGGCAGTGGTGCTGCTAGACACGCAAGGTTCTTTTGACAGCAGCAGCACGATGCGGGACTCTTCCACCGTGTTCGCGCTGTCTACGCTGCTCTCCTCAGTACAGATCTACAACCTCTCACAGAATATCAAGGAGAACGACCTGCACTACCTCCAGGTACGATAAAACATACAGCGAACTGAGGTCCTTAGTATCATCAAGGATGGATGGTACTAGATCATTTAAAAAAAACCTATAAGAGAAAGGTTAAAAACTCTTAGAAAAGTGGGATTCGAATTTAACCCACTACATATTATTCAATTTATCTAAGATATAATACTTGAAAACTGCGATCAAAAGAAATTTAGTACCTATTTCATTTTCAGTAACCAAAGCTTTAATTTACCTCAAAATGCTTACGTAAGTCTATTTTTTATCTGTTCAGGTTTCTTTATTGGTATTCATGGGTTGGAAATAAGGAACTTATAGACCCGTTAATATTTATCAAATTTATCAGAATAAGTAAAATAAACATTGCTGACGTAACTACCATCCAGACTTCGTATACCTACTTATATTGCGCGATAAGTCCTGATAAACATTAAATTAAAGTTTTTTTTGTTCTTGTGCAAAGTACAAAGCAGCATAAACAACACAGAATACACACGCAAGTATGTTGTATATAAACTGATATTCGGGTCTCTTCCAATGAATTCGTCGAAATGCCAAACATCCGCATCCGCATGGGTTCTCGGGATTTCGTTATCTCACTTGATAGGCTTAAACCTGCTTATGTGGCTAGTCGTTCATCAGTCACCCGATGCCGCAACCAACCTAACGGCTGAAGAGTAATTCGACTAACAATAACACAGCCAGAGAATAGTAAAAATACACAGAAGTCGCCGACAGTCGTAACATGATCCGGTCGCGCAGTGGAGAAGATGGTTCGTTTGGACAATTTCATCTACTTGATGTAGATGAAATTGTATGTAGACCTGCACTCTACTCTATAAGTGTGGTCTTGGTCTCAGGGTGACCCCTGTTGGTGTGACGCAGCGAAATGGTGTGGTTTTGCTGCATCTCACCAACAGGGGTCACCATGAGACCAAGAACAAGACCACAGTAGTGGCGCAGAGAGCCGCAGGCGTTAGTCGAAAAAAATTGAAACGGTCAATTAGCACAAATAAACCGGCCAAGTGCGAGACGGGCTCGCACACTGGGTTCCGTACCATCACAAAATACAATAATTATCAATTTTAAAAAAAATCGTTAAATATGTATACAATTACGATTGTGTGAAAGAAACGATAAGGTCGTCCAAGTAACCGAATGCGTTGCTTAACTTTGTAATGAACAGAAATTTGTCACCGACTCGTATTTGGCTATTATTTACTATTTAGAGTGTCCCTGTAATGTGTATGGGAAGTGCAGGGGAGCCAACATTATGGCGATGGAACTCTTTGGCGAAACGCACTATACCTTTATTGCGTTTATGAATATTTATGAGGGCAAGAATATAAAACTACTTATGTATTATTCTGTGCGTTTTCCTAAGAGTAAATAATTTTAAATAACGTTGCATTAGCCCCCAACTGCCCCTTTCCCTTCAAGAAAATCCTGGGTACGTCTTGCTATGAACATTGAATTACGTAAATGTATATTACATTGTCCCTCGACCCGACCCCCGAGTTAACGCGAGTAAACTTTAAACTGTGCTTGAAAGGAACAATCACGCCGGGAGCACACCTCCGCCGCGAAACCGATGCTGGTTTAAATGTAACCCTTATATCGTATAACATACAGCAGTCATTTTAACAGCAAACTTGGAACGGATATACCGCTCGTCACGTTGGCGTTTCTCCCACGCGTATTTAATACTCTGCTGTAAGGAACATTGTATAAGGTTCACGTTTCAATGAGTAGCGGTTTCGCTGCTACGGTTTCGCGGCGGAGGTATGCTAAGATACCAGCTAACGCTCAGCTTGGTGTCTAAGGCTGACAATATTTTGTTTATGTACTAAGTATTCATGTGAAATAAAATAATCTGATTTGTGTTTCCCCTAAATAAAGGTTCAAGCACAAGTGTGCCGTACAGTTGTTCACAGAGTACGGCAAGCTAGCTCGTGAGGAGGGAGCAGAGAAGCCGTTCCAAGAGCTCCGGTTCCTGGTACGCGACTGGTGCTTCGCGTACGATCACCCTGTGGGGGCGGAGGGTGGGCAACAGCTGCTCGACAAGAGGCTCGAGGCAAGGATAATTAGTACCTTGAATTACTTAGGTACTCTATGTTAGTATGTAAAGTAAGCACCTCCTTCCGTGAGATCGTTATAGGCTGAATGATGCGACATAGGTTAGTGGTGCGTTACCAATTCGTTTTCCGTTACCAATTCGTTTTCCGTTACCAATTCGCTTTATTTTGACTGCACGTGCAAGAGTCCTGAGATGTGTAACATTTTGCCGTTGCCTTGCCTTTACATATTTGAAATGTCTCTGTTTCTCCGAAGACATCGTTCTCTTTTCCCGTTGAATAGTGACGTGAAAATCAAAAAAATGCATTTTTAATTGACAAGTGTTATTATAAAGTTGAGCGAAGTTGAGTATTGATAGAGCTATGCTTGGAGTTTAATGTTTATATGCGCGATAGAATGCGGAACGTGGATATTCGCCAAAGAACCAGTGTCATAGTGTCACGGACATAGCTATTAAAATTAGCTTGTTGAGGTGGCAATGGGCAGGCCTCATCGCTCGAAGAACCGATAATCGATGAGGAAGAAAGGTTCTTGAGTGGAAATGACGAACCGGAAGAAGCAGCGTAGGTAGGCCTCCCACTAGATGGACCGACGACATCGTGAGGTTCGCGAGCATGCATTGGATGCAGATGGCTTGCTGTCGTTCTGTGTGGAGGCCTATGTTCAGCAGTCGACGACATCGTCTTCTTCTTCTTCTTCAGGACAGACGTCTTCTGGCTGATGATGATGATTATAAAGTTGATGATTTAAAAAAAAAAATATTTAGATAGACCATGACGGACAACAAAAGATTTGTGCATGCACCTGATATAGTAGAATATTTGTACCACACATCATATACATGTAAGACAATATTCTCGTAAATAAACAGATTTTTATTTGATTCGTTGTCTAGATCCGGCCCGATCAGGCGCGCGAGTTGCGCGAGATCCGCGCGCACGTGCGCGGCGCGTTCGAGCGCGTGCGCGGCTTTCTGTTGCCGCACCCCGGCCTCACAGTCGCCGCCAGCCCCGCCTTCACTGGCTGCCTCAAGGGTATGACAGTTTTTTTTTAAAGGCAGCCAAAGGAAAATATCCTCCATGGACGACTGAGAATGGAGGACCCAGACAGTGCCGGACTCTTACCGGCTAAAACCTTTGACTGCTGTGAGCTACGCCCCTAATTTAATCAGGGTTTTATTTCTAACAAATTTTACACAATCGTTTTTTTTTTTCATTTTTTTTTTGTATTTTGTGTTTGTACGGAACATACAATGCGCGAGCCCGACTCGCACTTGGCTGGTTATTCTAGTACGCTACCAATTGATGTTTTTTTTTTATATTTCATATGTCTTACTTACAGATATTTCTTCTGAGTTCAAAGACGCGTTGTTAGAGCTGGTGCCCTCATTGTTCGATCCGGAAAACTTGACCATTAAACATATCAACGGCCAGAAGGTGACCCTCCAGGACTTCACAGAGTATTTCAAAGCTTACGTTGAAATATTCAACAGCGATACTCTACCGAAACCGACAACAGTGATGCAGGTGAGTGTAAGCCAGTCGACAATATTAGACAGCGGTGATCGGCGTCGATTCTGTTGTCGGAGAGAAGTTTGGTGAAAGAGATGTACAGTGGCCTTAGTACGAGCACTTGCGAAAAAGTTATCGTTACGTAAACGTTAGCAAAATGTTTGAAACATTCAGTTTCCTTTCACGTCCGATAGAGGCGCTGTAAAATGTTTCATACATTTTGCTATCGTTTACGTAACGATAACTTTTTCGCAAGTGCTCGTACTAAGGCCACTGTACGCGCAAGCTAACTTCGCCAGAGTGACGTTGGGGCAGATGGCTGCGCAGTTCGCTATTTTTAACCGACTTCCAAAAAGGAGGAGGTACTCAATTCGACTGTTTTTTTTGTTACCTCAGAACTTTCGTCTGGGTGAACCGATTTTGTTGATTCTTTTCTTATTTGAAAGCTGATGCTTACCGTTTGGTCCCATATCATTTTGGTCTAGTTCTGATGAAGTCGGTTTTTTATATTGATAATTATTGTAGCTTAGAAGGGGTTGTACTTACGTGAAAGTTCAAAATGCCTATGTTCATTCTAGCTAAGTAAGCTTGCGCGTACTGTAGGTAATCTATATTGATATACAGGCGACGAGTACGGCAAGTCTGGAGGCGGCGCTGAATGCGTGTCGTGACGTGTACGGCGCGCACATGGCATGGCAGTGCGCAGGCGGCGCCACGTGCATGCCGCGCGGAGAACTGCCGCAGCATCATGCCGCTGCGCTGCTCGCCGCGCGACAGGATTTCGCTGCGCGTCGCACGCTCGCCGCGCCCGCCCTCGCCGCCGCGCGTCTCGATGCATTGCTGGAGGTACGTTAACATTCAATTCGAGGAAGTTGACGACATTAGGCTTTTTTAGGGTTCCGTACGAAAGGGTGTATACGGGACCCTATTACTAAGGCTTCGCTGTCTGTCTGTCTGTATGACTGTCTGTCCTACCTTTTAACGTCTGTATCTTTCAAACCAGAACTTTCGTATCAATATAAAAAACCGAAAAACTGAAATGGGACCACACGGGAAGCACCAGCTTTCAAATAAAAAAGGATCGTCAAAATCGGTTCACCCAGTCGAAAGTTCTTGTAGCCCAATTGAGAACTTCCTCCTTTTTGGAAGTCTGTTAAAAAGAAGCCTTATCAGTCAATGGGGTTTATAATGGTTAGAAAAGTAATAATGGTTTATGAACTAGTTTTAAAGAATGTGGTACATGCACACTGTTTGAAGAAAATCTTTTTAGCGCCTCTTAGTTCTTAAGAAAGCTATCAACAATGTTTTCAGGAACTGGACGCGTCCCTGAGCGACTATGTAGCGATAAACAGCGCTCTGATCCTGGAGGCAGCCGCGCGTTGCAAGGCGGGATACGAAGCGGCAATGCAGACTGACGAGTGTCTAGCGCCAGACGAATTAACAGCGCGACATAACACTGCCGTCGCCTCCGCAAGGAAAGCCTTCCATGCTGAGTTTAACGCGCGACCAAAGGAAAATCCACGCAAAGACAAAGATGAATACCTTGAGAAAAGTGAAAAATGCGAAGGCAATAGTGAGGAAGGCGAAGGCAACAGTGAGGAAGGCGAAGGCACCGGTGAGGAAGGCGAAGGCACCAGTGAGGAAGGCGAAGGCATCAGTGAGGAATGCAACGGTAACAGTAACGAAGACAAAGATGACAATAAAGACTGGAAAATATTGAAGAAGGTAAGGTGTGCGTGGACGATTCAATATGAGTTCTAGTTAGATTAGACATAGCGTTCAAGTTGAATTGAGCCATCAGTATCATGAATAAAAATGCAAAGATTTCATGAATTATAGAAAATTGTATGAAATGAAAAAAATTCGGCGTCCTGAGTAAGGCTGTAGGCTGTAGGGCGGCGCGCGGTGCGGCGTCCGCGCTCTCGTGTTAGTTACAAAGATAGCTCTGCGCATACGCACGTCTCGACCAGGGCCCGCTTGGACTCAGCGCGATTTGAAGTCCGTGTGTTTTTGAGAAGACCGCGAGTCACCGTTTGGACTCGCTAATTGTGCGTCGTTAAAAGACGCGCGCGAATTTCACTCTGTTACGGCGCGATCGGATATTTTCCTTGAGTTGAAGGTATCAACGGAAACCGTGAATTCGGGTGTGTTTTGTGTAGCCCGCGAGTGTTAAATTCAGTGTTAGGACACTTTGAACATTATTTGTGAAGTGTTGGGATCCGAGGACGGCCACTTGACGAGGAAAGCCGCAGCTAAGGTTTGGGCCCAAACAGGTGACAGGATCATCAGCCGTCCTCTGGTAGGAATTCCAACCCTCTTATTTTTTTATGAAACTCCGCGCATCGCAGATGTGCACGAGCCGCTTTGGGTTCGTACAATTTCAAAAGTATAAAAATACCTATATAATATTGCAATTTTGACCACATCGTCGCTTACCAACAACACAGATTGATGATTGTGGCCATATTAACAAACATACGTGCATAGCATACGTAAAGTCGTGTCAGCAGGATGGGTCGGTCACGCTATGTTTATTTCCAACTAATTGCGCGTTCATCTACTGCTCAATAGGTAAGCGCCCACACACTATCGTCCGACTGCACCTGGCTTATCGCTGAGATGGCAAATAGGTCCATCCTTTATGGCGCTGTTATTTTACGATAGATGTTCTGCCAACATGTATCGACCTGCTAATTTTGGGACTCACGTGTCCTTATTACCATTGTAAATGCGACTGTTTTTTTTATTCAGTAATATGCTTGCGTTTGACCGCCAACTCGCCTGATGTTAAGCGCGATGCTGTCTACGATGGATCACGCTTGCCTAGAAGAAACCGATTCACTCGAGATTTGAAGACACCCAGATTGTAACAATCGGGGAACACCCATTCCGACAGCGCATTCCATAGGCTAGCAAATGTAGAATTTAGAAATGTGACTGTACCAATTTTTTCCTGTATTGATACAGGAACTGGAAGAGTTATTGCCGTTGCACCGCGAGCGCAATGCGGCGCGGATTGCAGCTGCCCAGGTGTCTGCGCGTGACATGTACACGAAGCGCTTACACAAAGCCATCAACTCGGCGCCGTGTCTGCACCCGCGTTCACTGAGCACGGTTCACTTCGCCGCTGTCATGGCCGCCAAAAAACATATGCTGCGCGCCTGGCACGACGAGAAAACCGTGCCTGAAGAACACAAGAAAGATCTATGCACTGTAAGCATCCCGTTGACACAAGTACCGTAGCGTCAATACTCCATACAACCCTCAGATCAGACCAACAAGAGAGATATGGTAAGATGGCGTGGCGGGTGCAACTGCAACTGGCCTATCAGGCTTGATGCCTTTTGTATATAAAGCTTTGATCATTATATAGTTTGGATTTGCCTTAAACCCGCGTTAATACCGTAAAAAATCTGCCAAAAACTGGAGGGGGTGAGGTAAAAACGTATTGCACATACACTGACATATTTTTACTAATTAGTTATACAAACGCACACTTCCATATTGAGCGGCACAAACGAGCAAACGAGATGATCAAATGGACGACCAAGGGGTGTAATTTAAATTGACTTATTCACTGACCCACAGAACTGAAATTTCTGAACTGCAGGTAGAATCTGGTATAGCGGCCCAATAAGACTTTTTTGCGAAAGGGCCAAATTAAGAGGGACAGTAGGGGTTTAACAGCTTATGATAGATTACTCGTATACAAGTCCCGGGTAGATTAATATTAAGTAAGAAAATTTTATAGGTAAACTAATCTGATCTACTTATAATAGTCGTATCATCTCAGGCCCTATCCATTCCACCTGGTAACGAGGACCTGATGAAGGAGCTGGAAGGTGGATCGTGAATGAATGTACCCATTGAGTTTGAGCTCGTTAGGTTCGTCTTATTGAATCTTTTTTTATAGCATAGCGAACTGTACGGGAATCCTGTTTCATAGGCTTTTATATATTAGCATAGGTGTATAATAAGGTTTTTTTTTAAGTATTTAGATAACTTTTGTTTTCAGTATTTGGAGGAAAAATATCAGGAGTTCGTCGCGACGAACGACACCGACAACCAAAATGCGGTCAAAGAATCAGTAAATATCTACAAGGAAATCATGTCAGAAATCTTCCTTGGAGGTATGTTTCGGGTAGCTTAGAAACGACTAATTTTTCTATCTGGATGCGCCAATAAGCAATTCTTTAGATGCAGAAGGCCTTATTTAAAAAAGTTATTCAACTTGATCTATACTTAAAAATGCTCTCTCAACTTCTCGCTGACGGCAATCGTCACAAGCGAAAACGAGACAGCAATTTTAAGCATAGATCAACTTGAGTAACGGTTTTAATTAAGGCTCAGAGTAAAAAAAACACATCAGTCTTAGGACTGCACGTCAGAAGTGAAAACTTAAGTAGTAATTCATTTATTTATTTATTTAAGGACAAAGGCTTGCTGCGCTAACAGCGAAGCCAACACGCACAGCAAGCCAACATTCAATAATTGCTTTCTGCTACGCAGAACAGATAAAGTTATGTGACAATACTACAATGAATTATACAAAATATATTAGGTATATCATTTTACATTAGGTATTGTCACTTAAGAAAATTACACATACATCCATCATAATGTTAAATTTAGCGTTAAAAATATCCACATCTGGACACTGATCAATCAGATCGTTAAGCAGATTAATGGCGCGAGTTGTAGGAGCATACCGAGCAGTGTCGGTGTGCACGCGCGGGGTCTGGAACAGTTTCCTCACGCAGCATGCGCGCGAGTGCCGCACCCGGTCTGGCACAGCTATTGAGCAGCGAGCCAATGCTCGAGAGTTATCGATCTGCCCATTGAGCAGTTGATAGTAGTGCATCAATAACGAGCACTTACGCCTCAGTTCTAGCGTATTGATGCCCACCATACCAACGACGAACAGAGACAGATACAAAAAAGGATAATATCCATATAGTTTTTTATATAGGTAGAGAGCAAATTTTCTTTGTACCCGCTCCAACATGAGCGTATAGTTCTTTTCATGCGGGTCCCAAACTACAGCATTATATTCGAGCTTACTACGAACAAATGAATAAAACAGTGTAATTATAGCGTTCCTGTTTTGAAATCTAGCTGTTTGCCGCATGACGAAACCGAGAGATTTGAATGCTCTTTTACAGATGTCCATAATATGCTGATTAAATGTTAGTTCCACATTTAGATGTGATGTGATCTTAGGGTCACCCCCAGGTCTCGAATTTCTGTGACGCGCTACAGACTGACACCAGACATGTGATAATCGTAGGCTATGGGACTCCGCGATCGGGTAAATGAGATAACTTTACAATTCGAACTATTAAATTCCAAGTGATTTGTCTCTCCCCACTTCACCACGCTATCGATGTTCCTCTGCAGCGCCTCACAGTCATCCGCACTACTAATACCTAAATAAAGCTTCAGATCATCAGCAAACATCAGGCACTCAGCCGCTCTGACAACATCAGGCAAGTCGTTTATCATAATTTACAAACTGGGTTGGACCCAGCGTGCTGCCTTGACTTACCCCAGAACAGCATTGCGATTCTGTCAAAAGTCCTCTCCCCCAAGCGAGCTCTACTATCCCTTCGCATTTGATGAATCGAACGCCAGAATTAAAATGAAGTCGAATGACGTCACTTGTCTCGTTCGTAGCACTTTCCGTTTCGTAGCGTTTTTGGCCTAGTGCTTTCCAAGTTGTAAAATTTCCTGCAATGCAAATTACCGATTTTTGAACACGACCATTTTACTGAAAATCATAGCTTAAAAATACATTTGACGTTTAAAAAAAACTTGAGAGGTGTCAAGGGACGCCCTGATGGAACAAAGTTAGAGAAAGAGAGAGACAGACAGAGAAACACGCACACGCCCATAGACATAAATTTTTTTTGCTACGCAAAAAAAAATACATCCTAAATCTATGCGCACGCCGCACGGCTTACAACTATAGCAAAAAGTATCGTTACAACTTTTAGTCTTAATTTTTTCTGTCTTTCCGCCCCCTTTCGCAACGCGTCATAAGGAACTTCGTTCCAAAACTTCGTTCCAACATTATTTTCAACATTTTGAAGTTGTATAATAATCAATATAATAGGGAATAAACCCTCGAAAAAGGAGACAATTTTTTCAAGCCCATGGACGGTATCGTTTATTGATGGGTACTAAGCAACTAAATTTGTAGTTTTTTTGTAGTATTCGGACGAAAGATCTTACTTCCCACTATCCGAAGCATAATAAAGTAATAATCCTATTTAATTATCAAATACAATCCATATTTTAAATTTTATCTAGCAAAATTTTCTTTTCATTTCATTTTCTTTTTCCTTTTTGGCTTCGTGCGATGTATGCATTTGGCAAGTACAAGTCAATATATTTTATAGGAATGCACTTATTAGTGGTAAGCAAAACAAGAACTAATTCTCTTTATCAGATTCTGTGATAAGGTCATGGCCACCAAAAAATTTAATATAATATCTAAGTATATTATGGTGCATATTATTATTTTGTATATTTGATTAAATTTATTTTCATGTTACATGTTAATACATTGCAATTGATAGTAACTATACTAAGTGGTTGAGTCAACTTGCTTAGAATCCTTTGCTGATAATACCTAAACACTTATCAGCTGTACATTTCTAGCATGATTTCCTTTGCGGCAGTAATATCTTTCTTCGTGTTCTTTCGGTCTTAACATGGCCACAAAGGTTCCTTCGATACAACCAATAACCCCAGGAATTATTTTTTTTCATAAAATCTGAAATATGTATTGATAATAATTTTGAAAAAATCCACGATAGGCACTACCTAGATGAGTAATAATAGCTAGGTACTTATTAGATTTATATACCTACGCTGTAATGTTTTAGTTAGGTTAGGTAGGTACCTTTCTTTCAAAACCTGTCTCTCAGCTGCATTCTGTGGAAATTTAATGTACTATTTGACGATTGATGGATGGTTTACGGGAAGTCGACAATTGTGATAAAAATGCATACTTATACAATTTTACCAATGTTTTTTTGATAAATACCATTTGCTAAAAATGATAGAGTGCACAAAATCTGAAATCGCAAAAAATAGTTATGATTAGGTATAAATCTTTATTTATTCATTCACAAATACTTAGGTATACTTTCAATGTGTCTCAACATTTACTTACCTTAGTTCCTATTGTTTTTCCACTTTTACCCCATGATCTTCTCAATAAAGGTTTGAGATCTTGCTTCAAACTATCAATTAAACCTTTTGAAAGCCTATACATAGCCACATAATTCAGGTTGCAGAGTAGTAAATACTGTATTCTTATACCAGTATATTTTGAGCTTGAAGACGACATTCATAATCCAAGAGAATGTAATACTCCTACTTCATAATTATCTAATGAGTTCGCGTCTTCTAACAATATTGCCAACACAAAAATTCGCGCCAGACCGTCGTATTATCTTTAAAAACCACAGATATACACAACGTAGATCTGTGTTAAAAACAGTATATTATTAAATATATTATTTGGTATTTGTATAAAAAAACACTATCCTATTTTTTTATACATATAATATCCACAGCCGATATATATACTCTGATCTATGTTCCCAAGAGAATGTAATACTCCTACGGACTTATGTTCCACAGTCTCCATCTTTTCCACAGTCCACATAGGTTTTTAGAGTTCACCAAAGAGAATACAACAGAAAGAGTTCACGCCCAAAGAGAATCTAGACGCGCGGCAGCGCGTCAAAACCAAATATCAACCGGTACCGTGTGTTACACGAACCATTTGGAGCCACTTTTGTCCCCCTCATCACTCAAAAACTATTTCACATAAACATGTCAAATTTGGCATATATATTAAGACTTGCGAGATACATTTGTGCACCAAATTTCATAAACACACCTCAAACGGTGTATTAACGTCCAAAATCGTCATTTTTATCACTGACTGTCCTATAGATCAAAACTCTAACCAACTTCCTATGAAGTGGGTTATGATGACCTAGAACCTAGAAAGGTAGTTGGGTGATTAGACAGGAATAAATCAGAAACTGGTAAATTTGTATTATTTTATCATAATTTTTATAATTTTTCAATTTAATTGATTCTATTAGGAACATCTTATAGCACCTGTAATATAAGAATTAGCAATCAAAATTGCTGCCATCTGGTCTTTATGTGGATTTTAAGGTCTTCATTTGAATATATAATCACGTGAATATATAACGAGTAGAATACCACCCTCAATTTTTTTGTAATCCAAACATATCAGTGTTACTATGTACATGTAACTGCACCGAAATATTGGGAGCTCCTTTCACAACCTTACCACGGTAAATATCCTGTAAATAATCATATAACTGTAGTGAACAACCGTGATAGTTTAAAACAATATGAGTTTTAGTACTTATACCAAGAATATTATAGTTGTACAGGCGTCAGACACCAACCGAACCCACGGTCGACTAACGCCTGACAGAATTGTAAGAGCACCGGCTCACCCTATAGGTTGCGTGAACTTGCGTGAGACTCTAGTAGAGTTTGTATGTCGTAACTGGGAACATTTAAGTGTCTACAGCAGCAAGTATTAATTTTATTATGAATCATCATCATCATCAGCCATAAGACGTCCACTGCTGAACATAGGCCTCCCCCTTTAACCTCCACACTGAACGACAACCTGCCATCTGCATCCACTGGATGCCCGCGGCTCTCACGATTTCGTCGGTCCATCTAGTGGGAGGCCTAGCTACGCTGCGTCTTCCGGTTCGTGGTCTCCACTCAAGAACTTTTCTACCCCATCGGTTATCGGTCCTTCCAGCGATTTGGCCTGCCCATTGCCACTTCAACTTGCAAATTTTAATAGCTATATCGATGACTCTGGTTCTTTGTCGAATATCCACGTTTCGGATTCTATCACGCAAAGCAACTCCGAGCATAGCTCTCTCCATTGCCCGTTGTGTGACTTATTATGAATAAGTGCCTACTAATAATTTCTGTACAAAAAGTAATGATATCCCATCAAAAACATAAATGTGAAATGAGAGCCAAGTCAATATCATGATACATAATATCATATATGCCTTGGTTGTTGACTTCAACGACAAAAGAAGTGAGATCTAAATGTGAGATCTAACTTAGGATAATATATTGAAGCCTAAGGTATAAAGCCTAAGCCTTGGCTAGTTCGAATATACGAATTATTATTAAGTACCTACTAAAACAGTCATGGAAGAACCCATGTTCGATGGCTAGTTTCTACCAGCAAGCCAAATTTTCGCGAGAATAAATGAGAACTTTCTGTTTTAGAACTTTCGAAGGCTATAATAAAATTCATATATGAAAACTAGCCAATTCAGACCTTAGGCTTCAATATATTATCCTTAGTTAGATCTCATATTAAGATTTTCTTTTGTCGTTGAAGTCAACAACCAAGGCATAGATGTATCATAACACAATATTGACTTTGCTCTCATTTCACATTTGTTTTTGTTGTACTACGTTATATTCACGTCTTGCTAATTTAGTAGCGAAAATATTATCAAAGAGCGAAACAGTCACTTTTGATTTCACAGCTCAAATTCGACCAATCGAGCCCAAGGTCAAGCCAAAAGCGACGAATACAACGCTGTTAAAGTTTTCTTCTACAAAATGACATCTTACCCAAGCGTACTCGCTTCTACTGCCGCTTCACTTACGGCAAATCGAGTTTTTGATTTGGTATTCAGGATGCAATAACTCCCAGGTGATGTGATATCGAGGTCTACGAAATTTACGTCACTGTCGCGTTCGTAGCTCTTTGGCCTAGTGCTTACCAAGACGTAAAAATGATTATCGGCAATTATCGGTTTTTACATTCGGCCACATTACTGAAAATTTAAGATTAAAAAATAATTTTTTTGTTTATTACGTTATTTTTAACAATTTTTCAGCATTAAAAAATGGTTTAATAACCAATAAGCCCTTGTTATTTTTTTACATTAGATTTAAAATATGCCATTGATATAATATGACAAGTGATGTTAGCTTTGACGCTTGATCAAGTGTTGCAATGAAAAATATTTTACTCATGAAAGTGGTAAAAAAAAGAAAGTTTTTTTTTAAATTCCTTTTCTATTTTTTGTTACTATTTATATCAGAAAAATGGGTGGTCTAAATGCTTAGAGCATTATCGACCAATCTGGCGTCTGCCTTTTATTTAAAACTAGTGTTTTTGCCCGCGACTTCGTACGCGTAGGTTTTCATATAAACTTTCAACCCTTTTTTCTTCCCTTAATCCGGCCCTTGCGCACAATAACATAGCCTATACTTCAATCTGGTCATAGCTATGCATATTCGTGAAAATCGCATTTAAATCCGTCCAGTGGTTTAGGCGATGTGCGTGGACAAACAAACTGACAAAAATACTAAAATACGTCTGAACGTGTGAGCTGCTTATTTTAAGACGCATTGTGTGCTTTTTTATACATCGCAATATTTTTTTTATCTTTACGTTTTTATATTTATAGATATAGATAGATGTATTGTATAGAATAGAAAGAAGATTTTACAATCAATAGTTGGTTTCCTTTGATCCTGACTATTATATCACCTGAAGTTATGTGATGATGAGGTTGACGATGGTCACGTTTAACTAGGAGTATTCCCACGGGACTTGAAATATGTTAGGATAAATCAATCGGGAAATACAGATTCCCAAAGAGTTCCACTCTTTAGCGGTATATCGGCATGATAAATGTGGAAGCAAATAGCTTCGTGGGTATAGGTAGTAATATCTTAGGTTTTATTAATTCTTAGATAATAAACATAATACGAGTGAGTACAGAATGAAAGTAATGATGGTGGACTATTTTTGGGTTACTTATACAGTCATGAAATTATTATCTGTGTTGCGGAAATATTCGACGTTACATATTGGCAAGAACGATCATATGGATCCTTGATATTGGTTACAAGGTAAACTTTTTTAATATTACGACCGAAGGACTTTGTATCCATGGTCATGAAAAAACTAACAACAACATATTGGCATACAATTTTGAATTTGTTTGCACAAACAATACAAGTGTAAAGTCGATGTTGTGTAGGCGCGAATTGCAGAGGAATAATGCAGTAAGTTAATGTATACCTTTATTCTAATGTAGGTTCCTTTTCTATGCGTAAACAAACTTATCTAATATATGAAATTATTTAGAGAAAACTAAAGAAAAATCCAAAAATTAACTTTCATAATAGTAAGTATGTAGGCTCAGACAAATAAAGAAGTTCTTTATTTTTCTGACTAAGTATATAAGCATCTCTTATATAACAGGACGATCATCATACATAAACATCATAATGAACGCATTGTTTTTGTGTGATGATGGTCCGACAAAAGTGAATGTCATAACATGCCTTCTCTATTTTCAGCCCAATTGAACGCTCAATGAATCCCTCATCTGCACAAGTAGATGATCTTGTGGAGTTCTTCAAGCTTCTCCATCTCCTCAACGTCGAACGCATTTAAGTAGCCTGTCCGAAATGGTTTTGAGGGTGGAGGAACAGCCGCTGGCGTTAGACAGACGCATTGCTCGTGAGACGTGGAACCATGAGTGTGACCAACAAATGATAGAAGCAGCGCTTTCGTAGATAAGAGACAATCTAAGAATATCTCTATAATTGTTGGCAGAAGTAATAAAATAATAATAACTTTAATTGATTTTTATTTTAAACAGTAAAAATGAACGATAAGTAATTTAATTAATATTACATAAAAGTACAAGTAAAATCTGATATTACTTATGGGTCTTCATAAGTATGAGGATCATTTACAATAAATGGTAATTAAATCCTTAAAACAATATCTTAAGAAACAAATAGTAATTTAATGAAACAGATAACAGAAATTTTATTTAATTAACGTGGCGAGCCCTCCAACTATTGATTGGATGGAGCGATTGGACCAACTATTGACGATGTATGCACCATAATACAGTATTATCGTCCTGAGTGTTCCTTCCTATTCTGCCGAAATTAGCCTCATGTTGTGCATCAGTATCGCTCATAAGATGGTGCTGGTAACCCGGCTTTATTACAAATGTTGTGGAGGATACATCATGCAATAGTAATTTTAGCTCCATGTCAGGATATTAGTACCTATAGGAAGCGGTGCAGTAATAGGCATCTAAATCGACCTTTAAGTATAAGCCAATACGAGGTTTCCACTGTTTTTCGGGCAGTAGCATAAATCTTATTGTAATGGTCCTCCGGTGTACTTTTAGAAGCATTAGACACAGGTGACATCAGGTTTTATACAAATACCTTAAAAACAAATCACAAAAAAATATTTTCCAGTATCCGTAAAAGTTTTTTGAGTTCACGTCTTGCTAATTCCGCCGTGAAAGAGTAACTTTTGATTTGACAGCTCAAATTCCTTCAATCGAAGGCACGATCGAGAGAATCGTGTTTCTTGAATACCTATTTAACTGTCGATCCCATACAAAAGTGTCAGTGAGTGCTACGAACAATATATCAAACTCGACATCAAACTTTACAACCAACTCAACTGTCTTCTGAATACCAATTTCGCGAACTCTATATCAAACTCGACAACAAACTAACCTTAGTTCTGAATGCCTATTTTACTGTCATCCCATACTTAAAATGTCAGTGAGTGCTACGAACCCGATATCAAAACTCGATTAAGTGATCACCTGTCTTTACTGAATACCAATGTCAACGACAATGCTGAATCCGCGCTGTGATTTGACGTAAGTATATATCAGAATCGCAATGCAGGTCGGATAAGGAGTAGATCGGAATCCAGAGAGTTGTACATACTGTATACGATCACAGAAATAGTTCGCAAATAACTCTAGCAGCTTAGGCGTAAATAGTGGCAAACTTCTTTAAAACGACACCGTTGTCGACGCGGTCAAAGGCTTTTTTAAAGTCGAAATATAATGGTAGGCTGCATCTACTTGTTTCCTTCGATCCATCTCAGTGACCGCGTAGTCAACAAAGTTTATCTGATTTGTGGTTGTAGACTTGCCAGTTCTAAAACCATGCTGACTCTCGCTTAGCTGTGTTTGGACCTGCCTATTCTATTCTATTCATCTAGTCTACAAGAGATGGCGCTGTTTTAAAAACACGGCAGGGTGTATTATGTATTTTGTGAATTTCTGTGACAGCGTGACGATGACGCGAGTTCCATGGTTTTATTCACCCAGAAGGTGCTCAACTCTCCTAAAGAAGTTTTCACTTCAATAATGGTATTTCAACTTGCTGGCCTGGTTTTCATATATTTTAAAGTTAGAAACTAGATTATAACTTTAAAATATTATGACAACTTCCTAAGATACATTTCAAACATAACTAATATATTGTTTTTGCTGGGATTAAAATGACTCGTTCACGAACGAAGTCTAATCCAAGAATTAAAAATACGGTCACTTTCATTTTGCACGATAACACTATCCGAAATGACTTGACTTTCGAAAGAAATTTCAAACAAAAGTAGCATTATTTTAAGTAACCATATCACTAGTGAGTTTGAACCATTCGAATTTGCTTTATACCAATAGAAAATCTTTAATTTTGCATATATTCGTGCGAAATGAGAGCGAGCTATTCAAGAATCGAACTTTCTGAGCAGCGAGGATTCAAAGAAAGCGCGAATACTAAAACAAAAAACAAGGTTGGCCGCCCCCTTAAATTTAGCATCCCTAGGCTCGGGCCTAACTTGGCCTATAGGGATCCGCCCTGCACTTGCACTGAATAGCGGCTTCTGCTCGTCCAATTGACCGTTGGAAACTTATTCTTAGACAATTAGTCGCATAAATCATGAAGTGATTATGTTTTCAGCGGGCGGGCGCTGCCTGCACCCGCAGGACTTGAAGGCGGAGCACGGGCGAGCGCAAGAGGCCGCCGCGGCGCACTTTCTCGAGCGCCGTGACGCTGAGAGCCGTCACTTTCCTGTCGACAACCACATGCGCAACGTGCACAAAGTAAGTACCTAGCACAGAAATTTTTTTGTTTATATTAGAACGGCTGTCAAGGGATTTTTGTAAAAAATTTGTTGTAGCCACTTGCACCCATATAAACCCATAGCAACTTTGTTAGTAACTGTGACGCGGAGTTGACTCGTTGACATAAATAAGAATGTTCAATCAAGGTTCGGGAAATTGCGAGACATCTTCTCGTCCAAGATACCACAGTGTCTGAAGACAAAGGTATTTGATCAGTGTGTGTTGCTAGTGATGACATATGGTACTGAGACGTGGTCCTTAACTGTTGGCCTTTTGGAAAAACTTAGAGTCACACAACGGGCAATGGAGAGAGCTATGCTCGGAGTTTCTTTGCGCGATAAAATCCGAAACGTAGATATTCGCCAAAGAACCAGAGTCACCGACATAGCTATTAAAATCTGCAAGTTGAAGTGGCAATGGGCAGGCCTCATCGCTCGAAGAACTGTTAACCGATGGGGAAGAAAGGTTCTTGAGTGGAGACCGCGAACCGGAAGACGCAGCGTAGGTAGGCCTCCCACTAGATGGACCGACGACATAGTGAGAGTCGCGGGCGTCCGGTGGATGCAGATGGCAGGATTTCGTTCAGTATGGAGGTTAAAGGGGGAGGCCTATGTTCAGCAGTGGACGTCTTCTGGCTGATGATGATGAAGATGAATCAAGGTTCAGTCACATTACCTGGCGAAAGATTTTATTTGTCATTTCCGTTCTATTTACTTCTCTTTTCTGTGGTACCTACCATACCTTGTTTGGGCCATGGTATAATAATATACTCTGCCAGTTATGACATTCCGAGACGCAAAGGTCACGTGGGTGACACAAGCCTACGTAATCGATGATTAATACATATATTAAATTCGTCATATGATGAACTTCCGCAAAGTTGTAACCAAACAAAGTAACCATTGAAGTTATTTTTGTATTTTATTTCATAGCTATGTTGATTGTCGCGGTAAAACTCCAGAATTTCTGAACCGATTTGGCTAATTTTTAATGTTGAAATATTTGTAGAAATTCAGGGAAGGTTTAAACGGTGAGTAAACAGCTGGACCGATTTTAATGAAATTTTGTGCTCCTGGAGCGGGTCATAGTAGCGAGCCCGAAGGTCGAGCTCTAAGCGAACGAAGTAGCGGGTATCAGCTAGTAAATAAATAAGTCATCAATTTTGTCTCTACTTCAGATATTATTCAAGTATTTACAACTTTTTCCATACGATTTGCCATTCCAGGGTGTGATACCGCTCTATCTGAAGTTCGAGGAAGGCAACATCTTGCTCAACAAGGAGGCAGTGACGGCTGCGCACGAGTATTACTTGTGCCACATCTCCCCAGTTCGTGTCGGAGCCGACGCGACGATAGACCTGATGGGCCCCCCGGACATGGCCGTGTACTCGCGGCACCCTCGTATTAAATCAGATGCCATAGAACAGTTCCTGATGAAACGTCGGAGTTCCGGAATCATTTATTCACAGGACACCTATCTCGAGGATCTAGACACGGTGATTAATAATTATCAGTATAAAAAAACGACTTCATAAAAATGTCGGAACTGAACCAAATTGAAATGGGACCCCACGGGAAGCACCAGCTCAAATAAAAAAAAGAATCATCAAAATCGTTTACACCGTCGAAAGTTTTGAGGTAACAAACATTAAAAATAAAAAAAACAGTGGAATTGATAACCTCCTCCTTTTTGGACGTCGGTTAAAAATAATAAAGTTCAAAGACATTATGATTTTGACCAATAATATCAACATGGTTAGGCCATCAGCAGCAATGACGATTTATGACACATTAGGATCCATCCTCTCCCTAAGAGAAGGCCTGTGTCCCAGCAGTGGAACTAAGCTTCTTAGTCTTGAGCATCGGCGCAAAGTTGCTAGTCTGTCGGTTTTTTATCGTATACATTTTGGAGAGTGTCAGATCTGCATGATATAATTCCCTCCTATTGGACCTGGTGGACTGGTGCCCTTTTTTCTATTGGACTGTTTGAGCGGGCACGAAAAATCGACACCGCTTTATGGTTGACATTCCGAAAACCCGTACGAAGCGCTTTGATTCCACTTTTATTGTGCGATCTGCTAGTATGTGGAATGCGCTGCCTGACTGGTGTAACTATCGGGGACGATAGTTACAATCTGGGTGTTTTCAAGTCCAAAGTGAATCGGTATCTTCTAGGCAAGCGTGATCCATCGTAGGTCGCATCATCGCTTAACATCAGGCGAGTTGGCGGCCAAGCGCAAGTCTATTTTACATTATTTTTTTAAAGTGGGAACATGAAAGGCTGGTAATGATGATGATGTAAAAAGGCAAAGTCTAAGGAGTATTTATTATCTTTCCGTTGCAAAAAATGCTTCACTATGATTTTCGGTGGTACTGTTAGTTGTAAATACAAGTGCGCGCACGGCTGCTTCCGGCGCCGGCGCAGCGATGCGATAGTCGAATACACTGCTTGATTGCAAGTAGTTGTGTTGTTATTTACACCCTCAGTGCGCTCTCTAACACTAACTTACTAACAAGTGAGTTTGTGGTCAAACGCGGACTTATTCACGATGAAAAAACGTTAGGGAACAAAATTTTCCAACGGGAGACTGTCAGTTTTGTTAAAAAAATTGATACGACCACACATATACGCATCAGGGGCCTTTTTTTAAATGCATAAACAGGCTTACGATTGACCGCCAACTTGCTTGATGTTAAGCGATGATGCGGTCTACGATGGAGCACGCTTGCCTAGAAGAAGTCGATTCACTCGTGATTTGAAGACACCTTTGTAACTATCGGGGAACACCCATTCAGGCAGCGCATTCCACAGACTAGCAGCACAATAGAATCAAAGCGTTTCGTACGGGTTTTCGGAATATCAACCATAAAGCGGCTTACGGCTATTAATTTGTTTTAAGCGATTCTGTTTAGGCTATTGCGATAAGTTACGCGACCGCAAACTGTATCTCGGACCTTTAAGGTTCACGTTCGCGTGATTTTCCGCACTGCGCTGATTCGAGCCCGCGTTAAGAGGTAGCTGTGAGGTAAATTAAGTGAGTTTTAGTTCTAGTAATTCAAAGCAGCCTCTAATATACTCTTATTTATCTTTGTTGCAGAAAATTGAAAAGACTTACAGCTGGATAAAACTGAAAGTCGCGGCTAATATTGCAGCTAATGTTGCCACCACAGTTGCTGGCGCCGCTGCGATGGGTGCCATGGTGTTTATGGGCAGACGGGCATGAATTGAGATACGAGCTTCGATACGAGTACGAAAATTAGTTTTTAGGGTTCCGTAGTGATAATAAAAATTGGTTCAGCCGTTTGGGAGATTCGATGACACGTTCAACTTAAAGCACCCCCCTCTTTTTGCGTCGCTGGTTAAAAAGGAAAACTTGGTTGTAAAAAAAACAATAGTTATTATAATAATTCATTCTATTTATCAGATTTTATCAGTATCAAGTGAGCAAATCCTACTTTTAGTCATGGGGTCTAACTAAACATCAATTGACAAACGTGTTTGGTGTAATAGATGAGTCAATACATGTCAAGATAAGTAATATGCTAGCTATTACTATAGCCTAACCAGTATATTTTGTCAAAAAACATGTATTTATAATGACCCCAATTCAATTTCAAGTCAATTTTTTATATTGAAATATTATTTTTTTCTCATTGTTATGTTATGATATAATTATAAAAAACCGACTACATCAGAACTAGACCAGATTGTAATGAGACCAAATGGTAAGCACCAGCTTTCAAATAAAAAAAGAATCATCAAAATCGGTTCACCCAGTCAAAAGTTTTGAGGTAACAAACATTAAAACTGTCGAACTGATAACCTCCACCTTTTTGGAAACCGGTTAAAAATACGCTGGTTTAACTTTAGTTTAAGTAAATACTTAAGCATTACTGAGCATTAGCATTTTATTACTGATAAGTATTTTATCATATTGACGGTCCAACTACAATAATGATTTTGAAATAATAATGTAGGCATAATTTTATTTTTACCATACTATTATACAACACTGAAAAAATTTACAGTCTTAGCAGTAGGTACATGTATTTACATTTAGCTATAATATTATGTTTCTAACGACCTAATGAGGATTAGTTTACTTTTAACATTATCTAGCCTTGTTTTTGAATATTTACAATAAGTTTAGGGATGTAAGTTAAAAGTTTACTGTATATTATGGCACATAACAGACATGACAGAGACGCCCGTGTACCACAACTTAATAAGTCCATTGGAAGCACCAGCTTTCAAATAAAAAAAAGAATCATCAAAATCGGTTCACCCAGTCAAAAGTTCTGGGGTATCAAACATAAAAAAAAAAACAGTTGAATTGGTAACCTCCTCCTTTTTGGAAGTCAGTTACAAAAACTGTAAAACGTTTGCTATGTCATAAAAAAAAGAATGTCCTATCGTTGTTTTTTCAATTCCTACTTTGCTAATATTTATCTATTTAAATGTTGAAAACGTGCGAAAGCTGTAGCCGGTGAGGCTGGTTACTCCCGACTATAGTTTCAATTGCTTTCGGCTAGTTTTTTCAAGGAGAGCGCGCGCGCTGTTCGTCTTGTTTTCATCAAAATCTGTTTAGCCGTCTCGGAATTGAGTGGGGACAATACACACTCGCAAACTTTTGCACTAATAAGTACATGCGTTATATTACCTATATTCAAGCTATGTTTTTAGTATTTTGGTAAATTATAACACACTTTGGCAACCCTTTGTCCACATCTACGACAAATAAGTATTTGTGCACATTTATTTTATGTAAGAAACTGTTTTTTTTTGTAACATGTCAGTATATTAAGTATTAATTAATTATTATACCTATTGATGTAATATTTTTTTTTTTGTATAATTATAACATGAAATATATTATTACGTATCTTTTAAGTTTTCTTTAAGAATTCCAAGAATTACATATTAGTCCAATGAAGTTAGGATTAAATTTTGATTAGAGCAGGAGAAATCTTCCAATGCCAAGATCACGTTCATAAGCGGGGCGATTAGCGTTTAAGAGCCCATAACATTAACTTGGATCATTGGATCGTATTGTGAGAAAAACAATTTAGTAAGTAGGATCTACTCTTGATTCTGTGACAAGATCATATTAAAAGACCCAATTTAAAACGAGAGATTAATTATAAAGCTACCTATTTATTTTAGTCATTTATATAATGTAAGGGAGCACAAACCACCACTTGCTCTAAGTCAACCTCACCTGCCCGTGGTACATCCTGCTGAACAACGAACGAGGCTCTGGCGAACCGATAAATGGCGGTATAACCATTTCCAACCAAACGTAGCTGAAATACCACAGATCAGGGATGGGGAGCAGCATTTCTGATGCGAAGCTACGTTCTGCGATCGCCAACACGTCTGCCCAGCGTGGCGATTATGGGCATCACCTCCAATGCACAGTACAACAAAAAAACGGCCCCTAGTTCCCGGTAGCCTCGCTATTCCTGGCCAAGGTGGCGGCCATGGTAACGGCGGGGTGGGGGGTGCTAAGAATCCCCGGGTTACCGCAGGCCACCCAAAATCAAAACCACTGACCCTGGCTTCGTACAACGGACGATCGATGAGGACTGATGATAGGATGGTAGCACTTGAGGTCGAGCTGTCAAAGATTAGGTGGGACATCCTGGGGCTATGTGAAGTCCGAAGACAGGGGGAGGACACCGTAACTCTGGATTCTGGCCACCTATTCTATTACCGAGAGGGCGACCAACAGTCCCAAGGTGGCGTGGGGTTCCTCGTCAACAAGTCCCTAGCTGACAACGTTGTAGAAATGTCCAGTGTGTCGGCAAGGGTTGCGTACCTTATACTGAAACTGACTGAGAGGTATACACTCAAAGTTGTACAGGTCTACGCACCCTGTTGCCGATACACAGACGAAGAATACGAAGAAACTTTGGACTACGTATCTTCGGCTCTACATAACACCACTAGAGCTCACTACAACGTTGTCATGGGGGACTTCAACGCTAAAGTGGGAGTACAGGCTCGCAGCGAATCAAAAGTCGGTCCACATGGGTTTGGAAGCAGGAATGACAGGGGTCATATCCTAGTTAACTTCATGGCAAAGGAGGGGTTCTTCATAATGAATTCGTTCTTTAAGAAAAAGCCTCACCGAAAGTGGACTTGGAAAAGCTCAGACAAGGTAACCAAAAACGAGATTGATTTCATCATGACAGACAAGAAGCATATATTCAGAGATGTCTCAGTGCTTAACAGGTTTTATACCGGAAGCGATCATAGGCTTGTACGGGGCTCTTTGAATATCAACTGTAAGCTTGAAAGATGTCGTCTGATGAATTCTACGCTCCGACCTAATCTGATCCAAACTGTAGTGGGATCCGACACATTTCAGCTCAAACTTGAAAATAGATTCGCTGTTTTGGAAACCTCAAATGACGTGGATGAGGGACTCCAACATATAGCAAGAATCCTCAGGGAGGAGGGTGCGAAGTTTTGTAAATCGCAGCGTACAGGTACGAAGTCTAAACTCTCCGATGAGACCCTCCGGCTTATAGATCTAAGGCGAGGTAAGCAGGATGCCCCAGCATCAGAGCTGCGGGAGCTCAATCGGAGGGTCTCTAAGTTTGTACGGCGTGACCTCCGACGTTCAAACACACGCCGAATTGAAGAGGCTATTGAACAGAATCGGGGGTCCAAAGTCTTTGCCAAACAACTTAGTAGGGCCCATCTGACAAAGCTCAAAACCTCAAATGGCAACACTGTCGTCTCAAAGCCGGAGGTGCTCTCGGAGATTGAAGACTTCTACGGCCGATTGTACGCTTCCCACGCCCCACGACCTAAACCCAGCGCAGAGGATTCTCGTGCAAAACTAGCCCGCCACTACACTGACGAGTTGCCGGACGTCAGTTTAGGCGAGATCGAGTTGGCCCTCAGACAACTTAAAAACGGAAAAGCCCCAGGTGAAGACGGTATAACTTCGGAGCTATTGAAGGCAGGGGGTAAGCCCGTACTCCTTGAGCTTCGGAAGTTATTTGGTACCGTTTTGAACAGCGGGAGCACTCCAGAGGCGTGGAGCAGAAGTGTGGTAGTCTTGTTCTTCAAGAAAGGAGACAAAACACTCCTTAAGAACTACCGCCCCATCTCACTTCTGAGCCACGTTTATAAGTTGTTCTCGAGGGTCATCCTAAATCGCCTCGCTAGAAGACTTGATGAGTTTCAGCCCCCGGAGCAGGCCGGGTTTCGCTCAGGATTTGGCACCATAGACCACATACACACAGTGAGGCAGGTTATACAGAAGACCGAAGAGTATAACCAACCCCTGTGTCTTGCGTTCGTGGACTATGAGAAAGCCTTTGACTCAGTCGAAACCTGGGCTGTTCTGGAGTCTCTGCAGCGTTGCCAAGTTGACTGTCGGTACATCGAGGTGTTGAGATGTATTTACGATGCCGCAACTATGAGTGTCCAAGTACAGAATCAGCAGTCTAAGCATATCCAATTGCGCAGGGGAGTGAGACAGGGAGATGTAATATCCCCGAAGCTGTTCACGAGTGTCCTGGAAGATATGTTTAAGACTCTGGACTGGAAAGGTAAGGGCATTAATGTAAACGGCGAATGCCTCTCACACTTACGGTTTGCTGACGATATAGTCCTAATGGCTGAGTCGCTGCAGGACCTGCAAGACATGCTGTCTGGCCTGGCTGACGCTTCTAGACGCATCGGCCTCGGAATGAACATAGACAAGACAAAGATCATGCTCAATAGTCAAATAGACCCGGGGCCGATAGTAGTTAATGGCGTTCACCTCGAAGTTGTTCAAGAGTACGCATACCTAGGACAAACTCTGCAGTTAGGTAAGAACAACTTCGAGAAAGAAGCCAATAGAAGGATTCAGCTTGGGTGGGCAGCATTTGGTAAGCTTCGTCAGGTCTTCACGTCGTCCATACCACAGTGTCTCAAGACAAAGGTCTTTAACCAGTGTGTCCTACCCGTTATGACCTACGGTGCCGAGACGTGGACACTCACGGTTAAGTTGGTCCACAAGTTTAAAGTCGCTCAGCGAGCTATGGAGAGAGCTATGCTCGGAGTTTCTATACGGGATAAAATTCGGAACGAAGTGATTCGACATAGAACCAAAGTTACCGACATAGCTCAAAGGATTAGTAAGCTGAAGTGGCAGTGGGCCGGCCACATTGCCCGAAGAACCGATAACCGATGGGGTAGACGAGTTCTGGAGTGGAGACCACGTTTAGGTAAACGTAGTGTAGGACACCCTGCGGCCAGGTGGAGTGACGACCTGCGTAAAACGGCGGGTAAAAACTGGATGCAAAAAACTGCCGACCGAGTTCAGTGGCGTGCATTAGGAGAGGCCTATGTCCAGCAGTGGACGGATGCAGGCTGATGATGATGATGATGATGATGATGATGATTTATATAAACTTTACAATTAAAACAGGAATCTTAACTTAATACTACTTATATTTATAGCTAACAAATCGTTGTATTCACTTTGGCTGAGACGCATTTTTTTGAAAATCCAGGCATTATTGTTCTGTTGAAAAAACATCATAGCTGGTTTTTCACGTCGAAGTTTTATTAACAAAAACTGTAACCACTGAGTCTAAGGTTTTATGTTAGTAACAGTTCTAAGCCACAGTGAAAGCTAGGGGGCTTTAAGGGCATCCGCAGATGACGGAAGATCCTCCCTGTCAGTTTTTTTTTCTCTCTCACATGCAATATTTTGTCGTCCGGTCACAAAGTCTGTTACCTTCGCAAGACCTTACATTTTCTGAACTTGACAGTCTTTTTCATCATAATGATGAGCGAGGTTAGTAAAGTTTATACGTCGAAGAGCAGCGCAATGTTGTGCTGCGAGGCGCGTCGCTAGTAGTGTTCGGGCGCGTGTGCGCGGTAGGGCGGTGCGCGCGAGTACGTGCCGTACGCTTCCTCGGGCAGCCGCCGGACCGGCCCCACGCCGCCGGCGGCTGCGCCCGCGCCGCCCGCGCTGTACACAGACTCGCGCCGCTCGCTCACCGCTGCGCCTGTAACACAACACATGCCTTTATTAGCGATTAATCCCAAGTTTTTTTTTTCTAGATCCATTACCTATAATTGCTTACCTATTCTGCCTGCTATGAAAATCTAGTCTCAGTCTAAAAACTAGAAGTATCGTAACTATACAAGTTGTCTCCTGAAAACGAAGGCGGAAGATTGCGGATACGATACCACAAAAAAAAAACTTTAAATGCTTGCAATGTAATGCAAATAAATAATATCAGCTTTCACTAGAGGTAGGTACCTATCTACGTTAGAGCGACCTGCTCTACACTACGCCTCACGCACACTTGTTCGCTTTACATTGTTAGTTGGCAATATTCTAAACCACAAAAACAATACTGAGACAACAAGTATCAGGCAAATAGTTATTGGTATGCGATTATGTTGAGAAAGTATAACAAATAGCGTTTTGGCTTTGGCAGCGTTTCTCTTAAAACCAGTATAATCAAAGCTTTGAGTATTGTGTTTTTGGTTGTACCACTTGTGGCCTGATAGTGGTTTGACAGCATAGAGCCAATCCCCATCGAGCAAGGTCTATCAGGCATCCAACAGCTTTGGTGGGGTTAGACCCTAAGATGAATGATTCATTGCAAAACTGAAATAAGAACGCTCATAAGCATGTGGTAGAGGCCCTCAGAGCTATAATTTATTTGCCACAATCGCAAGTTTTTTCCTAGTCTACGTAGGGTTGAGTATGGTACTGACCGGCGGGTCCGGGGCGTATGCCATTGGCGGTGCCGTAAGGCGGATCGCGTTGTGCATTGTGCGAGTTTTGCACGTGCGCGAGCGTGTGCGTATGTGCGTGCGGGCGCAGCACCAGCGACTGCGCCGGCGCCACTCCCACGCCACTTGCGCCCGCGCCCGTTCCGCTCGTCGTCACCGAGCTGCCCTTGCTGTATACCGACTGGGACCTGAAATTTACGAGTTAAACAATGATAATTATAGAAAATCTAAGATCGTTGATTAGCCCCAAAACATATGAAGCTCTTTTACAGTCTCGACTTCGCACTTGCTTGACTTGTTGCTTGAATGATTATGACCTGTGATTATGAGACAATCAGCACGTGTCTTCAAGAAAGTGTATATAATGACCTGTGAAGCGTGTGGTGTCTCGCGGGCGGCGGCGAGCGGCAGTACAGCGACTTGGTGCCCGAGTAGAGCGGCTCGGCGGTGTCGGGGCGCGGCGCGGCGGCACAGTACGTGGGCCGGTAGTGGTGTGCGCCGAACGCCGGCTTGTCCAGCTCGTCCAGGTCGCGATGTGAGGAGGCGCGCGACGCAGGCCGCCGGCCGCACCACTCGCGCGCCAACCCCGCCAGCGCGCCGCCGCCGAGCCCGCCTACCCAGCACACCCAGTGCGCTTCCCAGCGGGACAGCACGAACGACGGACCCAGTGACCGCGCCGGGTTCAGCGACGGCATCTGCAGTACAACACATCACACCATAAGATTCCTAACAGAAATATTCTAAAACATTTCAAGGTCAGAGTAAATATAGATTTCCTCAAAGTATGCGTTATCCATCTTTGACCAAATGATCGCAGACAAGCGAGTCGGTGGTCAAATGCGGAATTAAACGCGTTAAAAACAACGCAAGCAACACGATGTAGGGGTTAGCCCAGAAGAAGTTCTTTTCCAACATGCACGGAAACTCATTCATAGTTATCTTGTTATTTTCACGAATTTCTTTACTGTATTAGATTTGATCATTACACAAATACTTGCCTCGACATCGCCTTGGCCCTCATTTTCCTTATAGGTATAGGTTTTTTCCTGCCGCTGTAGTAATGAATACCAAACCAAATCTACCTACCGTACCTACGCACGTACCGCACGTACCTACGTATGGCTCGACTTTAATTTGAATAAAAACTCAATTTCAAATTAAATTGGAAGCGTTCAATAAACCTTCAAAAATCATATGTACCTACCTATGTTCTATAGATTCGCAAAATCAGATGGCATTAAATCTTACGTGCGTAGGTGAATATTTTTTGTCTGGTAGCGTGCTTTTGTACCGGCAGATGGAGGTAGCAGCTGTCGCGATGCACAAAGGCAGATATATAGGTAGAGGCAGTAGTCTTATATCGCTTGTACAATAAGACAGTGGTACGGCGCGAAGGGTCACAATAGCCCAGGAACTAAAGCCATTTGATCCGCTCGAGATTCATCTCGGTCCGGCATTCATATATTATGAAGTAGATCAGTTTAAACTCAATAGTAAATGTTCTTCTTATACACCTACAGATAGTTAATTGGTCTACATATTTACTTGATCTATTTGGTCTTTCATATAAGTAGGTACATGAAATACTTACACAGAGGATGAAACCAATAGCTAGTATACAATCGCTTTAGAGCGTCAACGGAAACTTTGTCAACAAAGTGTGCAGATTCGGTTGTAGAGAAACAAGACCCTGGAGCCGAAGTTATTAAATACCAGCTGGCAACAAGTGGCTAGAAGGGTGGAGATGTACTGACCGAGACGAATGAGGCAGCAGTGTAGGCGGCGCCGAGGAGCGCGGGCGCCGAGCCGGTCCAGCGGCGGTCGCGCGCAGCTCCATGTGCCGCCGCCACTAGCGCCGTCAGCACCAGCTCGGCGCCGAGCCGCTCCCACGCCGCAGCACCAGCGCCCGGCAGCGCCGCCGCCAGCCCGCCTGCGTACCCCGGCACGCTCACCCTGGAAACAGATAAAACAAGGATGAAGATCTGCTACAGTTATAAAAGATGCTCGTAGTTTGTGGTTTCGATCTAATTTTACAAAGCGAATCTGCTGACTTACCTACATACCATCACTTTTTAAATGTGAAATGAAATTATTGTCATCATACTACAATTACCTACATAAATGCGAAAATATGTTTGTTTGTTTTTCTTTCTCGCAGCAACAGAGCAAACAAGCGACGTGATTTTATGAACAAAGACAGTTGGAGGATCTGAGAGTGACATGGAGACTTTAACCCGGAAAATGTACGTTTTCTGAGGACCTATAACCGCCCGAAAACGCGGGACACAGCTAGCAAATGGTAATTGACAAACAACGGTCGTTAATTTGACGTCTTAATTAAGTCACCTTTTAACCGTGACCTTTGCCTAAAATACGATACACCCTCAGGGAACTTGACACCCTACTCCTACGCCAAGCCTACGAGCTTCCTCTCCAATCGTAAGTAGGCAAAACAATAATGTCAAGGAAGGCCTCTTCCCATTCCGCTATAATTAATTGCGTCATAGTTTTCCCTACAACTATTGTACCTACACAATCTAATGAAATCCAAAGGCAAAATTAGTTCCATAATGCTTTTCTGTGACTTGGAAATAATAAAATATATAATACATATTGTTTGTTATTCAGAAGGTTCGTTCGGAGTCGAAACACGATTCATAATATTTTTCTCGCTCGAAAAAAAATACGAATCTTTTTGTGAATTTTTATTAT
Organism: Agriopis leucophaearia; assembly: GCA_949125355.1. Lineage (NCBI taxonomy): Eukaryota > Metazoa > Arthropoda > Insecta > Lepidoptera > Geometridae > Agriopis > Agriopis leucophaearia. The sequence goes on from OX421262.1 coordinate 17,335,498, forward strand.
TTATTCACGTAGATACTTTTAAATATTTTAGTGTCATCTTTGAATAAAAGTGTTTAATTATAAATGTCATATTTTTTCATATTTCTTTTTTCCAAATTGTCGTCTTGAAGTCATAAAATGGCGCTAGACTGATCCTGTTCTTATTTAAAATGCATTGTAGAGATAATGCTGTAGTGCGATTTTCAGTACCCAAAATAGCAGTCGCTGAGATAGAAATCCCCCACAAATAAACAGATAATAATGATCACAAAAATATACAGATAATAATGGTGGTATTATTTCCCGCATATAGAAACGAATGGTAAATATAGGCTGCTACATACGTATTTTATTTTGGGTTTTAGCATCAGTGTAACAATTACTTTTTTTATCGCCAAAAAATCTCGGCTTTTCCCCCAAAAGTGGACCTTTTTAAAAAACGTTTCTGATTCGATCGTGCATACTAATCTGCTTGAAAACTCGTCAAATGTATGGGGTTGTAATCCAGATACAAAGAACCATTAGAAGAATGTTTGAATTTGTTTATCTAATGAGGTTAGGGCCCTCTGATATGCCACAGGTGCAAATGTTCCCTTGCAACTTGAAACACAAAATAATGCCCCATACTTTAATGTGGAGTATGCTCATTCAAAATAATAGATAGCTAATGATTAGGTATAGTTTTATAAACGTGTGATCGTTAAAGTACACCAAAGGAACCGAAACTCGAGGGCTTTACTGGTAGCTATAATAAAAGTTCCACTATTTGTATCCGCGGGGCGCAGCTAGTCTAATCGGTCTATTATAAAGCGAGTAAAAAGTGACCATGCAATGATCTCACGCTAGCCATAATTATTAAAATGAATAATAATAATATATGTAAATGAATCTTACCAACCTCTAAATTAGCAATGCATATGCATAGCTCCGGCCCAAATCCGATGTCCATCAATATATATAATAAGCTACTCAATGGGCAGTCTGTTTATGTAGTGTAATGAATTTTGTTTAGTTAATAAAGGCACTTGCCCGTTAAAAAAAAACACGTAAAAAACTACCCTGTTACGTGAATTTCATAATAACTGCCTCGGTGGCTCAGTGGTAGTGAACCTGCCTTCTGTGCTTGGGGGTGTGGGTTCGATTCCCACCTAGGACAAACATTTGTGTGATGAACATTTGTGTTTGTTCTATGTCTGGGTGTTAATATCTATTTAAGTATGTATTTAACAATATATATGTATGTATATCAGTCTCTGGCAGCCATATTACAAGCTTTGCTTAGTTTGGGGTCAGATGACCATGTGTGCAATAATGTCCCAGATGTCCCAGATATAATAAGTACGCAATAAATTATTGAGTTTTAATTATAAGTTTATTTTACCTTTAAAAATAACAAATTCAGAACTTTCAGACGTGGCGCTCATGAAAATGGATAAATCTCATTATTTTCATTCAAACGAGAAGCGTGGCTGGCGCCACTCATTTTAATTAAACTGTTCGCCGCGCGATCTTTCTTTCTTATCGGCATAATGACTCACAGAGCATAATGAAGCATATTCAGTTTCAATAACTAGGTATCTCTCTCATTGTACGCATCATTATGAAAAACTTTTACTATGGGACCAACCCTGAAATCGTGAAAAAATATAGCTGTTCCATACATTTTTCCGAGAGTGTCAATGACCTTTTTCTATGGAACACCAGGGGCCTTACGCCCAACTCTAAACGCATGCCCGAATAGGTGCAGTTTGCAAAATCACGCGACTGCAAACCATATCTCAGCGCGTTAAGGCTCGCGTTTAGAGCTGGGCCCTTATTCCGCACGGGTAAACGCGCGCTATTATGGCTAAATTTACCTCAAAAGTTGGCCTCTATTGCTTAAGAAATAAAGTTCAACGTTTGGAGGTTAACTTAACGCGCCACGATAGAGCACGTTGGGCCCGTGCAGAATAAAGGCCCTGTGCGTAAGGTGAAGGTCCCTGATATTTTTTTCCCATTTTCAGTGTTGGTCTCGTATGGGGATTCTTTTTATACGGGGTATATGCGTAACCCTGTACAAAAACTAGATTACATATATGGCGTCAGATTAAAGACAGACACAGAGGAACAATAAAAAATAGCCTTTCATAAACATACGCACCATAACAAGCCTTGAAGTCTTCACTTTTGAGGCAGTTTGTGAGTGAACAATGTAGAGACGCAAACAACAGCAATACAAAGACAAGTTGGAAGTTGTCCGACCGCACCGCCCTAGTTACAAAGCCATTGAATCCTTAACTTCATTCACTGATGTTCCAATGCTTGGTAAAATAACAATTTATTGAAGATTGTATCGAATTTTCTCTTTCACTACCTCGCATTACACAAATACAAATAACTGGCTAAGTGCGAATAGGACTCGCGCACGAAGGGTTCCGTACCATTATCTAAAAAAACGGCAAAAAATCACGTTTGTTGTATGGGAGCCCCCTTAAATATTTATTTTATTCCATTTTTTTGTATTTGTTGTTATAGCGGGAACAGAAATACATTATCTGTAAAAATTTCAACTGTCTAACAATCAGGGTTCATGAGATACAGCCTGGTGACAGACGGACGGACAGACGGACAGCGGAGCCTTAGTAATAGGGTCCCGTTTTACCCTTTGGGTACGGAACCCCACAAACCTTTTTTTAAACGTATTTTTGTATTTGCTCTGATGTAAAAACGGTAATATGTGCAAGCAAAAGTTATAGGTAGGTTAGGTTAGGTTAGTATACCTAAAATCGAAGTAGAAAAAAGTTTTTCATGCGATATAAAAAACAAATAGGTTTTTCACACGGAGACATCAGTATAATCTGTGACGTTAATCCAGCTGAAGTGTCAATCTGTATCGCCGATGATTATGCATAATTTATGCATGCAAGGGACAAGTGGGGTCCGCCGGTCTATGGGGATATCTTTTATACGTGTTACTGAATGGACAGCAAATTGGACCATTGGCACCTTATGCCATGACTGGACTCTGGTAAAAAGCCCTTGTCTTGTCGCTTGCAGGGATTAGGGCCTTATTTGCTTATCATTGGAGGACAATGGGTTCGGGACTTAGCTAGAGATATACCGACAATTGTCGATTTTTATTATGATTTTGATCCCATGTTCCTAACATACATGAAGGTTTGTAACATAGTTTTCCAAACTGTTTCTTAGATCAATAATCTCTATTGTATTTCCGCTTCAACGTTGTAGTTCAAGTAAAATAACGAATTAGAAATCAATTATTTGTTTTACTTTGCATAACTTTATTTAATGATGCTAATTTGTTTGGTTGACCTAACCTGCAACTACTTTTTATATATTTATCTATCATAAAAATAATGGGTAATAATATATAAATAGAATTATTTAATAATAATAAATTGTTTAGTTTAAAACGTTTGTTGTTATTTGTAATTGTTGTGTTATTGTAATTGTTTTGTAGATGTTTTATTGCAGTTATGAAGTTAAAATAAATAAATAAAATAAATAAATATCTGGGACATTATTGCACACATGGTCATCTGACCCCAAACTAAGCAAAGCTTGTAATATGGCTGCCAGAGACTGATATACGTACCTACATATATATTTTTAAATACATATTAACACCCAGACATAGAACAAACACAAATGTTCATCACACAAATGTTTGTTCTAGATGGGAATCGAACCCATCTAGAACTGCCAACCAACCCAGATTAACTGCCTGATTCAATCAATTAACATTGTGCTTTTTACAAGCTTTTAAGTTAGTTTCACCTGTCCCGGTGTCTGTCTGTAATTAAATCTTACAAGTACAATTTGACCCTGGTGACAGCTGGACAACGGCACTCCTCTATGGATATAAAAATAAATAAAGTAAAATAAAATAATAAAAAGCTTTTATTTGTTCCTTATACAAATTTTAAACATAAAAAAAAAGAGCCTTATCATCTATGTTAATGTGTTAGTAGATATTTATTTACAATTATATTCGTTTCCAAATTTTATTTTTTATTTTTATTTATTAATCTTTTATTGATTCGGTATAAGGACCGCCTGTAGCGGTAAAAGCCTCCTCCAATTTTTTCCATTCTTCTCTATTTCTGGCAGTTCTGGACCAAAGTTTACCCGCGACTTTTACTATATCGTCGTGCCATCTTTGGAAAGGTCTACCTTGCTTACGTTTTCTATCTCTAGGTACCCAGTTTGTAACAATCTTTGCCCACCTATCCGATTTTACCCGTTGGATGTGACCTGGACATGTGACATGGATATAAGTAGACATTAAACAGACAGTGTTTGGGCTCATTGTGGTCAGCATACCGTTTTGATCTCTAATTCTATAAAAGCTTGGTTTGAAAAAGATATTTTTTAATAAAAAACTTGTTTAATTAAGTTCTATCATTTAGACTCCAAACCAAATGTAAGATTTCACAGTAATACTAGCTAGCAGCTTCTGCGGCTTTACCCGCTTTCAACAGAAACAAGTTTCTTGACGACCGATTTCGTTTCACGGCTGGGGAGATGTATGAATGATGAACTTAAATATCTGGGCCCGTACCACGATTCATTTGAGGTGACTGCTGCAAGTTGCGCAAACGCATACTGTACCTCGGATATAGCGCCCTGCGCGTCTTACTCGAACATATTGATATTTAAAAAAAAAAAACAGAATAAATGGGATAAACTGTTTAGCCCAAACAGTTTTATTCTGGTCATTATAAAAAATATTATAACAACAATTTGTTCCATTTTGAAATATTTAGTTTTTTTAAACACGATCAAAATAACTTATAGCCATCGCTTGGTTGTTAGAAATCAGGATGCATATATTCCAAGCAGATCAAATAAAAATAAAAAACTTTCCCGCGTCACCCCTCGATTTGGCTAACAAGCGAACAATTACATTTAATTTACGGATGAGTTTTTAAAGTGTCCCAATATGGCGTGATCTCCCCACACTCGTGAAACCGCTATCATTAACGTACGGGTAATCCACCGCGACATTTGTTAAAAAACATATCGGAGGGTATCATGAACTATTTCAAAAACTCTATTGTTGCAAGTGCCACTTGTCAGCCAACTTTGTAGAGCTTTAATTTGGCAACATTATCCGCATTTTTTTAATATTCAACTCTAAGCCGGGCGCATACGAACTAAAATTTATCATCACAATTCATGACGATAAAGCGGAATGTAAATTGAATTTAATCCATTATGAAATGGATCTGGATGTACAAGTGCACGGCTGCACACAAAATTAATGCTTCATTTTGTATATTCAAACATTTCGAACACAATTCAATTTCCCCGTTTTAATATTTATTATCATTTCTGAAAGTGAATCATGTTCTGAATAAAAACACCTGTAAAATTAATCCTTCCAAAGCCAAGGCGGATTTATTTTCAATTTACGTTCATAAAAAACGCAAACCATAAAATGAAGATATCAAAATTAATATCATAACATAATCCACTTTTTGAGTAAAAAAAGGCCAGCGCGAACTCAGCGGGCGGTAGGCGCGAACTTGTTACCCCTTGCCCTCTGCCCTTTGTTTAGCAAAACCATAAAGAAAACAACGGTGTCCTGCCCTTAGATAACCCTTTCGCGCACATGTCAGCACGGGCCTGCGGAAACCACCGATTGTACCATAAATACAACTTAACAATAACATCTCCGGCATACCATTTTAATCTTTACTGGCGCGTAATAAAGCCCCAACATTTAATAAGGTACAATACTTTTCGGGGAAATATGTGGAGTGTATTTTTGCGTTTATTGTCCCCAGAATGGAGTTTTTATTGCAAATGTCTGCAACGTTAGTCGGATTGTCGGCGAATCCCACATATGTCGCCATTTGCGTATGTTATAATATTACGGCGCCAGCTCGTGGCCCTGTGTGGGATTATATCACTTATCTCCTCGATGGATATATCAGGTGCTACCGACGTATCTACTCTACGTAGAAAGATTTCCCAAGAGTCTGCAGGCGGAGCCTAGGTAATGGACAACTTTATGACTGTCCGCAACAACGATGCGCCAAAATGACCATCGCAATAAAAATGTAGGTAAGTACCAAAAATCACCAACTCAAAAAAATTGGATAGGTACCTAAACACTTACTGCTCTTGATTTTTACCCAATTAATATATAAGCACAAATATGTAAGTCATTCTCACCATTCTAATATAACAATAAAACGTGGCAAATAAATTCTCGTCGAGGAAGTAACGCTTTAGTTTTAGCACTCCCAGAAAAAAGAAAACGAAGAAATTAGAGCAAAAAGAAAGACCATAAATAAGAACAATAGGCTCCATAGTCTCAGTAAAACTCTCTGAATAGTCTGAAAGCTTTCCCCAAGAAGGCAATAGTAGCGCAGTTTACCTCATTTGCGTCCACAGTGGGAACGGGACCCGAGAACTTCTTTACTTGGAAACCTATCCGTTCAGTTCGCGAACAGAGATTATTCAAAACTTTATCTCGCTTGGGTTGGGATAACTTCGCGAATTCACAACATGGTTAAAATATATAAGTTTTCAGTGTGAGTTTGAGATAATAGTTAGGTTTATTGTACTTGTTTATGTTAAACACTTCGTGGGGAATATTCATTTGTGTAAGGTAAGTAAGTCGGCACACAATGTCATTCTAAATCTGATCGACAATGGAGATGACCATCGATCACATTGACTTAGAAGAGATCAGCCCTATAAAATACTAAGATAAGCATCCCAAAATCCATTCCCTTATTTATCGCATGGATGTAAATCCTAGGGTCCCGCGAAAGGTCCCGATTTTTATGGCAGTTCTGGGATCCACCTTCCTATAAAAATGTCATCGTAGTCAAGCAAAAAATTAATGCGTGGGAGAGCTAAAAGTATGGGGAATACACTTCTCCATAGATATTGACAATATTTAAATTTTCAACGTTTGTCTGAGGATCTGTCTGAGATCATAAGACTAATTGAAAAATAATCGGGAGTAGACAATATAATGCCCCTTGCCCGCATGCAACGTAATGAAATACTGGAATCAGTATAATTGAAATATCCTGTTCAGTTATGGCCCATTAATGAATATTAATTCAAAGGAAACTATGTTTGCCTGCACTGACAATGCTATATAATGTTTGTTGACTTTCCCATGATAATTTTGATAAACAATTTTATGCGATTGAGATCTATTTTTGAGGCTTAATCTAAAATCTTTTTTAATGTTCATTTCAAAACTAATTATACAGTATCAGCCTCTCATGTTCCCACTGCTTTTCTCTCAGAGAGAGGGGGAGGGGGAGGGGGGGGGGGGTTCATATCTTTGAATTTTTGATGTTCTTCGACATACCGGTTTCCTAACGGTTACTGTTTACTTTCACTGTTTTTGAGCGATCGAAACTGCATAGGTTTAATTGTTTTGTTTAAGTACAAAATAATCATTCGTGCAGGGCCGAGGATTGAACCGGGTTCGCCAGATTGTAAAGCGCTCATGCTGCCACTGGGCCATTATCGCTCAACTTATATAACAATAATTTAAATGTAGATTTATGTCTTGGAGATTTTGATAAACAATCAAACGTAATTGGGCAATATTTTTGTGGTTTCATAAATTTTACCTCATGGAAAAATTACTGAAATCTTATTCAACGTTTATAAAAAAAAACTTATTACAATAATCGTAATTTGATAGCAAAAAGGAAACTTTTATTTGGTGGTTCGTATTTAGAATTTGTTCTCGGTTTTCCCCACTTGAATCCTTTGTGTAGGGATTTCTGTTGTTAATCCATTAGAATATCTAAGCGAATCTTTCTGTTTCCCTTAGCAAACTTCCTTTACTGTAATTCACATTCAATTCAAATACCGGGAAGAAAATGTTTTACAGAATTTCTTTGAAAATCATTCTTTGAATGTTTCTTGGGATAAAGTTCCAATGTCAATGTCCGCCTTCGTGATACACACTTATTTCCTTTCCTTGGTTCAGCCATAGAAAAAGGTATAATATTATTATATTTTTATAATATTCATTTATGTAAGTAATATTATATATTACCTACAGCTAGGGTTACTAGATCAATTAGTGAGTTTTCCTGCCAATGTCTTTGGCGGTTTAGTAATTTTACTTTTCAGTAAAATTTCTAGTTTGTACGCCTTCTAGGCAAAACATGATACAAAGTTACTAATATTGTATATATTGTATATGTATATGTGTGTATGATTTACTCGTGCTTTTTGCTAAAATGTCAGGTTAAAGATAGTTTATCTTTATCAGACATTTTGTCCAAATATTGTAGGTATGTGACGGCAGCAACATTTTCGGAATACTTTGTATTTTGATGAGTAAAATGACCTCTTTTAGGCTAAAAATCACCGTTCCGTATAACCCTATATATAAATGTGTTTTGATGTTTGTACAGTGTGTTTTGTTTGTTGTGTGTCATGTCGAGTGGCAATATTGAGCGAAAGCCAACCCAATCAACAAAGACACGTCATTAATCACGTCAATTTATGTTCAGTTTTAACGTCCGATCACGTCATTATCAACGTCATGATTCACGTGTCGATGTCACAAATTAAACGTCATTCACGACGTCATATTGCAACGTTAGTTAACGTCATTTTCGACGTTAATTGGCGTCATACTGAGACGTCATTAAACGTCAAACTTCGACGTTAATTGACGTCATTTTGCGACGTCTATCGATGCTATTCTACGACGTCAGACAACGTGATTCTACGACGTCAGTCGACGTGATTCTACGACGGCAGTCGACGTGATTCTACGACGTCAGTCGACGTGATTCTACGACGGCAGTCGACGTGATTCTACGACGTCAGTCGACGTGATTCTACGACGTCAGTCGCCGTGATTCTACGACGTCAGTCGACGTGATTCTACGACGTCAGTCGACGTGATTCTATGACGTCAGGCGACGTGATTCTACGACGTCAGTCGACGTGATGCAACGACGTCAGTCGACGTGATCTACGACGTGGGTTGACATCATTTATTGCGACGTTATTGACGTCATCATATTACGTCAATTAACGTCATCCATACCTAAACATTACAAGACGGCCACACCGCACTTGTAGGAATAAGAATAGAGGCTTTGAATTTTTACTATAATGCAACACGACACACCTATTCCAAGCTTAAGAACACAAGTGTAATGGCGCCGCTCAGAAAAAATAAAGACAAAATAATTAGGAGAAAATTTTATTGTTGCTAACATTAAAAAAAACTATGATTTTTAAACAATCATTTACTAAAATAAGACAAAGCTGTGGAAGAAAAGATAATTTCGTACTTCTGCGAGTCAGAACGGAATCACTATCTTTTTTACTTACTTACCTAAACTACTTATTTATTTCAAATTGTTGTATCTGTTTATCTTTAGTGTATTTCCGCTGTAATATCGTCTCGAGTACTCAAAAGATGCAAGGGCCAAAGTACCCTATAGAAATATATAATTACTATTGTTTTATTACCAATAGGTATACCAATAGGTAATAAAACAAAAGTAATTTGTATATCATGCCTCATGCAGAGGTGAAACACGTGTCGGCAACCGAATACTTCTAAAGGATTAAGGGTGATATAATTACTTTTGTTTTATTACCTATTGCTCAGACCATTTTTTGTATGTTAATAATTATTCTCAATTTACAGCTCAAATCAAAATTATTTTGTTTCAGGATAATTTTACATTGAAACAGTTTAAATAACTATTTGTTTTCAGAATAATTTAATAATTATTTTCAGGTTTGATTTTCTGTTTCAGGTTTAATAGAATTTTTGTATCAGGTTTAATTGATTTTTTGTTTCAGGTTTAATAGATTTTTTGTTTCAGGTTTAATTGATTTTTTGTTTTAGGTTAGATTGATTTTAAATTACAGTAGATTTTCTATAGGTACTTTGTCCCTTCATCTTTTGAGTACTCGAGACGATATTACAGCGGAAATACACTAAAGATAAACAGATACAACAATTTGGTTACAATGGACTTCCGCAAAGTAACGCCTGAATCAATCACATATATAATAATTATTTAATTTAAAGGTAAAATAACATACTTATTACAAAAAGGCATTACTAAACATTTACAATAAATCTCTTCCACGGGAAAATGATAGAAATTTTCTGTACATTCGCTAGCCAAAACAACCCCAAACTGTGAAGATGGACATGGAGTATTGTAAAAGTTTTTGTACTTTTTGAAAGATTTAGCGTATAAAGTAACTTTGTCACCAACTTTCAAGATGTTTACGATTACAATCACAATTTTGTTTTTCATCATGCAGTAACTATCTGCCTCGGAACTAGGAATAAACACAAAGTCACCCCAAAACAGTTTTTTGTACTGATTGCCCTGATATGACCTCGGCACGGGACCTTCAGAGTGTTCTTTATAGCAATTGTAAAGTGTATTCAAATTACAATAAATCGGCTGAATGTGATTCTCCGACAACCGATTGGCTGCTTGCTGTAAGGGTTTATATGGAGCTCTTAGGGATCTCTTTAATGAACCTAAATAATTTTCAAATTTGAAAGCTGAAAATGAATCTAAGGTGCCAAATCTTTCAACGTCATCAACGAGATGTATTAATGAGTGAACATTATAAACTAAATATTGTCGACCGTAAATAATGGCACACTGCTCAACAAAAGTTTTTAGAAGACTTCGAGCGTAACTAGAATATTGTGTGCATAATTTTTTTGAAACCAATATGTAAATAGAACAATGCAGCAACATGAAATGTCTGTATACATTTTTTTCTATAATGTCATGTAAAATAATCGGACCAATATATAATAAAAAGGTCCTAAATTCAGTGGCTTTCCAATGTTCTACTTCGTTAAGAGATCTAGGCTTACGATTAAACTCTAGTGGAATAAATTTCCTTACATAAATTAACCTTTCGCTTAAAAAAATTGTACGTTTAGAATCTAGTTTTACATGTTTTACATCTGATTTCACTGGCTTTATCCAGGTATGAATTAATTTTCTCATAACCCCTAGACATACACTGTGCATATAGTCTGTAGGAAAAGAGGTAACCATTCCAATACCCAATGTAAGTAATGGCGATGCTCCAATATGATGGTCTTCATCTATCTGCAGTTCAAATGATCTATCTGTTCTAAGTGTACAATTTAAATCGTCTAGAACGACGCGATGTTCCACATAGCTCCCAGTACAAACACATTTATCACAACTGGAATAACCATTGTGCGACTGTCAAAATCTTGAGTTTTCATTGGAGTCACGGTACCTTAAGTAAAAGAATGTAGATATAGTTACCTTACTACACGTCATGCAATATTGTATAGGACACCTATATTCCATTATAACTATACTTGTGAACCAAACTGGGGTACACACTAACACAATAATAGATAGATGCCTACTCAATGTTTTCATGATAAAAACTATAGATGCATCTCCCTGATGCTCAGTACGAGCATGCCACAAATTGGTAAAGCTGCTTTATAAACATGCTTAGAAGTGATGATTAAAATATTTTAAAGGGATCCTTTGAAAAGTAAAAACTATCTTCTAAAAAGCTTGATATGACCCTATGAACAGGTACTCGGTGACAGAAAATATTGTTTCCAAAATAGAATATGTACAATAGAACACACTAGACACATACTTGTGTCCAGTAGGTAGGTGAAACTTAAAATATTTATCACTTGTGGTATATTACAACTGGCTAGCCAGGTTAAACATACCTTTTCTTTTAAATATATTTGTAGCATCAAATGTTTCTGTTTCTTCGTCTGATGTGTCCGATTGAAATCTAGGCTTGCGTTTTCTTTTTTCCGGAACTACAATGTCTTCATCAGCATCAGTGAAATCACTGTGCAGTTCGGCTTGTTTAGCTTTTTTACGTGCTATAATTAAATCGTCTGAAATGATATATTATGTTATAGAATACTAGCTTCACCCACAGTTTTTATTTACCTCTATACCAAAAGTAATCCAAATCCATTCAGCCGTTTCAGCGTGAAGGAGTAACAAACATACATGTACACTTGCAAACACACACACCAACAAACTTTCGCATTTATAATATTAGAAGGAGCAACCCACCCCGTCTTCGCAAGGCTATCAAACAAATAACCAGTTTACCCGCTGGGCTAAAAAAAAAAACTAAATCATTCCAGCAGTTTTGGAGTCCAAATGGCACTATCCATACGTTTTTGTTATATATTTAGATATATATGTATAGGTATCTAGATAGATTACAATCTTCAAGGTAGGTAGTGTTTCCTTGGATTATGATATCTTCAATACAAAAAAGATATGTCAGGAGTGGGAGTGAAGAGTATGGTAATGAGAGTGACATACTCTTTGCTACCAAATGCCTACAACCTCCACGGCCATGGCGTCAAGTAATTAGTGACTGCAGGTATCAAGTTTTAAACAAAATATATAGGTACCTAAGCACAGTTTAACTCAGTGATGGTGATTCCGATAACAACGACGCTGGTTTAACTTACCAGTTTCGAAGAATTTTCTTTTGATGTTTATTAGTTGCCAGTCGTCATTGGGTTCTTGGTGTTTTTGTAACAGTTTATTAAACTGATTGGAGAGTTTGCACGTAGGCCAAAATGCCTCAAATTTCTTTGGAGTCAGCCATTTTTCGCTAATAATGACGACGCTGCCTGCATTTTCTGAATCTTCTTCCGCCACAATATATTTCGCCGGTGCTGACTGCATGTTTCATTGTTAAATGTTAGTTGTCTCAAATCACGGTACTGCAAAACACGAAATGGTTACGCACTAGTTCATAGGTACTTATAGGTTATGTACAGTGATTTACTTGTTATCATTATTATGTACATAATGTCACACAAACTTAATTTATTATAATAAGAGTAAGTAACATACCTCTGCCAACGGTACCGTGATCTTGATAGAAAAGAAACGTCCAGAATTTTATAGGTACTTATGTACTTTCTCTGAATCACTGAGTACTTAACTGTAATTAATTCCTTAAGCATTGGTTGGAATCTTAAAACTTAGTACTGCTAGCTAACTGTTTATATTCAAATTCAATGCGTTGCTACGAGTTAAACTTAAACGAAAAGTGAATTAGGAATTTACTACACCGGACCGGCCAAAGAATACTATAACTAATTAAGTACTCACAGCGTCATCAGCAGTGTGACCAGATATTTTTTTACGAAAATGCCGATGCACCTCTTAAAAAATACTGAAATATACCGACCTACACTGGGCAAATATACTAATAAAAATACTGATATTCTTATCATGTTTATGGCCATGTGACATTTTGGCCTAGTGGTTTTTTGTATGGCGTTTTTTTAATCGCGGCGGAAGATGAAACCTATAAAAATCTATAGAGCATAAAAATGCAATGCCTAAATGTTCTAGCACTAAGCCCGTATTCGTTTCTGTTTCCGAGTTATTGTCGAATAAAAATGCACTATTTGTTCGAAATTATACTTTTACTCGCGGTGGAAGATAAAACTATTACAAGTCGATAGAACATAAACATTCGATGTCTAAATGTTCTAGCACTAAGCCCGTATTCGTTTCTGTTTCCGAGTTATTGTTGAATAAAAATGCACTATTTGTTCGAAATTATACTTTTACTCGCGGTGGAAGATAAAACTATTACAAGTCGATAGAACATAAACATTCGATGTCTAAATGTTCTAGCACTAAGCCCGTATTCGTTTCTGTTTCCGAGTTATTGTTGAATAAAAATGCACTATTTGTTCGAAATTATATTTTTAATCGTGGCGGAAGATGAAACCTATAAAAATCGATAGAACATAAAAATGCGATGCCCAAATGTTCTAGCATTAACCCCGTATCCGTTTCCGTTTCCGAGATATTGTCGAATATAATTCCGAACAAATAAGTGCATTTTTATTCGACAATATCTCGGAAACGGAAATTGTTACAGGGTTAGTGCTGGAACATTTAGGCATCGCATTTTTATGTTCTATCGAATTTTAAAGGTTTCATCTTCCGCCACGATTAAAAGTTTTTTTTTTTTTTAATTCATAACAACTTAGCGGCAAAAGAATCGAAATAATCAAAATTCATTCCATAATTTAAGTGTGGTCACGGCGTATCTGCATCATAATAGTGGACAGAGAAATTTATACTTAATATTATTTTAGAAAGGATTTATACAAATTATGACAATACCTATAACCAACACCGCGGGAGAAATATTTGTGTCCAACTTCAAGGAAAAGGGTTTTAGCTGACAACACTTTGATGATTTTGGTACGGCCGCCGGCCCAACGACCGCGAACAGTCTTTGGCGCCATTTTGCGCCGTGACAGCACTGACCACTGACAGTGACAGCGCGGGAAACTAACTACCAATCACTGAATAAAATTATCACCGAAGGCTTCGACCAAAATAAAAGATAAAGAGAAAAGAAAGTTTCATTTTATTTTGGTCGAAGACCGAAGGGCCAATCAAGACCGCGCGGAGTCCCTGCCGCGCTCGTCTCGCCCCGCGTTTCCTTCCTGGTAAAATTATAAGATGACTTTCTTTCTGCTGCTATTTGCGCATTTGAAGATTTGACTTGAGTCGTTTCGTTGTGTATAATATACATTTTATCAATAATTATTTATATTTATTACCTTTATAGGTAAAAATTCGAAATTACTGGGCTGGAGATTTAAAATAATAATATCTGAGGCTGTGCTGCGCTGCTTCGTGTATGTGTTAACACGTTTTTTACAGCCGCTGTTTTTAGTAAATAATAATTAAGTTGCAGTTACAGCCACACAAAATCTTTATTCGCACTGGTGCCAAAACGAAAACTAACAGCAGAATTCGTCGCGTTTTAATGTCACTCCACCGCCAATATCAGACTAAGGACAAAATTCCCTTTTTACGTTAATTAAAATTCCTTGATCTGCGGAAGAGCAGCCTGGTCAGCATCGTCATAAATATTGGGTCCTTACCTATGAAATAGGCGTATTTTTTTTGAGTTTTAAGTATTATATTTTTCAGATGTAGATAAGTAACTGAATGTTTATTTTACATTTAGTAACAGCACTCCATTGAGATTCAGAATCATTAAAAATATTTTTTTATTACAATTTTCAATACATTTTATTTATGCATTTATCTGCATGAAAAAACTCGACTGCAAAATTAGGGTTTAAATCACCTATAAGTTTTTTGTATTCATTGGTTCATAATAAATTTTGTCGTTAATATGTGTCGCTATGTTGTAACATAACGACAAGCTAATTTTTGTTAAATATAAATAGATCATTCTAAGACAAAAATGCATCAACGTTAGTATGAAAAAAAAATCATTCAAAATGTTGTATGGAAAACACCAATTTCATGGGTAAGGACCTATTATTACTTTATTAACATAGAAATCATTGCTGGTCAGGATAATAATATTGTAGGTTTGGCAGTACCTACTACCAATTGATGAATATCAGAGACGGACGGTATCAGGTTATCAGGTTTAATGACGTGTTCAGTAAATTCTTGACGTCTAATATGACGTCAGATATATAACGACTACGTCATCGGTCCTTGTTAGACGTTATTTACGACGTCAGGTATATCCTGTGACGTGATCCGCATATTATAGACGTCTAATATGACGTCAGATTTATTCCGACTACGTGTTAGGTCAATTTAAGACGTCGTGTACGACGTCAGGTATATCCTGTGACGTGTTCAGCATATTTTAGACGTCTAAAATGACGTCAGATTTATTCCGGCTACGTGTTAGGTCTATTTAAGACGTCATGTACGACGTCAGGTTTATCCTGTGACGTGTTCAGCATATTCCAGACGTCTAAAATGACGTCCGATTTATTCCGACTACGCGTTAGGTCTATTTAAGACGTCATGTACGACGTCAGGTATATCCTGTGACGTGTTCAGCATATTCTAGAGGTCTAAAATGACGTCAGATTTATTCCGACTACGTGTTAGGTCTATTTAAGACGTCATGTACGACGTCAGGTATATCCTGTGACGTGTTCAGCATATTCTAGAGGTCTAAAATGACGTCAGATTTATTCCGACTACGTGTTAGGTCTATTTAAGACGTCATGTACGACGTCAGGTATATCCTGTGACGTGATCCGCATATTATAGACGTCTAATATGACATCAGATTTATTCCGACTACGTGTTAGGTCAATTTAAGACGTCATGTACGACGTCAGGTATATCCTGTGACGTGTTCAGCATATTCTAGACGTCTAAAATGACGTCAGATTTATTCCGGCTACGTGTTAGGTTTATTTAAGACGTCATGTACGACGTCAGGTATATCCTGTGACGTGTTCATCATATTCTAGACGTCTAAAATGACATCAGATTTATTCCGACTACGTGTTAGGTCTATTTAAGACGTCATGTACGACGTCAGGTTTATCCCGTGACGTGTTCAGCATATTATAGACGTCTAAAATGACGTCAGTTTTTTTCCGACTACGTGTTAGGTCTATTTAAGACGTCATGTACGACGTCAGGTTTATCCCGTGACGTGCTCAGCATATTATAGACGTCTAAAATGACGTCAGTTTTTTTCCGACTACGTGTTAGGTCCATATTAGACGTCATATATGACGGCATATTTAATCGAATGACGTCATAATTTTAAAAATCACCCTGATATGACGTCATTAATGACGTCTCTTGTTGATTGGGAAGCGAAACTTAATTAACCAGTTTGCGTCAGTTTCTGTTATATGACGTATCCGGGCTATGTTCGCTTTCGGGCCTCTACGCTAATGCACTCGTGACAGGCCGTCAAAACTTAGCCACCCTCTATTGTTCGCTAGTAGAGTTTCCAAACTGTTTCTATTGTTTAGGCCTAGATGGCAAATTCATGTTTATTAGCGCCTGGCTTCCCTCCCCCTGACAACGGACGATGTCAAAGTTCAATTGTATTTGATTGTATTAGATAAAGGTATTGAAAGGCCTCAATAAAAAATAAAAACATCTAATTTACGAGAGGATAATATGTAGAGTTCGCAATCAGAGTGCCCCAGTCTTACGTCTACCTGTTCTAAGCGATTCTGTTTAGGTGTCGAGAAATTTGCGCGACCGCAAAACGTTCGTGATTTTGCTAACTGCGCTGTTTCAGCGCTGATTCGCGGGGAGTTAGCCGTAAGGCCCCTAATGCGTCGATTTGGCATTACCTGATAGGATTATCCAATATTCAGTGAGCTCATAATGACGTTGACTCAGCGTTTAGATCAGTAATGGGTTCACAAAAACGCAACGTCACAGTCGTACCCCTCATTAATGAACGTGAAGTAGGCTTGGAATCGTTTTGTCTTTTTGAGTGAGTTCAAATCTTTAAAGCACGAATAAACAAAACGGATTACTTACGAGTAAGTATAGTGAGTTGTAAATGTTGTAATTTATAAGTACGAGTAAGTATCTGGTCTCAGAATATTGAGAATGCAAATTTACTTTCCCATAAAAAAATTGTCTGACTGCGACCTTTTGCTTTTTGACTAGGTAGACGTAATTGATATCGTCGCCACGGGATTTAGTGGCATATATTTAATAACCTTTGCTTGGAATTTGATTTATCAAGACCACAGAAAAGTGTAGTAAACAAAAATATTTTTTTCTTTTCTGTGATCAAGACGCGTTTCTAGAGGTAGGTATGTCCTAAGTATAAATATAAAATACGTGTCTTTAAAACAAGTTCTCAATTTTAATCAGATATGTTAAAACATAGAACGCAAAAAAACAGCCTCCACCTTAAAAATCTCCGCCTTTTAGATGTCGTCGGTAAAAAATACGTTACTTGGATCGAGTCAAGAAAACAATACCTATCCAAGTATTCAGTGAGTAAATTACTTCTCGGCAATGGATTAATCTAATCTACAGAATCCAGTGAAATCGTTTGTGTTGAAACTTTTTTAATTCGTGGAGAAAGTCTTGGAACAAAAAGACCTGATAAATCTGGCCAATTCGAAAACTTTGTATTATTTGAAAGTATAACCCAAGAAAAAATAATGGTAAAAGGTATTTTAGTGGGATAAAAAATTATTTATGAAGAGCAACGATAGAATTTGGTATATATTCTCCGGGAGAGCCCGCATCTGGATCCACATAGAATGTAGATATACGGCTGTAGGGCTTCGTCGCAAAATGTGTCGTTTGCATATATTTTTTCTGTGTAATATATTAAAGAAAATAATATTAAAGTAAGAGCCAAAATATAAATATCGCATAGTATATTTATTTTGAGTGGTTTTGTGTTGGTGATTGTTTTTTTAATGTATCTTTATTTCGAAGACCCTTATGTACATTTTCGACAGAGATTTTTGCTACTAGGAACAATTTTGCGAAAGGGAAATTCTGCGACGAAGCCGTCTGTAGCTCGGTGTACCTTGTGTTTTATTGTTGAGCTAAATTTTACTTGAACATGTCAGATTTTACATAAACAAAATGCCATTCAGCGTGGTAATGCTGCTAGCGTGCTTTGCGCGTCGCATTCTGATGATGGGCTTGAGAATTTGGATTACATTTAGGTCTTCAACGGGTTGTCAGCCTATTGGAATGTCTTCATCTAACTGTTATGCAACAGGGCAAGTAGTTTACGAATTTTATGTTAGTTTGCTTGTATTTTGTTTAGATTATTAACTAACTAGCAGAGCCTCGCGGTTTCTCACGCTATCCTACAGGAATTATGGTTGTTTGGATTATAAAAGTATACCCTATGTGATAATCCAGCTATCTCCACATCAAACTCCATTCAATTCCGTTTAGCTGTCATGGAGTTGAGTACGGAATATATACCTATACTCTTACCGAGTATATTCATACTAACTTTCGCATGTAGGTACATAATTATAATAAATGTAAGCTCGGCCTTCGGCTTCGCTACAAAATATAGTATAGCCTATGTCACCCGGGGATAGTGTAGCTTCCCAACAGTGAAAGAATTTTTCAAATCGGTTCAGTAGTTTCGGAGCCTATTCATTACAAACATACAAACATACAAAAATAGGTACAAATCTTTCCTCTTTATAATATTAGTGTAGATATATAAAATGCTTTTATTCCAGAATTAATTATACGTAAAAAGTTAAACGCTTATCATAATAAGCTTAATATTATAAGCGTTTACCAAACTTTCAAATTCTACTTTGAATTTTTTTTTTTTGTATTGAATGAATTTGTGACATGTGATTCATTAGTGGGTATTATATTGTTTAACTGATGTTAACTTCTCGTAGTTTTAATAATCAATACATATAATAAAAACGTAGAGATAAAAATGTCTGTAATTGCAAGATATCAAAAAATATAAACACAGGGCGTCTTGAAATAAGCAGATGAAAACGTTAACGGAATTGGAATTTTCGTCTGTTTGTTTCTTTGTTTGTCCACGCACATCTAAACCAGAGGGCGAATTTAAATGCGGTTTTCACGAATATGCTTAGCTATGACCATAATGAAGTATAAACTATGTTGTTTTGCGCAAGGGCTGGATAAAAGGAGGAAAAAGGGTTAAAAGTTTAAATGAAAATCTACGCGTACAAAGTCGCGGGCAACAGCAGTAGTAAATAAATAAAATAAAAACTAAACGTTGTCACGGTTAATAAAGTACGATCTCATGATTAACTTTCTTTGTGATCATCTTGTTTCAGAAATTACAGTAGCGTAGATCAGACCGAGACATAAAGTATGCTCTACGTCTCGACTTTCCTGGCTGCCGGAGTTTTTGTCAGAAACTTCTACGTTATAAGTAAAGCCGATAAAAACATCTCCTGCTTCCGACGCTTTGTACTCTCACAACAATTTGCGTTTACAACGTGGCTTACTTTTTGTTAAAGCGTGGTGCTACGGAACTGCACTGCTCCTTATCAAATAAGCCAAAAGTTTTACCTTTCGCTTCACGGAGCCACGCATTGAGTTGAGGTGAAGAATTATGGTTGTTAGCGGTGTTGAGGAAATAAGTACCTTGATTATCTCTACCACTAAATAGTATTTTAATAGTTTTAATGATGGATCAACATCCCCAGTTTTCATTAATCGCCATTATGACCGTCAATAGTTTGTCTTTAAATATTGGCTCTACACGTTAATTCAATTATGGATTACTGATATTACAAAAAAAAATATACGTAAAATATATTTTTTACATAGTTTTAGTATCATTCTTCAATAAATTAGTTTCATCCCGATACAAAAGCGCACCAGCAATAAAGAGAAGCCATTTATCAGGCCGTATCACTAACCCATGAAGGCAGCACAATACTTTCGAGGAGATCTCTCACAAAGCATTTGGGAGCGATTTTTCTTAAGAATCGTGTGAAAGCTCAGCTTACTCTTATCTAAAAGTAGGTACATATAAGATTTACGTGGCTTAGAGACAATCTTTAATTTAACACAAAATAGGTCTCGATAAATATATAGGTCTCAAACAACGTGTTAGGGGCAAATGTGTTGGGTACCGGTACGTTCTAAAGAAAATCCTAGTCCCTTCTGTCAAACACAGAGGTAGACCACTGTGGTTCTAGTATGTGCAACCCTACATAAACTGTCTGTACCCCAATACATATAATATGTACAGCTGTACCCCAATACACGTTTAGAAGATTTCTCCGTTAAAAAAAGTATCATTGCTAATGTATCCTCAAAATTTCAGTAAGTACCTAAGATTGTTAAAAGGTGAAAGTAGCGTTTATAACTAACGCCTAATGAGACGTTAGTCATTGCGTCCCCTTATATCTTAGATGAAGGCCTGATATCATATCATATCTATTCGTACTTAGTTATAGAAAATCATTTGTATGGTGACACGTGGTGATGTGGAAATCATGTGGCGATGTGGATTTCTGAAGAAACTCTTACAATATATGATATTCACGTAGCCAACTTTTTCAATATTGTTTTTACAAGCGGACGAAAAAGATGCTTTTACTTATTATTTTTTCTCCCACACCAGCGCAAATAATTTTCACAATTTACATAATTTAAATTACACAGAGTTACGCATATACCCTGTACTAAGGCGATAGGAGATCATTGTAGTCGTTATGAACAACTTTTACTAATTTACTATGAGACTGACCCCGAAATCGCGAATGTTTTTTTAATATAAAAAATGCCGTTTTTATTGAACAGCTGTTTTATTTTTCGCGATTGCAGTGTTGTTCCCATAGTAAAAATTGTTAATAATTGACCTTCTTTCGGATTAGGGTATATATGAAACCCTGTAAACAGGCACCTGTCCAAATTTTGGCCAACGTACTTACTATTTGCGTAAATTCAGCGGGTGTATTTTTTTTGTGGATAGCTTGTCGTGTAGTATAGTGTTTATATATTAATGTTTATAAGTACAACCAAATTATTCTACACAACTTATTATAGGTACAGTTGAGTGTTGTAACTAAACCTAACTTTGTTATGTTCCGTCACTTATATCTGGGACATTATTGCACACACTGTCATCTGACCCCAAACTAAGCAAAGCTTGTAATATGGCTGCCAGAGACTGATATACATACATATATATTTTTAAATACATACTTAAATAGATATTAACACCTAGACATAGAACAAACACCAATGTTTGTCCTAGATGGAATCGAACCCACGCCCCTCCCCCCCCCCCCCCCCCCCCCCAATATATATAATACTTTTTGCTAAACCATAACGTTATCTTTATTGTTGCACGGTACAGTCAAAGTCATAATTTTTTGAGGGAAAAAACAATATGTACATACAAACAAGGACGTTTTAGAACCTAATGCGTTACAACGGCCTTTAAAAACAAAACTCTATGCCCAATATTAGACCCGTAAGCCTTTATACCTAACCTAAATTATTTTTTTTCTCGTAAACAGGTTTAAATTAGATTGGTATCTCTTTTTTTGTAAATATCATCATGTAATTTAGGTTAATTGGATGCATACTGCTATTTCTACCGTAATTTACGCTAATATAATGTAAAAACATAATCATTTGTTTTTTCGGCCTTGCCATGCAGGTGGTAACCCTCGTAACCTTTTTCTTCGCATTCCGAGCGCTTAGCTATAGGCTAAGCCGTGATGCATAGTACAGGATGTTTTCTTCAACCGCAATGATCGCATTGCTTATTTAAAAAAAAAAAACAAAGTAAGAAATAATAATTTCTATAAATAAACAAACTTACTAAACACTGTATTTCAAATGTTACATACATTTACGTTTGTTTACATCAAAATAATTAAATTAAATAATTAAAAACAAGAAAAAAAAAATGCACATAGAAAAAACAAATACCCAAAACTACTTAAAACCAATACAAATTACATACAAACTAAAATAAAACAAAACTAATCTAATGTTGTCAAAATAAATTTCGCCACTGGTTGTGAATGTAAAACAGAAACAAAAATATTTAAATTTGGACAGGACGGGCCGGGACGCCTGACCAGTCAGGATAGTTACAAACAAGTCAAAGCCACATTCGTGTGAAGACATAATGCTACAAAAATTAAAATAACGATCTTTGATAGGTTACTAAGCGAACACAGAGCACCGCAACTCTACCTCAAAATACACTCCGCACATATATGATAACTAGATACTTATCATTAGGTACACATGCTGTATAATCCTGAGAAGGCCGTGGTGTGGTTACGATTCTCTCCGAAGCGGAATGAATCCCTATAAAATAAGCACAGGGGCGGAAATAACAGTAACACGAACATTCCATCCCTTATAATGAGGCCCAATGAACCGACACGATTATTTTATATGTCGGATTTCACCCGAATATTAATGTAATCTTTATTTTTATTCTTATACGATGTTCCACTTCCGCGAATATCACAGCGTTCTCATAAATATTTAAAAAGGGAAAAAAAATTGAAAAATATTTTTGTTTGCCATTGACACTCGAAAAAGAGCACCTGATTCATTGATAACTGTGAATAAACACCTTTTTACTCACATAGTGATTAAAAACATTTTGAACATGCACGATATACAAATAAAAAACAAAAAAATAATAAGACGTTCGTTCCTATTGAACATACTGGCTGCCTGAAAAAATAAAAAACAATCACGGAATGTTCAATAAACGGGATCAATCCCCTAATTTAAGTAAAAAAATAACTAAAATTAGCGAACAGCTCATGTTCGCTAATTATAGTTTTGTTTACGTTTATTGAACATTCCGTGATTGTTTTTTTTTTGTAAAAATATATTAATTATTGATGCTATTGTGACAGTATTACGTAGAGTGTATGTATTTTAGCGAAAACAAAAGTTGTGATCGGAAACTGTAATATGTTCACGTAGGTATAGCTTGACGACGGAAATATATTAAATAATATAAACAAGCAGCGTGAAAGATGTGGCTTTCTCTGATGTAGAGCGTTTTAATTACAGTGCGGCCATTTGCAATGTGATCAAAGATTTATTTAGAAAACTAGTGCGCACGACTTCGTACGCGTAGATTTTCTTATAAACTTTTGTCCCTTTTTTCCTCCCTTAATCCGGCCCTTGCCCAAAATAATATAGCCTATACTTTAATATGGTCATAGCTAAGCATATTCGTGAAAACCGCATTTAAATCCGTCCAGTGATTTAGGAGATGT
The DNA here is from genome assembly GCA_949125355.1 of Agriopis leucophaearia. Classification (NCBI taxonomy): domain Eukaryota; kingdom Metazoa; phylum Arthropoda; class Insecta; order Lepidoptera; family Geometridae; genus Agriopis; species Agriopis leucophaearia. Next base: position 17,359,061 of record OX421262.1, read on the forward strand.
GCGTGTTTAACTGTTTTAATGTTTGCAGCTGCTTTTTTAAGACGCCCTGTGTGTTTTTTTTTAATATCTCGCAATTACAGATTTATTTATCTCTACGACTTTATTATATTTAATAAATATGAGGCTCACCAAGTTAACTTCGGTAGCACTGCGGTTATGACCGGCTGGAAAAAATTGCAATATGATACATTTTATTTTTCCCATGTTTATATAATCCTCTCGTATATTATCACGCACGGTTGGAAATATTTCGAGTCAAGATGAACGGAATAGTCAGTCTGCATGAAGTATTCTTACTATGCTTCTATTTATCATTGCGCAGAGTCGCGGATTGTATCAAAAGCTCCACGGTGTGGGACAAGTAAAAGAATGAGGCTTTCAGAGGTGACTTCGACAGCCCCGTTAGCTTAGTTGGTAGTGAACCTACCACCTGCCATTCCCCAATGGCAGGTGGTAGGTTCTATTCCCACCTAGGACAAACATTTGTGTGACGAACATTTGTGTTTGTTCTGTGTCTGCGTTTTAATATCTGTTTAAGTATTTTTTTTAAGTATATGTTGTTTATCAGTCTCTGGCAGCCATATTGCAAGCTTGGTTTAGTTTGGGGTCAGATGACCATGCATGCAATAATGTCCCAGATATTTATAATTTATTTATTATTGGCTTGACGATCAGTTGGATCAGTGGTAACACGTCTGCCTTATAAATAAGAGATTCCGGGCTCGATTTTCAGTCGGGCAGATGTTTGAATGATGAATTTAAATATCTGCTCTAGGTCTGGATGTTAGTTGTTCGTATCTTTGTGTGTTTTCCATGACATCTTCAACTCTGAGAATCCTAGCTATGAGTCACAAACGGTATTATTCTTTACTAAATTCACTGAAATAATAGTAATATTTCTGCCAAACTACAGTATTCCTAATAATGTCATTGTCGTTTCTTTTATGTTATTGTGCGAGATGTTTTTATCTTTATTTGGAATTATATTGCTTTTTGGTAGGAGATGGCAAAAAAACTAGTCCCCCGAAAATCACATTCCCTATTTCATCGTTCATTTGTTCAGTCATTTGTTGTCGATGATCCCGACAAGAACAGTTTCCAGGAATGAAACAAATGTGCATGCAAATGATCGAGATGAATGCGTGGAGGTACAGATGACTACAGAATTCCGTTACCGGTCTATAGAAAAAATCATGATCAACATCACGTCTGAGAAGAAAAGAGCATAGGTATCTCTACATATCTCTAAATTCCAAGCACAATCTTGTATTTTATACTGTAGCACAAGCATTAACGTTCACACATATTGTTAACAATTCCCACCCGGTCATCTCTTATCTCTTGCACCACAATAAAATACAGAGGCGATGTCAGAGACACTGACAGCGTAATCGTAGACGGCGATAAAAATACCAGATGGAGCTCGCAGGCATAGATTCTAAAACAGTAGCTGTCGCGATTGTGGTCCAATTTGATGTACCTACAGAATTACCAACATATTTACAGAGTTGGCGAATTAGTTGTACTAAAAATAGTCTATGGTGGACTGTCAGATTTGTTAGAAAATACGATTTGTGGCTCCGTTTCAACTGCACAAATAAGTTGTAGGTAAGTTGTTGTAGGTACGCAGAGATTGCACGGATTTGACGACCTATCCTCGGGCTAGAAATCGAGGTTTACATAGACGTGTGTAATTAATACTTGCTAACAGTTAGCGGGCATATCTACGCAGTTTATAAACTTTTTTGTCGGGATGTGAAAATATCACAGATGATTCTGTGGTAATTCAAAGTTTCTATTTTGATTAACAAATAAAACATCATTAAAATAATTAAAAAAATGGACTGGTGTAAATGGCGTTTTGTGTCGTATTTAACTAAAAATAAAGGGATAGAAGATAAGTGGCCTAGGAATATGGTGCGGCTGCCATCATATATTTTCACGAAAATGTATGAAACCTATGTACAATATGTACATTCAAAGAGTTAGGTGAACACAAACTGTAAATACCATTATTTCGTAACATGACTGGTTAAAAAAAAATTTAAAAATAGAGTGTACTTGGCCAAAAAGAGAACTAGAACGAATTTTAAATGACAATCCGACTCTGCCACCTGAAAAAACTCAGCTATCACGAGCTGTGGCATAAGTACGACTATTTGCGTAAAATACGTAGGTACTATCGAAATTCATACAAATTATGAATTTCAAATTTGAAATTAGTATGGAATTCGATAGAACGTATATTACGCAAATATTCGTACTTAGGCCACTACCCTGTATCATCGCGTTGTTTTGTTGATTGAATTTGTGTGTTATTTATTGAGATATTTGTCCATTCAATCACAATCCAAGTCCACTCTCTTTCTGAATAGACTCTATGGCCCCTGATGATTATCGATAAAGCGATCTACGATGGAGCACGATTGCCTAAAAGAAATCTTTTCACTCTTGACTCTTACATTACAACATCGTCACTCTTATATAGACCCGTGCTTTACTTTACTTGTGGTATAACCTTTCCACGAACTTACTTTATGCCATATTTTTTAGTTGTAACTTTACTGAAACTTGCTACCACCACAAAGTCAAAGTCACAATATACCTATAGGTATTATTCGAGTAGATATTGGTTCATTAGAATAAACCTAATGTCTATTATCTTTTCTGTAAGTCCTCTATCAACTAACGTTGAACTTGTGTCTGACGGTGAAAAGGATCACATTAGTCGACGGGCACTAACTTTTGAGGGTAGACAAGCAGACGTTAAAGAAACCTTTGTCTGATAAAACTGAAGCCAGATAAAACGTAATTTGCGTAGGAGGGTTTTGAGTCTTTTGTCGTAGTGCTTAAACCTATTAGCCCCAATATTTTGAGTGTGAAATAAATGGGTTTTCCAGAGTTTAATTACTCTGTTCTTCATTCCTAATTTTACGAAACTAAACAAAAATTATTTACTCGAATCTGAAAAAACAAATTAATCGTGTAAAGCCAATAAAAAATATAGAAACCGCGAGAAAATTTATCTAAAATCTCTGTGACCTTTTGAATCATGGTTCTTTGTTCTTTTATTCAAATTACTTTTCAATATTGGTTTTGAAACCTTCATTGGAAATTGGCTCTTTCAAATAAGGTTTTTGCAGTGAAATTAACAACTTTCCAAACGTGAGAAATGTCAGTATTCGTATCAAGCAATGAGTAGAAGTTGTGTACATATAAAACAAATGTTTTGTTACCCTTGGATCTTTTTTTGCATTTAGCTAAATGACATTGAAAGAACACGGTATGCCGTCGTAAAAGATATTATGAACAGCGACCTTTATACTTAACTTTAGGTACCTACTAGGGCAAGCAAATACTGTACGAAGGCCATACCATCACCTGCTTTAAGCGATCCAATTTAGGTGATTGCAAAAAGTTGCGCTGCCGCAAACCGTATATCAGCAAGTTATGGTTCACATTCGCATGAGTTTCTGCAATCATCACTGGTGACGGTACGTCTCCTGTAACTACTGATTGTAAACCTAATAAAATACAGATAGACCTCTTATTAATCTAGACCCTCTTGATTCTGAATTAAACGAGGGAACAGATGCGGGTGAATTATCTCTTTGTTCGGTAAACTGACGTAGAGTTAATTGTAATTAATCAACTTCAAGTACAACTGTTCAAGTGTGAGTTGTTTGTGTTCTCTTAGAAGTAGAGACCGCGAAGTAACAAACATGGGATGTGTTATTTAACCTTTGGGATACTATTGGGAAAACACAGAACACCAGAAGAAACTTTCTAGGGTTCCCTATCCAGAGGGTGTAAACGGGACTCTATTACTAAGCTTGTACCTGTAGCTGTCTGTTTAACTGTCTGTCCTACCTTTTAACGGCTGTATCTTTCGGACCGTAGTAGATAGATAGCCAGTAGAAATTTTCACAGAATATGTAATGTTACGGTGGATTAACTAAAAAATAATAATAAAGTCAAAAAATAAAAACAATAGGTGGTCCCCAAACTTTAAAAAAAACGTATTTTTGTATTTGCTCTAATGATAAAAAGCGTCAATCTTTGCATGATATATACCATAAAAAGTAAAATAAAAAATAATGGCCAAGAGCGAGTTGGTGATAAATTTCTGTTCACCACGAAGTTAAAAACCGTCGCGCGTCGGGCACAGTCGGTACTTGGATGAGTGGCTGCGTGATATTGTCTTTTTGCACTATTTTTTTGTGGTACGGAACTCTCAGTGCGCGAACTAAACTCGCACTTGGTAGGTTTACTTAAAATAAATAATCATCGTCATCATCATCAGCCAGAAGTGGACCACTGCTGGACATAGGCCTCCTCCTTTAACCTCCACACTGAACGACATCCTGCCTTCTACATCCACTAATGCTTGAATTAAATTGTGTGAGCCAGCAACACACACAAAGGAAGACACAGATCTGAGAGAAAACATTTAAAAAAAAAACTTGAGAGGTGTCAAGGGACACCCGGATGGAACGAAGTTCCTTTCTATGAGAGAGACAGAGAGACAGACAGAGAAACACGCGCACGCCGCACGGCTTACAACTATAGCAAAAAGGCCCGTTACAACTTTTGGTCTTAATTTTTTCCGCTAGCCCCCTTTCGCAACGCGCGAAAGGGAACTTCGTTCCAATAAGGAAAATAGGCAAATACCATGGTATTCTGTAAAAACATATGACATAAATGGTCGTATCTTTTGATTGCGTTGACATTGAACCTTGAATTTTTTACACCTAAAATACGTAACCTTATTTGTACTTGATATTAATTTCCCCTTGATACCTGAGCCTACGCATTCCTGAGAAAATCGACATGGACATTTTTCCTTTTGAGGTACGGAACCCTAAAACTAAAAAAGTATGTTATACGCATCGAAGTTATATTGGTATTGTAATAAATGAATCAATATTTTGACAGTACGAAAACCAATACAGAGTTTGGAATATCTAAACGGGGAGCAGAGCCGTTCATTCGAAATTGTTCAACAAAATGTTAAAACGAATTCGGTGAAACTACACAACAAAGCCGAACAGTTTGTGTCCATTGTAGCGTGGAAATCTAAAACGATTTGTTTTGAGTTTGCGTTCGATTATTTACATGATCCCTCTAGATTTTATTTTAGTTTGAGTGATCGGTGAACTGAGTTTACCTATTCGATCGCGTAAAAGATAAATTAGATTTGTGTGAATTACGAATAGCGCCATCTAGATGGCTCCACTCTTACCTAAATCGACTTCATAAAACCCGTAGTTAAAATAAGTAAACGCAATAGGCTATCTGACATTATGTTTAATATGTTAATTGACATGTATAAATTGTATTTTTTTTTAATCAATGATAAAAGAGCTGAAATTCATGAAACGGCTGAACAGATTTTTTTGAACAAACTAAGAACAAACTCGATCAAGTCACTTTTCAAGCAAAAAAAAAAAATTGTTTCAGCCGTTTGGGAGCCACAATGCCACAAACAGACACACGTTAAACTTATAACATCTCTCTGTTTGCGTTGGGGGTTAAAAATAACAAGCTTAGTGAAAAACATAATCAAATATAAAACATATACCTACTGAAGAAATAATTTGAATAGGTTAATAAAGTTCTGAGATTTAAGCGTTTATAGTAGATTAGTAGCCAAGGGCTGTAAAGCATCAATTGCAGCCCGAGATATTTAGGCGCACGAGCGCAGCGAGGGTTATAGTTCGAGGGTGCAATTGATGCTTATACCCGAGCTAACTACTCTGCTTTACATCTCGATTGTGAGGTAAGTAGAAAAAAACCGGCATTACAAGAATAAAACATTTTATTAGTTAAAATTTATAGTGAAATGAGAACAATTTTCAAATTTTGTGCATTACAAACTAGACGGCTGCAGCTTTTTTGATAGCTCACTAAAGTATGTTAAGAATACAGTCTCAGATAAAGACTTTACTCGTTTTTCTTTTCGCCATTTCATGAATTCGTCGTAAGTTTTCAAATATCTCTCTTTAGAACTTTCAGGCAAAATATTGTTAATTGCTGCTTCAGCTTCCATTTTCATTGAATCGGGAGTGCAGCTTATATCTTCATCACTTGCAGAACTCATATTTTTTTCCTAATTAGCACGTAATTATAAAAAAATCCCAAAAACAAACAATATTTAAACTAAAAGTTTTCTATTCCTGCCTTTTTTCATCTTTTTTAAAATTATTTTTTTCAAAAACGAAATTGAGCTTCGCCTTTCGATATTTAAAATTGATGACTATTATACTCGTACGAAGACAAGGCTGAATAGCGAAGCGACCTCTTTTGTCATTGGGCTGAATGCATGATGTCTATTGCCAGTATGATGGTTAGATGTACGCGAACTTTTTTAAAGAGTGAAGTTTTTTTTTTATTACTTACTACCCTAGGTCTTTTCTAGCTACATTATTACCCTAGAGCGCTAATTGGTCACCTACAAGCCACATTTGGGGGTAATAAGGACCTACTTACCGAATATGAGAGATGTAAAAATATTTTGGTTGGATTAGAAAGGGATCCCTTTCCCGCAAAAATTATTCCTATATATGGCCAGTTTTTTTATAAGACAATAAAAATAATTAGGCACTAGGCACTCTGAAGTTTGTGAATAAAATGAACATAGTAAAATTGATAGAGGCCACATAGAGCCAGATAGCATAACAAAAGAGAGGCCAATCCAGTGTCAGATTAAGAAGTTTGTGGATAATGATACAACAACATCCCCCCACATTAAAGAAAAACAAAATTAAAGTTAAATAGAATCATACAAACCCGTCAATAAAAGCCTTCTAGTCGACAAGTTAGACTTTAGACCCCAACTCAGTGATGAAGTGGTCGAAGATAGAATCACTATTTTGATTAATACTTACCTAGAAACTCGCCATATTTCGTGCTAGAATATTATTTCATCAGAATAGAAAATTTCGTAGCTCCCGGCTACGTCGTAGCGGCTCTACGGAGATTTATGTCACAAGACTTACAAGGCAAAGAATTCCATAACTTTAGGAATCACTTTAGAAAGCTTGTAGAAGCATTGTCTACCTGCCCTATTGTGTAACTTTGCCAACTCGTTATTAAGCTGGCTTGCACCAAGATATACACACTGTGCGTTGTGTCATGTCATGCTACGTAAAAAATCTACAAAAAATAATATGTTCCGCGAAGCGGGGCGCACTGGTTTGCCGGCTTTGCGCCGCGAGCCGGGGTGGTCATTATACGAGTATGCTCTGTCAGATACCCGTGTCAGCATTTTATTTTGTTTGCTGACGCAACTATACTATAATAATAATAATAACGTACCCCGATTCCATGGGGCTAAATGAGACCCCTGACCCCTGGCTTGCCTTAACCGGCCGTCCAGGGGTGGAAACCGCAAGAGCTAAAAACCTAAGCTCCAGGGTGGAAGTGTTAAAGGGCATAACGCCGCGAGTAGCTCTTAGTGAAAGTGCAGCACACCTCTCTACACCCTAAGCCACCCACGCCGATGTTGCCCCTCCGGTGCCAAGATACGGCAGCCTTTATGGGGGGCCCATTCAGTGGGTGGCAAGTCATCACCTGCCTAAATATATTTTGAGATGAGACAGGATAAGGCAGGTGCCGTTTCTCATTCTATAGATCTGTTATTCCATCCACAAGTTGTTCACCTCAATAGCCCAGACTTTTTTAATCCTATACTGTACAATAGTTTCTTATTCCTTTTTATACATATTCCATAATTGTATTTTTTATATTCAACAGGGCCTCTTGGTGTTGGCTTCGGCTCCACCAATGCCTACCAAATGTCCGGGCTAGACCCGAGAATGTAATAAAATAAAGTGTCATAATAATAATAATAATATACTGTACAATAGTTTCTTATTCCTTTTTATACATATTCCATAATTGTATTTTTTATATTCAACAGGGCCTCTTGGTGTTGGCTTCGGCTCCACCAATGCCTACCAAATGTCCGGGCTAGACCCGAGAATGTAATAAAATAAAGTGTCATAATAATAATAATAATAAAGCCTTTATTTCCATGCACTTTACATTGAGTTTAAACTAACATAATACTAGGTACAACAATATAAAATATACATTAAAATTATAATTATAAATAAGGTGCGTTTAGGGCATGGCTCCTCTACGGATATAGGCCTCCTCCAATTTTTTTTTTTTAAATTATTATTTTGTTTCTTCTGTTATAATATCTTTCTTGGATCTTATTACAAATCTTCCATGTGTATATTTTTTTGAGCTGCTTCGATTTGGTCGTAGAAAAAATATCCACTTCCTCTTCTGTTGCTTCTGAGGTTGGCGCATAAGCCATTATTATTGATATTTTTACTGGGAAGAACTTTATATTTAGGAGGCATACTCTTTTTGATAGATCCACGTAGTTTTCCTGACCAACACTACTATTGTGTTTGTTCTATGTCTGGGTGTAAATATCTATTTAAGTATTAAAAATATATATGTATGTATATCAGTCTCCGGCAACCATATTACAAGCTTTGCTTAGCTTCGGGTCAGATGACCATATGTGCAATAATGTCCCAGATATTAATATATTTACACCATATTGTCCTTGGGTCTCTCCTGTATAACAGAGAATATGGTTTTCGTCCTCATAATTTCATATCCATTTCTTCTATCTTCTGACTATCCTAAAATATCTTGTTTTTTATTTGATAATTAATGTTTCAATAGAATCATTATTTGCGGAGATAATAATTATTTAACAATATACGCAGATATAGAGTTGCTGGCTAGTTGGAGGGTTGCAGTCGTAATCTCCCGCGGTGACTGGCCGTATTGGGAGATGAAGGTGAAGGGGGGGGCTGTATTGATTGCTATAACGTGTTTCTTGGGTCTTGAGGGTTTGCAGTGTTTTATTCAGAATTATATTCAGAGTTATATTGCAAAACTGGTTTTTTTAATAAGTAATTACCCATATTGTTTTGTCTGTTTATTTTCGCTGGTTGCTTTTTCTTTTCGTTTTCGTTTTTGGAAATTGGTGTCGCCATTTCTGGCGACTCTGATAGAGCTCTTTTCTTGTTTTCTGAAGTTTGGTTGTTTGCTTGTTGGGTTCTAGTCTTGAGGATTACAATTTTATCATATTTTATTATCGCCAATCTGCCCTGTTCTCTTTCTTTGTTGACTTCTATTTGAAGTTCCTTGCGTTTGACGAGTACTTCAGGGGGGAAATCTTCTTTAATATAGTAGGGCGTTGATTCGTCGAGGTTCTTCTTGTTTTTTAGTATTTTCATTTTTTGCCCCGTTGTTGTAAATGTAATAATGATGGGCCTCACTTTTTCGGCCTTCTTTCCAAGTCTTCTTACGTAATCAATACTGTTGTTATCGCATTTAATGTTATTTATGCTATTTAATATATCTAAGACTTTTTTCTCTAGATCCCAGTAGCTCCTTTCGTTTTCAGCAACTCCGAATAAAAGTAGATTTTTTTGCCTTAAAGTTCTATCTAGATTTTTTATTTGTACTGTCTGTGCTTCCAGCTTTTGTTCAATAATCTCATTTTTGCTTTCCAATTTTTTAAATTTCTCGTTAATATTATTGTTTATGGCGCTTTTAATGTCTTCTTTTATATCTTGCATATCGATTTTTTGTTGCCTCATTTTTTCTTGCATTGCATTTAACATAATTTTTATCTCTTCCATTTTTATATAATTGGTCTTCAGTATAAGAAAAAATGTATTCTTTTTAGCTCTCGCTTGCGGTGAGTAGAGAAAGTTGTTATATATTGATCAGGTTACGCGTTTTTTCTACCCGCCAATAGATGTCGCTAGCAGTAAATAAAGTAAGACAATTGTTAGCGATCACTCAGGAGTTAACCTAAAAATATTGATGTAATGTGCACTTGTTTTTCAGTCCCGCACTCATATAACTAAATGTCTTTGTAGTTGTTTTAGCTCACTTTTCGTCTTTTATGCAACTATACTATACTACGTGTTTATTATCTACAGTTAAGTATTTAATTATGTATCTTATGATTTGAATAAATATTCAATTTCTAAGATAAATGTTATCGTTTTGGCATTTGATGCTTCTAAGTCGTAGTGTATTATCAATATATTCATCAAATGTCTAAAAGTATTTCGATATTATTGCATGACACTGTCACCCTATGTTTTTTCCACCCCATGATGTGGCGTTGTGACACACCTGAACGCCGTATCAGGTAGACATGTAGCCTTGATCTAAGTTTAGCTTTACTTTCAAGTGTTCCAAAGTGACTCGTGAAACGCCTACTCTCTGCCTACGGCGAATCTCTTTAGGCGGAGTTTTCACCGGCGAGTCTTTTCACAAACTAGTTTAGTAACGAAAGAGTACTTTTTGTTTATCTGGCATTATTTTACGCAAGAACGTATCATCTTACGACTTAAACGAGTCCAGTAACATTAGTGATTGTGTTTTGCTTGTTAAATCTATAGTTCAATAGAAAAACAATGCGTGGAACACAAAATGTGTGATAAGTGATGGTCTTTACATAAGATAAATTACACCTCTGTTCAACACAATCCATCACTGTCTCCAGAACTACGCCGTTTTCAGTAAATATCGTCACATTTAAAAATATTTTCTTTTCGGAATCAACGTAAAAACATTCCCGTAAAAACTTGATGACACTTCGAAAATTACGTTTTAATATTCACTTGGAGGCCCGCCATCTTTGAAGGAGCCGAAATAGTTACTTTGTTCTAGAAGAGTTGGGTCCAATTAAAAAGAGCGAGGGCGAGAGGAATACAGCTCGTAATTTCGACTGTTCCTCTGAAATTCGAACGAACCACACGGCAACTTGGTGAAGATGTGTGCAAATAACTTGATGTAAATTGAATGGAACTAAAGTCGTTAGCTCGTAATCACCAGAGTTCGGCGGGTCTTGGTTCATTGAATTTGTTTGTTGTGACTATGTTAGTGATGCGTTTGGTTCACAAAATCTCAGATTTAAGCAACGATTGAAAGGTTGGAAGGTTTTAATTAGTGTTGAAGTGCGTATAGTTATAACTTATAATAATATAAAAGTCTTTAAGGTCTTATTGGAAGGTTTACAGACAGCCAATTATGATGACAAATAGATGATACGGCCTAATCTTACGTGAGTAATTCCCGTGTAATATAAATAAAATAGATGATAGATCTATTAAATAATCACATCATAGAGTATTCAAGTATAGTTTTTTTTAAACCGATAAAAGATCTAATGGTCTACAAAAGTCTGGACAGATTTTTAACCGACTTCCAAAAAGGAGAAGGTTCTCAATTCGACTGTTTTTTTTTATGTTTGTTACCGCAGAACTTTTGACTGGGTGAACCGATTTTGATGATTCTTTTTTTTATTTGAAAGCTGGTGCTTTCGGTGTGGTCCCATTTCAATTTGGTCCAGTTCTGACATTCTTATAAAGTCGGTTTTTTATATTGAAAAATTATCTTGAATTATAGCTAAGAAAACGCTCGATCAGGTCAACTTTGAAATAAAATAAAAAGCAATTTATCGGTTCATTGGTTTGGGACCTACGATATCACAGACACGTTATAAAACTTATAACATGCGTTTGTTTGCGTCGGGAGTTAAAAATACATAATTATGCGTACAACCTGCATTGGATGCATTATTTTTAATAAACTACAGAATATTATACGTCTCATGCATGTGTCGAGCACATGCCTTAGAAAAACAATCTCGAGGGGCTTTAGTTTAATAATGAAACTTTGTGTTCACTTCCATAATATTGAGTTCAAATTATAAACTTCCACGAGATTTTACAACAAAGTTATAAAGCTGTATTGAACAATAAATGTTCTTAAATTCTTTGAAACGTGAACCTTCTTTGAAAGAAACCATTGTATGTCCTTTAAAAAAACATTACATACGGTTGCCCAAATTTTGTTGCCATGGTCCATGTACTCACGGAACTTTTATCCGTCCCCGAGAAAAAAAAAAACTTTTTACCTTCTTAGTATATCGGTCAAATCTTGAAACTGATTTTTATTACAGTTATCCTCAACCTTTTGAGCTAAAATTTTGCATATACGTGGATGACAATGGATGGTTATAGTGACATCATTCTAAATCCAATATGGCGTAATCCTAATCCTAAAGATGGCGGACCAATTTTTATGTATCCGCATGATATGGGTATCAAATGAAAGTGTTTGCTAAGAAGACTACGAAAAATAAAATGACGTCACACTAAATTCAATATGGCAGACTCTTAAATGCTTGTAATACCTACTCGTAGTTTACATTTCTGTTGCCAATAGTCCAGTCATTTAAGCTTAAATTAGGTAAGAATCTCGGAATTCGAGATACCCAGCTGTAAGTCTGTAAATACTTGTATATTGACACCCTAAAAGTTGTCTCAAAACCTACATATGGTAGGGTGTACGCAACTATTAAATTTCAAGGTCAAAGGTCACAAAAATCTGTTTTTTTGTGCTTTTTTTGTAAATATCTCATTTCCCATGGGTTTTTTGCTATTTGTATTTATCATCAATATTGTAGAATACAAAATTCTCTACAAATTTCGTCTTAATTTTTTTTTTATACGGTGATTCGTTTTCGAGATAAAGGGCGGAGAGCGCGCGGTCACAGGATCACTTCAGGTCAACCGGTGCCTCCGGTCGAAAACGCGCCATATATAGTTGATGAACTATCGATAAATCAATGATTATAAATATTTGACAATTTTTATTAACTATTATATTATATTTTATCATTTTTTTCCTAACCTATCCACTTTGTATTCAGTATTAATTTATTTAACAACACTTACCTGCCCATGTAATTGCAGAATTGTTAATGAAAATATAATTTTTACCTAATTAATATTGATGGGACACAGACTGGGTGTATGGTATAACACTTCCATTTATTTATTTTGAGTAACCGATAAAAATTACGCGTCTGTTAAAAAGTTTATTCATAGTTAAGTTGCCCAACGCAAGGCACTTCATACTCAACATCAGACCCCATATCTCGCAATACATACGTACATATGAGTACATACAACATATTTTAATGTACAAAATATACATGATCAAATTCGTTCGTCTACATCGCAAGCTCTTGAATATTTGATGACCGCCGCTGGTTCCAAACTGTTTTTGATAAAATATATGCTCATTTCTCCTACAAATTTCCGATTCGGAGAAAAGTATTCCCAGATCTGTTTGAGAAATAGAATATTGGTTTTTCTGGAATATACTCGTAAGTAATGTAAGTAGTGTAATAAACACTTTTTACTGTAATGTGATGAGATTTTTTAAAGGATTTATTGAGATATTTATTTTTTAATATAAAATGTTACATGTTAGATTTTTTTTTAGTTTAGACTAACAAGTGAACTAGGTACAAGTTAACGAAGTTCCAACTTCGTTGATAATAACATTGAATTTGAGTACAGCTACGTAATGATGTTGTTTTATCTCTACATAGTATAAAATGAAGTCGCTTTCCGCGTCTGTCTGTCTGTATATCTGCTAACTCCTCCTAAACCATGCAATGGATTTTGATGCGGATCATTTAGATAATTTTTCACGGAAGGTTTATGTTATAATAAAACCTAATTACGTTTTAATGTCAGTAGAAAAAAAAACAATATTTTGCAACCAATTCGCCGAATAATAAATGTGGCTTACGTTCCCATTTTTAACCAACTTCCAAAAACGAGGGGGTTATCAATTGGACTGTATTTTTTTAAATGTTTGTTACCTCAGAACTTTCGATTGGGTGAACTGATTTTGATTTGGTCCATTTCTGACATTTTTATGAAGTCTGTTTTTCATATTGATAATTATTTTTTCTAAATTAAACCCGTGCGAAGCCGGGGCGGGTCGCTAGTTTGAATAATAATAGAAAGTCGGCCTCTACTAGTAGCCCTGAAAAAAGCACGGAAGACACGTCAACTTGTAGGTCTCGGTGGTTTGTTGGTGTTTGGTGGTTGTGGAATATTTCAGTGCCATTCGAAGGCTAAATCGGCTAATCCCAGGCCTTCGAACTGCCTAAAAACGCCGTAGTCTTATTTTTTTTATTTAGACTGAGTATATCCTAATACATGAAATCACTCATTGAAAATTGTTTGAAACTATTACCTACTGGAAATTTAACAAACATTTACTTAGATGATTATGTTTGGGTAATATCAGTCTCGAAAATCTATACGATTCTAATACACTTTAGTCCAGACGCTGCTATGATAAGCTCATACAGACCACATAATAAATGCATTTTGAGATGAGACAACGTAAAATAAATTTAACACTAAAATAATGCAATGCGCGGTGTCAGTAAACTCGTAGTTGGGGGTAGTCATTAAATATTCATCATGCCGCCCTCGGGGGTTATTATAGTGCTCATAATTGTGGAGACTATTTTCTACAACTACGACATAGAATAGACGGGAGAAGCATGGTTGCGTAATTCTATTTTACACTCCGTAGAAAATCCTGTAATATCCTCCTACCCTTTTTTCTATCGGACTGCCAGAGCGGGCACGATAAATCGACACCGCTATATGGTTGATATTCCGAAAACCACGTACTAAGCACTTTAATTCCACTTTTATAGATCGAACTGCTAGTCTGTCGAATGTGCTGCGCGAATGGGTGTTCCCCGATAGTTACAATCTGAGTGTCGTCAAATTTCGTGTGAATTGGTTTCTTTTAGGCAAGCGTGCTCCATCGTAGACCGCATGACGGTCAAACGCAAGCCTAATACAGAATAAAAAAAATACTTTACGCCGTTGCCTTGTTCGAAGTTTGTCGTTTTGAATGTCTCTTGTATATTACATGATATAGGGTGAAATAGGGTGAATTAAAACTAGTAGCGAATCATGCAAAGGTTGCGCGCCGAAGATATGCTACCGGCGTAATCTAGCTGATTCAATTGAAAATCTTATAAATAAAACAGCACCGCGTGAATAAATAAATTATACCTATTTCAGAGCTGTTTATGAATTCAATTATGCCGTCATTAGCATAGCCCATATTTTATATTGCGCGTTAATTTTAGTTCATTTTAATGATTTAATGTTTATTAATTAACAAGATCATTGAGTAAAATCGATAACCTTCGCTAATGGATTTATATAATTATCTGACGATGGGTATATTAATCTTATTATTTACCTATCATGAAAACTGCTATATAACCTAGCTACATTTAAAAACCTGAAGTAAAATTACGATTTCATACAAAAACAAGTTGAAACTACCTACTATGCTCAGTCCAAACATTTATTTGCTTTTTTTTAAAACATTTTCTTAATGTATCTTACTGAAATATATCCGGGTACCTGCTACATTTTTACATTCAAAAACCTTGCGAAAGTGATCATAATTCGAGGTTTTCATTCATCTTTTACAATGTTGCTGTAAGAATAAATAAATGTTATTGTACCGAGTTTAAGTGTTTTCTTAAATAGTTACACAATGGCTGATGAAATCTTAGCAAGTGTTACTTGACCATATCGTGTAGCTTTCGCTTCCAGGAACATACTATAATTGTCCAGTGTTTCAAGTTTCACATTATATTCTCTTTACTTTGGATCTCCTTGCTTGAGGCTATGTGACGATCCTCATATTACGTTTCGGGTAACGAAGAAATAAATTATTGATTTTTATTTTCGTTTATGTAAAAATAAAGAATTAAAATAAATGATATAAGATAGCCTATGTTTTAATCTGGTAATTTCTAAGCATATTCGTGAAAACCGCATTTAAATCCGTCCAGTGGTTTAGGAGATGTGCGCGGACAAACAAACAAACAAACAAACAAACAAACAAACAAACAGACAAAAATTCTAAAAACTGTCCTATCGTGTTCAGCTGCTTATTTTAAGACGACCTGTGTGTTTTTTTTTTTGTTATCTCGCAATTACAGATTTTTTTATCCCTACGTTTTTATTATATGTATAGATATAGATAGATAGATATAGATAGATGGTGACCACGCTTAGGCTAAAGACTACGTTAGCCAACTCAACGCTAAAAATATACTCTATCACAATGCTATAATTATTGTTA
Organism: Agriopis leucophaearia; assembly: GCA_949125355.1. Taxonomy (NCBI): domain Eukaryota; kingdom Metazoa; phylum Arthropoda; class Insecta; order Lepidoptera; family Geometridae; genus Agriopis; species Agriopis leucophaearia. The sequence goes on from OX421262.1 coordinate 17,375,102, forward strand.
TTCCTCATATCTCATGTTTTCTATCATCGGAAGCTCAAGTCATTGTAGGTAATAAACCCTGCGGCGGCCGGCGTGACGTTTGACCGCACCATAGAGCTATACTTTGTACATGCTCTTAACATAGCTAAAAGGTAATATCAGAAATTGTTAGCAATGGACTTTGTTCTATATCTCATAAATAAATGAGATCTCACGTAAACTTCCAAGAACCATAGCCCTGGGAAGGCTAAACACACGTCACAGATTATCTTACACCTTCTACCCGCGGTGGACGAGTGGGTTCATCTATTTGTTTAGTTAAGTTCTAACTAGTATTGATACTGTGGCTAAGTTCGCGGGACCGTGGGAGCGAGGGGCGATGTACGTTGTATGTGGAATCAATCAACACTCGCCCAATATCTGAATATAATATGTAGGTACATTGTTTGCTTTCATTTAGTAGCGTTGGCTCTCGTGTTTACAATTTAAACTGTATTTTACGTGTTAAAATGTTTCGTACATGATGCTGTTTGTAGGGAGGTAAGTATTCAATTATGTATTGATATTGTTGTAAGCATTATGTGAGTATATCTTCTGTGATTAAGTACCATTGATGAAAAATGAAGCTGTGCCCTAATCTTTGCTATATTATGTGTCTGTTGAAAATCCTTGGCCAAACCTGTACAATATCGGCCCGGGATTGGGACGAATGAGAAAGCTTTTGGGGACTGAAAACGATGTTGGTAAACTTAGCAACTTAAGAAGAACAGAAGGAGAGGAAGGAACAACAGAAGAACGGGTTGCATGACGCATCATTGTCATTTCATTTGCCACAACAGCTAGCTGTTGTGAGTGACGTGGGTGATGATGGTAATGAAAATCAGTCGAAACTGATTTTCATCATCATGCAACTGCGCCAGCGCCCCCGAACCTCACTCTGATATTTCAAGTTGTGTTGGCTCGGGTAGGTGCTGTTAGGGGGAGAAGCAGCACAATACACCCCAATGTATATACAATTCTTTAGGCATTTCTGAGGTTTGTCATGATATTAGGCATCTCATCAATAGTTGATAAAAGCTCTCATTGCGAAGACGAGGAGCAAATTAAACGTCAAACACTCTTCACGGCCGCGAGACGTGACACAAATCACACGATTCGTTCATTTTCTCCGTTTAATCATCCTGTTTTTCGCTTCGCAGTTTAATTTTCAGCAGTAAAATGCGACATCAATCATGTTAGAAGCAAGACCCCTTCAGGCTCCTTTCAACCCCTTTCTACCCAAGGGGTTTAATAAAAATCTGCAAATTGGTCGCATTCTCCGAATTACATTAATATCTTGAGCGGAGCAAGCTGCAGCGTAATTTTGATGCTTAATGGAGGGTGGTGCGCGACATGCATTCTTGATATTCTTGTTCAAAGCTCCATTCCACTTTCACAATGGAAATTCAACTATCAGACTCCTACTTTCAACGATAACCTAATGGCAGACAGGGAATATTTTTGGTGACTTAAGGTCCATTTTCAGGTGGGCTTAAACCTGATAATGGACCCTAAGTCACAGCTCTCTCTCTTTTGCATATTTTCACCATCATAAACGATAAAAATACGTTTCGTTTTAATAAAACAAAAACATAGGGCATTATTTTTAAAATAATATTACAAACGTTCGAAAGTAATTTTGTGTTGATATGTTTTATTTTCAATGGTTCTCGAATGGAGACCGGTAAGCGCAGCGTATACCTGTTGAAATGAAGTAGATCTTTTTATAGTTTATGATATATGTAGGTATGCAAATTCACAACCTTTCTGTAGGTAATTTGAAGAGTTTTCTTATCCAAACCTATTTCTTTCTCTTTTTATTTGGTGTTTTTTTTTTTTTCTACCGTATCCCTTTATTCTATTTTGCCGTCTCCCTTTGTAAATACATTGATGAAGAATATTCTCTGTCTCACATTGTACTCGTATGTTATCGTTAAAAATAGGACTCTGATAGTTGCATTTCTATTGTGCAAGTGGATACAACACTTTATTGTTATTTTCTACTAATAGGGTTACGCGGAACGCCATGGTACTAAGCCGAAAGAGGGTCATTGTACTCATCATTATAAACAACTTTTTATAGAGCACCAAAACTGACATTGCCTAAAATATGGTTGAATTTTTTAGTAACCGACGCAAAAACAGGGGTGTTCTGTGTGATCTGGGGCCTTACTCCCAAATCTAAACGCGGGCCCGAATAGGTGCAGTTTGCAAAATCACGCGCCGAGATACGGTTAGCGGTCGCGTGATTTTGCAAATTGCACCTATTCGGGCCCGCGTTTAGAGTTGGGTGTAAGGCCCCAGTTTCACGATATATACTCTGATCTATGGGCCCCGGTACGTGGCTGTATGCTTTCAAACAGCTAATCGATTTTGATTTAGTTTTTTTTGTTCGAAAGGTGTCTTAAGCTATGATTCGAGAAAAATTCTTCAGCCTTTTAAATCAGCTCTTTTATCAGAGGTTCAAAAAATGTTTAATTTATATTTGTTCGAGTTGTACACGGAAAAGGGAAGTAGAGTTGTAAATCAGCTTACGCTGGAACCTGTGGAGCGGCAGAGGGCAGCGGGTGCAGGCGGGTTGGCACAGTGGCCAAGTTTCCAGACATTAACTCCACACAAATAGAGCAACAGCTGGTTGGCTCGTCAATTTATACTTTAATGTTATGTTACTTTACCTAAGTTTAAAAGCGATGCTGACTGAGCGGTAGCTGGTGCGCTTTATAATCTGAGAGCACCCGGTTCTATGCCCGGTCCTGCACTATAGTACTTAGGTAAATTATGGGCAGTTTCTATGCCATCGCTCTCTAACGGTGAAGGAAATCATCGTAAGGAAACCGTCATGTCCAAGAAATTTAAAAGTTCAAAGACATAGGACCTTTACCAATTACCAACATGCACTATTTGCCAGCATGGTGCATTAAGGCCCATTCTCTCTCTCTCTGAGAGAAGGCAGTTGGAACATGATAGGCTGAAATGATGCTGATGACCTAAGTTTAATTTTCGATGATTCGAGGTTCTCCGCATTAGTGACATATGCACTTCATTGGTAACATAGAGTAGTATTTATAATAATAATAAAATAAAATAAACGCAAACCGCAACCGAATTTTAACCGCAGACAGATAAGGGAGATATGGTAAAGTTGGCGTGGCGGGTGCGAACGTATCTGGCCCAAATTAGGCTTGATGCAATTATTCGAACTCACCCAGCAGACTTCGACTGACGAAAATGCGGAGGTTCTATGTTCCACTGTATTTTTTTAATGTTTGTTCACCGATATCTCCGCAAGCTGTTGACCGATAAAAAAATCTTTTATTCGGTAGGGTATACTTCCAATTTGGTCCCATTGTCACCAAGTGAGGATCTGATGATGGGATCCCAAGGAAATCAAGGGCAATCCTCAAATTTTATAGGCTCTTATTACGAAATTTTGTGTTAGCTTTTATGATACCTTTAGATTTTAGTGCTATTGTTATATGATATTGGTGTCAGAGTAGCTAATGAATGGTTCTAGTATGACCCAATTTTGGCTATGAGTTTTCAAACAAACAACAAAAAGGTAAAAAAATGCTATAGTTACAATCATATGACTTAAAGCCCCTAATTGCGAGGGCAGTTGATTACGTGGAACACTTAATCAGTATAATGACATATTTACATAGTTTCTCGGTATTAGCTACATTGGTGTTGAAATTCGAACAGCCCTCAAAGCCCGGAGCACAATGGAGGTGCTGTATCGATCCTGAACTCCCTCCCCGAACCTGCAACTGTATAGTTCAGCTGGGACCGAACGACGAAATTGCAATCAACGTCGACGTTGGTTAGAATCGTATGGCTATTTAGGCCTCATACTCGTATCTTGTTGGTCATAACTCCGTAACGGCCGTATATATTTGGACGAATTTTGTGTGTAGGTAATTTATTTCTAACACCTTATAATCAGTAAATAGGCTTATTTACTAGGCACAGAAGGCAACTTTTCATCATCATCAGCCAGAAGACATCCACTGCTGAACATAGGCCTCCCTCTGTAACCTCCACACTGAACGACATCCTGCCATTTGCATCCACCGAATGCCCGCGATTCTCACAATGTCGTTGATCCAACTCGTAGGAGGCCTACCTACGCTGCGTCTAACAACTAACTTTTACCTAAAGCTTATTGTGGTAATTTATCCCGACTAAATTCTCGCTCATAAATTCCTAAGAATAAAGAAACGACAGTTTATTTATCATTGAGCGACATAAACGCAGCATTCAATATCCATTGCTGCGTCAGGAACGTACGTACGTACCTACTCCATTGCGAAAAATCGTTTTCACAAAAATCCTTGCTGGAGTCTATTATTCTAGAATAACAATAGCAGGGGATAAATATAGTGAGTTTCTCAAATCAAAAGCATTTTTTGTAATTTAAAGAAACAACTACCTCCAAGAATGAAAAACTAGGGGATGAACCCGCTTTATGGAATTTCATTTACTTACTTACTATGAAGACGGTATTTATTTATGAAAAAATATTTAAGGTTATTTCAGTTAACCGTAGACCTAATCAATCTGGGCAAGTATAAGTAGCCTAGTGTGCATGATGAGGACGGAAGTAGGAAGCTTTTGACCCTTGAGCTTTGGAAAATTGGAAAATGTTGCAGAAAAGCTACGGGGTGCGGCTATTAGTAACTGGAATGTATGAACGGAGAGCACTAGTTCAAACCAGGTCAAATGATAAACTTAGCAAAACTTAGTAGGATTGATATTGCTAATAATTATTATTGATTTGCGATCTTTAGTTGTTTTTAACCGACTACAAAAATGGAGGAAGGTTCCTCAACTCGGTCCGTGTTATTTAGAAAAAAGACTTTTGACATTTTAAATCGAACCCTTTTCTTAGTTTTGTTTCCAGACATCTTGTCTATTGTTATAAAATGTTCAACAAGTCATTCGAACACTATTACCTCTTGCTAATGTAGGATCGTTATTGTAGTATGTTCTATTTCAAAAACAGCTATATGATTTAAAATAAACCGGCCAAGTGCGAGCCGTGCTCGCGCACTGCGGGTACCGCACCACCACATAATGTTTTGTTACTAAAGTACAAAAAAGTAGTGCCAAAAGACAACATCACACGCAGGCGGTCACCCATCCAAGTACTTATCGCGTCCGACGTTGTTTAACTTTGGTGAACAGAAATTTGTTACTTACTTGCACTTGGCAATCTATATATATAAAAATCAATTGCTGTTCGTTAGACTCGCTAAAACTCGAGAACGGCTGGGCCGATTTAGCTGATTTTGGTTATAAAATGTTTGTCGTAGTCCAGGGAAGGTTTAAACGGTGAGTAAACGGCTGGACCGATTTTGATGAAATTTTGTGTACCTGGAACGGGTCATAGTAGCGAGGCCGAAGGCCGAGCTTACACCCGTGCGAAGCTGGGGCGCGTCGCTAGTTGACAATATAATCACGCAAAGTTTGACTCTACGTCAAAAAAAAAAACAAAGTTTGACAAACGTTTGTTGTACGCGGGTCCCTCTTTAGTTATTACTTTTTTACTTTATTATTATTTCTTAGTTAATCCGCGTAACTTACATATTCTGTAAAAAAATCAACTGGCTATCTATTACGGTTCTAAAGGTTGGGACGAACAGACAGACAGACAGATTAGGCTTAGTAATAGGGTCCCGTTTTCACTCTTTGGGTACGGAACCCTAAAAACTGAACATGAAACTCTCTAAAATTATCTCGTAGAGACCATGTAATGACATGAAATGACTACCAACACAAAGCACTTCATTTATTTTTTACTGCCACAAGTAGGTACAGTCAGGGCCGGGTTATCCATAAGGCGGATAAGGCAACTGCCTAGGGGCCCCGCACCGACTAGGGGCCCACGGGGGCCTAGTCAGTGCGGGGACCAAGAAAAACAAGTTTCATTAGTGACATCCCCCATTATTTACATCCGATAATGTTGCCATAGAAAAATGATTTTACTTACAGCAAAAAGCGCCATCTAACGGTATTTAGTTGAATGTGGAAGTTATTCTATCAAAAAGGGGCCCCGATAGGGTTAATCCAGCCCTGAGTACAGTAGGAATATTTTTTTGTTATTTACATTATATTTTGGTTTATTTTTAACCTCCGTTCCACAAAGCAATTCTACGTAGCTTAGATAAATTTGTTTACGAACGAATTTTAGCTGTTGAATATTAATGGATATTTTACGAGCGGGAAGCGTTACTTTGCTGAGGTTTTGCGACGAAAAAAGCTTGTGAATGAAAAATTAAGTAATTTGGACTTAAAGGATACAATTTTTGGTACGTAATGAATTTTAAATCTGAGCTTTATTATTCCTTTAATTGTTATCAAAGGTTTCTTTGACTTTATTATGGAAACTAACGTGGTTTTCAGACATTTTATTTGTATTACACGGGAATTATAGTCGGAGTATCCGGCCTAATCTTACGTAATTCCCGTGTCATATAAATAAAATGTGGTTTCTTTGACATTGATTTTAAACTTAATTTGTTTGGACGGTGCAATTGTTTTGTAAAAATCTTCCCCCGAATTTTTAAAGTGCAAGACAAAGATTTCATACTGTACTAAGTAAGCGCGACAAAAAGGTTTAATAAGGGTTTAGTTAAAAAGTGACTACAACAGGGATGGCAACGTATTTTTGATGCCTCTGGTGTTACATGTATCCATAGGCGACGGTGACTGCTGGCTATCAGGCGGCCCGTCTGCTTGTTTGCATTTACAAATGGCATTAAAAAAAGTTATTATTTTATTTTACATGGAAAACAAACAGCTGCTAGCAAACACGGTAGATATACCACGAATAGCTACACAAAAGCCAGAAAGAAGTTTTAACTATATACAAACTAAAATAGTGTAAATGCCCACAAACTTAGTTGCAACACGAACTTAGGCCTGGATAAATAGATATAATTTGAACAGTAGGTAAGATAGTTGATAAGTAGTATTTATATAAAGATTTAAATTAACAGAAATAAAAAGGAACAAATAATAGCCAAATTACGATTACAAAGCCTCATAGAAATTCACAGATTATTTTTATATGGCTATTTTATTTTTATTAGTATTATTAATATCACTTTTTGTGTCAAAAAATTTAAAATTAATAATATTGTAAGTTTAGGTACCTATATTTAAACTTGGAGGAGTGGTGGCCGACTAGTAAGATTGAGCTGAAGAGCCTAGAATGACCGATTGAGGATTAATTATATTTCCCGACAACACGAGAACAACATTAATTGGCAAGGGGTCGAAGACACTGGAAAAATCATGTGGTTATTCTGAAAATATCTACCCTTCAATTCAATGTTGAATGATAATGGTAAATTAATTTTGCATTTATCAACATTATTCTAATATCTGTTAGAGCAGAGTAGTCATAGTTCAACATTTATCAATGAACTCTTTAAACGTAAAATATTGAGGACACTGATTGACGTGAATTGTAAAGGACCAGCCCAATGGAACGTTTGAAATGGTACAGACAGACTCAGTGGTGGCCCGAAGTCCGAACGTACAGCGCATGATGAATCCAGCTCGCTGACTTCATTGGTAGTTGTCTTACCACAGAATACATGCATGTCTATTCTGTAAGCTAAGTGAACGCGCAAGTGAGGTTATAAGCTAAGTGAACGTGTATTTTTCTTGTCGATTACTATAGAGAAATATCAAAATGTCGAGTGATCACCCTTGACTGTAGTCTTTTACCCTTATAATTCGACGTTTTAACATTTATCTGCAGAAATAGGCAAGAAAAAGTCTCATTCACTTAGTATATCACTTCACTTACGCGTTCACTTAGCTTGCAGAATAGACATGCTGGTCTTACTTTAAAGCGATGTGACCCAGTTTGTAGAGAACAATGCGACGTAGTTAGTATACTTAGATTTCAACAGATGCCGCTAATTCAAACACTAGTCTAACTAAAATATGCACGTAACGCGGCGCCGCGTTACGAGCGTGTTTGTAGTAAGTGAATCAAGGCCCTAGGATATATCTTGATATCTACCTCAATGTAGATATCAAGAAATATTCTTAGTAGAGTCGCCCTGTTCAACTAAATTCGTATCTTTTCATATCATCATCAGCCAGAAGACGTCCACTGCTGAACATAGGCCTCCCCCTTTAACCTCCATACTGAACGATATCCTGCCATCTGCATCCACTGGATGCCCGCGACTCTCTCAATGTCGTCGGTCCATCTAGTGGGAGGCCTACCTACGCTGCCTCTTCCGGTTCGTGGTCTCCACTCAAAGACCTTTCTTCCCCATCGGTTATCAGTTCTTCGAGCGATGTGGCCTGCCCATTGCCACTTCAACTAGAAAATTTCAATAGCTATATATGTCGATGACTCTTGTTCTTTGGCGGATATCCACGTTTCGGATTTTATCGCGCAATGAAACTCCGAGGATAGCTCTCTTCATTGCCCGTTGTGTAACTCTAAGTTTTTTAAATAATCGTAATCTTTTAACACATAATATATTTGCAGTCGTATTCACTAACCGAGGGAGTGTACTAATTGACCATCTCTCGACAGAGATCTAGTCTAACAGCAGCTAGATATAATTAATATGCAGTTACTTCTCAGTTACAAATAGTAGCACGTTGTAACTCATTAGTATTCCGTCCGCAGACCATCTGTATCGTGTAAATGCAGCCTCCAACCCACCACCCACCCCATCTCCCCTCCACCATCTACTCATATGTATATGTACCTACTCGCAGACTACGCACCTCAGTACATAAGAATCATAATTATCCTCATATTCTTGTACGCAATAACGAACAAGAGAATTATGGGGTTCTGGCTAGGACCGGTCCTAGTCAGTCAGTCTTGAATTAGAGCGAGATCTCGGCAGGATCGGAGGGAGACGAAAGCGGGATGGAGATGGGACAGAGGTGGCCACAACGGGAGCGGAATGGAAGGAAGGTGGGAGCCAAAAAGGAGTCGGACGGAGATCGGATTATTTCGATATGTGTAAACAATCGCGGGGAGAGTACAATAAATACGCCCCCGTAATAATACGGTCACTAACTCGCTTGTAAAAGCCACGTGGCTCTATATATATAGTCTTAAGAGTTCTAGGGGGCCTGAAGACCTCTGACAAGGCATAAAGATTGCTGTTCTAAAATCAACCTTAGCTAAAATAAAAAAAGGGAAATATGGAATTAGTAAAGTTCATGTACAAGTTGTGAATGTTGTCACTCAATTCACACAGTTGCAAATAAAAAATATTTTCTTTTTTTCAATTCCGAGATGGCTGAACGGATTTGAATGAAATTTGATATGGAGGCAGCACATAGCCTGGATGAGCTTATTTGTCTTGAAAATGGGTTCCTGTACAATAGCTGGTGAGCTAGTCTAGAATAAACAAGTAAATACCAATCATGTTTGCTTATTCTCTGATCTGTTGGGATCGGGCAAGTTACGCCACGAGTGACCTAAAAAGTAGGTTTTATATTATAGGTTTTATAGGTCATGGGTATAAAGGGAGGTTGGTAAAGGGCTAGACAAGCAGAACGGGCGTGACGTGGCCCGTCAGCGCTCAATACATATTGAGCGACAAAGTCATGGGGGTGCATTTTTTGTACTGTTTCATCAAATATTATCCTTAAAAAAAGTTATGAATTTGCATGTTTTTAGATAAGTTCTTTTTATTTTATATTTGGCTACTGATTCATCGTTTGTCTCCGCCGGGGAGTGTTAACTGCAAATAATGATTAAATAACCGTTTCCGAGCTCATAAAAAAAATGTGAAAAGAAATTAGTCAAGAAGTAATTAGATGAAATAAATAGTCAAGTAAGTTAACTTCAACTCGATAATAAAAAATAATAACGTTCAGGAAGTTCAAATACTTTTAAAACTTCTCTAGTTATTAGTTATTACAAACGGTTACTGCATTGGTATAATAGTAGATTATGCAACAACTATAAAAAAAGGGAATTTAATTCGAGGGACTAAGTAGGATCCCGAGTGCAGCGAAAGATTCTAGAGGAGAATCCTGAGCGGAGCGAGGGATTCAATGTTACTCGAGCTTAAAACAGTTGTTTGTTCCTGAGGTGGACACTCTACTTTTTGTTACCCTCTATGAGAAAATAAGTGCAACTTATGAATAAGAATAACACTTTTATTCTCTTTATTGGAAGACACACTTATTTTTTATAAAACTAAATAAACTTCGAATGTGATGTGTGTGTTACAAACGCAGGCGGAATACATTTCTCGCATTTTTTCATAAACTTTTATTTTTATTTGGCTCGCGCGGTTTGCCTTCTTTCAGCCGCGCATACATGCAGCCTGTAACTTGTAGAGTAGAATCACGACCGTAGCGAGGAATTCTATCCCTCTCTACGCTCCTGATTCTACTCTAGAATCCTTCGCTCCGCTCTGGATACAAAGATACACTCTCGCCTTTAAAAAAGTTATCTGGTCCCCAGGTAAACAATCTACTATTTATTCACTGTTATCAATTAATCAAATGCTCCTTTTCGAGTGGCAATAGTAAAAAATACTATTTCTATATTATAGGTAATAATGCGCCTCGTAAATTACGTAACTAAAATACGTATTCTCAATTCTGAGGCCTGCATATTCCAGTCCGCAATTACTGTGAAAAGTAATGACACCGTACCCTAGCAAATTCAAGCGAATAACAGCTGTTCTACGTGACTCTAATGGAAAACAGCTGAAAATAAAAATATTTTTTTAGGTTTTTACGATTCTAAGTAAGAGAAAGCATTCGAGTTTACAAGGGGTTGCGGAGGTCTTTTGCACCCTTGTCATTGCAAAATCTTTGAAGATAAAATTCTCAATAGTCATGTTCAGTTTCACGTAGTTCTCTCGTTTTACTTATAAAAATGATAAAAGATGTTATTATGGAAACTGACGTGGTTTTCACACATTTTATTTATATTACACGGGAATAATCTAATCTATCCGGCCTTATGTTACGTGAGTAATACCCGTGTAATATAAATAAAATGTCGTTAAATAATTACGTTCTAGAAACGTTTGTTAAGAAAGTAATCACTAAAGCTCATTTAAGCACACTTATCGTCTATTTAACTGCAACATTAACCAAATTGTTCCCTGAAAGTGCTTCGTCGAGGGTGTATAAATGTATAGCTAACTACATGTAGCTAAATACATGTAGCAATCAGCTTTCCAAACACGTCCCGTATGTATGAATTCAATAAGTAACAAGGCCTTTCTGGGAACTTGGAATAATTTAGTAATTTTTGATAAAATATTTATATGTACAGTAATATTATAAAGAGGAAAGATTTGTACCTATTTTTGTATGTTTGTATGTTTGTAATGAATAGGCTCCGAAACTACTGAACCGATTTGAAAAATTCTTTCACTGTTGGGAAGCTACACTATCCCCGGGTGACATAGGCTATATTATATTTTGTAGCGAGGCCGAAGGCCGAGCTTACACTCGTGCGAAGCCGGGGCGGACGGCTAGTTTTTTATAAATTAATATTTATGTTTGTGCGTGCAGTGGAAACTGAGCTGTAAAATAGTTGAAAAGTAGGCATCTCTTTGCTTATATAGAAGTACATACAATGATGTTACATATATAGATAGAGGTAGATATACATTTTTAGCTTGAGTGAACGCAGTCCGTCCTGTGGCTGGCAACGACTAAATCGTACGATGCGTGATTTTGGGGTATGAAAAATAATGTAGTATGTTTAGAAAGTGAAATAAGTACTTATACTGGGACGCCTGTAAAAGATAGCTGTATAGTTCTATGGGTCATATGTTGGTACTACTTAGTAAAATATTGCCATGTTTAGTGTTTTTTAAATGAGTATGACGTATCTATTGGTTAAACCTCATTGCCTACATGTACCTATACAATATTATACAATGCATCAAGGCGACATTTATACAGCGAAAAATATTTCAAATCTTGACATAATAAATAAATTATCGAATGGCATGATAAATATTTTAGAATAAACTGCCCAAGTGCGAGTCGGGCGCGCGCACTGACGGGTTCCGTACCACCACAAAAAAAACTTCAATAACATTATTATATGTTATATTTAACCGACATCAGGATGGAGGTTCTCACTTTGAAACGTTTTTATATACATTACTCCAATAATTAAGTGTGGAATAATATACCTGATTCTTTTTTATAATTTAGAAGATGCTGTCGAGGTAGTCCCACAAATTCATTACTTTTCGCTTAGTAGTTTTTGAACCAGCTCTAATATAATGAATAATTTGGTGCGAGCGCTTTTTGATTTGGTAATATCTTTTTTTTACTAATAAGATAAATGTGAAAGGTGTATGTTGCTTAAAAAAACAATAACTATTACTGAAAAAGAATGAACCGATTGTGTGGTTGAAAAAAGGTTTTCTTTTTACTTTGTATACAAAATATGTATTCCAGATTCATAATCGATCACTCCGAATTTCCGCATTTCAAAAGCTCCGAGCAGCTTCAGCGTCCCAAAACCTATTTGCATATGAATTATTGGCAAAAAGTTACCCGAAGCCTTATCTGAAAATCTGGCGTTGGTGAACAATAAGGATTTGCACAAAAATGGGATTTTATCTTTGCATAGATACTACCTACCCAAGTACACACGTAGGTATATATAAACAACATACATCATCAGGCGGTCTCCCACTTTTGGACGAACACAATGTTGGGAAACTTGTTTTTGTGCCATAATATGTGGCAAACAAGCAGACGGGCCTCCTGATAGTATGCAGTCACCGTCACCTATTGATACCAGAAGTATTGTCAGAGGCACTCATATAAGTTGCCGATCTCATTTGATGTTTTGTAAAAGCCAATCTATATCTAATATCAGTGATTAATATAATTTATTACTCCTAATTATAACTCGACAGGAACCATAGACCAAGCTCCTAATAAAACAATAATACATCCTCTCAGTTTTAAGCACTAACATATATAGCAGTAGATGACAACTTCCTTCGATAAAAAATACCATCTTCGCTCTCAAACATGACACTATTATATTGAACCGTATTGTAGGTGATTGGGGTTAGTTTTTGAGCGGTGTTGAGGTCAGCTGCTAAGAGTCATCACCACGTGCGATGCGCGACTGCACGTGCAGTAAGACATCTGCCGCGGGTTCACTGCACTACTCTCTTCGGCTCAGAGTTAGTATGATAACTGGTTTCTTTTTAAAAATAATGGAATTTAATATCGGTCAAGTGATTCTGTGGTTATGTTGCAAATGTAAAAGATCATCGCTCGAACTAATATTATTGATATGTAAACTGACGTGGTTTTCACACATTTTATTTACATTACACGGGAATTACTCACATAAGATTAAGCCGGATACTCCGACGATAGTTTCAACCGCATACGGCGGTCTTTATCAAGGTGAATCTTTATCAAGGTGGCGCGCGGCTGCGTCTCGCTTTGCACTCAAAGTAGTCGGAGTATCGGGCCTAATCTTAAGTGAGTAATTCCCGTGTAATATTATTGATACCTATGTATTTCCAAATCAACAGGCGCTGGAACAAAATTATTCGTATAGTTGCGTAGAATAAGTATTCTAAGTATAGTTGGTTAAAATTACAGAGCCAAAGACAATGAAAGCCGGTTGGGAGGGTTGCCATCGATTTCCCTGGGATCCCATCATTAGATCCTGACTCGGTGACAATGGGACCAAATTGGAAGTAAAAACTACCGAACAAAAGTTTTGTTTTTCTAATCGGTCAACAGTTGGCGGAGAAATCGGTGAACATACGTACATTAATAAAAAACAGTGGAACATAGAACTGTCCTGCTTTATCGTCGGTAAATAAATAAGTTCATAATCGGCGGAGAAATTGCGTCACACACAAAAAAGAAAAAAAAAATGGCGTTACATATAGGTATGTACTCAGACAAAAAAAGACATCCTTTTTTAAAGTCGGTTGCAAAGATAGCCAAATAACAATAAACACATAAAAATAACCAGGAAACATGGAGAATGGCACTATTTTATTATCCAGGTAAGAGCAATAAATAACACTTCCACTAAAAGAATAAGATCGGCCCAAAATTTTGTTAGCAAAGCCACCCTATTCCATTTGGAAGTTATTGTACGCCACCTGCAACTTTGGGGTCGTTTCGTTATTATCTAATTTTTTTCTCCATTGGAGCCAGGTAGAAACTCTACACATACTCAGTGGAATCTCTTTGTTAGAAAAATAAGTGCATTGTTACATTGTGGAAATTGTATCAGAAAGATATCTGATAGGTATTGTGACTCTGCGAAAGGTTGGTGGTGTTTGATCAGAAGAGAAATATTGAAAGCAAATCAAAAGTAAGTAGACAAAGAGAGGAAAAATTTCCAACGATATTCTTCGCTGTTTACAAACTTTTATTCTAAAAGGTTTTGGATGGAGCTTTTTATATAGAGTTCTACCCACAGAACACTGTTTTAAACTATCACGGTTGTTCACTACAGTTTTATGATTATTTACGAGATATTTACCGTGGTAAGGTTGTGGAAGGAGCTCCCGATATTTCGGCGCAGTTACATGCACCATGTTCACGGGAAGACTGAAGACCTAACACCACAGACTAACCCACAGACCCAAAATTTTCTAGATATGGCTCTACCCTATTATGCATTAACAAGTATTCTTCAAAAAAACTCGTTTTCACGCGAGACTCTTTTGAGACGCGAGAAGTACTCGTAGATAAGACGTTTTATAGAACGGATAAGCTTATCGAGCTTTTGTGCATATATGTAGGTACATAGTTGGTTAGAATATTAGAATGGAACAAGTGAATCACATTAAAAACGGACTTCAAAAATATATGAAAAACGTAATAAGTGCCTATAAAATTTGAGAGATGCCCTCGATTTCCTTGGGATCCCATCATCAGATCCTGACTTGCGTGACAATGGGACCACATTGGAAGTATACCTTACCGAACAAAAGAAAAAAAAATATCAACAGTTGGCGGAGAAATCGGTGAACATATATGTGTATTGTTCATGAAAAAAATACAGTGGAACATAGAACCGTCCTTCTTTCTTGTAATCGGTTAAAAATAAATAATAGGTACTATTACTTATTCTACTTATTTATTTATCATTTAATACTTTATTGCACACTTACAAATTAAGCACAATGCACAAATGGAGGACTTAATGCTAAACATTTTCTACCAGTCATCCACCAGGTTGAACAAATGGTATGTAGGCGTGCATGAAAAAAAAACTTATAATTTAAGAAACAAAAAGCTGGTCAACTAAAGAAAATAAAATAAATGACAAATATTTCTAATGTATTTAGACAATTATTTATTCTAATGTATTAGAATAAGTAACAGTAATTCTAATTAGACTCGTATTTATAACGAAAATATTTTACCATGGTTTTAATTTGCGTAGGGTCCGATTTGGGAACTCCAAGACCGGCTGTGCCTTTCATATAAACTTAGAACTGGAAAGCCGAAGACAATTTACGTAGTTTGAAATCAGTCGAATAGTTACTGCACTAACAAATGAGAACACTCCATATTGCCAACTAAAATCTGCGCTCTGCAAGTCCTAAGGCTACAGCTTGTGATAACTAATAAACTTTGCTATAATAGAGTTCGACTTGGCGGTTGGAAAGCCAAACATTGTCCCAAACTGTTGCCTGAGAAACTGTATCAATATATCACTCTGAACTTTACTCTAGAAATATCGGTGCTCGAGTAAACACGTCATCCTGTCAAATCGAGTGTTTGACGGCTTTACCAATAGATAAACTAAGTTATTTATTTATTTACTGTGAGAGAAGATTGATTTATCTATTCCTGAAGCATTTCTCCTTATCGAAAGCCTCAGATAAACTTTTATTGGACATGCAACAGTCTTATTTGTTTTTTAATTCTTACTGTCACCAAATCCACAGATAAGAATTTTACTATGAATGTTTAATATTTTAACCGAAATTTTTTTTTTCATGAAACCTAGGTTATAAATCTTGTTAAAGTTCAATTTCGCTGTTTAGTAAAATTCATGCATAAAATAAAGTTAAGCGCTTTATTTATGAAATGTTTCGCGAATTGGCTGAATTTGCTGGGCCAACATTCGTTTATTATATGGTGAGTGTGACATGAGACCAAAAAATGACACATGATTATATTAACACAATACATATTGAGGACAAAAAAAAAACCTTGATTACACAGCAAAAACACTGTCATGTCTTTGAGTATACATAAGGGAAAGTAAAGGGTATGTAACGGTAATATAAGTACTTATAAATAAATACAAGGACCGAAAAGAAACACGAAATTGGATTGAAATATGTTGAGATCCTACGATTATGTTATTAGCCCGAATGCCCTTTGGAAATCCCAAAAATAACCTCACAACGTATTGAATGTCGAATTGAATGAAGCGAAGGGGTCGGAAATACACAGGCAGAGCAGGCAGGCAGATTTAGGCACGACTTGAATAATAATTTAGAAAGATAAAGAAATATCACTCAGGGTCCGAAATATCGAAAATTCAGACCAGAAAAAATATTATAAAATATTACATACAGCATCAGTTCAATTTGGTGAAGATACTACCGTGTAGAATTGTTAATAATGGCGCTTGGTATTTTTTTAATAAAAAATATATTAATCCTAATTTAATTTAAATACATGAAATGTTTGACTGCGCTTCAGGAATACCTAACGCCTTTTGTGTCTCTGTTTGATGTTTTTTTTTTTGATACTGAGTGACGAGACGAGTGAAGCCGCTCGCCTGATGGCTCTTCACGCTTGCCAATAACAATTCAACGACACTCCGAATTTTGAACTTCAACAGTTCAAAACCCTGGATGGCAACAACAGCAACAAACTTCGACAGTTCAAAATTCGGAGGGTCGTTGAACTGTTATGAGCAAGCGTGAAGAGCCATCAGGCGAGCGGCTTCACTCGTCTCGTCACTCAGTATCATAAAAAAAATACATCAAATTCGAATTTTTAACTTCAACAGTTCAAAATTGTGCGCTCGTCACTCCGAGACATAAGATGTCAAATCTCTGTATGCCATGTAATTTCGCTGGAAACATAGAAAAAAAAAATCGTGTCTTTTCTGTATAGTGTAGTGAGTACAGTTGATAGGTATAGTAAGTACTGACCCGTATATAGCAGCGGCGCCTGCGATGCCCCCGCCGCACTGCGCCGCGATGTAGAGCGCGGTCCGTAGCGGCGATACCAGCCGGCGTACGCACAGTGCCGCCGACACCGCCGGGTTCACGTGAGCACCTGAAACAACACATCATCACATTTACTGATACCAAGCATTCATAGACTACTAGCTGCGCCCCGCGGTTTCACCCGCGTGGTGGTGAAAATCGGCGATGATGATGATGATGAAAAGTAGCCTATGTATTAATCCAGGACATAAGCAATCTATATTCCAAATTTCATCCTAATCCATCCAGCCGTTATTGCGTGATTAAGTAACAAACATCCATCCATCCATATCCATCCAAACTTTCACATGTTAGCTATATGATATTAGTGAGAAGTGTGATAGAGATCCGGTGAGACTATGTCGTCGGATCTGCTGGTGCACATTCCGGGACACAATAACAACTAGTTAGGTACAGCTTACATAATTAAACCAAACAAAGCAGTGAGAAGCTTTTTCTGAGGAAAATTACGAAAAAAATACATTTGCACTAGAACGGGGCGACGGAACAGTCAATGCACGACAAGATTACAGAACAAATAATACTTAACAATGTATCTACTTGACATTAACACGGTGTGGGCTGACCGGAGCGCCATATACGCTTATCGCAAGCATTTTTACCAGATTAATTTTTAAAGCAGTTAATTGTTGCTTTTTTAGGGTTCCGTACCCAAAGGACCCCTTACTAAGTACTACTAATTACTAACTATATTACTAAGACTCCGCTGTCCGTCCACCTGTCTGTATGTCTGACTGTCTAATAAATATTTAAGGGGGCTCCCATGCATACAACAAACGTGTTTTTTTTTTGCTCGTTTTTGCTCGATAACGGCAACAGGCAGACGCTTGAAATATTCACAGAATCTGAGTCATATTATTTACTTAAAAAATAAATAAATTAATTAAAATAAAATTAATATTTAAGGGGGGCTCTCATACAACAACGTGATTTTTTGCCATTTTAATAGACAATGGTACGGAACGGAACTCTTCGTGTGCGAGTCCGACACACTCTTGGCCAGTTTTTTATTTATTTATTCCACTTCTACGGCCATTTGAAAGGAACTTTATAACTGTAACGCGCTACCATAAAACATAATAGAGGCAGTAAAATTTTACGAGACAGACAGTTTGCGTTTGCGTAGAAACCTGCGGCCGGCCGCAAACTACCGCCTTCACGGTAAACAATAGAAAGTTATGGGGTGGTTAAGATAGGAATCACTTCTGATAGCTGTCCTTGATGGGAAACGGTTTCATCGATTTATTTCTGCGAAAAAGTCATCCCGCGTTGACCACACTTCGTACACTGCATGTTGTCCACAGGCTCATCACCAATGAATCCCTGGTTCAGACTAAACTTCTTAGTCTTGAGCATCGGCGTAGAGTTGTTAGTCTATCAGTTTTTTATCGGATACATTTCGGAGAGTTGATATTTCGAAAACCCGTACGAATCGCTTTGATTCCACTTTTATTGTGCGAACTGCTAGTCTGTGGAATGCACTGCCGGAATGGGTGTTCCCCGATGGTTACAATCTGGGTGATCTTCAAATCTCGAGTGACTCTGATTTCAATGCTTTGTTTTTGGTTTGTCCGGTGTTTGCCTAGTTGTTCTGAGCGAGCGACAATGGCAATGGTCAAGAGCGTCGCCAGGGGGGGGGCAATGGTATGTATGTCAATATATTAATAGGTAAGTAACCGAAACGCCTGAACAATTTTTTTTAGAAGTTTTATAAACTCTGGGGTACGCGGAAAGAGTGTACTAAGCCGAAAGGGGTCCATGGTACCCATCATTATGAAAAACGTTAACTATGGGAGCAACTCTAAAATCGCGAAATAAAATATCAGCTTTAGCTTTAGTTCCATAGAAAACAGCCATTGACACTGGACAAAATGTATGGCTAGTTTTTTTTCGCGATTTCAGTGTTGGTCCCATAGTAAAAGTTATCCATAATGATGTGTATAATGGACCACTTTCGGATTAGAACACCCTTTTCGCGTAACCTCAATTAAGATTGATGTAGGTTGGATACGCCCGAAACCGGAGTAGTTCGTTAGTATTTCACAAATAACTATAGATACGCGTTTCTACGATAACAGCATTCTTTGCCTCGACCTTCCTACTAAAAAAACTTTTTATTAAACAGATGGCGCCTCAACATTGGTAAAACATAAAAATCGTAAGTAAAACCGTTCAGTTTTTACCTCTCAAACCGGATTCGCACGATCTGAACCGGGGTCCACCAACCAGCTGTTACAGAAAGTTAAACATTTTGTCTTAATTTGCCGCGAAACCTACATCAATCAATAAGTACAGGCGTACGCATATATCCTGTACTAAACCGAAAAGAGGTCATTATACTCATCATCATGAACAAATTTTATAATGGGATCAAACCCGAAATCGCGAAAAAAAAATTCTGTTCCATAGAGTTAAACCTGGTAAAATATGGCACTCTGCAGCGTGTGATATGAAATCGTCACATTTTCGAAATCGCAAAAAACACTGCCGACCGTCTATTAAAACTAGTATATACCAATAAAATGTGTGCCCATCACAACCTTTTTAACTAAGTACTACGTCTGGTACTATTGATAAATATCTAACGGGCCTTACCTGCACATAAAATTTCAAAAATGTACCTTAAAAAATCTGTTTGCCAGCATTAGACCTAGGTCAGGAGCTCCGATATAATGGCTCTCTACCCCACGTGCATCTAAACATCCTTCCAGAATAACAAACCCTCTGTAAGATCCAATCTGTGCATGGGCGTCATGGTTAGTATTCAACCTGGATCAACCTCGTGACAAGAATAAGAACATTGAGAACCCACGGTAGGTAGATAATAGTGTTTACCTTTACTTGCTAACAATATGATACAGATTGGAAATTGGTTGATTGAACCCGACGTTACATTGCATCTTAAAAACTGTTTCTTTGACAATTTATTTCGGCTTTATTTGGAATCCATTATTTTTGTTTTAGGTCTTCCACAGTTTTATAAATTTTTGGTTTAGGTTAGGATAGTTAAATTAGCACAATTCACAAATTTCTATTGAGTGAAACAAAACATAAATGATCCCAAATTCCTTATAGTATCTAGTTAATGCGACGACACTAGAGATACAAATTGTCTTGTTTAATTTGAATAGCAAAACACGGTATTTCAATTAGGTAAAATAGATTTCAGTATCAGTATCAGGGGGGTAGAGAGTTTTTCAAGTGATTAGGGAATAAGGTTTCATTGGACTTGGTATAATGGCTGGAGAATATGAAGATGAAAGAAATGGAACATGGAGATGAATTTTCGTAGCAATTTTATTAATTCTACAAAATGTTTCAAAACAGTAAAAGAAATTCCAATGTAAAAGATTGGCTTAGATCCCTCGGAGCCCTACGTAAACACATTATATTTTATAAAGGATCATATTTTTATTAAAATGAATCCAAACTGAACCCATATCAATTACTATGCGAAGGTCGAAGGTCGAACGCGAGAAAAATAACCAGGGTTTATGTAGCGAAGCTTGGACGATTCACCGCTTCTATACTCCACGCAGCGTAGGGTGGAGAGAAAAACTCCTCATCGCATCGCCTTTATTTCCATACACTAGAGCGCATTTCAGAAAATAGCAGCACTGTACCTATATACATCCCGGCACTGACAAATGAGTGTGCTGCCGGATCGAAATAAAAAGCCTCAAAAAACGTGTAAAACGTGAAGCGGTCCTTGATTAAAATGCATCACAGTGAGAGCTATTACAGAACAAGCCAGCTTTAAATGGGCTATGGCGTCCTTTGTGTGCAAGCGAACTGCAAAGGAAATGCCATTTATACTGAGTTTACGTTATCCTGTCGAATAAATCCTGGAACCCCTGGGAGTGCCCAATTAAAGTTCTTTCGATACGTGCCTCTATTAATTATTTCTCAAAATGACACCAATTGTAAAGGCTTCAAGGTCTAGCACAGATATAAGTCAAAGCGCTTCTGACCGCGCCCGGCCAGAGCAGTCTCTTCCCAACAAATTGAAAGAAATAATTGGTAATTTCCGTTCAAATAACATTGCGAATGTATAAAACCAGTTTTGAAGATGATATTGTTTTTTTTTTTTACCAGGGTATGTCCTATAACTGCGACCAGAACCACCGGAGGATGGGCAGCAGCGTCCTATTAGTACACGGTGAACGTACTGCGATCCTCAAGCCGCCTGCCAAGCGTGGGCATTATGGCAACACCCATCTCTAAGAGGGAGGCCTTCGTTCAGCAGTGGACTTCACTAAGGATGTGTGTGTGCCTTTTTTGGCAAATGGAAAACACTCAAACCGTATTGAGGACCCCCTTCCTGAAGTTGGTTAAAAAGGGTTGAAAACGCGCTAACGAATAGACTGTAGCAGGATAAACAGGTTTTTAAAATAGTATGCCACACATTTACGATCCAAGAAAATCGATAACTGCAGTCCACATCAGTCCAGCTCGAAATAGGGTCTCCCGGCCAGCTATTAGCAAAATTAGGGCGGAGGCGAGATACTTTAAAATTCATCACGGCTATCTGCGAACATTGCCGACCGAGAATTAAGGCTCAATTGTCAACCGACAACGCCATAACTTATTATTAGACTTTGATATAATTTTAAATGTCATTGTCCCTCGTAAAATTATTATCTAGGGGACGAGGTGAAGGGTGAAGCACGTGTTGTATCGATTTTGATGTTCCGGGATAATGTCCTAAGTTTTTTATAGCTTGGTCTTCGGAACGGTCTGATAATCTCGTAGAATAATAAATTGACTCAATAAGTTGGGAGTGAATATCCACCTGTGTCTCGGGCGAGGAAAGTGGATAACTTTGGGAATAAAGCGTTTGCGATACTATCTTTCACCACAGAATTAACAGTAGATAAAGTAGGTACCTACCTATTTACATTATACATATTTGATACATTATACGCTGGATGCAGGCCGCTTTCAACTGGCCCTTTTTGGAGATCGATGCCTATGTCCAGCAGTGGACGTCTTATGGCTGAAATGATGATATTTAATATTTATATACCTACGTAGCGTACCTAACTGAGAATAGATCCATCAGTGGCCTTAGTACGCGAACTTGCAAAAAGTTATCGTTACGTAAACGATAGCAAAGTATGAAAAATTCAGTTTCCTTTCACGTGCAATGGAGGCGCTGTTCAATTTTTCATACATTTTGCTATTGTTTACCTAACGATAATTTTTTCGCAAGTGCTCGTACTAAGGCCACTGATGGAAAGCGGTCACTGTAGTATTATGTCCTCAAGAACAAGTTTAGTTTTTAACTTATAGATTTACGTTTGGCCACCAACTCGCCTGATAGTAAGCGACCGAGGATAGATCACGATGATGTAAAAGAAATCTATTCACACTAACCTTGAATATGCCTAGATTGTAGTTCTCAGGAAACAGGGAAGACGGCAGCGAGTTCCATTCTTGGGCAGTGCGTATCATAAATGACGACCCAAATCGTTGAGTATGAGTTTTTGGAATTTCCAAAAAAAATATACTTACAGTTGTTTCATTACCTAACTCCCAAGTATATATTCCTGAGGCGCGGTCTATGCGTGCGTACTTAATCTAACTGCGCCTGGTTTTACCCGCGTAGAAAATCCCTCTGGATCCTTAAATTTATACGGAATGAAAGTATGTCATTCCTTAAGTAGCTACTTATGCCGTCCTTGGACTATAAGCCTTGCAAAAAATCACGTCAGTCCATTGTTCCGTTGCCGCGTGAATGAGCAACAAACAAACACACTTTCGTATTTATAAATCAAATTACCTAATATGATTACTTGATCAAAACATAAGCAGTCACCAAACTAAACTTGCGATCAGCAGTTAATTTAGATTTTGTTCAGCTATAAAATACTCTACTAGTCAGCAAGTTGTGGTCAGCACAAAATTAAAAAGCTCAGCAAAAAATGTACCTGTATTCCTGACAAAAACAAAATTATGCTGGCCCGATAATTGTAATGCTGGCTTGAGCTGCTGATGCGATAAATTTTCAGCTAATATTTTAAATCGGTCCTGAAAATAACTACTATCCTCCAAGGACCAGAAGAAAAGAATAAATCGTAGCACTACAACCAAAAGAAAAAAAGAAAACTGGCCAAGTGCGAGTCGGACTCGCGCACGAACGGTTCCGTACCATTATCAATAAAAACGGCAAAAAAAACACGTTTGTTGTATGGGAGCCCCCCTTAAATATTTGTATTATTTTAATTTAATTATTTATTTTTAAAGTGAATAAATAACTAAATATTCTGTGAATATTTTAAGCGTCTACCTGTTGCCGTTATCAATACCGAGCAAAAACGAGCAAAAAATCACGTTTGTTGTATGGGAGCCCCCTTAAATATTTATTTTATTCTGTTTTTTTTTTTAGTTTTTGTTGTTATAGCGGCAACAGCAATACATCATCTGTGAAAATTTCAACTGTCTAACAATCACGGTTCATGAGATACGGCCTGGTGACAGACGGACAGAAGGACTGCGGAGTCCTAGAAATAGGGTCCCGTTTTACTCTTTGGGTACGGAACACTAAAAACTACATAACACAAAAACCAAGACCTACCTACTTTCGCCTCTCTCCATGTCTCAGCAGCAGTGTTACAAAAGGTGGACAATTATGAACATCAGCACGCAGAGACCGCAGCAGGGACGATATAGCGGGGCTTTAATTGGCCCCTGGGCACAGGATGGGATGAACTAGTGTAACTATCCGGATGTCTGTCTTCGCCTCATTTCACCTCTGCCTGCGGTTGTGTCATGTTAAATATAATCTAGTTAAGTCAATTTGTGAGACTAGAACTTTGTTAATGCTTCTGAGTTCAAATAATAATAGGTACTTAGTAGAAATTCGACCAACCACGAGTGATCCTCAAGATAATGACCCTCATTGTAAGTATTTTATGTAGGTACTTATACCTAAGGATCTACTATTTTCCGAAAGGGCTGACTTAAGGGACGCAATTGGCAGTTCATTATGAAAGTCCTATGTTTTCGATGTTTGGGACTTGAAATTTGGTTTTCGTGTTAATGGTCTAAAATACTTATATAAATACTGTAGTGAGTTTTTTTTGTGTGTGGTTCTTGAGTGGAGACCGCACGAACCTGAACCCTCAGAATACAGAAATTCTGAGCCTGAAGCTGAACCAAAAACGAATACGCAGCGTAGGTGCACTATATGGACCGACGACTTTGTGAGAGTCGCGGGCATTCGGTGGATGCAGATGGCAGGATGTAGTTCATTGTGGAGGTTAAATAAATAAATAAAGGAGGAGGCCTATGTTCAACAGTGGACGTCTTCTGGCTGATGATGATGAGATTTTTTCAAAAAGGACGGAGGTGAAATGAGGTTTGAATATTGTGTTAAACGTTTTGTAACTACAAAGCTGAAATTTCTTCCTGTATTCTGAGTTTGGCAAGTAGATTTCTGGTATGTAGAGGTCCGCTAAGAAATGATTTAGCGAAAGGGCAAAGTGAGAGGTCCCCCTCTCACTTTGCCAGAGCAAGAGAGGGGCAAAAGTGGGTTGAAAATTTATATGAAAATCTACGAGTACGAAGTCGAGGGTAACAGCTAGTAAGATAATATATTGTAGGTGTTGGCAGATTATACAGGGGCTCTATAACGGTTTTTTAGGGCTTAAATAACAGCTTTGCTATACGAAATTTGTCAAATCAGTTGTCAAAAATTGTGAAAAGCCCCGGGAATCACAATAATATTACTAATGCGAAAGATTGTGTGTAAGTGTGTATGTTTGTCCATACTTAACTCCGTAGAAGCAAAACGGATTTAAACTATGGAGATAGCTTATACCTAAACGAAAAAATTCTCACTTCAGTGGCTTATACCTATCCAGAAGAAAAACATAAGAGTTTTTTCCCGTAAAAGTTCACGGCTCCTGTAGAATAACAGCTCAAAGCACTGAGCGCTACTAGCCTTTTTAACCCCCTACGCAAAAAGGGATGTTATTTATAAGTTTACGTGTGTATGTGTGAGTCTGTATATATGTGGCATCGTAGCTCCCAAACGGCTAAACCGATTTTAATTTAGTTTTTTGTTTGCAAAGTTACTTGATCGAGAGTGTTCTTAGCTATGGATTCAAGGTAATTTAGCCGTTTGAATAGCGTTTGAGGAATAATTATCAGCTATAAAAATGTTCAATTTATGATTGTAATGAAATGTGAATAATCGACGCACCTACCTATCTAAGTCAATTGTAACAATATCAAAAGGATGGAATTAATTTAGAAATACTTACCAAGATTGACACACAAAGCGGACTATGCAGAGATAAATGATCAAAGATATATCTCATTTCGTGGGGTAAGCGGGAGCGGGTAAGAAACACGGGTTTAATTGCGGTTCCGAATCACCCGAGCAACCCGGGAAGTCTCTAACGCGGCTCATTTCACCTGCTGGTAGGGGTCCGGTAGTGATCGGGCAAATAGGAACCGGATGTATTTATTTCCTGCCACAGAATAGTCTGTACCTAGTGCGTTGTCGTGGGAGACTTTAGATTTTTGACTATGAAGAAAACGTACATTTCTCATTCCAGATTAAGCTCGTTTTTAACCGACTTCAAAAAAGGAGGAGGTTCTCAATTCGGTTGTTTTTTTATTATTATTGATACCTCAGAACTCTTTCATGTATAAACCGATTAGGAAAATTATTTTTCCCATATTGTTTTCAGTTCCCATACCGTTTCACGTTCGCGTGATTTTTTGAGCCCGCGTTAAGAAGTAGCAATAAGGCCCCTGATCCGATTATAATGATTATTTTATATTGAGGCTACCTATTTATCTTAAGGGTAGAGTCCTATTTAGATAGAATATTCCACCTTTAAGGGGGCAAACCCTTGTTAAGGTAATGTAAGGGTTGTGTAAGGGGGAAAACAAACAGTCAAGTCAATTTTTTGTTTTTGCAATTTAACGCAATTTTAACGCTAGCTGAATTTTTCATTACTTTACCCAAACATAATGTAAAAATGAACATAAAACCAACGCAAGCTAGTGGGGAGAGAG
This sequence comes from Agriopis leucophaearia, assembly GCA_949125355.1. Lineage (NCBI taxonomy): Eukaryota > Metazoa > Arthropoda > Insecta > Lepidoptera > Geometridae > Agriopis > Agriopis leucophaearia. The sequence goes on from OX421262.1 coordinate 17,401,378, forward strand.
GGTACCTAGTTACAGTGATGGCCACTGAAGTGAGAATTTTTTACCCTTCTCTTTTCTGTGGTGATGGCGCGTAAAGGTGTATCTATCTATTCAGATTCAGACAACATACGGAGATGCCATAAAAAAGCAGGTAAACAAAACACACGTGGTCGGTCGCATACTTTTACCATAAAATGTCAATTACCGTTGCGTATCCCTCACTGGTATACCTTAAACTGTGCTGTTTTATAGGTTTTTGAGTGGAGTGTTATTTTAGGGCTATTATTTTGTGCTAGTCTTGTAGTCCAGGGGCCTTACGCCCAACTATAAAAGCGGGCTCGAATAGGTGAAGTTTGCAAAATCACGCAATAATCTAACTGAAAAAAAAAACTCTTCTGTGATGCACTTTATTTTCCTGTCAAACTTCATTAAGATCGGCCCAGCCGTTTTGTCGTAAAAAGCAAGCAAAAAGATGATGAAAAAATATATTTTCGGAGTTGCCATGATAGTTATGAACATCCCGAGAAACAAAATAAAAGTACCGTCAATTTTAACAATTCTTACCGGAAATCCTAGCAAAGCACATAGACAAGGTGGCGATAGCGCAGCCGGAAGCGAGTGCGGTAGTCAGCAGCACGGCAGATGCGGAAGCACCAACACCGGCGCCGCCCGCTGCGCCACAGACTATGAACACGTACAGGAACGAAGCAGCACATTCAGCCACCACGGCTTTCCACAGCGACAGAGTCCGCAGCTCCAGTCGCGCTGGAACCCGTCCCGACAAATCCTCACAGTTCCCAGAAGCCTTCGCCTCTTTGCGCATACACTCCAACTTCTCAAACAAAGTCACTATGTGCTGTTCCAAATTCTCGTCCGAAATATTTAAAGATGACTCCCCCATTTTCGAAAAAAAATCAAACGTGCATTTTAAATTTCAATCGACGCACTATCAAAAACGAGGCGAACGAAACGCCTTTAGCTTAAACTGAGATAATATAAAAAAAAACAAACGATGCACTGACTTAAAATCAGATGGTCCACATGTTTCGAATTCGCGCGCGAAACCGACTCGATGGGGAGAAAACGTAGACGACACGAACGACTGACGCTCGCAACGCGCGCGGCTGAATGAATGAATGGCCGAATGGCGCCTGGCGAGAAGCAAGTTGAGTGAATGGCGCGGGTGCTGTGCCCGGGACACTTGTTACTCCTCCCTCTGTGCAGTGCAGGGACCTGCAGTTACAGCATTAATTGTCACATATTCTGTGCCTACACCCCAGCGAATGTGTGCATTATGCAGTATTCTATGGAAGAGGGTGTAATCAAATCGGCAGTTCGCCACTTTGCGCCGCTTTTACAATAGCGATTAATTGAATATGGCCAAGTTTTGCATACAGATGTTTTTTGTTGTTTATTGTTTTTTAATCGACTGACCACATGTAGGACGGAAATGTGACTTGAAAGGAATTCAAACGAATAGATACCTACTTAACTTTAGGACAATAAAGTATCGAAAGCTTAATGTACCGATCGAAAGCTCGTAGAAGAAAATAAGAATGCCCCGGTTGCCTGCGGTTGGTTGCGGTGAATACCTACCTTCTGCGCTTGGGGGCGTGGGTTCGATTTCCACCTAGGGCAAACATTTTATGTGATATCTATTTAAGTAGGTATGTATTCAATAGTATCATCATCATAAGCCAGAAGACGTCCACTGCTGAACATAGGCCTCCCCCATTAACCTCCACACGACATCCTGCCATCTGCATCCACTGGATGCCCGCGACTCTCACAATGTCGTTGGTCCATCTAGTGGGAGGCCTACCTACGCTGCGTCTTCCGGTACGCGGTCTCCATTCAAGAACCTTTCTTCCCCATCGGTTAACAGTTCTTCGAGCGATGTGGCCTGCCCATTGCCACTTCAACTTGCAGATTTTAATAGCTAGGTATGTGGAGACTCTGGTTCTTTGGCGAATACCTATGTTCCGAATTTTATCGCGTAAAGAAACTCCGAGCATAGCCATTGCCCGTTGTGTGACTCTGAGTTTTTCCAAAAGGCTAACAGTTAAGGACCACGTCTTTGTACCATATGTCATCACTGGCAACACACACTGAACTCATAAATAAAATGTGTGAAAACCACGTCAGTTTTTTACTAGTTCTACAAACGCACAATACAATATTTAGTGGCAAACGATGTGCTAAATATATACAGTGGAACATAGAACCTCCTCCTTTTTTGAAGTCAGTTAAAAATGTAAAGGAATGGACGACCGAGGTGGTGTGCAAGTGCTTTTAATAGATAAATTTACATCAATTCTTAAGTATATTGATTTGTTTGTTTTAGAGTCATAATAAGCTATTCTTCTAATTGACATGTCTGACCAAACCCTCTGTAGGTATAACGCTTTCATTTATTTATTTTTACTGAGTTATATTATTTTATACATATATATTATTTTTTAAATAAATAAACTAAAATTTATATAAAAAATATATATATATACATTCAAATTCAAATTCAAATTTATTTATTGTTTTAAACAAGGATGTAGAAAAATAGGTAACCCTGCCTGCTGCTTTAGCGTTAGCTGTGATGCAGCAGACAGTGTCTTCCCAAACATAGGATCATATTTATACAATAATTATGGTAATTAATAATATACATAGTAAATTTATGAAGAACTAAATACAAAATAAAGGCAAGTAAACAATACACAAGGTTTAGATAAGTGAAAAGAAAGAATACAAATAAGTAATAAATACTATATATTTTTTTTTTATACTAATCCACTCGTACCAGCATGTCTTCAGTTGATTTATAATCGAATTGCTTTAACCAATCATTTATAGATCTTTTAAGTTTAAACCATTTATACAATAATTATGGTAATTAATAATATACATAGTAAATTTATGAAGAACTAAATACAAAATAAAGGCAAGTAAACAATACACAAGGTTTAGATAAGTGAAAAGAAATAATACAAATAAGTAATAAATACTATCATATTTTTTTTTTTTATACTAATCCACTCGTACCAGCATGTCTTCAGTTGATTTATAATCGAATTGCTTTAACCAATCATTTATAGATCTTTTAAGTTTAAACCTAAAGTATTCAAGTATTTAAAGTATTCTCTTTTTTACAGTTTTTGTTTAAATTAAAGTTATTGTATAACATTGGTGCCATATGATTATAGTGCCTCCACGCCAAAGCACATTTGTAGCCTGGAACCGGACATTTATCACGTCTCTTTCCAGTAGCAGGTAAATGAGGGACTGTTTCTCTATGGTACTTTTTTAGACACTGACTAATAAAGATCTTCCTAACAGAAAATACTTCACATTCTTTGTAGAGATCAGTGGTAGGGTATCTGAATGGTAAAAATATTGTTACTTTGAGTAGAGCGCGTTGGGCACGCTCTACTCTCACTCTCTACATAGTTACATACCTGCTTGTTTTTTGATTGTAATATAGATAATACTAGCTGCGCTCCGCGGTTTCGTCGGCGTGGTAATGAAAAATAGTGACGATGATGATGAAAAGTAGTTTATGTGTTAATCCAGGACATAAGCTATTTATATTCCAAATTTCATCCAAATCCGTCCAGCCGTTTCTGCGTGATTGAGTAACAAACATCCATCCATCCATAAATCCATCCAAACTTTCACATAATTATATGATATTGTTATTAGTGTGATGAATAAGAATGACTAAATATGAATTTGAAAAATTAGGTGACTCATTTTGAATTTGATTAATTTGGTGATTCCATACAACAACAAAAAACAGGAAAATTAAGACCCTACATAACTTTATAAAACTTTTTCTTACTAAAAACCTCTATTTTTCTTCCCGCAAAATCATGTTGTGGGTAAAGTATAATTTTGTTTGCACTTTTCAGATTTGATTATCCTATACCTAAATTTCGAAATATAATACTTAGAACAGTATAACGTACAGTTAGATCTTACTCTTTAAACTTTTTACTTTGTGTATTTAGCCAGTGTCAAGTATCAACTTATAAAGTAACAAAGTTTTAGTGTTCACATATTCAAATTGAAGCGCAAAATATTTAATTTGGAGAAACCATTTATTTCACAATCGAAATATGGCACCCTCGTTTCGCTCGTGCGCTTATACATCTCTTGGGAAATAGATTGCTTTGATCCTTATTGATTTTGAAACCAACTGCAGCTCTATAGATAGAGCAGGGCGTCTGCAATAAAAATAAAACCGGTCAAGTGCTAGTGGGACTCGTGCACGAAGGGTTCCGTAGTCATATCTATAAAAACGGCAAAAAAACACGTTTTTTGTATGGTAGCCCCCCTTAAATATAAATTTTATTTTAATCAATTTTTTTTTAAAGTCAAATATATAACTAAATATTCTTGTGTATATTTCAAGCGTCTACCTGTTGCCGTTATCAATATCGAGTAAAAACGAGCAAAAAAAATCACGTTTGTTGTATCGTAGCCCCCTTAAATATTTATTTTATTAAATTTTTTTGTATTTGTTGTTATAGCGGCAATGGAAATACATCATCTGTGAAAATTTCAACTGTCTAACTGTCACGGTTTATGAGATACAGCCTCGTGACAGACGGACGGATAGACGGACGGACTGCGGAGCCTTAGTAATAGGGTCCCGTTTTACCCTTGGGGTACGGAACCCTAAAAAGATTGAAAAGCTGACAACTGACAGGGAGTTTTGGCGCCAACGTGAAAAAACATGTCGCTTCTTTCTATTATGTTTCTAAACTTGTGTATTTTTTACTCTTACTGTGTAATGATGGTGGGTTTTCTATTAAGTGCGTAAGAGTGGATGTGAGATTATACTCAAATCTATATATATATTTGTGGCAGGATGTCGTTCAGTGTAGAATATGTGGAGTTTTAAGTGGTAGACCTATGATGATGATGATGCATGTGCTCAAATGTGAAGGTGGAAAGTGTATTTCCATGTTGTTTCCAAAACTCGATACAACCTTCTAGGAATGTTTCCACCACTAATGTGGCATACTTATGTAGGACCAGGCAGTATGGCTTCAATAACTTCAGCCTGCCCAGTAACAGGCGAAAAAAAACTACAACAGACAGCAACATTACGTGACATTTGAATTAGAGATGCTGTTTAAGTTGTTCAATAATCGATAGAACCGTTTTTCAATAGCAGCTTATAATATATCTGAGCCCTTATTCGCGGCGCGTTAAGTTAACCTTAAAATGTTGGCCTTTATTTCCTAAGGAATATAATTTATAAAGTCTATCTTTTGCGAAATATGGTCTGCTAAATTGGAAACAAGTTGAGTAACATCGATAAAAGTATAATAAATTCAAAGCGTTCTAGCTCAAAGGTCATTGACCTTTTTGTAAAATGATCTTAAAATAATGTATCTCAATCAGTTTTCTCCATGGTTAAACCATAAAAAGTGTATATCTAGACGCGCGGGAGCGCGTCAGAGCCAAGCTCCAGCGCACCGTGTGTAATATTACACGAACCATTTGAAGCGACTTTTGTCCCTCTCATAACTCAAAAACTATTTCACATAAACATCTCAAATTTGGCATATCTATTGAGACTTGCGAGATACATTTGTGCTCTAAATTTCATAAAAACACCTCAAACAGTTATTTAAATATTAACGTCCAAAAATCGTAATTTTTATCACTGACTGACCTATGGATCAAAACTATAATCCACTTCCAGATGACCTAGAAAGTTTAAATTTGGCATCCAGATCGGTAGTTGGGTGAATTGCAAGGAATAAATCAGAAACTGGTAAATTTTGTATTATTTTCCAATTTAATTGATTATATCAGTAACACTTGCTTATAGCGCCTGTACAAAAGAATTAGCAATCAAAATTGATTTCAGCCTGTCTTTATGTGGATTTTAAAGTTTTCACGTGAATATATAATGAGTGGAATACAACCCTTAATTATTTTTTTTATCCAAACATCAATTTTAGTACTTATAACCAAGAGTATAGTTGTACAGGGCCAGCCGACTCGGTCGACTAACGCCTGACAGAATTGTAAAAGCACCTAAGCTGTACGCCTTTTTACGTCGTGCAATACGTGCAGGTTACCGTTTAACTCACATTACGATCACAGAAGGTGACGGCGCTAGGTCTTGGCCACAGTAAGTGGCCACTTGAGTGGGAACGTCTGGGGCGGTGGTCTCCTGGTTGACCAACCGCGTATGTAGTGGACGTGAACGTCCGTTGGGCGGTAGCTACGTACTTGGGCAAATAAAAAAGTATGTACGAGTACCCTGTTGTCTACATAATCATAATCTTACTAAGTACATAATATTTAGTTAGTTCATGATACAGTAGTACTTCCCCACCAAAACAAAAATACTGAAATACTTACAATTAAAATAGGTACCTAATTTCCTATCTATACTTATCAAAGCTAATCCTGACCTTGTAAAGTAAACAGAACTTGTAATCACCTAAATATATATACATATATCTATGTGTGAGTAAAATCGATGTGTGAATATAAAAAGCGATGTGTGAGTATGTATGTATATGTATGTATGTATGAGTATGTAGGTTCCCTAAAGACTGCAAAACGGATGGACCGATTTTGATGGAACTTTCACTGGCAGATAGCTGATGTTATAAGGAGTAATCTGTAAATATGGGAGACATACCTTCCTAATTAACTAATTAGGTACCTACCTATAGGTTTTAGGTGGACGTACATTTCTTTAATTTTGAATTGAGAAAAACTTGAGTTTCGGATTATTTTATCTAATTATTGAAGCAGCCGAATGCGATGCAATATGCTTTTGACTTCATTTTAGTTATCAAACTAATATAATATTAAATGTGAAAGTTTGAATGTATAGATGGATGGATGGATGGATGTTTGTTACTCAATCACGCAGAAACGGCTGGATGGATTTAGGTGAAATTTGGAATATACATTGCTTATGTCCTGGATTAACAAATTAGCGATTTTTTATCATTATCATCTCTGATTTTCATCACCAAGCGGGTGAAACCGCGGGGCTCAGCTAGTAGTTAATATTGGACGATGCAGCGCGGCGCGTATATATGCGACCCGGCCGGGGCGCCCGCCAGGTATAGTCAACCCAGGGTCGACTAACGCCTGACAGAATTGTAAGAGCACCTAAGCTGTACGCCTGCAGTCTATAGTAGAGTATGTACATGTCGTAACTGGAAGATTTAAGTGTCTACAGCAGCGCGTATTAATTTTATTATGAATAAGTACCTACTAATAGTTTCTGTACAAAAAGTAATGATATCCCATCAAAAACATAAATGTGAAATGAGAGCCAAGTGAATATTATGGTATTTGCTTTGGTTGTTGACTTCAACGACAAAAGAAGTGAGATCTAACTTAGGATAATATATTGAAGCCTAAGGTCTGACTTGGCTAGTTCGAATATACGAATTATTATATAGCTATTAAAACAGTCATGGAAGAGCCCTATGTTCGATTGCAAGTTTCTACCAGCAAGCCAAATTTTCGGATGAGTAAATGAGAACTTTCAGCTTTGGAACTTACGAAGGCTATAATATAATTCATATATTCGAACTAGCCAAGTCAGACCTCTTAGGCTTCAATATATTATCCTAAGTTAGACTCACTTCTTTTATCGTTGAAGTCAACAACCAAAGCAAATACCATAATATTCACTTGGCTCTCATTTCACATTTATGTTTTTGATGGGATATGCTATGTCTGGATGATACATAATTATCTGAAATATGGCTAACTCCACAGAACCTCGTTCGTTCGAATTTTTCTATGTCCACCAAATTCTAAACTATGTCTACAATTATATGACTTTGGTTACGGAACCTCACCATTATGCGTGTCTTGACACGCTCTTGGCCAGTTGTTTAATCAATTGACTACTTTCGAGTTTTCGTGTTTTGCTTGGATAGTCCAAGTCGAATTTAATAAATAGAATCGATAGTTTAAGTCGAATAACGTATAAATGATCGAATCAAATACACGACTTATGCACTGCCACGACCTCTACCTACGAAAAATACGAACTACAACAGACAGAACTTTTGACAGATTTATTTGTGATCGTAATGGTGGACTGAACTGAGGAAACTATTGACTGATCGTGATCGTTTTAGTTTTATTTTGTACTAATTAATCTAAGTATTTAACGTTAATCGTATAAATAGTGCCGTGGCTCCGGCCATATCATGCAATCTTATGTCGGGTATAGCTAAAACGTCAGTTTTGGCCGAGGAAGGTGGTAATCAGTGCAGAAAACGTAGCCTTCACACCAGCGATCAGAGCAGCAAAAGAGTAAAATCCGACGAGATGAGTGCCAACGAGAAAAAATCTAACTTCTCCTTGATCAATCCGAGTTCTAACGGGACCGTAAAGCTAACTTCGTCAGCTATGAACAAACCTGGGGCCACGACGAAGAAGCTGGTTATAAAGAATTTCAAGAGTATGTTTATGATTGTCGTGTGTATGTAACCTCTCGTACGGTGGTGTGACGCGTGTGGTGTTGCAGGTAAGCCGAACTTGCCGGAGAACTACCAGGAGACGACATGGTGCAAGCTGCGCGAGGCTGTGGTCGCCATTCAAACCTCCAAGTCCATCGACTATTCGCTCGAGGAGCTGTACCAGGCTGTCGAGAACATGTGCAGCCACAAGGTATGCAGTCATAATAAACTAATTTTATAATTGAGTTGCCGCAAAAGTTCATTGCAATCTTTGCAGTCAGAGATTATGTTGTGATGCTTGGACATGTACACTTGGTACAATATTTTTAGCTCTGACTGTTATAGGATCACTAAAAAGAACGAAAATATTTTCTAAATATTTTTTTTTCTTTTATTTTTCACTGTTCAACCAATAGCTAGTCTTACATTAAGAAATCTAGCTAAAAGTGACCAAAAGTTATGGTTTTCATTCAGTTTGTATAACCTACTGTCACAATATAGCTTGGAGTATAAGTTATCAATCATGATAATGATTTGATCACTATTAAAAATCAAGCATATTGCTTGAACTATGAAAGGTTTTTTATGCCCTTATTGTATTTACTGCTGTGTTATAAATAGTGTTTTGGATAGAATATTGCAGAAAATTCTAGATGTCTTTAAGAAGGCCTATATTTAGACATTGTTATTTTGATCAATGGTGAATGATATCTTGTTTACTCTACTTAAAGGTTGTACATTGGTTTTGTTCTCATCTTTGTTATTGTTATTTGCTGATAACAACGGTCTCTGTTCAATATGCAAATTTTCAGAAAGAATTACTATTGGTAATCTTTTATTACAAAACTTGTTATACTGGGAGTAAGGGAAACACTTCTGATAGTGATGGTGATGGCTAATCATCATCAGCCAGAAGACGTCCTCTGTGGAATATAGGCCTACCCCTTTAACCTCCATACTGAACGACAGCCTGCCATCTGCATCCACTGGATGCCCGCGACTCTCAATTGATTGGTTGGTGATTCCGTGATTGCTAATATAATACCACAAAAAACGCTATGTTGTATTTATTTAATTCATGTTCGCAATGTGTTGCAAATATAATATCGGCTGACACTAGAATCAGTTGTATTTTTAATTATTTTTATATTTGTTAGCACTGAACTCTGTCATTTATAAACCTGTTAGGAATATTATTTTTTATGTTTATTTATTTGAAAAAATAAAAAAAAACTTTTAAATTGTGTCCAATTAAACGAAATTGCATATTTTAAATTGATAAGTTGGTTTTTTAAATTGATAATTATTGTTGACCACTAAGGCTGGTCACCTGGTCACCGGGGGCGCTTTTAGTTGCTATAATTCTACATAACCTGGCTGCATCCTAATGCAGCCAGGTATCTTTGACAGACATCCCCCCTTGTCAACAAAAAAGGCCTACCAGCCTTACAGCTGAAGTTGATATGTAATCAGTGTATGTTTTCAACAGATGGCGTCCCAACTATACGTGAACCTCACTAACCTCGTAGAAGCACATGTAAAAGCAAACATAGAGCAATTCCTCTCAGAGAGCATGGACCGGCAAGTGTTTCTGAAGCGCATGGATGACTGCTGGCGCGCTCACTGCCGCCAGATGATCATGATACGGAGTATCTTCCTTTATCTAGACAGGACTTATGTCCTACAGAACCCTAGTATACATTCTATTTGGTAAGAATTTACTTGGTCATTTTAGGGAAATATCTAATAAATAAATATCTGGGACATTATTGCACACATGGTCATCTGACCCCAAACTAAGCAAAGCTTGTTATATGGCAGCCAGAGACTGATATACATACATATATATTTTTAAATACATACTTAAATAGATATTAACATCCAGACATAGAACAAACACAAATTTTCATCACACAAATGTTTGTCCTAGATGGGAATCGAACCCACGCCCCCAAGCACAGAAAGTAGGTTCACTACCAACTGAGCCACCGGGGCAGTCAAGTCAAGTCATCTTGATTCAATCTTCCAAAGCCTCACTCAAAGTAGAGAAAAGTTGAGTGGAAAATAAGAGGACGAATGTTTGTGGCTATGGTGCACTCCCTGTTCAGGGTATTGTAGTATACTCAGATCAGAAAAACAAGGGAGATAAAAATCTGAAAAGCCGTAACATAGTTGAGTGGGAATAAACACACACACACACTATACAAAACAAACTTTAGAATTCAATATTAGTGTGATGTTTTCATTAAATTAAAATTTACTGTGAAAGGGAATTTCGCTTTGAAATTGATTAAATTCTTTCTACTATCAGTAGCAGTAGTAGTGAGTGATGACCAAGCAGTAGCATGTGTACTTTACAATCTGACGGCACTTGATTCAATCCTCGGCCCTATACAAATGACGTATTTAGTACTTACATAAATTATGTGCAGTTTCGACGCCATTGATCAACAACAGTAAAGGAAAAACATCGTGAGGAAACTGGTGTGTGCAAGAACCTTAAAAAGTTCAAAAACATATGATATTCACCAACCTGTCTCTGAGAGAAGGCCTGTCTCGGCAGTGGGAACATAATAGGCTTATGATAATAATGACTATCAGTAGAGATTTGTTATTCTGTTAACTTGAAGTATGCCAGCGCAGCGACCCAAAAGGTGTTTTGGCTTACAAAACCAAAAGGCGCTACTCTACCCTTGCGCAATGCGCAAGTTCCAAGCAAGAACGTTCAGTACTCGTAGGTCTTTTTGTACTTCTCCTTTCCATCTATTATTAGGCCAGCTAGCGCACTTTTGACCCTCTGGCAGCCCCAAGTAAGCCCTTCTTACGGCACGATCCTCTCCCATCCGTTAACTCTCTAACTCTGTTAAGTCTAAATGAACAAATTCCAGGGACATGGGCCTGGACCTGTTCCGTCACCACATAGCAATGAACACGCTCGTGCAGACGCGCACGGTGGACGGCCTTCTGCTGCTGATAGAGCGCGAGCGCGGCGGAGACGCCGTCGACATCTCGCTGCTCAAGACTCTTCTACGGATGCTGTCCGATCTGCAAATATACCAGGACGCGTTTGAGCTCAAGTTTGTAGACTAGTTTTTTTGTTATATTTGTAATTGATCAAAAACGCACATACGTAACCCATTTACACATAATATGTAGGACCTTTAAATTTGTTGTTGTCGTCTATACGTGACCACAAGTTGTTCTCGTCTATATGTGACCTTAAATAGATATTAACACCTGGCGAAGTAGGGGTAGAACAGTTTAGGCAGCGACACAAAGCTGTGCTCCGTTATCTTAGGGAGCTCGGCTGGTTTGTGTAGGCTGTCAGGGGCAAATGCACAATACACCCCAAGCGGGATGTCAATGCAGGTCTTATCACCCCCACATTAAATTAGAATTAGAATTTTAGATATTAACACCCATATATAGAATGAACACAAATGTGGGAATCGAATCTATGCCCCCAAGCGCTGTACTCTGCTTAAATAAATAATGCTCTACCTGGCCTGGAGCAGATATTTAAATTCTTCATTCGAACATCTTACCAGCCGGGAATCAAAACCATTAATGTGACATTTAAATTCTGTTACAGATTCCTTCAAGCAACGGAACGGCTGTACGCAGCGGAGGGCCAGCGCCTGATGCGCGAACTGGCCGTTCCTCAATACCTGGCTCATGTTGAGAAACGACTCAAAGAGGAGAATGAGAGATTACTGCACTACCTGGATCCTTCTACGAAGTATGTACCACTTTTTAACCGACTTAAAAAAAGACGGTTCTATGTTCCACTGTATTTATTTTTTTAATGTATGTTCTCCGGTTTCTCTGTCAATTGGTGAACGATTTAGAAATAATTATCTACATAAAAAACCGACTTCATAAAAATCAGGGCATCGCGCATCCGTCTTTCTTCCAGAATAAGCAGCAGCAGAACTTTTAACCTTCAACTTTTGGGCTGGTTAATATTCTTTATGAAATAGGGGCTCCAAACATTAGTACAGGGGCCTTACGGCTAACTCTTAAAGCGTGCTCGAAACAGCGCAGTGCTTTTCATCGTCATTATGCATAATTCCATATAAGCCACTGGAGCAACTGTGCCAGCGCCCCAGAACCTCACTCTGATACTTCAAGGAGTTGGGTTGGCTCGGTAACTGCTGGTAGGGGGAAATGCACAATACACCCCAAGCGGGACGTCAATTCAGGACTTATCGCCCCAATCTCGAATAAGAATAAGAAACGCAGTGAGGAAAATCACCCGAAAGTGAACCTTAATGCGCCGAAATAAGGTTTGCGATCAATCAGCTTTTCGCAATCACCTAACCAGAATCGCTTAAAACAGGTAAACAGGCCCCAGATTCTTTAAAAAAGTTGTTTAATTAACAGATGGCAACTAATTCACAAGATCGAGCGACAACTCCTGAGTGAACACCTGACCGGCATCCTCGGGAAGGGTCTAGAAGCATTGATGGACGGGCCTCGGCTCGCTGACCTCTCCACTCTGTACAATCTGTTCAGCAGAGTCAAGGACGGGCTGACGGAGCTCTGTACACACTTCAATAGTTATATTAAGGTACATTATACCTATTTCATTAACCCCTGATGCAAACAGAGGGGTGTTATAAGCTTAACGTGAAATGAAATGAAATTTATTCACTAAAAATAGGGTTACCCTACTTTCGGAAATAAAATCTAATTGTTCAGATGTACTTAACATACCTGCTGAAAAAGGTACTGGTAATAATAATTGCATATATAATATATGTGAGTTCGGAGATTGAAGCATGAATGAAAAAATGTTCCCAGTCTATAAAAATAATTACACGAAAAAAACTTTGGCTCAATCTTAATTCGTTTAGAATTACTATCATGCAAAACTAAAAGCTAAAATACAATTTAATAATATCATATTATTCTGTCAAAATAAGTAAAAGTAATTTCTATGTCAAATAGGGTATTTGACTATATTATAAATATAATTAATACTGGTGTAATCCTAGAAGATGATTATTTTCAAAAAGTATTTAATGACTGAAAACTAAAAAATAAAGTCCCTATTTCTAGAAAAATACATAATAAAAATATGTTTTTCACTGATCACGTGACTTGACTGCAAACGCTCTATGTTAGCCGAATGTCCTTATGTCGTCACAGAAAAGTAAATAGAGGCAACAATTGTATGGCGAGATTAACTCGTTTGTTTATGTGTGACGTGACTAATGTCACGTGGCCCCATGAATGTCAAAGGTAGCGTTTACGCGGTAGTTTAATAATTTGAATTTTGATCCGTCATTTAAAACACAAATACTGAAAAATATGAGGATTAAATTACAAGATTGCTTTATTTTAATGTAATAAACAATTTAAAATGGTTTTGTAAAATCAGTCAAATAACATATTATGAATTGCACAATTTTATGGAGGTTTTTTTGTGCTGTTAACACTTTTGTTTACCTGTTTGATCTCGAATTCTGAACTTGGGTATAAATGTAGTAAATCCATAATCTTTCTGTTCTTTTTTGCAGAAAAAAGGTAGAACAATAGTAATAGAGCCAGAGCGAGACAAGACTATGGTCGGTGAGCTGCTGGAGTTCAAGGAACAGCTGGACCACGTGGTGATCACGTGTTTCCAGCGCAATGATAAATTCCTCTACTCCATGCGGGAAGCTTTCGAGTACTTCATCAACCAACGGCAGAACAAACCAGCGGAACTTATTGGTAAGTACACTAGGATGGGAAGAAGATCTTATAAAGCTTTTAGCTCTGAAACAGTGAAAACTAGCTCGGAGCCAATGGGTTCGAATTTTACTTTGTGCGTATTATTATTATTGTGTCAAATAAATTTATGATATGATGACTTGTCCACTACAAGCGACGTTGAACATTATGCAAGCCACATAATGTCTAAGTTGGACTAAATTTGTCGACAATGCTCAGACGATTTTTGACTGTTTTGACATGGAGAGTACCTCTATCGGTATGGTATCTCGATTAAATGCCTAACTTACAACTATTTAGATGTCTGCTGTCGATGTAGACTGCAGAATCAGTACTTGAATTGCATTCCGTCCAAAGACCCATAAGGTTGTTTCCACTGCTTGCAAGTCTGACATAGCCACAAAAACGTTTTTTTTTTGTTTTAATTAGAATGGCTGTCAAAGCATTTTTTTAAGAAATTTGTTGTAGCCACTTGCACCCATATAAACCATAGCAACTGTGATGTGGAGTTCGAAGCGTTGACATAAATAAGAATGTTCAATCAAGGTTCTTTCACAATACCTGGTGACAGATTTTCCTTCTCATTTCTGTTTTATTTACTTCTCTTTTCTGTGGTCATTGCTGACCGTACAGAACTGAGCGTAATACATGTTCAGTTCGTAAAGTGGCCGATTTTTGACTCGTTTGATTATCTTGTCAAGTGCATACAATATTTCAATAATATATATCAAAGAGGTTTGATAACATTTTTGCACTGTAAAGAAAAAACAGAGACAAAAAAAAATTGCTGCTCGGCAATGGTTAGTGAAAGTTGAGATGTGAAATTCACCCCAAAATATTGTATATTTTTACGTGAATATCCACGCAATATTTGAGAAAAGTACTATACAGTATACAACCGTATGCCTCTTCCTACATTTTGACGTTCGTCCATAAACGTTTATGTTGCTTGCCGCTGCTATATTTGCTATAGTATAATTAACTTATCTAAAACTTTGTTAACATTATAATCGGTTTCCAGCCAAATTTGTGGACGTGAAACTGCGCGCGGGCAACAAGGAGGCGACTGAGGAGGAGCTGGAGAGGTTACTTGATAAAATAATGGTGCTGTTCCGGTTTATACACGGGAAGGATGTCTTCGAGGCGTTCTATAAGAAGGTAACTGCACTGTAATAACCACAGAAAATATTATTTTTTGTTTAAATTAGAACAGCTGTCAAGGTATTTTGTAAGAAATTTGTTGTAGCCACTTGTACCCATATAAACCCATAGCAAGTGTGACACGGAGTTCGACGCGTTGACATAAATAAGAATGTTCAATCACATATCTGTCACAATACCTGGCGACAGAGTTTCCTTCTCATTTCCGTTCTGTTTACTTCTCTTTTCTGTGGTAATGACCACACACAATACAAGAGGCTGAGAGCATACATTTTAAGAGGAAAACTACTTTTAGTCATCTATCTAGTCAGTTGACAGCCCCGTTAGCTCAGTTGGTAATGTACCTGCCTTCTGCGCTTGGGGGCTTGGTTTCGATTCTCACCTAGGACAAACATTTGTTTGTTCTATGTCCGGGTGTTAATATCTATTTAAGTATGTATATAAAAATATTTATGTATGTATATCAGTCTCTGGCAGCCATATTACAAGCTTTGCTTAGTTTGGGGTCAGATGACCATGTGTGCAATAATGTCCCAAATATTTTTATTTTATTTATTAGTTCGCCGAATTTTCAAAAGTAAAAAGTATGCCAAATTTCAGCTCAATCGGATGAGGATAATTGGTCTGAAATTCAAAATTTGTCCTACACATACTAATAGGGAAAGTTAACCTCCCAAGTGCTTTAAGTTCTAATCTGAACTTAAGCAACACGCTATAAGTTATAATCTGTCACCCCACAGGTTAAATATAAGCTTGTAAATATCTTTTTGCAGGACCTGGCGAAACGCCTGCTTGTAGGCAAGTCTGCGTCAGTGGACGCCGAGAAGTCCATGTTGAGCAAACTGAAGCAGGAGTGCGGAGGCGGGTTCACCTGCAAACTGGAAGGCATGTTCAAGGACATGGAACTCTCCAAGGACATCAATATCACATACAAACAGGTATAGTTCCTGGTGCCTTATTAAGAATTCTGAAATCGAAAAGTTTTGATTCGATATCTTCCTCCGTCTTTATAATCCTGAATGTAGATGACAGAGACGGATAATGTAGTATGACGGATATCTCGTATGGTATGGTCACAGAATCAATAAAAGAGCAGATGGAAGACACTACATTTAAATAAATAGATACTCACTACTTCGCATTAAAGTTAGTTTCAGCTAGGGTTGCGATCTTTTTGGAAAAATAGATAGTATTTAATTTTTTTATACCACTTAACATCAATTTCAGAGGTCCGTTAAAGCGGTTGTCCATCGAAAGTTAATTTTTAATAAAGGCTGAAGTGATGAGGAAATAGTATTTTGCATACTATCTTTTTGTTGAAAAGTAAACGGTATTATAGAGGTAAAAACAGTATAATACTGTTTTTGGTATTTCAGACAGCGAAGCTTAACTAAACTTTAAATATCTATAGGTACTACAAGCGAGCAAGGTTTTGCCTATCGTATTACTGCACACCAGAATACAATAATGTCTAATTGCGCCATAGTAAACTGTATTAAAAACTCCTCGAAAGCAGTTGGTCGTGTGAATGTGGCACTCTGAGTCTGACGTACTCGCAGTGTCTATATAGGCTTGTGATGTCATTTCAGTAAACTTATTGGCGCAGCGTCCCGAAATGAGACTTCGCCTCCGACACGAGAGAACACCATGAATCCCAGTGTCGCGCAAGACGGCCATCTTTCCAGCGATATTTAGGCCGGCCGACGGGTCGGTGGCCATTGGGAACTCCAAGATACGCCTTCCAGACATTGCGATCCTCTCTCAGCAGGTGGCCTGTCCTACGGAGTCTGGGCTTTGGTCTCTCCCTTGATAAGGCTTGGCGATAGGTTCCACAATCTTCACGTTTTTCCGGACTCTTCAACTCGCCTTCTCTTCGTACTGGACCCAGAATCTTGACTGCATAATTTTGACCTTCGCTACTTAGTTTTCCTTCCTCTTTAAAGGTCGGCATCCAAGCCTCACTTCTGTACATCAAGATCGGTCTGATAACAGTGTAATAATTGTGTGGTTGCAGCACCTGTCCGCGTCCACGGAGGGCAGTTCCCTGGAGTTGTCTGTGTACATACTGACAGCGGGGTTCTGGCCCACGTACGCGGTGGTGGACGTGCGGCTGCCGAGCGAGCTGACGCGCCACCAGGACCACTTCGCCAAGTTCTACCTCGCCAAGCACTCGGGCCGCAAGCTGCAGTGGCAGCCCACGCTGGGACACTGCGTGTTACGAGCGCATTTCTCACAGGTAACTGATATAGACCATTATGAATGCCTTGTGAGCATCCGTATGGTGGCCGAGCAGTAGCATGTGCGCTTTACAATCTGACGGCAGCCGGTTCGATCCTCGGCCCTACACCAATTACTGATTTAGTACTTAACAAAATAATAGTTTGCCATCGCTCAAAAACGGTGAAGGAAAACATCGTGGGGAACTGGTATGTCCAGGAATTGTGAATTTCAAAAGTTCAAAGACGAAATTTACCAATGTGCACTGACTGAGCCAGCATGGTGCATTAGGGCCCATCCTCTCCATTTCTTTCTCTTGCTCCCTCCCTCCCTCTCTTTCTCTCCCTCTTCCTCCCCCTCTCTCCCCCTCCCCATCACTCTTCCCCCTCCTCTCTCTCACTCTTTCTCTCCCGCTCTCTCTCTCACTCTCCCTCTTTCCTGAAGACCTGTGTCCCATATCTCGGCGAATCAGTTCCGTCATTCACACAGGAGAGATTCTCGTAACCTGATAGCCGTAACAGACGTATCGAACTTGGCTGACGAACCGCGGTCTGACCAACGGGAGAGTAAGAGTGAGAACATTATTTTTCTTCTTTTTTTCTCGTTGGTTGAGATCATTGACGTGTCTTTTACGGCTCTTATAAGAAGATTCTTATATACCATACAAGTGCCATAGACAGCTAAAATTTTAATTAAGATAAGATAAAAAAACACAAAAAAATAAATTTTCTATGTGACACAGAAGTAGTAATTGTAATGAATGGGCGTTCCCCGATAGTTACAATCTAGGTGTCTTGAAGTCTCGAGTGAATCGGTTTCTTTTAGGCAAGCGTGATCCATCGTAGACCGCATCATCGCTTAACATCAGGCGAGTTGGCGGTCAAGCGCAAGCCTATCACTGAATAAAAATGAAATAGTCAGACCCTCGATCTGATTAATGACAGACCTTTGAAGTAAAATAGCGACACGGTTCTTAATTTTACACAATTGTATTTAATTTCAGGGTAACAAAGAATTACAAGTGTCGCTATTCCAAGCTCTTGTGCTGCTGCTTTTCAACGACGGAGACAACCTCTCTTTTGAAGACATCAAAACTGCAACCAATATAGAGGTAATTTCTGTTATGAATCAACAAATACAACTATGATCCAGACAAAATCAATACTCATAGAAACGTTACTAAGTCTATGTCATTAGAAACACCTTATACCAATAGACCATATTTAAACACTCCCGGAAACGAAGGACGGTGATTGCTGAAACGACACCATAGAAAAAATGCTGTTTTATTAAAATGAAAAATGTGTACGCAATGTAATGCAAATAAATATCAGCTGACGCTAGAAGTCAACGAACTATCTGCGCCGCGTGCACGCGACTACGCTTTACATTGCTTGTTCGCAAAATTCTAAATCTCATAAATAACAAGTATTATGCAAATGGTTATTGGTATTCGTTTGTTTTGAAATAGTTTATATTATGGCCTTACTTACAAACTTTACTTAAGTTAAACAATGCTTAAAATTGCTCTGTTAATTTCTCGTCAGACGGAAATTGTCACATGAAAACGAAACAACAATTTAAGCATTGCTTAACTTAAGTAAAGTTTATGAATAAAAGTATAAGAACCTTCCTAATTCGTATAAAAACTTTTAACTCTTATATCTCAGAACTTTATCATCTGATATAACTAGCCCATTATATAATAAAAAATCTTTATTAGAGCAAAAAACAGTAAAAATAAATAAATAAATATGTGGGACATTATTGCACACATGGTCATCTGACCCCAAACTAAGCAGAGCTTGTAATATGGCTGCCAGAGACTGATATACATACATATATATTTTTAAATACATACTTAAATAGATATTAACACCCAGACATAGAACAAACACAAATGTTCATCACACAAATGTTTGTCCTAGATGGGAATCGAACCCACGCCCCCAAGCGCAGAAAGTAGGTTCACTACCAACTGAGCCACCGGGGCAGTCAAAACACAGTAAAACAGTTTATACAAATAGTGATTACAGCTATAGGTTCACATGGTCTTGTTGGTGTTTATTTATAAGGTTACTACTAGCTATAACTATACTTAATAAAAAAAATATAGGCACACACTATTGTATTGGTGTTCGAGAACCCTGTATCCCACACTAGGAAGTCTCCTGTGTCGTGGGATCCAGTGGGTCATATATAGTATTTAAATAGTAAATCCTACAGTATGAAACACTCAAAAATAAATATTTTTTTTAGCTAATGAGTTTTTATAATTTCCTGCTATTTTGTGATAGCTGAGCCGAGAATATCTTGTTGTTAGGAAGGCGAACTCCGTCGGACGCTACAGTCGCTCGCGTGCGGTAAAGCGCGCGTGCTGAGCAAGTCGCCGCGTGGCCGGGAGGTCGCCGACGCTGACCACTTCGCCTTCAACGGAGACTTCACCAACAAACTGTTCCGCATCAAGATTAACCAGATACAGATGAAGGAAACTGTGAGTTATAACAATACTAGAGTCAACTCCTAGACACGATACTAGCTAGCGTGTAAGCTTAGCTAGTCGCTAGCTTTCAAGGCTTGGTAATCCACGCTAGCGGCCTTAGCTCGCTGGTAACTTGCGTGCAAGCTTAGCTTGTCGATAGAGTGCAAGCTTGGGTAGTCGCTAGCTTGCAAGGCTCATAAGTCGTCAGCGTACAAAGCTTGCTAGTCCACGCTACCAGCCAAGGCTCGCTGGTCTCTAGCGTGCAAGCTTAGATTATTGATAATATGCAAGCTTGGCTAGTCGCTAGCGTGGTAGCCTCGGTAGTCGCCAGCGTACAAGGCTTGCTAGTTCTCGCCAGCGTGCAAGACTTGTTAGTCGTCGCTAGCGTGCAAGCCTCGCTAAGGCTCTTCCTCCTTTTTTGAAATCTGTATTTTTTTACATAGATTACTATACACCTTGTAATACAACAGAATTAATAGAAGTGCCAAGAAGAGACCTAAAGTGCGTAATTGCATAGACAAAAACCAGCAAAACGGCTATAAAATTAATCTAATAACCTCAAAATTGTAATTTATTTGGTGTATCTCGGAAACGGCTCCAGAGATTTGGATGAAATTTTGTATTTTAATAATGTTTTGCTATTTAAGTTTATCTATATAATAGTATAATAAATAATAGTAGCGTAGGACGTTCACCCACAAGATGGACAGACGACCTAAAAGAGACCACAGGAAAACACTGAATGCAGACTGCTTCCAACCGGTCCTTTTGGAAATCAATGAGGGAGGCCTATGACCAGCAGTGGACGTCCTCTGTTTATTTTTATAGGTTCACCAAACTATACATTTGTTATGTTAAATGCGATGAATATACAACCTTCTAGAGGTGAACACAGCATGCTACAAATAATATAACTCTTATAACGATGGATAATCAAGAATTATGTGAAATTATACATTTGAAAAAGAAAATTATGTTTGAATGAATTAATGTTATCACTGAAAATGTCAAGGCATATTTTGCATATAGGCATATAAGCTGTGCACATGGATGAAATGATGATGATGATATAATAGTATATTTCTTGTAAAAACCGAGCAAAGCATGATCGCTAATACTAACAGTGTAGACAGTGAAACTCAACATTAGTATGTATATTTTCAGAGTGAGGAACAGAAGGCGACAGAGGAGCGCGTGTTCCAAGACCGACAGTACCAGATAGACGCGGCCGTCGTCCGAGTCATGAAGATGCGGAAGGCGCTTTCACACAACCTGCTCATCTCAGAGTTATACAATCAGCTCAAGTTCCCCGTCAAGGTAACGAATGTGCTTCGATTACGCTGCGGCCATGGGAACTATTTTTGAATCGCTCGTAGGACTTTTTTCATGCGATGTGATTTACTTGCGAACGAAATCACAAAAGTCGTATTTTTGAACAAGTCATATCACTCGTAACTCTACGAGTGATCGATAGAAAGTCTGACAGAACTACGGCAACTCAGAATTCGAGCGATTCAAAAACATCAAACCACTGTATTTGAAATCACCGGTGATTATTTGCGTGTGCGAATAGAAAAATTCCTACGAGTGATTCAAAAATAGAGCCCCATATTACCGCGCAAATGTTCGTGTCGGGAGGTCCAGATATCTAGTATAAATTTAATAATTATCAATATAAAAAACCGACTTCACAAAAACGTCAGAACTGGACCAAATTGAAATGGGACCACACGGGAAGCACCAAGTTTCAAATAAAAACAGAATCATCATAATCGGTTCACCCAGTCGTAAGTTCTGAGGTAACAAACATAACATTTTGTAGTGGTAGGACTCTTGCAGGGGTCTGCCTGGGGAAGTACCACACCTTTGCCAGTTATTCAACCGCCAAGCAGTAGTGTGCAAACACTACTGTGTTCCGGATTGAAGGGCAATGTTTCCAGCGAAATTACATTCACACAGAGATTTGACATCTTATATCACGGGGTGACGAGCGCAGTGCATTGCCATCCAGGGTTTTGAACTGTTGAAGTTCAAAATTCTGAGTGTCGTTGAGCTGTTATGGGCAAGCGTGAAGAGCCATCAGACGAGCGACTTCGCTCGTCTCGTCACCCAGTATCATAAACTTTTTTTTTTTAACAGTCGATTTGATAACTTCCTCCTTTTTGGAAGTCTGTTAAAAATATTGAATTATTTTTTAACGCGCTTTTATTAGCCTGGTATGTATCTATGTAACGGAATCTTTGAACGTGATTTTTACCCTTTTCAAAACATCAAATTGATTTGAAACTTGGCACACTTATCAAGGACCGATGACAATGCAATAATTTAAATAGTTTGTCCCATTATCCTTACCAGGATCTTCAGGATTAGCGATATAAATTTTTTGTTTTGTTTTTTAAACTACGAGAATGATTAATGGTAAGTAGCTGACAGGACAGACGTTGTCCTGACCAAATTTTAATAAATTTGTTTTAGTTATACAAAAAGCGAGTTCATACAAAAATATCATTGAAAAAAAAACACTTATTCGACACTAATTGTATCCTATAGATATAAGAGTGTGGAAGTAATGTCGAATAAAATTTATTTTCTTTCTTTCGTTCTTATAGTATTTAACAAATTTTCAGGCAACTTTTCTAATAAAATAATCCCCTAAAAATCTTGTTTGTACTATTACGATCATAAAAAAATTGCCTAATCGGTTCAGCCGTGCTCAAGTGATGCGCTTCCTAAAGAAACAAGGTGTTAAAAATGCGCTGCGCTAACCATCAAGCCAGTATAAAATTCAACTAAAGTAGGGTAATGTAAATACATATATTTTTTAATTTGTTGTTGGTTTGTACAGTTTTCATTGTTTGTTTCAGCCGGCGGACCTGAAGAAACGCATCGAGTCCCTGATCGACCGAGACTACATGGAGCGAGACAAGGACAACCCCAACCAGTACAACTACGTAGCGTAACGCCGCGCCCCCACGCCCCGCCCCCTCCCGCGACCCCGCCCACACCTGCGTCTGCGCATACACCTGCGCCTCCGCTCCCGGCCCGTACTGTGCTTCGTGTCTTGACCAGTGCGACAAAACGAGCCTTCTACGTGAATGAGACAAGGAAAGCAATACAACTCTGACGTAACGCCTTGCCGTCGCACTGCCCCGTTCTCAGCCCATATTGTGCTTCGTGTCTTGAACAGTGCGACAAAACGAGCCTTCTACACAAGTGCAACAAGGACAGCGATACAACTGTGGCATGCCTTCAATCAAACTATAAATTTGAATCAAAAATGGGATCATTTATTCGAAAAAAATATTAACTTTGTTCTGTGAAAGGCTTCAAATTTAAAAACGGGTACAGTTACTTATGAAAAAAGGTGTTTCGTTCACTGGTGGCTCGGAATACCCAATGATCTTATTCCCAACTGGATTGCGTATATGAAAAAAATCTACTAGTAATGTACCATACTACAATGACTTTAAGAGTCAAAATAGAATGTAGAAATATCAGAAATGGAACCGGTCCAAATTAGATGGCAAATCTGTGAGCTCTCTGTACCTTTCTGGCAGGCATAGCCAACCCAATATAGCCAATTGTTTTGTCAAGCAATGTCATATTTTCATGATACTTATTGCGAATTTTTTAAAGAAAGAGACGTGCACAGTTGCTACATAAGCTAAAGCAATAGGTTGACTCGGAGGTTTCCTTGAATTAAATGCCTAATGTCGGTCACAAGGCTAGGGTTGCTACTATCGGGTTTCAAGATTTTTTTATTATTTTGTATGCTACTTCTACGTCGACGACACACACACTAACACACACACAAGGCGTATCTCAATGACGCGGCGCGCGTGACTATCGCTCTAAGCGTACCCTGAAGTATCGTTTCGGGCGGGGGAAGGAGCGCTCGTTTGTATAAGTCACTCGATTCAGGCGTTTGTTTAGTCAACCTACCGCTTTAATTTTATTTCTACTACTAGCCGCCCGTCCCGGATTCTAGTAGTAAATATAACCTGTGTTACTCAGGGATAATGTAGCATTTTAATGGTGAATTTTTAAAATCGGTGCAGTAGTTTTGAGTTAATGCGTTACAAACATACAAAAATACAAATCTTTCCTCTTTATAATATTAGTGTAGATTACAGAGGGCTCCCCAATCGTCAGACTGAAATTAGATTTCACGTGCACATTTCAGCTTGGGTATAAGATTCTTGAGAACACCTTAGTTCAGTGACGCCTTCAAATAAAGAACGGATTCGTTCATTGCTGGTTTTGTATAGAGAATTATTTCGTTTAGTGATGCCTATAAAGAATGGGTTCGTTCATCGATGGCTTCGAATAAAGAAAACCTTCATTTGGCTCTAAATAATAAACGGACTCATTTAAGGACATGTATTTGCAATGTCACAGCAGTATTTCGTTTGTATATTAAATGAGTGGTCTCTTCTATGGATATGGCCATGAAAATAAATATCTGACTTGTTTTGCTAGTGTTTCACTTGTGCATGTGCACACTATTAGCTCACAATGTTCGCGGAAAAATGAGAGATAATTTATTAGGCTTAGGCGCAAATTGCCCAATTATTAAAATGCCAACTGATTCTACTAAGGACCAATTCTCGAAATGACCAACTGCTCAATAAAAGGAAAATCGAAAAAAATACATTTAGTTTCTCAGTTGGCATTTTGAGAATTAGGCATTCTGCGCGTAAAACGCTTTATTTTACTGGTAGTTGTTGATCACGAAAACTCCTGAGCTTGTTTTATATTGAGTTAGTATTACTTTTATGTTTCCCAAAATACATCTGGAACAGGGTTTCTTGAAGTGGGGTCCATGACGCGAGTGCTAGGGGTCCACATTCCCGAGGTTTATTTACTAGAATTCGTTTGAAGTATGCAGTTCTGTTATTTAAATAAACAAAACCAAAAATCAAGTAATTGTCAAGTAACAATGTTTTCTTATTTTAAAATTCTCTTCGCAAGGGGTCCGTAGTGTTACTGAAACATTGAAAGTGGTCCGTGGCTACAAAAAGTTTAAGAACCATTGATCTGGAACAATTTTTACTCGATAACAATTATTTATGATTGCTGGTAAACGACCAGCAACCATAAAAAAAGACTGTATTAAAAAAGACTAAAGAAAATTTGCATAAAAAAGACTAAGAGGTTTGCATAGCAGACCTGCTGAAATGAGAGGTTAACACCAGGGATATGAAGTTACTGGATCTCATCCCGTAAAATGACCACCACATTCTTTTCAAGGCAAGAGTCAATCTTCTAAGTCTGCGTGGTTCATCTTCGACCACATCGTCGCTTACTAACAGGCGAGTTGGTCGCCAAACACAGACTTACTCGCGATGAAAAAAAATACGCTTGCTCATGGCTCAACCGATTGCAGAAAGAAGGAAATAATAATAAAAAAATAGAACTAGTCTTGGTTTTTATTTTAGTAACAAAAAAAATAGCCATTTGGGAGCTACGATGTCACATACGGACACGCAAAACCTCCCCTCTTTTTGCTTCGGGGGTTAACAATGCAATGGTGGCTCTCGCTCGACTGTACCGATATGTTGGTACACCTATCTATACCATACAGACTATAGCATGAATCAGAAAATAGGTTAGCTTATATTCAGCTATTTCAGTCATAATTATAATGGTTGAATTACTGGATTCAGACGATAAGTTATTTGGAGCTGTCAAACTTTCATAAATGTCCATAGCCTCATAAGGAGTCGGCGGCAGTGAGGTTTGACAGCTACAAGTTAATCACTATTTTAGGTGTCATAAAATAATTTAGATTGTAGTGGTCATAAAATATTCAGGTAATAAATGCAATAAATTAGCTGAACTATAGATATGTAACGTGTGATATTAGAGAACCGAAGAACTAAAATATCCTAGAAACGCTCTTAATTCAGCATGGCTAGCGCACCGCGACAAAATCTAGTCATCACTTCGTCGAGCGAGAACGCGACAAGGTGCCTAATGTTTCATATAGCCTGTCTCGCTTTAGCACGATAAAAAGAGCCGACAAAATTTTGTCGCAATGTGCACGCTAGTCCGGCTGGATAACTATAACCCAGTAAGTAGTGTAACATTGGCCGAATAATATCTATTAGTTAAAAACGGCTGGACCGTTTTGGATGAAATTTTGTGTTCCTGGAGCCTAGTAGCGAGGCCGAAGGCCGAGCTTACATCCGTGCGAAGCCGGGGCGAGTCGTATGTCAATCCTAAAGATCTCAAAATCTTTTTTTTTTAAACCTGGCGCCCAGAGCTTTTGAGACTCAAAACTAGCGTACCGGTAAACGCTCTCTATTATTTCGTTATAAACGTAAACCAACCATTTCGAAAGAACGCGGAAAAATCTGGAGCAGTTTTTCTAAAATGTCTTTTTATAGGTCCTTGGGCGGTAATTCAATCTCAGTCTAGAAGCGGTTTGGGCTGTAACGACCATGTCAAATATGGGTTTTGAGAAGACGCGTGAGCGCTACGTGGTTCATACATTGTATTTTGTCTGGCTCTTTCATTATCCCATAGTGAGGCAAAGCTCAATGTAAGATTAACATAATTATGTTAAGACAATTAATGTTTACCTCCGCAGATGGGATAATGTAGAAACGTTTCAGAAATAAATATTTACTTAATATAAGAATGCTTTTGAGATTGTGGTACGCACTCCGGTTGGCCTGTGTTTGTATGTAAATTAGTTACCATCTCAACATTATCCCAGGCAAAGGACAGATTTAAGTAGGATAGCGGGTAAAACAGTGAGCCGCGTCTAGTAAGATATAAAACCTAGTTTAGACTAGCAACATCTCACGATTTGCAGCAAGTGCCAAACCTGCTCAAACCGGATCATAGAGAAAATATTAATTTTCTTTTGCTACTTGCAAGTCTAAAACTTTGGTGAGTTACTATTTTCAAATAATTTTGTAATCTAAGATTATAGCTTAGAGATAAATTAATTATTTTTGTGTTTCAAACTGTTGCCTACTTTATGTATGTTTCAGGAGGGCTCACTAATTAAAACTATTTATAATTTTCTGACTTTGTTTTATTTCAGTTTTATGCACTAATTACACTTTAAGATATTGTTTTATCCATTACAATAGTTTGCCAAAATAAATATGATAAAACTAAATTAAACAGTAAGTGATCTTCTGTAATAATTTACATCACATGTACAATATATACAAGATATTTTAATATAACAAATTACTGTACACAAGTGATTATACCAAGTGTCATGGGCTACCATGACACTTGGTATAATCACTCCCATCAAAATCGGTTCAGGCGTTCAGAATTTATGATACATTCATACCTTAAACACACCCATACATATACTGTCTCGCGCTCGCTCCTACAGCTACCCTACATGCTTGTCTGGCAAGGGGTTGGAACTATCAACAATGTCTGGCTAATGAGGAAACATCATCAAATTATTACCTAAGTATGATATATAAAAATCAGCTTTTATACTATAACATAAGTAGAATTATAATTTCATGAACATTAGGGGTGTCTGGCAAGGGGTTGCCACGATGTTAAGTGTCTGGCAATCAATAACGTGATTTTTAATAATATTCTGAAGGTAATACCAAAAAATCACACTTTATTATATGATGAATTTAGATCGGTATTTTACACACCTTTAGTACCGTTTACAGTGCGACAAATTTATCTGCTTAGTTGAATGCTGGAGCCACCATCGTAGTTTCTGAACAAAACTAATAGCCTGTCTTGGAATATTTTAGTTTTATCATTTGCCCAACTGCACAAATAAGTTGGTCAGGCCGTACCTGCCAAAGCCACTGTAATCCAAACTTCATAATGGTCCATCGTTCTTACCTGTGTTGGAAGCATGCGCTGACAAACTTTCAGCTTTTATAAAATAACGAAGGTCTGGGGTTCACGGGCTCTGAGACTATAACACAATACAGTAGTCCTGTAGTCAACACAAATGAACAAGACAGTAGTCCCATAACAAAGTACATACAGTACAGTAGTCCTACAGTCAACACAAATGAACAAGACAGTAGTCCCATAACAAAGTACATAGAGTACAGTAGTCCTATAGTCCGAGTAACCGTCTTAATCATACGTGAGTATTTCCCGTGTCATATAAATAAAATGTAGTCCCAAAGTTATCGTTAGGTTCATTTGTTGGCGATTTTGAAGACAGTGTCAATGTGGTCCTTGTGGTAGTCCAGTTCTTCAATGAGAGCCATCGCCAGCGTGTGCGGAGTTATCTCTGTGTCCAGGTACTCACGCAGAAGTTTCTGAAATTAACAACGAATTTTATTAACCGGTTCTATAGTTGACGCATATACAGGGTTACGTATATAACCCTGCTCTAAGCCGAAAGGAGGTCATTATTATGAACAACTTTTACTAATGGCTTGTCTTAGAACGGCTGTCATGGCATTTTTGTAAGATTTTTTTTGTAGCCATTTGCAAATGTTTTTTTTTGAAGCCATATAAGCCCGTAGCAACTGTGACGCGGAGTTCAGCGCGTTGAAATAAATAAGAATGTTCAATCACATATCTGTCACAACACCTGGCGACAGAGTTTCCTTCTCATTTCCGTTCTATTTACTTCTCTTTTCTGTGGGTCCACCCCTAAAATCGCGAAAAAAATATCAGATGTTCGATACTTTTTGTCGAGTACAATTACAGTTTTCTATGGAACAGCTGTTTTTTTTTTAAATTTTCGTATAACTTTTTACTACTGTCGGTCCATCTAGTGGGAGGCCTACCTACGCTCCGTCTCCCGGTTCGTGGTCTCCACTCAAGAACCTTCCTTCTTCCTTTTTTTATTAGATAGAGTATAACATCGAAGTTGGCCCGAAAACATAATGAAAAAAATATGAAAGTTTCTAACTTTATCAAAATAACTAAAAACTAAATATACAGCCCTGTCAACAGTGTTAGACACTGAAAGATGTTTCAGCATCTACAATGTTATACAATAAATGACCGAAGACAGAGGCGTAAACAAAATAATAACTGGCCAAGTGCGAGTTGGACTCGCGCACTAAGGGTTCCGTACTATTATCTAAAAAAACTACTTTTTTAGATAATAGTATGTTGGTGTATGGGAGCCCCCTTAAATTTTTTTTTTTTTTTTTTTAAGTGAAGATATAACTAAATATTCTTTGAATATTTCAAGTGTCTATCTGTTGCCATTATTAATATCGAGCGAAAACGAGCTAAAAAATCACGTTTTTTTGTATGGGAGCCCCTTAAATTTTAATTTTATTCTGTTTTTTAGTATTTGTTGTTATAGCAGCAACAGGATTACATAATCTGTGAAAATTTCAACTGTGTATCACGGTTCATGAGATACAGCCTGGTGACAGACGGACAGCGGAGCCTTAATAATAGGATCCCGTTTTACCCTTTGGGTACGGAACCCTAAAAACGTCGAATCGATGTTAGCTTTTAAAGTAGGGCCAATTTAAAAGCACACATTTGACATCTGTTCTATTGTTTATTATGTCACATCACAATAAATCGTAAAATTGCCTTCTTTTGTCATTATTACAGATTATTTTTAACTAAAAAACGATTGTTTTTTTTTGTAATAGCATTGTTGAGTTTTGTTTGATGAAATGTCAAATGTGATCAATAAAATTGGCCCACTTTTAATTTAAAAAAAATGTTACATAATTTTAGTTATTGTAGTGAATAGGGATTTGATTATTATTCCAGATATTTATTTAATTACTTAGTTTTAAAGTTTTTTACATTAGTGAGGAATCTCCTGACAATGCGGGCCGTGTCCAGGATGACCGCCTTCTGCATCTGACCCTAATTATTATTAAGCTAATAAATGCCATGTTTTAGGTTTTGAGTATTTTTTGTGAATAAAAGCGAAAATTTGCATTTTACGTTGATATAATATATGCGAATTGCGAAATATACGTAAACAAAAATTTCTTAACATTATGGCGTTTCACGAAATAGTAGAGGAGACGTGGAAGATCGATCTTCACCGATCTGATAACCAGATGAGACGTATTTTTTATCAAATATAATTTATTAATAAATATGCCTATGAAACTTGCCTATCAAAAAGTACATAGCAAGTTTTTAACTTGGCTATAATATTTTATGTACCATTTTTGCAAGCAAGCCTATATGATTGGTTAAATTGGTTTTGTAATTAAAATATCTAACCTATGATATCAATTGTTTTTTTTTTTTTTTTTTTTGATTGTATAGGAGAAGGGAGTTTGCTGGTGCTTATGGGATACTCCGGCAAAATCGGTGTAGTTACCTGTTCAAATTAGCTTGACAGGTTCAGGCCATAAACAGAAATGAGTAGGCAAGCCTACCTAGGCATATTCCGTGTGTTAAAAAGTAAAAACTATCAGTTGAGATAAAACTCATTCGGTTATCAAAAGAGCGAATGTGATGAAAGACAATTAATTTAATTAAAAATAGCTATGAACACTACCATAGGCATATTTGTTTATAAATATTATTTGATAAAAAATAATGTGATTTTTCTTTAATTAGCAGAATTGACACCCTGGTTATCAGATCGGTGAAGGTCGATCTTCACCGGCTCTTAGACTAAAAGTATTGGATTGGAAGCCTATTTCAAAAATCCAGTATGTATATATCTACACTAATATTATAAAGAGGAAAGATTTGTACATATTTTTGTATGTTTGTAATGAATAGGCTCCGAAACTACTGAACCGATTTGAAAAATTCTTTCACTGTTGGGAAGCTACACTATCCCCGTGTGACATAGGCTATATTATATTTTGTAGCGAGGCCGAAGGCCGAGCTTACACCCGTGCGAAGCCGGGGCGGACGGCTAGTTAGATTATATAAAAAAAAAAGATATATGGCATTTCACGAAAGTATCGGAAGCCTATTTCAAAAAACCAGTAAGTGTAACTAAGATACACTTATCCTTGTTAATACGTTACAAAAGAGTGTAAAGAACATCGCTAGACAAGCGATTAGCCTGTAAGGCGAGCAATATCGTTTGCGCGTTTTAAGCCAGTACAACGCCATCTATATTTATTGTAATGAACTAATGTTATTCGTATTCTTTTATTTTGCTATTGGCCACAGAAATGAAAATAAAACGGAACAACGAAGATTTGTTAGAAAACAAGAAAGAACCTAGAATAGCTACAGTCGCGCTAAAACAAAACACCGCGAAAACTGACGTCAAAATCCTAAATGTCAAAAAAGTATCATAACGACCCATGTCGCGAGGCATGGGGGGTGGACATCAAAAGTGGCAGTTTACGATGCTATTTTTAGTTGTTTTTGACCTTTTTGTAGTGGTAGGACTCTTTTGCAGGGGTCCGCCAGGGGAAGTGCCACACCTTTGCCAGTTATTCAACCGCCAAGCAGTAGTGTGCAAACACTATTGTGTTCCGGATTGAAGGGCAATGTTTCCAGCAAAATTACAGGGCACACAGAGATTTGACATCTTATATCTCGGGGGTGACGAGCGCAGTTCATTGCCATCCAGGGTTTTGAAAAAGTTCAAAATTCTGAGTGGCGTTGAACTGTTATGGGCAAGCGTGAAGAGCCATCAGGCGAGCGACTTCGCTCGTCTCGCTGCTCAGTAACATTAAAAAAACCTATCCAAACGGTAAGCGAAAACAGTTAAAAAAGCAACTTTTGCTCACACTACAACAACGAACGCTACATGTGATCATTATAGGCGTTTGTAAAAGTTATTTTTGCCAACATGGGGCTATCCGAACGCACCTAAAGTGGTACGTTTCACGTATGGCATGAAATTCAAATTTCAACAGTTTTTTGTTCTTGTAGCTACGCCGTAATTATTGTAAACGATAATGATATTTGCGTAAATTGATTATTATTACTAACAAAATCATGTATAACTATTTTTCATGTATATCTCTAAAACACATTATTACTTACATTAGTCAATAAACAAATTTACGCCGTTTCAAACGGTTTATTAACAAATGTAAGTAATATAGTTCGTTACTGACAAATAGTCACATCATCGCTTAACATCAGGCGAATGGGCAGCCAAACGCAAGCCTAATATTAAATCTATGTCTATACATATTTAAAAAAAGTAGAGAAAAAAATGACATTGCGATATATAAAAAAAAATATCACACAGGCTGTCTTAAAATAAGCAGCTGAACACGTTAGCAGTTTTTAGAATTTTTGTCCAGGCACATATCCTAAACCATTGGACGGATTTAAATGCGGTTTTCACGAATAGTCTTAGCTATGACCAGATTGAAGTATAGGCTATGTTATTTTGCACAAGAGCCGGATTAAGGAAGGAAAAAAGGGTTGAAAGTTTATATGAAAATCTACACGCACGAAGTCGCGGGCAACAGCACTAGTCATCAAATAAATAAATAATACATTTTTTTGTACTTAAAAAACGCTATTTCATTTCAACACCATTGTTATGATCGTCATCAAGCCATGTGAAAACCTTCGGGTATTAAAACTTACAATACTTAAATGATTTTGATAGACCGTTCATACATTCACATAGAATCGGCCGGAGAAGGCCGGATCAAGGGAGGAAAAGAGGGTTGAAAGTTGGTATTAAAATATACGCATACACGCGTTTTTGCTTAACACCTGTAATATGTGGAATGAGCTTCCTCCTACGGCATTTCAGAGTAGCTTTAATATGGGGTTCTTCAAAAGGGCTGTTAATAGTCTTTAAGGGTCGGCAACGCATCTGTGATGCCCCTGGTGTTGCAGGTATCCATAAGAGACGGTGATCGCTTACCATCAGGCGGCCAGTCTGCTTGTTTGCCACCTATGGGAGAGAAAAAAAAGGTCCGTGTTACCTGCGGCGGCAGCGCCCCGCCGTGCCTCAACAAGCCGTGGCGCAGCCCCTCGCCCGCGGAGCGCGCCAGGGGCTCCCGCTCGAAGTGTTTGTTCCAGACACTCCACGCGATGCCGCGAGATATCAGGTACGAGTAGTACTTCGCTCCGTACCCGATGAGGTGGCTGAAGCGGTGTTGCCAGGCCTGGAACATGTGGGAGAACCACTTACACTTACAATCATAATTATTTTATTTTCAAACACATTTAGTTCATTTATTTAATAAATATATATAATATACCACGTACATAAATGACGTTTATTTTGCTATATATCAGCAAACAATAAAAACAGTCGAATATTCAAATTTCTTTCTTTTCAAATTTCTTTATTTGTCTGATTTATCTTAATTTACAAGTGTTTGGCCTCTCCTGTTAAGTTTTGACAACCTGTGTTAGGAGAGACCGCTCTTTCATTTGTTATATTAAATTTATACAGACATAGTATATATAAATAGTTAATATGTAGTTAGTAGTAGTAGTTAGTAGGAGTTTAATGTGCGTGTTTGTTATGTGACCAGTTTATAAGTAGTTAGTATGTAGTTCTTAATTTAAAGGGGGTAGTTTATAAGCGTTTATATAAGTAACCATTTGCATAATACCTGTTATTTTTGTGATTTAGAATTCTGCAAACCAGCAATGTAAAGCGTACAAGCGTATATAAAATCATATATGTGTTACTAATATTCGACTGGTTTTATTGTTTGCTGCGGGAGGGTTTCTCTTTCACCTGGAATAACTATCATATTATATATATACCTTCACAAAACTAATTAATAAATTACATAAACATTAATTAACATACTATTTTCCAAATAGTTAATAATTATGCATTATTTAAAGTGTTCTTAAGTTTAGATTGTAATATCAGTAGTAGAACCAGTATCAGTAACAGTCAAATTGAAAACCTTTTCCTTTTTGGAAGTCAGTTAAAAAATAATGGTTTCCGTACCGTATTCTCGACATAAGGCAGTCCGTAGTACTGTTTCTGAACTTGCTTCAGCACCTCCGTGGTGGAGCTGCGCCCCGCGCCGCGCCCGTGGTACTGCTGGTCCAGCGCTGAGTAGAACACCTACACAGCACATTATAATAACTACAAGTGGAACCATTAAAAATTGACTTCAAAACTATAAGAAAAACGTGCCTAAAAAATTTGAGTGTTGCCCTCGATTTCCCTGGAATCCCATCATCAGATCCTGACTTGGTGACAGTGGGACCAAATTAGAAGTATACCATACCGAACAAAAGTTGCTTTTTTTTGTCGTTCAACAGTTGGGGAGAAATCAGTGAACATACATAAAAAAAATGTGGAACCGTCCTCCTTTTTGATTATTAAATAAATAGATATATATAATTATAAATATGCTATATAATTATAATTATAGTCATAAAGACATCGGAACTTACAATAATTTTTGATGCATAAATTTTTCCTTTTTTTTTTATAATTATTATATTAATTGGATTATACCGTCGGTTAAAAACAGGGTTATAAACTAAAAAAAAAAAAACCTGTTCGAAATTTTATTGCACTATCATCATCATCATCAGCCATAAGACGTCCACTGCTGAACATAGGCCTCCCCCTTTACCCTCCACACTGAACGACATCCTGCCATCTGCATCCACTGGATGCCCACGACTCTCACAATGTCGTCGGTCCATCTAATAGGAGGCCTACCTACGCTGCGTCTTCCGGTTCGTGGTCTCCACTCAAGAACCTTTCTTCCCCATCGGTTGTCGGTTCTTCAAGCGATGTGGTCTGCCCATTGCCACTATTGCACTGTACATTGGTGTAAAACAGGGCCTTTATTCTGCACGGGCCAAACGCGCTCTATCGTGGCGCGGTAAGTTAACCTCTAAAAGTTGAACTTTATTACCTAAACAATAGAGGCCGACTTTTTGAGGGAAACTTACCGTGGCCACTATAGCGCGCGTTTGCCCGTGCGGAATAAGTGCCCAGAAACGTGAAGTAAGGAATGGTACCTGCAGTTGCATCTCACTGGCTCCGAATAGATGCTTGGAGGCACACAACCGGCGCAGCATGTCCTCGGGCATCGGCTCGCGGGTCTGGAAGTGACGCGCGAAACGACGGACCACCTGAAAACAACCAACATCATTAACAGCTTTTTTTAAACGACTTCCAAAGAGGAGAAAGTTATCAATTCGACTGTATTCCTCCCCCCCCCCCTCATAACTTCCGTCTGGGTGAACTGATTTTGATGATTCTTGTTTTATTTGAAAGCTGGTGCTTCTCGTGTGGTCCCATTTCCATTTGGTCCAATTCTGACGTTTTTATGAAGTCAGTTTTTTATATTGATTATTATTTGCTTTGAGTTACATTGTGTGTAGTGGATTATAGATAGCTTGAGGATTATGGAATTCTTTGGATATTGGTGCTGGATGGTGATGGTGTTACCTGCGGGCTCTGCGCGAAGCACTCCATGAGCACGGAGGGCACCTCCGCCAGGTCGGTGGGACACCTCGTGCCGGCCACGTGCTGATGACGAGCTCGCCCCAGCATCGAGTGGAGGGCGTGCCCGAACTCGTGGAACAAGTTGTCCACCGCACCAGCAGTCAGCAGCGCCGGCCCCGACCGGTGCCCGCCGCCCAGCGACAGCATCACCACAACTATAGGGTTCTGGAAACACCACATGATTATCATTCTTGAGGACTGCTAGAAGAAAAACAAAGGTTTGAGACGTCGGAATCGCGGTAATGTATAACATAACATAATGTATAAACAAGCATGTTTTTTTTTCTTTATAGATTCTAAAAGTGAATAAGTACACTACCGGCAAATATATAATATTTGTAAAAATATAATTCAAACTGCAATTCGTTTCGAGAGATATTGTGACGAGTGAAACGCCGCCATTTTGGCGCCATCGTGACTTCACGTTCGTTCCAGCCAATAGCGTTGCGTCAAGATATTTTATAACTACCGCGCATATCTTAAAATTTTCGATAAATAAATTTAACAATCAAAACATGTTTGACTGTAAAAATAATCGTTTAGGTATAATTATATAGCAATAAAGATAACAAAAATAAATGGCTCATATGGAAGACGTGCCTATTGGAACTAAACGCCCTATTGGAACTAAAGAGGAACTGGACAGTACACTGTTTAAAACTATCACGGTTGTTCACTACAGGTGACTATGATCGATCAAGCTGATGGTTTTCAACTCGCCAGTCCGTAGAATCCAGTATTAGGTTGCCTTAAAAATTTAAGTCCGCGTTCAAAATATTATAGGCAGTGATACAGTGAGTATTTTGTCTACTGTGTTTCGGATTGAAGGGCAATGTTTCCAGCGAAATTACAGGGCACACATAGATTTGACATCTTATATCTCGGGGTGACGAGCGCAGTGCATTGCCATCCAGGGTTGGCTGTGGCGTTGAGCTGTTATGGGCAAGCGTGAAGAGCCATCAGGCGAGCGGCTTCGCTCGTCTTGTCACCTAGTATCATTTTAAAAAAAACTTCGGTTCGAGTTCCAGTGATAACCGTAGCAAGAGACTAAGAAAGAGGGTATATCGGTTTTTTCTGCACCTAACGTTGACCTGTTCGACCAACCACCAGCATTACTCGGTATTCCCGTGCACATAGTGCATGTAACTGCGCAGAAATATCGGGAGCTCCTTCCACAACCTTACCACGGTAAATATCACGTAAATAATCATATAACTGTATTGGGCTTTACATATTGCTAGGCGCAGTAAATCCTACTAATATTATAAAAGCGAAAGTTTGTGTGTGAGTGTGTGTGTGTGTATGTTTGTTGCTCCTTCACGCTGAAACGGCTGAACGGATTTGAATGAAATTTGGTATGGAGGTAGCTTATATCTTGGAATAACACATAGGCTACTTTTTATCCCGAAAAAATATTTCGTTCCTGTAGGATAACTTCAATAAATCAACTTCGTATGTTTTAGACGGATTTCGATGAAATTTGATATGAAAGTAGCTTATCCTAGCATTATCACATAGCATACTTTATATCCCGAAAAAATAAAAGATTCCTGTAGGATAATTTCAATCAAAACTCCGTTACTGTTTAACGGATTTCGATGAAATTTTGTAAGGAGGCTTTTTATGTTCTGGATTAACACATAGGCTATTTAATACTACTAACTACTTTTTATTGAGATTGTTCAAGGACTATAGTAGATATAGACAACTTTGTATCCCAAAAAAAAAGACTATTCCTGTAAGATACCGTAACCAATGACGGCTGGGTAAAATTTAGTATAACTTTATACTAACCATTTTTTTTTTT
Organism: Agriopis leucophaearia; assembly: GCA_949125355.1. Classification (NCBI taxonomy): domain Eukaryota; kingdom Metazoa; phylum Arthropoda; class Insecta; order Lepidoptera; family Geometridae; genus Agriopis; species Agriopis leucophaearia. The sequence goes on from OX421262.1 coordinate 17,438,526, forward strand.
TTACTTTTCTTCTATGTTTTTCCACGGGAACTACTAAATGATCTGAATGATGATGACTGATAAATGAAATTATGATCTAAAGATAAGCAATGGGCCATATTAAAATACACAATACTTTTGACCCCGTAACAAATTATGGTTCCCGGTTCCCGTGGAAAAACATAGAAGAAAAGTAAAAAAAAACTTTCGATGTAGTTAGTAGTAGTTTTCTGGGTGGCAAGCGGCCCGCGAGTTTGAGTGTCAAGGAAAGATGACGTACAAACAAGTAAAAAAAAAAACTTTCAACGTTGCGCGGTTGGCTGGGCCGCAAGCGGCCCGCGAGTTCGAGTGTCAAGAAAAGGTGACGTACAAACAAGTAAAAAAAAAAACTTTCGATATCGCGTGCTTCGCTGGGCTGCAAGCGGCCCGCGAGTTCGAGTGTCAAGGAAAGATGACGTAAAAACAAGTGAAAAAAAACTTTCAATATCGCGCGGTTTGTTGGACTGCAAGCGGCCCGCGAGTTCGAGTGTCAAGAAAAGGTGATGTACAAACAAGTAAAAAAAAAAAACTTTACATATCGCGCTGTTCGCTGGGCCTGAAGCGGCCCACGAGTTCGAGTGTCAAGAAAAGGTGACATATGAACAAGTAAAAAAAAAACTTTCGATGTCGCGCGGTTCGCTGGGCCGCAAGCGGCCCGCGAGTTCGGGTGTCAAAAATAGGTGACGTACAAATAAGTTAAAAAAACGATGTCGCGCGGTTCGCTGGGCCGCAATCAGCTCGCGAGTTCGAGTGTCAAGGAAAGGTGACGTAAAAACAAGTAAAAAAAAAAACAGAGATAACTAGCACTGAGACCCAAAGCATGTAAATATTTAATAAAATTCACCATTTAAACATCTGCCAGGCCGGGATCAAACCAGAAACCTCCTGCTCATAAGGCACATGGGTTAGTACTTAGCCATACCGGTCGTCAATAGCCAGGCTGAAATATTTATATCGTCCTAAAATATAAGTACCTACTTTGTAGAGAACTCGATTATATTTCTCTCAAACAACGCGGGCGAAGCCGCGGGCGGAAGCTAGTAATAAATAAATATCTGGCACTCATGGTCAACTGACCCCAAACTAAACAAAGCTTATAATATGGCTGCCAGAGACTGATATACATACATATATATATTTAAATACATACTTAAATACATATTAACACCCAGACATAGAACAAACACAAATGTTCATCACAAAAATGTTTGTCCTAGGTGGGAATCGAACCCACGCCCCCAAGGGCAGAAGACAGGTTCACTACCAACTAAGCTAACGAGGCTGTCAATTCGATTCGCAGTGATGACGACTTAAGCGGAGCGTTTGTCGTCCACCTGCAAGATGAGTTGACGAAATTGTCATCATCGCGGGTCGAACGGACTCCATTAGCACAGGACTTAGGCAGTTGGCATACATACATTAGCAACGACGGTACCTGATATGTTCCATCAGGTAGGAGTTTCCCGCCTTGAATAGTGAAGTGGCAGTCTTGGTGCGGCTTCCCCGGTCTCTCGTACAGATCGCAGTACATGTGGCCTAATAGACCCTCGGTCTCGTGGACAACAGCTAGCTTGTACACGTCTGGGGACCATGATTCACCTACAAAATAAGATACAGTGCTTGAATAATATTTTAATTTAAACTTTGTAGTGGTTTAATTAAGTATAATATATAAGTACATAGTATGATGGTTATGGTGTATATCTGGGGGAAAACTAATAATTTTTCGAAAACAGTGATGGACCCTCAATTCCAACTACTATGGAACAAAATGAAGGAAGAAATGAATCAACAAACAGCGGCCATAAATCAAAATATGGCTGCAACTATGGATGCAAAATTAAAACCTCTTGTGGAAGACATAGCTGGATTAAAACTAGAAGTTCAAACATTAAAAACCAAAACTCAATACTTAGAAAGACAATCAAGAAAAAACAATTTAATAATTCATGGTGTTCAAGAAACTGAAACGAATTTTTCTGACCTACTGAATGGTGTCATCACAACCCTGAACACCGTTAGCGAGAAAGCAGAGATAGACACTTGGGACAGATGGGAGATAAGCAACATACAAAGAATAGGAAAGAAAAATGAAAGTAAGACGCGACCCATATGCATGACGCTCACCTTGTATTGGCGAAAAATTGAACTCTTCAGGAATAAGAAATATCTACCAGAAAAAATCTATATAACCGAAGATTATCCTAAAGAAGTGTTATTAAAGAGGAAAGAATTAAAAAACAAATTACAAGAAGAGATAGAAAAGGGCAAGGAAGCATTTATAGCTTACGACCGATTGGTAATAAAAGAAAAGAAAGATAAGAGAAAGCGATCACCTACAAAATCGCCAAATACACCAAATGTCGATACAAGCGAGAACACCAACAAGCATAAAGTGAGCAGAGTTAACTATTTTGACAAAACAAGATCATTTTCATTTAGCGGGACCACCAACACGAATTAGCAATCAAAACTCACCAGCAGTAAACGGAAAACTAAAAAGTCACAAACTAAAATGAACAAAACAACAAGGAAAGGTCCCAAACAGGCTGGTCACCTTGGGACGTCAGACCACCACCCTCTAAAAGACGAACAGCAAGCGGATAATACTTTTAACCCTAAACATTTACAAAATATAACTCAAAGAAAAGACAAAAATAAACTATTTATAGCAACACTAAATACAAGAACACTCCGAACAGATGACAGATTGGCGGAACTGGAACACGCATTAGAAGATATAAACTGGGACATTATTGGTCTAAGCGAAACACGACGACTAGGTGAAGAAGTGAGAGAATATAAAGATTATATCTTCTACTATAAAGGAGAAACTAAGGGATTACATGGTGTAGGCTTTATGGTCAAAAAATATCTAAAAGAGTCTATCATACAATTTAGAAGTAAATCGGAAAGAATTTCCATCCTAGATTTGACACTTCAAAACGGAAAAGAACCATGGTCTATAATACAAATATATGCGCCCACAGAGCAAGCGACCGAAGAGGAGAAGAACTTATTCTATACGGCATTGCAAGAAACTGTTGAGGAAACCAACAAAAACAAGATCGTGATGGGAGATTTTAACAGTCAAATAGGTAGCCAACAAGATGGAGAAACTAACTCTATTGGTCTCCATAGTAAAGGTAAGCGCAATAAGAATGGACAAAAACTTGTTGACCTGGCTCTCGAATGCAATTTAAGAATAATGAACACATATTACAAGAAAGGTATCAATAGAAAATGGACATGGATCTCACCCGATGGAAGATACAAAAATGAAATAGACTTCATCTTAACTAACACCCCGAGTTTCTTTAACGATGTTGGCACAGTGAATCAACTTAACTTTAGTACGAACCACAGAATGGTTAGAGCCACTTTAGAAATTACAAACAAAAGAAGAAAAAGAAAACACATAAAAAACACAACAGATCAATTACATACACCAATCCCAGACAACATTTGTAACAAAGTTAAAGGACAAATAGAAAAAATTGAAATAAATGATTCGGTTCAAGAAAAATATAACAAACTTGAAAAAAATTTAACAAACTTAAGAACTGAATTGACCTACATAAGAAATAAAAACAATAAAGACAAAATAGGGACAGAAGCAAGAATTTTGATACAAGAAAGAAAAGAAATGTTTAAGGACAGGAAAAAGAACATTAAACAGATAGAAGGATTAAGTAAAAAGATTACAGTAAGCATACGTAACCATAAGAAAGAATCACGTCTCAATAGAATCCAGTCTGAAATTGAAAAAACAGGAGGAATCAAAAGGGCAATGAATAAACTTAAAGACCACTCTTCATGGATACCGAAAATGAAGGGAAAAAACAAAGAAAACAAGGAATATGTAACTACAAAAAGAAAATTGATCAGCAGTATAGCTACAGACTTTTACAAAAATCTTTACAGTTCATCGGAATTATCTGTAGTAGTAGAAAACTCAAGCAAAGAAGAAAAAATCCCACACATACTAGAAAGTGAAACAAAAAGAGCCATACTATCGCAAAAAAATTACAAAGCTCCTGGTGAAGATAGAATAACCAACGAACTGCTAAAAGGGATACTAGATGTTATACTTCAACCACTAACTAGCCTGTTTAACGAAATCCTTGACAGCGAAATCACTCCGGAGCAATGGACAAAGTCAACCATAATCTTGATTCACAAAAAGGGGGATAAAGACAAAATGGACAACTATAGACCAATAAGTCTAATGACAAACATATACAAACTTTTTTCTAAAATTGTCTTGGGCAGGCTCACTAAACAACTAGATGAAGAACAACCAAGGGAACAGGCAGGCTTCAGAGCTGACTTCTCAACAGTAGACCACATGTATGTTGTTAAACAAATTGTAGAAAAGTATAACGAATACAAGAAACCATACTATATATCCTTTGTCGACTATAATAAGGCGTTTGATTCCTTGTCTCACAACTACATATATAAAGCCTTATCAAACCAAGGAATAGAAAACAAATACATTAGAATTATAAAAAAGATATATAGCAATAGCACAGCAAAAGTACAACTAGAGAAAATTGGAGAAGAATTTAAAATCCAAAAAGGAGTCAGGCAAGGGGATCCTCTGTCCCCCAAACTATTTTCGGCTGTGTTGGAGGAAATCTTCAGAAATCTAGATTGGGAGTGGTTAGGAATAAATATAAATGGATGTAAACTATCCCACTTGAGATTTGCGGACGACCTGGTACTGTTTGCTGAGGATCCTGACATTCTACAAGAAATGCTTAAAGAACTGGCAACAGAGAGCAGGAAAGCAGGTCTCACAATGAACACCTCCAAAACAAAAGTTATGACAAATAGGCATAAACAAAATATTAAAGTGAATAACCAAGAGATAGAATATGTGGACGAATACGTGTATTTAGGACAAATAATTGCACCAAACTCGCAGATGGATAGAGAACTACAAAGAAGAGTAAGCAACACCTGGGCTCGTTACTGGTCACTAAAAGAAATACTGAAAAATAAGGAAATCCCAATGTCAGCTAAACGTAAAGTGTACAACATGTGTATTCTCCCAATACTAACTTATGGATGCCAAACCTGGAGCCTGACAAAGGCTCACAGCCAAAAACTTAAGGTATGTCAACAAGGGATGGAGAGAAGCATGTTGCACATTAAGCTGAAGGACAAGTGGAGACTGACCAGAATTAGGAAGGCTACAGGAGTGACAGATGTCTCGCAGAAAATCAAGCGTTTAAAATGGAGCTGGATTGGACATGTGGTAAGATCCCCAAAACAAAAATGGACCAAAGAAGTCATGTCTTGGTACCCCTTGGGACGACCACAAAGAAGGTGGGAGGACGACCTACCAAAGGGGTGGCGTAGAACAGCAAGGGATAGGAAAGAATGGCGACTTCTAGAGGAGGCCTATGTCCAGGGAGGACAACCTGATAGTGGAAATGGTGCTGGTGATACAGACTGAATATGTATATTTAAGTCAAAAATAAATAAACAAATATATATATTATTATTTATAAGGTGTTAAACATAAAATTATATAATAATACTGTAGAGTTTATTATCAGAGAATAAAGGCTATTTTTATTTATTTTATTATTTATTATGATGGTTATATTATGAAGTCTATATATATTGAATGTTTTTTTTTTTAAGTGAAAAATCATGGAGCTCTCGTTGACGTCACCGAACACTGTACCGTGTATTTTAAAACAGCGCCATCTCTCGTAGAAAAGGTGAATTACAACTTAAGTTTTCACTTCTGATGTGCAGTTTATGGCTGACTTTTTTATATACATATATAGAATATATTTACGTTTGACCACCAACTCGCCTGATGGTAAGCAACGGTGTGGCCGAGGATGGAACATGTTGATTTAGAAGAAATTAGGGTTAATATTCCAGCCAGACATTTATTTTTTGCTTAGTTTTTAATAAAATAAAATATAGATTATTATTATTATTTAGTTAATTAGTTATATTTATTACTATTTAATAAGCACTCACCTGGCAACATTTCTTCAGACTTCAAACTAATGCCGTACAACTCCTGGCACAGCATATTAAGCCCTTCCATACAACCACCGAGCGAAAAGTACGGGCTGAAGTCCGAATTCTTCACATCGAGTAGCTGAGTCTTCGCTTTGTGCGTGAAATATGGAGTATCCCAACACATGAGGTTGTTTTGATAAGGTGTTTCTTGCTTTTTCATGTTCATCATGGCGTCAAAATCCATCTTAGCTCGGTCGTAGAGGTTGTCCGAGAGAATGTCAAGGAATTGTTGGACATTTGCCGCTGTTTCCATCGTGCTGGCATTGATTGCTCTAAAATTGGAATGAAAGCTAAATTAAACTTCATTAACTTTTTTACTATTGGAATGTTGTTTAAGTTATTGTAATAAATTATCTTTAATTAAATTAAAAAAAAAAAAAAAAAACTTCATTAATTATTTTAATTTTTTAAATCAAATTTCATGTTTCAGATTTAATTAATTTTGTTTCAGGTTAGGAAAATTTAGTCTTATATTTAATTGTTAGGCAATATTTAACTTAATTAAATTAACTTCACTAACAAATATCTACCAAGTAAAATCCTTATTGTACTTGAAGCGACGTAGAAGCGGAATTACACTAAAAATTCATCAGAAAAACAGTTTTGAATATGGACTTTCGCAAAGTAACCCCTGATTCAATCAACTATATAACATTTACAGCACTTATTTCAGAGGTTTGCTCAGTCTGTTTTTTTTTTCTCAGTACAACCAACAGCTTCGTTAAATGTCTCAAAAACGGATAAAACTAGGGTTTAGTTGCTGATGAAATCCTGTGCTAACTATACCAGTGGTTTTCCCTGTCGCAGTATATCCCACATACCTGTCGGCGTAACAGTTGAACCCAGTGAGAGTTGCCATGTCGCGGCGGGCGTCGAGTGTATCTGAGAGAAGACGGTCCTGCGCAGCGTCCGGCGCCAGGTACAGTCTGTAGGCGGCCTCACGAGCCGCCGCCTCACCGCACTCCGCGTACACACCGCTCACTATTATATCCTCGCCTTCTGTACTGAAACTGGTAAGAACAAGTCTTTTCAATTCAATTCATATTTCTTCCGGGTCTTAGGAATAACCGGCCCTGGCGCACTCCACACTTCAAAAATTTATTATATTTATATGTCTGGGTGTTAATATCTATTTAAGTATGTATTACAAATTATATAAGTATATCAGTCTCTGGCAGTCATATTACAAGCTCTGCTTAGTTTGGGGTCAGATGACCGTTTGTGGAAGATGTCAGTTTTTTTTTAATTGCTAATTTTCTACTTCTTATTTGTGTAATATACGTAACCCTACTAATAACTATAATCATGGCCCAGCTTGCGCAGAGGTCATATCAATAGCCTCCAGAGCGGAGTAGGCTGCATTCAAAGTATCAAAGTTTACTTACAACTGTCTGACATTCTGTGGTACAGCAGTTCTCTTAACTCTCCTCGGCTTAGCAGCCCCGGCCATGAATCGCTGCCCCGTCTGGAGTATCACATCGTTCAGCGCCACAACCTTCTTTCTCGGACCCTCCTCTAAATGGATGCCGCTCTGCTCAAAGTCGAATAGGAAGAGCTCGGCTAAATGCTGGTCTCCTGATGTGCCACGCCTGACGGAATCTTTCAGGGCTTCGTACAGGCCTTTGTGGGTGTTTAGTCTGGAACATAATTTTGCAACATTATAGAACTATATTGGTGATTAACTATATTATACTAAGATGTGGTCCTTAACTGTTGGCCTTTTGGGAAAACTCAGTCAGAGTCACACAACGAGCAATGGAGAGGAGCTATGCTCGGCATTTCTTTGCGCGATAAAATCCGGAACGTAGATATTCGCCAAAGACCCAGAGTCAACGACATTGCTATTAAAATGTTCAAGTTGAAGTGGCAATTTACAGGCCAAATCACATTAATTATAACTAACTCTATCATACATACTTTTCAACCACTCCACTGACACTGATGCAGGCATCCTCGGCTGCACTAGCGAAGTGCGACTGTGGGTGCGCTATTCTTACAAACTCGGCTAAATCCGCCACTTTGCACAGAGTGTCCGACAGCTCATCAAATATCTCCACCATTGGGCGTGTTGGGTTCGAAGTGGCTTCTTCTATGAGTCGATCTGTTGCTGATATAGCTTGCTCTTTTAAGATGTGGAAGCCTTCAAATGATATGAGCTCAGGTTTGTTGAAAAGGCCCTGAAATGAGAAGTTTCAAAATATTCAAAATTATGGAATTAATGATCAACAAGAGTTGGAACACCAAAGAACCATAGAATTATGTTCATGTTGACATGTTTTAAACACTGAAGACGCATTTAGTGGCCAAACATAGACATATCTTTATTTTAGACGACGAATACTTTCAAACATATCATTATTTAATAATAATACTTTAGGACCAACACTGAAATCATGAAACAAAATCAGCTGTTCCATTTAAAAATGTCATTAACACTCAACAAAATCTATGGAACAGCTGGTCTTTTCAAGCTTTTAGGTTTGGTCCCACTGATCAGACAAACAAGGGAAATATGCTTTCAGTACAATTATTGCTTGTGCCAAAATTTCTCCATATTTCACCCAATTTTTGCCGCTAAGCTGCTTTTCGCAAAAACTTAATATGGTACGCTTACTTATTTTTCACACACACTAAAAAACTTGCAGTAACACCAATGAACTAATTAATAATTGGTAGTGAACCTGCCTTCTGCGCTTGGGGGTTCAATTCCCACCTAGGACAAACATTTGTTTGTTCTATATCTGGGTGTTAATATCTATTTATTGATTGATTATAGGCGAGCAGCATAAGCTAATGTGCACACAGTGTCAAAATTTAGTATTTATCTGATAGGATTATTTTCTTCATTCTTATCCATCTGTCCAGTTTGTGTTTATATGCATTTACGGATTTAGATGTGACCACATCCTCGGGCAACCTGTTTCCAATTTAAGTATGTATTTAAAAATATATATTTATGCATGTGTATCAGTCTCCAGCAGCCATAGTACGTACAAGCTTTGCTTTGTTTGAGGTCAGATGAACGAGTGTGCAAAATTGTCCCGAATATTTATATTTAAAACCGAAACGATAAGAATCCATGATAAATCCCAATAAACAAGCATACTCACTGTTCTCTCTCTCAGATTATCAAAAATGGGTCTGGAACTGGGACGAGTGTTGAAAGCTGTAGCTAATGGAGACCAAGTACTGACACAGCGTCCAGGTTTCTTCCGCGTGCTCTGCCGCAGCACCCATAGAGGCTTTAGCAGCTTCATGATTTAGGTCTTAAAAAAAGCCCTCCACTTTAGGTCATGAAGCAAGTTGTGTAAACAGGAGAACTCCGTTATGCAATGTGCATTGAAGTTTAAATAGCATAAAAAAATTAGCAACGTCGAATCACAACTTTTTAAAATAAATAAAATAATCTGAAAGTAAACAAAGGTAAGTACATACTCAAATTTCGATTCTTGACGAGGTGCTCATATAAACAGGTGTCTCTATATTGCATTTACCTCTATCTGGATAGTTCTTTTAGCCTGAAATTTTTTGTGCAATATTTTTAGCTGTTACATTTAAGTTTTTCCAACAAAATATCTACGTACACGGATATCAAATTTACAAAAAATATTTTAATGATTAAAATTGCAGTGCAGTGCACGCACACGCAACCACCAAGCACACGAAAATGTTTGATTTTGATATGACAGTGACAACACAACACTAAATGACAAAGACAGCTGAAATAACCTCATTGATAATGACATACTGATAATAACAATATTCCATATATTTTTTTACGGTTTAGTGGGCATGCTAAAGCAATTAAGTCCATACCGCCTCCTAAAGCCCGTTTTAGACCATGCACTATATTATAGCGTTAGCAAGTACTTGTGCCAGTAGCTCGCACCAATGTTCAAACGTAAATAGCCACTCACGTGGCGACTCTATTGGTGGACGGCAGGACACGCACAACTCGAGCGAGTAGCATCTTGCTTGCAGTGGCTTGCACCAGTTCAAACGACTCGCGTCGAGCGTCTGAGATGGACATGTGATTAGTTTCATGAACGTTATTTTAAGTGCTTATATAAAGAAATAAATTATACATGATATTTCTATATATATTCTACTTGGAAAAAAAAACAAATTGACACATTATTTCTTTATATATACTTATTTCTATATGACCTTAATAACTTCAGCCTGCTCAGTATTAGGGCGAAACGAAAACAAAAAAAAAAAATTATTTTCAATAGCAAAATAGATGGTAGATCTATGGCATTTATATTTCTATATCTTTTACACTCCTCTGATCCGTCCATCCTAATCCTTACTAAATCCTAATTATCGCGTATCGTTTCCCTACCTTTAAATTCTAAAACCAAAACTCATAAGACTTGTATATGGCAACTGCGTCAATCATGCGGAGCCAAAAGCCCCAATACGGGGAAGAAGAAAAAAAAAAAAAATCTATGGCAAAATATAAAAAATCCTAAATTATTTATTACATTTTCAAACACACACAATAATTTGCAATGAGGGCCACAATGTGTTTCGTTTTCACTGTTTATTGACCGTATTTCGTAACCACTATAGTAACAATGACCTTTTAGGGACTAATATTTGCCGTCAGTGTAAATTTATGTGCTGGTGAAAAGTTGTTTGTGCTAATTCATCCCAGTCATGGTAAGTCTTCGCAGAGTTGGTTATTGATTAGTAAGTACTCGTACTTCGTTGTTTCTGTATTACGAATCCTGGTTGCAGTCCACCCCGCCACCCCAGCCGCCGCGGCGCTCCGGCGGAGATGCCAAGAAAGTGACACCTCCATCTTCAAGCATAGTCACCAGGAATGGTGCCCGCAAGGCCAAGATCCAAACTCGTGCTATGTCAGCCGGTGTTAAAGTAAGTTTTGTATTCCTAAAAGTTGTACTCAACTGTCATTGAGTACAACTTTTAGGCATGTGTGAAACAGAGAAGGATAGACTAACTCGGACCTAGTCTGGCTCAACTGAGTTCAAGGGCCGACTTCACTCATGCTGTTTTACTCACATGTATAGCTACCGTATCACTTATCATTTCTTCTCTACATAGTATAAAATAAAGTCTTTCCGCGTCTGTCTGTCTGTATATCCCCTAACTCCTCCTAAACCACGCAATGGATTTTGATACGGTTTTTACCATCAGTTATATATTTTTTCACAGGTTTATATACACCCGTGCGCAGCTGTGGCGGGTTGATAGTATTATATATATATACATGCCATTCTGTTGAGCCGAGCTGGCCTGTGTCTAACCGAAGTGCATGTTTTGTGATTGAAATGAAAAATGTTACTTGTAATCAGGGTCATGCCATGCCACCTGTCCCGATTCTGGAGAGACATTCCTAATGTTGATGATATTGGCCTGCGTCCCGATAACCTATAATTTTGTCTCAATTTTTTATAACATGCGACGATCGCTCAATTCTTTCAGACTCACAGTAGAACAACGCGTCGGAAAAAAATGCGCATTGACTAGGGGGCCATTCATGAATTACGTAAAGATTTTAACGATTTAACAAACCCTCTCAACAATGACCTGGTAGCACATAGGCTACCTTGTATTTAAGATGATATAGGTATATCCACTAGGTATACCATCCCTTAAAGAATCCTTAAAGAAATCTATTGAAGTAATCAGTTGAGGCGTTTAGGCTTTATGTGGGAAAGTAACCTATTTTTGCTTCATCAACCAAACCTTTAAGCTTTATGTTGTCATGTATAAAGGTCTTACACTACGACACACATAATAACGTTGCTGCTTACTCACAAATGATTTCTAATCTACCTTAATTGCTGCAATAGTCATTTTCATTATCAGTTCCACAGTATGTACTCAACATTGTACTATACTGTAAAATGTTTTATCTCTACCCTTGCCATATTATCTAACAGAGACAGCATCACATTTCATTAAAGTCTTATGATATATTATCTCGAACTATTGTGTATGTTACAGCCATCACAGTCAGTCCTCGCAGCTAAAAAGAAGGCGCAGCAAAAGAAGAAGTCTTCAATCAATATGGAATTGAGAGATCCATACCAAATAGTGAGTTTGACCTTTGAGTTTTGAGACCTTTTTGTAACATAAGGCTATAATTTAGTAGAATAAGTATAGAGCAGGCAACTAACAACTATCTGAACTAACAACTAACAGGCAACTAACTTTTCAGGAAATTATTCTATTTCGTTCTTAAGGTGGCTTCTGATCGGAGCATATCACTGTAACATTCACAACAACCATTTAAGTTACGGGGCATCTGATAAATCTCAGCAGCAATTGGCTCAGCTTGCTGTACTGACTATATGAATGCTCACATCGTAACATGATACATTACAATGAACAGTTACAGTGATGTTGTTGTAGGCCACAGAAAAGTTTGTTTTTTTTGTTTAAATTAGAATGGCTGTTAAGGCATTTTTGTAAGAAATTTGTTGTAGCCACGTGCACCCATATAAACCCATAGCAACTGTGACGCGGAGTTCGGCGCATTGACATAAATAAGAATGTTCAATCACATATCTGTCACAATACCTGGCGACAGAGTTTCCTTCTCATTTCCGTTCTATTTACTTCTCTTTTCTGTGTTGTAGGCAATGGACTCGAAATCTAAAGTAAAAGGACCTACAGGATTCGTCACTGAACCCCGCATGGCTGAGCACCGGTGTCTCTGGGACGAGAACTACCCGGAATGTCCCGAGAGGCTTACTAAAGTCATAGACAGGTATAGTAGCTACTATGAAGTCACTTATACTGGGTTACGCGGAAAGGGTGTACAAAACCTAAAGGGGTCAAATAGGATTTCGTTTAAGATAAGATTAACCGGAAAGTTGAGGTTGAAAATTTGTTTGTATTTTTCTTAGTTATTTATTTATCTTAACCACAATGACAAAGAGTTTGGAAAAGAAGAGTTTTTAATCAGAATTTAGTAGTAAACCAGACAAAAAAAACATGTTATTAATACTAGTAGTACGGCTGGTAGTAACATGGGGAACGAAGGGAAAAGTCAATGTTTCATTTATTACAAATAACAGGCTTAGCAAAGAATATAACTAAATACATTACACATACTGACAAAAATATATATATTGGCTCATTAATTTCTGAGATGTAAGTGCTTAAAGTTTTTGGTGGGGAGAGAGAGCTGATACTTTGTCCGATACTTTGTCCGTTTCTCGCAAACTCGCAAAAAGTGTGTTAGTATAGCATTTATAAGGCTCGCGCACGGCTTGACGTCATCAGGTGCTATAGAGCGCTCTCTGTCTAACATGAAATTAAAATTATAACTCATTTGTTTTTGTACAAATTTTAATTTTGTTTTGTTTAATGGGCTCTATTTATGATCAGTTTTATGAGATATTAAATAAAATTTAGGACACAAGCCTATTTTTAATTACACACAAGGATCTAGAGTGTGATATTGTGCCATGAAATGCAAATAAAAGTTATCTAAAGTACATAAGTAGGAATTTAATTTACATCATGTTACAACCATAAAGATATGAACCTGCTTTTATCGCTCACAAATGTATGTTGTGTTGGTAATGGTTAATTTTAATCATTAAGCACAATAACCATACTATGCTTGCTTTTAAAAAACTGTTTTACTGATGAATTTCTAGTGTAATTCCGTTTTTACTAGTAGAAGCATAGTAGAAGCGGAATTACACTAGAAATTCATCAGTAAAACAGTTTTGAAAATGGACTTCCGCAAAGTAACGCCTGATTCAATCAACTATGCTTGCTTTTGTCTTTATGACTATAAGTATGTTGCTATGTTTTTTTTAGCTCATTGAAAACCAGGGTGTCAAGACAAGACGCACTTTCTGTTATCGTTAACGCCTGCGGAAAGATAAAATTGTATGAAAATGAAATTAGCTTGAGAGATGTCGCATGACTGCTAAATATAAAATTGTATCTTTCCGCAGGCGTTAACGATAACAGAAAGTGCGTCTTGTCTAGACCCCCTGATCGTAAAGTCAACCATCAACATAAACTATAATAGTAATTAACTGGTTGAATAAAAACTTATGGCATCTAGGCTGTTGTCCAAATTTGTTCATCACCTTGTCTATTGTCATAACATAAAAGCATAATTAAACAAAAATTACAAATTGTGTTTTATTCAATGAATTCAATGTACATAGGAATGATTTTATTAGAAAAATTGTATAGTGTGTAGATAGATGCACCTCCCTGAAAGTAATCCTGACGGCGCCCATGCTTTCAGGTGCCATGAACTGAACCTTATAGATCAGTGCAAGCAGTATCCACCCCGAGCAGCCACTGAGGAAGAGTTAAATGTTTTACATTCACCGTCAGTGTACTGGATGTTGGAGACCACACATAGGAACGAGGATGTTCAATATTTAGAAGAGCTTTCATCGAAATATGACGCCATTTATATACATCCAGTAAGTACTGCGATTTATTTCGTGTTTTCAGAATTGGTCCTATGTATGGTTATGTGACTTTTTGTCCCGGAAAAGTTCACAGTTCACGTAGGATAGCGAGTGAAACCACGGGATGGTGCTAGTAAATTATATAAGTATTATCTTTAGTAGTAGTTGCTGGCTGAATGAATGCCCCCACAGACCTCGTGTTTTTTTGCTACATCAGGGTTTCTTCAAGTTGCAAGTGAATCAGATTCTTCTAGGCAAGCGTGTCATTGCATCCATTGTAGACCGCATCATCGCTTGACTTCAGGCGAGTTGGAGTACAAATGCAAGCATTCAATTCAAATAATAATAAAAAACTAGTTACATTATTATTTACCGTGATAAGGTTGCATAAGGAGCTCCCGATATTTCGACGGGCTCACGGGAAAACTGAGGATTGAAGGTAGTTGCCAAAAGTTAGGTGCAGACGAAACAATCTACCCTCTTTTTTCTCGTTTGGTAGGGTTATCTCTGGAACGGTGACCTACACAACGAACAACCGTGACAGCTTAAAACAATCATCTCTCTTGGCACATGATGTATTAATAACTTGTCTCTTCAGAGCACCCATGAACTGGCTCTCCTCGCGGCAGGCTCGACCATCGACATGGTAGACCGCATAGTACTGGGGGAGGTACAGAACGGAGCGGCGTTCGTGAGACCCCCGGGACACCACGCCATGCGCGCCGAGCCCTGTGGATACTGCTTCTACAATAATGTGGCGCTCGCTGCTAATCATGCTATCCACAAACGGGGACTCAGTCGGTTAGTACCAACTAGCTAAATTTCCATAAGTGATTTCAGTGATTTTTAATCCCCTTCCCTCCCCATTGTCAGGAAAAGTAAGCCAAGCCCTTAACTCTAAAACCTTTCCCCCTTGGGGAATCCCTGAACATGCTTTTCGCTTTCGACCATAGACAAGTAGGGTTGTCATATTTGTTCAAATCAGAATCTACAAGATTGGGTAGAAAAATCAGAAACAGTAAGTAAATCCAAACCCCCCGTTCCCCATGTCATCAAAAATAAGCAATGAATTTGGCTTACATACCACTTGAATGGCCCCAAGCCGTGTGTGGACGCGAGCGCTAGCTGTCCTTCAAAGAAATTTCAATCTTATTTGTTCTTATAAAATTATTGAAAGTATGTACTTCACGCGACGCATCTCATATCATATTAAAAAGCCACTAAGATTGAAATTGCTTGGAAAGCCCAGCAGGAATGCCCCGTGTCCAGTGAGTGTCTTGCAACAGCTAAACTGTTACTTACTACTTTATAGAATGTTTTAAATGAAAATGTATATTATTTTTCAGGATACTGATAGTGGACTGGGACGTCCACCACGGGCAAGCTACTCAGCAGATGTTTTATGATGATCCCAGGTATGTAGTAATGTGTGTTTGTTCAACTATATATATGTACTGTACGTCGAGATACAATACCTATAGAATCACAATTTCTAAGTGAAAACAGTCAAAAACTGTCCGAGCGTCGTTGTAGATACCTAAACATCAATTATATAGTTCGCAATTCTACATGTACTCCAATGTAGAAGTTATGTCGCTTGCATAGTGTTCAACGTCGCTTGTCCGCTATTTCATCGTGGCACTGGCATCGTGCGGCGTTGTTGCGGTGGATCGCGGTTTCCTTACAACTAACCAAACAGTCGGCGCAATGCGTTGCGTGCGCCGAGTTTTGGTTCGGACATTTTTGTTTTGCACGTTTGTGACTCTATGGTTATTGTATATTGATGGTACTGTAATAGTACCAACCACTTAATTGTTACCATTTTACATCATCAAATTAAAAGATTGTTAAATTGTCTTTATTTTATACTAGCTATTGCCCGCTTCTTCGCTCGGTAGTGTAGAAGTCCACTTTATTCCCTTCCTGCCGTTTCAGTCCGTCCTGCAAACCACTCTACTCCCGTCCCGCTAATTCCACCCCAGACCCAAATAATAGTGTAGATGTAGATTATGTTATGATAGACGTTAAAATAGGATTTAAAACTTTTTGAAAATTTATACTTTGTGATTTTCTGTCTCCAATGATATGTGATACAGAGAACTGCAGACGGGAAGAACCTTTTAAATGTGTGTCTGTGTACTGAAACTGTCACTGAAATGTGCAATATAAATATATTCGAATCGAGAATGACTTATTTATTTATTTATTATAAAACATTTATAACACCATTACAGATATACCAAAGCGATGCTATAACAACTAAGTACATATAATAAACTTTTAAATATTCTAATTAAATATTAAAAAAAAAAAAAAAAAAATTTTTTTTTTTTGCGTCTTCCTTAGATTTCGCTGAGAGTATACTTTTCACAAATTTTGTGAGCTTGTTTATTCTTGATTAGAAGACACCTTCTGGGTAGACGTGCCGGCATGATGTCGAATAAAAAAAAAACCTGCTAACTATCAACGACTTTAACATCTCCATAAACCATTTAAGTTTCCTTTTCTCCACAGAGTGTTATATTTCTCCATCCACCGCTACGAGCACGGAGCATTCTGGCCCAACTTGCGCCATTCGAACTTCAACTACACGGGTGCGGGCCGCGGGGCGGGGTATACTTGCAACGTACCGCTCAACAAGACTGGGATGAAAGACGTTGACTATATTGCTATATGGCATCAGCTGCTACTACCGATGGCTCTAGAGGTAACTTGTGACCGATTGTAGACAACTTGAGGCATACTAGATAACTTTTATCAGGCTATAGACTGTTTGGGCCAGGCTTTAGACAGCTTGTGGCAAACTATACAACTTTCGAAAGATTGTTGACAATTTAAGGTAGACTGTAGTTGAATTGTAGTAGTTTAAATTACTTGGTCCATTCTAACTTCAATACACGGGCGTGGGGCGGGATATATTTGCAACGTATCGCTCAAAAAGACTGGGATGAAAGAAGTGGACTATATTGCTATATGGCACCAACTGCTACTGCTTATAGCTCTAAAGGTGAGAGGTTTGTGGTAGATTAGCCTACTTTTTGTACTCTGTAAACCACTTAACAGACTGTACATCATTTGTGGCAAACTAGTCAATATGTGGATAAACAATTTATGTCAGGTTTCGGGCACTCTGTGGACAGGATGTAGCAGGCTGTACGTTATAAATGTCTTGTTGCAAATAACTTCATCATTCGTTGCATCGGACAGCCAGGATGGGCACAAAAACGCGACACCGTTTCATCATTGTCATTCCTAAAACCTGTATGGAGCGCTTTGATTCCACTTCTATTGCGCGAATTGCTAGTCTGTGGAATGCGCCGCCTGGGGAAGTACCACACCTTTGCCAGTTATTTAACCGCCAAGCAGTAGTGTCCAAACACTACTGTGTTCCGGATTGAAGGTCAAAGTTTCCAGCGAAATTACAGGGCACACAGAGATTTGACATCTTATATCTCGGGGTGACGAGCGCAGTGCATTGCCATCCAGGGTTTTGAACTGTTGAAGTTCAAAATTCTGAGTGGCGTTGAGCTGTTATGGGCAAGCGTGAAGAGCCATCAGGCGAGCGACTTCGCCCGTCTCGTCACCCAGTATCATAAAAATAAAAATCGCTGCCTTAATGGGTGTTCCCTGATAGACCCTGGTGTCTTCAAGTCGCTAGTGAATTTCTTGTAGGCAAGCTCTGTCGTTGACGACATCATCGCTTAGCAGGTGAGGTGGCGGTCGAGCGAAAGCCTATTAACCATTTAAAAAAAAGATATTGCACTCAGCTGTTTTACCCATTATTTCCAGTTTATTTGCAATGTCAGATGTATAAAATCCATCAACAATCTTCAAATCCATTCGCCTAATTTCATCCAAATCTGTTTAGCTTCTGCTCTTTGTAGAAGACCGTATTAAAGATGAAAACAATGTGTATAATGTGTTTCCTTTTGTGTTGTTTCACGCAGTACCAGCCTCAGCTGATCATTATATCTGCCGGATATGATGCTGCGTTCGGCTGTCCCGAGGTACTGCATCTTTTTCTCCTACGCACACACTGTATATCTGTCTCTTTCAGTACTCGCCCCAGCTAATCCTCCTGTCTGCTGGATTCGACGCCGCCTTGGGAGACGAGAAGGTAGAATAAAAGCTGATGGGGTTTTTGCTTTGGGGCTAAAAGATAATTTTAATAATCATGTGTTCTGAGTGCGAAAAATATAGTGTTGTGTGTTTGTTGTTGTGTTTTTCGTTTGTTAAATCACGTTTAGGAGCTGGCAGTAAGAACCGTAAGAGACATGTCAACTTGGCTGGCGAACCACCGTCTGACCAACGGGAGAGAAAAGTACATTTTTTCTCTTTCTCTCCCGTTGGTCAGACGGTGGTGAAGTCAGGTTGTGTTTTTTACGGCTTTAAGGCGACATTGACGGCGGGGACGGCAGTGGCAGTTTCATTTGTATAGGGCTGCCCTGATACTGCTCGCTTGGAGGATAGTTCCATACGAATGAAATAGACTATTGAACTAATTATTTTTAAGGTCTTATAAAAACCCTTTGGGTCATACTCGTAGCTTAGATTTGCCTTAAACTCTAGCTAGTACCGAAAAAAGTTCGGTATGAAGTGAAGGGGCCGAGGTAAACACACATGGCACACACTGACGTAATCTTACTAGTTCTACAAACGCGGCACATTATTAAGAGGCACACAACTGCAAACGAGATGATCAAACATACGACGAGGGACAACGAGGGTAACAGCTAAAGGGGAAACAGTAGATATAACACTTCCATTGATTTCTAGCATTTTCTTATTTATTTATTTCCGAGAAAATACCTGGCCATAAATAGACCTCAATACTGAAAACAAAATTAAATATTGTTGAAAATTAACGAAGATATAAACATGTAATTTCTTGGTAGACAGAGAGTGCACTATACTCATAAATAACGTCTCTTGTGACTCACTTTGCGGGAAACGGACCGCATCATCCATCGCATATCTCATCCAAATCTGAGCAAAAACTTTAACGCATATATCTCAAAACTTAAGTAGCTGATTTAATTTAAAAAAAACAGTATACTATGTATTACATTTAATGATATTTTTCACTAAGTTGTGTTAATATTAACAAATAAAACACCAGCATTCCTAACATGCACCGCGACATAATCCTGTCGTAGCCCTGTCGAGCGAGAACGCGACAAGGTGCCTACAGTTTTATATACGCCTGTCTCGCTTTGGCACGATAAAAAGAGCCGACAAAACCCTGTCGCGGTGTGCATGTTAGGCCTCCTGTCCGATGGCCTATAATGCTGCCTCCTTCACATTTCACAAAAAAAATGTTTTTGCTACCAAATTACATCTATGTACCAATAAATTCGGCATATATTTCGATTCTAAAAACAGCATTAAAAATGCAGGGTGAAATGGAGCTAACTCCGGCTTGCTACGCATCCCTTCTCCACATGCTGACGTCAGTGTGTAGTAGTGTGTGTGCGGTGTTGGAGGGCGGGTACTGCGTGCCGTCGCTAGCGGAGGGCGCCGCCCACACGCTGCGGGCGCTGCTGGGTGGCGCGCCGCCCGCCCTGCCGCCAGGGGAACCTTGTGATGAGTGAGTACAGAACTACAGCCCTACCACTTAACTAAGCTACAAGGTTTCTTGCGGCTGCGAGGTGGGGAAGGTATCCTGTCTAACTAGAAAAAAAAACACATCTGTGGGGTTAGTACGAGAACTTGCGAAAAAGTTATCGTTACGCAAACGATAGAAAATGTATGAAATATTTAACAGCGCCTCTATCGGACGTGAAAGGAAACTGAATTTTTTATACATTTGCTATCGTTTACGTAACGGTAACTTTTTTGCCAGTTCTCGTAAAGCCCCACTATTTCTACTCCGTCCCCAGGATCCGTGACACCATCCTGAACTGCATATACGTGCAGAAGAAGCACTGGTCGTGCTTCAACTTCCAGCCGACTTACACCAGCAGCGGCGCGCCCAACGTCTGCGACGCGGGGAAACTGAAACATGTCGTCTCGGTGAGGTAAACCAACCCTGAAACTAGAAAACATATTATTTTATACTAATGACAGGCCTGGAGCACTCCGCACTTTAGGTATGAAGTTACAAGTAGTCGTCTTGTCGGACTTGCCGTGCCCGGTGCCGCGCGATAGACAGAGATAACGCGACAGAGTTACGTGATAGACAGAGAAGCAACTTCTAGGTTAATATAGCAGTAGGTAGTTAGCGCTCGCACGTCCTGGACTTTGGACTTTATTGTGCGGTAGTAAAAGTCGCTACTTATTTAAATGCTTTAGCGGAGTGAACCTTCTGTACTTGTACTGTATTTATTATGTGCTAATGAGCTAACTATAACATAGGGTTCTTCAAAAGGGCTGTTAATAGAGGTCGGCAATGTACCCGTTATGTCTAGTGTTACAGGTATCCATAGGCCACGGCGATGGCTTATGATCAGGTGGCCTGTTAGATTATTTGTCACCATAATGTGATTTGTCACTTATTATTAAAGTGACAAATCACAGAATATTTCAAAAAAGATTCACCAATCACGTTGTTTGTTTGTTTGAATTACGTTATTGGTGGGTTGATTTAAAAACGCAGTGTACAAGAAAGTGCACTCTGACATATCTATCTATAATTCTATAAAACTTAACTCATTTCGAAAACTAATTTGCCAGGTAGATTTCTTATGAGGTGTAGAGATCACCTAAGAAAGGATTTTGCGAAAGGGATATGATGATAGAGAAGAGGGGGTTGATAGTACGCGTAAGAAGTCGCGGACAGTAGCTAGTCATTAATAAACACCAAAATAGTACCCAAGGATCAGTTCGATCCAAACTTAAACTCAGTCGCTTGCAGGTGGGAGGGAGACGAGACCCGGCCAGAAAAGTTCGACACAAGAGACTGCTACCCGCTGCAAGATGATCAGACCAAGAGGCGGATACTGGAAAGACTCAATCATTTGAAAATCGGTAAGGGTATTGCACTTTTCGCCCTTTTTACCGTTTTACTTCCAGACTAACGCCAAAACGCCATTCGAAAATTCCCATTTCGAAATTGCTTGTTGTAAATTCCCTGATGGAACCGATGATGTAGCATGCTAGCCTAGGAAAAACTTAAGTGAATAAGTATTTCCTAGGCTATCATGCTACATCATCGGTTCCCATCATTCAGGGTGTCTCTAGGTTGATCAGGGCATCGCGTTACAAGCTTCTGAGCTGCTCCAACTAGAAAACTAACCTGAGGTCAGATAGAAATCTGTGACGGCGTAATGTTGTGTATTGTTTCAGTGACGGATCTAAGTGTACCGGAGCACGCCGTGTGTTACGTGTACGACCAGGCTATGCTGAAACACAAGAACATTTGCGAACCGTAAGTACATTATCATCGTCCACAGCCTTCCTTACATTCCGCTTGCCTCTACTGGTTACAGGCCTCAGTCATATCACTATCAGACTACCTATACTATTCTACTATTATAAATGCGAAAGCATCTACTAACTGTACTGACTGACTGTGAATGTATATCAGTTTAAGAGCACATAGTGTAAAAGGCATCCGAAGTAGTTTTTAAGCATTTTTTTATTCTTTTTGGTCCATCAAACCATCAACCAAAGTTATTACTCTGGCAGGCTATCCACGCGAATCAAACATAATGTGCCTTATTTAAAAACGTTACTCAAGTTGATCTATGTTTTGAAATGCTCTCTCAACTTCTTGCTGACGGCAATCGTCACACGCGAAAACAAGACGGAGCATATTTAAGCGTATGTCAACTTGAGTAACGTTTTTAAGTAAGGCCCAATATAACCACTTGATCGCGCATGAGTCATAATTTGCTTGTCCACGACGTAAGCCACGTCGGTCGTGGGGGGGGGGGGGGGGGGGTTCCGTATCATTCATACAAGTCATTCATTCAATTCGCGGATTCAAATAGGATTGGCCCGCTCGAAAAAGATTATGCTGAAAATCTAGTACCCTTTTC
The DNA here is from genome assembly GCA_949125355.1 of Agriopis leucophaearia. Classification (NCBI taxonomy): domain Eukaryota; kingdom Metazoa; phylum Arthropoda; class Insecta; order Lepidoptera; family Geometridae; genus Agriopis; species Agriopis leucophaearia. Next base: position 17,460,994 of record OX421262.1, read on the forward strand.
ATTGCGGCGGAGTAAAGGATGAAGGTTCGCGTCAATGACGATGTTTTTATATCGTCATTGACGCGAACGGAACGGCAGTGAATATGCGTTAGCGCTGTCCAGGGGGTCTAGACAAGAACCACTTTCTATTAGCGTTAACGCCTGCGGAAAGATTGTGAATAACTGGCAAAGGTGTGGTACTTCCCCAGGCGGACCCCTGCAAGAGTCCTACCACTACGTAGGACTCTTGCAGGGGTCCGCCTGGGGAAGTACCACACCTTTGCCAGTTATTCAACCGGCAAGCAGTAGTGTGCAAACACTACTGTGTTCCAGATTGAAGGGCAATGGGTAATTTCGCTGACAGAGATTTGACATCTTATATCTCGGGGTGACGAGCGCAGTACATTGCCATCCAGGATTTGATCTGTTGAAGTTCAAAATTTTGAGTGGCGTTGAGCTGTTATGGGCAAGCGTGAAGAGCCATCAGGCGAGCGACATCGCTCGTCTCGTCACCCAGTATCATAAAAAAAATGATAAAATTGTATCAAAATTACATTAGCAGTCACATGACATCTCTCAAGCTAATGTCATTTTTATCCAATTTTATCTTTCCGCAGGCATTAACGATAACAGAAAGTGGTTCTTGTCTAGACCCCCTGGTTGTAAGGATTTTGTTTTGCAAAGTACGGCAGTTATAAACTGGCTGACTATTGTGACTTGCAAGCCTGAGGTGAGGCAGCCTTGCCCTTGCTACAAACCATTTAACAGTAACAAATATTTGCAGCGGGCACCCGGAATGTCCGGAGAGGATAATGAGAATACACGAGCGACACCGCGACTACGGGCTACTGGAGCGAGTGCACCAACTCGCCGGGCGAGCCGCAGCCGCCAGCGAGATACTCGCCGTGCACACAGACAAACACTTGGACAGGTTAGTCACTACAGACAGTATAACCAGTAATATTTCACAGTTGCAGATCAAAACCCTGTATTTTTTGTGATTCAAATATTAAATAATTATCAATATAAAAAACAGACTTAGTAAAAATGTCAGAACTGGACCAAATTGAAATGGGACTAAATGGGAAGCACCAGCTTTCAAATAAAAAAAGAATCATCAAAACCGGTTCACCCTGTCATTATTGTCAGTCAGAATTTGTTGTTGTGTAACTTTCGACCTCTTGCCCCCTTAATTCGGCTATTGGGCAAAATTCTTTCTAAAAACAAGAATGCCAAATTGATAATGTACTCATAAGTCAAGTAGTTTAGTAAAGTCAAATACAGATTGTACCGACGATAACGGATTGTCGACGAATATGAAAGAAAAAGCTTTGAAATACTGTTATTTCATTTTCAGGTTAAAAGAACTGTCGAAAACTAAATTGAGAGATTTGAATAGTCAGAAAAACTTGTACGATTCAGTTTACTTCCACCCGGACACGTTGGAGAGTGCGTCGGTCGCGGCCGGCTGCGTTCTACAGGTAAGGGCGGTATCAGGGTATCATACTAGCGTTTGTCGAGCTCGTGACCAGTTCTGACGCTGCGCGCACACGATATTCGCGACGCTCACGGCGCGTTAACTGCCCTTCCCGTACCTGATTAAATCCTGATGGATCACATTTACTCCTGCCTTATTTAAAAAGCAGTTTTTCTGCCAAGATATAACTAACCTTATCCCCTTCAGGCGGTAGACTCAGTCCTGACCAAGCAGTCCAACTCAGCTGTATGCGTGATTCGTCCACCGGGTCACCACGCCGACGACGAGACTCCTTCAGGGTTCTGTCTACTAAACAATGCTGGTATAGCGGCGAGATATGCGATAGACAATCACGGGCTGAAGAGGGTGCTCATTGTGGACTGGGATGTGCATCACGGGAATGGCACACAGAGGATCACTTATGAAGATGATAGGGTAAGTTTCTTTGTGTGTTTTTGTTCATGTATCGATAGTTTTTTTCACTTTATTTTAAAATTTTATTTCGGAAGATAATATCCATAATTATGTGTTAAAAATAAAAGAGTATCAAAATAATAACTACCTAAACATATAAATCCTAGTTAAAATTAAATTACAATATTCATATTATTAATATTACAATTACATTTACATTACATTACATTTCTGGGACATTATTGCACACATGGTCATCTGACCCCAAACTAAGCAAAGCTTGTAATATGGCAGCCAGAGACTGATATACATACATATATATTTTTAAATACATACTTAAATATATATATTAACACCCAGACATAGAACAAACACAAATGTTCGTCACACAAATGTTTGTCCTAGATGGGAATCGAACCCACGCCCCCAAGCACAGAAACTAGGATCACTACCAACTGAGCCACCGAGGCAGTCGACACAATAAATCTATATCTTCTCGCCCATTACAATAGCCATCCATTTAGTTTGGATGGGGCAGTCCAACAGTACGGGCAACAATCATTTGCAGGAGGAATGATTTGATATATACCGCCAGCGATGAGCGAGAAGTGATTAAAGCTAAAAACTAGATATGAGTTGGTGAGCAGGGAGTGTGTAGTTCCTATAGTTGTCTCGCTGTGCTATAAAGCGAGTGAGCGAATGCGGCGGGCAATTACTCGCACTCGCTCAGCGCGGCTGACCTGGCAGAGTCTATGATGTTGTTGTCGCTGCGACAAAATGTTTGAGAGAAGTTCTCACCGGCAGTGTGAACAGCCAGCGATCAACTATTAATATATCACATCATATCATCAGCCAATTAACGTCCACTGTTGGACAAGGCCTCCCTCAAAGAGTGGTGTTGTCATAATCCCCACGCTTGGCAGACGGCTTGGGGATCGCAGTACGTTCACCGTGTACTATTTAGGACGCTGCTGCCCATCCTTCGGTGGTTCTAGTCGCAGTTTTAGGACATACCCGGGTCCTACTACTACTATTAATATATGTGTATCTTTTATTGACACGATATCTACATATTTTGTTTGTTTCTTGAGCGAGAAAATAGTTTATAGCTAATCGCTTGCTCGCCGGCGGTGAGACAAGTGCCTAAAGCACTTTGCTTCCGATCCACTGAGCTAACATAACTTCATCGTTTGTCGACAGATCCTGTACATTTCTATGCACCGATATGATCACGGCGCATTCTTCCCGCACTCTACAGACGCTGACTACACGGCGGTGGGCCGCGGAAGAGGGGAGGGGTACAATATTAACATTCCATGGAATAAGGTACTTTAGATTTTACACTGACTTCTCTTTAAGTTGTCTTTGTTTTATGTAATTTGTGGTGTGAACAATAAAGAGTTAACTATCTAAATCAGAGGTTCCCAAAGTGGTCCAGGTGGACCCCCAGGGGTCCACGCTCCCGTGGACTCGACGGGGGTCTACGTTTTTGTCGAGTTTTTGGGAATATGGTAGAAATGTGGCTGCTATTAAAAATAGGCTTGCGTTTGACCGCCAGCTCGCCTGATGTTAAGCGATGATGCGGTCTACGATGGAGCACGCTTGCCTAGAAGGAACCGATTCACTTGAAATTTGAAGACACCCGATTTCGACACCGAGACGAAGATTGTAACTACAGGGAAACGCCCATTCGGTCCAATGGTAAAAGAATTTTTAAAATCGGTCCAGTAGTTTTTGAGCTGGTTCGTTACAAACATACCGCATTACAAATCTTTCCTTTATATAATACTAGCTCAACCAGAAACTTCGTCCGCGATTTCAACAGAAAAAATAGCCTATGTCCGTCCTCATGATACATCCGCAATCCGCAAAATTTTATCGAGATCGGTTAAGCCGTTTAGCCGTGATTATGTAGCAAACAGACAGACAGAGTTACTTTCGCATTTATAATATTAGTGTGGATTAGTGTAGATGAATGCCAAACTTAGCTAATAAAGTTTTTACAACAATTTTTTTTTATGTTGTAGCGAGGCATGGGCGACACGGAATACCTGGCCGCGTTCACACAGGTGGTACTGCCGATAGCGTACGAGTACAACCCGGAGCTCGTGCTAGTCTCGGCCGGCTTCGACGCGTGTGTGGGGGACCCCCTAGGAGGTAACTATTCACAACTTATTGCTAAATTACTAGGAAAATGCCCGAACATGGTATGTACCATAGAAAAGAGAAGTAAATAGAACGGAAATCTGTCACCAGACATTATGACAGAACCTTGATTGAACATTCTTATTTAGATCAACGCGTCAACTCCGCGTCACAGTTGCTAACTGGTTTCGAATGACTGACGTTTCGTTTATATGGGTGCAACTGGCTACAACAAATTTCTTACAATGCCTTTATAGCCTTTACAGGCGTTCTAATTGAAACAAAAAAAAACTTTTCTGTGGTATGTATGGAGTCTGTCTATTTCAAGAGTTATCATAATGATGTTTATAGGGTTCCGTACTCAAAGGGTAAAAATGGAACCCTATTACTGAGCCTACGCTGTCTGTCCGTCCATCCTAAGTTTAAACAGCTGTATCTTTGAAACCGTAATAGATAGCCAGTTGAATTGAGAACCCCTCCTTTATTGAAGTTGATTAAAAATACAGCTGAAATTGAACTAATACCCTAATCGTATTATCATCGTAACATTCCAGGTTGCAAAGTATCACCAGAGTGCTACGGACGCATGACTCAGTTCCTACGGGGGCTAGCTGCCGGCCGCGTCATCTTGTGCCTTGAAGGCGGCTACAACGTCACCAGCATTTCCTATGCCATGACCATGTGCACCAAAGCTCTCCTAGGGGACCCTATACCGCACCAGACCGATCCAAAAACACCTTGCCATTGGTCAGCGGTCGAATCAATCACCAACGTCATCAAAACTCATCAGAAATACTGGAAAAGCCTGAAATTTTATATCGCCCTACCTTCAGAAGATGTTCTAGAACCGCCTTTACCGTCCCGAGGGCTGACGGATAGAGAGGATAAGACGGAAACGTCTCTATCTAGCTTAGATGACTCGTCGAAAACATTACATTCCCTGGAAGAGAATTTGGCTAATTTAAGTTTGAAGAAATGCTCGGATGGGATTCACTGTGGCACCGATGACGAAGATGATTCTAAAAATCAATCTAAGACCCCTGAAAATAAGATTGAAAGTTCAAAAGACAAGCAAGCAAGTCCTCAAAAATGCCAAAGTGCAACAGATGAAGAAGCGAGTAACGTGCAAGGGAGTTCTAATTCCGAGGAAACGCCGTGCGAGCAAGGACCTTCAAAAGACGAAAAGAAGACGTTAGTAGATTACTTAGGGGAGAACATGCAAGCTATTGTGGATGGAGAGATGTTTGCGGTGATCCCTTTACCGTGGTGCCCTCATCTTGAGACTTTGTACGCCATCCCGAGTGAAGTGAGCTTCGATCAAGGAGTCAAGTGTGTCGATTGTGATCATACAGTCGAGAATTGGGTGTGTCTACATTGCTATATTGTAAGTATCACAGAATACATATAAGTACAAGAACCGAAGATTTACTCAGCAAAATCATAAAAAAAAAATTTGAAGTGAAAACTTCTTTAGACGCGTCGAGTACTTTTTGGGTGAACAAAAATCATGAAATTCGCGTCATCGTCACGCTGTACCGTGTATTTTAAAACAGCGCCATCTCTTGTAGAATTGGTGAATTACTAATTAAGTTCTCACTTCTGCAGTGTTTATGACAATTTTTTTTTTTAATAATTTGCTTTCGCTTGCGTTTCAACTCGCCTGATGTAAAGCGATGATGCGGTCTACGATGGATCACGCTTGCCTAGAAGAAACCGATTCACTCTTGAAGACACCCAGATTGTAATAGCCGTAACAAAATGTTCTCTTTCCCTCCTGTTGGTCAGACGACGGTTCGTGGTCCGTACGTCTGTTACGGCTTTAACTATCGGGGAACACCCATTCAGGTAGCGCATTCCACAGACTAGCAGTTCGCACAACAAAAGTGAAATCAAAGCACTTCGTACGGGGTTTCGGAATGTCAACCATAAAGCGGTGTAGATTTTTCGTGTCTGCTCTGGCAGTCCGATAGAAAAATGGGCAGGAAATTAATGGTTTAAAAAAAAAAAAAAAACTTTTTTTTATTATACAGAGTGACGAGACGAGCGAAGTCGCTCGCCTGATGGCTCTTCACGCTCGCCCATAACAGTACAACGCCACTCAGAATTTTGAACTTCAACAGTTCAAAACCCTGGATGGCAATGCACTGCGCTCGTCACCCCGAGATATAAGATGTCAAATCTCAGTATGCCCTGTAATTTCGCTGGAAACATTGCCCTTCAATCCGGAACACAGTAGTGTTTGCACACTACTGCTTGGTGGTTGAATAACTGGCAAAAGTGTGGTACTTCCCCAGGCGGACTCTGCAAATGAGTCCTACCACTACAAATATCCTGTTAATAATCATATAACTGTAGTGAACAACCGTGATAGTTTAAAACAGTGTAATAATTTGTGTTACAGACGGCGTGCGCGCGCAGTATCAACGGTCACATGCAGGCTCACTACAGCTCCACGGGCCACGTGCTGGTTCTCTCTCTCACAGACCTCTCCGTCTGGTGCAACGAATGCGACGCGTACGTCGACAACGCGCTTCTATACGACGCTAAGAACAACGCGCATCGGCGCAAGTTCGGCGAAGACATGCCGTGGTGTTACGCGCACGACAACACCATCAATATGCACTGACCGACTAATAATATTAACGTACCTAGGGTACTAACTATATACAGTGTAAACTCTATATAGCGACAGTTAAGCGACTGCGCATTTTATGGCGTTATTGCATCGAAATACAATACCTGGAGTCACAATTGTGCCAAAAAAATGTCCGAGCCAAAACTCGGCGCAAGCTACACATTGCGCCGACTTTCTGGTTGGTTATAAAGCAATCGATATCCGACTAGAACGCCGCACGATGCCAGTGCTACGATGACAGCGGACAAGCGACGTTAAACACTATGCAAGCGACATAACGTCAAAATTAAAGTAAATGTGGCAAAATGAATTATATAATTGATATCTAGGTATGTACGACGCTTGTACGTTTTTTGACTGTTTTCAGTTAGAGATTGTGACTCTATAGAAATTGGGTCTCGATGAGTTATTGAAAATTGTCGTTAAATGGTGAGAAGAAAAATCAATATTTTTTTATATAATACTATAATATCTATTTACTAATAAAGTATAAAACTTACAAACGACAATCAATAATATTGATAAAAATAGCGCTTATTGCGTACAGTCTGTTATCTTCGTCTGACGTTTTGTGATTATAAAGTAATTTATTTTATTTTAAATATGAGTTGTGTAAAAAAACTGTTTATTGCTTAATAATGACGTATTGTTGCCTAGAGTGGATGTAATTTTTATTTTATTCTTATTTTATTTATTTTAGCAAATCTTACAGCTAGGTGTAAAGCTTAAACTAACTATATAAGATACAGACGGCCATTTAAAAGATTCCAAACGTAAACATAAATGAATATTTTTTTTTTTACATAGAGTGTATCATTGTATGGACAACCAACCAAAGTAATGTTGACGTTTAAGGGATTTGGTCGTTAAATCGAGTGTCGCTATATAGAGTTTACACTGTATTAATAAAAAGCAAGCAAAATACACGGGCGATTTCGTGGTATTTAATTTTTGCTTTGCTTGTAACAATATAGTAAAACATTATAGTGCCTTCGACTAACTCATAGTAAATCTAACTTAGCTATCATAATCTATTTTAAAACTGCTAAACCTATTTGTAAATCTATACTGATTTATAGGAAACAATTGGCTAATCGCATTCAAAATTAATCATATTAATGTAAATTTATTTCTTTACACCGAGATCTAATACCTATATTCACAATCGTGCCAAAAGAATGTCCGGACCAAAACTCGGCGCATGTTACGCATTGCGCAGACTTTTTGGTTAGATGTAAAGGAATTGCGATCCCACTACAACGCCGCGCGATGCCCTAGCTAGCGTACAAGCGACGTTGAACACTGTGCAAGCGACATAACGTCTAAATTGAAGTAAATGTGGCATTGTGACCTTTATAATTGATGTCTCGGTATGTACAACGACGCTCAGACGTATTTCTACTGTTTTCACTAAGAGATTGTGACTCTTATAAGTATTTTATCTCGATGTTTCAATAGCAGCTATTTTTTTTTTTATTTACAATAATTAAGGGACAGTAAAACTTTGTAGTTTTTAACCGACTTCAAAAAAAGAGGGGGTCCACAATTCTGTGGTTTTAATTTTATGTTTTTTTACCTCATAACTCCGTCATTAATTAACAGATTTAGAAAATTATTATTTTATATTTGAAAGGATATCCATATTCCATATTGGTCTCATAGAAATTTCATTAAAATCGGTTCAGGAGTTTAGCTCTTAAATCAAAATAGGCTGGAAAATTCGGTAACTTGGATGACATTATTGTGCATATTTTATTAATTTTGAAGTCGGTTAATTTATTTATGCATTCTGTAGTACAAACAAATTGGGCATTTCCGTTTATTTATAAGCTAATGTATATATAATTATATGACATGTAAATAATATACTTTGTGTATATTCAAGTTTTTTTTATATTTATTTCTTTATTTAATAATCTTTAGGCAAATGTTTTTGAATTTGCAATGACATTATAATCAATATTTTAGTGTAAATTTTTGTTATAATTATAATGGAATCAGTTAATCCCAAAGAAGGCGAAATTTGTGGATTTATTATAACTACTGACCTTGTAACTACTATTTGAATTGTTAAATTTGTTATTTTAACAATGGCGTCGATTTTTTTTTGTACCACTTTTAAGTCTAAGTTTGAGTGCTCTAAAGTGATCGCCATCCTTTTCTGGCATCATCATCAGCCAGAAGACGTCCACTGCTGAACATAGGCCTCCCCCTTTAACCTCGACACTGAACGACATCCTGCCATCTGCGTCACTGAATGCCCGCGACTCTCCCGATGGAATATATCTCAATTTCTTGCATATGGAAATGAAAAGAGACTTGGTTATTGTCAAAAATAATACAAACAAATCTTTGCCAACATTTAAATAAGTAAAGATAAAAATTCGTAAAATAACTAATAAGCATGTATATTGTAACATCAGTATTTACAATATCATGTGCCAAAAGATAATTGCTCATTGTGTTTAGTGAAACAAATTAATAAATTAATACCACTACCATGTTATTTGTTTTTTTTTACTTATTTATTGTCCTACTTGACTAAACCTACATAACAACCTGCCATCTGCATCCACTGGATACCCTCTTTAATTGTTTAAATGCCCTAAAAAATATACATAAAATATAGCTGTTTTTTTTTCACACCCAGTCTTCATATTCGAGGTCGTTATCATTGCATTTTTGACCGACTTCCCAAAAAGGAGAAGGTTCTCAATTTGACTTAATTTTTATGTGTTTTGCCTCAGAACTTTCGAGGTGGTGGTCCCATTTCAATTTGGTCCCATTCTGACATTTTTATAAAGTCTGTTTTTTATATTGATAATTATTAGATGATGCTTAGCAGGTAAGTGCTGGTGGGTCAATAGTTTTTTAACATATGTTTTACCAAGAGTTTTATTTACTACTTGACGACATACGCGTATGAACAATGTAGAAAATATCCACAACCTTACCACGGTAAATATCCCGTAAATAATCATATAACTTTAGTGAACAACCGTGATAGTTTAAAACAGTGTAGAAAATATGTTCATGAACTGGCATTTTTTTTTATTAAGAATGCCTGTAATGCATCAATTTGTGTTTTATGGTTGTGTTATGTATGGGGTATAGACTTCCAGTTTTTAGCTACACAGGGAACATGTTAACAGCTTAGAATAATTATCAATGTAAAAAACAGACTTCATAAAAATGTCAGAACTCGACCAAATTAAAATGGAACCACAAGGGAAGCACTAGCTTTAAAAAAAAAGAATCATCAAATCGGTTCACCCAGTCGAAAGTTCTGAGGTAACAAATATTTAAAAAAATACTAAAAAGCTGTCGAATTGAGAACCTACTCCTTTTTGAAAGTCGGTCAAAAATGGCTCTAGGTAAATGGTCAATATAAATGTAATTTCTTTTGTTCCTTAATTGCAAAGACTAAATGAAAACGATAATATAATTTGGTAAACATATATTGAAGAGAGCTCTTAATAAGTACATTGGGTGATGCTTATATTGTAAGTTTGACACAAACACAAATGCAAAAGATTAGACACAAGTAAAGCACAGGAAAACCAAGCTGCATAGTGTACAGCTGCCTTAAAATATTCTATTTACAAAGCATTATAAAACACAAAATATAGACTGGCACTTCAATATTAAAAATCAACCAACATTACAATGTTAAATTGAATACCTAAAAAAAAAATTTGTAAATTTAAAGCTCCCGTGACATATAAGTAAATGTAAAAAAAAACTAAGTACCTTCTTTCTACATGCATAATAATATAAGATATTCCTTTTTAATAATATCAATAACACTTTGTAAAAAATACACATTTAAGTCAATGTAAACAAATAAAATGTCTAAGTACCTTCTTTTTACATGCATATAAGATATTCCTTTTTAATAAAATCATTAACACTTTGTAAAAAAGTGCAACTTATGTAGTTGGCCTTAGGACTCCCTTTCATGGCAACAGCTTTAATGAGAAACACATAGCAAAGAAAAAAAATTGTGCTGCGTTGATTCTCATTAGCGCTATTCGGAAAACGCGTTTTCATTTAAAAAATTCTAGCATTTTCTCTAGGTACATAATAATGGTAAAAAAAGCATTTAAACAAAACTACATAAACAGTTAGACTGCCCATAGACCGGTATAGTCTAAAGACAATCCTAATGCTCTAGACCATAGGAGTATTACATTCTCTTGGGCTCTAGACCACTATCAGTTGGCAGTGTACCCAGCATGCTGACGGCATAAGCACGCTAAATGACAATTCTTATGCGTTGAGCCTGAAACACGCCAGCATTTTACGAGAGACGAAAATAAATGTAAATATGGAATGTAATAATAATTCCATTTATATAATTGGAATCTTTACCTTAAAATCTAGGCGGAGGGTATTAATTTACTTAAAACTAAAACATACTTAAAGAATCAATATGTATGAGTTATTGCTTTCAGAGACAAATTAAATTGACTTATGACCTTTTTGTTGATTCCAAAAAAAAACACCAAGACTGGTTGTGCTGGTTGCCTTCCACACATGGCATTGTGGTATTGAAACTGGTTTTTGAACTGCGAATCTAAATTACACCATGAGACTCAAATCAAAAACCATTTTTCAAACATGCTGTATCATTATGTAACTTTTTTGAAAAACCAACCAAAGGTCTGGATTCTCAAATACTTATTACTATTTATAATTTGGTACTTAAAGCTTTCACTCTATAAATCCTTAGACAAAATCTTTTTATAAAACACGAGATTCTTTGTAACATATTCAGATCTATAACAACAGATTCATTGTTTCGCGTGACATCATTTTCGACACAAGATTGATCCCGATTTCCCGGAAACTTTGGAAAAGCCTCCGTACAGAAGTGGGGAAAGTATGAATAGTCTTCGATTACGTCGAAATAGTGGTATTTCCTAGCTGCTATTCTTATGTCCCTGTCTAACGAGCAAGGGGACCCAATATAAAACCTATATTGTTTCTTATGCTTATGAAGTAGCATCTCCGCATTAGATAAAACATCATCGGCCATAGTGAACAAGTCTTTCATTGGTAGGGAACCATATTTGTGTATAAAAGTAGTTGGAGCGAGGCGGTACGAGTGACCTGTCGCTCTGTCCTTCCAGATCTTATTAGTACTCTCTAGCTGCAGCAAAAATGTCGGAATGCTGTAACTGTGGGTAGTAATTACATGCGTGTGAGCACCGTAGATGCTTTTAATTTCATAATGAAGGCTGTTTGCAAATGGAATGATTCCTCCTTGATGGACGAAGCCAAAGAAGATTGTCAACAGTATGTTAAGGATGTACCACAAATAAAGCAGGAACTTTTTTAGTTTCCTAAATGTTGATCCATCAGCTTCATTTGGATGTAAATGGTTACCGTAAAGGTACACTAATGGTATAAGAACAGGTATGATAAATCGGGCCTCTTGGTGTGGGAAGAGAGACAAAACTGCCACTGGTATGACTAGAGAGAACAGCATGAGCCCGGTGATGCTCTGTATTCTAGGCAGCTTGCTGTACTGGCCACGAATAAATCTGTAAAGTGAGAAAACAATATGTAGATAATAGTCTAACACTATATAACTATATGTAATAACTAATAGCTGGCTATTACACAAAAACAGTTGGATTACCAATCATCATCATCCTATCTTGTCATCATCACTGCTGGGACAGAGGCCTTTTCTAAGAGAAAGAGGGAGGATGGGCCCTAATCCATCATGCTGGCCCAGTGCATGCTAATGAATGTAATTTTTTTTTTTAAGTTTTTGGATGTAACGGTTTTCTAACAATGTTTTCCTTCATTGTTTTTAGAGTGAAGGCATCAAAACTGCATATAATTTGTTTAGGTAGTACTAAATAAGTCTGTTCAATAATGATAGCATTTGTAGGGCATTAAAAGCTTAGGAGGATGAGTTCCAACTTCCTGCAGGATTGTGAGATAAAAAATTCTAGGTAATACTGCTACAATGATGGGTAGGTAGTAAGTACCTTTAGGCAAATAAAACCCTCATATATGAACTTAAAAAATTGCAAAAAAATGCATTCATAATGTTAAGCACTGTTAGCATTCCATCAGGGTCATTCCCATCTGTCCTACTGTTTGTTCTACCAATAGAACAAGTAGGAAAAATATCCATTGCCGGTGTGGTTAGCGTTGGCCAAAAAGGCACCAAATTAAAATTGGATAGGGCGGGACATGTGGCAGTGCCTGAAGGTCTATAAAACGCTGGTGCAACAATATTGGTTCATTCCAGAGAGGTTAGCATGAGGTGTTAGCATGTAGGACCAAAATTTATGGAAGGAAATATGGACAGCCTTTTAGGAAATAGGTTATTAAAAATTACCTGTATGTGTTAACAGACAGTGTGGTTACAGCAAGAATTCCTAAGATATTGAACAGCAGGGGCACATTCACAGCAATGTGGAGCCATCTCGGATGCAGTCCGTGCTGAGTCAGATTCTTCATATTCGAGTTGTATCTCAAGAAGTTCAAAGGGGTTACCACCCAGTTATCCCAAGATATCTTCAACGTCTCAAGCTCAGCCAAAGTGAAGTATCCATAATAACTAGAATCAACTAGAATAAGTAACATGACTGAAGGAATGGCACAAAGAATTAACATAGATATTCTTATATGAAAATCTTTGAAACCTACAACCTTAGAACCGAGCCCTCGGTGGAGCCAAAAAAATACTGGAGTGAAAGCAAACCCTACAAATGTTGGACGGTTAAATATTCCTACAACTACAATAGTGGCTATCACAATGACGTAGTTTAACGAATGAACTGGCAAATGAGTCTTCAATTTGAAAAGTTTCACTTTTTCCACAGCTGTGGTTGCCTGCTGGTATTTTTCCCGCAGAAACTCATCATGGTAAATTATTTTATCAGATCTATTCATGCATTCAGCTACTAGAAGTAGCAAAACTGAAAAAAATATCATTTCAAAGGAGTTTGAGAAACTTCTACAGCAATACACCAGGACAACATAGGAGCTCGCAAATATTTTAAGACGGTTCCTGAAGTTTTGCCCGTATGTGACACATATTCTGTACAAACAGTAGTCATTTATGAGAGAAAGGAAACAGATAAATAGTCGCGGAATAACGAGAAGGTAGTATGGCGTTTTCAAGTCAACGTTTAAGTAGTGTTTGCTATAAGGGTTCATAAGGCGGATGAAATGTAAGGGAGGGCCGATGATCATTTTGGGAACAAATATATTCCTAATGGGGAATTTCGGATTGAATTCCCACGTCTTCGCAACGTCGACGTTGAGGATGTCTCCTAAAACAAAACATAACTAAGTTACTTTTCTGTTGAGCATTACAAGAAATTGTAAACAGCTTAATGTAAACATACCTGCAATAACTTCCACATTTTGAAAGAATTCGTCTGGATGTATATAGCCCTGTTGCGGTATAATTGTAAGTAGGAATCGTACACAAACAAGCAACCAATAAGTTAATGGTAATTTTACAGGATTTCTAAATGAAATGGCTTTGAAAATATTTGTTTTGAGGAACATGTCTTCTTTTCGTCGTCCTTGCTTAACTTATAACTATTTTTAATATACTTTAGCACACATATTTTAAGTTTTCTTGAGATTCTCTGCGGGCTTAATTTAATTTAACGTTGTCGTATATATTAATATATACATTTTTTTCTTGAGGTTTGCCTCTCCTTGGCTCGTCTGGCATTTTTTTAAATTCTTTCCTCTGTGAATGTTTTGGCGTTGTACTCTTATGCATTTGCCAGTGTCAAGTTATATAAATAGCGTTTGATGAAATTTAGTCAAACAAGTCAGGCTCAGTCAGAGTCAAGCAAGTCACAGTCAATTCGTCATGCCCTAGTAAAGTGGTGGAGATTTTACAAGAGGCTTCTATGGAGCTTTGGAAACAACACGAAATTACATATTTCTCCACGTTATATCACTTGCCCACACTGGAGCACGTCCACGAACACTAAATAAATAATAATCCACCATCATTACGCATTAACTCTCGAAAATATACAAATTTAGGAAAATAATACAATCAGACATGTTGGCGCCAAAACTTCGTCTGGCATTTCTTCAATTTTCTTCGTCAGTCGCGAGGGCAGGGGTGCGTTGACGTAGTCAGACGTCTGACGTCTAATCTTATTTTACATTTATCGCTGTCAATCTGTCAAGTTTTGTTTAGTCACTATCATAAAAAAAAACAATTACCAACTTTATAACAGATAAAAACACGAAAAGTTTTTCGATTTGTAGGAAAATGTGTGAACGTAAGGAATTTATAAAATTTCTATTAGAAATGTCTCTAAAATTGATTCGAATGTATGATTGGTTACTTAATATGTTTGTATTGGTAAGTTTATAATTCCCATTAAACTAACTTCTATATGCCTCTACCACCAGCTTCCATAATTTCAATTTATCTTTAATCTCCTCAGGATTTCTTTGTAGATAACCACTGGGATAAACTCCCAGCTAGCTGGAGAGAAAGCTTTGTGAACCTCAGCCCTCAAGAACTCGGCTGTATATTATCTGGCAGGCCAACAACCCATGTATTTCCACTCTCTTTTTTAGCAGTCATACAAACAGTTAGAACCTTCAGCATTCCTAGACAAAGTTGTGATAACACAGCAATGAAAAGTTGCGAAGGTCCCAGCGGTCCTGTACACAAATGTGCTAGCCATCCAAAGTTAAGGAATCTATTTTTAAAGCATGTGAAGTTAAAAAAGAGACATGAGATCAGTTTGATGGCAGATGTTGTGAATGATACCGCTAATAAATGCGCCTGCAATGCGGTTATTGACTTTGGGTCAGGCTTAGGGCATCTAGTCAGAATGCTTGGTTATAAATATGATTTGTATACAGCTGGCATTGAATGCCAAACTCAACTGACCGAGGAGGCTAGGTCTGTACTGTTGGTATGTATACAATGACACATCGAATTGAAAATTATATTAACATGATCTTATGTTTGGACTAAATTTCTATTTTAGAAAACTTGATTCAGAACTGGAGTACACAGTAAGCAAACATCTGTCACCAGAAGCCATGTCAATGTTACATCGACCGACACATTTCAATGTGACCCTGACGCATCTTGACCAGCTATCCAAGTTGCCTTTACCCGCCACAATGGACAGCTATGGCTTAGTTGGCTTGCACCCATGTGGTGATTTGGGACCGTTGCTGCTCAAGCATTTTGTAGACAATGACAAAGTGAAGTACATCTGTTTAGTGGGCTGTTGCTTTATGAAGCTGACAAGTGATGGGTACCCCATGAGTGAATATGTGAAAGGGCTAGACAGTCATTTGTCTTATGTTAGTCGGGAAATATCTTGTCATGCTATAGAGACCTACTGTGAAAGGCTTGTGATGGGGAAATTTGAAGATTTGAAGGTGAGAACAAGAACTGAACCCAATCTTATTATTTTGACGTGTTAGAGAAAAAATTACAGACTTAATGGCACCTTTAGTAACTATGTGAAGGTGTCATCAATATTTGTTTCTTTCTTTAATAATATGGTATTTAAATTAGCTAGTCTTCTATATAACACGCTTTAAGGAATAGACTTTAAGGACTTGACCTGAAAATAAATAGTGGCCTATTTTTATCTTTCAGTATCTTGTACGTAATGCAATGTGCAATGATTATAAAAAAAAAACACAGACTTTATAAAAATGACAGAACTATACCAAATTTAAATGGGACCACACGGGAAGCCCTAGCTTTCAAATAAAAAAAATATCATCAAAATCGGTTCACCCAGTCGAAAGTTCTGAGGAACCAAACATTTAAAAAAAAGTCGAATTGAGAACCTCCTGTTTTTGGAAGTCGGTTAAAAAGGATTGATTAGGTATGTTTCCGACTAAAAAATGGGAAATGCACAGAGGTTTTATTAGAATTTACAGACAAAAAAATTATGGACGTTTCCATAATTTTTTTCATTGTTTGGCAGTCTACAATGTCCCACATTTTCATGTGTGTTCATAAATGCCTGTTTCTTGCTGCTGTCATCATCATCAGCCAGAAGACGTCCACTGCTGAACATAGGTCTCCCCCTTTAACCTCCATACTGAATAACAACCTGCCATCTGCATCCACTGGATGCCCATTGCCTGCGACTTGTTGGTCCATCTTGCTGCTGTAGTAATGTACTATTTCTTATTCCAGGTGCATGCCTACAGAGCAGCTCTTGAAGACATGCTTGTGAATATGGACCCTAAATTGAAACATGCTCCTATCAGAAGCATTAAGCATACTGAGTCCATGACTTTTGAAAGGTATGATAAAATCAGGCATTTTTTAACCGACTTCCAAAAAGGAGAAGTTTCTTAATTTGATTGTTTTTTGTTTGTTTGTTACCTCAGAACTTTCGAATGGGTGAACTGATTATGATGATTCTTTTTTTATTTGAATGCTGGTGCTTCCTGTTTGGTCCCATTTCAATTTGGTCCAGTTCTGTCATTTTTATGAAGTCGGTTTTTTATATTGATAATATAATTATTTATATGAACCTTGTGTATTACCAAGATTTTTTTTATTGTCGAAAAGTGTAAACAAACCAGTGTTGGCTTTGAATTCCAGCACATCATATTTCTTTACAGCTTAAATTCAGATAGGAAAATTTAACTTTTATTTTATAATTCATAATAGTAATAGACCTTTAAGCTCCCTTCATTTCAAATTTCAGATATTGCAGTTTAGCTCTAGAAAAGCTGGACATTACACTACCAACAAGCCCTGAAGTGTGGTCTAGAGGCGAAGCACTGTTGTCCCAGTGGCGCCGCGTGGTGACAGTTTACACACTGCGGCTTGCGCTCGCGCCGCTCGTCGAGACTGTTATACTCCTGGATAGAGAACTGTTCGCGCTTGAAAAAGGTAAATAGTGCCTACTGCGGAATGATGCTGGTGGGCTGACCATATAAATACAGGGCACCATTTTATTGGAGCTGTACAGGGTGCCTTGAACTACTCGACAGACACGACATACCTACCTCTTCTCCATAGACGTCCCAGAAGCATCTTGGGCGCCCCAGACGACCCCATCGCCGCCGATACACCAGCTCGTCCTGACTGCTACAGACCACAGGAAGTATTCCATTTTTAGTATAGGAGCTGGTTACCAAAGGCTCACGACACTTACGACATACGACGCCACTGGTGGGGTCGAAGACTCCCAGGATCTGTCAGAAGATTGCTTAGATTCTCTCCTAATAATCAACGACTCAACACAAGCTCAACAACCTGCTAGGTCTCCGGGCATAACCCTTCTTGGTTGCCAGGGTAAGTCTGATTCCCCACTCACGGCGATGGCCCAAGCTGAGTTTCGAACCTTAAAGGAGCCCTTGCGCTAGTTACGTTAACTACTGCATGGGTTATGTATAAAATATAGATCAGTTTTTTTTTTACTTGTTATGTTTTAAAGTAACAACAAATTTCCAACCATTGTAATCAAGCTATACAGTGGTGCATGCAACCAATAGTTTGTTTCCACTTTTAGGCAAGATCGAGAAAGTTACCATTTCCCACCACCACTTGTGACCCTTGCACAGATTTTTACCAATATTTGAAGGTTGTTACTTTAACAACAAATAAAAGATATACATATTTACTTGCTAAATAATCTCACATTTAATGACAACATCACACATTTCGTTTGTACAGTACAGATATATACTTATTTATTTAAACATTTAAAAATGTATAACAATGAAAATACTAAAACAATAGTATAATATTATTATGGAAACTGACGTGGTTTTCACACATTTTATTTATATTACGCGGGAATTACTCACGTAAGAAACTACAGTCGGAGTATCCGGCCTAATCTTACGTGAGTAATTCCCGAGTAATATAAATAAAATAGTATAATAGTTACTTAATTTAACTGAAGCAAATTACCGACACTTAGGGTTTTATAAATACACATTTAAATAAAATATAAATTGTATAATGTTGACATGACTCATAAGGTTTTTTTTAAGTTGGCAACCCAGCATCTATTATTGACACAACCGCCAAAACTTTAATTTTTGGTAGTTTTTTTTTTTCAATTTCACATTACCAAGGACTTGCTATTAAAATATTAAACACTAGCCGCCCGCCCCGGCTTCGCATGGCTGGAGTTTTTTTGAGCATTCTAGTTATAAATATAGCATGTGTTACTCTGGGATAATGTAGCATTCTAATGGTGAAAGAATTTTTAAAATAGATACTTTTTTAAAATATATATAGAATAGATCTATGTTTAGTGGCTCGCCTGATGGTAAGCGACGGTGTGGCCGAGGATGGCACATGTTGATCTAGAAGAAATCTATTCACTCTAACCTTGAAGATGCCTAGATTGTAGTTCTCAGGAAACAAGGTTTTTGGGTTAATTCTTTGCAAACACACAAAAATCCAAATATTTCCTATTTATAATATAAGTGTAGATAGACAATTAAAAAATTTGACGACTGGCAGGATTCGAAACTGTGTCATCCGGGTAACATCCCGAGCGCTCTAACCGCTAAGCCACGGCCGTCCTTGTCGGTTTCCAAATTATTGAGCTATCTTTCCAATGGTGGCGCCATCTATAATACTTGCTACCTGCAAGTAACTACTCCGCTAGACCCTTTACAGACCCTAAAGCTGTCTGAGAGAGCGAGTGACGCCTTTTTACTGACTCGAAAGTATTTTTTTATATATATTTAAGGTATTGTCCCACACTAGGATTTATAACTTAAAAAGCAAAAAAAAATAAAAAATTGTACATATACACACACATTTAAATAATAAATCGTAAAGTTTGGTAACACTTCAAATACATATATATCTCTATCTCTACATAGTATAAAATAAAGTCACTTTCCGCGTCTGTCTGTCTGTATATCCGCTAACTCCTCCCAAACCACGCAACGGATTTCGATGCGGTTTTCACCATCAGTTTGATAATTTCCCACGGAAGGTTTATATATGTAATAAAACCCCATGCAAAGCCGGGGTGGGTCGCTAGTATATATATAAATAAATAAAAAACTTAGGCCATGCCATTAACTAAAAATATTTATCAAATTTTTATCAGTAATAATTTTGTGAAAATGAAAGCCATGAAATAACATTCAACAATGGGCTTAAAAATAAGTAATTCTAATTATTTTGGCACTTCACAAACAATAAATAGCGACATACTTCACTTATTTAAATTATTTAGGGCCTTACTTAAAAACTCAAGTTGATCTATGCTTAAAATTGCTGTCTCGTTTTCGCGTGTGGCGATGCCATCAGCGAGAAGTTGAGAGAGCATTTTAAGCATAGAACTTGAGTAACGTTTTTAAGTAAGCCCTTAGATGCCTAGATAAGACTTTCATAATGCTCCAGATTGTTATAAATTTAACATAACATTGTATAAGAATTGAAGATTTGATATTTCATCTAGTTCCTGTACACTAGTTCCAGCCCAGTAAGTACATTGCCTAAGGTGCAGGCTAATTCTCGAACACAATTCCGATCGATCGGCATTGGAATAGTGACATTTCGTACTCTGAACACTCTTGAATGCCACCCTAGCCCCTATTTAATATTGTGCGGATATAAAATGAACTAATTGGGATTGGCTTTGAAATTGTTCAATAGACAGAATAGGGTAGATGACTGATGTTTATATCATCAAAACCTTTGATGAAGAATTTAAGTAAATATAATGTTTATTGAAAAAAATAATTAAATTGATTATTAATTATAAAAAAAATACGATTATTAATGTTCTGATATATAAGCGTTTAAAGTTATTGGTAGAGAAAACTGTCTCTTTCCCACAAACAAAAAATTACGTCACGCCTCTGTAGAATTTATATGGCGTACAGGAAAGTGACGTCATAATTTGCTGTTCCGGTGTCTCTGTTTAGCATGATATTAAAATGCAAGTTGCTTATTTTTGATCAGATTTTAATTTTGTTTTCATTAATCAGCTGTATTTTAATAGGACAATTATAAAAAAAACAGTCATCTAGCCTATTGTTTTCGAGAGTAGTGATTAGTCAATATTGTGTTAACATGCCCAAGCCGCCTGCCAAGCGTGGGGATTATGGCAACACCCCTATGAGGGAGGCATTTGTCCAACAGTGGACGTTAATTGGCTGATGGTGTGATGTGTGTTAACATTGGATCGAAATTGACATTGGATAAGAATTAGTATGTATTAGTAAGAATTGGTATTGGGTTAGTTTCCCTTTGACTTTTTAAAAACAGTTTTCATCTTAAATTATCATATAACCACCAGATCATTACTAAATATTTTCATCCTAAATTATACTTTAATAATACTAATAGTTTTGTAATATACTTACGAAATCTCTCATTTTATACAAGGCATTTATTTCCAGGGATGTCGTGCGAAGTTCGTCCAGTTTTCGATCCGAAGCTGTCACCTAGAAACCATATTATGACGGCCAGAAGATAAAGTTCATTAATTTAGTTTATTTACACTAAGTACATTGGAATGTCAATAAATATTTTATATTATTATGTACATTGTGTTTGTCTATCTAGAATTTACATAAATTTCAAAGATATGTGTGTTCTAGCTACGACATTTCAAATATAGTTAGGATTTGTAATTAACACATAAAGTCTAGATCTAGGTGGTAATTAATGCCCTGAAGGAATATCTCTGGTGGAATTTCGAAAACTGTTCAATGGATGCGTATTCCGTATACTTACAATATGAAAAGGTTTCAAACACATTTGAGGCGCGTTACGAATCACGGACGGCAGGCTTCGACCAAAACAAAATGTTTTTTTTTTCTATTCATTTTGGTCGAAGACGGCTGGCACAAAGTTTTCTTCATTTCGGGTTGGTTGTCATAAACCTGGGGCCATACGCCTACCTGTTATAAACGATTCAGTTTAGTTGATAGCGAAAAGTTGCGCGACCGCAAACCGTCGGCGCGTTAAGGTTCGCGTTCACGTGATTTTGCAAACTGCGCGTATTCGAGCCCGCGGTTAGAGTTAGGCGTAAGGCCTCTAGTTGGCCTTAATTCAGAATGCGCCCTCATACTTATATCATATTTGATAGTTAGGCCTTTACCTTTGCAACTTACTCATAATTAAGATCACGTAAATTAAGACTAGAAAATCACATGAAACAATATGAGACGAAAATGTGATTTAACAAGATGCAATCAATCAACTGCAATTATCTGTCCAAAGTTATAAACAAATATGGTGGTTTTTAATGATTTATGATCTTTGACACCGAGTTTTTTTTTTCTAGGTATCGGATTGACGAGGATTTTTTAGATTTCATTTGTGATAGTGTTTTGTACAATCCTACCAATTGTGAGCTGGGTGCGAATTTTTGTACCGTCACTCCTATTTTTTTGGTAATTTTTTTTTCTTCTTGGCTTCTGTGGTATTGCCCGACCTGCTAATTTGACCGGACTATGAATTTAAAAAAATAACATTATAAAAAGGTACTCCTAGCGCCATCTGTAAAACTCTAAAAGGTTTCCGGCCAACCCTATTTGTTTTATACTTTTGGACAAGCGTGTGTCACATTTTCGTCTTTACCATACAATATTTCTATATTAGGTACACACCAAAAATACAAACTAACATCAACTAAAATATACGGCAGTACCTATAATGGGCGGCCTTATCGCCTAAAGCGATTTCATTACTTTCTCTTAGTGAAGTAAAACCTCAGATTATACAAACAAGGGAGATATGGTAAGCGTCGCGGGTGGGAACGCACCTGGTCAATCAGGCTTGATGCCGTCAAACTCTCCCTGCAGATGTCATTGTCACCCTTTTTTGCATGAGGACTATTACACATTGGTGTCGCTACAAGTAACATGATTAAGGCGGAATTTGAATAGGAGACATTCGAGGCATGTGTCGAAAAAAATATTACTTCGTAAAAAAGCTATTTATAAATAGAGCACATCTACGAAAACAAAATTAAAATTTGTTTAAAATAAAGAAGTTATTAGTATTTTATTTTCATGCTAGACAGAAGCGCGCTATATCACGTTATGACGTCAAGCTGCGCGCACGCCATACAACAGCTATTCTAACACACGCTTTACGAGGGAGGGACAGCGCATCCGCTATCTCTATCCCCACCAAAATTCCTTCTATCTCAGAAATATATCAACAAAATGTTTTTTTTTTCTGTATGTATAAAGTATTTAATGATATCCTTCGAATAAATAAATCATTAGTACCCCTATTAATAAACGTAGAGTAGCCATTGTATAGTTACTCCATCTTTTGGTTTTTTTCGATCGCTTTCAAAACTTTAAAGAGAGAATAAGACAAAACACGGCGTATCTATTCAAAGACTAGTCCACGTTTATTATTATTGGCATAGGTGATAGGACACAACCCTATTGTACTAAAACTAAGACATATCTTCCTTGTTTATCTGAGATGCGAGAAATACCCATATAGGGCCTTACTTAAAAAACGTTACTCAAGTTGACATACGCTTAAATATGCTCAGTCATGTTTTCGCGTGTGACGATTGCCGTCAGCGAGAAGTTGAGAGAGCATTTTAAAACATAGATCAACTTGAGTAACGTTTTTAAGTAAGGCCCTTAATAGCTTAAACATGATTTGAGACAACAGGCCAAGCAGAAGAACTGTTAAAGGAAAAGCAACAGTTTTCCCCTTGCAAGTATGTTCAGAGTCGGGCATCAAGCGTTGGCGGGCGGGTGAGGCAGCATGGGAGCAGGCTCCTCGTCAGAGTCCTCGGAGTGGACGCGGGTGAAGCGGCGCCGCTCCAGCAGCCGGCGCAGCTTGAACTCTCCCTGGCCGTACTCCCACCGGCGGCGGGACACACTCTTGCGACCTACACCAACACCTCTACGGTTAAGAGCATCTACCGGCTGAGGTGAACGGAGGTGTTTAGTCTTCAACGAAAATAGGTACAAAGGATGTAAAGCATAATGACATATTTACCTACGCATAATGATATCATTATCAGCCTGTCATGTTCCCATTCCAAGTGGGCCAACAAGCCGACTTGGAAAACCCTGAACCGACTTCGGTCCCAAATGGGCAGAAGTCGAGATGGGGGTTATATAGAAGGCTCTGATACCGAATATCTTTGTGGTGTCCCTCAGACAATGTCACACTTGCTGGAGTCTGCAGCGTGCCCTGCAGCCTGCACACTGGACGACCAAATGAAGCCACGGAGTGTCATTGGAATGGCAAAATTTTGGTCCAAAAACTTAATTTAAAAATAAAATACTGGAACACAGGACTCTCAGAGACAGAGGGATGGGCTCTAATCCACCATGCTGGCCAGTCATCTTGGCGAATGTCATAAGTTTGAATTTTTGAGGTTCTTGGACATAATTACCGGTTTCGTCACGATGACCTTCACCGTTTATGAGCGATGCCATCGAAACTCGTAATTTACAAAAATAAAAATAAGCCATTGTTGCAGGGTCGAGAATCGAACCAGGTGCCGTCAGATTGTGAAGCGCACGTGCTACCGCTCGGCCACCATCGCTGTTCATAATTACATGTACCTACGCATACTGACATTTACGCACGCATTAATGACACCTCAGAAAAGGACTAAAGCATAGTTAAGCATGTTACATTCTTTACGCGTATCCAAAATTGTTGTTACCAGAATATCTACCTATCTCATAGAAGGTCTAGATATTTGTTCAAAGACCTATTTCTACTCCACATACTAATAAATCAAAAAAGTATATTTCTTAAAACTTTTCGACGGATCTTATATCGTAAATGGTACACCTGAACTAAAAAATTATGTACCATCTCACTTTTATTTGAAAGACCTATTTAATGATATATCACATGCAGGAGTGCAATCAATTCTTTTTTAACCAAAGTATTCATGACGTCTCCTACCCGGTGACTATACCAAAACTTAGATAAATATTATATATCGACACTGTATGTGGAGACGAGTTTATGTTGTAGTTAAGAACATACCATGTGGAACATAACAACCTTTTTTTGCTTAGCATCGTCGGATAAAAATAATTCAAGCTTGCCACTTCATTTCAAGTTATAGCTCCATTAAATTACCTAATGCAAGCGATCATGCAAAACATATAATATATTAAAAACCTATATATGTACTGTAATTTAAGTAAATAGAACGGAAATGAAAAGGAAACTGTCACCAGGTATTGTGACAGATACTTGATTGACCATTCTTATTTATGTCAACGCGTCGAACTCCGCGTCTTAGTTGCTAACACAGTTTATATGGGTGCAAGTGGCTACAACAAATTTCTTACAAAAATGACTTGACAGCCGTTCTAATTTAAACAAAAAACAATTCTTTTCTGTTGTTTTCAAGCACACTTACTGCAACAAAAACAAAAAAATACCGAAAGGGTGTAAGAATGTGAGAAATAAAAAAAACAAAGCTGCTTCCAATAAATATATTCAACAGAACAATATAGGTAAGTACATCACAATCTTTCACGAGTATAAAGCGCAAATAAGAAGACAAGTAATATATAAAGATAAATCATGCTATTAAAAAGCATTGCTGTCTATTTTATATGATCATATCCTACTTGGTTAGCTTTGGGCAATATTGCATGCTTTTTCAGAAATACATAAATAAATCTGTTATAAGTTATATGGCGGCTCCACATTAGTGCCGTGAATTCACGCGCGAATTCACGGCACAAGTCGTGCCCTCCACATTCACGGGATGCTCACAGTCGCTCGTGAAACCCGCCGCGAAATGGACGTAGAAGCTGCTGCTGCAATAACTTTGTTTGCTGTGGCAACATATTACTATTTAAATGTCCAAAACAAGAAAGTTATTAAAAAGCGTTGGAAAAAAGAAGATGGTGGATGACGTCCGTACGCCTTTATAGACAGGAGTAAACAAGAAGTAAACTGGCGCGGGGCCGTGAATGTGGATGTGTACGCGTAAACGCCGCGCGAACGGGGTGCGAACCCTTTGTCGCGGGACAAAATACCGACTCTGTTCGTGGAACAGGCGTAAACGCGCGTGAACCCCGCCACATTCACGTTCACGCTTGTTTTCGGAGCTTTACGGCAGTAATGTGGAGCCGCCAATAGAACTTAAACATCGAACTTTCTTCTCAATTTTCTTTCTAACGAATGACATAGATCATTCCAATCCAATGTAAGGTTCACAAAAATTTAACAGCAAGACTTATTTAAGAGCATACATAGTATAAATAGTGCATAATAACTTGCTTAAATGTGGTATGGAATGTAAAACAAATTGATAAAAATTATAGTAAAATAATACTTAAATCACAAAAATGTGCTTACTACACTATTAAAATCTCAATTAAAATAAACATTATACAATGTGTTGCTTTGCACTCTCCATTTTTCAAAGTACCAAATTACAATAGCGGGAAATTTAATTAAAGTTAAGATTTCTCAAGATTTGCACTCAGGGCCTTACTTAAAAACGTTACTCAAGTTGACATACGCTTAAATATGCTCCGTCTTGTTTTCGCGTGTGACGATTGCCGTCAACGAGAAGTTGAGAAAGCTTTTTAAAACATAGATCAACTTGAGTAACGGTTTTAAGTAAGGCCCTCAATATCTACGATAATACTCTATTTAAATCTGGAGAGAATAAAAAACAACACCTGTATAATTGTGGAAAAAATAAATCTCAAATAATCTCAGATCTGCGTGTTACAGTTCATAATGATATTCATGGGTAGAGTAAACAACTAGATAAAAAAAGACATGAATAAAGGTCCTTACTTAAAAACGTTACTCAAGTTGATCTATGCTTTAAAATGCTCTCTCAACTTCTCGCTGACGGCAATCGTCACACGCGAAAACGAGACGGAGCATATTTAAGCATAATATGTCAACATGAGTAACGTTTTTAAGTAAGGCCCAAAGTATAAAAGCATAATTTCACTACAGATGTTATAGAATTTAGAAACGTATTTATCGCGGTAATAAATATATTTTTAACATCATAAAATACAAAGCAAAGCGAGACACAGCCGCGCTCGCGCATTCACCTTGATAACACCGCCGTATGCGGTTGAAACTATACTCGGAGTATCCAGCCTAATCTTACGTGAGTAATTCCCGTGTAATATAAATAAAATCATAAAATACATCAATAAATTACTTAGGAATAGTTTTAATACAGGGTTACGCAAACAGACTGTACTTAGCAGAAAGGAGGTCATTGTACTCATCATTATGAAAAACTTTTACTGTGGGACCAACCCTGAAATTGCGAAAAAATTACAGCTGTCCATAGAAAACGGTCATTGACACTCGATAAAATGTAAGGAACAGCGATTTCAGAGTTGATCCCATAGTAAGTTGTTCATAATGATGAGTACAATGACCTCCTTTCTGCTTAGTACAGTGTATATGCGTAACCCTGTGTAATTCAGAATCTCGTCTTTAATTATGAGTCATAAAATAATGCAGTCATTTATATGTTTATATAGGTAAATCTAAAAAATCTCTTTTTTTTACTACATTCAATGCATAGATCAATCTCTTTGTTTTGTACATAAATTCGTTGTAGGTATATTAAAGTCGATAGAAACTCTATTTCCTACTTTTGCAAAATAATGTTTTTAAAATTAAGTAATTAAGGCCGCGCATATTTTTTTTGCCAGAGAAGTGAGTTATTAAAAACGCTTTGAAAAGACAGGCGTAGGGTAAGGGGAGGTTATTCCGTGATACCGGTTGAGTTGTGATAGTTTTTTTTAAATGTTTGTAACTTATTTGTCTGTGTCGGAATTGAAGTGAAAAAGCGTATAGGGATGCACTTAAGAGTGACCAAGATGGTAGTATGAATCCTAATTACATAGCGTTTGCAGCAAACTTTACGTCGAACTTTAAAAAAAATATCACAATTTAACCTGTATCACGGGATAATCTCCTCTTACCCTATATGAAACCGTAGGCACCTTGTCGCGTTCTCGCTCGACAAAGTGACGACAATATTTTGTAGCAGTGCGCATGCTAGCCATGCTCATCAAAGGCTAGGGCCGCGCCGAGTGAAGTTGGTCGCGAGTGACATTACTATCAGTAAATCTAGGGTACAAGTGGCTCGGCCTCCGTCGACTTACCTTTGTTCCTCGCCTGGCGCAGCGCAGCGGCGGCAAGCGCCAGGAGCACCGCGGCCGCCGCGCCGCCCGCGCCCCCCGCCGCGCCCCACCACCACTCCCACCCGCCACCCACCGGCGCGGGCGCACTCACCTCTGCAACAACAACAATTACAACATTTAGATCTACGTCCATCTTTAGCCTATCGGCTATCCTCAACAGTTGGCGCGTCAGACTTCCACGTGTCAGGCGTGAGTTCGAATTCTGATGAACTGCCGATGAAAGGAAAATATCGCGTGAAAATAATAGCATGGTGGTAGGGTTCTTTATAATACTCCACTATCTTCCACCCTCAAGTTACTCGTATAAATCTGCCGCCAAGAACTTCTACCACCTTCGACTACACCGTCACTTAAGGCTGTAATCACCGGCTACAGATTTCTCTTTCGAAAGAAAACATACAGAATTTTTGTATCTTCTCTCCCTCTTATAAAATATCAACACGAAATTTGATTTATACTAGGCATTTGCAATTATTCTAAAGATAATGATTTTTCATGATCAATAATGTTAAAAACGTGAGAAAAAAATGTCTGTGGCGGGTCGGAGTGGCCTTAATATAAAACAATAAAACCGGCCAAGTGCAGGTTGGACTCGCGCACGAACGGTTGCGTACCATTATCTATAGAACCGGCAAAAAATCACGTTTGTTTTATAGAAGCCCCCCTTAAATATTTGTTTTATTTTAATTTATTTTTAAAGTGAATATATATCTAAATATTCTATGAATATTTGAAGCGTCTACCTGTTAACGTTATCAATATCGAGCAAAAAAATCACGTTTATTGTGTAGGAAACCCCCTTAAAAAAATATTTTATATTAGCGGCACTATACCGGCTACAGAAATACATCATATGTGAAAATTTCAACTGTCTAACTATCACGGTTCATGAGATACAGCCTGGTGACAGACGGACAGACAGCGGAGTCTTAGTAATAGGGTTTTACCCTTTGGATACGGAAAACTAAAAATGGACTTCACAAAAATGTTAATATATGAAATTTCAGTTCCACGGATGACACAATATAATGGCAGCAAAGTAACAAAAATATTCAGTTATTTTGATTCAAAGCTAAACTACTGAACAAATATTAATGAAATTTCAATGGGACCAATCTGAAAGTAACTATAGATATCATTTAAATAAAAAATAAAAAACACTTCAAAATCGATTCAGGAATGACTGAGTTTTGAGGTAATTAAAAAAAGTGAACCCCATCTTTTTTAACTGACTTCAAAAAAGGAGGCTGCCGACCGAGTTCAGTGGCGTGCATTAGGAGAGGCCTATGTCCAGCAGTGGACGGATGCAGGCTGATGAAGATGATGAAAAAAGGAGGAGGTTCTCATTCGACTGTTTTTTTTTAATGTTTGTTATCTCAGAACTTTCGACTGGGTGCACCGATTTTGATGATTCTATTTTTTATTTGAGAGCTGATGCTTTCCGTGTGGTCCCATTTTAATTTGGTCCAGTTCTGTCATTTTTATGAAGTCGGCTTTTTATATTGATAACTAGCTGCTCCCCGCGGTTTCACCCGCGTGGTGATGAAAACCGATGATGATGATGATGAAAAGTAGCCTGTGTGTTAATCCAGGACATAAGCAATGTATATTTCAAATTAAATCCATACAGCCGTTTCTGCGTGATTGAGTAACAAACATCCATCCTATATGACACTAGCTGCGCCCCGCGTTTTCACTCGCGCGTTGATGAAAATCGGTGATGATAAAAAGTAGCCTATGTGTTAATCCAGGACATAAGCAATGTGTATTCCAAACTTCATCCAAATCCATCCAGCCGTTTCTGCGGTATTGAGTAACAAACATCCATCCATCCATCTAAACTTTCCCTATGTGTTAATCCAGGACTTAAGCAATGTATATTCCAAATTTCATCCAAATCCATCCAGCCGTTTCTGCGTTATTGAGTAACAAACATCCATCCAAACTTTCACATTTATAATACTGGCTGCGCCCCGCGGTTTCACCCGCGTGGTGATGATGATGATGAAAAGTAGCCTATGTGTTAATTCAGGACATAAGCAATGCATATTTCAAATTTCATCCAAATCCATCCAGCCATTTCTGCGTTATTGAGTAACAAACATCCATCCAAACTTTCACATTTATAATACTAGCTGCGCCCCGCGGTTTCACCCGCGTGGTGATGATGATGATGAAAAGTAGCCTATGTGTTAATCCGGGACATAAGCAATGCATATTTCAAATTTCATCCAAATCCATCCAGCCGTTTCTGCGTTATTGAGTAACAAACATCCATCCTTCCAAACTTTTACATATATGATATTAGTTTGTTAACCCGTGGGGCGACAGTTAAATATGCAATCAGTCTCTAGTTAATGAAGCTATAAATACTAATAAACTTATTAAAACAGAACACAAAGCACGACACCAACCTACTCACCGATGGTGGCGGTGGGCTTGGCGCGCGCGGAGCTGCTCCTGTGAGCTGTGGTCGCCGCTACGACGCTCTCGTTACGGAGTGACGAGTCCTCAAACTTGTACACTCGGTGCGGGTTCAGTTCCGCTACATATACCTGAAATCATACTTATATTATGTACTAGTGCTGTAGCTGGCGTAGAATTTCATATACACTTTCAACCCTTTTTTCCTCCCTTAATCCGGCCCTTGCGCAAAACATAGCCTATACTTCAATCTGATCATAGCTAAGCATATTCGTGAAAACCGCATTTAAATCCGTCCAGTGGTCTAGATGTGCATGGACTAACAAAAAAACAGACAAAAATTCTAAAAACTGTCTCAACGTGTTTAGCTGCTTATTTTAAGACACCCGGGTGATTTTTTTTATATCTCGCAATTGCAGATTTTTGTATCTGTACGTTTTTATTATACGTATGGAATTTAAGATGTATAGATAGATATAGATGTATAAATGCGAAGGTATACACAGTGTGGCGTAATGAGTAGTAAGTACATAGTACTATTTACCCGGGTTACACTACGACCGTTAAGAAAATTTAATAATATGTGTTTGTTTAGCGAAAAAAGAAACTATTTATTGTATTAAAGTCCATTAAATTTGCCAACGGGCAATGGAGAGAGCTATGCTCGGAATTTCTTTGTGCGATAGAATCCGAAACGTGGATATTTGACAAAGAACCAGAGTCACCGATATAGCTATTAAAATTTGCAAGTTGAAGTGGGAATGGGCAGGCCACATTGCTCGAAGAACCGATAGCCGATGGGGAAGTAAGGTTCTTGAGTGGAGACCCCGAACCGAAAGACGCAGCGTATGTAGGTCTCCCACTAGATTCTCCCACTAGATGGACCGACGACATTATGGAGTCGCGGGCATCCAGTGGATGCAGATGGCAGGTTGTCGTTCAGTGTGGAGGTTAAAGGCGAGGCCTATGTTCAGCAGTGGACGTCTTCTAGCTGATGATGACATTATATTTGCAGCCATAGCCACTGCAAATATAATGTATTGCTAGGTATGGCAACACCTGACTTGGTGGCTATTGTGATGTATGGACGCATATATCACCTTAAATATAATGTACTAGCCACCCGTCCCGGCTTCGCACGGTTGGAGATTTATTTTTTTAAACATTCTAGTAATAAATATAGCCTATGTTACTCAGGGATAATGCAGCATTCTAATGGTGAAAAAATTATTTAAATCGGTCCAGTAGTTCTTGAGTTAATTCGTTACAAAAATCCAAAAAATAAAATTGTGCGACATTGTGGGAGTCGCGGGCATTCAGTGGATGCAGATGGCTGGATGTCGTTCATTGTAGAGGTTAAAGGGGAGGCACATGTTCAGCAGTGGACGTCTTCTGGCTGATGATAATGTTGAAACATCTAAAAATACAAATCTTTCTTCTTTATAATATTAGTGTAGATTGGAGTGACGACCTGCGTAAAACGGCGGGTATAAACTGGATGCAAAGAACTACCGACTGAGTTCAGTGGCGTGCATTGGAGAGGCCAGCAGTGGACGGATTCAGGCTGATGATGTATCACCTTAGATCCGTCAGGCGATGTGACCAGGTCATGCGGGTTGCTGAGGCCGCCGTCGGGCGCGAACGTCGCATGCAAGCGGCCTGTCGTCATTTCTATCACGTACCCTCGCACAGGGACCATGTCGCGACTGGGCCCGTTCACGATGTACAGACGACCACCTGGGGATGAAAAAAAAAATCTTTGCTAATGACACTAATATCATATAATATTTGGATGGATGGATGTTTGTTACTCAATCACGCAGAAACGTCTTCATGAATTTGGATTAATACAGAGGCTACTTTTCATCATCACCGATTTTCATTACCAGCGGGCGAAACCGCGAGGCGTAGCTAGTATCATATATGTGAAAGTTTGGATGGATGGATGTTTGATACTCAATCACGCAGATACGGCTGGATGGATTTGAATGAAATTTGGTATAGTAACACACTGGATTAAACACAGCGTTCTTTTTATTCCGGAAAATAATAACAGTCTACCTACCCAACCAGGTCTCATTACCCAATATCGAACTCGCGCTGAATTCGATATTGGGTAATGAGACCTGGGGCTTAATTTTTAAATCACTTGTATGATATTTGCACGAAAATATTATGCAAAATGACAGACTTTCAAATGAAATCCCAAACAAAAGTCGCATGTTTTAAATAATCATATCACTCGCTAACGCAACGAGTGGTTTGAACCACAGAAAAGAGAAGTAATTAGTACGGAAATGAGAAGGAAACTCTGTCGCCAGGTATTTGATTGAACATTCTTATTTATGTCAACGCGTCGAAGTCCAAAACCAAGCAAAAAAAATAACAAAAATAATGTATCTTTTCTGTGATTTTGAATTTGAACCATTCGAATTTGCCTTCTATCAATAGAAAATCTTTCATTTCACATGTTGTTTTCGCGCGAAATTATACGAACCATTAAAAAATAGAGTCCTGTAATGATCTGCTTGGGGTGTACTCGTATTGTGCATTTCCCTGATTGCATCTACGGTATAAAGATCTAGTTGCGATTCTGGTTCAGAAAAGTCTACAATGACAAAAACTAGTTTTCTGGGAAGATTTATTAACTGGGGCGAAATCGCCGGGGTGCTGTATTAGGCCCGGACACGGCCTATAGGGAAATAATCCGCCCCTACCAAGAGTTGAACAATATGCAAAAAGATAATTCGCAGGGGACACCCGGGTTTGAACCGGGGACCTCTCGATCTGCAGTCGAATGCTCTACCACTGAGCTATATCCCCGATGTCTGTGGCAGCAAAAATATTGTACTTCAGCATTTTCTTATCGGCACGTAGTTTGATATAAGGCGCGTTCGAAATCAACATCAACAGAGCTTTCGTAACAATTATTATTATTTCAAAAAATTATGATTGTTGATGCCGTGGTTCTGGAAGGTGGGAAGGGAGGCCTTTTCCCTGCAGTGGGATGATGCAGGCTAATATAATAATATTGATCGTATGTGAAACCATGAGGTTTGTTTGCGTTTTTATAGAAGTATGTGACATTCTCGAGTGCGACTTGAAGACGTCTGATATGACCGAACAACTGTCCACCAAAAGCGATATTTTCTTAGGCATCAATTCTCTCCTACTTAGATTATACTAAAACATGCGTAGTGACGTCACTCACCGTGTACAGGCGCGTACGCAACGCTGAACAGTCTTCTTCCAATGAGCCAGTTGCTATAACTATCGACAAACGTCCCGTTGTCTGACCGGAAGCACTCGACGCGGCCATGCTCGCGATCGGCCACGCAGACCAACCCGCGGTCGTTAGCTAGTGTTAGAGCGTGAGGTACGTTGAAACTGAACGGGGAATTGCCGTGACCTGGAAAACAGGAGGTAGTGTTTTGTATAAAGCAGTTTTGATACTAATTTAAGAGCTGTTTTACAAAATGCATCGTTCAACTAGGTTAAGTATCTGAATTATAGGGCCTTACTTAAAAACGTTACTTAAGTTGACCTATGCTTAAAATCGCTGACTCGTTTTCGCGTGTGACCATTGCCGTCAGCGAAGTTGAGAGAGCACTTTTAAGCATAGATCAACTTGAGTGACGTTTTTAAGTAAGACCCATAGTATTAGTCGGTAATACAAGATCGAGGCGCGTTCGTAACTGCCTTCCGAACATTAACTTTACCGGAGTCTTGCCCGTGGTACAAAACACGGTATATTCCTGTAGTTAAAGTTAAATAAGTAACCTAGTAGTTGTTCTTGCATGTGATGTGGCGATGCGTTCTCTTTAATGATGCATTTTAATATTTTTTTTCAAGTTCGAACTGAATTTCCTGTTTTTTTTTTCCTTAATTTAATTTCTGATTATCTTGATCGACCCGTGGCCACCAGAAACGAGATCAGCAGTTACTCTTCTTTTTATTAGGGTTCCGTAGCCCGACAAGGTACCCTTATACATCATTCGTTCTGTCCATCCTCCTTATCCTTATACACCATACGACCACTTGGAAGGCCCAGAAAAAGATGGCGGGACGAGCTTGACTTCCACGCAACAGACTGGTACACCAAAGCAAAGAACAGAGAGGAGTGGAAGAAAGGAAGGGAGGCCTTCGCCCTGCAATGGGATGACCACGGCTGAAATAAAATAAAATAGAAAATAAAACTTTTTATACCTAAATGTGAATTGTGCAATTCTATGACCTTTTTTTCTTAGCTCCGTTGAAATAACTATCCTATGCCCCCTATATAGACAACCGTTCTCTAATTGTATATCTGATTTGCATTGGAAGTTTGGCAAAATTGATTTACAATTTATTTTACGCGGCCAGCCGAGTTGCAAATATTTAACGACCGTCTGCATTTTCGTATCGTTTGTAGTCATTTGCACGATGTCCATGACCGTTATCGCCGGCGATGACGCATCTTGAGCGCATAATAAGTATCGTATTATTAGTTATTATTTCTTAGTTAATCAGCCGTAACATTACATATTCTGTGAAAATTTGAAATGGCTATCTTTTACGGTTCCCAAGATACAGCCGTTTAAAGGTAGGACGGACGGACGGACAGACAGACAGACAGACAGACAGACAGACAGACAGACAAACAGACAGACAGACAGCGTAGGCTCAGTAATAGGGCCCCGTTTTAACCCTTTGGGTACGGAACCCTAAAAATGGAGCCGTATATATTTTCAAGACAAAAATAAAACAAATAGCATAAGATGAAATTTGTTTAGTATATGTCAGTAATTTAACAAAATCCACTCTCTAACTTTCCCTTCGAAAGTTTTACGAAAAACTACTTTTAGTTAATTGGAGGTAATAAGTTGTATATTTATGTTGAGTTTTTCCAATGCGACGGTGATCGCTTAACATCAGGCGGCGCGTTAGCTTGTCTGTTACCTATGGCGGTGATCGCTTAACATCAGGCGGCGCGTTAGCTTGTCTGTCACCTATGGCATTAACAAAAACCCATGTATGACCCATAAATGTTTCAAGACGAACAAGATAAGCGAGAATTTCCGGAATTAAAAGCTTATTTTCTGTCTGGCAATAAAATAACGAGTCACGAGACAATAATTTACATAATACCACAAAACTCATAATAATAACATTAAAATCCAACCTACCTATCTCCAAAAAATCTGATATCTATTAAACAACGATTACCTGACGATTAATGGCAAAACTCTACTTCTGGGTTATGTAGATATGCTTTCAAAATATTACGCATTGAAAACTAGCTAAAAGGAAATAGCTAAATTAAGATTGTCTACATTGATTTGTTATGGAAAAACCTGATGCTACACCCCAGTGTTAATTGGTAAGTTATCATGGAACCAATCAATTATGATGCTGGTGATGAATTTAATTAACAAATAGCAACTAGGTAAGTTTATAGACCGTTATATTGTTTATGGTAATGGCTACAATTCTCCTTGCTTATTCCAGCGAGATGTAATAATAGAGATGTTATCGGCGAACAACACTGCTTTAGTAATTATCAATATAAAAAACCGACTTCATAAAAATGACAGAACAGGAACAAATTGAAATGGAACCACACAGCACAGAATACATAACACACGGGAAGCACCAGCTTTCAAATAAAAAAAGAATCATCAAAATCAGTTCACTCAGTCCAGTCGAAAGTACGGAGGTAACAAATATAAAAAAAATATACAAAAAAAAACAGACGAATTGCGAATCTCCTTCTATTTGGAAGTCGGTTAAAAACTGACTAAAACCAGCATATGTACTTACCTACGCATGTATAACTATGCAGTGAGATATATCTTAGGCTTTTTCAGGTTTTAGGTATGACATTTTAACGACGAATTTTAACAACTTTACTAGGAACTGATGCCAAAATACAGTACGACAAAGCGACAAAGCCTCTTCCTTCCAGTTTCCACCACTTTACTAGGCCATGACTTGGACTTGACCGTGATTTGCTTTGACTGGAAATGTCGACTACCTTCTTGAAAATTCAATTACACTTGATAGTTTATAGTTGAGATATAAAAGCTTGAAAAAAAACTTGTAGATGGCTAGATAGTTCTCAGGCAACAAGAAGGACGGTAGGGTGTTCCATTCTTGGACAGTAGGTACGTATCATAAATGACGTTGTTGACCCACATTGTTGAGTTCCAATTATTGGAATTGCATTGAGGTACAACTGGTAGTGTGTTGTCTTTCTACTCGTCCTTACCATCCTATTCGAGCGTTGTTTGAAACGCAGTCCTTCTACTTGCCATTATCATCCTATTCGTACGTTGAAAGCCAAACCTTGTCCATGTCTAACATGTCTAGTCATGAATAGTAATGATGGTGGGCAAGGTGTCATACTCACTAGTTCCCCAATGCAGAATAATAGTGCCGTCTGGCGCCATCTTCAGTATGCGATTGTTGCAGTACCCGTCGGCGATGAAGAACTCGTCCGTGGGAAGCACCGCCACTGCGGTCGGCTTGCAGAAGTGGGAAAAATCATCACCAGGAACGAACCTGAAGAAGTTGATACAGCTTTTTATAGATATAATTTAAAGTAAATTATTATAGATTATCAGCGTATCAATAACCTAATATTTTTTTATGCTATAGTTGGCAAACAAGCTTTTGTAGTGGTAGGACTCTTTTGCAGGGGTCCGGCTGGGGAAGTAGGTACCACACCTTTGCCAGTTATTCAACCGCCAAGCAGTAGTGTGCAAACACTACTATGTTCCGGATTGAAGGCCAATGTTTCCAGCGAAATTACAAGGCACACAGAGATTTGACATCTTATATCTCGGGGTGACGAGCGCAGTGCATTGCCATCCTGGGTTTTGAACTGTTGAAGTTCAAAATTCTGAGTGGCGTTGAGCTGTTATGGGCAAGCATGAAGAGCCATCAGACGAGCGACTTCACTCGTCTCGTCACTCAGTATCATTAAAAAAAAAACAATCCAACTCGCCGCCTGTTGTTAAGACATAATAAATAAAATAAAAATGTTAAAATAATAATACTCACTTCTCCCCCAACACCAATTCCGGCTGCTTCCACTTGCCTGCAGTGAACTTGAACACCTGATGCAGAG
The DNA here is from genome assembly GCA_949125355.1 of Agriopis leucophaearia. Classification (NCBI taxonomy): domain Eukaryota; kingdom Metazoa; phylum Arthropoda; class Insecta; order Lepidoptera; family Geometridae; genus Agriopis; species Agriopis leucophaearia. Next base: position 17,498,305 of record OX421262.1, read on the forward strand.
CTACATCCGTCACAAACACATTCCCCTTGGTGTCCACTGTGATGCCGTGGGGGATGTGGAACCTGAAATATACATTGGATACTCTACTGATCTTGATGAAACTCGGCATGGAAAAAAATCGGGAAAGCTCGAAAAACACGCTGTGGAATACAACTAAATAGAATTATTTAATGATGAGTATTTTTTTATTCTTATTTGTTGTAAAATTCATTGTGGGGGTGATACGTCCCACTTATGCTGTATTGTGCATTTGCCCAGCCAGCTTACACAACCCAGCCAAGCTACTTAAAATAGCAGAGCATGGCTTTGGATCGCTTGCATCTGAGTTTAGCTTAGTTAGGTCTTGGAGAAGTCCATTCACGGCATTTATATAGATCAGCCCTAATAGTAACCGGTAAAATGAAATCGAAGGGACACATAGGGCCTAATAAGATGGAACAACCTAGTGACAAAAGAGCTGGATAAAAATCCTTGACGCGAGATACTAGTCTGGGGACCATCAGAGATGTAAGCAGATTTGTCGCCCTCTGGCGATCGCATCTCTGTCATCATGCTACAGGATGGATCAAGCCGCTCAGAGGTGAACAAATAAATTGAGGAGGAAGAGCCAAACATGCTAATTATTACTAGCTAGCAGAAATATTACTCATACATGTACATTTTGCCAACTTTAATATTTTAGGTAGGTACTTAATAAATGCAAAAAAAAATATTTTTTTAATTCGGTAATAGGCTTGCGTTTGACCGCCAACTCTCCTGATGATAAGCGCGATGCGGTCTACGATTAAGCACGCTTGCCCAGACGAAACCGATTCACTCGAGATTTGAAGACACCCAGATTGTGACCATCGGGGAACACCCACTCCGGCAGCGCATTCCACAGACTAGCAGTTCGCACAATAAAAGTGGAATCAAAGCGCTTCGTACGGGTTTTCGGAATATCAACCATGAAACGGTGTCGATTTTTCGTTCCCGCTCTGGCAGTCCGATAGAAAAATGGGGAGGAGGGAATTAGATCATGCAGATCTGATACACACGCTCCGATAAATGTATCCGATAATTGAATTACTTTGCTTACAATGTGATTTTAAAACAAATGGAAAACCGTTGATAATTAAAAATCTGAAGAAATAAATTATAAGAAATTTATACTTTTTATGTGCAACCTTCACTGTAACCCATGAGTATAACATGGCACCTAATTTTCTCACAACATTATACCTACTTACTAGTTTTATTTTGTTAGCTAGCAAAATAAAACTAAATAAAAAAGTTGTAGTTGTTACTACAACAATACAACTACAACTTTTTGTTACTTAACAAGTTTAGTAACAAAGAGACATAGGCGGACCGAGGTCATCATTAGATATATAATGTATACATCTTCTATCTATATCTATACTTTGCCAGTTATTCAACCGCCAAGCAGTAGTGTGCAAACACTACTGTGTTCCGGATTGAAGGGCAATGTTTCCATGCGAAATTACAGGGCACACAGAGATTTGACATCTTATATCTCGGGGTGACGGCGCAGTGCATTGCCATCCAGGGTTTCGAACTGTTGAAGTACAAAATTCTGAGTGGCGTTGAGCTGTTATGGGCAAGCGTGAAGAGCCATCAGGCGAGCGACTTCGCTCGTCTCGTAACTCTCTATCATAAAAAAATAATACATATAATATATATATATACGTATATATGTACGTATATCAGTCTCTGGCAGCCATATTACAAGCTTTGCTTAGTTTGGGGTCAGATGACCATGTGTGCAAAAATGTCCCAGATATTTATTTATTTATAATAAAAACTTAGAGATAAAAGTCTGTAATTGCGAGATATAAAAAAAACACACAAGGCGTCTTAAAATAAGCACCTGAACATGTTAAGACATTTTTTAGAAGTTTTTTCTGTTTGTCCACGCACATCTCCTAAACCACTGGACAGATTTAAATGCGGTTTTCACGAATTTGCGCAATAATAAAGGAGGAAAAAAGTTGAAACTTTATTTGAAAATCTACGCATACGTCGCGGGCAACAGCACTAGTAATCATATAAACCTATATCCTAACATAGAAAATTTTCACTTGAAGAACACTTTTTCTATGCCTATCACTTTTCATCATACACAAGCCAAAAAAAAATCTGTCGTTGTTGACCTTAACCAAGTTTGGTGTAATCATTACAGATGAATAGCTAAGAACACTAATGATCAAGTTACCTTTCAAACAATAAAAACTAAATCAAAATCGTTGCAGCCATTGGGAGTTATTATGCCACAGACACTCAGATATACACACATTAAATTTATAACCACCTTCCTTTGAGTCGGTCGTAAAAATAAAAAAATCAGACAATGACACATGCAACTTACAACACATGCAACTTATGTGGTTAAGAAATGGTCTGTCATTCCTACCTGCCACAACACTCAGTACAACTGCCACCTACTGGAGGATAAGGCTTCACGTTTACATTTAATGGCTGCAAATCTGCCTGTGAGCCTCTGCAAACATACCTGATACGCTGCACGGCAGCCCCAGCAGCATCCTAAATGCATTATTTAGCTCTACATATCGCTTTCCGCGTCTGTCTGTATCGCTAACTCCTCCCAAATCAAGCAACGGATTTTGATGCAGTTTTTGCAATCAGTTAGTTAGATAATTGTTATTATAAGAAAAATGGATAAGAATGAAGAAGATAATCTTAACAGATATATACTAAATTTTGACACTGTGTCATATGGGCACATCAGCTTATGCTGCTCACCTATGATCAATATATGAATAAATAATTTTATCATATATTATATATATATATAATAAAATTTACACCCGTGCGAATCCGAGGCAGGTTGCTAGTTGAATATAATATTAACTTACAAGTGCTCTCCCCATTGGTCAACCAGTTCTCCCGTGTCATTGAAGACCAGAACAGTGGAGTATGGTATAGCTGGCTTCCCTATTCCCTGGTACACATTTCTATCAGTGAATGTGTTTTCATCCCATGTGTTGGTTGATCGATGTAACACCAGCAGTTGACCAGAGTTGTCCAGTGCTACACCAGACACTTGGCCCATTTCAATGTCCGGTTTGGGCCAGTTAGAGTCCCATTTTGGAGCTAAAATATTTTCAACAGTAGGTAGTTAAGCAATCATGATGTAAGTGCTTCAATTTAATATTGAAATTAACCAAGTTTTTTTTTTATTGCAACTTAAATAATATTATTTTTATTTATTTTACCGACCGTGGTCTAGTCTGGAAAGCGCCGATTTAATTTTCTGTTGTCCATCGTAATAATCTTGAGGATAGTAGCTTGGTACAGCAAATTGCTAAAATTTAAACAAAGTTACAAATCAATTTGAATTGCAATTCACTTTAAATTACTTAGCAAAAAAATTAATAAGTACAAAATTAGGGACTTACCCTTTGTCCAGATATACAATTTAATAAGCACAATAATACAACAAATAGATTGAAGTTAAGAACTCGAATATCGGGTGTTAATTTCATTTTAATTTGAAGTGTTAAAACACGTAAAAACTTTTGTTTTTACTATTGATCGATCAGACTGACTGATTTCATTCCAACATCAAAATCAACAAGTAGCAAAGTACCTCTTTTGTATATATATGTAAAAAAAAATGTGACCATGACATTTGTTTTTGACGTCATCGTTGACGTTAAATCTGCGTTCATCATGGCTAGCATGCGCACCGCGCAAAATCTTATTGTAGCGTAGCTGTGCTGGGGAATTTGAGGGGCGAGCGCCCGCCCGGTACTGTCCAACGTGTCCCGTGGGATGGTGAAGGTCCGATTCGACTGCTCCTGGCAATAGGAAATTTTCAGTTTTCGGTATAGGCGCCGGATACCAAAGACACACACGCACACAACGATCCCGCCGGCGGGATCGAAGACCCCCAAGATTCGTCAGAAGATCGGTTAGATTCTCTCCAAATAATCATTCAGTTCAACAACCTACCAGGGCCGCAGGGCACACTCCTTCTGGGGTGCCAGGGCAAGTCTGATCTCCACTCCCGGCGACGGCCCAAGCCGAGGCTCGTACCTCCAAGGTGCCCTTGGTGTTGTCGCCCAAAAAATCTAAATCATGTTGACCCAACGCCCTCTGCGTTCTCCAACTAGTCCGGTCAAGCTGTAGAGGCCGCAAGGCCAACAGCAAAAAGTCGCATTAGAAAAAAAAATGTTAATTTTAGGACAAATTTACCTATTTTGAATTTAGAACATACAAATTACACGAAAAAAATAAATAAAACGAACCTACCTACTGAACGTACTCGCTGGCGAATGGAGCTATTCCATTGAGCTACCCAATTTAAATTACGAAAAAGCTAACGAAGTTTATAATAGGTCGGGGAAAAAGTCTTTTCGTATTTTGTATGTATAAAGTTGTAGTAAAATCTCATCGGTTGTACTGTTTGTATCTGGCTGGTTTTGATATCATTAAAAATATGACATTTTAAAAAAGGAATACAAAAAGTAAAAAGCAATTTCCCGCCATTTTTCAATTGTTTTTTGTTCGATAAAATGAGTGAATATGACGAAAAAATTCGATATATTTTGAAGTTTTATTACAAAAAAGGGAAAAATGTGACACAAGCCGCGAATAAAATATGTGACGTTTATGGACCTAATGCAGTGTCATCAAGAGTAGCACAATGTTGGTCCAAGCGTTTTCAGTCCGGGAATTTTGATGTCAAAGATGCAGCTCGCTCTGGTCACCCTGTTACGGATAAAGTCGATGCCATTTCTGAAAAAGTGGAGCAAGATCGGCACATTAGTAGTTACGACGTAGCTGAAGAACTGGGGATCGACCACAAAACAGTTTTGACCCATTTGAAAAAGTCTGGGTATAAAAAAAAACTCGATATTTGGGTGCCACACGAGCTCACTGAAAGAAACCAAATGAATCGTGTGCTCATTTGCGATTCTCTGTTAAAACGTAACGAAACCGAACCGTTTTTGAAAAGATTGATCACTGGCGATGAAAAATGGATCACCTACGACAAGAATGTGCGCAAATGATCATGGTCAAAGGGCAGTGAAGCACCACAGACTGCAGCGAAACCCGAATTAACACGTAATAAGGTGATGCTGTGTGTATGGTGGGATTGGAAGGGCATCGTTCATTATGAGCTACCGCCGGGCAAAACCATCGATTCGGATCTCTACTGCCAACAGCTGATAAGACTCAAACAAGAAATTGAGAAAAAACGGCCGGAATTGATCAACAGAAAGGGCGTGGTCTTTCATCATGATAACACCGCACACATCTTTGGCCACTCAGCAACAATTGAGAGAGCTTGGTTGGGAAGTTTTAATGCATCCACCATATAGCCCTGACCTTGCACCCTCAGATTTCCACCTGTTTCGGTCTCTTCAGAATTCTTTGGGTAGTGTTAGATTAACATCCAGAGAGGACTGTCTAAACTACTTGTTGCATTTTTTTGATCAGAAGTCCCAAAATTTCTACAGCAACGGGATCATGTGACTACCTACAAGATGGCAACAAGTTATCGAACAAAATGGCACATATATATTATAATTAAAAGTAATTAAACTTTTAAAAAAATTGTCATGAATTTGTTTATAAAATACGAAGAAACTTTTTCCCCGACCTTATATATGAAATCTTTGCGAAAAACATATCCGAAAGATTATTAATAATTATCGTTTTACAATACCGTTTACAAAACTGCCACGAAATGGACATCGGCAGAATAAAGTCTGGACTTGTTGACGATATTTCATCAAACTTGAAAATATTTTTATACTTGACATCGCCAAATGCACAAGAAGTGCGACGCCAAAATCCTCGAAAGATTTTTATTATTATAAGAAATATATTAACAATCTGTGTAATCTGACATCTGACAACAGTTTCTAGCTGTCACCCACCTAGCAAGTCGCAATGGAGAATTGAACGTGTCCGTGAAAACGAAATCCCTTTTTATTATTTACTTGAAATGCTCTCGGCACTTTAGCAATTATCCAATAATTATTTACGATTATGTTCGCTTTGTGTGAATTATTTTTTAGTTCAAATTCGCTGCTGAAATATGGAAGAGGTAGGTTATACACACCATATTATTTTGGTTGTGTCATGACCAAAACAGCGTTTCATTTTCCTTTAATGTGAATTTTACTCGTTTTTCAGGAACTTAACGAGCATGATTTGGAAGAAAGGCTTTATGCTATGTTTCATCATGTGGACGAGACACAGAATAACTTGATTGACAACCACCAAAACAAATTCGATGCTGTACAGTTTGCAGAGAACGGGCCGCGCGGCACCATGCGACGTTACTGGCGCACAGACCCTGTCACCAACCCTTATCAGAAATCAAATACCGCTAAAGAGCCCGTTCCACCCACTGTTACCAAGATCACACCGGTGCCAGACGACACTACACCAAAAGAAGAAAGAAGTCCACCTAAACCACCATCTCCTGTAGATTTGTCAATATTTCAGTCTCCTGTACCACCAAATGTGAAGAAAACTATTGAATTTCTGGATCACGAGGATAACCCTGTAGTATTAGAATCGAGTGATGAAGATGAGGTTGTGGAAGTAGCATTGCCGCCGAAACCAACCATCACCATTGAGAGCTCTGATGAAGATGAACCTCACATTATTAAGCAAAAGTCATTACCAAAAGCTGATCCTAAATCTAACTCTGGTGATAGAGCTGTCTCAGCCAGCCCCGTTCCATCGGTGGTCTCATCTGTTTCTGATGAATTTATTCGTGGTGACTGCATAGCACTAAATATTTCTTCCCGCCATCCAGATGAACACAGCTTTGATTTCAGCCTTCATGGATCAGATTTACTCGGTCAATCAAATGCATCATCAAAGAAAAAGAAAAGAAAGAAAAATAAAGAAGCTGTGACTTCCACACCCATTAATATCACTGAGAAGCATGCTAATGTTGCTGACGCATGCTTTGCTACACCTAAGAGCAAAGCGAAAAATAAGAAACAAAGAAGCAAACTGCTCACTGCAAAGTCTGTACCTAATCCTGATATTTACGATTCAGATAGTAATATATCTATTACAGATGTTAATAAAAGCAAAAACCCTTATATTGTATCAGAAAAAAGTTTACCAAGTGTAGACGTTTACGAATCTGATTCAAATCAATCGGAAATCGTAAAAGAAGCATACATGGACCAATCTAAAAATATATATACCATTGAGGCATACAGCTCCGATGGTAGTGAATCTAACGATAGAGCTAGAGAGCTGGTAGTCTCAAGAAAAAGCGTTTCACAGCCTGATTTCTCTGCGACTGTCGATTTGACGGCTAATGATAATTATATTACAATTGACAACACAGGGATCTGTGAAAGCATTGTGATAGGCAATGTCACAGGTTTCACCGAATCTATGGATTACGGAGATGAGCACACTTCATCCAAAGGTGACATATCCAGGTATGTGTCAAGTAAAGTGCCCGCAATATTGAATGACAATCTTGATTTTGACAATTTGAAAGGGAACCAGAAGATTTGTAAGAAGAGACGGTACTCTCTCACAACTCTACGAGCGGAAATGGAGAAATTTTACAATGAGAGCTGGGGTGGAGAGGATTTTAACCATAAGGAGATTCAGAAAAATATGTCTCGTAAGTTGTGACTTTGTTTTACAGTATCTATAATGCAGGATTACACTGAACGATAGTACTAAGCTGAAAAGTCATGGTACTCGCCATAGTGAACAACCTTTTACCAACTCTAAAATTGCAAAAAAAGAACAGCTGTTCTATAGAAAAAGGTCATCAATGATAGTAATGGAATTAGGCGTCACTTGGTGGAAGTTCAAAACAGCTTAAAGTGACCTAAAAGCTGAAATACACTAGAGATTCATCAAATAAACTGGTTTGTCATGTGATGTTGATGAAATTTTCAGTAATTACAATTTAGGTTTGGCCCTATAATATGAGTGATGAGTACAATGACCTTTTGTCCATTTGTTTGTTTTTGTTTTTGGGGTGGTTGTTACTACCCTGGGTGAAAGAACAATTAAATTTTGTAACTGGTTAAGCTTTGAGTATATTACAAACCTTTCGGTTTGGTTCGTTCCTATAATATTTTTAAGGCAAGAATGGTTGTGAAATGTTTTTTCGGTTCATTTAATAAAGCGAAGAAGCTAGTATGATAACGTGTAGTGAGTATACTTGCCAGTCCCCGTAGCGGCATGGATCGAGTCTCATGGCGGCTCCACATTAGTGCAGTGAAGCTCCGAAAACAGGCGTGAACGTGAATGTGGAGGGTTTTCGCGGGGTTCACGCGCGTTTACGCCTGTTCCCCGATCAGAGTCGGTATTTTGTCCCGCGACAAAGGGTTCGCGCCCCCTTCGCGCGGTGTTCACGCGTCGTTCACATCCACATTCACGGCCCCGCGCCAGTTTACTCCGGACTATATAGGCGTACGGACGTCATCCACCATCTTCTTTTTTCCAACGCTTTTTAATAACTTTCTTGTTTTGGACGTCTAAATAGTAATTAATATGTTGCCACAGCAAACAAAGTTATTGCAGCAGCAGATTATACGTCCATTTCGCGGCGGGTTTCACGAACGACTGTTAGCATTCCGTGAATGTGGAGGGCACGACTTGTGCCGTGAATTCATGTCGTGAATTCGCGCGTGAATTAATGTGGAACTGAACCGCCATCAGTTAATTTTAGCCACTTATAAATCCCAGAACTTTTAATCTTATACTATACAATAATTTTATATTTCCTCTCCGTACACATTGCATAATACAAGGCCCTCTTGATATTGGTTTTGACCCTACTAATGCCTCTCAATAGTCCGGGCTAGACCCGGGAGTAAAAAAAATTGAGAGTAATTAATTGAATTGCGAACAAAATTGTGTGAACAATTTTGTTTTGTATTTTTAAATACCAAATTCTATGTTTGTTTCTAGGTGACAAAAGTCTTTGGGCCATCGATCCTAAAGACAGAATGCAGTCAATGGCCCACAGAAAAGCAAAGTAAGTCATCAGCTGTCTTGTTTTTCTCCAGTTTTTTTTGTATATTTGACATCTAAGTTACCCATTACCATTACCCATTCTGAGTGTGAAAAACCTGGCAACCACACCGGTATAAGACTTGCGTCTTAGCATCAATGTTCCAGATTAGCATATATTTTGATGACTTTGTTATTTTTTGGTATTTGCAATGTTTTTTTGCTAGTGTTAAGTGTTAAAGTATGAAAGTTAAGAGTATTTTTTGATCAGATGTAACTACTGCAACCGCGTGGGTCACCGCGACGACACGTGCCGCCAGAAGCCGCCTGTCTGCTACATGTGCGGTAACACGGGACACTACGAGCCGCGCTGCCCTGCTAAGATCTGTGTCAATGTGAGTAACCATATATATTTTATTTGTAGACTTGTGTTGCCATCGCTGTTGCAACCGTGTCAGGATCTTAAGGCCACCACCTGATACTTGAAGATATAGAGATGGTTCAGGTTCTTGCTGCCAGGGGATGTTAGGACTTATCGCTCCAATATTGAATAAGAATCAGAAAATAAGGCTTTTATCGCAGAGCCCATCTAGTAAAGTACATGATAATTTTTCATCTGTAGACACCCTTTAAAGCGGTAATAAGGGAACCTAAGGTAACCATATTTTATCGCCTGAAAGGCCAAACATTACTTTAGGGAACCTTCAGGGTGTGAATAGGGATAAGTAACGACTGTAAATATTAGGTTCAGGGTGCTTATCCACCAGAGATGTGAGGTAGCAAAGCGGTGTGCGAGAAAAAACAACCAATAGGAGGCGAAGCGAAATGGAATGAAGCGATCCTATTGGTTGGGTTTTTCCTCTCGCTCATCTACCTCGCATATCTTTGGTGGATATGCAGCCGTAGGCTTGATTTCCTCTGCCGCATTTTGTCGAGTCGTATGTGGCAACAGTTTTCTTTACGATAATTTGAAGTCGTTTTAGATAAGTATGTAGATAAACTAAATAAAGCAAAAATAGATTTTTCTAAAGTATTCTTAGATATGAATTTTAAGAAACTGGAATACTATACAATTTCAGATATTATTTCCTTTTTCAGTGTGGCGCGCCGAACTTCATGTATTCGACAATGTGCCGCAACTGCAGCTCGTGGCCGCGTATGAACTGCGCCGAGTGCGGGCAGTGTGGCCACCCATCCTCGCACTGCCCCGACCTCTGGCGGCGGTATCACAACACGGTAACTATATATATAACTATATTAACAGGCTTCAACTGCGTTCCTATAGGAGCTGTATATTTCTCCAGGATGAAAAAATTTAATGTATAAGATTTATCCCATTACCAAATTTCATGCAAATCCTTTCAGTTGTTTTTAGTGGGAACAAAGATTTAATAAATCCAGATAGATAACAATATTAGAACCTAGGAATTATAGTAGATTGTACAAAATGTACGAGTGCATAAAAGAAGCCATTTTAGCGGAAAAGTTAATCAGCCCGAGCCAAAAGCGTAGGCGGATATTTAACTCGAGGATCAAATAGGTTTTATTATGTATAGTTTTAATATTTATTTTCTTTGTTAACAGATCAGCACAGATATGTCCTTGGAAATGTGCTCCCAACCCAAGAAGCCCTACCAGCAGTACTGCAGCGGCTGCGCAAAGCGCGGACACCTCATCCACAACTGCCGCATCACCCTGCCTTTCTCTGGACTTCCTATTAACTCGCCGCACGTCAAACTGTACCGGCCGATATATGCGCAGACCTGCACACCCAGCAAGCCTGTAAGGAGCAAGAGCTTTTCTGAAGACCCCATTCGCTCGGAGAGAAACTCCAAACGCCTCTCTAAATCGCCGACAGTTCACGAAATGCACGTTAATAAGAGACGAAACATATCGGCAAATGATACCGAGATTCAAACCAAAAGCCCCGGTCCTGCTATCCAACAGAAAACATTTGATAGCAATTCTAATAAAAATAAAAACAAAAGTTTAAAAAAAGGCACAGACTCTGTTACAACGGAAAAGGCACCAAATGTTATTCCGGTGAACTCGTCCAACCATGACAATAAAGGACGAGTGATCCAGGACAATGAGGTCTCCGATACGAGTGATGCGGTCACTTCTGCGCGAATTTACGTCACCAACGATATTATAAATAAGTTCAAGACGGAAGAAGGGGAACATTGGTTGAAAGTGACGTCGGAGAAACTCAACGTGACCGTCGGACCGGCTGACGTTAACTCGTTCCTGAGTATCACAGGCAAACTCGCCGATCAAGAATTATTCCAAACAAAACTGAGGGATTGGGTGCAAACGAACATCAACAAAACAAAAAACACGAGCACCAATGACGTTGAAAACTCTGAAGAATATAAAAGCCCGAATTCATTGCCTAAAAACAGGAATAACCTTCTGAGACACCTCAACAAAGCTTTACAATCATTGAACGAAAACTTCGGAGAACCGCAATCTTTATTCAAAAACCTCTTGTACTCTAAAAGTGAACACGCGAAACTCCTAAAACAAAAAGTAATCAGTCCCGAGAGACTATCGAATAGTCGAACTCGTATAAACGAGACTCTTAAAAAGCTGAATATCATCCTGCTAGGGCAGGCTGGCCTCGCGGACGGCTCCCAACATCTGATGAAACTCGTGTCTTTCAAGCAAAAACTCATGAGCTCTCGAGATAAGATCATTTCCAATTCTCTGCGCAGGGAGATCGACCTACATTACCAATGTATATTTTCCTCGTGCGACAGGAACGACTATTTCCAGCTGTTGAAGAAGTATTACATTGGTAAACCAGGAGCCTCGAAGCACTCTAAGAAAAAATGGCGCAAAGCGAACAAGTCTAACCCGAACGCTACGGGCAATAATAAACCAAGCATTCCGTCTGACGAAAGCAAGCGTGTTGAGCCCATTTCGACACCTCAGCCTTTACTACCCGAATCTGAATATAATGCTATCAGAAACCGCAACTTTCAACAAAACCTGGATTCTTTTAATAAAAAGCTAATATCTAATAAGCCTAACCCAAACGCTACGGGCAATAATAAACCAAGCATTCCGTCTGACGAAAACAAATGTGTTGAGCCCATTTCGACACCTCAGCCTTTACTACCCAAAGCCGAATACAATGCTATCAGAAAGGGCAACTTTCTAGAAAACCTGATTTTCTTTAGTAAAAAGCTAATATCTATAAAAAATTCGGACGTATGCCCAAATACTAATAAAAACGAGATGCACCAATTAATGCGAAGAATTCATCCGTGCATTGCAATGCTTTACCAAAATAAAAATGTTAATTCAAAACAGATGAAGAAAGTGAGGAAGGTGGAGCAAGACGCGAAAACCTTCTTGGCGAAGATGTAAAGTATATTTAGGGATATTTTGTGTTAGACGTCAATCGAAGACGTCAACCAGCGGCGGGTCGCTGTTGCCGGCAATGTGTTACCTTATAAGCCCGAGATGGGTCGATTTATGTATTTTCCATTGCCGGAATTTTATTTGCACTTCAGTGTGCATGAATTAATAAACTTCTTAGTGTAAAGCATAACACATTTTTTTCATTCTCTCAAAATATCCTTCCTGTAGGAAATAGATGTTTCTCTATGGAAATGGTTAGAAAACGAGGTCACGTAATGTGCGGCGAGTTGCTCAAAATAGCGTTATTAGGGATGTTTATTGTTTTTGACAGCTAATGTACAGTACGCGCAAGCTAACTTGACCAGAGTGACGTTGGCGCAGATGGCTGCGCAGTTTGCATTTTTTGCAGCTTAGCGGGGGTTGAATGCCTATGTTCATTCTGGCCAAGTTAACTTACGCGCACTGTACCACTTGGCAGGTATAAAAACATGGAAGACATGTCACAAGAAGATATATTACTCTACCACTTTGTGGCGCTTTCACTATATTGGCGTTTTCGTCTTTTAAATAGATAGAAACTAAATTGGTGGTTATTTAGACAACACATTTAATTTTATATTTTTTTTCCTTACTAAACAATATCACAAGAAAAATAATAACTTATTTAATTACATCAACACATATTTTTATACATCATCAACGGAACCCACATATAACAGTCTTGCTGATAGAACAAGCTTTTATTTAAATAATGCTCTTAATTTTAATATTTTTATTTTGGCAGCCATGTTGAAAATATTACAATATTAAATGTCACCAGTGGGTACAAGAAGTACTCGTATTCGCTACGTAGAATACGTACGTATTGAATATCAAACAAATTTCGAAATTGAAATATGTATGGAATTTCAAGAAAATTCGTACTTCGCTGCTGAACTAAAGTAAACGTGTATGCAAAGTATCAGCAATATCGGTTAAGAGGAACTGGGGCATTACACCCAACTCTACGCAGGTCCGAATAGGTGCAGTTAGAAAAATTACGCGACCGCAAACCGTATCTCGTTCGCGTGATTTTGCAAACTGTACCTATTCGGGCCCGCGTTTAGAGTTGGGCGTAAGGCCTTTTGTTCTTATTCAGCACGATTTGACCCACACAAACTAACAAACATTGAAAGTTAAATAAAAGCTTATAAAAATTGTCGGGTTAGTCTTTCTGTTCAAAATTTTAAATAAAATCTTGCAGTTGTACGAGTACCTAAGTCTCTTCAACTCTAGTCCAGCGTCATCGAATAGGATACAATAAAATAATAAATATGCACGAAAAAAATTTGTTCCAAATCTAACAGAAAATAGTTTTTGAATCGAGCATTGACGTTCACGTGATTATCTTCAACCATCTGTAGAGATACTCTCCAACTGTGTTGGCTGCATTTCTGTAACAAATAAACACGTATGTTTAAAATACTGTTTTAAACTATCAGAAATCAGAAAAGTTTATTTTGTTACAATGAAAAAACAATAAAACAAGAAATATTAATATAGAAGTAGGTAAACAGGTACATTGTCACAAAAACCGACCCCAACTCAGCATGTTGCTGGTTGTATACAACCAGCGCTGGTATTCTGTTGGGCCCGGCAAGTGACGTCACGCTCGATACGTGTGAGCGTACACACATACATAAGCAATTATATAAAATAAGCATAATAACAACATCACGGTTGTTCACTAAAGTTATATGATTATTTACGGGATATTTACCGTGGTAATGTTGTGGAAGGAGCTCCCGATATTTCAGCGCAGTTACATGCAACATGTTCACGGGAAGACGTAGATACACGCACCATGTTCACGTTGTCTTCCCGTGAACATGGTGCATGTAACTGCGCTGAAATATCGGGAGCTCCCTCCACAACCTTACCACGGTAAATATCCCGTAAATAATCATATAACTGTACGTGTTTTTATACTAAAACTAGCTGTTGTTTCACCCGTGTAGACATTCCGTCAGGAACCTACATGCATATATTCTAAAACATTCTGGGATATATTTATCAATATAAAAAATAACAGGCCAAGTGCGTGTCGGACTCGCGCACGAAGGGTTCCGTACCATTATCTATAAAAACAGCAAAAAAACACGTTTGTTGTATGAGAGCACCCCTTAAATATTTATTTTATTTTTATTTCATTATTTATTTTTAAAGTTAATATATAACTAAATATTCTGTGAATATTTCAAGCGTCTACCTGTTGCCGTTATCAATATCGAGCAAAAACGAGCAAAAAAAATCACGTTTGTTGTATAGGAGCCCCCTTAAATAATTATTTTATTCTGTTTTTTAATTTGTTGTTATAGCGGCAACAAAAATACATCATCTGTGAAAATTTCAACTGTAACTATCACGGTTCATGAGATACAGCCTGGTGACAGACGGACAGATGGACGGACAGCGGAGCCTTAGTAATAGGGTCCCGTTTTACCCTTTGGGTACGGAACCCTAAAAACCGATGTCATAACTGGACCAAATTGAAATGGGACCACACGGGAAGCACCAAGTTTTAAATATAAAAATAATCATCAAAATCGGTTCACCCAGTCGAAAGTTCTGAGGTAACAAACATAAAAAAAAACAGTCGAATTGAGCACCTCCTCATTTTTGGAAGTCGGTAAAAAAAAACATTGTGTGATGAATTTCACACTATTGTGTGATCTGATATGGTGCTAATTTTTACATGTCAGTCAACACTAAAATTTGAGTGTAAATTGAATAGTGTGTTGTATATTGGACGCCTACATATGAAACTATGAAGGGTTACGCGTGAAGGGTGTCTTAAGCCGAAAAGAGTACGTTATAACTATGGAACTAACCCTGAAATCGCGACAAAATATCAGCTGTTTCATACATTTCGTTGAGAGTCAATGACCGTTTTTATGGTAGAGTTGATATTACTCGTATTTCGGGATTTCAGAGTTACTTCCTTAGTAAAAAATTTCATAATGATGGGTACTATGGATATAGAGCCCTTTCGGCCATGTCACCCAGTATATATAAGCATATATTGAGCCTTTAGTCATTATGATATTTGATATTTTGCCTATAAGTATTTGGTCAACTGTTGGCAAGTACGAATTTTCGCTACATAAAATACGTATCGAATTCCATACAAATTTTAATTTAGAAATTCCAAATTTGTCAGAAATTCTATACGTATTTTACGTAGCGAATACTCGTAATTCGCCCACTGATGGACGTAGGCTTCTTCTAATGTACACCTCCGAGCTCAGACTGCAGTGGCCTTAGTACGAGAACTTGCGAAAAAGTTATCGTTACGTAAACGATAGCAAATGTATGAAAAATTCAGTTTCCTTTCACGTCTGATAGAGGCGCTGTTCAATTTTTCATACATTTTGCTTCGCATGTGCTCGTACTAAGGCCACTGACTGCAGGTCCCTGCTAGTAGACATCACGAATTCACGATGTACCTTATAGAGAATCTGTTGTCATGTCGAGCGTCTTGCGTGAAGAGCGCGGCGACGACCCGCTCAGCGGCACCCTCTGCATCGTCGCAGCGTCCCACCCACACCGGCACGCACTGGTGTCTGCGGACAAAAGATCCCGTGATTGGGCTCAGAGTTAGGTATGTATAAAGTCCTCATCGATTTTATGTTCCTTGGGCTTGCTAGGCCAAACTTAGTTTTAAAGACTCGATCGCAAACTCAGCTGCAGTGGAGTTAGCCAGAAACTATTAGGTGGGGTTGGGTTTTCTCTTTCTCTCCCGTTGGTCAGACGGCGGTTCGTCAGATAAGCTGACATGTCTGTTACAGCTTTAATTATACGTACAGTTGAGCTATATGCACGAGGCTGGCTTGCAGTACAGTGTCGAAAGCAGTGGCTGCGGATCCAAACGCACCGAGCGTGTTGTCTGCTCCTGCGCACGCCCATGCTATGCACCCGCCTCGGTTCACTCGCGACGATACAGTTTCTAGTAACTGGAAGTAGGTAATGGTTTGATGAATAGAAAATAATAGATACGGTTACGTAGCTAACACGTATTCCACTTTTATTGTACCGCTAGACTGTGGAATACGCTGCCAGTGTTTCCCGATAGTTAAAATCCGGATGCCTTCAAGTTACGAGTGAAAAGGTTTCTTCTAGGTAAGATTGCTCCATCGTAGATCGCATCATCGCTTAACAGGCGAGGTGGCGCATGTGGCAAATGCAATTAATTAATATAAAAAAAGTAAACAACGGTCCTTATAAAATGCCGAATTTAATTTACGAAGGGCCAATACTTTCTCATAATCAGGGTGTAATGCGCGTTATAGATAGGTCCTCATCATCCGAAATACATTTGCGCTCATGGATAAATAAGCCGATTCGTGTGCCTCAGATGTGCTGGTCACATTATTGCCACGGACGCTGCATCGCGAGATAAGTGCTCACTTATTAGGTACTTTTATTTTATTTTAGCATTCATTATCATCGTTACCAGCCAGATGACGTCCACTGCTGATCTAGGCCTCCCCCTTAGAGCTCCACAATGAACGACAGTCTGCTATTTGCATCCACTGGATGCCCGCGACCAGTTTGTGGTATTCACTCAAGAACCTTTCTTTCCCATTGCTTATCGGTTCTTAGAGGACACGTTGTCCTGCCTATTGCCACTTGATTTTAGATTTTATCGCGCAAAGAAACTCCGAGCATAGCTCTCTCCAATGGAGAGTCATTGCTCGCTGTGCGGCTCTTGAGTTGATGCGATTTGAGCATTGTATTTAAATTGATATAAGTATATTTTTACCTCTGAATTCACACGTGCAACGAGTGAGTACTTAGAAAGTAATTTAATATGTTTATGTAAAGTAGATAGGCATGAGTATTATTTGAGCAACTAATAATAAAAAATACTGAAAATTATGCAAATAAATCTTTGTTTTTAAACTGGAAATTGCTTTTAGTAACAACATGGCTGCATTATATTTTATATTATTCAGCGTCGTAGAAACCCACAGACCTAAAATGTTTTTGCTACTAAATCTAATAGAACCTAAAGGGCTCCAAAAAAGGAGTTGAACTTCCTAATTGAAATAATTGAAGGTAGGTATATGCTGTAGGTATCGGTAAGTAGGTACATAATAGAATTAAATTTTAATTATGACATTTGTCACCTTTATATTATTATAAACATCTTCTGTGACCAAACCCGAGATCCCATCCAAGCCGTCTGCTTTAGGCTGCGAACCAACGACCACAAGAGCGTCGTAGTCTTCGCTCTCCGCTCCGCTCGTCGCTCCGCTCGTCACTGCGCTCACAACACAGCCGTGCGCTTCAAAACGCCTTTTCAGTGCTCTTCCTAATTCACTGGTCGTGTTCGTTAGCTATAAAAAAACATGTTTTTATACAAATTCATATAGTAATTATCATATCACTGTTAACACTTTTTAAGTCCTTTGAATTGGCGTTTGGCCGGATCTTTAGCAAAGGTGTTCGTTTTTAGGGTTCCGTACCCAAAGGGTAAAACGGGACCCTATTACTAAGGCTCCACTGTCCATCTGTCACCAGGATGCATCTCATGAACCATAATAGTTAGACAGTTGAAATTTTCACAGATGAAGCATTTCTGTTGCCGCTTTAATAACAAAACCTAAAAAATAGAATAAAATAAATATTTAGGCTAATACAACAAATATTTTTTTTTGCTTGTTTTTGCTCGATATTGATAACGGCGAGAGATAAACGCTTGAAATATTCATAGAATATTTAGTTATACATATGTTCACTTTAAAAATAAATTAAAATAAAACTCATATTTAAGGGGGGCTCCCATATAACAAACGTGTTTGTTTGCCGTTTTTATAGATAATGGTACGGAACCCTTCGTGCGCGAGTCCGAATGGCACTAGGCCGGTTATTGTTTCATCACCCACCTAACGCATGGTTGCGTGTACGACAAATTCGCAACTTTGCATCCTGGTGTTGTGTTTATGATGATACATTATGCTTTAACGGCACTTTAATTACCTTTAGGTACCTAGGAATTAAATCTCATTTGACTTTGGGAAGTTATTAGGGATGTACCTAATCAACGCAGCATAGGTAATTATCACCGTTTTCAGTACCTCTACATACCGGAAAATATATGCGAATTACAGTAATAATTATGATTATTAACGGGATATTTAACCGTGATAAGATTGTGGATGGAACACCCGATATTTAGGTGCAGTTACATGCACCATGTTCAAGGGAAGACTGAAGAAAGCGGGTGGTTCGGAAAAGTTCTAAGTTAAAACGATCTACCCTCTTCTTAGTATTTTAGTTCTTTTTGTCTCAGTGTATCGGGAGCGCCAATCACAACTTAAACACGATAAATATCTCGTTAATAATCATGTAACTGTAGTGAAGAACCGTGATAGTTAAAACAGTGTTATATATATGGGAATAGCTTCAAACTTAGTAATAGGGTCCCGTTTTACTCTTTCGGTACGGAACCCTAAAAACGTAGCAACAGGCGCATGATACGTACTACCGTACCGTACACCCCCATGGCGGTATTTTAACTACAAACAAATTTGTACCTTGAATACCTAGTAATAAGCAAGTTAATAGCGTATTAGATTTTCTATCTACGTAAAGCTAGGGTCTGTTCAAAAAGAGAGTGGACTAGGCCAATAGGAGAGGAACGAATTTTAAATGGGCAATCCGCCTCTACCTTCTGAATAATGTCAAACTCAGCTATCATGAGCAGTCCTATCATCGTGTTGTTTTGTTGAGTGAATTTCCGTGTTATTTACTGAGATATTTGTCTATTCACAATCCAAGTCCACTCTCTGAATAGACGCTCGCTACTACTCAGTGAAAAGAAATAATTATCTGACCAAATTTATATTGAAATCGGACCAAATGTGGAAGCATCTGCTATAAAATAAAAATCATCAATATCGGTTCACCCAGTCAAAAGTACTGAGGTAACAAACAAAAAAAAAAAAACAGTCGAATTGATACTCTCCTTTTTGGAAGTCGGTTAAAAATGAGTGAAGGGTCTGCAGGGTGATTTTAACAATAGGCACTAAGCCTAATTTTTTGCCAGATGCCATCGCACCCGCCACCTTACCATATCTGCCTTGTTTGTCTGATCTGACCCTCCTTCTATTGCATCTACTTACTGCAACAGTAGCGCAGGGCGGCGGTGTCCAGCGGGCACGTGACTTGTTGCGTGCAGTGTAAGCAAGTAGGGCCGACGCAGCGAGCAGCAAGGAACCTCCTTCAAGCGTCGCCAGTAGACGCCACGCGATCGAACCGCCACCTTCGGCTGCATCTGACATCGCTACTGAAACAAGACAAGGGTTTTTTAACTTTACACGGATAAGACTGTGGATGAGGTAGGCTGCAGAGTTGTAATTATCAAATCAAATAAAAATCAGTTTATTTGTAAGAATATTGCCATAAATGATGGTGGACAAATGTGTTTCAAATATTCTACCTTATTAAAGTGTACACATTTTTTGTTATCGGTCATGGACTGTCTAAATGACATTTAGAGAATATTTTATTGTGCTCAACTTAAAATAATTGGCCAAGAGCGTGTCGAGACACGCATATGGCAGGGTTCCGTAATCAAAGCCATATAATTGTAGTCATAGTTCGGAAAATTATGGTAATAGAAAAAATCGAACGAACGAAGCTCTGTGACTTGGCCAAATTTCAGAGATGTACCATCCCGACATAGCATATACTTTTTATAGTTTAAACATAGAGAAAACTGATTGAGAAACATTATTTGTTAAGACCATTTTACAAAAAGGTCAAAGACCTTTGAGCTGGAACGCTTTGTATTTATTATAGTTTTATCGCTGTAACTCAAAAATTCATCATCAGATAATGTTCGAAATAATTTTGAATGAAGGTTTTAAATATCACCTATCTGTATTGTAAGATTCAAGTTTCTATGTCTTATAGTTTAGAAATGCAGGGGGGGGGGGACCAACTTTATGCCACTTTGGCGGGCCATATTTCGCAAAGTATAGACTTAATAAAAAAGTAATGTGTCAAACCTTACCCCACACGAGTAGTTGGAGTGAAAAAAAAACAACAAAAGGTTTTCGAAAAATTCGGATGGACGGACAGACAGACAGATAGACGGACGGACAAAACGAATTTATAAGGGTTCCTTGTCGGGCTACGGAACCCTAAAAACATAAAATTTTCAAAAACTTAAATATGTATTAACTAAAAACTAAAACTTAGAATAATTAATCTATACCTACCTACCTCTACCTATATGCAAATAAATATAATTAGGTACGTAAATGAAATCTGCCATTCAATTTCACGGAAACCCAATAATCGCGAGGGGAATTTCCGCGTCTGTCTTTGTGTCACAATCGGAAGCATAGCAAAAAGCAAACCTTCCAAAGATTGCGACGCATCTTGTTCTGTCAATGACCATCCGAAGGTGAAGGTTATAAACTAGCGACAAGGTTTATAATGGGGCGTTCATGTTAATGTCATGTAGATATCGGAAGTCTATGGATTTCCGTCATATCTAATGACCGTTCAGTCTTAACTTTTGCTGTTTGCAGTAAGCTAAGGGCTTACCGTTCTCCTGCAAACGTGGCCTACATATCGGGTCGACCATAAGGTGATTGACATGACGTCAAAACGAAAAACTTCGATTCTACCAAAGCTTCCACGAAAAAACCTGTTAATGAGTTAATTTTTTTTTAAAGATTTTCCGTCTAAATGGACAAACATTAAATTTTTATGAGTGGTTTGGTTTCGCACCGCCAATAAGAAACTTACTACAAAAAAAACATTGAAAAAGGCAACAATTTGGTGGAAAACCCCTTGAAAATAAAGTGAGTAAAATTATCTCGAAAACTGCAATAATTCGCAAAACTTCTATGGGGCGTATGTTCGTGAAACTTTTGGCATTAGGGATTCGTCATTTCAAATGTTTCACGAAAAAAAGTTTGCCGTCACGGGATGCCCGGTAGATGTGAAACATATAGATGTAAGCATAGTATATGACGTCACTTCCGTCACTACATACGAGTCCGTTTTAGTGCCAAGGCACTATATTAAGATATTTCACATTAAAAAAACGTTTTGACGTGACATTTTGGACCAACCTATATAGATACCATAGGTATTTGGTAAATACATATATATCATTGCTCAAATTAATACTTATCTAGCTGGGCCCGTAGTTTCGCTCGCTATTCTATATGAGCAATAATTTTTTCGAGATAAAATTCGGAGTAAGAGTTACCTTCATACCAAAATTCATCCAAATCCGTTCAGCCATTACGGAATTGAGTGCAGGTAAAATAAACTTACAAAATCACATTTCACATGTGTACATTTTTTACTTTTATAATATTACAATTCTTATTATAACTCTTAAAGAAAAATCTGGGACAAGAAACGAGTTTTGCCAGAAATGGAACCTTTAGGTTTTTTACACATTTTAGGTTTTGTTAAACTCGTTTTCTGTCCCAGAACGGTTTCCAGAGTCGATTTTGTGATCCAATCTAGGGATCAAATTTACGACTCAAAATTACTACACCATGTTTTTATATGTGTAATTGTTAAATCCATTTGAAAATTATTGCTTGTTGGTGTGTATAGGACTAGCCGCCCGTCCCGGCTTCACACGGGTGGAGTTTTTATAAATACATTCTAGAAATAAATATAGCCTATGTTACTCAGGGATAATGTAGCATTCTAATGGGGAAATATATTTTTTAATCGGTCCAGTAGTTTTTGAGTTAATTCGTTACAAACATACAAATCTTTCCTCTAACATTAAGATTAGTGTAGAAGTATAGATGAAGATTAGTGGTGTAGGTTAGTATCGGTACTGTGGTCAAGCTTATGTACTAAGAGCGGCAAACAATGCTTAAACAATTTAGAAATCGAGTGAACACGTTGTTTCGAAAAATACTTAGAGTTGGGCAACCTTGAGCTGGCCTTGACACTTGGTTGACAGTGTTGACATCATTACATCACTAGACATGTAATGTTATAAAACTGATGCCAGTAGTAATAAAATGTAAATTACACTATAGATAAGGAACAGGTAGGTATGAAAATGTATATTAAAGTATATCAAACTGACGATGTGCTCACTTTATTTATACAGTGTAAATTCTATATAGCGACTGTTTTAAACTATCACGGTTGTTCACTAAAGTTATATGATTATTTACGGGATATTTACCGTGGTAAGGTTGTGGAAGGAGCTCCCGATATTTCGGCGCAGTTACAAGCACCATGTTCACGGGAAGACACACAACCACTTCCACACCCTTACACCACACCCATCCATACCCTTTCACTTCCACAACCTTACCACGGTAAATATCCCGTAAATAATCATATAACTTTCTATATAGCGACACTCGATTTAACGACAAACTCCCTAAAACGTCAAAATTACGTGACTGGTTGGTTTACCTCGTTGTCCTTACAATGATACACACTATGTAGCTTCACACCCACTCTAAATAACGACAACAATACGTCATCAATCATCATTAAGCAATAAACAGTACATTCTAACACCTCATATTTAAAATTGGGCAGTTGGGCCACTGAAGCCAGAAGCTTCATTGGTGAGTTGGGGCGCAGGTTGAGGGAGAAAAATAATGACCCTCGCTCCGGCTCGTACCTTGTGCAAAGGTTGGCCATAGCCATTCAGCGCGGCAATGCTGCTAGTGTTATGGGCACCTTCGCACAGGGTACAGTTAGGGGCGGGTTATTCGATTAAAAATATTTTTTTTTTGTTTGTAATTTAAATTTTTGTTAGAATATTGACAAAATCATTAGGTTTAGTTGTATTTTATACCTAAAAGAAAATAAATTTATCATAAAATTAAAATAAATAAATATATATACATATATTTAAAATAAAACGCTGGAGCTGCAAGAATGACACGAAGATAACAGACTATACGCAATAAGCATTATTATTTGTATCAATATTAACGTTTGTTGTTTGTAAATTTTACTTGTAAATGTAAAATAATGTTGATTTTTCTTCTCTCCATTTAACGACAACTCTCAATAACGCCCTAAAATGCTCAGTCCCTTAAGTGTCGCTATATTTTACACTGTATATATTATCATACTAGCTAATGCCCGCGACTTCGTACGCGTAGCGCAAAGTAATTAGTGGGTGGACGATTAGACCGACATATCCAAATATAAATGTTACACTAACGAACACGAACGGAACTTTAAATAGGCACAAATCCATCGGATTATTTATACTGAATATTTTATAGATAATACCTACACATATGACATGATTGTAGATTTATTGCTCTCCATTTTAATGCGGATTGTCATACTATCGTCATAGTATGATTTTAGTCTAGTTTTAATCTGACTCGATACAGGTATCCCGACATGTCCATAGTTTCAAATATATTTCAAGCAAATAATATATTACTTTCACTGGTTAAATACTTTGGAAGTGTGGAGCCATGGAGCCAATAAGGAAAAAAAATTGGTATAAGTCAAGCGAAATGTCATGCATGACAAACGTTATTATTGAATTATTGGTAAATAGTAAGTAGGAAGCATGGAGCGGTATCTATAATTAATCGCTGTTATTTAACATTACTCCGCGTAAAGACTGCCAATCAATGATGTCTAAATAATTTTTGCCCGCCTTCTGCGCCTCGACCCTTCCAACAACTAAACCGCTTTCGTTCACCACCAAAATAGCTGCTAATCATAGATCAGTAACAGATTAGATGCCGCGAGTTCACCTACTTTGCGTGTCTGTTATTGGTCTTAAGTTTGATCCTGGCAAAAAAATGTATTCATTTTAATCTCCGTTGACTTGGTATATTAGCACGTCAGAAGTCAATACAAAAATAAACGTACTTTAAATTACGCCATAATAAACTGTAAAACCTCTTCAAAAGCAGTTGGCTGTCCTGAAAATAACAAACACAAAAAAAACTATTTGGTGCAGTCTATCGGAAGTTATGCGGGTACATACATTTCGGCGATTCGTTTTTATTTCATCATCATCATCAGCCAGAAGACGTCCACTGCTGAACATAGGCCTCCCCCTTTAACCTCCACACTGAACGACATCCTGCCATCTGCATCCACTGGATGCCCGCGACTCTCACAATGTCGTCGGTCCATCTAGTGGGAGGCCTACCTACGCTGCGTCTTCCGGTTCGCGGTCTCCACTCAAGAACCTTACCTATTTCCCCATCGGTTAACAGTTCTTCGAGCGATGTGGCCTGCCCATTGCCACTTCAACTTGCAGATTTTAATAGCTATGTCGGTGACTCTGGTTCTTTGGCGAATATCTATATTTTTATTTACATACTAGCTAATGCCCGCGACTTCGTACGCGTAGCGCAAAGTAATTAGTGGGTGGACGATTAGACTGACATATCCAAATATAAATATTACACTAACGAACACGAACGGAACTTTAAATAGGCACAAATCCATCGGATTATTTATACTGAATATTTTATAGATAATACCTACACATATGACATGATTGTAGATTTATTGCTCTCCATTTTAATGCGGATTGTCATACTATCGTCATAGTATGATTTTAGTCTAGTTTTAATCTGACTCGATACAGGTATCCCGACATGTCCATAGTTTCAAATATATTTCAAGCAAATAATATATTACTTTCACTGGTTAAATACGTTGGAAGTGTGGAGCCATGGAGCCAATAAGGAAAAAAAATTGGTATAAGTCAAGCGAAATGTCATGCATGACAAACGTTATTATTGAATTATTAGTAAATAGTAAGTAGGAAGCATGGAGCGGTATCTATAATTAATCGCTGTTATTTAACATTACTCCGCGTAAAGACTGCCAATCAATGATGTCTAAAAAATTTTTGCCCGCCTTCTGCGCCTCGACCCTTCCAACAACTAAACCGCTTTCGTTCACCACCATAACATCCAAAATAGCTGCTAATCATAGATCAGTAACAGATTAGATGCCGCGAGTTCACCTACTTTGCGTGTCTGTTATTGGTCTTAAGTTTGATCCTGGCAAAAAAATGTATTCATTTTAATCTCCGTCGACTTGGTATATTAGCACGTCAGAAGTCAATACAAAAATAAACGTACTTTAAATTACGCCATAATAAACTGTAAAACCTCTTCAAAAGCAGTTGGCTGTCCAGAAAATAACAAACACAAAAAAAACTATTTGGTGCAGTCTATCGGAAGTTATGCGGGTACATACATTTCGGCTATTCGTTTTTATTTCATCATCATCATCAGCCAGAAGACGTCCACTGCTGAACATAGGCCTCCCCCTTTAACCTCCACACTGAACGACATCCTGCCATCTACATCCACTGGATGCCCGCGACTCTCACAATGTCGTCGGTCCATCTAGTGGGAGGCCTACCTACGCTGCGTCTTCCGGTTCGCGGTCTCCACTCAAGAACCTTACCTACTTCCCCATCGGTTAACAGTTCTTCGAGCGATGTGGCCTGCCCATTGCCACTTCAACTTGCAGATTTTAATAGCTATGTCGGTGACTCTGGTTCTTTGGCGAATATCTATATTTTTATTTACATATAGATTATATGGCAACAGCCGCTTCAGTCCTCCTACCTACCATGTCTGCGAGTAGAAGTCTGTCATTACGACAACATTACTATAAAATAAGCTAGATGGCGTTATGAATAATTATAAAAAAAAAAATTTTTTACTATTTATTATCATAAATTAATATAGCCTATGTTTCAATCAGGTATTTTATAAGCATATTCATGGAAACTGCTTTGAAATCCTTCTAGTAGTTTAAAAGATGTGCGCGGACAAACAAACAAACTGACAGCCGTCAGATTTGTAGTTCCATAGTTTGAAAATAGATTGCGTACTAAAACGATGTTTTGCGAAAAAAATGTAAATTTGCTTAAACTTTACGAATAATATTATTAAAAACGTAATAAGGTATTCAATAATTCCTAAAATAATGAGTGTAAATGGATCGTAGTTTCACAAATATGAAAAGTGCGTCTATTATAGGTAAATACGACACTTTACCTGAATCACGCAAACGGGATTTTTTTTGCAAGTTAAACCGATATCCGGTATTGCTTCTACTTAGTTAGAAGTCATGTGTGAAGGTATTTGATCTACACATTTATAATATGGTAGGGATAGATTATATGGCAACAGCCGCTTCAGTCTTCCTACCTACCATGTCTGCGAGTAGAAGTCTGTCATTACGACAACATTACTATAAAATAAGCTAAATGGCGTTATATATAATTATAAAAAAAAAAAAAAAATTACTATTTATTATCATAAATTAATATAGCCTATGTTTCAATCAGGTATTTTATAAGCATATTCATGTAAACTGCTTTGAAATCCTTCTAGTAGTTTAAAAGATGTTCGCGGACAAACAAACAAACTGACAGCCGTCAGATTTGTAGTTCCATAGTTTGAAAATAGATTGCGTACTAAAACGATGTTTTGCGAATTTTTTTTAAATTTATTAAACTTTACGAATAATATTATTAAAAACTTAATAAGGTATTCAATAATTCCTAAAATAATGAGTGTAAATGGATCGTAGTTTCACAAATATGAAAAGTGCGTCTATTATAGGTAAATACGACACTTTACCTGAATCACGCAAACGGCATTTTTTTGCAAGTTAAACCAATAGGTATCAGGTATTGCTTCTACTTAGAAGTCATGTGTGAAGGTATTTGATCTACACATTTATAATATGGTAGGGATATTATTCTCAGATTAGACAAACAAGAGAGATATGGCAAGGTAGCGTGGCGGGTGTAAACAAACGCATCGGACATAAATTAGGTTTGATGTAAATAAGAATATTTAATTTATTTTCTAAAATGTGTTACAGTAATTAAAAATAGCCAATATAATTTACCAAAACAAAATACTAAATATGTGTACATAGATTTAACTGTTAGCCCCAAACTAGGCTATGGAGTTGATTTTCTATATTTACATTACCATTTTAAATCAACCCTGCTATGACTATTTAAATTTTAAATTATGATTTAAAAGCTAATTTGGGAAGTGGGAAGGGGGATTAAGGGAGAGGAACTTAGTGTGGGGAGGGATTTGTTTGCGTAGCACCAGCTTCGAGTTGGTCTCTAAAATAAATACTATTGTATTCTGTGCCTTTAGTCGAGCTCTTGTCTCCCTTTTTTGCATCTAGACTCTTAGTTAAGTCATTGGTGTCGCTACAAGTTTCTTAGTGTGTGTTAAAAATGAGGAAGTGTGCTGTACTTACAGTTTTTGCCGTTAAGCGGTTTAGTGATATAGTGATTTTATTTAATTAAAAATGGAGACTTTTGAACACGAACGATAATTGTACTAAGGCATATCTCCCTTGTTTGTCTGATCTGAGTGTACTGTACATTCCTACTAAGCGTCATCATCATCAACAACCTTCTTTATACCACTGCTGGATGTAGGCCTCTTTCTCTTGCTGTGCAATCTGCTCCAGTCCTGTGCTAATCGAGTCTGCCTACTACTTACTTAAACTAATACGATTCACGCAAAAGTATGTTTTATTGTTCCTCTTTCAATGTAGCAATGGCCCCAGTGAGATTGTCCTCACCGATGAAGTCACCTATTACAGTTAGTTTAAAATTCATATTTTAGATGGCTAGCAGCGCTCAGCGGCTTTCTTACTGTCCCGGATTATCAGGGATAAAAGTCCTTTGTATACATCTTAATAATTAACTCCCTCCTACATTTTGTCAAGATCGATACAGTTATTTTGTTGCACATAAACAGACAGAAAGCAAAAGCATGAAGATCTACAAATGGAGGAAAACAAGCTGTTGTTGGTAGAGCGCAAGGTGCTTAAAAAAAGTTTAGAGCTGGTTAAGCGAGAAGACTTAGTTGGAGAATCCAAAAAAAAAACAAGTAATTTAAAAATTAGTGGTGAAGCCCAACGGTATTTATTGGAGAAGTAAAGTCCCATAGACTCAAGATAGGGAAGAGTGATGTCTTTTGGTATCGGAGGCCAAGACACATTTTAGGTCGCAGCGTCAGCATATAAGTAAACAGACAGAAAGACAAGCAGGTATAATTATTTTATCATGTAGTAGAACGTATACCTACAAGCAGTACCTTGGTAATTTCAGATTTCAACGAGAAATAAAGTAAATGATTGCGAAATGCGTCCAATTTTGATGCAATTACTTTCAGCTGTGACAAATATATAATTATATACAAGGTTTTGTTTAAGTCTGTGCACTGCTGAAAAGTAACGGGCGGAGGTAATAAAAACACGTTTTGATAAGAAAGAACTAACTCGACTGCTCCAGAAGAAGAGAGTTCTGTTTTTGGGATGCATATACCGGGTGTATTTGGGACGACGAACATATTCGAGGATATAACCGATGAACTGATTATAAAAAGCTAGGTTTCATTGTTTTTTTTAGGAGTCTCAGGCTATTTTTTGTGGTAATAAACGCAAAAGATAAAAATCCTACTTTTATATTCACCAACTTAAGTTGAACCTTGGGCAGTACGAGCGCCAAATATATGCAAAGCTATTATTTAACTGGATTTTAACATATCAGTATGTTTAAATGCAGTTAGGTTTTGTTTTTTATTTAACTGTGCTTGTTTTTTCGTAATTCTTTAACAAAAACTGAAGGCACCTTCAATATAACTTATACTTGGTCCAAGTTTTTTTAGTTCTGACAGGTGCAATAATATTGTATAAAAGATAAATGAAAACGATTTCATTTAAAATTGCTTATAGATAGATAGAATATTAGATTTAATTAGATAATACTAGATATAATTAATTTAATAAATTGAATTTTTGTTCCGCTATTACTCATCTACTGCACTTGTCAAAGTCAAAAAAGCTTGGATCGAGTATAATTGTTAACATCTCAGTGGGTAATTTTTTTGTGCCCCTGCAAAAAAAACGTGCAGCGCGTTGATGTCTTTTGTATGAGCGGACGCTCCATAGCATCTTAAGTATGTTTTGTCTGGTATATTTTTTGTGCAAAACTAATTATTTCTCAGAGATTCTTTGACTTACGTGTAGAGTTACCATTCGTTGGATTTTCCGGACATGCAAACTTTTAGACCTTTGTCTAGACTTTGTTCGCTTTTTTAGAGTAATAACGAGTAGTTATGCATGTTTAATTATATACAATCAGTCTTTAATCTGGACTGAACAATCTGGATGGACCGTCGATATCGTGAGAGTCGCGGGAATCCAGTGGATGCCGATGGCAGGCATGCCTATCAATGTGGAGGTCAAAGGGGGAGACAAAGGGAAACAAAGGGACCTATGTTCAGCATTTGCTGTTGGCTGTTGTGCGCAGTGTTTGAATTTTGTGACTAAAATGTCTAGAATTTTATTGAAATATCCGGCTTTTGTGATCCGTCTAGACTTTATTGAAATATCCGGAAATATCCTTTTATTCCTGATCTAAAGATCAGGACTTTTCAAATATTGATATGGTAACCCTACCAATGAGCATAAACATTCATCATGCATTGCCAGTAAATATGTTTTTTGCTTGGTGCTTTTATGTTTTTTGGTTTTTCCAGAGAAGCTTGTGTTTTGTTATGATTTCCGCGCAGTTTTTTGTGTTTAATTTACTCTGTTTAGCTGTGATCATGCGTAGTCATTGAACTACAGTACTTCGAGAAGTAGATACTGAAAACCAACGTGGTTTTCCATGTACCTGGTATGGAGATAGAGGAAAAAAGATAAAAGCGACTTTACATTTTCTGATTCCAAAAAATTTAGGTTCACATTACGTCAAACACTATGAGCTTATCGTGTCATTATTATAACGGTTATAATGTAACGGAATTGAATGTACCTTCTTCTGCATAGTATCAAGCAGAACATGGTACATCAAAAACTTACTAACCCAAACATAAAACCATGACTTCTCCTAAAGCCTCTCTTAAATACTTATTATACTTAAATATTTTACATAGAATCCTAGCGTATTATTAAGAGACTTGTTATCAGTTGTCTGCATCTTCTTTTTGTGAATAAATCGATCTTTGTCATAACGATGCCGTAGAGTCTAGCGCTAGCTCCAAATCCTTTAAATCAAAAAAAAATATCCGCTGATCTATATTATGGTTGAGTGTGAATACCAGATTTAGATGGAATATCACATTTTTCTCTATTTCTGAGTTGGTCTCATAGTAAAAGTTTTTCAATGACTTCCTTTCAGCTAAATATTACCGTTCTGCATAACTTTTTTAATACCTATTTACATTTTTACCTAACGATGCAGATTTTTACCAACCTATGGGCAGTGGTTTATTAGATTTGTGCAATTCATATTTATTTTAATTTTAGGTAAGTTTGATATAATTTCAAATATGTACATACTTTTTTTGTTTTTGTTAATATATTTACGATTTATCAACTTTGGTGAGTTTCGAGAATGTTTCAACATTGATTATAGCCATTGAAAAGAAGTTGAATTGAGTAAGAAGTGGGATCCTGGTATATAAAACCGAGATGAATTCTCATATCTGTGGCTTAAATTTAATATTGTGGTTTGTATTCATCACGAAGGTTGTATTGCAAATGTTTGTGTTGATACTTTTGCCGGAAAATCATAAAAGATAAACTTAAATGCTGCAACGTGCTTTTTAAATCAGACAGGGTGTCACGGACAGCGACATTTTCTTGACCAACCATTGATTTACAAAAACGTGGATGTCGAGTCTAGTACAAAGTTCACAAAGAAGTGTCCCGAGTTTTAATATAGGTACATTTTAGAAACACCAACAAACTAATATAATTCTACTTCGTTTTCACAATGTCTAATTTAGCTAACAAGAAATGTCGACTATTTATTCCCCAACGGGCTTAGACTAGTCTTTTAAGTTGTTTTTTTCTTAATATTAACTTCAAGTAGTTTTAGGAGTTAATTTTAGTAAATAAATGTTCGGGTGGTATGACTTTGTTTCCTTGAAAGATGGGGCGACCTTTAGTATGAGCAAGAATGAGTTACGGGACGCCACTTGCGTTGATACTCTTGCGCCATCTCGTCTTTCCGGTACGCAAAAAAGACCTGTGCAGCGGCTGAATCAGCAGAAGACCTTCACATCATCACATCACAATATAGTAAGGCACAAATATAGTAAGTAGCTAACAGACCAATAAAGTCAATGTATCATCATCATTATAATAGCATTTTGAGAATTATGCCAGCGAACAGCGATTTATTACATTAGTTTAGTATTATTTATTGAATTTAATAAGCATTGCCATTCAGCGTGGTAATGCCGCCAGCATGTTGGGTACGCTGCCAACTGATAGTGGGCTTGAGCATTTGGAATGTCTCTAGACCTTCAACGGTCTATGGGCACTATGGGCAGTCTAAGTTTTTTTGTAGTGTTAGTGTAAGCTTGTTTTTTGTAACTTAATAAAGGCACTTGTCTTAAAAAGAAATTATAATAATAATTATATATAAATATTATATCTAAAAATGTTGTGTTCCTACGCAATAATAAAATTTTATGATAAAAGTATATATCTGCCTACAAACTGCTGCGCAATTTGGCAGAGTTTTGTATACAAAGCATGTACGTTATTCACCGAGATAAATAAAAAAATACTTGAATAATAAATAATAGTGTAAATAAATGTATATTAACTCGTAATTTTATTTTAGACATTTCTGTGCGCTGACCGATCCATAATTTTTAATATCTTTGTGACCCACAGTAGTTTTATATTACAGTGCGTTAGATAACACTTTATTGTCTCTGCAGTTTAATTCGGAACATAAAAGATAACATTGAACGTGAGGTTATTACGATACCTTTGTGTGAGGCAATTTAAAAGCTTTAACGAGCAAGTGCAATTATAAACTGTCAACTTTTGTGCCTACCTACATAATTAAAATAAATAATAAATACTGGAGTTAATCTGGCTCAACGTGTAAGCATTGACATTCAGCGTGGTTATACTGTCAGTATGCTGCCAACTGGGACTTTACGCTCAACTCTAAACGCGGGCCCAAATAGGTACAGTTTGCAAAATCACGCGACCGCAAACCGTGTCTCGGCGCATTAAGGTTCGCGTTTGCGTGATTTTGCTAACTGAACCTATTCGGGCCCGCGTTTAGAGTTGGGCGTAAGGCCCGCGATGGCCTTGTTTATTAGGATTATCTATACCTTTAACGGTTTGTCAATCCAAATATTTTTAGGGTTCCGTAGTACTACAAAGGACCGATACAAGTTCGTTCGTTCTGTCTATCCTTCTGTCCTAATCCTTTAGAACTTTCTAAAATCCATTCTATTAAGTGAATGATAGTTACATGCACTTACCTTAATAGTAATGATAACTATTGGTAAGTGCATTATAGTTGTGCAAAAGTCTAGTTGTGCAAAGTTTCAATGCACAACTGGAATTTTGATATATGTAGATCAGTCAATCAATTTAAGTATGAAAAAATATAATTGTACATTTTAGGGGCGGCTCTGATACATATCTGTGGAGCCATGATGGCCGGACGGTAACATGTGTGTTTAACAATCTGACAGGACCTGCTTAGATCCTCGACCAATAACTTATTTAGTTCTTATACTTAAGTAATTTATGTGCAGTTTACACGGTGAAGGAAAACGTGAGGAAATCGGTATGTCCGAGAACTAAAAGTTTAAAGTCATATGTTATTCACCAACATACTACTGCGCCAGCATCACAAAACAAATTTATTTCGGGCCAGTATGCTAGATTTGGGCCCATTCTCTCTATATGAGAAAAGGCCTATATCCCAGCAGTGGGAACATGAAAGGATGATAATGAAAAAAAAAATACATTATCTGATGTTTGGGTAAGTCTACCGAGCTTCGTTCGTTAATTTTTTTGTATGTATAACCGTTAATTTCTGAACTATGAATGTGATAGACGACTATGACGACAATTATAGCTTTGGCAACGGAACCTTTTTTTGGCAACGGAACCCTACCATATGCATATCTCGATACTCTTGACCAGTTATTTGGTTAATAGGCTAAGGCAAGTAGTTAAGATATTTAACGTTAAAATATATGTATATAGAGAAAAAGAAACCTTTTTGCGGGATAAAGAGTTAGCGCGAGAAAAGTATACTAGAAAACTATGGTTAAACTGTAAAGAACAGCTAGTTCTATAATAAACACGTAAAATGGTCTAAAATCTAACCCAAGTTCAAAGTCGTAATTACCCTAGAGTTCCATAACTTTGCCTACGTATGCATGACCCTGACCATTGCCATATCAAGAACTATTAATGTACCTACTTATTTAATTATATATGATTTAAAGAACTATGTATCACGATTACTTGTCGGAAATGTGGTGGATTTTGCAGCATGACTTGCATTACTTCATGGATTTAAAAACTTTAAAGGTCATTGTCTATTTAAGATCACGTATTAGAGGAATCTTAAGTTCATATATTGTTAATATCTACTCGTGTAGTGTATAAAATGTAAAGTACATGTTAAAAAGGTCAAAGGTTAAACGCAATAGCGTTAAAATAAACAAAAATTCAACGAATGGTTGAATAGATAACTCATCCTTACAAAAAAAACTGCTGGAGGTATTTTTGCGTAGGTATACGTCACGGACCTTGCATTTTTTGCTAGATCTGTGGTATTCATAACTACTGATTCGCTTTTAATGTTAAACCAGTATATGATGACTAAGGCCAATGTTTACCAAAATGTAACATGATGATTATCTATTTAACTGACATTTTACTTATTGAAAATTTGTCATAAACAGTCCGTTAAAGATTTTAATGGCGTTGTTATTCAACTGCCGGACCATTCAGATGTCAGCGACTGCGACCCGAGTAGATATACAGGGCTACGCATATAAACTGTACTAAGCCGAAAGGAGGTCATTGTACTCATCATTATGAACAAC
The DNA here is from genome assembly GCA_949125355.1 of Agriopis leucophaearia. NCBI lineage: Eukaryota > Metazoa > Arthropoda > Insecta > Lepidoptera > Geometridae > Agriopis > Agriopis leucophaearia. The sequence goes on from OX421262.1 coordinate 17,532,579, forward strand.
TTTTAATATGGGACCAACCACGAAAAAACATCAGCTGTTCCATAGAAAACGGTCATTGACACTCGACAAAATGTATGGAACTGCTGTTTTTTTCGCGATTTCAGTTTTTCTTACAACGCTGTTTATTTTTTTTCTACGCTCAGCTTTACAGTAAAGTAAAGTTTATTTCCAAAAAGGGTTACATGTTAATGTAGAGAATGCCAAGAGTTATTTAAACTATAATGCGTAAGTACATTGTATTACCAGTGGACCCCAAACTCGGCTTTAATTTTATTGCTTCTGAAAAAAGTTGGCAACCCTACTCGCATTAGTCAATTCACATAAAGTCGTACAAAAAAGTGAGTAGCAATCTCGGGTTTTCGGTCGTTGTACTCACAACTCGTGCGTCGCAGTAGCTAGCTTCGGACAAGGAAGTAGGTATTTTAAATAGGTACCTACATAAACAGAGCTGAAGCTTCTGAACTAATCAAAAAACCAAAGCCAAAGTTCTTCTGCCAAAGTTTTGGTAATACCCATTAACAATTTACACAACTATGAATGAGTAGCTTCGAACACATACTACCGGTGCCCTGCAGTAACCAGTGGCCTTAGTACGAGTACTTGCTAAAAAAGTTATCGTTACGTAAACAATAGCAAAATGTATGAAAAACTTAACAGCGTCTCTATCGGACGTGAAAGGAAACTGAATTTTTCATACATTTGCTATCGTTTACGTAATGATAACTTTTTGGCAAGTTCTCGTACTAACCCCACAGCTATTTTATAGAGCCTATATATACATTTTCTGGAGCAAAAAGTAACATGTGTGTTAAACCCGGGTATAAGATACCTCCATCCCAAATTTTATTTAAATCCGTTCATCTGGTACGGAGTTGAGTCTGCAAAAACACACACTCACGCGCAAACTTTTTCATTTATAATATTACTAGTTGAATCCCGCGGTGCTACCCGCGGTTTTCTAGTTTTTCTGCATTTTTGGGAGAAAAAGTACCTTGTCCGTCTTCATGATTCCACTATCTTCCTGCCAAATTTCGTTCAGGTTGGCCTAGCTGATTCGTCGTTTAAATCGAACAAACAGACAGAGACAGAGTTACTTTCGCTTTTATAATATTAGTTATGATTATGATATTAGTTTAATGTCGTGTTCTAGGAAATAACCAAATACCAACTTAGGTAGAAAAATATTTTTCTAAAATAATAGGTAAGTAATATTTCTTATGTAAAGATGTCAAACTGTCATGTTATGTGACAAAAACGTACAAAAGCAGGGACAAAAAATGCCCACGCGATTGTCTCGGAAACAATATGACGGTGGTACGAGTATGTCGGTAATGGATAATTACTTAGGACATGAATTGTCCTGTTTCTCATACGGTTAGTGAGCATTGTTAACTCAGATATCTGTTTTAGGATTTTAAATATTATTATCTTTTAGGGTTCCGTACCCAAAGGGTAAAAACGGAACCCTATTACTGAGCCTACGATGTCTGTCCGTCCGTCCATCTGCCCTGTGTTTTCGGCTGTATCTTTCGAACCGTAATAGATAGCCAGTCGAAATTTTCATAGAATATGTTTTGTTATGGCGGATTAACTAAGAAGTAATAATAAAAAAGAAAGAATTTAAAAGTCCCCATACAACAAACGTTTTTTTTTTAAACGTATTTTTGAATTTGCTCTAATGTAAAAACGGTAATACGTACAAGCGTCAAACTTAGCATGATTATAGTACACACTCTACAGTATAACAACAAATTATAAATAATGGCCAAGTGCGAGTCAGTGATTAATTTCTGTTCATTAGCAAGTTAAGCAACGTAGGGCGCGGTTGGTACTTGGATGGATCACCGCCTGGGCGTCATGTTGTCTTTTTACTCTATACTTTTCGTATTTTGTGGTGGTACGGGACCCTCAGTGAACCTTACTCGCATTTGGCCGTTTTATTTGTCCTTCATGCATGAATGGAACACAAGCATCGTGGCTAATATTATCAACGAAGTGACTTATTTGTCTTTCTTTTACGTCAAAACACATTAAGGGATCGGCTTCATTTTTTAACCTACGACGCAAAAAGAGGGATGTTATAACTTTAACGTGTATATCAAAGCCTGTCTGTGGCATCGTAGCTCCCAAAAAGCTGAACCGATTTTGATTAAGTTTTTGTTTGTTTGAAAGGTGACTTCATCGAGTGTGTTCTTAGCTATGATTCAAGAAAGGTTGTTTAGCTGTTTAAAGATTAATTATCAGACGTTTTATCGGCGGTAAAAAATATCAATTTATAGTTTTGTAAAAATACAAGGGTGTAAATATAATACCTACCTATATGTACTTATAATTTTCTTGCAAAAAAGGTTTTCGTAATTACGCAGATAACACCGTGGGGGCACAAAAAATACAAGATTAACATTAAATAAAAGTCAATGACTCTGATACTCAGAACCTGTATCACAAATCTGTGTCATTAAATTATACAAGTGACTGGAGTTCCTCACTCGCAGACAAAATGTACAGTTGTCTGTAAATTAAATACCTACTAAAAGAAACTACCTCATTGAATTGCAAATTGGCAGATGAGAACAATAATAATAGATTAATAAAAACACGCGATGATGATGCATCAAAACATAAAACCAGTTTCAAAAATAACAGATAAATACCGCAGTATTATTATGAATTCGTACTTTAATATTTCATTCGTGCTTTATTTTGTATTGTCGTAGGTAAGTCTTATGTTTTTCTGTCTTTTTTTCACGACTAACCGGTTGATCCGTAGAGGGCAAGGACAACATTAAAAAAAAAGTTTTTTTTTATGATCCATCGTTCAAAGTTTTTTTTTTGACATAATCCCGATCCACCATATTGTTTTTTTTTGTCAAAATCACGTCGCGTAGAAACTTATATATTTGGATTGGGAACATATAGATGAATAAAAAATTTCAGAAAACCTGGAAAACACAATGTCCTAAAGCAGTGGCGGATTTACACATTTGCCGCCAGTAGGCTATTCAAATTTTGCCGCCCCTACCGACCTCTACAATTCGATACCCTAGTTCACAATCACATTAGTTACATATTTTGTGCAAGAAATCGTTACTTTATGATTTTGAGCACTATTGTCCTAATTATGTTAACTTTTTGCCGTAATTAATAGATACCTATTGATTATAGATTGTAAACTATATGGAATCGATGTGTCAGTTCCTATATTATTTTTACAACCCATTGATTCAGGTTGTATAAGAAATAGTTTTGGTTAGGTATAATAGTCTAGACTACTTACATAATAAAAATTAGAAAGAATTATCTAAGTATTGAAACATAATTATTAACAGTTGAATTTTTTGTGAACCTAATAACATTTTGGTAAATAAATATGAATCTTTTAATTTCAGTAAGATAAAAAATAACTGTGGCCCCAAATTTGCGCCCCTAAAATCTGCCGCCCTAGGCTCCAGCCTACTCAGCCTGCTGGTAAATCCGCCACTGTCCTAAAGCGTCACGTTATGGAGATATTTTAACATAAATATTGCTACTACAAAGTACAGAGTCTTGTATGTTTCTGTATGTGATTTTTTCACAACTAACCGGTCGATTTGAGAGGGAGATTTTGGCATAATTCCGATCCGTCATTTTGTTTTTTGTCAAAATCACGTCGCACAATGTATTATGTGTATTTGGATTGGGAACATATATAGACGAACAAAAAATGACAGCAAACACTCGCCACGTCACGTTATGGAGATAATCACTAAATACGGAAGTAGGGAGATAATAAAATTAAACATAAATACTGCAAAGTGAAGACTCTTAATATTTTGAAATACTTTGTGTTTGAAAACCCCTTAGATGCATTTTGGCGTTGTACGTCTTAGGCATTTGCAAGTGTATATTATCACTTTTTACTATATATCATCGAACAAATCTTAAAAACAGAGACAGAGTCAAGAAAAGTATGTCACAGTAAAGTCTAAGTCATGCCCCAGTCAAGTGGTGGAGTCTTCGTTAGGCTATGTAGGAAACATCACGAAAAGTCATGTTTCACCTCGTTATATCACGAGCACCTTCACGAACATTCAATGAACAATAATCCACCATTTCTAGACATAAACACTCGAAAAACCTCGAATTTAAGAAAATTAATGTCCTTAATTCGAGACGATACGAACTCTGACCATACCTACTCTGATAAATTTAACAGCTCTAAAATTGTTGCTATCATTCTCTTACATATTAAAATGAAAAGAGGCGCAAATATTTTAGCCTGTTAGATTTAGTTTAATTAGTGGCATGATAGAATCAAAGCCACTGTCTTGAATTGAAATAGAATGTCAGAGGATTTAAATTATTTTTTCGGTATTTTAAAACATATCTAAATATTCATAGGTAGGTACAAAAAAAAACGTTATATTTTACTCTACTAGAGCCAACATCCATGTTTGCAAATCAATGTTTGTGGAAACATTTTTATCGTCAAGTCCTTAGTTACTATTTAATCTGTGTCTATATAGCGTCGGAAACCCGCATATATAATTTTACCTACACTTGTGAGCAAAGTAAGAAGAGATTAATGCATAAGGACAAGGTGTGTCACTTACAACTACTTGGCTCTAGCAAAATTATTGAGACTGCGAATTCATTGATTAGGAACTGTGATATGACCTTCTGGTGTTTGTACTTAATTCAATAACATAATGTTGAACTTGTAGAATGTTTGAGGGCACATATTAATTACATTATTATGTATTTTGCAAGGATGCGAAAATATAATTCGGCAGTAACTTATTCGAGCCCGTTTAGTTGTGACTTCCGGTATTTTCTTTTTGCCAATATCATGTCTATTTCAAGGAAACCTCCTTGAAATAGACATAAAGCTCACTCATCCATAAACCCGTGGAATATTGTCAAATAGTTGTCGGAACAAGAATACTATGTGCTCTCAGAGTACATAGTATTCCAACTATATATACTTGTGGATATACCAAATATGTGTACTAGCCCTAACCTAGTGGTAGATTCAACCTCAGTGGATATCCGGTCGTAATATCTAAAGAGGTCGAGATATAAGTGAGTCCTTACAAGAAGTGAGAGTTTTTGGCGTCAACGTGAAAAAACATGTTGCCTCAACCTATTACGAACCGTCTTAAAAGTACTTAATTCAGGAAGTTAGTATCGATTCGAATGTTAATTATGAAAAAAAAACGAGCTAAATTTAACTTAAAAAGCTGTTTAAACTATATACTTATTATTTCCTGTCATACGAAGTTTATTACCAATATAGACTCATTTAGTAAGGTCTCTGAACCCTTTACCTTGTAAAGTGAGAGTCAAATACGCGAAAATGCACCAAATAAGGTCACTGCTAGTCTGGAGCACCTGTTTTATCTCAGAACAAGTACTTACCTCATACCTACCAATCATTGCCTCATGCTTATTTGGTAAAATTAATAGCGACTTGGTAATGGTTTTATTGTGAACTAGCTGCGCCCGCGGTTTACCCGCGTGGTGATGAAAATCAGTGATGATGACGATGAAAAGTAGCCTTTGTATTAATCCAGGACATATGCTATGTATATTCCAAATTTCCTCCAAATCCATCCAGCCGATTCTGCGTTATTGAGTAAAAATTCATCCATCCATACATCCATCCATCCACCCAAACTTTCACATATTATCATATGATATTAGTGTGATTAATTACACTTAAATTCTTGATAAAAGCATTGATTGACACGAATAGTATGAATTTCACGAAAAATGTGTCCAAGTCTATTTCTATAACTATACTAATACTTATAATAAGAAATTTATAAAAAAATTAGGAATATCGACAAGTGATTTGTAGGTTGGAACCACATAAAAGAGAAGTAAATAGAACGGAAATGAGAAGGAAACTCTGTCGCCAGGTATTGTGACAGATATGTGATTGAACATTCTTATTTATGTCAACGCGTCGAACTCCGCGTCACAGTTGCTAACGCAGTTGCTTTGGGTTTATATGGATGCAAGTGGCTACAACAAATTTCTTACAAAAATGCCTTGACAGCCGTTCTAATTTAAACAAAAAAAAAAACTTTTCTGTCGTTAGAACAATGTCTAATCTAGCTTGCAATCTAGATTAAATGCACAGATTACAAACTTAAGGTTAACTTAAAGGTTTCCTTCAAGACAAGGCATAATATTACGATGTTGCAAAATCACGCGACCGCAAATCGTATGTCGGCGCGTTAAGGTTCGCGCTCGCGTGATTTTGCAAACTGCGCATATTCAGGTTCGCGGTTAAAGCTGGGCGTACGGCCCCTGGCATAATAAATTTTAATTTACTTTCACATACATAGGTACTACTTAATCTAAACTTGAAATTTATTACTGACAAAATCTGATATTATTAATCTTATATGAGTAATTGTATTTTAAGGTGACTTATATAGGTTCATAATTGAATAATGTGCAATGTGTTAATAATATATTTTTATAAATCCTTTGTTTTTTTTTTCCTTTAAATTTTTTTGCATGCTGGCCGATTAATGCTCTCATTTTATTCTAATTTTTCTATCAATCATATGTATAAGCAATAAACAAAAAAAGTTAAAAAAAACAACTTAATAGTTAATAAGGTTTTAGTCTAATTTGGTTCGGACATTTATAAGTGAGTACAGGGGCCTTACCCCTAGCTTCACTTTTGCGAGCCAACTTTTAGTAGGTACCTGATAACTAAAATTAACCAACTCATTTAAGCTCCATCGTTTATAAGCGTCTAACTTGAATGAACGAAAATCCGTTTTACTATGCGCGTGTGCGTGAAAATAGCAAAGCTTGGCGGCTATCAAATAACTACCGCTTATCGTAGTTGATGGTACCGTTTAGACAAATAACACCTATGCGGGTCAACTTTTCGAGCTAGGGGTAAGGCCCCTGACGACATCCATTTAACGATACTTACTTGGTTATGTGTAATATTTTTTGCAATTTTATATCTTTTACCCTTAAGTATGTTCTTATGTCAGATTGATAAATACCTAGAGTACAACTAAGTACAATTATTTAAATACAAATGTTATGTTCTAACGAGCACTACATTAGAGATCGTTACAACGCATGCGGTAATGGTTAATAAAACAGATGATGCTCTACCGCAAGATAATAATTTTATAGCAATTATCTTTACACGTTCTTAGAAATAATTAGTTTCAGGCCATTACAGTTACGTGAACATTAATTATTACTGGTTTTCCTCCCTTTCCCGGCTGAATCATGATCGCATGAACAGTGCCACGGACAAAGGTTGTATCATTAATTTATTATCTTCATGACGTGAAAAGGAGGTTTCATTTGCGTTGTCTTGAAAATTATTGTAATGAGGTCGAAACCTTACCATAACCGCTTCAAAGGCAATGACGTTTTAAAAAAGTTATAAACTCATTCGTTTTTTGTGGTATTAGCAATAGTTAACAAAATAAATTGTATAAGTTGACAAAGAAACATCAAAAATCCTTACAATATATAAATAAGTACCTATGTGTGTGTACTCAGTGCGAGCGTAATGGCACATATACAGGTGTAACTCAAAAACATTGAATCATCTTTAAATCTAAACCTATCCCAAAAAAAAAAACTGTTTAAATATAAAATCTAGCCTAAAAATAAATGTTAACTAAAGTCAGCCGCTAAAGTAAACAACACACCTGCAATCCCGGGATCCTTGCCAAAATAAAACATCACACACTGACCAATATTATTTGAACGATTTTGCTGTAAATTGTCATTTTAATTCATTCGAATAAAATAATTAGCGCAACACTAGCGTTCGTTCTTTCACAGATAAAAAAATAATTAAAATTAAAATGTTGCAATTTCGAAAAGCAGCACGGCGCGTTAAATTGTCGCTGTGCGTTTCGTTACACGTTCGAGGCGCGAATGCAGCACGCCGCTAGGATCTCCTTTGATTGGAGTGTTTATTGAGAGCCTGCATGCAGCCGTTTACCTTGATTTTCCGGTGGCGGACTCCGATTCTACTTGTTTACTGTATCTACTGATAATAAATTGAAGCTACATTACCAGATTTCGCGATATATATAGAAAACGCATATTAGTAGAGTACCTAGGTATGGGTACTTATAATACCTACTTATTAATTGTTCCGGACAGCTGCACCGAACATTGCGTCATCACCAAAATAAAGAACAATATCTCAGCATGATAAAAGGTGTAGTGCTGTGTGTCCGTGAACATTATACGTCGATTGTATATATATAAAGAGTGTAGTATATAAGGAACAATGTGAAAACGTACAAAAATAGCTTAAGAAAAACTGTACTACATAAATGTAAAATTCTGTAATAAAACTTGGGCCGCTGACATCTTTCACTACCCCTAGAGCTTGCTTGCTATAAACAGAACATTGTATAATAATAGGAACACTCCAAAACGGAGAAAAATAGGAAAAATCAGGAAAATTAGGAAATTGAGGTTCGTTCCATAAGAGTGAGGCGTACATCGCTGTCTATCTCACCTCACATTTATCCCCGTCTCGCTCGCGCCTAGCCCGTCCTGCTCGCACGGCCGCCGCCGGCGATTGGTCCAACGAATCAGACGGGCGCGACATGCCCCGTAGGACCACAAGGCTCGGCGCGAGTGGATAAATATATACCCCTCCGTAGACGCCCCAGAAATATCTTAGGCGACCCGGACGACCCCATCGCCGTCGTCACCTCGGCGGCGTTGGGCTCGTCCGATCCGACTACTCCTGGCAACAGGAAATATTCAGTTTTTGGTATAGGCGCCGGTTACCACAGGCACACACACACACAACGATCCCGCCGGCGGGATCGGAGACCCCCAGGATCTGTTAGAAGATCGGTTAGATTCTCTCCAAATAATCATTCAGTTCAACAACCTACTAGGGCCACAGGGCACACCCCTTCTGGGGTGCCAGGGCAAGTCTAATCTCCCACTCCCGGCGACGGTCCAAGCCGAGGCTCGTACCTCCGAGGTGCCCTTGCGCTTGTCGCCCAAAATCTAAACCATGTTGGCCCAACGCCCTCTGCGTTCACCAACTAGTCCGGTCAAGCTGTAGAGGCCGCAAGGCCAACAGCAATAAGTCACATTAGAAAAAAAAAAAAAAAAAGGATAAATATACAGCGGTGTGCGCCGATGACGCTCTCTTTCGGAAGCACTCGAGCGGAACGGATCTCAAGAAAAGAAGACAAGAAGAACAAGCAAGCTCTAGGAAGAAAGAAAGCGCCGTTTAGCCGTACATCGAGTTTCACTGTCTCGGCTCTCAATCCCAGCTCACGTGCATATAGGGACGGTAATACGACATACACACGGGCGCAGGGTTTATCCCGGGTTGGCTCTCTCCGCATCGTGTCTACAGTCCACTACGAAGAATATCGTCAAGGGCTGACTCGGGCCGACCTCTACCTTGCGCCTGTCCCGCACATTTGGTCCTTCGAGCCGGATAATGAGCTGAGCAGTGAAAACTCGGAAAAGAATGGTGCTAACAAGGTCCACGAGTGGTCGTACCGCGCCTCGCCGGAGTCCGGAAGACTCTGTCGCAGGGGCCGGTACCACGAACACCACCACTCGTGCTGCAACTACGATGTCAACAAGATCCGTTCCGCCCATCCGAAGGAGTCAACACACGTCGAGCCTGGACACCACGGGCGCCGCGACGGGTGCGAGGGCCGCGCTCAGTGCCGCAGCGCCGCCCACCGACATCGCCCCGTCCCTCGTGGAAACCACGACGCTTCACTCCGGGGCCGCCATGCCGCCGCCGCCGGAACACCGCGTCGGGGCCGCACTCACTGCCGCAGTGCCGCCGCCGGAACGCGCTTCACACGGGGCCGCGTCCACGCATCGGACGCCGCCCTCCGCCACGCATCAGACCGATGCGCTCGCACCTAGGCCACGAGCCTGGGTGATTCACCTGTCGCCGCCGAGATCACCGTCGACAGTGGCCGCCGCGACCAGAGGACCGCCGCCCGCTCCGCTCCAAGACGAGCAAGCGCCGCGGCCGCCAACGCCGGCCAGAACAAGAACAACTGCATCAAGGCGCAGCATCGGGAGCGAGAGTCGACTCAACAGGGCGCGTGCACGCTACGAGTTGGCCGCCGCCCGCATCGAGTTGCTGGACGCCGAAGCAGAGATGCAGAATGAAGAAGAAGAGGACGCGCGCACCGTCGTGTCCGACGACCAACGGTCGCAGCGCGTCACGACATGGCTCTCCGAGCAGCAGACGCACCTCGCCATCGCCACTGAACAGGTCGCTGGGGTAGCGCCGCCGCCCGCGCCGCTACTGCCGCCGGTGCCTGACCCGGTCGAGGAGCTGCCACACCGGAGGAGCCAATACTGCGAACGCCCGCCGCCGCAGCGCGCCATCTACGCGCCGCCGCCGCCGCCGTTCCAGCCAGGGCCGCAGCCAGCAGCAGAACAGACTGTGGCCAATCCGACCTTGCCGGGCGCCGTCGCACTACAGACCGCGCCAAGGACGGACATCTCCGAACTAGCTGCCGCCATCGCGCTTGCGTCGCGACATACGAAGCTGCCTAGTAAGTACTTTATCGACCTACCGATTTTCGCAGGATCACACCTAGAATGGTTACCCTTCCGCGCCGCATACAACGAGACGGCGGGAAACTTCTCCGATGTGGAAAACACTGCGCGACACCGGAGGCGATCGCCGCGACGGAATTGGAGAGATTACGTCGCCTACCAAAGCTCGGCGACAGCCCGCGTGACCTCATAGTTTTCGCAAATAAAGTTGCGAATGTGGTCGCCGCGCTGAAGGCGCTCGACCGCGTACATTACCTCTACAACCCGGACATCACCACAGCCACATCGGACAAGCTACCACCAGCAACCAGGTCACGTTGGTTCGACTACTCCTACACGCAGCCAGCCAACGAGCCCGACCTGATCAAGCTGTCACACTTCCTTCAAGGCGAGGCGGACAGGTGCGCGCCCTACGCGCAGCCAGAGCCCGCTCCAGCGACTACGGAAGGCGGCCGGGAACCCAGAAAGGTAAACCAACGTGTACATACCACCCAACAGCGCTCATGCCTTACCTGTGAAACTGCCGGTCATGAAGTACCAGACTGCCCGAAATTCAAGAATGGTGACGTCAACACGAGATGGGACGCTGCGAAACGCGCCCGCCTCTGTTTCAGGTGTCTACGTCTACGTAACAAGAAACATTTTTGCAAGTCGAAGAAATGCGAGATCGACGGGTGCACCCACTTTCATCATCGCCTGCTCCACCATCGAAAACATCAAGAGCCGAAGAGCGAAGACACCCCGCCCAGCGACGTCAACGAGACCGTGACCACCGCGCGGGCCGGGGCGGCCTACTTGAAAATCGCGCCGGTGACTGTTTCCGGACCGGCGGGAGAGCTAGCGACGTGGGCGCTCCTGGACGACGGCTCCACCGTCAGCCTCATTGACGCCGGCATCGCTGATCGAGTCGGCGCCGCGGGACCTGTCGACCCTCTACGTATCAACACAGTCGGCAGTGAGAAGATAGACGCATCGAGATCACGCCGGGTCTCAATATCACTGACCGGGGAGGTCGGTGACCCGCAGCGCCTACAACTACGAACCATCGATCGGCTGCATCTAGCACCACAACGCGTGCGTCAAGAGGACCTGGACGAGTGCTCCCATCTTCGACAAATTTCACACTTGTTATGTACAGCTGGCGGAGCACCTACAATATTGATCGGGCAGGACAACTGGCATCTGCTTACAACGACAGCGATGAGAAAAGGAAGACGCGACCAACCGGTCGCCTCGCTCACCCCGCTAGGATGGGTGCTTCACGGCGCGTCAAGACACGGGGACAATGGAGTCAATTTCGTCGCGCATCTGACACACCGGGACGGAGACATCGAGAAGCAACTCCGAGAACACTTTGCCATCGAAAGTCTCACGGTGACACCGAAGGCGCCACGAAGCGACCCCGACCGACGCGCCGAGGAGATGCTACGAGAGCACTCCACTCAACGTCCAGACGGACACTACCAGACGACCCTGCTCTGGAAGAACGAAGATACGAACATGCCAGACAACCGGGACGCGGCCTTAAGACGTCTCGTCTCAATAGAGAAGAAATTACAGAAGGAGCCGGCACTCGCGGTCAAGTATGAACAACAGATGACCGCCCTCATCTCCAAGGGGTACGCCGAGCCCGCTCCACCGACGAAGACACCCGGCCGCACCTGGTATCTGCCACACTTCGCGGTGCGAAATGCACTCAAGCCCGACAAGCTTCGCATCGTACACGATGCCGCCGCGAAGACTCAAGGAAAAAGTCTGAACGATTTTCTGCTCACCGGCCCGGACCTGCTACAGTCGCTACCCGGGGTCTTGATGAGATTTCGACAGCACGCCATCGCCGTGACCGCCGACATACGAGAGATGTTCATGCAAGTGAAGATTAGACCCGAAGACAGAGACGCGCTCCGGTACTTGTGGAGGGCGCGCCCGGACGACCCGCCTTCGGAATATCGAATGACATCACTCATCTTCGGCGCGACAAGCTCACCGGCGACAGCGATCTTCATCAAGAATCTCAACGCAGCGAAACATTCCGAGGCATACCCAGAGGCGAGCGCTGCCGTACTTCGGTCCCACTACATGGACGACTACCTGGGAAGCTACGAGACCGAAGACGCCGCCACGACAGTCGCCCGCCAGGTGAGAGATATACAGGCAGAAGCCCGTTTTGAACTAACTAAGTGGACTTCAAACTCGACAGAAGTACTACGGAGCCTCACGGAGGAACGAGCCACGGAGGAGGTCACCATCACGGGAGGGCCGAGCACCGAACGAGTCGTGGCCTGGTGTGGCGTCCCGACGCCGACAAGCTGACCTTCAACCTGGACTTGGCGCGGATTTCGCCCGAAATCCTACAAACCGACACGCCAACCAAGAGAGAAGCGCTCAAGATCGTCATGTCATTGTACGATCCGTTGGGCCACGCATCGCTCGTCACCGTCCAGGGAAAGAAGATCCTACAAGAATTATGGCGCCGGGGGACACCATGGGACACCGCCATCGACGCCGACCTCTCCACACAGTGGGTCGAGTGGATGAGCCACCTCCGCACCCTTCGTGACGTCACCGTGCCGCGCTGCTACCCCGGCTACACCAACGCAGCGACACTACAGCTTCATGCCTTCGCGGACGCGAGCGAGACCGCCTACGCCGCCGCGCTCTACTGGCGCGCGGTCATGCCGGACGGCCGCGTCCACACATCGCTCGTCCTCGCGAAGGCCCGCGTCGCACCGGTGAAACTGACGTCCATCCCGCGCCTCGAACTTCAAGCCGCGGTCATGGCAAGCCGCATGGCAGCGGCGGTGACCGAAGAACACGACAGGAAGCCCGACTCCAAGTACTACTGGACCGACAGCAAGACCGTACTAACCTGGCTGAAAACCGGATCACGATCGTATCGACCGTTCGTCGCGCACCGCATCGCAGCGATCGAGGACGGTAGCAAGCTCTCCGAATGGCGCTGGGTGCCAACAAAGATGAACGTCGCCGACGACGCCACTCGCGACGTCCCACGGGACTTCGCATCCGATCACCGGTGGTTCGTCGGCCCCGAGTTTCTGCACCTGCCGGAAGAGGGATGGCCCTCCGACCAACCTCCACCCGCCGAGACACCGACCGGAGAGGAGCGATGCGCCGCCGCTACGACACGCGACACGACGATACAAGACACGATCCCGCCTGCAGAGCGTTTCAGTCGATGGGAGAGGTACCTGAGGTCAACGGCCCGCGTTTTACAGTTCATTGAACTATGCCGAAAAACGCGAGCCCGCGTGCACTACAAGAGGACACGTAGAAACAAGGAAAACGACCCGACTTGGAATTCGACAACAAGCAAGAAGTCGATGACGTATATAAAACGGGACACGAAACAGTCGCCACGCTTCATAGAAATACCTGCGGAGACCAGTCAAGAAGCTGGTCGTCATCCCGACACAGAAGACCGACTAGATGGCTGCCCTTCACCCAATCATCTGCAGCGACCCGGCGGACGCTGCACGGCGGGAGAATGTTCCGGACAGCTGCACCGAACATTGCGTCATCACCAAAATAAAGAACAATATCTCAGCATGATAAAAGGTGTAGTGCTGTGTGTCCGTGAACATTATACGTCGATTGTATATATATAAAGAGTGTAGTATATAAGGAACAATGTGAAAACTTACAAAAATAGCTTAAGAAAAACTGTACTACATAAATGTAAAATTCTGTAATAAAACTTGGGCCGCTGACATCTTTCACTACCCCTAGAGCTTGCTTGCTATAAACAGAACATTGTATAATAATAGGAACACTCCAAAACGGAGAAAAATAGGAAAAATTAGGAAATTGAGGTTCGTTCCATAAGAGTGAGGCGTACATCGCTGTCTATCTCACCTCACATTTATCCCCGTCTCGCTCGCGCCTAGCCCGTCCTGCTCGCACGGCCGCCGCCGGCGATTGGTCCAACGAATCAGACGGGCGCGACATGCCCCGTAGGACCACAAGGCTCGGCGCGAGTGGATAAATATACAGCGGTGTGCGCCGATGACGCTCTGTTGGGCTCTCCGCTCGCGTTGAGTCGTACCGAACCTACTCCGCGAGCGTTCAAAGAGAGTCTACAGCTTCCGCGTCCCGTTATCCCGGTGGGTGCGGGGACTCGTCCCCGCGGACTTGAAGACCCCCGCCTACCCCGTGAAGCGCCGCGCGGAAGCGCACTACCACAGCGCGGGCCCTGAGGTCCCGTCCTCCGCCGCCAGATGGCGTAGCGTTTGAGGGCGGGGCCGGCGAAGGGTCTGTGCGCGTTGCGAGTTGGAGGAGTTTGCCTGCGTCGTCAACAGGCGAGCGAGCCAACACGGCGGAAGCGTACCAGCTCGCAGGCGTCTCGGCGGAGACGTTGGCGTAGCGGGCGCCGAAATCGGACTGCCACTGCTGCTACTTCGGTGACTGCCAGTCACAGGTGTGGAGCGATATATCACGAGATGAACACAAGCCACTGTAGCGTCGCGACGCCCGGTCCGCATCGCCTCCTGTGCTGATCGTCCTGTTTGAGCCTTTCCGGTGTAGGCCGGAATCTCACTCGAACGGGGCTGTATCGCCGTTGGCATATTGCGGCCGGTGCTGAACGCGGAGCTGCTTTCAATCCCGATGACATCGGATCAACCCAGCCGGAGTGAAGGAAGACGCGATGGCCCGCCCCCGCTTCCCGCCCGGCTACACACACTGCCCGCCGTCGCTGAGCGCTCGCCGCGGCCTTGCGGTCGACCGCTCGCACGGCCCTCTTCACGCGTCGCGCTCCGCTGCACGACTACGCTTGGACGGGGCCTGCACGAATCCACCCCTGTCGAGTTGCTCTCCACAGGGGAGGGATCCCTCTCCAGGCTTGCGGACCGGCGGTCCGTGCATGCGTCGAGCGGACGCCACCACTCCTACCACCGGGTCGGCCGCGTTACCGCGCCACCCACCTACCTAGACTGACACCGCGTGCGCCGTGAGGAGCGTTGCACTGGCATATGGCCGAGCGACGCACGCAACCCTTCCACCTGACTTGTCCCGCGCAAGCGGGACCGAACAACAAGGCTTCCTCGAAAATTCGGTGCCCAACTACACTGCACAGCCGACGCCGCCCGGAGAAGTACCGCCGTCCGGACCCTTGGCGCAGCCCGCCGCCCGTCCGACGCGGGGTGGTGCCCGCAGTCCGACCTGGCCGCCGGCGCGCCGTAGTGGAAGACGGTCGGGAAAATCCGCCGGCCTCCGCGCAGCAGTGTGGTGTCCCCCCCGCCCAGCCGACATGCGGTTAGCGGCGGACACCCCTACCGGACAAGCGCTGCACCGGTTGTGTAGCCGTCCGGTAGCCACCCAGCCACGTCCCCCCTGAGCGACTTGATGTGTCGTCGAGTCGCTGCCCAGCCCGGCCTGAGTTCATCGGGCACTGCCGGGACCATCCAGCCTGCCGAGCCGTCAGCGATATGTCGCGACGGCCCTTGACCGGACTTACGACCTTCTATGCCCGGGCACCCGCCTCGCGCTCTCGCGCACGCCGGGAGCCCGGGCCATCCTGCCTACTGCCCGGGTCGAGTATCTCCCCGGGCCATCACACTGAAGGATGACCCGCCGCCCGCTTCCCTGCGGCCGTCCCCGCGGTGCAGCCTGCGCGCCCGACCGTCTGGTGGAGGCGTAGTATCGGACCGCGGCGCCCGCCGCGACTGCCATGGCGCGGCGAGTGAGCCGGCGTCCCCTTCAGTGCCTGGCACTCCGGCGACGTCCGCCTAAACGTACGCCGCCGTCGAGACGCCGACTACCGCGCCCAGGGGTGTCTAGAGCCGCTGCTCCGCTATCGCTGTCCCTTTCTCCCGGCTCGAGTGCCTCTCGCCGGAGAAGGGCTGTGATTGGTGTACGCCCCCGTCAGTGCGCGGTAGACATACGACGGAGTGCTCGAGCTAGCTCGCACTCCGCTCCAACACATGACGACTACAGGACTACAGTGTCCGCTTCGAGGGGCTTGAGATGCCACCCGGTCACCTTGTACCGGGTCGGGTACTCGCCCCTCCAACTCCCCCGGGGGCCGTGTCCCCCGGAGTCCAGCCCCGGCAAAGAGGACATCCCTCGTCGCCGGTATTCCTACCTGCTTCACCAAAGAAGAGGAAGATGACCCGAGATTGATTGACGCTCTGTTTCCCGGCGACGGTCCAAGCCGAGGCTCGTACCTCCGAGGTGCCCTTGCGCTTGTCGCCCAAAATCTAAACCATGTTGGCCCAACGCCCTCTGCGTTCACCAACTAGTCCGGTCAAGCTGTAGAGGCCGCAAGGCCAACAGCAATAAGTCACATTAGAAAAAAAAAAAAAACCGATGACGCTCTCTTTCGGAAGCACTCGAGCGGAACGGATCTCAAGAAAAGAAGACAAGAAGAACAAGCAAGCTCTAGGAAGAAAGAAAGCGCCGTTTAGCCGTACATCGAGTTTCACTGTCTCGGCTCTCAATCCCAGCTCACGTGCATATAGGGACGGTAATACGACATACACACGGGCGCAGGGTTTATCCCGGGTTGGCTCTCTCCGCATCGTGTCTACAGTCCACTACGAAGAATATCGTCAAGGGCTGACTCGGGCCGACCTCTACCTTGCGCCTGTCCCGCACATTAATTCTATATACAAGTTTTTCAAACCGTGGGTCGCGACCCTCTGGGGGTCGCGGGGGTCGTTAAAATATATATTTTTACTAAGAAAATTTATTAATGAGTAATTATAAAAATAAAAAAGGTTGTACGTATTTGATATTTGTAATATTATAAAATACAGATTATAAACTGTGTAAGGTAGGGGGGACCCGTTTTTTTTTTCATATAATCATGAAAAAGTTTGAAAAACACTGCTATATACCATCACTCACACCCCTTCCCCCCCACCCACACACACATAATATATCATGAGCTAACGTCCACTGCTGAACAAAGGCTTCCCTCTTAAAGAGGGATGTTGCCATAATCCCCACGCTTGGCAGGTGGCTTGGGGATCGCAGTACGTTCACGGTGTACTAATAGGATGCCCATCCCCGAGTTTAAGGACATACCTGGGTCATTAATTCTATATACTTATCTATATTCTATAAACCTACCATAGAAATATTTAATAGTAAAAATTGATAAATAATACGTTAAAAATATACAAAAGGAGATCACAGAATGCGTGAGAGGTAGGTACAAAAGGAGATCACAGAATGCGTGAGAGGTAGGTACAAAAGGAGATCACAGAATGCGTGAGAGGTAGGTACAAAAGGAGATCACAGAATGCGTGACAGGTAGGTACAAAAGTCGGTGTTATCGCTAAAGGCGCAACGCAATAGGTTGAACAAATATGTTTCCTAACTTTACCTATCGATCAAGCCACAAAAATGATACTTGCTTACTATATTGATCAGGGTGTCAACATTTCAGCCCGTACCTGTGTTTGCTCCAGAAAGAAGAAATTTAGAAAACTAGATAAATCATAAATCCAAAAAGACCTAAACTTAATTTTTTCATTAATTTTGTATACCTGTAAATAGAGTAGTATTGTAAATCATGTAAATTACTGATATTAATCATCATAATCATTTCAGCCATAGGACATTCACTGCTGGACATAGACCTCCCTAAAAGGGCCGGTTGGAAGCGGCCTGCATCTGGATGAAAAAAAGACGCTGGCAGTGTTTTCCTGTGGTCTCTTCTAAGTTCATTTTGGATTGAATTAAAAGTCCAAAATGGACTTTTAATTGAGAACTTTTTTTTATGATACATAGTGACTAGACGAGCAAAGCCGCTCGCCTGATGACTCTTCACGCTTGCCCATAACAGCTCAACGCCATGCCCTGTCCATGCACTGCCACTTCAACTTGCTAATCCGTTGGGCTATATATGCCGGTAACTTTCATTCATCTACGGATCTCCTAATTTCTAGTTTGATCTAGCCGAAACCCTGCATAGCCCTCTCCATAGCTCGTTGTACGATTTTGAGCTTGCTTATGTGGCCCATAGTGAGAGACCACGTTTCAGTGCCGTATGTCATCACTGGCCACTGTCGTCTTAACCCACTGAGGTATTTTGAACGAGAAGATTACGGCTAAGTTGCGAAGTTTACGGTTTAGCTAACACTGCCCAGGTGAGTTGGATTCGTCTGATATAATTACTTTTCTATTTTAAAAATTACATACTGTTTTTTTTTTCATGATTACTAATAGTTAAATTTGAAATATACGTCCTATGAGTGCACAGGTAGAGTTTGAAAGAGGCTTGCTTCAATAATTCAATAAGAGAGAGTAGGTTGCGCATGTCACTTTTCAACACTAGCATGGATAACTAACAACCATGACAGTAGAGCAAGTACTTTCTGTATGTAATAACTTACTAAGACCTAAGCAACACAGTGTGTTCACAGGACGAGTCTATCGAGACGAACTTTTAGAAAGTATTTTATTTAAAGTAACTATATTTTTTACGCGAATAATTCCACGTTTGACATCCAACTCGTCTGTTGGTAAGCGACGATGTGGTCGAAGATGAAGCACCCAGACTTAAAAGTTACCTATTCACTTTCGCCTTGAAAAGGCCCAGATTATATCTCTCAGGAAACAAGGAAGCCGGCAGGTTGTTCCAATCCTTGGCCGTACGGATTAGGAACGTAGAATCGAAACATTTGGTACGTATCCAAGAAAAGTCCACAATGTAACTTTCGCGGTTTGAACGCATGTTTTAAATGTTAATCGGAACTTATCGCGCATTATTTTATTTAGGTAAAAATAAGTAACTTTCTCACGACGTTTCGACCATAAAATGGCCGTGGTCACGAGCTGACTGAAAATTGCCGGTGAGTCCGGCGAGAAGAGCGGGTGTTATGGTCTTCTTCCCTCACTTGATCTTGAAAAATTGCAGGGTTGTCACTGGCGCTTATCGGTACTGGTCTGCTCTGATAACCTCTACATAAAGCAAGCTGGTATAAGCAGGGTCTCATTAAGCAACAAATGGCGGTCTATCAGCGCTGATAGGACCAGGTCAGAACTTGTCGGCGCCGTTCGGCACAAAGTATAAAGACTACCTGCGCCAACTACCTGCGTGTGACCTGCGCGGACCAGTACCGATAAGCACTGATAGATCGGCCCTGGTAACCTGCTTCCTACGTCAATACGCCCTTATAAAAATGTAGTACCATAGGCAGATGAAGTTGCTTTTAATTTGCTCCAATATCGCAGCGATACATTCATTCGTGGAGACGCTTCCTTAGCCCTAAGCAAGACCTAGTTTACCAATTACCAGTCGGCGTGTTACGTGTTATCGAAACAGGAATCACTTACGGGTGTTTAACTGTTTACGTAACAAGGAATTGAGAAAGCAGTGGACCGGCCGCGCTCGCAGAAATCCGATTTGTAACTCTCAGGTGTAGAAATGGGGAACAGAAAAGTACTTTTGAAGGAAAATAAACTTGCATAAGAACATAGTAGGAATGGTTTTAACACGTGTTTATTAGCTTGGTATGTATGTGTGTGTGTATGTATGAATGTATGTAACGGAATCTTTTAACTTGATTTTCAACTATTGCAAAACGTCGAATTTAATTGAAATTTTGCACACTTATCAAGGACCGATGGCAATGCAATCATTTAAATAGGTTGTCCCATTTAAAGCGTGTATTTTTTTAATATTAATAATATTTTTCAAGTATTTTTTATGCGAGATAGAGAAAAACAAGCATTACCTACCTGCTATTACATATACGTCTGAGCGTAATTAAAAGAACTAATATTTTGTTTTCCTGCGCATTTTTGGAAACAAACTTTTTCTGCTTATACTATATTCATGCTACTTATTAAAAAAAAGTACTTAATACTTGGCTAACTGGTAATTTTAATCTATTATGTGCTATTAAACTCGGGCCAAGCAAATGCCTCGACTCTATGGTGGGTGTTAGTCCTAAATCAGTGACAGTGTGGCCGACAAACTTCGCCAAGAGATAGGAAACAAGGTTGGTCAGTTGTCAGAGCAAATAATCTCAGAGAGAGAGAGGATGGGTCTAATTCATCCTAGCCCAGTATGCACTGGGCTAGGATGAATTAGACCCATCCTCTCTCAATGTCAATAAAAAAATGTTAAAAAAGTGGGAACGTAGAGTACCTGCTACCTTACCGTTAAAAAATCTAGTGAAAGTAATCAGAATGTCTGGTTTCAATTCAAATTTCTACAATTTTCCTGCAGAGCTGTCAGAAGAAATAAATGCTTGGATTTTTCTAAATTGTTTTTTCAGACAACTGGAAAATTTTGAAATTCCGAAAACATACATAGTTAAACATGCTTATCTTTCATATCTTTTTTCCGGTGTACTCTATTGGTACGCCAAACATTCGGCTATATTCTTGGTACTCCACTCGTGCGCCAAATATGGTTTCCAAAAAAATTCAAATATATTCTTGTCGAGGGTCAGACAATGCACTCTGTCAACCGTGCCTCATCCTGCATAATAAGAAATTTTGTAATGTTCAGAACTTTTTGTTTTTATTTGCGCAGCAGTTGTAGAAATTAGCTTATAGTATATTGCTTGCAAAAAAACAAAATCAACAACAAAGCAAAGTCAGACTTCATCATCATCATCATCATCAGCCAGAAGACGTCCAATGCTGAACATAGGCCTCCCCCTTAACATCCACACTGAACGACATCCTGCCATCTGCATCCACTGGATGCCCGCGAGTCCCACAATGTTGTCTGTCCATCTAGTGGGAGGCCTACCTACGCTGCGTCTTCCGGTTCGTGGTCAGACTTGGCAAGCTTGAATTCTAGACATAGCCATAGCTTAGCTTACCATTAAGATGTATAATGAAGTACAATTTATTCTACCATGTTACAGGTAGATAGAACCCCTCTATCTCTTTTTCTCTCTCTATTTTTTAACATAGGTACCTATGAGTAAAACTTTATAGTCAGATCTTGGAGTTGGCTGTATTGTGTAATTTTTTTAATATGATATAGTTATATTAAACGTTACGTTACCTCTAGTATATTTACGACGTTAGGTAAGTATATACTTAGTATAAATTTACATTTCACGAGCATATTTTTTACATTATTTTTTCACTGCACACATTTTTTTAGTTTAGCTAAGTAGGTGAAAGATAATTATTTTACTAAAACGACAAGAGTAAATCATATACATATTTAAAAACGCATATATTATGCACAATAGGTGTTAAAACAATATTAGTACCTAATCTTGCAAAATATTTGCCTCGATTGTACTTACACATATTCGGTTTTCGATATTTTCTTGATCGTACAGGGGCCTAACGCCTAACTCTAAACGCGGGCCCGAATAGGTGCAGTTTGCAAAATCACGCGAACGCGAACCTTAAGGGGGCTCTTTTCGTCTGCAGCTCTCTCGCTCGCACATTTTTACATTATTGACGATATAAAATTACTGAGTGTGAATTTACAAAAAGTGACACAACCAAGTTTTGCTGACTATCATAACATTATAAACAAAAAATGTTTTGTTTCGATATCTTTTAATTTGTCGGAGTAACATGGTAACAAGAAATAAATCACTTGTTACCATTTTACATCGATAAGATTTTTCAAGATGCGCCAAAACTCTCAAACGGCTTTCTAACAACTTTCATGGCTTCCTTTCTGTTGTAATAAATTATTCAGACTTATTATATCTGTTCTTTTTTCATTCCAATATATTATGATAAATCATAAATTTTAGAGCTATCAAAAGTTTAGTTTACAAATTATACAATTGAATCGACGCCGTTATCAAAAGTCCTTCACTTCGAGTTAAATCGGTATTTAAATAAATAAAATAAAATGATAAAATAAAAAAAATAAAAAAATAACAGAGTTTTTTTTAATGAATTTTTACTCGTGACCACAGAATTAGTTTAAGTTTTTTCTTATTCTATGCTTGTGACATTACTTGTCGGTACCAACAGAATGCGCTGGTTGTGTGCAACCAGCAACATTCTGAGTTGGGGCCGGTCTTTGTGACCTACTGATATTTAAAATATTTTTTCACCAAACAAATGCATGTTTCTGATTCAATAAGTATAAAGTAAGCTGTGCCCCGCTGTTTCACCCGCGTGGATTACTCCTTATATAATCAGCTATCTGCCAGTGAAAGTGCCGTGAAAATCGGTCCAGTCATTTTGAAGTCCATTGGGAACATACATACACACATCGCCTTTTATATGCCTCGCCTTTTTAACTCAAATAACATATCGTCCTCGTAGAGGGAGAATTAACTAAGTCGAGTTATGTATTTCTTTTTTAATTTGTTCATACGAATCAGCGTTTCAAGCTGTTTCTTTCTGTCTAACTCTCATTTTTGTAGCTGTCATACTAAGATTAAATATGTACGAAGTATAAGTATGAAATCTTCGGAAGTATACGTATGAAATCTTTGCTGTCATAGTTTTAGTCATGATTATGGACAATATCACGTAAAAAAAATACATAATTTAGTTAGTTATTTTACCTTTGAAATAAAATTGCATGAATATAAATTGAACACACTTAGGGCCGATTTCACCATCAAAATGAACGCGTCAACGCAAAACTAAACTGGTATAAAGTGGCTTATTGAGAACAAAACGTCAATTTGGGTTTCACCAACATAAACTTAACTGCGATCAGTTTATGTTGGTGAAACCCAAATTGACGTTTTGAACTCACAAAGCCACTTTATACCAGTTTAGTTTTGCGTTGATCGCGTTCACTTTGATGGTGAAATCGGCCCTTAATTAGACACGCACTAAACACATTCATTTTAACTTAAATAACATAATTATATTATATAACAACCATTATTAACATACAGAACCACAACACAGAGATTGAACTCGTGTACTTCGCATAAATAGTGGATATCAAGTTGCAGTCTCAAAACAAATCATTTCAAGGTTCTGTTCTGTTCCAGACATTATAAATTTATTATTTGTTGTCGTTTTTTTTGCACGACATTTAATCTAGTTCTGAAAGTAGTAGTAGTAGCCTTCGTAGTTGGCAAAAGTTGTGAAATTATTATAATCTATGCGTTGCAATCATTTTTTTATTATCTGCAGACCACGTGGATAAAAATGCAGATAGCTAGGGTTGGCACTCATATAAGAATGATTGAGCAAACGTTTCCCACATAATACAATTCCCGATGCTTATAATTTGGGTGTCTTCAAGTCAAGAGTGAATCGGTTTCTTCTGGGCAAGCGTGATCCACCGTAGGCCGCATCATCGCTTAACATCAGGCGAGGTGGCAGCCAAACGCAAGCCTATTTTACAATAAAAAACAACAATAATTTAATTTTAGCTCCTGTTTTATAAACGCTGCTGATAACTACGATAACAAGTAGGTATACATTGAAAAAACCCGACATTTAAAAGACTCCTAGCGTTATGGATGTAATTGTACCTACTTTGTTTTGTTTGCTACAAAAATCCGGATCAATTAGGAAATAAATAGCGCCGGCTCTGGGTACCCTATGTTCAGCAGTGAACGTCTTCTGGCTTATGATGATGATAATAGTAACATAAGTAATATGTAAGGCATATCATATGAAGCCATATATGTGGCCATATATATTTTATTATTCAAGTCATTGTAGTTTATAATTTTGTGTTGTACCTATAAATGACTGGTTCACATAATTCAATATTTATCTAAAGCAATCCATTAATGTTAGGCGAATTATTCGTTGGTGTGTCTAAATAAATAAATGGCTTCGCATGAATTCTAGTACAAGTAATTTCAGGGCATCAGATTATGTCTTCGTATGCATGACAAATACATTATATGGAAATCTTTGAAACAGTTTCGATTGTCATTGTAGCACAAAAACATACTTTGCATTTTTCACACTTCGTGAAAGAATGGAACTTTGAGGCATAGCACGGCATGCATACGAGTTGGTTTTACTGCCGAGGACCGCCAACAAATGTTTCACATCAAAACTTGCATCACCTATTTATTCCCCTTAGGATATAAGTAAAAAAAAACGATAAAAAAGACGACGAAAAAAAATGACGAACCGCCATACAAATTTTCATCCCGTATTTTTCCCTTTGGGGGCGATTTTTCAAGAATCCTTCATTTCAAAAATTTCTTTCTTCTAGACCCAGCGGCTTAGGCTTTGCGTTGTCTATCAGCGCACGAATGAATTTAAGATTTATATTAATTACTTAGATTGTATAGAAATCCACTACCCACGCACTACGTTTTCCACTTTGATTAGGTAGACCTAGGTAACATATTCATCTAAATGAGAATCACCCTAGCAATAATCAACCACTTTCATTATCGATTTGTCACACCCACCCCCACTTCCGTTTACTATTTTTCTTTGTCTATAAACACGATTACCATAGCTGATATTCGATATGGCATATGTGAAACTTTTAGTTCAACCTTTAGTACTTCGTCCGAGGTTCGCACGCACCACATCACAGAATAATAAAGAGCATAGAATCCATCACGTGATTTACAAAGCGTACAATACAAGGCCATCTGTCAAATTGTATGTAACCTTTGGTACCTTTTTTTTGCTTACATTAAAATAGTGTAGGTACAACCCTGCAATTTGTTGTCCTGTCTAAATAAATATATATGTTTCGTTCCGGTAACAATAATTTTGGTATAGTAAAGAAGTTAACAAGTTTAATGCGATTATGCTAAATAAATTAGCAGTACTTCTATACTAGTCCATTTTATTATATAAATATGATTCCCATAGCTGACATTCGATATGGCATGATTTATGACAAACTTTTAGTTCACTTTTAGCACAGCTTTTAGTCAGTCTTCTGAGGTTTGTACGCAACACATTACCTACCACTATCTATATATACACTACGTTTTGCAACGCAAGGGAAGTAATGTTGCAAAAAGATGACAGCAGCTGATTTATTCATTAGCTTTTTATGAGGCCGTAATGTTTTATTAGCTGATCTCAGCATTATCGAAGTAATTGACAAAGTTACACGGAATGGTGATTGTTGGCGACTGGCCGAATAAAAGCTAGTTTTCTTTTGTATTTTAAAAGACAAAATGGTCGTTTGTTTTTATATCGAGTGTCAGATTTGGATTATACCTTTTTTACTAGTTTTCAGTGTGAAGGTTTTTTTTTTAAATATAAACACGTTTCTACCACCATTGTTCTTCTCCCTATCCTTATCCAATACCAGCGGTCATACAGACCACCGATCGCCTCGGATCAAATAAAAATAGCCAAATGGATAACAGCGAACACGAAAAGTGAAGCCACTTTTTGGAACATGTGTGCTCGTTTGATGTTTACAGTATGAAATGCAAGTAGTTCCGAATGCATGTGTGCGTGAGTCGTGTATTTATACTGGGAATTCACGTAGTTTATTTTGGAAGCGATTTTGACTTCACTTTAGCAGTTCGCCGTAATCCATCCAGTAAAGACGTTTGGCGAACAACACTGCTCAGCTGAATTCTGCTTTGTTCGGCTTTGGTCGTCGATTATGCTGCAATTTCTATCACTCTCTGACACAGGATGATCTACACACATCTCGCTCATACACTTCGTAGTGACAACAGCCGCCTAAGACAAAACAATTTATAAAAAACAACACTAGGCGTGTAATGAGACACATTTTTCTTGTCTCTTACAGAGCCTGTGTAGTTTGTACAGTTTATAAAGACATAGGAAGCTAGTCAATTTATGGTGGCGGGCACAACCTATCTACAGGTAAAAATATCTTCGAATCCATCTGTATTTTTTATTTGATCTGAACCGGTCGCTAACAGTGATATTAGGCAGTGATATTGTACTAAAATTTTGATACTATGGGACTAACCCACAAATCGTGCAAAAATATCAGCTATTCCATTCATTACAGATACTTTTTGCTATATTTTTTAATACAAATTACTCGAGCTATTCTCCCGTAGTGTTCCGTGGTCCCCGTAAGCCTAAACTTTACCGTTTTTAGTGCAAATGCTATTACAAAATTCGCACAAAGGATTTTACATTGTAACGCTCTGATAAACAACGTTTTACTTGTAATTAAGCGAGGTGCATCATACATACATGCGAAATTATCTAGACTAGATAAGTCATTTAGTGCGTAGACCTTGGCAAAGGTCAAACATTACAGACATATGAAATGTTAAGCAAGAACACTTTCGGTTATGAATTAACAAAAAAAGTATACCGAGTAATTTAGGTAGGCGTATAATATATTACTGACTGATTACAGACCACTTACGAACTTATCTGTTCATTAACAGAATGTGTACCAGTTAATTCGTAAAATAAATAGCGGATCACTCAATGACATTGGCAGCTAGCACGATGAAAACGCAACTTCACAAATAAATAGTTTGTTCAAAGGAAATATTGTGGTTTTTTTATGCCATAGGTGGCAAACAAGCAGACGGGGCCGCCTCTAAGCAATCACCGTCGCCTATGGATACCAGAAACACCAGGGGCATCACAGATCCGCTGCCGACCCTCAAAGAATATTAACAGCACTTTAGAAGAACCCCATATTGAAGCTACTCGGAAATGCCGCAGGGAGCTCATTCCACAAATTGCAATTGCATTTTTAGGGTTCCGTACCAAAAGGGTAAAAACGGGACCCTATGACTGAGCCTACGCTATCTGTCTGTCCGTCCGTCCGTCCGGCCTACCTTTAAACGGATTTATCTTTGAAACCGTAATAGATAGCCAGTTGAAATAATTTTTTACAAGAATATGTAATGTAACTAAGAAATAATAAAAAAGTCAAAAAGTAAAAACAAATTTCGTTCGGTAACTTCGGCTCACCTAAATATGTAACATTTTTAGGGTTCCGTACCCAAAGGGAATATGGGACCCTATTACTAAGACTCCGCTGTCCGTCCATCTGTCTGTCTGTCTGTCCGTCTGTCACCAGGCTGTATCTCATGAACCCTGATAGAGACAGTTGAAATTTTCACAGATGATGTATAATTTCTGTTGCCGCTATAACAAAAAATACAAAAAAAAGGAATAAAATAAATATTTAAGGGGGCTCGCATACAACAAACTTGTTTTTTTTTAAAGTTGATTATTTACGGGATATTTATAGTTGATTTTTTGCTCGTTTTTGCTCGATATTGATAACGGCAACAGGTAGCCGCTTGAAATATGCACAGAATATTGAGTTTTATTATTCACTTTAAAAATAAATGGTTAAATTAAAATAAAATTAATATTTAAGGGGGACTCCCATACAACAGATTTTTTTTGTATTTCTTTTAGTTAATGGTACAGAACTCCCTTGATTGTCTGATCTGAGGTGAAAACAATAAGCTTTCGAGGTCTCTCACAGAGGCCAGACATTTTTTTACCAGCAGTTATTATTATAATAAACTGTTTGATGATTGGTTACTTTTTGCCGACAGTTTGCGTACTCTACGTGGTAGAAAATAATTTTATTTTTTATCTATACTAATTATAAAGAGGAAACATTTGTATTTTTCGATGTTTGTAACGAAATAACTCAAAAGCTACAGAACCTATTTAAAAAAATATTTCACTGTTGGGAAACTACTCTATCCCCGGGTGACACAGGCTATATTATATTTTGTAGCGAGGACAAAGGCCGAACTTACACCCGTGCGAAGCCGGGGCGTGTGCTGTGTTCCTGAGGTAATGTCCACGCGTGTAAAACCGTGTAGGTTTTACACGCGTATTTGTCCGGGATAAAAAGTATCATATGTCACTGTCCGGCCATTTCACATAAAAAGCAAATAAAATATACCAAATACTTACAATGAACGTACAAACTAAACCAGACACAGTCTAAAAGATCGTAGATTGTATAAGTCATAGAGTATCTCGAGTGAAACGGTTTCTTCTAATAGGCAAGCGTGCTTCATCGTAGACAGCATCATCGCTTAGCATCAGCGAGCTAGAGGTCAAACGTACGCCTATCACAGAATCTATCTATCTATACATATAATAAAAACGTAGAGATAAAAAAATCTGTAATTGCGAGATAACAAAAAAAAACACACAGGTCGTCTTAAAATAAGCAGCTGAACACGATAGGACAGTTTTTAGAATTTTTGTCTGTTTGTTTGTTTGTCCGCGCACATCTCCTAAACCACTGGACGGATTTAAATGCGGTTTTCACGAATATGCTTAGAAATTACCAGATTAAAACATAGGCTATGTTATATCATTTATTTTAATTCTTTATTATTTCATAAAATAAATTAAAAAATCAATGATTATTTTCTTCGTTACCCGAAACGTAATATGAGGATCGTCACATAGCCTCAAGCAAGGAGGTCCAAAGTAAAGAGAATGTTATTGACATAGCCATTATAAAAATTTGAAACTGTCAACTGTCATTCAGATAATCAGTTTAAGTTTAAAGAGATGATCTGTGAGATGAATGAACGTGTAGATCAAGGATGTTACAAAAACATAGGGCTTACAACCTCTTTGGTGATTCAATCCAATGCACCAAGAGAATATTTTATTCTATGTTAGCATTTAAAACACAAAATATACTGCATCCTATTTTAATTTAGTCCCGCGAATAGAAATAATTCAAAAAAGGCCCGTGATAATAAACCTATACAATAAAATTCCGGACGCAATAAAGAAAGAAAGAAATAATAACACTTTTCCAGAACCAACTTCGTAAGTTTCTAACCCAAAAAAGTTATTACGTGATTTTTTCGACTATAAAATTTAGAAAATTATAATTAGAAAATAAATATCCATCTATAAATAGTTAAGAAAGTAGCGTCATAAATTTTGTATGGTCTCATATATAATTAAGTATTAAGTATCACACTAAGTAGGTATGTTTTATTTTTGTTTTGTAAAATTACTTCACCCTAGGTTAAGTTTGACTATACTTAAATGTATAGGTATATCTATGTCTGTGGTCTGGTTTTGTAACCAGCCACTACATAAGTCATTGCTGCACCCTTTATGCAGGGTATATAATCTTAGCTTCTAGAAGAAGAAAGTGTATATTTTGCAATAAGAATAAAGAAATAATGTTATTTTTCTGTGATATTTTAACAGATAAATAGAATAGTTCCATTTCATGGCTTTTCAATCAAGGTATACAAGCAAATGCATGACGGATTTAAATACGGTTTTCACGAATATGCTTAGCTATGACCAGATTGAAGTAGAGGCTATGTTATTTTGTGCAAGGGCCGGATTAAGGGAAGAAAAAAAGATTGAAGGTTTATATGAAAATTTCCGCGTACGAAGTCGCGGCCAAAAAAACTAGTAAATAAATAAAAGTACACCGATATTGCATAATAAAAGATTATACAACAAGTGAAAAACGGGAATTTAATTCGAGGGACTAAGTTGAATCCCGAGAGCACCTAAGGATTCTACAGGAGAATAGGTACTGAGCGGAGCGAGGGGTACAAGGACCGCGATGTTTTATTCCCACAAGCTACGTACCTACTCTACTTCTAATCATTGACTGTGAGAAAATAAATAGTAGGTGACAAACACGAAGTAGGTACCTACTAGTCGTCCAAAGGCGTTTTTCTTCGAGTAGACTCAATAATTTTTAAGCAATTGTTTGAACAGTGACTTAAATGTTTAACGTGCCAGTTCCCCGTCATTAACTATTACTTAATTTCTCACTTTAATTTCTTCATTTTTTTCCAACAAATGAGACGAGTGAAACGCACTTGACCCTAATAGTTATGCACGTAGGTATGTTTGTTAGGTTGGTAAGAAGATATATTTATACATATTTGTTCGAAGTCAAACCGCAAGGATATTCGTATTTAGGTGCTAATAGTTGCTAAGAAATATAGTGACTAGGATTCCGAGTACATTTTGTCTATGGTATGATATATGCGTTCTCCTTTAATCACGTCTATAAATTGTGTTGTACAAATAAACAAAAAAAGTAGGTAGATACTTGTTACAGAATAGAGCACAGATCAGCCAAACAAGAGAGATATTATATGCCTTAGTACAATAATTATTGTTCGTATTCAAATGTTTCCGTGTTTCACCCACTAAAACGTAATAAGTGCCTACAAAATTTGAGGGTTGCCCTCGATTTCCCTGGGATGCCATCATCAGATCCTGACTTGGTGACAATGGGACCAAATTGGAAGTATATCCTACTGCACTCCACTGCATTTTTTTAAATACAGTGAGACATAGATACTGCGCCTTTTTTGAAGTCGGTTAAAAACCGTAGGAAAGTATGACGAACTCGCTCATTTTTTACGTCAGAAAATCGAAATTCGAGATTCCCAGCTGTAAGTCTGTAAATACTTGTATATTGACACCTTAAAAGTTGGCTCAAAACCTACATAATTGTGTATTCTACAATATTGATCATAAATACAAATAGCAAAAAAAACCCATAGGAAATGAGATATTTACAAAAAAAAGCGCAAAAAACCGATTTTTGTATTCTTTGACCTTGAAATTTAATAGTTGCGTTCACCCTACCATATGTAGGTTTTGAGACAACTTTTAGGGTGTCAATATACAAGTATTTACAGACTTACAGCTGGGTATCTCAAATTCCGAGATTCTTACCTAATTTAAGCTTAAATGACTGGACTAATAGGTATTTGACAGAAACATACCGCTTGGGTTGTAATAAGTGAAACGCAATTTGTTTGCGAGCTGCAACAGCGGTTCCATCACGCATCATGGAAGGTTGCACAGGATGATTGGTGGAAGTAGGTGACCTTTAGTGGTTACCGAGTCGTCAAACTGCGCGTTAAATATCCAGATCGTTTAAGTACGGCGCAGATTATGTTAAAATATCTTGAAACTGTCTATTAAGTAACCAGCAATAATTTTTTTTTGGACCTTTACATTTGGACCCGGGTATGTCCTAAAACTGCGACCAGAACCACCGGAGGATGGGCAGCAGCGTCCTATAGTACACGGTGAACGTACTGCGATCCCCAAGCTGCCTGCCAAGCGTGGTGATTATGGCAACACCCCTCTCTATGAGGAGGCCTTTTTTATCGCGAATATATATTACGCCTTTGACCACCAACTATTTATGAAATATTGCGAGAAGACACGAAACAACGGGTATGTAAGTATTTTAATTTCGAAAATTAATAAGTAGATACATCTACAGTAAAAACAGCGATAGTTTAAAAATATCTACAATTATTATATCTAAGCTAATCTAAGTCTAAAATGTCTCCGATTGAAATGCTAAGAGCTTTGAGATATATTACATTAGGTATCTACCTACCTAATGCATAACTATTCAATACCTACTTATAATCTTCATTTATAACAACCTGTGGGGTTAGTACGAGAACTTGCGAAAAAGTTATCGTTACGTAAACGATAGCAAATGTATTAAAAATTCAGGTTCCTTTCACGTCCGATAGAGGCGCTGTTCAATTTTTCATACATTTTGCTATCGTTTACGTAACGATAACTTTTTCGCAAGTGCCAACTAGTTAAAATAACGATACTATTATGATCTCCGACTATTATATTCATGAGTCGTGTTGAAGTAGAATTAACTGGTACGTACGTATTAGATTATGAGGAATTAAAAAATATGAACACCTTGATAGGGGTCGCGGATAAGCACCTAAAGCTCTTAGAACTGATGGCAATCAGTTCTAAAATAATGTAGTACTTAGAATCACATCATCAGCCAATTAACGTCCACTGTTGGACAGAGGCCTCCCTCATACAGAGGGGTGTTGCCATAATCCCCACGCTTGGCAGGCGGCTTGGGGATCGCAGTACGTTCACCGTGTACTATTAGGACGCTGCTGCCCATCCTCCGGTGGTTCTGGTCGCAGTTTTAGAACATACCCGGGTCCGAGACTTAGAATACCTATTCATTATTGCGTACAACGAATATAAGTATACAGACGTTGATTGTAAGACTTTAAAATCAACCATTTCAATGCAAAATTACTAATACATATTAGAAACCACTTAAATGTGCTTGCGTGCATACTATGATTATTTATTTGCCTAGGCTCTAAGTAGGTGCCGCTTAAAGGTATCGGATAGCAAATAGACAAGACTGGGATTTAGGCTCACTAAATTGAAATGGCCTTACTAAGTCATTTAGGTAGTGGTAGGATTCTTTTGCAAGGGTCCGCCTGGGGAAGTACCACACCTTTGCCAGTTATTCAACCGCCAAGCAGTAGTGTGCAAACACTTCTGTGTTCCGGATTGAAGGGCAATGTTTCCAGCGAAATTATAGGGTACACAGAGATTTCATATCTTATATCTCGGGGTGACGGGGCTTTGCCATCCAGGGTTTTGAACTGTTGAAGTTCAAAATTCGTGTGTGCAATAATGTCCTAGATTTTTTATTTTATTTAGCTAAAAGCAACCTTGATCAAGTCACCTTTAAAATCGCTTTTATCCGTTTGGGAGCTATATAGAATGCCACAGACAGACATATAGATAGATAGATAGAAAATCTTTATTGTGTACACCAGAAATTTTTATTTTTTTTATTTATTTATTATACATACGTTAAACTTATAACACCCCTCTTTTTGCATCGGGGGTTAAAAGTGAATTATACTTATCTTACAGCCACACTAAGTTCCTCTTTCTACTCCTCATGTTTACACGCTTACACGCTTTTCATCGCATGTTAAATAAATATAATAAATAAATATCTGGGATATTTTTGCAGACACGGTCATCTCCACACTCCAAACTAAGCAAAGCTTGTAATATGGCAGCCAGAGATTGATATACGTACATATATATTTTTAAACATACTTAAATGGATATTAACACCAAGATATAGAACAAACACAAATGTTCATCACACAAATATTTGTCCTAGGTGGGAATCGAACCCACGCCCCTAAGCGCAGAAGGTAGATTCCACTTTCGCGATTCTTCTCGCTTTTACATTGGCAGTCCTAAATAGGAATCGGTGGGCAAGGCAAGGAGCATAACATAACTAATATCGCAGCCACACTACGTCTCTGCTTACTTCGCCACTCGTTGAGTGTGCGGCAACATTGTACTTATGCCAAAACGTTGATAACGTTAATTAGCAATAGTGGCCGAGCTGTAGCATGTGCGCTTTACAATCTGACTGCACCCGATTCAATCCTCGGTCCTGCACCAATGACTTATTTAGTACCAAAATAAATTATATGCAGTTCCGATGCCATCGCTCAAAGACTGAAAACCTCGTGTGGAAACCGGTATGCCCAAGCACCTCAATCAGGCCAGCCAGCATTGATAGGTAACAACCTCTGGGCCAGCATGATGGACTATCTAGCCCATGATTCCATGGATCGTCCATGGTTGTCTTATCTAAGAGCCCATCTCTCTCTCTCTGAGAGAAGGCCGGTGTGCTAGCAGCGGGGACATGTTAGGCTGATAATGACCATAACGTTGTACCTTTAATCTCAAGTGCCAAGGGACCCGGGGTCCCTGAGTTCGGGTTTGCAAATAGGTGCCTAGAGGCCATTAAGGTTTTGAGGTAAAGTTAGAGAGGTATCGTAAATAAATATTTGTGTAACCCGAATAGCACTAATAAACTGTTACATCCATCGCCTCTACAATGTAACGAGAGAACATTTAATTTGAGAGCCATATAGGTAGCTAGTAGCTACCTACATACGTAGGCAACTAGTACAAGTGAACGCCATAACGATCGTCTAGTGGATAACAAAGTATTTTATCTACCTATAGGATCAATTTCGAACTTTTTACCGGCTTCCAAAAAGGAGGAGCTTCTCAATTCGACTTCATAAAAATGTCAGAACTGGACCAAATTGAAATGAAACCAAA
Organism: Agriopis leucophaearia; assembly: GCA_949125355.1. NCBI lineage: Eukaryota > Metazoa > Arthropoda > Insecta > Lepidoptera > Geometridae > Agriopis > Agriopis leucophaearia. The sequence goes on from OX421262.1 coordinate 17,566,875, forward strand.
GGGGAAGCCACCAGCTTTCAAATATAACAAAAAAACAAAATCGGTTCACTCAGTCTGAGAAAGTTCTGAGGTAACAAACATAAAAAAAACACGTTATCGTAATTTGAACTCAAATAAAAAGATTAATATTTAAAAACTTCTATTTATATACGTTTTTTTACTGTCCCGCTTTCAACGAAAGAATCCCGCTTTTTTCACTCAAAAAGTTACAAAATCCCGAATTGGCAAAAAAAATATACTGAAAACGCTGCTACGAGTACCTATAAGTAAGCAGTGGAAACGTACCGGACAGACGCGCAATCTGCACAATTTCAACAAAACGCATTGCACCAGATAAAAACGCAATCACCTGAAGAACAACATTGCGTTGTTATTTATTGAACTCATTACGGAAGTCTATTCAACTCGAAAGCAAAAAATAAACCGGGTTGAACGTCCGAAATACCTACAGATGTTATGTAAGGGATCTTAATGAAATTGATCGAAAAAGTGTCCAATGATAACAATAGACTTAAAAAGCTGCTGTAAAACATCTTGTGAAACTCGTTATAAGTATGAAAGTCGTAGAATAAAAATAAATAGAAAGGACACCTATTTCATAAGCTAGTGTATTCTATATATATAAAAATCTATTGCTGTTCGTTAGTCTCGCTAAAACTCGAGAACGGCTGGGCCGATTTTGGTTTTGAAATATTTGTCGTAGTCCAGGGGCCTTACCCCTAGCTTAACTTTTGCGAGCCAACTTTTAGTAGGTACCTAAAATTAACCAACTCATTTAAGCTGCATCGTTTAAAAGCGTCTAACTTGAATGAACGAAAATCCGTTTTACTATGCGTGTGAGCGTGATTATCGTTCATTCAAGTTAGACGCTTTTAAACGATGCAGCTTAAATAAGTTGGTTAATTTTAGGTACCTATCAGGTACCTACTAAAAGTTGGCTCGCAAAAGTGAAGCTAGGGGTAAGGCCCCTGGGAAGGTTTAAACGGTGAGTAAACGGCTGGACCGATTTTGATGAAATTTTGTGTTCCTGGAACGGGTCATAGTAGCGAGGCCGAAGGCCGAGCTTACACCCGTGCGAAGCCGGAGCGCGTCGCTAGTTATAAATAAATGTCTGGGACATTATTGCACACACGGTCATCTGACCCCAAACTAAGCAAAGCGCTTGTAATATGACTGCCAGAGACTGTAATACGTACATATATATTTTTAAATACATACTTAAATAGATATTAACACCCAGACATAGAACAAACACAAATGTTCATCACACAAATGTTTGTCCTAGGTGGTAATCGAACCTACGTCCCCAAGCGCAGAAGGCAGGTACACTACCAACTAAGCTAACGGGGCTGTCAAAATTAAATGATAAGTAATAAGAATGTGCAAAATATCATGTATCACCTACTTATTTTAAAGATTCGATTCAATGTGGCGATTTTTTAGGGTTCTGTGCAACGGGGGGAGGGGAGGGCATATGCCACTCCTCTAGCTCCCCTCCCCCCTTTGGCTACACTCTTGGTTCCGTAGCAGCCCTGTGACCGTTTGTATAGATAATGGTATGGTACCCTTCGTGCGCGAGTCCCGACTCTCACTTGGCCGGTTTTATTGTACCTACTTTAATAGGTAACAATTTATGTAGTGGTACGGAACCCTCAGTGCGTGAGCCCGAGTCACACTTGGCCGGTTTATATTTTGTTTTTGTTTTAAATTATTATAAGTAATTTTAAATTAAATATTTAATTAAAATTACACAATGTAATAATTCTTTGGAAACATTGTTCATTTTGTAAATAAGCATATAATTTGCTAATACTTTGCATAAAAACTTTAGCGGCCAGGACATTGGTAAGGTTAATTGGGTTCAAGCAATAATGGCTTCAGGCGACGGAAAAAAAATACGGAGGATGATCGAATATTATAAACAAAATGACGCACGCTAGTTTAGATCTCAATTTTATGCTTTTAAAATTGAGATAAAGTATAGAAGTTAATATAGCTATGGAGCTTAATAAGTATAGGTGTTAGGTTTTAGAACGAACTTTATAAGGGTTCTTTGTAGTACTACGGAACCCTTGAGCAGAAACTGTAAGTGAAGCGAACGCAAAATTTTGGTTCAATGTATATCAAAGTATTACGTGACGTTTGTTTATAGGTTATTAAAAAAACATTTAGCTAAAGCTTTTATTTAAACGATGCTTATTTATTTTTTTGCAGTAATTTTGAAAATATTACAATAACTTGCAACTTTGCAAAATAAAAGCGTGTAAAAAATGTTGTAGATTCTCGTTTTACATGCCTGTCAAAAAAGAAGGTTTTTTTTATTGATTAAGTTTCTCGTAGATCGATTACAGGTGTCTAGATCAAGTGTCGTAACAGTTAAAAAATGAAATGGATGTCAGACAAGCTAGCTGATTACGTAATGTGTGCAACATAATTTAAATTTAGGGTTGCAAATCAATGCATTCATTCGAATAATGTATTTTTTTTTATATTATCAACCGACTTTAATAAAGGAAGTTCTCTATTAGACTATATTTTGTGTGTGCGTGGGTGTGTTACAAGATATCTTCGCCGATTGTGAACTGATTTTAGTCTTAACTGACTTCCAAAAAAGTATTTGTATGTTTGTACTTTTTTGTATATTCATCGATATTTTCGCCAATTGTGAACGACTAAAAATAAAAACGATAAAAAAATAAAAACTTATTTTATTGAATCCTAACTAATATCAGACAAATCTAGTCAGTGTGGTCTTTGCTAATATCAAGTATAAAAAAACTCTGTAATCTGTCTGTAAATTCGCTTTTTACGGCGGAACGACTAGGCCGATTTTAAAGAAATTTGGAAAGAAGATAGTGTGTATCATAAGAACTTTTCCCCCCAGAAACGCGGAGAAACTGGAAAGTCGCAGGTGATAATTCCACAGGATTCCGCTAGTAAGAGTACTCATACATATTTCTCTCAATAAATAGGTAAAATGTAATAATTATTTTGTTTTTTAGGGTTCCGTAGTAATAGGGTCCCGTTATAGCCTTAGGGTAGGCTATAACGGGACCCTATTACTAAGGCTCCGCTGTCCGTCTGTCTCATCTCATGAACCGTGATAGTTATACAGTTGAAATTTTTACAGATGATGTATTTCTATTGCCGCTATAACAAGAAATACAGAAAAATAAAAAACAATAAAATAAATAATTAAGGGGCTCCCATACAACAAACGTGATTTTTTGCTCGTTTTTGCTCGATATTGATAACGGCAACAGGTATACGCTCGAAATATTCATAGAATATTTAGTTATATATATTCACTTTAAAAATAAATAATTAATTTAAATAAAATTTTATTGATAATTATTGTATTTTGTTGTGGTACGGAACCCTCAGTGCGCGAGCACGACTCGCACTTGACCGGTGTTTTAACAACGTTTTTGCTGTCTGAGCAAATAAATGCTTGGACCGAGTATAACAAGTATTACAAATAAATGTTTTTTTCATACAAAAATTACAATTTGAGATGGGTTTTTTTTTTTTTTTTTTTAATATGAGACTAGTATAGCAAAAATTTGGAATCAGTAAGGAGGTTAGATAAGTTGGTCGGGAACAGAGGAAAGATACAATAATAGTAGAATATTATAGATAAATAAGTAGACTTTAATGAAACCTCTCTTCTTACTCTTTGAAGCATAGCGAATGGAGGGGCGGTTGACCCTCAAAACCCATTGTTTTTCCAAATTCTGAATGTAACAAATTGAGATAAAATCAACAGGCCGTGAAGGTCTTTGATCTACAAATACGTAGCCGCAGAGGTTACGTGCATTACGTGAGAATGTATCACGTAACGTAAAGTGACAAGTGCAGAGCAAACTGTGAACTCGAGTGTTTGCGGACCTTTACCTCGCGTGAAGGTGACGCTGCGCCTGCGCCGCCGCCGCCGCCGCCGGAGGCTGCATGCGGCAAACAATGAAGTTTTACTAATAAAGACGCCATACTCTTTAATAAAGCACTAAAAACATAGCAATATGTTACTATAGCTACCTACATAGGACACATAGCACTTTAAAGCCTCACAGCCTTTTTCAGCCGTCCCAGTATAATTATTATACTTTCTAAACACGCATGACATATTTAATTATTTGTTATGCTCCAAAATCGCGCATCGTACGATTGCATCGTTGCCAGACCCAGGACGGACTGCGTTCACTCAAGCTAATTAACTTGTGTTTGTATCGCCGCACAGACCTCGTTAAACGTATCTACCTCAGTTTAAATAAAACATCATCGGCGGCAAAGACCTATATCAAGACCAAAGGAACATAAGTATATCCATCCTTGATTAAGATTCAAGACAGAAATGGCAAGCACGTCAAATAGGCTACCGGACAGTTGTGTGATTGGTATTTTTTAGTGAGAAATATCCACCTGAGTCGCACCGTCCGCTCACCGTCAGCAGCGGCGGAATATGCCGCTGATAAAAAGAGAGAGAAGTACGCAGCGTTGGAGCCGCTTTACAATTTTGTGCCCGTTGCCGTGGAGACCATGGGTTGTTGGGGGACTGAGGCCAAGAAGCTCATTTCGGAGATAGGGCACAGGCTCAAGGAAAAGTGTGGTGACTCCCGCTCCGGCTCGTTCCTGGTGCAAAGGTTGGTCATTGCCATCCAACGTGGTAACGCAGCGAGTGTTTTGGGTACCTTTGCGCCGGGAACGGTCAGGGGTGGGTTATTTGAATAGTTATTAGTTTAATTGTAATTTGACTGAGTTTTTATTAAAGTGAGAAATATAATTCAAATAAATATGTCAATGTAATACTTTAACGTCGCAAAGGATGAAAAATAAAACATAAGTAGATAATAATTGATCTCAAATTCCTTATTGTAGGTAAGTAATTAATGCATTGAAGCGGAAATACCTACGTTAGATTCGTCAAAGAACAGTTTTCAATGTACCTACTATATTTATAAAGCTCTGTGATATACTAAGCGTGTTTGGATTAGGAAGGGATGCTGTTCTTTTCCCGCAAAGTGCGCTCTCTTATGTAGGTAATAGGTATATCATCCTTAATTTTGAACTATGTTTTCTGTGCTTGAATACGAACGATAATATTGTACTAAGGCATCTTCTCCCTTGTTTGTCTGTTCTGAGGGTGTTATCTCATTAACCGACTTCCAAATAAATATGGTTCACAAATGGCGGAATAATCGGTGTACATACAAAAAAAAAACCGAATGGAGAAGGAACCTGGAGATAATCTGGAGTCAAATTAAAAATAATACTAGCGCATTAGAATGCAATCCTAATTGTTATATCACGCCATCTATTTGGTGTTGTGAAAATAAGAATGTGAAGGTGATTTTGTTGTCCTCTTCTCATATTATGTTAATATACGTCAAAACGATTTGCTGAGTCGCCGCCGTTGTTCACTAGATCCGTAACAGATGTCGCTTAAAAGAATAAAAATATTCTGATATTGGAAACCTATCTACATAAATTAGTTTTTTTTTACATAGTCGATGATTTTTTTTACGTTGATTAATGAAATAAATACGATGTTACAAAACAACTCTTTATTTGGAATGAACATGTACAATTTAAATATTTCATAAATACACGATTTTGAAAAAATAAATTGATTTTAAATAGAGTAATCAGCATCGATTTACAAACACCTATTTTGGGTCTAGCAAAAAAACATGACAAAGTGCTTTGATTTCCTGACCGTGGTTCGATGTTTCTAAATTATTTATTTGATTTCTATTAAAGTTTTTGGACCAATTTGGCCACCCCTAAGGCATTCTCCATAGCCTCACACAGATCGTCGGCACTGAAGCTGAAAAGGTCATTGTACTCATCATTATGAACAACTTTTAGTATGGGACCAAAGCCTAAAATTGCAAAAATTATCACCTGCTTCAAATATTTTTACCCCGCTTCAAAAAAGGCGGGGGTTCTATGTTGGTTGTTTTTACCGACTTTTTAATGTTATCCACCTGTGTCGAGTGTAAATGAAGATATACACTCAACAAAATAACAGAAACTAATCACATACACTACATTACATGACTACATGTAGTCAGATCCCCTAAACAAAAATGGACCAAAGAGGTCATATCTTGGTACCCCAGAGATGAGAAGAGATCAAGGGGACGACCACAGAAAAGGTGGGAGGATGACCTACCAAAAGGGTGGTGCAGAATAGCCAGATAGGGAGAAATGGCCACTTCTAGAGGAGGCCTATGTCCAGGGAGGACGACCTGATTCTGAAACTGGTGTTACAAACTAAATTTTTAGAATTAAATATGGAAAATATTATATTAAGTAGTACCTATAACTAGTATATATTGTGTAATTGGATCAGTGAATAGAAGCTATTTTTATTTTATTTTATTTATTATTTTAATCACATACACCAACTCTATAATAATAATATACATAATAACACCCACGCCGATGTTGCCCCTCTGGTGCCAAGATACGGCAGCCTTTATGGGTGGCCCATTCAGTGGGTGGCTAGTCATCATCTGCCTAAATATATTTTGAGATGAGACAGGATAAGGCAGGTGCCGTTTCTCATTCTATAGATCTGTTATTCCATCCACAAGTTGTTCACCTCAATAGCCCAGTCTTTTTTAATCCTATACTGTACAATAGTTTCATATTCCTTTTTATACATATTCCATAATTGTATTTTTTATATTCAACAGGGCCTCTTGGTGTTGACTTCGGTTCCACCAATGCCTACCAAATGTTCGGGCTAGACCCGAGAATTTCATTAAATAAAGTGTAATAATAATATACATAAGAGTTCTGGGACATCTGGGACATTATTGCACACATGGTCATCTAACCCCAAACTAAGCAAAGCTTGTAATATGGCTGCCAGAGACTGATATACATACATATATATTTTTAAATACATACTTAAATAGATTTTAGTTGATACCATAGTAAATTTTATTTATAACTATGAGTACAATTACCTTCGGATCGGTACCACAGTTCTAGATCGCTTCAGCATCTACACAACCATGTTTTCGTAATCAGTTATGATCGAAGCAAAATTAAGATTTGTTCGATACTAGTTATGAGCGAAGACTTATATGCATAACCATAATGTATCACCCTCACTTATTTACATGTGTGCAATATGGTAGCTGTACCACTTATACCCATTAGGCACATGGGCTCATATAGATAATTGTCAATGTCAACACAAGTCCACTAAGATCAAGTGGCTATTAACGGGCACACACTGCACACTTCCATTGCAAGTATGAGTACAAGTGGGTGACATTTTTGTGGACTAAAATATCAGTAACTGTTAGCATGCATATTCATAAATCTATATATATAAAAGAAAGTCGTGTTAGTTACACTATTTATAACTCAAGAACGGCTGAACCGATTTGGCTGAAAATTGGTGGGGAGGTAGCTTAGAACCAGGAGACGGACATAGGATACTCTAAAAACGGCTGGACCGATTTTGATGAAATTTTGTGTTCCTGGAGCGGGTCATAGTAGCGAGGCCGAAGGCCGAGCTTACACCCGTGCGAAGCCGGGGCGGTCGACTAGTGATAATATAAAAATATGAATATTGAGTTAGTTTAGTGCTCCAAAATTATTATTTTATGCCATAGGTGGCAAGGAGCCGCCTGATGGTAAGCGATCGCCGTCACCTATGGATACTTGTAACACCACGGGCATCTCAGATATATTGCTAATCTTTAAAGACTTTATTAACAGCTCTTTTGAAGAACACCATGTTATAGTTACTAAGAAATGCCACAGAAAGATCTCAATGCACATATTGCAGGTGGTATTCAACAAAAGTAGAAAACCGACTGACAATTATGGTTATTAATTAGTTGCAAGCTTAATCAGGCATTGTTTTGACCACTGAAGTGAGATTTTACCCTTCTCTTTTCTGTGGTTTTGACAGGATTTAAATTAATTTGTTTGTGTTTTTTTATATGTATTAAAGTTTGTATAACTCTGGATTCTTTGTGAATTTTGTACTGGACCCTAACATGTTTTTAATTTATTAAATAATAGGCTTGCGCTTGACCGCAAACTCGTCTGATGGTAAGCGACGATATCTACGATAGAGCTCGCTTGCCTAGAAGAAACGGAATGTTTCTAAATCAATGCTTTCATCAGTCTTTTTCATTACCACTGGAGGATTCTTCTGTGCTATCTTCGTCACTTGACTCTTCACTGGATTCATCAGACTGTGATGATTTTGCCGCCTTTTTTGCCATCAACTCTTTATATTGCTTGACAGTTATTTTTCTGGGCATTATTTCTCTGAGAAAATCCAATTTATCATCTTCGTCTACCACCTCTGCTATGTGTTTGTACTCTAAATGTTTGGATTTGCTGAGTTTAAAAGCTCTTTTAGCTAAATCTGACACGAACAGTTCCTGTTAAGACAAAATCAGCTGGTTAATAAATTGTTTGCATAGGCCCAGGGAGGAAAACAACTGAATAAGAGACTTGATTTTCAGTAGTAATGTACAGTGAAGGTTATTGGAAGGGTTCTTTCAGGGTTTATACTAAGTTGTTGTTTTGTTAAGTACTAAGTTGTTCTCTTGTTTTGTTACTAAGGATGAATGCCGGTAAAACTTACTGTAACTTTTGTAACCAAGTACAGCGGTTCGGGGCCAACGGCTTCGACGCCAGGAGAGCTTTTCATTATAGTTTTGACTCTTGATAATGGTAAATGCAGATCTTTTTCAGCTTTAGGCGTAGACATCGCTTAGTTGAGTCTAATAAGATTTCCGATTTTATTTTACGAGTAACAATCAGTCACAAAACAAAGATCCAAAGACAAAAACAAAAACCAACCAATCAAACAATACACGACACGCGATTTGAAGATTTTAGTGGTTACTAGTTAGTGAGTGAAGTGAAAGAAGAGTTGAAGTCTTGTGTAATGTTTGATAGTTCGCGAACAAACTAGTTCATTAGAGCGCTCCCACATACAGGGGTGCGTTTACGGACAAGAAGAATTTTTCACCAGCTAAAAATTAAACTAACGGAGATTCGCTGAACGGCGTCATAGCTTTATGTCAATTATGTCAATACTAGCTGTCAAATTCAATAATAAATGAAAATCAAGTAAAATATAGTAAAATAATATGGTATATAATAGTAAAATATCAAATATCAATCTATCATTATATAGATATAAAATTTTATTTTAAATTAAAACATCTACAACAAAAAGATTCGAACAAAATAATATCAAAAACAGCTTAACCTCCTCAACAGCTGTCAATCTGACAGCATACGAAAATTTAGCGACCTCAAAAGGTAGATAAAATTTAATCTAGTCAGGCGAAAACTTATATTAACGGACGCCCGTAAACGGGCAGTTTAAATTTTCGCCGGTTTAATTTTTCACCTCGTGGAGTCCCAAAACGGGTGTTTTGACGTTCATCTAGTATAAGATTTGGTCTGGATAATTGCCGTAAACGCACCTCTGACGAACTAACCGAATTAGTTCCCAGATCTCCCGCTCCTTAGTTTGTTTGTTAGAACCACAGAAAAAAATAATTGCTACGCAAAAGACCGTAAAAGACGAAGCGTGGGAAAGGGATATCTTAATCCACATGAAAACTCCACAAGAGAGAATGAGATTGACAACAAATAAAATGTGGATCACTAGATCTATCAACTTGTAATAGCGAGAGTGAACAAGAGCGTAGCGTGGGACCTCAAAAAGTTGGCCCTGATTTCCTAAAAAATATATGGGCAATTTTTTAGAGGTTAACTTAAACGCCGTGTTACGTCCCTGTGTTACATATGGAATCAGGGCCCAGAGCTAGTTACGTCACTAATACCGCTCACATCAAACTGCACATGCGCTTTTTTTTTATTTTTGTTTACTAGTTTGTTCGGTTAGTGGAGTAGTGTGGCAAGACTGTAAAGTTTTCAAAGTTTTGGCCTCTCTCTGGAGTCTGGTTCTAGACGGGGGGGGGGGGGGGGGAACTAAAAGTACAACCTAGATCGTTAAACTGACTGACTGAGTTAACTGCGAACTAAACTGAGTGCTCTCGGTCGCGATACGCAACACTATCTTCATATCATTAGCTTTAAATTGACACACTTGCACGTTGTCAGTGTCATTAGGTCATGACAGTTCACGTTAGTAAAATTTTTGGACATTGACTTTTTTTTCTCCGGAGAGGATTTTGGCGTCCCACGTCTTGTGATTTTGCCATTGTCAAGTATTTTATGTTCTTCATCATCATCATCATCAGCCAGAAGACGTCCACTGCTGAACATAGGCCTCCCCCTTTAACCTCCACACTGAACGACATCCTGCCATCTGCATCCACTGGATGCCCGCGACTCTCACAATGTCGTCGGTCCATCTAGTGGGAGGCCTACCTACGCTGCGTCTTCCAGTTCGCGGTTTTATGTTCTTGTATATGGCTAATTGGGTATCGCGGTGCAACTTACTGTCAAGTGAAATACGCCACAGCCGTGTCTCTGTAAAGTAGTGGAGATTTTACTACCTATAACGCTTTAGCGAGATTTGGAAACAAAACGAAAAGACATGTTACGTCTTCATGCACGTTATCGAACACTGAATAAAATAAGAAGAATCCACTAGTTTTACCTCAGAATAATCAAAGATTATTGACATATTAACGCGTAAACATTAACACATCGCTTTAAGCGCGACTGTCTGATGATGATGATGACACAGTAAATACAGAAGTTTACGAAAATAATCCTCCTATTACAAATAAAATCCACGAAGAAGAATTGATTATTACACAGATTCTTCATTCTCTCTTATCTCTGACTCTTTGATTATACATAGGTATACATGATCCAAACTTTGAATAAATAGATTCTGGTTTTTCTGGAGCGTTCTTGTTTTACCATGGTTTTTTTATTTAGAAAATGAAAATATTAAAGACGTTTTTCATAGAACCGAATATCGGGATATTTTATCTGTTCTATCTTGTTCGGCAGCCGCCTAACTGGTGTCTGGTGTCGGCCGTCCGACCCTCAGAGCAAATAGTACCTACAGCGAATTTAGTTCACCGAGTACCTACCTATTATTATTTGCTCTGAGGTCCGTCCGATCACCAAATGTCGTATTTAACAAAAACTGATACTAAAACATATTTCATTTTAATTTTATTTGGTAGCGATACGTCCACCAATCCCTACCGGACCGGTAGATTTAAGTGGATTTTATTCCACATATCCCTACCAGTTAGGATATGTACTAGGTGTACCACGCGAAATATTAGTTTTAAATATCTTTGGTTTTACTTACTAATTTCACATTATTCTTTTCTAAGTTATAGCTCGCATTGTATCGTACCTAATGACTATCACTATGACCATAGGATACATGTCTCTTTAGCGCGCTATATAGTTCTCATGTAAAACAACTTGACCAAGCTTGAAACAGGTACAATATGGTGATAGGAGGTACTGCACCCCACGAAACACATATACTAATCTCTTGAAGCATTTTTTTTTCATTCATTGTTAACTACGAGAGAATTTTCCATACTTTTAACTCCATCACCAGGTAAGTTTCATGAATTAATTTATTTGTACCTACTTATAACTTGCTGCAACAATAACGATAATACAAAATGAAAATGCAGAGATGGTCTTAATGCTAGCTGTCTTTATTTTCCATTTCCTTATAGAAAATACTTTTACAATACAATATCGGGCCGACGGCGGCCGGACGCCCGCCTGGGGCGCCGCTGACTAGTGTAACCCGCCAGCCCGACCCGGCCACATCCAATCATCACCTTTCGAAAACGATAAATAATACAAAAAATACTGATAGTGCGAGATCGTAACCGTTTACAGTGACTTCTCGATCTTGATGAGTTCAGCGATGCCGTCGTACATCTCCTTGACGGCGTCGTACTCGGTGAGACCCATGCGGCGCTTGTTGGAGATGTCGTAGACACCACCCTCGGCCTCGGTGTGCTCACCGCGTGTGCCACGCACCTGCAGGTGGTACTTGGAGGCGATCTCCTCCAAGCGAGCCTTGTCGGCCGCCAGCTTCGGGACCTTGATGTGCACGGAGGCGCGCACTGTGGTGCCCAGGTTGGTTGGGCAGAAAGTCAGGAACCCGAGCCTGTCGTGGTGGGAGAAGGGGATGCGCTTCTCGATGTCGTTCACGGCCGTCACCAGCCGTTTGAACACAGCCTTCAGGTCACCGCCCATCTGCATGGAGATCAGACGAAGGTGGTCCTCTTCATTGCACCACACGAGGAAGGTCTTGTTCTCGTTGTGGTAGATACCGCGGCCGGTGGGCCAGTAGCGGCAGGCGTTGGCCGCCTGGAGGAAGCGGTCTCCCTCCTTGAACAGGAAGTGGTCATCGATGAGCTGTTGCTGGGTCTCCTTGGACATGCCGGTGAGAGGGTAGAAGGTTCCCTTGAGCTCGCCTTCCAAGCCAGCTAGAGTGGTTGACACTTTCTCTTCCATCTCCTTGTACTGGGCCTCGGTGAGGCAGGGGTTGAAGGGGTATCCCTCCAAGGAGCGTCCGCAGCGGACACGGGTGGAGACTACGAACTCGCCAGCCGGGTCCAGGTTGCCGAGGGTCTCTACATCACCCCAGTTCTTGGGAGGGTGCTTGTCGCTTGACTTGAAGCCGGTGTGGTAGTCTTCGATGATGGGGTCGAAAAGCTCAGCGAATACGGAGTAAGCTTCTGCGTCGGGCGCGTAGATACCAACACCAGAGTCCAAGTTCTCCACACCTGAAACGAGTTATACAACGTTCATTACACACAACCTTAGTAACTCACAATAGGTATATAAGGTGTAGGCCTTACGTAACTTAGGTCCAATAGCCGGTGACGCAGATTTATTGAACTTATTGATTCTGATAATGCAGGTAGGTAGGTAAGTAAATGTAGGCATAGAAGACTACTATTCAGTACTTTATCATGCTATCAGCACATACCTAATCGCGCAAAGCAGATAATAAAATAATCCATTACCAATTTAAGCAAACAGTTCACCAATGGTTTCTATTTTTGCTTTATTTAATTATTTAAATTTCAAGCTAGGTAGGTACTAGATAGCTACTATGCAACCAAAATTTTTTTTTAAATAGGACATTAAAAATATATGAAAAACGTATTAATAAGTGCCTATAAAATTTAAGGTTTTCCCTGGGATCCCAGCATCAGATCCTGACTTGGTGACAATGAGACCAAATTGGAAGTATAACCTACCGAACAAGTTTTTTTAAAATCAGTCAACATTTGGCGGAGAAATAGGTGAACATACAGGTTTTTTTAAAACTGTGGGACCTAAAAGCTTCCTCCTTTTTGAAGTCGGTTAAAAACAGTTGACTGTCCATAGAGCCTATAAGGTCTAAAGACAGTCCTTTGTTATCTATATTGTATGTACAGATTTGTACAGTACTTACAACCTTTTAAATTTAGGTATTTGTAGTTTGTGGAGTTGACCAAATGGCGTACCTATCTAACACCGGCGCAGCGCGGCGGTGAGAATCAGTTTTGTTCAGAACATAAAATAGTGGCTCCCCCTCAATTAAATTCATATATAAATAAGCTGTTACGAAGTTGCAAGCGTAGCGATATTAAAATTCGTCATGTTGCGAGAAATATGACGTAATGCAATACGTAATGTCTATAAACTTGGAAGTATTTTACAAATTGTGTTTACCTATGATGTGCTATAACACGGAAATATGTGCGCTATTCTATGATCGATAGATGGCTATAATCGAAAACAATAGGCTACCTATTACCTCTGGGATAAGCACTATTTTCAATTTGTGGACTTATCTACGTTTCAATACATACTTACATAGGTTACCTATATAGGTTTTTAATAAAATGGCGGACATCATGCACGTAATTATAAGTATACACTCACCAGACTGGATGCAATCCAAGAGGGTCGAGCCGAACGAGGTCTTCTTGTTCTTCAGGCTGTCGAACACCTCCCTGGTGAGGTACTTCTTAAGCAGCGACTTGGAGTCGGAAGCAGCAAGCTTGCTGAATCCAGCCTCCAACTTCTCGAGGGTTGCGGCGTCCACCATTGCTGCGGCTTTCCTGTAACAACGCAAACACACGTCACAAGAGATTTCACCAACTTTCTCACGGATATTAAAGCAACAATACGATTCTAACGCTTTCAACGCTGCACATGTTGCTCGAGTACACATTTTTTCTATGATTACGAAGAATTTGCAGAAAATTAAGATATTAATTAAAAATTCCCGTGCACTACAAGCCCGGCGTCAACGTCAGTTACTTTTCAATTATTTTTTTATTTTAGTTTAAATAGGGACGTACCAAGTGCTTCCCGAATCGACCGGAAGTAGCGAAAACCTTATCGTGTCATAAAAACATTAATTAAATCGATTAATTATTTGGAGATTACACAATTTCTCACAATCATTTCTTTATTTGAGGGTAAGCATAAAATTACTATGACACGCCCGAGCAACAAAACTAGGTCCTTTATAAACACATCAAAGCAAATCGGTGATAATGTACATCGCAAAACAAAATGTACCAACCGCCTGATGAGGTAATACGCAAGAACGGCTCCACCACAAACGACCACTGGGATTAATGTTACTTTTAGCTTATAATTCATAGCGAAAGAACAATATCGCAACTTTAATACAAGACTTCGGTGCAACGGTGGAGAGAGAGGTGAACGCGAACTGTCGGATGGAAGTGTTTTCCGAACACACCCAGGACTACTCGATTTTGTGTGGAATTACGTAATTCAGCTAGAGGTCGCCTTGACCGACACGCGCAAGTCGAACGGGGATGTGTCAGCTCACTGCGCACCGGTACTTCTCAGAGCCGCGCAGCCGTACCTCCCACTCGCGGCCAGCTAGCCAACGAACGTGTTATCGCGAGTTTCTTGTTACTTTGCATTCATTTCTATATGAGACGGTAATGCAGCAATTAATGGTAGTCAGATTACGGAATCCTTTTTATTCTTCCATGAATCATATCAATTGGCGATATTGGATACCGTTCGTATCGTAGTTTCCAGAATGCACTTGCCACGTTGGTACTTATTAAGAATTTATTCTGTACTGCTATGCATTTAAATAAAATATTATTATGCGTGCCGTAAAAGTTTTTGAGAGTAATTTTCCTGTTTGTTGCCTACGAAATGTGGCGCATTTAGTGATCATTAGGTATATTGATCCTATTAGTCACTAAATACTAACCAGAACTTAAAATAATCAGAAAATATATGTATAAATGTAGGCATAAACTCTAGGAAAAAATTAATATCACGAATGAAAACTCAATTCACTCGCCCGGAAATAATTATAAATAAAATGCTACATCCCGTTTAGGCTCACTGGCCGTCCCACCAAGCACATTACTATTCCGTAGACATGATATAAATGTGTGATTTGCATAAAATGATCATAAAAAGTTTCGTTTTCTATAATTGACAGTAAAATGTTTCGTACTTAATTGAAAGCTACGGAGCAAAAATAATGAAATTTTGCACCGGCACGCGATATCGAAGCCCGCTGGAGTGGAGCCATAATACACACCCGTCTATATCTTCAGCCGGTTTATTTTCCTTGTTTTCTTTTGTTGCACAGCCACCCATTTTCACAAATTATAAACTAATCGCTAATTCATGCACTAAATCACTTAAAACTACTGCAAAAAAACAAAATTAACGCGGAATGCTAAATACAATGATGGAATGATTTTTTTGTCCGAATGAATGTATCAGTGCCGAGAATGGCAAGGGTGAGGGGTGGCCCGATCGATGCGCGGCACGCAGCACGCACGCGGCTATCCGCTTCCCGCCCTTCGGGATCCGCTTCAAAACTTTTAGGAGGGAAAGTTCCCCCGAGTCACACCGGTTACCTTCCTGCGCCGCGATATTTGAATGCAACTCCAACTTCTTTCCGCGCGATACCACCTTATCGGAAACGCAGCACTCTATGTTATCGGATCACAATCATCTTGAATCGCTTTAACTTGTCACACGAAAGATACGTTTACTTTTTGAGATGCCGCGACAGTGGAGCACATTAGGCGAATCTAAATCGACGGTAGATTAAAAATGTAAGTGGCCACTGCTTACCTGGCACTAGTACAACCGTCAGAGTCGACTGCGAGGTGCAGAATGGCTGGTGCGGGGCAGCGCCGAGCGTTAAGCCCGCGGGTACCCCGCGCCCCCCTTCCCTGACAACCTTGGCCTTGCTGATGTGGTGCTTGCTGGCAGATCATTCGTTGGTCAGAAGATAGCTTCAATACATTTGGGCTATTATCATCGCCACGGATGTCAATCAATTTTCCTCTTCGTATAAATAATTTTAAAATTTTCATTACCTAGCTATAAAATTATCTTTACAAGCGATATATATCTGCATGCATAATGCAAATTTCGTATTCTTATCGTGCAATCTGGAATTATCTTTTCAGATAAGTACCAGATTTTTTTGTGCGATTAATTTGTGTAAATTCGGCACAAAAATTGTAACTACTAGCTAATTAAACCTATACTATGGTATGGCGCAGACAAAAGCTTAAAATCATAGCAAATAAAGTAACACCAAACAACTGTTCAAATGGTCAAACTAAAAACTATTTTACACCGGAAGTTGGTTATCAAGTTTTTAAAATCGATCGATTGGAATCCGCATGTCACGTCACTGTTCCTAATCAATAAAGGAGAAAAATTAAAATGGCCGTTTAAAATATCCTCTTTAGTTTCTTTTCTTATTCGTTCGCATCTGGATGTCGTACTCCAAGATGCGAAGACTTTGTATTTTGTACCTACTTTCTTTTTATTGATGTTTTGGAACCACATACATAGTTTATTTTCCAAAAAAAATTAATAGGTAAATAAATAAATATTAAAAAAAAAACTACATGGAATCAATGTCAAATTGGTTGTTTTTCTTTTATTTCCTTCTGTTTTTAACCGACTTCTGTGTGACATCTGTATGTTTTTGTGTATTCATCGATATTTTCGCCAATTGCGAACCGATTTCAAATTTCTTTTTATTTTAACCAGCGAATATAATAACCTACTATCTCTTGATTGCAGAGCCGATTTACTCACATTACCTACAACGTTACTTCCCGTACCTATCTACGTTCTTACCTTCCATTCATAACTTCAAGGGTCGTTGAAAAATCTAAAATAACGAATGTTTACGTAACCGACCATGGCCGCGTCCTTGACGAGTCCTTGACCCGAGCTGCCGAGGGTCGTCGCGTGCCTCGAGCGAGGAAGCCATAAAAACAACCCCAGCTGGGCAATCTACCCCAATATTATTTCATAGTGATCAGGACTATTTTTATAAAAAACTCGATGTTATGTGATTTTATTACCAAGTAGGTAGATACCGCACGTCCAAGGCTAGGTCGTCCCTGCCAAGGTCTTCGAAAGGTTTCCTACGAGCTACAATAATTCAATATGTAGTAATAGCACAGAATACATATTATAGTACAAGCAAGTAGTAATAGGTACATATTTATTTAAATAATATGTACCTAGTAGTAGGACGATGCGACTGACACATTCAAGGACATCATAGAAGTTCGCTTGGTCCCAGTAGTTCTATCCTAGTACTATTCCGTAGTACCTACTCCTCATTATAAACAGCTGGGACATTTTTTTTGCACACATGGTCATCTGACCCCAAACTAAGCATAGCTTGTAATATGGCTGTCAGAGACTGATATACGTACTTTAGCTTTTACTAAGGAATCAACCCAAAAACCCTAAAAAAAAAAAGAGTAGTCTTGCTCTCGCATTAGCCGAGAAAGCATGACAAAGCAATGGATATTTATATCTGTAATGCCATATTGAGTTAAAATAATACTTAAATTATAATAATCAATACAAAAATTACAGAACTGTACCAAATTCAAATGTGACCAAACGGGAAGCACCAGCTTTCAAATAAAATAACTGGCCAAGAGAATGTCGAGACACGCATATGGGTTCCGTAATCAAAGCCATATGATTGCAGTCATAGTTCAGAAAATTATGGTTATAGAAAAATTCTAAGGAACGAAGCTCCGTGGACTTAACCAAATTTCAGAGATGTACCATGCCGACATAGCATATACTTTTAATGGTTTAAACATAGAGAAAACTGATTGAAAAACATTATTTGTTAAGACCATTTTACAAAAAGGTCAATGACCTATGAGCTAGAACGCTTTGAATTTATTACAATTTTATCCCTGTTACTCAAAAATTCATCATCAGATAAAGTTTGAAATATTTTTTATGAAGGTTTTAAATAAGACCTATCTGTATTGTAAGATTCAAGTTTCTATGTCTTATAGTTTAGAAATGCAGGGGGGGGGGGCAACTTTTTGCCACTTTGGCGGGCCATATTTTGCAAAGTATAGACTTTATAAAAAAGTGATGTATCAAACCTTACCTTCATTTTAAAAGAGATTTTGAACCATACCCCACACGAGTAGTTGGAGTGAAAAAAAATATTCATCCCCATTTCACATGTACCAAAGCCACCCCTAAAATGCAATATTATATATTTTTTATACTTTTAAAATTGAGATCTATATTACAACTGTTATTATGCAAAGTTTCATCCACTTATCTTAATAATTATAGAAGTTAGAAGGGTTTAAAAAATTCGGACGGACGGACAGACAGACAGACAGACGGACAGAACGAATTTATAAGGGTTCCATGTCGGGCTACGGAACCCTAAAAAGAAACATCAAAATCGGTTCACCTAGTCGAAAGTTCAGAGTTAACAAACAAAAAAAACCGAATTGCGAACCTCCTCCTTTTTGAAAGTCGGTTAATAAATGAATATGAATAAAGCTCAATGTAAGATTAACATAAGAATATTTTCGAGCTTGTGTTACGTTAGGCCCCTTGTTCTTTTTAACAGACTTCCAAAAAGGAGGCGGTTATCAATTTGACTGTTTTTTTTCTGGTTTGGTCCAGTTCTGTCATTTTTGTGAAGATTTATATTTTATTCAAATTTCATCAGCGGCCCAACAGTACCTAAGTAGACAGAACTTCTTAGTTTAGAGAATGGTAGGTACCACAGAATTGATTCCATCGATGACTAATAAGATGTGATTCAGTGCCAGCTACAAAATAAAGTCTTCAGAGACGTGACTACAATATTCCTCCGATCCGACTGCTCCTGGCAACAGGAAATATTCAGTTTTTGGTATAGGCGCCGGTTACCACAGGCACACACACACACAACGATCCCGCCGGCGGGATCGGAGACCCCCAGGATCTGTTAGAAGATCGGTTAGATTCTCTCCAAATAATCATTCAGTTCAACAACCTACTAGGGCCACAGGGCACACCCCTTCTGGGGTGCCAGGGCAAGTCTAATCTCCCACTCCCGGCGACGGTCCAAGCCGAGGCTCGTACCTCCGAGGTGCCCTTGCGCTTGTCGCCCAAAATCTAAACCATGTTGGCCCAACGCCCTCTGCGTTCACCAACTAGTCCGGTCAAGCTGTAGAGGCCGCAAGGCCAACAGCAATAAGTCACATTAGAAAAAAAAAAAAAAACTACAATATTCCTAGTAGATGAACAATAGCAGCCATCATTCATCCACATGTTTCCAATACAATGTGCTCGTAAACGGCGTTGTCCCTGACTTGTTTACTGTAGCCAGCAGCAAGATGGCAGTCTTCAGCATCACATGATTTAATTTCATTCAGCTGCACATCAATCATACCATACCAATAAGTACAACCGAAGTCGACCAAACCAAATCGACAAATTCTCGTGATTGTGTGGCAAAAAAGCATCCATCTTTATCAGGGCTATTACTGGTAATCAGTTAGCATGTTAAGGACGGCATCAGTACATCAAAACAATCAACTTTTTATCCGACTTCCAAAAAGGAGGGGGTTATCAATTCGACTGTTTTTTTATGTTTGTTACCGAAGAACTTTTGACGGGGTGAACCGATTTTGATGATTCTTTTTTTATATTGAAAGCTGGTGCTTCCCATTTGATCCCATTATAATTTGGTCCAGTTCTGATGAAGTCGGTTTTTTATATTGAGAATGATGTTCTACTAATACTTTTAGAAATTCGTGAAAAAGAAACTGCTGTGTCATACACTTTGTCGGGAGTTTTTTTTGTATGGAACCTACATGTCCTACATGTGGGACATAGCACAATAAACTTTTGAAAAATATAGATGGGATATTTATACTTACACGTCAGTATTTCTATCAACTAGACGTAAAAAGATATGGACAGGTTCTGAGTCTAAAAAGAAACCTAACCATTTTATTAATATCGTATCTCAATGAACCTTAAGGCTGTTGACTGGCTTCGCTTTCTCTCTTTCCAGCCGGGTTTTTTTAATTGGTTCATATTTCGCCTTGCAGTACCTATTTTTATATTATTCGTGCACAGTACGAAACAGCTGGAAAGCAAGCTACAAAAAAACAGGTCATTTAATTTCAAGAATCAGATTCTTCTTGATCTCTGTGAAACGAAATGCAATGTTTGGCAGAAAGGTAAGACATCAATCAAAAGTTGTGTAACCTCGAATCTTCAGTTACCTTGGTATCGGTCGTTGTACGCTGTCCCTCATCAATATTCCTGTAATTATATAAGCTGAAGACGCGGGTATCCGACCTTGCCCTATTTTTGGCGGCCTCAGCCGGGCAATGTCAGTGCCACAGCCAGCTGGGAGGCCGAGTCTTGGCAGCACACACGCCCTGCCCAGAAAAAAACACTTGCGTAGGTACCTACTTACACACAAAAACAACACTGGTACAGTGTATGGGTGATATGCTTTTTGAAGAGTCTGACGTCAATACGTCATGTGTTAGAGCAAAAAATTTCTGGAGATGGGAAAAGTTTCACCCGATTTCCTAATACATAATATAATTCCTGTAATGGAATAATGTTTTTTTCCATGATATAAAAAATAGCATGTTAAGTGCTACTGTATTTATAAGCTACCTTCAAACCAAATCTCTATTCCTCTCTTCTCTACTTAGTATAAAGTAGCTTGCCGCGTCTGTCTGTCTGTATATCCGCTAACTCCTCCTAAATCACGCAACGGATTTTGATGTGGTTTTCACTATCAGTTAGATAATTTTTCACGGAAGGTTTTATATATACAATAAAACTTACTCCTGTGCGAAGCCGGGGCGGGTCGCTAGTATCATTATGATCGATTCTGCTGTTACGGAGACAAGTGCGGACAAACACACATTTGTAAACTTACAGATGAACTTTCGCATCTATAAAAACTATTTCTATTCTCTGGACAGGCCCGGTCCTTTATACCTACGGCTTTTTTTTAATACGGCATCAATAGAGCCAAAACCAACACAGAGGCCTTTATGTGAAGGGAGCCTTTGGGCTCGTGTGTGGTCATAAGAATCTCACTGTATACGTATTAATATTAACTTTTATCGACAAATCACCCTCATAAGCCATAAGTAATTTTATTTATATTACACGGGAATTACGTAAGATTATGCCGGTTACTCCGACTAGATATAGTTTCAACCGCATTCGGCGGTCTTTTTCAAGGTGAATGCGCGCGCGCGGCTGCGTCTCGCTTTGCTTTTTCTTATTCCCGTGTCATATAAAAAAATATGTTAAACGTCAGTTTCCATAAGTTATTTTTTTCTTCCGCCCTAATTTAATTAAATTGCAGCCATTTTGTTCTTTTTGGCAGCAAAGCACAGGCGCACGGCGCTTCATTTTGCCACAGCTAGATTACTACCCATGTAGAGATTCTAAAAAACACAAAAGATGTCTCATTCATTTGATAGCTAAACATGTAGACAATAAATCAATAGCAAACATTTACCGATAAAAAATTGTCGAAAGAAAAAGCTAAATCTTATTAAATAACTAGGTTTTTATAAAAATCTGGGGTCGCCTAAATCGGGGTGCTGAGCAGACACGCTTTGAAAAGGGTCTTATTTAAACTTTCATAATTTCTAAACTATCTCACTTAGGGCTAATATGTTGGGGGTATTTTTTTGTAAACATCTTTTAGAAATCAATGAAGTAGTTTAAAACAGATTTTTACTTAAGGGGGTGATTTGTCGATAAAATTTACCGTGTGGCGTATTTAAACATTTGCTGCCAGTAGGCTATTCAAATTTTGCCGCCCCTACCAAACTTTACCATTCCATGCCCTAGTTCACAATCATTTAATTATTAATTTCACAATTATATTAATTACTTACAATATTTCTGTCAATGGAATTGTGACTTGATGATTTTGTGCTTTATATCGTTTTTCCCCCCCGTAATTAGTATGATTGTGAACTAGGGGATCGATGTTTCAGTTCATAGAGATTTTTTTTAAACGACTTATTAAAGATTGCACACGAAATCGTTTTTGGGTATATTTCTGAGTTAATAACAGATCAATCATGAACTACTAACAAGGCGGGGTAAGGTAAGATAATGTAATTTTTTATTAAGTTTTTTGTACTTTAAGTGCATGGTGGTACGGAACTCTCAGTGTCCGAGCCTAACTAGCACCTATGCACAGGCGCGGATTCAGCTCTCAAAAAAGGTTGTGGTCACAGCCACCCGAAAATCGAGCAAGTGCGAGTCCAGCGATTGATCCTTGCTCGTGCATGATCGATATAGTGCATAAAGGAAATGTTTATAAAAAATTATATGCCGGCCTGAACAAATTTTGTACAGTGTATCATAGTTTCACGCTGGTAAAGCTGTGGGGCGTCACTAGGCACGTATGGTTGTGGGCATGCCCATCGTGCCCACAACGGTGGATCCGCGCCTGCCTATGCACAATAATGTACGTTTGGTAAACGTACGTAATTATATTATTTTTATTGCGCTTACTTAGTTTAAAACAATTTATTAAACTATCTGGTAATAATCCGGCTGACGATGACGATTAAATTAAATTAATAAAATTATGTAAATTTTACAATAGGTACCTTTTTGCGCGATTTCTTATTCGCAAAATCTTAAAAATTTTCGTCGTATGAAATCTTGTTCATTATTTCTGACTCTATGCACAAAAAAGCTAAGGCGTTTAGCTTTTCTTGGCTTAATGAAGATAGAGTTTTTAATTATCTAGAATCTAGTTTAGATAGATAGTAACTATTGTGTACACCAGAAATAAAAATTACAAACAGATAGAAAACACTTACCAGCTAGTGCCACAAGTGGCGGCCTTATCACTAAAAGCAACCTCTTCCAGGCAACCACTGGAAAGAATTTACGTAACAGGATCGACGGAGGATGCTAAAACACTTTTAGTGATACCATTGAATAAATACTACCAAATGATATATATTAATATAGATAATAAGTCATAATATATCATAATAATATAATATATCTAAATAAGGTTATTGTTTCCTATGAAATGGGCTTTTCCGTTATATTTTAATTTCTGTAAGACATTAAAAAACTTGGCCCAAATTTGCCGCCCCTAAAATCTGCCGCCCTAGGCTCCAGCCTACTCAGCCTGTTGGTAAATCCGTAGGTATATCATAAATATACCACCAACCAAAGGCTCCGAAACCTGTGACCGGATACAACCTAACTAATATACAAAAAAATACATACAGACGAACATTGTACCTCCTCCTTTTTGGTAGTCGGTTAAAAAAGCGAAAGTATAATTATCTCTGTATGTTTGTTTGTTCGCTTTTTACAACAAAATTTGGCAGGATGATACTCGTAGTGTATATCGTAAGGACGGGCATAGGGTAGGTACTTTTCCACCAGAAAATGCGGAAAAACTGGAAAACCGCGGGCAAGACAGCGAGATTCAACTAGTTATATATAAATGCTGTGCATAAACAAGTCAACCCAAAGAACGATGTCCTGTCTCACACACACAAACATTCTGTCATATGTGTAACACAACACAATAACAATATTACACACTAGCCGTCCGCCCCGGCTTCGCACGAGTGTAAGCTCGGCCTTCGGCCTCGCTACAAAATATAATATAGCCTATGTTACCCGGGGATAGTGTAGCTTCCCAACAGTGAAATAATTTTTCAAATCGGTTCAGTAGTTTCGGAGCCTATTCATTACAAACATACAAAAATAGGTACAAATCTTTCCTCTTTATAATATTAGTGTAGATAGTGTAGATATGATTCTGTGGTTGAAACAGCATGCTTTAGACTTCATACTATCTGAGACGTAGAAGCCTAGACGGCAGAACGCTCACGAATAACCTCAAAAACGATCCTGCTAAATGATCAATGGTATATAATGTAAGTAACTATTTGTGACTCACCATTCAGATACTCTAACCACCAGGCAAGTGAGTATCACCAAACATAGAACCACGTAAAGTCTTATCCATTTTCGAGCGATCACTTTCAGAAATGAAATCATCATAGAACTTTCCCGAAACTAAATGATGTCAAGAACCGATAACTGTCGATTGTCAACGATAACTGAACCAGATAGTGATAGCTTTCGCAATTTGCTGTGATAAATTATTGTAATTGTAACAAATAAAATGTACTTAGGTACCTAATTATTGTATAGCACACCTGTTTCTACAGGGTTATAAGCCGAAACCAGATTCTTGTAATAAGAACAACTTTTAAAGTTACCAAGCCTGAAAAGCGAAATAATATCAGCTCCATACTATTCGTTGAGTGTTAATATTTTTAAGCTACTTCCAAAAAGGAGGAGGTTTTCAAATCGACTGTATTTTTTTATGTTTGTTACCTCAGAACTTTCGACTGGGTGAACCGATTTTGATGATTCTTTTTTTATTTGAAAGCTATTGCTTCCCGTGTGGTTCCAAATCAATTTGGTCTAGTTCTTTCTGTTTTTTATGTTGGTAATTATTTTCCATGGAACAGCTATTTTTTTTTCGCGATTTCAGGGTTGGTCCTACAGTAAAATTGTTGATAATGATGAGTAAAATATGCCTTTCAGCTGAGTACACCTCAAGTTTATAACTCTGTAAAGATTGTCGCTAAGGTATTCTCTCCTTTCTTATCGGTTGTATGTGCATAGTAACCTACTCTACTAGCTTCAGTTACATGCAGTAGGCAGTCTAATCAATTACCTATACCCACAAACCTTGTTATGGTTATGCACTTCTTTAATTATTTGAAGTGTCAACAATTCAACAAAAACATTCAACACCTACATATCCTACCAACTGTTCTATATATTACATTGAGAAAACTTAAAAATACTGACCAATTGCGAGTCGGACTCGCGCGCGAAAGGTTCCGTACCATTATCTATAAAAACGGCAAAAAAATCAATGGAGCCCCCCTTAAATATTAATTAGTATGGGGGGGCCCCTTAAATAATAATTTTATTTTAATTATTTATTTTTATAATCAATAATGGCCAAGTAGTGACAAATTTCTGTTCATTACCAAGTTATAACTGGTAATTTCGTTACTTGGATGACCTCTTAATTCTTTCACAGAATCAAAATGATACATTTTACTAATTTTGCAGTAGTTTTTTTTATTGATAATATTAAGTATTGTATTTTGTTGATGTACGGAACCCTCGATGCGCGAGCCCTACTTGCACTTGGCCGGTTTTATTTCGTCAAAAATCGAGAGGGCCTTAACGGTTGTGAATAAAAAAATGGATACCCTGGATTTAACACAGGCTGATTTATCCCTAAAAGTTTGTGGTTTCTGAATCCTGTATGGTGCGTATAAGAGTCGAAGGCAAAAACTTTTTTTTTTGTGACTTATTGCTGTTGGCCTTGCGGCCTCTACAGCTTGACCGGACTAGCTGGTGAACCACAGAAAAGAGAAGGGTATAGAACGGAAGAGAGATGGAACATTTGTTACGAGGCATACGAGTGAACATGAGTATGCACGTCAACGCGTCAAACTCCGCATCGCAGTTGCTAACTGAATTCGAATTCGTATGCTGCTCCATCTGATTTATCCACAATGCCGTCTTGCGCTGTAATTACGTGTGGTAGAGCTAGAATGGATTTTAATTAAGTACCACCATATTATTTTACAAACATCAAATTTACTTAGTGCAACTGAAACGTGCTTAGAAAAATGGATTACAATTTTGAATCGGGAAGCTGACAGACATACCAACGATGCAAGTTAAATAAGAGTTTGTAATTTTTTTAAACGACTGAGTTTTACCATAAAATATTTTATAAGGTATACAATAAACAGGTTATCGATAAAATCAAAACTGCACACAAAACTGTCCCATCACTAGCTGTGATACCACATTCTAAATTTTATAATATCTTTTTATTTTCAAAGGCTTCGCATGGAAATTGCATTTAACCTTTTCAAATAATATTTATTTTTCTACCCATTTAAAGTCACATAAAACGAGCTCTAAACATAGCCTAAATCGATATCATGGTCAAAGCATGACCTATTAAGGTCATGGAAACTTATCTAGCTAAGTTTGTGCGGAGTTTTGGGGCAAAACAGAAAATATTTTTTTTACTTCCTATTGTTTGCCCACTCTCATGCAAACCTACGAACGTACCTTAATATTATTTAAAGGATAATAATTCACTATTATAACACAATCACATGCGTTAATACACAACTTTTGTTAATTAAAATAAACAAAATTGTTGAAAAACTCTTTAACTCAAATTTTTTACCAACCACTTTTCGTGCAGTTTAAGGTAGAACTGTTTTAATAATGACGTACGTTAATTTACGATACGGTCTTTATTTCTCTACTAATATTATAAACCGCACAATAATCGTGCAGTTTTTTTGCACTAGCAACACGTACCAAAATAATTGCACAAAATTCAAGAGGAACTGAACCGTATTGCACCACGAGAAGGTCAATTTTAAACTTTATCAAAATGGCGTTCATAACCTTTTGAAATAATACTAATATTGACGAATTACTGCATTCCTTCCTATGTAATTATATTTTGACGTATCGTTTGCATGTGTTCAACTGGCTACAACGGAATTCTCACAAAAATGCCTTGACAGCCCTTCTAATCTAAACGAAAAAAATTCTCACTTCAGTGTGGTGAACGCAGAAGGCGTTGGGCCAACATGGTGCAAAAACTTTCTTTAACGTAGTAGCTTTATCTAGTCTGTGGTCGAAGGAGTGTGAGGAAATTCTATAGATAGCCATTATGACTCATCTTGATAACGAACGACTATGGTTCCCAAAATATATTTCTGTCCAAATTCCGGAAACCGCGTGCTGATTGTAGTATGTAGCACTGATATGAAATTTTAATAGTTAGGATACTTTATCATGTACTAACCAGTTTATTCTGTTCTGGTTCTGACACAAGGCATTTTTTTACCGACTTCCAAAAAGAAGGATGTTATCAATTCGACTGTTATTTTTATTTATATATTTAATTTATATTTGTAACTTCAGAACTTTCGACTGGGTGAACCGATTTTGATGATTAATTTGGTCCAGTTCTGTCATTTTTATGAAGTCGGTTTTTTATACTGATAATTATTTAATTCTGTCCTATTTGAGGATGTTGGCGTCGCACTCCTTTGCATTTGCCAGTGTCAAATATTAAATTATTATCAAGTTTGATTAAATGTAGTCAAACAAGTCAATCACAGTCAGAGTCAGGCAAAGTTAGTCACGGTCTAGACAAAGTTAAGCTCTAGTAAAGTGGTGGAGACTTTACAAAAGGCTTCTATCTATGGAGCTTTGGAAACAACACGAAAATACACGTTTCATCGCGTTATATCACTTCCCACACTCGAGCACGTGCACGAACACTTAATAAATAATAATCTACCGTTATTCCTCATTAACACTCGAAAATACACAAGTTTAGGAAAATAATACTATGAGACGATATGTTTTTTTCATAATAGTTATATGATTATTTCCGGGATATTTACCGTGTTAAGGTTGTAGAAGGAGCTTCCGATATTTCAGCGCAGTTACATGCACCATGTAAAATGTAACAAAATAACCGGCCAAGTTGTTGTATGGGAGCCCCCTTAAATATTTATTTTATTCTTTTTTTTTGTATTTGTTGTTATAGCGGCAACAGAAATACATTATCTGTGTTAATTTCAACTGTCGAACTATCACGGTTCATGCGATACAGCCTGGTGACAGACGGACAGACAGACAGACGGACGGACGGACAGCGGAGTCTTAGTGATAGGGTCCCGTTTTACCCTTTGGGTACGGAAGCCAAAAAAAACACTATTTTAAATTATCACGGTTGTTCACTACAGTTATATCATTATTTACGGGATATTTACCGTGGTAAGGTTGTGGCGGGAGCTCCCGATATTTCGGCGCAGTTACATGCAGTGACCTGGTGCATGTAAATGTGCCGAAATATCGGGAGCTCCTTCCACAACCTTACCACGGTAAATATCCTGTAAATAATCATAATAACCGTAGCGAACAACCACGATACTTTTAAACATTGTTTTTTCAAATTTCGTCTCAACCACTTTACTAGGGCATGCACAAAAAGTGCGACGTCAAAATTCTCTCAGAATAAAGAATTAAAAAAAACTTTTTTGATGCCGGAAAAAAAAATCAGTGGAATCAAGGAAGAAAAGATTATGGAGATATGTCAATTCTAAAATGTCCAGTCTGTGACGTCTGTAACACATGTCGGTATTCAACATCAACTTTTGTTCATGGCGTCTGCGGTGTTGCCGCAACCATGGTGGTAATGTTGATATATACTTGGCTGGCTGTAGCTCTCTGATGCTCGTCGTCTAATGTACGTCCTGTCCGTGCCGGAGGGGCTCGGCCACCATTCACTGGATTACGAGCAATATCCGGCCTCGCCTGCGCCTGCGCACACTGCGCCAATTTATGCAAATTACCCACATCTGCACACAAACACGGTCTCACTGATCTGCACACAATCAGAATGAGGACCGGTATCTAATACCAAAGCTGAGTAGACCAGACTCAGATCAGACAAACAAGGGAGATATGATCAAACAAGATATGATCGATCGTGTTCAAATGACTCCGTATTAAAAAAACTCTATACCGTTAAACAATTTAACGAAGAAACTGTAAATACGGCTCAGTTACTCATGTTTGTCACCTCAGAACTCCGTAAGCCGACGACTTTGATTTAGTTTGTTTTTGAATGGTGATTTGATCGAGAGAGTTTTTAGCTGATTCAAGAAATGCTGTTCACTCGTATGAAGATTTAAAGCTCTATTATAAGGGTTCAAAAAAATAAATTCTTACGGGTTAAGTTAAGAATAAACAGATAAATTCCAATTCAATTTGTTTTTTACTTTCCTAGGTACCCCACGTGCCGTTGCACACATACGTACAGTCACTGCATTGTATTTTTCTATATGCATTGTAAACTAGGGGTATCAAGTGACCTGGTTTCTTTATCATTACCTTGCTAATGAGAGAGACCCATAGCTAGCTACTAATCAGCACCTATTATCGACCTAGTAAGATACTTTACTCACACATTGTAATAAGGTAGATATACTGGGTTGTGCGGAAAGTGTTCCATAGTGTCAACTTTTACTATGCAACCAACCCTGAAATTGCAAGAAAAAATCTGCTGTTCCATCGCTGTGTTAGAAAACGTTATTTATTATTGTTTTACTTACATAATATTGTAGGTGGTGGCACAGAATACATATAGTGTGGCAGATGATATAGGTACCTACCTACTACCTACAGCCATACAGTGAAACGGTAAAAGAAAATGTTTTTTATTAGCTGTTTGCGATTTTATTGCAGCTGTCAGAGTTAAACAGTTGTGGACCGAGTATAGGCATCAGAAAAATAACGAATAAACAATATTGTTGCATTAATTGATGCATTTAAACTCATAAATAACTTGATAAGTATTTTATTTCAAGTACACATTTATACCTATCGCCATACTTATCTTAATTTTATACTGTTTCCTTTATCAGTTGATGCTTCTTCAAAGCTGATGTTGTCTTCGTGTTCTGGGAACAAAACAATGATCCTTTTATTATATTATCGGTAAAACAAAAATTCTCTGAATTAAAGGTCCGCCGTAAGGTAGCGAGTCTATCAATTATTATCTACTAGCGACCCGCCCCGGCTTCGCACGGGTGTATGTTTTATTATATATATAAACCTACCGTGAAAAATTATCTAAATGATAGTGAAAACCGCATCAAAATCCGTTGCGTAGTTTTAAAGATCTAAGCATATATAGGGACTGACAGGGAAGCTACTTTATTTTATACTCTGTAGTGATAGTAATGAAGAATTAATTTCGGAGAATGTTCAACGGAGCTACACGACTTTATCCTACCATCCCGACGCAAAAAGAGAGGTGTATATGTGTGTATATGCGTCTGAGGCATCGTCATCGGCAAGCTCCCAATATATTTGTATTTTTTTGTTTGTTTGATCATCTACAGCTATATGATTATTTACGGGATATTTACCGTGGTAAGGTTATGGAAGGAGCTCCCAATATTTCGGCGCAGTTACAAGCACCATGTTCACGGGAAGACGGGAGCTCCTTCCACAACCTTACCACGGTAAATATCCCGTAAATAATCATATAACTGTAGTGAATAACCGTGATAGTTTAAAACAGACTAGATCATCTCTTCAGCCGTTTGAAGATTATCAGATCTATAATCAGCGGTTTAAAAAATAAAATTATACTTGTTACTAGTTACTACAGGACAATTTAATATAAGACGGTCTACTACCAGCGAATTGATTTGATTCTGTTTCTAATCCGTACAGTCAAGGAATAGACCAAGCAGCAGGCTTCCTTGTTTCCTGGGAGTTCATAATCTTTTCAAGGTCAGAGTGGTAGGTTAGGTAATGGGTTTTTTCTAAGTCTGAATCTTTTTTTGTGACCATCGACACATCTTCGTTTAGCAACAGGCGTGTTGATGATCAAACATAGACGTGGTGACTGGTGGCACGCAGTAAGTAAGTTTTTTTGGTAGAATAGATCTGCGTTTGACCACCAACTCGCCTGGTAGTAAGCGACGGTGTGACCAAGGATATAACACGTTGATCTAGAAGAAATCTATTCACTCTAGCCTTGAAGATGTCTAGATTGTAGATCTCAGGAAACTTGGACGACGGCAGGGAGTCCCATTCTTGGGCAGTACATATCATAAATGACGACCCAAATCGTTGTGTACGAATTTTGGAATTTCCACGTGGAACGGGTGGTAGTGTGCAGTCCTTCTACTTGTCCTGTAGGAATAAGGTGTTGAAGATATGGCGCATACTGGCCGAAATGTATCTGGTAGAAAATTGTTTCAATTGTTACCGAACTTTTAACTGGCAAAATTGGTTATATGAGCCATGTGAGGACGCACCAAGTAGGTAACTTATTATTTTATTAAATGTAGTCGCTGTGGCCGAAATTGGTTTTGAATACATCACAATTACAAGGAAAAATACTACAGGAAGGAAAGTTTTGTAGTCATCAAATCAATAGGTCTATACCTATATAATAAAATAGAAGCGAAATACCACTCACTGACTGACTCATCATGAAATCTCGTAAACTGCTTGACTAACCAAGCCGAATACTGATTTGGCAGGTAGATTCCATATGAAGTGTAGAGGTCCGCTAAGAAATCTTTTTGCGAAAGGGCCGAATTAAGGGGGCCAAATAGGGGTTGTAAGTTTATATGAAAGTGTATGCGTGCCCGTATGCGCACGGGTGTATGCAACACCCGCTGTTGCCCGCGATTTCGTGCATGATAATAACATTTATACGATAGGTAATTTATAGACGATGGTCATTATAAAGTGCTATACGAATACGAGCTGATGATGAGCATGTAACTACATGTTTTTGCAGTCCAAAGCATGTATCCGAAAATTCTGTCTGAATCTGAAGTCTGAATTCCCGGATATGTCTGGAAAATTCTGGACGTATGGCAACCATACTTCCAGTTCGGTCCTTGTAAAACTGTATTTATGCATTCCTATACTTCCGTCTCGGTACCACCGTTCCTTGTAAAACTGTATTTATGCATTCCTATACTTCCGTCTTGGTACCACCGTTCCTTGTAAAACAGTATTTATGCATTCCTATACTTCCGTCTCGATACCACCGTTCCTTGTAAAACTGTATTTATGCATTCCTATACTTCCGTCTCGGTACCACCGTTAATTGTGCATTCCTATCCCATATAAAAACCATTATTACAATAAGTATACCTACGTAAGCAAGCACTCATGTAGTGATCTTTATAAATAACAAGTCAATAAATAAACAAATCCAGAGAGCCACTCGGGTCATCGACTCGGCTGGCAGTGAACGCCGAGGTTCCTCGACCAAATACCATCCCAAAATACTACACCACAGTTAGGTTATAGACACAAGTACCTAGGTACCTTCCTACCTGTGATACAAACTCGACAAACAAAACTGGTTTTTAATGGATGATGCTTGTAGGTATTGTCTTATTGTGTGACTCAGAAAGTAGTGGAATTCCGAGTGAGATTATTTGTATCACTATTTTTCCTTGTATATTTATGTTTTTCCCTTTTGATTACTTCAAAAATTGTATTTTTTTTTTCTCAAACATGGTAACTATTATGCCAATTTTGCTAAGAACACACTTCGACGAACTAGGTAGGTATTTGGTTGCCAATTTTTGTCTCTTCTAATTATCTTGTACGTGCGTACTATTTCAATGTGACAAAAGCACAGAGAAAAGTTAGAATTTAAAACAAAAATGAGATTAAAGTTCGATTATTCATTAACCTTGACCATGTGTGCAATAATGTCCCAGATATTTATTTATTTAATCACAAAACAACTTTAAAAAAAATTATAATCTCCTTAAAATATGTATGTATACTTTTACGTGAATATCCACACAATATTTGAGAACAGTACTATATAAGTTTTGGTGGCAATTATAAGCATTTATTGACTCACGTGTAATTTATACCGGTATGTCCGAGAACTTCAAAAGTTCAAAGACATCAGACATTCACCAACATGCAATGGGCCTGCAGGGTGGAATCTATCCTATTTTTTGAGAGAAGGCTTGTGTCCCAGCGGTGGGAATGTGATAGACTGATAATTATGGATGATGTATTCTTTCTTTAACTGCTTGCTGCCTACTGCTTCAGTATCTAATAGTCTTTATCTGTTATATTCGCTATTCACGACTTGGCAGAAATATAGCGTGCATCGTGAGAACGGACATAGGGTACTTTTCCTCCCAGAAATGTGGAAAAACTGGAAATCACGGGTAACACCGCGGGATTCAGCTAGCTGTACCTACTATAACAAAAACTTGTCTAATCTTATATAGTATATCAGCTATTCTGTCACTGAAAATTCCGTCAAAATAGGTCCAGCCGTTTTGGAGTCCATAGGGAATATACATCGTGTAATTGTGGATGTATGGATGTATATTCCCTATGGACTCCAAAACGGCTGTGCCTATTTTGGCGGAATTTTCACTAACAGAATGATATAAGGAGTAATCCACGCGGGTGAAACTGCTGGGCGCAGTCAGATATAAAAAACAAAACTCGAATTCTCATTTGACCAACCAACCGACCAACCGCTAACCACCCAGTATCAGGCATATCCTAATACCTACACAAAATAATAGGTCGGGGAAAAAGTCTTTTCGTATTTTGTATGTATAAGGTTGTAGTAAAAATCTCATCCGTTGTACTGTTTGTATCTGGCTGGTTTTGATACCATTAAAAATATGACATTTTAAAAAAGGAATACAAAAAGTAAAAAGCAATTTCCCGCCATTTTTCAATTGTTTTTTTGTTTGATAAAATGAGTGAATCTAACGAAGAAATTCGATATATTGTGAAATTTTATTACAAAAAAAGGAAAACTGCGACACAAGCCGCGAAAAAAATTTGTGACGTTTATGGACCTAATGCAGTGTCATCAAGAGTAGCACAATGTTGGTTCAAGCGTTTTCAGTCCGGGAATTTTGATGTCAAAGATGCAGCTCGCTCTGGTCGCCCTGTTACGGATAAAGTAGATGCCATTTCTGAAAAAGTGGACCAAGATCGGCATATTAATAGTTACGACGTAGCTGAAGAACTGGGGATTAACCACAAAACAGTTTTGACCCATTTGAAAAAAACTGGGTATACAAAAAAACTCGATATTTGGGTGCCACACAAGCTCACTGAAAGAAACCAAATGAATCGTGTACTCATTTGCGACTCTCTATTGAAACGTAACGAAACCGAACCGTTTTTGAAAAGATTGATCACTGGTGATGAAAAATGGATCACCTACGACAAGAATGTGCGCAAACGATCATGGTCAAAGGGCAGTGAAGCACCACAGACTGTAGCGAAACCCGGATTAACACGTAATAAGGTGATGCTGTGTGTATGGTGGGATTGGCAGGGCATCGTTCATTATGAGCTTTTACCGCCGGGCAAAACCATCGATTCGGATCTCTACTGCCAACAGCAGATGAGACTCAAACAAGAAATTGAGAAAAAACGGCCGGAATTGATCAACAGAAAGAGTGTGGTCTTTCATCATGATAACGCCAGACCGCACACATCTTTGGCCACTCAGCAAAAATTTAGAGAGCTTGGTTGGGAAGTGTTAATGCATCCACCATATAGCCCTGACCTTGCACCCTCAGATTTCCACCTGTTTCGATCTCTTCAGAATTCTTTGGGTAGTGTTAGATTAACATCAAGAGAGGACTGTCAAAACTACTTGTTGCATTTTTTTGATCAGAAGTCCCAAAAATTCTACAGCAACGGGATCATGTCACTACCTACAAGATGGCAACAAGTTATCGAACAAAATGGCACATATATATTATAATTAAATGTAATTAAACTTGAAAAAAATATGTCTTGGAATTTGTTTAAAAAATACGAAGAAACTTTTTCCCCGACCTTATATATCAACACAGACTGCGGTCTTCGATACTGCGGAGTAGCCCAAGTCCCAAACCACGAAACCAAAGTAAAAGATAAGTACAATTATCGCGACAAAACCGCAAACGCTCTGCCACTAGTAGGTACCTACTTATGGAAAACCTATGTCCCACACACAGTCCCATTTAGGTAACATTATCTATAGTCATTGCGTACAGACCGACAGACAGCAGACATGATCAGAAATACATCTAGATATACAGTGTGTTCAGCATATCTAAGGGAATCTAATTCATCACAATTTATCGACAAAAGCCTATTTGGGCCCATCATTTTTGATGGGTCTGAATAAAAAATATATATCCATGCTTTTGGATATCACATTGGAATGATGAATCCCCCAGGGGATCCTTGTTAGGAGAGCCAAGTGACGGAAGGGAAAATTCTCGTTTCTAAGGAAAAAATAAGTCCAATAGTGCTAAAAGTTATTTTCAAATACCAAGTAGCAATTTTTTTATAGTAGAAAAACTAAAACTTCTAAAAATGCCGTTAAAATAAAAAGATACTGATTACGCACTTCATATTTTACATACGAAATTTTGTGTGTAAGTGTGTATGTTTGACAGCGCTTAGCAGCTGAACGGATTCGAATCAAATTTGGTGTTGAGCTAGTGGCTTTTTACCCCGAAAAAGGTCTTGGTTTCTGTAGGCATTGCTAGTTTAAAATAAGGTAGGTACAGAGAGTTGGAACTTCTTATAAAAGTTTTTTATGAATGAAATACGATGACAACTTCAAATGAATATCGCCAGCTAATCAGCGGACATACTGTATACTTGTGGGCGTCTTGTAGGCACCGTAACAGGAGACAGTGAGTCATTGCAACGCGCGGCCGTTGAACCCGATGCACTCGATGCCATGCCACATCTGGCGAGAAGTGTCCACGGGCACACGGGCGACCGAGCGCCGCGCTGGCGCATTCAACATGTTTGCCAACTGGGGACAACATTGGCAGACGACATTGATTGACAAGATTGTTACTCAATTAAGAAACCGTTGTTTAGGACATCGTCAAGTCCATCAAATCCTCGAAAGAGAAGAAGCCTAGCCAGATAGCGAGAAAAGGAAATTAAGATTTCGGACACTGTTAAGGCAAAAATTTAGTTTTGATAAGATTGAATTATCCATAAGGAACTATCCGCGGCCACCTAAGAGGAATAAACAATTCTGACTGATACAAAGAAACGTAACAATAAGACTTGATTAGATCTAATTTAACATAACATATATCATGCAATAACACTGCGGCCTAATATTGGTAGTATTTAAACTATCACGGTTGTTCACTAAAGTTATATGATGTTTTACGGGATATTACCGTGGTAAGGTTGTGGAAGGAGCTCCTGATATTTCGGCGCAGTTACAGTCATTATGTTCACGGGAAGACTGAAGTATACGGGTGGTTGGTGAAAAAGTTCAAAGTTAGGTGCAGACAAAACGATCTACTCTTTCGTGTTGCATGTAACTGCGTCGAAATATCGGGAGGTTTTTCCACAACCTTACCACGGTAAATATCCCGTAAAATACTCATATAACTTTTGTAGTATTTTACCCTGCATTGGAGGTAACCTTTATATTCGAATAACTTTCGTATTTGGTGTTCTTTCTTTTAGAACATGGAATGACCCCAGATTCACTACGTATATTGAAGCTGGCAGCTTCCGTCATTGCTAACAGGTGAAGATACACGTTTCATCAGCTTCCGTCAGATCTTGTTTCCAGGTGCAACGTGCCCGCGCGCCGGTCGCCGCCCAAACCGCATTCTGCACGCCCAGCACAGACTTCAGCGAAAGTAATTCTAAGTGCACCCTTTCTCGGCTGAATAGCACTTCACGGAATTTCTATTAGCTCTAGTCACGGACGGATTTCACGCCGAGACGATTCTGTTTTGTTGTCATGAGAAATTTAGCTTTGTGAGAGCGCTTTCTAACTAAACTGTTAGAGTTTACTTGCTTTTCAGTTTTTACTCGACTGCAACGACAAACCATTACAAATTTTAATGTTTATGACACTCAGACGCTGAAGGAGTAGGTATGTAGTCCTTTTCCGGTCTAAATTCTGTAGTTCATCAGTAGTACCTACTTTATTTGACGGCTTTTTCAATTGTATAGGCAAAGGACGTTTGCAGAGTTTTTTTTAGATACTCATGATACAATACTATTACCTCCTAAAATTTTACCGATATCGGTTAAGCCGTTTAGCTGTGATTATGTAGCAAACGGACAAACAGACAAAGTTACTCTCGCATTTATAATATTAGTGTGGATTTTAGAATACACTGGAAATTTAGCCAAGACCCTAAGTAGAGACAACGTGATACTGCTTAGGTACGCTAGTTAATAACACATAATAATAAAAATTGACAATATTAACCTAATTTATAAATAATACTAGTTTAAATATGCATCTCAATTATTGCATTAAACAACGACAATGGCCGCTACTGACGAATGAAATGTCTCACTTTGATCATATCTACACTAATATTATAAAGAGGAAAGATTTGTACCTATTTTTGTATGTTTGTAATGAATAGGCTCCGAAACTACTGAACCGATTTGAAAAATTCTTTCACTGTTGGGAAGCTACACTATCCCCGGGTGACATAGGCTATATTATATTTTGTAGCGCGGCCGAAGGCCGAGCTTACACTCGTGCGAAGCCGGGGCGGACGGCTAGTAACAAATAAAACTATGCCTAGAGAAACAAAAAAAAAAACTGAGGCTATCAAGTAAAAAGTAAGCTTACGATGCTTCCAAAAGATTGTTTGATAAATAATAAATAAACATCAAATAGAACTAAAAAAATTAAAGTGTATTAATATGAAGAAACGTTTTCCAAGTAGTATTGAAACGGAGCCTACATGGATTAGTGAAGCTTTCCAGTATAGGAGTATTTTTTTCAAAGATCTATGCAAATCCAATAAAGAGGTTTAGGAACCGAATAAGAGATATATGTCTCAAACGAGAGGGGTCCATCGCTTGATTATCTACTAATACTACGAGGATGATAAAAAAACATGGTACACAAATAAAAGATGTAGTTAAAATTTAAAAAAAAAATATAAGCCCACGGTAAAAGAGCTGATACTCTTCATACAGCTGATTTTTTTTCTTGAATTTAGCTCTCAGCCGGTCTATTCTGCAAGCTACGTGAACGCGCAAGTGAAGTGATAAGCTAAGTGAATGTGATTTTTTCTTGCCTATTTCTGCAGATAAATGTCAAAATTTGACATTTTGACATTTCTCTATAGTAATCGTCAAGAAAAATAAACGTTCACTTAGCTTATCACCTCATTTGCGCGTTCACTTAGCTTGCAGAATAGACCGGCAGAATACTTTCGAACAAGTCACCTTTCATACAAACAAAAAAAAAAAAAACGAAATAGGTTTAGCCGTTTGGGAACTACGATGCCACAGACAGACACAGATACACACGTTAAACCAAGGATGATTTATATGATCGTTCTTGGTTAAACTTATAACAGCCCTCTGTTTGCGTCGGAGGTAAAACAAATGTATTAATTATAGCAACAACGCCTTGTCTGTCAAAAATTTCTCGAATGAGAAAAGATTTTGTTATTAATATTTAGATTAGAACATCTCAAACGATAAGCTTGTTAAACTATTTCGTAAACCAAATTCGATGGCTACAACTGTAAAACAAACAAGACTTACATAATGCATTATGTATTTACAGAAAATCATAAATCTTACAATATACAGAACTACGAACTATTTTCCAAACCAACAAATTGTCACCTTTATCGTTAGGCAAGAAGGTTCAAATTTGCAAACAGTTTTCTCTGCAAATGTGCCTACAGTATAAAAGATTGTATAAGTGTGTGCGTCACATAGGAGGTGCGTCGGCGCAGATTTCGGAAGCTGTTGGCAACTATGTTGTTTACTACTCTATTTCTATTGAGATCATTCCGTGAATTTATTTGATTTGCATAGTTCTATTTATTTAAAGTGTTATAAGCCACAAACGATGCCATCGCTGTAAAACGGTGAAGGAAACATCGTGAGGAAACCGGTACGTCCTAGAACCTCAAAAAATATTAGAAAATTTAAATAGAAACACCAAACGAAATGGTAAATTTGAGGGTTGCCCTCGATTTCCCATCATCAGATCGTGACTTGCTGACATTGAGGCCAAATTGGAAGTATCCTACCGAATAAAATAAAAATGTTTGCAATCGGTCACCTGTTAGCGGAGAAATCGGTGAACATAAAAAAAATCACAGTGGAACATAGAAACTCTGCCTTTTTTGAAATCGATTAAAAAGATTCACTCGCGACTTGAAGACACCCCGACCCAGTTTCTGGTCTTTCATCATGACATGACCAATATCCAACTCATATATTGCGACATTTTTTCTATTTTTTATCAGTTTTAGGCAGTTTTAGTCACACACCTAGTGTCAGTCAAATCGTTTATCGCGATTTTGCCGTATCGACGTTGGAAATAGGCAAGCATATCTGGTTCGCAAACTTCGATCTGATAAGCAATTGGAAAATAACATGATGCAATGTCAACGTGATAACTAGTGTCGAGTTGTCTATCAATGATTCTTGTAAACCTGCTGCTGTTTGCGGGTTGATTCGACAGCACAGAAAAAAGAAGTAAATGGAAGGAAAATCTGTCGCCAGGCATTATGCCAGAACCTTGATTGAACATTCTTATTTAGATCAAACTTTCACATAAATGATATTAGTGTAATTCGCAAAATAAATATCTAATTCCATTCGAATTCTGAATTTCGAATTTGATTTTTTATGGAATTCGATTCGTTTTTTACGTTTATTGTGCACTGCCACTCTGCCACGTAGTAAAAAAATTACTAAACTTTTATATTTACCTTAAGTGTAGTACAGTACAAGTGTTGAAGGAGGTGCCTTCCAGTGCATTTCCAACTTTTCCGATTATGTTCCGCAGTCGTACAAGTCCTGATGGAACAGAAACGCTAGTTAAAATGAGATTTCTATCGGGCCCCTAAAATTCAGTACCAAAAGAAAGAAGAAAACAAAAAGGTACATGATTTTGTTGGTAGAAATAGGTACTCCACCATGTGAGGATCAAACACACTCAAAACCTCTTGCAAATCTGCAAGTTTTTGAGTGTGTGATTGGCTAGACGGTGCGCTGAATCTATTCAAAGAGAACCTCTGGAACATCGGTCAGACCATCCAGTCAAACGATTCTGGTGAAGACAAGAATGCAGTGTGCAACTACCGTGATTAAATTTTGTGTTAATTAATGTACACGTAGACAACAACAGTTAATGTACAAGTTAAAACAGTTATTGTACACGTGTACATTAACTGTTTTAACCTATGTGTATATTAACTGATGTTGTCGTAGGTAGAGCGAGTAGGCTTTAAAATTGTGCACATATCCACTAAATAATATGCAATGCAATGTAATGGAGGCGGCGTAGTTTTACCATGCATAGATGATCAAAATTTCGTGAGATAAAACGACTGAACTATTGAGTAGGTAGGTGTCTAATGACTTGGCTGCTATTCAACTATGTCTCTTTCTCCTCGGTGCGCTCTTTTTCCTCAATTACCGAAACATCAGGACTTCAGGAGCATCATGCTGTGAGCAAACTATCCAGCAATATCAGCTTGCCATGTTTCCACTGCTGGGCCTTCTCTTAGAGAGAGGATGGGCCCTAAACTATCCAGCATCTATCTTATAGGACGTTACGTACTGGAGGTCGGTAAGGATTGACGGCCGCGCCTCCGGGCGCTCCGCCGCCACCACCGCTAGGTGCCCCACCGCTGGCCGCAGCCGCTTGCAGCTTCGCCACTCTAGCTGCTTCCGCCGCCTCTACAGCCTGAATGTACTCTTGGCTCGGCAACCAACCCCTATTCGGACAAAAAGAAAATAATAATAATAATAAAACCTTGATAAAAGCAAAAAAATCTGGCGAGTATACGAAACTCTGGAATATGCCTCATAAAAATATATCTATCTATACTTATAATAAAACTGTATAGTTTTTTTTTTTGGATGGCACTAAACATAATAGAACTTGAAGCACTGCAGCAAAAATCGAGCTCGCCTCTAAAATAATCGATTTATTTCTTTATACTACTCTGGATATCTAATGTAAGTTAGGTAAACAGATTAATAGTTTATACACAAAAAGATCGAAGAAAAAACAGCCAGATTTTTATGATTTCATTCTTATAGGTACCGTACTTAGTATTATTATAGTTAAAACAAACGTCCATGGTCTAAGATCAAACCCTTTTTTCAAAGATCACAGAGCTTGGTTTATGCGACGCGTGATCAAAATGCTGACGTTTCTCTGGCTCAACGTATAAGTATTGCCATTTAGCGTGGTAATGCTGTCGCCGCCACCCACCAGCATCCTGGGTACACTCCCAACTGGTAGTGGGCATTTAAATTGTTTCTAGACCTTCAACGGTCTATGGGCAACAGACGCACGCAAACAGAGAGGTGTTATAAGTTTGACGTGTGTACGAGTATATGTGTGGCTGTCTGTGGAATCGTAGCTCCCAAACGGGTGAACCGATTTTGATTTCGTTTTTGCCCTGCACTTCCCCCCTTCCCCATCTATCTCTGCCTAATGCTATTGTTTGCCAGTCTTTAAGGCACGAGTCAAGTGCCGTCCGCCATCTCTTTCTTGGGCTGCTGGGATGTCGTTTTCGACCTGGGACCCTGAGGACCTGGGACCGGACTGAATGGTGATTTTCACCCATATATTATTCGACATGCGGCAGACATGTCCAGGCCAGTTGACATTTCTGTTTGGCAGTTTCTTTTGCATGTCACGTCTGTGTTTTCTGTCACAAAACAGCTTTGTGTCCTGGAAGGCAGTAAGGTGTCGGTCTATAAGATATTTGCCGAGAATACTGCGTTCCAAAGCTCTTGGCACACCTTGACGCAGACGTAAAATTGTTTATGTATAATTATTATTAGGGAAGGATCAGAGACATGATGAAAAAACCACAAGATCACATAGTTCTGCTATAAGTTCAGGCCTATTATAACACTAGATAAGCTTTTTTTTCGTCCTGATTTCTAGAATGTTATCTCACTACTACTTTTTGTCGGTAAACGCTACTAGATATGACATTCGTTAGAAATTTCGACAGTCGAACACTAGGACTAATTTTGTACTTAGGTAGTAGCATGCTGATCTTGTGGTTTAATATTATAAAGCAGAAAAAGAATAGTCTAGTATAAGTAGTTAATATTTATATAAGTATTTATATTAATAATATTTTATAATTGCATACAAAATTATTTAAAAGAGTTAGGTAAACAAATATAAATATTATTTTGAAATGATATGTTATTCGTTTTTAAATTCACAGTGTCCTGAGTTTTTTACTTATTCAGGGTTACGCGAAAAGAGTGTACTTGGCCGAAAGGGTTTTATATTACTTATCATTATGAACAACTTTTACTATGATAATTATAAATGTCCACGTTAACCAGCGCGTCCACGTTGGAATCACTCGTTAGCAAACAGCCAATCATTGTCGGCGATTCGATACATCAAATACGTTTCAATTTCCATACAAATTTTGAATTTGAGTTCTGTATGGAATTCGATACGTAAAACACATTTCGAATTTCTTACATAACATTTGTTCTATTAATATTCTTAATGATTGCCACCGCGTGATCCCAACGATTTTCGTGGAACTAAAAAGTTGAACTAACCAAGGGTGAGATAACATATATACTACAGGACCAATATCAAGTGTTATAATTGTCATTGAACTTACACGAGACAGATGTTTCCACGTAGTAGATTCACCATCTGCTGATACTTCATTAATGTTTTTTCCATGATAAATAATTGCTCTTGGACTTTATATTTAAAATCCGTATCAACAGCTCAATATCAGAAAGTTTCTGGGGATATTTTGAAATTCTCATCCCATTTAAAAAACTTTTGAATGTTCGATGCATCCTAGAAACAGAAAGCTCGCTAAATATATCTGTGGTCGTAGAAGCGCGGAACTAAAACAAACAAAAAAACTGGTTTATTTAATTACTAGCTGAATCCCGCAGTGTTACTCGCGAATTTCCAGTTTTTCAGCATTTTCTGGGGGGAAAAGTACTCTATGTCCACTCTTATGATGTACACTATCATCCTGCCAAATTTCGTTAAGATCAGCCTAGCCTTTAGTCATTAAAAGCGAACAAACAGACAGACAGAGGCAGAGTTACTTTCGCTTTTTAACCGACTTCCAAAAAGGAGGAGGTTATCAATTCGACTGTTTTTTTAATGTTTGTTACCGCAGAACTTTTGACTGAGTGAACTCGATTTTGATTATTCTTTTTTTTATTTGAAAGCTGGTGCTTCCCATTTGGTCCCATTTCAATTTGGTCCGGTTCTTATGAAGTCGGTTATTGAGAATTATATAATATTAGTATACTAATATAATAAATGCGAAGCTTTGTGTGTGTGTGAATGTTTGTTACCCCGTATCTCCGTAACTTATATAACTATAATATATTAAAAAACCGATTTTGATGAAATTTGAACGTAGTTTGTTCTGGAATAATACATAAGCTTTTCTCTTCTAATAACACATTTTTTTTTTCGGATTTTGTTCTTCTCTGGAGACAAATCAATTTTCACGTGGACAAAGCCGCGAGGTAAAACTAGTAGAACAGAATAAAAAAACTATTAATACCTAACTAATCTATTAATCCGCTACCACTAGGCTTTGTTCCCAAAATGCTGGCCTCATTACCATGCACGTTGTATAGCAATGCTTTTAGCAAAGGAGAGGCGGGCATTTTGGTCACGAGTTGCATCGACCAGCCGCGATGTCAATTTTCTGGTACCTTCAACAAAGTCCAGTAATTTAATATGAATCTGCCAGCAGACCTAATTTGTCCGGCGGTGTTTCATGTACAGGCCACGGTTTACCGGAAGACGTTTGCGCCCCCTTTGATGAAACCTTTTTACTATCACTTGATGAAGCAAACCACCCGGTAGTGGAGGCGCATTTACGGACACTCGAGGCGAAGAGCTGACCAAACCACCCAGATTCTTGTTTAGGTTTAGGAAGCGGCTTATCTGGCGGGTGCGGTAGTATAGGCCACTGTTTGGGAGTCGCCTGAACTTTTTTTGAACATTTTCCACCATTTTTACCACCAGTTGATTTAGAACCCTTGATTGGCTTTTCAAGAGCTTTAGCTTCCTCTTCGGCAGCTCGCTGTGCTATTTCTTGCGCGTATTCTTCGCTTGGAAACTTTCGCCTTGTAGAGCAAAAAAATAATTTAAAATACTCATTAATATATCATAGGTATGCTCTTATACAGCCAGTACTAGATCTTAGTCAATAAATTTCTAAGATTAAAATGCAATTATTGTAACAAAAATATAAAAAAAAATATTTTGTTAAGTAACGAATTGTTTGTAATAACTAATGCTTTTAGGGTTCCGTACCCAAAGGGTGAAAACGAGAATCGATAAGCGTTATAATAGACAGACGCTACGAGAGCGAAGGCTTAGCCAACGCTGTCTGTCTGTCCGTCCATCTGTCCTACCTTTTAACGTCTGTGTCTTTAAATTGTGGCTGTAAAGTTAAGCAACATAGGACGCAATCGGTTCTTGGATGACTTCTTGGATCGCTTGGGTGTGATGTTGTCT
This sequence comes from Agriopis leucophaearia, assembly GCA_949125355.1. Lineage (NCBI taxonomy): Eukaryota > Metazoa > Arthropoda > Insecta > Lepidoptera > Geometridae > Agriopis > Agriopis leucophaearia. Next base: position 17,611,375 of record OX421262.1, read on the forward strand.
TTTTGCGCTACTTTTTTTGTACTTTAGTAGTTAACAATTTATGTGATAATACGGAACCCGCAGTGCGCGCGCCCGATTCGTACTTTGCCGGTTTTTCTTTTCGTCATTTGGTTATAAAATATGGTTGACAAAGCCGAACCGGAAGTTGCAGCGTAGGTACGTCAGTCCATCTAGTGGGAGGCCCCCACTAGATGGACTGACGACATTGTGTGAGTCGCGGGCGTCTAGTGGATGTAGATGCCTGGATGTCGTTCAGTGTGGAGGTTAAAGGGGGAGGTCTATGTTCAGCAGTGGACAAAGCCATATAGGAAGCTCAAAGAAACTGCTAAAACATTCACCACCCAGCAAGCAATATACTCGCATGTTAGAACTTAGAACATAGGAGTGTAAGCAAAAATACAAAACAACAGATACAAAGGCACGGTAAAAATTTGCGAGCGATATTCATGAATCAGTCTGGAACTCCGCGCATCGTCCGTTTTTACATTTGGCATTGAACTTGACTTGCGGTAGATTGATGCTGCTCTAGTGAAGGTCAGTCGAAATTATCACCTCGAAATGATGACGGATGTTATAAATGTTAACAGACACGTTTCTGTCTTTTCTAGGAGTATTTTTCGGGCTAGGTAAAAATCGGTATTGTGATCAAGTACAGATTATATTGCCTGGAGATTGCTTTTAGCGATGAGATCGTCTTTTGTATCTATCTCCAACGTATTCTTCTTGCAATTTCCTATTTGTGGTGTCAATAAAAGAAATTGGAAAGTTTTGTAATGGTGTTGCAAAACGAATTGAACTCAGAGCTTAGTTTCTACTTCATCGTAAGTTCTATAACATAAACAAACTAACTTCCCGTGAACATGGTGCATGTAACTGCGCCGAAATATCGGGAGCTCCTTCCACAACCTTACCACGGTAAATATCCCGTAAATAATCATATAACTTTAATAAACAAACTACATATTAAGTCGATCATTTTCTATATTGCCTATATTCCATATATAGTCATTCTACTGGATATTTTTATCAGTCAAACACGTTTCCGCTACTGGGGCATAGGCCTTCTCTCAAAGAGAATGATGGGTCCTAATTCACCATGCTGGCCCAGTGCATAGACACATATATACATTATACATACAGGCTATTCGCCAGTAATCCTTTCTTTTCTTTTTCTTTCTTTTCGCTTGTGATGTTGTATATATTTTTAGAATCTGCCTATCATGTTTTACATGATGATAATTTGGGTTTGGCAGAGAAAGGTTTTATGTCCCATATAGTAGCAGTCATATTCCCATAGTACATTGGATATGCTATACCATATAACACTCAGGATTATGCAATGATTCTAATGCCTCACACATCGACATCGAAAACATAACACTTCTTTTTTCTTTTTGAGCCGCTGCGTCAAAATATAAAACTACATATAATTATGTATAATAAAGTAACAGTAACAAGGAAACATTATAATTTCCATTTTTAAAACATCTGCAATAGTAAACATTTTTGTAAAAAAAATATTGCAACAAAATATGATTAAAATGTACGTATAAAAATCATAGGCAAAATTTATTCGTCTTCATCTGCTGCATCAGCTTCCATGAAATCGTTGTTTTCCTCGGCTGGCTCAGGTCCCGGTTCTGGCTCAAACACTGGTTCCGGTTCTAGCGTAAACACTGGTTCCGCTTCTGGCTCAAACACTGGTTCCCGTTCTGGCACATACCCTGGTTCCGGTTCTAGCGCAAACAATGGTTCCGCTTCTGGCTCAAATACTGGTTCCAGTTCTAGCGCAAACACTGGTTCCGGTTCTGGCACATACCCTGGTTCCGGTTCTAGCGCAAACAATGGTTCCGCTTCTGGCTCAAATACTGGTTCCGGTTCTGGCACATACCCTGGTTCCGGTTCTAGCGCAAACACTGGTTCCGCTTCTAGCTCAGATATTGGTTCCGGTTCTGGCACATACACTGGTTCCGGTTCTAGCGCAAACACTGGTTCCGCTTCTAGCTCAGATATTGGTTCCGGTTCTGGCACATACACTGGTTCCGGTTCTGGGTCAGACACTGGTTCCAGTTCTGGCACATACACTGGTTCTGGTTCTGGCTCAGACACTGGTTCCAGTTCTGGCTCAGACACTGTTTCCGGTTCTGGGTCAGACACTGGTTCCAGTTCTGGTTCAGACACTGGTTCCGGTTCCGAAGCAGGTTTAGGTTCCGGAGTAGGTTCGTCATCATCTTCAATAATCTTATGAGCTACGTCTACTGCTAATTGCAGTAGCGTTTTAGAATCCTGATCGATGTCTTGAGCGCTGTCTTTATTCGGGCTTATTGCATGGCTCGGGGGACAAATGCAAGAGCCCACTGGGGTTTGCGTACCTTTGTCCTCTTTTTTGAAATAATCTCTGTAACAAGATGAATGCTATGAAGTACAAACAATTAAAAGCCAATAGTTTTATTTAACAAAAAAGCCGACATAAACTAGCGTTATAAAATCAATAAAAATAAAATTATCAAAAAAAGAAAGATAAACATACCCATTGAGTTTACGAAGATTACAAATGTAAAATCCACTATGTATGAATACTTTTGTTTTAAAAGTACACCGGCATTAAGAAAAAAAATAGCACTATATAATAAAGGAAACAAACAAATTAAAAGCAATAAATTGACAACAAAATAATTTCAATTATTTTATTTCCTCATAAAATCTGCAATATACATAATACCACATACCACAATACATATAAAAATAAACATTACAATATAAACAAAAAAATCTTATTAAAATACAAGCTACTTTATTTTGTTTTATCATCAGCTGCTTAACTCTCCATAAATTCGTTGTTTTTCTCAACTGGTTCGAGTTCTGGCTCTGAAACAGGTTCTGGTTCGGATACAGATCCAAATTCTCCACCAAGAGGTTCCTCCATCTTATGATCTCCAATAATATCTTCTGGGTCCAGAACTTCTGCCTGAAGTAGCGTTATAGTATCATTTGGCAAATAATATAACTCATCCAAAATGCTACCCTGTTTATGTAAGGAAGTGTACGATCCATCGTGCGTTTGCGTTCCTTCTTCACTTTCTTTCTTGGTAAAGCTATCCCTGCAACAATGAAGACATTTTGTTAAAAGCTTTACAAGATTCTTGTATGTGTAGATGACTTTCATGAGAAATGTAATTTATATAAACAAGAATAAATAAAACATGCAAACAAAAATAAACATAAACATACCGTGAAAATTGGAAGTCCTTGATATCACAGCTGATACACAAAATTACACCCATTTTATTTAAAAAAACCCTTGGACAAAAATATCTTGTTTACACCATGAATATATTATACACAGAGGTGCCAAATAGCATTGGAATTGGCATTGGTAGAACAATTATTTCTCATATATTGGCCTAGCAACAATCAACGCATTCTTGCGTCATCGTGATAATATTATTGGAAGATATCCAAACTCTTTCGAGATAAAGATATGCTAGAATATTATCAGAAGGCTTCTAACCACTGGCTTATCGCAATCATTGACATGAGCCACCAGATTTCGCCGTCATTCATGTGTCTTCAGATTCGGTATGGGAATCAGTGTACATAACGATCATTTCTACTGCTGTACTTTTTGCCACAATTTTCTTTAACACCTAACAAAAACTATTTATTTCTTGCTGGCGTTAGGCAATACGTGCTAAAAATAATAAGGAGAATTTTTAGCACGAGGTGTAGTTAAGTAAAGAATGAATGATGGTACCTATCTGTTGTAAATTCCAAGATTCGAAAGATTCGAGAGAGATTCAAATAAATTTATGTTGAAATTCAATCCTGATCAAGGTCACCTTGAATATTGAATAGGTATCAAGATCAAGGATGATATTGATACTGTCAAATAATTTATGTTAAAAAGTTTCATAATTGACAGTATCAATATCATCCTTGATATCAAATATTCAATGTGACCTTGATCAAGATTAAATTTCAAGATATATTCATTTGATCTCGATCAAGGTCACTTTCAAAATTCTCAAAGAGAAAGATTATAACAAAACTTTACAAGGACTCTGTGGATTATCCATTTCATTTAGTGAGTAGATTATTCGGAGTCTGTTCATCGCATTATCGAAGTACAGTCGTAGCTAGCACTAACGCTAAGGTTGTAATGAAGTGATGTTCGTATTATCAATTGCAGAGTCAGCTGCAGTTATTAAACTAGATATTGCATCTGTCAAAATCAAATTTAAATACGACCTTGTCTCATCATGACGAATCACCCAAATTTCCAGTTTAATGACCACTGCATCTGAACAAATATTAGTAAAAGTTTCTACCGATATTATTGGGAGCAAAAAACTCAACCTAGGCGAATTAGTTGGTGCTTATTCAAAATTGCCTGAAGGAAGGCATATCGCGGCTGTAACAGGAATGAATGTAGGATGTGGCTCAGTATCTAGTGTAGATCACTAATCAGCCGGTTTCCTGCACCAAGGTGCGTGGGATAATCCCGCGGATAATATTGATAGTTCGGTCTTTATCCGCAGGCTGATTAATCGGCTGGAACGTATTGCAGCATACAGTCTATGTTCTAATCTAAGACATACCCATTATAACAACTACTTTCAAATAAAAATAAATAATAATCAATACTTAAATGTTTTCTTTTGCGACAAATCACAAATTATGACTGCCGATTGTCTCCTAAATTCTATGAACGAAAAGTGATCACATGATTTTTTTTTATTTGCGTAAGCATTCTAGTGAGCATATTGGTTGGACAAAGCATGTCTCATGTTTTACTTAATTGATATATTTTTATATCACATGTGGCTAACAAGCTCACGGGTCGCCTAAAGCAATCAAGTTTGCCTATGGCTACCTGTAACACCAGGGGCATCAATCACAGATGCGTTGCCGCCCTTGGACTCTATTAACAGCCCTAAATTGCTTGAAAAAAATATCTTGGGTCCCGTTTGTGATGATTTGCTCAAAAGATTTTGGGTTGCAAAACACTGTTTCAAACTACCATGGTTGTTCAATACAGTTATATGATTATTACCGGGATTTTTATCATGACACGGTCTTCATGTGAATATGGTGCATGCCAAAATATCGGGAGCTCCATCCACAACCTTATCACTGTAAATATCCCGTTAATAAGCATAATCATAACTGTATTTTGAGTTGTATTGTAATTTCAGAACTTACATTTCTGTCAAATGGTACATAGTCCAACAACAATTGGCCGTTTGTCTGCTTGTGTTAGCGTTGGCCTCGGGCCAGTCCGACTGTAGTTAGCGAGTCTATTCGCGGCAGACGTATCGTGTTTATGTTTATAGGAGACGTTATGAAGATGTGTTTTATTTTGTTTAATTACTTTACTATTACATAATTCTCAATATAAAAAACCGACTTCATCAGAACTGGACCAAATTGAAATGGGATCAAAATTTCTGCGGTAACAAACATAAAAAAAAACAGTCAAATTGATCCCTCCTTTTTAGAAATCGGTTAAAAATACAAAAATTCAATCGTTCAATTTAGGTATCCGTACTACAAAATGTAATTTTTCAATTTAGGTATCTGGATTTTTGGAAAAATAAAGCCGTAATTGTCGAGACGAATCCCACTAATATTATAAATGTGACAGTTTGGATGGATGGATTTGGATGAAATTTAGAATATATTTTGCTTATGTCCTGGATTAACGCATAGGCTGCTTTTCAACATCATCATCATCATCACCAATTTTCATCAACACGCGGGTGAAACCGCGGGGCGCAGCTAGTATAATTTATTTTATGACAATAATTTAACAGATTCCACTCTCACACTTTCCCTCCTAGAGTTTTACGAAAAACTAATTTTGAAAATTGGAAGTAATAAGTTCCAATAGGGCCCATCATTTTCTGAGAGAATGCCTGTGACCCAGCAGTGGGAACATGAAAGGCTGATAACGATGATGAATAAGTAAATATACAGTTCCTCTAGGATGGCGGGTAAAACCGCAGGACGTAGCTAGTTCACAATACGTACATTTTAAAGCAATAGTTAACAGTATGCCACGGGTTGTTAAGGCCTTCTCAAGGTTGTTTGTTGATGTTTGTTTCTTTTGTTCTTGTTAAGATTAGTAATTTAAGTGTTAGTATGTATAACTATTTAGTATGTATTATTATTAGAATGTACGTTTAAATTATTTATCACACTATTCAATATTGCACGCCTTCTACCTCCTTTTTGAATCATCTCCATCCTAAGGTTGCCTTGAAGAGATCGCTTTTAGCGATAAGGCCGCCGATTGTTGCACTAGTTTTTAAGCTGTTTTATCGTGTCTTGTGTATGTAATTTGTAGTGTGAACAATAAAGAGTTTATCTATATATCTATCTATATCCTTTAGTCAACACAACACCTCTTCTAAGTCCACCGTGTATTTTGGTATCATTCCTGTGAGGCGGTGCATCAACCTCCCGTCTATGCGACAAGTGCACAGCTACTATCCGATCCTAGGCACGCACGCTATTTCTGTCCACCGGTTTTAGTTTGGCACTTGGCGGGAGCGACGATCTTCAGACATTTAAAATATCTGATTGCAACTCTGTTGCTTGCAAGGCGAACGCGTCCATAGAAGTCAAAACTGAATAAGTATAGAAATTTTGTGCTTCATTTGAAATGAACTTTGAATAGGTATATTCAGACCACACTGGTGATCGGTTGGGCCAACTGGGTCGCTGGAATGATGACGTGGACGTCGAACATGTCTGCGGGAACCACATCCACCCGCTGGCGAGAGACATCGCTGGATGATATTGTTCTCTAGTATCAGGAGCCAAAACTCACATTAAGAACAAAAAAGTTGGCCATCACGGGATGTGAAACATGTGACTGCATAAGAGAGCTTCATGACGTTTCTCGTCAGGGCATACGAGCTGTCAATTACTGCCAAGAAGCACCAATAGAAGTTACACATCAAAAGTAAATTCGGATTAAACATCAAATGAAAAACAAATAAAGAGCTAAAAACTAAATGTAAGAACTCTATTGCGCAATTTGTCTTGTTTCCTGTTACGAGAAGTGAGGTAACAGGATCGACGTTGGCAAACACTGACGCTAATTTGTCTTGGAATATGATTCAATTTCACCTCTGGCATATTTTGAATTAGTTAGATACGGCACTTTACAATCTACTTTTGAAAATCAGGAATAGAAAACGACTCAAGTGGGGATACTACATTTTGAAGTTATCTTGAAAGATATTGACGTCGATTTTATGGCATCGGTAAAATAGATGACTTAAATCGGAATATGATTCGTCTCAAATTAGCTGTTTACACCTGAAAGTAACCGGCACATAATCTAGAAATGTTTGCTTTTGTCAATAGGGAGAAAATACAAACTAATCCACCTCATGGATAAAATATTGGAATGGAATCCTTATCAAGGAACATGTACCGAGTGATAACATTGATGAAGGTGAAAACTCTCAATATCCAAACGCACTAAATACGATACAGTAAACATTTGAATAAGGTTGTTAATCAAACATTACAATTGCATGCGCCAATATTGACATCATCTGTTAGTGCACACATCAAAATGGCTGTTGCGATAGAACTTTGTTCGAGAAATCGTGTTCTCAAACACGTATCACATTTTACTTTGCTAAGTACATTTTTTTTATACTTGACAGGCGTTTGACCACAGCTCACCTGATGAACGAAATTGTATTCTGTCCACTGTTCATTCGTAAAACCAAATTGTGGACACCTAAAACTTTACTTTAATAAAGTAATTTTTTCGTATAAACTTTCAACCCTTTTTTTCTGTCTAAATCCGGCACTTTCGCAAAATAAGATAGCCTATACTTCAATCTGGTCATAGATTAGTATATTCGTGAAAACCGCATTTAAATCCGTCCAGTGGTTTAGAAGATGTGCGACAAACAAACAGACGAAAAATCTAAAAAGTCTTAATGTGTTCAGCTGCGTATTTTAAGACGCCCTGTGTTTTTTTTGATATCTCGCAATTAAAGATTTTTTTCTCTAGGTTTTTATTAAATGTATAGATAGATATAGATTCGTAGTAAGTTTTCATAATATTAAGTAACTCTTAAGCCGGGTCCGCTGCGGCATGTTTTCGTGTTAGCTAACACACTAACATGTTACTGACACGAAAAGAGGGTGTGGATTTGGTGTTAGCTAACAGTTAGTGTGTTAGCTAACACGAAAATATGCTGCAGCGGACCTGGCTTTACATAGCAACAAAAACAAAATATAAAATAACAACATTGATGAATGTCAGACAGTTTGACGAATGGCAAGAAGTCGCTAAGTGACTGAGTTATTGTGTGGCCAAACAACGTCATTAGTCACGAGCATACGAGCATAATGATCATAGTTTTCATTTTCTATAAATATTCTTTAAATGTTTCCTTGAATATAACTGGTACTAATGCTCGCTTCTCAACATAACAAGAGAAATTGTAGTTGGCTACTACCACATCTACACTAATATTATAAAGAGGAAATATTTGTACCTATTTTTGTATGTTTGTATGTTTGTAATGAATAGGCTCCGAAACTAATGAACCGATTTGAAAAATTCTTTCACTGTTGGGAAGCTACACTATCCCCGGGTGACATAGGCTATATTATATTTTGTAGCGAGGCCGAAGGCCGAGCTTACACTCGTGCGAAGCCGGGGCGGACGGCTAGTACCAAATAAATGGATCACAAACCGACTTCAACAATATATGAAAATCGAAATAGGTAAGTGTCTATAAAATTTGAGGGTTGCCCTCGATTTCCTTGGGATCGCATCATCAGATCCTGACTTGGTGGCAATGGGAACAAATTGAAAGTATATCCTACCAAACAAAACATTTTTTTTTAAATCGGTCCACAGTTGGGGGGTAATCGGTGAAAATACATTTAAAAAAAACAGTGGAACATAGAACCGTCCTCCTATTATGAAGTCGGTTAAAAATTAATAATTTCTACTAATAACCGGAGAAAAAAATTCTGTGTTAATATGTGGTCATCTGTTATGTACCGTTGTGGATAACGTATCTTTTTTCATGTGAAGTTTACCTTAGAATTATTTCAGTTGCAACGGGCTCTGCATTAGCATTTAAAATGAAAGCACTAACTCGTAGAAGGGAACAAAGAAGAGATCTAGCTATATCCGTTGTGGCCATTTAAGGTACGCTCCTGGGAGAGTCCGGGAATAGAGCAAGATGTACCATACCCTTGTAGGGCTGGCAATATAGAAAATTATACCTTTTCAAATAGGAACGGGTCGCTTCGTTTGATGTTCGTATCGATATAATAAAAAGAGAAACAATATGCGCAGGAATTAGAAGACAGCTAGAAAGTAGTGTTTCAAACTTTAAAGATCATGATGCTTACGAACCGATATGAGCCTTCGTGACAATCCTGAAATATTGATTGTACCGCTCGAGCTGGAGATAAAATGTTGAAAAAAAACCTAATAAAGTCAGCCTATACAGTACATATTCCTATTATTTTCCTACAGCCCTGGTCAAATAAATGCGAAACAAAGTAAAACCACCCCAGCGACGATGCGCATCACATTTAGCCTGCGCCTGCGACGGTAAAATTAGCCTCGGAGCGCTTGCACTGACGTTCGTCTGAAGACGGATGTTCCATGAAAGCATTACATTTGCTTTGGCAACTATAGACAGATAAACTCTAATGATAGTCAATGATAGGCAGGTTAGATATGTGTAGTCTATTAGCTGCAGTTTCTGAGTAAATGATATTTCCAGTGGAGAGAAACCTAATCATGATATACCTTGCAATATGGAAACAGTAAATCAATATTCAGAAGAGCAGAAGCAGAGCAGAGCACGCTTGCCTAGAAGAATCCAATTCACTCGCGATTTGAAGACACCAATATTGTAACTATCGTGGAAACCCATTCAGCGTATTTCACAGTCTTAGGTACAGTTCGCACAATAACAGTTGAATTAAAGATTTTTACGCATTTACATAATATCAACCATAAAACGGTACCCCGTTTTATGGTATCTTGAATCGAACGCGTGCGCTGAACGGACACGGCATAACGAAGATAAAAACAAATACATATATCGGGTGTGAACTGGTGCCGCGCGGCTTTAAAACAAACCTAATCATCATCAGACTTTAATTTTGTGCTCGTGATATTCGAACATATCGAAGATTGCAGGTGGAAACATCATCGGAGGTCCGGAGCAGTCCCAGGTACGTGAGTGCATGTGTATTTGCTCTGCCTCAGATCTGAACTCTCGTCATAAATGCGGTTTAAAGTTTTAAGCAGTCCCAGAATGTAACTGAAAGCCACCGAGCTATTTTATATAGGTGCAAGCGACGTTACATATTTCTTTTTGGTACGAAGCGGTTGGCCTTCGGATAGAAAAATGGGCAAGAGGGATAATTCCATCATATAGATCCTTATTTTCCAGCTCATTAGATTATGCAGAAAAATGGAAACTTGCAAATCTGATGCAGTGTATATCGGAAGTGTACTCGTTAATAAAAAACCGATTGACTAGTAACTTTGCGCCGAAGTCCAGACTAAGAAGCTTATAATGAAACCCAAAAAGAAAAGTTGCTAAAGAGCTTTCTCAATGGACTCCAACGCCTCAAGCTGATTGTTGGTAGTAGTTGATCCATCCCCAAGGTGCAAGCAAAACACTATGCAAACTGAACTTGTGCTTGGTACTATAAAAACACCATCCGTCACACCTTCAAAAAGATGGCTATTTTTTGGCACTCAATTAAGCCTTATATAATATAGGAGCCAAAGCTGAGGGTTGACGTCAGAGACGTTGGAGTGGCGCGAAAATTATCCAGCCGGTCAGTTATCGATATTGTGTCCAAATTTTGTCTTCATTTTATTTTGACATATAAACGTCTATAATTTGGAAATATTTCATCAAGAATTTCGTACTTCAGTTTCCGATTAAAGGAATAGTAAGTAGCGAAACTACAGTTTATAATGAAATCCATAATCGATACCACATGAAGCTTATAATATCCACGTCAACATTTTCGTTTCAAGGGCATTGGCTATAATTACAAAAGTATCGATTTTACCTTGACAGTCTAACAGATGTCGGTTATACCCATACAATCCGAGCATGTGAAAACAATTTCTTCATAAACAGCCCAAAGAATAGACGTAAAAGAATAATGGATACGAAGTTCGTTGCAGTTTCAAGGTTTCCAATAAAATGGCTCACTAAATTACAGGTTAGAAAATAGTAAAAAAGGTTTTACGATATTAAGATTAAGCATTATATCAAATTGGCTTCCGTTCAATTGATGGTGTGGTCTGTGATAGAGAACCTATTGAAATAACGTATATGAGAGACGCATATGCTTCAAAGGAGATATTGGTTTATGATTTTGATTATTCAGATAGTTTATCGGGAAACTAGCAGTAGGTACGTAGGTAAGCATGATAAAATACAATTATTATGCAAATACAATACTAGGAGTACATGTGCTGTACATACAATGCACAATATCGTCATGGTGGCTGCCTTTTCCCACGCGCCGCGAATTGGGAGTGCCTCGACATATGTCAAACCACGTGTAGTACAATGACATACATGGACGTGAAATATGTTGGCCATGAAATTATGTGAGTTACGAGTAAACTAATCATGAAAATCCAAACCAATAATACAATGCAAGGTCAATATATTATGTATATATAAACTTTTTAAGCTACAAAGTAAGGCTACCACAACCTAAGGACGAACAAACAACGATACCTTACAATTCATACATTGTAAGTACACAGCTGCTAATACTGCAAACGGCAGATAAAAGACAGATTTACCTGATAAAAGTCTATTAAAATTGGCATCACCGCATGGTCCCGCATATCCAAAAACTGCAATCGTAACACAATTGAATACACCAGCCACCAGTAGAACAGTAGGCCCACATAAATAAGTTAAAATAATTGGCCTTTCACGCGATCGCTGACATGGAGGTTAGAAGTCAAATCGAGTGTGCCATGCTATTGAATACTATTTTTTTTGAAGATCACCATCACTTAACTAGATAAACGTGGAATACAGGACAAAAATTAGACCAATTTGTAGCTAAACTTTTCTGAAACTAAATTTATGGCAATGATTTAGAGATGGAGTATGGTGAAGACAATGATTAGTGGGATAGGGCAGTACCAACTAGGTTATATGCATCAATCATGTTGATTATTGTAGAGTGCAAAGACTTAATACATCAAAGATTTGTAAGTGAGGTTTTCATCAATTCACTCGAAGGTAGTGACACTGATGATGAATGGACTGATAAGCAATCACATGGAAATTTTGTCAAAATTACGTTAAAATTAAAGAATGAAAGTCATATAAAATATAATTATTGTTAACATGCAACTAACGAAACTATTTATGGTGCTCGTTCAAAAATACTGACCTAACTAAACTTGAGGACGATACGTTGATGAGGCATTCCATATACTGCACATTATTTCTCAAACTGTTTTGTCGATTAGTTTGTTGTTAACATGATTATTTGCAAAGTGATGTCCGCCTTTTGTAGCCGATTTTTTCATCAACAATCGTTGAAAGAATATTCGTTAAGTAGCTGTAACCTAAAGGAAGGATTGACGCAGTTTTTTGTAGAACCGTCATTTGCCGATAAATGTTGATTGAAATATTTACCGCCATCATCAATCAAATACAGTGAAGTAGGCAGTCACTTTTTATTGCATTGTGATTGCGATTGTCCCCACGAGATTCGCGACGGCTGCGATTAGATTGGCTTCCCAATTTGCCAGCGTCCGGCGCGCCGTGACTCAGGCACTTGGCGGGTTTCCGTCGAGGTCACTCAAGCTCCACTGGACAAGATGGGATTTCAAGCATAAAACCATTATGAGGTTATCATTGTTCCCAAGTTTGTAGGTTTCGTCTAGTCTTGATCAATTCCAGTTTTTACAGAATAAGTATTTTTCAGGACTCGCTGCGTTTTTGACTAGTTTCGAACATATTTAGCTTAATTTTAATTATGTCAAATACGATAAGAATTTAAGAACCTGTTTCTGACTGATTCTAAATTAAAATTAACAAAGTTAAGTAAACATTTACATTAATTTTCTATTGCACGTTGTGTGATCTCTTTTAGATAAATTATCTTCAAACGAAAACAACACAATCACCCTAGTCATGTAGGAGGCCGATGGAGCGAATAAACCAGTGCATATATCAGTGAGATGTATTTGCAATCTGTCTTCATTGAGATGAGTCATATTCGTAATGGAACCTTCCGCTAGAGTGATAACCGACATTCTTGCAGTCTGAGTCAAATTAAACTCGAGGACTCTAGTCGAAATTTAAAAAAAGTTTTAGCAATTTGTTGTTGAAAATCGGCGTAGGTATCGCGTAAGCTTGATTTTATTTCTAGCTCACGAAACATTAAGAAAATTGTTTTGAGTATCATCTGATTTACTTCTGTTTTTCGCCAAAGGCTCTTTATACTGTACTTTTCTTTATTAGCTTAATTGGGATTAGTTTCCAATATTCCTGTCGCCATAACAATCTTGAAACGGGAATCACGTAAATATTCACAAATGAAACGATCGCGTAGGAGGCTAGTTGGTAATTGCGATATTTCAGCTCGGATAGCGCTAATATTGTGTAAACAGAGCTTATGTTGAGTCTTGGATTATAAAATGTCGATTTTTGTATGTATAGATACTTAGTATAAGAATAAATGTTATAAAATACAAAGAGCCTTTTTCATCAAATAAAAATGGTCAGAACACGACAAATGAAACCACTTTAAAAAAAATGTGTGCGTAGTACATCTTTTGACGTTTTCAGCATGAAATTAACGTAGTTTTAATGCGTACATATGTGTGCGTGAGTACATGTTTTTATACTAGGAATTCACGTAGTTTTAGACTTCGACTTCACTTTCGCAGTAATCTATATTTTTTATTTGATCTGAGTTTGTCATATTCAATTTTGATAAACATGCAATTAAAATTTTAGTTAAGTATCTAAGTAAGTATTTTTTTTTAAAATAAATTTATATCATTTAGATTTTTTATTTATTTTTATGAACTATATTATTATAGTTTTAGTCAATGTAAGTAAGTGGTTAGTAATATTATTACATGCAATTGATTTTCATATTTTTTTGTTTTATTTAGCATGACCCCATTTTGAGAGAAGGATTCATCCAGTTTTTTAAATTTTCCCTGTTGAGGGCTATTGTGGTCAATTTATTTTCTACAAATGCTTCTACATCTTCCTTCGAACTTAGTTTTGGTCTTCCAGGTTTGCGATTGCTTTGAGTTCCCGCCCATGTTCTAACAATTTTTGTAAATCTTTGCTCGTTTATTCTGGCTACATCCTATCTACCCAAAAGTACCTAGGTATGGACAAATAAATGAAGAACTGTGGTTTCTCATCCAGAATTTGTAAAAATTGCAAATAAATTTAGACAATCCTTCAACAGTAAGCAGAACCCTTAAATCGAATGGGCTATTTAATTCTAACAAGGATTCATTCTATATGATCGTTCTTGATTCTAATTACTTGCCGAAATAGGGCACCAATGGCAAAAAGTGGAGTGTCTAGCCAACTCGATTATCGAGGTAATAATGCGGTAGACCGAACGGCAAAACGTCTCTTATATCTATAGCCATTTTGATAATGCTAAAAGAATCATGAAAATAAGCGCAGTAATTTTTTAAAACTAAGATTTAGGTAGTACCTACTTACAACGATATTATTCAATGGAAAAAACATTTAAATTTCAGAGTGAGCTGATTTCTATCTACCACGAATTTCAACTCCGAATAACATCGCAGGGTCACCCGAGTTGCTAACGGTTTACCATCAAACGGGATTGAAATAGAAATGGGCATTATGACACCGAGGCCGATGGTATATCTCTGGTTGTCAGCACGCATACCGCTGATACTAGCAACGGCATAAACATTCGGACTATGGCGGTTTGTTTCCATAAACGAAGCCCGTTTCGTATGAGATCTATGAAGATAATAAGAGCCCTTATTCTCTCTATCTCACATGAGATTCCTTGCCTAAACGCATGACGCTTAGCATGAAAATTCAAATAACATTTGACCAGATTTTCATTTTGTTTTCAATAATCAGCTATATTTATGGGCTACATTTTAATAGGACAATTAAAAAAAACAATCATCTAGCCTAATCTACAAAAATAAGGTGTGTCTGTGTGTTAATCTGACAGACAATTTTTCTGTACCGGTCGTAGACAATCTCCAAAGACGGTGTTGATTTTTAACCGACTTTAAAAAAGGAGGAGGTTCTCAATTGGACTGTTTTTTTTATGTTTGTTACCTCAGAACGTTTGACTGGGTAAACCGATTTTGATGATTCTTTTTTTATTTGAAAGCTGGTGCACTTGGTCCCATTTCAATTTGGTCCAGTTCTGATGAAGTCAGTTTTTTATATTGATAATTATTTATCTTATAATCGTGGGACAATGCAAACCCTCGTATTAATAAAACGTCTAATCGTGCGTTTTGGCAGCGGGCGATGTCCCGTAAATCGGCAGTTATAAACAGGGCCGAGGAGTGACATCACGAATGCAATTTTCAAGGTCGATCGTAAGACCACCGCCGCGACAGCTAAAGCAGCCTGCGATGTATTCCAATGATGTTGTGGTTTAAGCTGTTTGTTGCCAGAAGATTTTGAAAGTACAGAATTTAAGTTCAAACGTTTTGTTTTCTCTGGTTATTCCCACTACGCCGCTTTGCGCTTTTACATCCATTCTCGCTACGCTGAGAATGAGAATTTTCGCTCATCGAATCTCCTATAACATGACGCCACTCTGCGCCAAGGCAGTGTCACCATGTCGCGTACACAAAAGTTTATTTCGCATAATGTCGCTCCGAACTCTTGAAGATGAATTCGGCGGTTTTATAAAAATAAACCAGGGTATAATAAATATGTAAGAGGGCTCCCATACAGCAAACGTGATTATTTAGCCGTTTTTATCACAGAAAAGAGAAGTAAATAAACGGAAATGAGAAGGAAACTCCGTCGCCAGGTAATGTGACAGATACTTGATTGAACATTCTTATTTATGTCGACGCGTCGAACTCGGCGTCACAGTTGCTATAGGTTTAGGGTGTAAGTGGCTACAACAATTTTCTTACAAAAATGCCTTGACAGCCGTTCTAATTTAAACAAAAATCATTTTTTTCTATCCATAGTTTTTACATAGAGAATGGTACGGAACCCTTCGTGCCCGAGTCCGACTCGCACTTGCCCGATTTTTTAAAACCTATAAAATAGCTGATAATCTTTAAACGCCTGAACAGATTTTCTTGCATCCATAGCTAAGATCACTCTTGATCAAGTCACCTTTCAAACAATAAAAAACTAAATCAAAATCGATTCAGCCGTTGAGAGCCAGTTGTCACTCACAGACTCACAGATAATTCGTTAAACTGATAACGCGGGTTAGGGATTTAAAGACGGACGGACGGACGGGGTGGTTACCCCACATTCTGCACAAAGTATCCAACATTTATTTTCGATTCAGTTTACGCAGTTTAGTGGCTTCGTCTGATCATGGCTTATCTACGATCAATATAATTAGAACTGTATTAAGTAGGTGCCACGATACTTAACTGCCCCGTGAATATCCCATCAACCATAAATGCCGGATTATCATAAAAACCCGACCTTGCGTTTGTATTATTATTTCTCGAGGTTATGGCACAGAATATATATATAGTACAAGTAGTTATGGTACAAATCTCGTAAAATCAGCGTAAAGTTACCAACGAGTGTCTATTTCATTCACTCTTCAGGAGTGTTCAGCTCGATTGCGTCGCCTATCTCTTTCTTCTTTCTTGTATCGGAATTTCAGATTGGTAAAGATGATTTACTCGATTAATCGGTCTTTTTATCTATCTAAAACCTATGCTCCGTGAAGGTGGTACAATGCATGTAATTGCATTTTATACGGGTGATAAAAATACACTCTTCCACATTAATTCTACGGCCAAGGATTGTAACAACCTGCGTGCTTCCTCGAAGATATCGCTTACCAACAGGTGAGTTGGTGGTTAAAACGGACTTATTCGTGATAAAAAAAACCATATCAATCATAGGACTGCACGTCAAATGTGAAAACTTAAGTAGTAATTTATCTATTCTACAAGAGATGGCGCTGTTTTAAAATACACGGTACAGCGTGACGATCGAGTTCCATGATTTTTGTTCATCCAAAAAGGGCTCTACGATCCTAAAGAAGTATTCACTTTAAAAAAAAAGCTATGTTCGTGTCGTCTGTATAGGTAACGTAATATTATTTAAATTAAAACATTCTACAAAGAAAATAATGAAAAAAGAAACATGTAAAACACTTGATTCTCAGTCTCAGAAGCGAGTAAATATTCGAATTAAAACCGATTTATCAGAGAAATACCCATTATCTCACCCATTCGAGCGGATACGAGATGCGATTGTTTACAATAAACTGTGGAAATCTACGATTATTCGTCCACTCGAATGATTCAGTCGATTTATCGTTCGACTATTAGTTGCATCTAGTTCGTCTTGTGTAGGTAGACGATGTTAATCTGTACATTGGTGCAATAAAAAGCTTACGCGTTTGTTCAGCTTGTGACGCATTTCACTGAAAGTACCAATCTAAATCACATGTAGGTACCTACCTAACTAATTTACATACATGCAAATAACACATTATGCTATTCAACGATGAGCACCAATTAGGTAATATTTTTGCTTGGTTTTCGACTTACGATAATTATCAAAATAAAAAAAACCGAGCTCATAAAATTTTCAAAACTGGACCAAATTGTATTGGGACCATACGAGAAGCACCAACTTTCAAATAAAAAAAAAGAATCATCAAAATAGGTTCACTCAGTCAAAAGTTCTGAGGTAACAAACATAAAAAAAATAAAAAATAAAAATACTGTCTAGTTGAGAACCACCTCTTTTTTGGAAGTCGGTTAAAAATAGCAACTATCACGACAGTAACCCCCGACCCACCGACTCAAAAAGAGGGTTGTTGATAGTTTAACTTGTTTGTCTGTGTCTGTTTGTGGCATCGAATCTCCGAAACGGCTGAACTGATTTTGATTTAGTTTCTTTTAGTTTGAAAGGTGACTTGATCGAGAATGTTCTTGGCTATGTATGATCCATGAAAATCTGTTCATCCGTTTGAAAATGATCAGCTTTTTTGTCGAAGGTTTTTAATTTGTTATTTTTAACCGACTTCCAAAAAGAGGAGGTTTTCAATTCGATTGAATAAAAAATATGTTTGTTACCTCGGAACTTTCGACTGGAAGAACCGATTTTGATGATTATTTTTTTATTTGAAAGCTGGTGCTTCCCTTGTGGTCTCATTTCAATTTGGTCCTGTCATTTTTATGAAGTCGGTTTATTATATTGATAATTATATACATCTTGTTAATAAGCACCTCTTCTCATTGGAAAGCATGAAAAAGCAAGCACGTTCTTTCAGCGCAGTAGACTCTACACCTGATAATTACTCTCTCATGGATTTACGCTTATTCTTCAAACTTGTAAGTATCGCAGCAATGCGAAACGGTCTGCATTCTAGAGCTACCAGTGCCAGTGAGCAGTGATCGTAAACTATGGCAGCGCGTCGGAGCCGACCCGCCGGATCACCTGGAGATCAGCCAACGAGAGAAAAATGTTGATTGTGCTCAGAATTTAACACTATTCATTCGAATAGTCTATCGATGAAAAAACAAAACAAAAAGTAATAGGAGAGCCGCTATAGTAGATTATGCACTAAGGGAATAAAGCAGTGTCTTACGTCGCGGGCGGCATATTGAACCCTGAGTGTAACAAGGGACTCTAGAGTTAAAGTGAGTTTAGGTCTAGGGTTCAAGCTGCCTAAGATGAAGACAGGCTTTATTCCAGAGGAGCATACTCAACTTTTCATACCTTCTGCGAGACAATAAAAAGCCAGGTTTCACTGAAAATCTCAGCACCAAACAACGTCTTTAGTTTTACATTCTTTGTAAACGCACCTATTTTGGAGTTCTGTTTATGGTGGCCAGTTCGATTTTCGACCAAACCTCTTTACAATGCCATATGGGCATTTTTTACTTAGAGTTTTCCACGAGTTTCCACACGAATTTGATGTTCCAAATTCAAACCACTTTATTCCCTAGGGAGTTTCATACAACTTTATATCCCTTAAGAGATAATGCTTTACTTTAAGTTGAGGTTGCATGATATCTAATTGGACATTGTCGAGCAGGTGGTGTGAAAAATTAATTTTAAAGAGCCAAGTGGAACATGTAGAGACGGTGATGGTCCGAAGACTGCAGAAACGTATGGAATAGACGAGCCTATCAAGGGCCCGAAAAAAGTGTCAGAATCAAAAACACGCTTTTGCTCATTCGTGGGTAACTGACAAGAATGCAGTTGGCAAATGTCAATTGGGCTACGATAAAATTGCAATTACATGAAAATAAACGCCGAGGTAAATGTTGAAGATGAATAGTCAATAAGTCATATTTGATACGTATTCTTGAAAAGTATCATAACCCTTAGCATTTCGCTTCCATGAAGTCAAAGTATAATTCATTCCACTGTCATAGCATACCGACACGCAACACGACGGGAATTTCTTCCGGAAACATTGATATTGATTGTCCTTAGCTATCTACATTGGGGACTGGAGCAGACAACTTATTGCCTATATTACAGTCAAGGTTATCATAATATTATAAACGCAAATGTGTATTGCTTGTTTGACCTTCTTTCAGGTAAAAACGGAGCAACGTATCGAGGATGTTATTGAAAAAAAATTAGATTCCTGTGGGATTATTAACGCAGGCAAAACAGAAGGGTGCAGATAGGCTGCCAGACAACTAAATTACGAAATTTGGCTATGTCATTTTCCCGCTAACGACTCGGTTACCTACTCTAAATGAAGATGGCAGCTACCCAAGTCTAGCACTCCTTAAATCATCCTCTTGAAGGTGCCAGATCATTAGTGCATTGGCTTGATGTCACATCCGATGCTGACATATCACGATAGGATCTAGAGCCCCCAATCAATAATATACAGTAGCAAAAGTACTTAATTCAATCAAAACGCGGGCCATGAAGTGATGTCCTAGTAGGACGTCGTTTTTCGTATTTTTTTTGTTTTTGATCAAGCAGAACCACAAAATAGAACTTCACAACCTAAACGCAGAACACAGAAGAGACCGTGATTATTCTCTCTTCTACAGAAATCATTTACAGTCTAGAAAATAAGAAATAAATGAATATGAATAAGAATGAAAATAGTATAGTGGATCATATAATGAAAGTTTATGTCCCTACAGAGTGTGCTGTATGTATATGCCTGAAGTAAGCATCTAAAGCAACATTCTGAATTTAGGTCACTTGATATCGACCGAGGCTCGGGCGAAGGCTGTACGTTGCATAACTGCGTTAAAGCTACATCCATACCTAAACTATCTACTAATATGAATAAGTATTGCAGTGCTAAAACTTAAGGTACCTTTAGGGGGAGGGGGTTATTTGGCTTATGTATTGGTACTTAGAAGGTTCCTACCAATATTTCGATGCCTGGATGGATAGTACAACTTCATGCGTGAAGAGTGCAGCAATTATTGTCAATTGTAGCCAATTGCGCTGATTATTCTAATGAGGTCACTCTTGTTTATATCGAAAAAAAAAAGAGTTAGACCTATAAGAGCATACGATACATCTATACTAAAGAGGAAAGATTTGATTGTTTGTTTGTTTGTTTGCATTGAATAGGCTCCGAAACTACTGAACCGATTTGAAAAATTATTTCACTGTTGGGAAGCTACACTATCCCCGGATGACATAGCCTATATTAAACATATATTTCAAACACGCGATTTCGGAGAGTGTGCATCGGCCCCCTTGATTATGTAACTTGCAACTCGCGTTTGGTCGCAAATTTGAGTTTCACTATGACCAATTGATGTAAATATTGCGACTAAATCGCGAGTTGCAAGTTACATAATCAGGGGCTCCCCTGTGATAGGGGAGGGGCGATCTGCAGTAATTCCCTGCTGCCCATTTTTCTATCGGACCGCCAGAGCGGGCACGAAAAATCTTCACCGCTTTATGATTGTTATGCCGACCCGTACGAAGCGCTTTGATTCCACTTATATTGTGCGAACTGCTAGTCTGTGGTATGCGTTGCCTGAATGGGTGTTCCTTGATAGTTACAATCTGGGTGTCTCCAAATCATGATAGAATCGGTTTCTTCTAGGCAAGCGTGCTCCATCGTAGACCGCATTGGCAGTAAAATGCAAGCCTATTTTGAAAGAAATAAAAAAACAACCTTATATTGGTAACATAATGTAATCGCCATTGGCGTAGGTTACAACCAGATATTTATAGAGCAAGGTAGCATGCAAGCGAGTGCTCTTATTAGCATAAGTATACTGGCATCACTCAAGGCCAAGTTCATGCGGGTGTTACCCCTTGGAAGGCTTGCTTTAATCCCTTTACAAACAGACTAGAGCAACGTTAACTTATATATGTATAAATATTTGTTGTTGTGTGGACATTGTTTGTTGCAAATATTTGTTTTCAACTTACTGTTATCAACTTGCATTGAACTCTGTTGTAGTGACAATTTGAAATGGGCAATTAACTACGACTTTTATTTTTAACAAAGATTCCTTTAGTAGTCATCAAAGAACGCCAGTGTATAACGTCATAAAACTCACGTAAATTAAGGAACTTTCTATCTCGGGGTTGATTATGGTTCTGGCGTTTACGAGCCATTTGCCAAATTACCAGCTTTATGCAAATGTCAGACAAATGTTAAGCCAGGCAATAAAGTATAGTGGCATTCATATTTTATCAAATTCGGAGTCATTTCTTCGTTTGACGTAGCAATAACATTAAATATTACGGGAGTAAAGCAATGCCTATACATTATGGTGTAGTGTAGTGTAATGCGGTCAATTGGAAAAGTAATGACTCGCTGAAAGCTCACAAAAGCTTGCAAACGCTTTTGCGCTTATCATCGGATTACCAGACACGTCCAATCATGACAATGTTTGGTACGGTAAAAAAATCCGCTATCCGTCGGCCATGAACCCACGGATGTCATGAAAAGCTGGACCGGAATAAGCATCAGTATTCAAAAAATATGGTACCTACTGAGACGTGGTCCTTAACTGTTGGCCTTTTGGAAAAACTCAACACAACGGGCAATGGAGAGAGCAATGCTCGGAGTTTCTTTGCGCGATAAAATTCAGAACGTAGATATTCGCCAAAGAACCAGAGTCACCTACATAGCTATTAAAATCTGCAAGTTGAAGTGGCAATGGGCAGGCCACATCCTCGAAGAACTGATAACCGATGGGGAAGAAAGGTTCTTGAATGGAGACCGTGAACCGGAAGACGCAGCGTAGGTAGGCCTCTCTCTAGATGGACCGACGACATCGTTAAAGTCGCGGGCATCCAGTGGATGCAGATGGCAGGATATCGATCAGTGTGGAGGTTAAAGTGGGAGGACTATGTTCAGCAGTGGACGTCTTCTGGCTGATGATGATGATCCAAAAAACCATGGAATCGCAAAAGTTATGCCTGTTTCATCGACGTCCAAACTCTAATAAGAAGATGACACCCTCACGATGATAATGAATCCACGGAAAGAAACCGATCCTTATATTTTCTTATGAAACATCCATTTCTTTATTTGCTCGTGGCTTATCGCAGTCAGCCAAATCTGTCCCACTAATATCTTCAAAAATGATAGCACATCAATATGAACAGCTGCGCATTTCCATTCGGAAATACCTAAATATCGAGCGTGTCAGCCGTTTTATAACGGGCGCGTTAAGCGCGAAAAGGTCACCCCCAGTAGGGGTGGTACCCACCCCTAGTTGCCTTACGTAACCAGTGGTAGGGTGACCTAGATCTGGCTGAATAAGTGCCAACCCTGAGCCTGAGGATAGAAACTCAGCGTTTTGAGAGCTACGTCGCGGCGGAAATGAAATTCTTTGAACATTTCTGCGGCTGGATGACGTGTAGGTAGATATCTAATGGCCAGGAAGGCAGAAAGTTGACTTGATTTACGGACCTGTTTATTTCAACGGAGCGTTAATACGTGATTTATTGGGCCTTTAGAGTTTAGCTCAATTATCCGGAATCATGAGTACCAAGCTTCCGTAACTGAAAATATATGACTTAGATATTATTTTTAGAAGAGTTCTTTTATGAGACACTTCTTTTAAGACGTATTGTATAAATATAACTTTAAAATGAGAAGTTTGATAATTCATTGCATTTTTAAAAAAAGGAATCGATTTAGTATTTTTATTTTTCGTAAATGGGAATCTTTGTAAGACTCTTTTGCAGGAGTCCGCCTGGGGAAGTACCACTCCTTTGCCAGTTATTCAACCGCCAAGCAGTAGTGTGCAAATACTACTGTATTCCGGATTGAAGGGCATTGTTTCCAGCGAAATTACAGGGCACACAGTGATTTGACATCTTATATCTCGGGGTGACGAGCGCAGTGCATTGCCATCCAGGATTTTGAACTGTTGAAGTTCAAAATTCTGAGTGGTGTTGAGCTGTTATGGGCAAGCGGGAAGAGCCATCAGGCAAGCGACTTCGCTTGTTTCGTCCCTCAGTATAAAAATATATAAAAAAACTCACGTTTACCTAATGGTATATTGTATTCTTGTAAGTATGTAGTTAACATCAGGTCAGAATCTATCACAAAACTCTTCCGTTCGCGTTCTTAGTTCATTAACGACGCAGCAGCGTAACGAATCCTCGTCAACCCATTATTCTGAGCTGACGGCTGGACAGCGCACGTCGGAGATAATTTATGATCAACAGAAGCCCCATTCGTATTTATAGTGTTGTTCCATCTTCAGCTCGTTTCGAGTTCCGGCAGATTTGTTTACAAGTTTTCATTTTAGTTAAAGAAAAACGTATGTTAAAATTATAATATTTTTTATATATTTACGACATTGTACGTGTTATGTACAGTTCATGCTTTACATTACAACTGTCTCGGGAATTATTTACCAACACTTAACAAACGCTAAGCTTTGACACCTAGTCTACATACCACCTTAAAGACAATTAAGGGTGTGGTTTAGACCTACTTACTTCTTCAATTTTTTATTGCAAATTACAACAAGTCTTGTAAACATCTAAACTTAACTTATAAACATCCCTACAAGTAACCGCGTTTGAAAGGAAATGGATTAGTTTTCGTTTCCACCTGAGATTTTGGTGCAGCGTGACTTGTGCATTTGCCAGATTTATAAATTTTTTGTAAAATATACTAACAAGTCATAGCTACAGTCAAAGTCAAGCAAAGTAGGTCATGGTTAAGCCCAAGTCATGCCCTAGTGAAGTTGTGGACGCTTCTATGAACAGTTTTTTATTAACCGGCTTCCATAAAAGAGGAAATTCTCAATTCGACTGTATTTTTTTGTTACCTCAGAACGTTCGACTGGGGGAATCGATTTTGATGATTCATTTTTTATTTGAAAGCTGGTGCTTCCCTTTTGGTCCCATTTCAATTTGGTCAAGTTCTGACATTTTTATGCAGTCAGTTATTTTTTTATAACAATAATATTTACGGCATTTTTATGCCATCTCTCTAGATTTGTACGCCTACTAACAAAACATGATACAAAGTGACTAATCTTTTAACCCATACATGCGTTTTTTTAGTGTGTGTATGATTTACTCGTGTTTTGTGCAAATACATTATCTTTATGGAGTGTTACAAACGACCCGAAGACACATTTCACCTCAGCACTTCATACATAATAATCCACCATTATTATACAAGTTTAAGAAAATAATATAATGAGGCAAAAAAAAAACACGCAGCTAGCGCCTTAAGAGGCCTCTATTCATCTGCAGCTTTCTCGCTCGCACATTTGTACGAGTTGACGATTGTTGACGATTCGCACGCGTCACTCCGTCAAATTAAACGATATGGAAACGAAACATTTTTTGTTGATAATGTTATGATAGTCAGCAAAACTTGAGTGTGTCACTTTTTGTAAATTCACACTCAGTAATTTTATATCGTCAATAATGTAGAAATGTGCGAGCGAGAAAGCTGCAGACGAATAGAGGCCCCTTAACACAGGTATATTATACGGTTCGAATGAGAAATATTCTGCAAGTTTCATGCTGCCAGTTGTTGCTACGAGTATGTACTAAATGGATATCTGATGTTTACGAAAAGGTAGACTATCCATCTTTACGAGTTGATACAAATAGCTTGCTGAACGGTAAACGCATGTTTGGAACGCAGTAATGAGTATTTTACGATATAGACGCCTGAATGCTCGAACACGTATGCAATGGGCTATTGTGTGTTTTTTATCTACAGGCGCTTGCGTTTGATGCTGGTAGCATAGACAGAGGTATCCTTTGTCTATGATATAGGTGAGATCTATCTATAAAAATGTTTCACGACGTATATAAATAAATATATTTTCACGCCCTAGGCATATAATACATATAAGTACAAGTACAGAAGATTCACTCCGCAAAATCATTTAAATAGGTAGCGACTCTTGCTACTACACAATAAAGTGCAATTCAGGACGTGCGAGCGCTAACTACCTACACCTATATTAACCTAGAAGTTGCCTCTCTGTCTATCGCGTAACTCTTGTCGCGTTATCTCTGTCTATCGCGCGGCAGCGGGCACGGCAAGTCCAACAAGACGACTACTTGTAGCTTGATACCGAAAGAGCGGAGTGCGCCAGGCCTGCCTTAGGTGACAAACAAGCAGACGGGCCGCTTGATGGTAAGCAGTCACCATCGTCTATGGAAACTTATAACACCAGAGGCATCACAAATACGTTGCCGACCCTTTAAGAATCTTAATAACTCGCCTTTTGAAGAACCCCATGTTGTAGCTTCTCGGAAACACCGCGGAAGGTTAATCTTAGTTTTTCTTAACTTATGTCGGAAAATCTTGGTACCTAGTTAGTTTGCTTTACAGTGTTCTGAGCAGTACAAAGAATATAAATGTTGGGTAAAAGTAGTAGTATGTAGTATTTTCTGTCTGTATTGAGCCACTTCTATTATTTGTACCAAGGAAGATATGTAGTATACTATATTTGTCTATGTTTGTACGTACACCACATAATAGATTCCTTAAAAAAAAACAATTAAGTAACAAAACTAAAATAATCTCGAAATCCAACGTCCTGCAATGAAGATTATTAATTTAAAAAAGTGCGGGCTTACTACGGATTATCGTTCTTGATTTCTCATTGTGATCGCAATCGCTTGCCATCTCGGGCGAGTTATAAGAGTATTTAAATGCGAACGGGATGGCATCCGGAAAACTCGGAAGGAAAAAAAAATGAAGAAGAAAACCGGCAAAGTCGGAAGGACATCCGTAATAAGCTCGCTGGTTGAAGTATAAATGAGTAAGCTTACATAGCATAGTTGACTGCGATGGCGATGTACCAGAGCGTGAAGACTAAGATCCCCGCTGTTTCGGCCATGCCTCGGCTGCAGATCTGGAAAGATGAGCTGGATGGATCAAGCTAAACTGGTTATCCGGGTGTGTGCGTATAACTTAGTTGTAAAAATTGTACTAGAGTTGAGTGATTACTTTCGTGTCCAAACGTAGAATGTAAATTGAGCGAGTACACTGAGATTTATACAATACAAGGTTACGCAAAAAGAGTGTAATAAGCCCAAAGGAAGTCATCATTGTGCGGCTGCAACCTCCTTAACGCCGCTTCGCCGGCCTTCCCGGTCGCGCGCTGGCCAGCGATAAAAGGAAGAAGTTTATGACAGAAAAAGTCAGTCAAAAAAAGATCTCGAAGAAATAATTTTCTTGTGAATTAAGTTTTCCAATAATTTAAATATTCAGTCCTTATTAAATTAATCAGCTCTCAGACCCAAAATCTACTCATCATTGTGAACAACTTTTACAATGGGACCAACCCAGAAATCGAGAAAAAAAACTATTTCGTGGAAAACGGTCATTGGCACCAGTCAAAATGTATGGAACAGCCGATTTTTTTTACGATTTCAGGGGCCTTACCCCTAGCTTCACTTTTGCGAGCCAACTTTTAGTAGGTACCTGATAGGTACCTAAAATTAACCAACTCATTTAAGCTGCATCGTTTAAAATCGTCTAACTTGAATGGACGAAAATCCGTTTTACTATGCGTGTGTGCGTGAAAATAGCAAAGCTTGGCGGCTATCAAACAACTACCGCTTATCATAGTTGACGGTACCGTTTAGACAAATAACACCTATGCGGGTCAACTTTTCGAGCTAGGGGTAAGGCCCCAGGTTTGGTGCCATAGTAAAAGTTGTTATATACCAATTTAATAAATTAGATTTCATAGTGGAGGGCACCGTAAGGGTACATTTGATATTACAGCTATACTTTTCGAAAATTAAGTATGAGAAAAACCTTAAAAATAGAAGTATCAAATCGCACGACTGTGTAAGCACCATGGTTTTGCGATTTTAATAATATATATTTAGCCTAAAGCCGGATCTCCAACGCCCAAATTCTAACATGTTTAGCTAACATCTAGCTTATTATGGATGTCCGTTCGTACAGGATGGCACGCGATCGTGGTCACAATCCAAATCACGAACGAACTCCACAATAAGCCAGATTGTTAGCTAAACATTTTGTTTTGTTAGATGTTAGCTAAATATTTTGTTTTGTTAGGGGACCCGGCTTTATGGTCATCTGTTGCAATGCTGTCATCACAAGCGTTGCTTATAATTATCAATATAAAAAAGGGTAAAAAAACCGACTTCATAAAAATGACAGAATTAGACCAAATTGAAATGGAAGAATGGAATCATCAAAATCGGTTCACCCAGTCGAAAGTACTGAGGTAACCAACATATAAAAAACGACCTGAGAACCTCCTGCTTTTTGGAAGTCGGTTAAAAGTAGGAAAACCTCGCCTTAAATGGGTGTAACTTACTTGGCGGTTTCAGTATGTGATCATTAGCCTCGCATATCCAGGTTATCGGTTTTGTTAGTTTTATTTTTGTCTTTGTTGTTATATAAATATATCATAACTGTAGCGCTAGTTTATCTCCCAGTACAAAAAGCGGAAAGCGGGAGCATTTTGTAGAATATTAACATGAAATTTTTGCTTTCATTTTTATTTTATTTTAAATAGCGTTTGTGATTTTTGATGGCTTATTGATTGATGGTGTCATTTTGAAGTGTCATGTTCCAACTGTCTTTTGTATTTGGCTGTAAAATACGGATGACGAGGCGGTATGGCCTTCAAGGCATTAGCCTTCCCGATGAAGAATGAAAAAAAAAAACAGTCTTACTCACAGAAAAGAATACATTTTTACATTATGTTAGGAAATAGTGGGAAGATACGGGACGAACTAATTGACGTGGACCGCACAATTTAGGCCCACGGGCCTAATCGACTTCAGTCACAATCGAACTGGCGTTTGTGATTGCACGTGAAGTACTTGTTACAATTTTGTTTGAACCAAGCCATATTTAATGGGTTCATGATAGGTACAATGTTTGGATGTCACGCGTCTTCCGCCTTTTCGGAAGTCTCTTGTAAATATACGACCTAAAATAATTATAGTAACACCCTGTATTCGGTAAGACGACGTAGAAATTTTATATACAATAATGATATCTTCCACTTCTTCTCGTCTATAAATCGATCTGTAGGATAAACTAACACATTTATTGGCTCCTTGCCTAAAATTAGTATTTACCGCTTAAACAAATAATTCATCATCATAAGCCAGAAGACGTCCACTGCTGAACATAGGTCTCGCCTTTAACCTCCACACTGAACGACATCCTGCCATCTGCATCCACTGGATGCCCGCGACTCTCACGATGTCGTCGGTCCATCTAGTGGAGGCCTACCTACGCTGCGTCTGCCGGTTCGCGGTCTCCACTCAAGAACCATTCTTCCCCATCGGTTATCAGTTCTTCGAGCGATGTGGCCTGCCCATTGCCATTTCAACTTGCAAATCTTAATAGCAATGTCGGTGCCTCTGGTTCTTTGGCGAATATCTACGTCAAACGTCTACGTCTACGTTAAGTCGAAGGTAATACCTATTTATAAATATTAATGGGTATAAAGAGATTTAATATCTAATACTTCGAGTGACGAACGCAGTGCATTATCGTGCATAGTTTGAACCGTTCAATCAGGTAAGCAAATTTGATCATATTTTCTTGTGGTGGCAACAGCTTTACATTAGAAGAGTCACTTACGAAACCGGGGTGGATCCTTACTTTAAATATATATAGAATTATTACCTTGTAATTTTTTTGTGGTGTTTTCCGTTTCTGTCAAAATAATGAAGTAACCAATAGTACATAATCTAAATGGTCATGCGTTATACTTGGAAACGAATCAAATTACGTTTCTAACTACCAAAGAAATACACAAATAATTGGGTACAACAATTTTTATTTTAACTTTTATATAGAAAGGGTTATGCGGAAAGGTTGCACTAAGACGAAAGGGGTCCGTTACCCCTGAAAAATAAACACTGAAATCGCTGTTCCGTACATTTTGTCGTGTGATCGGTTTCTATGGAACAGGTATGGTAGGTGTTGTTTTCGCCAGTCTAATAGAACTGGAACCGGTTATGTTAACCGATAGGTGAAGTTGCGTCCGAGCTTGACTCGTGCGCAACTTCACTTCAACTCACTAGTTCTGGTACATTTGGTTACATTGATCTTAAATTACGATGCTGTATGTATTTTTATAAGTGTAGTTCATATTTATTTATTGTGATCTGTTTTTTTGTAAGCGCCGCGGAGGATGTGAGCACCATCTCAAACCAACTGTGTTTTTTTTGGTGCAACATAAAATTAAAATTGTATTGTTATGTATTAAGAAAAAAAAGAGGTGATATTTTTTGTGATTTCAGGGTCGATCCTATTTGGAAAGTTGTTCATATGATGAGTATTACAACCCCCTTTCTGCTTAGTACACCCTTTCTGCGTAACTCTGTATAATGTAATAAATCATGCATAGCCTATACAAGAGTATAATCATAGAATTAATCTACATAAGTGTTATACATATATATTAATTATCACCTGTTTAAACTATACGAATTTCCATAAATAGGAATGACATATATCACTTAAAATCTAAATACATAGTAATTACATTACATATTTATTTTATGTTGGTAATATTTATTAAGCTCGGTCCAAGCATTTATTGGCTCTGACATACGAAAAATTATACATAGAAGTCACAACGCGTAAATAATTATAGTCAATAAACGTCCGCAGTTTCATATAGATAAACATAGCTGTATATAATTTATATCGAAACAAAACTATTTTACCAAAACCAACCGTATGTTTATACATTTACGGCTCAGTTCTCTAATGTCTGTTGTAAATTGAGCAAGCGAGATGGCGATTATGTCTGAATCGCAAGTGAGAACTTCTCTCCCCATGACAGAGAAAGAAACAATTTTCTCTTTCTCTCCCGTTGGTCAGACGGTGGTTCGTCAGCTAAGTTGACGTGTCTGTTACGGCTTGTGCAACTATCGCGTGACTGTGGATCCATTCAGGCTGCGTATTGAATCCAGCCAGATTGAGTATTGCCGCTATTAGCGCGTCATTGTGGCATCTTTGTAATTTTTTGATCGAAGTCTCTGACAGATGCAACATTGCAAAAGGTCAGAATGAAAACCACCAAATCTGATCACTTCCGCTAGGATTTTGAACATAAGACTGTAGCAGGTACCCCGATATATTACAGTCAAATATTAAAAGAAAATGTTTTTATTGAGCTTTTTACAATGTTATTGCAGCTGTCACAATAAATAAATGCTTGGACCGAGTTTAACTTATTTTCTTTGAGCAAACTTTAGTTTTTTCAAGTGTGTTAGTTTTAAACATAGTTTATAGTAATATTCATGAGTAGTTATAATATAGTAGTAAATATCTCTTCTCTATCTACATATCTACACTAATATTATAAAGAGGAAAGATTTGTACCTATTTTTGTATGTTTGTATGTTTGTAATGAATAGGCTCCGAAACTACTGAACCGATTTGAAAAATTCTTTCACTGTTGGAAAGCTACACTATCCCCGGGTGACATAGGCTATATTATATTTTGTAGCGAGGCCGAAGGCCGAGCTTACACTCGTGCGAAGCCGGGGCGGACGGCTAGTATAAAATAAAGTCGCTTTCCGCGTCTGTCTGTCTGTATATCCGCTAACTCCTAAACCTATCAACGGATTTTGGTGCGGTTTTCACCATCAGTTAGATAATTTTTCACGGAAGGTTCATGAATATTGTAACGAGTACCTCTAAAACTACTGGACCGATTTTAAAATTCTTTCACCATTAGAATGCTAAATTATCCTTGAGTAACATAAGCTATATTTATTATCAGAATTTTTTAAAAATAACTCCACCCGTGCGAAGCCGGGACGGGCGGCTAGTTATGTATAACTTACACCCGTGCTAAAATCAAAGTCGGCGCAATGCATACGTGCACAGAGTTTTGGTCATTTTTTTAACACGATTGTGACTCTATAGTTATTGTATTTCGATGTAGAGTTCGCGCAAAACTTTATGAGCCCTCTGAAGTTAGGCCCTAGTGGCTGCGCAGTACGCATTATAGGTATCCGAGGGACGGGACAGGGCGTCGGGGAGGCCTCGGGCCTAACTTCAGAGGGCTCATAAAGTTTTGCGCGAACTCTACTAGTGAATACTCAGATCTATCTCATCCATCCCACGTATGTAATAGCAGTTAATTTTGTTTACGGTCTCGGATGATTTTTGTTTCTCATGAGTGAATAAAAGAAGAAAAAAAACCGGCCAAGTGCGAGTCGGAATCGCGCACTAAGGTTTCCGTACCATTATTTATAAAAACGACAAAAAAATCATGTCTGTTGTATGGGACCCCCCCCCCCCCTTAAATATTTTTTATTTTTTTAAGTGAATATATAACTAAATATCAGAGAATATTTCAACCGTCTAGCAAAAAAGTCACGTTTGTTGTATGGGAAGGTTTGTTGTACTTATTTTCTTCTGTTTTTTTAGTATTTGTTGTTATAGCGGCAACAGAAATGCATCATCTGTGAAAATTTCCACTGTCTAACTATCACGGTTCATAAGATACAGCCTGGTGACAGATGGACGGACAGCGGAGTCTTAGTAATAGGATCCCGTAATACCCTTTGGGTACGGAACCCTAAAAAGAAGAAAAAGAAAAGAAGAAGAAAAGAGAAGTTTCTCTTAGTTAAAGAGAAGTTAACAGGCCTGCGCTGCGAAGCCGTTGTTAAGTTTGTGAACGTATTCAGCGCGGCACTCCATGTGGTCTGCGGGGCGGTTGTATGGCAGCCACACTGGTTCGCCGATGAAGAAACGTTTAGCTTTTATGTGGTTCTGGAAAAGAAATTAATGTATGACAATACACTATCCAAATTCGACGAAGAACGAAGGTCAAAGACGTGGTTAAACGAATCACGAGACTCAAGTCGAGATAAATAAATAAATAAATATCTGGGACATTATTGCACACATGGTCATCTGACCCCAAACTAAGCAAAGCTTGTAATATGGCTCCAGAGACTGATATACATACATATATATGTTTAAATACATACCTAAATAGATATTAACAGCCAGACATAGAACAAACACAAATGTTTGTCCTAGGTGGGAATCGAACCCACGCCCCCCAGCGCAGAAGGCAGGTACACTACCAACTTAGCTAACGGGGCTGTCAATGGGATGGATGGAGACCATTAATATTATTTATTCCTTGTAAATTAGTTATCTACACTAATATTGTAATGAGGAAAGATTTGTATGCTTGTAACGAATTAACTCAAAAACTAGTAGACCGATTTTGAAAATTCTTTCACCATTAGAATGCTACATTATCCCTGAGTAACATAGGCTATATTTATTACTAGAATGTTTAAAAAAAACTCCACCCGTGCGAAGCCGGGGCGGGCGGCTAGTCATTTGTAAATATAGTGCGCTCTTTGTCTAGCAAGACATTAAATAAAGTTATATGATTATTTACGGGATATTTACCGTGGTAAGGTTGTGGAAGGAGTTCCCGATATTTCAAAAACCGTGAACAACCGTGATAGTTTAAAACAGTGTTTAGACATTAAATATGTAGGTAATTGCTTTGCTTACTTGATTTTGAACCAGGGTTCGCCGATATATATCAGCGGATATATATCATGATATATATCTCATATATAAAAAAAAAAACGGATTTTCGATATCTATATATATAAAAATCAATTGCTGTTCGTTAGTCTCGCTAAAACTCGAGAACGGCTGGGCCGATTTAGCTGATTTTGGTTTTGAAATGTTTGTCGTAGTCCAGGGAAGGTTTAAACGGTGAGTAAACGGCTGGACCGATTTTGATGAAATTTTGTGTTCCTGGAACGGGTCATAGTAGCGAGGCCGAAGGCCGAGCTTACACCCGTGCGAAGCCGGGGCGCATCGCTAGTTTATTATAAAAATCAGATTTTTTCGAACTCTGTTTTGAACACATAATTTTTTTAGGAATACGTTTATGTTTGACCACCAACTCGCCTGATGTAAAGCGATGATGCCGTCTACGATGGAGCACGCTTGCCTAGAGGAAGCCGATTCAAATTTGTTTTCGGAGATCGGCTCAGCTTTAAGGCCAGTTTTTTTATGAGATAATAAAAAATCTGAAAGTCTGAAATCCTATTCTTCTTATTTATTTTTTGGTCACAAGTATGCTGTACTCACGGTCTTTGATCATATATTTCTGTAGATGCACAGTTATGCTAAATCAAACAAAAAAATGTCCCCAATAAAAAAACTGAAATGAAATCAAAAGAGTGTATTGAAAAACGAAGCTTAATGAATAGGCTAGATGACTGTTTTTTTTTAAATTGTCTCAGTCTTATGTAACCCATAAATATAAATAAATAAATAAATATCTGGGACATTATTGCACACATGGTCATCTGACCCCAAACTAAGCAAAGCTTGTAATATGGCTGCCAGAGACTGATATACATACATATATATTTTTAAATACATACTTAAATAGATATTGACACCCAGACATAGAACAAACACAAAATGTTCATCACACAAATGTTTGTCCTAGATGGGAATCGAACCCACGCCCCCAAGCACAGAAAGTAGGATCACTACCAACTGAGCCACCGAGGCAGTCATATAGCTGATTAATGAAAACAAAATGAAAATCTGAACAAAAATAAGCAAATTATAAGAATTTTAATATCATGCTAGACAGAGAGCGTGATGCAGCAAATTATGACGTCACTTCTCTGTACGCCATATAAATTCTATTCTGTATGGCGCACAGAGGCGTGTCGTCATTTTTTGTTTTGTGGGAACGGGACACAGTTTTCGTTACTGAAAACTTTAAACGCTTATATATCAGAACATTAATAAGCAATTTAAATTATTTTTTCAATAAATGTATGATATTTACTTAAATTCTTCATCAAAGCTATTGGTTTCAACGATATAAATATCAGTCATCTGCCCTATTACAATAAAGCACAAACTCGTTAGAGCGAATGAAACAAGCAAAACAAGGCATAATGCCTTGTTTTGCCCGTGCCATTTTTTAGGCGGCAACAATGCATCTACAGAAATATATGATCGAAGATTAGGATAAACTATAAAACACTATCCCAGCAAAATATATTGTTCAGTTCACATTATTCCAGTAAATTAAATCCATTGAAGCCTTAAATAAAAAACGCACCAAAAAGAGACCGCCTGAAAACGCTGGTTGCAGGCCGACCGGTCCTTTCGGAAAACGATAGGGGAGGCCTATGTCCAGCAGTGGACGTCCTATGCCTGAAATGATAATGATGATGATGCCTTCAGTATGAATGTATTTAGTAAGTTGGTGTTACCTTGGTGTCGAGCGTGAATCTGTGGTAGATCCCGCTGGGTATCACAATCATGTCTCCTGCTACCACCTGGATGCGGATCCATTGGTCGGCCCCATCTCGCACATCGAAGTATCCGGACCCGTCCAAGACAAACCTGCAATTATTGTAACAACACATTATTGTTATTAACTAGTGCTGTTACCCGCGACTCCTTACGCGTAGATTTTCATACAAAATTTCTACCCTTTTTGCCTTCCTTAATTCGGCCCTTGCGCAAAATAACATAGCCTATACTTCAATCTGGTTATAGCTAAGCATATTCTTGAAAACCGCATTTATATCCGTCCTGTGGTTTAGGAGATGTGCAACAAACAAACAGACAAAAATTCTAAGAACTGTCTTAACGTGTTCAGCTGCTTATTAAGACGCCCTGTTTTTTTTGATATCTCGCAATTACAGATTTTTTATCTCTACGTTTTTATTATATGTAGGTAGGTATAGATAATAAATAAATAATAAATATCTGGGACATTATTGCACACACGGTCATCTGACCCCAAAATAAGCAAAGCTTGTAATATGGCTGCCAGAGACTGATATGCGTACATATATACTTTTAAATACATACTTAAATAGATAATAATACATACATATTATATTCATTACTAGCCGCCCGTGCTAGCTTTGCACAGGTGGAGATTTATTTTTTAAACATTCTAGTAATAAATATAGCCTAGGTATGTTGCTCAGGGATAATGAAGCAATCTAATAGTGAAAGAATTTTTCAAATCGGTCCAGTAATTTTTGAGTTAATTCATTTTATAATATTAGTAAAGAAGTGTAGATTTAACTTTCGATTCTCGGGACAAGCCCAGACCTTTATAAGCTTCAATGGAGCCAAAGCCAATACTGAGAGATTTACAGTAACTTTTGTGTTTAAAAATAAAATTTGGATTGCGATGATGTTGGACTGTTGATGTTTTGGGCACAGAACACATATAAGTACAAATACAGAAGAGTCACTCCGCAAAATCATTTAAAGGTGATGACTTGCCACTTACTAAATGGGCCCCTCATAAAGGCTGCCTTGTAATGGCACTGGAGGACATTGGCATGGGTGTTGAGAAATGTAAATACAGCATATACAGCAAAAAAGTAGCTAATATATATAATATCTAATAAATAATACTAAGGTCACACTCATATAATTATATGTCATATAAAGACAGGATAAGGCAGGTGCCGTTTCTCATTCTATAGATCTGTTATTCCATCCACAAGTTGTTCACCTCAATAGCCCAGACTTTTTTAATCCTATACTGTACAATAGTTTCATATTACTTTTTATACATATTCCATAATTGTATTTTTTATATTCAACAGGGCCTCTTAGTGTTGGCTTCGGCTCCACCAATGCCTACCAAATGTTCGGGCTAGACCCGAGAATTTTATTGAATAAAGTGTCATATAATAAAGTTGAAATAAAAACAATTAATAAATAAAGAATAATGTCATAAAAATTATTAAAAAGCAATGTATGTAGACTGACGATTCACTGATGTTTCACTGAGCGCTACTCATGGCTCTATTATTTAACACTCTGTGGATCTTAGGTTTTTAGCTCTTGTGATTTCCAACCTCAGAGCGACAAACAGCGGTTCCCCTGCACAAGTGCCAGAACATATCGCTGTATGAAACAGGTACTAGCCACACACTAATGGAGAGAATGGTAACTGTACAGGCAGACCTCAAAGGCATCCTACCATCACTGATTTTAAAGTGGAGTTGCAACACTCAAAAGAGCTGGTAAGGGATGCGATGAGTACGCCTCCAGGCTAAAAAACCCCTATACTATTATTTAAACCCCCCATTCTATTATTTTAATACTTATGAAAGCGTGTAAGTCTATGCTGTCTGTGTGGTGGCACTGAACTGGCATGGGCAAATGTAACGCTTACCATCAGGCTAACGATTTGCTTATCTAGTCAATAATATGATAGGAAAAAAATTACCTGATTTCTTCGTCAGTATGCAAATGCTCCATGTAGAAAGATTTTAGTTTCTCCTCAAAGTTCTGCAGACATTCCTTGGAACAAGTGATCTCATCTTCGTAAGTGTAGCCTCGGTCTGCTTTTAGCTTGTCCAGGACTCCATCTGTGGTGTATGTGTCTACGTTGATCTGAAATTGTATGATTTACAGAACTATAAATAAATAATAAATAACATCACATAAAGTGATGTCTTATGCAACTCAAACAAATAAAACTTTTTAGTTTTTAATTTTTACAATGTAAAATAAATAAATAAAAAATTGGGATAAGTAAAATAAATAAATGGGATTTATTGTGTTCTGATTTGACCATAAATAGCTTAAAAAACACACTTGATTAGCTTGCCCATCTCTGCTGATTCCCAAAGGGTAAAACGGGATCCTATTACTAAGACTCCGCTGTCTGTCCGTCTGTCACCAGGCTGTATCTCCGTCTGTCACCAGGCTGTATCTCATGAACCGTGATAGTTAGACAGTTGAAATTTTCACAGGTGATGTATTTCTGTTGCCACTATAACAACAAATACTAAAAAACAGAATAAAATAAATATTTAAGGGGGCTTCCAAACAACAAATGTGATTTTTTTGCCGTTTATATAGGTAATGAACACTTCGATATTTAATATTTGTTTTATTTTAATTTAATTATTTATTTTTAAAGTGAATACTTATATAACTAAATATTCTGTGAATATTTCAAGTTTCAGCGATATGTTGCTGTTATCAATATCGAAGAAAAACGAGCAAAAAAAATCACGTTTGTTGTATGGGTGACCCCTTATATATTTTATTGTTTTTTATTATTTGTTGTTATAGTGGCAACAGATATACATCATCGGTTAAAATTTAAAAATATGATATGACTGATTAAAAGTATTTTTAGGCAGATTAGAGTGCAGTTAATTCTATTTAAAAGTTTCATTAATGGTAGATATCATCATTTCAGCCACAGGACGTCCACTGCTGGACATAGACATCCCCGATCTTCGACCAAAATAAAATGAATGGACGGGCCCAGTAGAAGCGCATTTTTGAAGATTACAAAATGAGTGCCAGCTCTCATTTCGTTTCAGTCTGTCTCTAGCCGTAGGAAGTGAAACACGAGTCTATTGATACGCGATAACGAAACATCTGACAAAATTATGAATTCGTATGCTTTACCGAAGTGTAAATACACAAATAAAACCGATATCTAATTTTTTTAACAAATATACTGTACATTTTTATAATTAGGTGTTGAAGTATATGTCCGACGATTTTGACTCGTTTTTACTGATCAAGTTCAATGGTTAGGGCCCGTCCATTCATTTTATTTTGGTCGAAGTCCCCGATCGATTTCCAAAAGGACCGGTTGGAAACGGCCTGCATCCAGCATTTTCCTGCGGTCTCTTTTAGGTGATATATAATGGTAGATATGTACAATAAAATAATTATGTAGACGTAAACGACCCAGCTAGTTTTATCTGGACAGGTCGAGTCACAAGTCTGCGAGAATAATGATATTTGAGAGATAAGAGCGAAATAATCAATGCTCACCTTGAAATATTCTACTCCAGTTTTCTTGTACAAATCCTCAAGGCTGATGAATTCTGGAGGAGATCTGTGATGTTCCAGACGCTGGTCACTAATATCGTTGTCCATATACCACGCCTGTACCATTGTTAAATGAATGTAGAATGCTTTGCTTTGCTTGTGACGTGAATAAACTATTATATTTAACTTTCCATCCAACCTTGACTAGATACAAATAATTTGACTACTATTTATTATTTTATTTTAGAAATCTGAGATGAGAAAGAAATGGAGGGAGGTAATCAAAGAGAATACAGTAGAAGAGTGGTAATAATCAAGTAATAATCAGTTAATAATGTACGACACCGTTAATCAAAGAGAATGTACAGTTAATGTACGGCATAATAATGCACAGCATGATAATTGGTGTACATGTACATCGAATATCATGCAGTGCAATATCGTGCCGTGCAATATCACGCAGTAGGTACCCAAGAGAATGTAATACTCCTGTAGGTACATTGTCAGCCCAGCCCAATTATGCACAAGCGATAATGTACAGACTAATATTTGATATACAAGTTTACGAATGATCATGCTGTGCAATATTGTATCGTACGTTACCGTACATTATTTACTCAGTTCAATAATGCATACCCCGATTTTGTACAGCATGATAATTGATGACCACGAAAAATTCAGAACTGAAACTTCTTAGCTCAAAATGAGTGACAGATCTGGCACACAGAGCACCTCGCTCCACCTAGTCTTGTGGTCCCTACCCCTAGAGTGTATATAAAAAGCGTGGAAGCCAGAAGCTCAAGAGGCCAGCGACCTCCGTAGCGAAGCGAAGGCAGAGTGTGGCGAAGCGACACTCAGGGGTGACCGTAAGACCTTCTGGCGGGAGCTCACCCGGAGTCAGACTTGAGTTGGTTAGGTTCAAAATAAGTGATAGATCAAAGAAGAGAGAAGTCCGTTCATATGACGCAACAGCTAATCTGAGCAGAGACATTTCAGCAATATAAGCCAATATGGGAGATGCCACCTTGTATCATTATCGGTCGTATATTCTCGGCCCGTTTCGCTAAAGCTGTCCCGTATGGCACGACATGATAAAATACGACATAATAATGTACAACCCGGTGAAACGTGGATTTTCTCCATGTACGTGGATAATTGGCCGTACAATACTGCACGCGTATTATGAAACTTTGATCGGGATCAGTCAGTGTCAGAATTGACAGAATTTTGACACTTGAACGGGGTTATGACGCAAAAAAAAAAGCGTTGTCTATTTCCAATTTCGTATTACGTCACCGCTATTTATGAGGATAGGGATTGTGATCGCAAATGAATGAACAATTCTAGTACTTTGGCTCAAATTTGGTATTATGTATCTCCGATGACAACTGGCCGCAATTAGCTATTTGGAGGTTATTCTTCTAAATTACTCCATTGTGGTGCCTATTATTTTTATTTACAACCCCGGACCCCCCGTTAAACTACGCATCATGCCTGAGAAGACGTGTTAAAATCAATCGGCGAGTGATTCGAGAGGCAAGCCAGCCTCTGATGACGCCGGAAAACGAGTTTGTTGGGCACTACCGTCTTCGGAAAGTTGAGTATGAACTTCTCTGCGAAGATTTAATCCCACTTTTGCCCGTAAGACAGCGCACGAATGCTGTGCGGCCGGAGATAAAGTTAATGCACTTATTTGCGAACGCCTGCCACATAGTGCCAGCCCATCATAATTATGTTCCAGTACATAGGTTTTCAGAATCGAAACGCCGAAAAAGTACCGACTTGCTTCACTTGTAGTCATTCGTTCATTAGCGATCGCGAGCCAAGACACTACGTAATACCAAAAATCGATAGATTTCGCACACCAATCGATCGATTTTCGGCCCCGGTCGCGATCCCGCAGGCGTATTATGAAACTTTGATCGGGATCGCGACTGGGGCCGAAAATCGATCGATTGGTGTGCGAAATCTATCGATTTTTGGTATTACGTAGTGTCTTGGCTCGCGATCGCTAATGAACGAATGACTACAAGTGAAGCAAGTCAGTACTTTTTCGGCGTTTCGATTCTGAAAACCTATGTACTGGAACATAATTATGATGGGCTGGCACTATGTGGCAGGCGTTCGCAAATAAGTGCATTAACTTTATCTCCGGCCGCACAGCGTTCGTGCGCTGTCTTATGGGCAAAAGTGGGATTAAATCTTCGCAAAGAAGTTCATACTCAACTTTCCGAAGACGGTAGTGCCCAACAAACTCGTTTTCCGGCGTCATCAGAGGCTGGCTTGCCTCTCGAATCACTCGCCGATTGATTTTAACACGTCTTCTCAGGCATGATGCGTAGTTTAACGGGGGGTCCGGGGTTGTAAATAAAAATAATAGGCACCACAATGGAGTAATTTAGAAGAATAACCTCCAAATAGCTAATTGCGGCCAGTTGTCATCGGAGATACATAATACCAAATTTGAGCCAAAGTACTAGAATTGTTCATTCATTTGCGATCACAATCCCTATCCTCATAAATAGCGGTGACGTAATACGAAATTGGAAATAGACAACGCTTTTTTTTTTTTTTTGCGTCATAACCCCGTTCAAGTGTCAAAGTTCTGTCAATTCTGACACTGACTGACCCCGATCAAAGTTTCATAATACGCCTGCTGATCAAAGTTTCATAATACGCCTGCTGGCTGTGCGTTTCTTGCCGTACTTTATAGACTCGAGCCTATAATTGACGGCCAGTATTGTACGACATGGATTGTATAGCATGATATTGAATTCACATGTATTCCAATTATCATGCTGTACATTATTATGCCGTACAATATCGTGTCGGCAAATATCATGTTATACATTCATATGTCATATGGACCAAAGAGTACTTTTTAATATAGGGTCCCATACCCATATTACATTCTCTTTGCATTCTGCACCTATTTTTTTTTAAAGAAACAAAATAAGGCGGATTTAGGCCGAAAACTTTTTACAACACGCACGTGTGGAAAAATATTATCGCCACTCGCCAGCAGCGAAGCGGTTTGCGGAATAGAGAGTTGGCATTCAAACAAAATGCCGGACTCTGAATTTATTGGCTTGTATAGGCTAAATAAAAGTTTGTGCCGTGACATCATTCAGGACCTGGAGCCCTACTTACCCACCAGCCGAATTGGAATGTCTGCAAGGTAAGTTAAATATAAGAGTATTTTACAAAGTATCTACCTGGCTAAATTCATGTTAATGCAATTCTGTCATGTCAGTTAATAATGATACAATTTTACTACATATTTCTTAAATAACCAACATAAAGATAACTTTATACACTTATATTATAACACTTAATACCTACAAACTTTTGTTGTTACAAAATAAATATTTCTTTCTTCTTTCTTTATGTAATGAGTACCTACCTACCCATTTACTTAGGGGCTTTGTGTTTCCACAAACTCGACAAGAAGGAAATAATATAAAACATTGGTAAATAAAACTATGAGTCTGTGTCAAAATCAGTTTATGCAAGCTTGTAAGAATTTACTAATAAAACCTTTCTTTTTAGATTCTATCAGAAGTATGGTAGCGTGGTGTTTGGGGTGCATTGATGGTACGCATATTGCAGTTGTCAGGCCAGCTGAATATGAAGAGAGGTTTTTTAACCGGAAGCGGTACCACTCCTTAAATGCTCAAATTGTAAGTAAAGTACTGCACCAAATGTATACCTACTTTTATAAATATTCCTACATATTCTTTATCAAATTGTATGTATTCAAATTTTGAAAATAAACCAAAACACATAAAACAATTTAACTTACTTAAATTATATAATTATTTAAAATGCTATTTAATTGACTATCTTGACTAAGAAATTAAGGATATACTTATTTATTATAAATACAGCTCGCGCGATAAGAGTTTGGCTTTGACCTTCGGGTGGAGGAGA
Organism: Agriopis leucophaearia; assembly: GCA_949125355.1. NCBI lineage: Eukaryota > Metazoa > Arthropoda > Insecta > Lepidoptera > Geometridae > Agriopis > Agriopis leucophaearia. Next base: position 17,653,816 of record OX421262.1, read on the forward strand.
TTACTGCGCATGCGAGAGGCAGGGAACGACTGGAGCGCCAATCAGAGCACCGCGTGCGCCTACACACCCGCCCCGCACCCCGCTAATTGCCCATTGATACCCAATTTCTGATTTCTGCGCAATAACGGTTAAAGCCAAACTCTTATCGCGCGAGCTGTACATGTTAAGGTGAAACGTTTCACTTTGGCGGGAAAATCAAATTTCAAACAGTTTTTTTTTGTCCTTGTAGCTAGGCTGGGTAATTAAAATTTGAATTTCCCGCCAGTGAAACGTTTCACCTTAACATACAATAATTATTAAAATCACAAAATATGGCAAAATTACAATAGAGCTTTTGTTTTTCTACAGGTATGTGAAGTGGACATGAATATTTTGAGCATTGAAATTCATATTTTGAGGAAAGTCATGGTGGATTCAACCACCATGACTCTTTTGTGTGGAATCATCACCCGCTCAAGAGCCACCTCACCAACACCACCAAGCTGAAAATGAAACAGTGTGGTTTATACTTATGCATTGCATTAATATTACCTACTTATTATTTATCACACTATAATCACACTAATATCATATATGTGAAAGTTTCAATCATCAATCAATCAATCATTTATTTATTTAAACTTATAGTAACAGTACATTTAATATAGTGAAGCCTCTGGATCTCGAACTAGTTTACACTGTATTTCGAGAACCAGCGTAAAGTTTGGATGTATGGATGGATGTTTGTTACTCAATCACGCAGAAACGGCTGGATGGATTTGGATGAAATTTGGAATATACATTGCTTATGTCCTAGATTAACACATAGGCTACTTTTCATCATTATCATCATCATCACGCGGGTGAAAGCGCGGGGCGCAGCTAGTTATGAATATTACATTAAAACAAAGTATGATTTCAGGTGACTCGGGATATCCCCTTAGAACCACCCTAATGACACCTATCGTGGATGCTGAGTATGAGGATAACGTCTAGGAAACTGCGGCCTCCGATATAGCTAATATCAGCAATAGTTCCGGCAATGATTCGTGCCCGGCTGACCCCCTCACCTTACCGGTTGTAGTGATAGATCTATTGAAGGAGAATGATGCACGACGATTCCGCTCTGAAGATGTTGAGCGGCAGAAACATGGACCAAGACATCCTTCATTTGGATTGGTCCGGCGATCCAAACGTTTTCACTGGGCAGCGTGAAACGTTCACGGGCCAACCCGGACCAACGTTCGAAAGGGATGTCACAGTTTGAGGTATTTCAAAAGATTTAAAAAAAAAGCACTGATTTATTGTAATGTTATTATTATACTGATTCATTATAATGTTAGTATGTTATATACTGATTAATTGTAATGTTAGTATGTTATTTTAATTACTTAGAAATGTGTAACATGTCAATGACTGATACAAACATATACGTAGAACTTGAGATCAGACAAACAAGCGAGATATTCCCTATACAATACAATATCACTTTATTATACATCATATCGAAAAACATAAAAACAATGTGACCTAAAATTAATACAAAAACCGGCAGTATAATAGGTGGCCTTATCACCTTATAAGTATAATTATCGTCTGTGTTCAAATGTCTTCATTTTTTACCGACTTCCAAAAAGGTTTTGTTTCGTTTTTTTTTGGTTTCCTCAGTACTTTTGACTGGGTGAACCGATTTTGATGATTTTTTTTATTGGATAGCTTCCCATTTGATCTCATTTAAATTTGGTCCACTTCTGATGAAGTCGGTTTTTTTATATTGATAATTATTTTCATACGTTTATTCTCTATACTGCTGAACCGCCGCAAAAACTGTAAGCATGGCACATTACAAATTTTTAATAAACAAATTGTGTGTGTGTGTAGATTTATGTTACAAATCAAATATTAAAGGTATATGACTATTTACGGGATATTTACCGTAGTAAGGTTGTGGAAGGAGCTCCCGATATTTCGGCGCAGTTACATGCACCAGGTTCACGGGAAGATAATAAAATATTGTCTATTTGTCTTCATAAAAAAAAGGACGACATGGTTGTCTCTGCTAGGTGAGTTTGACTAAAGATATCAAGCCTGATTTAGACCAGAAGCGATCGCACCCGCCACGCCACCTTACCATATCTCCCTTGATTGTCTGATCTGAGGGTAGAACCGTATTGTACTTATAATTTTTTTAGTCTTATAAACCAAAAACTTGTGTAAAGGAGAGAGAAACGTAGGATCAAGATCAAGGTTTGGAATCGGTTGAAAATTAACGGGTAAAAAAATATGGTTTTATTAGATTGTTTCGTTGGAGAGTTTACTAGCTTTTGCCCGCGGCTTCGCCTGCGTGTCGAAGAATTACTTTGACCTCTTATTATCATGTCATCAAAAACCGTGAACAATGTCGTGGACAAACCTACTTAATAAGTTCTACCCCTCGTACCATAACATTTACTTTTGCTACTTCTACATTTTGAGCGTTCAAACATCCGTCTGCATATTTAAGCTCAGTAAAAACAGTTTCAAGTTCTTGTCAGATTATCCCAAAAGGGGAGCTTATGAATGTAGTGCGTTACTCGACAAGCAAGTACACGGTACAAATTTAAAACAAAATTACCTATGCGAACAAGCAAAACTTCACGAGCGGGACTGAGCACAAATCATAATAGTTGTATGTCCAAGGCAGTCCTGGATTTGTCAATAGGACATAAAGGCCGCGGCCTAGGGCCGGCAGATTTTAAAGGAAGCTTCATAATTATTATTTTAGAAAGGTACATCACACATCACCCACATCATCAGCCAATTAACGTCCACTGTTGGACAAGGCTTCCCTCATAGAGACCTCATAGAGGGGTGTTGCCATAATCCCCACGCTTGGAAGGCGGCTTGGGGATCGCAGTACGTTCACCGTGTACTATTAGGACGCTGCTGCCCATCCTCCGGTGGTTCTGGTCGCAATTTTAGGACATACCCTGGTCCAGAAAGGTAAGGTAGAAAGGTACATGGGGCGGCGGAAATAAAGTGGCATAGGTACACTCGTAAAAAATATAAAACCGGAACTGGTTCAAGGACAGATAAGACACTGCCAGAACGAACTTGAATCGGGGAGCATGATGCGCGCACACCAGATGTCGCTTTTCACGTGATAGAGCTCCGATCTCGTGTAGCGCAAACATGTCGATATCGATAAAATAGTGATGAGACAGTTATTGGTATTGCTGGTTTGTGAATTTATTATTACCTATTAGATAATGTTAATATGAAAAATAAAATTGATTTTTTATTCATATATTTTTAGTGTTCAAGAACTTATTATGTGCAAGTTTTTGCATTTCGGTAATTTCTTTCTGCATTTTGGTATGGACTGTACCGCTTTATATTTGATTGATGCGACGGCACCAGTAAAAAAACTTGTAACTTGCAAGTCAATGCGACGAAATGTTTTATTATATTTTCTTTATGTACGGTTACAGCCCATTCATTCCAATTGTCTGTAAGACAGATACCTACTTTTCTTTAATTATTTTAACGATTTTATGGCAACTTGATTCTAAAATATCATTAACACAGCCAATGAGAATTGAAAACGCTACAATAAATAGAGTAGATGGGTACTTAAGGTTCCTATTTTTTTAAGTTTTGCGTTTTCTATGAATAATTTTTAGTCCATGGACATTGGTGATCTCATGTTATCATGTTTTTTTTGCATTTCTGGCATTTCACCCATCTAACATATTCAATTTATTTACAATGTACCCCGCAGTATATTCTGTGGCATTACATTTTACCCGTTCATCATTAATATGACTGGTCTTGAATGGGGGTCTAGGGTTCGGGTACATGGCATGGGGTCAACAATTGCTGCAAACTTACCACTTACCATCACAATTTCCATGCACTGAGTGCACCGTTAACATAATATTATTCATTATTAACGATTTGTACGAATTTTTCAATGTATTTACATCTGAGTTATTGTACTTGAAATTATGTGCCGTGATTTTTCGAAAAAAAAAAGATTAATGGGTCTTGGTTTAAATTTCTTGTATAAAAGAATGAGATCTCAATTGACAATATTATGTCTGTCAACTTAATAAACTTTTGATTGTTACGATCCAATTTTCAGCGTGGACAGTTGTTTTTCCTTGGCATTTTCAATGTATTTTACAGTTTGCATCGTTTCTGTGGCGTTCGTCCAGAACAATTAATAGGGTGAATTAACAGGCCCTCTCAATTTTCCTGGTGCTCTTCCTCCTCTGGAGCCCTTGAGCTGTCGAACAATTTATCAAAACATTCAATTGCATTCGCTGTATTTTTTGTTGTATTGCTTATAGTTCTCCCATCGGCATGTTGACCTGTAATAAATTTTAATTTATACGTTCTTCTACGGTTGTGACATGTGACAGGTTTATCAGCCTGTTGTCCAACATAAGTACATGATAGTCCATCATTTAGTAGAGAATATTTTGATGATAAATAGATGAACGCATTGTTTTTCCTTTATTTCTAGTTCAGTAGAGGCAAAAAAATGCCTTTGATCTGTGTCACTTTTTGCTCAAAATATAAGGTTTTTTCCCTGAAAATATTTCTTATGCACTGGCATTGATTTCATTACAGGTAAAAAAAATATATACTAAAGTAGAAAGATTAAATACCCATACACATACACAGCCCATAGTCTTGAAATGTTGCAAGTAAAACTGCAATAGATCAGCTTGCATTTTGCAAAACCAAAAGACAACAAAATCGAGATAGATAATAATCGGTGTCGTGTTGAAGATACAGTCTGAGAAGTCGGAGAAGAATAGCCTAAGTCGTCGTAATAGATACATCCATAAAAAACACCATAAAACACCAAATCTTCCTCACATAACCGTACGTAGAACAACGAACGAACGAATAATTTAAAATTTTCATTTTGTTTGACAAGTTACAATTGACAAGCTAAAGAATGACAGCAATATACCTACGTCAAAGAATACTTTTTACTTGGGGAGAAGAATGTCAACTTCATACATTTGCAAAATCTAGCGCCATCTCTTGGTTGCCCCCGCCGCGGGCAAAGAGAATGTAAACCGCGATAATTGTTAATTGCTCAGAATAATGAGTGTCACGATCCAGGTGTTTAGCAAGTCAGCGAGCTTAATATGGCAGAAAAAACGCTATCAGATAGCTGTGGTGCACCACACGGCTCGGTGTATAGACCGGCAGCACTTGAACAGTTTGCATGCGCGACCTGCGCTCATATTTTATGTGCTAGTTCAAACAGTTTCTTGTATTACAAGGAAAGCTGCTGTTTGAAGAAGAAACACTTGTTTCATTTTTGGACACCTTAAATGGATACATGCTCAAAATCGCAAATGTTCCCGGCGTAGATCCATGTTTTAGTAAGACACGACAAATTAAAATAGGTCGTGAAAAATGTGTAGGGAAATTATAAAATTGGAATGTATCTTTCTTTACTTATAAATAATCATATTTTCCTTTTTCGCAATACTTTCTAAGTGGCCTGGTATTTGTGTGAAAGTTGACGTGGTTTTGATATATTTAGGTTTTTGGGATCTGGATATAACTCCGGATCCCCCTTGTAGGTATAGTATTCTGATGGGGTGACGACGATCGAAGATAAACACCGTTGTAGTTCACAATTATTTTACTGTTCGAAGAATTACAAAGGTCAAACTGTTGTAAGGCAGGCTCCTACGGTCAACCGTAATGGAATGCCGTTGCCGTTTTACATAACCATTGAATAATTAAGTGAAAAGGTAATTCTCAAGACTACATATTACGTCCGAGATAACAAGAGAGGAAAATCTGTTACATTTTGTCTATGACCATTTACCAATTAGTGATGGGGTCGAATGCACACCGAATCGGTCGATTTAACTAGTGATGTGCACGCGACCCACAAACAAAGCAATAAACTTAATATAAATGTGCGTTTATAGAACGCCACAGGTTTAATAAGACGGGAATACTCCAGTTAAATTGAGTCGGTTATTTCGACTATAATTTCGTTCACATTCGGTGATCTCTATCAAGGAATGCTATAAGCGAGACGCGCACGCGACCTCGTCTTGCCTTGAACTTCGTTTATTTGTGTTTCAGAATGTCTATTTTTCTTTTCAAAGCTGAAGCCGATGCTTCTTCTGAAAAGTTGCGATTTTTTAAAGTACAAAACCTTTTGACACATGTGGAATACGCTTTTTATTATGTAGTTTTCATTTTGCTGGTTATGAGTTTTACACTGATTAAAAAAATCAAACGTTATCGTTTTTTTTACTACTTCTGTAATTTTTTCTTTAATTGTTGTTTCATGTGCCTTGTCTTCCAAAAAGCTATTTACCAAAGTCGCACATTTCTCCACGCACATGGTTAAATCTTTTGTGGCATATTTGAGCGACTTTTTGTATTCTTGATACTCCTTTAGATCTACGAAATTGTGAGTTTCATTTTGTGTCTCACTAACAAAAGCTTTGTCGCATTTCTCACATTTTGTTGGCCTGTTTTTTATGATGAAACCACTGACGTACGCACATGCTTGTATTTCTCCACTGAATACATCTTCCTCAGCCAGACTATCGATTTGTGTGTATTCAAAGTCCGTGGCAACATCTTTAATCGATTCGTTCGTGGCTGGTGTCAACAATGTCATAAAATTGTCGAGGATAGTTTCGTTTTCGTCCTTTTCGCAGTTGCCCTGACTAACCTGCGACATGTTTGATAAGCCTGCTGTCTTCAACCCTGCAACAAATTGGCCTGCAGTAGTATTGGTGTTGGAACCGCAGTGCCCACGAATGCAGCCAAATAAATTTTCAAGCGGGTCCTGCTGCAGCCTTCGCGTAGCTAAACTTTTAATAGACGAATGTTTTGCTGTTAAAATTCTCCACACTTTCTCTATTCCGTTTAGAGTCCAAATCCATCCTTCTAAATAGGGCGGGGCTCCTCTACTGCCAAGGAATTCCAAATTTTTGAAAAAAATATTTCATTTCCTTGAAATGCTCAAAGTGTATTGAGCTTTTTTTTAAATTGGTCGAATATGGTTTTCCTCGTCTCAAGTCTGGCGACGCTGCGTTAACACAGTCAAATAATTTGTCCATATTAGACAAAACATTTGCTGTCGTCACTGCTTCTGCAGGTAACTCTCCTGAAAAATACATACATGACATTTTATAGATGTGAAATATAAGATTTACAATACAGACATACACAAAAAGATAAGGAACAGTAAAAAGGCATAAAATGCTCTTATCGCTTAGAGCGGTTTCTTCGAACAACTTTCTGTAAGTACTCATGTTGTCGATGGTCTGTGGCGACAACGGTGATGTGTTCAGTTGTACAGCTCATTTCAGAGCCGGTGCTTGTAGTTACATATTATAATATATGTACAATTAATTGGCCCTTTTCGAATAAGATATTTTGTCCTGTCATTATCACAATTGGCCAGTGAATTGTAGGTTTTCTGATGCGTATCAGTTTATATTACAGACTAAGCGTGCATCTTCGTCCACATAGTCTCTTTGGATCTGTGGTCTAACGAAAAGCTTACGACACCAATATTGCATAAATTATTTGCACTCAACATGTTACCTTTTCACGACTAAATCGATCTTGATGAGACAAGGATATAGCATGTACCAGATGGACATACTCGGACATATTTTAGTTTATTTATTGAAGAGAATCGCGACTAAAAGTGCTTGGAGCTGCTACTGAGTAATAACAAATCTTTATGTAGGTATGTACCTTGTGCTATTTTAGCATAAATCCCTGCTGTGACAGTATGGCTCAAAACTTGAGCTGCAAGCTTGACTTTCATTTTTTGTTTTGTGTTCGGGTTAAGATGGTCTGTTCTTAAGCATGGAGCAAACACGAAGTTTGGATTGCTATTATCAAGTTCATAAAACTTTTCAATTAATTTATGGATGTGAAAACCACTCATAATGTGCTTTTTCATTTCATTATCACCTACTGAACTGAGCGAGAGCACTCTATCAGGAGGAAGGATATGGCATACTTATAAAAAGTGAGATACTTACCAATTCCTGGTTTTTCATTGGAAGATATATTTGTTGCACATTTAAAATTATATTTTAAAAATTGTTTCTAAAACATTTTAATACATGTGGGGTGTCAAATAATGTGACTAACTATTATAGACGGCTGTTCTACAGTTGCTCACAAGATGCCCAGAGCCCTCTTGTTTACTCCGTCCATTTCGCAAACTGTAGCAGCTATATTTAACCCGGCATCGTAACAGAAACGCAACACCTGAAATTAAACAAAAAAAACACAAAAAAAATATTTTTACATACATACAAGTACGCCTGAATACCATTACTATTATTAAAATTCTGATTACTGAGTTCTAATTACCCGCGGCTTCAACCACCGATGAAATAAATTGTTATTTTGCTTCAACCACCTTTTTCTCAACTTACATTTTAACATGCGTTACTGTCATCCCTACTAATATTATAAAAGCGAAAGTGTGTTTGTTGGTTTGTTTGTTCCTCTTTCACGCAGCAAGGGAGCAACGGATTGCCCTGATTTTTTGCATGGATATAGTTAAGAGTCGGAGAGTGACATAATGCTACTTTTTATCCCGGAAAAATGTACGGGTATTATTCCCGCCGGCGAAACTGGGGCGCAGGTAGTATTTTATAATAATAATTAATTATATTATAATAATTAATAAATAATAATAATTAAAGCGGGCGACGTCCCGATGAAAGCTAGTAACAGAATACGAGTATGTGTATAGCAAATATTTATAGCTCACCTCTTTTATAAGGACTGCCAGCCTATCTGCAGTAACAGACCCGCCAGAAGGGTAATAAACCACTGGCTGCTTTACTTTCTTTCTGATTCCAGCAACCATGAAAACTAGAGCGTGTGACGCTATTTGTGTTGACCTCCCTTGCTCAGCATGGTCCTGGAAGTTGCGCAATGGCATTGACCGAGACTTTCTCAGATCAATTATTTCGGAAAGCACACATTTTTCGTAGAATGCCTGCAACTTCGGTAGCATGTATTCTTGCCAAAAAAAATCGTTTCCTTGTACCTTTATAACTTTTATAGGGTGATCTGAGCCAGTCCAGGCAAGTATACAAATATTTTTGTTTGTTATATGGAGCTGGCATTGTATTTGGTACAAATAGTCATGGTTTTGATTTATTGTTACTCCTGTAACATCATTGCATTTAAAGCTTTTAATTTTTTGTGCGCACGGCAGTGTCGAAGTCCATCCAAAAAGCTGAAATCGGACATTTCACTTCCAAAAGACCTTCACTGTACAAACCATCAGGTGAAGCCACCAAATAACAGTGGTTCGAGTCAATAAACAGGTCACATTTTTCTATGACAATGTTTTCTTGTCTGCTCAGTTGTGTTAACGCTTCAGCTTCGTTATCTCTGCCATGTTTGATGGAAGATACATTGTCAGGATTATAACTACATAATGTACAAAATAGTTTTGAAAAGGGGAGCCGAATTTTGGTTAGGTCGTCTTTTGCACACTTTTGAAAATGTTGATGCCGTTAGAATACATCTACGAAGCTCCAACCACAAAGCGCTTTCGGCTTGTAATATAGTGGCGCATTCTATTTCGTGACGATTCGAGGTATTGTCTTGGCCGAGTTGCCGCTCGTACCCACCATTAGCCAGAAATTGAATTGAGCACAGGACCTAGAACAAGATATTTTATAACTAGGCATTAAATTGACGTAACAGATTATGGTCAAAGTCAGAGAGAAAGAGAACCTAACCTTACACTATTGTATGCTGATATTATATATTGTACGATGCTTGATAATTCAAATACAACATCATGTGTTATTGTAATTATCAAGATATAATTGAGTTATGTAGGAAAGATACTCACCTTCAGATGCGCTGGTAAGCCCTCATTTTGAGGCTCCAAGTCGAGTCTTAGCTTTTCTACTTTATAGAAAGCCATCGGCTTTGTGACTCTCCAAAGTCGCTGAAACTCTTTGTCGGATATATCGAAGGGATCACACACGTCCCTGATCCTCTTTCCTTTAATTTTACGCCGTTCGCGCTCTTCATAGATCGTTAAGTAATAATTGTGTAATATGGCACTGCCATTTTACGTTTACTCGCAGAAAATTGTAGTTTTAGTTAGTTTTGTCAATATAATTATATACAACAATGACTTTAGTAGGTAATAGTAATGCAACCATAGATTTAGGATGTCTACCTATGAAATACACACATAACGAAGAAAATATATAGGTAAATATATCGTTGTTAAGATCGGATTTTGCAATCAATTTGTTATTATTTGGTCAAAATTTTGATGAAATCATGTCATTGGAAAGATTAAATAATTATTTACGGGATATTTACCGTGGTAAGGTTGTGGAAGGAGCTCCCGATATTTCGGCGCAGTTACATGCACCATGTTCACGGGAAGACTGAAGAATGCGGGTGGTTGGTGAAAAAGTTCAAAGTTAGGTACAGCCAAAACGATCTACCCTCTTTCTTAGTCTTTTGCTACGGTTATCACTGGAACTCGAACTCGAACCTAAGTCTCGACAAAACACACTCACTGTATCACTGCGTATAGTATTTTGAACACATTTTGAACGCGGACTTTTATTTTTAAGGCAACCTAATACTGGATTCCACGCACTAGCGAGTTGAAAACCATCACCTCGATTGAAATTCTGGCATTTCGAGATTTCAATAGTTTCCTTTACCAGCCTTGGTATGTAGTGACGCTCGGTGGACAGGATTTCGGGATTATGAAATTCCATCCAGTGGTTAGGACCCGCGTCCAGCAGATGCTCAGCTATGGCAGATTTATGTCTCTCATTATTTTTGACTGCCTTAATGTGTTCATTGATGCGGCATGAGACAGTTCGCTTCGTTTGTCCTATGTACGAACTTCCGCAGCTGCAGTTGATTTTGTACACCCCGGGATGCTGAAATGGAATCTTGTCCTTGGGGGAACGCAGACATTGCGCAATTCTCTTATAAGGAGTAAATATGGTCTTTATAGCATATTTGTCAAGTATACGACCTATTTTATCTGTGACTCCTTTTAAATATGGCAAAAAAGTCGGCTGTCGTTCCACTTTTGGTTTCATCTGTTTCTTTTTCGGTTTGGTCTTACCGATCTGAGCCTTGTAACCGTTCCTGCGTAGCACGAGTTGTACGTGGGATAGTTCCTCGTCAAGGTGTTCAGCATCACACAGATCATAGGCCCGATTTGTTAGTGAACTGACCACCGAATTAAGATGCCGGGGATGATGGTGAGGGGTAGCATGCAAGTAAAGGTCTGTGTGCGTCGGTTTTCTATATACTGTGTGGCTCAGAGACCCATCATCTCTCGCTGTTATTCGAACATCGGGAGCTCCTTCCACAACCTTACCACGGTAAATATCCCGTAAATAATCATTTAACTTTATTGGAAAGATGATGTATTTACCGGTGAAACTTAAAATTCTGGAGGTAATTTCTTGTGTTTACATCACAATCGCTAAATGCAAAAGACACTATACACTTAAGCACTATTGCCCTTTTTCAGTAATTTATATATATTTAGAAAACATTTTTATCAGAATGCAGCCCGTAACGCATGGTGGGATTTGTCATTATTGATATAACAAAAAGCGATCCAGACTTTATTTGTCGTCGATCTCTTTCTCTCTTGTGGAGTTTTCATGTGGATCGCGATATTCCTTTCCCAAGTTTTGTTGGTCTATTGCGTAGCAATAAAATTTAGGTCTATGAATGCAACTGTGGTTTGGCGGTTTTCTCGTCCTCAAAATAGTAGCGCTCAAATGTCAAAATGAGCCTAAAAATTGTTGCGCATGTGAGCGTTAATCGACAAAAGTGCCACAGATAATGAAACCGTTTTCAATTGTCGTAATTTGACAGAACGAATGTAAAAATTCGCATCGCCATGTTAGCGCTCGTGGACAAGGCTCGTTGTTGATTTTCGACGAGATAACGCGACGGCAAAATTTTGTCGTGGTGCGCATGTTAGGCCTAGTGGTCATGTAAATTTTTCAGAAATAAACTTTTCCATTCTCATAATCTTCTGGGCTCATATCTGGGCGCTGACATTGGCTATCATAATCTTACTGTGTAATACACTATACGTTTGGTTTGTTTCATAGATCGTTGGATATTTCTGGCTTCTATTTTAAATCCCAGTCATTTTAGTGATTTTCCGGGACTGTTTTTGGCAGTTAAATTTATATTGCGGTTTACCTGAGTTCTTCAATGAGAAATTAACTCTTTTTCCGCCGACTGCTTTGGCTACGATGCTATTGAACTGCTCTGCGCGGTTATTTGTGGAACAGTGTAGCAAACTTGAGTTATGTGCGAGTTGTGCAGCATTTTTTTGGAGTCTCAACATTAAAGTTGGTGCTTGTAAAGGTGAATCACGTTCGGGTTTTCTTTCATCCTTGCTGTAGTAACCATCACATTCCCTGTGATCTCCAAACACATGTCGAGGACTATTTAATATTTGAAGATTTAGATTTTTTTGTGCGTCTTTGCTGTTTTCCGCTTTTCTGTGCTTGATGGTAGAACGAATCGCTGTGCGTAATCTAGTCTGGCGATCTACCGTTAGTAGTTTGCGTTCTTGGTTTGGGATAGGTGTGTTTGCTAATAATTTTAAATTCTTGCCATTATAATTTCGTAATAAATGATTATTAAATATATTTTTTTGTATAGGTACGTCGGGGTAAGGTCTACTTTCAAGTATATTTTTGTACGTACTCGTATCTACGTCTGCAATTAATATTTTATAAATGAGGTTCTTTTTTTTGATCGACTTTTTAAACCCATCTGATATAGCCTGTTCCATACTAGTCGATGAGCCAGAATTATTTTTTGTACATTTATGTGGCCGTGGAGTTTCGTCCTTTTTTGGAAATAACACAAATTACACAATATTTATTGCAAACGCCCATGCAGAACTTTTCCCGATTGTTCTCCAATAATGGCTGCGACACCGGAAAGTGCCAAGTAGTTCGACTTGTACGATCTTTTGCCCCGGCATGCATCGGCTTATAATGATATCATTGGAATACCAGCATGATTGATATCCCCTCGAAGCTTTGCAGCTTCGGCTTCTTCTTCAGTAGCTTTTGTCTGCCACGACATCGTGGCATTTACTATATACTCGCAACGGCATGGTGGGCAAATATGTTGAAGCCTTTTTGATAGAAAATGAAATTGAATAATAACTTTTAACTGTTCTGACGTTATGAGAGTACAGGATGTTTTTAGTTTAAAAAACATTGTTTGGAGGCTTACATTAAACATAATTTGTTAATTAGACTTCTCAAATCAGATCTGTGTGTTTTTGCCAAATCGAACACCAGGAGAATGATTATTACTAAATAAATAAGTAAATTACCCTAAATTCGCTTTGACGTTCTTGAAAAAGATGAATTGAAGAGTATTTTTCATGCAATGGCTAGGTATGTAAGTTAAGACAATGCATCGTATTTTGCCGACGAAAACGTTGCAACTAGGCATTTTTTTGTTGTAATGCTCTTAAACAGAGTAATAAGCTTGTTTTGATTCACATAATCTCCAACCATCTCCAAGACTTCTTTTCTACTAAGCCCGAATCCGTATTTCTCCATCATATGGAGATATGCCGCTAGTTTATACTCAATTTCAGAGCTGTATTTCGCCCGAGCGTTGTAGCTTTATATCTTTTTCTTTTTACGTCGTCCATTGTAGTCATACGAGGTATTTACAATTACAATTATCTTGTGCTTGTCAGCCCGGCTAGCCTCATCGAGGTATTTTTTTTACATTATTGCTTTGTACTGCATTTTTGAAGCAATAACCATTCAACTTAATCTTCCACTGCATTGAGGATAACAAATAGCATACCTTGTTGCACTTAGGTGTGAATTAAGTAAACACCACCCTTACATGTAATAGTACCCCGGCTGCTGTTATCTGATTAAGCAGACTATCAAAGAGGAAGCAATCTTGTAACTTCTTTTTTTCAGAGCTATCTCATCTTTCGTTTCAGATGTAGTTTATTAAAGATGCTTTTCCTTTCAAATGTGTATTCGAGTTGACTCATGCTTTCCTCTGCTGTCTTACACTTTTTTACAATTTTCAGGTATTTGTTAGTGATACACTGCACAAAGATATCTTTTTTTAGTTTTTCCATCAGTTTGGTTCAATCAATTGAATTTGAATCAATTTGGTGAATAGTTTGTGGTATCTCTATGGTATTGCATACTTGTCTTTCTTCGAGTAACATTATTAATCTGAATTTCCAGTTGGTGACACACTGTTCGCTAACAAGCCGCGCCAATATTTCATTTTCCAACGCTGTCGACGCCATTTTGTTCAATCACAATTTTAATGAGCACCAAATGCTAATGTTAATTTGACATTTCAGAAGAAGTCAAATTAGCACAAATTTAATTTGCATTCAAGCATTTAAATTTTTCATGTGTTGCTTATATTAAAGCAGTTGGGCGATGTTAATTTTAGAACTGTGCAAAGAACTTCCATCTTAAAATGATTGGTTACTACAAATTTATTTAATAACTAGCTAATGCCCGCGACTTCGTACGCGTAGCGCAAAGTAATTAGTGGGTGGACGATTAGACTGACATATCCAAATATAAATGTTACACTAACGAACATGAACGGAACTTTAAATAGGCACAAATCCATCGGATTATTTATACTGAATATTTTATAGACAATACCTACACATATGACATGATTGTAGATTTATTGCTCTCCATTTTAATGCGGATTGTCATACTATCGTCATAGTATGATTTTAGTCTAGTTTTAATCTAATCGATACAGGTATCCCGACATGTCCATAGTTTCAAATATATTTCAAGCAAATAATATATTACTTTCACTGGTTAAATACGTTGGAAGTGTGGAGCCATGGAGCCAATAAGGAAAAAAAATTGGTATAAGTCAAGCGAAATGTCATGCATGACAAACGTTATTATTGAATTATTAGTAAATAGTAAGTAGGAAGCATGGAGCGGTATCTATAATTAATCGCTGTTATTTAACATTACTCCGCGTAAAGACTGCCAATCAATGATGTCTAAATAATTTTTGCCCGCCTTCTGCGCCTCGACCCTTCCAACAACTAAACCGCTTTCGTTCACCACCATAACATCCAAAATAGCTGCTAATCATAGATCAGTAACAGATTAGATGCCGCGAGTTCACCTACTTTGCGTGTCTGTTATTGGTCTTAAGTTTGATCCTGGCAAAAAAAAAAAACATTTTAATCTCCGTCGACTTGGTATATTATCACGTCAGAAGTCAATAAAAAAATAAACGTACTTGAAATTACGCCATAATAAACTGTAAAACCTCTTCAAAAGTAGTTGGCTGTCCTGAAAATAACAAACACAAAAAAAAAACTATTTGGTGCAGTCTATCGGAAGTTATGCGGGTACATACATTTCGGCGATTCGTTTTTATTTCATCATCATCATTAGCCAGAAGACGTCCACTGCTGAACATAGGCCTCCCCCTTTAACCTCCACACTGAACGACATCCTGTCATCTGCATCCACTGGATGCCCGCGACTCTCACAATGTCGTCGGTCCATCTAGTGGGAGGCCTACCTACGCTGCGTCTTCTGGTTCGCGGTCTCCACTCAAGAACCTTACCTACTTCCCCATCGGTTAACAGTTCTTCGAGCGATGTGGCCTGCCCATTGCCACTTCAACTTGCAGATTTTAATAGCTATGTCGGTGACTCTGGTTCTTTGGCGAATATCTATATTTTTATTTACATATAGGGCTTGCAAATATTCGTACTTTTAGTTATTCGAATATTCGTTTTTTTCCCGGGTAGTATTCGAATTATTCGAATAATATTCGAATATTTGGAAAAAAATGTTTTTATTTGTTTTAAAATAGACGCAGTCTTATAAATCGAGGTCTATTAAAATATTTGTAAGACACTCAAACTATATGACAGTTAACACCATAAAATCTTGACAACACTAAAATTAGGAACTAAAAACCTTATTCAACACACTTAAAATTTTACGTCATAATTTGGTACATAATGTCAATTAAGTATGACACAACAAAATCACAACCTCAAAATTAAAATATATAAGTTGCCACATGCGTATGACGAATTCTCTATTCTTCAAAATTAAATGTCAAACGTTGTATACCTAGCGTTAATAATATCGATAGATTATTCGTGATATTGTTCGTAACTTCGAGAATTCGGCCAAAACAGGCAAATACAATAAAATGTGAAATACCTATAAATATAAAAAAAAAAACAATATGAGATCAATAGACGAAAGGAACGTTAATCACACAAAAATTAAATGCGTCGTCTTAATTTAACTATCATCAACCATGACACATGACCATGTCTATTGTCTACATCTATCATGACAGAACAGTCTGGCTCTTTCTTCAACGTTTCCCTTGAAAATGAGACCTGAGGAAGCTTAGAGCGTCTATGGAATCATCGTTCAAGGAACACCTCAGGTGATTGCAAATATATTTTGTGGATGAAAATACCCTTTCACACTCAACACTGGTAGGTGGTATACACAGCAGAAAGTTGTATGCTTAACTCAAATATATTTGTCTTGGACCTCCTTTGTCAAACAACGCCATTTGCATTCGGATTGACATTTCCAACTCTTCTCTGTCCGATAAATTAGCTGTCGATGTAGATCCAGAAGGAGTTATTGTAACGCTATCATTTAAAATTCTTTGTAGTTGTTCCTTGAAACTCATTTCAGTTTCGACTGTTTGCCGCGTTGTTTCGTTTTGCTGTTGGAGATGAATAAATGCCATGTCATCGTCACCTTCTTCAGAGCCTTGTTTTTTACAAAATTACATTTATCGTAGTTATTACATTAGTAACAGAGGCGTTGCTTGAACATGGAAATATGCTCGTAGATTGTTCTGTGTAATATTTGCTGGGATTGTGCAGATATTTTAATGTACAAGCTAGGTCTAAAAGCCGTCTTTCAGCAATTCTTTTCTTCAGAGCTTCCAGTAGCTGGTTACTTATGAAACCATTCATCGCTTGTAGGCTAACTACCATAAACCCAAGGGCTGTTTCCGCCGTGAGCAGATTTGCATTTTCTTCACAAAGCGCCCCCACTGTTGCTTTCACAATATTGAGAGAAGTGGACAACTCCTGTAGTAAATCCATTTCAGTCGAACTGAACGTGATGTCTTCTTTTAAATCGATAAGAGCCTTAATTATAGAATCTTTTAATGCCAAAAATCTTGTAACCATATCGGCCAAGCTACTCCATCTGGTTCTACAATCAAGTATCAAGCTTGTTTTTCTTTGTTCTTTTGGAAGATGGTTATTTAGAAACTCACTCTTTGTGGGTGATTTCCTAAATAATTTATCAACTTTTCGCAATTTGTCAATAACACGTTTTAGATTGACATCCCTGTATACATTTAGGTTCCTGTTCAGATGTTGCTCTATTTCAAAACCAACTTTCTCTTCACTATCATCGTCAGAGTCATCATCCTCTTCTATCTCCTGTGTGTTTCCGGCAAGCTCTTCCCATTCTTCTTGGTAATTTTGTTTCTTTTTGTATATAACGTCCAAAACTGCACATTGGATACCATGTGCGAAACATAATTGATGGTACGAACCCACTTGTCGGCCCATAGCACACATAACGCTTGCTCAATCAGTCACGATGCAGGCTATATCCTTTTACCGAATATTCGAATATTGTGATTTTTGTATTCGAATATTCGATCTAAATTATTATTCGAATTATTCGAATATTCGAATGCAAGCCCTATTACATATAGATTATATGGCAACAGCCGCTTCAGTCTTCCTACCTACCATGTCTGCGAGTAGAAGTCTGTCATTACGACAACATTACTATAAAATAAGCTAGATGGCGTTATAAATAATTATTAAAAAAAAAATTTTTTACTATTTATTATCATAAATTAATATAGCCTATGTTTCAATCAGGTATTTTGTAAGCATATTCATGGAAACTGCTTTGAAATCCTTCTAGTAGTTTAAAAGATGTGCGCGGACAAACAAACAAACTGACAGCTGTCAGATTTGTAGTTCCATAGTTTGAAAATAGATTGCGTACTAAAACGATGTTTTGCGAAAAAATTGTAAATTTGCTTAAATTTTACGAATAATATTATTAAAAACGTAATAAGGTATTCAATAATTCCTAAAATAATGAGTGTAAATGGATCGTAGTTTCACAAATATGAAAAGTGCGTCTATTATAGGTAAATACGACACTTTACCTGAATCACGCAAACGGGATTTTTTTTGCAAGTTAAACCGATATCCGGTATTGCTTCTACTTAGTTAGAAGTCATGTGTGAAGGTATTTGATCTACACATTTATAATATGGTAGGGATTTCAGATTTAAAAATATTTCTGTCCATTTCGTTTTGGAATCAAGAAAATGTGAGACAAAAATTGATCCGGGTGAGGTTTACATTTTATAATGGCACCAATGTTTAGTAATTTTGTCACGGACTCCTCTAATAAATTATATTTTTGTTGTATAGGTATTTATGCAAAAGCATTTCTATAACCTCTTACCCATGATAAAACAGTTTGATCTGGGGTAATGTTTCCGTATTGTGAAGAAAAATAAGACAGTCTTGGTACCTGGTACAATTTCATCTGAAATTGCGTCCCCTGGATGGTATTAGGGTTGGCCTGACTTGTCGGAGCCCACCATGTGCATGCCCTTGCAGGCGATATTAATGCTGCGGGCGATATTGCTGTCTGCTGTGAACTGTGATGGGCCCCTCTAGTCTAAATACTTTTCTCCAGTTTGCTTGAGCAAACTGCTCTCTAATAACTAAACCAAAGCGTAACTTAGAAGAGCTGCAGTATCGGACTCCGTAACCAAAAAATATAAAATACATCAAATAAAACAGAAACAACTGGGTACGGCATTGTCATGTCTAGGAAAAGCAATGGATTTACCTTTGTGGCTTAAATTTTTTTATTTCATAAGAGTATTTTCCAAACATTTGTAGGATTTTTCCATGGTAAAATATTCTCCATTTTGAATTTGATATGTACATGTGAGTCTATGGTGATTTCCATGTCGGCATTCCTATCTTCCTTAGAATACATTTGAGTATTGGGGTTTAAATTTTCCATTTCTTCACTCTCGTATTCCATTCCAGGTAGGTACTCCAAATCAGATGAACTGTCATGAACGGAATAATCGTCACAATTTTTTTAATTTATTAGCTATTGATTTATGTACCTTGTGTTTACTTTTCAGGGATTCATCGTAATTTTTTTTTTGTCGAGTTAATGCAGGTTATTTCCTACGAATTTAACTAACAAAGCATTCAGAAAATCCCCGTTCATTTCAACTTCTTCCATGTTGATAAAATCTAACACATCTTCGTCTTCTACATCTACTTGCCTGTTTTCTTTATTCCGTTTCTTATACGACCGGGCTATAGCATCCGCGCATTCATTTTGATTTTTGGCAAAGCAAGATATTACTCAATAAATATTTATCCATCAGGACCACTTGATGAATTTTCATGGTATCCTGCAGTGGACATAGCTTAGATACTAGGTATATTGAAGTCTAGAGGATTTATATTTTCAGTGCCAACATAAAATATTTTGACTGTTGTTCAAATGCTGTCTCTGCATCTGGAATGTCAATTAAATTGTGTATGTTTGGGTTATCGCAATCACATATCCCACTCTTATTACCGCAGAAACTTGAACTACTTTTACTTTTTTTTACTTAATTATAAATATTGGTAATGAAATGAATGAAAAAATCTGTCCATGTTGCGTGAGATATTTGACGAAATACAAAGCGAAACAAAACACGATGACACGTCCGTCGCGGAGCTCGCTTGTAAATAAACGGGCATTGCGATTGCGACTGAGCAAGCGAGCGCGGGTGGGTAAGGACTGGGAGGGGTAGGGTTAAGAGTATCAACGGTTTTAAGCGCGTAGGTACTTTTCGGAGAGTGACCTATAGGCGCGCCTACCTATAGCGACATATCGCTCCTTGAATGCAAGAGAGCCACAAACCATAAATAGCTTTTTTTACAGTACAGCCGAAACAAAATTTCGTTAAGGATTTTTTGCAAAAAACATGTAGTTATTGTAAATAATTGTATACTATTATATACCATTCGAAGCGTGATTTGTTGCTGTATCTTTCTGCATTATAAATTATATTGGAATGTATTACACACGCTCTAAAAATGCAGATAAGTCCCTTTTGTTTTCAAAATTCAAACTATAATTAGAAGAAATATTCCAAAAATGAAACGAATATTTTTAAAATCAAATTTCTTTATTAATATTTCTTTATAAAAATCAAACAAACAGTTTTTCATTACACAAAAAAAACGTTTAACTATCTAATTTGTCCATTATACATAATATCTAATATGTATTAAAATGTTTATTTTTAGTAAGAAAATGTAGTACAAGCTTTTTGTAGGAACTAATAACCTATCCAAAAATGTCTTATTACTATTAAATTAGTTTTGTAGTATCACAATTTCTAAGGAAAAGGAAAAAAAACATAAAACAATTAAAAAATGAAAAGTATCTAGGTATTCTAACAATCGTTAAATTCTTTTAAAGTATATAAAAATAGATAAATTATCAAAATAAATACTAAGACCATTAAAACTGCTCTGTATCTTTTAATCACATTTATTTGTGTTTATTTAACGTAATAATATTTGAAATTCTTATAAATGAAATTAAATATCTTGTAACTTCAATTATACTACCAAGCAACATTTACAAGCGAAATAAGATAGGATTTGAACTTTAGCTTTTAGGAACTTTCTCATTTCAGCAAAAACATCAGTATTCTTTTCAATGTTGGCATAATTAGCCCAACTTTACAATCAACTGATCCGAAAAGGATATATTATAGTAAATTTTCAAGTAAACTAAGACTAACCTTATAAACAAAAATTAACACTTGACACACATTCGTATTTGTAAACTAACACAATCAAATCTCTTTTCAGTCTTTAATTTAAGGCAACATGCATTTTTTCAACTTGGAATGTATCCTAAAAATAATTCTATTATAACTATTTGTTTCTTAATCAATTACAAACAAAGTTAAATTTTACTTATATTTATATCACATTATAAAAGATATCAAAACTATAATATTAGTATTTATTATAATAAAAAAATATCTTTTGGTAAAAAATCAAAAGTCGCATCTAAAAGTTGGTAACGTTGTATAGCTTTAAAAAACTATCATATTAAATGCTTAAATTTTTTACTTGTACACATAAAGTAAAATTAAAGACTTTCGTAAAAACTTTGGTAATATTTAGGTATGATATTTTTTTTCAATAAGTTTAAGTATACCCTGTTTTTTAGATTCAGATATTTTAAGTTTTTGGCTATAAAGATTTTTAGGCGCTACTGCTTTATAGGTATTTTTTTGCTTTTTTGTGACTGTGGATACCGAAATGAAGTCATCGCTATCATAAGAAGTTTTAAATGAAAACTTATTTTTAAGATCGCGATGTACTTGCAACACCTTTATGTCAGCCCATTTAACTTTTTCGCCGTCTTCGGTTGTTGTATAGTTTCCAAAAGCCAGATGTTTTAAATCCAAAAAATTCTCATGCGTCAGCTCGCGGACTACAAAAGGAGAGCCTGTCTTTTTTGCGGTTTTAATTAGAGTTACGTATTGATCCGGCACGTAGATTGGAGAAGATTTCAATGCTCTTGAAATGTTTCTTTGAATCAATGAGTGTGCGGCATCACCCTCATTTTGGGTGTGCCCTTTTATGAGGAATTTATGAGTGATACTTCGCAATTTTGATAGATTATTGACAGTATATTGATATAAACTTAGCATAAACTTATTTTTTTGCTGACCACAGCAATTATCACTGTAGAAAACTACGTCAAAATCAGTAGATCCTTTTTCGTTTAAGTTTTCTAAATACATTAGTACGCACGATCCAATCTCATTAACACCTCGTGCTCCTTCTCCCTCATGCCATACAAAGCAACTTGTCTTATTTGTATCCAATTCAGTGATTGTAAAATTCAGCAAATTCAATTTTGAAATATAATAAAAGCTAGAGACCTCACCTCGTGGACTAGGCATAACAGCTTGTAAATCATATACACATACAACAAAATTATCACTCACATTATTCTTATCCATTTCCTTTTCAGCTCGAGCCAGTGTTTTTTCTTTTAAATGCAAGTCATACTTCTCTTGAAGCAAAGTCTTGTCGTCTGAATTTTTAAAAGCTGTACAGTCGTCACACTGGTCTTTTTTGGGTTGCCAAAAAGAAATATTGTATTCATTGACAAATATATTATAATAAATCTTATATGAAGCGTACGGCTTACCCTCTTCTTTGTTTTTGGCGATATAATCACGGTGCGAATCTGCAACAGTCTTTCCACCTTCAATATACTGACGTTTAGAGCGAGCACGACAGTAATGGCTATCAATTCTTGGGATAGAATTGATATGCTCTCTAACACCATTCTTTAAATCCGCCTCCAATTTGAACTGTTTACCATGTTTTCCTCGCATATCTTCCATTTCGATTCCTAACATACCTTCGGATTTTTTCTTTACAACAGTTCTTATTGACTTATCCGATATTGCCAGTGTGTTCATGAAAAATAGTTTGCACACTCGGGTGCGTGTATTATTTTTTGGCAAATAATATGCATGATTGAAGTTCTTGCGAGTGCTTCCGACACGAATGTATCGATACTTCGGTTCAATTTCAGTCATGTTTTCACTAATAAATTGCCTTTGAGATTTCAAGTCACCTTTTCGCCAGTACTTCTCAAATATATCTTGCCGTTGCTCGACCGAAAATTCGCTTCCACATTTCAATTTACATTTATCTGTACAACTAGGTCCCATTACTTTAGCTTCAATGTTTTTTGTCATAGTAGTGTGAGCTTTGCCGCTGTTTATTAGAGCCTTGGTTACGTTCCTTTTCCACGACGCAGGGTTGGCCTTCCTTTTTCGAGATAACGGCTGAGGTTCTACGCTAGGTGGATAACTATCGGTACTGGGTGACTGGGCTTCGACGCTGAGCGGTTGAATCTGGATACTGGATGATTGAGCTTCAATGCTCGATGATTGAACCGATGTTTGCATAATATCAGTATAGGCTGGATGCAAAACCGTCTCGATGTCCGAGTCGAGTGGCAAAGCTGTATCGATTATAGATTGATGTGCCCAAGAAGGACCAGGTTGAGGTGAATCCTGTTCTTCTAATTCTACGCATACCTCTGAGTCTGGAACGAAGTTAGGATCTTTGACACTGTCATCTGAACTAAAATCTTCGCTGGTTGAAGAAGAATCGCTAGAAGAATCACTGCTTGGTCCAACGACGTAGTTTTGATTGTGTAGTGTTTCGTCAATTATAATATCATCAAGCAATGATATTGCAAGATCAGGCTGACTATCAGCGATGGAGTTCGTTCCAGAAGAAAAGTTTGTTGTGTCTTGTTGATCATTGGCCACAAACTGCTGAGTATTGATGTTCGTAGGTGTTGAGTTAGAGTCAAAGTTGTATTGTTCATCTCTGTCAATAGTTTCCATTGTTGCGTTAGAAATAACCATGTTTAAAATAGCTCTTGATCTGCTGGACATCCTGTAATAGCATGAACAGAAATTATTTATTTTTCATACACTATCATATTATATTTTATCACGCCTAAAATAAAATAATTTAAAATAAAAAGCTTTATAACGCATCTGTTCTGGTTAACCGTAAATAGCACGATAACTTATAAAGAGAAGCAATAAATACTGAAAAAAAAAAAAAAACTTAAGATATTATATAAAATGCGTCTATTTTGATGGAAAATGTTTTGTTCAATAAAATTTTATTCTAAACAAAACGAACACAATTCAAAATATTACTGTTTAGCATTAATTATGTAAAATAAAACGTAAGATACATTTTAATACAAAATGGACACATTCCTCATACTATAATTTTAGCATTGCCATATTAAGAATATATTCCAACTTGGTTGAATACAAAACCGGCACATGTTAAAATATGGTGCTTTTGTAATATAATTAATACCTAGTCTTAAATCAATTAGAATGCAATATGGACTCTTGTTAAAATATGGCCCTTTTGTATTTTATATAAAAAGTAATCTTAAATAAACTAGATTGCAAAATGGTCACTTGTTAAAATATTGCACTTTTGTATTATCAATAATAAATAGTCTTGAATAAATTGGAATGTAAAAGAAACACATATTAAAATATGGCACCTTTGCATTTTAAATTATAAATAAACTCATCTGAAATTGGAATGGAAAAAGGACGTATTCCAAAATGTGGCACTATTGCAGGGAAAACTATGGTAAAGTTCAGATCACATTTTGGATTGTGGCTGTTTTGCAGTAAAACCACGTGCGTTCTCTTTGAGGTCTGGGTCACGACTGACAAAATGGCGGTCTTGCACTGAAGTCGGTGCGCAAAGCGGCTAAATGCAAAACAGACGCTTGAGCGGTTTGGTGTCAAAATTAGCGAAAACGATGGGTGTCTTAAATAGACTCTATAGTATCATAGATTTAGAGCTCAATTTTCGAATAAAACCGTTTTTACACTTTTTTGAATTGTGGCCCTCTTGCATTCAAGGAGCGATATATGCCTTAAAACGTCCTTGCTGGAAAGCATTTCACCATCTTGATTTTATATGACCAATCAGGGAGTAGCTTCACTCAATATTCAAAATAAGTGTTGTGTTTAAACAATAAAAAGCTTCTAATACTGTAGTTTTCGCGGAAACCTTATTATTTACAAAAAGTCCGTGTTCGTTCATTGGACTTTTTCACGTCTAGGTATAACTACTAATACCTTTTTTTTTCTGCACTGATACAGTGCCGGCGAATCACGACTAACTTCACGTTAAGAGTTGACATATTGTAAGCTATATTAATAATTACTTTACAATAAGTGTAAATAATGTTGGTATTTTGTTCCAATATGTCAATAAATAATTCTGATTCATAGGAATTTCCCGAATCGTTATTTTTTTCTGATTTCCATGCCTCGATCAGTACGTACCTAGTTACCTCGTTTTATGTACCTGTGTATTTCTCAGCTTACTAATATTCTTAACCGACTTCAAGAAAGAGGTTACAATTCGACTGTTTTTTTTTGTATATTTGTTATGCGGTTACTCCGCCAATAATGAATTGATTTTGATGATTCTTTTTTTTGTAGGTAGGTTATATCAGGGGTGGTCCCGTATAATTTTCGTAAAATTATTTTTATTAGTTTGGTTTTTAAATCTAAATAAAGAGAAAAAATATGCCATCCATGTAAATTAAATTGCGTATTTACTCATTTTGAAGTCGGTTTTTTTAGATTGATAATTATTTAAATAAGTGACTGATGATAGCATTTAATTCTAAACTGGCAGCGTAAAAATGTCATGCTGCCATAAATATTCTATGGTGTAAATAAACCAATATTGTGTAAAATTATGTTTACCTACAACCTATAAGAATAACCTTTTACACGAGCACTTCGCACTCTCAACGTCATTGCCGTTGAAGTAGACCTACAGTAGAATCCGTTTATTATGACTCCGCCTATATTGACCAACCGCTTATTATGAAATAATTACACATCAAATATTGTTTTTCATATAAAATTCTTTGTAACTGAGTCTGATATAATGACTTCGCTTATTGTGACCCATTTTTAATAAATTGCGTCCTGTTATAGTGACGGACATGATTCCTAACACCTTCGGCAGTATTCGGTAGAGTCACGTGATACCCGACGACGTTCGGCGCGTGCATGGCTTATTTTTTTTGCGTGTCAATTGTTAGTTGAAGGTAACGCATTGTTCGTTAGTGATTTGTGAAAAAATTACAAAAACAGGAGATTGTTTATTTTCTACAAAATGCTTTGTATGACGTCCGCTTAGTATGACGTGTTTGTCATTTCCCTCCGGTGTCATTATAAACGGATTCCACTGTATTTAGTTGTGCTCCGAATGAATTCACAAATATAGCTTTAAGGAATTTGTGTTATTTCTTGTAAGTAGATAATTTAATGTTGCTACACTACCACATTAGGTAAAGATAGTTGTAAGTTGGGAAATTAAATAAATAAAATACATACATAAGTCATCGTCGTTTTACTTTTAAAATAATAAAGTTCAGACTGACTATAGTGCGTTATCAATGCAACCAGCCGCCAGAAATGGAGAAGCATTGCTAGACAAGCGGCAGCCCTGGGAACGAACGACGACAGCGAGCAGCCTTTTTGTACCATCAACGCAATCACGACCACTCTGCCAAGAGTGCACGACTAAGAAGATAGTGCGTTTCACCAAAGAGTTCCCTCGTCGTAATGTTGGCTCCCCTGCACTTTCCCTGTACCTAAACACTAAGTACAGAAGGTTCACTCCGCAAAAGCATTTAAATAAGTAGCTACTCTTAATACCACCAAGGATCCATAATGATCGTTCTTGCTACCACATAATAAAGTGTTAATTCAGGACGTTCAAGCGCTTACTACCTACTGCTATATTAACCTAGAAGTTGCCTCTCTGTCTATCGCGCGGCAGCGGGCACAGCAAGTCCGGCAAGACGACTACTTGTAGCTTCATACCTAAAGTGCGGAGTGCGCCAGGCCTGACCTAATGTGTATGGGAAGTTCAGGGGCGCCAACATTACGGCGAGGGAACGCAGTAGTCTCTTTTTCCTATTACTAAGCCTACGCGGTCTGTTCTACCTTTTAACGGTTGTATCTTTCAAACCGTAATAGATAGCCAGTTGAAATTTTCACAGAATATATAATGTTACGACGGATTACTAAGAAATAATCATACTTAAGGCGCGGTCTAATCACGATAATTAAATTCTTTTGTCACCCGCTCACGCCATGGTCTATTTGCTATCTAAAACGGCTTTGTTTAAAGTAGAAAATCGCATATCATCATATTTGATGAGTTTTAGCTTGTGGTTACATTATTTCGAGGGTTTTCCTTTAATTAATTAAAAAATAAAATTGAATTTAAACAATTAACTGGTTAAAGTAAAAAAATATGTTGTCGCTGAATATTCAGAGTATTTAAATTAAAAAGCTTTTTTTGTTGCGCAGTATGTAATTTTTTTATTTTATTTCGATTATTTAACTAAATGTTATTTGGTTAAGATTATCGTCATCATCAGCCATAAGACGTCCACTGCTGAACATAGGCCTCCCCCTTTAACCTCCACCCTGAACGACATCCTGCCATCTGCATCCACTGAATGCCCGCGCTGTCACAATGTCTTCGGTCCATCTAGTGGAGGCCTACCTACGCTGCGTCTTCCGGTTTGTGGTCTCCACTCAAGAATCTTTCTTCCCCATCGGTTAAGATTATAAACAGTTTCTTTAGTACTTTTAGTATTTATTTTAATCTGATTTTTTAATTTTGTCACATCACACTATAAGCGTTTAAAAACACTTCTTGTTAATTTTTGGGATTGTACCGCGCCTTATTTTTTTTTTTTATTAAGCGTCCCTCTGAGGTCCACTGGTGGGCCTACTGGGATCAACAAACGTAATATATATTCTTTTATATATATTTGTCCTTGCTCTAGTGTAAAAATCTAACCTAAATATAGCAACTTACACACCCATAGGTACTACCTAGATGTTACAAATAAAACTCAAAATCAAGTAAAAATAGATTTAATTAGGTATTTTAAACTATTATTACCTACATTACGATAGGTATTTACTCACAAACCATTTATACATACACTATGTAATTAAAGGGGTTTAATTTCAAAATCCATGCAACTCTACCAAAAACTTGTGGCACTTTGTACCCTCAATTGGAAAAGGATGCTTTGACAGTAATAATGACTGGCGACATTAAAAACAAAAGCATGTAACTAAATAATAAACGTGAAAATTAATGATTAATGGGATTTTTGTTTTGTTTATGATCAGTTAAAAAAAATCTTCATAAAAATGCGGTAGATGGCGTTCACACGACATGGATATGAATATTTAGCAAAAACAGACGAAAAAAGATCGATAAAAAAACCTTGTTTATTCTAATTGACATATATACAATATATATCTGTCTGTCTAACACTGCCTGTCATGCTTGTTTTTGTGTTAGTTTTATTTCGTAGTTATAGTATTTTGTGGTTATTATTTGCTAACAAAGGACCTTTTTTCCACAACACAACCCAAATTAGTAGGTAGATAAAGGCCTTACAAAGCCGTGTTATAAAATGTCTCCTCTTTTTTGTAGGTTTCATTGAACAATTAATGTAAATAAATTATAACCATGTCTAGTCAGAGCCATCTATCGATGGTTGCAGTACTATGTTCATAGAGCTGTCAGAAAACCGCCCATTACTGTGTCTGTACAAAGAATACCCATATATTTTATTTATATTGCACGGGAATTACTCACGTAAGATTAGGCCGGTTACTCCCGACTAGTTTTAACCGCATACGGCAGTCTTTATCAAGGTGAATGCGCGCGCGCAGCTGCGTTTCGCTTTACACGCTTTGGTTGAAACTATAGTCGGAGTAACCGGCCTAATCTTACGTGAGTAATTCCCGTGTAATATAAATAAAATGTGTGAAAACCACGTCAGTTTCCATAATAAAATACCTATATAAGTAGTAGGTATATGGTACTTCTGGCGCGTTCTGAATCGCGTCAACAGCGCTAACGTGAGCCAACATAGGAACAAAGAAATTTTCTTCATGCCGTGTAGATTCTTATCAGCATTGTAAGTGCTATTATTTTGATTCGAAAATTGCCCATAGTAGAGTTTTTGTAGATAGGTATTCTTTGTAAATGAATCGATATAAAATTACGCCAGTTTTTACTAAATAAATAATCAAATATAGAATAAATTTAAATGATTATTTACGGGATATTTACCATGGTAAGGTTGTGGAAATATCCCGTAAATAATCATTTAACTTTAGTGAACAACCGTGATAGTTTAAAACAGTGTCAAATATAGAATATTAAAAAAAACATAGACAACAAAAGAAAGATAACTAATACATAATAAATAAGTTCAATCATTTTGGAAATGAAACAAATCATTCAAATCACTGCATTCTACATTTCATGTAAAATTGGCGATACATAGTGACTGATGATTGTCATCGATAATAACTTTTGATATGACACTTATATTTATTTACATTTTAATATTTAATAAGTGAATGTACATTTTAAGTATTTGGGGCATAATAAGATTTAAAAATGTAATTGTTACATAATCTCAAATGAAACATTATCTATTATGAACATAATATTTATGTAACAAAACATTTTGGACGGAAAAAATCACATTAAAATACAATTAAAAAGCAATAAAATTATATAAGCTCTATACGCATTAATTCAATAACTATAGGTTTTTTAAACATTTTTTTTTGTAAAAACACAAAACAAAGCATTGTTTAAACAAGGAATTTTGCATAAAGTTACACCGACAGATGGTTAATTAAAGCTAAATACACGTTTATTAAACACAGGCGGCCTTACTTATAAACGTTACTTAAGTTAAACATTGCTTAAAATTTTCTCGTTTTCATGTGTGTCAGTTTCCATCAGAGAGAAGTTAAAATAGCTTTATTTAAGCAATGTTTATAGGTAAGGACAAGGATGCCGGCGACATTATTGGAATATTAAGTAAAGACCCATTATTATAAGCTACACGACTGCTGCCACTAATCCAAAACAGACCGAATAGAAGGCTCAAAAACTTGAATAAGTTTAAGCTAATCTGATATAAAAGCGTAGTATTTTCTTAGGATATCTCAGGCTAAAATATCTACAATATTCTGGCCAAAGTATCCAGTATATTCAAGCCAGAATATCCACAATATTATGGCCAAAGTATCCACTATATTCAGGCCAGAATATACACAATATTCTGGCGAGAATATCCACAATATTATGGCCAAAGTATCCACTATGTGTAGAGGTTAAAGGGGGAGGCCTATGTTCAGCAGTGGACGTCTTCTGGCTGATGATGATGATCCACTATATTCTAGTCAAATTATCCACTATATTCAGGCCAGAATATCCAAAATATTATGGCCTCAAGATACGGCGGCCAGAGTGACTAAAGCGATTAAAAGTTTAAGCTCAAATCGAACTAAACGGCTGAAAATATTTTTGTTTAAGAACTCGGTCAGTCTAAATAGTTGATTTAATGCATTTTCTTCAAGGACTCTTTGATAGTGACCTATCTAAAGTAATATATTCCTAAAACGCTGTCCATAAAATTGTTAAGCATTTCATAAGATTGTTATTAATAATGTCGCCCACACATTGTCACTCACTCAAATTACAAACGATATTCTGAGATCACATATTAATACCTATATTACTAATTATTAAATACTAATCAATGTTGTAAGGATAGGACATATACACTCAGTATTAACAACTATGGGACCAACCCCAAGAAAAAGGAAATTATTTACTTTATATGTAGAAAATATCTCGATTATGTTCATCGTTTGGATACATCCGATATTAATGTAATTTATTCTTACTGGGATTTATAATAACTGATGGTATAATTAGGCATTGGTTGGATAACATTTTAAGATTTTTTTTAATACTTCTAAATAGATGAAACATTCTTCATACAGGTAAATTACACTTTGAACTATAATTATATTTTTTTAAATTGATATCAAAACAAGTAGGCGCTCGATTAAAATTAATAACTGGTTAAAAACGACTGAGCCAAAAGTTACTGAAATTTTGGAACCACTTATTTTTAGAGAGCTTTATTTACATAATTGTCAATATAAAAAACCGACTTCATAAAAATGTCAGAACTGAACCAAATTAAAATGAGACCACACGGGAAGCACCAGCTTTCAAATAAAAAAAAAGTCATCATCAAAATCGGTTCACCCATTCGAAAGTTCTGAGGTAACAAACATTTTAAAAAAACACAGTCGAATTGAGTACCTCCTCGTTTTTGGAAGTCGGTTAAAAATATAAAGAAACAATTGAGAACTTCTTCGAAACTTAAAAAAAATATATTATAAAATACACGCAATTAAATCCGTTAAAACTGTTTAATCACGAGAATTTTTCTCCTTTTATTGAAGCCAATTAAAAGTATCCATCTGCTACCTATATCTTATTATGTGATACTTAATTATTACAGAAACACATAAAAAATAAAGTGCAGAATCTCATTTTAGTTAATTGTCACAAAAGTATTTTTCGCGTGAAAACATATTATTATTGATTTATATAATACATAAATAAATAAGCTAGGACTTTAGGCCCTCTATAAAGAAACATCAGACATTTAGAAAAATAAATCTAAATACTATATCACAATAAAACATAACTAAAGTGAACTATTCTATTACGAAAATCTTACATCAAAATAAAAATGTCATTGGAAAATATCTCATATTATTATTTATAAATTAATATTATGTATTTCGAAATTGTCAGATATTAATTAGACAGTCAGAATTTTGTAATTTAGACTGGTGATAGAAATATTTATTTCATGATCATAGAGATACAATACTTTTATAGAGTCACAATCATGCCAAAAAAATGTCCGAACCAAAACTCGACTTTTTGGTTAGTTGTAAGGCAACCGCGATCCGACTACAACGCCGCGCGATGGCACTGCTACGATGCCATAGCAGACAAGCGACGTTGGACACTATGCACAGTCATGCACATAACGTCTAAATTGAAGTAAATGTGGCATTGTGATGTCTAGGTATTTTCAACGACGCTCGGACGTTTCATTACAATTTTCAATAGTGATTGTGACTCTATAGATATTGTATATCTATGTTCACGATACATACATATTTTACGCCGACTCCTCGTCTATTGAACGTAAAAATAGTTTTATTTATTTATCAAAATAAATGTTAGCTATTTTCATTTATTCAGCAGAAGAGAAATCTCGGAACTGTGAGCCAGTTATGACTTTATATATTTGATAATATGTAGTAAGTTTTAGAGTTCCGTGCACAGAGGGTGCCAACGGAACCCTATATAGCCTACACTGTTTGTTATACCTCTAGACAGTGGCGTAGCTAGGTAACCAAAAGCCCTGGTGCAAAAAATGGGGCCCTATCTAAACTGGATTGGGTTTTATCAAATATAAATACTAGGTACAAAGCTACTTTATCATCAGCTCTTTATTGTGCTCTAAGCTACTTACTACATGATTTGTGTGTATGAAGGGAATTTTTTTCACAGGTTCAGTTTGAGGTTTGCTGGTCAGGGTCCGAGGGCCCCCTGAGCTTGAGGGCCCTGGTGCACGGCACCGCCTAGCCCTCTGATAGCTACGCCACTGCCTTTAAAGGTATCTTGTGAACCGTAATAGATAGGTCGAATTTTCACAAAATATGTTTTATATTGGCGAATATACTAAAATATAAATTAGTACAAATTTCATGCGTATTACAATAAACGTATATGCACGTTTTTTACGGAAATTATTTTTTAGTGTGAAATTCATCAGGACACATTGTTTCAGTACACTCTGTAATATTTGGCCCCTATTTGTTTTTTCTATTTATCTGTAAATATACTTAGTTATTATTTCCTTGTTAAGGCAAAAGCTATCTCATACAAATAAAAAAAAAGGTGAGTATAAAAAAAAACTAATTATCTTGCAAATAGTATAAAGCAATTTACGTGTAGATTTTTTAAGCATGGCGGAGGTGATAGAAAAATGTTTGAAAAAAAATACAGTTTTTGTAGACTATTATCAGATAGTGAATCAGGGCACACTTTGTTTAATTTTTATCTTACTCGTTTCTAAAATTACGTTAATTGAAATTAAAAAAATAACAAAAAATATATTTTTGCAATAAATAAATAAACTTTAAACGGTATGTATCTGCGTGAAACTAGCAACGAAATAAAACAACAAATACTTACAAAGTTTATGAAAAAAAGGGTCAAAAAGGGGGTGAATATTGCCACTATGAAGAGGCTAATGAAAATATAAACACAAAACAATGTCTTCTGATGAAAAATCTTAGCATGCTACAATATAAACGCTGTATTTTATACATATATAAATAGGTATACCACATACTTTTAGGTCAAATCTCTATTACCTACACACAAAATGCTAGTCATGAACGATCACATATTTCATTAATAGTTTCTATGTAAAAATACACATTGATAATTATTAAGTTAATTTTTAAGTCACCATAAATTATACTTATACTATCGTGAAAGTTAACACCTAAGTTATTACTAAAATTGCGAGTAGTAGTTATCACTCAAAAGTTTCAAATACTGTACTAAAGTATTTAGAACTTTGTCTTTGTCGCAATGTGTGCTGTTATTACTTCATAAATGATCTTTCACTGAAAAGTTTCTGTTCACTGTTTGACAGCTATTTTACCTGGTAATTTACGATCAGGTTATGTTTTTTACGGTTTATACACTGTTCTACTACAACTATATTCACTGCATTACAACTCGGTACCTGGTTATAACGATGTATTCACTGTGTTACAACTTGTTACCTAGTTATCACGGTATATTCACTGTGTTACAACTCGGTATCTAGTTATAATATCCCGGTACATTCACTGTGTTACAACTCGGTACCTGGTTATCCCGGTACATTCACTGTGTTACAACTCGGTACCTGGTTATCCCGGTACATTCACTGTGTTACAACTCGGTACCTGGTTATCACGGTACATTCACTGTGTTACAACTCGGTACCTGGTTATCCCAGTACATTCACTGTGTTACAACTCGGTACCTGGTTATCACGGTACATTCACTGTGTTACAACTCGGTACCTGGTTATCACGGTACATTCACTGTGTTACAACTCGGTACCTGGTTATCACGGTACATTCACTGTGTTACAACTCGGTACCTGGTTGTCCCGGTACATTCACTGTGTTACAACTCGGTACCTGCTTATCCCGATACATTCACTGTGTTACAACTCGGTACCTGGTTATCCCGGTACATTCACTGTGTTACAACTCGGTACCTGGTTATCACGGTACATTCACTGTGTTACAACTCGGTACCTGGTTATCACGGTACATTCACTGTGTTACAACTCGGTACCTAGTTATCACGGTATATTCACTGTGTAACAACATGGTAATCTCAAGGTATTTATGGGATGTAACACAACTTGGTATCATTATTTTCCATTTGGCATATTCACTGTCAACTTCACACCCGTTTCACACCTGTTTATCAAGGTGGTACCAAGTTATTCATAATTTATCTAATACAACTTAGTACCGTATTAGTATTTGGAATATTCACAGTCAACTCAACTCATGCAGTAAACTGTTGTTGGTTGTCGCATTCACTGTATTACAACTTGGTATGTTTAACAGTGTCAGTCCAGTAGTTCTGGATGGTCATCGCTTCGAGAGAGTTGAGGAACGAGTCATTGTCCAGACTGTACATCTCTTCAGAATTGTCCTGGAATGCAGACATAAAAGTATATTAATAACAGGATTTATTTTTTTGGGATAAAAAGTTTATGTTATAATTCGGTCTGACGAAAGCGGAACCTGATCTAAGTGAATCAAATCGAATATAAGCTACCTCTATCATCATCATTTCAACCATAGGACGTCCACTGCTGGTCATAGGCCTTCCCCATCGATTTCCAAAAGGACCGGTTGAAAGTGGCCTGCATTCAGCGTTTTCCTGCCGTCTCTTTTAGGTTGTCGATAGCTACCTCCATATCAAATTTCATTAAAATCTGTTACGAAATTGAGTGTGGTCAATCACACTTACACGCAGACGAAGAACAAGTCACGCGCTTGATGGTAAGCGTCACGATTTGAACAGTTCCACTTTCCACTTCCCGGCTGCACCATAATACCTTCATCACCAAGTGTAACATATAAGGTCGGGGAAAAAGTTTCTTCGTATTTTTTAAACAAATTCAAGACATATTTTTTTCAAGTTTAATTACATTTAATTATAATATATATGTGCCATTTTGTTCGATAACTTGTTGCCATCTTGTAGGTAGTGACATGATCCCGTTGCTGTAGAATTTTTGGGACTTCTGATCAAAAAAATGCAACAAGTAGTTTTGACAGTCCTCTCTTGATGTTAATCTAACACTACCCAAAGAATTCTGAAGAGATCGAAACAGGTGGAAATCTGAGGGTGCAAGGTCTGGGCTATATGGTGGATGCATTAACACTTCCCAACCAAGCTCTCTAAATTTTTGCTGAGTGGCCAAAGATGTGTGCGGTCTGGCGTTATCATGATGAAAGACCACACTCTTTCTGTTGATCAATTCCGGCCGTTTTTTCTCAATTTCTTGTTTGAGTCTCATCTGCTGTTGGCAGTAGAGATCCGAATCGATGGTTTTGCCCGGCGGTAAAAGCTCATAATGAACGATGCCCTGCCAATCCCACCATACACACAGCATCACCTTATTACGTGTTAATCCGGGTTTCGCTACAGTCTGTGGTGCTTCACTGCCCTTTGACCATGATCTTTTGCGCACATTCTTGTCGTAGGTGATCCATTTTTCATCACCAGTGATCAATCTTTTCAAAAACGGTTCGGTTTCGTTACGTTTCAATAGAGAATCGCAAATGAGTACACGATTCATTTGGTTTTTTTCAGTGAGCTCGTGTGGCACCCAAATATCGAGTTTTTTGTATACCCAGTTTTTTCAAATGGGTCAAAACTGTTTTGTGGTCAATCCCCAGTTCTTCAGCTACGTCGTAACTACTAATATGCCGATCTTGGTCCACTTTTTCAGAAATGGCATCGACTTTATCCGTAACAGGGCGACCAGAGCGAGCTGCATCTTTGACATCAAAATTCCCGGACTGAAAACGCTTGAACCAACATTGTGCTACTCTTGATGACACTGCATTAGGTCCATAAACGTCACAAATTTTATTCGCGGCGTGTGTCGCATTTTTGCCTTTTTTGTTATAAAATTTCACAATATATCGAATTTGTTCGTTAGATTCACTCATTTTATCGAACAAAAAAACAATTGAAAAATGGCGGGAAATTGCTTTTTACGTTTTGTATTCCTTTTTTTAAATGTCATATTTTTAATGGTATCAAAACCAGCCAGATACAAACAGTACAACGGATAAGATTTTTACTACAACTTCATACATACAAAATACGAAAAGACTTTTTCCCCGACCTATTATAAGACTCTTTAAAACCAACCAAATGGGCCCTAACTCAAGAAGTTTACTATTCGCCATTGAAGAGTTCCACTGTCAACCTTCTGGCTCCATCATCAGATCAGTTCGATGGTACCAAATTGTTGTATTGTTATGCGAATTATATATACTTGAAAAGTTTCAAATGTTTTTTTTTTCTTTTATTTTGACGGAACTTTTACTGGCAGATAGCTGATGTTATAAGGAGTAACTGAGGATACTTATATCCTGGAAATACGCGAGTGAAACTAGAGCGCACTATACTAAGGTACAAATGACGTCAGATGTAAGTACGCCATACAAACTTTATTTTTATTTTTTAATA
This sequence comes from Agriopis leucophaearia, assembly GCA_949125355.1. Lineage (NCBI taxonomy): Eukaryota > Metazoa > Arthropoda > Insecta > Lepidoptera > Geometridae > Agriopis > Agriopis leucophaearia. Next base: position 17,690,351 of record OX421262.1, read on the forward strand.
GGCTTGCGTTTGACCGCCAACACGCCTGATGTTAAGCAATGATGCGGTCTACTATGGATCACGCTTGCTGAACTCAAACTTCATTCAGACACTCACCTTGCGCGAAAGGGACGGAGCATCCCTCCCTAATCCAAACAAAAAGTTTAAACGCTTATATCTTAGGACTTTATTAGCCAATTTATTTCTTTTTTGTTTCTTCAGGGACTTTATTAACCAATTTATATAGTTTCTTCAGTAAATGCATTCTATTTTATTATATTACAACCTTACCACGGTAAATATCACGTAAATAATTATCTAACTGTAGTTTAATTATATTTTTTACTAAGCCTGTTATTTTTAAGAATCAAACGACAGTTCAATAGCCTATTAGAAATTGATTTGAGCCCAAGATTTGTTTACATAATTTGTTAAGTGACAACAAGTGAAGCTAATGAAAGAAGAAGCGTGTTGAAAACTTACCCTGATCGTGCTGTCATCCAGGTATCCGCTGGAGTCTGGATTGGAACACTTATCGTTCAGCGTCTGCGGCTTGTTCAGGTACCTCCGCCTGTACATGACGAACGCTGTGCTCCCCGCTAACGCCACCAGAACCAACGCAGCGAAGGAAATACCAGCTATAGCTCCCGTGTCCATCCCCCCGTCGTCCTGGTCGATCACCCGCCTTGATGACTCTATGTTTGGAGGTATACGAGTTTGTAAGAACGTCGTCTCCAAAGACAATGGCTTCTCCGTAACGATTCTGCTTTCGGCGACGCCGTCTACCGTCTCATCTTTAACGAAAACTGGCCGAGTTAGGTTCCGCTTTTTAGTTGGAAATGTTGTGTTTTGTGTTTCTGTTGCGTTTGCGGCCTCTGTTACATTTGAGGTCACGTTTAGTAGCTCTGTAGCGTTGATTGCCGTCCACACAAGTGATGGGTGGACGATTTCTGTTATGTTCACTGTAGCGTTGAGTTCTGGTGTGTGTTCCGTGTGGTCTTTATTGTCTATTTTGTCTGTTTGGTTGTCGGCGAGGTTGGAAGCCGGGGTGGTGACGGCGGGTGTCTTGGTGTAGTACATGGCTCTGCCTTGTCTGTCTGATTGTTGGGGCGATGTCTCTGTGTCGGTAGTGATGTGCTGGAGTTCTTCTGACTGCGGCGCGGCCAGGGTTCCGGAACTCGCTGGAAACACACACATTATCGAGTTTAGGATGATTCAATAAAATACCAAATAGTTTTAAGTTAGTCTAAGAAAAATGCGGACGCAACACTGTAGCGGTCTTTTGGAGACATACATTTATGTATATATACATATAATAAAAACGTAGAGAAAAAAATCTGTAATTGCGATACATAAAAAAATAAAATAAACAGCTGAACACATTTTTGTTTGTTTGTTTGTCTACGCATCTCCTAAACCACTGGACGGATTTAAATGCGGTTTTCACGAATATGCTTAGCTATAGCAAACAATTCTAAAAACTTTCTTAACGTGTTCAGCTGGTTATTTTAAGACGCCCTGTGTGTTTTTTTTTGATATCTCCCAATTACAGTTTTTTTTCTAGCTCTACTTTTTTATTATATGTATAGATATATTTTTCATATTAAAAGCATGACATAATTCATATACAAAGTACCTATTCTGTCTAGTTTATTACGCATTGGCAAACAAACATTTAGCGGTTCACCGAACGTTCTTCAGCACATCGTAAACATGAGGAATGTATTTGAAATTAAAGTGAATTTGAAATTCATGAACTTGATTGTCATAACTGTGGAGTGCTAAAACCAATGTTTGCGAGCATAAACAATTTAGCGTAGTTAGCAACCTCAATGTTAATCATGCTAAGATTATTCATATTTTTAGATGTTTCCGATAATTTTCCAATAATTAGCATGATCTATAACGCAATTCTTGAACTTTTCGAATCGCTATATCTCAGATTCTATACCTGAGACTCGTTGGAGTGACGATATATGTAAGACGGGTGGCAGTGGCTGAAAGATAAAATCTGATGACCGGGCTGAGTAGCGTGCCTTGGGGAGAGGCCTACGAGTATGTCCAGCAGTGGACTAGTATAGGCTGATTATGATGATATCTCAGAAATGGTGATTCTTAGGAAAAAAGTGTTGGGACAATTATGATCAACAATTTTTTTGTAGGTACTTATTTTACGATAAAACTTACCGTTTGCCTGAAATATACAAAAAACTGATAACTTTGACCTTTGGTCTTGATTTTTTACCTATGTCAAATCAATGGATAATTTAAGATTTATTTGTAATCGTGTACTCAGGGTTTGTACCAAAATTGAGCTGTATGCGAATTATTGTAAACTTACCACTAATTGTTCAACTAATTTGACCGGACTATACTACTATTCGATCGCGCCAACGTTATCTACTATTAGCATGAGTTAAGAACATCCCTATCGTAGCGTCATGTAGATGAATGGAACTAGTCTTACTTCACACAAAACGTAGTTACCGCGATCGAATATGTAAACGCAATTGGAAAAAACTCGCACTACATAGGCACTGTGTTCATTGTACGTACAAACATTTGTAGATACGAAAATTATTCAATACACTGTGCAATGTAAAAGTAAACTAATACATAATGGATTTAGTTTCTCGTATCGCGGATAATCTGACTAATATATAAAGCTATCTCCATTTTAATACTTAGCACGCGTAGTTTCATAAATGCATATTCATGTATATCTGTATATTGTTGAGTTTTTTTTTTAAATCGAACATATGAAAATATCGCGTGTGCCGATTGTAAATGAAGTGAATCCTTTGTTTGAACCGTCATTACATACTCGTAGTAAGTGTAAAACAAAGTCGCTTCCCTCTATCTGTCCCTATATACGCTTAGATCTTTAAAACTACGCAACGGATTTTGATGCGGTTTTCACTATCAGTTCGATTATTTTTCTTGAAAGGTTTATATATATATAAAAAAACATATACCCGTGCGATGCCTGGGCGGGTCACTAGTGAAAAATAAACTTACTTTTAGTTATTTAACAGTTATGAAAAAGTTCCAGATTGTGCGGAATAATGTTAAACGATAAGTACCTTTTTAAGTTATTATTTTACACGGGCAGCGCATCACGATTTCACCAGCATTTTTAAGAAACCGTAAACTTTCGAGACAAAAAGTAACCATGTGTTAATCCAGTCAGGGTGTAAGCTGCCCCTTATCAAATTTTACCCAAATCTGTTCAGCCGTTATGGAGTTGAGAATTTCGCATATACACGTACATTTATTAACTTTCGCATTTATTGGCTCTTACTTAAAAACGTTACTCAAGTTGATCTTTGCTTAAAAATGCTATCTCAACTTCTCGCTAACGGCAATGGTCACACACGAAAACTAGTCAGAGCAATTTTAAGCACAAATTAACTTAAGTAACGTTTTTAAGGAAGGCCAATAATATTAGAATGAATAGAGAGTGAAGGCTCAATACGAAAGTAGTGCAAAAAAGCTTAATTGCAACTACCGAATACATTCTTGTAGTTTATGAACCAGTTTTACAGGAAGTCAAGCAAATCGCATTTTCAGCGCTCACGTAACATTCATGAAAGATTCGTATAATCAATGGACTAAATACGCTAGTAATGTATAAATAACTAGCCGCCCGTCTGGTAGAGTTTTTTTTAACATTCTAGTAATAAATATAGCCTACGTTACTCAGGGATAATGTAGCATTTCAATGGTGAAAGAATTTATTACCAGTAGTTTTTGGGTTAATTCGTTACAAACATACAAAAAATCCATAATTATCAATATAAAAAAACCCACTTCACAAAAATTTCAGAACTGGACCAAATTGAAATGGGACCACACAGGAAGCACCAGCTTTCAAATAAATAAATAAATCATCAAAATCGGTCCACCCAGTCGAAAGTGAGGTAACAAACAATAAAAAATATATTAAAAATACAATCGAATTGAGAACCTCCCCCTTTTTGGAAGTCGGTTAAAAATACAAATCTTTCCTCTTTATAATATTAGTGTAGATTATCAATAAAAAAACCGACTTCACAAAATTAGTAAAATATGCATTTAAATTCCTTCGTTGACATAATAATTATTGTCATCAATAATACGGATAGAATTGGGAAATTCCTCTTTTTTTGGAGTCGGTTAAAAAGGTTTTGAAATCAACAGAGGAGCGTGTAAAAGGGTTGGGTTAGGTTAATCCATGTAGGGTTCACGCTATTTGAATAAGCCTCGCAGTTAAAATGGGCTGCTCCCGGTCACAGCTGTGTACCAGCACTTTGCCATAATGCTATGGAAAATCAAAGTAAAATTATATAGGGTTATTGGCTATAACTTCGCGGGTTCAGCTAGTAATATTATAAAGAGGATAGATTTGGATGTTGGTAACGAACTGGGAACCGGGAACAACAAGCCGGTTTCCGTAAAGGCTGGAGCACCATAGACCACATACAGACGTTCCGCCAGATTATACAGAAGACTGAGGAGTATAATCGGCCATTATGTCTAGCGTTTGTGGACTATGAAAAAGCCTTCGATTCAATCGAGACCTGGGCAGTATTGCAGTCCCTTCAGCGTTTTCATATCGACTATAGGTATATCGAAGTGCTGAAGTGTTTGTATAGAAACGCCACCATGTCGATCCGATTACAGGACGAGAGCACGGAGCCAATCCATGTCTCACGCCTTTCTGCAGAAAGGCGTGAGACAGGGAGATGTTATCTCTCCAAAACTGTTCACGAACGCATTGGAGGACGTTTTCAAGCTTTTGGACTGGAACGGATTGGGCATCAACATTAATGACGAATACATCACTTCGTTTCACCGATGATATAGTTATCATGGCAGAGTCGCTGGAGGACCTCAATACAATGCTCAGCGACCTCAGAGCCTTTCCCAACAGGAGGGTCTTAAAATGAACATGGATAAGACAAAAATCATGTACAATGTCCATGTTGTACCCGTGCCGGTCAATGTTGGGAACGATACTCTCGAAGTTGTTGATCATTACACCTATCTTGGACAGATTGTTCAGTTAGGTAAGTCCAACTTAGGCAAAGAGGTCGCCCGAAGAATCCAACTCGGATGGGCAGCGTTCAGGATATTGCGTGAAATCTTCTCGTCCAAGATACCACAGTGCCTAAAGACAAAGGTCTTTGACCAGTGTGTGTTGCCAGTGATGACATATGGTACTGAGACGTGGTCCTTAACTGTTGGTCTTTTGGAAAAACTCAGAGTCACACAACGGGCAATGGAGAGAGCTCGGAGTTTCTTTACACGATAAAATTAGGAACATAGATATTAGCCAAAGAACCAGGGTTACCGACATAGCTATTAAAATCTGCAAGTTGAAGTGGCAATGGGCAGGCCACATCGCTCGAAGAACTGATAACCGATGGGGAAGAAAGGTTCTTGAGTGGAGACCGCGAACCGGAAGACGCAGCGTAGGTAGGCCTCCCACTAGATGGACCGACGACATTGTGAGAGTCGCGGGCATCCAGTGGATGCAGATGGCAGGATGCCGTTCAGTGTGGAGGTTAAAGAGGGAGGCCTATGTTCAGCAGTGGACGTCTTCTGGCTGATGATGATGATGATGGTAACGATTAACTCAAAAACTACTGGACCGATTTAAAAAAATCTTTTACCATTAGAATGCTACATTATCCTTGTTTTATGTTCATTATGTTAGTCTAGTTTTTTTTAAATTCACAAATTGAGTTTCATCAGCGAGAACCCAGTCTTCAGGATCCATACTCATCATCATCAGCCAGAAGACGTCCACTGCTAAACATAGGCCCTTTAACCTCCACACTGAACGACATCCTGCCATCTGCATCCACTGGATGCCCGCGACTCTCACAATGTCGTCGGCCATCTAGTGGGACCTACGCCTACTACCTACCTACGCTGCGTACTCATAGAGGACTATCATATAATATATATACAATATAATATATAATAAAAGATATCATAAATACACAATCCCCTATTATATTTAATAGAGATTTGTTGGGATTTATAGCCGGCTAATTCGCCTGCAGAGCCTTCAATTATGCGGAAACTAACAATGGGCTCGCGGCGGCCTACGAATTAGGGACACCTGTTATTATCTCCAGGCAGCTTCGGATAATGGATGTTGCAGGGACCTTGGACATTGTACGAGTACTTGATTTATTGCTTTGAAGGATGTTTCTCTAACAAAGGTAAAGTGTAATAGAAGAATAAAGTATTTAAAGGATAAGTGTTCGTATTTTCGATCATGGGTACAAACAAGGGAAATACCTTAGTACAATAATTTTTGAATGTCGTAATTTTTTTCCACTAAATACTAAGTACGGCTCACTCATTTTCTGCGCACGCTAAGAAACTTGTAGTGATACCAAAGAACTAATAGTCCACATGCAAAAGAGGGTGACCTGCATGGCTAACATGCACACCGCGACATAATCCTGTCGTCGCCCTGTCGAGCGAGACCGCGACAAGGTGCCTACGGTTTTATATACGCCTGTCTCGCTTTGGCACGATAAAACCCTGTCGCGGTGCGCATGTTAGCCCGCAAGGTCGTAAGGTGAGTCCAAATGCGTTCGCATCCGCCACGCCATCTTACCATATCTACCTTGTTTGTCTGATCTGAGATTCGTATAGTATGTAAGGCAGTGACATGTAATATAATAGAGACGTTATAGAAGAAGAAGCTAACTAAAGTTGCAACTTTAGTTAGCTTTAAAAACTAACTAAAGTTGCAACTGGTTTGTCGCCGCCGTGGTGATCGGCTGAATTCGGCTTTGGTTGTCGATTATGCTGCGATCTCTATCACTCTCTCACACAAGACGATCTATACCTTTCGCTCATACACTTCGTAATGACAACAGCCGCCTAAGATAAAACAATTTACATTATTTTCTATAAAAACTACAGTAATTACGCGTGAAATGAACCATTTTACTTGTCTCTCAAAGCGCGTGTGTGGTTTGTGCAGTTTATAAAGACAGGAAGGCATTTTATTACAATAATTTTTGCTAAAACAATTAGCTGCGATGTGTTGCCGGAGACTCGGAGTGCGTGACTGAGAGACGGATGTAACGAGTATGATACAGTGCCTTGCATTCGTCTAGTCCAAATGGTGGCGGGCACAACCTACCTACAGGTAAAAATATCTTAGATGCAAGGTAGGTTTGTGGCTTTGCCGTCGTTATCATGTGCGAATAACATCTGTGGCTGTCATTCAAATCAAGATAGACTATAAAAATATAGACAACGTATATGCAGACGATACAGATATCTACTTAAAGCCTTGTGTAAAGCCTAAATAAATTATGTTGTTTGTTCAGGGAAAAAAATAGCAATTTCAGTTTCAACTCCCGTCTCCCACACATTTAAAACTCATGATCACAAAGCAGAATAAGCACTGAGAATACAAACACTCCCCCAAACCTTATTAAACAAGTCGTAACGTGGGCGTGACTGACGTCAGCAATAACTGCCCGCGCAAGGCTTTAGCAAACTTAAATGTGTGAGAGGATCAACTGCACTTATTAGATTAAACTGTTTATTCTACCTACCTATGCAATCTATACATATGTCTGTCTGAAAGAACAATGTCTACGAGCCGCCCAGCAAGAAAAAGAAACGCTAACCTGACAAGGTAAAAAGGAATCTACCATACTGATTTTAGAAATGCGTAAGTATATTTGTTTGTTGGTTTTTCACGCAGCAACGGAACGACGTGATTTTTTGCAAAGAGATAGTTTTTACAACGGACTACGCATTAGAACACATGCGTTTGCCAACAATTTGACTTGCAGGCCTAACACGGGTCGTGGACAAACTACCTTTCCACCGTTTTATCCCGCAACAATATAGACAAACGTATACATTGCATAGCTTTGTCGCGTCTACGCGTGGATAAAAAAGGTGGACATAATCACTGTCATGTGCTAGTGCTAGGCCTGCAGGTGGGAAACGACGATATGGTCGAAGATGTAGCACGCATGCCTAAGAAATACCTATTCACTTTTTTCTTGAACAACCCCGATTGAACCTGTTCGGAAATACAGATGCAGGTATGGAGTCCCACACCTCTGAACAGCAGAGGTGTGGGACTCCATTGAAAAACTGGATTGGAAATGCTTAGTCCGTCTGAACTCTGTATGGAATTTACACCATAAGAGAATGTCTTCTTATTGTGCGTCTGGTACTGTTATAAAAGAATGGTGATGACTTCGGTCGTGCAGTTCTTGTGCACAAGTGTAAAATACTGACAGGCTAACGCCGGTGCAAAAGACTCTGGATTTTTTGAGTTGGAAGGCCAGCCAGGGACGTTGTATACTTTTATCTCTATGCGCATGGTTCCTAAGGGAATTTCTACGCGGGTGAAACTGCGGGGCGCTTTAAGTACTGCAATATAAACATATTGTAAAAAACTACTGCATTAAATTGTTGCCAGAAGATGATAGACGTAGATTTGACGCCAACACGCAAAAAACTAAACCAGGAAACTGCTAGTCATCAAGAACAGTTGCCTTCTGACGTTAGACACCTCGGACGTGAGAATGCGTAGGCTTCAGAAATACCTACATATTTTAAAGATTTCCTTTAAATCCTCTCCGTGCTCATATATCTTTCAAAATCCTTCGAAGGTTGTGGAGGGAGACGCGTCGCCTGCACGAAGCCTTTCATATTAACGAGGTGCGAGTCACGTGTAAAATGAGGCCATATGTCAAGGTTGAAAAACACGTAGCCTGGTAAAGTTTAACGGGGTTGAAAGAGTTTCATATCATCGATTTGTATATTTTTTTAACCTCCTACGCAAAGGGAAGCGTAAGTTTAACTTGTATATCTGTGTGTCTGTCTGTGGCATCGTAGCTCCCATACGGCTGAACCGATTTCGATTTAGTTTTTGTTTGTTTGTAAGGTGACTTATTAGCTATGGATAGTGTTCTTCGCAATGATTCAAGAAAAAAATTCTTTTCAGCCGTTTGAAGATCATCAGCTCTTTTATATTTTATTTTAGTTATTCTTTTTTTTGCATGGACTAGGCATGCTTTAAACCACAATCTCACCTGGTGGGAAGCGAAGATATGGTCGAAGATGTAGCACGCTTGCCTAGAAAATACCTATTCACATTTTTCTTGAAGAACCCAGCAGTGCAAGTACGGGCATAGGTGTCTTCGACTAAAGACATCAAGCCTGATGTAGGCCAGATGTGTTCGCACCCGCCACGCTACCTTACCATATCTCCCTTGATTGTCTGATCTGAGGATAAAAATCACATCGAAATTGGTCAAGTTATGGTGGAATTAGGAAACCCACGTACATAAATGAACCCTATAAACCAAACATAGCACTCCTTTTTGGACAGTCGTGTAATAAACTGGAAAGGTGCAGTTCTACCATAATTTGATTGTACACTGTTTTAAACTATCACGGTTGTTCACTACAGTTATATGATTATTTACGGGATATTTACCGTGGTAAGGTTGTGAAAGGAGCTCCCGATATTTCGGCGCAGTTACATGCACCATGTCACGGGAAGACTGAAATATCGGGAGCTCCTTCCACAACCTTACCACGGTAAATATCCCGTAAAATCATATAACTTTGATTGAAAAGTTTCAGATCATAGCAATTTTCTTAGCCAATTGTTCTTAAGTTTGAAGTAGAAGCTAAAAAGATCTTCTTGTGGTCTCAAAAGTTTCGAACTTTTATCAGTGGAAAATAAAAGGTCCGGCTTTTATATCTCTTGGACGCGGAGACTCTTTTTGTTTTGAACGGAGAGTTTTTTGTTTGCAAAATGACAGGTCGACAGTAGAGTGCTTTTGTTGGTAGAAAGTATTTCTCTCAGTTAAAAAAATAAATGCTGATTCTGAAGATCCTGGGACAACGGGACAAACTATTTAAATTATTGCATTATTGTTTAGTTTATTGTATTGTCAGCCCTTCATAAGTGTACAAAATTTCAAATCAATCAGTCGTTTTGAAAGGGATGAAAATCACGCTCAAAGATTCCGTTACATAGATACATACCAAGCTAATAAAAGCGTGTTAAATAACCTTAGTAGGTAGTTTTTTTATGCCATAGGTGGCAAACAAGCAGACGGGCCGCCTGATCGTAAGCGATCACCGTCGCCTATGGATACCTGCAACACCAGGGGCATCACAGATACGTTGCCGACCCTTAAAGACTATTAACAGCCCTTTTGAAGAACCCCATATTAAAGCTACTCGGAAATGCCGCAGGAGGGAGCTCATTCCACAAATTGCAGGTGTGAGGCAAAAAGGAACTCGTAAAACGCACATTGTGCGATTTCCACCGATCTAGTTTCTTTAACTTGAAGCCTATCCACTTTTTTCAAGACAATCTTCGATCATTCGATTCTCAAGGGTACAACCACGTACAACTGAATATCGGTTCAACGACCCAGGTTAGTTTTTGGATTTGTGGAATTCACAACTGAGCGCTACCTTGAGTCGGATGATACGTTAAAATCTTACCCTTAAGGATTGATTGAGGGCCTTGAATTATTATGTAGTTCAAAGTTTATGGAGATAGATCTGCGTTTGGTCAACAATTCGCCTGATGGTAAGCGACGACGTGGCTGAGGATTGAGCACATCGATCTAACAGACTCACTAAAAATACTTAGTTTATATTTTAACTTGGGCCTGGGAAAAGAGAAGTAAACGTAATACGAGTATAGTAAATAGTCACCAACTTTCTGAATTTTCTGATATACAAGGCAATTTCCGTCCAACAACTCATCAGCTTCTTTCATCACAAAATGACTGCGGAAATTGTGGCATATTTCGATTAAACTCAAATAGCGGTTTATGTCATAAGGCCATCTTCCGTTAGTAACTACTAATGAATAACTGTGGAGGTAAATTACATTTTTTTATCTTCTTTCCTCATGAGAGGATTTTGGCGTTCCACGTCTCGTGCATTTGTCAGTGACAAGTATTGAAATATTTTCAAAGTTTAATTGAATATCGACATCAAAGTCAGGGTAAGTCACGGACAAGTCTAAGTGATGCTCTAGTAAAATGGTGAAGCCTTTACGAGAGGCATTTCGATATTTTACTTTTATTTGGATCAGCTGTTCCGTAAAAACGGTCATTCACGACAAAATGTATTCCATTTTTTTCCGCGATTTCAGGGTTGGTCCCATAGTAAAACTTGTTCATAATGATGGGTACTATGGACCGCTTTCGGCTTAGTACAACCTTTTTGCGTAACCCTGTACATTGTACATATAATATTACTCTGAAGTGTGATTGTGTGTTACTTAGCATGCAGGTCGAGTGAGGCAGCTCAACTAATAATCAAGTGGTGTCTAATTATGCTAACACAGCGACGTGGTGCACCTTGTGGTAATAACGCTATCATGAAGCCATGTGCGATGCACTTAGCACGACCATTAGTGCTAATATGACAGAATAAAATAATCGGAAACACGTGACGTAATAATTATAATAGAACGTGTTGTATCGCTATTAGGTATATATTGAGAAGCGTGCCAAGAGGCTCATCAGCAACGAAGCCCTAGTTAAGACAAAGCTTCTTAGTCTTGAGAATTGGCGCAAAGTTGCTAGTTTATCGGTTTTTTATCGGATACATTTTGGAGAGTGCATCAGATCTGCATGATTTAATCCCCCCTGTTCATTTTTTTATCGGACTGCCAGAACGGGCACAAAAATTCGACACAGCTTTATGGTTGATATCCCGAAAACCCGTACGAAGCGCTTTCATTCCAATTTTATTATGCGAACTGCTAGTATGTGAAATGCGCTGACTGAATGAGTGTGTGATTTTTACCATGGTACCATGAAATCGCGATTTTTATATATAGATCAACTTTTTATTGTTCACAAAACAAATTACATACACGCGATATATACACGATATATATACGATATATGATATATACGCGATAACAGCTTAAAAACTTAGTGCAACAATCCCTTGTCGCTAAGAGCTATCTCTTCCAGGCAACCTTAGGATGGAGAGGATTTATACAGGAGGTAGATGGCGTATCAGCTGTTCCATAGAAAACGGTCATTCATACTCGACAAATGTATGCAGCAGCGGAGAATTTTTCGCGATTTCAGGGTTGGTCCCATAGTTAATGTTGGTCATATAGATGAGTACTACGGACCTCTTCTCAGCTTGTACTCACTTTCCACGTAACCCCGTAGCTCTATTTAAAATTCTACAGACCAAAAGAAAAATTTTGGAGAAATTCGTTTCGTGGAATATTTTCACATCAAAAGGTTCTTTGCAATTTTTACTTTCAATTACGTTAACGAGAAAATGTAAAAATTTAAACTCTTAAGAGGCAGTATGGCTTACTCGGAAAACTTCATAAATAAAACTGGTCATTTATAAAGGGGAAAGAGACGCGAACATGGGGCTTTTCATAATTAACGACTCGCAAGGGCGGGGAACACGTAGCTAATTTAATATGCGAAGAAAATGGCATAAATGTTGAAGTGAGGGATAAAACTCATAATATTTGGAAAATTCTAGTAAAATGCGATTGCTTCTGTTATGGGCAATAATAATTGCTATATTGGCAGAGCAGTAGCGTGTATAATAAATACTTTACAATTTGATGGCACCCGGTTCGATCCTCGGCCGTGCACCATTTACTTATTTACTACTTAATAAATTAATTGAGAGAAGGCCTGTTTCGCAGCAGTGAGAGCATGATAGGCTGATGATGATGAAGTCTGTAAATTTCCTTTGTTGAAAGCAATTTTTCTTTGTTGATCATACCTACCATACAATAGGGCGTATTCACGTAGGAAGCAGTTTACCAGCGCCGAACTACCTGCGCTTATCGAAACTGGTCTTCGCAGGTCACACGCAGGTAGTCGGCGCAGGCAGTCTCTAATACTTTGTGCCAAGCCAGCACCGATAAGTGCCGAACGTCGCCGACATGTTCCGACCTGCTCTACCTACCTACCTACCAGCGCTGGTAGATCAAAGTATAGAGACTGCCTGCACAGACTATACGCTATACGCCCGTGTTTGTTTATTTTGTAGTGGTAGGACTCTTTTGCAGGGGTTCGCTTGGGAAAGTACCACATCTTTGTCAGTTATTCAACCGCCAAGCAGTAGTGTGCAAACACTACTGTGTTCCGGATTGAAGGGCAATGTTTCCAGTGAAATTACAGGGCACACAGAGATTTGACATCTTATATCTCGGGGTGACGAGCGCAGTGCATTGCCATCCAGGGTTTTGAACTGTTGAAGTTCAAAATTCTGAGTGGCGTTGAGCTGTTATGGGCAAGCGTGAAGAGCCATCAGGCGAGTGACTTCGCTCGTCTCGTCACCCAGTATCATAAAAAAAGGCATGTACAATTTCAACTTCGATATTTGAAGGTATACCTATTGTCCGAAGACTCTGAAGGTAGGTTTGTTTCATATCAAACTTTTTTGTCATAAAAGTTTGGTAGAAATATATTACGTACTATTACTTACACTGTGCTGTCTGTCCACTTGACCCAATTACTCTGTCATATGGACATAGGAAATAATTGGTCGGATTTTATGACTTTGGTAATGTCAACCGCTATATTACAGTTATGGCAAAGTCCCAAAAATAGACGGACTTGACCAGGCGATATGACCTGAATTTGCTTAACTGTAGGTAGAAAAAAGATGGTCTAAATATATACTGTGTCCTGTTAAACGACGTATATATTCGGGGAAATCATTGTACTCATTATATAAACAACTTTTACTACGAACTCAACCCTGAACCGCGAAAAAAAAAACAGTTGTTTCATAGTTTTTTTATTACTAACACTCAACGAAGTGTATGGAACACAGCTGTTTGTTGCGCGTTTTCAGTATTGGTCCCATAGTAAAAGTTGTTTATGTACAAAGATATCCTTGAATATGTCCTTAGTCTAGCAGACTCTAGAAAGACACCCTGTATCCATATATCTATACATATAATAAAAACGTAGAGATAAAAACTGTAATTACGAGATATAAAAAAAGAACACACAGGGCGTCTTAAAATAAGCAACTGAACTTAGGACAGTTTTTAGAATTTTTGTTTGTTTGTTTGTTCACGCACATCTCCTAAACCACTGGGCGGATTTAAATGCGGTTTTCACGAATATGATTAACTATGAGCAGATTGAAGTATAAGCTATGTTGTTTTGCGTAAGGGCAGGATTAAGGGAGGAAAAAAGAGTTGAAAGTTTTTATGAAAATCTACGCGTACGAAGTCGCGGACAACAGCACTAGTACTTCGACCAAAATAAAATGAATGGACGGGCCCAGTAGAAGCGTATTTTTGAAGATTACAAAATGAGCGCCAGCTCTCACTTCGTTTCAGTCAGTCTCTAGCCGTAGGAAGTGTAACACGAGTCTATTGTTCTGCGATAACGAAACATCTGACAAAATTATGAATTCGTATGCTTTACCGAAGTGTAAATACACAAATAAAATCGATATCTATTTTTTGTAACAAATATACTGTACATTTTTATAATTAGGTGTTGCAGTATATGTCCGACGGTTTGGACTCGTTTTTACTGATCAATTTCAATGGTTAGGGCCCGTCCATTCATTTTATTTTGGTCGAAGCACTAGTATATAATAATACACAAGGATTCTAACTCACCGTGAAGGATGATTAGCGTTGTCACCCAGAACCAGTGCATCCACCAGTGCAGTGTCATGATGGCAGGTTGACGGAGTCCGTCTCCACCAACGACCTGCAAACAATACAGTATGCTTCAGATAAGATAAGGATATAAAAGAAATAGAGTTATAACATAATAGCCCCGACTGACAGCCCCGTTAGCTCAGTTGGTAGTGAACCTGCCTTCTGCGCTTGAGGGCGTCGGTTCGATTCCCACCTAGGACAAACATTTGTGTGATGAACATTTGTGTTTGTTCTATGTCTGGGTGTTAATCTATTTAAGTATGTGTTTAATCATATTTATGTAAGTATATCAGTCTCTGGCAGCCATATTACAAGCTTTGCTTAGTTTGGGGTCAGATGACCATGTGTGCAATAATGTCCGTGATATTTATTTTATTTATAATAGATGGAAAATTGTACGGAGGGCGTGATCCCCGACCAGGCCAATATCTGGCCCAAAATATATCGCTGGCCATACAGCGCGGGAATGCCGCCAGCCTGATTGGCACGTTTGGACGGGGAAGTGCTGGTCGCGGAGACAATTTTAATTCTTGACACCTACACATTAATTTTTTTTAGTTAATTATTTGGTTTTAGTATAAAAAAATCATAATTATCAATATAAAAAAACCGACATCATAAAAATGTCAGAACTGGACCAAATTGATATGTATATAAGAATCATCAAAATCGGTTCACCCAGTCGAAAGTTCTGGGGTAACAAACAAAAAAAGTCGAATTGGGAACTTCCTCCTTTTTGAAAGTCGGTTAAAAAGGACAGTGGTAAAGATCCATATCTCATCAAAAATAAAGATGCCATATTTGCAAAGTCATCAACAGAACTGTCAGCAAAAATTAAGGCTCCTTCAAAAACACCAAGAACAATAAAAATTCTCCATAAACCCCAGCTTCTTCAGACGTTTATATTCAGCATAATTTATTGATGACCCTTTACGTTTTTCAAGTCGTGTATAAGAGATACTCGGGTACGAAACTGACCTTGTTGACGAGAGCTATCTATCGCCGACGGTTTCCTAATTAGTTTTGCAAGAGATTCAAGGGCAAAGGGTAACTTTAGAGGTGTTAGTGATTAGTCTAGTCTGTCTATAAAGAATGGACCATTATAAGAGTGGGCCATACGGCCTTATCGGTAATTGCCAAAAAATAAAATAAATTGCAACAAATGTCCGGTATTGACATTTGTAAAGCAAACAGATTTTATATAGTGTATTCCGGAACTTATAACAACATCTGAAAATTATAATGCTTATGAATACCGATTTTTTACCGTATCTACTTGGAAATAGGTTCAATTTTCGAAAAGTGAGAACAAATAAAAGGCGGCAAAAATTATATTTGAAAAAAAAACACACCTATTTATTTATTACCTACATTACATGGGTGGTTTTGTAATGCTCAAACTAAAAACTGAGTGGCCATTTGCAAACTTTATCGAAGTGTAATGTTCTTAATGTTTTGATGAAACAAACTTTAAAACATCTGAAATACCGCCAAAACTGATGACATTTTATAGTTATTTCTTTTTTGTTTGTAATAGTCATTTTAGCGCGCCAATCGGGTCCATTCTGTTATACCATTCTCTAAACTAAACTAATTTGACAGGACTAAAATTATCGGCATTTCTTTTCATTTCAATACGTCAGAAAAGGTTGGCTACAATTTTAAAGGTGTCAAATTTAATTTAGTTTAGAGAATGGCATATCAGAATCGACGTCAATATCATGTAAATGGTTATCAAAAATTGCGGCCACACAAAACCATATAGTTTTTTAAACATGACGCATGGAAAAAACCTTTAATAACACCGCGTTATTATTTTTAATCCATTCCAAAGGTATAGTCTAGGAAAATTGCGTCACGTATTAAGTATTTATGTCCCACCTGTTAACGCGTCGATGCGATGGTAGAAATATAAGCAGAAATATGCTTTATTGACACAAGAATAATTAATATTTTAATATAATAAAAGCCGATTTCATGTGAAGTTCAATGCACTGGATTTCTCCTCCTAAATCCCCTTATATAGATCCCATCAAAAACATAAATGTGTAATGAGAGCCAAGTGAATATTATGATATACCTACGAGTATGTCTTGGTTGTTGACTTCAACGACAAAAGAAGTGAGATCTAACTTAGGGTAATATATTGAAGCCTAAGGTCTGACTGACTAAGGTATGACCCGGAAGGGTCAAAATTGTGTGAAAATTAATCGCTGAGTTGCCTATTTAAAGTACCTTAAAGTAATATTTACCGTTATTAATTATAATAAATTAGTAAGGGCTACTCATATAAATTCACAAAGGTGGATGATATAGACACTTGTATTCTTCGGAACCCTTTGGTAAAGGTGAAGTTACACACAAAGTTTAGAATAATAAACCTACAAATTAGAAAGCTAATACAAGGTGATATTCATTAGGGAATTATCCTGAATTGAGTTGAATGTCGAATATTCGGGATACATTTTCAGGAATTTGTATAACTTCTGAGGCTAGGGAATGTTATTTGGAAAACGTTACGTTTCAGTTATAGTTTGTAATGTTCGGAATTTCGTGTTCTTAGAAAAGCTTCGTCAGCAAAGTTAATCCATTTTGCGTTCATCAGGTAATTTGACATGGTTTCAGAGAATTCTCGACCGGTTATTTTCTGAGTTTTGATTGGTGCTTTCATATTGGCAACGTAATGTTCTTTGATTAACAAAATGCATTTTTAATAGAGCTATTAGGAGTTTTGGCACCACATGGAAAATCCTGTCGCAGCATATCTATACTAATATTATAATGAGGAAAGATTTGTTTGTTTGTTTGCATTGAATAGGCTCCGAAACTACTAAACCGATTTGAAAAATTCTTTCACTGTTGGGAAGCTGCACTATCCCCGGGTGACATAGGCTATTTTATATTTTGTAGCGAGGCCGAAGGCCGAGCTTACACCCGTGCGAAGCCGAGACGGTCGACTAGTACAATAATATAGGTATAAGAGGTAGGGAAATGTGCTAAGGAAGGATTTT
This sequence comes from Agriopis leucophaearia, assembly GCA_949125355.1. Lineage (NCBI taxonomy): Eukaryota > Metazoa > Arthropoda > Insecta > Lepidoptera > Geometridae > Agriopis > Agriopis leucophaearia. Next base: position 17,708,033 of record OX421262.1, read on the forward strand.
GCAAAAAGGACGAATCAAAGGGACAAAAGAGTGTTGAAAGTTTACAGTCTACGCTTACGAAGTCGCGGGCACCAGCTAGTTGTTTAATAAACGTGTGTTTTATTAGTGTTAATGTGAAATAATGGTGGATAATTTTTTCGTTAAGTGATCGATAACGTGCACGAGGCAAATAATATAATGCAGATCAAATCTCTACCATTTTACTAGAGCATGACTTGGAATTGACCGTGACTTACTTTGCTTGAGTTTGACTTAACTATCTTTTAAAACTTGAAATCATCACCTACTTGCAAATTCAATAATGCTATACAGTGGCTATAGGGACAAAATGTTTGGAGCCAAAATTAAGAAGAAAAAATAAAGCAATAGCAAATAAGAACAATTTTTAACCGAGTTCCAAATAGGAGGAGGTTCTCAATTAGACTGTTTTTTTCTTGTTTATTTACCTCTAAACTTCTGACTGGGTGAACCGATTTTGATGATTCTTTTTTTATTTGAAACCTGGTGCTTTCCGTATGGTCCCATTTCAATTTGGTCCAGTTTGGTCTTTTTTATGAAGTCGGTTTTTTTCATATTGATAATTATTACTGACCGGTAATTCACAACAATTACCAGCAAAAATGTTTATCTGTTTGCAATTTTCCACATAAACCGGGTAATCAGTAATTTTATACCGTTTTTTTGGTCGTTTGCCATATGCAACCTGTTTGATTTCCCCAACGAATTTTCCAGATCAATGGATCAGTAGCATATCGCATTCTACGAGTCGTTTGTACTTCGCAAATTTGACCCAACGGCTTATAAATGTGGAGTTTGTGTAAAGGGAGTTGTGATTTAATTGGTCTCCAACACGAAATTGCCGTAATTCACACCCTCCACGCTTTTGTTACTTTGATAACTTTTTACTTATGACAGCTGTGGGATTAATATGGTTTAGTACTGTATAATGGTATAGCAAGTGCTAGCATTTATTGGCTCTGACACCAGTTACAATCTGGGTGTCTTAAAATCTCGACTGAATCGGTTTTTTCTAGGCAAGCGTGCTCCATCGCAGACCGCATCATCGCTTAACATCGGGCGAGTTGGCGGTCAAACGCAAATGGCTGAATAACAACATTTTCTTTTAATATTTCACTGAAGCATCAGGCAGCACGTCTGATTTTTAGGCATTAATGCCTAATGCTATGGCATAAAAAAACACATCAGTCAAAGGCCTCAGAAGTGAAAACTTAGGTAGTAATTCACCTATTCTACAAGAGATGGCAAAGTTTTAAAATATACGGTACAGCATGACGATGACGCGAGTTCCATGAGTTTCGACCCTAATTTAGAAATCGAGTTATGATACCTCCTTCACATTTTTAATTCGATAATAGGCTTGCGTTTGGACGCCATCTCATCTGGTGTTTATCGATGATACGATCAAGCATGCTAAATGAAAAATATTACAAGTGAAGCCTGAGAGAATTCAGACAGGAGTATGTTTGTAAGTAAATCCTAGAGTATAAGTAACATTTTAGATAAATGTAAACGACGCAATCAGTCATACAACACACAAAAAAAAAACACACAAACTCTTACATTAAACCACTATACAAACTATTAAAGTATAAATGCTACCAGTAAATGTTACCCTCCCAAGGTTTCACTTTGTTGAAATATGTTCCAGGCAAATTGAGATCGCGACTGCTCATTGGAGCTCGTAAATACTCACATGTTAATTTTGTAGACGAAACGGCGGAAAATTACAACGACGGCAGCACTTTAGAACACTTTACGAGATGGATGATCAAGTTGTTGTGGGGTTGCCAGGGCTGTCTACATGGAAATGAGAACCTGGAGCAGGTGCTACTGCACTGCAAACCAGCATACTTTTTATGTCGGGACTTCTTGAAGGAACTCCACAAGTCTCTAATACCACACCAACTGCTGGCGGGCTAACATGGGCACCGCGACAGGGTTTTGTCGACTCTTTTTGTCGTGCCAAAGCGAGACAGGCGTATATAAACCGTAGGCACCTTGTTTAGTTCTCGCTCGACAGGGCGACGACAGGATTATGTCGCGGTGTGCATGTTAGCCATGCAGGACTAGCATGCACGCCGTGACAAAAATCTTGTCGTCACTGTGTCGAGCGAGAACGCAACAAGGTGTCTACGGTTTCATAGATGGCAAAGTAGATAGACAACTCTTTATTGCTCACACCAGAAATGACATACAAAGGACAAAAAAATACCTAAAACTAGTATAACAACTGACAACTGTCTACCTAAAATAGGAAATTATGCCAGCGAATCAAAGCCAAGCTCCGTTATTTTATGGAGGTAAGCTATTTTATGGAGGTAGTTTGGGTAGGCTAGCAAGGGAAAATGCACAATACAGCCCAAGCGGGACATCATGTCAGTGGTAAAAATTAATAATTAATTGGATTATTTTTATTTGAATTAGATTAGGGTTGTTTTCCTTTACACTTAGTAAGGAAAAATGCTTATCGAAGAATTCGTTCTCACTTTAATTAGAATTGAAGTTATTGATATGGTTATCTGGCGACTCTTAATGCTGGACAAGGGACCTCTCTTTGATTATACTGCGGCGGTCTTGTGCTGACTCTTGCCAGGCGTCGATCCACGTCATTCCTGCATTCCTTATTCTGACTCTGCTTGGACACAATGCGCCGAACTTGCACTCCCCTTAGGTAAAATTTTAGCTTAAAGTTCTTCAAAGTCAAACTTTGAGATAAGCGGTTTTAATTTATTTTTTATCGCGAATAAGTCCTTGTTTGACCACCAACTCGCCCGTTGGTAAGCGACGATGTGGTCGAAGATGAAACACCCGGACTAAGAAGATACCTATTCACTCTTGCCTTGCAAGGGCCCAGATTATATCTCTCAGGAAACAAGGAAGCCGGCAGGTTGTTCCAATCCTTGGCAGTACGGATTAGAAACGTAGATTACTTATTTTTTATTTTTGACTACTTTATTTTTAACCCCCGACGCTAAAAGAGGGGTAATATAAATTGAACGTGTATTACAGATACACATGTTCTACTTATAACAGCATTTTTAAAAACCCCAGATAAAAGAGCTGATAATCTTTAAACGACTGAACAGATTTTTTGAATCATAGCTAAGAACACTTTCGATCAAGTCACCTTTCGAACAAAAAAAAAACATCGTAGGCATTTGGGAGCTACGACGCCCCTGTATGATGCCCATGTATGTGTACACAGAACACATGTTAAACTTACATCACCCCTTGCATCTTGCATCGCGTGTTAAAAATAAAGTAGTCAATCATTGATGAAAACAATTTTCTCTTCATTGGATGCTCTGGAACGCCAAGTGAGGCAATAATTTATTTAATAAAAATGCGGCAACCCTGTAATAAAATCAAGTGAGCTCTCGAGTGGTAACGAAGCGTGGGTAGCTATAGCGAGGGAATAAATTTAATCAGAAGAAAACATGGGTGGATGTACTAAAACAACTTTCCATTAAAGGTTCATTACCATTACATATGATATTTTTTTGGATTTTAATTGAATACGTTGTCATATTCATATTAATACAGTCGTCATCATCCGCCAGAAGACATCTACTGCCAAACGAAGGCCTCCCCTTAGAACTTCAGAAGAACAGCCTGCAACGCATCCACTGGATGCCCGCGACTCTCACGATGTCGTCGGTCTATCTAGGAGCGAGACCTACCTACGCTACGTCTTCCGGTTCGTGGTCTCCACTCAAGAACCTTTCTTCTCCATCAGTTATCGGTCCTTCGAGCGATGTGGCCTGCCCATTGCCACTTCAACTTGCAAATTATGTTGGTGACTCTGGTTCTTCGGCGAATATCCACGTTCAGGATTCTATCGCGCAAAGAAATTCCGACATAGCTCTCTCTATTGCCCGCTGTGCGACTCTGAATTTTCCAAAAGGCCAGCAGTTAAGGTCTCTAAGTCATGTGTCATGTGGAGGAGTTATTGCTTTTAGCGGTATATGTAAGGCCGCCAAATATATAACAAGAAGAATAGAAGATTATATCATGAAGACGGACACAGGATACATTTTATCCCAAACAATGTAGGAAAAAACAAAAAAATAGAATGTATGAAGAATAAAATAATTTACCAAACGCAACTTTTTTGTAGGTATATGACGTGGTTTACCAAATGAGATTCTTAACAAACAGGATGTACTCAAATGGATCACTTTAAAAACCGACTTTAAAAATATATGAAAAACGCAATAAGTGCCTATACAATTTGAGGGTTGCCCTCGATTTCCCTGGAATCTCATCATCAGATCCTGACTTGGTGACAATGGGACCAAATCGGAAGTATCGAACAAAAGTTTTTTTAAATCGCTCAAGAGTTAGCGGAGAAATCGGTGAACATACATTTAAAAAAAACAGTGGAAAATAGAACCATCCTCCTTTTTTGAAGTCGGTTAAAAACCGTGAGCCGCGCCAGATGTTTTTTTTTTGTTTAATTCTCTAGTTACAATCCCACCCCATTTATTGATGTTTAGATAAAACGCCAACACGTTCATTGTGATTTCAATCTTCCCTTTTATCAATGAAAGGAAAATACCTCGTCGGTTGAAAACACATAAAAGCAAAAAGCCTCCGTCGAGCTCTTGTCCCAAAATAGTAAAGTACAATCCTGTAAAAGACGAAATGAAGGCACGGGAATTCTAATTTAGGAATATAATTCTGTCTCTGTGTTACGATTGTGACTAAATTTAGACGAAACTGGGACAATTGGGACATACTTTATGCCACTTTGGCGGGCCATATTTCACAATCGATACACTTGTTAAAAAAAGTGTTGAATGGAACCTTACCTACATTTTGAAAAACCTATTCAACGATAAAGCACACAAGGGCACACCCTTGTGTGGTTTATATTATATATAGCGAACAGGTTATAGCGAAAAAAAAAATTCATCCCCATTTCACATCAAAGCAACATCTAAAACTTTTTTTATAATCTTAAAATTTATATCTATACTAAAACTGTAATTGTGCAGTTTCATGCACTTGCCTTAATAATTAAGTATAGAACTTAGAAGGTTCTAAATAATTATCAATATAAAAAACCGACTTCATCAGCACTGGACAAAATTCAAATCGGACCAAACGGGAAGAATCAGCATTCAAATAAAAAAAGAATCATCAAAATCAGTCATCCAGTCAATAGTTCTAAGGTAACAAACATTAAAAAAAACAGTCGAATTTTTAACCTCTTCCTTTTTTGGAACTCGGTTAAAAAATAGCACGTGCGGACAGACAGACAGACGAACGAACTTATAAGGGTTCCTTGTAGGACTACGGAAACCTTAAAAGTATATAAGTGCACTTTTTCGTTAATTTTTTACTAGATTCAACATTCATATGACTAACTAGCCCCCCGCCCCGGCTTCGCACGGGTGTAAGCTTGACTTCGGCCTTGCTACAAAATATAATATAGCCTATGTCACCCGGGGATAGTGTACCTTCTCAACAGTGAAAGAATTTTTCAAATCGGTTCAGTAGTTTCGGAGCCTATCAATGCAAACAAACAAACAATCAAATCTTTCCTCTTTATAATATTAGTATAGATAAAATATAAATTGGTTTCTTTGCAAATATCATATTCATACGCCTCGAGTTGGATACGGTCTTGTTCTTACAATAATGATGTATCTTGAACCGTGGTCGTCACGGTTTCTGATTTGAACTTTGGTCATCATCATTATCTGTCAAACTTAGAATAGAAACTCATCTCATCTGGCTTGTTTCTAGTTTCCTATGAAAATGAACGCGTTTGAATTTGTAATTTAAGTAAAACTTCTGATAGCGTGCAACTTTCACTTCATAACTTATACATACAAACAATATTATAATATGGCAGCCATTATGGGGGGCCCAATTAGTGGGTGGCAAGTCATCACCTGCCACATTATTTTGAAACGAGGCGTCATTGGCGGGTGCTGTACCTCATACCATGGACCAGGGCCCCGATTCTACTAATCCAATTGTTTTTAAATTGTTAATGAATTTCCTCAAAAATTGCCTTTTGGACACTTTTGGTATAGATAAAGTGTCAAAAGTGAAAAAACAATTGTTTTTAAATTGTTAATGAATTGCCTCAAAAATTACCTTAATGACATTTTATGTATCGATAAAGTGTCAAATGTAAAAAAATGAGGCAATTCATTAACAATTTAAAAAACAGTTGGTTTATAATAGAATCGGGGCCCTGATCAACACCATCAAGAACTCACTACAATATACCAGACTTTTATCCTATTATCCTATACTGTGCAATAGTTTCATATTCCCTTTTTATACATTTCATAATTGTATTTTATATTCAACAGGCAGGGCCTCTTGGTATTGGCTTCTCACCACCAATGCCTGTCAAAAGTCCGGGCTGGACCCGTGAATGTAAACAAGTGGATCAGATCAAAAACCGACTTCAAAATATATGAAAAACGTAATAAGTGGCTATAAAATTAGGGAGTTGCCCTCTATTTCCCTGAGTTACCATCATCAGATCCTGACTTGGTGACAATGGGACCAAATTGGAAGTATACCCTACCTAAGAAAAGTATATTTTTTTAACGAACAGTTGGCGGAGAAATCGGTGAACATACTTTAAAAAATAACAGTGGAACATAGAACTGTCCTCCTTTTTTGAAGTCGGTTAATAAATACTGCTTAATAATGTTATATGTAACTTTCAGACAAAGTACATAAAGAATACAAAATTTTAAACACATAAGTGAAATCAAGTAATCAAATAAAATTAAGCAGGCAGATGCAGAACACTATAATTAATAGGCTCATAACTAAGAAAATTGGCGCTTCAGATCATCTGCCCTTTATGAGTCATCATGAACCAAAGACTTTCTATAACTAGACATTTAATGCAGGGCGAACATGTTCAGACACTTCATCAGTTGACATTACTACTGATATAAAAAACACGCCCAGTGATTCACTGAACCTCACGTCATTTTCGACCAATACCGTAGGTATGCCATCACTATGCTTTGTTTACATTTTGAACTGACGTTGAATGGGCCTATTAGCATTTAGTAACCCCTCACCCCGCCCCGCAGGTATTTGACTGAATTGTTTCCATTGACAATAATCGTAACTACAAGTCTGGGCTACGTAGTAGCTATACCTAGTCTGTGTCATGAACCCTTTCGGAGCCATTAAGCAATGTTATGACATAATGCTTGAAATATAGATTGCCCGACCCTAAAATTTTCCGGAGTATCCCGGGAGGCCATTTTCGCATTCAGTTTTCTAGATGGCTAAACATGGGTCGTATCTAACTCAATTATACTTAAAGAGGTCGAGATTCTAGATTGTTCAGTGTTTAAAGAACCACATTGTGTGGAGTTCGAAGCGTGAAGCCATTGTGCATTTTGGGTGTGTAAGTCGCGGTCCGATACACTTGACATGTACCGACAGACATACAATGAAGAAAGTGACCCTGGTGCTGTTCATATGGCTATAGAACTAACAAACCCAATACATTTCTTTGTGGAAATATTTCTGTTTAATCAGGGTTGCACGAAACTCTTGTACTAATAGGAAAGGTGTTTGTAGTCATCATATCATGACTGCCCCGGTGGCTCAGTTGGTAGTGAACCTAACTTCTGTGCTTGGGGGCGTGGGTTCGATTCCCATATAGGACAAACATTTGTGTGATGAACATTTGTGTTTGTTCTATGCCTGGGTGTTAATATCTATTTAAGTATGTATTTAAAAATATATATGTATGTATATCAGTCTCTGGCAGCCATATTACAAGCTTTGCTTAGTTTGGGGTCAGATGACCGTGTGTGCAAAAATGTCCCAAATATTTATTTATTTATTTAATTTTTTTCTGAGAGATCTTTTTCAACTGAAATCGCAATAAAAGTTAGCTCTTCCATAGAGAATTTTTTTTTTTTTTTTTTTATGTTTCATGAATTGTTTTTTTTTTCATAATGATGAGTGAATGGACCTTTTTTCAGCTTAGTACAAAACAATACAGAATTATTGATTCTGAAATAAATTGATTGAATTTAATACAACGAAACTTTATTGACACCACAGAAAGAACATTACAAGAAAAATTCATTAAACAAGAGGCATAAGGCGGTCTTATCGCAAATAAATGTCTTTGAGACATCAAGCTTCAACCTTTCCTCAAATAGCATTATTGCTTATTCCGCGGGTGCTGCTTGCGAGTCGCTGGTCTGCTCGCGGTATACACATAAACTAGTAATAACATGACTAAATTGTTTTAACCTAAGATTAAGACGTAACTAACTTCCTCTCCCTGTGTTGTGTAAAGTAAATTCGTTAAAGTTAAGAAAATAGTAGTAAAGCATAACAAAAGTCATGGACCCCGGTGTCTGTGGAGTAATATTTTAATTATAAAAAAAAACCTTCAACCTTCGTATAAGTAGATAGATATTGCTTGTGGAGTATGGATAGTGGTGTAGGGTACATTTAATAATACAGTTTAAATAAAGTCTCGAAATAGACATACTCGTACATATCAGAAAATATATTTAAAAAAACTGTGTAACCCTGTATAGAAAATGTCGTCACAAACATTTTTTGATAAATGTAAAGAAGTAAAATACAAGAGGAAACTTATTGTTTAGATGTTACTAATGTTTGTCACGGTATAAATCAGAATGTCTGTATCAGTAATGGTAGCTAATTAATGGAGGAATCTGAAGATGGATAGCCTAATAGTACCAACCTTCGTTAAGCCTGTCAGTCTATTCAGAACCTAAATCAACGCTGACGCTCGTATCTCCTAGTTAAACCTCAACAAAGGCGTCCGTCGTCAAAGAAGTCAAAGGCGCAAAAATGGAGCGACCCATTCAGATGTCACCACAAAAAGCAAATACTACCCGCCTACATCTCTCAGATGTAACAAGGAAGTGCTCTTGCTACAACCATAAGTCACGGTACTTTTGAAAGTCGACGTAAACTCGAACTTGGCTTTGAAATGAGTGAGTAAAATTTTTTTTGTCAAAAAAGGAAAATTTTGCTAGCCGCTATGGATTCTTCTCAGTTAATGTATTTTTACTTAGCATAAAACACCTTAATACATAATTTCAAAATGTCTGAATCAAATCGTCTGGATTTCTCAAGATGTCACTCTTGCAAAACTGACTTTGCGCATTTTTACAAAAAACGGTTTCACGAAAAGTTTAATAAATAGGATTCATCTCCTAAGAAATGAATATTTTTCGCCAAATTTAAATAAGGCCACCCTCGAGATATAACCTATAAAAAATCGGATCATTGGCGAAATAATTATGTAGCATACGTAAAAAATAACAGTCATATTTTGAACTTGCTTTTTGTGATTCCCGCGGTAGATTTAGCAGGTAATTAAAATTGTTTAAGTATATTTTTGTTTACATTCTCGAACTAAATATAAGTAGTGAAAACAATAGAGATGTACAAAATATGAATACTTTCACACATATTATTACTGCAATATTTAAACAGCACAAAAAAAAACTGCTAATGAAGCGAATGAAGTAATTCCGTTGACATCCATGAATTGACAGATAAAGCACGTAACAGACCATACCGTGTTCGAAAGCGAAACTGACATTTGTAATGCACGTAATAGACAATATGAGCTCTCGAACATTAATTGCTTTCTCTGTGACGTGACCGAGAAATTACAATTAGTTTCAGAAAAGAAGCTCTATCTATGGGTCGTCTCAAAGAATGTCAGTTCATTTGTTCACTATCTCAATATATTAGGCTGGTTCCAACTGTTCTTCATTTCGCAGTATATTATAATTATCTTCGCTTTGATGAAGATTGCTTGTTATTTACTATTTAGTTGTGCCAACTTAATTAACAAATCTTTAGGAATGGTTCAAAGCAGAGTTGAAAAAAGCTTAACTATCAGCTTTGACAATATTCCAAGTGATGATAGGAGAAAATGGGTTAGTGATCGTAAAAGCTGACTAAAAGTAGCTTGCGACTCATTGGATTCGCGCTATCAGGATAATATGATGGATTAGGAACTCTACACGACACTGTCTGTAGTAAGGGACATCATTGTTTGTCCAGTTTTTATGTGTGGAGAACAACGTGCTTCTCAAGAAGCTTTCAGGACAGTTGTACGTGTGCGTACTGTACAGTGTCACTTGACTAGGTACTTTCTCATAGAGTTTAATTTCCACGATGGTCACAATAAGTTTTAGGAACTTTATAATATAGAAACAATCACATATTTTTTTATCGGGCAAGTGTCTTTATTAACTATAAACAATATAGTAGCTAACACTAACCCTACATAAACAATTTATCTTTTTATAGCTTTGTTCATTGACAAAGTCTCAAAATTTGGGACTACATAAGCATAACAATAGACATCAACACTTTCAATAATTTTCTGTTATGGCCATTAGTAGTCTAGACAGCGCAAAAACCGGCCTCTATTATTAGACCCATAGATGTAGTATATAAGGCAGTGAAATATTGATGTAAATTAAACACGTCTGGCGCTCTCTCTTAGATGATTATGAACCTGGACCATACCTTTGCGCTACAAACTAATACATGCCATGAAATATTTATATTCCGTCGTTATTATTTAGTTATCTCATCTTTCACATTTCACCGTTTCTGAAGCCATACGATTATGAGTATGAAACGGTCGGCCAGTCTATAAATTGTCGCAAAAATAATGAAAATCAACCAAATCGGACAGGGATACGATTATGACACACAATCTGCGATGCAAAATGACATTTGGCCACCATCCAAGAGGCAACGAACTACTGGAGTGCAAAAAAGAAAAATCGAGTTAAATAATAAACACTCATTCAGTGAAACATGGAGAGAATTTATAGTAGATTTTGGGAATATTCTCAAAATGTGCTCACATAATTTTTTTCGAATACTCTGTCTTCGATTTCAAAAGAAAGCTCCATGATCCTGTTACAGTACTTCTAAAAGTTGAAGCCATCAGCTTTTCTTCATGCTCACCGAAGTGAAATGAGAACGTCGTATAACTTGAAACTATATAGGAAGGTATGGTTCATAATAGAGCCTTGGAAGCGATCGATATTGGCAATAAAGGCGAAGATGCTAAAATATACAATTTGAGACGCGACGAAGAATCGTCAGGAATTTAAAAACGTATATTGTAAGTAGGTATATCAAAGTTCTTACCGAAATCAAGCTCTATCTGTTCTTTCAATGACGATGATGAAGACACATCACTCCTGTGAACAAAATAAATACAATGATTGAGTGAAATAAATTCATTACTAAAATATGTGCGAAAGATTTTATGATAAATTGAGTATCACACATGAAATACTATTTATTACTTTATAGTTATATAGCTTCATGATTGATGGATACGGTATCGTCGAAAGCAAGAATTAGGTACTATAATTTAAAGCACCAGAGATATTGAACCCTAGGTCAAAAAGGTTTAATACCTCTTAGCTTTATGTACCGGTGAAATTTATTAGCGTTCAAATGCGAACCATCAAATTATGTTAAAAACCTACGTGTAAATGGCCGAAAGAAACAAATATACAAAGAGTGCCCTTGTCGAGTTTTCCAAACACCGTTGTTTGAAAAGTCCGAGTAAGGTGAACCAAAACAAATGTTGACTTAAAGCGCCATTGGATGAGCTACTATTTGTAGAGTATTAACATTCACAATGACATTTTATAGCGTTGTTGTTCTCAAGGTCGACTTGACTGCAGTGCCTGTCTTGGTACTGCAGACATTGATTGAAGCATCCTTTTTTAATATCTGATGGCAAAAAAAATCCTAGAGTATGGCACCTTATAACGTTGGTATTCTCAAGGTCAAATTTGTCTGCATTGCCTGTTCTGGCACTACAGAAATTGTTGAAGCATTCTTTTTCAATATCTGGTGATGACAAATTGGTTTCCCAACAATAGTAAACTGGGTTGATGCGATTGGCAAGTGACTAAAAGCCGTGGCAGAATTATCAAAGGGAAGTCTATGTCCAGCAGTTAGAATATGATCATGGTCTCTTAAGTATACCTATGTATGACACAGACTAGACAAGTATAGTTTTTTTTAACCCTCGATAAAAGAGATAATTTTTTGAAAGTACAACCTCAAGTCACCTTTAAAAAGAATTTTTGGTTCTTTGAATACCATAGAGAAATTTGTTTGGGTCGGTAGATGTAATACTTATTCCCGTTAGGCTAGAAGTCACCTTAAGCATGTCACTGAACTGTCGTACTCGTAAATTATCTTAAGTCCAAACTCTATAGTTTTCATAATGGTGTCAAGAATTTTGCGTATTGCCAATTGTGAATAGAGTGCAGCAATTAATTTGTACCTATTATTCAGATTGGTCCTTACAATGTCCGAATAAATATGTCAAAGACATGAAATGATACAAAGTTTGTTGAAACTCTCGACTGATCCCCGCTAAGAGTCGTAAAGTTATATCTGATGTTAAGGGTTTAGGACCCTTGAGAGAACGAGGGTCTTGAGTAGTACATGTATACTTGATAATACCGTCACACGGTTTCACTCGCCATTCTACAGGAACCATAATTATATTTTTCCAGGATAAAAAATTGCTTGTGAGTTAATCCTCAAGAGCTATCATTCCAGCAAATTTTATCCGAATCGGTTCAGTTGTGATGGAGTTGCGTGGGAACAAACATACTTACACATATACATTCGCTTTTATAATATCTAGTGTGATGCTAATATTATATGCTTTAGGATCGAACGTTTGTTAGTGAAGGATACCTGTGGTAAAATTTAGCTGCCGAAAATATTTAAATTATAGCAAATATAATCTACATGCATGACTTGAATTTGGATGCAATGGACATTCTTGTCTTTCTAATGTGAAACGGATCTACAGAGTAAATGTGGCTACAGCTATGAGTCAGGTGTCCAGTGAGTCATTATGTTCGAATCCATATATGGACGATATCATCTGCTTTAGCTGGTCGATAAAAATAGGGTTGATATTGCGAATGCGGTACTGTAAAAGTCATCTGTAATGACTGCATTCTAAACAAGGCAGATGTAGGGAATGAAAAGGAAACTCGATAAAGTACAAAAAATACATTCAATTTACGTGACTGGACCACGTTACCACATATAAGATATGTTTTAGAATACTGGCAAGAATACAATAATACACTGGCAGCTCACCGATAAAAATGTTCCTAAAAAATGGGAGGCGTCGCTGTGAAAGAGATGATACAAATAGGAGATAAGCTCATAAGACGCATATAAAACCCGACCTTAATGCTGGATCCAGATCATAACTTATATACGCTTTATGGATTCCCTTTTCAGGAATGTTCATTTGAAGGCTTACACACTTAGGTATTTATGAATGGCGAGGGTCGTAAGTAGTAACCCTCTGAGGGCTCTGACCGGACAATGTATCTGTCCATTTGAACGCCAAGCCTTTAGTTTGTGGAACTCAGATAAAAGTACAATAAAACGCTTGATGCGACCGTTTGAAGGTTTTTGACACACGAAAGCTGAGAGATTTTAAATTATCTTTTAAAATAATGCAAATTTGTGCACACAAATTTGAATCAACAATAAACATTTTCGGATCGGTAAGAGCGGGACAGAAATTGATGGTAAAAAGAACAGAAAAATGAATCGTCCATCGGGATCGTATACTACAAGAGAGGGTTGAACACCAACATTTTGATCTAAAAAACTATTTAAAATTTGAACAGTGAAAATATTAACACGACATTTCGAGACGCTTTATGGCAAAAAATAAACATGTATTTTTATATATGCTTGACAGGATAGGCTTTGACCACAGCTCACTTGGTGTTACACACAGCTTAAGGTTTTGTTTATTTACCTACGTCTTAACCTTTGCCTCATGTAAAGCAATACGTTTACCCTTTTGAATATTTACCTGAGCCACGTGTTTACCACGCTGAGGTTTATCTGAGAATGAATCACCTAAAAGGAAAACGGCAGTAGTCACGTTTACGTCAACTTGAATGTTACAAACGATTCAACAATGAACTAAATAATGTTGACCACAACAACGTCAAAGATTAAAAATTAATTAACGTATTGAATGAAATTAGTAGTGGAGAAGATAAATATCGTCAACATTTAATACAGATTGCAAAATAATAAATTGGACATAAGCTATAAGGACATAAGGCTTTATTTTGAGTTTTCAAATGAATGAACGTCATAACTCAGTCAACAATGAATATAGTAGAGATAGAGATAAATGGTGAGAGAAGATTACAAAATTAATGATCGACAAAATAGAATACAGTTTCTGGATGTTAATACAGTTAGAGCATTAAAATTAAATGATTACAGATAGAAGACAAAGTAAGTACATGGTAGAGTAATCAAACATAGCCTAAGTAAATGACCAAATGCTCGTTTTCTGACTCACTCGGTGACGTGATATCTTTAAAAGGTGATTTGGTGGGTCCTTCGCTTTGCGTTATGCGTGGTTGAACACTTTCCATTGTTGACGCCAAAGACCTTCGGCGAATGCGGTTTGCGACATTGGCCTACAGACTGCGGTCGATAGTATTTCATTAGGGCATATATTTTATATGTTGGATACAAATCCAGTGACGTTAAAGTATTTTTTTCTATGTGCCGATAAGATAAAATACTGATAAAATAGTAACATTTTGCGGTGTGACTTAGAAACGTAAATTTGCCCCGTTAGGCCCCGTTTGCACCCTTTTGGTACGGAACCTAAAAAAAAATAGTTTTCTATTATTGTCGGTACCAACTTGAGAAGCATTATTACTTCCAAGATACACAAATATTAGCATGAAACTCTCGAGCGAGATATTTAGTGAGTGCAATTTTGCAAGCACTATAGAAACTTGTAGCGATAAAGCACTTCCCTTTACGAGTACAACAGTTATTTGCTCGGGATAAAATTAAGAACTTCCTGGTAAATTACGATTGTATAAGAAATTCCGACTTACAATATGATATTGATATACACTATATTA
This sequence comes from Agriopis leucophaearia, assembly GCA_949125355.1. NCBI lineage: Eukaryota > Metazoa > Arthropoda > Insecta > Lepidoptera > Geometridae > Agriopis > Agriopis leucophaearia. The sequence continues at coordinate 17,723,038 of OX421262.1, forward strand.
CGAGAAGTAAAGTTTTGTAGTGGTAGGACTCTTTTGCAGGGGTCCGCCTGGGGAAGTACCCACCTTTGCCAGTTATTCAACCGCCAAGCATTTGTGGGCAAACACTACTGTGTTCCGGATTGAAGGGCAATGTTTCCAGCGAAATTACAGGGCACACAGAGATTTGACATCTTATATATCGGGGTGACGAGCGCAGTGCATTGCCATCCAGGGTTTTGAACTGTTGAAGTTCAAAATTCTGAGTGGCGTTGAGCTGTTATGGGTAAGCGTGACGTGAAACAGGCGGTATCATAAAAAAGAAAGTAAAGCGGAAACTATGCGTAATATAAATACAAACAACGTAGGTCCTTTCCTGCATACTATTATGGTGGGCTGATCTGAGCGCAGACAAAATCCAAGCTTATCCCTCACGGTAGTTGGCTCATAAACTAGAGAAGATAAGCTCTTATTTACCTCGACTTAATCCTATTAACTAACATCTACAAGTGTAAGATTAACTTTATAAAATTTTGCATTTTCCTTAGAGCACGTGAAAATGTAACGGATTATAATAAAGGATTCTGTTACCCCACACATAATTTTTTTACCTACAGTCAACATCATCAGCCAGAATACGTCTACTGCTGAACATAGGCCTCCCCCTTTAAGCTCCATACTGAAAGACATCCTGCCATCTACATCCACTGGATGCCCGCGACTCTCACAATGTCGTCGGTTCGCGGTCTCCACTCAAGAACCTTTCTTCCCTATCGGTTATCAGTTCTTCGAGCGATGTGGCCTGCTCATTGTCACTTCAACTTGCAGATTTTAATAGCTATGTCGGTGACCCTGGTTCTTTGGCGAATATCTACGTTTCGGATTTTATCGCGCAAAGAAACTCCGAGCATAGCTCTCTCCATTGCCCGTTGTGTGACTCTGAGTTTTTCCAAAAGGCCAACAGTGAAGAGGGCAATTTAATAAGTATTAATGTGTTTAATACACACTTGAAAGGATGTGCACCGTATCTCAAACAACTACGATGTATCGTAGCATGCCTCTACATTTTTGTGCAATAAATATATGTATGTGAATATTTATGTTTGCTCTCTACAATGTGTCGCGAGTGACTGACTACACACTGGTGCGCAGAATACTTGTTAGCACCACTGAATTCGTATCATTACAAAATTTCAATCGCGTACTTACTATATAATTCAATAGCCACACCCAACCAATAGAAAATATCGAAACGTATTCAGTAAATTAAAGTCTACAAAAGGCATAGCATACAACGGTCACTCCACAAAGCAATCAGTCAATGTATGAATAAATGCGGTTCACGGATCATTTAGCAACGTACTGAACGAGCCCAAAAGCTCTTAATCATCAACCTGTTCTATTTTTATCATAATTTTTCCGACAGAATGCCTTTCGCCCTTTTGACTGTGCACCTTTTATTCTAACAAAGGGCTCTGTCGATTTACCAAACCGGTTCCAGTGAGGTGCTTGAGCGACCTTAACATTGCCAACCAGTATGGATTCTATTCATATACAAGAAAAAAGTGCGTGCCAGAGATTTTCTACTGGTTTCGTATCATACTTTCGTAAGCCTTTCTTACAAAGGTAATGAATAAAGATAAAAGGCTTTAGTATAACGGCTGGACTGGATTTAATAACATCTGTTTTATTTGGATAAGGCCACAAAATACGAGCATATTCAAAAAGTATGAAGATGTTCAGACTTCTAGGAAGTTAATGTTATTTCTTAATATTTGTACTCTTTCGGAAGACCCCAATAACGGTAATATTAGGGAATATTTCCCTATTTCGCCTTTGACTGCGCGTTTGAATATATATTTCCATTCTATTCGCGTAATATCAAGTAAGTGGATTACAGCTCCCAATTTTTATACACGAGAATTTCTTTGAAAACTGGAAACTAGGATTACTTTCTCACGTTTTTATGTTACTCAAAAACTATGTGAGAAGTCCAAGGTTTATGAATTTGTTTGTAGTCAGGCCGTTGGTGGCCTCTTTGCTTATCTCCAAGATTTTATTTGGGTCGTTCGTTGTTTGTTTTTAACCCAGTGGCCCGATTAGTTGGAATTCTAAAACTTGGTATTTTAATGCTTGAACCAATTTGAACGATGTAGCATTGCAATAATGGTATTGTGTATGCTGTGGTCGCAATACTAGCAATTGTTTTAACGCAACCTTAGCATGACGACAACTATGCCAAGCTGTCGAAGTCGGGAGACTACAACTTAGTTATTTTACTCTACAAAGTAAAAACTAATGTATTTTAGATCTTATTAGTTCGCAAGTCCCAGTTTATAAACTCATAGCCCAAGTTAATGGACGTTAGAAGGAGTGGTGTCGATGTCAGTACTTCAGCATGTCGTCTATTGTGTGGGATGGAAATACTTGTTGGTTTTGGGTAAAGTTTAGTAAATGTCAAGAAGCTAACAAATAACAAGCGTGGAGTTCAGCTCATTCCTCGGAGGTTGAAGCAAATAACATTTCTTAACTACGACCTCACAAGCCAAGCTACATTCGTGAAGTTGCAAAACACTGTCTTAACGATAGGTGAACAAATCACATTTGTATCACGACTACAATGACCTACTACTTGAACCATTTGTAATGAGGACAGCCATAAAGAACGGTAAATACTGCAATGATCATTACGGTTTCTTTATCAGGGCATTATAAATCAAACGCCCTACGGAGCCCTTTGGCTCTCCATTCTATAAATCGTAATAACTGCAGTCCAATTCAAGTTTGTTTGCCTAATATTCTGTAGGCTACAAATAGTAATGGGAACGGTGAACTAACAATCTGGAAATATGAAGGTGACGCGACCCATACTATTAAAAGACAGGCATTGTGACACATGTGCCTATTATAATAAATATCAGGGACGATGCATTTTAAGGCGAGGCGGCGATGCTCGTTGCAGCTTACAAGCTGCTGTTGAAAAGTCTACAGTATTAGATTTCCCGTAGGGTATTAATTGTCGACTATACAATACAACGACGAGGTACAATACAAAACAGAAGAGAGAGACTTCGAAGAATGGGCTTTAATCCACCATGTTGGCCCTGTGCATTTTGGTAAATGTCCTTTGAACTTCTGAGGTTGTTGGACATACTGGTTTCTTTAAGATGCTTGCCGTCACCGTTTTTAGACGATGGCATCGAAACTGCGCATCATTTATCCAAGTACTAAATAAATCATCAGCGCAGGGCCGAGGATCGAACAGACAGCCGTCAGATTGTGAAACGCTCGGCCACCATCGCTTAAGCGAAGCAACCGCCTCGCACAAAGCGAAGAATTCAAAACTATACTAACATGAAAGCTCTACCATCTCTAAAAATTCAAAATATAAACGTGGTATACCACGGACACTGCAGTGTTCGAAACGTCAGGAATTAAAACAAGTGGATCACATTAAAACCCGACTTCAAAAATACATAAAAACGTAAGTTCTTATAAATTTTAAGGGTTGCCCTCGATTTCCCTGGGATCCCATTATCAGATCCTAACTTACGTGACAATGGGACCAAATTGGAAGTATGTATACCCAACCGAAAAAATAAAATAATCGAAATCGGTCAACAGATGGCGCAGATATCAGTAAAAATAACATAACATACATAAAATAAATGTGGAACATAGAACCTCCGCCTTTTTTAAAGTCGGTTAAAAAGACGTGACAACAAGCATTAAGTGTTTAATTCTATAGTGATTCATGTCCACACCCAACAAAACCATAGTCAAATCAGTTACCGTTGCGCTACAGATAAAAAATAAAATTTGCAATGGGCTTAGCGTCATCTAAGATTACGTGGACAATAGTCACACTCTCAGAGGACCACACCCACAAATAACCACTGACACACATAATGATGTAACTTTTCACGGACACCATTTGTGTGAACTAGATTGAGTTATTGTCAGGTTATTGTAGATTATCTTTGATTTAAGAGTTTACATGTCGTAAGCTTGGGTTGCATTGCATTGATTTCCGCGGTAATGGCAAATGATACTAAATTCATATTTTGGTTATAAATTGGTGAGGATATAAGTCACGGTGTATTTTATTATGCACAACTTATAAAACAGAAAATTAACGAAAACTTAAAATAACTATAAATTGAGCATTGCCATTCAACGTGACAATGCCGCCAGCATTCTGGGGACCTTTCCCTCCACTAATACACTGTCTTTTAGTTTAAGTTTTTATATAGTTATTATAAACTAGTCGTCCGGCCCAGCTTCGCACGGGTGTAAGCTCGTCCTTCGGCCTCGCTACAAAATATAATATAGCCTATGTCACCCGGGGATAGTGTAGCTTCCAACAGTGAAATAATTTTTCAAGTCGGTTCAGTAGTTTTGGAGCCTATTCAATGCAAACAAACAATCAAACAATCAAATCTTTCCTCTTTATAATATTATATATGGTATAGATATAGATAAATTAAATGTGATTTTAGAAACACGATTGGTGAAACTTTTCTCGGTAGAATAATTCAGCGCAAACAGGCCTTCTCAATTATTTCTTAAAACCAAAATATGAATTTAGTACTGTTTGTCATAGCCGCGAAAATTGATGCAACGCAACCCATTGACGACATACCGACTCATAAATAGCTTTTTTGAATTCAGAATGATACATTTGAAGCCACAATACTTATAATTGGTTATTTCTTTTGCAACTTGAGATGATTTATGACCATCACCACTTTTTGAGTGAACAAAAATCAAGGAATTTACGTCAACGTCACGCAGTGTACTTTAAAACAGCGCCATCTCTTGTAAAATAGGGGAATTACTACTCAAGTTTTCACTTCTGACGTGCAGTCCTATGACTGATGTTTTTTTTCACTTATAGGTAACCGATACGTAGTCTTTTAATACTATACTAATTAGAAAGCACTACACACATAAGTCATGATTGTTGATACATATAAATATTGCGGCGGCAATGAACATAAATTAATATTAAACAACGAGTTCCTTTCAGTAGGTACGTAATAAGGTCTACAACATATCAAAACGTATATACAAGATCGGGAAAGTTATAAATTATATACGATTGTAAAGGCTTAAGATATACGATACTCCCAGCGGGTAAATCTGACCTTATTCTGCAGCATTGCGTAGGCTGTAAAGTTAGTGCTTGACAATGTAATCAGAAACATGATATGCCTCCAATTCCTTGAAAACACTGGTAAACAACGTACGGCAAAGTGAATTTGTTAAGCCAGGTTATTGGATAATAGCTGCGCCCTGCGGTGAAACAAATGTACATTGGGACCAAACCTGAAAGGGGGAAAGAAAAAACAGCTGTTCCATAGAAGACGATAATTGACGACAAAATGTAAAGAACTACTGATTTTATTTCGCGATCTCAGGGTTGGTCAAATAGTAAAAGTTGTTCATACTGATGAGTACAATAACCTCCTTTCGGCTTAGTGCAGGGTAAATGCGTAATCCTGTATTTAAAAAGTGATGTGTGTATGTATGTATGTACTCTATGGGCTCCGAAACGGCTGGACCGATTTTGTTATAAGGAGTAATCCCCTTAAAACCGCGGGGCGCAGGTAGTATGATTTATACACTCGAAAACATAACCCTCCAGCAGTTGAGAAAAAGGTTGAAATATTCTCAACTATGCACTGCAAAAAATTGTTTACCTACATCACTGTTGGTTTTCCATCTACAAAATTTAAGTTTGGAATATTTTTCTAAGCCATAAATATGTATTGTTTTTCGAAACCATAAATGGCAAACAGTGCTTGATGGTAATTTTGTTTAAAGTGATTTATTTTCTAATTAACGAATCTCAGTTTTGTTCCTTTAAATGTGCTGTGCTGTGAGACTGCTACTTTACAAATTTCATTATTTTAAATCAACGGGAAGTATTCTATAGGTTTTGATTTATGAGTTTGCGACTAAAATACATATAATGTGATAAATGGCCGTAGGTATCTTTTAATTGAATTGACTTAGAATCTTGAATTTTTAACACCGCTAAGGCACCTTAGTATTTGATATTAATTTCAACTTGATACCAGTTTGCGTTCCTGGGAAAAGGAGTCTTGATTGTCAAACAGATAGACAACAAAGTGATCTTATAAGGATTCCGTTTTTTCCTTTTGTTGTACAGAACCCTAAAAACTTAAGAATTATTCACATTTCTAATATATTCAAGAGACTTCTATAGCCAACGGTGGCCACGCAACAAAAGCCTTTATACTTTTTTTTATTCAGAAATAGGCTTGCGTTTGACCGCCAACTCGCCTGATGTTAAGCGCGATGTGGTCTACGATGGAGTACGCTGGCCAGAAGAAACCGATTCACTCGAGATTTGACGACACCCATATTATATCCAAGAACTGTTTGTACGTTTCCCAGAGAAAAGCTGTGAAATCTGTTCTTTCCATCTAATCTTCAATTAATGTTGTAAGCGTACGTTAAAACAAAGAATTTATTTGTTTTGCTTTCATCCTTTTCAATTAAATGTTGTCAAAGAGAGTAATTACGGTCGAGGTTGGGTCCGGCTCTCATTCATTTGGTTTGGGTGCCCGCCGTACTGACGATAGGGGTTTAGGCGCCCGTAAAAATGTTGGTAAAAGGACCTTCAAAGTATATATTACTGTATTTGAAATAGTCTTAAAAATTGGCAAGGACCGGTAAAAGGAATAGACCTTTATTAGGAATACTAGCAAAATCCCGCGTTTTTCCAGTTTGTCTGCATTTTCTTGAGGAAAAAGTACCCTATGTTCGTCCTTATGAGGTACACTATCCTTGCATTCTGCTTTATTTACTTGGATGACATCATCCAAAACAACGAATTTTTAAATTGTTAATTATTTTGTATCTTCTCCTCAGTCTTATAGGATTCAAAGTAGGTGAACTCTCAGTGTCTATCTCTAAGTTCTTTGGTAAAAATGATGTACATTTTGAACATCAGCACAAATACAGGGCATAGCTTTCGATTCGTGAAATTCCACAAACGGAAGGCAAATAAACACATTTATGCTGATTAGTGATACTACAGGTTATTCAAATAGACACATAATCACTAACTGCGGCTGTAGTAATTTGCCTAATCGTTCATATGTGTGATAATGATAAAACTCGAACAGGCGCAAATTGCCGCGGTTTTGTAACATGTTCATTTGCAATGCTAATATATTCCGATGGTAATAAGGTGACAGTGGCAGTGGGAGCATTTACCAGTTTCTTCAGATCACAACTAGTTGGAGTTACACCAGTCAAAATACAATATTATTGACCAGGAATAAGAGTCAGTGGGTGTTGAAGATTGGAGCTTTAAGAGGCGAAAACCCGACATACTGTCCGTACAAACGCTAGTACGTAATTATGGCGTTATAAAGATTTTTTCATAAGAAGTTCTAAGTTAAAGTATTTTGTGTACTATATCTAGGATTATAACTAAACTAAGAATTCAACATTTTGGGAAACAAATGCAGTACATGTCTCCAAACATTAAACTACTACTAAGACACATTATAGATACGTGGAAGTCTCGCAATGTTCGATGGTATCGTATCTGTAAGTTGTGGAAACGAAGGAGCCATCAAGTTTTTCTTCGAAATAATTTGGGCTGTTTAAAACGAAGGGTGAATAGAGTTCTCAAAGGTGGGCAATGCACTGTAGTAAGGTATTGTAGGCGGCGATAATGGCTTACCATCAGATGGCCCGCCGCTTGTATGCCACTTTTATTTTTATTTTTACGATACTGAGTGATGAGACGAGCGAAGTCGCTCGCCTGATTGCTCTTCACGCTTGCCCATAACAACACAACGCCACTCAGAATTTTGAACTTAAACAGTTCAAAACCCTGAATGGCAATGCACTGCGCCTCGTCACCCCGAGATATAAGATGTCGAATCTCTGTGTGCCTTGTAAATTTCACTTATTCTATAGTGAAATTTTAGTGAAGAAATATTAGAGATAGATGTTATCATGTCGAGTACTTCACGATGTTAGTGATAGAATTTCATATCCACGCCTGTCTTCAACGAAGCGGAACGAGTACTTATACCTACTTCTTCCACGTTTCTGAATCCGATGTATTATTACCTACATATAATATTGAAATGATAGTGTTTAATTTTTCTATTCAAAATAAAATTCCAAATCATAACATACAGTCATAATACATTTAATTTAGTACTCACGGGAAATTTGGTAGAGTTTTGCCGTCGCGATATTTCAGCACACCTCCACGCATCAACTTCTATAGATTTTTAATTATTAACGTTATTAGCTGTATTGCTGTACACTCCAAGAAGAGTTAAGTTATTGAGTGTTTTATAGAGCACCAATATCTCGAATAACGCTAAATCAACATTATGATAAAATATAAAAATAACGTCAACTAACGAACAATCAATATCCATTTAAATAATAGAGGTTATACGGAATCTCAAAGATGTTTGTTTTACGTTCGTCGACAATATCGGGAAACGAGAAACTATTTTGAAACAAGAAATTCCCGAAAGGGAATGTGGGGTGGACTAGGATCCCTGGCGAAATCCCGAGAGAGACTTAATTTTTTAGGAGGGTTTCTGCGAGGGTTCTTTTAGACGGTGAATAAACCTCGAATTTGGCAAGCGGCCATTATTTGCGTTTACGGCGAATTCGGACACATAAATATCGTTGGCTTCATCGCAGACGAATATAGAGAAGTTTATTGGTCATATATCATCGATGGACATGTTTCGCACATACTTTGTATGGCTTTGCCAGTGGAATGCGGTGGAAATGGATTTAAACAACATAAGATATACACTTAATTCCAAAGATTCGTATACAACGATTTGGGTCGTTATTTATGATACGTAGTATCGTACTGTCCAAGAATGAAACTCCCTGTCAAACACTGTTTTAAACTATCACGGTTGTTCGCTAAAGTTATATGATTATTTACGGGATATTTACCGTGGTAAGGTTGTGGATTGTGGATGTGGATTGTTGGTTATTCGCCAAAGAACCAGGGTCACCGACATAGCTATTAAAATCTGCAAGTTGAAGTGGCAATGGGCAGGCCACATCGCTCGAAGAACTGATAAACGATGGGGAAGAAAGGTTCTTGAGTGGAGACCGCGAACCGGAAGACGCAGCGTAGGTAGGCCTCCCACTAGATGGACCGACGACATTGTGAGAGTCACGGGCATCCAGTGGATGCAGATGGCAGGATGTCGTTCAGTGTGGAGGTTAAAGGGGGGGCCTATGTTCAGCAGTAGACGTCTTTTGGCTGATGATGATGAAGGTTGTGGAAGGAGCTCCTGATATTTCGGCGCAGTTACATGCACCATGTTCACGGGAACACCACGGTAAATATCCTGTAAATAATCATATAACTTTGGAACTCCCTGTCGTCCTCCTTGTTTCCTGCAAACTACAATCTAGGCATCTTCAAGGCTAGAGTGAATACAATACAAGCCGACATACTGTCCGTACAAACGCTAGTACGTAATTATGGCGTTATAAAGATTTTTTCATAAGAAGTTCTAAGTTAAAGTATTTTGTGTACTATATCTAGGATTATAACTAAACTAAGAATTCAACATTTTGGGAAACAAATGCAGTACATGTCTCCAAACATTAAACTACTACTAAGACACATTATAGATACGTGGAAGTCTCGCAATGTTCGATGGTATCGTATCTGTAAGTTGTGGAAACGAAGGAGCCATCAAGTTTTTCTTCGAAATAATTTGGGCTGTTTAAAACGAAGGGTGAATAGAGTTCTCAAAGGTGGGCAATGCACTGTAGTAAGGTATTGTAGGCGGCGATAATGGCTTACCATCAGATGGCCCGCCGCTTGTATGCCACTTTTATTTTTATTTTTACGATACTGAGTGATGAGACGAGCGAAGTCGCTCGCCTGATTGCTCTTCACGCTTGCCCATAACAACACAACGCCACTCAGAATTTTGAACTTAAACAGTTCAAAACCCTGAATGGCAATGCACTGCGCCTCGTCACCCCGAGATATAAGATGTCGAATCTCTGTGTGCCTTGTAAATTTCACTTATTCTATAGTGAAATTTTAGTGAAGAAATATTAGAGATAGATGTTATCATGTCGAGTACTTCACGATGTTAGTGATAGAATTTCATATCCACGCCTGTCTTCAACGAAGCGGAACGAGTACTTATACCTACTTCTTCCACGTTTCTGAATCCGATGTATTATTACCTACATATAATATTGAAATGATAGTGTTTAATTTTTCTATTCAAAATAAAATTCCAAATCATAACATACAGTCATAATACATTTAATTTAGTACTCACGGGAAATTTGGTAGAGTTTTGCCGTCGCGATATTTCAGCACACCCCCACGCATCAACTTCTATAGATTTTGAATTATTAACGTTATTAGCTGTATTGCTGTACACTCCAAGAAGAGTTAAGTTATTGAGTGTTTTATAGAGCACCAATATCTCGAATAACGCTAAATCAACATTATGATAAAATATAAAAATAACGTCAACTAACGAACAATCAATATCCATTTAAATAATAGAGGTTATACGGAATCTCAAAGATGTTTGTTTTACGTTCGTCGACAATATCGGGAAACGAGAAACTATTTTGAAACAAGAAATTCCCGAAAGGGAATGTGGGGTGGACTAGGATCCCTGGCGAAATCCCGAGAGAGACTTAATTTTTTAGGAGGGTTTCTGCGAGGGTTCTTTTAGACGGTGAATAAACCTCGAATTTGGCAAGCGGCCATTATTTGCGTTTACGGCGAATTCGGACACATAAATATCGTTGGCTTCATCGCAGACGAATATAGAGAAGTTTATTGGTCATATATCATCGATGGACATGTTTCGCACATACTTTGTATGGCTTTGCCAGTGGAATGCGGTGGAAATGGATTTAAACAACATAAGATATACACTTAATTCCAAAGATTCGTATACAACGATTTGGGTCGTTATTTATGATACGTAGTATCGTACTGTCCAAGAATGAAACTCCCTGTCAAACACTGTTTTAAACTATCACGGTTGTTCGCTAAAGTTATATGATTATTTACGGGATATTTACCGTGGTAAGGTTGTGGATTGTGGATGTGGATTGTTGGTTATTCGCCAAAGAACCAGGGTCACCGACATAGCTATTAAAATCTGCAAGTTGAAGTGGCAATGGGCAGGCCACATCGCTCGAAGAACTGATAAACGATGGGGAAGAAAGGTTCTTGAGTGGAGACCGCGAACCGGAAGACGCAGCGTAGGTAGGCCTCCCACTAGATGGACCGACGACATTGTGAGAGTCACGGGCATCCAGTGGATGCAGATGGCAGGATGTCGTTCAGTGTGGAGGTTAAAGGGGGGGCCTATGTTCAGCAGTAGACGTCTTTTGGCTGATGATGATGAAGGTTGTGGAAGGAGCTCCTGATATTTCGGCGCAGTTACATGCACCATGTTCACGGGAACACCACGGTAAATATCCTGTAAATAATCATATAACTTTGGAACTCCCTGTCGTCCTCCTTGTTTCCTGCGAACTACAATCTAGGCATCTTCAAGGCTAGAGTGAATAGATTTATTCTAGATCAACGTGTTCCATCCACGGCCACATCGTCGGTTGCCATCAGGCGAGTTGGTGGCCAAATGTAGATCTATTCTTTATAAAAAACACATTAGACCCACTGAGATACAATACCTATAGAGTCACAATCTCTAAATGAAAATAGTCATAAAACATACGAGCGTCGTTGTACATACCTAGACATAAATTATATAGTTCACAATGCTACATTTACTTCAATTTAGACGTTATGTCGCTTGCATAATGTTCAACGTCGCTTGTCCGATAGAGCATTGTAGCAATGGCATCACGCGGCTTTGTAGTCGGATCGCGGTTACCTTTTTTTTTGGTACGATTGTGACTCTTTATGTATTGTATCTCGATTATTAGACATTTATATTTAGATCAAAAACTTCTACCACAATACAAAAGAATCTACGACTTGTATGTAATGTGTAGATTTAAAAAGTGCGGTGTTGATTTCAGTGTTTTGACAGTGTAATTGGTACAAGATAAAATATGCCCAAATAGCTTCATAAACACAAACACGGTATAATCATAAACAAACACTCCATTAAAATGATATTTACTCAAAACACGGTCTGTAAGGTCTTGTTTGTTTAATCCCCCGGATTGGTTAGAACGTCAAATAGATTTTTTTAAGCAAACAAGTCCAAGGTTGTCACTTTTACCAGATAACAATGAACGACATTGAAACTGACGACGGTAGACAGTGTCGACGGAAATAAAGAAGGTTTTACACCCTTCAATTTGTCGGATACGAATAAACAGGGTTGAACAGAACTGTGGTAAAAAGCAACGAGGAGGTTCTTGTCGCTATCACTATGGAATTAATCCTGAAATAACAAAAAAATACTGTTGTAAAATGTCAATCCGTGTAGATTTATTTTCTAAACATGCTAGTAATAAATATTGCCTATGTTACTCAGGGATAATGTAGCATTCTAATGGTGTTTTTTTCTCAGAATTTTTTGAGTTAATTCGTCACAAACATCCAAAAATACAAAACTTTCCTCTTTATAATATTAGTGTAGAAGTTAAGATAATATATGTGTACATGCCAAATATATATATATGTGTGTATATACCATATACCAATCATTGTGACGTCACTGATCGTAATGAGGCGAAATCGACTCCTACGCATTGGCACAGGTTCAATGCACCTCCATTCACATGAAGTTAACATCGCATGTGAACTATACCACAAACGTATTGCTAACTAAACTGTCAAACATATTACGTGTTTACGCGAAAATTGTAACTGAAATGTGCAAAATATGTGATGACTTAATCACTACCAATACAAATACACACACAGACAACACAAACAGTGTTTGCACACTACTGTGTTCCGGATTGAAGGGCAATGTTTCCAGTGAAATTACAGGGCACTCAGAGATTTGGCATCTTATATCTCGGGGTGACGAGCGCAGTGCATTGCCATTCAGGGTTTTGAACTGTTGAAGTTCAAAATTCTGAGTGGCGTTGAGCTGTTATGGGCAAGCGTGAAGAGCCATCAGGCGAGCGACTTCGCCCGTCTCGTCACTGAGTATCATAAAAAAAAAACTCGTCTGAAAGAATATAAGTGTCAGTATATGTTTGTTAATAAAAAGTATGTATCAATTTAAATTTTTAATTAACGCTGCGCTCGCCGTCTTAAGCTATCTCTTTCATAAATTTTCATATTTTTTTATTTTTGAAGATAAATGGCCATTGATTGTGCATCTCGCAAAGCTGGAAATCCACAACTGTTCGATTTTTCCGCAGACCTGTAAGGTTACTTGTTACTTGTGTAGCGGGCGTTTTCCGCAACCAGGCCAATCATTGGCCCATTTTGCGTCACCCGGCTGCAGCTAGTTCAGCCAACCGGTCTCCTCCAGGAAAGCCAGCAGCTCGCTGATGCCTGTGCAGGCCTCCTGGAGCGTCCTCGGTGATCCGAGGATAGTATTTCGTTGTTCTTCCACACTGCTGCACTCCAGTACCTGTAAGGTGTGGAATATCCTTCCCCCAACTGTCTTCCCGCTGAGCTTCAACAGGAAGCGTTTCAAAAAGGGTGTCTACATCTACCGATCCCGGCAGGCAAAGCACTGTCAACACCGCTAGTGTTGCAGGTGTTCATAGGCGACGGTTTCTGCATCAGGCGGGCCGCACGCTTGTTTAATAATAATAATAAAATAAATAAATATCTGGGACATTATTGCACACATGGTCATCTGACCCCAAACTAAGCAAAGCTTGTAATATGGCTGCCAGAGACTGATATACATACATATATATTTTTAAATACATACTTAAATAGATATTGACACCCAGACATAGAACAAAAACAAATGTTCATCACACAAATGTTTGTCCTATATGGGAATCGAACCCACGCCCCCAAGCACAGAAAGTAGGATCACTACCAACTGAGCCACCGAGGCAGTCAAGTTTGCCGCTCATTTATAAAAATAAAATAAGAACTAAGCATTATTTTTAAAACCACATTTTAAATTGTATAAAGCTATTTTCGTGTTGACACTTTATAGGATGGTGGAGCAGATCGAAAACAAACTTTTTTTTTCTATATCATTCCCTAAAATAAAATCCACATAAAAATTAATTTAAAACGTTTGCAATATTATTCTTAAATGAATGCCCAATTGATTATTTTGATTCGCCTTAACAAGTTTTTTTTCTCTCTTAAAACGTGCGAAATAAATAGGTCTGGACAGTGAACGCGTCCTTAAATTTAAAACAGGATTATAACAACATTCATGTATCTAATTTAAAAATCTACATAACATGTAGAATATCGTAATAGACTAAAGAAAATAACGAGTCAATAAAATTTCATGTATTAAGATTATAAGAAACCGAGAACAAATACAATCTCTTAGCTAAAAAAACTTACGCAGAAAGCGTATATATAAAGCCACTCCCATAAAAGCTCACTGTAATTTAGGCTCTAAAGATATTCTGTAAGAAATTAAGTCAGTATATACGAGTACATATTTTATGCTGCAGCTGGCGTCTTTGGAAAACTTATTACGGTTGGCACTTTACACTTCTTGCTCGGGAACGTGGTTAATTTTACATATTGACTGCCCCGGTGGCTCAGTTGGTAGTGAACCTACTTTCTGTGCTTGGGGGCGTGGGTCCGATTCCCATCTAGGACAAACATTTGTGTGATGAACATTTGTGTTTGTTCTATGTCTGGGTGTTAATATCTATTTAAGTATGTATTTAAAAATATATATGTACGTATATCAGTCTCTGGCAGCCATATTACAAGCTTTGCTTAGTTTGGGGTCAGATGACCATGTGTGCAATAATGTCCCAGATATTTATTTATTTATTTATATTCCACTTTTATTGTGCGAACCGCTAGACTATGAAATGCGTTGTTTGGATGTTCCCCGATATATACAATCTGGGTGCTTTCAAGTCGCGAGTGAATCGGTTTCTTATAGGCAAGCGTGGCAAAAGAGGAGGTGGCGGTCAAGCGCAAGTCATTCAATGAAAAAAAGGATAAGCTGAAGGAAAGATCGATCGGCATTAGAGGATTCCCAAGTTATTGAGTGCATTTAAAGAAAGGTTAAGGACTAATTGGTGTGCCACGGGAGAAAGTCCATCAGTGATTAACCATGCTAATATGTTTTAGATATTAGAAACTTTTCATATCTGTAAGTGCCCTGAAAATAATTCTCACAGTTTAAAAACTAAAAAACACGCTTTAAAATCGCTAATCCTGAAGATCCTGGTAAGGATAATGGGACAAACTATTTAAATTATTGCTTGTCACCGGTTCTTGATAAGTGTGCAAAGTTTCAAATCAATCCGACATTTTGAAACGGGAGAAAATCACGTTCAAAAATTCCATTACATAGATACATACCAACCTAATAAAGGCGTGTTCAAAATACCTGACTTTCCTGCTGAGTCGTGACTTCCAAAATCGATTCCTTCCAAAATTATGACCTTTTTCCTAAGCTTAGGACCGACACTAAAGTTTTGCCATTATCACTTTACGTGCACAGTGAAAAAAATCATTGACTTTCCTGCTGAGTCTTGTTTTCCTTCCTAAGTTTCGGAAGGAAAAGGTCATATTTTCGAAGGAACCGGTTTTTGAAGGCAAGACTAAGCAGGAAAATTAGTTTTTTGTTTCAGTGTGGTAGTGCATGAAAAGTGATAACGGCAAAATTTTGGTGTTTGACTAACAGTTGTTCCAAATTAATTTCACTTTTAAGTTTTGAATAATTTGGCAAAACGACATTGCAATACTCACGCAAGAAACGTACGAGAAAGCGTAGACAATTTATTAGCCAGAACTAATGGCATAAGCTCATATTCATTACCCTCCAGGTTGATAGCACCTGTGAGGCATTTAGGATGTCACAGCATATTAAGTATTTACGCATATTACGCAGATAGATCGACGACGGCAGCCTAGATTAGACTGGCTTAGAACGGAAATGAGGCTTAGCTGGATAAATAAAGGCCAACGTAAAAAGGAGAAAATAGAGCGTCCAAGTGTGAGTCGGGCTCGCGCACTGAGGGTTCCGAACCACCACATAAATAAACACCACATAAATTGTTAACCGCGGTCACCCATCCAAGTACCGACCGAGCCCGAAGTTGCTTAACTTCGGTGATCTTCGGGTACGAGATCCGGTGGTGAGCTTGTGGCGTTGTTGTATGTTTAAACCATAAAAAGTATATGCTATGTCGGGATGATACATCTCTGAAATTTGGCTAAGTCCACAGAGCTTCGTTCGTTCGAATTTTTCTATAACTATCAATTTCTAAACTACGCCTACAATTATATGGCTTTGGTTACGGAACCCTACCATAAGCGTCTCTTCACGCTCTTGGCCAGTTATTATGTTTATTTATGTTCACATATTCATCGGCCAACTGACGACTGATTTAAAAAATAAACTTCGGTAGGGTATATTTCCAATTTGGTCCCATTGTCACCAAGTCACGATCTGATGATGAGATCCCAGGGAAATCGAGTGTAACCCTCAAATTTTATAGGCACTTATTACGTTTTTCTTATATTTTTGAAGTTGGTTTTTAGGGTTCCGTATTAAAGTGATCCTGTGAGAATATTCATTGCAATTCGTTCTAGAATTTACGTAAACAAAATTTGAAATGTTATTCGACGTAAATTTAATTTGAACTGGACAGCTGGTTATACTCGTAAATTTACCTCGAGCTGAAATGAGGATAACCATAGTAATTTACCTAACAAGTTTGTTATGCTATAGCCTGAAATAGAAAAGGTCATGATAATAAATAATGTACCTATAGTTAACCGAATAAAGTTAAATATAGATTGAGGACTATCTGGGTGGGCATTATCTATAGAAGGATGGCGCAACACTAGGAATTACCTGAGTCCACTATTACAATCTAAGATCAGATCAAACAGGAGATATGGCAAGGTGGCGTGGCGGGTGCGAATGCATCAGGCCAATCAGGCTTGATGCTTTTAGTAGAACTACTCTGCATTATTTTTTTATCGACTTCGAAAAAGGAGGAAGTTCTTAATTCGACCGTATTTTTTTTGTTATCTCAGAACTTTCCGATTGGGTGAACCGATTTCGACGATTCTTTTTTTATTTGAAAGCTGGTGCTTCCCGTGTGGTCCCATTTTAATTTGGTCCAGTTCTGTCATTTTTTGAAGTCGTTTTTTATATTGATAATTATTTGCATGAGGATTATTAGTTTTAGTTCATT
The DNA here is from genome assembly GCA_949125355.1 of Agriopis leucophaearia. Lineage (NCBI taxonomy): Eukaryota > Metazoa > Arthropoda > Insecta > Lepidoptera > Geometridae > Agriopis > Agriopis leucophaearia. The sequence continues at coordinate 17,740,348 of OX421262.1, forward strand.
GGTGACGCTGCGAGTTTCTCAGTGTGCGTGAATAACGATTAAGTGTGTCGTACTTACCACAGACATATAATACCAAGCAGACTGAACATGTTTTTTACAACTACATTCGCAAAAACAGTTATGTTTTGCATCTCTCTCGATTACACAAAAATCATATATTCATATCTCTTTTTGTCGTAACGTTGCAACATAATAGAAAAAAATGAGCATGTGGTACGGTGTTCCAAGTTGCCATTTTGCTAAGCCGACAGGAGGCAGACAGCGAAAACCACGGCTTGCAATAATTACCTAAAATAAAAGTTATTTTTACATATTTCGTTTAAAAAATACGAAAATACTATGGTGAAGTGCAGTGTCCTCATGTGTTTTAATTCATCTCATAAGATGCCACCCGGTATAACGTTTCACAGGTAAGTTTCGTGTGTCATAATAGAGCGTATTTTGAATTGCTAATTTTTCTTGTTATTTTTCATAAACTTTACAATTTGAAGGCTTGGGAAGGTTGTGTTTCTTCCAATTTAATAAATGTACAAGTTTGGTGGGTGTAATAAAAGTTGATAAGTAGTTTTCTTTAAAAAATTATTGATTCGGTCATTGTTTGGCGTTTGAGGTACTTAGACATTGTCCAGGGAACGTATTCAGTAGTATAATAATTAAAATAGATGATTCAGCTCGATGTGATTATGATGACATGAACCTTTTTCATTAATAACTAGCTACTTTTCTTAAGTAATGTAAATAAAGTAACTACCTATTGTGGTTCATGTCATATACACCTAGTGATCTATATGGTGTAATTAAAGGGTTATTTAGACATATTTCAAGTAACAAACATTTTTATTACATTTAAGATTTCCCAAGGATGAAATGTTGAGAAAAGCATGGGTGAAGAATTTGAACCGAGAAAATTGGCAGCCCAGTACAGCAAGTTTGTTGTGCTCAAAGCATTTTGAGGCACATTTGCTCGACCGGACTGGTTTCCGAACAATCCTGGCCCAAGGTGCCATCCCTACATTATTTGAAGAAGTAAGCACTATTCTATTCTTCTTATTTTTTATGCTTATTGGAACAACAGTTTTCAATGATCAGTCGCTATCACTATCATGAATCTCAAGTTGTACCTACTAAATTATGATAACTTGCATGTTATAATTTTCAGAGTGATAACATATCAAGCGAAAAGGAAGCCATAAAAAGAAGTTTTACTGGCAAAAATGTTCTGCGGGAGCTGCAGAATACCTCATTTTCATCAGATCCTGCACCACATGACACATCTGGCAAAGAGGTATGGGTAAAAGTGCCATATTTTTTAAGACACTTGGCCTCTAATTGAACTAGTATTAATCAGAAGTTCTATTTAAAAGAAGTATTTCAGATTTTTACCACATTTTAATATGATATCAGAGCCGAGTTAGTGATGTCAGCAAAATTCAGCATACAATTAACTTTTTTGTCTAATATTTATTTGTCACCACAGCATGCAAACGTAAATACCGCTCGCTATCAAATTGATTACATTAGGTACCATATTTTATTTACTAAAGAAACTTATAAAACACGGTTAATTAAAATAACTCAAATTAAACTTTAAAAGTAAAATAAAAACTATATCTTTAATAAACAAATTTCAAGTGCAACTTTTTTTAAATTATAGGTTTGCGTTTGACTACTATCTCGCCTGATGTTAAGCTATGATGCGGAATGTCTGTAGCACGCTTGCCTAGAAGAAACCGAGTCACTCGTGATTTTCACTCCCAGAAAATTTGTGTTTTTAACTAGTTGAATGTTTGTGTTTCTGTTTTGTACAGAAACACAAAAATTAAAAATAAATAAAATAAAAATTCTGTGTTGTAGTTATAATTATTTTAGCCTATATTTTTTTAAAATTCATTTGTATATAATATATTTCAGGGATTTATTATTGTTGTATTATTATTGGAATTAAATCACGATTTGTTCCTTTATTGCGAAAATTGCAGTAGGTATATTTAAATGCTAGCTGTCAATTTAATTATTTTTGCCAACCACTAAATTGCTGACTAAGCATAATTTCGTTGCTGACGAAAAAGTCTTTATTTAGGTGACCTTTAAATTATAATAATTTTATAATACATTTTTCAGGTTTCGGCAATAGCCAGCACGCCTGGAGTCTCGCGTCCCGCCAAGATATTGGAAGAACGTGTGATTATTTCAGAAAAATCAATATATAAAATAAAAATAAATTCTCTTTACTTTAATAAATTGACTTGTGTAATTTGATATAATAAGAGTTGTGTAATGTTGTGATGTGATATTATTTTTAAATGTTTAGTTAATTTTTCCTTAGGTCTTTAAGTTTGTTTGCATGCCGAAAGGTCGATTATGGCGCTCTTCTACTGTACATTTTCCATCATATGTACCCATATTATACGCAATAAAATGAATATGAATACGAAAAAAAAAAAATTTACTTGGTCTAGTTTGTTTGAATATTAATACCCAGTGGGACCATCCATAAATCATCCGTAACAGACGCACGAATCACGAACCGCCGTCTGACCAACAGGAGAGAAAGAGAAAAATTACTATTTTCGTCCCGTTTGTTGGACGTCGGTCCGTCAACTAAATCCATACATATACGTCTGTTAGCACTATTATAAAATATGTCCTTGAGTCCGGCCCGCGTTTTGCAAATGTTTGCGTGTAATGTCTATGTAGTGTATTTTGCATCAATATTTCTGTGGCTTGTTGGGTCTGCTTGTATTATATGTCTGTGGTACTTACAGAGTTTACCACTATAGTTAAAAAAGTGAGTGAAACATACGACATTTCAACATGAACGATAATTGTATTAAGGCATATCTCCCTAGTTTGTCTGATCTGCAGTGCAATTACTGTTCTTTATCGATCGACAAATTTGACAGTAGTAATCGACTAATTCGATAAAATGCCATTTGATCCGTACTCGCTATGATCGACTCTATGGCATATTATAATAGCCATCTCTTTTCTTGTTACATCCAAACATAAAAACACCTTCTATGAAGATGCCTTTACGGTTATGGAATTCCCTACCGGTTTCCATTAGACAAGCCAAGTCTATTAACATTTTCAAGCCTAGAGTGAAAGATTTTTATCAAGTCTAGAACTGTTCGTTTCTGTTGGAAGAGAGTTTTGGACATCCCTGTTGCTCCTGATTCGTGTTGGTTGTTATTGGCTCTATCATTGTGAGTGTTTATCGTATTTATTTTATATGATTATATATATATATATAAATAAATATCTGGGACATTATTGCACACATGGTCATCTGACCCCAAACTAAGCAAAGCTTGTAATATGGCAGCCAGAGACTGATATACATACATATATATTTTTAAATACATACTTAAATATATATTAACACCCAGACATAGAACATACACAAATGTTCATCACACAAATGTTTGTCCTTTTCTTTCCATGCAATGTATATGATGCATAAATATTTTAACCATGCAATGGTTGCCTGGAGGAGATCGATAAGGCCTTTAGCGATAAGGCCGCCACTTGTGGAACTACCTCGTAAGTGTTTTCTATCTGTTTCTAATTGTTTCTATCTATCTATAGAATTTGTCGATTTGAGCTGTCAAATTTGTCCAGCGATAAGAACGGTACTTGCAGACCTTGCAGTGTCTGAGATTACAACAAAGACGGTTTGTAAAAAATTACATGCAATTTCAATGTTATTATGACTGCCATCATTAAGGAAATCCTTCCTAGCAAACCATTCATAGGGATACAGAAGTTAACACAGACCTATATCTAGTCAGTGGTAGTTTATTTACGTAGGCTAACTCATAATGTGACGAGAAGGCAATTTCGAGACCAACTTCTCAGACATTAAGAGCTAGATTGGTTCGAATGCAAGTTTTATTGAGTAGGAAAACATTCCTAAATCACGTAGATAGTCGCCTTCCACGCATCCGTAAGGTCTTTTCTTTTGTGAGACGCACAAAAAACGACTGACATTCAGATTGCGACTTGTTCTAGGACACGTGCTAGACTTATTTATAATTCACGGTGTAGGCAACGGTTACTGTTATTTGTCGAGAGTCTAGTTCTTCTGTAATACAGTTGTTTTTAGTAAGCCTTTTACTAAGCTTACGCTGTCTGTCTGTCTGTCTGTCCGTCCTTCCTTTAAACGGCTGTATCTTTCGAACCGTAATAGATAGCCAGTTGAAATTTTCACAGTGTGTTAATGTTACGGCGGATTAACTAAGCAATAATAATAAAGTCAACAAGTTAAAACTAAAGGGGTAATAATGAATACTAGCCAAGTGCGAGTCGGTAACAAATTTACCACCACCAAGTTAAACAAGGTCGGGCGCCGTCGGTACTTGTATGGATGACCGCCTGGGGCGTGATGTCTTTTTGCACTACTTTTTTATACTGTAGTAGTTAACAATTTATGTGGTGGTACGGAACCCTCAGTGCGCGAGCGCAACTCGCACTTGCCCGATTTTTTATATAAACCTAATCTAGCAATAAGAAGTTTGTTTTTACAACTGTAATAAATTTCCCTATATTAATTTAAGGTAATGAGTAAACTTGGGAACACTAAACTATGTCTGCCTATTTTATAGCTGTTACATATATCTTTGACAGGTTCATAGAACTAAACTCAGTCCTAGCATTTATTTGGCAATGACATTGTAAAACCTGAGTAAAATAATTTTTTTAATGCATAAATAGGCTTGCGTTTAACCGCCAACTCGCCTGATGTTAAGCGACGATGCGGTCTACGAAGGAGCACGCTTGCCTAGAAGAAACTGATTCGTGACTAGTGATTTGAAGACACCCAGATTGTAACTATCGGGGAACACCTATTCAGGCAGCGCATTCCACAGACCAGCAGTACGCACAATAAAATTGGAATCAAAGCGTTTCGTACATAATACGTAGGTTTAATTATTCACTGAAGGCATATAGTATATATTTTTAGTATATATACCTGCTACAGTCCTATGTTAAAAAAGCTAGCGAAAGTGATCAAAATTCTTTGTTTTCCAACTTTTGACAATGTTATTATACCTGTCAGAGCAAATGAATGCTTTGATCGAGTTTAGAATAAGCTATAGTTAGATAACTGAAATACGATTTGGCCTAGTCGGAACACAAAGCTTCTAACAAATTCCTTGGTTATTTTCTCGTTAGCAAATGAGTCAGTGAGAAATTACGAAGACCAACAGCTATGTCGTCATCGGTCGTGACGCCTGTGATTAGACTTGATACCTAATAGAATATGCAGACTGGATAGTCACTAGGCCTAGTCCAGCATAGCCCTGGCGTTGGAGCAATAGAATACGGCACCGTTACCCCCTGCCTGTAGTAAGGACTAAAAGGGTACCTCCGGGCTCGGGATGGTCAAAGTTGGGGCTCTGACCATCCAGTTAAGCGTCCCTAGGAGGTGGAGGGGCTGAGACAACACGCAGTTGTCTCGGGAGGAGCCGTAGCACAGTGCTGAGGGCTTCGGTGCGTTCGTTTGGAGATCCCGGAGCCCTCCCGGAGCACTAAGGCTTTAAGGCTAAGGCGGGGGGGTTTAAGTGGGTATAATCCCACATAACCTGGCTGTACCCCAATGCAGCCGGGTATCTTTGGAAGATTTCCCCCTCGTAAACAAAAAAATGCCTAGTCCAGCATTAAATTTTTGGTGTGTACCTCTTCATATATGTCCCCACATCGAAGCAAAGGGTTGAATGTTTCGCCCATCTCCTTGGTCATGAATTTTTGCGCTGTTTTTTTCTGCTACGGACTAGGCATACTTTTGACCACAATCTCACCTGGATGGGAGCTATGATGTGGTCGAAGATGTAGTACACTTGCCAAAGAAATACCTATTCACTTTTTTTCTTTAACAACCCCGGATTGTACCTGATCGGAAAAATAGACGCAGTTAAGGAGGATAAGGAACTGTTCGGTTCAAAAAACTGGATTAGAAACGCTTAGTACGTCTAAATGGAATGTAGGTACATAAAAGAGTATCTCCTTGCCGTGAATCTGGTACTATTATGGAAGAATGGTGATATAAGAATGTGTACACTCGCCGTAGTGTACTGTATAATACTGACAGGTTAGCAACTTCGTCACTTATACCAACAGGCGAGTTGGTGGTCAAACACGGACTTACTCGCGATGAAAAATAACTTCACGCCACCGGTGCGACAGATTTTGTAGCTTCCAAGCAACATCACTTCGTCATTGATGATTCTTTTTCCACGACTTTCTATGGATTTCAATGCCTCAAGCTGGTACTTAGCAAATGGTTTCTACCTAAAACAAGTAAACTACGCTGCTAACTTATAAAACTTGTGAATAGTGTTCACAGGGAATATGTTATGATCATTTGTGAGCTCTACCTGGCAGTACGCCAGGCAGAGTTCTAGGTTAACAGAACAAGGGGTCAAGCCAATATCATCAGTTTTATTGTCGTATGCCAAACTACTTGCATTTCCGGAAAGGTCTAGACTGCCCTTGGCCTATACGTAATTTTATCTGCTTTTATGATTGTATCCTTTAAATTCTTAAAAATATATAAACTTTAGATACTTATTTTGATCAGATTTCAAGGTTGTACCTACATCCTGTTGTATCTTGGTGAAGGGCGCTGCGGTACGTAAGAAAGACACGATAAGTTTTGTAAGTAGCTGGACTCATAAAAAAATGTTTTAAAGAATATTTTTTTATTCTATTTGTTACTAGCCGCGCCACGCGGTTTCTCCTGCGAGGATTACTCCTTATAACATCAGCCATCTGCCAGTAAAAGTCTCGTCAAAATAGGTCCAGTCATATCCGAGTCCATAAGGAACACCCATACGCACACAGCCTTTTATATATATAGGTAGATTGATAAATAATAAATTAAATGTTTGGTTACGACAATATGCAGCCTATTCTATCATATTAATATGTTTCATTAGATTATTAAATATTGAATTCATGCAAGATGTAATTTATAAATTTAAGATAAAGTTAATATAATGATTAAATAAAATAACTTATATGACAGTATCTATTGTTATTATTATTTTACTTTATCCGGCAGTTTTTATTTTTTTATTTTTAGTGTAGACTGTTAATTTCATTGGTGTAGCTACAAGTTTCTTAGAGTGAGTAAGTACCTACCTAAGCCGTACTTACAATTCTTGCATTAAGCGGCTTAGCATTATAATAAATAATAATAAATAAATAAATATCTGGGACATTATTGCACACATGGTCATCTGACCCCAAACTAAGCAAAGCTTGTAATATGGCTGCCAGAGACTGATATACATACATATATATTTTTAAATACATACTTAAATAGATATTAACACCCAGACATAGAACAAACACAAATGTTCATCACACAAATGTTTGTCCTAGATGGGAATCGAACCCACGCCCCCAAGCACAGAAAGTAGGGTCACTACCAACTGAGCCACCGAGGCAGTCAATTATGGTGAAAAAGTATATGAAAATTGGGACATTTCAACACTACTACACTATATTTGTACTAAAGCATATCTCCCTTGATTATCTGATCTGAGAAACAGACCTTTAAATATTGATAAATATTATTACTTAATATAATTGTAGACTTTTAGAATAATCACGAATAATGAATATGAGTGAAGTCGGGGTAAGTTACCGGCAAATGAACAAATGAAACAAATGAACAAAAAAAAGCAAATGAACCTATTGTAAGAGTTACCAAATAACTCTATGAATCCTTACGATGCGTAATCCTTACTCCAAAAGCCGTGTTTGGGCATAAGCCGAGCATCAGTTGAATTTTCATATAACCATACAACTACAAGCAACCAAACAAAAACTTGTAAATACCTTGTGGTCGAAACAGTGATTAGGTGAACAGCACGCAATACAGTCAAAACTCCACAGAACTCGCAAACAATAATCCAATGTCTGAATGCACGAGGTAACCTTCGCGAGGAGTGGAAGACGCGACGAAGCACGTCCGCTTGGACTGCGCGCCAAACCGCGACTGACGGCGACCGCAGCCACCGCAAGGCGGCACGATTTGCCGGGGAACTTGCCCAATACCAGTTGATAGCTTGCAAACGACTCGTGTTAGATTTACCTCGTCCATTACTGTCTCATTAGTCAAACGATTGGTTAGAATAGTTACAAGAACAGTAATGAAACAAACATGTTCTTTAGCACCAAGAACTTATTGACAACGTTAATTGAAATACATGTTTAATTAACCTGTCGATTGGCAAACACTATAAAGGCAATGAGGAAGCCGGCATTACGATATGCATCTGTTTCGCAGCCTCTGAGATTTTCTTAATACGCAGCGATATACGAGTAATTGTATTCGATATACAATGAATCGTAAACTCCGAATCCTTGATCAAAGAAATCTGTTTGAACAATAGCTGAATAAAGCTTCAGTCTTTCGGTAAACATCTCATCAGTTAGCGGTGTATAGGATTTGTGAAAAATTGTGTATGATCTTCATTGAGCATTCTCGTGTGATACGTCATCGTCTAGATTTTTCACGCCTAACATAAAAGTATACGTAACTGTTATTTGTAATGTACCTACAACCAAAATTCAATTAACGTTTTCATACAAGTTACGCTAGAAGCGTTTCATAGTTGCTTTTATTAGAAACTTACAAAGAGAGGTGATTGCGCGGTTATTGAATTAGTCATGGAGCACACAGTCGCGTTTGGTGATTGCGCTTGCCGCGCAAAAGTTTTGGCGCTAACTCGATGCGGTGTCCCTGACCCGGCAAGCCTTTGGTGTTTCATGCTCGCCTGGTACTTTATGCGTCGTTAAAGGAACTTTAATGAAGTTTATACTCCGTATCACATATTTTAAAAGGCCTGTTTCAGCATTTGAAAGCTTTAAAATTTTCAACGTTACCTCACCTCAAACTTCAATAAGTTTTCTACAGTTTGTTTCATGTTATCACCGGCTTAGGGCTACATTGCCGGAGTGTCGGCATGTCTGGTGTACAGAAGGCTGTACCGATGTGATCGGTTTCCTAAATGGTCTAGTCTTGGGACGCTCTTGTTCGAATAAATTCAAAGTACCGACGTACCTACCCTGTCTACGTATCAAAAAAGAAAATAAAACATTACAGAACAATGCAACAAATATCATAACAAAAAAACAAGGTATTAATCCTACCCTACGTGACATCCAGGCTGTACTGGGGACAGGTTGGAGGCCAGGTGTCACTTTGGGTCGATGTTTCTCTCTAGTATAGTAAATGTAGTATAAGTAACCATTTCATGCATATTAAACACCCTATTCAATTCGCCTACATTACTGTGTGTCTGTCTGTAGCATCGTAACTCCCAAATGGCTAAACCGATTTTGATAAAGTTTTGTTTGTTTGTAAAGTGACTTAATCGACTTTTCTTTTCTTAAATATGATTTAAAAAAAAATTTAAATCTGCTCATGCATTTGAAGATTGTTGTCTCTTTTATCAGGGGTTTTTAATTTATACTTACTTGTATTTTATTCTATCACGTTTTGTCATCGGCTTAATAATACAATAGCCACGACACAACAATATTCTTTTTTATGCCGTAGGTGGCAAACAAGCAGACAGGCTGCCTGATGGTAAGCAGTTACCCTCGCCTATGGATACTTGTCACACCAGAAGCATCACAACTACGTTGTCGACCCTAAAATTGACCTTGGAAGAACGCCATGTTGATCTACTCGGAAACACCGCGGATGGTAGCTCATTCCACATTGCAAGTATTGCACATTTGTAACATTCTGTTATTGTAGTTGTATCATAGCAAGTTCCAGCTATTCATTGGCCATGTTTTGACGCTTCAATTACTACCGGGCCATTTGATTATCGGACCGAGCGAAAGTTATACCAGTTTTGTATTCTTCCTGGCTTGTTACTAAGTTACTATGTAATGAGACCGATATACTGTTTGAATCGTAAGCGTTTCTAACAAGAACGGGATTGGAATTTTCGGTATTGAGAGGTTGTTATTAAATAATTTGGAAAGCGGTCTTCTGAGTGATGAATTGAGAATCCCGTCTTTTTTTGAAGTCGGTAAAAAATAAAGATCAACAAAAATTCCCGTTTCCTGAATTGAAATTGACCGGCAAATTAAAATCGTGCGTACAGTTTCAGGCAGTGAAATTGGTTCAAAGAATTTTGCTACTTCTCATCTTTGTTGAGTTTGTTGTGTACAATTATAATTTGCTTTTGAAACTGACCAACTTTCTACTAGAGGCTATAGCTCAAAATCCCATAATGAGCTAATGACACAGTCACGGAGTCACGTTCAAGGCTCATAGAGGCAACCCTCTCACGCGTGAAGAAGCACGTGTCACCGATAAGAATGCATTTGCATAAATGAATGTAAAGAAGCATACGATGGAAAATGTTTACTTAACTCTGCATGTTGGTAACATGTCGAACAAGGGTCACCAAGGCTAGACTGATTTAAGACTGCCTGGTTCTGGAGACCGTGGATTACTACCGCTTGAAGTAGGAGTAACGTGTGAGGTTGTATTTGCTCCTTATCAGCTCAATTAGCTTGAGAATTGAGATGCATATGGACAAGGAAATCTTAATTGCTTTCTACATCCAAATACCGATCTATTTGGGTTGCGGGTTTGCAAGCTGTGAAGTACGAAAAGTATATGAACTACGGCAAGGCGGGTTTCGTTGGTTAGGCCTGCAACCCTTTTTTATGTGACACGAGTTTCCACGCCTGCGCCTTTCCTCGGGCAGTCGTCCTCCGGACTGAGACAATTAAATCCACGCTCGCGAAGCGCTCCAAACTATATTATAGTCAACCTCTCTTTGTAAAATAAGTACTCTTCTGTTACCACAATTTTAGTTCCTGACTTATCGTGCCACAAACTTATTTTATTTCGCCCTGAGAACCTTTCACCTAACTACATATGCATTGATTTCTGATCTTGATTATTTTGATTGATCTGTCACCAATTAACTTCTTTGATACCTATGATAATTTTCTGAATTATTTAGCATCAGTCTGTACTCTAGATGTCCATTGACTTTGAGCGTTTGCCAAATAGCATAGAGGTTCTCAAAACATCAGTTCAAGTATTAAAATAACAATAATTATTAATATAAAAAACCGACTTCATCAGAACTGCATCAAATTTAAAGGGGACCAAATGGGCAGCATCAGCTTTCAAATAAAAAAATAACCATCAAAATCGGTTCACCCAGTTAAAAGTTCTGCGGTAAAAAAGATTTAAAAAAATACGGTCGAATTGATAACCTCCCCTTTTTGGAAATCATTGATAATAATATATCGCTCATTTCAAACAACTGTCAGCAGCCTCACGACCCTGGCCCGGTTCAGGTGTGCTCTTGCGACATTTCGCGCAGGGAATGAATCTGCGACCCAAATTCCACCTCATATCTACTAGAGATTAAAAAGTATGTATATCCTCGTTTCATCAAGAAGCGTAAGGCACGACTCTGATCGTAGAGTCAACGCTGCGTCGCGGCATACAAGCAGTCGGGAAAAAGTCAATGCTTTTCAGTTTACACTAAATTCAAAATTGTACCTCATTTACTACAGTAGAACAGGCGAGGTGTAGCGGAAGTGCAGTAAGACTATTTGAACCTACGGTAAACCGTGAACATTTTACTTTTCCAAGGTCATAGATAGTGGATTGAATCAGGCATCACTTTCCGGAAGTTCATTTTCAAAACTGTTTCATTGAAGAATCTCTTGTGTATTCCCTCTTTAGAGTACAAAAAAGAATTAGGTATTAAAAATTGTTTGTTTTAATTTACAGAAATTTGCCAAAAACCTAAATAACCAAAATCAACCTAACCTAACTTAATCAGAAATAACAATTAATTAATTCTAAAACAAACAATTCGTTATACCTGCAACTAATTTGTGAATTATCTATCCCTAATAATGAAAATAATTATTATAAAATTTATTTAAATCATTAATGTGTAATGACAGTACGTATTATAAAAAAAATTTGGCAAAAAAGTTATGACCAATTTAATCGTATCCTTAGAACACTTTGTTAAATGAAATACACTAGAGATTCGTAAAAAGAAAGGTTTTCATTTCGATGTTTTTTAAATATTTTTTATTTTTAAGTTTGTTACCTCAGAGCTTTCGACTGGGTGAACCGATTTTGATGATTATTTGTTTATTCGAAAGCTGGTGCTACCCGTGTGGTCCTATTTCAATTTGGTTCAGTTCTGACATTTTTATAAAGTCGCTTTTTTATATTGATAATTATATTTCTGTGTGATATACGGAATGTGAATATGAAAATAACATATATCAAACAAACAATTGCATATAATAAGCCGAAGATAATTTCGGTGATGTTCGTTGGGACGGCATGAAACCTTAATCAACTCGCATGGCAGGAATTTTCAGTAAATTATGTTTCCCGTGAGCTCCCGTGAGATTCATGCATTTTCATGTACCTAATCAAATATTCAATGTTTGGAAAGAGAGGAAAAAGAAACATTTTATCATGATTCGATTCAACGTAATAATCGATTTGGCGCACACGTGAAGTTACACGTCTTCGATACTCACCGAATATGGAGGCAGCTGGAAGCAGCGATTATAATTTTGTTTTATGAGCGAGGGGTCACGTGTCTAGTGTCGCACTACTAGAATAAAAAAAAAACACATCAGTCATAGGACTGCACGTCAGAAGTGAATACTCAATGTGAAAACTTAAGTAGTAATTCACATATTCTACAAGAGATGGCGCTGTTTTTAAATACACTGTACTGTGTATTATGTATTCTGTGACAGCGTGACGATTACGCGGTAAAAAAACGGTAAAAAAGTACAAAGGCAAAGATTTTTTAATAAATGAAAATGTACCAAATTCGAGAAGGATTTACTTGTAACAAAGCCGAAAATTTTGTTTGGAAAGTTTGATATATGAATCCAATAAGAGCACCTTTATACTAAGTTTGAAATATTATTTAAGCCAGGGTCAAAGCTGAAATGAAAAAAATATAAGTTAGGGGGAACACATAGGCAGTTTTTTTTTATTCTGGACAAAAATATGACTATTTATTTTAGCTCAGTAACAGCCTAGCGAAGCACGTTTGCATTTTATGTTTAGCTATAAATATTGAGCTGATTTTTTTATTTTGCGATGAAGGTTCTTGATACGGTCAGTATTTTTACTGCCGACGCAAACAGAGACGAGAAGTGCATTCGAGTTGGAATTTTGAAATTCGGTAATTTTTTTTTAAAGGTTTTATATCATTACTTTTTTCGTAAATTTTTGTATTCAATTTATCCGATTCTTTCAGGAACTGCGAAATCTGTGATTTTTTTATCTATGTACTTAGTACATTGATTATTTCGTCATTTGAGAACAGGTTTACAGGGTTTTTTTACTATGTAGGTAAAGGAAGTTTTCGAGGTGGTCCCACAAAATTTCATTACCTTTGGATCAGTAGTTTTTTTAACAAGCTTTTATAATCTATACATATAATAAAAACGAGGAGATAAAAAAAAACACACAGGGCGTCTTAAAATAAGCAGCTGAACACGATAGGACAGTATTTAGAATTTTTGTGTTTGTTTGTTTGTCCGCGCACGTCTCCTAAACCACTGGACGGATTTAAATGCGGTTTTCACGAATATGCTTAGAAATTACCAGATTAAAACATAGGCTATGTTATATCATTTATTTTAATTCTTTATTATTACATAAAAGAAATTAATATATCAATGATTATTTTCTTCGTTACCCGAAACGTAATATGAGGATCGTCACATAGCCTCAAGCAAGGAGATCCAAAGTAAAGAGAATTTTATTGACATGGCCATTATAAAAATATGAAACTGTCAACTGTCATTCAGATAATCAGTTTAAATTTAAAGAAGTTTCCTTAACCTTCTTAGATGAATGAACGTGTAGATCAAGCACAGACATATATTTCTGTATTAAATGTCTGTGAGATCAAGGATGTTATAAAAACATAGGCCTTACAACCTCTTTGGTGATTCAATCCAATGCATTTTGCAAGACAAGCATATGTCAGGGTTCCGTGGCCAAAGCCATACTTGTGGTCGTATTCATATAGTTCAGAAATTGCATGGTCATAGAAAAATTCGAAAGAGCGAAGCTGGACAGTCAAGTTTCAGAGATGTATCATCCCGACATGACATGATATACTTTTTATGGTTTAGTTTAGACAAAAAGAAAACTTCAAAACATGCTCTGCACTGTGGTCACATTATCTTTTTGATTTGAAAACTGTTAACGGTGTTTTAGACCAGGGTCGATAATTTTTAAAACCAAAAAAAAAATGTAGGATGAAACCCATTACAAGAGAGGGGGAATATTATAAAAACGAAAGGAAAAATAATTTACGGGCGATCTGAGGTCGGGAAGGGGATGGGGGTGAGTTTTAAGGGTAAAAAAACGGGTTTTCTCGATTTCCGGCAAAACTAAAAGTCCTATGGAAAAAGTCAAATGGCAAAGTTTTAGGTAAAGATATAAATATCTAAAACTTTTGTATTTACACTTTTTTCACATAACCTCAAAATTTATGAGAAAAATTAAAAAAAACAAGTTTTTGGTTTTTTATTTTTTTCTACTACAAAAAAAACATGAAATTTGGTTAAAACTTACCTTTTTATGTCCCAAATACGCTGTAATTTATTTGATAAAAAATATTTATTTTTTCACCTTATTTTGAATTAATATTGAAAAAGCACCCTAATTTTTAATCGAAAATTCACCCATCAAAATATCAGCTTTTTTCAAAAAGTTGGTATGTTTTCTGTTCGTTGAAATCTCTACTTTCCGATGGTGAAAAAAATATGTTACTATAGTAAATCTTCTCAGAAAATGCAAAAAATCGAAAAAAACTCGAACACGATATTTTTTTTATCATTCTACCCTGCATGGCTAACATGCACACCGCGACATAATGCTGTCGTCGCCCTGTCGAGCGAGAACGCGACAAGGTGCCTACGGTTTTATATACTCCTGTCTCGCTTTGCCACGTCAAAAAGAGTCGACGAAATCCTGTCGCGGTGCGTATGTTAGCCCGCCTGGTTTATTCTTACTGCTATGCTTCTATCAATACTTCACACAGGACGACTTAAAATAAGCAGCTGAACATGTTAAGGCAGTTTTTAGAATTTTTGTTTGTTCACGCACATCGCCTAAACCCCTGGAAGAAAATGCGGACGGATTTAAATGCGGTTTTCACGATTATGCTTAGCTATGACCAGATTGAATTGATAGGCTATGTTATTTTGCGCAAGGGCCGGATTAAGGGAAGAAAAAAGGATTGAAGATTTATATGAAAATCTACGCGTACGAAGTCGCGGGCAAAAAAACTAGTAATATATAAAAAGAGTGTTTATTAATTTTTTTATTCGATAATTATTGAAGTACCAAAATACTCCCTTATCTTGCTCCCTCATTTTCAGATCTTTTTTTTTTTATAGCGAATAAGTCCGCGTTTGACCACCAACTCGCTTGTTGGTAAGCGACGATGTCTAAGATGAGGTCGAAGATGAAGCACGCATATTTAAAATATAGGTATCTCTATTATATAAAAGTTTTATTTATGTAAGCATTTGAGCCAGCATTGTTCCTGGCCAGCTTCGAACAGAAATCCAAAGCCACAATTCTTCACCAATGCCTTTTGTGAACCGCGAGATGGTTTCGAGTATTCTCGGACTATCCCGGGCATTTAGATGAACATTTACGTGATTTATAGACCATTTCGTGGCTGCGGTATTGTGTTGAATCGAACTGAGGTCTGAGGTAAATGCTAACGATGACAAATTGCCTCTTGTCTGCTTTTTCAATGGATATGGGTGAAAAGGACGCGGGTGAAAAGCGGGTTAACCAAGGATTACTGCTAGTCTAATCCTGTCGTAATGACATAGTTTGTTATATGTTACTCAATGTAGGCTACAATTTACGGGGACAGAGGCGGCATGTGCATGTATGTTTTATTTTAAGCCCCGACGCCATCATGGGGTGTTATAAGTTTATTATCTGTCCGAAGAATCAACTCGGATGGGCTGTATTCGGGAAATTACGTGACATATTTTCGTCCAAAATACCACAGTACCCAAAGACGAGGGTCTTTAACCAGTGTGTGTTGCCAGATGACATGGCACTGAAACGTGGTCCTTATATAATGCGAACAAGTAGTATCTCTTATTTACATATTCAGTAAGTATATTATGTAAGGGGAATTGGCTAAAATAAATTTAGAAATACAATATACAACCGAAATTATACAAAGCACTTAAAACCATTTGGTGGTCCAAAATTTCAGTCATTAGTTAGGAGCATAAGTCAAACGCGGGTGTTCTTTATTGGGGTCCTTGTAAATTTCGCAACGAACAGAAATTTAGGTTTACGCACAAGTCTGATATTCCACGGGCTTTGTTTCGCAAACCTCGAAAATATTTAAACATAAAACGACGAACGATTTGCATCTAATCGTGCCTGAAAATTTATCAGATTCAAAATTATCTTTGTGCTCGTAAACTTCGGTGTGAATAAATAAAATACGGTAAAATACCAGCAAACCATATTTATAGCTAATGCTTTCAATAAAAGCTGACCCGGTACAATTTCAAAAGCCAGCAAAAGCTTTTAATATCAGTCGTATGTACTAAACATGGTCGTTTTGTGGTCGTACCCAGCACCACAATAGGAAATATTGTAGTCGTAAAAGTGAAAGACGCAAATACGCGCATTGTAGTATACATACAATCGGGGCACATTCTTTAACTACATACTTCCTAGAACATACACAATTGCATGTACATGTATAATTAGTCATACATATTTATACATCCGCAGTTTTACGGCCGGATCTGAGGACGTACTGGACATGTCAAATTGTCATGCGGGACGAAATTGACTCCTACATAAAGGAGTGGTCCACCATAGCACAAGATAGGAAGCCTTTGATAGTAACGACTGAAATATATATGAGAACATTTTCGTGCGTAATAAACGCGTTCATAAGCCGAAGGTGGATGATATAGAAGCGACGTCAAAGACTTCGGCTTTGATAACATAAGTCTTCCCGTGAACATGGTGCTTGTAACTGCGCCGAAATATGGGGAGCTCCTTCCACAACCTTACCACGGTAAATATCCCGTAAATAATCATATAACTTTAGTGAACAACCGTGATAGTTTAAAACAGTGTTTGATAATTGAATATGCGCCATACATCTCCAAAATATTCTGTTTGATAAAATGTTATTCCTACAGATATGTACGTAGTCTTCCAATGTTGTTCCAACTAAGAGCAACATTTCTTTGTATAAGTGAATTTAAATTAATAGGTGCGTTTATAATTCAACATCTAATCCAATCACCATTTATGTAAATAAACGAAAGTGTGCCTTCTTGCCCAACTTACTAGTAGGTACACCGGTCACCTACTTGCCAAAGAGCTTGTCAACTAGTTTACTTGTCAGGGCAACTGTGTAGGCTTACATAGGCTCAAAAGTTTTAAAATTAAACAACACCGCTTTCAAATATCGTAAAATTATGCCATTGGTAACCTTAAGTTAAGGTTACCAAAGGCATAATCTTACGATATTAGGTGGTTCTGGTAGGCACCAGAACCACCGAAGGTTGAGCAGCAGAATCCTATTAGAAGACGGTGAACGTACTGCGATCCCAAGGCGCCTGTCAAGCATGGGTACTATGGCAACACCTATCTTAAGAGGGAGGCCTTTGTTCAGCAGTGGATGTTTACTGGCTAAAAATGTGTGTGTGTGTGTGTGTGTGTGTGTTTGTGTGTGAGGTAAGAAATTAGATGATGCTTATTAGCAACACCAAAATTCTAAAAACAAAGATTTTGGTAAAACACTATCACTGCTGGTCACTAGTCACTACAGACTAAGAATGAGGGCAGATCGTTTTGTCTGCACCTAACTTTGAACTTTTCGTCCAACTACCCGCATTCTATAAACTCAGAGTCGCACAACGGGCAATGGAGAGAGCTATGCTCGGAGTTTCTTTGCGCGATAGAATCCGAAACGTGGATATTCGACAAAGAACCAGAGTCATCGACATAGCTATTAAAATTTGCAAGTTGAAGTGGCAATGGGCAGGCCACATCGCTTGAAGAACCGACAACCGATGGAGAAGAAAGGTTCTTGAGTGGAGACCTCGAACCGGAAGACGCAGCGTGGGTAGGCCTCCCACTAGATGGACCGACGACATCGTGAGAGTCAAGGCATCCAGTGGATGCAGATGGTAGGTTGTCGTTCAGTGTGGAGGTTAAACGGGGAGGCCTATGTTCAGCAGTGGACGTCTTATGGCTGATGATGATGACCCGCATTCTTCAGTTTTCCCGTGAACGTGGTGCATGTAACTGCGCCGAAATATCTGGAGCTCGCCAACCTTATTACGGTAAATATTCCGTTAATAATCATATAACTGTAAAGATTTTGATAGTGATAATTTTATGTGTTGTTTGATTTTAACGCATCGACTCAAATATTTATCAAGTAAGAGTATTACACACTGAACTAGGGTAATTTTGCAACACAGCTGTGCAAAAAGCCCATTTAAAATGAAATAAACTGAAACGGACTGAAAGTTGTTTGCATTGGTTACACAACTGTATCGAATTCACTTTTTTTTGTATTATTGACACATGTGTTCGTATTTCCGTTTTGCATAACAATGATACTGACACCGATAAATATATTTAACTACTTGTGATAATGATAGTCCTGGCAAGGTTTTTGCAACACCGTGCACAATTGATTTACATACCTATGCTGTTACATTTTATATCGTTCAATTTCAAAATGTCCCTTGCCCAAAATGACTCTCGGTTCCAAAATGTCCCTTTCTCAAAATGACCCTCGGTTCCAAAATGTCCCTTTCCCAAAATGTAATTACCGGTTTCGCTCGCGTTGAAAATTACGAATAGTGATAATAATGAGCAACCGAAGTCCTTTGCCCAAAATATTGTTATAAGGCGGCCGCAGAGAGAATGCGTGTGACAGTTACAATAACGTTACAAAAAATCGGAATGAAAACATTTTCTTCTAATATTATACTGCAGTGTATTGTCTACCAGCTATACTTAATTTAACGCTAAAAAAGCTAGTAAAAGTGATTAGGATTTACTGGATTTTTCAGCTTTTTACAATGTTCTGGCATCTGTCAGACGCATTATTTCAGCGGCCGCACTTTAATGTTTCAATACAGAATGAAATTCAGAAGAAGAACTCACGAAACAAGGTTACAAAGTAAAAAAAATATAAGTAATGATGGGTACTATGGACCCCTTTCGGCTTAGTAAACCCTTTCCTACCCAGTTTAATTATTAGAACAAGGCTTCCTTTCGTCCCGTGTAACTCATAGAAATAATCCGTATATCACATAGAAATATAATTATGAATATAAAAACCGACTTTATACGGGAAGCACCAGCTTTCAAATAAAAAAAGAATCATCTAAATCGCTTCACGCAGTCAAGAGTTCTGAGGCAACGAACAAAAAAAAAACAGTCGAGTTGAGAACCTCCTTCTTTTTGGAAGTCGGTTAAAAATAAGATCGATTTGCAATCGTATCACCAAATTGTGAAAAGGACCCCCTTTTCACAATTTGGTGATATTAAGAAAATGCATTTTTTTATTATTACATAACTAGCCGTCCGCCCCGGCTTCGCACGAGTGTAAGCTCGGCCTTCGGCCTCGCTACAAAATATAATATAGCCTATGTCACCCGGGGATAGTGTAGCTTCCCAACAGTGAAAGAATTTTTCAAATCGGTTCAGTAGTTTCGGAGCCTATTCATTACAAACATACAAACATACAAAAATAGGTACAAATCTTTCCTCTTTATAATATTAGTGTAGATAGGTTTGCGCTTGGCCATCAACTCGTCTGATGTTAAGCGATGAGGCGGCCTACGATAGATCACGCTGTGATTGTACAGCGCAATGCTAAAAAAACACTAGGAAGTATTTAATTGAACCGGATATAAACGATAATAAAGATAACGCCGTTACATATTAGTGACATCATAGCATGTCATGTTAAATTGGATCATATTATAATGAGTTCTTATTTAATGCAGTTGAATAACCGCACAGTCAACACGTTAGCCCACATTTGAGGCACTTCCTGCATTATAGTAGGCGAAATGACCCTATCTTCAATACATTACAACTCTATCTGGCTTAATTTATTGCACGAGTTAATTAAATAGGAAATGGACTACATACGCTTGAAGCACCGAGTGAAGATTTAGCGAATACGCCAAAATTATCAAGAAATAATTTCACAGCCATGTGGAAACTATAATATTTGGGAGATCCGACCTTTAGAAGTGTCATTGGAAGTTATGTAGTTTTTTGAGGTCACATCTTTTTACTGAAGGTCGGGTTTCGTTCCGTACAATAAGTTTGTTGACTGATGTTAAATTTATCACAAATAACAGGCTTAGCGAAGAATATAACTAAATACAATACACATACTAAAAAAAATAATTTCAATTGGCTGATGAATTTCTGAGATATAACAGTTTAAAGTTTTCGGTTGGGATTGAGAAGGTATGCTCTGTCCCTTTCAAGCAAAGCATGTGTTAGTAAAGCATTTGAATGGCGCACGTGCGACTTGACGTCATAATCTCGGTCTAGCATGAAATCAAAATATTTATTTATTTTTGAACAAATTTAAATTTCGTTTTCGTGGATATGTCGTGTTTTATGATCAACTTTTTTAAGAGGTAATAAAAGTCTACATGCCGATTTGGTTGTAATTATTCCTATATAACTTTTACTGTATCTTTTCTTCAACATAAACTAATGAGGCAATGTTGCTCTCCATTAACCAGAAGACATAAACTTACGTACAGTCCGAAAAGATAAGCAATCAGTTTTGTCATTATTAGAATACTTACTAGACTAAAGTCTACTTTATCAGACTGTTTACAGATAACAATCATTTTTATGGTTCGACGCTTCGTTTTTAGTTTTTCTCATCTTGTGGGTCTAAACGAAGTGTGTCCAAGCATCTAGGTTAATTATCAAAGAGTCTGTTGTCAGACCGAGTAAAAGTAAATCACGTCTCGTTACTTTGCACTTATCACTTTCATCGTCAGCATGGTGGCTAATACTCTCTCTAATGCGTTAGTTGCCTTTATATTCATCGGAGCAGGTGCTAAACTCCAGGCCATTGTCATCTCTAAGTATTTTTGGTTAATTGTGACACGCAATGGCCAGAAATATGTCGAACCTCAATCAATTATGTCTAATGTAATTCCACTTTAATATTGTGAGAAGTAGAATACTTAATTAAGAAGCGAAATTCTTACTAGGGATTCTAATATAATTAAGTTCAAAGATGAACTTCAGCAAAGTAACGCCTGATATAATGAACCATGCACTAATAAATTGGTAATTTAAAGTATGTCAGAATAAGGCAATTAAAGATAGATAAAGATATATAGAAAGTACATAGAAACTTCAACTTGTTTCTTCGAACAACATAAAACCAACGTGAGCCTTCAAAGGTAGATAGTTGTCCCCTAATGTGGAGGCAATAGGACTTGTCCAGTGAGAACTGGGGCATCATGGACAATTGTTGATGTGAAGTTATGACGCCACCATTGTATTGTATTACGGCATAATGTGGGATCACATTTTCAGTTTTGTAATGCGTGTGGAACTACGGAATTTCTATTAACGAATTACGCAGCCAGAGGTGAAACGCTAAAATTTACCTGACATTTTGACAAAACCTTGACTGTAGAATTTGATGATATAGAGACGAAAGACAGAGAGGTAGAGTAAAGCAAAATAACGAAAGTGGGACATTTTAGCACACACGGTCATATGACTCAAAACTAAGCAAAGCTTGAACATGGCTGCCAGAGACTGATATGAATACATATTTTTAAATACATACTTAAATAGATATCAACGCCCAGGTATAGAACAAACACAAATGTTCATCACATAAATGTTTGTCTTAGATGGTTCAGGTGTCATGAATGTTCACTACAAACTGGGCCACCGTGGCAGTCAAATATCAGCCTCAAATATCTTGTTCCAACTGCCGGGACACAGGCCTATCAGATAATATAGAATGGGTAAATGTCATTATGTCTTTGAACTTCTGAGGTTCTTAGGTTCTGGTTTTCTCAACGATGTTTATCTTCACCGTTTTTGAGCGATGGGATCTACTATGGGATAAATTGCACATAATTTATTTAAGATACTAAATAAGTCATCAGAGCAGTGCTGATGATCGAACCGAGTGCTGTCAGAATGTTAAGCGAACATGCTACAGCACGGCTACTATAGCATCACAATCAAAATAACGTTGGATGTCAAGATGGAATTGACAGTGTTCATTAAAACAATTCAGTATTAATATTAACAAGTGGCGTGCCTTGGGATGGGAAAGGTCTATGCCCAGTAGTGGCCTATGTAACTAAGTACTAAGATTTCGCATTCGATGCTAACTGGTGGTCTGGAATTTAGGTAACAAACAATATCAAGCCAGTCGTTACAATCTATTGCATGCGACCCTGGAATGTCACAGACGAAACTTTAAATTAGCAATAAGAACTGCATTGCAATTGTATAACAGCAATAAATTATTTGATTCCAGTAAAGTACGGCATTACTATGAAAGCAACCAAATTGAATCGAATTACTTTTAAATTGCTGCACCAAAACATATTCCCGCCTACGCAATTAAAACGAAAACTTCACCCCATAAAAGAAAAAAAGAAATTGAGTTTAAAACAAGAAAAAGTTAAAACGTTCCAAAATTTCAAATCAAGTTTGAGAAAACAGATTCTGAACATTTCAGATTTGTAAATTGGGCATCCTTTGCGAATTAAATCTTGTCCGTAACGAGCAAAGTTGTGCCGAAACCTTAACTTCAGCTTTGATTCTAAATGAATGAAGGAGATTGCGCTTTAAAGGTGGAGGTTTTCCTCGATTTATATTTAAAGAAATTGAAAAAGGTATCTTTAAGATGTAAACACTCAACTATAAAACGGGACGTGGATAGTCGCACTCTTGATATGAAACTCGTTAAAACAAACCAAATAAGCCCTAACTCAAAGAGTTTACTAGTCAGTCACTGAAGATTTCCACTCCTGGCTCCATAATTAGATCAGGTCGCCGGTATCAAATCATTGTTTTGTCACCCGGATTTGTACTATTATGTCTTCTGTGATATGGATACTTGCAAGTTACTTCAGTCTACGACCCTGCTGAAAAAATTATGTTCTTCTGCCTAGCGTGTGTCCCGGCACGGGCCGGGGTCCGCTTTCCTACTATGGTTCTTCCACTTCGCACGGTCGTTAGCATCATCCTTGGTGAGTTTATTGGCTCTGATGTCATCTTTTCACGTCAATCCATCGTCGCTTTGGTCGGCTACGAGGTCAAGGTCCAGGGAGCTCAAGGTCCAAGAGTTGATTGCCGACGTAATCCACAGGTCTGCGGAGAACATGACCCATCCACCTCAGGCGACTTTCCTGAAGCTTATCCGCTATGTCCCGTATTCCGAGGCTGCCACGGATGTGCTCGTTACGAATAAAGTAAATGCTGAGTAAATTATAATGAGCTATAAAAAAAGTAAACAAAGCAGACCAAAAACTTTTTCTTCTTTTAAAATTTAAAGGCTTTAACAGATGTACAACGGGGAATGTTCTGGAGAACTGTTCGATCTAATGCCGGCGGCGTCGGTTTCATCATTGCACTAACCGCAACCGCCTGAAAGCACATCAATAAATCATAGATCTGTGGAAATCGCACACTGTGCGTTTTACGCATTTTTTGCCTGAAACCTGCAATATGTAGAATGACTTATCCTGTGGCATTTAAGGGTATCTTAAACATGAGGTTATTTAGAAGGGCTGGTAATAGAGTATTTACAAGTCAGTATCCAAAGGTGACGGTGATCGCTTACCACCAGGCGGCTCTCTAGCTTGTTTGCCACCAATGACATAAAATAAAAAGAATTATTTTCAAAAGGTTCAATCAAATCTTCGTAAAAACTGAAACAACTTGACATAACTTTAGTTATCTAAAGTTTTGCGACACAGTGTTGAGTAAACTGCCAAATAGCAGGGAAACGGTGGACGGTTCCATCACGCTTTCCCCATAGCCATGGTTGAGATCACGAACGCACGAACTCTTACAAATAATCGAAGCTCTAGCACAAATAGCACTCACTGATCGTGAGCAACAAGTCTTTGAAACCCAATCCCCGGACGATTACGTGTTTTTTGTTCGGTAAGTATTTTTCATCAAGTCTGGTATGAAAAATTGTTAGCGACTTGAAATTGAGATTGCTTATGGTTTCAGCCCACACAGCTGTGATGAAATTCATAAGAAGTTTTCAAATATTCATATCAAAGAAGAAACAAAGTATTCCAATAACAAAAGTTTGATTGCAGGTTTAATACTCTTTCAAATCGTTTAATTAGATAAATTGGAGAGAGGTATTGATATAGCAAACGTATTCTCAAAATTAAATATATTGACTTTGACAGAAACCCTGGAAAGGCACGCACGTGTAAATACCACTATTCAATTCCTATGAGGGCGGAGGATTAGAAGACAATAAAGTGACGGATCAAACAGACACGTAATACGACCTTCGCCGGCTACGTTTGACCCTTCCATATAAAGATTAACTAAAAATAAACTGTAAAAACAAGGGGTCAGTTTGTGTTTGTCAATTTATTGGTAACATTTAAGGTGTTGCGGTGTTGAGTTTCTTTGGTGTAATGTATTATCATAGAATAAGAAAAAAATATTTCTATATTCTATGTGTATTATATATGTATTTGTGATATTATCGTTCTTTATAAAGGAATCAGTGATATTCAATTTAGAATACTCAAATGTTAATAGCAAAATTACTCTCGAAACTAGAAAACTTTAAATGATAAACTTTTTGATATATAAGGAAACCTGCAGGCTTAACACGAGCTGTGGAC
Organism: Agriopis leucophaearia; assembly: GCA_949125355.1. Taxonomy (NCBI): domain Eukaryota; kingdom Metazoa; phylum Arthropoda; class Insecta; order Lepidoptera; family Geometridae; genus Agriopis; species Agriopis leucophaearia. Next base: position 17,765,326 of record OX421262.1, read on the forward strand.
AGATTGTCTTTCCGCCGTTTTTATCCCGCTAGAAAAAGATAAACGTATCCATATTCTAGCTCTGTCGCGTATACGCGCGGATAAAAACGGTGGAAAGACAATTTTTCCACGGCCCGTGCTAGGCCTGCTGAAAGAGGATTAGTTTGGATATAAGATTTCCAACATGATTTTATGCATTGTGTAGAAGAAATTAATAATTGGGTCTTACCTTTTTATCAGATACCACTTTTGAATTCAGGGGTGTACTTCGCTGTATTATAACTCCAGTACCTAGTAAAGAAAAAGACATTTATTATTTTATATACTTACCTTACTTGTAATTCTTATAACTATCAATAAATATATGTCTAGGTCTAGATTGTAATTAAATTAATGCTTTTTACAAGCACACCTTAGAAAAAAAAGTTTTGAATATATAGTAGAAACATCAATTTCAAAACAACGGCTACTGGAATTGTTTGCGAAACGTACTCATAAATAATGCAGACGGATAAAAGCAAAGCATACGTAAATTCTGCACAATTTTGCTGTCAGTAGGGTTTTAATTGCATTATCGAGAACGATTTGGTATCGCTGAAGCGTTGAAAATTAAGTAGGCGATGCAAAAAAGAAATGATATAACAATTGAGTAGCCTTTATTGCCAATAATAATAAATTTGATAACTACTAACGTTAACTAAAAGTGCACTCACAAATTTTGACCAACAACATTTAGTTATATATTTTTATGCCATAGGTGGCAAACAAGCAGACAGGCCGCCTGATGGTAAGCGATCACCATCGCCTATGGATACGAGTACATGCAACACCAAGGACATCATCGATACGTTGCCGACCCTTAAAGACTTTTTAGCCCTTTTGAAGAACCCCATATTAAAGCTACTTGGAAATGCCGCAGGAGAGAGCTTATTCCACAAATTGCAGGTGTGAGGCTAAAAGGAACGCGTAACAGCACAGTGTGTGATTTCTACCGATCAATGGTATGTGGATGAACTTTCAAGCGGTGGCGGTTGGTGCGATGAAAAAACCGCGAAATAGATTAGAAACAGATTAGCAGCAATTCTGCTTACAATCATTTGTAGATTTGCAAACAAAGGTACTGTAAAAACAAGAAATTTAAACACACCCAATACCAGGCTACTAATCGGTCTAGTAGTTTTGAGTTAATTCTTTACAAACATCCAAAAATACAAATCAAATTCAAATAATATTAGTGTAGATGTAGATTAACACGCTTTTATTAGCTTGGTGTGTTGTGTATGTAACGGAATCTTTGAACGTGATTTTCACCCCTTTCAAAACGACGGTTTGATTTGAAACTTTGCACACTTATCAAGGACCGATGACAATGCAATAATTTTAATAGTTTGTCCAATTATCCATGACAGGATCTTTAGGATTAGCGACTTTAGTTTTTTAAACTGCGTGAACTATATTTCATTTAGTATGAACCTATCTGTTCCATCCGTCCATCCATCCGAACCATCCGTTCATGATATATATATACATAGATATTGGGATATGGGGGATAGTGGTCGCCCACGTCTGAAAACCTTTCCCTGTAACTCTATGAGGCAGACAATACAGTATTGGTTTTCACATCCATTATTATGACGGTTGCCATGAATTCGCTCGACCTGTAAGTGTAAACAGAAACAGCAAATCCATTATGATCTCGGATTACACGAGACGACCAGACAAAATTCCTTTCATAACTAAAAACAAAGAACACTTTTTTGTCATACCATCCTAAATAGCTAAATGTAGCAATCCGTCACTAATTTGTGGTGATTAGCCGGTTTCTTCCGATCACGGTTGATCGCGCCGAGTCAAGGGCGGCTGTCTGTTGCGACCTGGCTTGTACTTGTATATATTCTGTAACCTGGCTTAGATTCCTTCAGTCCGCATATAATGTCTTACCAGAATTCGGTTAGAGAAAACTGTGATACTCTGTGTCAAGGGTGTTCAGTAAATCTGTTTTTCGCTCGGAAGATCGGAATGCTAACGCAGCGACATTACGCTGAAGTATTCTACGCACGCAGTGTTCCTTCATTCGGCAGAATTTCCCGTGCATCATCAGAGATAGTCGTAGCAATATAGCCGATATCGATAACACGAAATGAAGTTTAGACTTTAAAATAAATACATAGTAGTTTTACACTTAAATCCTCATTCCCTGTTGACACTCTCAACAGTGAGAAATAATTATCATACGCGACAGTGGTGACTCCCGCGACTTTACTTGGAATGTACATTTAAGTGTGAAATGGGAATTATATTTCACGTGTGGGAGCAGATCTAAGCCTTAAATATTAAGCCTAATATTTAGCCTAGCTAATTTAAGCCATTCATTATTTTGTAACATCAACAAAGATAGTGTGACTTGTTCAAGGAGAAACATTAGGTGGTTATTAAGAGCAGATTTCTTTTTAACACGCTTTTATTAGCTTGGTATGTATCTATGTAACGGAATCTTTGAACGTGATTTTCACCCCTTTCAAAACGACGGATTGATTTGAAACTTTGGACACTTACCAAGGACTGATGACAATGCAATAATTTAAATAGTTTGCCCCATTATCCTTACCAGGATCTTCAGGATCAACATGCATTGCAACCCTAATCCACCATGCTGGTGGATTAGGGTCCATCTTTTTTGAGAAAAGGTCCATGTCCTAGTGGAGCATTGTAGTGCTGATAATAATAAAAATGCATAAAGATGCAGATTTTTCTTATAGAAACTCGGCGCATGTTTATAACTCAAATTTTTAGGTATTATTCCTACGTTATTAAAGATTTATCAGTGTAAAACACGAATATTCTGACTCTACGTATTCCATATACTTAGTGAAACCTAATTAAAACCGAGTGTCAAGGCAAAATACTAATGAAGCGGGTATATTATCAGCCGATTTGGAAATGTATAGGGGTTTTAGAAAGTAGCTGACGTCAGTAATGAAAACAATGAACATAAGATAAACATTTCTTCTGCCGTCAAATAAATTTGGGAATCGCTGAAGCGAATATTTCCTCGTTAAAATGATAATACAGCACAAAGTCATCTAACTTTGTTATTTGTTTATGTTGCCTGCCTTGCTGTAGTCTTTATTTTGTAACTTTATATTCATTTCGTCTTAATACTCTAAACTCAATTTATTTATTGCGATATATGTATGCATGCAGACCTTAAATAACATATTTTTGTCTTAAATAACACATCTTAAAATACATGTAGTACATATGACCCTGTTAGGGTATGGCAACAGAAAGAACGGAACGGTCTATTTGTATATCATCGAAATTATCCTTGAAAAATTCGTCTAGGGTATAGTAACATTTTGATTCTAGGAAAGTTTTGAGAACATTAGTGAAGCTGGTTTCTTTTTCTATGTCTTTTATTATATTTGTTAGCTTATTGTATATTTATTTTATTTTTATTCTATTCTTTTGACGATTAATTCTTAAAGTTACATCTGTAATTACGTATTATTTGTCGTATACATTTAGGGCCTTACTTAGAACGTTAATTAAGTTGATCTATGCTTAAAAATCGCTGTCTCGTTTCGCGTGTGACGATTTCCGTCAGTGAGAAGTTGAGAGAACAGTTTTAAGCATATATTTCAACTTGACTAACGTTTTTAAGTAAGGCTCTTATTATTTTAATAAACTCTAGCCCCTGTATTAATAAACACGTTGTAGCCTAAGAGTTTCGTTAGGACTCCGTTTTTGTCCTTTTATTTCTTCAAAATTTTGAACTCGCTCGAAAAAAAAAATGCATTTAAAAGAAAGAAATTGTAACTTGTAATACTGATAGAATATCATAAAAACCTTTATTCAATATTGTTTAGAACATTTTGATGTGACAACTTCTGAAATATAATATGTGAGCACAATTGTAAAGCTTTGGCTACAAAACCCTACCATACGCGTGACTCAACACGCTCTTGGCCAGTTATTTCCAATTAATTTTGAATTCGTGCCAAAAACACTCGCAAGCGATAACTGCTTATGACGTCACAATCAAAGTATCAACAGTACTGAACTTCCTGCGAAGTTTCAAATAAAACGGAATTTGTTTTCATAATAGTAACGTTCAATTGACGTTTCACTTATTTCTGTTTTTTTTTTTTTTAATATATTTATCTCGCCATTAAAATATTTAAAAATAGTTTTCACTTTTCATGCTCGTAAAGTTCTTGTTTATGCCCGGTGTAGGTGGACTAAAACTGCTTTTTATGCTCTAGTGCACAAGTCTGCTTTTTAAGCGCGCTGGTGCTTAAAAAAATCTTTTTCATTACTCATACTCGGAAAGTAGGTCTGAAGTTGCCTGCGGAGCGGGTTGAAAGTAATACATTTCAGCCCTAGGGAGAATTACTTTCAACTGAAAGTGACAGTTGACTACTGTCACTGTCACTGACTCAAATTATAAAAAAAACTAGTTCTATTTTCACATTTGTATTGAACCATGTTCCAACTTTATTTTTATTTTCTCTTATTTTTATTGATTATGGTACCGCACTTCTCGTGCATTTGCCACATATTTTCTGTAGTCATTTCATGTTTTTATTTTTAGTTTCCTTGGATTCGTAATGAAAAGCACAGTGTTTACCTCCGGGTTAAAGACTTATTTAGTCCCTCGAACTATTAGCGTCTCGGGGTAAATAAGTTACTTTCACCCCTAGGATAACAATGTACTATTTCAATGTTTGAAAATGTTCAAAAATATTTAGTTTGTAATATATTTCACATAGGAAGATTGCTTGGGTCTTTTATAATATCCATTGATCTGGGTATTATTCATACCCAGACTAGACAACTATTGTCGAATAAAAAAATAACATCGTTCAAATTTCAGTGTTAATGTTGACGAGATATTGGAACCAATTCTGTAGTACCATTCTCTAAACTAATCGGACAGGACTAAATTTATCAGCGTCTCTTTTTATCCTAAAGCGTCTGAAAAGGACGGCAACAATTTTAGAGCTGTCAAACTTAGTTTAGTTTAGAGAATGGTACAACAGAATCAACGTCAACATTACTTGTAGTTAATTGAAACAGGTGTTACTTTGCGGAAGTCCATCTTAAAAAAAAAAACGACGTAGAAGCGGAATTACACTAGAAATTGATCAGAAAAACAGTTTAGTCAATATTACTTACAATACCTACCACAAAAAACCGAGCGTATAAACTTGTGCATAAAACTCATTTTATCCTTTTCTTAAATATCGTCTCCGCTATAATGGCATGTTTTATGCCCTCGTTGAACAATCTACTATTTTAGAATTTTTATAATTCATTTGAAAATTATATTTTAAGTGTTTTTTTTTGTTATTGTCATTAAGCCTATTGCATTGTGTTCGTCGTCGTGAGGTAAATTAAGTCTCGTGTTATTGTGACATTGCATTAAACCTAATAACAGGACCATTTGCATGTCTCACCTTGTTTTGAAATAGTTTTTGTACTTCTTTTGATTGTTCTTTTTAGAGGTCAAAAAGTTGTAAATACCTATACAATATAATAAATCATCATCATCATTTCAGCCTATGATATTCTCACTGCTGGGACACAGAAATTCTCTGAGAGGATGGGCCCTAATTCACCATGCTGGCCCAGTGCATGTTGGTGAATGTCATAGATCGAAACTCTTTATTGTGTACACCAGAAATAAAAAATACAAACATACAGAAAAAACTTACGAGATAGTGCCACAAGTGGCGGCCTTATCGCTAAAAGCGATCTCTTCCAGGCAACCATTCATGTCATAATTATATCTTCGAACTTTTAGGTACCTACTCTTGATCATACCGGTTTCCTCACGATGTTTTCCATCACCGTTTTTTAACAATGGTATCGAAACTGCACAAATAAGTATTAAATAAGTAATTGATGCAGGGCCAAGGGTAGAATCGGGTTCCGTCAGATTGTAAAGCGCTCATGCTTTCGCACTACACGCCATACTACATGCGCTTTCTACACATGGAACGTTCAAAATAAAACTTTTATCAAAACTTTACGTCGCAGGCCCTGACAAGCCTATAGTTGCGACAGGTCCCGGCAGTCGCGGGAAACCTCCTCAAATATTGATTTGTGCCCACAAATCCGTCGGGCGTAATTGGTTTTAGAGGGTTGCATTAATTGAATGATCCGTGCTATGTTGTTTGATCTAATTTCCAATTTGGGGTTAGAGCAGTCTATTGGTGTTGGGAGAACATGAATCATGAAGGTTAAAGGTTAATTGAAGGTAGAAACAATGTACATAGTCACAGAGAAAGCTAATGTTTCTGGTGATAACATCACATACCTAATAATTATCAATATAAAAATGTCAGAACTGGACCAAATGAGACCACACGGGAAGCACGCAGCGTAGGTAGGCCTCCCACTAGATGGACCGACGACATCGTGAGAATCGCGGGCATCCAGTGGATGCAGATGGCAGGATGGAGGCCTATGTTCAGCAGTGGACGTCTTCTGGCTGATGATGATGATGAAGTATAAATTGCATCCCCCAAAAAAGAGCTGATAATCTTTAAACGGCTCAACAGATTTTCTTGAATCAAAGAACACTCTCGATCAAGTCCAATCCACCCTTTAAAAAAAAACTTGAGAGGTGTCAAGGGACACCCGGATGGAACGAAGTTCCTTTCTATGAGAGAGAGAGAGAGAGAGAGAGAGAGAGAGAGAGAGAGACAGACAGAGAAACACGCGCACGCCGCACCGCTTACACTATAGCAAAAAGTGTCGTTACAACTTTTGGTCTTAATTTTTTCCGTCTAGCCCCCTTTCGCCCTTTTCCTTTCTTAACGCGCGAAAGGTAACTTCGTTCCAAAACTAAATCTAAATCGGTTCAGCCGTTTGGGAACCACGATGCCACAAACAGACAGAGACTTTTAACTTATAAGACCCCTCTGTTTGCGTCGGTTACAAACAGTTAAAAAACAATTTTCAATGGTTTGACTATCCATAATTTAAACCAATATATTATGTCTATCGACAACATTTGAACTTTAAATTCAAATCAACTAAGTCGACATTGCCATAACGATTCGTGAAACTTTATACTCTCCAAAAAGCCCCAAAACGGGTCAATTTCACAAAGCTATTCCGTGCAGAAAACCTTGAACAGAAAATCTACAAGAATACTCCGGGATCTTATTACTCGTTAGTCGAAATAATTTTCGGTAACTTAAGAGAAAGTAGACTGCGAACTGGTTTAAATAACACAAACAATCCTATTGAACTGCTTTTTGTTCCAAAGGACTATAAAAAGTTTGTGATACTCGGTTCATTAGACTTTAAACTAGTTTTAGTCGTCGCATCTGAGTCCGACTCAGTTTTACAAATATAGAAAGAAGAAGAAGCTGATTATCTGAATGACAGTTGACAGTTTAAAATTTTCAATGGCTATGTCAATAAAATTCTCTTTACTTTGGACCTCTTTGCTTGAGGCTATGTGACGATCCTCATATTACGTTTCAGTCATGAAGAAAATATTCATTGATTTTTTATTTATTTTATGTAATAATAAAAAAATAAAATAAATGATATAACATAGCCTATGTTTCAATCTGGTCATAGCTAAGCATATTCATGAAAACCGCATTTAAATCCGTCCAGTGGTTTAGGAGATGTGCGTGGACCAACAAACAAACAGATAAAAATTCTAAAAACTGTCCTACCGTTTTCAGCTGCTTATTTTAAGACGCCCTGTGTTTTTTATTATATCTCGCAATTACAGTTTTTTTTCTCTCTACGTTTTTATTATATATGTAGGTATAGATTAGGACTTTGATTTTTTGGCTCAACGCGGACAGACGATCAATTCAATAATAATTGTTTTATTCTGAACTTGTTATGTCCTGGTAATACAAAAAAATATTATTTGGGAATCGACTCGTATAGTCTATTAAATGTAAGTTGATTGAAATGAAGTATGTCAAAATCCTCGATTAGTGCTGGGACAATTCGGACCAAATCGAGAATAATGTGTCTTTATTTATCGACTGTAAGTGTCTTGCGCGAATAATATTTTTAAACCCATCTATATTTTTGTTGTAGTACTATTATAATGAGACTAGGAAATTTTTCATTATGAAATAAAACAGAAGAAGCAAATTTTTTTTTTGTAATATAAATAAATCTATTGTTTAATCTAATGGTGTACATTCCAAATCAGTGTCCTCATCATCATCAGCGTTAGAGTCACTTGAGCAATCCTGCAGATTAATAATAAATTCTATTTAATCAATAGTCAGTCTAGTATGCTATTCTAGTAGTCAGTCTTTGAATAAAGATTTTTCGTTCCGTAAACTTTACAAAGACGCTAGTTGCTAGTAATTAGATATTATTATACAATACAAAAGAAATCTAGGTTTACAAAAAAGTAGTACGTTAGCTGTACGAGTTTTGTATTACGATAGTACGCAGAGGAAATTCTGAAAAAACATTTAAAAAAAATACTATTTTATTCACACAGCAAAATAAAACGATCGATTTTACGTTTATCGATTTACCCGTCCCTAGATTTTTTGTCAAGTTGACGTAACCTTGTTATGACAGAATGGAAAAATATGTTTATTGTATTGTGATAATCCACACTAAATGCAGTTCCATTTTAAAGTTCAAATATACTTTTACTATTTATATGTACAGCACTTGTAGTTCATAGCATTTTTACACGCAGAATACCAGTGATCTTTGTGTTTCAAGTAAATGCAATTCGCCAGACGTTATTACAAAGACATGCCCTGAAATGTCGTCAGCTATCATTTCAATCAAGCTACATTTAAAGGATTATACCAAATTAGTGGAGTAGTTACCAACAAAAATCTCTCTCACGGACTGAAACAACCCATTAAAATTTAAATAGTAGGCTAATCTCACCAAAGAGTATAGATAAGATTTTTTAGGGTTCACCCAAAAAAAGCCTAAGCCCTTTTTACAAGGCCTATAGACAATGCTTTTTAAAGGTAAAAATAACTGAAAATTGCGTCGATGTATTTTTAAACTATAAAAATCATTGACATATTGAGTAACACGAAAGTGTAATCAAACATGACATTTACTCTAACAATTATTTTTATTGATTTTCCATCGATTCCTAGAATGAACACTAGATGGATGGCACGAGCCATTATGTCATAATAATATAAACAGCTAAAGCAAACATAAACGAAATAAACACGAGCTGAACAACAATCGTCTATAATTAATTGTTACGTAAAACAACCAGTTATGAATACAATTAGCCGTAATCAGATTGTCAAAGACATGAATGCTTAGCTTAGAGTATTCCTGTGAAAAAAAAACTGGACCGAATTGAAGTGAGGATGAAGAACAATAAGTATAATATAGCTCATTCTACATATTTCTTTGGACCAAGTTAATTAAAGTGCCGCCGATCAAAGAATGCCTCTGACAGTAATTTTTAAACTTTCGCGATTCGAACACATGTTTTCATATTTATCAGGACAGTCAGCTCGTGACCACGGCCATTGTAACATGGTCGAAACGTCGAGCGAAAGGTATCTATTTTTACCTATATTTAATAGTGCGCGATAAGTCCCGATAAATATGAAAACATATGCCTCTGACAGTTAACAGGTTTATATAAGTAACGCGGGTAAAATAGGTTGTCGTTTGGGAGCTACAACAAACTTATAAAACCCCTCAGTTCGCGCCGGTGGTTAAAAAGGGATCACATAAAAAGAGACACAAAAAAAAACTGACTGAGTTGAGAACCTCCTTCCTGAAGTCGGTAAATAATACCAAGCCTTGTGAGAGATATAATATGCCCATATTATATCTCTCACAAGGCTTTTTTTCTTTTCAAAGCCAGAATGAATCTTCTAAGCCTGTGTGCTTCATCTTCGACCACGTCGTCGCCAACAGGCGAGTTGGTGGACAAATGCGGACTTTTTCGCGAAAAAAAACGTTCTTGAAGGATTTTACTAACTAAACAAACCTCGACTTCTCAGTTTCCTCATTAACAACTTACCACCGGCCGACTGATTGAGCACGATAGATAAAAAAAAATATAGTCGTGTGACCGAAGTAATCTCGACTATTGGTTGAATCGTAGATGGCCAAAGATACGTCTTACAACAATGAGAACTAAGAAAACCATATTGTTTACTAAGGTTATATGGTCTTTCAAGATCGTAAAACGAGACATAATGAAATACAATGGGCTTCCATTCACATGCATGGTTTATGGGATCCAGAATGCTGTTTTACGGCTGGATAATATCTTTTTTTGTTGTCAAATAATAGGTTGTCTGACTCGCCTGATGCGTTCTACGATGGAGCACGTTTGCCTAGCAAAAAAAAAAAACGATTCAGTCGCGATTTGAAGACACCCAGATTGTAATTCTCGTGGGAAACCCATTCAGGCAGCGTATTCCACAGATTAGCACAGTAAAAGTTGAATCAAAGCGCTTCGGACGGGTTTTCGCAATTACAACCATAAAGCGGTGTCAATTTTTCGCCCCACTCTAGTAGTCCCATAGAAAAATGGGCAGGAGGGAATTAGATCATGCATTATCTTTTGGTTGCCACTACATGGAAGCGAGATCAAAAAAATAAAAATATACTAACCTAACCTAACTGCCGGCTAATTTTAGTCTAGAGTCAATCGACATTGTCAAAATTTCCATCTCAATAAGAGTGGCAGATGATAGAAATAATACACATATTATGAGAACAAGCTTCTTCCGAAACAATTCTTATTTGCGTGAGATAACGTTTTGGGAATGATTGGAAAGAGATATAGAAATTAACCGGGAGTTGTACCGGTGCTTAACATTGTAAATCGTTAAGTTTTATAAAACTTCACTTCTGTGACGAGTGAAGTAGAGGTAGACGGTAACAATTTAAGTAAAGATAAGAAACTCCAGGAGAGCCATTTGATATAAAAACAACATTAAAATAATTGAAAGACAATCCCTAAGGAGACAAGTAAGAGCAGTAAGTGACACTAAGAGGAAAAAAGCTTTGGAAATACTTATATTATTTTTTCGAAACACTCCAACTAAACCTACCGCCAAATTTCCGCAAAATCCCAACATTGTGTTTTTCTCTTTTATGTTTACACAATTTGGAAAGTCGCAACGGAAAATAGTACATAGTATAATAACATTCTCAGAGCAATCCAAGCTGATTTCATGGCACAATAAATTATCAGAAGTCGGACGAGCAACGAAAACACTCAATTCATATTTTTACTGGTGACGATAAAAAAGGATCTTGTAAAAGAAAAACACTCTAAGCTTCTGAAGTGGTTACGCCTAAAAAAATCGTCAGACCTGACGTTCTGAATATGTATAGAATATTTCTTAAGCAAGGAAAAGAAAAAGTAAAAATGCGTAGAAATCATGGATGGGCGTAAATCTCTCAAGTTGAATTTCCCAGGAAACTTGGTACAGACATGATAAATGTACTAAGGGGGAGCCTACATGAACTCTTGTAAACTTTAACCTTCCATCAATTACAGGGCATATTCCTTTCTCTCGCGCCAACAAAGACTTCCTAAATCAAAAGTACATATATCGCACTAAATCCGACTCAAACGATTCACCTTCGTTGTATTTATGTTAGCAAAACTAATCGATGGAGTTCGTACGCTGAATAGATGCAATTGCAGCCATGCAATCAATTCTAAGTAGAAATGTACACCAGTTGTTTCAATGGAAAGTTAGACGGAACTACTAAAATGAAACACAATATGCAAGACATGTAAGACAGAAAGCCATTTATGGACTCGAAGGGCAGCCGACAACGACATGCCACTTCCTTCCACGACAACGGAACTCCAAGCCGTCTCACGTTTCCCAATCAAGCCCTTACATACTATTTCCATATTGTGACATCTAAGGTAGCGATAAAAGTGCGGAAGTACAGACATAAAAAGGTTACTGTACTTGTCAGAAGTAGCATTTACGCAAATTTTGTTATGACTTGAATTGACAGTTTTTGACATATAAGAGGTTGCAGCTTCCTCTTTAATTTCCTAAGGTGTATTTTCGCGTGAGCGTTTTAGTCGGTTTGAGTATTATTACTGTGCATACGTTGCCACTTGCCACAAGCACTAAAATAATTCCAAGATCAACTGGATGGGCAATAAAGTATGAAAACACGTGATATCTGATTTGGTTAGTTTTGATATGGTTGACATCCCGAAAACCCGTACGAAGCGTTTCGATTCCACTTTTACTGTGCGGACTGCTAGTATGTGAAATGCGCTGCCTGAATGGGTGTTCCCCGATAGTTACCATCTGGGTGTTTTCAAATCAAAAGTGAATCGGTTTCTTCTAGGCAAGCGTGATCCATCGTAGGCCGCATCATCGCTTAACATCGGGCGAGTTGGCAGCCAATCGCAAGCCTATTTTACAATAAAATAAAGTAACTATTTAAATGGATAATATTCCAGAGGCGACTGAACTAGTAAGATCAGAGAATCAGAGGATTGATAATTAATAATTATTGTAAGAACTTTGCATTGATCCAACTCAGGGCAGGCCAATGACATGAACACTATGCAAAGTAGGTGAGCTCGCTGTGTTTATACTAATGAATATTTGTGGCTGCAAACTACGTTTCCTTCTCAAACCGAACAAAGAAAACATAATGCACCAATTTTCCAGCGCCTTACCCAGAGTTACAGCACGAACTGTACCATAGTTTTTTTCCATCAAATTACACTTATTTTCGTAATGTCGAGTAATGAGGCATTGTCTGCCGTTGCGTCGGCAAAGGTACAATATAGCTGTGCAGTTGACTGAGGGAGCCATCATCGCAGTATTGGATTAAAACCGAGAATCCCCCGTAGAATATTTTAGTTCCTTTACTTGGCCAATTCTACAGGTCGGGTTGTAATCTACAGACTATTGTTGTTGGTGTTTTAAATTATCGCAGGAAACTCGGGTGCACACATTATTGAAATTTTGTTAGGCTCAGATAAGATTTGGGTTCCATTACAGAGAGAACGGTACGGCATTGAATAGAAGTATGGTGTTTTCATGTTTCTTTCTTCATACAATTATTCTACGCACACAAGAAATAGAGCTGTTACTAAGAATTTCTGAAATTTCGTCTTTAGCTTAAACATTTGCATAAAATTAAATTAAATAGGTTTAATTTGTTTAAGTAATATATATCTATTATCTACACAGCATTGCCTTGATCCAAGTTTTATTCTGTTATTAGTGTTTTTAATGTATGTGTAATTTGTACCAACCATGTTTATTTAGTAAGCATAAATAAATTGAAAATAGTAAAAGTCCACAAAAAAAATATTTCTTCAATTTTTTTTTTAGTTAAATTCATCATCATTATAGTCTTACTCGTTGCGTGCTTTGTCCAACATTGATCTCTATGACGTTATAACGACACATCAAAATCGGTCAAGCCGTTTAATCTATAGGAGGTAATATAAAAATATTAAAAAAATACAAACATACACACGCCCGAAAAACATTATCAAAAGATATCTTTAAAATGTCAAGTTAAAGGTTTTTAAGGTGTTACAAACGCTAGCGCGCCCTCCGCCAAAGCTTTCTACCGGCCAAGCTTATTTTTAACCAACTTCAAAAAAGGACGGCTCTATGTTCCACTGTATTATTATTTTTTATGTGCATGCGTTCACCGATTTCTCCAACTGTTGACCGAATAAAAAAAAAAACTTTTGTTCGGTACGGTACACTTCCAATTTGGTCCCATTGTCACCAAGGCAGGATCTGATGTTAGGATCCCAGGGAAATCGAGGGCTACACTCAAATTTTATAGGAACCTGTTACGTTTTTCATATATTTTTGAAATCGGTTTTTAATATGATTCACTTGATAGGTAAAACCTAACCTAACTAAATGGAGCTTGGCACATTTACGAAAAATATGCTTCCAGGCTTCGCTGTTTCATGCAGTTTCCACCTATAAAAGTAAAATATGGAGACTGCTAACGAAGCAGTAAAATCTGAGCGAATTTGACGCAGTCCTTGACCGTCATAACACTGCATGCAGCTTAAAATCTGGGTCGAAAGAACCATAATCACAAAAACATTCTTATAACAACCATATATTATTTTTCCTCTCGTCTTTCTCGGCTAATGAGAGACAGGGCCAGATTTAGGGGAGGGCAACAGTGGCTCCACAAGAAAAGGGCTCCCAAAACAGAAATTTCTAGGTAAAATTTTCTAACCGAATAAAATGCAAAATTATAATGGAAAAAATAACATCAAAGTTTTGATAAGAGAACATATGAACCTCGTATATTTAATAAGGATTGTTTGTTATAACAATGTGGTTTGTCTCGCAATCAATTATTGAGATACTTGAATGAAAAAAACATGTTTAACCTATTTAAAAACAACTAGAGACCCGCCCCGGCTTCGCACGGGTGTTAGCTCGGCCTTCGGCTTCGCTACTATGACCCGCTCCAGGAACACAAAATTTCATCCAAATCGGTCCAGCCGTATTTAAAGTAGCCTATGTGCTATTCCAGACTATAATCTATCTCTGTGCCAAATTTCTTCCAGATCCGTTCAGCCATTCCGGCGTGATTGAGTAACAAACATCCATGCATCCATCTACACTTTTACATATTTTATAATATTAGTGGGATTAAGGTTTAGTGTTTCTTTGCTGCCCTGGGCCTCTATGCCTCTAAATCTAAAAATGCGGCCCTGATGAGAGAGCAAGACAAAATTAAGTCAATGTAAGGTTATTATAAGAATGTCTTTGACATTATGGTAACCCAACTAGACTGTTACACCTACCATACTGGAGCTGCGCTAGAGATCTAGCTCTAAGGGCTTAACTCAGCGCCAACCTTTTCTACATAACTTTAACCCGCAAAAACTTGAAAAGTATACTTCTTTGTTTTATTTTGTTATCCTACTAGATTAGCATCGCAGCTGTCCCTTCATCAATAGGGCCTCCACGACAAAGTAGAAAACTGTGTCCATACCGTGTGTTGTGAGCGACGAAGAACATAAACGTTTGTAGCCTGATCCTGCCACATGATGCGTAATATAAGAAGGCACCTTAATCGAAAGGCATAAAAAAATATTATATCATCGTACTATAAGGCACCAGGTTCAAGACGAAGTTTGGACTTGCCAGCCTCATACGAGCACACGTCAGGAAATAGCCGGACTGGGCATCGTCTGAAACGACGCGGGCGACATAATCATCAACATCAGATTCACATACACGTCAACGGAAAATACCCGTTCCCCTTCATTTTAACCGACTTCAAAAAGGGCGGAGGTTCTATGTTCCACTGGTTTTTTTTTTATGTATGTTCACCAATTTCTCCGCCAATTATGAGTTGATTTTGATGATTCCTTTTTCTTTGGCTGGTAGGCCATACACTTCAGAGGTGGTCTCATGTAAATTTCATCAAAATTGGTTAAGTAGTTTGGTTTTTAAATCAAAATAACTAGAAAAAAACATGTCATCCAAGTAAAAAAGATTGCGTATGATGCACTTGGTCATAAGTATAGTTACCAAGTGAGGTACTTCAAAAGTTTAGACCATAAAGTCAGCAAGCTGTTTTCAAATGTAATGTTTTCAGTTAACTAGATCCCGATCGCAGTAAAAGGTGCTTGGTTCCAGTTACTAGGGCCATATCCGGTAGGGTTCAAAGACCGTTAGTGGCCGCATACCACGCCGTCCAGTGCTTAGGATAAACTAGTAATTGTACCTTGTCTGGCGAGTACCGATTACATAGAAGGGCGGCCGGTAAAAAAGCAGGTATGAACAATTTATTTGTAGAGTTGGCTGAAATCGTAGTCTCTTTTTTTATATTAAGTTCAACTATATTTTTAAAATGGGGAAGAAAAGTTCTTGAGTGGAGACCGCGAACCGGAAGACGCAGCGTAGTTAGGCCTCCCACTATATGGACCGACGACATTGTGAGAGTCGCGGGCATCCAGTGGATGCAGATGGCAGGATGTCGTTCAGTATGGAAGTTAAAGGGGGAGGCCTATGTTCACGACTTTTGGGATTTCGTTCGCAAATAAATCACATCGCATGAAAAAAATCCTACGAGCGATTCAAAAATAGTGCCCCCTGCACAGAATAAATTTCCTGTAAAACTACTCATCAGTGCAGTAACTTTTTTCCTTTAACTACTTATTGGCATAGCTTTTTTTTTAAATTACTTATGACTATAATTATGTTCTTATTTGTTATTTTTTTTATATAAAAAATCGTGGCTAACAAGCTTGCGGTCCGCCTGATGGTGTTCCTCTCTTCATAAAATAATTACCAATTTAAAAAACCGACTTCAAATGCAATGTTGTTTACTTGGATGACATATTTTTTTCAGTTATTTTGATTTAAAAACCAAAGTACTAAACCGATTTTGATGAAATTTATATGGGACAACCAGAAATCCTTTTTGAATTCACTCAAAAAGTCACTTCGTACAGGCTATGTAGCCAGCCCTAATGTTACATATTTAGGCCACCCGAAGGCCTCTTACATGACTTGTTTCTATGGGACACAACCACAACAATGCAAATAAAATCTATAAAGAGAAATCTAAGAGTCAGTATGAGTAAGAGGCAATGTATTTGTGATTTGCTTGTTATCCACATATAGCGGTAAAAAAAGTTATGTCTTCATACCCGACTGCCCAAGAACGAGGGAACGTTTTTCGGGTGTATGTAGGTGTGTATGAAGTGTACATAATGAAAAACAAATCATGATGAAAAGAGTCTAGCTGATGTGGATTATGACGGTATCAGCAACCCGATAGCGAAATACACACTATAACATCCATTAACTAGCATATAATTTCAATGTAATCACAAAACCCAAGAATTAATTAAAATAATTTTGACAAAAATTACGAAGTAAACTCTAAAGAGACACTTGGGTTCTATTATCGCGAAGTAAACTCTAAAGAGACACTTGGGTTCTATTATCGGGTGGCTGAAAGTCATCAAGTCTTCACTCAACTTGGCCAATATTATCACCCTTTTTAAAAACAAAGACCTGTTTCAGAGGCAATAAAAAAGATTTTGCAGTTTAATTTTAAAACAATATTAGTTAATGTATTAAATAATAAATTAATTGGTTATTGATAGATTGCATGTTATAACTAAGTTAAAAATTTATTGGTTCAACATTTTATTAATTATTTACCCACAATGATTTTATTATAATGCACCTAGCCATACATAGTTTTAGAATGTGATACACATCATTAATTAATCAACTTTAATAAAAAAAAAAAAAAAAATGCATTCTGTTTTGTATGTTTATTGAATAAATGAAATGAACAAAACCACTATGGTTTTGAACCATGTGTGCAGATGCTTGTGGAGATTTCTGGCTGAAGAGAACAGTGTTCAACAATTCTTGGAGTTCTTTACGTAATGGAGATTCACTGGCCCTGGTGTCCATCCTCAGCTGTGCTGCAGCATTTCCAATTTTAAACAGCTTAAGGGCTGACACTAGTTAGCTAGATCAATTTCAGTCATGTATATATAGCATTTGCATTATAATAATATGTACCGAAATTGATTAGCTACACATTATGCAATGATAAGATAACTTTAATATTGATATGGTATCACATTTGTACAAAACTGGCAGGTGCATGTGTAAAGATCATAAATACGTTGAAACTTGAAGGCCATATTGCTATTCAGAATTATAAGTAAGAAAAGATCACTAATAGTTTTAGTGGCTTCTCTAAAAGTTGTTAATTGTAACGAATACAATGACTTCTTTTTGGCTTTAGTGCCACAGTTCAGTGTCATCATTATCAGCCCATCATATGCCTTGTCTCAGAGAGAAATGTCATGTTGTCTTTGACCTTTTGAAGTTCCTGGACATACTGGTTTCCTCACAATGTTTTCCTTCACCGTTTTAGAGATTATTTTTTAATGATACTGGGTGACGAGACGAGCGTAGTCGCTCGCCTGATGGCTCTTCACGCTCGCCCATAACAGCTCAACGCCACTCAGAATTTTAAACTTCAACTGTTCAAAACCCTGGATGGCAATGCACTGCGCTTGTCACCCCGAGATATAAGATGTCAAATCTCTGTGTGCCCTGTAATTTCACTGGAAACATTGCACTTCAATCCGGAACACAATAGTGTTTGCACACTACTGCTTGGCGGTTGAATAACTGGCAAATATGTAGTACTTCCCCAGGCGGACCCTTGCAAAAGAGTCCTACCACTACAAAAAAAGATGGTATCGAAACTGCACATTATTTACTTAGGTAAATAAATAAATATCTGGCACATTATTGCACACATGGTCATCTGACCCCAAACTAAGCAAAGCTTGTAATATGGCTGCCAGAGACTGATATACATTCATATATATTTTTAAATACATACTTAAATAGATATTAACACCCAGACATAGAACAAACACAAATGTTCATCACATGAATGTTTGTTCTAGGTGGGAATCAAGCCCACGCCCCCAAGCACAGGAGGCAGGTTCGCAAGCAACTCAGCTACCAGGCAGATACTGAATAAGTCATTGGTGCAGGGTCAAGCATCAAACGGGGGGTCGTCAGATTGTAAAGCGTACATGCTACCACTCGGCCAACATCAACAGTTCTGTGTAAGCCTGAATAATTTGATATTTTTATAATCACTTGTCAATCCTCATTCATGCTGATGCATTAGAGGCCACACAGCTAATTCGCCATCACCTTATTGGATTACACAGCTGAGACTTATATCTAAGGGACCATAAGCATACTGTCTGGACGAGGCCAGAGGAAGACTATGCCAGTGAGACAACAGTGAGACAACAGTGAGGCTTAGAAGTAGGATAGAATTTAGTTTTTACGAGATGGCTCTATAAAATATCAAGTGGTGCTTATTAATATAAATATGTATACACATATATACAGCACAGTAGCAGCTGTGCCATAAGTTAAACAGTATCTCAATGATGTGATTTTATATTAATATTAATGCAGTAGCTACTTATTCTACTACGTACTTTATGTGGTAGCAGAGCAGCAGAGTATAAACACATTGATTCGTAAATATCTAGGTACTTATATAAAACACAATGCGTAATTTATTGTAATCTAAGGTGCGCACGTATTTTATGAACTTTGTTGAGTTTAATCGATGAGTTCGACTGTAAACTTGAATGGTTTCGTTACCGAAAAATTTAAACAAAGCGACTCACGATTATAAGAGATCCGCTCCTGCAACCCGCTGGAAATGGATTCTGTTCGTACACTGGTCTTTTGCATATAAAATTGTTAGTTCTAAACACAATATTTAAGTCACTTCACTACAGTTTATTCAGTAAAAACAATGAATAATAAATACAGCGGATACCTTGATGCACCACTTCGTTCGTTTTGTTTGGGTTTTGTTGTGAAATTTCAATTTTTATTTTTTGACAAATGACAATTAGGTTTGACCGTTTTTTGACTTTGACATCTGTATTCTACTTCACTTTGTGGTATTGTCGGTAAAACAGCTACGTCTGATTTTTATTTGTAATAACTAAAACATATATTACTAGATGGCGCTAAAATTTATTTACAGTGGGTTGTAGCTGTTACTGCAAGCAAGAGAGCGCTGAAATGAGTAACTGCTAGTAGCAATTAGACGGCGCTAAAAAGAAATTAAGAAGAGTTTCAACTAGCTAGTGGCTAGATGGAGCCAAAAATAATAAATGTAATTGTAAGTCATCAACACTAGATGACGCCTTAATATTATCATCATTGTCTTATTGTGAAAATATCATAATTTATAGTAATTTTTTTAAATTTTGATATCATTATTATTTCACTTCATTTATTTCTCTTCACGGGTCTAGCCCGGACATTTGGTGGGCATTGGTGGGGCCGAAGCCAACACCAAGAGGCCCTTTTGAATATAAAATACATGCAACTATGAAATATGTATAAAAAGGAATATGAAACTATTGTACAGTATAGGATTAAAAAAGACTGGGCTATTGAGGTGAACAACTTGTGGATGGAATAACAGATCTATAGAATGAGAAACGGCACCTGCCTTATCCTGTCTCATCTTAAAATATATTTAGGCAGGTGATGACTTGCCACCCACTGAATGGGCCCCCAACTACGAGATGTAGATGGGACCAACTACGATAAGCGGTAGTTATTTGATAGCCGCCACTATCAAATAACTACCGCTTATCGTAGTTGATGGTACCGTTTAGACAAATAACACCTATGCGGGTCAACTTTTCGAGCTAGGGATAAGGCCCCTGGACGGCCGGTTAAGGCAAGCCAGGGGTCAGGGGTCTCATTTAGCCCCATGGAATCGGGGTACGCGGTGTCGCCACTCACCGACGGCTCGCCATAAAGCCGCCCCTGCGTTTTCATTATTACTTATTGTTATTATGTTACCTATATAGTTTTAAGTTTTTTATTAGAATAATATTGAGTAGGAAGTAAATAAAATATTACTCCATGGATTTCTCATCTGTAATGTTAATATTTTGTGTAAATAAACTGACATTTTAACCGATTTCCAAAAAGGAGGAGGTTGTCAATTCGACTGTATTTTTTACTAGCCGCTCGCCCCGGCTTCGCACGGGTGTAAGCTCGGCCTTCGGCCTCGCTACAAAATATTATATAGCCTATGTCAAATTGGAAGAATGTAGCATTCTATTGGTGAAAGAATTTTTTAAATCGGCCCAGTACTTTTGGAGCCTATTCATTACAAACATACAAACATACAAAAATAGGTACAAATCTTTCCTCTTTATAATATTAGTGTAGATATTATATTTTTTTAAGTTTGTTACCGCATAACTTTTTACTGGATGATCCGATTGTGATAATTCTTTTTTTTATTTGAAAGCTGGTGCTTCCTATTTGGTCCCCATTTCGATTTGGTCCAGTTCTGATGAAGTTGGTTTTATATTGAGAATTATTATCATTATTTTAATTTGAATAATCGACCAGCTGCTGCTGGTTGGGTCAAGCAAGACCTCTCTCCGCTGTGCTATTGATCCTATTGTGCTAATCTAATTCAGGCAACCTGCTATGGGTCTGAAAATTTGGTAGCGTCAAAATTTGGTTTGGAGGTTTTTTTTTAATTCTGTAATAGGCTTGCGTTTGACCGCCAACTCGCCTGATGTTAAGCGACGATGCGGTCTACGATGGAGCACGCTTCCCTAGAAGAAACCGATGGTTGCGTCAATCGCAAACTATGTATTGACTAAACGGTTTGAAACTAAAAATCTAATGATATGTAATAAATCCCGTAAAAAATCTGTAAAAAAGAATCCGAGGTGACAAGTTGTCTTGTCCACGTGCAAACCAGTGGATCACATTAAAAACTGACTTCAAATATATATATATATAACAAACATAATAAGTGCCTGTAAAATTTGAGGGTTGCCCTCGATTTCCCAGGGAACCCATCATCAGATCCTGACTTAGTGGCAATGGGACCAAATTGGAAGTATACCCTACCTAACAAAAGTTATTTTTTTGAAATCGGTCAACAGATGGCGGCGAAATCGGTGAACATACATAAAAAATATATATGATCAGTGGAACATAGAACCGTCCTCCATTTTTGAAGTCAGTCAAAAAAGTGGCAAGAATGTTTGCTAGCCACTTTACCATATCTCCCTTATTTGTCTGATTTGAGGTAACTACCAACATAATAATATACCTATTATATGTATATCGTAGGTAGGAAGGTATAGCTTGGTATATATAGCTACTTTTATTTGCCTAATGCTATTAAAGTATACCTCACTAAAATATTACTTGAGATCCCTTATTTATTACTGTACAATGAGCAAAGTACGGTTCCAGGGGCCTTACGCCCAACTCTAAACGCGGGCCCGAATAGGTGCAGTTTGCAAAATTACACGAACGCTAACCTTAACGCGCAGAGATAATTATGGTTTGCATTCGCGTGATTTTGCAAACTGCACCTATTCGGGCCCGCGTTTAGTGTTGGGCGTAAGGCCCCAGGGGCTCCATTTTTGAATCGCTCGTATGATACTTCGCATTAAAATATCATGCGTAATGCGTAACTTTCGAAAGAAATCCCAAACAAAAGTAGATTTTTTTAAATAATCATATCACTCGCTAACGCAACGAGTGGTTTGAACCATTCGAATTTGCTTTCTATTTCGCATGATATTTTCATGCGAAATCATACGGCGATTCAAAGCACATTCCCTACACCTCGCCTCGCAGCTAAAAAACCCGATGCCACCAATGTGGTAACCAAGCAACGCTAACCAGTCCCACCAGTCGATACCACATCGCCGTTTACGCACAAACGAATAATAAACCTTTAATAAATCATATGTAATGCTTATATGTGTGTGTGTTGGGCTGCTACAGTCATAAAGCACGGGTGAGTACGTACGTACGTAGCTTAGTACATAGCATTTCGCTTATGGCTTTTAACTTTGTGAAATGTAGGGCGCGGCGTTGGGCGGACGGTGGAAGCAAGGGCGGGCGGAGTAGCTTTTCTGTTGTGTAATCATTAATGATGCTATCAGAAGTTTGTGATTGCATGTTGCAGTGAGCTTCGATTCGATTAGAACGATGTAAAGGGTTTTTATTTAGGAAGCCGTTAGTGTTTTAGTAACGTAGCTTAAGGTACCTACATTAGACAACGTTTTTTTTTTAAATAAAACTGGCGCCTTAGTCTTACTGCTGCTACCTGTTTTAAGCGATTCTGTTTAGGTAATGTAAAAAATTGCACGAACGAAAACCTCAAGCCCACGTTATGAGTTAGCCGTAAAGATCTACGTTTGGTCACCATTTCGCCTGATGTTAAGCGACGGTGCGGCCAAGGATGGAACACGTTGATCTAGAAGAAATCTATTCAGTCTTGCCTTGTAGATGCCTAGATTGTAATCGGCTTTCCTTGACCGCCACATCTTACCTGATTTACAGCGATGACGCGGTTACGATGGAGCACGCTTGCCTAGAAGAAACCGATTTACTCGCGACTTGAATGATTGATTGATTCACTTTTTTTATTTCATAAGCCAAGAACTGGTGGACTACAAAGAAAATAACAAAGTACATGCTCAAAGTCAAACAAGATTTTATTACGTCGTTAAATTCAAACGTAAAATTGCACGATTCTTCACAAATAATAAAATGATTGTGGTCCGAAAACATGTGAGTTCGCGTGCGATTTAGCATCATTTACATTCCGATGCATCGCATAACATGCATGGGATCATGGGACACATGGTACCATAGGTATCACATACATGACATATTTACAACAAGCTATCCGATGACGTAAAAATATATATAATAACGATAACTTTGTATGTAAAATAGAACAGTTTCTGAATGGAAAAGCTTATCAACTTACTCTTTCAATAGCTGAATATTTAAATGAAAATATAAATTTAAAAGTTTTATAAATAGCCGTCCTCCTCACTCCTACTACTGTGCTGTGCCCGACGGGGTCCATATGAACTATGTACTAGTTTTAATGTTTTATTTACCACCTTGTACTGTATGGAAGCAATAAATAATCTGAATCTGACATAGGTATCTACCGTAGGTAGGTATAAGATATATTATTGTTCTTATTTGATAACAGTGACACTTGTAGCGGTGTCTTATATTGAGATCAGCCAAACAAGGGAGATATGGTAAGGTAGCGTGGCGGGTGCGAACGCATCAAGTCTGATTAATATGTATTTTTTATAAATATCTGGGACATTATTGCACACATGGTCATCTGACCCCAAACTAAGCAAAGCTTGTAATATGGCTGCCAGAGACTGATATACATACATATATATTTTTAAATACATACTTAAATAGATATTAACACCCAGACATAGAACAAACACAAATGTTCATCACACAAATGTTTGTCCTAGATGGGAATCGAATCCACGCCCCCAAGCACAGAAAGTAGGATCACTACCAACTGAGCCACCGAGGCAGTCTAATTTAGTCAAACTCATCTGCAGACGATCTTGCCAACCTTTTTTTCCGTGTGTGCATTAGTTTTTTTTACGATACTGAGTGACGAGACGAATGAAGTCGCTCGCCTGATGGCTCTTCATGCTTGCCCATAACAGCTCAACGCCACTCAGAATTTTGAACTTCAACAGTTCAAAACCCTGGATGGCAATGCACTGCGCTCGTCACCCCGAGATATAAGATGTCAAATCTCTGTGTGCCCTGTAATTTCGCTGGAAACACTGCCCTTCAATCCGGAACACAGTAGTGTTTGCACACTACTGCTTGGCGGTTGAATAACTGAATTTTGTTGGTGTTGCTGCAAGTGTGCATGCATATTATCTATTTGTTGTTTTACTTTAGAGTGTGTATTATAATCATACTAAGTTTGACACTCGTTTTTACTATAGAGCAAACTAGCCGTCCGCCCCGGCTTCGCACGAGTGTAAGCTCGGCCTTCGGCCTCTCTACAAAATATAATATAGTCTATGTCACCCGGGGATAGTGTAGCTTCCCAACAGTGAAAGAATTTTTCAAATCGGTTCAGTAGTTTCGGAGCCTATTCATTACAAACATACAAACATACAAAAATAGGTACAAATCTTTCCTCTTTATAATATTAGTGTAGATATATACAAAAATACGTTTGTTTACATTGTTTTAAATGCAAATCGAATAAAAGCAAAATATTGCTTCTGGTTATAGAAGGTAGAATCATGTAGGTAGACAATAAGCTTAGGTATTTACCTAAGTTAGCTGCTAGTACCTATCTAGCTAGTAGCTACTCGTAGTTCTATGTGATGCCTCGCAGTTCTATGTGGTGCCTCGCACCACACCTCTCCACTCTCCAGACTTCAAAACTGTTAACTGCTTGTAGTTAGTTCCCGATAGTTTTGCACGTGCAAGAACTATCTGTTTTTAATTACAATATTGCGTGTTTCCTTCCTCGATAATTTAGTGTAGCCAGTCCCTAATTTAAATGTAATTATTGCAGTTAGGTTATTGATTCCGGTAATGGAATTTATGGTAAAACTTTATTTAAATAGCTTTTATTTATATTCACATTTTGTATAGAACTATGTTCCAACTTATTTTTTATCAGAGGATTATGGTCCCGCACTTCTCGTGCATTTGCCACATATTTCGACACCGCTTTATGGTTGACATTCCGAAAACCCGTACAAAGCGCTTTGATCCCACTTTTATTGTGCGAACTGCTAGTTTGTGGAATGCACTGCCTGAATGGGTGTTACCCGATAGTTACAATCTGGGTGTCTTCAAGTCAAGAGTTAATCGGTTTCTCCTAGGCAAGCGTGATCCACCATAGGCCGTATCATCGCTTAACATCAGGCGAGTTGGCGGCCAAGCGCAAGCCTATTCTAGGTACAATAAAAAAAAACTTTAGTCAGTTCTTGTTTTTATTTTTAGTTTCCTTGTATTCGCAATGAAAAACACAGTGTTTACCTCGGGGTTAAAGACTTTCACCCCTAGGCTAACAATGTACTATTTCATCAGTTTTTATGTATCTGTATCTCATATTACAGGGTATTTCAATCATTGTTAAATCCCATTAAATTAACGATTTTTTTGTGAACACAACATTCGTGACGGAAATGTGTCTGAACATCAATAAATTCTCGTTTTTAATGAGCCTCTGGAGGAGGGCACCATTTTTTAATATGCACGCAATGTTTTTTGTAATGTAATAAAACAATGCAAGAATGAGAACTTGTTAAATTGCTGATTTTAACGATATTCTTTGTGTTTCAGTCTCTTCCATACCCATTTCAATAAATATGACAGAACTTTCTTTCCTAACAATTAACTTGATGATGGCTATTTTCTTTAGTATGTCTAGTTCTATATCCGTACTAGGGACATAAGATTAGTAGATTACAATTTTTTTCTCTAAATAGGTAGGTCAAAAGGTATATTTACATTCTTACATAAAAGAAAAATGCCACTTACTTAACTTGCTAACTGACTTTTCGCGAAATCTCGAAAACTACTTGACCTACGAAGCAAAGATTTGGCAGATAAATTCCTTATAGGGTGTAGAGATTCGCCAAGAAAGGATTTTGCGAAAGGACAGTTCAGTTATTTCGCCATTTGACATTATAAATCAGTTGATTGTTTGATTGTCATTAGAACATGGCGCAGAACAAGCAGATCAGCATGGCGGCCAGTGCTATCGCACTCCGCGGTGTCCGCATCTTCCTCACAGCTGGGCGGGCGGCGGCGGAGCGCAGCCGCCCTACCGTCGCCGTCCAAGCCGCGCCCAAGCCCAAGCTGAAGCCCAAGCCGCTGGTTGTCGGCGCTCGCCCGCCACAGAAGGTGTTTGACATGCTGTTTCGGACTACCAGGTTCAATAGGCAAGTAGACTAGAGAAGTACACATATAATTATAGACAACTAGCTGCGCCCCGGGGTTTCACCCGCGTGGCAGTCCCTCAGGAACTGTAATAAATTCCGGGATAAAAAGTATCCCATGTCACTCTGCCTACCAACTATATCTGTGCAAAAAACACGTCGATCAGTTGCTCTGTTGCTGCGTGCAAGAGAACAAACACATTTTCACAAATATAATATTATATATATATTATAGGTACTCATAGTAAAGTAATATACGTAGTATATTATCTGCGCCCCGTGGTTTCACCCACGTGGTGATGAAAAACAGTGATGATGATGATGAATAGCTTATGTGTTAATCCAGGACATAAGCTATCTATATTCCAAATTTCATTTAAATCCGTCCACCCGTTTCTGGGTGAAGGAGTTACAAACAAAAGACTTCCGAGTCCCGCTAAAAAACGAATCAAATTAATCTTCATTCCGATTGATTTAGGGCCATTTAAAAGAGATTTAATTTCGTATTTATCGACATAATTCGTTCCTTCGTGTCTTGAATGCGCTTCTCCGATTACAATCTTAATCGCTCGCTGCTTGCATTAGATTGATGGAAGGTTTAAATTAATTGTCTTTTTTACCTTATGTAAGTAGGTATACCTATACGTATATACCTTACTTCAGATAAGGCAAACAAAATTATTTAGCAACGTATTAGCTTGAAAAATTCGAATTAAATTTGGTGTGGAGAGAAACACATATTTAATAAGCACAACTTAAAAAAACAGAAAATTAACGAAAACTTAAATGTTAACTAATAACTTTTTTTTTGTATTCTTATCATGCGATCAGTCTTTTGACTATAAGCAGATGAGATCTAGGGTTCCTAACGTGGAGGGCGCTGCTCCCATTGAAGCCAGCTCTTTCTTTTGCACAGTCAGTTTGTCTGACTATCCTGGTCGAAGATGTCCCGCCTCTTTTTGAGCCGGCGTATGGTTTCAGGGATAGTTAGTTGACCCGCAAGCTGATTCGAGTGTTTTTCTATTCTCAATTTGTAATTTGCTCCATGTGTATCTATTTCTTTCTCTACCATAGCCATGTCGAGATATTCATGGCCCTCTGTTGTTCTGATAAACCATGGTGCATTTGAAATCTGTTTGAATAATAATAATAATATAATATTTATTTCAAGTAAATTAACTCATATTTCACAGTTTAAATTATTAGTCACATTACAAAAAATTACAATTAGTTACAATTAAAATACTAACACTACTTTTAATTCATTAAAATATCAAAATAATAATCATTATAAATAAAAACTAATCAATTTTAAAATATATTTACATAAAATGTCAACCATGTACTTAATTTAGTAATTAAAATGGCACCCTATAAGATATATGTGTAACGTGCAATCCGCAGCAGTGAGCAATGTAAGGGCAGTCAAGCCTGCCCGCGAGCGCGGCCAGCATGCTGTTAGTACTCCCCCGGATTTGAGGATATAGTTTTGTGCCCTTTGTATGGTCATGATGTTTGAGGCACTAATACCTAAAACTTAAAATAATTAATCTATACCTACATAAGTATATACAAATAAATATATCAAAAAACAATATTCACACAAAAGGACTAATCTAGAGATAGTTTATTTCCTGGATTAACATGGCACATAGGCTACATTTATCTTAGAAAATATCGATCTTTTCATCCTGGAAAAACTAACGATTCCTATGGCATGGTTAAAAATTTCGCACTCGCTTCGCTTGCGCATTTTTGATCAATTTAATCAGTTAGCTCTATAATTTTATAATTTTTTATTTAAATATGGTGTGAATATAGTCATGGAAGATAAAAAAAAATGCGTGAAAAATTTACGGTTCGTTTATAATAACTATAATTACTTAGCAACGTTATATAGCCTAATAGATTTGAATAAAAATTGGTGTAGTTATTTGCTGGATTAGCATTAGGATAAGCTGTTCCATGGAAAACAGTCATTTACCGCTTGACAAAATGTATAAAACAACTGATATATTTTTCGTCATTTCAGGGTTGGTCACAGTAAAAGTTGTGTAAAACGGACCCCTCTCAGCGTATATATACCCTTTCTGCGTAACCCTTATAAAATATTATTTCTAAGCAATAAATAAAAAAAACTAGTCGGTTGAAAATAAGTTACAATAAAAATTAAACATGCTATAAAGAACCATTCAACACGACATTAATGAGTCCTTAAATGAGTCCTTCTATAAATTAGCTATCTAATCATGTCTTTTATGTAGCCTAAGCTATAAATCTTCATAGTAAACAATGCAGAATAGATACAAGGCAGTCACGGAACCGGAACCACATCGCTCGTCTATATCTGAATAGAGCCATTCCTCACTGTTCATATAGTAAAAAAGCACAAATCACATCAGGGCGTTCGTACACGTGCGTTGCGACTATCACAGCGCGTTTAAATGATCTTTTTAACCCTCGACGTAAACAGAGGGCAATAAGTTTTTCATTACTCATACTAGGAAAGTAGGTCTGAAGTTGCCTGAGGAGCGGGTTAAAAGTAATACATTTCAGCCCTGGGGAGAATCATTTCAACTAACAGTGACAGTTGACAACTGACAGCGACTCAAATAAAAAAACTATTTTCACATTTGTATTGAATCATGTTCCAACTTTTTTTTTCTCAGAGGATTATGGTTCCGCACTTCTGGTGCATTTGCCAGTTCATGTTTTTATTTTTATTTTCCTTGTATTCGTTATGAAAAGCACAGTGTTTACCTAGGGGTTAAAGCCGTATTTAGTCCCTCGAACTATTGGCGACCAAACCCCGTCTCGGGACTAAATAAATTACTTTCACCCCTAGGATAACAATGTACTATTACGTGTATATCTGTGTGTCTGTCTGTGGCATTGTAGCACCCAACGGCTGAATCAATTTTGATTTCGTTTTTTTTGTTGTTTGAAAAATGACTTGATCGAGAATGTCGAAGTTTTTTTTTCTTGATTTTTTTTGTTATATTTTTTGTATTCATTAAAAGGTTACAATTTGGATCTTACCATTCTTAAAACTAACTAAGTAAATGGTATAAGTACGTGTATTTTATTTGTTTTGCACTCGCAACCTAAGTTAAAATAAAATACACAACATTTCATACCCCGTACTTTATTCGTCCAAGCTCTGTGCCTACGGCGTAGACCGTCGTAGCTATGACCTGCGCTACGGGCACGCTTTGAAGGACTCGGCAAAATTCAGCGACTCAGCGTAGGTATTCAGTATACGCGGGGCTTTCATCGAGGTCAGAGGCCACCATGCCTAACCGAAAGTTAAAAGAAAAGCACCTCGAGAGTTTGAATAAAATCACGCACTTTTCTAAGTGAGTTGTATACGGTGTTCTATTTTATAAAAGTCAGGCTATACTAATATTATTATAGGTTGTTCAGTATCGAACTTTTTAGATTGTTCAGTCAAAGTTTGTTTTCAAAGTGTGTATGCTCAATTTTTTTTTTATTCGACGGCAACTTCGTAGTGTGTGAGATGGTTTCTAAACTCCGATACTTGGTAAATCCGTAGCTGCGCCTTTGTAAGGATTTGCATGTATTTCGACCGAAATTACCATACTTTCAGTCTGTGAAAAGGCAGAAAAATGCAAAAAGCCGTGGGGTGTGTTTACTATTTATATACAAATCATTTAGTTTTTTTTTCGTTTAGTTTCGGGTATTATTGAATAGTTTTAGGTTTTAGTTAATTCATTTTTTGATTTGATTTGAGAGTCTACTATACCGATATGGGTCCATAATTTTCATCATTATGAACATTTTTTACTATAGGACCAACCCTGAAATCGCTAAAAAATATCATGGTTCATAGAAGACCTTGGTTCACAATCGACATAATGTATGGAGAAGCTGGTATTTTTTTGCGATTTCAGGGTTGTTCATAATGATGGTCCCCTTTTGGCTTAGCCCTCTTTTGCGTAACCTATAAATGATAAAAAAAAACTGTTAATTCCTCCAGAGCTGAACTGGAGGCTCTGTACAGCATGTATCGGAAACTGGTGACGGCAGCGCAGTCGGCATTGCCTACATCGGCGATTGGTACTCCGCCGAAGATTGATGTAAGTGCTCAACTCATAATCAGTCTTCCTTATGGTATTCCTTTTATTATAATTGTGCTTTTTCGTTACCCATCGAAGACAAAAAATGCCCTATTCTTAACTCCTTAACCCCTCATTCCCCACGAAACTAGCAAATTGTACCTACTACTAATAGTACCGGAGGGAATATTTTCCCCTTCTGAATTTCTACTATGACCAGTAATGTCATTGCTAATTTTAAACTGGGTCAGATCTTCATTCCCACAGACTAGGTATAGCTACTACGTAGAAGTCTTTGTTAATTCCCCACGATATTACCAACATCATTTTTTTACCAAAACAAAAGACAAGCTAACACTTAAAATCTAAACCATAAAATATTATAAAAGCAGTCACTGAAGTGAGATTTTTTTCTCTTTTTTCTGTGGTTAGGACCATATTTGATGTGTAAAAAAACTTATCAGCCAATTTAAATTATTTTTCAGTACGTGTATTATAATTAATTACATCCTTCGCTAAGCTGCATTGTCAGTTTGTATTTATATTCCAATTGTACATATTATTTTGCTCTATCAAAAGTCCGAGATTTTATTATACCTTACCTAACGGCTACTTAAATTACGAATATTTTCACGTGTAAACTTTTAAGACGACGAATTGTAAATATCGGCGGCAGAAATTTTCATTTTTCCTAATTACAAAACATTCAAATCTGATATTTATAGATTTCATTTATCATATCTTTGGCATAAGTTTGGTAATTTCTAAACATGATTGATTAACTTTTACAGCAGATAAAAACAGATATTTTCATTTTATAGTGAAACGAGACCGATTTATGTTTTAATTTTATTATATATACCTATATACATACACTTCAAATGTTTATTTTTTTCCCAAAGGTAAGCCAACGTTTGGGCCGTGTTTAGACTTGCCTGAAACTTAGGTATAGGTCATAAAACTTATCATACAAGTACTAGAAAAGTTCACCACAGAAACCGCGGCGGAACAGGCCCATAAACATCGTGTTTTACAGGGGCGGATTGTAGTATTTGTGGCCCATTTTTATGCCAGTTTCGATAGGCCTTGCAAAAAGTTGAAGGCTTGTAGTATTGGATACTTTATCATTTGGAACCCAGTTTTTGACGACAGCGCCCAGCGTCATATCTTTTCGATATGTTTTACCAATGGCGATGTCGCCATTAAATTAACCTGCACCTTTAAGTATGTACTTAAAGGTGCAAGTTAATTTAATAATGACCTTATTTATATTTAAGTTCACTTAACTATAAGGTGTTTTTATATATAGGCAATAATAATAATATTGTACAGATATATATAAGGCGCCCTCGCAATTAAACATTTGCAATCCAGTAAAAGGCGAAAAGATAAGTTAAAATATAATCTAATTCGACATTGCTTTCTTCTATGTTTTCTTTATAGTTTCTACCTTGAATTCTCGGCTTTAATACCGACCCTGTAGCTGACAACATTATATGAACGCACGCAATTTCCAATATATTGGTATAAAAATTGCTTTCATTCCCCGTAACTTCGTCGTGATGTCCCAAGCCATTTTGTCATCAAAAGAAGTCGTTATTATGATCACAACGTTTGACGTAGTAAATTGCTAGGTTTCAAATCAAACTTTGTAACTTTGGGTATAATTGACCCAGAGGTATAAAAAAAGACAGTGTAATAAGGTCCATTCCAAAGAATCACAACAGTGTTGGTACGACTAAAGTAGGATGTATATATTTTAAGAGCCTAGTTACTCGTAGAAAAAGTATACGTAGACTACATATACGTTTTAATTACAACATTTAAAAAACCCCTACAAAAAAAGCTGATGACCTACAAACGAATAAATATATTTTCATGAATTATACGTAAGAACACTCTCAATCAAGTTATCTTTCAAACAAACAAAAACTAAATCAAAATCGGTTGAGCTACGATGTCACAGATTGAAACACAGATACACACGTTAACTTATAACACCCCTCTATTTGCGTCGTGGGTTAAAACTACGACTACGGGATGGTGAATGGCTCCCAACAACTAGCCAGCAATAGGGTACCAGTCATATATGTGTTTGATTTGCTATAAATAACAAGATTAATGAAAAATTATGTCATAAAACAACTGAAGAAATTATTTAAAACGGCTGATAAAGTTCCGAGATTAATTCGGATTGGGAAGGAATGCTCTGTCCCTTTCCTCCCAGGAGTGTCAGTAGAACATCGAGATACCTGTATGCCTGTAATCGCTGACTTCTTGGTTAGTTGTTCGGCGACCGCGATTCGATCATGCTAAGCGGACAAGCGACATACTCGTAACGTCTATATTGGAGTAAATGTGGCATTGTGAACTATGTAATTGATGTCTAGGTATTCATACAACGACGCTCGGACCTTTTTTGACTGTTTTCATGTAGATATTGTGACTCTATAGGTATTAACTCGATGGTATGGAGTTTGTATTGTTATTGTGTATCTGTGTGTGTTTTTTTGTTCTAATACTAATGTATGCAGCATCGTCCTATTGTTGTTTTTAATCCTTTATTTTCTTTTTCCAATTAAAGATTTATTATTAATATTTTAATAGATTTTGTAGCATCAGCCAATGTGTATAAATTATTTCTTTATTCTTCAGGGTATTGACCAAAGCACCTTCCGAGACGTGATGCACAACACATTGGATCTAGTCACCGAAGAGGCTATCCTAGAGCGATTATGGGTAACATGGGAGCGAGGGGCATCGGGCGGCGAGGGGTCTTTGCGCTTCGAGGCTTGGGTCAGGGGTCTCAGTGTCATGCTGAAGGGCACTAGCGAAGAGAGGCGGATCCACTGCTTCAATGTGTATGATCTGAACGCTGATGGGTACATCACGAAGGACGAGATGTTTTTGTTGCTCAGGTGAGTTGAAAAGAGGTTTCTTTCTTATTGATCGTGAGTTTTTTGTTGTGAAACATCTGTTAGCGCCGACTCATATGTCGTGACGTACGTGACGTCATATGCCGTCATGTTCCATATCTGCCGGGCGTCCGGTCCAGCGAACTTAATTTTATAAAATTTTGAGACGAGCAAGTCACTCGCCTGATAGTAAGAGTCACGCTTACCAGTGCATATCTACGGCTTGTGTTACAACAGTTTATAGGAAACTAGCTCCGTCATTATTTATTTATTTATTTATTCATTAGTTCCGTCTACATTTTCGGAGATGAAAAATGATGATGTGTCCTGGGGCCTAACGCCCAACTCTAAATGCGGGCCCGAATAGGTGCAGTTAGAAAAATCACGCGAACGCAAAGATACGGTTACGCGCTGAGATACGGTTTACGGTTGCGTGATTTTGCAAACTGCACCTATTCGGTCCAGCGTCCCAGGATAACCCTGCAAAAAAGCCCTACCATTACCACTTCATTATCAAAGGGGATCGGAAACTTATATTCCACAGAAGGTATTTTTCGCCATGTTTGTCAACAAGTATAAATCTTTTTACCAACCTCTGGTAAAAGAGCTGATAATCTTAAAACAGCTAAACAGATTTTCATGAATCATAGCTAAGAACGCTCATGATCCAGTCGCTTCATAAACAACAAAAAACTAAATCAAAATCGTTTCAGCCGTTTGGCAGCTACGAAGTTACAGACAAACACACAGATGCACAGATATATAGATATACAGTTACACACGTTAATCTTATAAAACTGCTCTATTTGTGTCGGGGCAGGGCTGGATTTAGGGGAGGGCAACCGGGGCTATAGCCCCGGAACCTCCACAAAAAAGAGACAAGAGAAACATCGGAAAAAAATTACCATTTTATTTAGAAAATAATTTGGGGCCAGGTGGCCTCCACTCCTTTGTTGCCCCAAGGCCTCTAGACCTCTAGGAGGTAGTGTGTAGGAGGTTAAAAAAGCTTATCAGTTTACGTAAAATTGATCACTAGACGCATTAATTATATTATCTATATGTTTCAGAAACTCTCTCTTGAAGCAGCCAGGAGACGAAGACCCTGACGAGGGAGTCCGAGACTTGGTGGAGCTAGTGCTGCGGAAACTGGACATTGACAAGGACGGGAAAGTCTCGCTCGAAGACTACAGGTTGGTCTTGACTCTCTTTCTCCCTATCTTCCCCTCCCCCCCCCCTCTCTCCCTTTCTCTCTATTACTTATGTCTTAAGGTCGCGGTTACCAACCAGAGCTCTCTCTCTATCACATTTTCAACATTTTTAAAGATAAAAAATTGCTAAGTAGGTATTAAATAAACAACCGGGCAAGTGCGAGTCGGACTCGCGCAAGAAGTGTTCCGTACCATTATCTATAAAAACGGCAAATAAAAAAACACGTTTGTTGTATTATTTTATTCTGTTTTTTAGTATTTGTTGTTATAGCGGCAACAGAAATACATAATTTTTGAAAATTTCAACTGTCTCACTATCACGGTTTTTGAGATACAGCCTGGTGACAGACGGACAGACGGACAGATGGACAGCGGAGCCTTAGTAATAGGGTCCCGTTTCACCCTTTGGGTACGAAACCCTAAAAATGATTGGACATTATTAAAATTTATATAGTTAAGTAATTATTTTGTTGATATATGTTATATTTTATCGGAAGACATCGAAAAATAAAAATCATTTTTTCCATATTCTCTTCCGCCATTTTAGAAAACATGAACGCGAAAATTTGTTTATACCATTAGCAATGTTATTCTAGGTTTTTAAATATGCTTATTAATTGATTTTTTTAAATCTTAAAATCGATGAAATGCCCGTGTGGGATAGCCGCTCGCCTTTTAGTCCCTACTTACTTTGTTTATTGGTCTAGGCAAGCTGTGGATCAAGAGCCCTTACTCCTGGAGGCATTCGGACAGTGTTTACCATCTAAACGCCATGCTGCTACCTTCCTCAAGACTTTGGTAAACAAGACAGGTTAATTATTAGTAATTATGCCATGAAGAAAAAAAGTATGCATGAAGAAAAACAAATTAAATCCTAACTACTAAAAATACTAATATATAAGTACCATTAAAAAATACAGAGAAAAACAAATTAGTTAAAACTAATAAAACAGCTATAATTGTGAACTGTTAAGAATGCTAGGCGCATTTCATATTGTATATTAATTGCTCACCCTAGTTTTGGTCTCTACTTGCAGCGACTTTACTTGAAGAAAAATCTTTAATAAAAACTTGTTTCCCCATGCGCCCATGGTTTCTACCCCAAAAGGCTTAAAAAATACCCACTAACCAGGGGTCTCTTACCCCTTAACGCGGGCTTGAAACAGCGCGAATCCCGCGAACGCGCACCATAAGGTTAGCGGTCGCGCAACTTTTTGCAATCCTACCTAAACTGCTTAAAACTGCAGTTAGTCAGAGGACCCCTGGGATATATAAAGCGCCTTCAGAGGTATTCTACAAATAAGTGTGTAGTTTTATCTGTTGATGTGATTAAAAAATGTAGAAATAATTATATAACACTCGATAACAATAAGTGTTATATTGTTTGATACCCTCTCTAAGACTGTACTCATATCTATACTTTGTATCACAAGTAGAAGGATATCGCAAGTATAAGGACCTGTTTTAAAAAACAATGTCGATAACTTTAGTACGTAATATTTTAAGATAATAAAATGAACAGGTAACGTATTAATGTTGATATAAATATAAAATCAAATTAGTAGGTACTGTGAAATTAAACTAATTGTAAGAAATAATCAATACATTTTTGATAAGTTATTATTGAATAAAACAAAATTAAACCATCTGTAAAGTTGTCCCATGAATATTTTATTTTACCTATTTACTAAAATGAAAAATAACAAGTCAGAAAACTTTACGAATCCATGCGGCCATTCACCTTCATAACGGTTTTGTTAGCGTTATACTTGCTTACTGTGTCAAAGTTCTTTATTAAATAATCTCGTTATGAAAATTGTGAAGAAATGTACCTTATAAGGTATTCTAATTTTTCATAATGATGGTTAAACGGCAGGTTTCACGTATTTAATTAACGTTAGTCTTTTGCCTTTTGGGCCCACTTATATTTATTAGGCTTCCTTACTGCAAATATTTCGCTGATAATTTAGCGGTCCTGCACTCCAGAGCTTATGAGTATGGTCCTTAGCTATAGCTTGTCATGAACTGGCGTTAAAGTCATTATTTATATTAGCCATGTTTGTTCCTTACTTCATCAAAACTTCGCGTCATCATCATCATATTGATATAGAGAAACGAATGTGCTAATGTGTTCGTTTTATAATAAAAAATATGGTTGCTTTTTAATCATTGTTTTGGTATATGGCCGTAATTTAAGATTTAGCTCAAATTCGCAATTTACAGCGTGAAAATATATTTCTTTAAATAACAAATTTAGCGCCATCTTTTGACAATTTATGTTGAATAGAAAAGTATAAAAAGCATCCCACTATGGCTGCATGTGCATGTATTTTTACGGCCTGATGAATACCAAGGAGGCTCCATTGAAAATTAAAATAGTCTGGGCCCTTAATCACTAACTAAAACACAGTTATCTTAATTAACGCGCCGCCGTAACGAGCGTGTTAAGTTTGTAGTTCCCTGGGATCTCCTTGAGGCATGTCACGTCGCCATTTTTGGATACCTGTCAATCATGTCTGTCAAAAATATAATGACATCATGATGACATCCCTAGTGAAAGACGCCAATTTGAGCAACTAAAGTGGCGCCTAAACCTTGTTTTCCATCCTCAAAATAGAGAAGTTTTGGGCGTAAGTGTTCAAAATGTTATGTATTTGCAGTAAGATAATAAACATGTAAGTAAATGTTAAGTTACTGATTAGTCATGAGGGTCCAGGCCAGTCCGGACAAAGTCCAGCATCACCTTACCAGCATCGAAAGGCATCAGTTGGTAAATCTGAAAAATAAAAGTAAATACACTGTACTACTTATCTATATGAATAAGAACCAGCCAAGTGCGAGTCAGGCTCGCGTACTGAGGGTTCCTAACCACAACATAAAAATAGATAAAAACTCAATATAAAATAAAGTTTTTTTTTTAATTTGGCTGGTTTCTCAAAGAAATACATACTATTTAAATTAAAGGCCATAAGTTACTTAAATTATTACAAAAAGTAGTGGAAAAAGACGATACGCCCAAGCGGTTACCCATCCAAGTACCGACCACCGTCCTCGAAGTTACTTAACGTCGGTGATTGTAAGAACCGGTGGTGAGCAGAAATTTGTCACCGACTCGCACTTAGCCAGTATTTAAGATTTGTTGTTTTACTTTTGAGTGTATACTATAATCATGCGTAAGAGTTCAAGCCAAAAAATACGTTTAAAAAATACGTTTGTTGTATGGGGACACCTTTTTAGTTTTTACTTTTTGACTTTTTTATTATTTCTTTGTCCCTGTAACGTTACATATTCTGTGAAAACTTCTACTGGCTATCTATTACGGTTCGAAAGATATAGCCGTTAAAAGGTAGTACGGACAACGGACGGACAGATAGACGGGAAGCGTAGGCTTAGTACTAGGGTCCCGTTTACACCCTTTGTGTACGAAACCCATAGATTAACGATGTCACAATTTTTTTTTAGGTCTATGACGAAACCCTAAAATGAAATGCTGACGTTGGTAATCACATCACTAAAGAACATCTTTAACGATTTGGCTATATTTTTTTAAAGATATTCGTAATAGTCCATATTTGGTTTTTCTGAAGAGAAGCATACGAAAAGTTTCACGGAAAATTCTCAAATTCGGGAAAAAATTAACGTAAATTTTTTAAGGAATTTTTGTATGTAACTGAAGATCGCGAATAACAACGTAAATAAAAAGCAAAGAGGTTTATCAGCTTGAGTTATGAATATCTCGGAAGCATAACAAAACTAACACAGTTTCTTTTTTTAGTTGCACAAGAGAACGTCTGTTGGGACAAAAAGATTTTTGAGGTCTGTGGTCGGGAGAGCTTGTAAAATAAAAACCGACTTTACGGAAAGTAGGAAATTCAATTAATGAGATTCATCCCCTAATTTTCCACACCATTTCTCGAGATATAAGCATCTCAAGAGCTCATACAGCAAAAAAATAATCATCACAATCGATTCAC
The DNA here is from genome assembly GCA_949125355.1 of Agriopis leucophaearia. NCBI lineage: Eukaryota > Metazoa > Arthropoda > Insecta > Lepidoptera > Geometridae > Agriopis > Agriopis leucophaearia. The sequence continues at coordinate 17,803,804 of OX421262.1, forward strand.
AAACGGCGACGATATTGCGGTAAATCCGAAGTAAAAAAAAAACAGTCATAAGAACCTTTTTTTTTAATCTGTTGAAAACGGTAAAAAAAGTACCCACCTTGTTTTGGTAAAACATGTCACTAAGTATAGTAATCTCGACATAGTTTCTCCTGACAGCGTCAACAATCTGATCAGCAGCATCGCCAGGAGTCACCGGCTTCATCAGACCCTTGAAGCGGATGTTAGGCTTGTGGCAGAGCCCCGTTTCTACGATGTATGGGCAGACGGTTGTGAACTTAATCTGAAGGTAGATAATGGTTTAGGCATTAAATTTATAGGACGAAAGCATACTTATATATTATATATACCCTTGCAAGAGACAAAACTACTTGAATTAGGCTTTTCCCTAGTAATCAAATCTGGATCCTATCTTGCTTGACGACCTACAGGCCTGATCATTTGTGTCAAGACAAAACCATGACTGCTGAAAGAAAGAAAGAAAGAAAAGAAGAAAGAAAATAAATTTTATTCGGCACCTTTACAAAAAACTTATATCTAGAGGATACAATCAGTGTCGAATGGGTCCGTCTCGGCATAAATGCTGAAAGTCAAGGACTATCAGCGCCGGTTTTCAGACGAACCCTTTAGTTTACACTTACAATACACTTAACACAAATTTACATATATATTTTTAATTATCTATATGCAATTTAAACAAATATGCTGCTAATATGGAGGCTGCAGTAATCATGACAAATGGCTGAATGTTTGTTTTGTAACATTCTTAAACACATAATAGATAGGTATATAACTCTTTATTGTTCAGAAATGACACACATAGGACATAAACTAGTGAATCACTCTTTCGTCAGGCGCGGATCCAGCCCCCAAAAAAGGTTGTGGTCACAGCCACCCGAAACTTGGGCAAGTGCGAGTCGGCGTATGAACCTTACGCGGGCATGATCGATATACCTAGTACATTCCTACAAAGGAAATGTTTATAAAAAATTATATGAAGGCCTGACCAAGATTTTGTACAGTGTATTCGTAGTTTCACGCGGGCAAAGCTGTGGGGCGTCACAAGTCACGTATTATAGTTGTGGGCATGCCCATCGTGCCCACAACGGTGGATCCGCGCCTGTCTTTCGTCACGTTCAAGGCACGTTTTTAGTTTACTGCTTTAAAGATACAGGCTTCTCCCAAGACACGCTTCTAGGCCACTGCTAGACATAGGCCTCTTCGAAGGAACATTTTATAAATTGAAGTCGAAAAGCAATCTACTGTGTCGGGTCTACTCACGCCATCAGTAGGTCTCGGGTCCTCATACAGCTCCACTGCCAAAGACTCCATTATGCCCCTGACGGCGTACTTCGTGCCGCAGTATGGCACCAGGTTGCGGAGTCCCATTTTGCCGGCCATGGAGGACATGGCCACGATGTGCCCGTAGTTGCGCTCCAGCATGTCTGGGAGGAAAGCTTGGAGCATCTGGATATACAAATAATGTTTAGCTTGTTGCAACTTGGTAACTGCGGGCTGATTCTAGATCTAGAGCAAATATCATTATTTCGGTCCTCCTCACTTTCACATCATTCTTGATGGGAGTTGCATTAGACGACAGAAACATTTGTTGTCTCCGAATTAACACACTGTTAAATTAGAATTTTCGTGGTATTGCACCATTTCTATCACAGCTTTGTGAAATATCCATAAGGGTGCCAATAAATTGCTAATTTTCAACAGCCTTAAAAATATTTGATTCAATTGATTCAATTGATGCGATAACAGTTTTGGTCACAAGAAAACATGGTGACTATCTCAGTTCTCACCCAGAGGTTTCCATTAACGTTGATGTCCATTTCACTGCGAATCTCCTTCTCTGTATGTCTGAGCAGTGGCTTGCACGGCATGATGCCGGCGTTGTTCACCAAGATGGTCACGTCTCCCACTTCCAGCTTCACCTTCTCAGCGAGCTTGAACACGGCTGCACGATCGGTGACGTCAACCCTGGAAATGTGGTTATTATAATAAGTATAACATCCTTGATTTATTTCATAAGCAACAAAGACAAATGGCCGGGAAGACCACATTGTGTCATTGTTTTAGTATGCATTTTATGTATAGGTATAGTGCAATTGACTACATCGTAAAGATGCTATTTCCTTGTCAAAAAGACAAAAAAGAACGAGTTATTTCTATTTTACTAAATATTATTATAGAAAAGAGTGTTCATTTCAGGCGCGGATCTACCGTTGTGGGCACGATGGGCATGCCCACAACCCTAATACGTGACTTGTGACGTCACACTTTTACGGTCTATTTATATCGATAGGCTTATAATATTATATCCAGTGCCGTAATAAAAAAAACAATGAATCATGTGTGATTCGGAACGTAGCTTACGTAGCAAAGTACCTACTACATCTATTAGGTATGTTCAATATTATTTTTATTATGGAAACTGTATCACCATACCATACCATACGTAATCCGTAATCCGTTCCACGTAATATAAATAAAATATGTTCAATATGTTCATAGACGCTATGCCGCCACGTCACATTTTTACAACATAATTTATTTATCCGTTTCTTTTTGGCACCTGAATGCTTGTATTGAAAGGACGAGATGACTATTCGCTGGGTGACTCGCACTTGCCCGATGTTCGGGTGGCTGTTACCACAACTTTTTTTGAGGGCTGGATCCGAGCCTGGTTCATTTCACATAAATAGAAGTATTATACCTTCTATATGAGACGTTGACCACAACAATTTGCAACATTTTAATCTAACATAATGTTACATTTACAGATGGGCATAGGTCTAACCCAAGGTACGCCACTCAGCCATTCCCTTTCTATTAAGATACTGCATCTTTTTGCATCTGTTACTCACTCGTATTTGTAGACCTTGCCCTTCTCTTCCTTAATCATATTGAATGTCTCTTGGTTGCCGGCGGGGTTGATGTCCACGGAAACCACGGTCGCACCCAGTCGGGCAAACCGCAAGGCCACCTCGCGGCCCATGCCGTGCCCAGCGCCAGTGATCTGAGAGGGCATAAAGAACTAGTAAGTCCATTACACAAAAACACTGTTGGATTGGTTTTTACGAGAAAAATCTAAGAAGTATGTTTTGTCCAGTCGCTTAGGAGCTACGAAATGACAAAAAGAAAAGGTAGGATATAAAGGGCTATTATATCCCACTTATTCTGTTCATCATTTCTAACATCCTGTATTAAGGTCAGCGGGAATAAATTTATTATAAAGTGTGGACTAAAAAATATGTTTTTGCCTCACGAAGTGTACAGTTTACCTACAGGCAAACAACTATGTACATGTAACACAACAGGTAGGTATACTATCATACGACAAGGAGTATTAGTAGTATTATCATAATAGTGAGATCTTCGGATAAGCTACTGACTAGACAATAATTATATATAACGTTTGCATTCAATTCCTTTTTTTCGTTCCTCGGCCTATTCCATCCCAAAATACACGAGGGGTAGCACGTAGCTACTCCGCAGTTTTTTCCTGGCTCCAAAATCAAATAGAAAATTCGTTCAACGTTTTTTTTATGTTTCACCATGATTTTTAATCTATTCCATAGACAGAACTTGTTTACATACCTATAAAGCCCTTACTTATAATAATTATTTTTAAGATTTAATTATTGTGTATCTGTACTTATCAGTATTATTACAATAATCATGGCCTTATCAATCACTTTGACACTGGTAAACAAAATTCCAAAAAAATATTTTTAGACTTTGATTCTTCATAAGATATTATAATAAAATTGCTAATGAAAAAAAAACTACTCATATAGCTATAGGCTATAGCGGAAACTCTGTACAAATAGCTTTTCTATTTTTGTGACATTTTCGATTGTTTTAAAGAAATACGTAAGGCAATGTCAGAGTGGGGTTGGATGGGATCATCGAGGGTCGAAATTTGACCAAATTGCCGAAGGGCCGAGGTAGAATAGATGGCGTAGCAACTAGCAAGAGAGAGACTTATACTAAGCAGTGGGATAAAAGGGCTGTGGATGATGATGAAAGATATATCACATGGTGATCCAAAATCCCGCCTCTATAATAATATTTATTAAAGTGTAAAAAATAATGTGTATAGAATATGTACGTTTTGTTCTATCTAATTCTCTAGTTTCTTTTTCACAAATAAATAATTTCCTATTGTTTATTGAAAGATTCTATTGTCTATATTGAGACATATTCAAAGTAGCCACGATGAGCGATTTTTGGTAGGAGCAAAACTTCTGGGTTCGCGTCACAGACATGCTAATATGACAGTTATTTCAAAGTTTTTTGTTTTCAGTTTGTGTGTTGTTCTGTATGTTTTCTGTCGTCTTCATGACTGCCTATTTTTTGTTTCAGTCTGGTAGCATACCAATCTGTGCACGTTATCACTAGTCATTTATAGTGTACTTCAAGCCGTCGGTCGAAAGAACATTCAAACGTAAATGATATCGCGAGCGACCTTTTTATCTAAGTTGAAAGTCTTCCGTTCACCAAAATTACTGTTATTTACTCAATTAGATATGTCGCAATCACACACCATGTCAATATTTAAATACTATTCCGTGCCGCGGTTTCACCCGCGTAGGCCGGGAGGGAGGGCTAAGGAACCGTAAAATTTTTCGGGATAAATAGTATCTTATGAGTTTTATGCTATCCGAGATGGATGGCACAATGTCACTAATGTCACTATGCAAAAAAAAAAGATGCTAAAATTTGTGTGTTTGTTTGTGCACACTCTACTCCGTAAAGTTAATGCTGACCGGATTTGATTGAAATCTGATGTTGAGGTATATTCCAATGACAATAATAGAACAACTGCATGCTTATTTATAAATTATGATCCCAAATTGTGATTGTGGTAGAAATAAAAGGTTTTTTTTTAACTGTTTTAAGCTACCTTTTCGGTTCAGATGTTTTTTTTACGCAGACACGAAATCATTTTTAATGCCATAGGTGACAAACAACCAGACGGGGCCACCTGATGGTAAGCGAGAACCGTCGCCTATGGATACTTGCAACACCAGGGGCATCACGGATACGTTGCCGACCCTTAAACCGACCCTTGAATTTGTTTGTAAATCTATAGTACATACCTAATTACATAGTAAAGATACTGTGTAAACATACCAGTATAATTTCTTCGGAGACATCCTTAGACTCTGGAGGAACGCACCATCTTACAAACGCCTTTATCAGCTCGTAGTCCAGTCTCAGGATGGTCCATATCACCTCGATGATGATTCTCAACACGGAGATGATCTGTGGCTCTTCTGCCCTGAGGATTAACATCATAAATTAAACAAAAACAAAAGCCTTAACCGTTCAAGAACGGAGAATAAATACCTGCATTTATATGTTACATAGCAGCGGCCCGTGGCTTCCCCCGCTATCCTACAAGAGCCGTGTTTTTGAATAAGTACCCTGTGTGTTAATCCAGGGGGTAGACGCAAACTTCATTCAATTCCGTTCAGTTGTTACGGAGTTTAAGACACACGTACACACTAACACATAATCTTTTGTGTTTCTACTCAGTATTAATAATAGTTTGTACCTACTTAGTGTGATAATGTTGGTATAGCCTAGGTTTGTAACAAAGTTTTGGCGAACCAGAGTCCTTCTTTATTAATTAACTAGTTTTTTTGCACGCGAGTTCGTACGCGTAGATTTTCATATAAACCTTCAATCCTTTTTTCTTCCCTTAATCCGGCCTTGCGCAAAATAACATAGCCTATACTTCAATCTGGTCATAGCTAAGCATATTCGTGAAAACCGCATTTAAATCCGACCGCATTTTCTTCCAGGGGTGTAGGAGATGTGCGTGAACAAACAAACAAAAATTCTAAAAACTGCCTTAACATGTTCAGCTGCTTATTTTAAGTCGCCCTGTGTGAAGTATTGATAGAAGCATAAAAGTAATAAATAACACCGTCAACAGTTTTCAAATCAAAAAGATAATGTGACCACAGTGCAGAGCATGTTTTGAAATTTTCTTTTTGTCTAAACCATTAAAAGTATATCATGTCATGTCGGGATGATATACATCTCTGAAATTTGACTGTCCAGTTTCGCTGGCCACGGAACCTGACATAATGCTTGTCTTAACACGCTCTTGGCTAGTTATATCTTATTTCGCGTGCATTTGTATGTATACCTTGATTAAAAAGCCATGAAATGGAACTACTCTATTTATCTGTTAAAATATCACAGTAAAATAAAATTATTTCTATATTCTTAATTTTATTGCAAATATCTATACACTGTATTCTTCTAAAAGCTAAGTTTATATACCCTGCATAAAGGGTGCAGCAATGACTTATGTAGTGGCTGTTCACAAAACCAGACCACAGACATAAACATATAAATTAAAGTATAGTTAAATCTATTACATAAATATTATATATACTATTCAAACTTAACCTAGGGTGAAGTAATTTTACAAAACAAAAAAAAAACATACTTAGTGTGATAGGTTACTTAATTATATATGAGACTAGCCGTCCGCCCCGGCTTCGCACGAGTGTAAGCTCGGCCTTCGGCCTCGCTACAAAATATAATATAGCCTATGTCACCCGGGGATAGTGTAGCTTCCCAACAGTGAAAGAATTTTTCAAATCGGTTCAGTAGTTTCGGAGCCTATTCATTACAAACATACAAACATACAAAAATAGGTACAAATCTTTCCTCTTTATAATATTAGTGTAGATGATACAAAACTTATGACGCTACTTTCTTAGAGGCATCACAGATACCTATACTTCAGCCCTTTTGAAGAACCCCATATAGTTCTATCATTTGAACGTTGAATGTTTAAACAATAGTTGATTGAATCGGGCGTTACTTTGCGGAAGTCCATTTTCAAAACAGTTTTTCTGATGAATTTCTAGTGTTTAAGGTGATACGTTTCATGTTTGGCGGGAAATTCAAATTTCAAACAGTTTTTTTGTCCTTGTAGCTAGGCCGGGTAATTATTGTGAAATGGCACAGTGTTTGCGAAAATTGTTGGTCATTCTTTACATTATCATGTACAGCTATTACCTAATCAGTTACTCACCATATTACTTACATTTGGCAATAAACCGTTTGAAACAACAAAACATTGTTTATTGACAAATGTATGTAATAATATGCATTGGAGATAAATAACTTTACGCGAGTTTGTAAAGTATTTTAATCAATTTTCGCAAACATCATGATCGTTTACAATAATTACCCGGCCTAGCTACAAGAACAGAAAAACTGTTTGAAATTTGAATTTCCCGCTAAACGTGAAACGTTTCACCATAATTAATTTTGTTTCAGGTTAGGTTAATTTTCTTTCTTATGTAATTAATATTTTATTTCAGGTTAGGCAAAATTAAACTCAAATTAACTTAACGTAAATTAACAAATATCTACCGAGTAAAATTTATCCCAAATTCCTTATTGTACTTGAAAGGTCGTAGAAGCGGAATTACACTAGAAATTCATCAGAAAAACAGTTTTGTTGAAATCATTTAGGTAAAGTTTAATAATAATAAATACTTACATGATGTCCGTCCTTATATTTCCGAATATCTACTAACCTATCCTACCAAAATCTGTCAATAATCGCTCAATCACGCTTATTATCAGCGATAACGACTGTTATCACACAGTCTTGCTAGATTAATTACTAAAATGTATCAAAATAAGAATCAACCGGCTATCACAATGTTCAGTATAAAACTAACTGACAAACTGGAGAAGACGGCGATATGTTTACATTTTGAGATAAGAAGATATTCTTGTCAATAATAAAGCTTAGACACACTGAACTAACGACATTGATAACAAAAACGGCCGTATCCACCAACGACCTAACCAACAACGAAAATATATGAAGATAAATGATATGTAGATATTTTTATATGCACTTATTGTTATATATTCATATATATAGATTTATTATATTGACTGCCCCGGTGGCTCAGTTGGTAGTGAACCTACTTTCTGCGCTTGGGGGCGTGGGTTCGATTCCCATCTAGGACAAACATTTGTGTTTGTTCTATGTCTGGGTGTTAATATCTATTTAAGTATGTATTTAAAAATATATATGTACGTATATCAGTCTCTGACTGCCATATTACAAGCTTTGCTTAGTTCGGGGTCAGATGACCATGTGTGCAATAGTGTCCCAGATAGGGTTACCATATCTCAGGATTTGTCCTGAGATTTCAGGATTTTTCGACTCTTCTCAGGATTCCGGCCGGATTTAGCAAATCTAGTGATAGGTCAGGATTTTCAATAAAACACAGGTTACATTTTAAAGATCTCTCTTATTAAACTACTAAAAATAATTTTCTTTTGGTAACGATTGAACAGTTCAAATCAATACTTATTTATCAAAGTAAAACAAACTAAAAACAATCTTCTTTTGGTAACAATTGCAGTTGCAGCTAAAATCAGTTGCAGTTAAAAGTAGAAAATCTCAGGACTTTTCCATGGAAATCAGGCCTTTTCTCCGGACTTTTGATTTTTTCATCTGGTAACCCTAGTCCCAGATTTTATTTATTTATTATTTATTTATTTATTTTAAAAAACCTGTTATGTAATTTTTTGTAACACCATTATATCGACAGAGAATCAATAAATTTAATACTTTTTGTAATCAGGATTCCTCGATACAGGCTTCACTAGTGAGGAAACTGATGTACTTGTGAGGAAACTGATGTACTTTTCACTATACAAAAACGTCTCTGCAATGTATGTTGGTACTATAGAACTTTATTTTCGTGTATATATTTGCAGTAATTTAAAAAAAATACATTTTAATTTTTTTATATATTTTTTTTTCAAATTGCTTATTTATTAGTAGATAAGTACCTAATAGCCCGTCAAAATTCATTACCTAACCCCTAAATATTTAAAAAACATCTCAAGGAATATAGTGTACCTACCTATTGAATGAATTAAGAAGGTACGTAGTTATGTTGTTTATTTATATGCGTATTAATGTATTTGAAAAATATTCAGGCAATTATAAAAGAAACTTATTTATTGATTAATAGGCTTGCGTTTGTCGGCCAACTCGATGATGTGGTCTACGAATGAGCACGCTTGCCTAGAAGAAACATAGGTACTTTTCTTTTTCCTGTCTTGTACAACTTCATACTTCAAGAGCAAGCTGTTTAGGCTGTGCGTTGTCTGTTAGTGAACGAAGGTCAGTGAATGAATTAATGCAGAATTAATGTTTTTCAAACTGTTCGCGACCCCTGGTGGGTCGCTATGCCTCTATACGGGGGTCGCGGGAGTCGCGAATCCTCGGTAAAAGAAAAAAAAACAATATAAAAAAAAACGAAGAAAAAATAGTTAATTAATAAATAATTAAAACAATTAATTATTGTGCGGGACAGGCGCAAGGTAGAGGTCGGCCCGAGTCAGCCCTTGACGATATTCTTCGTAGTGGACTGTAGACACGATGCGGAGAGAGCCAACCCGGGATAAACCCTGCGCCCGTGTGTATGTCGTATTACCGTCCCTATATGCACGTGAGCTGGGATTGAGAGCCGAGACAGTGAAACTCGATGTACGGCTAAACGGCGCTTTCTTTCTTCCTAGAGCTTGCTTGTTCTTCTTGTCTTCTTTTCTTGAGATCCGTTCCGCTCGAGTGCTTCCGAAAGAGTGAGTCATCGGCGCACACCGCTGTATATTTATCCACTCGCGCCGAGCCTTGTGGTCCTACGGGGCATGTCGCGCTCGTCTGATTCGTTGGACCAATCGCCGGCGGCGGCCGTGCGAGCAGGACGGGCTAGGCGCGAGCGAGACGGGGATAAATGTGAGGTGAGATAGACAGCGATGTACGCTTCACTCTTATGGAACGAACCTCAATTTCCTAATTTTCCTGATTTTTCCTATTTTTCTCCGTTTTGGAGTGTTCCTATTATTATACAATGTTCTGTTTATAGCAAGCAAGCTCTAGGGGTAGTGAAAGATGTCAGCGGCCCAAGTTTTATTACAGAATTTTACATTTATGTAGTACAGTTTTTCTTAAGCTATTTTTGTAAGTTTTCACATTGTTCCTTATATACTACGCTCTTTATATATATACAATCGACGTATAATGTTCACGGACACACAGCACTACACCTTTTATCACGCTGAGATATTGTTCTTTATTTTGGTGATGACGCAATGTTCGGTGCAGCTGTCCGGAACATTCTCCCGCCGTGCAGCGTCCGCCGGGTCGCTGCAGATGATTGGGTGAAGGGCAGCCATCTAGTCGGTCTTCTGTGTCGGGATGACGACCAGCTTCTTGACTGGTCTCCGCAGGTATTTCTATGAAGCGTGGCGACTGTTTCGTGTCCCGTTTTATATACGTCATCGACTTCTTGCTTGTTGTCGAATTCCAAGTCGGGTCGTTTTCCTTGTTTCTACGTGTCCTCTTGTAGTGCACGCGGGCTCGCGTTTTTCGGCATAGTTCAATGAACTGTAAAACGCGGGCCGTTGACCTCAGGTACCTCTCCCATCGACTGAAACGCTCTGCAGGCGGGATCGTGTCTTGTATCGTCGTGTCGCGTGTCGTAGCGGCGGCGCATCGCTCCTCTCCGGTCGGTGTCTCGGCGGGTGGAGGTTGGTCGGAGGGCCATCCCTCCTCCGGCAGGTGCAGAAACTCGGGGCCGACGAACCACCGGTGATCGGATGCGAAGTCCCGTGGGACGTCGCGAGTGGCGTCGTCGGCGACGTTCATCTTTGTTGGCACCCAGCGCCATTCGGAGAGCTTGCTACCGTCCTCGATCGCTGCGATGCGGTGCGCGACGAACGGTCGATACGATCGTGATCCGGTTTTCAGCCAGGTTAGTACGGTCTTGCTGTCGGTCCAGTAGTACTTGGAGTCGGGCTTCCTGTCGTGTTCTTCGGTCACCGCCGCTGCCATGCGGCTTGCCATGACCGCGGCTTGAAGTTCGAGGCGCGGGATGGACGTCAGCTTCACCGGTGCGACGCGGGCCTTCGCGAGGACGAGCGATGTGTGGACGCGGCCGTCCGGCATGACCGCGCGCCAGTAGAGCGTGGCGGCGTAGGCGGTCTCGCTCGCGTCCGCGAAGGCATGAAGCTGTAGTGTCGCTGCGTTGGTGTAGCCGGGGTAGCAGCGCGGCACGGTGACGTCACGAAGGGTGCGGAGGTGGCTCATCCACTCGACCCACTGTGTGGAGAGGTCGGCGTCGATGGCGGTGTCCCATGGTGTCCCCCGGCGCCATAATTCTTGTAGGATCTTCTTTCCCTGGACGGTGACGAGCGATGCGTGGCCCAACGGATCGTACAATGACATGACGATCTTGAGCGCTTCTCTCTTGGTTGGCGTGTTGGTTTGTAGGATTTCGGGCGAAATCCGCGCCAAGTCCAGGTTGAAGGTCAGCTTGTCGGCGTCGGGACGCCACACCAGGCCAAGGACTCGTTCGGTGCTCGGCCCTCCCGTGATGGCGACCTCCTCCGTGGCTCGTTCCTCCGTGAGGCTCCGTAGTACTTCTGTCGAGTTTGAAGTCCACTTAGTTAGTTCAAAACGGGCTTCTGCCTGTATATCTCTCACCTGGCGGGCGACTGTCGTGGCGGCGTCTTCGGTCTCGTAGCTTCCCAGGTAGTCGTCCATGTAGTGGGACCGAAGTACGGCAGCGCTCGCCTCTGGGTATGCCTCGGAATGTTTCGCTGCGTTGAGATTCTTGATGAAGATCGCTGTCGCCGGTGAGCTTGTCGCGCCGAAGATGAGTGATGTCATTCGATATTCCGAAGGCGGGTCGTCCGGGCGCGCCCTCCACAAGTACCGGAGCGCGTCTCTGTCTTCGGGTCTAATCTTCACTTGCATGAACATCTCTCGTATGTCGGCGGTCACGGCGATGGCGTGCTGTCGAAATCTCATCAAGACCCCGGGTAGCGACTGTAGCAGGTCCGGGCCGGTGAGCAGAAAATCGTTCAGACTTTTTCCTTGAGTCTTCGCGGCGGCATCGTGTACGATGCGAAGCTTGTCGGGCTTGAGTGCATTTCGCACCGCGAAGTGTGGCAGATACCAGGTGCGGCCGGGTGTCTTCGTCGGTGGAGCGGGCTCGGCGTACCCCTTGGAGATGAGGGCGGTCATCTGTTGTTCATACTTGACCGCGAGTGCCGGCTCCTTCTGTAACTTCTTCTCTATTGAGACGAGACGTCTTAAGGCCGCGTCCCGGTTGTCTGGCATGTTCGTATCTTCGTTCTTCCAGAGCAGGGTCGTCTGGTAGTGTCCGTCTGGACGTTGAGTGGAGTGCTCTCGTAGCATCTCCTCGGCGCGTCGGTCGGGGTCGCTTCGTGGCGCCTTCGGTGTCACCGTGAGACTTTCGATGGCAAAGTGTTCTCGGAGTTGCTCCTCGATGTCTCCGTCCCGGTGTGTCAGATGCGCGACGAAATTGACTCCATTGTCCCCGTGTCTTGACGCGCCGTGAAGCACCCATCCTAGCGGGGTGAGCGAGGCGACCGGTTGGTCGCGTCTTCCTTTTCTCATCGCTGTCGTTGTAAGCAGATGCCAGTTGTCCTGCCCGATCAATATTGTAGGTGCTCCGCCAGCTGTACATAACAAGTGTGAAATTTGTCGAAGATGGGAGCACTCGTCCAGGTCCTCTTGACGCACGCGTTGTGGTGCTAGATGCAGCCGATCGATGGTTCGTAGTTGTAGGCGCTGCGGGTCACCGACCTCCCCGGTCAGTGATATTGAGACCCGGCGTGATCTCGATGCGTCTATCTTCTCACTGCCGACTGTGTTGATACGTAGAGGGTCGACAGGTCCCGCGGCGCCGACTCGATCAGCGATGCCGGCGTCAATGAGGCTGACGGTGGAGCCGTCGTCCAGGAGCGCCCACGTCGCTAGCTCTCCCGCCGGTCCGGAAACAGTCACCGGCGCGATTTTCAAGTAGGCCGCCCCGGCCCGCGCGGTGGTCACGGTCTCGTTGACGTCGCTGGGCGGGGTGTCTTCGCTCTTCGGCTCTTGATGTTTTCGATGGTGGAGCAGGCGATGATGAAAGTGGGTGCACCCGTCGATCTCGCATTTCTTCGACTTGCAAAAATGTTTCTTGTTACGTAGACGTAGACACCTGAAACAGAGGCGGGCGCGTTTCGCAGCGTCCCATCTCGTGTTGACGTCACCATTCTTGAATTTCGGGCAGTCTGGTACTTCATGACCGGCAGTTTCACAGGTAAGGCATGAGCGCTGTTGGGTGGTATGTACACGTTGGTTTACCTTTCTGGGTTCCCGGCCGCCTTCCGTAGTCGCTGGAGCGGGCTCTGGCTGCGCGTAGGGCGCGCACCTGTCCGCCTCGCCTTGAAGGAAGTGTGACAGCTTGATCAGGTCGGGCTCGTTGGCTGGCTGCGTGTAGGAGTAGTCGAACCAACGTGACCTGGTTGCTGGTGGTAGCTTGTCCGATGTGGCTGTGGTGATGTCCGGGTTGTAGAGGTAATGTACGCGGTCGAGCGCCTTCAGCGCGGCGACCACATTCGCAACTTTATTCGCGAAAACTATGAGGTCACGCGGGCTGTCGCCGAGCTTTGGTAGGCGACGTAATCTCTCCAATTCCGTCGCGGCGATCGCCTCCGGGCGACCAAAGTGCGCTTCCAGCGTGCGCATGATCTCATTCGGGTCGGTGTAGTGCAGAAGGATGTTCTCGACTGCTTCCTTTGCTCTTCCCTTGAGTGCTCGACGTAGTCGCGCAGTGTTTTCCACATCGGAGAAGTTTCCCGCCGTCTCGTTGTATGCGGCGCGGAAGGGTAACCATTCTTGGTGTGATCCTGCGAAAATCGGTAGGTCGATAAAGTACTTACTAGGCAGCTTCGTATGTCGCGACGCAAGCGCGATGGCGGCAGCTAGTTCGGAGATGTCCGTCCTCGGCGCGGTCTGTAGTGCGACGGCGCCCGGCAAGGTCGGATTGGCCACAGTCTGTTCTGCTGCTGGCTGCGGCCCTGGCTGGAACGGCGGCGGCGGCGGCGCGTAGATGGCGCGCTGCGGCGGCGGGCGTTCGCAGTATTGGCTCATCCGGTGTGGCAGCTCCTCGACCGGGTCAGGCGCCGGCGGCAGTAGCGGCGCGGGCGGCGGCGCTACCCCAGCGACTTGTTCAGTGGCGATGGCGAGGTGCGTCTGCTGCTCGGAGAGCCATGTCGTGACGCGCTGCGACCGTTGGTCGTCGGACACGACGGTGCGCGCGTCCTCTTCTTCTTCATTCTGCATCTCTGCTTCGGCGTCCAGCAACTCGATGCGGGCGGCGGCCAACTCGTAGCGTGCACGCGCCCTGTTGAGTCGACTCTCGCTCCCGATGCTGCGCCTTGATGCAGTTGTTCTTGTTCTGGCCGGCGTAGGCGGCCGCGGCGCTTGCTCGTCTTGGAGCGGAGCGGGCAGCGGTCCTCTGGTCACGGCGGCCACTGTCGACGGCGATCTCGGCGGCGACAGGTGAATCACCCAGGCTCGTGGCCTAGGTGCGAGCGCATCGGTCTGATGCGTGGCGGAGGGCGGCGTCCGATGCGTGGACGCGGCCCCGTGTGAAGCGCGTTCCGGCGGCGGCACTGCGGCAGTGAGTGCGGCCCCGACGCGGTGTTCCGGCGGCGGCGGCATGGTGGCCCCGGAGTGAAGCGTCGTGGTTTCCACGAGGGACGGGGCGATGTCGGTGGGCGGCGCTGCGGCACTGAGCGCGGCCCTCGCACCCGTCGCGGCGCCCGTGGTGTCCAGGCTCGACGTGTGTTGACTCCTTCGGATGGGTGGAACGGATCTTGTTGACATCGTAGTTGCAGCACGAGTGGTGGTGTTCGTGGTACCGGCCCCTGCGACAGAGTCTTCCGGACTCCGGCGAGGCGCGGTACGACCACTCGTGGACCTTGTTAGCACCATTCTTTTCCGAGTTTTCACTGCTCAGCTCACGATCCGGCTCGAAGGACCAAATGTGCGGGACAGGCGCAAGGTAGAGGTCGGCCCGAGTCAGCCCTTGACGATATTCTTCGTAGTGGACTGTAGACACGATGCGGAGAGAGCCAACCCGGGATAAACCCTGCGCCCGTGTGTATGTCGTATTACCGTCCCTATATGCACGTGAGCTGGGATTGAGAGCCGAGACAGTGAAACTCGATGTACGGCTAAACGGCGCTTTCTTTCTTCCTAGAGCTTGCTTGTTCTTCTTGTCTTCTTTTCTTGAGATCCGTTCCGCTCGAGTGCTTCCGAAAGAGTGAGTCATCGGTTTTTTTTTTTTCTAATGTGACTTATTGCTGTTGGCCTTGCGGCCTCTACAGCTTGACCGGACTAGTTGGTGAACGCAGAGGGCGTTGGGCCAACATGGTTTAGATTTTGGGCGACAAGCGCAAGGGCACCTCGGAGGTACGAGCCTCGGCTTGGACCGTCGCCGGGAATGGGGGATTAGACTTGCCCTGGCACCCCAGAAGGGGTGTGCCCTGGGGCCCTAGTAGGTTGTTGAACTGAATGATTATTTGGAGAGAATCTAACCGATCTTCTAACAGATCCTGGGGGTCTCCGATCCCGCCGGCGGGATCGTTGTGTGTGTGTGTGCCTGTGGTAACCGACGCCTATACCAAAAACTGAATATTTCCTGTTGCCAGGAGCAGTCGGATCGGACGAGCCCAACGCCGCCGAGGTGACGACGGCGATGGGGTCGTCCGGGTCGCCTAAGATATTTCTGGGGCGTCTACGGAGGGGTGGAGTGTTTGTCGTGTCTGTCGAGTAGTTCGAGGCCTGGACTACGAGAGGGTTGGGATGGTGGGGCGCCGCGTCAAAGTAGCGGCGGGAAGTGTGCTTCATATATTGAAGAATGGACGGGAGTTCGAGATCGCAGTGCAAATCGGCGTTTCGCATGTACCAGCTAGCGCCGACCGCTCTGCGTATGAAACGGTTTTGGATGACCTGAAGCTTGTCCAGGTCAATGCGGGATGCGTGGGCGAACGCCACGGAGGCATAAGTCATGACGGGACGAATGCAAGTTTTGTAAATTGACAGCTTATTCCTAAGTGACAATTTACTACGCTCGCCAAGGATGGGGCTGAGACGGCCTAGGAAGAAAGCCGCTCGGTTGCGGACTATCTGGATATGTTTTGAGAAAGTGAGGCGGCGATCGAGGGTCACGCCGAGATATTTGGTGGAGTGTGTCCAAGGGATGGGCTTCCCGTGAAGCGTGATGGGTTTAGCGGGGGGATTTTTGGATGGGTGGAAGTACATTGCTGCACTTTTGTCAGGATTGACCGTGATGGCCCACTTCTTGAACCAGTCACCTAGGTGAGTGAGGGCTCGTTGAAGGTGGGCCCGCTGGATGATCTTGTTCCACCCTCTGGTGTAGAGAGCGGTGTCGTCAGCGAAGAGAGCTATGTTCACGTTGGGAGATCGGGGAATATCGCTTGTGAAAATCGTGAAGAGAACAGGTGCCATGACGGAGCCTTGAGGGACACCGCCACCAATGGAGTGAGGTGAGGAGCGAACTCCCTCGACGCGATAGCGAAAGCTTCGAGCCGTGAGGTAGTCTTGTATGATGAGTACAAGACGGTCTGGCATTCCGAATTGATATAGCTTGTATATCAGCCCGTTATGCCAGACTTTGTCGAACGCTTTTGCGACGTCGAGGAAGACCGCAACTGTGCCCTGATAGATGGGCTTGTGGGTGAAGCCGTGGGATGGTTTCTTATTGAAACCTTCAAGGATGTACTCCGTGATGCGGTGCACTTGTTGGACGCAGGAGTGTTTGGCTCTAAAGCCAAACTGCTCGTCGGGGAGGAGGTTGTTGTCCCTGATGTGGGACCAGATGCGCTTCAGAAGGATGCGCTCATAAATCTTCCCCAGAGTACTGAGGAGACTAATGGGACGGTAGCTGGAGGGCTCACAGGCCTTTTTACCTGGTTTGTGAATGCCGATTACGTCGGCAGACTTCCAGGCATCGGGAAAGATAGAATTGTTGATGGCCGCATTGAAGATGCTGACTAGAAGATACACAAGCGAGACTGAGAAGTGCTTGAGCACTTTGTTTGAGATGCCATCGGCACCAGGGGCTTTCCTGACTTGGAGGCCCTTGATGATCGACTCGACCTCAGAAGCCGTGACTGGCTCGAGGGTATCAACGGGCGGGGTGGAGGATTTGTGTTCGACTTCGCTGTCCACCGCTTCGCGGTGGGCAGGGTCGACCTGAGCTAAAGAGGGGCAGCATTGCTGCTCGAGACTTTCGGCCAGACATTCGGCCTTTTCCTCGTCTTCGAAAGCGGGGGGGAGATCAGGTCGGGTGAGGGGGGGCATGGCAGTCACGGTGTCAGATTTCAGAGATCTAGCCAACCGCCAGTATGCCTGGTGGGTTGGCTGAATCCCTGAAAGTAGGTCATCCCACCTCTGATTACGGAGCTCACTGATGCGGTTTTTTACGGCACGCTCGTAATACCGCAGAGCAGCTCTGTTATCTTCGGTGCGATACCAGTCAAAGGCCCTAGCGGCAGCGTGTTTCGCTCTCAGAAGCTCCTTCACGTCCTCCGGCAGGACCCAGCGTTGGTCTTCCTCGGCTGGGACCTGCTTGGAGGATGTACCTATAGCGGTGCGAAGATGGCTAGTGAGAGCGTCGATTGAGGTGGTGACGTCGTCAGGGGTCACGATGTCGTCGGGGATTCTGTCCAAGTCTGGAGAATTGATCGCCTTTAGGGCTTCGCCTAATTGCTTCCAATTCACCACGGTCTTGGTTTCAGGAGGTCTGTCAGTCGGGTCGGGGCCTAGTCGCATAAGGACGGGTCGGTGGTCAGATTCAAGTTCGTGTAGCACCTCTAGCGAGCGTAAACGAAGTGTTACGCCTTTAAGAAGCGCTATGTCGAGTACATCAGGTCTTAGGTCCAGGTTGGAGGGAAAGATTGTCGGGGTGCTGGGAGGGAGGATATCAAAGTTGAGTTCGTCAGAGAGGGAGTTCAGGAGGTTACCCTTCACATTGGACACGTTGCATCCCCACATGAGGTGCTTGCTGTTGAAATCGCCAGCCAGAATGACGGCGCTTCCTAGAGACAGGAGGGCCTCGAGGTCGCTCCTGTGGAGGGTCTTGTTACCGGAGAGGTAACAAGATACAAGTGTGATGGACTGGTGGCCGGTCATCGAGAGACGGCAACAGGACGCTTCCATAGCTATGAGGGGAGGAGTAGGGATAGGAATGCAGTGAAGAGACCTTTTGTAATAGATAAGAGTCCCGCCTTTCATGGCGGTAGTCCTATCATTACGTACCAGCAAGTAGTTTGCGATCCTAGGATCCCTCTTGCTTGGTTTTAGAAAAGTCTCGTTCACAAGCATAACATCGACCTGATGGGTCGAGAGGAATTGGTGAATCAGGGGGCGTTGGTCCCTTGATTCAGTGGAGAGGCCGTTGGCATTGAACCATGCCAACGATAAGGAACGAGGTCTCAGTCTTTTTGGTGTACTATCCATGATAGTTACCAGAATTAAGACGAGGGGACAGACGCTTGATTGAATCAAGAAGAGTGGAGTGCTCTGCCAGGACGTCGAAGACGTCGGTGATGTCAGCATTCCGAATTTTGCGGGCTACCAGCCGTACTTCCTCACAGTCGAGGGTCGTGGCAATTTCTACCAGGAAGGCGAGGTCCGACTTTAGACCAGAATGGCCTGAAGAGGGAGGGGCTGAATGGGGCGCGAGAGAGGGACGGACTTTGTTCTGGACGCGAGCAGATGTGGTGGCCGGAGTTGCAATGGGCGGCTGGGAGGCCTGAGGGGCATGCAGGGGCTTGGTCCATGCATTGGTTGACGGTGCAGGGGCGTCCACGTATTTGGGAGCCTGCGTGACGGGGAGTTTCGACTTAGAGCCGGCTCCTTTGGAGTGAGAAAGCTGGTGGGGACGAGGGGTTTTGCCCCGCCCCCTTGCGGCCCTCGGGGCTTTGGGGCAACCACGATAATTCGCGGTGTGTCCCGTGGTCCCGCAGAGCACACAACTGGGCGGGGTTTGGTCGCCCTTTTCCCGCGAGCATTCGGAAGTGCTGTGATCGCCGGCGCACTTGACGCAGCGAGGAGCAGCATGACAGAAGCGGGCAGCATGCCCGTAGAGCTGGCAGCGGTGGCACTGCCCGGGAACACCTTTGCGGTGCGGGGTCTCGACCTTGAGGCCGGAGAGGCTAAGTACCGCCTTCAGATTGAAGATGGTTTTCCCCTCTGGTGTTTTGTCTAAGATGACCAACACGAGGTCAAGAGGGGTTTTGGCCCTACCGCGGTACATGCGGTGGACCTCTCGGGCGGGGAAACCCTGGTCCTTGAGATCTTGGCGGATCGAATCCACGGGGATCTCTTTGGGAAGGCCGCGTATGACGACGCGAAGGACCTTTTCTTCCTCAAGCGGGTGGTTGTGGAAGGCTAGGCTCTCTTCCCGGAGGACTCTGGTCAGGAGACGGTAGTTGTCAGAGGTGGTAACCCTGATGCTAATTCCGTCACTGACGGATTTTGCGACGAACTTTATGTCATTGTCGGACATAATCTGAGAGACGCGCTCCCAGTCTTCTCTTCGTCGTAAAACAAGAGGAGGGGGGGGTTTGGAGGATGTTGTCGCGGGCGCTGGAGGAGCGGCGGCAGCATCGGTGGGAGGCATAGCTCCAGAAGATGGGCACTGGGCCTTGGACGGAGGAGGGGGGGAGGCCAAAGGAGCGGGGCGCTTCTTGCCCTTACCTACGACGGTGAAACCGTCGGTGTCCATCTCCTCCTGCGAGGGGATGGGGTCGGGAGAGAGAGGGCTGTCTAGCGGGCCATATTGATGATTGACCTTCAGGGAGGCACGCGAGGTGCTCCTGAGGTCGAGTTTCGCCTGGGGTGCCACGGATCGTGAGCGACCTCTGCGAGAGCGAGAGCGGATGCACCTGGGAGAGCGCGAGCGAGAGCGGCTCGTTGAGGGAGCCCGGGACTTGGGAGCAGAGGCTGGGCCTTTAAAGGAAGGCGTCAGCTTGGCCGCCGCGGTGCGGTCATGCCCAGGCTTGGGCTTGGGTGGAGCCTTACGGGTAAGGGAGGAGGACGGGGAGGGGGAGGCTTTGGAAGCTTTCCCGGTAAAAAGGGTGGCCGCGAACGTCGCTGGGGAGCGGAGAAAGTTTTTCGCGTCTGCCGGATTGGCAATAAGCTGAGCCAGGAAGGGGCCTGCGAACGCTTCGAGGGCGGTCTCGAGATCCTTCCTGGTCGCCATATTAGCGGAAGGCTTAATTAAACAAAGTTAAAAACAGAGTCAAAACAAAGTCAATATTGGGTTGGGGGGAAGGGTCCCCCCAACAGGCTAAGGTGAATGTAGTCTCCCTACCGGGGCAGGGAGATGAGTACCGGGTGAGTGAGTAACAACAATGTGAGATGAGTACACGAAAAAACAAGTGAGTGATAACGTGAGGTGAGTACCTGGTATCCACGAAAACGGCAACGGCTGGAGCGAACTAAACAATGAACTAGCACGCACGCTAGAAACGGCAGCGGCGGCGGACACTACGAGCACAAAACACACACACACGAACACGCGCGCGCGGCACAGCGGGATGCGACCCGCGCGGGGGCAGGGCCTCCGGCGGATTGAGGCGGGGGGCAGCGAGCGGCGGTCGGGCACGTCCGTACGGTACGGTGGCGCGAAGCGAAGTCGAGGTGAGTCATCGGCGCACACCGCTGTATATTTATCCACTCGCGCCGAGCCTTGTGGTCCTACGGGGCATGTCGCGCTCGTCTGATTCGTTGGACCAATCGCCGGCGGCGGCCGTGCGAGCAGGACGGGCTAGGCGCGAGCGAGACGGGGATAAATGTGAGGTGAGATAGACAGCGATGTACGCTTCACTCTTATGGAACGAACCTCAATTTCCTAATTTTCCTGATTTTTCCTATTTTTCTCCGTTTTGGAGTGTTCCTATTATTATACAATGTTCTGTTTATAGCAAGCAAGCTCTAGGGGTAGTGAAAGATGTCAGCGGCCCAAGTTTTATTACAGAATTTTACATTTATGTAGTACAGTTTTTCTTAAGCTATTTTTGTAAGTTTTCACATTGTTCCTTATATACTACGCTCTTTATATATATACAATCGACGTATAATGTTCACGGACACACAGCACTACACCTTTTATCACGCTGAGATATTGTTCTTTATTTTGGTGATGACGCAATGTTCGGTGCAGCTGTCCGGAACAATTATTAATATTAATTAATTGTTTTCCTATCAATAAATAAATAAATAATGAGTAATTATAAAAATAAAAAAAGGTTGTACGTATTTGTTATTTGTAATATAATAAAATACATATATTATAATCTGTGGAAGGTAGGGGGTCCCGATATTTTTTTATACTAAGGGGGTCGCGTAGTGAAAAAGTTTTAGAAAAAAAACACTGAATTTTAAGATTTTTATTTGGTAACTAGATTAAATGACATGCGTGTAGGTCTTTGAACCTTGTTTCTATTGAATAACTGAAGTCTCTTCCCAGTCTCAATAGAGCTTCATATAAAAATCATGAATGCATTAAATCAATCTTCTTTCAATCATCCTCCTCTGGATGTCCGAACCATCTACGCTACGCATCCCTTTATTTATCTTTGTTACGACATCTTCTGTCACACCGCAACGTTCCTTTAAACTCACGTTACTTGAGTGTAACCCATACATACATAGATAGCCATACAGCCGTTATGTCATCTATATATAGATAATGTATCTATAGATGACAAAACGGCTGTATGTATTGATGTGTGTAGGTATATTTATGTATATGTGTGTGTGAGTATGTGAGTGTGTGTGTGTGTGTATGTAGGTATGTATGGATGGATGTATGTACATAATTATGTTCCCTATGGACTCCGAAACGGCTGGACCGATGTAATGAAATTTTCAGGCATTTGTCATATTAGTCCAGTGAGAAATTATGTTAAGTTTGGTAGCGATCGGAACTATAGTTTTTTTATTTGGTGATTTAATATTTTTCCTACAAAAAACAAGAATTGAAGTCTACATTGACATATTAGCTACACCAAAAAAATCTCATCTTATTCAAAGGAGGTTGCTATCGCTACCAAAGAGATTGCTTCATGGAGGCATAAATGTGTAATAAATTATTACAAATATGATGGAGGTATGAATTTTTTTCATCTTTCACTGGAACATTGCTGATATTATGTTATAAGGAGTAATTTACGCTACTTTTATCCCGGATTATGTTATAAGGAGTAACTTAGGCTATTTTTATCCCGGATATAAATAATAATAAATATCTGGGACATTATTGCACACACGGTCATCTGACCCCAAAATAAGCAAACCTTGTAATATGGCTGCCAGAGACTGATATACATAATATATTTTTAAATACATAACGCGGGCGCATTTAATATAATTTATAATGAATCCTAACACGAGTTTTGACATAGTAAATTTATTTCAAATAATATTGAACTTCTGCCGACAAGCTAATTCAAGCTGGCCTTTAGCTTTGTTTATATCCTGGCTCCAGCAGTGACAAACCTGTATTAGATATATAACTGTAGTAATCCTTCATTTTATCATGATAATAGAACTCACGTGGGTAAAATTGAGCAATTAGTCCTGCCAATAGGTACTCAACATTCCTACAACAAACCTCAATTTAATCAATTCGATCCCCGAAACAAAGTAAATGTTTTTCGTATATTTTTTTTCATAATTAACCATGCATTTTTTTCTCAGTTGTATTGTTATTGTAGCTAGGCTTAGTATTACATATCTTACTTTGTTGAGTAATAGTTTAGTTTAGTATAAATAGCGAATTATACGAAGCATTTCAGGGAAACTGGAACACAAAGACGATTTCCCAAAATGTCTCAAATTGTCTTAGCTAAAAACGTCGCTAATTTTATTGATGATACAATAAATGAAATCGGTTCACAATTGGCGAAAATATCGCTGAACATACAAAAAAAAACAGACGAACATAGTCCTCCTCCTTTTTGGAAGTCGGTAAAAATAAGTAAGTCCGTACAAGTTGTGACGATTTACAATAATTGTAAATTAGTTCACGATGACGACGCCTGTTTTACATGAAAACGCCTGAGGAAAGGTTAATAGCAAATCATCATCATCATCATCAGCCAGAAGACGTCCACTGCTGAACATAGGCCTCCCCCTTTAACCTCCACACTGAACGACATCCTGCCATCTGCATCCACTGGATGCCCGCGACTCTCACAATGTCGTCGGTCCATCTAGTGGGAGGCCTACCTACGCTGCGTCTTCCGGTTCGCGGTCTCCACTCAAGAACCTTTCTTCCCCATCGGTTAACAGTTCTTCGACCGATGTGGCCTGCCCATTGCCACTTCAACTTGCAGATTTTAATAGCTATGTTGGTGACTCTGGTTCTTTGGCGAATATCTACGTTTCGGATTTTATCGCGCAAAGAAACTCCGAGCATAGCTCTCTCCATTGCCCGTTGTGTGACTCTGAGTTTTTCCAAAAGGCCAACAGTTAAGGACCACGTCTCAGCACCATATGTCATCACTGGCAACACACACTGGTCAAAAACCTTTGTCTTCAGGCACTGTGGTATCTTGGACGAGAAGATGTCACGCAATTTCCCGAACGCTGCCCATCCGAGTCGGATTCTTCGGGCGACCTCTTTGCCTAAGTTAGACTTACCTAACTGACTAACTAACTGGTACTTACCTAACTGAACAATCTGATCCAAGATCTCCAAGATAGGTGTAATGGTCAACTACTTCGGGAGTATCGTTCCCAACGTATTGTTTGATAGCAAATACGTGTAAAAAATCTCGCATATTTATATTTCAGGGGCAGGCTCAAGCCATTCGGCCAGACCGTTTCGTCTTACGTACGTACCTATTACTATGTCCGAGTAAAGTGATGTGGAGGCTTTACTGAATGCTTCTCTAAAGAGTTTTATAAACAACATGAAAATAGGTATACGTTCTACCCCATTATACTTATCACTTATCCACACTCGAGCACATTCATGGACACTTAACTACCATTATTAGACATTAACTAATTAACCACCATTATTAGACAACTGTCGAAAATACACATGATTAGGAAAATAATGTAATGACCCGGGGTGTTTCTAGCCCCGCAGAGGGGCGATATAAGTTTAATGTGTCTATCTGTTCTCCCAGACGGTTGAACCGATTTTGATTTAGTATCTTTTTTGTTTAAAAGGTGACTTGACCAAGAGTGTTCTTTTCTCAGCTATGATTCAAGAAAATCCGTTCAGCCGTTTGAAGATTGTTGTGACTGCGAAACTCTCACGGAGTATTTTTAACTGATTTCCATTAAGGAGGCGAGGTACTATGTTCGTCCGTACGTTTTTTTTTTGAGTTTATAGTTACTTGTTCACGTTGGCGCCATAACTCTGATGCTTGACTAGTTGTTGAAACTAATTTCATCATCATCATAATCAGCCTTTCTTGTTCCCACTGCTGAGATACAGGGACTTCTCTCAGGGGAGAGGATAGGCCATACCTAATCCACTATCCTGGCTCATGTTGTTTTCTTTCACCGTTTTGGGCGACAGCATCGAAACTGCACATAATTTATTTAGGTACTAAAGTCATTGGTGCAGGGCCGAGTATTGAACCAGCCGGTCTATTCTGCAAGCTAAGTGAACGCGCAAGTGAAGTGATAAGCTAAGTGAACGTGTATTTTTCTTGTCGATTACTATACAGAAATATCAAAATGTCGAGTGATCACTCGGCTGTAGTCCCTTAATCTTATATTTCGATGTTTTGACATTTAACTGCAGAAATAGGCATGAAAAAATCACATTCACTTAGCTTATCACTTCACTTGCGCGTTCACTTAGCTTGCAGAATAGACATGCTGGTGCCGTCAGATTGTAAAGTCCACAAGCTACCGCCTGGCCATCATCGATCCTAACGAAACGAATTTATCTACATCAAAATCTTGACCCCTTATGCTACTTATGTCACTGATGATATTGATGTAAGCAAGAGAACTCCTATGCCCACGAATTATAGCTGAAGATATATAGCTCAATTAAACTCCAACCCATAAAACAAATTGTTTCCCAACAACACATGTCATGCTAGTAACCATAACAAATGTTGGATTTACCTATCCAACATTTGTTATGGTAGAGTTGCTAAATAGATAATCTAACGGGTAGGTAGGAAGGTACTTATGGTTGCCAAATAAACAAACTAAATTCCATTGGCTGACCTCTATCAGACGATTCACCTACTGTAGAAATAGTTAGATAAATACCTACTGTAGACATAGGTATCGTTCGCGCAAAACTTTATGAGCCCTCTGAAGTTAGGCGCGAGGCCTCCCCGACGCCCTGTAAAGTCCCTCGGATACCTATAATATGCGTACTGCGCAGCCACTGGGCCTAACTTCAGAGGGCTCATAAAGTTTTGCGCGAACGATAGTACGGAAATAGGCTATTGTTCGTAATCCAGGGGAAAGTCTGGAATTCTAGAAATGAAATAAGAACTACGCCGCCGCCAGACAACTATTCATCATCATCGTCATTATCTGTCACTGTCAGACAGGCCTACTCTCAGAGAGAGAAGATGGGCCCTAATCCACTAGGCTGGCCCAAATTATATACTAGTATATTACCGGAAATACTACGCATCATAACATATGCTGACGCATTGAGAGCGAAAGGTACGCCCCCGTAGTGCTACGACCTGCTGCGACCTCCAAAAAAGTATGAACGCGAAATATGAACTTTGAAGGAAATGTCCGGATTTTATTTAAGCGTCCGGTTTTTTTTTTCATCTGGTAACCCTGCATGGAAGGGCCTTGAAGGTCGCCCTAATCGAATCAGGTTTGAGTTAGCTTTCTTTACAACTTGAGAAATAACTCCATTAAACTTGCTTATGAAATATATGTGATTTGTAAACTGTTATTTGATGAAATCACAAATCGAATTCGATGCACAAGCTACTTAAAATGTGTGCATATAGGTACCGTACCGTCAGAAACTTTTTACTCTTTAAAATGATGTGAACAACTATGTAAAATATGTAAAACCTCTGTGGTGTTTTGCACCCGGTGATTTGGTATTTTATTGGCAGGAAATTAAAACTAGAAACTTTTTAAAATACCTATACTTTCTGAATTAAAAGCTGGGAAATATAACTAATTAATTTTATTTCAACATAACATCATTGAAAGTTATAAAAATATCAATAAATAAGTTCTACCAGTGAGAAATTACTTTCATGTAAACTTTCTACCTACGTTTGCCCCCCTTAATGCGGCCCTTTCGCAATATAACAGCCTGTACGTTAATCTGGCCTTTGCTTAGAATATTCCTGAAAACCGCATCAAAGTCTGTCAAGTGGTTTAAAAGTTGCGTGTTCAAACAAACAAACAAACAAAAACGGACAACATTTTAAAAGCGTAATTTAACGTGTTCAGCTACTTATTATGACACGCTCTGTGTGTTTTTTTTTATATCTCGCAATCACAGATTTTTTTATTTGTACGATTTAATTATAATATAATTATTCACGGTAGTAATTAATTACGAGTTTTTATATTTTAATACATATTTTTATCATCCATTGTTCAATATCTCGCAATTGCAGACTATTTTATCTCTCCGATTTTATTAGAACGTAATAGAATTACGTAATTAATTACGAGTTTTCATAATTAAAAACTTATTTTTATCATCCATTTTGCCTTTACGTATTCTAGATATTTTTCAAGAAAACATTTGTGAAATCTAACTATAAGCTAACTAAATAAACATCGACATAATTAAATTGATTTTCTAAAATCATAAATAGAAAATTGCAATATGGTTGCTATCTGCAGGTGAGGTGCCCAAATAGCTAGTGACATTACCACGTTGAATGGCCAAACTTATTTGTTGGCCAAGGTTAGCGCCAGTTCTTTCGTCACCCATTACATCTACGAGGCGTCTGGACTGCTATATAACGAAACCCCAAGCGACCGGACCGGGTTCAAATGAAATATGTTTCCTTGGCCGACAGGTTCATAATGCCTCCGTTTGTTTTCCGTCACTTCCACTGGTGCTCTAGCCGCTTTTAATGTGTTTTTGAGGTGGGACAGCGCCGGAGTATCAGCGCAAGTTGCATCCCACACTAATGGGCCCACGGGGCCCACTTCAGGGAATTACCGTCATGCCTCTTGCCATCGCCACCTGAAGTATCGTTGGGCTCTAAACAAGCTGGCATGTTAACGGCGCAAGATAAGCCGTGGTGCACAAAACGATTAACTTTGCTTCCGCAACGACAATTTTGAGTTATCTTATCTTATATACTGCCTCGATCCGAAATACCCCGGTTTAAGAGCATCTTCGATTTCGAAATTTTCGAAGAAGAGCATTGCTAACACTTACTTAAGCCTACCCTACTCTACCCAAAGTATAAGCAGATATATAGACTAGAGACAGACTTAAAATACAATCGTAAATCATAATGCAGCAAGCGGCAACGAATACCTACGATTTAAGGGCCAACCTACGCAGTTTGGTCATATTCGATCAGGTAGGTATGTAAAGTATCCAAGGTCAGCTGTAACGACTGGGCCATTTCCTCATGCAGTGACGCAAGCGTAGCCAACGAGAGAGCATCGCCCGTAGACGCAGGCCATTGCCTGTGAAAGTAAATCATTATACAAATATCTGCGAGTATTGGCCTTGCAATATTTATTTTTACCGCATTTGAACACCAACTCCCCTGTTGGTAAGCGACGATGAGATCGAAGCACGCAGACTTAGAAGATACCTATTCACTCTGGCCTTGAAAAGGGCCAGATTATATCCTTCAGGAAACAAGGAAGCCGGCAGGTTGTTCCAATCCTTGGCCGTACGAATTAGAAACAGAATCGAAACGTTTGGTACGTGTCCAAGGAAAGTTCAAAATGTATGGGTGGTAGTGGCCCGATTTCCTACTTGCCCTGTAGTAGAAAGGGGATGGTAGGATAAGGTCGTGTAGCTCCGATGCACTTCAAAAAGAAGGAAAGTTCTCAATCAGAACAGCTGGCAACATAATTTTGGCTGATTAAGCGCAGTTTTTTTTTATCAGCTCCACAAATATATGACAGTTGTCCAGGTAAGGACAAGGTAAGGGTGTTAAATTCGAGTTTTTTTTTTGTAATTAAGTTTCACATTAGTAGCAAACTAATAAGTTAATTAATTAGCATCGTCATTTGTTTATATGATAGAAATGCAGAAAATCCCTAATGAGACGTAGTTTTATCCTGGCTTGAACATATCGGTAGGTGGATATCCTTGCTAGAAAGTGCCCTGTAGGTACCGTTTTGGTATAATTGACAAGTGCCACGAAATAATAACTACTAAAATGAAATGAGGGTATTTACATAAATTTTCTTGATGCAATAATGGACACATAAATTACATACGTTTGTAATTTAAATGTCCTTTTTACAAAAGGCTGGCACGCAGTAGGTATCTACCCGAGGTAGGTACTTATAATTACGAAGTGAACATAAACACCAACCTTGTATCTGGCCAAAGACTTTTATGCAAATGTTTTTTTTTCACATTATTTACCATACAATAAAACCGGCCAAGTGCGACTCGAGCTTGCGCACTGACGGTTCCGTTCCGTATCACCACAAAATACAATAAGCTACAATAAAAAAAAAACGACTTCACAATTTTTAAAATATGCAATTTCGGTTCAGTTAAAGATATCCTAAGCTCGTCTAAGTAAATAAATGCGTTGCTTAACTTGGTAATTTTCAGAAATTTGTAACCGACACGCTGTTGGCTATTATTTATTATTTGCTGTAGAGTGCATACTAAATGTGTATAATCATGCCAAGCGTGGGGATTATGGCAACACACCTCTTTATGAGGGAGGCCTTGTCCAACAGTGGACGTTAATTGGCTGTTGATGATGACGATGATGCCAAGTTTGACGCTTGAACGTATTACAGTTTTTACACTAAAGCAAATACAAAAATACGTAAAAAAATAGGTTTGCTGTATGAGTAGGGTTGCCATCCGTCCGGGTTTCCCCGGATTTGTCCTAGTCTAGAGGACATCCGGGGAGCCTCCAGGCATGGCTTCATTTGTAATACGGTTTTTTTTTAGGTAATCTGCCGTAACATTACCTACATATTCTGTAAAAAAAACAGCAGGCTATTACGGTTCGAAAGATACAGCTGTTAAAAGGTAGGACGGACAGACAGACGGATGGACAGAAAAACAGACAAACAGACAGACAGACAGCGTAGGTTTAGTAATAGGGTCCCGTTTACACCCTTTGGGTACAGAACCCTAAATTTCAAGTCAATGTAAGTACCTACGATACAATTTTATTTGTATAATTATTATCATACCACATATTTTGCAATCATCATCATCATTATCAGCCTATCATGTTCACACTGCGGGGACACAGGCCTTCT
This sequence comes from Agriopis leucophaearia, assembly GCA_949125355.1. Classification (NCBI taxonomy): domain Eukaryota; kingdom Metazoa; phylum Arthropoda; class Insecta; order Lepidoptera; family Geometridae; genus Agriopis; species Agriopis leucophaearia. Next base: position 17,833,169 of record OX421262.1, read on the forward strand.
CTCAGAGAGAGAGGATGGGCCCTAATCCACCATGCTGGCCCAGTGCATGTAGGCGAATGTCATATGTCTGAACTTTTGACATACTCGGTTTCCTCACGATGTATTCCTTGTTCCTTCATAGTTTTTGGGCTATGGTATCGAAACTGTTGGATAATATTTGGTAATGCCATTACCTAGCTTTGGTTATATTTCTTATTCTACACTACCAAACAGGCATCCAAACTACCAAACTAATAAAGCATTAAATTTAACTGGCCTACCTATCTTTTAACATTCTGTTAATTTAGACGTAATTATACTTAAGTGTAATAAATACGGCGTTCCCTTTTACGTATAATTATGTTAATAATCGTTCACATTGTTTTAAACTATCACGAATGTTCACTATAGTTATATGATTATTTACGGGTTACACGGTGCATGTAACTGCGCCGAAATATCGGGAGCTCCTTCCACAACCTTACCACGGTAAATATCCCGTAAATAATCATATAATTGTAGTAAACATTCACATTCCACGTAATGTTTTCTTTATAATGGATATGGAAAAATGCCATTGGAACGTGCCAATTATCGATAGTTCGACTACTCATATTTGCCCATTGCCCGACCTTGGACTAGAAAGCTGCAGCAGGCCAAGTTTCTTTCCATCATAATATTATCAATAGCTTACTGCGATTTCGTCGCGTTTTCCAGTTTTCTAGCATTTTCCAGGACATAGTGTCTTTCCTATATAAGTAATGAACATGGCATCCTTGCCAAAATTATTAACGATCGATTAGAATCAGGATACCAGGAAATCGCGGTACCAAAAGTACCGCGGGATTTCTCGGTTCTTTTGATATGATTTGTGAACCGGGAATTCATAACAGATTCCCGGATCTTTCAGTACTTTCGGGACTCGATATTGCAGCATAAAATCTCGTTTTGACTGAATGTCCGCAATTTTTTTTTTTTAAGAATCAACAAAAGCTGGAGGGATTATTGTAATGTGTTATTCAAAACAATATATTTATATTTTTTTGTAAATTTTTGTATTCATTTTTATGAGACAAAAAATTAGTTATGCCTGAAACTAGTGTCTGCTACGTCAATAACTAATTTTAATTTGAATAACGAATGGTTATATTATATTTATCTATTCATTACGGTCTCTCATGAAAGTCCTCAACGCGGTGGCAGATGGAAACACTTATAGCCATCGACCCCCTCAGAAAAATGGGGGCACTCGGGAATATATTATTACCATTTGCTACTGGGCTCAGCGCCACAGTAGCAGATGGTGGTTACAATTTAATGATGCTAGATAATAAAGTGACGTGATTTGCGGCAATTTTTTTATCTTCTCTAAAATCTTGCCAGGTGCGTGCTTACAATATTACAATTTTTTTTATAAATATAAAATAAAATAAATTGTCCCACAAAAAGGCGAAGCACAGAGGCTGTTCTAAAATTTACAGACAAGTGATATGTTTACAGTATAAGCCATGTCCATCAGGAAATTTAATTTATAAACACTGTTTTAAACTATCACGGTTGTTCACTAAAGTTATATGATTATTTACGGGATATTTACCGTGGTAAGGTTGTGGAAGGAGCTCCCGATATTTCGGCGCAGTTACATGCACCATGTTCACGGGAAGACTGAAGAATGCGGGTGGTGCATGGTGCATGTAACTGTGCCGAAATATCGGGAGCTCCTTCCACAACCTTACCACGGTAAATATCCCGTAAATAATCATATAACTTTAATTTAATTTTTTACTTAGATTAAGTACCTACTAGCCAAAGTTCTGATAAAAAATTCAATCTAACAATTATCCTAATATATTATGTATATGTATGTATTACTTTTAGGCAAATATCCACGCAATGTTTGGGAAAAGTACCTACTATACTTTGCGGTAAGTAATAATTTATAGACTCGCATATGCGGGGCCTCGGCTAAGCGTAGGCAGGCATTTTCTCGTTCGTTCGTAAAAGAATATCTTGTCTACCGCAGCAGTTATGTACTGGCTGGAAAGCTTTGCATATAATATCGCTTACAAATTACAATGTCTAGCTGCGCCCGTAATTTTATCCACAATTTTCAATTAACATTTTAGACTTCATTAAATATAGTTATTTTTTTTTATTTTTTTTTATTATCGGGGCAAGTGCCTTTTTTAATTATATCAAATACTAACTAAAACTAACACTAAATAAACAGTTAGACTGTCCGTAGACCGTTGAAGGTCTAAAGACAATCCAAATGCTCAATCATATTTATATAATAGTTAATAATTATATAAGTTTTTATACAGTTATTTTAAGTTTTAGTTATTAGTTAGTATTTTAAGTTTTCGTTAATTTTATGTTTTATGAGTTGTGCATGGTAAATTATATTTCCAATGAAACAAATATGACTAAATTAACAATTTAGTCGTGTAACTTATTCTAAAGATAGAATCTTGTTATCATTTCCTCGATAGTTTACTAGATTCAAAATTGTTCTAAGAATAATGAATTTGAATTTCCGCGCTAGTCCTAACTTTATCTATAAATATAATATTTGCATGATTCTAATTACCCTACGAATAAGGATATAACTATGGCTATTGGAATTGAATTGCAAATACGTGGTGGTGATACGTTTCATGTTTGGCGGGAAATTCAAATTTCAAACAGTTTTTTTGTCCTTGTAGCTAGGCCAGGTTATCATTGTGAAATGACATCACAGTGTTTGCGAAAACTGTTGGTTGTTCTTTAAATTATCGTGTACAGTTATTAATCAGTAAATCACCATATTACTTACATTGTCAATAAACCGTTTGAAACAGCAAAAATTTGTTTATTGACAAAATGTATGTAATAATGTGCATTAGAGATAAATAGCTTTAACTGAGTTTGTAAAGAATAATAATCAATTTTCGCAAACATCATGATCGTTTACAATAATTACCCGGCCAGCTAGGCCGGGACAAGAACAAAAAAAACTGTTTGAAATTTGAATTTCTCGCCATACGTGAAACGTTCCACCTTTTTATCAATAGTGATTTTAGGTGACATAAACATAGGATAGGATGCAGCGGCAGCACTTTTCGCACAGAAAACCGCTCTATGTTGTTGACATTCCGAAAACCCGTACGAAGCGCTTTGATTCCACTTTTATTGTACGAACTGCTCGTATGTGGAATGGTGTTTCCCGATAGTTACAATCTGGGTGTTAATTAAAAAGTGAATCGGTTTCTTCTAGGCAAGCGTGATCCATCGTAGGCCGCATCATCGCTTGACATCAGGCGAGTTGGCGGCCAAGCGCAAGCCTAATTTACAATAAATAAATAAAAGAGGTTTTTTTTTTTGTTTTTTTTTACTTCTCTTTTCTGTGACTTTTCCAATGGTACTAACCATAGAACAACGTCACGTTGGTAGCCGCGAGTTCAAAAACATCACGTAACCTGTCTGTTTTCCGGCAAGGTGGATCATTCCTCCAACTTGATTCAGTTTGATCTCCGTGGTCCTGGCCACTGCCAGGACGCACGTCTGACGTCAATACAAAAATACCAAATTGCGCCATTTTAAACTGTAAAAAACTCAGTTGGACGAGCGAATGTAGTTAAACCACCACTAAATTTTATTACACTTCTGTTTTTTTTTGTTTCTCAATAATACCATAATGTAGAATAGATAGATAGATAGATAGAAAACTCTTTATTGTTCACACCAAAAATAACAAACCTACATAGTAGGTAACATAAAAAACAACTTAAAAACTAGTGAAACATTTGGCGGCCTTATCGCTATAAGCGAATAAATATTTTCTTACGCTTGCAGAATTGTAGATCCTAATAAGTACTTTTTTCGAAAAGCTATTGTTTTTTCTTTCTAGAAAGCATATGAAAATTGCTTATGTCGGACACAGTGATGTAATTATCCTACTGACATATAAATAACAAATACGCAAAAAATAATATAAACAATAAAATTATGATATTATGGTGAAAACGTCTGAATAAATTGAAAATGTCTGAATTTTTCTTTTGTAGTGGTGGTATCTTTTGCAGGGGTCCGCATGGGGAAGTACCACACCTTTGCCAGTTATTCAACCGCCAAGCAGTAGTGTGCAAACACTACTGTGTTCCGGATTGAAGGGCAATGTTTCCAGCGAAATTACAGGGCTCACAAAGATTTATCTCGGGGTGACGAGCGCAGTGCATTGCCATCCAGGGTTTTGAACTGTTAAAGTTCAAAATTTTGAGTGGCGATGAGCTGTTATGGGCAAGCGTGAAGAGCCATCAGGCGAGCGACTTCGCTCGTCTCGTCACTCAGTATCATAAAAAAAAACTCAAATCGTGCTGATTTGAAAATATATCAGTCTTGTAATAGGTACCGTGCCAATGCTATATTTAAGAATATCATTGTACGGTACTAATTTTTATAAAAATTGGAGGTAGGTAATGTTTTAGAAACAGAAAAATCGGGCTAAAACAAATAAACAAACAGCTGCTTGATCGCGCCGGTTGGCACAGATAATACAATAGTAACTTGTGTTTGTACCGGTAGTGAAGTATATGACAATATTATACTGCTGCCGACGGGAGCTGCCAGCTACTGGCTCATTTCATAATAATTTCAATCTAGTAACTCGCGCCATCTCAATCGCAGCGGACGCGCGCTGTCGACATCGCGTTTTTATTTTGACACTTCTCGCGCTTCGAATTGCAGTTCGATATTTGAAAATTTAATTTTCCATTTAATCGTAAGTAGCTGTCCATATTTCTTTAAAAAAATCCATGAAACCTTTTTATTATTTTTAATGGAGTTGGTAGGTAGTTATGACTAGTCTAGAATAAAATTGATTGGTTAGGGTTATACTGATATTTATTCTGTGGTTAGATGTGTGTTATTATCGAATGAAGCAAAAATAACGGTTTTTTTTTAATAATACCAATTCCGTTTATTTTAGTATAAACTACTCAGGTTCTACAAGCGAAGCTGTTTCTTGTTAGTAATTAAATAATAATGTCCATGTAGGTAGGTATATCACATGCAAACTATCGCAAATAGCACATGTACATAAAACATAGGTAGGTACATAAAAACTAGACTCACTCTTTTTGCGAGGCTATGTTGTGTTAGGTACCTACCTACTATCTTTAATATGTCGCCTTGGAAAATCTACATAGGTATCTACTCGAGTCATAGACCTTACCATCAGGTAGCCCATCGCTTGTTTGCCACTTTAAATAACCTTTGTCGTGTAGATCTACGAAATTACTGCGTGCGATTGAACTTCAGTTTTGAGGGTTTCCGATCCAAAGTGCGTCAACGGTACCTTATTAGTTAGTTATTATACGCTGCAATCCGTTGGTCTGTATACTCTGTAAGTATGTATATTTTTCCAATCCGAAGTGTTATGTTTTGTGTTTAAATGTTAATTAGTGCGACATTTTCGCTTTGCGAAAAAGCACTTAAAATAAGATTAAAAAAAAAAAAACGAAGCCCGCGCTCGCCGGGCGAAACTATCTCATTAGCACATTTCAAAATTTTTATAGATACAAAGAATACAGAATACAAAAAAAAAACGATATTATCTTTATAATTACGTAGCAAAAGTTAAATAATTTTTCGTGTTGATATTCTATTGTTTTGTGTATTAACTTTGAGTTTTCTAATTAGAACACATGGTACGGCCATTTAGAATGCTATACAAGTCCCTAAAAAATGATTTTTATTTATTATTAAATAAATAGCCAAGAGCGTGTCGATATACGCATATTCAGCTTGCAAACTTTTACCTAAACAAACTAACATACTTACATTGCAAGTTAAATATAAGCTTGTAAAAATACGGCCCTTTTTATTTTCAATGAGTTTGACGTACCTATACAAAATTAGGCTGCATTATATAGATACAAGATTATGATTTTCATGAAATGGTTACAGAGTCCACAAAGGAGCAATTCTCAAAACGGCTATTTCCACAATTGCGTAATGCTCTAAACAGCCATTAAAAAATTAGCATTTTTCTCATAAAAGCCAATTCAAATTTCTCGGGCATCCAGTGGATACAGATGGCAGGCTGTCGTTCAACGTGGAGGGTAAGGGTACCTATGTTCAGCAGGGGACGTCTTCTGTCTGATGATGTTGATTCTCAAAATGTCAAATTCTACATCAAACGCCCTGTAATACGCGCACGCATGTTGAGATTAATCCGTTGGTGAATCACATGCTAGATGAGTACATGCATGTATAACATAATGAACCCTGAAAGATTATAGAAATTAAAAGGTTCGAAAGGACTACGACGAACGGACAGACGGACAGACAGAACGAACTTAAAGAGTTCCTTGTAATACGTGTATAGGTACTAACGCCACCCTAAAAAGGTATTAAGTGAGTGAATAATTTACAACAAAAAAAAATATACATCAGTCATAGAATGTCATGCACGTCAGAAATGAAAACTTAAGTAGTAATTCACCCATTCTACAAGAGATGGCGCTATTTTAAAATACACGGTACAGCGTGTCTATGACGCGAGTTCCATGATTTTTGTTCACCCAAAAAGTACTCGACGCGCCTAAAGAAGTTTTCACTTCAAAATTAAACGTTTTTCCAATTTTTTATAGGTTTTAAACAGATCATATTATTATTTATTATGCTAGACGTGTAAACTAACGCCATTTATTTTTGAAGAATGACGAATATATACAATAAGTCAAACAAGTCAAATAGTGTGCCTTAATTACACCTAGTCTAATTTGCTTTGCAAATGTATTATCGGCTGGTGACAATGATGTTACCAAAATAGTTCCCGCAAGCTTCTCAATTTGTATATGAATACCCAAGCGGAAGTTTGTTTTTTAACCGACTTTCAAAAAAGAGGAGGTTATCAATTCGACTGTTTTTTTAGGTTATCAAATTGTTTTTTTTGTGTCTTTGTTACCGCAGAACTTTTGACTGGGTGAACCGATTTTGATGACTTTTTTTATTTGAAAGGTGGTGCTTCCCGTGTGGTCCCATTTTAATTTGGTCCAGTTCCGATGAAGTCGGTTTTTTATATTGAGAATTTTTTGAGTTTACTATGGCGCAATTTGTATCATTTTTTGTATTGACGTCTGACATGCTACTGACTGCTACTGCCAAGACAGAGCTACCTTCCCCGGTGTTTCAAGGAAGCTACAACATGGGGTTCTTCAAAAGGCGAGTTAATAGTCTTCAAGGGTCGGCAACGTATTTGTGATGCCTCTGCTGTTACAAGTATCCATAGGTGACTGCTTACCATCAGGCAGCCCGTCTGCTTGTTTGCCACCTATGGCATAAAAAAGACGACTGAGATTGAACTGAATTACGCGGCGTGCTAGTTGGAGTATTGATCTAACTTAAGACAGTTCACAGACGCGCAAAGTAAGGTGAACTCGCGGTGTCTATTTCGATAAAGACCTGTGGATCTGTCATCATTAATGTTTAGATATTTGTAGGTATCCTAATAGTTCGAGGAACTTACACTCCTAAATATCATCACACACTGCTGTCAACTCCATTGTATTTAACAAACTTCTAATCAAGAAGCTTATTATAAGAAATAATAATAATATAAGGCATAATTATCAATTTTAAAAACCGACTTCATAAAATGTCGGATCTGGACCAAATGACACCACACGGGAAGCACTAGCATTCAAATAAAAACATAATCATCAAAATCGGTTCACCCAGTCGAAAGCTCTGAGGTACAAACATTAAAAATGAAACACAGTCGAATTGCGAACCCTCCTCCTTTTTGGAAGTCGGTTAAAAATAAAAGACAAATTAATACCTAACTATTAAACTAATCTATTAAACCGCTACTAGGGGGAATTGTTCCCAAAATGCTGGCCCCATTGTCACGTTGTATGGCAATGCTCACTCTTGAGCCAAGCTTATATATCGTAAGTAGGTATTAGAAACAACTTTATATAACTTTAGATCGCTTATAGCGATAAGGCCGCCAATTGTTTCACTAGTTTTTTAAGTTGTTTTTATGTACGTGTATAATTTTTGGTGTGAACAATAAAGAGTTTTCTATCTATCTATCTATAACAAACATGGGATATGGATATGGATGGATGGGTTGGCGATATTGTCACTATCACGGTAGCACAGGATCGAGAAAGATGGGATATGAAAGCCTGTGGATAATGTAGATACAAGGTTTATATACAAAATAGTACATTGTTATCCTAGGGGTGAAAGTAACCCCGATGTAAACACTGTGCTTTTCATTACGAATACAAAGAAAATAAAAATAAAATCAACATACTGACACTGGCAAATGCACGAGAACTGCGGGACCATAATCCTCTGAAGAGAAAAAAAAAGTTGGAACATGATCCAATACAAAGAAAATAGAACAATTTTTTTTTATAATTTGTCTATGTGTCTGTCAGTTGTCAACTGTCACTGTCAGTTGAAAGTGATTCTCCCAAGGACTGAAATGCATTACTTTCAACCCGCTCCTCAGGCAACTTCAGACCTACTTTCCGAGTATGAGTAATGAAAAATGTATTTGTATGTATGATTTTATTGTTATAGAGGAATACGTGGACGTTCATACGGTTCATAGTACCCATCATTATGGACAAATTTTACTATGGGAATTACCCTGAAAACGTGTTAAATATATCAGTGTACCCATAGTACAAGATTTGATAGTTTTCGAAAACTTTTTCGTGTTCATATTGTTCCATACATTTTAGTAAAGCGCCTCCAGCGGAAACGCGGAAGAACTAAAAACGGTACCTAGTAATTGGCAGTACCTATAGGTTGCTTCACTCAAATACGAAAAAAGGTTTCGAATAGCTTTCAGACCAGAACTGTATGGAACAAAACGAAAACGAAAAAAGTTTTAGAAAACTATCAAACAGCTGATCTATACATTTTGTCGAGTGTGAATGACCTTTTTATAACGAAAAGCAGATTTTTTTTCGCGATTTCTGGGGCCTTACCCCTAGCTTAACTTTTGCGAGCCAACTTTTAGTAGGTACCTGATAGGTACCTAAAATTAACCAACTCATTTAAGCTGCATCGTTTAAAAGCGTCTAACTTGAATGAACGAAAATCCGTTTTACTATGCGTTTGTGCGTGATTATCGTTCATTCAAGTTAGACGCTTTTAAACGATGCAGCTTACATAAGTTGGTTAATTTTAGGTACCTATCAGGTACCTACTAAAAGTTGGGTCGCAAAAGTGAAGCTAGGGGTAAGGCCCCAGGGTCCTATAGGAAAATGTGTTCATAATGATGGGAATGTGGACCCTTTTTGGCTTAGGTACACCATTTCCGCGTAAAACAGCTCTAATTAATTTAACTTTTAGTAGGGTACTGACGTAGTTATTGATTCTCGTAAGCACTGAAGTGGGAACCTTGCAGGCCTTAACCTTAACGTGTGTTTATTTTAACCAATCAAGGGGCTTTTGTTTAATAATACCTAGCCTAATATATATATATTAGGCTAGGTATATATATATATTAGGCTAGGTATATATATATATATATTAGAGACGAAGACTTATTATAATATACGATTAGATATAGACATTTTTATAAAGGGAACTTATTATAAAGACCACTTTTTTTTCAATATATATGATTTTTGAAAGTTAACTATTACTAAGCAGAAACATATAAAAAATCTGGTAGCAATTTCTTAAACTTCTTAACAAAACTTATAAATTATATGTAATAAATATCAGATTACAAAGAAAAAAAAACAAATAATGATCATTCATATACAATAGTCAAATTCTTTAAAGAATTTATTGTCAATAAAATAATATAGTAATAAAAATTAATTATACTCTAATATTTCAATAGTGTCTCTAACAAGTTTATTAATAAAATTAATTTAATGTTTAATTAGATTTATAGTATTAGGTTGACTTTGTAAGAGCCTAGGGGGATCTGAAACAAAATTTGCCTATAATACCAAAAAAATTACTTATATCTTATTAGCTGCGCCCTACGGTTTCACCCGCGTGGTGATGAAAATCGGTGATGATGATGAAAGGTAGCCCATGTGTTAATCCAGGACATAAGCAATGCATATTCAAAATTTCATACAAATCCATCCAGCCGTTTCTGAGTGATTGAGTAACAAACATACATCCATCCATCCATCCAAACTTTCACATATATGATATTAGTGTGATAGTGTGCTTAAAATCGTGATTAACTTGGCCATAAATTAAATTTGTGATAGCCTTGTTTTAAATTTTTTGCTCGTATTATCAAAGATGTTTATGAAACATTTATTACATTAATTTGAGAACCTATTTAATATTAGAGAAGTTCATTGATTTGAAAGCACCAACAGTTAGAAATATGTGACTTACCCCATGTAGACTGGATAATGTGTCGTAAGCACTTTACTCGATTGGAGTCCTGTAGATAAAATGTAAATATTGCTACAGATTCTAAAGTTTCAATTCCCCAATCTATTCTGCCATCTTGTCACTCGCTATCACACACTATGAATTTAAGTATTTAATTAAACACTAATAATTTTATATTTCCCAATTCTAAAGTCACTGAAACACACGTCAGCAATATTAGATTAGATGATCTCGCGCCGAATTTCTTTTTTGAACTAAATAAAATTTTGTCAATGCATTCAAAACAATGCATCAATTCAATGCATTTTTATGACTCTGTTTTTGACCCAACCCCTGGGAGTAACTTATCGATTTTGAATGTTCCTTATTGGTTAATTTCTGTTGCCGATATAACAACAAATACTATTAAAAAATACAGAATATAATAAATATTTAAGAGGGCTCCCATACAAAAAACGTGAATTTTTGCTCGATATTGATAACGGCAACAGGTAGACGCTTGATTCGTGCGGGAGTCCGACTCGCACTTACCCGGTTTTTTTTTCAATTAGATTTCGAGTAATCGTGTTATTCAACTATTTTCTTCCAGTTGAGACATGATATTCCATTTTAGGTTATTCGTCAAACTACGTATGAGTAATCCAAAATCTGAACATCATTAAATATGTTGAAACGTGATGATTCAAAAAGTTACACGTTATCACTGACGTGGAATCGGAGAGGCCCACACGACATTTTGAAATTAATTTACTCACCGAAATGAAACGCACCGACATGTACACAGCCTCACATGATCTCAGAGTGCCTAAACTCGAAGCTACTAGAAGCACTGCGTGCATCAAGTTCAAAATAAAAGACTAAATCGACTTTATTAATCTCGCTGGCCCTGAGCAGCCCCTACGTCAGTACCCTTCGTTATATTTTATTTTATTATGGAACAGCACACAGCCATATTATAAAGATGTGGATAGATTATTAAACTTTCGAAACGTCACAAAATACAAAGTTACAATAAGAAACAATTTAGGACGTCCACTGCTGGACATAGATAGGCCTGTTCAAATTACGAAAGTTTAAAAATTACTATAGATAGGCCTCCCCCATCGATTTCCAAAAGGGCCGGTTGGAAGCGGCCTGCATCCAACGTTTTCCTGCGGTCTCTTTTAGGTCATCTGCATGTCCATCTTGTGGGTGGACGTCCTACGCTGCGCTTACCAGTCCGTGGTCTCCATTCAAGAACCTTTCGGCTCCATCGGCCATCTGTTCTGCGTGCTATGTGCCCTGCCATTGCCACTTCAACTTGCTAATCCGGTTGGCTATGTCGGTAACTTTCGTTCGGTCGACAGATCTTCTCATTTCTGATTCGATCTCGCAGAGAAACACCGAGCATAGCCCTCTCCATAGCTCGTTGTACGACTTTGAGCTTGCTAATGAGGCCCATAGTGAGAGACCACGTTTCAGTTCCGTATGTCATCACTGGCAACACACACTGGTTGAAGACTTTCGTCTTAAGCCACTAAGGTATTTTGGACGAGAAGACGTTGCGAAGGTTACCGAACGCTGCCCAGCCGAGTTAGATTCGCCGATTGACTTCTTTCTTGAAGGAGGACTGTTTGTCCTAGGAAGACGTAAGCGTAAACAACTTCTAGAACTGAGTTCCCAACTGATACTGGGGTTGGCACAACATGGATATTTGACATGACCTTCCGCTAATAAATAGTATAAAATGACAAATCTATCTAAAATAGTAAAATGACAAATTCATATGTGTTATAAATAAATTAAATTAAACCTAGGTTATTTTATTTCATTCTTTACAGTTCCTTGAAACTGTCAATATTTATTTAGCCATGCCTTTTTTTTCATAAATTCGTCTACCTCGTAATAATCGTATGCTTACAATAGCTTTTTTTAGTGTTATTTTAAAGGAAGTTTCTTTAAGGCTCGTCAAGGTTGCAGGCAGAATATTATAAAATTTGATGCAATTCTCTGTGAAAGATTTGCTTATTTTCACAAGCCTAGTCTTTGGCAATAAATATTTATCTCTGTTCCGAGAAATAATACAGCCCACAGCACTATTCACGGATTACTTACAGAATTATACAAATTTACCGCGGAGGATACAAATTGACATTTTTTTCGGAGTTTTTACTAAGCTTAAAAATAATAATAACATATTTTTTTCAAAATACACAAGTTACGAAGAGAGCTTTTGAAATACACTTGCTTTGAATTTACCAGCAGTGCAAGCAAAAAAGTCGATATTTTGAAAAGAGTCATTATACGATTCCACCATCCGACGAGTAGGAATGCGCAAGCCGGCGTTTGAGCGGCATACGCCCAATGCGAGGGTAGGAGGTACGCCGAATACGTTAAAGGGAATATTTTTGTTTGTGTGGAGGAAGAAAAATCAAATTTTTGCAACTCATGGAACTAAAGCTGTGAGGTATAATTCAGAGAGGGTGTCTGGAAGTGGTTGTTACCTAATTTTCAATTACTCTGCATGTAGTTCCGCTACGCTAAACAATTTGCTGCTTTTTTCTCTCGATTATCGCATTAAAAAAAATTATAAAAATGATCAACAACAATCTGACCCGCAATTTTTTTTTTGGTGTTTTGATGTTATCTAAGAGATGTTTCTTTTTCCAGGTTTCAAAATGACTTCCGTGGAGAATAAAAATGGAGCAACTCCGAGCTTGGTAGAGAAAGCACCATGGTAAGCTATACCAAATTCGGTTACTTGCATGATAATTGTCATCAATTGTCATCCAGGTAACCAAAACGACCAGTTAATTTGAATTAAAAGCCAAACTCAGTAGTTTGGCAAAACCGATTTTGATGAAAAAATATCAACACAAAAATTGCTGTATACTATTTGCTATGTTGTTCTAAAGATAATGCCCAATCGAGTATTGAACCGACTTCAAAAAAGGCGGAGTGTTCTATGTTCCACTGTATTTTTTTAATGTATGTTCACTGATATCTCCACCTGTTGATCGATTTCATGTTTTTTTCGGTAGGTTATATATGTACTTCCAATTTGGTCCCATTGTCACTAAGTAAAAATCTGATGATGGGATCCCAGGGAAATCGAGGACAACCCTCAAACTTTATAGGCACTTACTACGTTTTTCATCACTCACTTCACTTCACTTGTATTCTCTCTCAGTGACTTTTATTATCAAAAATGGTGAAAATTTGCTAATGGGAATGTAGCTGTTGAGTGTGGCTTTAACTGTGATCGTGACATCTGTTAGGATATATTTAAACCTAGCGTGAACACTTCCTGATTCCCAATTAACCTTCTCAATGATTTTGTGCGTCATCGCCATAGTAGGCATATGTACATACAAGTATCTACAAGTAAATTTACCTGTTCAGAATATTATGATGCAAAAGTAACTCTTGCTTCCTTTGAGTATGTGTAAGTAAGTATACTCAAAGCTTACTTATCTGTCCCTGCTTGTCTGTATATTTCAAATAATAAAAAACATATTTCTTATTACACGTATTACTTTTCACGGCTAAACCGAACCTAACCTAAGTAGAAATCTAAGCATAATAAGTAACACTGGGCTTGAGCATTTGGATTATCTTTAGACCTTCAACGGTCTATGGACAGTTTAACTGTTTTAGTAGTTTTATTTTGAGCTTGTATTTTGTTTAGCTTATAAAGGCACTTGCCCGTATTAATTAATTGTATAAAAACACGCTTTAATGGGACAAACTATTTAAATTATCGCATCGTCATCGGTCCTTGATAAGTGTGCAAAATTTAAATTTAATTCGACGTTTTAAAGTAGTTGAAAATCAAATTCAAAGATTCTGTAACATACCAAGCTAATAAAAGCGTGATATAAATATCTTCTAATTACATGGCTCACGGCTAAACCGAGCCTAATATTAGCAGAGTTACGTGAAAATTTGTAAAGAAGCAGTTTGCACTGTGCAAAAAATAATAATTTTTATCTAGGAAAATGGAAGAAAAATATTCAATGATTTATCAGTTTCAATTCATTTAAGTCAAATACCCAATTGACAAAAGAAACAATGAGAGGTTGAGGTATTTCGAACACCTCAAAATGTGACCTTCAAAATAAATCCCGTAAATCAAGTGCTATCAATGTCAGCGATTTGGTCACGCTCGCGTAAGGTCAATGGTCGCGACGTGCTGCAACCAGCTAGTTGCGTAACTACGCATGCGACGACAAATAAATCGCATGTGAATACGCCGTGCCGCGTGTAGGTTGGTCGAGTCCTAAACGAGTTCTAATTATAATGCCCTGAACTGTGATCTCGCGACTCCTATATTTTCGCAACCCTTGCTTATATTTGCAATGAATTGTATTGGGTTGATCTACATGTATATTAAATACCATGAAGATCGCATTAAAGTTCGTAATTTATCGTCGAACAAATATACAAACCCCGATCTGTTTCCGTAGACCCTGTCTTTCGCTTCGCTCGATCAATTATTTTTGAGCTTGAAACAATTCACGAGGTTTATTTGGTAGATTAAACGTACCATTAATAAATACAGGTCTCAGTTCGTGGCAAACATCTAGTTATTTTCGATGAGCTTGATGTATGCAAGATTTGCGCACTCTAAAAAAGTAACCAATACAGGTACATTTCAATATTCACTGGACTGATGTAAACATGTAAACCACGCGTGAGTGGTCAGCAGTCAGCGGTCGTCTAACTATGCAGAGCTAGATACTTTGCCGTAATACTCGCAGATGGATATCCTTCCGTGAGAATTTGCGATTCAGTGGTAGTCTGTTGGAATTCCAAAATGATGTTTGAGCAACAATAAATACGTAGGTACCAGGTGATTTAGTTCTACAGAGCATCTTGAAAGTCAAAAGTTTTTGTTGTTAATAAGTTAAGTTAGTGAGTTACTATGTGGTCATGGAAGATTTATTAACTTTTTTTTTCATATGTTAACGTTACTATCTTTGTGCAAAAAATTACGTCAATTTGTTGCACTGTTGCTGTGTGCAAGTAGAAATAACAAATCAACACGGCAACCCAACGGTGTGGCCGAGTACAGTAAGTAGGAACCAGAGTAAACGAAGTACCTATGTCTAAGCACCTTTACGTTTACTTTAGCGTTAAATTTTTCAAGATTTTACCCTCAGGAAACATGGAGGTCGGCAGGGGGTTTCATTGTTTGGAGTTCCTGGGGAGACACTAGTACCATAAAGACATAATTCGTCACGAAAGTTACACCAAATCAAAAAGTAAACAAGTTACCTTGCATCAATAATTAGAGCCTGTATCCCCCATCGGTTATAGGATCTGCGAGGACTAGTATCTGTTGTACGATTACTTAGTCCGATGATCAGACTGATGAGACTTTTTCGTCTCAGTAGTCCGCTGTGGCCTTCCGTCCACTTAGATCCACAGTTTGGCTCCACACGTGTATCCGCGGGTACTTAACACGAGCCTATTTCTAATTAAAAAAAACCTTTATCTCCCCTTAAATGGGCAGGCAGGTGGATCCATGAGTTCTTCTTTTTGCTCTTCGATCCACTAGGTGGATCCGTGGATATTTTTATTCCTTTTCAATCTAACTATACATATGGCTGAAATTAATTATTGTTTTCTATTAGTTCCACTTGGGAAGCACTTGGGGACTCTTTAGTATTCTTTAATTGTTAGTAATTATTTACGTTCCCAGAACACTGGCAGAATTACCATAGTTGTCTACTATGGAAATACCGGGCGCCGTACCGTTAATACTTAACTGTTTTGCAAAGAATGTACCAGCAATCCCCCAAGGTGAAGACGCTGCCTACCCAGTAGAAATATTTTTGCAAAATTTTGAAATATACAATCAAGCAATTCAAATATCATTATTATTCTAAGTAGGCATACAATTCCGCTTCGGGGTTCTTTGTAAGTCATTGACATCGGTTTTGTTACTCACTTCCTATGACGGTATTGCTCACTTCTATCGTTTTATCAAGTGAACAATGCATGCATTTTCTTTTGTTCGTGCACTTTAACATTTTACAACATGTGGGGAAAGTCACGCCCTTCAAATGAAATACCTATGACGCGCCTATAGCAAAAACAAGTACTTATTGAAAAAAAAAACACATGAATGCCCTAATAATAAATGATGCACTGATTTTCTATCGCGCTGCTGTAGTCTCTTACATTAAGTTATTTCTATTAAAATACTGTGTGATTATTGTCACATATTTTTAGAATCTTCTCAACAAGACAATGATAATTTTATATGGTTTTTTTTAAACTTCATTTATGTCCCTTTCTACTTTGATGTTTCTGAAAGTGTACTGGTCTTTGACATTCGAGATAAATGCAAGGAAATCTGTCCATAGGTCTGAACTTATGTACGATGGAACTGGAAGTAAGAAACCCAGACCCAGATACATACATGAACCCTAAAAATATAACTCTTATTTTGAGCAGTCGTGTAAAAAAGTAACGCGGCTGATTGTTTACAGACACAAATTATAGTGAAATTACAGCAAGTAGATTCTCATAATATAATAACAGGGCAAACAAGACATTTATCTGATGGTAAACGATACGCCTGCGGCGACGCATGCTGCAGTTAAAAATAATCTCTTACATATTCCAGTTAATCTCCTACGCTATTAGCCAAAGCATTATATGAATCAACATAACCGTCAGATGCATAATGGAATGATTGATAATCAAAACCACCAATGTGCCGCGCATAATCAAATCAAATCATCAAATAATTTCATTTATTTATATTCAGATTACACTGATCCATTTATATAATTAATCACAAATAATATAACAATAATAAAAAAAATATTCAAATAAATATGTGAGTACTAATTTAAAAATAATAATTTTAAGACTTTAACATTTTGTACCAGTATTTCTGCAGAGATAAACAGTGATCATAAATGGTCCTTATAATCTCATTACCTGACTTAGAGATTGTAGCTCAAAATCGGGCAATGCGATGTCTGATCAATGCATCGAGAGCCGGATAATGCCCAGAGCGTCTCAAGGCTGCACTTATCAGCCTCTAACTGGCAATAAGAATTATTTCTTATTGCGGTTGCGGTCGACCACGCACAGGATGCCCTAGCGCAGGATGCAGCGTCAGTGCATATTTTCAACACGTTTCCTGCAATTTATCGAATGCAACAGGTGAAAGCCGCGTCCAGTTCGCAGTCCGCGTTGCTCCGCGACGCCGGATTCGATCTCCATGCAAACGATCCTTACCCTCACTTTCGATATAAGTGATTTAAATGACTGAACGTGAGTGAATATTATTCTTATATTCACAGTGTATTATGTGGTTCAACGTATCGTTTGTCGGTAAAAGTGGCAGAGAAAAGAGCCTATTTTTTTTCGAGTAAGTATCGAGTAGTATTCTGTATGGTACTGCATAAAATTACGGTTTTACATAAGTACTGTACCCAGTCTGTGGTAACTAGTATAACGTACGTAGGTTATTTGGATGCTGGCTGCACCATTCGATCTTTTGTGTTTTTAACGACATAAATTTTAAGTATATATAGGTATATGGATCGGGCATAAAACGATAAAATAAAACAGTAGTTGTCAAGACGAATATAAAATAAGTACCCCATTATTTTATAAGGTCGGGGAAAAAGTTTCTTCGTATTTTATAAACAAATTCAAGACATATTTTTTTCAAGTTTAATTACATTTAATTATAATATATATGTACCATTTTGTTCGATAACTTGTTGCCATCTTTTAGGTAGTGACATGACCCCGTTGCTGTAGAAATTTTGGGAATTCTGATCAATAAAATGCAACAAGTAGTTTTGACAGTCCTCTCTTGATGTTAATCTAACACTACCCAAAGAATTCTGAAGAGATCGAAACAGGTGGAAATCTGAGGGTGCAAGGTCAGGGCTATGTGGTGGATGCATTAACACTTCCTAACCAAGCTCTCTAAATTTTTGCTGAGTGGCCAAAGATGTGTGCGGTCTGGCGTTATCATGATGAAAGACCACACTCTTTATGTTGATCAATTCCGGCCGTTTTTTCTCAATTTCTTGTTTGAGTCTCATCTGCTGTTGGCAGTAGAGATCCGAATCGATGGTTTTGCCCGGCGGTAAATGCTCATAATGAACGATTCCCTTCCAATCCCATCATACACACAGCATCACCTTATTACGTGTTAATCTGGGCTTCGCTACAGTCTGTGGTGCTTCACTGCCCTTTGACCATGATCGTTTGCGCACATTCTTGTCGTAGGTGATCCATTTTGCATCACCAGTGATCAATCTTTTAAAAAACGGTTCGGTTTCTTTACGTTTCAATAGAGAATCGCAAATGAGTACACGATTCATTTGGTTTCTTTCAGTGAGCTGGTGTGGCACCCAAATATCGAGTTTTTTTGTATACCCAGTTATTTTCAAATGGGTCAAAACTGTTTTGTGGTCAATCCCCAGGTCTTCAGCTACGTCGTAACTACTAATATGCCGATCTTGGTCCACTTTTTCAGAAATGGCATCGACTTTATCCGTAACAGGGCGACCAGAGCGAGCTGCATCTTTGACATCAAAATTCCTGGACTGAAAATGCTTGAACCAACATTGTGCTACTCTTGATGACACTGCATTAGGTCCATAAATGTCACAAATTTTATTCGCGGCTTGTGTCGCATTTTTCAGTTTTTTGTAATAAAATTTCACAATATATCGAATTTCTTTGTTAGATTCACTCATTTTATCGAACAAAAAAACAATTGAAAAATGGCGGGAAATTGCTTTTTACTTTTTATATTCCTTTTTTAAAATGTCATATTTTTAATGGTATCAAAACCAGCCAGATACAAACAGTACAACCGATGAGATTTTTACTACAACTTTATACATACAAAATACGAAAAGACTTTTTCCCCGACCTATTATGTTAGTAATTTAACAAATCCACACTCAAACTTTCCCTCCGAAAGTTTTCCGGAAAACAACTTTTGTAAAATGGAGGTAATAAATTTGAAGCGGTTATTTTCAGTAAAAATTTAGATCTATTTATTTCAGATATTGAAATTTCTATACTTATATATTTCTATTTGGTAGAATCAGAACGCCAAAAGTCCAGTTTGCGTTACTTTTTTCGTCAAAAAATGTGAGAGGGAACTTGTTGATTTCCGTGTATCGTACATTTTCATAGTGCGAGTCTAAGATTATATATTATTATGTACAGTATAAGTCTGAAATCTTTGGTGCGAGTATTGTCGCATCGCATCACCTGCGCGTGAGATGCGTGCGTCAGACACGCGCGGCTGCGATGGGCCCGCAATACACGGATGATTCAGAAGACTTATACAATGAAAGGGTCAAGCTATGTTGCTCTGTATTTTATAAATAGTTCTGCGTTTCTGACCATCGCCAAGTTATGTAACACATTTCCGGCAATCCGGACGCGATGGCCTTGCAAAGGATGCACGATAGACGATTACAGCGCTAGTTTCCCCACTAGCATCTTGGAATAGACAATCAATAAGTTAATTGGGTAGGGAAATCATACCCAAGTATATAGGCTATGTACGGTATGTACCCCTGACTTGAGAGCCTGTTGCTATTATATATTTTTTATTCTCTATTATTTAAAAATTACAGTAAACACGTGTTGTTATTCTAGGCTAGGTGTTTACCATCTTTAACCACACCGTCACTTAACTACAGGTGAGCTATAGTCAAACGCCTATAGCCTGTCAACGATTTTTTTTCCGCGATTTCAAGGTTGTTCCCGTGGTAAAAAAAATCGTAATGATGAGTAAACGGACCTCTTTCGGCTTCCCTTTCCGTGTAAATAACTGTATACAGTTAAATATATGGGATTGATCAGCAGCACCTACTTGTACCAGCTTGAGGCGTTGGAGTTCATTAAGAGACGTGCCACGCAGCTCATTCAGTAGGTAACGAATTGCACAGGCTTGTACAGACTAAGCTACAAAGCTTTTAGCATCAGCGAAACGTTGCTAGTTCGGTTTTTTATCGGATACTTTTTGGGGAGTGTGCTTCTACCTATGCATCGGATCTGCAAGAACTACGCTTTCCTCTTGCTCCTCTTGCTCATATTTCTATCGAACGGCCAGAGGCACCGTTTCATGGTTGATATTCCGAAAACTAGAAAGAAGCGCTTTGATTCAACTTTTATTGTGCGAATTGCCAGTCTGTGATATGCGCTGCCTGAACGGGTGTTCCCCGATAGTTACAATCTGGGTGTCTTCAATTCAAGAGTGAATCGGTTTCTTCTAGACGTGCGTGATCCATTGTAGGCTCATCGCATCATCGCGGCAAGTTGGCGGCCAACCGCCTATTATATAATTAAAAAGAAGAAGAAAAAAAGTCATTGGCCGAGGATCGAAGATAATAATATACATATTTACACACAAATTTTCGTATAAATTTTATTAGTGATGTGATATTCAAGCCTGTTGATTGCTACTTAGGTATATTTAATTTATCTTTGTTTGAATTCGCACCTGAAAGTTAGATTATAATCATGTATGTCATGTGAGGTCGTTGTTTAACTATAGGTATATAACCGTCCATAAAATTAGTTGTAAGTATATGATGGGTAGGTACTTACCCATCATATACTTACAACTAATTTTATGGACTAATTATATTGACAACTAATTTCATGAATTCGAAGTGTGTTTGATTCATGAATCAATGCGACAAGATTTTTGAACAGAAATTGGGGCCGGAGAATGACTTTTCCCGGAAAATGAATATTTCCTGAAAGAATAACCACGTGGGAAACCATAGAGCGCAGCTTATTAACTTTTAATTTACTTCGTACCTACTCAAAATTATTACCCCTTCCTCGTGGAAATTCCAAAGATTCGTACACAACGATTTGGGTCGTCATTAATGATACGTACTGCCCACTGCCGTCCTCTTTGTTTCTTGAGAACTACTATCTAAGCATCTTGAAGGCTAGAGTGAATAAATTTCTTCTAGATCAACGTGTTCCATGGTCGGCCACACCGTCACTTACAATCAGGCGAGTTGATGGCCAAACATAGACATACTATTTATAACTCCCGTCATTGCACCGACTGTATTTGATATATCTATGTGGTTAGTTTTGACCGATTAAACTACCAATTAAAGTGAATTAAATAAAATTACATATAGTAAAATACGTAAGTAGAACAAAGATAAAAATATAGAGCATAGCAAAATTTTCAACTATGTATTTTTATTGTCGTTGCTATATTTTTTTTTTTTAATTTTGAATTTTTTTTCAGGTTGTAGGTATATTGGTCTTCAGTGAATAATTACTAAAAATTCTTCTTTAGGTGCGAGTACAAAGAACGAATCTGAGTTTATTTCATATCGAACATATTAAATACGTACTTCATCATTAAACCTGTCATATTAATCGTACCTATACATTTTTATTATTTTAATTATACAAATATTTTAATTAGCATTTTTTTTGCAAGGCCGTCTCGTCCGGAGCACCAGAAATTTGTTACATAACTTGGCGATGGTCGGGTAATATCCACACATAGTCCAGTCATTATATACATTTAGAAATGCAAGTGAACCGAGAAAGCAAAAATTTTTATATTACGTGGGGAGGGCCTAGAAAAGCTTAAGTTCAAAATGTTGACCAAAACTGGCATGTGGAATTTCCGCCATCTTGAAAATAGGGTTCAGTTTTCCCATAATAACTCTGTTTCCCGTTGAGATACAATTTTTTTTATGCAACACTTTTTTGTTGCTTTCTTTAGGATCTATTTTTAAGGTCCTACACATTTTTCACCAATCGTTCATCGTTATTGAGATATCGATTAAAAAACATATATTTTGGGAGTGAACAATTTTTTTTTTGCTCTTTGTAACAAGTCTTTTTACCTAACAATTATTATTTTACCTAGTTTAGTACGTTCACAGAATATACAATGGTATGACTGTTATACATATAGTATGACTGTTATTATTGCGTCCTTGTCACGATGTGTAATTTATGTACGTAAATTACTTTTTTACCATCTGTCGAAAAAGGAAATTTGATTCATCGATAACAGTGAATGTCTTTTAGTCACTGAGTGAATAATAACTTTGAATTTGGAACAAGCCCGAATTAAACTAATTATGCAGTTAACTGGAATTATGTATACTTACAAAAAATAAATTAAACGTGCTAAATGAACTACCGAATGACTGGCGGAATGGAGCTCAGGTGGAGCTATTCCATTGTGCTGTCAAATTTAAATTAGGAAATAATATCCTGCAAATTTTAGTTATATTTTCTTTTCTGTTATTGTGTCTGTTTAATGTCATTGGAATTATAAATACTAAAATACAGCATTTATTTACTCGCAGTCAATCAATGGTAAAAATTAGAGTAAATAACTCGTAAAAAAACATCTCAGTCCTTGTATCCCTCGCTCCGCTGAGGATTCTCCTCTAGAATCCTTCGCTGCTCTCAGGATCCACCTTATTTGTACCTCGAATAAAATAAAATTCTATCGCTTGCCAAGGGTGGGTGAATTAATTTCCGTCCTAATTTTTGGTATGCACAGCAAAATAAAAGTTTTTATCCTATTATCTATGCTCTTAATTTCAGATTTTTTCCTCTGACCCAAAAAGAGGGGTGTTATAAGTTTAACGTGTGTATGTATCTGTGTGAATATTTATCGGTGTGTCTGCTGTATTGCGGGGGTGCGTGTATAAGTGTGGTGTTAGTATGTGTAGGTGGTGTGTACGGGGAAGGATGTGCGTGCGTTTAAGTATTGTGTGTATTTGTGTGTCTGTTTGTGGAATTTTAGGTCGCAAATGGCTGAACCGATTTTGATTTAGTTTTCTTTTCGTTTAGTCTTACTAGATTCTATTATATTCTAGGATTCTATGAACGAGTGTGTTCTTTGTTATGATTCATGAAAATCGCTTATTCGTTTCAAGATTACCTACCATACCAACCCTTTAATCGGGAGTTTAAAATAATCTATTTATGTTCGTGTAAAATAAATAAATAATAAGGCTTTGGTATGCGCTAGCGCCGGTCACCTTGAACTTGACTACGCACTGCGCCGCAAAACCGGCGCGTTTACGCAACGACGGCATTGCTGTAACATGCGGCCGGGCCGCGGTTAACGTATTACAAAATCTAATGTCAAAATGTTTCTGATAATCAACATCCAAGAGAATAAAGTATTTGTATATGTCACCATACAGCTCTGCCAAAGGCAATAATAGTTACGATCGAGATTTTATCTACATTATATATCTTAAATATTATTCTTTGATAAATATTCCAAAATAAAACTTAATTCTATAATTATTAATCACAGTTTAGGTAAAGCTACTACGTCTTGGTTATCAATCAACCCAACCCAAAGCCGTGCAACCAGGTTGAAAATACACCAATTTAAATTTAATAACTACCAAGCTTCGTACTTTATAGTTTGAATTATAAATCTACATCACTGAAGGTCGTAGATAATGTAAATTGGTCCGATTATCCGCACCAGTGCGTACCGGTGTCCGCGTTACCGCATCATAATATGATGATCCTGCGCATATATTTAATTTACACGCAGAACTTACGTACTTCAAACCCAGTTTGTACCTGTTTATTAACTGACTTCAAAAAAGGAGGTTCCCAATACGTTTTTTTAATGTTTGTTACCTCAGAACTTGGTCATTTATTAACCGTTTTTTTATTACTTATATTGTTCCACTCCTGAGCAAAGGTCTCCCACCTCTTTGGTCCCATATTAATTTCATTAAAATCGGTTCAGTAGATTGGCTTATAAATCAAAATAACTGGAAAATTTGATCATCCAACCAAATTGATAATTATATTATTGACTAGACTTCGTACGTGTAGATTTTCATATAAACTTTCAACCCTTTTTTCCTCCCTTAATCCGGCCCTTGCGTAAAATAACATAGCCTAATTCAATCATAAGCATATTCGTGAAAACAGCATTTAAAGCCGTCTACTGGTTTAGGAGATGTGCGTTGACAAACAAACAAATAAACAAAAATTCTATTAACTGTCTTAACGTGTTCAGCTGCTTTTAAGATGACCTGTGTTTTTAACCGATTTCCAAAAAGGAGGAGGTTATCAATTCGACTGTTTTTTTAATATATTTTTTATGTTTTTTACCTCAGAACATTCGACTTGGTGAACCGATTTTGATGATTCTTTTTTATTTTAAATCTGGTGCTTCCCGTATGGACCCATTTCTATTAGGTCCAGATCTTACAATTTTATGAAGTCGGTTTTTTATATTGATATTATTTTTTTTATCTGGCAACTTCAGTTTTTTTTATCTCTACGTTTTTATTATATGTACGACTAGCCGTCCGCCCCGGCTTCGCACGAGTGTAAGCTCGGCCTTCGGCCTTGCTACAAAATATAATATAGCCTATGTCACCCGGGGATAGTGTAGCTTCCCAACAGTGAAAGAATTTTTTAAATCGGTTCAGTAGTTTCGGAGCCTATTCATTACAAACATACAAACATACAAAAATAGGTACAAATCTTTCCTCTTTATAATATTAGTGTAGATATCGTCACAAAATAAATTCTTACCTATTTAATAGCCTGTTCCACTAAAATATCAATAGTTGACACGAATTATGCCAACGCCAACATTGTTGAAATTCTAATCATGGTTTCGTGTTTTGCTTCCGGAGCAATGCTTGTTATCAGATATACTGATCGAACGAACTATTAAGTGGATAAGGTACCCAGTATTAAACTTTTATTATTCTGTGCCAGTACTCAAATCAAATTATTTATTTGTCAACACATACATATAAAGTAGCATACAGAGTCGTAGAAATGGCAACGTTTCTCATGTACTTGCCAGCGGCGTACAAATGTTTTTTTTTTTTTTTATTTATCAAAATTACAACTATTATTACAGGATAGCCTAATGCAATAGTGTAAGTCACCTTATGAAATAACATTAAATTAATTTTGTACAAAATAATATTAGAATTATAACGATAGACAAACAGACATAAAATATAAAATCATTAAATAGTCATAGTCATATAGTCATAATCATGTTAGTTTTTTTTAATAAGTAAGTATATTTTTACTAGGTAGTTTTTGTTAAAGTTACAAAAGGAAATCAGCATGAATGTACAAGAGGAATATACAACGAATACAAGAACAAACTATACAAATTATTGCATTGTCATCGGTCCTTGATAAGTGTGCATAGTTTCAAATCAATCCGTCGTTTTGAAAGGGTTGAAAATCACGTTCAAAGATTCCGTTACATAGATACATATCAAACTAATAAAAGCGTGTTAAAACAGGCTTATTTATGTGCCTACATTATTAGATAAATTATTGATGTAATTATGAGATTAACCTTTTACTCGCGTCCGACAAAAAAGATCTGTCTTCTCAACGGAGATTCTTTCTCAACGCATCCAACTGAAGATATCGAAATATATATGATCAGTACCTACACGTTTGTCCATATTTGTAACGTGTTTGTCTACTTGCATCACCGGTAGTTGTAAGATTCCATCTTGCACCACCCGACGAGACATAGGTATCGTCAGATCAGAGCCGTTTCCAAACTGCTAGCTTCAATGCCATCCACTGTGGCTACTGCCTAATCACAAATGATCTCAATGTTGGATTTGAGAAGCCAATAAACATACACATTTGACGGAATAAATACAGATCATTTATTTATCATCACTATTAGCAGATGTGGCACACAAGCCGACACACTGAATCGTCACCGACCAAAAATAACATCTTTACCTAACTCGTTGTAGTAGGTATATCCATAATAGTTCATTCATAACGATCACCGATATGCTTTCTTATATCTGTGCTTTCTAAGTAAATGTACTGTTGTTATTAGAAATATCTTTATAAATAAAATAGTGAGTTCCTGAAGTGCCTGTGTTAGTAATTAATTATCCTGACACCTACGGCAACCTCAAGATAACAGTCCTCTAATCCTTCTTAAGATTTCTTAACAAACAATAGGGTATTGTTTAATTTAAGAGCCGTAGAAAATGCATCGTAAAATTTTAAGTATCTGGATTTTCCTGCATAAAACCAAAATAGCCGTAATTGTGAAGGCGAATATAAAATACACTTATTTTTACAGGATTTTATTATCTTACCTTGTTAGTTTGGGTCTAATCTTGCAACAGAATTTTAGAACCGTTATCCTCAACCGTTTGAACTGAAATTTTGCATACACGTTTAGTTTGAATGACAATGCATGGTTAGCTAAATGACGTCATTCTTATCCAATGTGGCAGACTCCCAAAGATGGCGGACCAGTTTTAAAGACCCACATATGGGTATCAAATAAACGGGTTAAATGAGAAGGATATAAAATGACGTCACACGCCCCAAGATTGCGAACATTTTTTTTATCAACCTTCATGATAGGGTATTAAATTATAGGGTTTGATTGATTAGATATGATTAGAATACAAAAAAAAAAGCTTGCTTTATAAAATATTTTTTTGAAAATTTATAACTAGATTTTCGTCCTAATATTTTACAGATAAAAATGTTGATTCCGTTTCTTTTATTTTTTGCTTACCTATATAATTATGACTCAAATATGTTTTGGCAGATTTTATGAAAAACGTTAAACGTTAATGTTATGTAAACCGTCGTTAAACCTCATCCGCGTTGCTCAAAAAACAAACTGAATTGTTAGGTTTAAGTCTTTTTTAAGAAACAAAATCTAATCTAACAAAATGTAGGTATAGTACAAAGCAGTAATTAAATTTATTGACTCTAAATAGTGGTCAGACAGACGCATAACATATTCATCTATGTCTGTAATAAAAACAAACCACTAATTAGGTAATAGTTATATGTATTCTGTGGTAATAGTCTCAGATCTCAGTCAAACAATATGGTAAGTTGGTGTAGCGAGTGCGAACGCATCAGGTAGGGTACCTTTAGTCGAGCTTACGCTGCAGACGATCATACCGATTTTTTTACATGTGTCCCTTTAGCACAGAATATATAATACACACAGAAAGTTCCCTCCGCAAAGAAATTTAAATAAATATGGACTGTATCTACGAGGCAATAAAGGTATAATCCCACCATAACCTGGTTGCACCCCAATACAGCTGGGTATCTTTGGAAGATTTCCCCTCGAAAAACAAAAACTTCGGTCAAAAAATACACATGTATAATTTTTCAAAGGTGGGAATGGTGAACTAATAAAATCATCAAAATCGAACAGCTCTGTAAAAAATTATGCGGGGTCATACATTTATAAAATAATTAAATAAATATCTGGCACATTATTGCACACATGGTCATCCGACCCCAAACTAAGCAAAGCTTGTAATATGGCTGCCAGAGACTGATATAAATAGGTACATATATATTTTTAAATACATACTTAAATAGATATTAACACCCAGACATTGAACAAACACAAATGTTTGTCCCACCTAGGGAATCGAACCCACGCCCCCAAACGCAAGGCAGGTACACTACCAACTAAGCTAACGAGCTGTTAAAATAATAATAATAAAAATAAGAGGGGGTGGCAAGTCATCACCTGCCTAAATATATTTTGAGATGAGACAGGATAAGGCAGGTGCCGTTTCTCATTCTATAGATCTGTTATTCCATCCACAAGTTGTTCACCTCAATAGCCCAGTCTTTTTTAATCCTATACTGTACAATAGTTTCATTTTCCTTTTTATACATATTTCATAGTTGCATGTATTTTATATTCGGTTCCTCAATGTGTTAGTATAGTATGGTAGAAATTACAGGGCACACAGAAATTGGACATCTTATATCTCGGGGTGACGAGCGCAGTGCATTGCCATCCAGGGTTTTGAAATGTTGATGTTCAAAATTCTGAGTGGCGTTGAGCTGTTATGGGCAAGCGTGAAGAGCCATCTGGCGAGCGACTTCGCTCGTCTCGTCACTCAGTATCATAAAAAAAATGTGAGTGTTAAGAGCGGGCCTAATGGCAGGATAAATTCTGATTTCCCCCGCGCATCTCGCCACACCCAGCGCATGTACGGATAACAAACACGGGCGGCGCGACGACGCGCGGAACCAAGCTTGCGTACTCGACGTCTGAACTGACATAGACTACCCGTCTCAACAGAGCGATGGTAACTGATCGGTGCAACAAACCGATGCCTCAAGCTTGTGTCACGCGAGACGAAAGACAGCGTATTGCGCGGATTAAAAATGTTGTAAGCGCCAAGTGCTTTCTACTCTCATAGCTTATAGAATAGACAATATTTTTAAAAATTGCTAGGGTCAGCTCTATGTTATACATGAGTGATAATATTTACATAATTTATTGTTCAATAATATGTACCAAAACAGAATGCAAACCAAAAATGTTGAAAATTAGAGGTAACTTTGTGATGGTTTTCTATCGAGAAAATTTTATCCTACCATGTTTTCGTCAGGGTCGACCTTTACTTATATATTGAAGTTTCCTAACGTATTTTTTTTTCGATTTTGGACATGATTTACTACTGTGAAAATCTAATCAAAGATTGAAGATTTTGCTTTAGGCCCATTCTTAAATTGGAGTTTTTATGGCATAGATGCTAATAAGTAACGTTATTAGTAAGTATGTAATAATGCTCTCTGTTTAGCGAGACAATAAAATATCTATATCTTCCTTAACTTTGAACACATTTTCATTATATTTTCGGCGGTTTTTTTATTACCAGCTTTTTTATACGGCAATAAAATATAATCACTCTGGTAGCATATTCACCTATTTATCAACCAACTTCCAAAAAAGAGGAGTTTCTCATTTAGACTTTTAATTGTTCTAATTTTAATGTTTGTTACGTCAGAACTTTCAACTGGGTGAATCAATTTTGATGATTCTTTTTTATTTGAAAGCTGGTGCTTTCCGTGTGGTCCCATTTCAATTTGTTCCAGTTCTGAAATGTATGTATTATATGATTCTGACATTTGTATATTGATTATTATTTATACCTATCTAACTGTTTCTATAAAGCCCGACCAATAACCGGTCAATTAACATATTCTTCATGTAGCTATGTAGCCTATACTACTTTATCATTAACATTTTAGAACTTGTATAACCTGTCTATAATACCTACTAGTACTACCTACCTATTCTTATAACTAGTTCCGAGTCAAGATCGCGCTCTAGAAGGTAACACTAGTATGAGAATTGAGAACATGCCTTAATTGTTACCTACATCTACTTATTTGAAGCATAGCACCTACGTTTGTGTAATGACATCTTACTCGTATTATCATAGGCAAGCCATATAACTTTTTGTGGCAAACAAAGCTAACAACCAAACTGACATAATTATGGTTGGAAAAACTCAGAGTCACACAACGGGCAATAGAGAGCTATGCTCGGAGTTTCTTCGCGCGATAAATCCGAAACATGGATATTCGACAAAGAATCAGAGTCATCGACATAGCTATTAAAATTTGCAAGTTGAAGTGGCAATGGGCAGGCCACATCGCTCGAAGAACTGATAACCGATGGGGAAGAAAGGTTCTTGACTGGAGACCACGAACCGGAAGACGCAGAGTAGGTAGGCCTTTCACTAGATGGACCGACGAAATTGCGAGACTCGCGGGCATCCAGTGGATGCAGATGGCAGGATGTCGTTTAGTATGGAGGTTAAATGGGGAGGCCTATATTCAGCAGTGAACGTCTTCTGGCTGATGATGATGAAGCTAACGGGCCACCTGATGGTCTGATCATAGATACGTTGCCGATCTTTAAAAGGGGGTTCTTCTCGTCTCTAGCTCTCTCGCTCGTAAATTCTAACATTATTGAAGATATAAAATCGGTGAGTGTGAATTTCCTAAAAGTGACAAAACAATGCCTTGGTGTCTATCGTAACATAAAAAACAGGCCAAGTGGGAGTTGGGCTCGCGCACTTAGGGTTCCGTACCACCTCAAAATACAATAATTATCAATTTAAAAAAAAACCACGTTTGTTGTATGGCCCTCTTAAATATTTATTTTATTCTTTTGTTATAGCGGCAACAGAAATACATCTTCTATGAAATTTTAACTAACTATCACGGTTCATGAGATACAGCCTGGTGACAGACAGACAGACAGACGTACAGCGGAGTCTTAGTAGGTAATAGATTCCCGTTATACCCTTTGGGTACGGAACACTAGCAAAGAAATTCTCAATTTGATACATTTAAATTTAGCGGAGTTATATGGTTACAAGCAAAAACACTTGTTGGCATATTACTCCATATTGCAGAGCTGCAGACGAGAAGAGCCCCCTTAATGACCTTATTACTATCCCTTTTGACGAACCCCATGTTATTGTTACTAGGAAACACCACGTAAGGCTCATTCCACATTTTGCTATAACACATGAATTGCCTAACATACCGATCAAGACTAGGTAATAACCACAGTATAGGTAATTACCAAGGACCTTACGTGCATCTGTACACAATCACCGAGATCCGTCACGTTTCATACATTACCCCTTTATCTCCAAGTCATGCCTCACAGAAAGACTTGTCTATCATCTGGTTGGCCTCGGAACTCTACGGCATCTTTTTCAGCTGAGACTCGAGGATAGGACACTTATTACCTAGTTATAATAACACCGCCAGTGCCTACCAGTTGTTGAACCTTGGTTAGACCTTGACCTGAGCTTACGCTCTAATATATAAATGCGAAAGCTTGTACGCGTAAACATGTAAGTTGTGTTGGTAATATTACGTTAATTTTCGATTAAACTTGATGAGGTTTTTTTTAATTCAGAGATAGGTTTGTTTTGCGGTCTACGATGGCGCACGCTTGTCTAGAAGAAACCGATTCACTCTTAATTTGAAGACACCCAGATTGTAACTATCGGGGAACAGCCATTCAGGCAGCGCATTCCACAGACTCACAGTTCGCACAAGAGCGCTTCGTACGGATTATCGGAATGTCAACCATAAAGCGGTGTCGATTTTTCGTGTCCAATAAAAATAATAATAATAATAAGGGCACGAGGGAATTAAATCATGCAGATCATGCACACTCTCCAAAATGTATTCGATAAAATACCGATAGACTAGCAACTTTACGCCGATGCTCAAGGTGATGTTTATACGAGTACATATTAGAATTTTCCAGTTTTATTACGTTACCATTTTTTAAAAGCAATTAATTTTTTGCGTTGAAAAAAAAACGCGTCTTTATGTTGCCCATTTAAATAAATATTCAAACCAAAATTGCCTATGATTATGCCTTAATACAAATTACTGTTCGTGTTCAAATGTCTCCGGATTACAGTCCTAACAGACATGTCGGATTTGGTTGACGGACTGCCGTCCATCCAACGGGAGAGGAAGACAAAAATTTCTCTTTTTCTTCCGTTGGTTGGACGGCGATTTGTCAACCAAATCCGTCACGTCCGTTGGCTACTTACCTCTACTTTTTTACTATACCGCTAAACCGCAACTGTACTCGTAAGTACGGAACGCTTACCCATTCAAATTCAAATTCAAATTATTTATTGAGAATAAAAACGGACAAATTCCACTAACATTTATTTAACATACTGTTAAACTAAAATAGATTTCCTAGTAAAAATAGGAATAATATTATAAAATTACTAATATAATAAATACAACAAATTGCTGTAAAAATATGCCAACATAAAATTAGTATGTCATACAAATTGTCATTATAGTCAACGGCTTTTTTGCCGCTGTCCCATTGATCAGTTAAATTTTCACAATAAGTCAAAAAAACTTTCGTTACATTTTTCCAACTGTCACAAATAATATCACAATCAGTGTTGGTAGCAAGGAGTGCATTGAAGTGGCGGCGGGCGCGAATCAGCGGAGACATGGAGCGCGCCACGGTGCGGCTGTGAGCCACGTGGAAAAACTTGAGTAATTTTCCACGCCTATTAGCCGGAACCCCGGGTTTATCTGGCAAAAACAAAGTGCACAATAAATTGTGCAAATGCAAGGAGTCAACCGATCCTCTGAGCACCTTGCAGCAAGTAGCAAGCTTTGGCATTTCGTAATACGAAGCCCAGACGACGATAGGCCTCTTTGGCGAGATCAGAGATGTGATCATGGAAATTCAGGGTACGATCAAATGTCACTCCCAGATCCTTAATGCTATTTACCCGATTTATACATAGATTGTCAAGATGATAATTATAAATGATGAGATTTCTTTTGCGGTCAAACGTCATTACATTACACTTGGTCACATTGAATGTCATTTTGTTTTTCAAGCCCCATGCACAGATTCTATCTATGTCCTCTTGTAAGGTAAGGCAGTCACGGGAAGATTTTATTTCGAGAAAAACTTAAGGTCGTCGGCATACAAGAGACATTTGGCAGAAGTCAGCACTTTAGGTAGGTCGTGCACCATCATTTTAAATAATAACGGACCAGTGATGGAACCCTGCCTTACACCAGATCTGGTGTGATATGGTCCCGAAACGTGGATACCATGCTTAACATACTGCCGCCGGTCTCTCATAAAGTCCGCAAAGAAATTTAGGAGGCTGGGAGAAAAGCCGAGGTCACATAGCTTTTTTAACAATATATCGTTATCAATTTTATCAAAAGCTTTTTGAAAATCAAAATATATGACGTCGACCTGAGAACCACGATCCATGGCATCGGATATATAATCAACGAAGCCTAACACGTATCTCACGCACACTAAGAAACTTGCAGAGACACCAATGAACTAATAGTCCACATGCAAAAAAAAGCGGCAAGGTCTTCTGCAGGGCGAGTTTGACTAAATGTCTGGGACCTTACGGCTAACTGTTAACGCGGGCTCAAATTAGCGCTGAAACAGCGCAGTTCGCAAAATCACGCGAACGTGAATCTTAACCTTCCGAGACACGGTTTGCGGTCGCGCAACTTTTCTTATCACTTAAAGTGAATCGCTTAAAACAGGTGCTCATGATTAGCGTTCGCACCCACCGGTGCCTTACAATATCTCCCTACTTTGTCTATCTTGAGTTCACCAAGCTCGAAAAGTAGCATGAATAGTTTGCAACAAAATACTTTTACTTATTTTGTATGATAAAATTGAATACTTATTGAAAAAAAAACATAACAACTGAAACATAACAACTGTGATGAATCATCTAATTTAAATGGTACCATCATCATCAGCCAGAAGACGTCCACTGCTGAACTTAGGCCTCCCCCTTTAACCTCACACTGACATCTGCATCCACAATGTCTACCTACACTGCGTCTTCCGGCTCGTGGTCTCCACTCAAGTACCACCAAATGGTACCATTCTCGGGATATAATCGATTCACTATCGCCGGAGATATCTCGTATACGCACAGTCACACACACACACCCACACACACACACACACACAAACGCGCGCGCGCGCGCGCGCGCGCGCACGCACACACATATACGTATGTATGGCCGCGTAAGGGTTTTATTGAACATCATCATCATCAACATCAGCCAGAAGACGTCCACTGCTGAACATAGGCCTCCCCCTTTAACCTCCACACTGAACGACATCCTGCCATCTGCATCCACTGGATGCCCGCGACTCTCACAATGTCGTCTCACAATGTTTTATTGGACGAAAATTTGCAAATAATAAATTATTTATTAAAAATCGCAATAGCACACTGCGCTCCATAACTGGTGTGTTCGACGTGGGCCAAAAGGCTGCCAGATTGAAATGGGATTGGGCGGGACATGTGGCGAGTATGAACCCCAACCGGTGGGCCAGGATCGTCACACAGTGGGTGCCTGATGGACGACGCAGTCAAGGAAGGCCTAGGAAACGCTGGCGTGACGATCTTGACTCATTCCGGAGAGGTTGGCAAGAGGTGGCGGAGGACCGAGATTTATGGAAGGAAATGGGGGAGACCTTTGCCCAGCAGTGGGACAGTATAGGTTAAGAAAAAAAAAATGTTTTGTGTTCAGGACTGACGAGCAAGGCATCGCCATGAAGGTGTACAACGGCGTGGCGCTGGCGCTGGAGATCCTGGTGCTGTACATCAAGATGACGGTGACCTGGCTGTACAGCCTCTACCAGGTGTTCGTGCCGCCCGAGCCTAAGAGCGTCCAAGGAGAGATCATACTTGTAAGCATCTAAATCAGTCAATCCCAAAGTGGTCCATATCTACCCCAAAAGTCGATTTTCCCACTGGTGGCGGAAAAATATTTCTATGAGATGTAAGTCAACAAAATTTGATCCTATTTTCATAAATCAATAGTGATCAATGATCAGTGTACCCAAAAAATATTGGGTAAATAGACCGCACCGCCAGGCAGTGCCAGCATTTGAGGCAAATACTAAGTTAAGTTACATTTCAAGTATTCCAATAACTTCTAAGACGAGAGCTTGCTGACCTGCTTAACTCCTCTGTTACCCCACCCCCTTCAAACAAAACTTAGGCAAGCTAATAAAAATCAGGAGGTATAACAATACTGCAGGTCGTTTAAAAGGTGAAGGTCGAGTAAAAAAAAATTGGGGACCTCTAATCAAGGTGTATAACATCATCAGCCAATTAACGTCCACTGTTGAACAGAGGCCTCCCTCATAGAGAGGTGTGTTGCCATAATCCCCACGCTTGGCAGGCAGTTTGGGGATCGCAGTACGTTCACAGTGTACTATTAGGACGCTGCTGCCCATCCTTCGGTGGTTCTGGTCGCAGTTTTAGGACATACTTGGGTCCAAGGTGTACAGGGTTATAAATAGTGATCAACTTTTACTATGAGTAGAACTCATGAAATCGAGAATAAATATCAGCTGTTCCATAGAAAACGGTCATTCACATTCAACAGAATGTATGGAACATCTAATATTTTTTTCGTGATTTCAGGGTTAGGTCCCTTAGGAGAAGTTGTGCATAATGATGGGTATTATGGACCCCGTACGGCTTAGTGCACCCTTTCTGTGTAAACCCGTAGATATGTCCTTTTAGATACGTAATTATATTGAGGTAAAGTTTATAATTTAAAGTGCGTAGTTGGTATGGTCCAAGGTGTACAGGGTTATAAATAGTGGTCAACTTTTACTATGAGTAGAACCCATGAAATCGTGAAAAAATATCAGCTGTTCCATAAAAAACGGTCATTCACATTAATTTACTACGGATACTTAATTATGTATAAGTTTCTAATTAAAATAACCGTATTAGTAAAACAAGTAGATAAGTAGGAGAAAAATAAATTATTTGGCTCATCAGCGTATGCTGGCACTGCTGGCCTAGAAAAAAAAATTATGCAAAAGAACTGGAAAATATTTTTTGAAGTCGTAGGTAGAGTAGCAAGATTTTCCAGTTGTTTTGCATCCTTACTTTTTTAGGGTTCCGTACCCAAAGGGTAAAACGGAACCCAATTACTAAGGCTCCGCTGTCCGTCCGTCTGTCCGTCTGTCCGTCCGTCTGCCACCAGGCTGTATCTCATGAACCGTGACAGTTAGACAGTTGAATTTTGCACAGATGATGTATTTCCGTTGCCGCTATAATACAACAAATACTAAAAAATAGAATAAAATAAATATTTAAGGGGGCTCCCATACAACAAATGTGATTTTTTTTGCTCGTTTATGCTCGATATTGATAACGACAACAGGTAGACGCTTGAAATATTCACAGAATAATTAGTTATATATTTACTTTAAAAATAAATAATTAAATTAAAATAAAATAATATTTAAGGGGGGCTCCCATACAAAAAACGTAATTTTTTTGCCGTTTTTATAGAAAATGGTACGGAACCCTTCGTGCGCAAGTCCGAATCGCAATTGGCCAGTTATTTTTCTAGGCCAGCGCACTCTGATAAAGGAGCCAAATAATTTATTTTTCTCCTAGTTATCTACTTGTTTTACTAATACGGTTATTTTTATTAGAAACTTATACATAATGAAGTATCCGTAATAAATGAGTGCCATACAAACTACGCACTTGATAACTCAATAAAACGCAATAACGTAAAAAATACAGCATACACTCTAGATAAAAGATACTGAATCACTAAAAATGTCCTTCCAAAAACAAAACAAATGGAGGAAATGTATATATATATATATATATATATATATAGGAGAGGTGAATAACATTTGTTTTATGAGTACAGAGTTAACATATCCTGTGCCTTATCGATATGAGATAAAAAATAAATCATTTCATTCCACTAAATTTTGTTTAACACCAGCAGCGCGTCGCTGTTTTACCCGCCTCTATACAGAAACCATAAAGGGGGAGGCCTATGTTCAGCAGTGGACGTCTTCTGGCTGATGATGATACAGAAACCATATTTTTCCGGATAAAAAAGTTTAAATTGAATTTAAAATATAGAATTTTTAAACCCCTGATATAAGAGCTGTTAATTTTCAAACAGCTAAACAGTTTACTCACACCAAATAAGTTAAAAACAATCTCTATCATGTCAGCTTTAGAACAAAAAAAAAAAAAATCAAAATTCAGCCGTTTGAGAGCTACGATGCTATACACAGACACACAGCTACACACGTTAAACTTATAACATCACAATATCATCCCATAGCAATAATAATAAATCGACGCGCGCAAAAAAATCTCTTGACGTCGGTTGAAAAAATCTAATTACTCATATCACTGCCAGTTTTCAATGCCATACTGGCAGCCTTAGAATAATAGAATGGGAGCCTTATCACTTTTGATGGCAACGCTTTTATTTTTTACTTCTATACGTTGAGCTGAGATAAGCGCCAGCATATTTATTTACGCATCGCATTAATCAGGCGTTAATGATCAGTACAGATTACCTCCTATACATTCCGCACTCAAAACAATTTCAGTTCACCACGCATCGATGCAAATAGACGTATAAAAATAGACTCTCATTGGTTCATTGGTAGGCGCTGCTAGCCATAACCTTGAGATTGCCAATGGGATCGCTTTGTATCAGGCCCTGCAACCCACGCCTTCCTCAAACTTTGGTGAATTTAAGTCGGGACTAAAATCACATAATACGGCTTAGAAAGAAACCGTATCGAAAAATCACGGCATTACTTACTTACATTAACTATGGAATATATATAGTTACATGATTATTTACGCGATATTTACCGTGCTAAGGTTGTGGAAGGAGCTCCCGATATTACGGCGTTTCTTCCCGTGAATATGGTGCATGTAACTGCGCCGAAATATATAGTCAAAGTAATACGGTATCCATAGGAGTTAATCTAGGGGTAAACATGTGCAAACGGGGCCTCTGGTGGAACTGTGGTGCCACCTACCAGAACATCTGCGCGTGGTGCCTGTAAACACTTGCAAACTAGGCGACCTTTCCGAGGACAACGCTGCCGTAGTTTCTGTGGCCACCTACTGGGCAGTGACATATCGAATTGCTGACTCCAAGAGAAGAAGACAGGGGTAATCTGTAATGATGAGTCAACCCATCACCATGTTGTGTCATGTTTTATCCAGATAACCGGCGCCGGGCACGGCATGGGTCGCGAGACAGCAATGCGGTTCGCCAAGCTTGGAGGCGTCGTCGTGTGCGTGGATATCAACCCTGCAGGCAACCAGGAGACCGTCGATATCATCAAGGACTTAAAGGGCAAGGCGCATCGATACGAGTGAGTACACATCCTATACAAAAAGGAAATTCATTAGGCCTAGTGGCCCGCCGGTAGACCACACTTTTTAAGCCCCGACGTCAATAACCAAGGCGTATCATAAGTTGGATGCCTAATGTCTGTCAGCCTGTGGCTGTGTACAGATCGTTCATAGTTACTTTACCTCTGACATTGTCTGTCTGTTCGGTCGGCAGTTACCGCCGCCACCCGCTGCTTATGGACACCTGAATCTTGGTCTTACCGGTTTCCTCACGATATGTTCCTTCACCGTTGTTGAGCTTTGACATTGAAACTGCACTGAACTGCTTTTTTACTCTATTTAAGGATAAGGAAGTAAACACTTAAAACGAGTTTTAAACTTCATTGTGTATGTGAAGTGCAATTTGTAAGTAAAATTACTTTACTAGCCTTTAAGAAGGTCAAATCGATTAAATATTAACGTCACACAATAATCAGTAGCTTTTGTATATGCTTGATGTTGACCTCCACAAACATCTATTAGCTATTATGAGAGATCTATTTTGAGTTCTGACCCGGAAATCGTATGAAAATGAGACGATAGAGAGTGACCAACTTATTTATGTAGTTTGCCAAATCATAGAACTAATATGTTCCTTCTGGAGGCTATCAATTTTGTTTAGAAAATACAACGGTGCTTCCCTCATTCAACTGCACTGCTAAATTGGTTGCTGTACTGATGGCTTGTGTTATGATAAAGAAGTAAATATTTGCATCTACGTTCGCGTGATTTAAAATGTTTGTAATGACGTGTAAAATTAAGAATTTTATTTGGACTCACTTATTTGTGCTTAACACTTTGAAATACATGTTTGAGTACACAAAATAACTTACTTATCACGTACACGGCTACCCCATTTCAAAAACGTATGTGCTTTGGGAGAGCGCAATAACATAACACGAGACAGCCCTTAAAATTGGTGTATAAATATACATAGGATAAAAGTATGAAATAATGAATATAAAATACCTTTAATATTACAATAAATATGAATAGTGCATAATTTATAACGCTTACTGACTTATAAAGTTGATATTATTATGTACCTAACTTCCCCATAATAACTACTTATTTCATAACATGGTATGGGCATACTGGCTAGGTGTTGATCTGGTATTTGAAATGCTGTGTTCTATTAATCGGTCGTAATTCTATACAAATGTATCTTTTAAAAGTAAATTATTTATTCTGAAATAATTTGGCCGTCAACTAGCAAATCAATTGAAAAATAATTTCTGGGTAAATATACCTAGAATGCCTTTCGTATACGTATATGCCCATAGTATGAGTTACCTTATAACTTCGTTCCGTCCGTCCGTCTTAATTTTTTAGAACCTTCTAAAACAACTATAACTCACAAAGTTATTAAGGTATAAGTGCATGACATTTTGCACAACTATATGTTTGCCTCTGACCAAAATGCTGGCACGTTCCTGACTCAACGCATAAGCATTGCCATTCAGCGTTGTAATGTCGCCACTATGCCAGGTACGCTGTTAACTGGAACTGGGCTTGAGCATAACAACTTTGAATTACTTATCTTTAGACCTTCAAATGTCTATGGGCAGTGTAACTGGTTTTGTAGTGTTAATAAGCTTGTATTTATTTAGTTCACTAGCTTTTGCCCGCGACTTCGTTAGCGTGGACTTCAGGTTCGTCCCGTCTAGTCTAGTAATAAGTAAGAAATACGGTAACTAAGCACTGCAGAGCCCTAATCATAGGTCTATAGGTAGCTACTGCAGTATGCTCCTATAAACTACATTTAACGATCTTTTTCCTTCAGCATAAACATGCAGATTCTTCGCTTTGGAAACACGTGAGCAAGCCACATAGAGCTGACCGTGAGAAAAACATGGCGTGCCCAAATGTAGGCCTGCTACCTTCAAGGTTTGACCCTGCGATTTGTTGATCGTCATTGAAAATGCGACTTTTAATGGGAACTGCAGGCGTTTAAAATTGAATGGCAAGTTGTTGGGTATGATTGGGATGCGCGGTATAAGAACATTGTCTCCCTTGGCTTCTCCAGTTAAAATTGTAGCCTTCACTATATGCCTTCCTAATTCGGTAACTCGCAACCGAGTACCGTTGCATAATCTTGGCGCATCCAGGTTACGCATTAACAAAACGGGTACACCAACCTTTAATTCCAACTTGTGTGATGGCACCCCGGACAACTCTAAAGAGTTTAAAAACTCTACGGGATAACTTGTAGTGTCATCGGATGACATAACTGTGTCAATGGAATTATACACTGATGTTTCGCTGTTTATTTCGGCCAAGATTTTTTTATTTATTTTCGCAACAGTCTCATTTTTTGGTGCCAATATGGTCCTTTCACACAACCAATTTTCGTCAAGAATATTTTGTTGCAGATTCGGAAAAACTTGTTCAATAAGTTCGTTTTCTGTCTCCACAGCATGACAAAATTGCTGTGTGAAAAGAACCATACCTTCTTGGTCGGTGTTTAGGTGGCCTTCACCAATTTCTAGCAGTTTTTGAGCATATGCTCCTGATTTATTGTGGGTTATTCCTAAGAGATAAACATATACCATCACGGACTTTTTTGGAGACCTTTTTAAGTTGTACAGTACTGTAGTACATTGTTTTGATCTATCTTGTAGGATCTTGTAGGATTCAGTCAGCGTTTGCAATGTAAGCGCAAAAAATGTGTTTTTTTACGACTTCACATTAGAAACCTCAAAAATTGTAGCCTATGTGTTATTCTGATGTATAAGCTATAGCCTATATGTTATTCTGATGTATAAGCTATATTGTGGTAAAGTTTCATTCAAATCCATTCAGTAGTTTTTACGTGAAAGAGTAACAAACATCCATACATCCATACATCCATACTTACAAACTTTCGCCTTTATAATAGTAGTAGGATAAATGCACTTGCCATGTGCGAAAATCGAAATATACATTTGTCCATTTCTCTTTATTTGTGTTTGAATTCCAGATGTGACGTGACGGACCGCGAGGCTATTATCGCGTTGGCTGAGAAGATCCGGCGAGAAGTCGGCGAAGTGACGATGCTGGTCAACAACGCGGGCATCATGCCATGCAAGCCTCTCCTGAACACCTCAGAGAAAGAGATCAGAGCCGTATTTGAACTTAATGTCCTCTCGCACATGTGGGTAAGTAAATCTACTGGGCTACGCGGAAAGGTTGTATCAAGCCAAAAGAGGCCCATAGTACCCATTATGATCACCTTTTACTATGGGAGAACCTCTGAAATCGCGAAAAAATATCTGGGGCCTTACCCCTAGCTCGAAAAGTTGACCCGCATAGGTGTTATTTGTCTAAACGGTACCATCAACTACGATAAGCGGTAGTTATTTGATAGCCGCCAAGCTTTGCTAGTTTCACGCACACACGCATAGTAAAACGGATTTTTATTCATTCAAGTTAGACGCTTTTAAACGATGCAGCTTAATTGAGTTGGTTAATTTTAGGTACCTATCAGGTACCTACTAAAAGTTGGCTCGCAAAAGTTAAGCTAGGGGTAAGGCCCCTGGTGTTCCATAGAAGCAGGCGTTGACAATCGATAAAATGTATGGAACAGCTGATATTTTTTCCCTATACAATTCGAGAGCGGCCGGTCCCTGTTAGTTTGAGTTTATTGAATACAAAATGTTTTCAGCTCCTGCAAAGCTTCCTGCCATCGATGATGGAGCGCAACCACGGGCACATCGTGGCCATGTCTTCCATGGCTGGCGTAGTGGGGCTCCGTAACCTGGTGCCGTACTGCGGGACCAAGTGGGCGGTCAGGGGACTCATGGAGGCACTGAGTGAGGAGCTCAGGGAGGACAAGAAGGATTATAGTGGCGTAAGTATCATTATCACATTATTCAATGCTGTGGGGCAATCATGTTCCAACTGCTGAGACGCAGGACTTCTCTCAGTGAGAGAAGATGGGCCTTAATCCACCATGCTGTCCCAGTGCATGTTGTGTTGGTGAATGTCTTACGGCTTTAAACTTTTTAAGTTTCTTGGACATAACGATTTCCTTGCGATGTTTTCCTTTTTTGAAAGATGACATTTTGTGTGCTGTGGGGTACTGGCAGAGTAGAATAGTACTTCCTCAGGTGTCGTAGGGTCCGACTAAGGTACTTGATGTTACTGCGCGTCTCAATCTGCAACACCATCACGGTAAGAAAAGGCAAACTCGGAACAAACCCGGAATAGAATCTCCATAACGCAAGAGTCTGTCCTTCAACCGAACC
Organism: Agriopis leucophaearia; assembly: GCA_949125355.1. NCBI lineage: Eukaryota > Metazoa > Arthropoda > Insecta > Lepidoptera > Geometridae > Agriopis > Agriopis leucophaearia. Next base: position 17,875,326 of record OX421262.1, read on the forward strand.
GGCATCACACGAAGTGACTCTTTAGTACTAAAACATTGGTGGAGAGGGCGGCATAGGTACTGGAAATGTTTGCGTGAACTTAATGGCATTCCTGCCGGGTTAGCATGCGGACCGCGACTAAATCTTGAAGAAATCTTGAAATCTTTGTAGAGCAAGAACGTGACAAGGTGCCTACGATTTCAACGCCTGACTCGGTATGGCACGATAAAAATAGTCGACAAAATTTTGTCGCGGTGCGCATGCTAGCCTGGCTGGAGATACAGAGTCTATGGCAAGAAATATGATCGCATTTGTGGCGTCCGAATCGGATGCTACATACACAATTCATCTCTTGTAGATATGATAATACTTCAGCTAACATTGGCCTCTCTTTTAATATGCTTTATACTAATCTTCCTTGCTGTTTTTTCAAGGTCATCGCAATTCAAATTACCATCGTATATAATTATCTACTCATTAAATTTTATACCCTCTTAATTAACACATGCATCTTAGATGGATCATAAATTTTAATATACCGAAATCACGCAATATTTTATTGTTTTTTTTTTTACTGTGCAGCCGTGATATTAAACAAAGAGAATACGTTTTGGTCAGTTTGTTAGGGCTCATGTATACAATGTTGTAAATAAACATTGCAAATTAAAAGGAAATAGTGTTTACGAAGCCAAAAATATACTTTTTAAGTTTCTGACTTCGCTGAGCTATAAGGAGACGGAGAATTTATTGAAAATCCTATTTTAAATGTACATTAAAATCAATCATTTACCATAATAAATTAAAACACAGTAAAAATAACATATAAAATTAATACCTATTAACATACCTACATATTAATATATTCGTACACATAATCCTATTTTATAATACCTTTTTCTTTAATATTGATATATATATACATACACATATTATCGACTTACAATATTTTAACTAGAGGTGTGAACCTAAGAATAAACCGTATTGGATTCCCGCGATACAGGCCTAGCCTAGTGCGGGAATCGCTGTTATATTTTATACTTAAGTTAATTCACTCATCAGCACAAGCCTTGATAAACTGTTTGTATAGTCTTAATACATTCCTTATTTTAAACTTATGTTTATGTTAGTAAATATATTTTCATTTTCACGTTCTACATAATAAGAATAAAACATTAAACAACCGTTGTTCTGGTCGTATTGTTTGTCAAGATCAAGATTGTCGTATAGAAGGAAATAAAATGCAAGCAAATTACAAGTAAAGACCTAGGTACTCATTATCTTATTTATCTTCGTACTCAACTATCTCCCCTGTCTCCAACATGGCACACTACCCACCTGAAAGGAAAACGCTCCCGATAACGAAGACTGGTGATAATGATCGTGACTACTGATACGATAACTACCAATAAAAAATGCTGTTTTTTAATGTTCGCAAAAATGTAATGCAAATAAAATATCAGCTGACGCTAGAAAGTTTTTTAGGTATTTTTGTATTTGCCCTAATGTAAACTAAGTGAGTATGAATGTAAAGGATGTGGTGAGCAGTTATTTTATTTTGCACTCACGGTCATCTGTCATCAAACTAAGTAAAGCTTGCAATATGGCTGCTAGCGACTGATATACGTACACATATATTTTTAAATACATAAATAGATACATCACATGAATGTTTGCCCTAGGTGGGAATCAAACCCGCGTCCTCAAGCGCAGAAGGTATATTCACTACCAACTGAGCCACCGGGGCATTCTTGACTACAATGCTCATTATCGTTATCCCCAGATCAAACTGACAACGATCTGCCCGTACATCGTGGACACTGGGCTATGCAAGAACCCCCGCATCAAGTTCCCTAAGCTGATGAAGATCCTCACGCCCCAGGAGGCGGCCGACAATATCGTGAACGCTGTCAGGAGAAACATCTACGAGATCACCATACCCAACTCGCTGTACTACGTCAACTGGGTAAGTATAGAATCTTTTTATAGTATTACCATCTACTAAACGCTTTGCCGTAACTATATCTTCTATGAAGTCTATGATCTACGTCTGGGACCAACCATGCATTCGCCAAAAAACAATTAATGCATAGTTATAATCTACAGTAAAAAAAAAAAAAAGTTTTTTCAATAAAATAATTATAATGTTTTTTTTTTTACAAATAATGCATAGTATTAAAATGTAATTACAATTATACATAGTATTAAAATGTAATTACAATTATACATAGTATTAAAATGTAATTACAATTATACATAGTATTAAAATTTAATTACAGTTATCTATAGTATTAAAATTAAATTAATGCATAGTTTCTTTTTTACGACAGTGGGTGACGAGACGAGCGAAGTCGCTCGCGTGAAAGCTCTTCACGCTTGCCCATAACAGCTCAACGCCACTCAGAATTTTGAACGTCAACAGTTCAAAACGCAATGCACTGCGCTTGTTACCCCGAGATACAAATCTCTGTGTGCCCTGGAATTATGCTGGAAACATTGCCCTTCAATCCGGAACACACTACTGCTTGGCGGTTGAATAACTGGCAAAGGTGTGGGTACTTCCCCAGACGGACTCTGCAAAAGAGTCCTACCACTACAAAACTACACTGAACGACAGCCTACCATCTGCATCCACTGGATGCCTGCGACTCAAAAATGAATAACAAATAAGTACTTATAGGTATATAAGTAATATAATTATTGTAAATTCTTATTTCCAGATCTGCAGGATTTTCCCCCGGGACGTACCGCTGTACTTGAAAGACTTCCTAGACTCTGGACTCGAAGCCCATTAAAGTATAATATAGTTCTTAATTTTTTGCTTTATTATTAGTGTTGAAATGTTAAGTTTCACCTTAATGTACCTTAATGTCTATACTAAAGCATTCATAACATATCGTAGACAAAAGTATCAGTCTGTGACTAAAGTTACCCACCACACAGGATTGTACGTGTACGGTGTAACAACAGTGCAGTAACACTTAACAATTTGCAATTTTGCCTGGGGCCTTACGCCCAGCTCTAAACGCGGGCCCGAATAGGTGCAGTTTGCAAAATCACGCAAACGCGAACCTTAACGCGCTGAGATACGGTTTGCAGTCGCGTGATTTTGCAAACTGCCCGTATTCGGATCCGCGTTTAGAGCTGGGCTTAGGCCCCAGGCAAGATTGCAAATTGTTAAGTTGACACCGTACTGTGGTTACACCTCTGTTATGTAAATTTTTTAAAATTATTTGCCATGCCTTTTGTATTTTTTGGTGTTTTAATGACATAAGTCTTCTTTAACAGACAACTAGGTAAAAATAAGATTGAAGGAATGTGAAATAATGGGGATATTGCAGTACCTATTTCACTTTTCTTCTTATTTGATAATGATTCAGTAACGAATTTAAAATAGCTGTTTAAATTGCAAAATAATGTCTGCTTCTATTGTTGGAACAGTTGTTTAAAACAATATAATAATATTTACTTAATGCGTGTTTTATATTGCATAAATTATTTTTGTAAATGTTCTTTTCATTAATGTCTCCGTAAAAGTTCATTAAGTTTAATTTTTCCTAAACATTATTAATTTGTATTTAAGCAGCTTCATTTTATATTCGTTATGTAGTTGTCGGATGGACTGTATCACATTATAAGAATAATATTGAGGGACCGATGAGGTTATAGTTTTTCCCATTCTCCCTCGTAAGCTTTTCCCAAAGCGGGGAATCTAGCTTAGAGATGGGACGCTGGGAAAACATGTATTTATAAAACATACCTGTATTTAATTAGGTTGTCTCCACTATTTGCTGTTGGAAATTTGTTAATATCTGTCGATTGTGTAGGTCATTTCAAAAATAAGATAGAAATTACTGGTCTAAACCGAAGGCTGAAATACGCGATGCGAGCAAAATTGTTTTTCTTATAATTAACATAGCGGGAAGATTCTTTAAGTAAGGCCTTACACAATTTAACATTTTTTTATAACAAATATCAAAGCGTAAATAGTGAAAGACAAATTACTATTATATACTACAAGTCATGCCTATTGTGTGTGATTGCCAATTTTCATCAGTAAATTACAAATAATGAGACAAGTAAGATAAGATAAAAGGATAACATATTAAGATATAATTCAGGTAAATAAAATAAAAATAATTGGGCTGGTATTACGAAAATGAGTAGGACTATAAATAATTTTCATTTAATTTCAAAATCATAGCGGAGCTAATATTTTAATAAGTTATAAAGGGTATTAGTATAAGTTAAATAAAGCTACTATTACATCAAGACATCTGTGTGGCATTGTGGTAAGGTACACAATGAGGCAAAGGTAAACAATTTCGTTAGTGCCAATAAAAAGAGGCTAAAAACCTTTTAATGTTTAGCACCTTTTACTAGTACATAAAAAGTCAAAAGGTATTTAACTTTATTTTAATAGCAGCTATGATCTGTTTACGCTCAATTTTTGTAGCATGCCGCAACGCGGCACTATATTACTTTATTTTATAGTTAATTTCAAGTTGCTTTAAGGGACTCGTTTTTAAATCTCATTGTTATTATTTTCAAGTGCCATCTGAAAGTGCTTTTGAAAGAGAACATCTTATTTTCGAATCATATTAATATTTAAGTTTATCAATAGTTTATTTACATATATGTTTAAAATATTTTGTAATTTGCTTTTAAGGACTTAGTTTTAAGATTAAATGTGATGTAAGTAAGTACATTTTTATTGTGATGATGAAGCCTGTAAAATTAAATAGATCTTTAAACAATCAATTGTTTGATTCATCATAATTATATTTACGACTAGCAGTCCGCCCCGGCTTCGCACGAGTGTAAGCTCGGCCTTCGGCCTCGCTACAAAATATAATATAGCCTATGTCACCCGGGGATAGTGTAGCTTCCCAACAGTGAAAGAATTTTTCAAATCGGTTCAGTAGTTTCGGAGCCTATTCATTACAAACATACAAAAATAGGTACAAATCTTTTCTCTTTATAATATTAGTGTAGATATTTCCAAAATAAAACAAACAGCAAGTTCTCATTCTATTTATTCAATAAAATTTCATTTCTTGATTATAAATTTTATTCACATTTAATATATATTTTCATACACTACAAACGAAGCTACATTTTGGCTCTCTTTTGCCATAAATGTTGATCACATTTAAAGATATTAAAATTGGGTAAATATATGCAATAGGTAGTGCTGGGGTCACAGAATATTTTAATTTTGAACTAAATGAATATACATTAAAACCCTGTAGGTAGGTACAGTAAATGTTCAACTAGGTATTTTTGTAGGTAGGAGACAGCGAAACATATTTATTATTTCGCTGGTAGGAGGTACTTATTAATTTAAATACGATGTTTGATTCGATCAACTAATATTTTACCCCAAAAAAATTATTTATATTCAATTTATTTGTTTTACTTGTACTCTACAAGTTGTCTTTATTTCCACTACAACCACAACATTCATTTATCTCCATTTCAAAACTTACATTTCAGTTTATTAAGTACTAACTTTTTTGTTTTTATACATTGGTACACATTATAATAATAGGTGCCTTTTTTATGATACTGAGTGACAAGACGCGCGAAGTCGCTCGCCTGATGGGCTCTTCACGCTTACCCATAACAGCTCAACGCTCAGAATGTTGAATTTCAACAGTTCAAAACGCTGGATGGCAATGCACTGCGCTCGTCACTCCGAGATAATGCCAAATCTCTGTGTGCCCTGTAATTTCGCTGGAAACATTGCCCTTCCATCCGGAACACAGTAGTGTTTGCACACTACTGCTTGGCGGTTGAATAACTGGCAAAGGTGCTTCCTACTTCCCCAGGCGGACCCCTGCAAAAGAGTCCTACCACTACAAAACCTAACCTAATTTCGTTACAAATTTATTGAATATAGGAATAAGTACTTTCTTCCAAGTTTTTTTTTACAATTATAGCACGTTTGTAATGCACACCTACATCTACATACATGCTTTGCTTCACAGAATCATAGAAATTATATTTTCGTTCTGATTATTGTAAGAAATTATTGCCATAAATAATAATCTACTTATCCTACAAATCTCTATCAGATATAGAATAAAATTTCAATAAATAGTATATAATGAAAATTGTACCTTAAATAATATTTTTTTGTATATTTTATAATAATAGAAACAGTTTTTTTTATTTATGTAGTTTATAATTATTTGGTTGAATATAAGCAGTTTTTGTAGGAGTTGCCAGCTTTGAATTTGAAAGTTTTGTAAATGCAATTTCGGAATAGTTAAAAAAAGATAGGCACAATTTTTGCGTTTTTTTTTTTCACTTTGAAATTTTTCCTTGTATGTTAAAAATATAGTGTTAAGCTGAAACGTTTCACTTTGGCGGGAAATTCAAATTTCAAACAGTTTTTTTGTTCTTGTAGCTAGGCAGAGTAATTATTGTAAACGATAATGATGGTTGCGAAAATTGATTATTATTCTTTACAAACTCGCGTAAAGTTATTTATCTCCAATGCACATTATTACATACATTTGTCAATAAACAAATTTATGCTGTTTCAAACGGTTTATTGCCAAATGTAAGTAATATGGTGAGTTACTGATTAATAGCTGTACATGATAATGTAAAGAACGACCAGCAATTTTCGCGAACACTATGCCATTTCACAATAATTACCCGGCCTAGCTACAAGGACAAAAAAAACTGTTTGAAATTTGATTTTTCCGCCAAAGTGAAACGTTTCACCATAATACAGCATACCTGCAGTAAATTAAATTCTGTTGTTTTGAACTGATAATTAAATATCGCTAACTTCTATTCAATTTGATTATGACGCAGTTACAGGCTAGGTAATGTTAACCACAACTCCAAAGGTAGTAAGTATTGGGTAATTTCTAGATGCACATTGACTTAATTTTATCATCGTAGTAGTAATTGACTTTCACGTTCACATAAAACTTAAAAAGAAAATAAATAAAAACTGATTTAAAGTGTAAAGATATATTACTGTGTATATAAACATAATATTTTAAGCATGAATCATCTCATTCGAAAAAATCTATATATATAGGTCTATATATCAAGCCGTAAAATAAATAAATATCTGGGACATTATTGCACACATGGTCATTTGACCCCAAACTAAGCAAAGCTTGTAATATGGCTGCCAGAGACTGATATACATGCATATATATTTTTAAATACATACTTAAATAGATATTAACACCCAGACATAGAACAAACACAAATGTTCATCACACAAATGTTTGTCCTAGGTGGGAATCGAGCCCACGCCCCCAAGCAGTAGGCATATAATAAATTATATTCATGTATATTATTAATCTTGAAATAATGAATAGATACAACATATTTGCGAGATTTAAAATAAAAATAGTAATACAAATTTTATGTTGTGCGTTTTTATACAAACTAAAGCTAATAAATAGGTCCCTATAAAATAATAATTACAATCAAATAAATATAAAAAGGTAAACGTTAACAATAAAGTATACATAGTATGTACAACTGACGCATATGACTAGAATTAACACTTAACTCAATAATCCTACCCAAAATCAAACCGACCTAAAGCAAGGTAATTTTATTATACAATTTTTATTTTATTATTTTATATCAATTTAATGTAAATTCTAATATGGTCTCATGTAAAATTCTAATTGCATGAGGGTGACGCGTTGAACCAGCATTAAATTACAAGTAGCGTCTTCTGCCAGTTGAACCTTTGATGCCCAATATTGTTCATATTACAATACTTTGATTTTAGCTGGGCTGTTGTTGCACGTGATAAGGGGCCTTACTCCTAGCTCGAAAAGTTGACCCGCATAGGTGTAATTTGTCTAAACGGTACCATCAACTACAATAAGCGGTAGTTATTTGATAGCCGCCAAGTTTTGTTATTTTCACGCACACACGCATAGTAAAACGGATTTTCGTTCATTCAAGTTAGACGCTTTTAAACGATGCAGCTTAAATGAGTTGGTTAATTTTAGGTACCTATCAGATACCTACTAAAAGTTGGCTCGCAAAAGTGAAGCTAGGGGTAAGGCCCCAGTGATGGTCACTGATGACTGGTTGTCCACTCAACTGATCTTATAGGCAATGTATATCTACCGAGCAGTAGCATTTAATATAACACCTTATTTATACACAATCCCAATTAGATATAGCTTATATTAAGTATTAATATAGACACCTTAATCAACATTATTTTCATCAACAATTTCGTATGATGCTATTGAGTAAATTATGCTATGATAACAGTGATAACTAAATACATATACTGAGGAAGTATTTATTGGGCATTTCAGATTCCCAAACAATAGTAGGAGCCATCGATCTATAGTTTGTACAAAGAGCACACAAATATTTCGGTGCGACTATGTAAGCCATAGAAATGTGGTGGCAACCAACCGCATTTTTAAGTAAAGGTGCGTTTGTACCTTGACGCCTTCCTGCAGCGTTGTAGCATGCCATATAATGTGACGTAAATAAATAAGTACCATTGAAATCGAAATTACTTATGGCTCACGTAAGAAATAGAAAAAGTCGTTACCGTCATATGCAAAGTTTGTTCACGACTGCCTTTTTATCATGTAGCATGCCGCAACGCCGCACGATTTTGCAACGAGGATGTTACCGCGGCGTTTGAAATCTAAAGGATAACCTAGGTATACACGGAGGCCAGTTTCACCTTAGGTAGATCTGAAGGTAAGCGCGATTTTTCACGAGACACCGCATGACGATTTGCGGTCACGATACGCGACATACATCACACTGAAAACGATATGTCATCGTCAGCGAAATATTTCGCTAGTCGTCGTACCTACGTTTTTCAACAAAGGACGTTTCCGCAAATGCACGGTAGTTGCGGCTTGTAGTCTTTACGCACGGAAGCAATTGCAAGGCAAGTGGACGAGAAAGTTCTTACTGGTTCTTACTGCCGTTATATCGTCACAGCAAAAACTTGTCTCGATTTAGCGGCATTAACGACATAGCCGGAAAGCAGTCCTTAAAACGAACCTACATCGTGCGCTCTTCTCGGGTGAGAAAACGGTACATAGAATTGTATGGCGCTCGGTGTCGTCACGGCAATTTGCCGTGTCGTGCTGTCGTGTCGTCTCGCGAGAAAACGCGCTAAAACTGCTCATTCTTGGTTGTTATTAGAGACGAGTGACTGATTTACTGAGGATTTTTCGAATGTTCACTTTTCACAATTAATTTATATGGGTTAGTTGCCCCCAATAGAGATACTAAACTTTTTTCTAAAACAAACTACATTAAAATATAGCAACATCTTTGAGATGTTGATAATTTCTATCCCAATATCCTCCGTTATAAAGCCAGTCCTCTTGCTTTGTGTACGGATTTGTGCCTTGACTGAACCACCTGAAACATATAATAAGTAGGTACCTTCAGAATAAGATTGATTGAATATTTTTGAACTAACATTACGAGTCCAAAAAAAACATTAACATATTGAAGACTTAGGCGTCCCTTTCATAGCGTCTTTCCTTACCTCGGCTGCCAAGCTTCCGATGACTTTTTGAGCGCCTTCCTGGACGTTCGCTGTTTCTCCTCTAGCCTGGTCTTCTCGGCTGCTGCCCCGTCGATGTCTCCCTGCTCCAGCATCCTCACGTCTGGCCGGAGCCGGCTGTCCGTGGGACAGAGCTGACCTTTCATATCGCGCTCCATCTCGTTGAGAGACATCGCGAATTCGGTGAATTGATAGTACTGAAAATTATTTAGAAATTAATTATCAATTAGGAAAAAAAATACTGCGTTGCTTTATTAGTGAAAATGGTGGTCAGCTGCCTTAAATTCGATCTAAATTAAGTTATTATTTACACAAGTAACAGTTTTACAAAATCATTTGAATCTGCAATTTGGACAATAGAAAACAATTACTATGTGCATATAAAAAACGTCAGCTAAGTATTTGTACTAGTTTGATGAAGAGATGAAATAGCACAGGTCAAAAGCAACACCCTTGCGGACCCCACTTTTCTCTAATTACCTGTGCACTGTTTGTGGGCCGTGATCGAGCCTCCCACAGCGTCACGGAGCCGGGGATATCAATATTGTAAGCCTCGTCTGGCTTCGGAACGTCTTCAGAGCCCTCAGGCTCGTCATTCTGCAAAAGAAACAATTTTTTAGGGTTTCAAAGGCTAGTGAAGAGAAGATTTCAACAATGACGCGATTGAACATTTTTGCACATAACACATTGTCTATAATTCAAAAACAAAAAAAAAAACTTGTTATTTGAATCTATTTAAATCTAGTCCTCAAACATTATATAAGTTTGTAAAAATGAGATATATTGCGCTTCTGAATACAATCATATGTTTTAACAAATATGTACGTACATCTTGTATGGACATGGAGCGCAATGCGCCGACCTTGAAACTGTTGAGCTTCGCGAGCACCTTCTTGGGCGTGTGCGCGGGAGTGGCCTCCTCGCCGCGCTCGCGGGCCCACTGCTCGTGCGCACCTGCGCTGCAGCACTTTATGAACTCAGTCCACTTGCCATACAGGAAGCGGAGCCGCTTCTTCCTGAAATTTGATCAGATAAATTGATAAAACCGTACCAACACCTAAAAACCAAGAGAAAATATATAGAGGTCATACGATGTCCACTGCTGAACATAGACCTCCCCCTTAGAATGTCACACTGAACGACTGCCTGCTATCTGCATCCACAGGCCCGCGACTCTCACGATGTCGTCAATCCACCTAGTGGGAGGCCTACCTACGCTGTGTCTTCTGGTTCGTCGTCTTCACTCAAGAAACTTTCTTCCCCATCGGATTAAATCCTGTGATTTCGTCGAATTTGGAATATCCATGATATTTGAACTGTAATTGAGGAGCAATTAATATATAGCTTTAGCAACACCTTAGCCAGTTTTTGACAGCCCGTTTCATCTCGCTCCAGATCTGTCGATGACATTTGTTCTAACCTTTTTCCTGATCACTTATGCTAGATAGAATAAACTCACTGTGAGTCCACAATGAACCCATCGACGCGATGCAAGTCTCTGTTATTAAAGCCAGCCGGTTTAAAAGCCAGGTTCGCCTTCAGGCCGGTGCCGCCGTGGCACACCACTTCCATGGCGCCGTACTGCTCGATCCAAAGCTTGCCCACGATCACGTTATGGACGCAGCAGTTCACATTGGTCCATGTGTAAGCTTCACCCCACCTGGAATCATTTTAGTTTTCGTCAGCTAATTAGAGGAACATGCAGAATCTTTTCAGGTAAAATTATATCACTTTTTTCGCAGAAAGATGTGAACCAAATTTTTCTTTGGAGTCATAATATTAATATATTTACTTACTTCATATTAAAACTTCTAAACTAGTGTTAAATGACTAGATGGAGTTTCTCGAAAAATATAAGAATGTGAATAAAGAAAGTTTTTCAGATAATCTCTACAGAATGGACTGGCCTATTCAAGGTGAAAAGACCAAGCACCTTTAAAGAAATAAATAGGTAGCCATACCACGCAAGAGTGCGTGGTATGGTTTTATTTAAAACATCTTACCTCGGCAGCTCAACTGTGACGTGCCCTTTGGGCTGGATCTCCACGCTTTTGCCGCAGAACTTCAATTTAGGATGGACCGACCCGTGGAACACGAAGTGCGGGCTGTCGGCGTGGAAGGCTGACACTGGGGGGTGGTGGGATACCTAGAAAAAAGGAAGCATGCAAATGCAATCACACTGATTTTATAAATACGAATGATTGAGTGTACGTGTGTATGTTCGTCACATTAAACTCCGTAACATCTGAATCGATTTTAGTGTAATCTACACTAATATTATAAAGAGGAAAGATTTGTACCTATTTTTGTATGTTTGTATGTTTGTAATGAATAGGCTCCGAAACTACTGAACCGATTTGAAAAATTCTTTCACTGTTGCGAAGCTACACTATCCCTGGGTGACATAGGCTATATTATATTTTGTAGCGAGGCCGAAGGCCGAGCTTACACTCGTGCGAAGCCGGGGCGGACGGCTAGTGTGTATATACACTGGATAATACGTAGGCATTTTAAAACCCATAATAATTTATTTGTCTCTGCAGGATCGCGGGTGAAACTGCGAGGCGCTGATGGTAGTTGATGTAAGCATTAGAAATAAACTGCCAGTATAGTTTCCTTGCCGATTCTTTTTTTTTATTATTAAGATGGACATCGCAGAAAATTTTAAAATGCTGTGTGACTTGTGAATTTTAATTATTCTGATTGGCAAATGTAGTTCCTCAGACAATTGGTATTCCTATCAGCTACACAAATAAATACAAAATATCACGTTTACATTTTCTGGCGTTCGTGCAGAAAAATCTCGTTTACCTTTTTAAATGAAAAATGGATTTAGGAAAGCGAGCAGAAACGTGGCGGATTACTACCAAATTAGATTTATCTTGCGTACGAAACCACAAGAAAATTATGATTATGAAGGTATCATATCGTAGGTAACACATTTTGTTTAAATTAAATAAAAGGCTGCGTTTGACCACAACCTCGCTTCATGTTAAGCGATGATGCGGTCTACACTGTCATCTTTGGTTTGGCCTAAATTTACCTGCTCGCAAACAGCTCGGAACTCAGGTCGCTCCAGCTCGTAAGTTTCACCAAGCAGAGGGTTGAAGGGCTTGCCAAGGCGCTCCCAGTTGGATGCTAGTGCACTTACGGCAAATGCTGAAAGCACGGTTTGTTAAACATCAAGTACACAGTATTCTTAAAGCTCAGAATATAGTGTGCCACTAGCTGACTCGCGCATTTGATGTTTCTTTAAGATATAAAATTATTGTCTTCTTTAAAAAATGTGCTTCGGTGTTTTTGCCAGGTTAATATTATAAACCTACATATTTAGAACAAGTTTTTAGTTAAATAAAATATATGTAATGACATATATGACCATGAAATGGGACAAACATTTTTTTCCCATGTTTTCTGGTAAAAAAAAACAGTCATTTCATATCTAAATAATATCAATGTGCGAATTAGATAGAGCATTAGATTGATTAGATGGATGGATTAGATTTTATAAATCGACACCGCTACATAGTTAATATTCCGAAAACCCATACTAAGCGCTTTAATTCCTACTTTTTAACCGACTTCCAAAAAGGAGGAGGTTATCACTTTGATGTTTTTTTTATGTTTGTTACCTCAGAACTTTCGACTGGGTGAAACGATTTTGATGTTTTTTTTTAAAGCTGGTGCTTCCCGTGTGGTCGCAATTGAAATTTGGTCCAGTTCTACTGTTTTATTTTTTTACATAAGTAGTTTAGTATTTATCGAAGTCGCCCACGCCCTCTAGTGGTGGTGGTGAAAACTATTAAGAAAGATTAGTAACAGCGCCATCTAGCGGTGGAACTGAAAATTATTTTACCATGACTATTTGGTCCAGTCATGGACTAGGTATAGCGGATACGGTCTAGATCTGTAATTTTTATGAAGTCGGTTTTTTATTTTGATAATTATATAGTGCGAACTGCTAGTCTGTGGAATGCGCTGCCTGAATGGGTGTTCCCCGATAGTTACTATCTGGGTGTCTTAAAATCTCGAGTGAATCGGTTTCTTCTAGGCAAGCGTGCTCTATCGTAGACCCCATTATCGCTTAACATCAGGTCAGTTGCCGGTCAAACGCAAACCTATTAATGAATAAAAAAAACTAATTTTTGGCCATTTATTGGCACGACGACAACGCGACGGGCGAGTACCGTAATTCCGAAAAAAAAAACACAGGGCGTCTAAAATAAGCAGCTGAACACGTTAAGACAGTTTTTGGCATTTTTGTCTGTTTATTTGTTTGTCCACGCACATCTCCTATACCTACCACTGGACGTATTTAAATGCAGTTCACACGAATATCATTAGCTATGACCAGATTGAAGTATGGGCATGTTATTTTGCGCAAGGGCCGAATTAAGGGAAGAAAAAAGGGTTGAAAGTTTATATGAAAATCTACGCGTACGAACTCGCAAGCAATAGCACTAGTTTATAATAAGTGACAAACAAGCAATAGCCCACCTGATGGTAAGTGGTCACTGCCGTCTATATTGTATAGACGCTTACAATACCTGGGCACAGACCTTGCTTTTTTTGCTACCCAAACCCTCATTGTCAGTGCATTGACTACCTTTGAGTACTCTATTCATCCTTCGTTTGAAGCAGCCCAGATTATAGTTCATAGGAAAAACCGACGGTGCTAAGCAATCGCATCATCATCTGACCTGCAATATACTCCATCCTGTTGACGGGGTCTGTCTGCTCGGCGGCCATTCGCAGCAAGTGTGCATACTCCAGGTATTCCAGCATGCGCTGCAGGAAGGACAGCGGCTCGTTGAACACCACCGGCATCGTGATCTTAGACAGCTCCTTGCCTACGCAGTTCTTGAGCACTGACCACAGGGAAAAGTCGCCGCGACTGAACTGAGCGACGGGAAGTGAGGTCCTGGAACAAAATTACATTTTTTTTAATGGACTGTAGGTTTAAGTCCTGGATATATGCCCAAGCGAGAGACGCCGCAGTGCAAATGTAAGACATGTGAACAAAAAATACCTTATAATACGAACGTGCCCCTTCCTCACTTCAGTCTGCAGCTGCTACAAAGAGTTGGTGCATGCGGTAGTGCGTAGAAGCGTGACTAGTGACAGTTGATGTACTGTACGCACTGTACGTGCCAATACCTAACTTAGTAGGTACTTAAATAAATTATGGGCAGTTTAGATGCCATCGCTTAACAACGGTGAAAAAAAAACATCATGAGGAAATCAGTATGTCCAAGAACATCAAAAGTTAACGACATATAAAACCCACCAACAAGCACAGGGCAAGCATGGTCGATTAGGGCCATCCTGTCTTTCTAAAAGAAGGCCTGTGTTCCAGCTGTGGGAACATGATAGGCTGATGATCAAGATCCTTTATTAACTAATCAAAATACAAGCTAACTAAGGAAAACAGGCTGAAGGTTTGAAGACACATTTGGATTGTCTTTAAACCTTCAACGCCAGCAACCTCAAGCCCAGGGTAGCGTACCGAGCATACTGGCGGCATTCCAAAGGTGAATGGCAACTTCATTCTAACTACTTTGTTACTACAATCCACTGAATTATTCAGAAGGAAAGTGCTTATTAGCACGGTGGTTCGAAAATACTTGAGCTGGCCGCGACTAGTGAACCCAATTAACACGAATTATTGCCAGAAGCAAATACAGCGCTCCACTTAGTGGTGGCGTTTAGGTGCAATGTTACGTGACAAAGTAAGTCAAGGTGGCTTGTGATTACCATCAGTAATATGCTAAAAAAAATTACAGGGTTATTACCTCCCTCAGCTTCTCTGCATGAAACTGGAGTACTTTTGTCCCATGACTTGTATTAATTTGATTTTTTTTTATTAAAAAAAAAACATCGAAAATTTAATTTGGCCAGTAAACGGCCATAATATTTCATGGTCCAAAAATGAAAGCCTAAGCAAAAATTATAAAAGGTGCATCGTGCATTAAAAAACAAGGTAAAATAATTGGTCAAGAGCGTGTCGAGACACGCATACTGTAGGGTTCCGTAAATTGCAGTAATATGTTACTAACAATATTTTTAGTTAAATTCCCTGAAGCGTACACAAATAAATTTGTGGCATTATCTAACTGATGGTGAAAACCGCATCAAAATCCATTGCGTGGTTTAGCCATGAGTTAGCGCAAAAGGGTTCTTAATAGTCTTTACTAAGGGTCGGCAAAGTATCTGTGATGCGATCGCTTACCATCAGGCAGCCCATCAGCTTGTTTGTCACTCATAGCATAAAAAAAGATAAGATAGGTAGTAATAATAAAGATAAAATGTTTCTAAACTGTTATATAAACACACACCCTTTCCCAAACCCTCTTATGTTGTGTTTTCTCCAACTCGACCTTCGCCTACTGTGTAGCATCTTATGTAAATGTCTGTTTGAAAACTTTCGACGTCCAAAGCTTCCGGTTTCCGAGGCGTAACAATGGCAGCATCTACTGGGAGTCGTAGTCGACTATGGAAAATGCAGATGTACAGTTTAGACACGGTGATATTCATTGTGTTAAAGGGAGACTTCCGTGCATCGCGGTTGATTGTGGCTGATGCGATTTAATAACCGGCCAAGTGCGAGTCGGACTTGCGCTCGAAGGTTTCAGTACCATTATCTACACAAACTGCAAAAAAATCACGTTTGTTGTATGGGAGCCCCCTAGAGAAACTCACACTGCAAATAACCTTATCGCTTTTTTTTGCATGTGGACTTTTTAGTTCATTAGTGTTGCCCTTTTTTGCGTCAGGGGCTAAAAACAACGACTTTATTGCCATCTCTGTAGCGACTAAGAAAATTGTAGCGACTCGACTTAACTCGCTTAATGTGCGTGTTTTTTTGTTTGTTTTTGCGTTAAGCGGTTCACAGTATACGTATAATACCTAGTGTTTTCTTTTTTTAGAAACACGGACACATTTTACACGAACGATAATTATACCTACTAAGGCATATCTCACTTGTTTGTCTGATCTGAGGTCCAAAGCTAGGACGCCAAGAGATTTAGTGCCAACTCTTGACAACCTAGCTTTAGGCCAACTACAGATAAGAGAACTAAACGAAATAAAATCATTTCTTTGGGACCATTCACCTGAAATACGAGTAGGTCAACAAAGTCTTTCTTTCCATATAAAAAAAAAACCTTGAAAATTACGAGTGATTTCTTCAACTAGATAATTTTACTACATAATACGAGTCTACTTATGAGTTATTAGTTAGACTAGGAAAATAACTAAAGTAAAGCGGCGTAATTAATTACTCAAATTAATTCAGTTAATTAATACCAATAATTCAGTCACTTTGGAGGCCTATATAAGAATTCTCAGCGTATCATTATTTAACAATGAAAAAAAAAGTTGTTGATTTTTTTAAGAAACTTGTTTAACCTACCTGTTATATGATACAGGTTAAACAACAGCTAAATAAATTAAACAACTAAATAAACACATAAGTACCTACAGACCATAATAATTATAAGTATACCTAGTTAAATTTCTCTCTCGTTTGAGTTATCTCTCTTTAGTAGGTAATATTCTGTGCTATGTACTTATGAAAATGTTCACGTGAGAAATACCATCGACTCGCATAACGAGGCCAAGGGCAGGCACGTTCGGGCCCCCTCTGGCCCTTATAGAGGGATGTCGGGGCCTACCCTGGCCCCTTTGGGGAGCAGTTGGGGCCTTCAGGCCTTTGCTGGGCATTTTGGTGGAGAGCACCCATTCTCGTGCATTTATAAATATTTATAGGCCAACCGAAGCTTGCTTGTAGACATTGTCGTCTGTATTCCAAATCTATCTTTATAAATATTATCAATTAAAAAAACCGACTTCAAAGTTAGTAAATACAAAATTTTGTTTACTTGGATGACAATTAATTCCAGTTATTTTGATTTATAAGCCAAACTACTGAACCTATTATGATAAAATTTCTATGAGACCAACTTGAAAGTAAATCCTTTCAAATGAAATAATAATTTTCAATAGAATTTTTAATTTTTTTTTTGTTGTTAATGACGGTGTTCTTAGGTGAGCAACCAAATTGAGAACCTCCTCCTTTTTTGAAGTTGGTTGTGTTTGATTTTATTGGCCCAAAACGTTTCATCTACACTAATATTATAAAGAGGAAAGATTTGTACCTATTTTTGTATGTTTGTATGTTTGTAATGAATAGGCTCCGAAACTACTGAACCGATTTGAAAAATTCTTTCACTGTTGGGAAGCTACACTGTCCCCGGGTGACATAGGCTATATTATATTTTGTAGCGAGGCCGAAGGCCGAGCTTACACTCGTGCGACGCCGGGGCGGACGGCTAGTAGTATATAATTTCCGACCGTTGTAAATCTCATTACCTGCGTATTATTCAATCCAGAGGCAGGCCGACCCAGTTCATTATCCTGATAAGATTACGTGGGATCCTTCCATTATATAAGCACACTTTTTCCATTAAAGTGCCTACTGGAAGAACCCGGATAAATTACTTTTCCTCGAGACTGACTTTGATGAATTAAAAGAATTCTCGTCATCAATTTTATGCGATAATAATTATAAAATATTAACAAATATTTTTTTATATAATAGGCATGCGTTTTTTTTTTCTATAGATCTTTCTATTTGATAGAATGAGAACGCCAATAATACAGTTTCCATTGCATTTTTCGTAAAAAAATGTGGATGTTAGTTTCTCTAAAATTTTATAAACGAATACAGTAGCATATATCCTGCAATATTGTCTGCCAGCGATGGTCGCGACGTAAATTGTACTTACGTAAACTTTACTTTAGTAAAGTTACAGTCGTGACGTACACAGACTATACTTAGGATTAGTACAACGTGTAGTCAATCACGTAGCATTATTCTTCCTAAGTAAAGTCTACGGGCTACGTCTACGAATTCTTAACTATGTCGTAACCTTGCCCTATGTAGAATCAACAAGCTGTAGCACAGCATAGGCTGATGTTTTCTGAGCAATGTCGTAGCGAAGCAGATTTCCGTAATAGCGTCGATTACTAATAGAAACAGGACTAAATAGAGATGACTAATATATTTATTATACCTCATAAAAAAACTGATTATCAATAGAGCCTGTCAACGAAAACAAAATTTAAATTAGTTCAAAAATAAATAAGTTGTAAGCATTTTAATTTCATGCTAGACAGAGAGCGCACTATATTGAGCTATGACGTCAAGCCTCAGGCGCGGCATACAAATGCTATACTAAAATACGCTTTGCGAGAAAGGGATGGAGCATCCCCTCTCTATCCCCACCTAAAACTTTAAACGCTCATATCTCAGAGATTAATCAGCCGATTCAATTTATTTTTACAGTATGTGTAGTGTATTTAGTTATATTCATCGCTAAGTCTGTTATTTGTAATAAATTAAACATTAGGCCACATGCCTATTATATGCATCTCTTCTTTTCAACATGTGGGATAAAGATGGCAACAATTTTGGATGTTTCGTTTAGAAAATGGTGCCTAAAACAAAAAGGACTTCGGTAAAAAGGTAAGCAAACAAAATCTATACAACATCAAATTGTGCTGTTTTTTTTTCATAGCTTCTTTGTAGCAATTTACGTAACAGCAACTTGGTATTAGAAAATAAAGCACTGCAATCTTTTTCAACTTCAAAACACTTTCGCGCCTCTAAATCCCCAAAGTGCCTGAAGGGTAGTTTTCACAGTAATCCAAGCTACATTTACACCGAGCCAGTTTTTGTACGAGTTAGGACGAGAGAGAGCCATTTACGGTAGTTCAAGGGCGACTGTTGCCGATCAATACACCTGCGGCATAGATTAAATAACAGTTACTATATGTAACCATAGTACAGAATAAAATTATAACTACTAGTATGCCTGTGGGCTCAGCTGTTTGCTCGGGGACCGTAGCCTAATTGAGCATAAATAATGGTAGAAATCAAAATACTTTGAGTATTTTCCGCAGTTTTATTTTCCGTTTAGGGATTGGCAATTTGGTTTTGGTCGAGGAATTGTTGAAAAGAATCGGTGATGCGAATATTATTTTATGTCTCTCTGACCTTTTTACTGATACTTTTTGTACTCAGTAAGTATTTAATTTTGAAGGCATAGAACAAATACATTATGAATCTATTGTTCACATTTTCGCACGATCTAAATTACCTTTTGAATGTACATTTACGAGCTTCTGTGTTAATAATTTACGTTGGTAAAATTTATGTTCCAGAGAGGAAGGTACACAAAGTAGCCTTGTATTAGTGTAAGGAATAATTTAGCGCGTTATTTCCCACTATAGTTATTTGTGAAGGTCTGACAAGGGTCCAGTAAAGATGGACTAGATTCTAATCCATCTTTACTGGATGGTACAGTCACTAGAAGATCCGAGGTTCACCAAGGTTGCCAGGTAATATTCTGAAATTCCCTCACACATTTTTTTTATCTTCACTTCAAAAACTATAATTTTTAGCTCAAAATAAAAATGAACTGGATTATTACATAATTATTTTCTGATTCTAAATGTTTTTTGACAGTTTTTACTACGTAATTAACGGAAAAATAGAAATGGAAAATTGATTTTCCTATCAAATTTCAGTTCGGTATTGTTTGTGTCAATTAGATGCAAAGTAAAGCAACAGATTAAACAAAAACTTTTATAGTTATATACGTTTTTTTATTCCCGAACTACAAGTTACCAAAATCGCGAAATGTACCTACATCAAATTTGGCAGCACTGGTCTGATGTGAATCGACGTAGATTCAAATAGGCTTTGATTTTAGAAACTGGCACGGATCAATATGGACCCAACCTTGGATTCACGGTCGTGGGGAAAGCGAGAGTGGGTACTTATTGGCTCTTATATGGTACAGAGTAACGCTTGTTAAGAGTATATTTCACTTTGTTGAACAAATTACGCGAATAAAGTATACACATACTACACTGTAAAGGCTGACCAATTTTATCGTGCCTATTTTCTGTTCACTACATTATCGTGAGTTTCTGGCGTAGTAGCATAGTAGGTATTTAAAGAATATATATTGGCTTGAGCTTGACCATCTTCTAGCCTGATGAAACAATAATGCGGTCTATGATTATAATAATAAATATCAGCCTTTCACTGAACACTACTGGGACCTTACGTCCAACACTGAACGCGGGCCCGAATAGGTGCAGTTAGCAAAATCACGCGATCGCAAACCGTGGCTCGACCGCTTTTGATTAGTTTTTAGCAGCTCCTTTACTACCAACAATATCTTAAACTTACGTAAGACATTATATACAACAATCGTGTTCCCAAAAATAAACCAACAAATTTTCCGCATGTTACTCATATAAAAAATTGTTCCACTTAAATACCAACAATCTACGTGTCCCCATTTATTTAATAACCTAATAACGCTCGCAGCGTCTGAATCATCCTCCCGGACTGGGGCGATGGGGGACGGGGGACAACACATCCATCTACAACACCTTATATCTACAGCTACCACAGAACGAAATAATTCTCACTTCAGTGACAGCTACACCACCATATCCGGGAGGGGGGAAACCACACAGAGGGGAAAAAAATCAGGTATAAGAAATATTACAATACCCGTTATTATTATAATTTGACAATGGCCATCAAAATAAAAATAAAAACATTTAAATAAACAAAGCTTGTTTAAAAAATGATATTAAATAAATGTTCGTTAGTACCGTCAAGAACGATCATACCATCATTCGGTACCGTTAACTTTTTCGCTACTTAGGTTCCAAATTTCATCCAAATCCATACAGCCTTTACGATGTTGAGTGTGGAAAAACACAATTCCACACAAACTTTCACATTTATACTTTTCGCTGTCTCGAAGTTTCTCTCTGTTTTTCCCCAGGTTGTGGGGGATATTAAATTTCATGCCGCCCCGTGCAGCTAATCAAAGCGAGATTGGCTGCATAATGTTTATTTGCGCTGAGGGATCGGCTTACACGCATTGAAAACGTTATTCTATAAGCTGTAACGTTGTTGAGTGTGGCAAATAGATACGTGTCAGGAGTCAGGAATGCTCGAAAATGTAGGCTACAGTCCTTAGTTAAGGTGTTCATTTCAGTACAAGCTTATATTAGTATGATGTAACTCTATGTAACTAAAAATCGAGAGTAAACCAGGGGCTAGATTTTTTTATGACTTGTATGATTTCGCACGAAAATACCATTCGAAACGAAAGATTTTCTATTTATATAAAGCAAACTGAAATGGTTCAAACCACTCGTTGCGTTAGCGTATACGTTTATTTCAAAAATGCTACTTTTGTTTGGGATTTCGTCCGCATTTTGCATGATTCCGTATGGATTTTCGTGCGAAATATCTGAAGAGCTATTCAAAAGTCGTGTCTCGGTTTTTTACGAATTCCTAGATAAAAATTCTTAAAAAATATATATATATATATAAGTTGCACTAGTAAGCGCCCCTTAATTTAATTACAATGTAGCCTAATGTTAAGCTAATAAGTAATTTAATTCTAACTTAAACTTCTAAGTATGATGTTTCAAAAACTAAGAATGTGTCCATTAACACGTTTCTTATTGTTTCTATTAAGGCGAAGACACTTTGTTCTCGTGTTCTTTATAGTTAGCACTACACTACTTAGCACTAACACTTTGTTTTTCACTACACTAACTCGAACGGTTTTGTTCTCTTAAGTCTTCTAATAATGTCTGTGTGGTCGAGGAGCTGGATGGCTTCGACATTCACATGATGATGAAGTCTGTTTTCGTGAGCTTCGGCGTAGTTAACCATGGAAGTAGGCAAACTAAAACTAGTATTTCCAAAATTGCTAAAAGTGGGAAAAGAAGGCCTTAGCACATTTCATTAGCTTCTTTAAAAAAATACTAAATGATGTTCAAAAAACTTAAAATTGTCTCATAAATATTTTAATAAGGTATTCGAATGAAATTCGTCTTTAGCTAATGCTTTGTATTTTCACAATGGAGGGTTCGTCCTTCGCCCCCTAACGCCCCAAGTTCGAGATCAATACGGCCCGCCGACCTTGAGCCTTGGGGGCTTTTTCGTGAGAAAAGGTTCATGATTTGACAGGATCAAAGAAAATATTTTAAGGGTTGAATGGGTGGACCTTGGTAATAAATAATATCTTTATAGGTTTTTTTATTAGATTGATTATGGGTTTCAGCGTCAACAATGTATATTTTCTATCGACTTCGAATCAAGAACCGAAGGAAGTCCTTAATTCGACTTTACTGTGTGTGTAACGGTATATCTCCGCCGGATGTGAATCGATTGTAATCATTTTAATGATGATTTTGACGATTAATAATCGTCAAAATAATAGGTAATAATAGGTGTCTTCAAATCGCGAGTGAATCGGCTTCTTCTAGGCAAGCGTGCTCCATCGTAGACCGCATCATCGCTTAATCAGGCGAGTTGGCGGTCAAACGCAAGCCTATTTATGCATTAAAAAAATGTCTTTGAACTTTTGAGGTGAAAGGTGTTGAGCGAATAGCAACGAAACGACACATAATTTATCTGAGTACTAAATAAGTCATTGGTGCAGAGCCGAAGATCTAATTGGGTGCCGTCAGATTGTAAAGCGCACATGCTACAGCCCAGCCGTCTCATCGATCAACTCTAGTACTCGAAAAATATGTGAAAATATTGTATGAAACCGTAGGAGCTGCAACCTTTTATGAACCTTTCAGGTGTTACATAATGGAAGGGCAAGGAAGCAACCCTTGCCCTTCTATTATGGGTTGGTTAATAATACATTACAAATTATTTAATGGCGTCTCGGTTTAATCCGTTTGTACACTGTACGCGTCAGGTAAAGAGTTAATTAAATCATGATTTATAATGAATAGACTTGTGTGTTAATTGCACGGTCTTTGGTTACCCATTATGTAATATTTCAATAAATACGAGTAACTACATACTTATCAACATTATAAGAGCCAAATA
This sequence comes from Agriopis leucophaearia, assembly GCA_949125355.1. Taxonomy (NCBI): domain Eukaryota; kingdom Metazoa; phylum Arthropoda; class Insecta; order Lepidoptera; family Geometridae; genus Agriopis; species Agriopis leucophaearia. Next base: position 17,898,794 of record OX421262.1, read on the forward strand.
GGTTTATGAGATAGAAATAATTTATGTGTCACAAGCTCAGATCGGATAAACAAGGAAGATATGGTAAGGGGAGCTTGACGGGTGCGAACGCATAAAGGCGAACGCATAAGGCTTACAACAGACCTTGGCTTATAGTCAAAATATAATTTCATAATTGAGATAATGTCCAATCATTTTTAGGATTCCGTAGCCCGACAAGGAACCCTTTTAAATTTGTTCTGGCCGTCCGTCCGTCTGCCTGTCTGTCTGTCCGTCCGTCCGAATTTTTTAGAACCTTCTAACCTCTATAATTATCAAGATAAGTGCATGAAACTGCAAAATAACTGTTGTAATACAGACCTCAATTTTAAACGTACAAAAATATGTAATATTGCATGTTAGGGATAGCTCTGTTACATGTGAAATGAGGATGAAAATTTTGAGGATGAAAGTCCACAGAGATTTGTTCGTTTGAATTTCTATACCTATAAATTTTTGAACTATGACTACAACTATATGGCTTTGATTACGGACCCTACCATATGCGTGTCTTGACATGCTATTAATTGCCAAGGTTTTTTTAAATATCTTCTCTCAGTAATTTTTAACTTTAAAAATTACAGGGCACACAGAGATTTTACATCTTATATCTCGGGGTGAAGAGCGCAGTGCATAGCCATCCAGGGTTTTGAACTGTTGAGTTCAAAATTCTGAGTGGCGTTGAGCTGTTATGGGCAAGCGTGAAGAGACATCAGGCGAGCGACTTCGCTCGTCTCGTCAGTATCATATTTATTTTTTTGAAAATATGCGAAATGTTGAAATAGCTATGGCTGGTGAGCTTGCGGTCTTAATAGGATAAATTCAGGTTATTTTCAAAGCACGATAGCATTTCCTTTTAGGTTGTAAAGTTAAATCCCGCGCATGTTATGTTTATATGTTAGTTTAGGCCAAAGCTTATTAATAAGGCAACTTCAGGTAATAACGTTTTGCCATTTGGGGTGGAAATTGTTCACTAAATATTCAGTTTAATGTTTACATAATTCAATGAATTTGGCGCAGGTATAACGAGCGCGCACCTGTTGGTGAACGGTTTAGTTAAAAGCATTCAAAAACGAGAATGAGACGAAACGAGAAACGAATAAAAAAAAACATACATATATTTTATTTGGGTGTGTTTGGGATTTTCATGCTTTTGGACTGGAACGGATTGGGCATCAACATTAATGGCGAATACATCACTCACTTTCGTTTTGCCGATGATATAGTTATCATGGCAGAGTCGCTGGAGGACCTCAATACAATGCTCAGCGACCTCAGTAGCCTTTCCCAACAGGTGGGTCTTAAAATGAACATGGATAAGACAAAAATCATGTCCAATGTCCATGTTGTACCCGTGCCGGTCAATGTTGGGAATACGATACTCTTGAAGTTGTTGACCATTACAACTATCTTAGACAGATTGTTCAGTTAGGTAAGTCTAACTTAGGCAAAGAGGTCGCCCGAAGAATCCAACTCGGATGGGCAGCGTTCGGGAAATTGCGTGAAATCTTCTCGTCCAAGATACCACAGTGCCTAAAGACAAAGGTCTTTGACCAGTGTGTGTTGCCAGTGATGACATATGGTACTGAGACGTGGTCCTTCACTGTTGGTCTTTTGGAAAAACTCAGAGTCACACAACGGACAATGGAGAGAGCTATGCTCGGAGTTTCTTTGCGCGATAAAATCCGAAACGTAGATATTCGCCAAAGAACCAGAGTCACCGACATAGCTATTAAAATCTGCAAGTTGAAGTGGCAATGGGCAGGCCACATCGCTCGAAGAACTGATAACCGATGGGGAAGAAAGGTTCTTGAGTGGAGACCGCGAACCGGAAGACGCAGCGTAGGTAGGCCTCCCACTAGATGGACCGACGACATTGTGAGAGTCGCGGGCATCCAGCCAGTGGATGCAGATGGCAGGATGTCGTTCAGTGTGGAGGTTAAAGGGGGAGGCCTATGTTCAGCAGTGGACGTCTTCTGTCTGATGATGATGATGATGAGACAATTCAAATAGATATACTTAGAAAATGATAAATTTGATTTATGGTGGCAGTAGGTCATATTGTTTATTTTTAACCGACTTCTAGAAAGGTGGAGGTTCTCAATTCGACTGTTTTTTTAAATGTTTGTTACCTCAGAACTTTCAACTGGGTGAACCGATTCTGATGATTATTTTTTTATTTTAAAGCTGATGCTTCCCATGTGATCCAATTTGGGCCAGTTCTGACATTTTTATGAAGTCGGTTTTTTATATTGATGGTTATTCATGTGTCTCGTGTTTTGTGCAATTAAATTATCTATATATTCAAAAGTTGGAGGACCGGAATTCAAACTTACGCCATCCTGGTTTACATCTCGAAAGCTCTTTCCGGTTTCGTTTCTAAGCTACGGTCGCTTTCCTGTCGGCTTCCAAATGCTTGTGACAGCAGCTTAGCATATAAAGCGCTCGGGCGTCAACCCGGATTGTGCAATTCAGAATCCAGAACCCACTGGGTGAACCGATTTTGATGATTCTTTTTTTATTTGAAAGCTGGTGCTTTCCGTGTGGTCCCATTTTAATTTGGTTCAGTTCTGAAGTCGGTTTTTTATATGGATAATTATTTGCATGTGGACTATAACTTAGTTTATTAGTGTTACTAAAAGTTGAGATTTCGTTCTTTAGTATTCGTGAAAAAGAAGTTAGTGTGCAGATACAGATTTCCTTGAGATCCCATCATCAGATCCTGACTTCATGATAATGGGACCACCTCGGGAGTTATACCCTTTCGAACTAAAAAATATTTTATTAAATCGGTTCTCAATTGGCGAAAATATCGATGAACATACACAAAAAAAAACATACAGACGAACATAGAACCTCCTCTTTTTTGGAAGTCGGTTAAAAAGTACAAATCAGTGTTACATTCATAAATGTTTTCTATCGAGCGAAATGTCCATAAACGTGTTTCGGCCTTTAAGGTTTCCTAGATTTTGATATGTTACCTTTTTTACAATTGTAAGCTAACCATGGAATTAGAGAAACTAAAACAACAATGACCAGTGTAGTGTTAAGACTCTTTTGCAGGGGTCCGCCTGGGAAGTACCACACCTTTGCCAGTTATTCAACCGCCAAGCAGTAGTGTGCAAACACTACTGTGTTCCGGATTGAAGGGCAATGTTTCCAGCGAAATTACACGGCACACAGAGATTTAACATCTTATATCTCGGGGTGACGAGCGCAGTGCATTGCCATCCAGGGTTTTGAACTGTTGATGTTCAAAATTCTGAGTGGCGTTGAGCTGTTATGGGCAAGCGTGAAGAGCCATTAGGTGAACGACTTCGCTCGTCTCGTTACTCAGTATCATAAAAAAATGGTAAACGTGGGGAAAAAGAGCCCATACAAAAATAACAATAAGCACCTCACCTGAATGTATTCTGAGCAGCATTCTCTTCCATCTTACACCAGCAGGCCTCGTCTCCCCTCGCCGGCCGTGTTTCTGGACGCTTGAAGTTCACTGTTGGGACACTCGTACACCCGTCGAAAGTGTTCTATCACCAGTCAATGTTACTAGTCTCGTTAGGGAACACTATTTGATATCCATTATCGTAATAAATCTTTTATTGTGTTCGTCGTTAATTTACTTGGCTGAACATGTATTTTTCTTATGTACTGGCACTGATTTCGATATTTTCATTGAAGATATATGTAGGTCATTAATGAAGAACTTTGATACAATTCTTCCCTCCACAGTGATAAGAATACTTTGGAACATAAATTTGAGTTTATCGTCCAATATTGAGACAGTACAGTATCGACCTACATGAAAATAATGCGTGTCAACATTGCTTAGGTACCTATATTCCTAACGGTTCGTCTAGGCCCCTGGGAATCACAAAAAGTAGGTAGAAATACGTGTGGATCTAACAAAGCATTTAAGGATTTCTAAGGAAATGTTGCGCAATAAATAGACCTACTACCTAATGTGCTACCCAATAAAATAAAATATACGGTTGAACACGTTGAATTTGGTCGACGAATACAGTACTGTGAATAATTTATATCCACCGAATATTTCCCCGGTTATTTTATAAAATAACTGAGGTAGTTTTCCTGCAAATAATCTAAATGCAATCTTTTCGTGTCAATAAATTAATAGGTACTTTCCGAGTCTAACCCCGTCTGGTACCTTGGCTGTACAACAACATATATCTTCAGCAAAAAGATGCGTAGAGGTTGTTGGCGCATAGAAAATTAGACATGCACATAAGTAGGTACACTATAAATAATAGCGAGGGCTGGCGCGATTGAAATCCCCTCGTAGGCCTTCAGTCACCAAAGAGACCTTAAACCGACAAATCAAGGTCATTTATCAAGATGATAGATCTTTGGAGGTAGGTACCTCTCTCTGAGGCAGTCCTAGCACGATCCGTAGACATATTGTCTTTCCACCGCTTAGAATAAGTACCTTTCTAAGTTCCACCGTTTTGTCCGCACATATACGTGACAAAGCTAAAAATTTGGATACTTTTGTCTCTTTGATAAAATTTATGGAAAGACAATATGTCCACGGCTTGTGCTAGGCCTGCGGGTCACTTAGCCAACCCGACACTACGAACTACACTACTGCGTCTTCCGGTTCGTGGTCTCCACGCAAGAACCTTTCTTCCCCATCGGTCATCGGTTCTTCAAGCGATGTGGCCTGCTCATTGCCACTTCAAATAGCAAATTTTAATAGCTATGTCGGTGATTCTGGTTCTTTGGGATATATCCACGTTTCGGATTCTATCGCGCAATGAAACTCCGAGCATAGCTCTCTCTATTGCCCGTTTTGTGACTCTGAGTTTCTGTACTGTTGGCCAAAAGGCCAACAGGACCGCGTCTCAGTACCATGTCATCACAGCGGGCATCCAGTGGATGCAGATGGCAGGTTGTCGTTCAATGTGGAGGTTAAAGGGGGAGGTCTATGTTCAGCAGTGGACGTCTTATGGCTGATGATGATGAAGCTCGGTATATACGGACTATACATATATACACAAATGTAGCCATAGACGGGCAGACAAAAGCATGAAATCAATCCCCGAGGCGACGCAACATCGACCCGTCTGGCGATTTGGCAGCCCGCCCGGTAGGTACCTATATCACCTTATAACGTTTTACTTGCAATTGTCGAACTCAGGATTACCTACGTACCTCATGATTAGTACTAATTCCCTAACAACATGGCTGCTGTCAGCATTGAAAGAGAGAAAAATGGCCGGCTGTGGTTCAGTGTAGCATTCTAAGGGGGATGCCTATGTTCAGCAGTGGACGTCTTCTGGCTGATGATGATGATTTGTTAATTTCATTTGTGTAATTTAATTAACTTCCTACTGAATTACTACCTACATGCGACCTAAATTAAAATTATCTGTATTAGTTAAAGGTAGTCTCTGACCTACAAAACAAATCCCCACAAAAACGACACCCACGAAATAATAGAAAATTATTTATTCATGCCATTGGAGGCCTCAGGAAAAGCTACAGGCAAATTACTCCTTTAATAACGACGATAATAAAAGCCAGATTTCAGTACAGGCATTTCCACACAGGTTTGCTCAAGCTTCTGGTAGCTACTAGAGGCTAATCGTGAGATCTTGGTAAGTCAAAGAATATCACAGTCATATCGGGATAAAATAGATACTTTAGTTAAGGTGGTATCAAGCAGTGGAACCAACAGCCCGAAACCGTGTCTCCACTATTTACCAATAGTAGAGCTATGAGGATTTGTGAATAGGTACTTTTGTCTCCACTTGGTTCCACTAGTGGGTCCATTAAGATTATCAAGTATTAGGTAAATTCCAAATACAAGCACTGTCATAATTATTAATTTTGACACTCGTATTCGTATTCGTTATCTTTTTGACCGACTTCAAAAAAGGAAGAGATTCTATGTTCCACTCATAGATTTAAAAAAAAATTAGGTCTATGGTTACCTACACTATATTTTTTTTATGTATGTTCACCGATTTCGCCGCCAATTATGAATTGGTGATTACGATGATGATTTTGATGATATTTTTTTTGTTTGGTAAGCTATACTTCAGAGGTGGTCCACTATAATTAATCAATCGACTAAGCAATCCGTATAAGTTATCATGATTAACAAGTATAGATAGTTTTTTTATATACTGCGATAAAAGAGCTGATAATCTTTAAGATGACAGCTACAAGAACAAAAAAACTGTTTGAAATTTGAATTTCCCGCCAAAGGTGAAACTAAAAATATTTTTATATCATAACTAAGACACTCACGATCAAGTCACCTTTCAATCGAAGAAAACTTAATCAAAATCTATTCAGCCTTTTGGGAACTACGATGCCACAGAAACACACAGATACATAATGTTAAACTTAAAAAACCTCCCTGTTTTCGTCGGCAGTTAATGAAAATTCCCAAGTAGAATGAAAAAAAACAAAAACATTTTTTTGGTGCGAAACCCTCAATGCGCGTGGGAGCACTTTTAATATTATACATGCGAAAGTGTGTTTGTGTGTGTGAAAAAACATGATTCCTGTAAAATAGCGGGTGAAGCCACGCTGCAAGTAATTCAATACATCGCTATTAAAAATAAGCACCAAGTTACCCTCTTAAGTGAGTATCTACACTTCATAAATATCTAACTCCAATGATTTGTTGTTTAACAAATTTAATTAACAATCTGAAATAATTATGTAGCGATTAAGATATTGCTTTAAATTCACAATTACCTGATGAATTATTAAGGAATTTAGAAACTTTAATTTACTTCAGTTAGTTCCATTTAGTAATTTGGGGAACATTTTCGGCAAAACCCTTCTGTAACGCCCAACTTTCCGAATTGAGATATAAGTGGGGTACAGCGCGGCGTAAGCGTGTCTACGCCGTAGAGCACGTAGGCGTCGCTACGAACTTTGACATTTTTCAGGCTACAGAAAATATAAATCGGTTTTTCCTTTTTTAACCTAAATTTCTTGCCAATATTCTTTTAACTTTTGTTCTTAGGACATAATTATGTTATGTAACTCCACAAAATTATAGGGCCTTGGCGAAGTTACTTCATTTAAAAAATTTGGTATATTGGAGTAGAGAGAAGAGAGATCGAGGGAAAATGTATTTTTTTATGGTGAAGAGCTTAGAAACAGGTGTCATCATCATCATCAGCCAGAAAACGTCCACTGCTGAACATAGGTCTCTCCCTTTAACCTCCACACTGCCATCTGCATCAACTGGATGACAGGTGTCATTAGGTAAGCAATTTCGTTTAGGCTGAGCCAGCCCTAATGTCAGAGATGTCACTGATTATGACACTTTACTTAATAGTCAACACTCGATACGAAGTCGACAGCTCAAATCAAAATTCTGCTCCTGCGCGAAACAGTGACTAATCTACGCTATGTACGCTAGGTAGAGATACGCACGGGTCGACGTACCACCCGCCATAGATCCATTTTTAAGTAAAATATAACTAAGTAAATAATAAAATAAACTAAGTAATAAATGGCCATTAAATCTTTAAAAAAAAACAATTATCAAGAACTTCTATATAGATTGGTAGAAAAAAAATAAAAATTCTACAGAAGACCTACTTTCACAAAAAAAAGTGTTCTTATCTAACCAGTATATATGTGTGTGTACCTTTATCTTTCATATGATCTATCTTTATTATTTGGTAAAAAAGGCAAAATACTTAGGGTAAAAATTATATATTTTTTAGCTTCATCATCATTATCATACTATTATGACCCCAATGCTGGGACACAGGTCTTCTCTCAGAGAGGATGGGCCCTAACCTAATCTACCATGCTCACCTAGTGCACGTTGGTGAATGTCATATTATGTCTTTGGGCCTTTTATATTCACGCAATTATATATATAATTATTTCAAACAATTCTCGGGTCTGGCCCGGACATTTGGTCGGCATTGGTGGAGCCGAAGCCAACACCAAGAGGCCCTTTTGAATATAAAAAATACAATCATGGAATGTGTATAAAATTGAATATGAAACTATTGTACAGTATAGGATTTAAAAAAACTGGGCTATTGAGGTGAACAACTCGAGGATGGAATAACAGATCTATAGAATGAGAAACGGCACCTGCCTTATCCTGTCTCATCTAAAAATATATTTAGGCAGGTGATGACTTGCCACCCACTGAATGGGCCCCCCATAAAGGCTGCCGTATCTTGGCACCGGAAGGGCAACATTGGCGTGGGTAATAATTATATAACATTATTATTATATTTATTATATTAATATTGGGACGCAAGTTTCGTCATGACGGTTTTTGACAGCTATGCCGTACCAAATCCGTCTAAATTCATAAATAGAATAAGGACATTCCACACCTTGCAGGTCCGCGGAATAAATAAATTACATCTGCGAATGCTAATAAATCCATCACTAGAGACGCCCAAACATCTATCTATTACTGTTTTATTTTCGTCAACATGTTTATAGCACATAACGTCCGGTTAGGTAATGACACATAATATATTAATAATAAGTTAAGTGCCTCGCTACTGTGTCATGACTGGTTTATATGCGTTCTAATCCCGACAGTAACGGCCGTTATAGTTACGGCGTCGTTTCTTTTACGACGGACCTAGATTTTACATTATCTGATAAGAATGTGGCCCGTACACGATTATTATAGGTAGAAGAAAAAAAGTGGGGTTAGTATGTAGTTTTTTTACAGACGCCCCAGCATGGCTTGTGCCTTTTTCAACCGACATCAAAAAACCCACAATCTCTATACATATTTATAGTATGGTACAACATAATCGTACATTTGTATAAATAAGTACTGCATTGAGGTCGATGATCGCGTAACATTGCAGAGTAGCGCAACTTGTTGCAAACCTACAAGCTGTCAAAGTTGTCAATGTCAATTCGGGGTAGAAACTAATTTCATACAAATCCCGTTCATTCAGCCGTTGTCAAACGCACTTATAACCTGCGCACATTTTAGATATACCGCTCTCACAGGTGTCTCGTGTGCGCAGGTTTTATTGTGATGTTAGACACAATCATAGAGCATAGTAACAATTAAAACATCCTCCATTTGCCCCTCTTGATTGTGCTCTTTCGCAAATCTTAGTGGACCTCATAACCCCATAAGGAATCTGCCTGCCAAATTTCAGTTTCGTATGTCAAGAAGCTTTCGAGATTTCATGATGAGACGGTCAGTACGTTTTATTTATAGATGTGTTGCTTGATAAATGTCATCTCAGTACACAAGAAAACACCTATAGGTCTAAAGTATACTATGGTATAGTATCGATTAACTACTACAAAATAATAGGTTTATAATTAAGAACGGAACATTACAGTTAATGTAGTCATTAAGTAATGAGGGGGGGGGGGACATTGGGGGTAATCATGAACACGAGAATAGTTATGAATTGAATTGCTTTAAAAATAATTAGTTCTACCAAAATATTATCTAAAGCTTTTTCATAATAGTTTATTAGACAAGGTCAGTTTCAGGTCTTTCAGTTCTCTGACTAAAACCTGTAAAACTGACCTCATTATAGCTACGAATTACGTGTCCAATAGAGCATTGCACCGTGCCAGTGTTCTACGAACAACTACGAATCTGTGTGAAAGAGACAAGGTATGCACCCCTTTCCTGTTGCTCTCTAGTTGTCTTATTTTGCAATTTAGTGCTTTGCGTGTCTATTGATTGGACTCAAAACTACCTACTCAGACTATGTTTAATCTACGTGTTTAACTTTTCTATTAAATTTTCATTTAAAAATAGAGCCTGTGCAGCAGCAACACAGATGCAGTACTAATGAATAATTGAGTACATCTCGCCTAAATATTAAGTACATTTTACAAGTTTAAAGTTACATAACCAACCAAATGTGACTCACAAATAAATCAGTGCCAGTGTCATGTGTGGGAGAACGGTTATCGCGGGCGCGCAGACGAGTGCTCGCGGCAGACGCTGCGGCGCAACTGGCGAGACGCGAGACCGGGTGTCTCTCCTCCCCTCCCCGCCTCCTCACGTCACCGCACGATTGCCCGCTGGCGCCCAACGTGGGGCTTTGCAGTTTGCACTTATTGGATTGTTTGCGTTGCTCACTATGTCGAGGATTTTCTCCTTTAATTTCTCTGTCTTTTTGACATTAGATTTAGAATGACTAGAGACGACGATTAGAGAGATTTATAGGAATCTCGCTGGATTTAATAGTAAATCATCCATTGTTTGGAATAATTAGATAATATTGTTTCATAATTTAAAAGGAAAGATTGATGAAATGGTCCTTTATTGATTTTGAAAATTTTAATAACGCAATGACAGAAAGAAGCTTGTGGAATATGAAAAAAAAACAAATCAAAATTAATGTATGTAAATTTAATCGGAATAAATTAAATAATCACAAAATTATGCTTAAAAAATTAAATTAATATACGAAATGGGTACAGTTATCACAATTAGTTAAAAAGCGTTGTGTCAGGTACTACAAAACTTATAAAAATATTGAGATTTAAATTTGTCGAGATATTTTTGATTAAAAGTAGAGACAAAACACATTTTTTACTAAGAAATTCAACGACGGCGTTATTTAGTGCTATTTGGAATGTTAATTTGTATATGTCTGTACTATACATACGTTTTTTTAAATATAAATAAATTTGTGCGTTGAGATTAAAATACCGATCAGCTACTAATTATGCCTTAAAAATTGACATTGTCTTTTTATTTTATAAATCACCTTATTATTAATTTCTAAACAAATTTACAGTTTTTATATCATCGTAATAATATATGGCACAATCTACATAAGATTTAATTCCTTTTAAGGCACGTTGTCATAGAGGTGGCAACTAACTTTTGACCTGGCAACACTCAACATTTTGTTTTAATCTTTTGTCACCTGTTTTATTGTATCAACCTACTCCTTATCATATCGTGCTCCTCGTGAGGGTCGTGACACCCACCTCCCATCAGTCTCTCATTAAGGCCCAGAATGTGGCGCGCCGCCATCTCACTCGCTTTTTGTTAAAGATACTATTTTGAAAAATCTGCTTTATTATGTAATTTTGCGAAGTTACTTAATATTGAAATTTAATTTAAAAAAATGATTTTTTTTATGAGTACAAAAAAATGAGATTCAGTTTTTCCCATTGATTTTGGTCATTATAAAAAATATTGTAACAAAAATTTCATCCTAATATTTTGAAATATTTAGTACATTTTTCAAAAGTAGAGTCACTTTATATCTCAGATAAAGGACTGAAACATAGATATACTGCTGATTTTGCATAAACGAATTAAACATGTTACATTCTTTACTCATATTCAAAATTGTTGTTACCAGAACGAAACAGATATATTTTTGACAGGACGGCAAATTGCAGAGTTGTACACTATTTTAATGTATTAGGGACCAGTAAAAGTCTCCAAAGGCTACATACTATTTGACAGACGGCCTTGTACGCTTAGTAAATCACGTGATGGATTCTATGCTCTTTGTTATTCTGTGTTTTATATCTTTAAAAAACATCAAATACGTGAGCTAGGTCGCTGCACCCCCTAGCTCCCCCCTAGCCCCTAGCCTAGGTCGCTGCTGCTAGGTGGTTATTACGGCGTTTAATGACCCTACACCATCTTTATCTATCGGCGACATACAGCAAATCGTACTCTGATGTATATATGATAAAGGTGAAGCTAATTTGGTCGAACCAACACATCTTTCTGAGGCCTTAAGATAGTTTGCCATATCGAATTTGCCTTAATAATATGAAACTAGTCGATTAACAAAACAAAAAAGGTATACTTTCAAATTATGCCGGTCAAAGCTGCGTAAAAAATTAGTCTTGAAATAAGCCCTTTTTGCTCGTCTATAATGTTAGTAAAGTATACAAAGAAATGCTCTATTTATTATATGCGCTACATTTGTGCGTTCGTCTATAGTGTCTAAAATGATTGTGCAATTACGTACTGACCAAAAATAATACTATCAAAACGACCACTCTGAACTGAAACAAAAAATTAAGTAAATTAATAAATTAGAAAATACAAAGAATAATTTAGAAGTCATATGAAGGTAAAATAAATAATGCAACAGAAATACTGATGAATTTTAAATAACAAGGAAGGCTCTTTGATATGATATGAACCATAGATAGATGAATTGTAAGAAACATAGATATCTTCATTATTATACTCCGATATTTCAAGGAGTTGGGTTGGCTCGGGTAACTGCTGGTAGGGGGAAATGCACAATACACCCCAAGCGGGACGTCAGTGCAGGACTTATCGCCCCCATCTCGAATAAGAATAAGAATCTTCATTATTCACGCCAAACAAATACACATAAAGGATATAACGGAAAAGACAGTCGAACGGTGGAATAATGTAGATATTAAAATTTATTTTATAATTACAAAATACGCATTTGCTTTGGGTTTACCTAAATATCTACTATGACATATGACATCCAGCGACAGTTTTTTTTTATTTAGGAATAGGCTTGCTTTTGACCGCCAACTCGCCTGATTTTAAGTGATGATGCGGTCTAGGATGGAGCACGCTTGCCTAGAAGAAAATCATTCACTCGTGATTTGAAGGCACCCAGATTGTAACTTCCGGGGAACACCCTTTTAGGTAGCGCATTCCATAGACTAACAGTTCTCACAGTAAAGGTGGAATTAAAGCACTTTGTACGGGTTTTCGGAATATCAACCATAAAGCGGTGTCGATTTTTCGTGCCCGCTCTGGCAGTCCGAAAGGAAAATGGGCAGGAGGGAATTAGATGATGCAGATCCAACGCACTTTCTCCACTGAAATTTGGACAAATATTTATTGCAATCGTGACAACAATACATTACGTGAAAATCTGCTTCTCTTTTTACAACTCACATTTTTATCAGCAGTACACAAAAGTATACTTTACAGCACAATACTTAAGCTTTGAATTATACTATTACTTACTTGCTTAATAACCAGCTATACAAACAAAAAAATGCAACACAGGCAACCACCAATATAGTAAAATATACAAAAATATGGCATCCTATCGACTTGTTTGATGATTGTGAATTAAATTGAGTTTTTGGCCAGAATTTTTCCACCCTAATGGCACTCTCTGCAGCTTCATTTCGGATGAATGACATGAAAGAAACATCTTTATTTGGTCAACCAGCCAGCTATTGTAACTTGGACATCCAGTTGGTGTTACTCAGACAACTGGCTATTGTAATTTGGACAACCAACTGTACTGTTACTCAGACAACCGGCTATTGTAATTTGGAAAGCCAGTTGTTGTTACTCAAACAACTGGCTATTGTAATTTGGACAACCAACTGTACTGTTACTCAGACAACCGGCTATTGTAATTTGGAAAGCCAGCTGGTGTTACTCAGACAACCGGCTATTGTAACTTGGACAACCAGCTGTTGCTACTCAGACAACCAGCTAGTGCAACATGGACAAACAACGCTCTGCTCTTGTTCCTCACCAAATTCATCTAGACTATAAATTAATATAATGCTAGTATACATACCTAGGTCGTGAATTCTTCCGGTAGGGTCTTGCGTTTCTATAGACGTGTCCTCCCTGCGAGACCAGGGTACCGCGCGAGCTGGCCGCCGACAGCGCTGACTGCAGCGAGCGCTCCGACCCCCACGAAGAACCAGATAGTACGGAGAGACGCTTGTCGGGGGTTACAAGCTCCTGTTCTTCGTTTGTGGGGGTCTTGTCGCCTGGATAGCATATAGTTAATTTATACAAAGCCACTGGACTTCACGTCAAATAACTTGATTAAATGTTTACAAGAAGAATATATATGTATGTATATCAGTCTCTGGCTGCCATATTACAAGCTTTGCTTAGTTTGGGGTCAGATGACCATGTGTGTAATAATGTCCCAGAAGTTATTATAATTAGTGAAGTCCTTTGTTGACCTGACCGAAAGTCCCCAATACGCTAGCCGTTCCCCCGCTGAATTGCAAGAGAATTCCGCTGGGTCCGCTGGGCCAGGAACCAACCCGATCGTGGATCGAGTTGGGTTCCTTTCCCTTCTCTCTCATCTCATGCGGCTCCCCAGATCCAGCACAAACATCCGTGCTTCAGCACACCACGGCCCCGCCGTCTCGACGGCAAACGGGACCAAATCGTATGCTGACCCCAAGCAGGCGTATTTGAGGCATTTGCCTCTGACGGCTGCCTCCACTCCCGCGCTAGCAAACTGCTGGGTAGCGGGGAGATGACAGGATGTAAGTGCTCACGCATGTAGTATCCCACACGAGGCAGCGTCCTCCCTGCCATGAGACCAACGTTAGTCCGTCGAGACGTTTGCCGTCTCACCGAGACAACCGAGCTTTTTTATGAGGCAGTAAAATAATTATCAATATAAAATCCCGACTTCATACCGACCAAATTAAAATGGGACCACACGGGAAGCACCAGAATTCAAATAAAAAAATAACCATCAAAATCGGTTCACCCAGTCGAATGTTATGAGGTAACAATTTAAAAAAACAGTCGAATTGATAACCTCCTCCTTTTTGGAAGTCGGTAAAAAATTAGGACACACCCCTTATATGATTTCACGATACTTTTCCTGTGCTTTGTGGAACGTTTCAGTCTGTGTAGATACCGGTTAGTCTATCAATAAATCTCACACAAGTCGTTAAAGCATGTCACTAGGGCTGGCTACTTACCATCCTGTCCATCCACGCTTCCAACTGGGGTCCTCCGCGTGAGATCAGGGCTGCTGCCCCAAGGACTGAGAGCACCCAGCGGACTAGAGAGCCCCGCCGTCACCAGGGTATCGTCTTCATCCTCAGATTCTATAATATATGCAACAAAAACAAACATGACTCATGAATACCGACAAGATCAACATCATCATCATCTTCTAGATTCTAGATCATCTAAACAAAAAACATTATTATATTTAAATATTGAAGGGTGAGCGGTCAAATTCGAACTATCGGAACGATCCGGGCAAACGTTCCCAATGTTCTTAGGCCACTAGGTAGGAATTAGGCAAGTTTTTTTTTTTTTTTTTCGTAGATTCGGTTATTTTAAGAATGTAATTTCAACATTTTTGTTTTCTATTATCTAGTTTTTTTTTAATAATTTTCAAAGAAAAAAAAACTGATGACTGGTTACTGGACTAGTGGAAAAACTGACACAGAATAGCCTAAATGTGTTTGCGTAGCAGAGCCAAGCAATGGGAGAAAAAAAATGACATGAGAACATACTTTGACAGTGACAATGACATCTAATATCTGCTTGTTTGTGATATCTGTACCCTTAGTACAAGATTTGACAGTTTTCGAAAACTTTTTTCGTTTCCGTATTGTCCCATACATTTTAGTAAAGCTCCTCTAGCGGAAACGCGGATGAACTAAAATCGGTAATAATCGGCAGTATAGGTTGCTTCACTCAAATACGAAAAATAGTTTCGAATAGCTTTCAGCCCAGCAATGTATGCATCAAAACGAAAACGAAAAAAGTTTTCGAAAACTATCAAATCTTGTACTAAGGGTACTGGAATTACTTACCATCGAACACATCGAAGAAGTTTTCTTTGGAATCGTTCAGTGTGGACGAAGACTTTGATTTCTTCTTTCTTTTGCTCTACAAAACATACATTAAACACATGTTACTGGTTATATTATGAGTATCTTTGGCCCTTATTTTAATTTTTGTTACATAAATATAACAAAAGTTACATGGACGGACAAAAAAACAACAAAACGGACATGGAAGTTACATTTTGAATAAAAGAAACACGACACGGAAAAAAACTTTGTATGTTCTCAGCGCTGTTGGTGTGATTCGGAACGTTAACAGCTAAGCTTACATGAGAATCTAGGCCAATTTACGGACATAGACATCATTAATTTGTGGCAATAAAACACAATATACAATGGGAAAAATACATTAAGTAAGTTAATTTAAAATAAACATTAGCTAGAACTTATTTTTTTTTGTCACAAAATGGCTCAAAGGCCAACTTTGTTTTACACTTACAATTATTTAGAACTGTTGATGTTAACATAGGTAAAAATATTACAAGATAATTTGTTGTGGTCCAAATAAATGCGATTTGAGACATATAGCAATAACAGCGACTTATTTTTAACCGACTTCCAAAAAAGAGGAGATTCTCAATTCGATTTTTTTTAAAATGTTTGTTACCTCAGAACTTTCGATTGGGTGAACCGATTTTAACGACTCTTTTTTTATTTAAAGCCTGATGCTTCACGTGTGGTGCCATTTCTATTCGGTCCAGTTCTGGAATTTTTTATGAAGTCGTTTTTTTATATTGATAATTATTTAACTGACGAAAAAGACGGTTCTACTTTTTTTTTATCTAGGTTCACCGATTTCTCCACCAACAGATGACCGATAATAAATAAAAAAAACTTTTGAAATGAAATGAAATATTTATTCGTAGCAAAGCTACAGGTCAGTTGATTACATGTTACATGTTTGTAAATTAATTATTAATTAAATTAAAAAATTTAAAATAATAACACGTTAATTTTGTTCGGTAGAGTATACTTCCTATTCGATCCCATTGTCACCGATTCAGGATCTGATGATAGGATCCCAGGGAAAACAACAGCAACCCTCAAATTTTTCAGGCACTTATTACGTTTTTCATATATTTTTGAAATCGGTTTTTATTGTGATTTACTTGTTGACGTAAGATTTTTGTAATAGCATTGGCAGCCTTTTTGTAGTATTTTTGACTATTATTAATCATTTATTTCAGACCAGGTCCATATACGTTTGACACAAATTATATTAAAATCTGATAATAAAATAAAACAAAATTATAATTAGGTACACAATAGGAGGTAATCGAATTTCAGTAGTTTATAAATACTGACATTCGATTTCCATTTTATTTTCTGACATTTGATTTAAATTTTTACTCATTATATTTTATTTGATTTATTTTTAATTATTGTTAATATTGACATGTACCTAATTCTAATTTTGTTTTATTTTATTACTATGAAGGGTTGGAAATTGAAAATGTATTGCAACCTTAGTGAGCTCCTCCGCTACGGACATTTCCAAAGCGTGATGTGTTCGTGCTAAAGCGGCCAACGCTTCCTCCAGCACTCTGTTCCGCTCGATCTACATTATCAGAATCAGAATCAGAAATTATTTATTGACATAACTGTGTACAGAAGATGGTAAAACAAAGTAGTATCAACAGTCTGCCCTTTATGAGGGTACAATAACATAAATTAAGTAAAAGTATTATGCTAACTTAAAAATAACAGTAATTAACAGCAATATTAGTTAGTAATAGTTAGTATTAATAACGGTGGTTATTCTAATTATGTATACTTTATTTCATATAATTCTCGGGTCTAGCCCGGAAATTTGGCAGGCATTGGTCCCCACCAATCTCTATCCTAAGCTTATTTTCTTATTTCTAGTATTATAACTCACACATCATCAGCCAATTTACGTCCACTGTTGGACAAGGCCTCCCTCATAGAGAGGGGTGTTGCCATAATCCCCACGCTTGGCAGGCGGCTTGGGGATCGATTGGGACTATTATAACTGCTGCTCATGATTCAATAAAAAAAAAAAACAGAATACTTACATTAAAAGAAAAAGGCACACACCGATGTTTACATAAGCATGGGGGGGGATAACTTTGCTTACTTTTGCTGACAAGGGGGGGGGGGGAGGTAAATAATTGTAATAAATCTGCTTACGTAATACTTGAACGGCCCCTATGTCATGGTAGGCAGGACACATTGATTATAGAGACGAGTCTTCAGGCACTTATCTATTTAAGTATGTATTTAAAAATATATATGTATGTATATCAGTCTCTGGCAGCCATATTACAAGCTTTGTTTAGTTTGGGGTCAGATGACCATGTGTGCAATAATGTCCTAGATATTTTTTACTGTGGTAGATACATTTAGTGACATAAATGACATTCACCTCTCTGTTAAGGCGAGCGCTGTCCGCATCCCGCGCCTGCGCAACGAGCGCCGCGCAGTGTTTCAGAGAAGACAGCGCGTCCTGGCCACTTCCACACGCATGCTGGAAGCGCTGTTAAACACACATGGATGTCAATACAATATTTTATTTTATTTTACATGGAAAACAAACAGCTTCTAACAAACATGGTAGATACGATGAATACTAACACAAAAGCCAAAAAGAAGTTTCACGAATACCAACTTTTTTATTATTATTATAATTAGGCACTCATAACAAGTCACAGGACATAATATACAGATATAGTAACACGTTATAATTTTGTTCAAACGCACACGTTAATAATTTTTGTTTGAAAATAGTGTAAATGCCCCATTGCAACACCAACTTAGGCCTGTATTAGATAGAATGGTCAATATAATATAGATAGAATTTGAACAGTAGGTAAGACATTTGATAAGTAGTATGTACATAAAGTTATATTAAGTTAAATAAACAGAAATAAAAAAAACTAATAAAAAACATACAAACGAACATAGAACCTCCTCCTTTTTGGAAGTCAGTTAAAAAGGAACAAATAATAGCCAAATTACGATTATAAAGCCTCATACACATTCATAGTTTTTTTTGTTATATTAAAAAAAAAAACTGTGTTTTCTATGGAACAGCTGTTTTTTTCTCGATTTCAGGATTGGCCTCATAGTAAATGTTGTTCATAATGATGAATACAATGACCTCCTTTCGGCTTAGTACAGGATATATGCTTAACCCTGTACAATTATTATTGCAGGGTACTGTACACACCCCAGTTTAGATAGACAGGTAGGAATATTCTCACCATATACGCGGAGTGGTGCAGCGAGTTGCCCACGTTGACACTCTTGTCGAGCGCCGCTACTATGGCAGCACACTCTCGCAGCTGCGTCTCCAGTAGAGCCAGGTTGTTGGTCGCCGCGGTCAGCGCGTCTTGCATTGAACCTTATTAATCAACATAATTAATCTTAATCTAACTTCTGTAACATGAGATCTTTAAGAATAAGAATATTTATTTTCTAAAATGTGTTACAGCACTTAAAAATAGCCAACATAATCTACCAAAACAAAATACTTTATATGTGTACATAGATTTAACTGTGGGCCCCAAACTAGGCTAAGCCTGTGCTATAGAGTCCGTTGATTTTCTATATTGACATTACCATTTTAAATCTTTGATCATATATAGTTTGGATTTGCCTTGAACTCGATTTCTAATACCCAAAAAAGTCTGCCAAAAACTGAAGATGGCGAGGTATACATGTATTGCACATACCCGACATATTTTTACGTTTACTAGTTCTACAAACGCACACTTCAATATTGAGCGGCACACAACTGCAAACAACGAGACGACCAAGTGGCAGTGCTAGAGTAAATTGTAGGTATAATATTTGCATATTTTTTTTCTGAGCATGGGATTTAATTTGAAGAATTATTTTCTACGATATTTATCGATTTAAAAAAAAACTACTTTCATCCGACCGCAAACACGCAATTTCTTTTACTTGGATGTTTTTTTAATCGCGAACAAGTCCGCGTTTGACCCCACCTCACCTTTTGGTAAGCGACGATGTGGTCAAAGATGAAACACGCATACTTAGAAGACACATGCCAGTTATTTTGATTTAATAACCAAACTTATGAACCGATATTGATGAAATTTCTAAGGGACCAATATGAAAGTATATTTGAAATAAAAAAGATATTTTCTAAATCGATTTATCAATGACGGAGATCTGAGGTAACTAGTTATCCAATTCGCTGGAGGTAACAGACATAAAAAATATAATAAATACATCCAAATTGTACTAGATTGCATGTCCTCTTGATATATCGAGACTTCCGCCCCAGTCCGTCAATCTGTATTTAATGTACATTATCATCTGACTCGTCGGGTCATAAGTCATATTTATCTGTCTATCTGGGTCGCACTTACAGATCTTATGGTATGACGTTTATTGCTCGATATAGTCCATGATAAACGAACCTAGTGGTTTGCATTCTTCGTCCATGTCTTCGGTGGCCTCTCTAGCGCGGTCGGGCGACGCGCCGGCCCACAGATAGTGTTCAGAGTAAGCTATGTGCTCGTTTAACGCTGTTATCCACGACTGCAACATAATGAAACTTGAAAAACAGTCGCAAAGCACCTAATGGCAGGTCTGGCGCACTCCGCACTTTGGGTATGAAGCTACAAGTAGTCGTCTTGTCGTACTTGCCGTGCCCGCTGCCGCGCGATAGACAGATATAACGCGACAAGAGTTACGCGATTGACAGAGAGGCAACTTCTAGGTTAATATAGCAGTAGGTAGTTAGCACTCGCACGTCCTGAATTAAACTTTATTGTGTTCGCAAAATAACATAACCATCTTGGTCGCAGCTAAGCATACTCGTGAAAACTGCATTTAAATACATCCAGTAATTTAGGAGATGTGCGTGCACAAACAAACAGAAAAAAATTCTAAAAACTGTCTTAAAGTGTTCAGCTGCTCATTTTAAAACGCCCAGTGTATTATATTTTGATATCTCGATTTTTTTATCTCTACATTTTTATTATATGTATAGATTTTAAAAGAAATAAATATTATTATCAATAACTATAATACTATAATTTTGTAACAACAACTTAACATAAATAATATAGATATAATATGGTGAAGTTGTATAATGTTTGTTGATTCTTAAATAAATTGAAAAAAAAAAAAAAAAAAAAAAGTTGTGTCTTAAAAATAGCCTCAACTCAGCATAATGTTGTCTACCAAACAGCGCTGATCTTCTGTTTTCAGTTATTTATTTTTTTGGTTATTCTTTCTACCTTTACTCCTGTGTTTGCAACTAGATGGCGTTAGTATGAACTATGTACCTGTCTACAAGCGACGACCTCCTTCTCTGTGCTGGGCACGGCGAGCCGGTGCGTGTCTCCGTCGCTGAACTTGACTATCAGTAAGGTGGGTTCGGTGTGAGAGGGCGCCAGTGTCGCGGCGTCGAGGTACTTGCGGCTGCGCCACCGCCCCGCGCCGCGCGCAGCCTCCGCGCGCGACCCGTAGTATAGCAGCACGCCGCGTTGGAGGACCGCCTGCCAGCAGAAGAGTATTAAGGATAATCACACTATATATATTATAAATGCGAAAGTAACTCTTGTCTGTTTGTAATCACGGCTTTACCGATCTCGATAAAATTTTGCTAGGAAATGGTATGTATCATGAGGACGGACATAGGCTATTTTTTTCTGAAGAAATCGCGGACGAAGTTGCGTGTACAGCTAGTATCATATATGTGAATGTATGGATGGATGATTTTTTGAGTAACAAACATCCATCCAAACTCATCACGCAGAAACGGCTGTATAGATTTGCATGAAATTTGGAATATACATTGCTTATATCCTGGATTAACACATATGCCACTATTCATCATCATCATCACCAATTTTCATCACCACGCGAGTGAAACTAATAACGATATACGAGTATATAACCACTTGACAGCTCATCCTTTACCCCGCCGTGATGAAAACGAACTAAATTCGTCAGCAGGATCTTTTTCTTTTTTAGGCGCTAATTGAATGAAGGACTTTTGTTCAATCACAAGCGCCAATCGATACCTCCCTTTGTCGTAAAACTCTCGGAGGGAAAGTTTAAGAAAGGATTTCGTTAAATTACTGACATAAAATAAACAATTGAAATGTTATGGTTCACTTGTTTTATATTCGTATTGACAATTGCGTTTTTAGTTTTATGCCCGAAAATAATACCTAAAATTGAACGATGCTACAAAAAGAATTGTTCAATATTAGGTATATGACTCTTAAGACTTATCAATAACTAGCTTCCACCCGCGGCCTCGCCCGCGTTGTTTGAGAGAAATATGATCGAGTTCTCAGCCAAAGTAGGTACTTATATTTTAGGACAATATAAATATTTCATCCTGGCTATCGACGACCGGTATGGCTAAGTACTAACATATGTGCCTTATGAGCAGGAGGTTTCTGGTTAGATTCCGGCCTGGCAGACGATTGAATGGTGAATTTAATTAAATATTTATATGCTTTGGGTCTCAGAGCTAGTTATCTCTGTTATTTTTTTTACTTATTTGTACGTCACCTTTCCTTGAAACTCGAACTCGCGGGCCGCTTGCGGCCCAGCGAACCGCGCGATTTCGAAAGTTTTTTTTTTACTTGTTTGTACGTCACATATTTTTGACACCCGAACTCGCGGGCCGCTTGCGGCCCAGCGAACCGCGAGACATCGAAAGTTTTGTTTTTACATGTTCATATGTCACCTTTTCTTGACGCTTGAAATCGCGGGCCGCTTACGGCCCAGCGAACCGCGCGACATCGAAAGTTTTGTTTTTACATGTTCATATGTCACCTTTTCTTGACACTCGAACTCGCGGGCCGCTTGCGGCCCAACAAACCGCGCGATATTGAAAGTTTTTTTTTTACTTGTTCGTATGTCACCTTTTCTTGACACTCGAACTCGCGGGCCGCTTGCGGCCCAGTAAACCGCACGACCTTGAAAGTTTTTTTTTTTTACTTCTTTGTACTTCATCTTTCTTTGACACTTGAACTCTCGGGCCGCTTGCGGCCTAGCGAACCGCGCGATATCGAAAGTTTTTTTTTTACATATTTGTACGTCACCTTTTCTTGACACTCGAACTCGCGGGCCGCTTGCGGCCCAGCGAACCGCGCGACGTTGTTTTTTTTACTTCTTTGTACTTCATCTTTCTTTGCCACTCGAACTCGCGAGCCGCTTGTAGCCCAGCGAACCGCGCGATATCGAAAGTTTTTTTTTTACTTGTTCGTATGTCACCTTTTTTTGACACTCGGAACTCGTGGGCTGCTTCCGGCCCAGCGCGAACCGCGTGATATCTAAAGTTTTTTTTCACTTGTTTGTACCTCACCTTTTCTTGACACTTGAACTCGCGGGCCGCTTGCGGCCTAGCGAACCGCGCGATATCAAAAGTTTTTTTTTTTTACATATTTGTACGTCACCTTTTCTTGATACTCGAACCGTGCGATATCGAAAGTAATTTTTAGACATAAAGGTACCCAATAATAACCGATTTTACGAAAGTGACTTCGAAAATAAATAAGTTTTGAAACAAACCTTCCTCCCCATTTTCACCACTTAAAATCAACCCTGGCAAAAAAGTGGTATGATTTTGTTTTAATAAAACCGGCCAAGTGCTAGTCAGACTCGCTCACCGAGGGTTCTGTACCACTATACGTGTACATTTGTGTTAAAACTAAAAAATCTGCAGCAAAAGTGTTGTATGTTACCCAACACGTTTCTTGTATCACACCCTTTAATTTTCAACTTAATTTTATTTTTAGTATTTGTTATTATAGCAGCTATAGAAATACATATTTCAAAGACGATTTCAAGTGACTACCTATTATGGTTCCAGAGATACAGACCTGTGACAGACAGACGGACGGACAGCAAAGTCTCAGTAATAGGGTTCCGTTAGCACCCTTTGGGTGCGGGACCCTAAAAAGTAGAATCAGATACAAATTTTCATCACTATATAACTTAAATAATTGGCCAAGAGCGTGTCGATACACTCATATGGTAGGGTTCCGTAATCAAAGCCATAATTATAATTGTAGTCATAGTTCAGAAAATTATGATTATAGAAAAAATCAAATGAACGAAGCTCTGTGGACTTAGCCAAATTTCAAAGTTGTACCATCCCGACATAGCATATACTTTTTATGGTTTAAACATACAGAAAACTGATTGAGAAACATTATTTGTTAAGACCATTTCACAAAAAGGTTAATGACCTTTGAGCTAGAACGCTTTGAATTTATTACAGTTTTATCCCTGTTACTCAAAAAGTCATCATCAGATAATGTTCGAAATAATTTTGAATGAAGGTTTTAAATATGACCTATTTGTATGGTAAGACTCAAGTTTCTATGTCTTATAGTTTAGAAATGCGGGGGGGTGGACCAACTTTTTGCCACTTTGGCGGGCCATATTTCGCAAAGTATAGACTTTATAAAAAAAGTGATGTATCAAACCTTACCTTCATTTTAAAAGACCTTTTCAACGATACACCACACGAGTAAGAGGAGTGAAAATATAAATTTCATCCCCAATTCACATGTAGGAGTGCCACCCCTAAAATGCAATATAATATATTTTTTATACTTTTAAAATTGAGATCTATATTATTACTGTTCCAATACCAATTTTCATACCTGTAACTTCAAAAACGAATTTTATGGTTTTACCCATTTTCACCCCCTTAGGGGTAGAATTTCGAAAAATCTTTTCTTAGTGGGTGCATACACTTCACAACGAATACACCCTCCAAATTTCATGTCTCTAAGACCAGCGGTTTAGGCTGTGCGTCAGTCAGGACTTTGAATTTCATATATACAGATTACCAATACAAAAACCGACTTCCTAAAAATTTCAGAACTGAACCAAATTGAAATGGAACCACACGCGAAGCAACTGCTATCAAATAAAAGAAAAACATTGGAAGTCAGTTAAAAAAAGAAAGATTATGATAGCGAATAATTCGCATCTTCGGTTCTGCGAGGTCCGTACCCATAGGGGGCGCCAGCCGAGGAACCGCGACCGCTTGAGTAGAGGCCCTTCGAAGGGCGCCGCTGTACGCTGCAAACGCTGCAGCGGTCGTACACTCAGCACTTCGCGCATATCCACGTCTTTTGCTATGTCTATGGCTAGTAGGCCTGTCGACAAACAAATGATGTTTTCATATAACCAGCACCGAAAGGCTATCTTTTATCGTTTAAAATCTGCGCGCAGTAGTTTATCCGCTAGCACAGAAAGTAAATTATAAATTTAAATGTGATGAATTTATCGAACCTTTACATTTATTCAGTGTTAAAACATCCAACCACATTGAATAGATCTTCATCTACAACCCTCATTATACCACTTGTTATTGTGCAGACTAGGGTAGTAGTGTGCAGTGGTTGAAGTAAGCTCACCGCTGTGATTCTTAAGCGTAGTGTCCACTCCATTCTGCAGTAGCAGGACAGCTAGTCGTGCGTGGCCCCGGTACGCGGCACAGTGAAGGCAAGTGTTGCCTTGAGCGTCTACGCAGTTGATGTTCGGTGGGTTTGGACCGCTGAGCTGAAAAAAGAAAAAAAAAAGAATCGGTCATAGGACGCATGCACGTCAGAAGTGAAAACTGAAGTAGTAGTAATTCACCTACTCTACAAGAGATGGCGCTTTTTTAAAATACATGGTACAGCGTGACGATGAAGCGAGTTCCATGATTTTTGTTCACTCAAAAAGTGCTCAACGCGCCTAAAGAAGTTTTCACTTCAAAAAACATATTTCAAGGCGGCACCGAGAGAGAGAAAAACGTAGATTTATTTTCAGTAAAAAAAAAAGAGATGAAAAGGTTAAAAATAGACACTGACTGGCAATAAATTATAATTATCGATAATTATTTATTATTCTTAACTAAAACGGCTACAAAAAGCCAATTACATTAGTTGATTAGAATTAATAAGAATTAATTCAAATAAGTCAATAAAAATTCGTCGCTATAAAAAAAATTACAAAAACAAAAAAACATATACAATATAAAAAATCGACTTCATAAAAATGTCAGAACTGGACCAAATATGTGCCCTCTATCCCATACCGCGTCCATTAGTTAGGCACTATCGGTTTTAGAGAGTGCATGCCTGATTTAGTACTGAGGTGTTCAGACAGATGTCTCTTATAATAATTTTTGTGTGGAAATTACTTTTTAATTGTTACATTGTAAAAAAATATAAGTGTGTCTCTGTGGCTCAAGAGGATATGACGGCGCCAAAGTATCGACAGAAGTCGCGTCCCATACAAGGGGCTGCCCCAACTTCCAAGTGTACGTAAGTGTAGTAAGCATGCTGGGTACGCTGCCACCTGATAGTGGGGTTGAGCATTTGGATTGTCTTTAGACCTTCAACAGTTTATGGACATCCTTAACTGTTTATGTAGTGTTAGCTTGTATTTTGTTTACTTAATAAAGGCACTTGCCCAAAAAAAGAACCGATCTGATACCCTATTGTTTACATAGTAAGAACCAACTTGCAGAAGTCAATTTCCGCTAATTTTCTTTTACAACACAAATATAAGCTCACCCATTCCTGTATATCTTCAAGCCGGCCCTCCTTAGCAGCCGTCAATAACCTCCGTTCCCTTTCATTCCTCTCTGACCTCTGAGCGGCGTCTAGCAACCTCTGTACATCTCTGGTCTTGGCGACGTCGCATGCCGTTCGCCCTTCGCCGTTCATCACGTTCACATCGGCTTTGTGGCTCAGCAGGAGAATCAATAGTTCCTGGAAAGAACAGGCCTTGCAGTAGTAGTAAGTTTGTAAAGGGTGAGTGACCAGTCCTAATGGAGTTTAGGCCGCATGGAGAGCTTTTTTAACTGAATCCAAAAAAGGAGGGGTTTTGGTTGTATTTTTAAAAAATGTTTGTTACCTGAGAACTCCATCATTTATACCCCAGTTTGTTAAAACATTTTTTTTATTTGAAAGGATATAGTTTCTTATTGATCCCAGAGAATTTTCTTGAAAATCGGTTCAGTAGTTTGGTTTTTAAATCAAAATAATTGTTGAGGTAACAAACATAAAAAAAAAAAACTGAAACCCTCCCTTTTTGGAAGTCAGTTAAAAACTGGAATATCGTGGCAGGGCTGGTGTATAATAATTTAAATATTGATTACCTCATTGCCAATAAAAGATGCCTTGTGCAGAGGAGTGTCCCCAGTCTCATTGACCTCGTCCACATTGGCCCCGGCATCCAAAAGGGCATCCACTACATCTACATGACCAAAGTATGTTGCTAGGTGGAGAGCCGTCCAGCCTAGGTTGCTCTTGCTCTGCCCTGCAATTTTTACAAAGTTTATGAACTTGCTTGCTGGGTGTGTAGGTTAAGAAATTAAATCAGTTATGGCCTTTTGACTGCCTCGGTGGGTCAGTTGTTAGTGAACCTACCTTCTGCGTGGGTTCGATTCCTACCTAGGGCAAACATTCATGTGATGAACATTTGTGTTTGTTCTATGTCTGGGTGTTAATATCTATTTAAGTATGTATTTAAAAATATATATGTACATATATCAGTCTCTGACAGCCATTTTTCAAGTTTTGCTTAGTTTGGGGTCAGATGACCGTGTTTGCAAAAATTTCCCAGATATTTATTAGTATAAAGAAACAGACTTAAAAAAAACTCAATAAATTAGAACTACACTAATCTAAAAAACCACTATCTGTATGCAACGTTCCCAAAATGCTGGCCGCATTGCCGCATTGTATTGCAATACTAACACGCTGCGCAAGATACCGACCGATATACTGTATTAGTTCATTTTAACATAATATAAGCAAATGCATTAATATTTTAACAAGTGTAACTAGTGCTGTTGCCTGTGACTTCATACGTGTAGATTTTCATATAAACTTTCAACCCTCTTTTCCTCCATTAATCCAGGTTTCCAATATATGTACTTACGTAAAATATTTCATGAAAATGTTTTTTTTCAGCTTTTTACAATCGTATTGCAGCTGTCAGATCATAAATGATATAAATACTTGGACTGAGTTCATTATTGTTTTAACAACTATTGTAACCGAAGATACTTAAATTTCACATAACATGGCGAATTCCCATAAATTATTTATATTTTTTTCCATTTTGTTTTTCATGTTTTAAGTAATTGGATGGTATGAAGAATAAATACACAAAATTCTTAAATAAAAATCCATACTAATATTATAAATGTGAAAGTAACTCTGTCTGTTTGCTACATAATCAGGGCTAAACGGCTTAACCGATCTCGATAAAATTTTGCGAGGTAATAGTATACATCATGAAGACTGACATGGGCTATTTTTTTCTGAAGAAATCGCGAACGAAGTTGTGGGTACAGCTAGTTAATTATATATTTATATTATTTCCACTTAGCCACAAGTTAGTAGCTAGTTGGTAATATAATATGGCTATGGCAACATAACTATAATGAAATCGCACGTCACAACTAATATAGTCTTAACTCAAAATTTTGCATTTTTGAGTTAAGTATGCCATCAAAAAGTAGATTTTTTTCTCTACAAACTGGTAAGACCGTTACATTTATACCTCCGATTATCACTGAAAGATGGCACAAAAACTCTTTTTTGACTATTCAATATGTTCATCCTTTTACCAAGTAGCACCGTCTCATCTTCGCCTAATCGGTCGCAACTCAACAAACGCATACGGCTGACGTATGTAACCTGTCACATTCGAACATAAGACATTGTGAGTGTTAGCATCGGATACAAAAACGTTGCAGGTGAGTAGTCTATATAGATCCATTTGTAACATGCGACTTTTTTGCCTGGGCATAAAATAAGTCAATTAGGTTTTATTACAAGTTAAGACTATATTGCTTGACAATAATTTATTTTTTCTGATTATAATGAAAAATGATTTGACTTAAGACTATAATGCCGTCAGTTTTTTTGAGTTAATACTTTATGACCAGTTCAGAGTATCCTGTGAGGTTCTCGTGGTATTGTTTATTTATAAATGCAACTGTATTAATTGTTCATGTTTGCTAAAAATACATTTGTTTACAGAAACATTGCAGACCAAAATCGCAATGAAGAGATATAAATAAACTAGCATAAATAAAAAAAACATAAACTTGCAATATTATTATTAGGAAATTATTATTTTTACACCTCAAGAAGATATAGATAAGATATTCTTCTTGTTATTATGAGATATTGATTATGTTCATAAGTATTATAATTATTAATGCGCCAAAAACCTAATAAAAAAATTCGCAAAGAATTTGTCTATTGGAAAAAGCCAAACGACGAAACTGAAGATCGAGGATGGCAGTATCATTTCATCAAAGCCGGAGATTCTGAGAGAGCTCGAGAGGTTTTACGGACAGTTGTACACCTCGACACGACAGCCCATTGTCAGTACAGCTCAGGACAAGAGAGCTAAACTGACCCGACATTACACTGAGGACATTCCAGACATCAGCTTGTACGAGATTAGAATGGCTCTGAAACAGTTTAAGAACAACAAGGCGCCGGGTGATGACGGAATCACGACAGAACTACTGAGAGCAGGTGGAAAACCGGTACTTTTAGTCCTCCAGAAGTTGTTTAATTCCGTCATACTCGAAGGTACTACGCCTGTAGCATGGAACAGGAGTGTGGTGGTGCTCTTCTTCAAAAAAAGGTGACAACACCTTATTGAAGAATTATAGACCCATCTCACTCCTGAGCCATGTGTACAAGTTGTTCTCCAGAGTCATTACAAACCGTCTCGAAAACAGGTTTGATGACTTCCAGCCTCTCGAACAAGCCGGTTTCCGTAAAGGCTGGAGCACCATAGACCACATACACACGCGCCGCCAGATTATACAGAAGACTGAGGAGTATAATCAGCCATTATGCCTAGCGTTCGTGGACTATTAAAAAGCCTTCGATTCAATCGAGACTGGGCAGTATTGCAGTCCCTCCAGCATTGTCATATCGACTATAGGTATATCGAAGTGCTGAAGTGTTTGTATAGAAACGCCACCATGTCCATCCGATTACAGGACGAGAGCACGGAATCCAATTGCAGAAAGGCATGAGACAGGGAGATGTTAACTTTCCAAAACTGTTCACGTACGCAATGGAGGACGTTTTCAAGCTTTTGGAATGGAACGGATTGGGCATCAACATTAGTGGCGAATACAGCACTCACCTTCATTTTACCGATGATTTAGTTATCATGGCAGAGTCACTGGAGGACCTACATACAATGCTCAGTGACCTCAGCAGCCTTTCCCAACAGGTGGGTCTTAAAATGAACACGGATAAGACAAAAATCATGTCCAATGTCCATGTTGTACCCGTACCGGTAGTTGTTGGGAACGATACTCTCGAAGTTATTGACCATTACACCTATCTTGGACAGATTGTTCAGTTAGGTAAGTCCAACTTAGGCAAAGAGGTCGCCCGAAGAATCCAACTCGGATGGGCAGCGTTCGGGAGCGTTGCGTGAAATCTTCTCGTCCAAGATAGCACAGTGCCTAAAGACAAGGGTCTTTGACCAATGTGTGTTGCCAGTGATGACATATGGTACTGAAACGTGGTCCTTAACTGTTGGCCTTTTGGAGAAACTCAGAGTCACACAACGGGCAATGGAGAGAGGTATGCTCGGAGTTTCTTTGCGCGATAGAATCCGAAACGTGGATATTCGCCAAAGAACCAGAGTCGTCGACATAGCTGTAAAAATTTGCAAGTTGAAGTGGCAATGGGCAGGCCACATCGCTCGAAGAACCGATAACCGATGGGGAAGAAAGGTAATTAAGTGGAGACCACGAACCGGAAGACGCAGTGTAGGTAGGCCTCCCACTAGATGGACCGACGATATCGTGAGTCGCGGGCATCCAGTGGATGCAGATGGCAGGTTGTCATTCAGTGTGGAAGTTAAAGGGGGAGGCCTATGTTCATCAGTGCATGTCATATGGCTGATGATGATGATGATTGGTACTTTGGAGTTATTACTCAATAAATAAGAAGAATATGAACAGCAAAAATTCATCAATAAAGTCTCAAACCAATTTAATACCATCAATATGCAAAAGAGTTTAACAAAAAAAACAAGTAATAGTCAGTAAAGTAACAGTAAAGTCATATTTCAAAATTGTATTTCTACAAGCAGGCAATATAGTCGTTACTCAAAGTGTTAATGAAAAAATATTCATAACTCTAAAGATAGTCATTTAATCCTCGTTAGAATAGAAAATAAATAAAGCCAGATAACATACCCTTAAACTGTCATTTAAGTTTGGGCACGATAATGGATATTTCAGACAGTATGATTTTTTAAATATTCAAATCGCGATATCTCGAAATCGTTTATTTTGAGTTAAGACTTTACTAGTTGTGGGGTGCGAAATGTGTTGTTTAAAAAGGTATCAGTAGATCTTAAGACTGCAAACAAGTTTAGAAATATTATACATGAATAATTAAGTAGATGATGTCATTCACATCACTGCACAAACAGTTTTAGCGTTTTTTAAAACCTACTTATTAATAATGTGATTTTTATTTTGATGATGATAACTGATCAATAAATATTCATCACATCAAGGCATAGGGTATCAATTACAGGTACTTCAAAATGAGTACTCACCTTTACAATTTATATCCAAAGTCAACTTTCCCTGTTCCCTGGCATGCAGCAGAGCTTTTACTACGGACAGCTCCCCGTGCCGTGCGGAATACAAGAGGGACTCCTGAGCTTCTTGCCCTGACGACGGATCCTTAGACATCTTTGAAGGTTTCTATTACATATGGCTCTAGAAGATTGTCCCACAAGGCATAGGCTTTAGCCCACTCACTTTAACTATGCTTGATTCGCATCCAGCATTATAAACACTCGATCCATAGCCCTTGGCAGAAGAGAACTTTTTGTAAAGACGTTTGTTTTTGTAACGAACAAGGAGGGGTGATTTTGTGCGACTATGTTATGTGCGAAAACTTCACGGTTACCAAATCGGATTAAGAAACCTTCGCTTGAGTATTTTTAGTAATTCCAATCGAAGATTGCAATGTTGATGAAGAAAATTACTGGACAGACAGGAAAGCAATGAGGATAAAATACTGAAAATGATTTTAATAAATGAACCGCAAACCGCAATCAAATTCTTCGCTCGAGTTTCGTTCATTTCAATTTCAAATGACATAAACGAACTTAGTGACAGATTTCACAGATTGATTTGATAACCAAGATTGTCCGACAGCTTTTTTTTTTGCTCTTTACTGAGCAAGCTAAAGCCGTTAAGATCATTTTGCTTCGACTTTTGTTAAGAATATGTAAATGTGTAAATTACGTGTTTATAATACATACCTCTTTCCATTATACTCCAGTTTTTGGCTTATAGTGGTACTTGCTCAAGTTTTAAGCTTGCTGTTTAAAGCAAATCCAAGTCTATTATGATTAAAGTAAATGCAGGTACGCACTGCATAAGCCTCAAAAAAGTAGTTGAGAGTTTGATTGAGACTTTACTAACTAGAGGCTTCAGTGGAGTTTTGGAGTCGAATATCGTCCTAAAATAAACGTTTTATACCCTCATTCATTATTAAACCTACTACTTTACTTAGGCTTACCTAACATAGGACATCCATAAATGCCATAATGGCTTTAGCTTAGCTTACGCAGTAATGGAATGGACGAAAAAGTAATAACTCTTTGGTTTGTTTGATAGGTATGTTATGATTGGTTATGATTTTGTAAATAAAATTTTTTGAAATTCTGGAAACAAACAAAAGTTTAAAAATATCACAGAAATTCAAAGAATATGTGTGAAGAAATTAAAAATTGTTGTCGAATATGCCTGGATGTAGAATCTTATCATGTCTCCATCCTTGGCGACCCAACAATCAGCTTACATCTCAGAGCTTGTCTCGCGATCATCGTGGCTCCAAGTGACCACCTCCCGAAGGACGTCTGCGTGTCCTGTGTTTCTCAATTGAACCAGTTTTATAACTTTCAACTACATGCTCGCTGTTCACAACATTGGCTTGAGTCTACGCTTCAAGATAAGTCCAAAAAGAGCTCTGAAACGAAAACCCCATTACAGCCTTTACCAGACTCAGAATATAACTCGGATTCACTTCTAGAGTTCCTAAATAACACTGCGAACATCGAAGACTACCTCAATAACTTAGGTAAAGAAGATATACCGTCTATAGTCAACATGTTGGACAGAAACGAACATGCAATGGAATTAGCAAAAGTTACAAACTTCAAATCTAAACAACCCAGTCCTAAAAAAAAGGAAATTAAAACAAATAAAAAAATCGATATGGAGATCGATGTTTTAGATTCCGATATCGAAATCGTTAAAGAGATTATCATGAAAGAAGTAGACAAGCCTGCAGTGAAATGTGAGAAAAACTTTTCTACATGTTACGGGTGTAAATTAAAATTTGACAGCATTCAAAAGCTTTGTCAGCATGTAAGTATATGTGATAATGCTTCTAGGACTTGCGTGAAGTGTGACTCTCTATTTGACTCCAGACAAAAAATGATTGAACATTCAGTTGTACACTCATCACTGCCATTGACTTGTGGCTGTGGAGTACAGTTCTCAACACAAGAAGCGTACACTCATCATCAGAAAACATGCCGAGCAGACTACGGAGCTGTTCTCGGCTGTACATTCAAATGTAAAGAATGTGGAGACATGTTTAAGGATAGATTCCAACTCTACAGGCATGCAAGGCAGCATATAATTAAAAGTGAAGAAAAAAAGTGTGATATATGTGGCCATATTTTTATTGGAAATGATTTATTGATAAAACATAAGAAGAAAGAACATGAAATATCTGAAGGCAATATGTATAGGTAATTATCGTATGAATAATGCAATTTTTTTAGTACTTAAACCTTTTATTCTTATTTGGGATGAAGGTGATAAGTCCTACACGATGTGCCACTTGGGGTGTTTTCTTTTTAATAGTGAATAATTCCATATTTGACCCCTAACTCGCCTGTTGGTAAGCGATGATGTGGTTGAAGATGAAGCACGCAGACTGAGAAGATACCTTTTCACTCTTGCCTTGAAAAGGCACAGATTATATCTCTCAAAACAAGGAGCCGGCAGGTTGTTCCAATCCTTGTCTGTACGGATTAGAATCGAAACTTTGATATTCCCACTTTCGGCTTATTATGCTATTTATTAAAGCTAGGTTAGGAAGTTAAGGCAGGGCTGCATGGGCAGCTAGTCTCTACATAGTATAAAATACCGCTACACAACTACAAGTATAGTATAAAATAGAGTCGCTTTCCACTTCTGTTTGTCTGTATATCCGCTAACTCCTCCTAAACCACGCAACGGATTTTGATGCGGTTTTCGCCATCAGTTAGATAATTTTTCACGGAATATTTATATATTTATTATTTATATTACATGGGAATTACTCACGTAAGATTAAGCCGGTTACTACTCCCGCCGCAGACGCAGCCGCGCGCTCATTCACCTTGAAAAAGACCGCCGAATGCGGTTGAAACTATAACCGGCCTAATCTTACGTGAGTAATTCCCGTGTAATATAAATAAAATGTGTGAAAACCACGTCAGTTTCCTTAGTAAAAAGGTTTATACATAATATAATAAAACTTACATCCGTGCATACAGGGCGGGTCGCTAATACAAAATAAATAATTATGAATATTAAACACACACAACTGGACCAAATTGAAATGGGATCACACGGGAAGCACCAGCTTTCATATGAAAAAAGAATTATCAAAATCGGTTCACCCAATCGAAAGTTCTTAGCTAACAAACATAAAAAATAATAATTAGAACCTCCTCCTTTTTAGAAGTCGGTTAATAATTTTCATATACTTTTGATATTCCAGATGCAAAGTCTGCAACCTAACATCACCTAACCATCAACAAATGTACCTCCACGTGAAAACACACACACAACAAACCAAGCCGGAGTCGTCTCGGCACCTCTGCGAGTCATGTGGTAAAAGTTTCGCAACGCGAGCAATATTGGCGCGACATTCAGTACAACACAACGATAAATTCAAGTGCAACATTTGCTGTAAACGGTTCAGAAGTGGGATCGAAAAGGACAATCATGCCGCTGAACATAGTGAAGTGGCCATGTGTGAGAGATGCGGTAAGACTATTAATTGTTACCAACTGGATGGACACTCTTGTACTTAGTGTAAAAAGATTGCAGTTCAAAACTGTATAATTTGTGATAATATCACAAGTTGAACATGGACTTACAAATTTTTGTTATAATGGTTGTGATTGGAACCCTATTACTAAGCCGACAATGGCATCAATTCTGTCGTACCATTCTATAAAGCTGAACTAAAGTAATCGGACAGGACTAAAATTATCAACATCTCTTATCATTTCAATAAGTCTGAAAAAGATAGCAATAATTTTAGAGCTGTCAAATTTCGTTTACTTTATAGAATGGCACAACAGAATTATCTCTGGGACAGTTCAGTTTTCAACTATAACATACAATAATAAAAAAGCATTCTCCCTAAAAAGCAAAAGCTTTCCGTTCACAGTTGCCTGGAAGAGATTGCTTTAAGCTATAATACCGCCTGTTAAAAGCCTTGATAATAGTTTCATTGTAATTTATCTGTTATTCTTATTTTTGTGGTCTATATAAAGAGATCTTAAAAAGTTAAACTATAGGTGGTCCATACAAAAAAACATATTGTTTAATAAGATTTTTTCTCTATTGCGAAAATAGTAGTGTAGACTCTAAATTAAAACAGTGAAATCAAACACTAAAACAGAAGTTTTCTTTCATTCGGTTTGGGACTTATAGTGGGACAATAAAAGGAAATACTTAGTGTGGTAGTAGGGAACCCTAAGTGTGCAAGTCCGACTCGCTTTTGACCGGATTTTATTAAAAACAATCATCATAGTATGATAGTATGATGATTGTTTGTCATTTAGGAATTATAATTGTAAAATATAAAAAAAAAAACTGTCATTATAAATAAAAGGTAAATTTCATGTAAGATTGATTTATTTATACTACTAAAATCATTCCTAAAGTCTTATACAATCTTAAAATATCAAAGTAAAATCATAACGCTACATATTTTAAAATAAGTAAATGATTCTGTATAATACGAGAAATTCATATTTAAAACTAACTTTAAGTACTTTCTCAAGAAAATCTTAACAAAAACAAAACCAGCCTCTGTGACCAAAATTGAAGAAATCTGTCAAAATAATCCTTATTTTCTCAGGCATAAGGTTGCTAACATCTGCAAAGGTTTTCATGAATGATGGTATGCAAATTGTTTTGTGGTTTTTGCGGAGCCCTGAAAAGAAACGCACAGATAACTTTAATGTGTACTGAAAAAAAAACATAATCATGTTGTGTATACATATTTAGGAATATGGTTTAGTTCAAAATTGTACATGTCATCTACTAGTTTTAAATTGTTTTGACCATATTTTGTTTTGTGTGCCAATAAACTAAATAAATAAATAAATAAATGCCACACCCTCTGTAATAAGCCCAGACCAGTATAAATAAGTATATGATTTATTTATACATTAGGGAGCCTTTTCCATATATTGCAGGTGTAAGACAAAAAAAGTCGCGTAAAACGTACAGTATGCGATTTCCACAAGGCTATGTTGTGTTGATCTTTCTGGCGATGGCGGCTAGTGCCAGGGCCAGCTTTAACCTATTGAAGGCCCTGGGCACATTAAGATAATGTGGCCCCTATGACCTCGACAGAGCGCTATTTTCGGGCGAGAATAGAGTAGCTTTGCGCATGTAAAAGCTAATAAGCAAATAGGTCAGTTAATTCTTAGTCCTTTAATTTTTTTCGAAATAAATATGTTTTTCTTTAATAAATATAGGTTATCATTTGGTGTTCCGATTTGAGTTATCAATCGCGGGGCCCTGCCCAGAGCACCCAGTCGGAAAGTGGGGCAGGCTAGTGCGATGATAAAACCGTTACGCCGCTGGCATGACATCGAACAGTTCTTCCGAACACTCCATACTTACCTTCTATGATCATTCTAGCCGCGTCCTTAGCAGTCAGCTCTCGGTACCAAGACCGGAAGCGATGCGATGGCGGGGGGTATAGTCCAGTGGCTACCGTTGCCAAGTAAACAGAGGTGATATTAATGTTTTTGGTCCAAATGTCCAATCGTAGCTCTTCTGCGACGGAGTCCATTAGACCTGATTTCAGAAAGATATAATGTAAATCTTAAGTCAAGATGTGGCGTTAAAATCCACAATAGTTTGCAACCCTTAATGCAGAAGCTGGGGCCTTACGCTCTACTCTAAACGCGGGCCCGAATAGGTGCTGTTTGCAAAGTCACGCAAACGCGAACCTTAACGCGCCGAGATACGGTCTGCGGTCGCGTGATTTAGCAAATTCGGACCCGCGTTTAGAGTTGGGCATATAAGGCCCCAGTTTTGCAATAGGAGTTGCACAGTTGATTGTATATTGTGGATATTGATCTAAAGTTGTCTGCTGAGACAGCTTTAGATATAAAACATAAGCATAACGCCCAAGAAGGTAAACCCTCTGCATCAACAACAAAATCTCTCGAATCTCCATGGTCTCTGGCCTCTGCCGACTAAATATATTTAAGACACTCACTATGATTAATGATGATATCGATGCCGAAGACTCTCATGAGTCTTTTATTAAGACCAAAATTTTTGTTCATTGCAAGGCAAAGGCTCCTTCCTTCCCACCACTTTCCGGGTCTTCCGGGTGGTTGTAATGGTCCTGTTTGTTGTGGGGTCCAGTTGGTTGTTATTTAAGCACAGAATTCATTACAACATGCAAAGTCAAAAACTTTGGTAGATTATGAGGATCATTTCTTATAGATAATATATGAGTATAGATAGATAGTTGGTGGTAATACAATACTTACAATAGACGTAGCTAAACAGACTTATAAAAATACTGTAACCTTTGAGTCCAAACTTAGCAGTGCAATACGGTATCATATCAGAGCAAGGCATCAGTCCAGCGCTGGAGTTAATGGCTATAATGTGGCCGTATCTCCTCTCGATCATGCTTGGCAAAAATGCTTGTATTATCTGAAAATGTTTATCAGACGTGGAAATACGCCGGCTTTTTTCATTAAGGGGTTACCCAGCTTTTCGTTATTGATTATATTTACTTTACCACATGCAAAATGCAGCAGTAAACTCTCCCTTTTGAAAAGTAGGAAGGCAAAATAACCTGAATCCAAAAACGCTACTGTATATCAGCTTCCGCTTTGCTGAACAGAATCATGACTTGGTGGAGAAAATAACAATATTATGTAAATGATTTAAAAAAACTCTTACCCAAAAGTGTGCCAGCAAGTTAACTTCGATATGTTTTGTAATTAATTCTGGCCGGAGATGGCTAATAGGCGCGCAAGTCAGCACTCCAGCGTTGCTGATCACCATTGAGACTTCGCACAACTGCCTTCTCATACGAGTAGCCAGAGCAGCAACCTGCTCTCGTACTGTTACATCTATCGTGAAGCCGAAGCTCTGGAAAATCACTTTAGCTTATAGCAGAGGGAGAGAGAGCGTAGGCCGATGAAGTGACGATATACGTTAGGCAGCTAGCTGACATAAGCTGGAAGCAAAAATCCGAAGAACGGACTAAAGTTGCGTGCCTTGGGAGAGGCCTTAAATAAGCTGATTATAATGATGACAGAGAGAGAAGATACACCCTGTACAAGCAAGATCTCGGAAGAATCAGGAACAGAACACCAACAAAGGCAAAATATGTTTTGTGAAAGAGATACGTTCCGTACTCTCTCTGTAGCAAAATTAAACAACAGCTAGCCGAAATCACATCTCGCCAACCAAGGATTTTATGGTTATACAAACTACTCACGTCTCCGCCTTTCTTTCGTATTTCGGAAACTACGGAATTGTTACGGTGTGTGTCCTTGTCCCAACAAATTATGGTAGCTCCAAGATCTGCCAGCTGAAGAGCTAGCTCCCGTCCTATCCCGTTGGCTGCTCCAGTTATCTGCACATTATTTTATAATTTTTGATCTCCATGGCCCAAAATTAGGCCACGAGAGTTGGAAAGTTAGGGAACCATCAAATTGAGGAGCGCAATATACTCCACAATCTCCATATTTTTTGGAGAAACCAAAACTAAGCGACTTCGCGGGTCCGGCCACCTGCTGAGAATGGAGGAGTATCGCAAATCGCAATGTCAAGAATGCGTATCTTGTAGTTGCCGCCGACCGGCAGGCTGGCCTAGATATGACCTGAGCGACAAAGCTTGATCAGGCCTGATGGCATTCTGAGCCTAAGCAATACCCACTTGGAGTAAGTAAAATCAAGGAAGATCATGAAAATTTGGGTGTCGGCTTTTAAAGATTCACAAAGCGTTACTCGATTTACCTAATACAGACAGCTGTGATGACTGTGACACCTGTAAGCTATTCAAAGACGTAACGCAACAAAGGCTGTGAAGAGAAGCTAACCAAAACAGTTTCCCCATGCAGACTCTTCATAACCGGTGGGATAAGCATCCTCGCTGCTGCTACCGCGCACGTCGAGCACAGTTTCACAATCAGCACCAAGATATCCACGGCCCAGAGTGGCACCGCTGCCAGCCTCCCGTCTCCCCACCACGGCAGTATCCATACTTCCTGGAGTATCCTAAATTTTCGCGCCGCACTCGCTATGAAACGCACGATTAGGTTCCTTCTATACATAAAGGTAAAAACTTAAAAATACGAACATGACATGAAATGACTTTCGTGTTGACATAATATATATTAATTGGCTATGGTATGGAATGACAGCAAGGCATCGAGATACAGCAAGGCGTTTTGGTCTTTTGAAACTTCCTACAATCACTAATAGCCGTAACAGACGTGTTGAACTTTGCTAACGAACCGGCGTCTGACCAACAGTTGGTTGGTGTTGACGTGTATGTTACGGCCACAGATCTAAGATCTGTGGTTACGGCTCTTACAAAACAAGGAGTAGGTACCTACTACTATATTTATTAGTTTCTCATACGGCCTTTTTTCATGTCTATATTCTCGACTCGATAACGACCTTTTTACACTCAGAATAATTTTTTTATAGCTTTAATATTCGATAGTGACATCAAAGAGAATACAATAGAAGAAGTGACCAAAGAGAATACAATAGAAGACAAGTGACATGCTTTAGTTGTGCTTTACAATGTGTGCTTGCTTTTGTGCTTTTCTTCTATTGTATTCTCTTTGGTGCTTTAGTTCGACTTTAGTTATCAAACGACTGTCGCGAAAAATAAATTAACTTATTCACAAAAGTTTCAACACATTTTGAACATAAAAGCCATGGCAAAGCCGTTGCAAAAAGAGCGCGATAACCGTTCGGCAGAAAAAAAGGATCTTTCCTTCCATGCCTATAATATTACACCGGAGAGCGCTCATACTTCCATCTTGCTTCTCGAGTCCCTAGAACCTGAGATATTATGCCAGGTATCTTACAAAGCCCTACATGAAAACTAGATAGCTTAGCTTCCAGACTTTACGAGTACCTAGAATGTTAACGCAACATGTTGGTTCCTCTTTCAGATCAGACAAACAAGGGAGATGGTAAGGAGGTGTAGCGGGTGCGAACGAATTTTGCCTAAATCAGACTTGATGTCTTTAGTCGAATTCATCCGTCGCCCCCTTTTTTTGCATGTGCAAAAAAAGTATAAAAAATGGAGATATTTGAACACGAACGATAAATAATTGTACTATTGAGGCATATCTCCCTTGTTTGCTTGATCTGAAGTTCCTCTTCATATTTTCATTATTTGGGCGGTAAATGTGCCACGACTGCATCCCGAGTGTCGCTCGACTACTCGGCCGTCACACTGGATGGCTGACGGACGACGCAGCTTAGGTAGCTCTAGCTTGGCTCATTCCGTGAGGTTTGGCAGTAGGAGATTAAGAAAAATGGCGGAGACCTTTGTTCAGCAGTAGGATGGTATCAATAAAAAAAAGCTAAACTGCGTCAACTATCATCAAATCAACACACTTCAGTTTATTTCCGCAGACTCTTCGAGCTATTACGAAGTTTTCGGCGCAAGACATGCAGAACCGCCACGTTTTGCTCAACTTAGACGCTATACGCTACATCCTGCTTCACGTAGATCATCCAGAGATGAACATTAAGAGATTTGCTTTAAAAGCATTAGCACAGCTGTGCCAGTTACCGAAAGGACCTGAGCAAGTGCTGGTGAATAGTCAGAATCTGAGGAGGATTGCGTTTATGTTGCCTAAGGTACTAAATTTTTTAGAACCTACAGCTTAGATTGGCTTAAGATCGCAAAAATTGGAAAAGTCAAGGCCTTTGCCCAGCTGTGGCACTCTAGAGGTAAAAACAAAAAGGTATTTTCCAAATTACACCAATAACGCTAACAGCGGTAATGAGAACTGAAAACCAACACGACACAAAGGTTATTTTATGCGCAGCGTTGGTTTTCGTTAGCGATGATGGTGCCGTTCATGCCGTTGGCGTAATCCAGAACGCGCCGTTAAATTGGTACTCATTCATTTTTATGTATGATAAACTAGCTGTGCCTGCTGTTTCACCCGCTATCCTTCCTGAATCTTTCATTTCCGAGATAAAAAGTAGCCTATGTATTAATCCAGGATAGCTGTGCAGGATAAAGAAATAGCTTAAATAAGCTACCTCTGTACTAAATTTCATCCAAATCTATTCAGCCGTTACGCAATCGAATGGGAACACACATTCTCATTTAAACATTCGTGTGATTTCGTCATGGTACAAAACTCTAAAGTTATTTGCTAGATAATTAATGAATTGAATTGAATTCTAGATTGAAGATATCTTCGTGCTAGAGTTTGCCTCGCTATGTCTGGCGGAGCTTACCAAAGAGCCCGTGGGTTGTGAGCAGCTTGTGTCCGCCAATATACTGAGCAGCTTATTCAATAGAATGAAGAACAGCCTCGATCCTGACGTTCAGAAAAA
The DNA here is from genome assembly GCA_949125355.1 of Agriopis leucophaearia. Classification (NCBI taxonomy): domain Eukaryota; kingdom Metazoa; phylum Arthropoda; class Insecta; order Lepidoptera; family Geometridae; genus Agriopis; species Agriopis leucophaearia. The sequence continues at coordinate 17,940,285 of OX421262.1, forward strand.
TTGCCTTCAGGTGGCTGAACTAATTTCTACTAAAGGTTGTACTGGGATAGTTTCTACTTTGACTTAGCGAGCATCAGATAACCTATATCAGATAACTTGAGTAAAATCATCGCTATGAAAGCTTGTAAGTGTTAATAAAGTCAGAAGAGTCACGACCTCATATCAGACAAACAAGGGAGATAAGCCAAGGTGGCGTGGCGGGTGTGTTTAGGGTGGGGTTAGAAGCAAGCTTGAGTCGAGCGCGTGTGTGTGGAACCCGCATCACGTCACTTATGCGCAGATACTTGAGAAAGCCCAAAAAGCCTTCCTAAGGTCACTATATAAGAAACTATATGGCTATTATCCGTATATGTACCCGACAAAGTTTCTGCTAGGGCAGCTCGGATATAACTCGTTGGAAGTGAGGAGGCTTCTGGACCAGCTGATTTTTTGCTGCAAGGTGCTTAGAGGGTCAGTCGACTCTCTTCACCTGCATAACTTATTATGCATGTTGTCCGTGCCAGATAACCCCTGGGGTCCGGCGAATAGGCGAGGTCGGCCGCATAACCTATTTCATGCAAATCAAGGTCGTACGGTTGCGCGATCTATGTCTCCTTTGGTTCGCGCCCGCCGTCATTTCAATGCGCTCCTTGCCGCCAACACTGATTTTGACATATTATTTGATAATTGGAAAAGCATTCTAGCATATTTTTTGACATATTGTGAAAATCTGACCGATCAATGGAATAGGGGTAAAGAGCCTGATAGCTCAACTTTTGATTGGTGACATTATTATTATTATGACTATTGATTAATGACATTGTATAAATAGTGCTGTAATATATATATATATATATATATATATATATATATTTTATTGTATTTAATCTCGTGACATATATGTAAATGCATGTTCGTTTTTATGTCAATAAATAATTTGAATTTAATTTGAATTTGAATATCTGTCCGAGTTCGCGACATACTTGCGTTTGTCCACATCTATGCCATTGCTGATTATGTGCTTAACAGATTGATGGTGGACTCTAGGAATATACTTTTCATAGACGCTAAGCAACCTGCTCGATGACCCACCCTCCGCATCGGAAGTCACAAAAAACCAGCAGTTCAGCTGGCCGTCGCTCCTGGCGCTGATGCAAAGCAAGTACCTGGCCATCCAGCACGCGGCGCTACGCACCGTGGACCAGCTCATCTGTAGGTATAAGGACCTTATCGTGCAGAAGACGTTTAGAGCCTCCACTGGCGTATTGGATCTGTGTGATATTTTGGAGGTAAGCTTCTATTTACGAGCTATCGCCATTTTTTTACCGACTTCCAAGGTTCTTCCAAGGTTCTCAATTCAAATCCTTTTTTTTATTGTTGTATATAACCACCGAAAAATATATATTTTTTTGTTTAAATTAGAACGGCTGGCAAGGCATTTTTGTAAGAAATTTGTTGTACCCACTTGCACCCATATAAACCCATAGCAACTGTGACGCGGAGTTCGACGCGTTGACATAAATAAGAATGTTCAATCGCATATCTGTCACAATACCTGGCGACATAGTTTCCTTCTCATGTCCGTTCTATTTGCTTCTCTTTTCTGTGGTTGTAACCTCAGAACTATCGACTGGGTGAACCGATTTTGATGATTCTTTTATTTGAAAGCTGATGCTTCCTGTGTGGTCCCATATGACCCAGTTCTGTTTTTTTTTATGAAGTCGGTTTTTTATACTTATTGGTAATTATTTACCTATACCTATGGTAGCTTAGATGCCTACATCAGCGATTCCTGTAATTGATTCCAATTTATTAATGAAATTATTATAGGGAATTAAAACCAGATTGCCACGTTAATGAACTTATAGTTCTTTCATGAATATATATCTATCCTTTCATGATATTGTTATTTAAGTTTCTAGATTTTATTGCCTGATTCATCTTTGAAATAACATTTTTTCAACCGACTTTAAAGGAGGTTCTTCTTACTTCATTTGAGTGTATTTTTTGGTGCATCTTAAGTATTATGTTACGTGATATCTCCGCTGATTGTGAATCGATATTAATGATACTTCTTTGATTGAATATAGGCTATATCTGGACTCTGGAGGGTCCACCTCTATGGGTTGAAAATTTGTGGATAAATCCCGTTTATTAAACACGTGTTTTTTTGTACGTATGGTCTTTGTGCTAATCTAAAAAATGTGTTAACTGTTTTACGCAGTGTACTTAATACCAGCAATACTTTCAGTTCTTTTGGTGAAAAGGAAAGTAGGGTAAGGTATAAAATTTACCTTCTTGGCACAATAATGAATACTGTGCCGTATGGCTAGAAAAATATATTAGTGCTATGGGCATGGGCACTTATAAGTAGGTGTAAACAAACAACAGCCGAACTTAATTTCAGTCTTACGAATTCCGCGACGTCCACACCCAAGTTCTAGGCGTCCTCCGCAACTACGTGGAGACGGAAGAGAACGCGTCCCACCTGTACCAGTCCGGGTGCATCCTGCGGCTTCTAGCATACTTGGAGATGGCACTTCCAGCTATGAAGCCGCACTGCCTCGCCGTGCTCACCAAGATGTCTTTCACGTCTAATGGAAGAGACGTACGTTAATTAGAATTTCATTACCCGTTTCATAGATTCCTTCCCGTTTATGTATTTACAAGATGAGATGACCATAAACTAGATCATCATTATTAGCCTTTTATGTCCCTACTGGGACACAGGCCTTCTCTCAGAGAGAGAGAGAGTATAGAGAGGTAGGTATATATATATATAGGCCCTAATTCACCATGCTTGCCCAGTGCATGTTGATGAGAGACATATGTATTTGTAAAGTTCCTGGACATGCCGGTTTTCTCACGATGTTTTCCTTCACTGTTTTCTACTTTTTCAGGCTCTATTCGAAACCGGCACAGACCTAGTGTTCTGCCACCAGCTGCTAAGTTCCAACGTGGAGCTACTCGCAGACGCGGCGATGGGCGTCGCCAACATGACCAAACTGCTGCCGTCTGCCGTGCGCATGTCCGATACCAATATTATTGAGGCGCTTTGCGGTAAATGAATTTAAAAAAACCCCTGTGGAATGGCAAGGAAAACAAGTGGAAGGCCTCATGATAACTTTAGTTTCCCGAATAAGGACTGACAACTATGAAAGCAGCTGAATCCTAGACTACAGACCGCATTCAAGTAAACGTAGTGTAGGTCACCCTGCGTTTGCGCAAGAGAAGTGAAGAGTGCGTACAGCGGCGTGCAGAAACTAGATGCAGAGAGTTAAAGAGTGAGGTCATTGGCCTACCTATAGGAATGGCCGAAGTCCAGCAGTTGACAAATATAAGCTGATGATTATGATGACAAATTTGGCAGTTTTGCATATCATCATAATCAGCCAGAAGAAGTCCACTGCTCAACATAGGTCTCAAACCTTAGAACGATGCAATGAACGACAGCCTGCCATCTGCATCCACTGAATTTCTGCGACTCTCACGATGTCATCGGTCCATCTATTGGGACTTGGGAGGCTTACTTACGCTGCGTCTTCCGGTTTGTGGTATCCTCTCAAGAACTTTTCTTCCGCATCGGTTATTGGTTCCTCGAGTGATGTGGCCTGCCCATTGCCACTTCAACTTGCAAATCTGAGTAACTATGTCTGTGACTGGTTCTCCTGTGAATTTTTTCGTTTAGGATTATATCGCGCAAAGAGACTCATAACTATTTCCATTACCCGCTGTGCGACTCTTTTAGTTTTTTCAAAAGGCCTTTTGGAAGTTTCTTCCTTTTGGCAGAGTTTCGCATACTTTTCTCTGTATTTGATTATTAATAATTGTAATAATTACTTATTAATAAACAAATACAAACAAACCTTCATCAAATTATCATGACAATAAAGACACTTTTTATAATAGCAATCCTTGGCGACGATGCTGCTTCCTGGTTCTACATAAGAATGAACTCGCTCCGAGCGCTCGCCGAGCTTTGCCGAATCATCCCGAAGGCGGCATTCAGTTTCGTTGAACCGAAGACTTTCGCTTCGCTTCGCAATATCAACAAAAAGTGTGGGTAGATTTACAATTTTACATGATTTCGATCGCAACAAGGAAGTTACTACAGGGCCCCGATTCTACTAAACCAATGTTTGAACCAATGAACCAACGTTTTTCAATTGTTAATGAATTGCCTCAAAAATTACCCTATTGGTAAGTATAAGTAGATCTTATATATAAGGTGTCAAAAGTAAAAAAATAGGCAATTCATTAAGAAATTAAAAAACAATTGGTTTAGTAGAATCGGGGCCCAGTACGGTGCGACGAACTCTCCTATACTGTTGTGCAACGAACTCTCCTAGTATAGGAGAGTCCTAGTATAGGAGATTCCTAGTATAGGAGAGTCCTAGTATAGGAGATTCCTAGTATAGGAGAGTCCTAGTATAGGAGAGTTTGTTTCACAACAGTAATAAGATGTGTATGCTCAGTCAAGGACACGCCGATCGAGGCGCAGCGTCTAGCCGTGCAGTGCTACATCAACCTGGAGAACTACCACGTCAGCACACGGGCCATGCTCAACGGGGAGTTCATGCAGGAACTCATCAACATACTGCAGGTACAAGACAACACGTCACTAGTTTATACGGTAGACACGGTAGGTGTGCTGTTGCAACAGCTGAACGGATTTTTGGAGGTATTTTATACCCTGGACCGGAAAAATACGGTTCCTGTAGGATAGCGGGTGAAACCGCGAGGCGCAGTAGGTATATTATAAATTACAATACATTGACGTGAGATTCATCATTTTAAGTAAAAAAAACGGTTGTTTTCCCCAACTGTTGTCGGTTCTTCGGGAAATGTAGCCACTGACATTTCCAACTTTTTCCATATTAATTGTCTTAAATGACTGAGAGTGGTTGGTGAATTTTGTTCTATGTTGGATTACTAAAATTAAATTGTATTTTTGTTTCAGCGTATAGACATAAATCTGAATGACGTGTACAGTTCTCACGGGACTGATGGTCGAAGACATCGCGAAAGATCTCTTCACCTCGCGGAAAGGAGAAGAGGTAGGTTTACTCGGGTACTTATGGAACATATCTAATTAATCCAAGCATGCCGATCTTATCTCGAAGATGTGCCGATTCCATTTCGTTGACATGTCAGATTTATGCCGATTCTTTTACTGTACAGCGGGTATTTTCCGCACTTAAGCCATTAAATTGGCCTACTGAGTGAATCGATGTCATATTGTCATCTCCATAAAAGACGGAGTTCTGAGGTAACAAACTTAAAAAAATTAAACTAATTCCGAACCCCCTCCTTTTTTGAAGTCTGTTCTCGCGTCTCCTTATTTCATAGTAATTTTGAATATATCCCTCTCCCCCTCTGGCTATACCCGTGTCTCCAGCACTTATTTAGTTCGTTGTATACAGTCTGTGATGGCGAACCTGAAGATCGAGCACATCGGGCTTCGCACGGCGCTGTGCACGCTGATCGCAACAAGCGTCACTGATGACGGAGCCAACGTCTACCTCGAACTAGACACCATACACTAGTCAGTACTATCTTTTTTATGTACTAATGTCGACAAACAAGCGATGGGCCACCTGATGGCAAGTAGTCACCGTCGCCTATGGACACCCACAATACCCGGGGCATTGGCGGTGCGTTGCCTACCTTTGAGGACTCCATTCACTCTTCGTTTGAAGCAAATGAGGTCATATTTTGAAGGAAAAACCGAAGGTAACTTATTATTACAACTCACTGCTGGACATAGGCCTCCCCCATCGATTTCCAAAAGGGCCGGTTGGAAGCGGCCTGCATCCAGCGTTTTTCTGCGGTCTCTTTTAAGTCGTTTGTTCACCTTGTGGGTGGACGTCCTACGCTGCGTTGACCGGTCCGTGGTCTCCATTCGAGAACATTTCGGCCCTATCGGTCATCTGTTCTGCATGCTATGTGCCCGGCCCACTGCCACTTCAACTTGCTAATCCAGTGGGATATGTCGGTAACTTTCATTCGTCTACGGATCTCCTAATAATTCGATCTCGTAGAGAAACCCCGATCATAGCCCTCCTAGAATCTACAATACTAAGATATCAATCGCATTAATTTCCCGACAGCATGGTACAAAACATTCAAGCCCGGTACGTGGTAGGCGCGTGGGAGGTGGCCCTGGAGGCGATATTCAGACATCACCCGTCAGCCAAGTTCGCGTACACTGGACGGTTGGACATCAACGACTATACATCGGTAAGGCTATCAGGCATACCTATCAGATCAGACTGTCACAATACTTATGAAAGTGCCTAACCCCTGGATCTTTATGCATAAATGACTTTACTTCAGGGGTGCGGCTACGAAAGTTGCGCGACCGCAAACCGTATCTCGGCGCGTTAACGATCACGTTCGCGTGATTTTCCGCACTGCACTGTTTCGAGCCCGCGTTAGGAGGTAGCCGTAAGGCTCCAGGGACCACGGTAACTAGGTACCTACTAACAAGATTGCGAGTTACGGGTTAAGAAAAGTCACTTCGATGGGGGATAAACATTACTCTTTTTAACTGACTTCCAAAAAGGAGGAAGTTAGAAATTCGACTGTATATTTTTTTTTATGTTTGTTATCTCAGAACTTTCGACTGGGTGAACCGATTTTGATGATTCTTTTTTTATTTGAAAGCTGGTGCTTCCCGTGTGGTCTCATTTTTGGTCCAGTCCTGACATTTGTACGAAGTCGAAGAAGTATTGATAATTATTTTGTTTTCGAGATATCATCTAAAGATACCCCGCTGAACCGTGTTAAGAGGTTTGCTAACTTTTGACAAGGGGGAGGAAGGGAAAAAATTACTAAAACTATGATCACATCATTATTTGAATGGTCCCATAATCAGTGGCGTAGCTATCGGAGGGCTAGGCGGTGCCGTGCACCGGGGCCCTCAAGCTCAGGGGGCCCTCGGACACTGACCAGAAAACCTCAAACTGAACTTTGGAAATAAATCCCTTCATACACACAAATCATGTAGTAAGTAGCTTAGAGCACAATAAAGAGCTGATAATAAAGTAGCTTTGTACCTAGTATTTATATATTTACTTGGTAAAACACTATAATTTGTCGATGGTAAAACCTAACCCAGTTTAGATAGGGCCCCATTTTTTTGCACCAGGGCCTATGGTTACCTAGCTACGCCACTGCCCATAATTATTTGATGTCAATAAATTAAAATGTATTTATGCTACAGGAAGGGTTCTACGTACAGCAGCGACTTCGCGACCGGTTCTGTTCGATGACCGAGCTGGTGGCGGCGCACCCTCCCTTCCAGCAGCCCGTCTACGTCGCGTTGTTCCGTGCCTCGCCCTTCCAAGCCGCCTCGGGACTCGACATCAGATCGCCCTGTTAGCTATCACAAATTACAATAATTATCAATTTAATAACCCGATTTCACATAATTATCTATATAAATAACTGGCCAAGTGCGAGTTAGACTCGCGCACGTAGGGTTCCGTACCATTATCTATAAAAAACGGCAAAAAATCACGTTTGTTGTATGGGAGCCCCCCTTAAATATTTTTTATTTTAATTTAATTATTTATTTTTGAAGTGAATATACTACTTAATATTCTGTGAATATTTTAAGCGTTTACCTGTTGCCGTTATCAATATTGAGCAAAAAAATCTAGTTTGTTGTATGGGAAACAGAAAACTAAACTACAAAACAGAATAAAAGAAATATTTAAGGGGGCCCTTAAATATTTATTTTATTCTGTTTTTTAGTATTTGTTGTTATAGCGGCAACGGAAATACATCATCTGTGAAAATTTCAACTGTCTATCACGGTTCATGAGATACAGCCTGGTGACAGACGGACGGACGGACAGCGGAGCCTTAGTAATCCCGTTTTACCCTTTGGGTACGGAACCCTAAAAAATGACTTCATAAAAATGACTAAACTGGACCAATCCTTGGCCGTACGGATTAAAAACGTAGAATCGAAACGTTTGGTACGTATCCAAGGCAAGTCCACAATGTATGGGTGGTAATGGGCCGTTTTCCAACGATAGCAAAATGTATAAAAATTGAACAGCGTCTCTATCGGACGTGAAAGGAAACTGAATTTTTCATACATTTTCTATCGTTTACGTAACGATAGCTTTTTCGAAAACTCTCGTACTAATACCACTGTTCGCACAGACACTCGGTCGGAATCGCTGGGCATGTCTGCGTCAGGTCGGCTGCGGTTCCCGCCCGTGCCTGATGACGTCAACCTGCGGGAGTATGTCCTCAGGCTGAAGATTTGGTTCGGGGACCCGTTAGTAATCATTTATAGTCTGTGGCGGATTGGCCAAGATCATCATTATCAGCCAGACCTCCACTGCTGAACGTAGGCCTCCCTTTAACCTCCACACTGAACGACATCCTGCCATCTGCATCCACTGGATGCCCGCGACTCACAATGTCGTCCATCTACTGGGGGGCCTACTTACGCTGCGTCTTCCAGTTCGTGGTCTCCACTCAAGAACTTTTCTTCCCCATCGGTCATCAGTTTTTCACACGATGTGGCCTGCCCAGTGCCACTTCAACTTGCAGATTTTAAGCATGCATATGCAGGCCGCTTCCTTCCACGATAGGTCGTAAAGTATTTTTCATCATTGTATGCCATGGTCTCGGTCGTATTAGATCAGCGTAGGGACGTACCTTTAAATTGTGTAACTTGCTTTGTAAAACGGGTCTGGCATAATCGCATAGCGACTAAAGCCTCAAACAAAAATTAGACTTAAAAAAAACTCAATTTTTCATTACCACGCGAAGCTTCCAACCGGCTCTTTTGGAGATCGATGGGGGAGGCCTAAGTCCATCAGTGGAAGTCGTATGGCTGAAATGATTATAATGATAACGAGTGGCGGATTTCCCTATCGGCGAAGTAGGCGTGGGCCCAGAGCGCCAAAACTTGATGAGTATTTTTTTTTTTGTAGATAGTCGCGCCCTATTTCAACACTAAAGACCTATGGCATGAAAAAATAATCTTTCCTCTTTATAATAAACTAGCTGTACCAGCCGCGATTTATAAAAAAAAAACTGTCCGTCCTCATGATACGTACCATTGCCTCGCAATATTTTATCGAGATCGGTTAAGCCGTGATTATGTAGCAAACAGACAGAGTTATTTTCGCATTTATATTATTAGTGTGATTAGTGTAAATGAGTAGGACTAGAACTTCTTGGAGTCCATGTCCTTCCAGCCTAGTATTAATCAGCGTGTGGGTTTCATTCCTCAGATCGAAGTCTACACACTATTTTGAAATAGAAGATGCGCACTATGAAGTCAGGTATGAACTTCAGTGTTTCTCGGCTAACCCAGCGACACTTACTTCCCTCAAATCATAAAAACCAAATATAAATATAGGTAACCTGATCGCGCATTAGTCATAATTGGCTTGTGTGTTTGGTACGCTATGTTGGCTTGTGATTGGAGAAAACAAAATTCAATCATTCATTCAATTCGCGCCTAGGATTGGCTCGCTCGAAAACGATCATGCTTAAAATTCAGTATCTTTTCAGCACCGTGTGATAAAGAATGAGCTGTCAAGTGCACTTACACTTGTCAATCTCAAAGTATACTAACTGCGCCCCGCGGTTTCACTCGCGTGGCCATTCCTCAACAGCCGTAAATTATATGAAAATTCTTGGTTCTCTACTCATCAATTATTTGTTCTTTACTCATCGAATTTGGTATTCATAACTAAAATCTTTAAAAAAAAAAAACTATAGGTAAAAATTATCAACTATCCTTTTTTAGTAAAATTTTCATTTTGCATTTAATTGCAAAGGTAGGTACTTCATATTCTGTTGAATTTAGGTACCGTGACAAGTGCGAAGAGGTATCATCGTCACTGAAGCACCGGGCGGCTTTAATGGCGGAGTTTGTGTCAGAGCAGATGAGTGGCCTCACGCAGGAACGGAACTGCTCCATGCCCAGCGTGGACCTCCACGTCCAGGACCTCATGGTGACCTCACACTGAACTATCTTACAGGAATCACGTTTTTTATATTGAAAGATAGGCTTGCGTTCTACCGCCACCTCGCCTGATGTAAAGTGATGATGCAGCGGTCTATGATTGAGCACGCTTTATCTTCATAAGCCATAACACGTCCACTGAACATGAGTCTCCTCCTTAGCACGCCACACTGAACGACGCCACACTGAACGACAGCCTGCCATCTGCATCCACTGGATACCCACGACTTTCAACTTAGGCTCCTATATTGAGAACAAGGCTCAATTCCGAAAACCCGTACGAAGCGCTTTGATTCCACTTTTATTGTGCGAACTGCTAGTTTGTGGAATGCACTGCCTGAATGGGTGTTCCCCAATAGATACAATCTGGGTGTCTTCAAGTCACGAGCGAATCGGTTTCTTCTAGGCAAGCGTGATCCACCGTAGGCCGCATCGTCGCTTAACATCAGGCGAGTTGGCGGTCAAGCGCAAGCCTATTCTACAAAAAAAAAAAAAAAAATTTGCTGTCAAAAAGCTTAGTAGTAAGTACCTAGGGCCTTACTTAAAAACGTTACTCAAGTACGCTTAAATATGCTCCGTCTTGTTTTCGCATGTGACGATTGCCGTCAGCGAGAAGTTGAGAGAGCATTTTAAAACAGATCAACTTCAGTAACGTTTTTAAGTAAGGCCCCTATTCTTTAAATCACGAATAAATCGGTTTCTTATAGGCAAGCGTGCTTCATCGTAGACCGTATCATCGCTTATCATCAGGCGAGGTGGCAGTCAAATGCAAGCCTATTATTTATTAAAAAATATACCTAAATATTGCGCGGATATTCACGTAAAAGAGTAGATAATACAAAAACATTTTGAGGTAGGTACCTAAGAAGGTAATTTTAATGTGCAAAATCAAACCTCTGCACAATGATGTAATTTTACGCACATTAAATACAACTTAGTATGGGCGGGTTTTCAAGGAAGAGAAGACATTTTATAACACGGCTAGGCAAGGCACAATAATGTATCGAATTTGTGTTGGGTTACCTATGGAAAAACAATTAAGTACTTCGTCAGCAAACAATATACAATACAAAATACTATAGGTACCTACTCTACGAAATAATATAAAAACAACACAAACCTAACACAAAAACAAGCATGACAGACAGACAGATATTGTCTGTCTATGAGAATAAGCAAGTTTTATTATTTACCTTTCTTCGTCTGTAGTTTTGCAAAATCTTCATATTAATGTCTCGTCAACGCCATGTAGGTAGGTACCTACGTACCTACATGGCGTAGGTAGGTACGTAGGTTCCTACCTACCGCATTTTTATGAAAGATTTTTTTTTATTGCCTTTTGGACGAAACCGTAAAATGTAATTTTCGTCTTAGTGGTGTTCTTAAAAAATGGAAGTCATTGAATTCGTAGGTATTGTTGTCGTGTTTGAATAAAATACCACAAACTACCTGTTTGTTGTTTAATTTTCCCTGCTCTCAGAATGACCTGGGTACTTGCGTGATCGGTCTGGGCTGGGTGCGATGCGGTGGCGCCTTAGAACGCGCCGTCCTCTATAAGACGCTGGCGGACCGCCTGGGCATACCGTGTTCACTGCATCGCACGTGCAGCGCGCATGCCTGGGTCGAAGTCGCTGTGCCGGATCTACACTCAGTGAGTATACCTACTGTTACTATTCTTAGGGATGCGATATTGTTACTGTCAGCATGTAAAGGATTAAATGTGACAGCTCCGCCTCTGGCTGCTTTATTATAGCCGTAACAGACGGGCCAGTATGGCTGACGTCAACCAACGAGAGAAAAAGGAAAGAAAAGGTTAAATGATGTTCTCACTCTTTCTCTCCCGTTGGTCAGACGGCGGTTCGTCAGTCATGTTCGATGCGTCTGTGACGGCTATTAATATTGAGTCACGGGAGTGGGTGTTTACGTTATCGTAACTAATTTTGCCTCCAGCCGGACTACCCTGCGCACCGCGACAAAATCTTGTCGTAACTTTGTAGAGCGAGAAAGCGACAATGGTGCCTATGATTACACGGGAATTACTCACGTAAGATTAGGCCGGTTACTCCGACTATAGTTTCAACCGTTTTCGCGCATTTATCTCGATAAAGACCGCCGACTGCGATTGAAACTTTAGTCAGAGTAACCGGCCTAATCTTACGTGAGTAATTCCCGTGTTATATAAATAAAAAGCATATATTTTATTTGTGTTTTTTTTTTCTATAGTTTTCTACCTTAGCCTAGTGTTGATCTTGCAGTCGGTGGTGGAGGAAGAGAACTACCCCGCAGGCTTGCTGCGGTCCAACTACGTGGTCGACCTGACCGTCTCCCCGGGCCGGCTGCTGCCGGTGGGCAGCGTAGCTGCGGCGCGGATCTGCGGGCCGGCGTGCGCGGGCCGGTACACCGCCGGCACGCTGCCGGAGATATGCCGCTGCGAGAGCGTACATGATGAGAAGGAAGAGTGACTACTGAATTACTGACGAAGAGAATCGAGAGTGGATAATATATGTAACCCTTACGTACCTACGCAGGAAACCGCATTTTTGTACTAAAATAGGTACCTATGATGTCAAGAGAGCAGTTTGCACGGCCAACTGCTTTCAAAGAATTTTACGGTTTACTATGCGCACGGAAATTGAACAAAATTATTCGGCGGCCGGCATGCTAGTTGGAGCATTGATCCACAGACATGCATACTGCATAGTGGGTGAACTCGCAGTGTCTATTCTCATAAAGGTCTGTAGTAGATCAGCAGGCATAGCCACAATAATAAAGAGCATAGAATCGGTCACATGATATACAAAGCGTAGGTACAAGACCATCTGTCAAATACTTAGTATGTAGCCTTTTACAGGTCCTTAGTATAATAAAATAGTGTACAACCCTGCAATTTGCCGTCCTGTCAAAAATATATCCGTTTCGTTCTTTTTTATTTAATGTAACTTCCATATATTTTTGTCGGTACACATTTTTGTGATTAGGGATTCGAATAAAAGATCAAGAATCTTAATTGTGTTTTAATTCACTATAATACACAAACACATACATACAAATGATGTATATAAATATCTAAATTGGAGGCACATTCTGCCGTGCACGTGCCGTGTGCAAGTTAGAAAGCAGTCGACTTACATTGGACCTAATGTCGATTAACTGCTTTCTAGTTTGCGCAAGGCAGCATTGTAGGCACATTGCATGATACGATGGATACAATCACAAACGAAATGACATCACAGTAGGTAGGGAAACAATAACTATCAATAAAAAAAAAACTAATACATAAAAATGATAGAACTGGACCAAATTAAAATCGGACCACACGGGAAGCACCAGCTTTCAAATAAAAAAAGAATCATCAAAATCGGTTCACCCAGTCGAAAGTTCTGAGGTAACAAACATTTTTAAAAAAACAGTCGAATTGAGAACCTCCTCCTTTTTGGAAGTCGGTTAAAAATTACTTCAAGACTGTACTAAATCTCTTTTGGGCAAGCGTGCTCCATCGTATATCGCATCATCGCTTAAAATCAGGCGAGGTCAATCGCAAGCCTATTATTTAATAATAAAAAATATTATTTGTGGTATTTTTGTGCGAATTAGGTAGGTATCATACAAGCGATTCAAAAATCGAGCGCCAGAGCTTTCACTCTTCCACTAAGCAAACTTAAGTATGGCCCCAGGGTCCGTAAACTAATATATTCCATGCTTCAAATCTCAGCATTATTAGGTACGAGGTACGTAAGTACGTAAACCTCGGTGACACGCTTGATTTCTAGAACGCCTACAATCTTTAAACATCGCAGTTCTTTAATCAAAATCATAGGTTGGTACTTACATAGCAAAAGTTGACACTGAAACAGATATTCTCCAAGGAGTATTATTAATATAGGAATCTATTATCGTACGACAAAACGAGCTATACCTAAGTGAAGCGATATTATCAGACACTAATAATCAATGCAAAACTTCAAAGCCCAAACCCCTTTTCCCGTTAGTAAACTGTGCCCTTTATTTTCAAAGCTCCTTTTTACTTTGACTAGTGAGTGCCGTGCGGCGTGCCGTACACAAACAAAACAAACGGAAAAGCTACGCTACGGCTACGCTACGGCCTACAAAACAAAGTTTTTTTTGTTGTTAAATTTTTCAAGACCATGGATACAATGTCCCTCGGTCTCAACATTAATCAAGTTTCCATCATTGACTAAGGATACTCTCTACGGTTTACATAGTCTTAAATAGCGTCAAACAAGCCATAGTCACAGTCAGAGTCAAGCATAGTAAGTCACGGTCAAGTCAAACTCATGCCCCAGTAAAGTGGTGAAGCCTTTACACTTTACAGTAGGCTTCTATGGAGTTTTGGAAACAACACCAAACGACATGTTTCACCTCGTTATATCACTTACCTACACTTGAACGCTTAATAAATAATTATACACTATTATTACACATTAACACTCGGAAATACACAAGTTTATGAAAATAATACAACGAGCCAACATGTTTATTCCACGTTGGCGCCAAAACTACAACCCATAATAAGAACTGTCACTGATATCAAGCTAGATTTTAATTTTAGCCTAATTCATCCTATCTGTGTATTTATATAAAAATAGCTTATGTTTTAGTATTTGATAAATAATAAAACAAGTTATTTATTTACTTACAATCAAATGCCTGCTGCGCTTACAGCGAAGTCAAAATTATAAGCCGCCTGACCAACGAGGAAAGAGACATTTTCTGGGGTTTACAAATTTTAATCATGGAACTCGCTTCATCGTCACGCTGTTCCTACCGTGTATTTTAAAACGGCGCCATCCCTCGTGGAATAGGTGAATTGCTACTTAAGTTTTCACTTAACTTCTGAACATAACATTAAATACTTTTTATATTACACTTTTTTTTTCTGACATGCAGTCCTATGACTGATGTGTTTTATTAAGTGTTGTTACATATATATATCTTTTTTTATATAATAAATATGTAACTTAACTTGCATATATTTTTGTCTTTACACATTTTTGTTATTAGGGCCTTAGACCAAAATAAAATGAATGGACGGGCCCAGTAGAAGTGCATTTTTGAAGATTACAAAATGAGCGCCAGCGCTCACTTCGTTTCAGTCGGTCTCTAGCCGTAGGAAGTGAAACACGAGTCTATTGTTACGCGATAACGAAACATCTGACAAAATTATGAATTCGTATGCTTTACCGAAGTGTAAATACACAAATAAAACCGATATGTATTTTTTGTAACAAATATACTGTACATTTTTATAATTAGGTGTTGAAGTATATGTCCGACGGTTTTGACTCGTTTTTACTGATCAAGTTCATTTGTTATGGCCCGTCCATTCATTTTATTTTGGTCGAAGATTAGGGCGTCAAATAAAAGATCGAAATTATGAATCAAATTGTGTTTTAATTCATTAAAATTGTACATAGAAATGATGTAAATAAATATTTATCAAAACTCCTTGGAGGCACATTGTAAAGACACATTGCACGATACTGGACGGACACAATCACAAACAAAATGACAAAACCACAGTAGCGAGTCCTTCAAGGCTCTGACGTGGTCACGTTGTCAAATACAGTGGCCTTAGTACGAGCACTTGCGAAAAAGTTATCGTTACGTAAACGATAGCAAAATGTATGAAAAATTGAACAGCGCCTCTATCGGGCGTGAAAGGAAATTCCAATTTTTCATATATTTTATTATCAAACACTGTTTTAAACTGTTACGGTTGTTCACTAAAGTTATATGAACATGGTGCATGTAACTGCGCCGAAATATCGGGAGCTCCTTCCACAACCTTATCATTTTATTATCGTTTACGTAACGATAATTTTATCGCGAGTGCTCGTACTAAGGCCACAGAGATACTACAGATTCTTTGTCACTTAGAGAAAACACATGTACACATGGTTGGGTCTCAGACCAGACAAACAAGAGACATATGGCAGCTGAGTCCAAACACATTAGGCTTGGGTTTGGCTTGAGTTTTAGTCTACTCGATTTCACCCTGCTTTCACCACCCTTTTTGCAGTTTTAAGTGTATGTGGAGAAAATGAGTGCGGCTTGGAATAAGTACCTATTCTAAGGAGTAAGGTCAAAAATTCTAAATCATAGTAGGCTGTGCTTATAGTTTTTGCAATTGTTATAATAAAATAAGGTATACCTACGGGAGACATTTGAAGTCCGTGAGGATAAACTATTGATACTACCTTAAATTACTCCACCATTGTAAACAGTTTTATGCAATAAAAATTTAATTTACTTTAAAAACAATATTTGTACTAAGGCTTCTTCCTTGTTTGTCTGAACTGAGGTTGGAGTGTACTCAAGTGTACATAACTTAAGAACATTTGGTATCCGCGGTAGGATCAGTTTGTAAGTTTAATATGAACACGGCATCGACATACAATACCTATAGAGTTACAAACTCTATGTGAAAACAGTCAGAAAAAGTCCGAACGTCGTGTACACCTAGACATCAATTATATAGTTCACAAAGCCACACATTTACTCTAATTTAGACGTTATGTCGCTTGTATAGTGTTCAACGTTGCTTGTCCGCTATGAAATCGTAGCCACCAACCGTAACCAAAAAGTCGACGCAATGCGTAGCGTGTGTCGAGTTTTGGTTCGGACATTTTTTTGGGAAACTAGTGACTCTATAGGTGTTGAATCTCGATGGACCACGGTTACTATTTAGATTCCCTTGTTAGATTAAAATTTTATCAGGACAAGGTCAAGAGGTATCAGTACCCCTAGTACAAGATTTGATAGTTTTCGAAAACTTTTTTCGTTTTCGTTTTGTTCCATACATTGCTGAGCTAAAAGCTATTCGAAACCTTCTTTCGTATTCGAGTGAAGCAACCTATACTGCCGATTACTACCGATTTTAATTCTTCCGCGTTTCCGCTAGAGGCGCTTTGCTGAAATGTATGGAACAATACGAAAACGAAAAAAGTTTTCGAAAACTATCAAATCTTGTACTAAGGGTACTGAGTGTGGTTAGATTACTTTTTTTAAATCTTCTTAGTATCAAAAGGACACGTTGAGCATATCCGGGTGGAACGCTAGTGTGACATTGCCTTAATACTATAAACTATCTAAGAAGTAACGTTATAAAATATAATGCTTCATTTGTAGTAAAAAAAAAATATATAAACATACGACTGGTAAAGAATAAAAGTGTATCATAATTAATATAATTATAAAATAAAAAAACCGACTTCGAATTTTGTTTAATACGCAATTTCGTTTATTATATACTCAAGTTATTTTGATTTAAAAATCAAACCAAGTTGATTGAAAATAATATTCGATATTGAATATAAATAATGTTTTCTGAGCTTAGGGGCGTGGGTTTGATTCCCACACAGGGCGAACATTAATGTTATGAACATTTGTATTTGTTATATATCTGAATGTTATATATGAGGATGTATTGAAAAAAAATATCAAAGCATCATTTATATAAAAGCTTGTTTTAAAAAATGATTTTAAAATAAAAACCTTGTTTTTCTCGTTTTTTTTTTTTGGGAATAAAACTATCGTCTTAGTCTGAAACAATCATCATCAGCCTATCATGTTCCCACTACTGGGACACAGGCCTTCTCTTAGAGGGAGAATTGGCCCTAATCCATCATGATGGCACTGGGCCATGGCATTTCATTTGGTTCCTCCATGCAGTTAGCTCCTTTTTTAACCGACTTCCAAAAAGGAGCAGGTTCTCAATTCGACTGCTTTTTTATGTTTGTTACCTCAGAATTTTCGACTGGGTGACCCGATTTTGATGTTATTTTTATTTGAAATCTGGTGCTTCCCGTGTGGTCCCATTTCAATTATGTCCAGTTCTGACATTTTTAAGAAATCGGTTTTTTACATTGATATTTATTAAACTTTTGCAAACAATTCACATTTCACTGAATACCTACATAATTTATTACTACTTGCGAAACCAGTCTGGATTTTAGGTCAATATCTTATCACCTACTTTAGATATGCCTTAATAATGTACTAAGCGAACTAATCTTACGTATTAGACCTTATTTTATATGATAAGTAGAACTTAAATGTTAAAAATCCTTTGAGGTAACAATTCAATAGTATAAATTTAATACAAGTAGGTAATTTTGTTCAAATATATAACTTCATAATGCATTTTCGTTGAATTAATAATGTCATTGCAACTCCAATCACAAAATTTAACTTAGTATCTAAACATGAACGGCCTTACTTAAAAACATTAGTAAATTTATACCTATATACTTAAAAACGTTACTCAAGTTGATCTATGTTTTAAAATGCTCGTAAACTTCTCGCTGACGGCAATCGTCACACGCGAAAACAAGACGGAGCATATTTAAACGTTTGTCAACTTGAGTAACGTCAAAGTAAGGCCCAAAATTGCTCTGTCTCCTTTTCGCAGATAATTTTCGTCCGCAAGAAATCGACAGAATTTTAAGCATAGATCTACGTTAACGAAGGCCTTTAAAGATTATTCATTAAAATAAAAAATTATATCAGTCTAACAACTGGAAATGGCAGTTATATGTAGATAATATTAATTTCAACTCATTTCATTGATTTTACACGATTTTTACCTTACAAAAAACAGTTTTCATGATTTGTCGAAAACAATATAAAAAGTTGTTCCGTTAATAAGGTGGCAACTGATTGACTAATTTTCCCACAACTTTGACCGGGCAAAATTCGAAAAGCATTTTTTAAGTGAAAACTTCTTTAGGCGGGTTGAGTACTCTTTGGGTGCACAAAAATCATGGAACTCGCGTCATCACAGAATACATAATACACAGTACTGTGTATTTTAAACAGCGCCATCTCTTGTAGAATAGGTGAATTACTACTTAAGTTTTTTCTTCTGACGTGCAGTCCTATGACTGTTTTTTTTAGCTTACTAGATTGACATAATTTATCATTATTACCATATTCCCAATGGTGGGACACAGGTCTTCTCTCAGAGAGAGAGAGAGGACGGACCCTTATCCATCATGCCAGTGCATGTTGATAGTCATAAACCATATGTCTTTGAACTTAAGGTTCTTAATTGGACATACCGGTTTCCAACCGATTTTTTCCTTCACCATTGTTGAGCGATGACATCGAAACTGCACATAATTTATTTAAGTACTAAATAAATTATTAGTGCAGGGCCGAGGTTCAAACTGGGTGCTGTCAGATTGTAAAACGCACATGCTACCACACGACCACCATCGCTTCTCAATGAGCAAGCAATTAAATTTTCGAGTTTTGCCCCGTGAATGTTTTGTGTAAATTAGGAGTTGGATTAGGCCCTTAAAACTAGCGGTGGTATTTGTAAAATCAAAGAGATATCTCTACAATATTGGAATGTAAATTTACATTCAAATAAAATAAAACATATGGTACAATAATTGAGATACAATACCTATGGAGTCAAAATCTTTAAGTTAAAAAAGTCAAACAACGTCGGAGCATCATTGAACATACTTAGACATTAGGGCCTTACTTAAAAACGTTACTCAAGTTGATGCTTAAAATTGCTGTCTCGTTTTCGCGTGTGACGATTGCCGTCAGCAAAAAGTTGAGAGAGCAATTTTAGCATAGATCAACTTGAGTAACGTTTTTAAGTAAGGCCCTAATTATATAGTGCACAATTACACATTTACTTCAATTTAGAGGTTATGTCGCATGCATAGTGTTCAACGTCACTTGTCCGATAGGGCATCATAGCACTGGCATCGTGCGGCGTACAGCGTACAGCTAACCGAAAAGTCTGCGCAATGCGTACCGTGCGCCGAGTTTTGTTTTGGACATTTTTTTGGCAAGATTATGACTCTATAGTTAATGTATTTCGATGGGTACAATCTTAACTTTACGCGAACTTAAGACTACCAACCTGCCTACTATATATATCTTATAAAATCGTTCCTTACGTGTTGCTAGTCTCAATTGTCAGCAGTAGTCCAAGAACTGGGCTACAACCAGCTAGTTCAAGGTTACGGTTAGCTACGCCTGGCAAAGAATCAAGGGGCCATCCATAAATTACGTCACACGAATGTTAGGACTTTTTACCTCCTCCCTCCGTCCTTGTCACAGGTTGTCACATTTTCAGAACCCCCTCCCCCCTTATGTGACGTGATAATCTCGTAGCGAGAGTGCTAAATTATTAATAAATTTAGATTAGTTTGCTGACGTCGAGCGGCAACCGGCTTTCATGCCTTACGTTAGAGGAGTAACGGATAAGGTAGGGAGCTTGCTGAAAGAGTACTCCATCAAAACAGTGTATACCCCCTTATCAAAGTTGGCGAGACACGTGAGGTCGCCGAAAGACGTTATTCCTTTTCAGACCCCTGGTGTATACAAGGTTGATTGTAGCTGCGGTAGTTCCTACATAGGTCAAACGAAGCATACTATAGCAGAAAGGATCAAAGAACATATCGCAGCCGTCAAAAATCGCCAGACACAGAAGTCGGCTATAGCAGAACATTTGCTTGAGTCGGGGTCCGGTCACTGGATCGAGCTCCACGACCCGATGGTCCTCCTCCACTGAACGGCATTATTTTTAAGAATGGTTCGTGAAGCGGTTGAAATCAGAAAACATCGCAATTTCAACCGGGAGGATGGATTTAAGTTAGCGGCGTCGTGGAATCCCATAGTAAGCAAATGTACAAACCGCGGTGTAGGTACTAGGACTTTTACCGATACAGTCAGTGTTGTGTGTCGTAGTGACAACCCTGCAATTTTTCAAGATCAAGTGAGGGTATGAGAACAAAATATCCGCTCTTCTCGCCGGACTCACCCGCAGTTTTCAGTCAGCTCGTGACCACGGCCATTGTAACATGGTCGAAACGTCGAGCGAAAGGTATCTATTTTTACCTATATTTAATAGTGTGCGATAAGTCCCGATAAATATGAAAACATAAATAAGAATGTTTAATCAAAGTTCTGTCACAATACCTGGCGACAGATTTTCCTTCTCATTTCTGTTCCATTTACTTCTCTTTTCTGTGATTTTTATAATGCAGTTGGGTTACATATTTTTATTAACTTAATCAATGAGAGGTGGATTTTTATAGGTCTGTTTGAATCTATTCGTGGTGAGCTAAGATTGTGTGAATGTGGAATGTACAAGGGATCAGTGGTCAGACCGTAGTTTGCGGCACTCCATGCACCATCTGCGTCCTGGAGCGAGCGCGCGGGAGGGGCTGCGGCTCGCGGGACACGGCGCTCTCTTTCAGGGACAGCGCGGACCCTGTGGAGGCCACGGACGGCGGCCGGGACGACTGCAGTGTCGCTGGTTGGCTTATCTGTTGCCAATATGGAACGGTTTCATGATTACTGTTTAGACATAGTTTTTTTTATCGCGAATAAGTCCGCTTTTGACAAACTCATCTGTTGGTAAGCGACGATGTGGTCGAAGATGAAGCACGCAGACTTAGAAGATACCTATTCACTCTTGCCTTGAAAAGGCCCAGATTATATCTCTCAGGAAACAAGGAAGCCGGCAGGTTGTTCCAATCCTTGGCCGTACGGATTAGAAACGTAGAATCGAAACGTTTAGTACGTACCCAAGGAAAGTCTACAATATATGGGTGGTAATGGACCGTTTAAACAAAGTACTCGCTGGTTTCAGTTTAATAAGTAGTTTAAGTTTCCTACTCCTTTTTTTTCATCGAGTCACCGACATAGCTATTAAAATCTGCAAGTTGAAGTGGCAATGGACAGGCCACATCGAAGAACTGTTAACCGATGGGGAAGAAAGGTTCTTGAGTGGAGACCGCGAACCGGAAGACGCAGCGTAGGTAGGCCTCCCACTAGATGGACCGACGACATTATGAGAGTCGCGGGCATCCGGTGGATGCAGATGGCAGGATGTCGTTCAGTGTGGAGGTTAAAGGGGGAGGCCTATGTTCAGCACTGACTACTACTATGACTCCTTTTTTTTGGGTTCCGTACCCAAACAGTACCCTAATACTAAGCCGAGGCTGTCTGTCTGTTTGTCCATCCCACCTTTTAACGGTCGTATCTTTCGGGTACATCCCTTTTGGTAAACCTCTTAATGTACCTACTTAAAAGTAGCGTTTGGTAAACATTCTCCTTTCCATACTAAAAGTTTCATTTGGTAAACTTTTAAAGAATTCTATGTATTATATCCCATTTGATAAACTTTCTGTAGCAGTTAGTACAGTCAGGTTAAAAAGAAATAACACAACTGTGATAAATAGCCATTTGAAATTTTCACAGAATATGTAATGTTACGGCGGATTAACTAAGAAATAACAAAAGAAGTAAAAAAAGGGGGTCCCCTTATAACAAACGTGTTTTTTTACGTATTTTTGAATTTGCTCTAGTGTAAAAACAATTCATATTCAAATATTTATTTATTTGCTAAAAATAAAGTCACTACAACCAACAGCAGGTTCACATCTGTTTCTGTGCACATAATCTAACAGGAGTTTACTAATGTCCCAAAAACTAATGGCATGTTACTATGTTAGAAAGTATTGTGCACACCAGAAATAAATTTGTTACATAATCATAATCAAATTGTAAAAACAATAGTACGTACAAGCGTCAAACTTGGCATGATTATAATACACACTGTAATGTATAACAACAAATAATAAATAATGGCCAAGTGCGAGTCGGTGACAAATTTCTGTTGATTTCTTATCAAGTTAACAAACATATTCAGTTACTTGGACCTTCGACCAAAATAAAATGAATGGACGGGCCCAGTAGAAGCGCATTTTTGAAGATTACAAAATGAGCGCCAGCGCTCACTTCGTTTCAGTCGGTCTCTAGCCATAGGAAGTGAAACACGAGTCTATTGTTACGCGATAACGGAACATCTGACATAATTATGAATTCGTATGCTTTACCGAAATGTAAATACACAAATAAAACCGATATCTATTTTTCGTAACAAATATACTGTACACTTTTATAATTAGGTGTTGAAGTATATGTCCGACGGTTTTGACTCGTTTTTACTGATCAAGTTCAATGGTTAGGGCCCGTCCATTCATTTTATTTTGGTCGAAGACTTGGACGACCTCATATTTTCTTTCACCGAACCGAAATTGCTTATTTTACTAATTTTGAAGTCGGTTTTTTAAGTTGATAATTAATGTATTTTGTGTTGGCACGAAACCCTCAGTGCGCGAGCCCAACTCGCACTTGGCCGGTTTTATTTATTAGATATGATACTTTCAGATTGGTCCCATAGAAATTTCATTAAAATCGGTTCCGTAGTTTGGCTTTTAATTCAAATGTATAGGTCTCTCCATTGTGGCTGCAACAGACAAAAACCGGAGCGCAAGTCGGACTCGCGCACGAATGGTTCCGATAATGGTATTATCTATAAAAACCGCAAAAAATCACGTTTGTTGTAAGGAAGCCCCCATTAAATATTTGCATTCTTTTAATTTAATTATTTATTTTTAAAGTTAATATATAACTTAATATTCTGTGAATATTTCAAGCTGTTGCCGTGATCAATAACGAGAAAAAAAAACACGTTTATTGTATGGAAGCCCCCTTAAGTAAATATTTATTTTACTCATTTTTTTTGTATTTGTTGTTATAGCGACAACAGAAATACATCATCTGTGAAAATGTCAACTGTCTAACTATCACGGTTCATGAGATACAGCCTGGTGACAGACGGACATCGGAGTCTTAGTAACAAGGTCTTAGTAACAAATGTCCACTCACCGTTCTAGTGAGTGTGTGCGGTGTGTGCGGCCGCTTGACTGGCACGTCGCGGTACTCGTAGATGTTGTCCCGGGAGCGGGTCGTGTTGTCGACTCCCAGCGTGGTCGCGTCCGCCTCCCCCACCATGAAGATGTCACCATCGTAGTACCGGTCCGTTTCACTGTCGTACCAAACAACTCGCTTACATTGACTTCGATTCTGATGTACCATTCTCTAAACTAAACGAAATTTGGCGGCTTTGAAATTATTGTCATCCTTTCTGACGTACTCGTATCTATACTAATATTATAAAGAGGAAAGATTTGATTGTTTGTTTGTTTGCATTGAATAGGCTCCAAATCTACTGAACCGATTTGAAAAATTATTTCACTGTTGGGAAGCTACACTATCCCCTAGTGACATCTAGGCTATATTATATTTTGTAGCGAGGCTGAAGGCCGAGCTTACACTCGTGCGAAGCCGGGACGGTCGGCTAGTGTATTATATAGTTAGTTATAATAGTCATATCAAATTAGTTTAGTTTTGAGAATGGTACGACAGAATTGACGCCATTATATTATAAGTCATAAGTCATTCGTCGTGTACATAGATATATATACACAGACAAATATATGAACAGGCTTAGCGAAGGATTTAATATATCCCATACAAAAAATAAAAATTATGTAGGCACTTTTTACATAAAATGCCAAAGATAACCCAAGCTAACTATGTACTATACAATCCTACAGTACAAGCGCCTTAAAGCCTGTTGCAAACGCACAGTAAACTCGCGCGAGTACTGCGCATCGTCTGAAACGGATTCAATCTACCAAACCCCAACATACCAGGTCGTAGCAAGGATTTTCTTGAGGGTAGGGGGAGGGGCAGTTTGGGGTTAATGCAACATTATCCCACTATATAAAACTTGAGAGGTGTCAAGGGACACCCGGATGGAACGAAGTTCCTTTCTATGAGAGAGAGAGAAAGAGAGACAGACAGAGAAACACGCGCACGCCGCACGGCTTACAACTATAGCAAAAAGTGTCGTTACAACTTTTGGTCTTCATTTTTTCCGTCTAGCCCCCTTTCGCAACGCGCGAATGGGAACTTCGTTCCAATTATTAATGTGAAATTTTGGATGGATGGATGGATGTTTGTTACTCAATCACACCAGAACGGCTGAACGATTCTGGATGAAATTTGGCACAGACATAGATTATACTCTGAAATATCACATAGGCAACTTTAAAAACAGCTGGACCGATTTGGATGACATTTTGTTTCTGGAGCGGGTCGTAGTAGCGAACCCGAAGGCCGAGCTAACACCCGTGCGAAGCCGGGGCGGGTCGCTAGTTTACAATAATTTACTGTTGGGTTGGGATGCACTTTGAATGACAGCGAATAGCGTCACTGGCGACGTTCTTGCGAACATATATAATTCTATTTGTTTATTATTTCAGCTAATATGAAAAAACCCACATAAAAACAATGGTTCAACTGTCAGAGTGGTGCTAGCATAGCTTATTTTGTAATGGAAATTTTACCATTATGATATTTATAACATTTATCTATTACGACATTTTTCAAATACATTAAAACAACCTCCGAAAAACGCTTTTGTATCGATGGTTATGTGACCAAAATGACCTACAATCAACACCGTCCTAAACGCAAAACGACCCTGAGCATTTCACCCTGATAGTAATAAGTCCTACTAGCAAACGAGTCATATCAAAAGGACTTTCTTTCCAAATGCATTCACAGTACAGACACATTTATTTGACATATGAATATTAATAATTTTATTTATTTAAGCTTTTACCTGCGGCTTTTAATGGTTTACCCGTGTAACGATTTTTTTTAGTTGTACAGCAAAACTAACTACAGACTGTTAAGTATAACTGACATGATATCGGTTATCTGTCCTGTTTATTGGTCGTTTTGCGTTTAGGACGTTTTGATACGGCCATTTTGCTCATACGACCGTTCGATACGAAAGGTACTAATACTTGCGCCATCTGAAACAGTGTGCCGTGAGCCGTCCAACCCCATTTCAACACCCAACAAACCACACAATATAAGAACAAGCAGACAAACATAAAGAAAGCGTTAATAATGGTTAGTTCACCTACATCGCCGGTATCATTTTCCATTTTGGAGGTATAGACCTGTCAGAGAGGTTCTGCAATTAGTAAAACAATCACTACATTGCACCATTGTACAATAACAGGCTTACAGACCTGGACCAGACAGTTAAGGGGCCATCCATAAATTACTTCACACGAATTTTAGGACTTTTTCCCCTACACAGGTTGTCACATTTTCAAAACCCCTCCATTTATTTTTTTGTATTTAGGAGTCTCACTTGCATTACAACGCTGCTCTAGAAGTTAAATGTTGTTGCGTGAGAGATAATCTCATAGCAAGACTGCTAAATTATGAATAAATACAGATCAAGTTTGTCACAAAGCTTTGACCCCCCCTGCCCCTTGTTACTTTAACATAACGTGTGACATAATTTATGGATGACCCCCAATGAAAAATAAGCACTTATGAGTTTTTTAAAGATGAAACGGATAACTTTAGCCGAATTCCGGATACCGAATATCCGGCCAACCACGATAGCCAGATATCCGGCTGAACATTGCCGATTGGCGCATCGTAAGTAGCGCACGAATGATCGGGCGGGCTCGGATCAATTCGTTAATGAGAGAAGTTAGAAAGTGTTTCATTGACTTGTTGAATTGATTGTAAATACAATCACTTAACGTTGTTGTTGACGTACTATTGTATTTTGAGGTTGTTGTAAAAGTTACAAGGCACACAGAGATTTGACATCTTATATCGCGGGGTGACGAGCGCAGTGCATTGCCATTCAGAGTTTTGAACTGTTGAAGTTCAAAATTCTGAGTGGCATTGAGCTGTTATGGGCAAGCGTAAAGAGCCATCAGGCGAGCGACTTCGCTCGTTTCGTCACTCAGTATCATAAAAAAAAAGTATTTTCGAATGTAAAAAGTATGGCCCAATATTCGCTTATTATCCGGTATCCAGCCGGATCGTAAATTTAGGCCAAATAGGCCGGATACCGAATAGTTACCGGATATCCGTTTCATCTCTAGTTTTATTTTTATTGGTGAGTGTAACATTTTTTTTTTATTATAAAATTAATTTCAGACATAGTTCAATAAATAAATTACTACATTAGACAGTGAAATAATTATCAATTAAAAACCGACATCAAAATTTGTAAACACGCATTTTGTTTACTTGGATGAAATATTTTTTCAGTTATTTTCATTTAAAAACCAAACTACTAAACAGATTTTGATGAAATTTATACAGGAGCACCTATGGCCTACTAAACAAAAAAGGAATTATCAAAATAAATTCATTATTGGCGGAGAAATCGGTGAACATACAAAAAATAAAACAGTGGAACATAGTACCTCCTCCTTTTTTGAAGTCGATTAATAATATACTGACAATTATTTAAATAAAGCAGCCAAATCAAGTTATAGGTAAGTTTAGCATATAAATATGCAGGCATATCATCATCATCAGCCAGAAGACGTCCACTGCTGAACAAAGGCATCGCCCTTTAACCTCCACACTGATCATATAAAGGCATAAATAACCGTTATTTCTACCATATTAGTCATAGATAAGTATGGTTAGTCAGACATACCAATGGCTTACTCGGTAGATATATTAGTTAGGAGATGTTTTCTCACCGCTTGGCGTTCCTCCAGAGCATGCAGCAGAGCACCAGCAGCACGATGAGCACGAGGCAGGCGCTCGACACCGACCAGAACGCGATCTGTAGCGGCTGCTTCGGCTCCCACCAGTACTGAAACAATACTCCTTGGGTTATATTCACACGCGCCAACTAGCCTTGGGTCATATTCACATGCGTCAATTAGCCTTGGTTCACATTCTGATGCGCCAACCAGCCTTGGTTCAGATTCTGATGTGCCAACCAGTCTTGGGTCACATTCACACGCGCCAACCAGCCTTGGGTTACATACTCACGCACCAACTAGCCTTGGGTCACATTCACATGCGCTAACTAACCTTGGGTCACATTCACACGCGCCAACCAGCCTTGGGTTACATACTCACGCACCAACTAGCCTTGGGTCACATTCAAATGCGCTAACTTACCTTGGGTCACATTCACACGCACCAACTAGCCTTGGGTCACATTCACACGCACCAACCAGCTTTGGGTCTCATTCTCATGCGCCAACTAGCCTTGGTTCACATTCTGATGCGCCAACCAGCTTTGAGTCACATTCACATGCGCCAACTAGCCTTAGATTACTTTCACACACGCGCCAATAACCAACCTTAAGTTACATTCACATGCGCCAACATATACCTCACTTGCTCCTCCAGCTGCAAGTTGCCGCTCATATTCAATAAACATCAGCAGCACTGATAATAAAAAGGAGGTAGTTTTAAAACCTTACCTCCGTAAAAGGCGGGTAAGTAGGCACTAGCCTGCCGATCACACTTGGCAAATACATAGTCCAGAATGCCAGTTCCGTCTGTCTGTAGTTGAGCATTATTGTGGAGTTGTACGTCGTGTTCAGGTTCAAGTACCGGAGCTGGCCCTCTTCAGCCATCTCGAAGTGCACGCCTAGGATACGGGATCTGGTCGGGTTCCTGAAATAATAATAATATAATATAGTACACAAAAACATAAAACATACATAAAAATCTTAGTTTTTGAAGTGTTCCACTGTCCATCTCCAGGCTCCATCATCAGGCTCTCGTCACCAAGTATAATATACTTGGTGACGAGAGTGAGTTGGTGACAGCTCATCTGGTTGAGCCCAAATCAAGCCCAATCAGATGAGCCCAAACTAGATGGGTTTACTATTGGTTAATGAAGAGCTCTAATATCCACCTCTGCTCCATCATCAAACTCATCACCAAGTATAATTAGTATGGAACTTGTTAAAACTAACCAGATGAGCCCAAACTAGATGGGTTTTGAACGATTTGGCCTTTTGCGATAATGAAATACTGAAATTCGATCGTTTGATGTAATTAAGCGTTAGAAATTTATGAATCAATTTCTAACGTTTAATTACATAAAACGATCGAACGTCAGTATTTCATTATCGCATAAGAGAAATATCCGGAAATTGTAGATCAGATGGTTTTACTGTATGCTTACCCATATCTAGCGAAGTCAGCATATGCTTTCATGAAGAAATGGCTCATGTTTCTGTCGTTGCCGGTCCACGCTTGTCGATCTATCCTGTATCTGAAATAATAACGTTGAAAGAAAAAAAAATATGAATATTTTACTAAAAAATGCTTGTAATGTAGTCATTATTAAGGCAACCTAGAGAGGCGAGCCGCTATAATTGTTGACAAGCTCACTAACAAGCTGGATCCACTTAGCCTCCGAAGAGACGTGGGTTCCCTCTGCATTTTTATCGCTTGTTTTTCGGGGAATGCTCTGTAGAGCTTTTTGATCTTATTCCTTCGTCGGACTTCCACTACCTCACATCCCGACACCGTCAAAAAGCTCACCCCCACATCTTGCAAATCTGAAAATCCCACACCGTTCGATTTTTCCGTCCCTTTATTCCGCAGACCTGCAAGGTGTGAAATATCCTACCCCCAAAGGTCTTCCCGCCGAGCTTCAACATGAAGCGTTTCTAAAAGGGTTTCTACATCTACTTCTCCAGGCTGGCAAAGTAACGTTAGCCTGATGTTAAGCGATGATGCGGTCTACGATTCACTCTTGATTTGAAGGCACCCATTGTAACTATAGGAGAACACCCATTCAGGCAGCACATTCCACAGTCTAGCACTAGTTCGCACAATAAAAGTGAAATCAAAGGGCGTCGTACGGGTTTTCGGAATATCAACCATAAAGCGGTGTCGACTTTTCGTACTCGCTCTGGCCGATAGAAAAATGGGCAGGGGGGGAATTAGATCATGCAGATCCGATGCACACTCTCCGAAATGTATCCTACGTTACTATCTGATCCTATGATATATGTAATCGAAACAAGTTGAAGAAACCTGGTAAAACAAACATGAGTATTCCTGTAAAAACAAACAACAATATCATATTTTATTTATATTACACAGGAATTACTCACTCGTTACTTTAATAGGGATGGAGGATGGAACCTGCCACCGACTTGGAAACAGTGTCTTCATGGAGTTCGTGGGAGTGTTTAAACAGCGTTATATATTAGACAATAAAAGTCATAATAAAACAAAATCATACCTTCTCGGAAAGAACTCCTGGTCCATAAACGGCGCTCCAGTGAGGAAGAAGTGTTCAGTGTCGTGCGAGTACTGGCGCCAGTCGGGCCACTTGAACGCTTCTACTGTTGTGTTTAGAACGTACATGTACACTGGTACTTTTTGTTCCAGTAGTAGTTTCACCATTTTGTCGGTGGGAGCGCGGTAGAGGAAGTCCGAGAGAAGCTGTCAAAGGAAATTCCATTGGTGATTTACGGATGTTATACTGTAATTTTTAACAGACTTCATAAAAGAAGGAGGTTCCCAATACGTCTAGTTTTTTGTGTATGTTACGCGATGTTTTCGTTGATTGACAACTTATTTGAATGATACATGAAACTCGAGCGATGGTAGCCGGGGTACCATCACTCGAGTTTAGGTGCTTGGGACAGATTTTCAACGTACCTACTAGTAAAGGAAACGACTATGTGGTATCTAAAAACTCTCATTTTAATTTACGAAGTACAAATCTAATACCATATGAATCAGCGACAAGCGTTTGCGCGTTTTAACATGAGGCAGCGCCATCTAGTTAAATTTAGAGTAAAACTTCATAAACACCTACTATAAAAAATCTTTAAAAAAAAACTTCCAGACAACCTTAAATGAGCGTATATATACGGAGGGTCTACTCACGTGGATGTACTGGTCCCGTATAGCGCTGATGTTCTTCGGCTGCGGATGGTAGGTGTACATGTATTTGACAGCATCGAACACTCCACGCGGGTTGAGCGTGTAGTTGTATCGGGCGACTAGTTCCAAAACTTTCTGGTCGAACCACTGAGGTGATACCTCGTACGTTGGTGCTAGGGACTCGTTGTTATCTGGAAATATTGGGATATTTTTTTTGTTATCAGAGAAATAGCTTAATTAACTATCTATATATATAAAAGAAAGTCGTGTTAGTTACACTATTTATAACTCAAGAACGGCTGAACCGATTTGGCTGAAAATTGGTGGGGAGGTAACTTAGAACCAGGAGACGGACACAGGATACTATTTTGTAGCGAGGCCGAAGGCCGAGCTTACACCCGTGCGAAGCCGGGGCGGTCGACTAGTATATATATATATTTTATATGTAATTCTCAATTTAAAAACAGACTTAATAATAGTATATTTTACACAATTTCGTTTACTTAAAAGATATATTTTTTATATTAGTTGTTAGGATTAAAAACCAAACTACTGAATCAATTTTGAAGAAATTTCTATGGGAACAATCTGAAACTATACCCTTTCAAATAAATAAAAATATTGTGCTTTTCGCTGAATTTTCGGTTAGTTGTAAGTTAACTGCGATCCGACTACAACACCGCGCGATGACAGTTTTACAATGCCCTAGCAGACAATCAACGTTGAACACTATGCAAGCGACATAACGTCTAAATTGAAGTAAATGTAGCATTGTGAACTACATAATTGAAGGTTAAACAAACTTACCTAAAGTGTAGTTTGACCATAATTATGCTAGTCGCTGCATCCGAAGAGATTTTTATTCACCAGGTAGTCCACTCCTAGACGTACTGGGCACCGAACACTTTTTTTAGATCTAAAAACCTCAAATACACAAAATTAGTACTGTAACGACCTAACCGGTAGTGGGGAGCGGCCGCTCGCAGCTCTCCTCCGTTTGTCAAGTCGCCATTCTCTTCAGAGTTCCTTGATTTCACTAAAGTTTTACACGTTTAATTTAAGGGAAAAGTTTTAGCTGGAAAACTGATGGGCGGGAGGGATCAAAAATCTCTTCGGATGCAGCGACTAGCATAATTATGGTCAAACTACACTTTAGGTAAGTTTGTTTAACCTTCAATTATACTACGTCGCTGCATCCTCAAGATTTTTATTCACCAGGTAGATGTTTAGAGCTTTAGGGAAATCGTTTGCTAAAACAAAACTAGTCAACTACAACATATAATCATTGTTTGTTGTAATAATTGTTTTATTCAACTTGAAATTGAACATTTCCTTGACTCATTTTATTTTATATTACACGGGAGTTACTCACGCAAGATTAGGCTGGATACTCCGACTATAGTTTCAACCGCATACGGCGGTCTTTATCAAGGTGAATGCGCGCGCGTATTTTCTTGACTATCCTCATGGTCGAAAATAGCACTTGTAAATACAGAGTCAAGAGCAGTAGTAACAGATCAGTTATAAAAAAATCAAATACAAGGGAATTCCCTAACTAGCCTGCCGCTTTCTGTATAACTTCAATGGAAACGCCTCTACGACTTACCGCCGACGTTGATGCATGTCGAGAGCTATGATCAGAATATACACTTGTGTCAATTCTACTTTCATACAAAACTTGTTTGATCCAGTGACTAATCGTAGATGCGGTTGCACTGTGATATGGTTTTTTGGTAGTTAAAATCAACTTTTCAGTGTTAACGCCTCCCTTTAAAGATCTTGTCGTTACTATGTAAGCTAACAAGGAGTTTGCGAGACATATTTCCTTCTTAAAGGGTATAATTAGATGAGGCTGAGGTCCCCAGGAGCTGAAGTTTTAACCAAATCACATTATAATTATTTCAATATTCGATTCATATATATATATATATATATATATATATATATATATATATATATTTTATATTTGTCAGAGTAATCAGCGACAGCGACTGAACTATTAATTGATAATAGTATTCTATTATCAACTCCAATGATAATAGTATTCTACTATCAACTCCATTGATAATAGTATTCTATTATCAATGGAGCGGAGCAAATTTTTTTTTTTTTTTTTTTATGGTTATTTTAGTCAATGGTAGCATTGACTAACTAAATCTAGTAAGACGTTGGTATCCCAACTACAGTGGTATCTCGGGAAACATGGTCGTGTCTTGTAAACGTCTTTAAGCAACCTACTGACATTTTCGTCTGGACTAAACTGTTTACCCAAAAATAAGAGATAGCTGAGCGCAGTGTATTTAATATAATTATGGCAGTGTATATGGCAAATATCGATTTAATGAATGCATTTTTTTTTCGAATTACTCATCATGTAAAAAAAATTATTGCGATTTTAAACCTATGAATTTCAATGTTTACCCTTCGGCTTGAGTTCAGCTCCATTGGTATTCACAAAACTCATGAGACCAGCAACAACATAATTCAGGAATCGTGGTCATTGGCTAGTTATATATATATATGACCTATTATATATATATAGATAGTTCTTATGAAAGTTGTGACACGAAAGCTAAAGAAGTGGTCACTCTCCTCCAAAAATTGGGCTTTATTCTAAACCATAAAAAGAGTGATCTTGTTCCAAGTCAACAGAAAACGAGGTTTTGAAATCGATACTGCAAATATGGCTCTTTAATTACCTTCAGTAAAACGTTTAAAAATTTAAGACGATAATACGACGGCGATTTCCTACATCAATAGGATGGGAGGGATTCCATATGAGCATCTAACTTAAGGAACACAAGAAATATGGCCGTGGTGTGAAAAAACGGCGACTATTTGTCTTTGCATCATACATAAAATCAATAGATAATGTGGATGCAGATAGAGAAAAGTATTAACTCGGAGCGAAAACAATGTAGGTATTGTTATTGACTAATCTCGCGTATTAGTTCTAAATAACATAACAGCAAAAATAAAATAATTTTTTGCTCCAAGAATGTAGGTAGCACTGCGCGGATCGCGCATATCTTTATAGCTACTTGTCAATCTCTCGTATTAACACATAGCGGAAAAAATGTAGGTATTGTTATTGACTAAACTCGCGTATTAGTTCTAAATAACATAACAGCAAAAGATAAAATCATTTATAGCTCCAAGAATGTGGGTAGCACTGCGCGGATCGCGCATATCTTTATAGCTGCTGGTCAATATCTCGTATTAACTCGGAGCGGAAAATTTAGGTACTGTTATTGACTAATCTCGCGTATTAGTTCTAAATAACATAACAGCAAAAATATATACCAAGATATTTACTTGGTTGTAAATAATAATATATAATTTTGGTAATGCAAAGGGACCTAAGCAGTGGTTACCATGCCTGAGATGTACAATGAGGAACTATAACTATTCCAGTTGCCCCGACAGAGATACTTTTGAAATGTACTTAGTGCATTTGGCATTGAGTCGTGACGCAAAGAGATCTATGTCTGGTCGACTTAAGTGTTTTACTATTTTTTGCAAACGCATCTCTATTCAGTTGCCATTCCGTGTCAACATTTAATTGACGTGACTCGCTGTCTGTTATGACATTAAGTTTAGATTTGATATAATATGATGTATGATAGACATAGATATTACGTTCTTCGCACCAATTCCATATCATGGTGGCAACTTAGTGTAAATGTGGAAATAGTATACCACCCATTCTGTCAACGTAAGACGTGAGATAGCTACCACAGCTATCGATACGTAACAATATATCACAATTATTCTTCTCCCAGCTTAAAAGATCATCATATAAACTAGATGGAATTGCCATATTTTTGTCATAATTATTATTACTATTAAGTAGTGCTAAATATTTAGCTCGTTCCAACGACTTTGTATGCAGCCATCCATATTTAACCGCGGGACAGGCTGCGGTGAGAGTTCCAAGATATCGCGCAAACTCCCTTATCTGAATATTATTAACTTCAGTAATATTTGAGTGCACTGCACAATACTTCTTCTTTTAATATCGGGTAGCTGCTCAGTTTTCCCGAGTTTAAGACAAAACCTAAAAAAGTGCAAACATTACTTGGTTCAAGGCACGAATTTTATAATTAATGAAGAATCCTAAACATGGTAAGCATATTATGGTCCGATTGGCATTTTCTTAGCAGTTTATTCTGGTATTTCCTAAACAGAGTACATCATTATGTGTACCTTACAGATGCGAAACCACGAAACCTTAAATATGAAACAACCGGTTGTAATATATTTGTGAAAATGTAAGGCGCGGAACATAGACCATAAGGCAGTGCGGTAAACTCATAAAGATCATTTGTAAAATAAAAACGGAGGTACTTTCTATCTGACATATTAATTGGGACTGAAAAATATGCGTACCAGATTGGTACGACGTCGACGGTTGTGGCTCAAACGTCCTTTTGATTTGAAATTCCGATTTCTCAGCCTCTTATTGTCTTTAATTTTTCCTCATAGTTTATCGCCAAACAATAATTTATCGTTTTTCACCCCTTCAATCATCAACAAAAACTTTTTGTCTAAGCTGAACGTTATTAGCTTTATCCTTGAGAAAGTATTTTGCACGGAACATTTTGGCAGTGTAAATCTAAAAGTAACTGCCCAGCTTCTGACAACTTCTTGATAATGTCAGACTTTTCCATTTTACTATCGATCAATGCTGACATAAGGTTTGTTATCACAGCGATACCTGTTCCTAAATGGTTTTGCGCTTTTTCTAAGCGCTTATCCCTGTTTTTTGTCGACTCCGACAAAACAGTCGACATTTAGTTCTGGAGCCTTTGATAACTTGAAATTATCCCGGATGTGGATATTTTCTATAAGTTTTTGTAATGCCTCCTTGTTAATCCCTCCGCTACGATTTGACCCCAACGTTGAGAAACCTCTTCTCTTATCATGGGCGCAAAGATTTAGATTTTTGTTTTAGATGCCTAAGGCTTCTAAAATGTCATCAGCCAATGCCGGAATCTTGGGCGCCGGTACTTCGGGCGCCGGAATTTCGGGCGCTAGAACATCGGACGGCATCTTAGATGTTGTGCCACTTACTTTGACAGACTCCTACAGATCTACAGATCAAATCCCATGATATGTCGAATGGGAACGGTCACTTCCAAAACTCGTAAAGACATTATGAAACAATGGTCATAAGGACGCACGTTAAGGTGGTAATCGCATCACCACTCAAAAAAAAAAAACACAAGGAAAAGTAACTAAGTAGGTACTTATTGAGCTACCGTAATCGCATCACGGTTGTTTATAGTAAATTTGGTTGTAATCGCATTACAACTCTTTAAATTTAAAATATGATTTTATTCACTACAGTGCATCAATGGCAGGTAGTTAACAGGTTAATTTAAATAAGTAGGCCATATTCGCAACACGGCTCCATCAAAATATTAGACAATGACCGCAATCGCATCACGGTTCGGATGTCTACAAAAAGGTAGGTAGATACCTAAGTAAGACTAAGAATGGGAGAAGCAGCAGTTAGGTACATTACAACGCTCTCCAAATATCCATTAAAGGTAGATTATATCTGCATTTATTCGATATTTAACAAAGTATATAAAAAACGAGGGTAGTTATGTAAAAAACGTTAAAGATTTTTTCGAATTATGATAATAGAAACCAACAATTCATGCACATTTAAGGAGATATCGTTAGAAATTACCCGAAGGGTACTTAGTACTTACATTCATCACTATCACTGTAGCTTTATCACTTCACTTCACTTGTTGAGACGAAAGAGGAAAAAATAATATATTTACGAGTATATCTATAGGACAGAAAATAGACGGATAACGCGTACGACGCGTGGTTCGATGCCCGAACACTAGAAACGAATGGCGACTTGACAAACGGAGGAGAGCTGCGAGCGGCCGCTCCCCACTACCGGTTAGGTCGTTACAGTACTAATTTTGTGTATTTGAGGTTTTTAGATCTAAAAAAAGTGTTCGGTGCCCAGTACGTCTAGGAGTGGACTACCTGGTGAATAAAAATCTTGAGGATGCAGCGACGTAGTATAATTGATGTCTATGGCTCAATCGAGTCGTCATCGAGCGATCGCCCGACGATCTAACTGAACGAGTTAGATCGTCGGGCGATCGCTCGATGACGACTCACCCGTTCAATGAGGCAGTGTTTCACACCGCGTCGTTCAAATAGATCGTCGAACGTCGCCGTGTGATCGCACTCATCACAGAAAACAAAAAAAATAATTGTTTAAATTAGAACAGCTGTCAAGGCATTTTTGTAAGAAATTTGTTGTAGCCACTTGCACCCATATAAACCCACAGCAACTGTGACGCGAAGTTCGACGCGTTGACATAAATAAGAATGTTCAATCAAGTATCTGTCACAATACCTGGCGATAGTTTCCTTCTCATTTCTGTTCTATTTCTCTTTTCTGTGGCACGCATCGCACCGTAAAATTGGTGGGATGGTGGGTGAAAATCACACCGCTTTCAGTTTGACAACTGTAATTGGATTGCGGTTGATGGCGCGGTAAAAGCTAAGAAAATATCAATATTTTTTTTGAAGGTTGTAATGCACCAAATCCAAACCAGTATTATACTATGACACTACTATCATTAAGTATGCATTAATAATGACTACTATTGATCATACATAAAAGTTTATTTATTTTTTCGAAGCTGTGAGGTGGGGAACAATCGGAATCGTCCTGTGCCGTTCAGTAACTTCGAATGAAAATCATAGACAATCGGTTAATATTCGTCCGACGAAAATCAAACAGAGTGTGTTCTTTCTGAACGCAGCCCAGGTATGTACAAAGACGCTCGGACGTTTTTTTAATGTTTTCATAATACTTTATTATAATATATCAGTACGTGTACTCACAGAGTACATAGGCCGCCTCCTGCGCCGTGACGCCCGCCATGTACCGCAGCGCCGGGTTGAAGGCGCGCCGCCGGACCAGAGTCTCGGGCTCCGTGTCCAGCAGGCGCCAGTCGCGGGCGCGCCAGCCCTCGTACCACTCGTCGCCGGGGAACGTGAAGTTGTTCTCTAGTACGGGGCCCCACGGGATGAAGCCTACGTGAGGCTGCAATGAGGGACCACCTCAATACACACTGAATAGGCTAGGCATATCTTTTTTTAACCGACTTCCAAAAAGGAGGAGGTTATCAATTCGACTGTACTTTTTTTTTAATGTTTGTTACTTCAGAACCTTCGACTGGGTAAATCGATCTTGATGATTCTTTTTTTTTATTTGAAAACTGGAGCTTCCCATTTGATCCCATTCAATTTGGTCCAGTTCTGATGAAGTCGGTTTTTTATAATGATAATTATTATTGGAAGTCAGTTAAAAATGATTACAAAAATTATTTTGTGTGTATTGATGTTACTTGAAACTCTGCATTCCCCAGTTCGTAGAAACTTCTGCCTTGTCTGAGACAGTTGACGAGCTTCCACGAGGAGTCAGTCGGGCAGCCCAGCAGCCGGCCAAACACCAGCGACGTGTTCTGAACGCGGAACTTGTCTTCAATCATGGCCCAGTCCGCTAGCGCCGACCCACTCTGGAAAAGTGACCAAAACATTTATACCAATGTAAATTTGGTAATAATATTAACAAAACAAGTAAAAACCGACCAAGTGCGAGTCGGACTCGTGCACGAAGGGTTCCGTACCATTACCTATAAAAACGGCACAAAATTACGTTCGTTGCTTAAATATTTATTTTATTGTTTTTTTAGTATTTGTTGTTATAGCGGCAACAGAAATGCATCATCTGTGTAAATTTCAACTGCCTAAAATTCCTATCACGGTTCATGAGATACAGCACTGGTGACAGACGGACAGACAGACGGACGGACAGTGGGACAGCGGAATCTTAGTAATAGGGTCCCATTTTACCCTTTGGGTAGGAACCCTAATAACAGAATACTTTCATTAAAAGAAAAATGCATATACCAATGTTTACGTAAGCATTTAGGGGGTAAGAGCTTTGGTTACTTTTGCTGACAAGGGGGGGAGGTAAATAATTGTAATAAATCTGTTTGCGTAATACTTGAACGGCCCCCATCCAGTGGATGCAGATGGCAGGCTGTCATTCAGTGACGTTAAAGGGAACATAGGCCTCCATGTTCAGCAGTGGACGTCGTCTGGCTGATGATGACTTTCACCACCTATTATGGGTGAGGGGTGTACGTAGAGTGGTCTTGAACTCACCTGAGCTATGACCCTAGAGACGATATCTCTGGTCTGAGGCACCACGGCCAATAAACCAGCGGAAGCAGCGCCCGCACCCGGCCCGAACAGCGTGATAGACGAGGGGTCTCCGTTAAATGGAGCTATGTTCTCGTGGACCCAACGCAGCGCCATTATCTGGTCCAAGATGCCGTAGTTGCCGGGAGAGTTCTCGTCGGCGGTTGAGAGGAAACCTGTAAATTATTACGATCTTATAAATCTTTTAAACCGACTTCCAAAAAGGAGGAGATTATATATTCAACGTTATTTTTTAATTTTTGTTACCTCAGAATTTTCGACTGCGTGAACCGATTTTGATAATTCTTTTTTTTTATTTGAAAGCTGTTACTTCCCTTGTGGTCCCATTTCAATTTGGTCTCGTTCTGACATTTTTATGCAGTCGGTTTTTTATATTAATAATTTAAAGCTGTTGTTCGCCTATAACGTCTCTATTTTACATCTCACTGATATAAACCACTTGATCGGGCATGAGTCATAATTTGCTTGTGGATGACGTCAGCCACGTCGGTCGCTATCATATAGCGCTGTGATTGAATAAAACAAAGCCATTCAATTCGCGCCTAGGATTGGCCCGCTCAAAAAGAACATGCTGAAAATTTAGTAACTTTTCATTACGGCGGGGTAAAGGATCAGCTGTCAGGTGGTTATATCTCAGAAAAAATAAATAAATGGAAGCACTATATCTACAGTTTCCCCTTTAGCACTTACACCCCCCCCCCCTCGGTCGTTCATTCGTTTACATTTTGAGCACATCGTTTGGAGTAGTGTGCGCTCAATATTAAAGTGTGCGTTTGTAGAACTAGTAAGAATATGTCAGTGTGTGCAATACGTGTTTACCTCGCCCCCCTTCAGTTTTTAGCAGACTTTTTTCGGTACTAGCTCGAGTTTAAAGGGAGATCCAAACTATATATTATCAAAGGGTTATATCGAAGCACCAGCTTTGAAATAAATAAAATAATCATCAAAATCGGTTCACCCAGTCGAAAGTTACAATACAATATATCTTTATTACACACCGAAAAATACAAAAGAAACTTAAACTAACATCAAAAATAAATAAATATACGGCAGTATAATAGGCGGCCTTATCGCCTAGAGCGGTTTCTTCCAGGCAACCTTTGGATGGACAGGACTAAAGAATTATTTGTTCTGAGGTAACAAACATAAAAAAGGAGTGCGTGTCAGAGACGGTTATAACGAGAATGATAATGTGCCTTGCATTCGTCTAGTCAATATGGTGGCGGGCACAACATATCTACAGGTAAAAATATCTTAGATTTATATTGTTATATCCTCACCCAAAGCCCCCAGCCTGTAGTTGAAAGAGACGACGACGACGTTGTAGAAGGCAGCCAGCATGTGCGCTGGGAACAGGTTAGATGCTCCGGACATGAACTGACCGCCGTGGATGTACACCATCACAGGGTACCGCTGGGCCGTCGAGCCTGCTTCCGTCTAAAACACAACACACAATATTATTATTAACCGACTAAAACAGTTATAGAAAGTTAGGGACTGGAATGCTTTGCCACCGTTCTTGATTCTTGTTTGTAGAAATGTGGAATTTAGTATTTAGGCTTCTGTTAACATCCTTGTAGGAGTTGTATAAGGAATGAAAATGATGGCAACTATTTAACCATTGCAAATCCCATCGGGCATACCGCTATACTATTTCATTCATTTATTTGCTCTGACAGCTGCAATAAAACAAAATAGTTAAATAAAAACATTCAAAGGCAAGGCGTAGCGGCCTGTGTGTAACCCATGTTCCTTTTTTTGGTATACATTAATGATCTGCCGTTTTTCATCGAAAAGTTCGCTAAGATAATTTTATTTGCTGACGATACCTCGCTATTATTTAATCAGTCGTAAAGTCGTAAGTACCGACGAAATCAATAGCACCCTCAACGAAGTTTCTAGGTGGTTTGGTGGTGGGTAGCACTAATAACTTAGCTTTAAATGCACAAAAAACGAAATGTCTAAACTTCACTTTGGTTACCAACAGACCTTTGAACACAATTAGAATAGAGAATGAAGCATTAACCCTCTCTGACGACACAACATTTTTGGGTCTTACCTTAGACGCCAAGCTATAGTGGGGGCCTCATATCAATAAGCTGTCAGGTAAATTAAGCTCAGCAGCGTACGCCGTCAGGAAAATAAGGGAATGCTCTGATATTGATACTGCCAGAGTAGTCTATTTCAGTTATTTTCACTCTATCATGAATTATGGTATTCTTCTATGGGGAAACTCGGCAGATGCTAAATCGATTTTTGTACTACAAAAGAGGGCTATCAGAGCTTTTTATAGGCTTGGATCTAGAGACACCCTGAGAGAACGGTTTAAAACGGTTAACATTCTGACAATGCCATGTCAATACATATTTGCCTGCATTTTGTATGCAAGAAAAAACATACAAAATTATGTTACACAAGGGGCCAGCCATGTTTATAATACTCGGAACAGAGATAAATATTTATTGCCAAAGACTAGGCTTGTGAAAATAAGCAAATCTTTCACAGTGAATTGCATAAAATTTTATAATACTCTGCCTGCAACCTTGACGAGCCTTAAAGAAACTTCTTTTAAATAACATTAAAAAAGCTATTGTTACAGAAAGCGTATTACGAGGTAGACGAATTTGTAAAAGATAAAAAGGCATGGCAAAGAATAGATATTGACAGTTTCAAGTAACTGTAAAGAATGAAATAAAATAACCTAGGTTTAATTTTATTTATTTATAATACATATGAATTTGACATTTTACTAATTTAGATAGATTTTACATTTGACATTTTATTTTACTACTATGTTATATAACATTTTCTTTTTAATTATTATTTAATGTAAAAAAATTGTGTTCTGCAAACCTACCAAACAAATTTGGTAGCTTTTTACCACCGACACACGGGAACACCTTGTTGCATGAGTTCGAATTGTATGAGGATTTCTACCAAATGAAATGTAATTATTTTAAATTATTTCTTATTAGTTAAATTCTTGTCAAATGGCGGCTCCTTCTTTGCCTTTATTATGTCATAAAAAATTAAAAAATTGGGAAAATTTAATTTGTGCAAATTTTAATGATAAAAATAGCCCAGTATTCTTTCGGGATAACAACTCAACGAAAGAACTATAATCAATTCATATCAAGAATTTCATTTCAACTATTTTATATTTTACCAGTGTCGAATTATTGTGCTCAGCTCAGTGTCAGGTGTTACGAGGCTCAGAGCCGTGTGGAGCATCCGACGCATAGATCAGAGTATATATCGGATCCGAAGATACTACTAAACTCTCGGTAGAGAGTAGTATATTCCTTGCGCCAAAATGTATTGTTGAAACTTGAAACCTTTTCCGTGCCAAAGTACCGGCGCGCCTGCGCCCCTGCGAGCTACGGATTCTCCAATCAAATTGACATTTTTGTGTTGTTTTATGTTATTTGTAATTACTATTTTTATTGTACTATTGTGTATCCTCATATCCAAGAAATATGTAAGTGTGTGGTCCTCAAATTCCATGTCGCTGTCTTCGGATTTAGCTAATGTTGGTCGAAGGACAAGTAGCGACGATGTTGAGCTGGTGCAGTGTCCGCATTGTCCCCAGGCTCGATACTTTAAGGGTCAACGCGGCTTAAATGTACACATTGGTAAGGCACATAGACCATGTACTCAGAGTGTTAGTTCCAGCCGCTTTGTTTTACCTTCCTCAACTTCTCATACACAGTCATCTCTTTCTCCTCAAATATCCCAACCCTTTTGGCAATACATCTCGAGTCTGAAATCATCCGTACCTGTTGTAAAACGCATACCTCGTGGTGCACGTATAATCATAGCCCAAAATTTATCAACAAGAATAAAAAAAGCCATAACTGAAAATTCTGATCAAGCCTGGGAACAGTTGCTGGCATTCTCTTTTCAGGTTCTCCACGCTTCTTCCTCCCAAAAATCACTCACCTCAACTTTGAAAAATAACTGTACTAATATTATCCCACTAAACCAACTTATAATTCCCAACACATCAAATAATGTAAATAGTCGCCAGATTTCCACCCATAATTTTGCTCATAAAGTGGAATCAAAAGTGAGTGATGGAGACCTGAAAGGTGCAGCCCAACTTTTATTCTCAAGTGACGTTGTCGCACCAGATACGCCAGAAACTTTATCTGCTCTAATTGAAAAACATCCACCCTCTTTAACACCTCCCCTCCCGCAGCCTTTGGCGTCTCAACCTTCTGTCGAACCACTTCAGGTTTCAGAAAAAGACGTCAAAGGTGCATTGATGTCTTTTAAGAATGGTTCGGCCGGCGGTCTCGACGGACTGACTCCGCAACACATAAAAGATTTAGTGTTTGGAGGTACCGGCGACGCTGGTCGGGCCCTTCTACATGACATTACCACACTTATGAACTTTATGTTACTCGGCAAAGTGAATGAAAATACAGCTTCGTTACTATATGGTGCAAACCTTTGTGCACTTAAAAAAAAAGATGGTGGTGTTAGGCCTATTGCCGTAGGTTGCACCTATAGAAGGATTGCTTCTAAATTGTGTTGCAAACACATCCTTTTAAATCTTACGGAAAAGTTTCAACCTTTGCAGTTGGGGTTTGGGAGCAAAGGTGGCTGTGAGGCAGCCGTGCATGCATTACGCACTTTTATCAGTCATAATGGAGGCGAGGTAATTTTGAAGGTGGATGTAAAAAATGCTTTCAACTCTGTTGATAGAACAGCTATTTTGAATGAAATCCAGGATTCTATACCAGAAATTTACAGTTATCTTTGGCAATGTTATGGTTGTGAGTCGAAATTACTCTACAGGAATAATTTAATTAGTTCCTGTACAGGTTGTCAGCAAGGTGACCCACTCGGACCTGCTATCTTTAGTCTTGCTATTCATCCCATTATTTCATCTCTCAATTCAAAATTAAACATGTGGTATTTAGATGATGGTACTTTGGGAGGTGATGCGAGTACTGTACTTCAAGATTTGGAATTGTTAATTGGTAAATTCCAGGAAATTGGTTTGGAGCTGAACTTTTCTAAATGTGAATTGTTCTTTTCTGATGTAGTGCCTCTTGACAAAAAAAATGAGCTCATAAGTAAATTTAATGTTTTGGCCCCAAACATAAAAATTCTAAATAAACAATCACTGCGCCTTCTAGGTGCTCCAATTTTGGAAGATTCTTTTTCAGATTTCATTAATGAACAACAAACCAAATTTGAAGCAACATCTGACCGTCTTCTTAAAATACATTCCCATGTCGCATTTCATATCATTAGGTTTTGCTTATTCGTTCCCAAGCTCACATACGTTCTTCGGTGTTGCCCTTTCTGGAACCATAATGTACTTTTGTCAAATTTAGATATTACTATTAAAAATGTTTTATCCCAAATTCTAAATTGTTCTCTATCAGATAAATCGTGGTGTCAAGCTTCCCTTCCTATCCGGTTTGGAGGCATTGGCATCCGCAAAATTACAAGTGTTTCACTTCCAGCATTTCTGTCTTCAGTGCACAGCTGCGGTGGGCTATTCTCCAAAATTTTAAGGCCTGCATTAGGCAGTATTCCCGTGCTGTACTTAGAAGATGCGAGAAATGATTGGAGTGCAATCTGTCCGGGTGAGTCTTTCCCTTTAAGTCCACGTTCACAGAGGCTTTGGGACGAGCCCTTATGCAAAAAAGTTGAAAAAAAATTATTACAAGATTGTGATAATGTTTCGGATCGGGCTCGTCTCCT
Source organism: Agriopis leucophaearia (assembly GCA_949125355.1). NCBI lineage: Eukaryota > Metazoa > Arthropoda > Insecta > Lepidoptera > Geometridae > Agriopis > Agriopis leucophaearia. The sequence goes on from OX421262.1 coordinate 17,984,860, forward strand.
TGCCACGAGTGAACGTGAGTCTGGCTACTGGTTGCAGGCAATTCCTTCTTCTAACATTGGGACCCTAATGGATAATTCCAGTTTTTCAATAGCCATAGGCCTGCGTCTGGGCATCCCTAGAACAGAACCCCACTATTGTCGCTGCGGAAGCGAGGTTGATCGCTCTGGGCACCACGGTTTGTCTTGCCGCCGCAGTGCTGGACGCTTCTCACGCCACGCCGCTCTGAACGACGTCATCCGTCGGGCTCTTGCCACCGTTAACGTGCCGGCTTGCTTAGAGCCGAACGGTATTTCACGTGACGATGGCAAGAGGCCTGATGGCTTGACGTTAATTCCCTGGAGTCGTGGGAGGCCTTTAGTATGGGACGCAACTTGCGCTGATACGCTGGCTCCCTCTCACCTCCAGAGCACATCAAGAGCGGCTGGTGCAGCAGCGGAAGTGGCGGAAAGCCTCAAGCGGAGGAAATATGAATCTCTCGGCGAGGGATACATATTTCTTCCATTTGGAGTTGAAACCATGGGCCCGTGGGGTCCGGCCGCTCGGGGTTTAGTTAAAGAGCTGTCCAGACGCCTCATAGATGTGACGGGTGACCAAAGAGCTGGCGCTTACCTTGGCCAAAGAATAAGTTTGGCCATTCAACGTGGTAATGTCGCTAGCTTTTTAGGTACCCTACCCGAAGACAGTGACCTTAATGCAGTTTTTTACCTGTAGTTTATAGTTTTGGATAGGTATTCAGTTTTATTTAGGTATTTATTTAGCTACTTTATTATTTTAAGTTTTAGTTTTTAGTTAATATTTAAGTTTATGTTAATTTTCTGTTATTTAAGTTACCTTTGTTTCAATAAATGTTGTAAGAATAAACAACGCAATTTCTAGTTGATTGAATCAGGCGTTACTTTGCGGAAGTCCATTTTCAAAACAGTTTTGACAAAGTGCACTAAGGAAACGGGTATAATTTATTACTTTTTTAAATTCAATTAAAATACATGTAATTCCAATTAATATATATTTTATGTTTCAGAATTAATTAATTTTTGTTTCAGATTACTTTAATAATTTTATAATTCAGAATTAATTACTTTTTGTTTCAGGTTACGTTAATTTTCAATTTATGTAATTAATATTTTATATCAGGTTAGGCAAAATTAAACTCAATAAAATTAACATTACCAACAAATATTTATCACAAATTCCTTATTGTACTTGAAGCGACGTAGAAGCGGAATTACACTAGAAATTCATCATCAAAACTGTTTTAACGCAATTTCTTATTATAACTTTGTATTTTGTGACGTTTCGAAAGTGTATCCTAGTGTACCTACTTGAAATAAAGATATCGTCGATGGAAATTTCAATTGGCGTAAAGGACAAAACCCAACTTTTCAGGAGAGCCAAAAAACACTTTTTTTTTTATAAAATATTTTTTAACTTTATATATATTGTACTTACAAAAAACATTTCTAAAGGGACTATATTTTATTTGACAAGCTCTATTAGTTGATATTATTAAAATTACTCTACATACTATATTTAAAAAGTTTTTGTCCTTTACGACGTAGCAATTTTGCTAGTTTTTAGACATACGCCGTCTATTTTTTTTTAACAAAATATTTTTTTTTGTCGTATCAGACATTCTATTAAATAATATACCTGAATTTGTGTCTTAAGTCGATAATTTACTCATAAAAATTAGCTGTAAAGGACAAAATTTTGGTTTCAAACCTTTGTATTTCAATAAAATTAAGACAATTCCCACGTAAAAGTAAATAAAATAACATCTGATATAAATCTCTTTTATTGGTAATTTTTGTGAAATTTTTACAGCAAAATTTTTGCACTAAAGAAAGGTATTTAATAAAAATAAAGGACATTTGTTTAAAAAAAACAATTTACAGAGGTAAGACAACACTGCATTCACATTAGTAATTAATCTAATGCAAACTTAATTAAACTAATTTAATTGAAAGCTCAGGTAAATGAAGTTTTTTCAATGATTTCAATTTAAATTATATGAATATAACGAAAATTCCCTGCATGTTTTGTATTTGAAATCGTAGGAAGACTGCATTTTCCTAAGATTTTTAACCTATTCGATGAATTAAGGAATACTGTCTACTTAATCCTGTCACACATAACAATTGAACCTTAACTATTTACTTAACTAAATTCTTCAAGGAACATTTTACCAGACTTTTTATATTACTTTGGTTTAAATTATACCTAGGGATGATACCTAGGGATGGTAATTCTAGATATTCTTTGTGGAAGCGCTTTGGAATAGTATTATTGTCACTAAGCTTTTTCAAGTCTTTATTATTTGGCTATAGATATGGGCAATCGGTCTTGGTACGACGCATGTCTTTTAAGTTTTGTCGTTTGAAGAAAAAAACACAACTAGAACCTTATAGTACTTTTTATTGTTTTTCAAAGTATTCACCACGTAGCTTTATACACTTTTCCATTCGCTCAAACCAGTTATTATAACATTTATTCCACTCTAAAGTGGGGTGTTCAAAATGGCTGACTTGAAAGCGTCGACTGCTTCTTCACCGGACTGGAACTTTTGACCACGAAGACTTTTCTTAATTTTAGGAAATGTAAAGAAATCGTTAGGGCTTAGGTCAGGACTGTATGGAGGATGGTCAAGAATTTCTACTTTTTCCTGCTTCAAATACTCAATCGTTTGACGAGCGCTGTGTGAGCTTGCGTTGTCGTGGTGCAGGATGATGCGTCGCTTTGAGTTAGATTTTCGAAGTTTGGCGATGACTTGTGGTAAACAAACTGTGGTATACCACTCTGCGTTAACCGTTCTACGATCTTCAAGTGCAATATTCGCAACATGGCCAGTTTTTCCAACGAACGTGGCCACCAACTTCTTTGAAGTGCTTCGAGAACGAACAACTTTGGTCGGCTTTGGCTCGTCTTGAAAGATCCAGATTGCAGATTGTTGTTTGGAATCAGGATCGTAGGCATAGATCTAAGATTCGTCACCACTGATGATGTCGTAGACGTGATTTGACTCTCCTCGGTTGAACCTTTGCAGAGTTTTCTTACACCATCTGACGCGGGCCGCCTTGTGATCGTCGGAAAGCAGATGCGGTATCCAACGGCAAACTACCTCTCTCACACCAAGCGCTTCATGCAAGATCTTCTGAATGGTTGTCCCCGAGATGCCTAATAGAGCCACTATCTCTCCATACGTCACATGACGATCTTCGATAATTAGTTATCTCACAGCAATGATGTTATCTTCAGTGAAGGCGAATTTTGGGCGTCCTTCGCGAGATTTGTCACTAACACTAGTATGTCCACGCTGGAATTCTAAATACTAGCGTTCGACAGTCCGCAGACATGGGCTTCATCACTGAACACAGATGTTAGCTCTTCAAAACACTGAAGCCGTGTCAGGCCTCTTCTAAAGTTGTAGAAAATTATTGCACGAACATTTTCCTTAGAAAGATTCATTTTCGTACGTAACCAGACAGATTCCAATCGACGCTGTAACTAAACAATAGCATTAATTCTAATACTTTTAACTGTTTTGAGATTCAAAATTTAAACACAATCGAATATAGAACAGTTCCAAATTCAAAATTACCGGGATATATGGAAACGGCAGAACTTAAAAGGCATGCCTCGTATGCAGGTTTTAGGTCGTATGTCAGTGTATCACATTCTTCCGGTTTTTTCAAGCCCTTTTTCCTAAGACCTTTTTTTTGCTTGCCTTTCTTTGGGTTTTCAGCTGCTAAATTGACAAGTACAACTTCTGTTTCTTCTTTCATTGAACACTTTATTTCAAAGACTAGGATTTTTCTTTTTCAATGTGATCACACGCAGTTTCCGAAACTGAATCTGATTATTGGTTTCCGTTGTAAACAATTTAAAAACGAGTTGATCCCAGTTGATAAAGTCGGAGTATTCCAAAACATTAACTTTATAAGGCCTGGGCTTTTTTCTGGCTGATTCAATGAATGTTGGCCACTGACTGGGCCCCCAAACGTTTAGATTACGTACTTCGCGTTCGATTACTGAATGCATCGAGTCTACTGGCATGTACGTATGGACGGGCAACAAATAATTGATCTGCACGTTTTTTACGTTTGTCGATGATTGCAAAAAATTATACAGAGCTGCAAGTACAATTTTGTTTTTGTTTTGTCCGGCACAAGAGTCGCAGTACAGTAAAACGTTTTTAAAGCCTCGTTTATCGATTTCTTGTAGATACTTGTACACGCAAGTAGCAATCTCATTTCCACCACGTTTCCCGTCAGATTCTCCCCAAACATAACAGATTCCGTTTTGAGTACCGCTTTCATAGAAAGTCAAGTCGGACATGGCGTATTTTCGACTGTAATATAGAAGCATGCTTTGCCCATGGGGCGTATTTAACACTTTTTGCAAATCAAAACTGACTGTAATAGTGTCACTCGAAAGAAGATTTTGGTGAATTTTAAATCTTTTGTAGGTAGCTTTCTTTTCTTCAGTATGTTCTTTCAGTTCTTCTGTTTCTTTTTCTGTCAGTAACTGTATTTTTATCCTGGTTTAATCCAATGAGAAAGTAGTTTGTAAAACAAGATTGAATGAACATGTCCGATACAACCATCAATAGGTACAGTGTATTGTAAAAACTCAAGTCGTAAAGGACATGATGCCAAAATTCATGTCCTTTACAACCTTTAAACCAGAGTGCATTTTATTAAGCGTGAGGTCGTAAAGGACAAACCAAAAACTCAACCGTACATACGCTAAAGCTTGTTTCATTTCTAATTAGTCATTTGTGTCGTATAGGCCATCACAAAAAAAATAAGTTTTATACGACCATCACTTTTCGTTGTGATGTTCTGTACACCCATATTACAAAAAATGTAAAAATTGCCAGAACTTTACACCACAAAATGTATTTTCTCTTACCAAAATATGCCATAAAATGCTTGGACGTAAAGGTCATAAACATTGGAATTTAGAAACTTTGACTATACCATTCGATAGATCTCGGCGAGCTGATTACGGCAATATATATAACTCAATATCGCCATTTTGTCCTTTACGCCAATTGAAATTTCCATCGACGATATATCAACTGAATTGAACATAGATTTAGTAGCAAAAAAAAATTTGGTCTGTGGTGTATACAGTTTTAAGTTTTGACTTCTGTCGGCAGTCCCCGTGACTACTTATTTTCCTATTTTTAACCGACTTCCAAAAAGGAGGAGGTACTCAAATAAACTGTTTTTATTTTAATGTTTGTTATCTCATATCTTTCGACTGGATGAACCGATTTTGATAATTCTTTTTTTATTTGAAAGCTGGTGCTTCCTGTGTGGTCCCATTTCGTCTAGTTCTGTCATTTTTATGAAGTCGATTTTTTATATTGATAATTATATTATACAATTATAGGCTTAAGCTTGACCGCCACCTCGCCTGACACACACATACGACGCATAGCTGGATAAATTGACACATTACGGTCAGTTGCGTCCAATTATTATGTCAATGGACGCCGCGATGGCACGCCGCAGTTACTCATTACTGAGTTTAAACGAGATTAAATACCTTGATTAACAACTGAATTGTATTAATCAAAGTGCCACGCCGGCGTTGCTCATCCGCTCAATAGACCTGTGTCCTAATTCTTTTTAACCGACTTCCAAAATGGAGAGGTTCTCAAATCGACTGTATTTTTAATTTTTCTGTATGTGTAATGTATATAATTATATCCTTCACTAAGCCTGTTATTTGTTTTAAATGAAACATTAGGACACGAGGCTATTGACAAAATCATCTGCAGATACAATGCTAACTACACTCTCATTATTTCGTCTCATTTTGGGCATCGTGCCTTTATGCTTTGTGCCATTTAGAGTGCCACTTTGTCGCGTCTGTTGCAATTAGCAACTGATTGCCGTGTCCACATGCTGTACTGCAAACACGCTATGGAACGAGTCAGTTTGTATACCTAGACAACTTGGCTACACTACGTATATCTCCTACTTTTTGAAGGCGATAGAGAATGTTTATGATAAAAAAAAAACATCTCATCATAGGACTGCACGTCAGAAGTGAAAACTTAAGTAGTAATTCACCTATTTCTACGAGAGATGGAGCTGTTTTAAAATACACGGGACAAAAATATAGAAATACAGTTATAATAATGCATCGTGCTCCGGACAAGGAATCCTGATTCCCGGAGACGATATCTTCCTGCTTAATGCTCAGTTCTCTTCACTACCTGATGTAATGCTCGAATCTGAATAGGCTATAATAAAATATAGTAAAAAGTATTGTTATAACATCAGTTGTTGAGTGTGGACAAACTTATATACACCCAAACATTCGCATTTATAATATTACTGTGATTATAGATTACGTATCGTTGTGGCCGGTTACTTGGCGCGTTTAACATTTATTATTGAGCAATGCGTCATGTTAATTGCTCTTACTGGCTGCGATTGAGCTCTGAAAAGCAGCTTAATTAAGCCTGTTCCGTTTAATTATGGATGACAGTTAACTGGCAAAGGTTCTATTGATAAAATCTTTTATATTTTTTTTCAGAATTATTTCTTTTAATATGCCAGTATCAATCTAATCTCTAATAATAATATCTAATCTATACTAATATTAATTTTGACCATGCATTGAACATTGAATTGTATACAGTATTTCTAAATTTTTAACTGACTTCCAAAAAGGAGGAGGTTATATACTTCAGAAATCGAATGGATGAACCGATTTGATGATTCTTATTTTATTTGAAAGCGGGTACTTCCGGTGTGGTCCCATTTCAATTTGGGACAGTTCTGACATTTTTATGAAGTTGGTTTTTTTATATTTAGGTTTAGGCTTAGGTTATAACTCTTTAGAAGTAAGGCGGGCACATAACCAAATGAAAATGATGTGTAAAATCCTTCATGGAAAGATTGATGCTCCAAATCTACTCGAGGAATTGTTACGGCTTCGTGTTCCCGACGACAACAGTCGACGCGGGGGGCGACGGCATCAGCTGTACGCGGTGCCGCCAGCCCGCACGGTGGCGCGCACGGGTACTCCCCTATTTCACGCTCTCTGCCTGCGTTCAACCTGATTGTGACTTGTTTGCGGACGAATGGAAGAGTATGCAGTTGAAGTGTCTGGAATACTGTGAGGTGAAAGTGGGTAAGAAGGAAATGGATGATGATGATGAATGGGAATATTTGTGTCAGTGTGATTTTGACTTTTGGTAACTTTGACGCTTTAATATTGAATTTTTGACCTTTTATTAAATTTTATATGCATTTTGACTTTTTGTGACATTAATTGATTTTATCATCCATGACATGTAACTAATCTTATAATTTTATTATTGTTTTTAATTTTGTATTGTTTGTTAATATATTTGCATTGAATTTTTGGTTATTGTAATGACGAGTTATAAAATTTTGTAATATTTTATCTAATGTAATTGGTTGTACCGTGTTAGTTAAATAAATAAATAAATATATTGATAATTATATTTCTTATGCACCCTCATGATATAGGTGTCAAACGAAAAGGGTTTGCTGAAAAGAATACGAAAAATAAAATGACATCACACTAAATTCAATATGGTGAGTGCTTGTTAGAGAATTAATTTAATTTCATGACCGAACTAATATTTTCTAAGTATTGTTAAGGGTACTCACATTAGGTGAGAATATGTTTAAATAGAGGCAGTCTTCGTCCATATCGCGAATGCCCTTGGTGGCGCCGGTGAATCGTACGGGCTGCGGGCAGGCTGGACCCCAGTCCACTGCCTGCATCAGCTGCCAGCCAGGGTGCTGTCGTGGCGGCTGTAAGAACAGAAGTTGTGTAGATATTTCCATACAAGTGGAATTCTCTGCTGTTTATTTTTGACTGAATTTATACTTAGAGTTTTGACTGCCCCAGTGGCTCAGTTGTTAGTGAACCTACCTTCTGTGCTTGGGGGCGTGGGTTCAATTCCCACATAGGACAAACCTTTGTGTGATGAACATTTTGTGTTTGTTCTATGTCTGGGTGTTAATATCTATTTAAGTATTTAATATGTATGTACGTATATCAGTCTCTGACAGCCATATTACAAGCTTTGCTTAGTTTGGGGTCAGACGACCATGTAAGCAAAAATGTCCCAGATATTTATTTATGGTAACAATATTGATTGTTGCACTAGTTTTTAAGCTGTTTTATCATGTCTTGTGTATGTCATTTGTAGTGTGAACAATAATGAGTTTATCTATCTATCTATCTATCAATATCTATAGTGGATGCCCTGAACCGTCTAGGTGTGGAGACCGCTTATTGGCAAACAAAGAGTTGCAGGCCCTTGCGACCAGGTGGAAGATCTGCAAAAAGTCGCTGGTAGCCAGTGGCTGCGAAAAGCAGAATATTGTGCATTGTGCAATGTGGCGTTCTTTAGGAGTGGCCTACATCCAGCAGCATGAACATTAAATAGACTGACATTTAATAGAACTTAGTTCGGACTAAGCTTCTTAGTTTTTTATGGGATACATTTCGGAGAGATTTCGGATCTGCATGATCTAATTCCTTCCTGCCCATTTTTATATCGGACTGCCAGAGCAGGCACGAAAAATCATGACCGCTTTATGGTAGATATTCTGAAAATAATTGCGCTTTGATTACTTTTACTGTACGAACTGCTAGCCTAGTAAATGCGCTGCCTAAATGGGTGTTCCTCAATACAATCTGGGTGTCTTCAAATTCAATTAAAGTGGGGGGTGATAAGACCTGCACTGACATCCCGCTTGGGGTGTATTGTGCATTTGCCCCTGCCAGCCTACACAAACCAGCCAAGCTCCTTAGGTGTCTTCAAATCATGAGTGAATCAGTTTTTTCTAGGCAAGCATGCTTCATCCTAGACCGTACCATCGCTTAACATCAGGCGAGTTGGCAATCAAACACCTATTAAAAATAAAAACTGTGATTTGATTTACAGCATGCCTACCTTAAACCTTCCTTCCAGTACTGGTGGTCTTGCGTAAGGGATGCCGAGAAACACAGAAGCCTCTCCCTGTATCCTCTCAACTGGAGTCAGCCACGGTCTGTATCCGGAGTCAGGGTCAGGATTATCATATAGATACACCTGCAATTTAAATTAAGTTTAATGAAATCAAAGAGCAACAGAACTGTGCAATGGCATACTAGAAATGGCATCCAGGGCAAGTATAGCAGTTGCACCCCTTCATAAAATATGTCATCATCATCAGCAAGAAGACGTCCACAGCTGAACATAGGCCTCCCCCTTTAACCTCCCCATCTGCATCCACAGTGGATGCCCGCGCCTCTCACAATGTCGTCGGTCCATCTAGTGGGAGGCCTACCCACGCTGCGTAATACTAGCCTTGCTATCCCTATATCTTCTTGTACATGCCTACTAAAATTTCTTGAAGATCAGATCAACGATATGCAGGTTATTATCGAACATAGTGTAACAAAACGGATGTGCTGTCCGCCTGCCAAGCCCCCAATGACACCGCCAAGCTTGCCAAGGCTTTCGAGGGGAGTGTATAAAAGCCAGCGGGCCATCTATTGCTCTGTTCATTTCGATTGCTGAATAAATGAAGTAGTCTCCAATCTGTTTCTTATTTCATCCCATTCATATACAATGTGCTATTGAAATAATGCAAAACCTCTGAACTCTTTATTATGAACAAGTTTTACAACGAGATCAACTCTGAAATCGCAAAAAAATATCTGCTGTTTTACAAAAAGTTCATTGCCTCTCGACATAATGTATGGAACAGCTGATTATTATTTTTCGCAATTTACTACGAATACGAACTAACCTTAAATCCCTGAACCTGACCATAGTTTGTAGTGACAAAGATGTCTCTCTTTAGCTGTCTCGAGTCCCGCCTCTCTCGACCCTGCAGGTCTTCTCTCCAGCCTCCAAGCACACCGGGAAATAGAGCATCTGGGTTGTTTGGATCGCGATTCTGGAAATTTATTTTTTGTTATACAAAATAAAACAATGTCCATACCATATTAGCCTAAGAGCCCACGACGGCCAGACCTTCGTTATTTAATAAAAGCTGAAAATTCTTCTGTGCGTGTCCCCTATACAGGTAAGAAGGACCAGGGAGTATAGAGTTTGGGTAGTGGTTACTTGGGCAGGTAACAGGTAGTAAAGGTGTATAAAATAGTACCTTAGCTTACCTTAGCTTTTATTAAATAACGAAGGTCTGGCAGTCGTGGGCTCTTGCTCTATATCCATCCATATTCTATAAATAATCTTCATTCTTATCCCTGACGCAAGAAGAGGGGTGCTCTAAGTTTAATGTGTGTGTAGCTCCCAAACTGCTGACCCGATTTTGATTTAGTTTTTTTGCTAATGAAAATTTGGGAATATGGTAGAAATGTAGTAAATTTTGGTAAACAGACCCCATGTCCACCGGAACCAATAAAATTTTGAGAGTAGTCTATAAGAAAAAAGAGTCTGGGAACCTCTGCTCTACATGATGGAAAAAGAATTGTTTAAACTGGTCACTAAAGTCGGAGAAATTGGTGAACATACAAAAAAAAAAAAAAAAAAAACGATGAATTCAGTTAAAAAGAAAACAAAGTCGACTTACAGTTACGAACTTGTACTGGTCATCCAGAGGGTTTGTATAAAGAGGCTTATATGGAAATCCTCCGGGCTGATTTATATTCGGATTGTATGGGTTGTACCGAGTGGGGTCCATGCCATATCTCCTGTTATTATACACATACGTCCTGTAGTCGCTGTCGCCGGGGCTGGGTAGCCTCGTATTCCTCGAGCTGTCTTGCTTTCCACCATAGTACTCATTGTTGGCTTGCCCATTGTATAAATCCTTGTTAGACTGGCCGGTAACACATACGGTTAGTAAAAACGTTGCTAATGCGTGTTTGATCATCTTCTCATCAGCATTTAGAACTGATTTTGATGAGAACTCTTGAATGAGTCACCATAGTTTTCTTCTAATTTCTAACACAATGAATGCCTGACGCCTTCATATTTCATGAATGAAAACACGTTTTGAATGCTCCAGAATATATTTTGAGAGGCTTTCTTAGTAGTTATTACTGTAAAACTGTGAGTAATAGCTTTAAAATGAAGCCAAACAATGCATGACACAGTGACACGGAAAACTCATCGAATTTATCTGAAAAAACCCTAATTCTTTATCTAGTACAATATCACGTAGGTATGTTCGTAAGGGCTTATCACTTTGTAATCAAAAAATTATCAGCAACGCAACACAAGATACGGCAACGCCCATTGAAATCAGTTTGTTTTGTTTCGATACTTTCGATCAACTTTTGATTTTGGTTTGGCTTGGCTTTCGTCTGTCAGTTTCAAGTTGCAACTTGCAAGCAATGAGATGTCATTTTTTTTTCTTCTTTATTAACTAAACAAAATACCAGCTAAAACTAACACTAATCAGCCATAGACCGTCAATGAGATTGTCAGTAATGTCAGTTGGCACCTGCTTCAGGCTTCAACTTCACTTTAGTTGTCAAAATTGTCAAACTTTTTTGTTTTTCGACCATTACTGAACAGGCTAAAGCTATTAAGGCCATACCTCATCCGTATTTTACTGTTATTGTGGTGGAGTCTCATATGGAGGCTCATATTAAGGAGTTTTGGGATCGACATGTAAATACGTATTATTCCATTATATCACTTGTTCACACTCCAGCACTTTCAAAAAATCTTAAGATTCGGACGGTGATCGCTTACCATCAGGCGGCCCGTCTGCTAGTTTGCAAAAAAATAATAAACTTTATTAACACTCGAAAATACACTTGAAGCTTATGAAAATAATACAATGAGATTACACATTTTTTATTACATTGGCGCCAAAACTTCTAAGTTAGAGTCTGTGCGGAAAGAGAACCGTCGTGGCGAAAAATGGAACTACAAAACAATATGATTTTGATTATTATATGGCAGCCCAGCCCAGCCATCTGTCAAATGTCAAACTATACTTCGTGGTATTTACGTGACGGATACAGCTTTGTTTTGTGTTGTTTTTAAGTGAATTTTGCATAAAATTATGTCTAAAAGGGGAAAATCGTTACGCAGTTCCACAAGGGCAATAATATTTAATATTATACAGTTTTGTCAACGAGAAAAAGTGGCAAAACACACCATTGTTGACCTCAGTAAAGTAACGGAGCGTGTGGCAGCAATGTCCGGTAAATAACAGTTTTATATTATTACTTATGTCCTTCCTAGATAACCTCCGGTTCCTGATATCTCCAAATGTATTTAACTAAAAGGATTTCATATAAACATGTGACAATATTTGTATGTTTTGATTCAACCAATGTTCTTGATAGTAGGCTTAAAGTGTGTTGATGCTTTTATTTTTTTTACTAACTTATGTTTTTTTTTTTCAGGTTTAAGTAGAGATACAGTATCTAAAATAAAAAAAGAAGGTTCTACAAATGACGGCGTATGGTGCACACCGGGGAAAATACGTAAAGGAAGACCAAAAAAAGTCATTCTTGATAAAGACCATTTATTAGACAACATGCAAGAGTTTATTATAAATGTTACTGATTCGAGTACATCAAGTTCAGAAGACGATACTAATAATTTGTATCTCTCTGGTAGCTCCAAAGATGGATCAGTCATGTCTGGTATTGAATGTTTGGAATCAGACTTTGACTATGGTTCTGATTAGTGACTCAATAAATAAATATATATAAATAAAATCTTTTATTTACTAGCTGCGTCCCATGGTGTAACTAGGGATAAAAAAATAGCTTATATTGTGTTAACTCAGAGTAAACCCTGGCTTATTATTATTACCCATCACCTATTTGCAATTATTTTTACAACTTTTTCAATAATAGGTTGTATTATTTAGACAGAATTTTGTATCAATTTATTTGACAAAGTGTAGAAATATCAAGAATCATAGTCGCGCTATAATGACGTAACAGTGTTGTCACCATAGCAAATACGTTAAAAAAACACAGTGGCACCCTCAAATTTTATGACGGTTCTCTTTCCGCACAGACTATACTGTCACTTGTTTTGTCGTTTTTAGGGTTCCGTACCCAAAGGGTAAAAACGGGACCCTATTACTGAACCTACGCTGTTTTTCTGTCCGTCTGTCTTACCTTTAAACGGCTGTATTTTTGAAACCGTAATAAATATGTAGTCAGTTGAAATTTTCACAGAATATGTAATGTTCATCATCATCAGCCATAAGACGTCCACTGCTGAACATAGGCCTCCTCTTTAATGGGGGGCGGGTTGCCATAATCCCCACGCTTGGCAGGTGGCTTGGGGATCGCAGAGTTTCCACCACGAAAGTAGGAGGATGCTGCTGCCCATCCTCTGATGGTTCTGGTCGCAGTTTTAAGACATACCCGAGTCCAATGTAATGTTATGACAGATTAACTTAGAAATACTTAATAAATAAGTTAAAAAATAAAAACTTAGGAGAGTCCCCATACAACAAACGCTTTTACATAATAATTTTAAGTGTACTCATACGAAGTAGCGGGCAACAGCAAATATCTTAAATAGAACAAAATATTATTATTTTATTTTGTATCCAGCTTAGGTAATTGTTGGCCAAATGTTGGTTGGCTGCTACAATATTTGACCCAATTATTCTTATTTGCATTTCCATTAGGAAGGGTCGAACGCAACCGCGACTTAACGTTTAGAACAATGTTGAGGTTATGCAGAAATATTATAATCAACCTCGTGGTTGTAATATTTTCTAGCTAAAATAAGTAGCACGTATATAAGCGGGTATACCTATACCTACTTACATTTGGCTACTAATTACCTAAGTACCTACCTAATAAATGGAATATAAAAGAAATAATGTATTTCGTACTTGTACCTACTTAGGTACCTAAATACAATTATAGACACCTATGTAAGTATAATTAATTTCCAATGTGAACGCACAATTATAATGCACAGAAGTTTGTGCTGGATCTGGGGCTCCGCAAGAGGGAGAAGAGAGGATTTCTCTTGCAATTTAGCGGGGGAACGCGGCTAGTGTATTTGGGACTTTCGGTCAAGGCTCGGTTCGCGGAGGACTTTTTGAATATAGGTACATTTTTAATTGAAACACGATTATCTGAACTTCCGTATGTCGATACATACATTAGATACCGTTTACCCCATCACTACGTGCTCGGCGACTGCGATGACGCAGCGCAGAGCGACGAGTTTTAACAATTAACATTATGTGCAATGAATATGAGGGTAGACTTAGTTGCTAGCAAATCCAGTTATAATAATTCCTTAGTAATTTGAGCATCAATAAACAATATTATAATTATATAAAATATAATAAAAATAAAATAAACATAATATCTTAGTACCTAAACACTTGCGTATTGCGATGATATTAACTGTACTTTTATGCTTTAATATATAAAATGTTTAATAGCATCAAAATTGTTTAAAAATGAGTCTGGTACAAAAGACTCATAATTGTGCATCGTATCTTTAGTTGTATGTAATATATACCCATACTTTATTAACCATCACGTTTTACAATGTAACAAAATTATTTAACTTTTAGTTATTAAATGACTGTTAGAGGTGTATGTAGCCTAAGTAGTCAATATATTTGTCTGTTATTTACATAAGACCGTGTCTGTATTGTTAGAATTTAATTAATTATGATAAATAAAGAAAAAAAACAGTGTATTTGGGACATAAAAAGGAAAGTTTTCACCAAATTTCGTAGTTTTTTTTTTTAAATAAAAATAAATACTAAAAACTTGGTTATTTGAATTTTTCACATAAATTTTGAGGTTATGTAAAAAAATTGAATATATAAAAGTTGTAGATCTTTTTATTACCTACAACTTTGTCATATAACTTTTTTTCATAGGACTTGTAGTTTTACCGGAAATCGAGATAAACCATTTTTTACCCTTAACCCCCCCCCCCCCCCCCACTTCCCGAACTCAGATCGCCCGTAATTTATTATTCCTTTCATTTTTATCATATTCCCCTCCTTTTCTAATGGGTTTCATCCTACTACTATTTTTTTTCACTTTTTACCATTTTTTCTACCCTGACTGTTGACTGGGGAACCGATTTTGATTAAGTATTTTTTTATTTGAATGCTGGTGCTTCTCATTTGGTCCCATTTCAATTTGGTCCAGTTCCGATGAAGTCGGTTTTTTATATTGATAATTATTTAGATAGAAGTTACCTAGGTATTTAAATTAATTATATTTTATTATTTACTAGCTAATGCCCGCGACTTCGTACGCGTAGCGCAAAGAAATTAGTGGGTGGACGATTAGACTGACATATCCAAATATAAATGTTACACTAACGAACACGAACGGAACTTTAAATAGGCACAAATCCATCGGATTATTTATACTGAATATTTTATAGATAATACCTACACATATGATATGATTGTAGATTTATTGCTCTCCATTTTAATGCGGATTGTCATACTATCGTCATAGTATGATTTTAGTCTAGTTTTAATCTGACTCGATACAGGTATCCCGACATGTCCATAGTTTCAAATATAATTCAAGCAAATAATATATTACTTTCACTGGTTAAATACGTTGGAAGTGTGGAGCCATGGAGCCAATAAGGAAAAAAAATTGGTATAAGTCAAGCGAAATGTCATGCATGACAAACGTTATTATTGAATTATTAGTAAATAGTAAGTAGGAAGCATGGAGCGGTATCTATAATTAATCGCTGTTATTTAACATTACTCTGCGTAAAGACTGCCAATCAATGATGTCTAAATAATTTTTGCCCGCCTTATGCGCCTCGACCCTTCCAACAACTAAACCGCTTTCGTTCACCACCATAACATCCAAAATAGCTGCTAATCATAGATCAGTAACAGATTAGATGCCGCGAGTTCACCTACTTTGCGTGTCTGTTATTGGTCTTAAGTTTGATCCTGGCAAAAAAATAAAAACGTACTTTAAATTACGCCATAATAAACTGTAAAACCTCTTCAAAAGCAGTTGGCTGTCCTGAAAATAACAAACACAAAAAAAACTATTTGGTGCAGTCTATCGGAAGTTATGCGGGTACATACATTTCGGCGATTCGTTTTTATTTCATCATCATCATCAGCCAGAAGACGTCCACTGCTGAACATAGGCCTCCCCCTTTAACCTCCACACTGAACGACATCCTGCCATCTGCATCCACTGGATGCCCGCGACTCTCACAATGTCGTCGGTCCATCTAGTGGGAGGCCTACCTACGCTGCGTCTTCCGGTTCGCGGTCTCCACTCAAGAACCTTACCTACTTCCCCATCGGTTAACAGTTCTTCGAGCGATGTGGCCTGCCCATTGCCACTTCAACTTGCAGATTTTAATAGCTATGTCGGTGACTCTGGTTCTTTGGCGAATATCTATATTTTTATTTACATATAGATTATATGGCAACAGCCGCTTCAGTCTTCCTACCTACCATGTCTGCGAGTAGAAGTCTGTCATTACGACAACATTACTATAAAATAGCTAGATGGCGTTATAAATAATAATTAAAAAAAAAATTTTTTACTATTTATTATCATAAATTAATATAGCCTATGTTTCAATCAGATATTTTATAAGCATATTCATGGAAACTGCTTTGAAATCCTTCTAGTAGTTTAAAAGATGTGCGCGGACAAACAAACAAACTGACAGCCGTCAGATTTGTAGTTCCATAGTTTGAAAATAGATTGCATACTAAAACGATGTTTTGCGAAAAAATTGTAAATTTGCTTAAACTTTACGAATAATATTATTAAAAACGTAATAAGGTATTCAATAATTCCTAAAATAATGAGTGTAAATGGATCGTAGTTTCACAAATATGAAAAGTGCGTCTATTATAGGTAAATACGACACTTTACCTGAATCACGCAAACGGGATTTTTTTTGCAAGTTAAACCGATATCCGGTATTGCTTCTACTTAGTTAGAAGTCATGTGTGAAGGTATTTGATCTACACATTTATAATATGGTAGGGATATAGTTTGCGCTTTGGTTCTAAATGTAATAGCCGTAATAGTGAACCGCCGCGCCGCGCCGTCTGACCAACGGGAGAGAAAGAGAAAATTCTCTCCCTTGACGGCTCTAAGCATTCTTTTAATGAAAAAAAAAAGAAAAAAAAGGTTAGTTTGTATACTAGCGCTATTTGCACCTACAAATCCAGCTGAAACGTTACCGTTCTTAAAAGTATTTCAGTAATTTTATTAAAAGCACCCGTTCCCTATTCACATTCTAGAGCTTGGATTTCCGATACGAAATTCACGTATTTCAATTAGCTAAATGCAATGGCTAAATGTAGGTAGGTACTACATTTTACCCACAGATCTATATAAGGTCAGAGGCCGCGAGTTCGCCAAATTTGCGTGTCGCTTGTGCTCCAACTTAATTTAGTTCGATCTCTACCTATTATTCAAATTCAACTTTTGTTCATATCTTTAATATTTTCCGTCGTGTTGGCAATAGCACGTCAGACGTCAATACGAAAATGTCAAATTGTGTCATAGTACTAATCGCTTCTATTCCACTTTTATTGTGCGAACTGCTGGTCTGTGGAATGCGTTGCCTGAATGGTTCTTCTCCGATAATTACAATCTGGGTGACTTCAAAACACAAGCCTATTATTAAAAAAAAAAAAACTGAAAACCCTTCGAAAGCGCAGTTGGCCTTGTGAAGGAAGAAAGGCTATTACTCTCGCGACGTCAAAAAAAAAATGCGGGCTGGGTTTTCATAGGCCTAATTTAACTGCTTGCTGCTTCTAACTAGGTAAAAATCTGTGATTTTACCGCTGAAAGTTCGGCGTGATGCCAAACGGACCAACTTAAGCCTGGCGTAGCAAAGGAACGTCGATATTATAGGTAGGTATATATCATTTATGTAAGTACGTTACGTACCTAGTACATACACAGTACATAACTAGTACCTACATCAATTTGACTACGTAGTACCTACCTACATCAATGCATGTATAGGGTATTGTACATTATTACTAACATACTCCCGCGATTATTAATAGGTTCTATCGGTAAACTTCAAAGGTAACTTTGGTAAAATATAGATAATTATATAAGTAGTTAAGTACCTACCTAAGTCTGCCTGTCTTGACTGTTCTGAACTTAGATACGAAAATACGGTTCTGAACCATGCAGTTTTGTCTTGGCCAAGTTTTTCCTAAGAATTCGTCGATTTACCCTGCGACATGTATTTTTCTCACGTTAGTTTCCATCGGTACGTAATCTGGTATTTATATAAAAGCGAAATACCACTACTCATTAATTGACTGACTAAGGTACTGACTGACTCACCGCGAAATTTCTAAAACTTCTTAACCTACGAAGCTGAAAGGCAGGTAGATTTCTAAAGTTATATGATTACTTACGGGATATTTACGGTAAGGTTCTGGACCATGGTGCATGTAACTGCGCCGAAATATCGGGAGCTCCTTCCACAAAGTTACCACAGTAAATATCCCGTAAATAATCATATAACTTTAGTGAACAACCGTGATAGTTTAAACAGTGTTTTAGGTAGATTTCTTATGAAGTTGTACCTAGAGTTGTAGAGGTCCATGATGATTTTGCGAAAGAGCCCCAGGAGTTGAGGGGAGAGGGATTGAGGTTGTAAGTTTATAAGAAGGTATAGGTACATAATTATGTACAAAGTAACGGACAGCAGTTGGTGGTAGAACTGATTTCCATCCCCGTATAAGTCGCTTGCAATTTGCACCAACACAAACCAGCATAGCATGTGTACTGACTGTGACTCATATCCTGTTCTTATATTAGTTATAATCTAGGTACTTTGCTAGCTTCTATTGCATAGAAAAATGACACATATGGAGTATGAAAGATGACACATGACAGTATCATATGGAGCAGCTGGTTTTTTTCCGGGATGTTTCCACGGTAAAAAGTATAACCTACAACCTCCTTTCGGTTTAGTAAAACCGTGTTTCCTGTATACCTACTATACTTAGAATAGACTGGTAGATAAATAGTCTTTGCAAATATATTCCTAAATTTTAATTTAGCAACACCGTAGAGAACCGAGATAAGAGAAATTTGTTTTCTAACCTAACCACTTTACTATTAAGTACGTAGGTATATACAAATAAAATAGTTTATGGCGAGCTATATAGATACTTATACCCACTATAGTTAAATACGTATCTAAAGTACTAGGTTTAAGAGTATATACATAGATAGAAGTACGTACCAGTCTATCTAAATTTTCCAAAGACGCGGAAGTTTTCCCAAGTGGGCGTATAATGTGCGATGAAACACTTCGAGCCTCTGAATATTTTCACGCGATGAAGACGGTAGGTATATTATTATGCATTTGTAGAATTAGTATTTTCCCGGATACGAAACTCGGTCCTTTGAAATCATTTTTCTGGAGACTGCTGCGAGCTGTTTTTTATTCATAACTTCTTGACATTGCCATGCGGATATTTGCAGGGAAACGACTTTGCGCTCGTTGTTAGCATTAAATTGAATTAGAATGTTTCTTTAGCAGCTAAAAGCGCGGGCTATCTTTATTGTAAAGCTCACCTTTTTAGTGTAATTATTTATGTAAGTTTGTAAAGTTGAAACGGCTAAAATATCTTCGTTTAAAGAAAGCAACGTTCACAATAGACTCCTTACCTATTTTGTCTGCTTCAGAATCTTCCGATAGTCTCTTTGTACAGTGTGTTTGCTTTTCTATTGACATATAGGTAAAAATACAAAGGAACGAAAGGAAGTGGGTTACTGCTTAGTATTGAACACGGTTTCCGAGGTGCAAAGCTTATTTTTTGCCACCCGATAGAAAACATAAACCGCCATACAGATCCAGTCTGCATTTCGAATATTTCAAACCGTCCGGGTCTTATCTGTCGGTCCAGTATCCCTCCGTCCTCGGACAATGGACCAAATCCGCATAACTAAACTCAAGCCGGAATTGTTAGAATACCGACTGACAATGTCAGCCGCACCGAAAGAGGAGTAAAATTACAAAATTGATGCTTTCACCGAGTTTCACAAATTCACATTCCGGGATTTCAAAGTTCAATTCGTAGCGACCCCGAGGTGAGTGGATTGATACATTCTGGAACATGGTTTTGGAATGTTCGCGTGTTGAGTTTAGGTACAATTTATTTTAGTTTCAATTCTGTCGTAGGATATACTTAACTTCAAAATTTTATCTTCGAAGGAGATAAGTAGGTACTTAATTACTCACATACCTACCTAAGGATGAAACTTGGAAGATTTGGAATATCATCAGTAAGAACTTACGGCCTCTCCACGACACATGCAATTAGACAGCTCAGCTTTCAGTATCACTAAAGTATAAGCAATTTTTTGTCTATTACAATCCTCGACTAAGGCTCCGCTGTCCGCTGTCCGTCCGTCTGTCTGTCTGTCCGTCTGTCACCAGCACAGGTCACCAGGCTGCATCTCACGAACCGTGATAGTTAGACAGATGAAATTTTCACAGATGATGAATGACAGTTTCAAAATTTTTATGGCTATGTCAATAACATTCTCTTTACTTTGGACCTCCTTTCTTGAGGCTATGTGACGATCCTCATATTACGTTTCGGGTAGCGAAGAAAATAATAATTGATTTTTTCATTTCTTTTATGTAATAATAAAGAATTAAAATAAATGATATAACATAGCCTATGTTTTAATCTGGTAATTTCTAAGCATATTCGTGAAAACCGCATTTAAATCCGTCCAGTGGTTTAGGAGATGTGCGCGGACAAACAAACAAAGAAACAAACAAACAGACAAAAATTCTAAAAACTGTCCTATCGTGTTCAGCTTCTTGTTTTAAGAGACCCTGTGTGATTATTTTTTTGTTATCTCGCAATTACAGATTTTTTTATCTCTACGTTTTTATTATATGTATAGATAGATAGATAGAAGGTAGATAGATGGTAAGGAACCCTTCGTGCGCGAGTCAGACTTTGCCGCGGCCTTACGCGCGAGCGCAATTAATTATTTTATTATAAAAATAAATCAAAGAAAAAGATTTACTGCAAGGTATTATTATATACTTACCTAATTAAATATTGTAGTACATTACGAAGGTACATAAGTATTTATTTTAATTTAATTTTGTATTTTTAGGGAAATCCAGCCTATTAATAGTACCTATAGTTGAAATATTTATAGGTGACTGGGCCAATTAAAAGGTTTTGCCTAGAGAATTAATTGTATACTATATAGGAGTAAATTTTTTTAAAAATCTTTTTCATTTTATTTCTAGTAGATATTCAGGACGTTCAAAATTCCCCCCGTATTCCAGATAATAGCCTAAATTTCCGGAAATGTCTGAAAAATTGCTGATGTATAGCAACCTTACTTCCAGTGGCTTAGATAGCAAAACAGATTTTGATGTACGAGTATCGTTAAGATTCATTTATATATATTCATTAGTGTCATAGAATTTAATTGTTAACTTGCAGTGGAGTTTTTAGTTTTCTTTCAATAACCTAATTACTACTTAATACTTTTTGTATGTACCGAGGCGCAAACAATCCTACCTGCGGCTTTTTTCAAGCTACTTACTTACGGGGTAAAAAGTTTATGAGGAAAACGGTTATTGTTTTCATATATTTTTTTATAATAGCTATTCACAAAAGTGAAGTCTGTACTTATAAAATGGGATGGTCTAACTCGCTTAAGTCACCCACTTCCCTGTCGAGACCTTTGTAATCCTTCAAAGGGTCGGTATATTATGTTATCTCATTCTGAAATATGCGGTTCTATTTTGTTGATCGTTTCGTAGCGTTTCAGACGTGCTTCGGCGGTCGTGAGGTAAAAATTCAAATTCAAACTGGTTTTTTTTTCAAGTAACCATGGACTCGGTCATAACATTTAGACATATAATTAATTTACACAATGCACTTAATATACTTAATACAAAAAAAACTGTGATAATTTAAAATAACATAACATAAAAAATTCTATTGTTACAATGTCCAAAATTAACAATCACAAAATTACACAAGATAAAATTAATTAATAAAAAAATGTCACATGAAATTAGTATTTAGCAAAAAATAAAAAATATGTCGAATAGAATTAGATTTTATTATTATTTTCCAAAATGAGATAAAAAAATAATAAATTACAATCTTCTAGTGGGGATTGGAACTGGGACATGCCTGTCGCAGCCATGTCGAATGTACACACGAAGCAAAGCTTCGAAATGTCACCCCTATATTGTGTGACGGACGGCAGAACGTTTAATGACGACGCCCAACCGATGCGTTATTCGTCATTTGAAATTATGCTATTTTTAACACGCTTTTATTAGCTTGCTATGTATCTATGAACGGAACTTTTAAACGTGATTTTCACCCCTTTCAAAACGACGGATTGATTTGAAAATTGCACACTTATCAAGGACAGATGACAATGCAGTAATTTAAATAGTTTCCCCCATCCATAAAAGGATTAGCGCGATTACAGTATTTTTTTAAGTTTTTAAACTGCGAGAATTACTGTTATGTTATTGTAATGTTGAGTAAAAGACAGACTATCGCAGAATGAGGTTTATTCGTAGGCAGTGACCTATATATAGAAGTCTAATTAAATGGAGGTAGTTTGAGATAGTATTGAGACTACCTCCATTTATCTAATACATTACATTATCCTCCTTCTAAATATAGTAATGTTATACAAACTTATATTAAACTAACTTATATCACTTAAATTCCTAAATGCATATACTTATACAACTATACAGTATTATTTCTCTCTGCGTGGTTTTAACGTCTCATACCAAGGTGGAATGTCAAGAACTCGGCGTTGACGCGTCACGACCCGAGTAGGTACCGGTACCGGCGGCGTCACCGGTGATATAGCGCTCGTCGGCGACCGACCGCTCGGCTCGCCGCCTACCACTACAGGCTCAATTACACCGTCGCTGGCACCGCTCGCACGACCTAACGCGGAAGAGGGCGACTGCACCAATGGGGTCGACCAACCCTCCTTAATCGTGCTCGCATCTGTATGAACTACACTAGCTAACGAATGACGTGATTTCCGCGGATTTTTGTGCAGTAACTGATCGACGTGCTTTTTAGTGATCTTATTATTGTCCGTTCGAACTACGAATGAAACGGGACCGGTCTGATCTAACACTAATCCATCCTTCCACTTGACATCCTTGTCGGCATAATTGCGCACTAGCACCATGTCCCCGGGCACGACGTCACGCGGCTCGCCTCCGCGCCGCTCCTCTTGCGCGCTCTGCTTCTCACGCACCAATTCGCCCGTGTTGGGTCGTAGCAGATCGAGTCTACCTCGCAGGCGACGCCCTAATAAGGCCACGGCGGGCTCTTTCTTTGTCGTGCAATGCTCCGTGTTTCTATACGTAAACAAGAATTTACATAGAGCTGTATCATAATCTTCGTTTTGTACTGTTGCCTTTTTAAGTGCCTGTTTGACTGACCGTACGGCATTTTCAGCAGCACCGTTACTCGACGGATGAAATGGGGCGACTAGAATGCGCTTAATTCCATTTTTTTCCAGGTAAAATAAGTACTGCTGTGAAGAAAACGGAGGTCCATTGTCGCTCACAATAGATTTAGGTAAACCGAATCGAGAAAATATTTTTCGGAAAATAGCTATCACCGCCACTGCCGATGTAGTCGAAATGCGTTCGACTTCAAGCCACTTAGTGTTTGCATCTAACATGATCAAATAATGTTTGTTTTTATAAGGTCCCAAGAAATCAACATTGAGTCGCGTCCATGGCTCCGTAGGCCAGGGCCAGGAATGCAGCGGCGCAGCTGGCGGCTGGTCGCGCTGTGACGAACATGCGCTGCATTCACGGCATTGTTTTTCAATGTCAGAATCTAAACCCTCCCACCATAAATAATTGCGAGAGACCTGCTTCATTTTGACGACACCTAAATGACCGCTGTGCAGCTCTCGAAGTATTATCGACCTGAGGCTGGTGGGTATAACCACGCGATAACCCCATACTAGACAACCGTGCTCTAAAAACATGTTGTCTTTTTTAGGGAAAAATGCTCTGTCCCTTTCGTCTAATGAACGTTCCGGCCAACCAAATTTAATGTAACCCACAATTTTATTTAATTGTGGATCTTTCATAGTTTCGACTTTAACTTCATTAAATGTAATCGGCATTTTATCTTCAATGAAGTTTAAATAACTCCCTTCCAATATTTCGCTATCGTGTCCCTTCTTAACCGTTTGTTCGAGTGGCAAACGCGATAAAACATCCGCAAAAATATTCCTAGACGACGGAATGAATTCAATGTCATAATTGTATGCAGCCAATCGTACCGCGTATCTTTGTAAACGACTCGCGGCAGTCTGCGGGATGCCTTTGTTTTTGCCAAAAATGTAACTTAACGCTCGATGATCACTGCGCAGCAGAAAATGTCTCCCGTACAAATACTGATGGTGCTTTGTCACCCCAAAAACGATAGCTAAGGCTTCCTTATCTAACTGCGAGTAATTGAGCTCGTGCGAGTTGAGCGTGCGCGATGCGCAACTGACCGGGCGCTCCGAACCGTCGGGATAGCGGTGCCAAAGGACCGCACCAAGACCGTATGCTGAGCTATCCACAGAAAGGATCAACGGGAGGCTCGGATCATAATGCGCCAACACCGGACCAACGCTCAATACATTTTTGACTTTATTGAAAGCTAACTCACAATCGTCGCTCCAATGCCACCTAGCGTTTTTCTTGAGCAACTCATACAAAGGTTTTAATATATCGCTAATGTTGGCACAGAA
Organism: Agriopis leucophaearia; assembly: GCA_949125355.1. Taxonomy (NCBI): domain Eukaryota; kingdom Metazoa; phylum Arthropoda; class Insecta; order Lepidoptera; family Geometridae; genus Agriopis; species Agriopis leucophaearia. Next base: position 18,009,611 of record OX421262.1, read on the forward strand.
CTTGGCGTAAAAATTTACAAGCCCTAAAAAGCTTTTTAATTGAGTGACGTCATTGGGCGTCGGCGCCGCTACTATGGCTTCAACTTTCTTATCATCGGCATGTAATCCGTCCTTATCAATGCGATACCCTAAGTAGGTAACGCAGTGTTTAAAAAATTCACATTTAGACATATTAACTCTTAAACCGGCATCTCTTAATCGGCTTAACACGGCTCGCAAATTTTCAAGGTTAGTAGCTTTATCAGTACCTGCGCAACAGATGTCGTCTTGGAACACCACCGTGAACGGCAAGCCACTGAGTATTTCTTCTATCATTTTTTGAAAATTTTCAGGTATGCATTTAATACCAAAAGGTACACGTTTGTAAACAAAAGTACCGACATGCGTGGTGATTGCCGTCATCGGTTGTGACTCATCAGCGAATACTTCTGGAAATTCTTTACGTAAACATTCTACAGATTCGTCACAAGTATCAGTTAAGCTGTAAAAATCATTGACATTGACTCCCAACACTCTAATCCACATTCGACCCATTAATGGCGGGCCACCGTTATCTATGACAAATAATTGCAGTATTTTTGAACGTGAAGCGTACGTAACTTGGACCTCAATGAAACCCATCGGCTTAATAACATCTCCTGTGTAAGACTTCAATGTTAATGCTTTCTTTTGTAAAGGTAAATACTGAAATAACTTATCATAACACGCTTTCGAAATTGCGGAAAATTTGCAACCGGTGTCTACTTCGAACCGTAATGAATGCTTCTCAACTGTCAAATTGACGTAATACGGGTCATCATCAATATCACTCGATAAATTGTAAAAGTTCATGCCATCGTCATCGGAATCAGAGTCAACTAAAAAAAACTGACCTCTAGTCGTCCGCGAAGAATCCGATCCACGTCCACCTTCGTACTTACGGCACATAACTTTTAAATGACCTTTATCACCACAACGATCACAATTGTAGTTCTTGAACCGGCACTTGGCCGCCGCGTGCCCGTCCTTGCCGCATCGCGGGCACGGGCGGCGCGGCGCCGCTGCGGCGGCAGGCCCCTGCGCCGCCGCCGATGTCGCTGGTTGAGCGCGGCGCAGCCCGCGCGTCGCCGCCGAACCCAAACGATGCAGGCCCTCCGCGGCGGGCGCGCCGCCGCCGGCGCCCGCGCTGCCACTCACCGCTGCCGTCGCCGCGTGCCTATCGGCCGCCTCCAACGCCAGCGCCAGTTCGACAGCTCGCTTATAATCCAGCTCGCGTTCGGCAAAAAGCCTGGATCTCATATCCTCGTGGTAGAGACCAGACACGAACTGGTCCCTCAAGTTGACCTCCAGCGATACACCGAAGTTACAAGTTTTCGCTAGATGTTTCAAACTTTGTAGGTATTCGTTCACGGTCTCCCCCGTCGCTTGCTTCCGTTGCCGAAACACATGTCGTTCTGCGATTTCCGACCGCTGTGGCTCGAGATGTTGCTTCATTATTGACTCGAGCTCATCGAAAGTTTTTGATTCAGGCAAAGCAGGTGCACATAAATCACACATGAGTTCGTAACACGTAATCCCAACATGAGTAACTAACGTCGCCACGTGCAATTCTTCCGCTATGCCATTTAACGTTATAAACTGTTTCATTCGCCTACAATAAGCATCCCAACTATGGGAACCGATATCAAACACTTCGATTTTACCTATAGGCATGATCACAAACACTTTTGCACGTAAGTTCGAAAAAAAATACGACTGCGCCAAATGTAATGTTGAGTAAAAGACAGACTATCGCAGAATGAGGTTTATTCGTAGGCAGTGACCTATATATAGAAGTCTAATTAAATGGAGGTAGTTTGAGATAGTATTGAGACTACCTCCATTTATCTAATACATTACAGTTATGTAGACTAAATAATTTACGACTAGGAACTAGAAAACCAATGCAATATACCTATTATGCTAGGAGAAATGGAGAGAGCTATGCTCGGAGTTTCTTTGCGTGATAAAATCCGGAACGTAGATATTCGCCAAAGAACCAGAGTCACCGACATTGCTATTAAAATTTGCAAGTTGAATTGGCAATGGATAGGCCACATCGCTCGAAGAACTGATGACCGATGGGGAAGAAAGGTTCTTGAGTGGAGACCACGAACCGGAAGACGCAGCGTAGGTAGGCCTCCTACTAAGTAGATAGAGCGACGACATTGTGAAAGTCGCGGGCTTCCAGTGGATGCAGATGGCAGGATGTCGTTCAGTGTAGAGGTTTAAGGGGGAGGCCTATGTTCAGCGGTGGACGTCTTCTGGCTGATGATGATGATGAATTAGAAAAAACCCAACTAATACAGGTATTATAGTGGTAGTACTTATTAATTGACATGTGTTTCTTTCTTTCATTAATTTAGGTAAGTATTATACAGGGTTACGCATATACCCTGTACTAAGCCGAAAGCAGTTCATTGTACTCATTTTGAGCAACTTTTAACGTACCTATGGGACTAACCATAAAATCGCGAGTTTTTTTTTTGCTGTTTCACACATTTTGTCGAGTGTCAATGACCGTTTTCTATGGTTCTATGGTACATAGACATATTTGTTACTTTGAACAAACCTAATATAAAACCTTTTTCTCACATTTTTGTACATCACAACTGTCAAGGAAATGACATAGGTAGAGTTCGCGCAAAACTTTATGAGCCCTCTGAAGTTAGGCCCTAGTGGCTGCGCAGTACGCATTATAGGTATCCGAGGGACGGGACAGGGCGTCGGGGAGGCCTCGGGCCTAACTTCAGAGGGCTCATAAGTTTTGCGCGAACTCTACAATACCAAAATTATCTATTGAAATTTGACACTTTTGACAGTGAAACAGCCCCAGTGATAATGCGCCACCTAGCGTGATAAATAAGCAGTGTGTCTTGCCATTGGAAATTTCTAGAGCAGCCATCGGTCAGCTCGAAATAACTCCCCGTATGTTTTTATTTTTATAACGCTGTCAAGTAAAATACTTACGCTCGAAGTGCAGAATTATGAAAGCAATGTTCTGAAATAAGATAGAGGGGCATAAATCCCGATGTTTGCAGAGGTCGAGCTCGAGTCAATGGCTATTGGGTTCGATATTATAATATTATTTTTAGAAAGGTTAGACACAAAAAAGGTTAACACAAATTCAAATTATTTTCTTATGTGTCAGAGCACAGTCAGAGCATGGTATTAGGTGCACAATTGCATAACACAGAAAGTAACATAGGTACAGTACGTACAGCAGCTAATGACATGTTTTAGCCTCAGATCAGACAAACAAGCGAGATATGCCTTAGACCAATAATCTTTTTGTGTTCAAATGTAACCAATTTTGTAAAAAAAAAACAAAAAAAAAACACTATACCGCCAAACTAAAAACTAAGTACGGCTCACTTGCTATTTTTTAAAGTAAGAACACCCTTTCCGCGTAATCCTGCATTATCCTTAATGCTAGCACCACCATATTCCCGTTGACACTACAGGTGAGAAGCTTGGACATGGCCAGCAGCTGCCACTGCCACCTGCCACTTCGAGGGTGTCAGAGCAAGTCTGATACCGCAATCCCGACGAAGGCCCAAGCCGAGGTTCATACCCTCGAGGTGCCCTTGAGCTAGCCGCCCCAAAACAAGTTAGGCTCTATGCCATCTCTGCGTTTGCCAACCGCCCGGTCAAGCTGTCGAGGTCATCCGAAGCCAACAGCGTAGCAATTTAAAAAAAGCCGCGCTTAACCTGGGAGTCTTTGAGGCTCTCCTCCAGGATGTATCTATAGTGGGTATATAGTTGTAGTTAGCATACACATAGTATATATTATAGTATAGCTGTATATATATAGTTGTCAGCAGGCCTGGCACGCGTTGATCCTTTTTATCCTCGTGTATACCTACGTGAAAGCTATAGACTGTGGAAACTGTGAATACGTCTGTCTATTCCACTTTGATCATCAGGGTGATATCACATCTGAATCGTTGGGTAGACAAAACTTGACTGTGGCCCGCTTGCTAGACATTCTGTAAACATTGGGGTCTGGTTATACAGTCAAAGAAAATAATTCAATGCGACATCATCATCAGATGACCATGTGTGCAATAATGTCCCAGATATTTATTTATTATCAGCTTTTCATGTTCCCACTGCTGGGACTCAGCAGAGAGAGAAAGAGATATAGAGAGGATGGGCCCTAAATTCACCATGCATGCTGGCTCAGTGCCATGTTGGCGAATGTCTTAGAACGTTTGAGCTTCTAAACATATCGGTTTCCTTCCGATATTTTACTTCACCGTATTTGACCGATGACATCGAAACTGCACATATTAAAGTACTAAGTAAGTCATTGGCGTAGGGCTGAGCATTGAACCGGGTGCCGTTAGATTGTAAAGCGCACATGCTACCTCACGGCCACCATCGCTCCTCCGATGCGACGTGTCTCAGTAAATTAAACTTCTGTTGGTACCTACTTGGCACTCGTGTCTTTCCAATGACTCCAATGAGTCAAATTATACAGGGATTTTTTAAGTTAGTTATGTCGAACAAAATCTGGAGACGCCAAGTTGCAAAGTCGCTTTACGGCTGACATCCTTCCGAAATCTCAAAAGAAACTTACGCGTTTCTAAACAGGCAAACTTGGAGAGGCTTTGTTTATTATGAAATCATCCCTTAAGTGCGGCGGAGGGAAATCTTGGAAGTTGGGAGGGCCCTTGGTTAATCTGTCAAGTTCCAAAGGCTGGTTTCTATATGCGCCCAGTTGTCAAACTACGTGTCTGCAATGTACGAGTACCTACTCTTTCCATCCTCTACCCTAAACCATTGACATTACTTTTAAATTAATGCCTGAATATACATACGACATGATTATTCAGGTATAATGCAAGGACTGCGAGGTACAGCTACAGTGTTGACTCCACAGATCTGACAAACAAGGGAGATATGGTAAGGTCCCATGGTGGGTGCGAACGCATTTCGCCTAAATCAAGTTCGATGCCTGTAGCCGAACTCATCTAGCAGACGACCATGGCGCCCTTTTTTAGGGTTCTGTACCCAAAGGGTAAAACGGGACCCTATTACTAACGACCATTCGACCGTTTGAGCTCCTATCTGAAGCCGTCGCGGAAACCAACGAGGAAGTGAGTGTTATAGCAAACAACCACAAATTATAATTATTATACTACATAGGGTATAAAATGCGTGGCGCGTTCCGACCAGACGCCGCAGATACATTTAACGACATCTCTACGAGTAATTAGTAGTTATCTATTATGTTTATAGCATCCAAGTAAATTTATGATTGATTGCGAATGGCCCAGTAGCAGGCGCGGATCCACCGTTGTGGGCACGATGGGCATGCCCACAACCCTAATACGTGACCTGTGACTGGGTACAGCTTTACCCGCGTGAAACTACGATACACTGTAAAAAAAATTGGTCAGGCCGTCATATTTTTTTTTTTATAAACATTTATTTTGTAGGAATGCTCTATATCGATCATGGACGAGGTTCATACGCTGACTCGCACTTGTCCGATTTTCAGGTGGCTGTGACCACTACCTTTTTTGAGGGCTGGATCCGCGCCTGCCCAGTAGGGACATTATCTATGATTACAAAATACCTAAGTAGAGTAACTCTCGTTATCAGCTTTCTGTTTTTGACAGGCAATTTGAAACAGACTATTCTACTCATCAACTACATCTGAGTAGTCATAAAAGGCGGTTGAATATTAATCAATTGGAAGACAATTTAAATTATACAGAGAAAATAGTTGCTATTGAACATGGTTAGTTCAAAATTATTCCGTTTTCTGTTAGACAATTGTGTAAGGAAGGCGTGGTTTATCTTGTTAAGTTAGACAAGTACCAATCTAGATGTCTAGGAGACCTATCTACGTAAATATCTACGTAAGGCAGATCTTATGGTTCATAGTTGATTGAATTAGGCGTAACTTTGCGGAAGTTCATTTTCAAAACTGTTTTCTGATGAATTTCTAGTGTAACTCCGCTTCTACGTCGCTTCAAGTACAATAAGGAATTTGGGATAAATGTTCTCTGTAGGTATTAGTTGATGAAGTTAATTTAATCGAGTTTAATTTTGCCTAACCAAAAATAAAACAATAATTACATTTTTTTTTTTATTAACCTAACCTGAAACAAAGATTAATTTATTCAGAATATTTCAGATTATCATCATCATCAAATAAACAGTTTTTTTTATGGTTCATGCTTAGTGCAGATGAAAATCAAATCCAACCTTTTTTTTGCCAGAACAAGGTAGTACATACATATAATATATTATACAAAGTAGCATGTTAAAGGAACGTGCAGATGGAAACATATGTCATGTTCTTTCCAGGGGCGGAGTACAAATGTGAGTTTTTTTTTTTTTTTTTTTAACCGACTTCCAAGAAGGAGGAAGTTTCAACTGTTTTTTTTATGTTTGTTACCTCAGAACTTTTGACTGAGTGAATGAAGACATGTCAATTACTTTCATACTATTCATTGGTTGTAATTTTTTCCCCTAGTACCTAGTCTCGAGCTTAAATGTAGTATGTCAATTATTTAGTCTACTTATTATAGTGGACGAACGACGAATATTCGATACGTAGCATACGTATCGATTTAGTAAAATATGTACGGAATTCCAATCAAATTTCATTGAAATTTGGATGGAATTCGTTACGTATTTTCTATCCTCATCCAAATTTCAATGAAAATTGGTTGGAGTTCAATACGTATTTAACGAATTAGATACATATTTTACATATCGAATATATTTATACTACTTTTTTACATTTTCTATTTATACTTCGCTCACAGAATATTTTTATCACTGAAATTACATAGTAGCAATTTTTTCTGCTATTAGTTTTAAGTAAGTTTTTAAACGTTCCATTTCGACTATTTTTAGGAATTTTAATAACTATAAATATTATAGGAGCCACACACAAAATACACTTTTTTGCATGAGTGCAGTTTTAGCCGTACGCCGGCGAAGTTTGAAAGAATATTGATGAGCTCTCTGCCTCAAACAAACAACTAAGTAAATCTATATTAGAAGGTATAGGTAAATTATATTCATAACGTTAAGTTTTGAAAGGGATAAGCGAAAATCGTACAGTACATTAAAAAAAATGGTTCGCGGTTTTTCACAAGCTTTTGCAAAACAAAACAAATTAGGCACAAAGGTAAACGTATTTAAAATTCGGCCGTTAATTTTTGCGGGTATCTGCCAAATGTCGCATTATCTTGCGTAAACAAAACGCGGACAAAGAGAGCGGTATCTCGTGAATGAAGTCTGTCCACAAACGATCCCGGGTTCGTTTCGTATCGGCATGACGACAGGATGACTGTCCCGCATGACATCTTTCAAACAATGATTGAACGGTGAGTTACTAATCCGGTGGATGTGGTACTGCAAGGAATACCTATGACTATTTAGCATCGCCAAAACAACTATTATCGGTCCAAAAATGTATTTGCTCTTAAAAGCGAAATAAAATCATTTTTAGGAAGAGAACACTTCTTTAGGCGCGTCTTTAGGCACTTTTTGGGGAACAAAAATCATGAAATTCGCGTCATCGTCACGCTGTACCGTGAATTTTAAAACAGCGCCATCTCATGTAGAATATAGTTAAGTTTTCACTTCTAACGTGCAGTCCTATGACTGATGTGGTTTTTTTTTATATGTCACTGACGTAATTATATCGGGTAGTACAGTTTTACATCCAAAAACCTAGCGAAAGTGATGAGAATAGGGTATTTGACTGTATTAAAAATATAGTTCATACAAAAATAATAGTTCATAAAAATATAGTAATCCTAGAAGATTTTTATTAAAAAAATATTTAATTACTATATACTATAAAATAATGTCCTGATTTTCACAAAAATACATTTTCTTTTTCTTTTTTGCTTGTGACGTCGCTGAAGTCACGAGGGCCCTTAAATTTCAAAGGTAGCGCAGTACGCAGTAGTACAAATTGAATTTTGATTGTCCATTTATGGTTCAAATACTGAAAATTATGAGGATTGCTTTGTTATAAAATTATAGACAATTTAAGATGGTGTCGTAATAACTGTCAAATAACCTATTAGCAGGTCCAAAATACGACATCCACAACCACCCCGATCCGTTTAGTTCCTCGGATCGGTAGACACTGGGCAGTCGTCCAGCTGACTCCAGCGGCTGACTAGTGAATGCCTCGCATTGCATTCCTCAAACCCCGACGTTATTGTTTAATTAACCGTCTTTACCTCAACCGACCGTTGGGTGGACATAAACTGGTATTGAGTAGCTAGTGCCCTCTACACAGTCGGTGATTTTTAACCCCCGACGACAAAAAGAGGACTGTTATAAGCTTAATATGTGTAGCTGTGTATCTGTGTCTGTTATTGTAGCTCCCGAACGGCTGAACCGATTTTGATTTAGTATTTTTGGTTTGAAAGGCGATTTTATCGAGAATTCTTCAAAACAATCTGATCAGCCACAGTTATATGAATATTGACGGCATATTTACCGTGGTAAGTTGTGGAAGGAGCTCCCGATATTTCCGCGCAGTTACATGCACCATGTTCACGAGAAGATTGACGAATACGAAACATTATCTGATGATGAATTTTTGAGTAACAGCGATAAAACTGATATAAATTCAAAGCGTTCTAGCTCATAGGTCAATGACCTTTTTGCAAAATGGTCTTAACAAATAATGTTTCTCAATCAGTTTTCTCTATGATTAAACCATAAAAAGTATATGCCGGGATGGTACATCTCTGAAATTCGAAAAGTCCACAAAGCTTCGTTCGTTCGAATTTTTCTATAATCATATTTTTCTGAACTATGACTGCAATATATTATATGGCTTTGATTACGGAACCCTACCATATGCGTGTCTCGACACGCTCTTGGCCAGTTATTTGTTTTAAAGTTTGTATTACTTACTGTTACGAGTGTGCGGTTGGCTTATGTACGATATAGGTAGATGTTTAATGCATTTTGGGGTTGACTGATAGATGTACCTACCTATACACACTACTGCATGATACCTAGCTCTAGTCCAAACTTTGTTAAGAATATTGTATTACTTGACCTACCTAGCCAGCTATAATGTGAACTCTAGTATTCCTCAGAGTGGTTAGTACATATTTGAACCGTTTGGGGTAGAGATTAAGGGCCCTTGGGGAACTAGCTCACATTCACATAGAAAACGGTCTATACGGATTATTACGGATATTTTTTTCCCAATTTCAGGGTTGGTCCCATAGTAAAAGTTGTTCATAATGATGAATACACAATGACTTCCTTTCGGCTTAGTACAGGGTATATGCGTAACCTTGTATATCTATATATGTACTTACTTACTGACAATAAGGGTTCAATTACCAAATGTAATGTTCTTATTAAAGCGAAACTATTCTCACGTTTTTACTGACAGACTTACTACCTGACTCATCACAAAATCTTGAAAACTACTTAATCTACGAAGTTGAAATTTGGCTGGAAAATTGGGGTTTAGGTTCGCTAAGAAGGATTTTGGGAAAGAGCCGAATCAGGGGGGCAAACAGGGATTGAAAGTTTAAATTAAAGTATACTAGTAAGTCGTGGGCAACAGCTAGTTACCCAATAAAAAGTATTTTAGCTAAAGTATCCTCATTTATTTTTTGTCATACAGGGCAGTAAACTTCAGATTTTTCCTCGGAGGCAAATTACAGGACTATCTGTTTTAATTAGAAACTCCACACTTCGGTCGAGGGACATTGTAGCAGCTTTCAGGGGACAAATTTAGAGCTTTAAAAAAGCTATTTAGATACCGACGTTACGTCCGGTCGTTTAAGTTTACTTTCACAAGTTTAACAATTGCAGCTTTTTGAAATTAAAATTTGGTAAACACAGGTGTTTTGTTTGGTCATTTGGTTATTAGTTTGGTCCACTTGGGTCCCAAGTACATTTATCCCAATCTACATTTAACCTTGATTTGTAAGTTTTTTGACAACATAAAGTAAGGTATCGCATAGCTACGAGTGAGTAATTCGCTGTGTCCTAAAAATCATGTATTACTAATAACAGGCTAAGCAAAGGATATAATTAAATAAACATTACAAAAAAAAAAAAAAAATGGATGATATATTTCAGAGATATAAGCGTTTAAAGTTTTCGGTGTGAATAGAGAGCAGATGCTCTGTCTCTTTCCCGCAAAGCATGTGTTAGTATATAATATGTATGGCACGCGCACGGCTTTACGTCATTACGTGCTATAGAGCGCTCTCTGTCTAGCGTGAAATTGAAATACTTATTTATTTTTTAACAAAATTTATTTTTGTTTTCGTTGGGCTCTCTTTTTTATAAGGTAACATAAATATTTTTTTACGCAGGCCTGTTATGATATGCTACTGTGTATTATGTATTCTGTGATGTTACCTAGACACTACACACTCAAATATAAGCTTGAAAATCCAGGTGAAAAAGGAACTAATACAAATAGGTACTTAATAGAATACCGGAATTATTATTTTAATTCTTATAAAAGCTGACTATTAATAGAGACGATTACAGAAAACAAAATTTAAATGTGTTACAAATTAAGGAAGATATAAGCATTATAATTTCTTGACAGCAAGCGCACTATATTTACAAATGACGTCACCAGTAAATGCTATACAAACTCCATACTGACATTCATTTTGCGGGGAAGGGACATAATCCCATCAAATCTTGAAACGCTTATATCTCAGAACATAAATAAATAAATTAGATAAATAATAAATTAGATTTAAAGCCGGTTTAAATGATTTCTCCAGTAAAATTATTACATTTAATGATACGTTTCCCTCATTTTTAACAAATCAAATGCTTGCCTGGTTGTAACTATTAATTTTGTCAATTTTCGTCTAAATAAAAACAAATAGTTTAAACCTCAATTATTCCACGCTCTACCTCTCACGGCCTCGAACGAAACGAAATAAAATAATCAGCGGCAACACAATAGCTTAAATTACTGACGGTCCCTACAAATTGTACCTTGAGACAATCGAGTCCCATTTCTCCATCCCTTATTCGTCTCGTTTTAAATCATCCCTTTCATAACTTTTTCCACTCTCTTCAAATTAAACTTTTTCCGTCGTTCCGGCGCGGCGGTGGCGCTCTGGCGGAATAATAAGTGACTGAAACTTGAGAATGTGGGTTCGAAAATACCTAGCATACACCTTCAGAAGTTATAAAAACATATACATACTGTAGACGCAACGATGTGGGTATTTTTAACCGAATTAAAAAAGGAGGAGGTTTACATTTCAACTGTATATTTTTTTTTCATTACTCATACTCGGAAAGTGGGTCTGAAGGTGCCTGCCCTAGGGAGAATCACTTTCAACTGACAGTGACAGGGGACAACAGTTGTCCACAGTTGTTACTGACAGACACTCAAACTTAGAGAAAAAAAAAGGATCTATGCAGGCAAATTAAAAAAAAAAAAAGTTCTATTTTCACATTTGTATTGAACCATGTTCCAACTTTTTTTTTATCCTCAGATGATTATGGTCCCGTACTTCTCGTGCATTTGCCAGTGTTAGTTCATGTTTTTATTTTCCTTGTATTCGTAATGAAAAGCACAGTATTTACCTCGGGGTTAAAGAATTATTTAGTCCCTCGAACTATTAGCCAAACCCCGTCTCGGGACTGAATAAGTTACTTTCACCCCTAGGATAATAATGAACTATTGTATGTTTGTTACGCGATTAGTCCGCAAACTATGAATTGATTTTGATGATTCTTTTTTTGTTTGGTAGCTCATACTTCAAGGTGGTCCCATATAAATTTTATCAAAATTGAATTAGCGCTTTTTAAAAATCAACAAAAACCATACATAGAAAGTTTTTATATATATTTGAAACCAGATTCATTGCGGTACTTTGTAGCTATGTTTAATCAAAATGTGTGCTGCAATTTAAATGTTATAAACTATAATCTGATTCAAGGTTTTTGTTTAATTTGTTGACTGGTCGTGTAGTACCAAAACTTTTATTACAGTTAAGGTGAAACGTTTCACTTTGGCGGGAAAATCAAATTTAAAACAGTTTTTTGTCCTTGTAGCTAGGCCGGGTAATTATTGTGAAATGGCATAGTGTTCGCGAAAATTGTCGTTCTTTACATTATCAGGTACCTACAGCTATTAATCAGTTACTCGCCATATTACTTACATTTGGCAATAAACCGTTTGAAACAGCATAAATTTGTTTATTGACAAATGTATGTAATAATGTGCATTGGAGACAAATAACTTTACGCGAGTTTATAAAGAATAATAATAAATTTTCGCGAACATCATTATCGTTTACAATAATTACTCGGCCTATCTACAAGAACAAAAAAACTGTTTGAAATTTGTATTTCCCGCCAAAGTGAAACGTTTCACCTCAAATATTATTTATCAAATACAATAATATCTATCGCGAAAAAATAAAACATTCTAATTATAACTAAACACGCTTCAACATTTCAAATTATAATTATCTAAGTATGAGGATATCCTTGCTATAGGATATAGCCAAGTTGTCCAAAAAATATTTACATCACAAATTGGTTTCCTTTACATAAACAGTTTTTTTACGCCTCAGTTGGCAAACAAGGAGACGGGTTGCCTGATGGTAAGCAGTCACCATCGCCTATAGATACTTGCAACACCAAAAATAATTAATAATTCCGATAAGTAGCGACTTTTGAGTAAATATCATGGGATAGTTCAAAACCTGGATAGGCCACTTTTTAGTCCCTTTGATCAATATTGACCATAAACATTGTCCGATAATTTGAAACGACTGGAGCATCAGTTAAATCAGTTGAAGGGTCGAATAATTGAAGCGGAAGCAGTCGACAGCCATTGCAACTCCATTAGCGAATGGTGGAGCCTATAGACAGGCACTGGAAATGAAATTATACAATGCTTGTAACACTGCTACAAGATATGGATCTGCTACGACGTGCTACAATACATTGTAGCACGTCGTAGCTAGTACTACGCAATATAAGCTTACTTGTTTAGCCGCTACGCAATGAATTACATCTTACTGTAAAAGAAAATTAGGTAAATAATTTCATAATTGAATTAAATAATCAATTACAATATTTTTTTACTATAGTCATAATTATGAAAAGAAAAATGAAAAAATATGAAAATGAAAAAATATATTTGATGTCTACAAACGTTGTCAGTCATAAATTTTTACAAAAGTTTGTTCCTTAAATAAATAATACTCCAGGATGAGGAACCTTGTTACCCAAGCTAGGTATTAACCTGTATTATGGCGTAACAATACACTCCGCCGGACAATATACAAATACAATCATGATTCAATAAGAAGATGTGGAGTGATCAGTCAGTAATCGGTATCGTCGTATTCTGTACCATTTTCTAAACTAAACGAATGTTGTGATCTCTAAAGTTATCCCTCTCAAATATTTTTGCGAGGTAGAAGCAGTTTGCGAGAGAAAAAAACAACCAATAGGAGGCGAGAAAAGACGGATAGAAGCGATCCTATTGGCCGATTTTTCCGTCACGCCGCATATCTCTCGAGGAAAACGAAAGCAGACGGCAGGCACCATTTTGTTTACAATCACTGTAGTTTATTTGTTTTTGTTTTTATTATTTGCAGTGCGCTATGCTATTTTGAATTTGTGTAAAAAACAGAACAAATCACCAGTTTTACTATATAGTTTGTATAAAAGTACTAGTTAAACACCCTTATCACAGACCTACTACCTAACCCTTATCAATGCTCCTTCATCGTTAGCTAGATCTTTGTAACGTCACTTCCGTCCATCGTCTCAATTAGCCCGGACGATAAGTTCATAAAATAACGAAATTATATCGACGTTCCCCCACCACCAGTGAAATCACTTAGTGGAGCAGACGATAACACGGTAATATTGTTTTATTAAGATTTTATTTTATTTTTGGTTACGCACAGAGTGTGCATTTAGCCAGTATTACATATACCTACATACGTTTCTAACATCGGTTTTGATCCAAAAACGATATTCTTTCTTGTTCTTAAAGATATAATTGAACGAATTATAAAAGAACGAACGAAATTGTTATAAGACGAATAACACTGAAATCTATAAAAATATCATTGACGTTACAAAATTAAAGGATTGTTACGTTTATGAAAATACTTACAAATAAAATGAAATTAATGAGGTGGGCCAGATGGAATCATAACCAGCGTAAAATGTCCGGTAGAAACTAAATACAGTTGCTAAAGACGCTGAAACTCGGTGGCGTTCATTATAAGAGGTGAGAGAAGTCCTGTAGTGGACATATATAAGCTGGTGATAAATCGTACAACGACGTCAAAATCCTCATTATCCCGAAAACTTTGTCACGTGAACTAAGTCTCCATTTCACCAGGTATCTTATTATTCACGAACATGTTTCCAGTTACCGCAAACTCTTTGAACTGCACTATTTTTTAAAGATTCATGCGCTTTAACCCAGTTTTCTCCGATTATATCAGTTTAAGTGTTTAGTGGGATATTTATGGGCCGCTTAGCTCGCGATATTTACTACCGGAGTACTGAGGTACAAAGTCAGTGAGGTACCTGCTGGCACAGAATAGAGTACGCCAGAAGGACAACTTCTAAACGGTTTAGAGCGACGCATCAATCAAAGCATCATGTACCTATATTAATTGATGGTTGGTAACAATCTAATATAATATTGTACGTCATTAGTAAAAATACATCAACTAGTGACTATACTAGTCCTAAGATATTTTTACCTGTAGAAAGGTTGTGCCCGCCACAATTACATAATATAATATATTGACTAGACGAATGCAAGGCACATTATCATACTCGGATCACCCATCTCTGTCACGCACTTCGATTGTCCGGCAACACATCGCTAATTAAGTGTTTAAGAAAAAAAAAATGCCTTTCTGTGTCTTTATTAACTGCATAAACTACACACGCTCTGTGAGAGACAAAAAAAATGTAAGTACTGTATTTTTTACTAAAACAAAATAATATAAATTGTTTTATCTTACGCGGCTGTTGTCACTTCGAAGTGTATGAGCGAGATGTGTAGATCGTCTTGTATGAGAGTGATAGAGATCGCAGCATAATCGACGACCAAAGCCGAATTCAGCCGATCACCACGGCGGCGGCAAGCCGGTTGCTACTTTTAGTTAGTTTTTAAAGCAGTGTTGTTCGCCTTTAAGAATAAGAATATTTATTTTCTAAAATGTGTTACAGTACTTAAAAATTGCCAATATAATTTATCAAAACAAAATAGTAAATATTATAATATGTGTAGATAGATTTAACTGTAGACCCTAAACTAGGCTAAGCCTGTGCTATGGAGTCCGTTGATTTTCTATATTGACATTACCATTTTAAATCAACCCTGCTATGACTATTTATTTAACGTCGCTATTATACATTATATATCGTATTACATCTAACTGGTGGCAATGTCCTTTGCTGGGTGATTTCGACTAAAGGCATCACGCCTGATTTAGGCCAAATGGCTACGCCACATTACCATATCTCCCTTGTTTGTCTGATCTGAAGAGTTATCCATCTATGTTTTTTCTTATTCTGCCTTACTATCGACTGATTTATGTGTTCAGATAAGTCTGGCGATGTTCGTGCCGTGTACTGCACAATAGAACACCGATTCCGTGGTTTAGGGTTACGTTGGGGTACCTAGTTGGTCTATCTATACTTGCCTATTTGTTGGTTAGGTGCTGGCAAAACAGAAAGTAAAAAATTATTGCTTTTGAGCCGAATTTCTACTTCTATGGAGGCTATGGTAACACGTCGGAATCAGTTGTATCACAAAAAAAACTGTGTATCTGACAGGTTTTACCCACAATTGATGTACCTTTGTTGATTAGAGAGCGAGAATCAAGCATGACCAATTCGGCAGAGAAGCACAAGCGGCGCAAATATGGTAACCTCGGTAGTGGTTACATATTTGAGCCGTTTGGGGTCGAAACATGGGGCCCTTTGGGACCGGGAACTCCATCTCATTTTCAAAAATCATTTAGAGCACCTGGTTAATACTACCCGGAACCAAAATGCGTGTTTCTGGCTCAACGCATGAGCATTACCATTCAGAGTGGTTATGCCGCCAGCATGCTGGGTACGCTGCCAACTGATAGTGGTATGCATATTATTGTTTATTCTTGTTAATAAATATTTTACCAAACATAAAAACCTAGAACAACATGTTTAAGATTTGGAGGCATTAACACTACAGATGTTTTAGTAAATCCATCCTTGAGTGAAACTAATATAAGCATGTCAAAAAGAATGCAATTGTAATGCCATCTTTTGATAATAAAACAATTCAGTGTCAAAGCTCGAAGCCCTGTCCCGGGATGTCGTGGCATTCTTCGAGATCGATTGGAAAACAATTTCGTCGCGTCCGACAACGGTAAAATTAAATTCTTCAGATATTAACTGATCCCTGGATCCAAGGATGGGAGCTATTTATTGTTTTTAAGATGGTGTTTGAACAGAATTTGAATTTTGTAAATGATTTTGTGATTTTTAGATATATTTACACTATTTACAAGTACCTAGTAATAAGTTCTACCACGGTAAGATCCGTAATACTTTATTCGAAACGACAAACATTGGACAAAGAAAAAAAAACCACAGTGTAAAAAAAACAGTGAGCCAACAAAAAAAAAACATTTTTTTTAAGCCTTTGATGTTACGCGAATTGCCGCTTACGTCGAGACATCGATGTATGTATGTACTCTCTCACCCACAGAAAATATTTTTTTTTGTGTAAATCAGAACAGCTGTCAAGGCATTTTTGTAAGAAATTTGTTGTAGCCACTTGCACCCATATAAACCCATAGCAACTGTGTTAGCAACTGTGACGCGGAGTTCGACGCGTTGACATAAATAAGAATGTTCAATCACATATATGTCACAATACCTGGCGACAGAGTTTCCTTCTCATTTCCGTTCTATTTACTTCTCTTTTCTGTGCTCTCACCAGACTGCTCAGGGTTGACAACAACAGCGCGACCGGCGCTACTCAGTAGGTATCTACTTTCATAGCAACCCATCGAAACTACGAATGTTTCCACCTTTCTACCGTGTGTGGAAATTGATGAATTCGCATCTCTTTGTCTGTGTTAGATGATTTGAGACTGTCGCAAGGTTGTGTTGAAGAAGAAATATTGCCAACGTCAAGAATTTGAGAAATGAAATTTTGTTTTAATGATTATACATCTTTACTTAGTATTGGCACAGAATAAATATTAGTACACTAGCTGCCCTCCGCGGTTTCACCCGCGTGGTGATGGTGATGATGACGAAAAGTAGCCTATGTGTTAATCCAGGACATAAGCTTTGTATATTCCAAATTTCGTCCAAATCCATCGAGCCGGTTCTGCGTGATTGAGTAACAAACATCCATCCATCCATCTATTACCTATAGTAGAATATCTCATAAGAAGAGATACAGTTTTATTTTCTGTGTAGTAATGAATGTAAGTCTGCTGTTTTAGTTTCTAGTTAAATGCCTTTAGAAGGCAGGTTCTCAATTAGGACCGTATTTTTTTATGAACACCTATTACTCCAATATCTGTGGACCAATTAACGTGATTCTTTTTTAAGTAAAGGGAACTGTCGGAGTGGTCAAACATTGCATTAACTTTGGCTCAATCGTTTTTTAGCCAGCTCCTATATAATCCTAATAGTTTTATCCTATATATCAAGCGCCTGTTGATTTGTATTTTTTTCAAGCACTTACCAAATTTTTAAGTTGATTTTTTATATTGATAATTAATTAGTAATATTTTTGTAATGGCTTTGTTTCTTACTTGGTATTAGATAAAGCTAGTTTCTTTCAAAAATATTCTGATTTACTCAAGTAAATCTATTTCCAAGAGTTTTTCCCAGTATTAGCTCTATAACTCAATATCACAGGGAAGGCATAGGGCTTAGGCCGACCATCTATCTCGATTATTGCGCGCCCTTTGACCAGAAGCGGCGCAAGGGCAGGTGTCGGTCATGTACCTACTATTTGGTTCACGAAGAATGGAATTGAATACAAGTGTTAACGCACAAACACGCAGCGCATCGCGTCACGTGTAAAGCCATCGACACTACCAAGAAATATAGAGGACTGCTCTTGTCAATGGACACGGGTCCGTCAATAGCCTTGGTCAATAGAAACGTACCACCGTTCCGCCATACCACATTCTTACTTATATTCTCTTTGATTCGATGCAAAAACGCATACAATATTATGAAAATTAAGATATATCTCTGTAGAAATTAAACCATGTAATAAATACATTCAAGATACAAACAAACTAAGATAAATTGAAGTTCCCACACCAGCGCCAAAGTATTTACCCTGACACAAGTGGACCACATTAAAACCAACATAAAACATCGTATAATTTTGAAAGAATTTTCTTTCAACTCCTATCCGTTGAGGAGTTCCCTTCATCATCAGCTCATCCATATGAGATGATGTTTATCAGACGCAAATACTTAAACAGCTTTATAAAATATATGAAAGACGTAATAAGTGCCTATATAATTTGAGGGTTGCCCTCAATTTTCCTGGGATCCCATCATAAGATCCTGACTTGCGTGACAATGGGACCAAATTGGAAGTATAACCGAACAAAAGTTTTTTTTTTTTAAATCGGTCAATAGTTGGCAAAGATATCGGTGAACATACATAAAAAATATATATAAACAGTGGAACCTCCACCTTTTTTGAAGTCGGTTAAAAATACTGTCATAAACTATCACGGTTGTTCACAACAATATTATTAGAACGGGATATTTACCGTGATAAGGTAATCCTAAGGCAGGTACCAATAAAAAGGTAACGTAAGGTAGTAAGATACCTTATCACGGTAAATATCACGGTAATAATCATATAAATGTGTAAACGCAGGGGCGGCTTTATGTCGAGCCGTCGGTGAGTGGCGACACCGCGTACCTCGATTACATGGGGCTAAATGAGACCCCTGACCCCTGGCTTGCCATAACCGGCCGTCCGGGGGTGGTAACCGCAAGAGCTAAGAACCTTAGCTCCAGGGTGGAAGTGTTAAAGGGCATAACGCCGCGAGCAACTCTTAGTGAAAGTGCAGCACACCTCTCGGCACCCTAAGCCACCCACGCCAATGTTGCCCCTCCGGTGCCAAGATACGGTAGCCTTTATGGGGGGCCCATTCAGTGGGTGGCAAGTCATCGCCTGCCCAAATATATTTAGAAATGAGACAGGATAAGGCAGGTGCCGTTTCTCATTCTATAGATCTGTTATTCCATCCACAAGTTCTTTACCTCAATAGCCCAGACTTTTTTAATCCTATACTGTACAATAGTTTTATATTCCTTTTTATACATATTTCATAGTTGCATGTATTTTATATTCAACAGGGCCTCTTGGTGTTGGTTTCGGCTCCACCAATGCCTACCAAATGTCCAGGCAAGACCCGAGAATGTAATTAAATAAAGTGTCATATAAATGTTTTGGATTTGAATGTTTGCCAGCTTGAACACGTGCCCACGTATGGTTCTCGTTCAACAGTTGTTTGATTGAAAGGTCGATTCATCGAATCATAGGGCTAAGAGACATGACTTTGAAAGGTTGATTCATCGAATCATAGGGCTAAGAGACATGACTTTGAAAGGTCAATTCATCGAATCATAGGGCTAAGAGACATGCTTCGAATCCTTGATTTTTATTACATTTCCTAAAATCTCTATAAGCAGATTAGTCACGGAAAACACGCTTTTGTTCATCGCATTTTTTAAGCCGATTATAACCTCATAATCATCATCATTATCTGTCTATTATATCCACTGCGGGGACACAGGTTTTCTCTCAGAGAGAGAGAGAGAGAGAGAGAGAGAGAGAGAGAGAGGATGGGCCCTAATCCACCATGCTGGCCCAATGTATGTTGATGAATGTCATATACTTATGTCTTTGAGCTTTTGAGATTCTTGCACATACCGGTTTCCTCACCATGTTTTCTTTCACCATAACAATTTATTTATTTATTTTTATTTCAATATTTCTCACAAATCTCCCTACGGTCATCCTGACGACGCTCCTGCTTTGAACCTTTGCATTTTACGGTAGGCACGTGCGCAAATGTGAATTACGACTTCACTGAGAAGATAGGTAGTTTATGGGAGTTTCATTTAGGATACTTTCTAGGGAATAAAATGATCTATGAATAGAATAGTTTAGGTTTGTTTTAAATGTCTATCGGGACTTATCGTGCTTTATTTTATTTCGGTAAAAATAGGTTAGCCCTCGTGCCGGGGCAATAGAATACGGCACCGGTACCCCTCCTACCGGTACCGGGACCTCCGGGATGGTGAAAGTTGGATCTCTGACCATCCAGTTAAGCTTGCCCAGGGAGAGAACGACAACGTTGCCGCGAGTAGAGGGGCTGAGCCAACACGCAGTTGTCTCGGGGGAGCCGTAGCGCAGTGCTGAGGGCTCCGGTGCGTTCCTCTGGAGATCCCGGAGCCCTCTTTTCAAGCATTAAGGCTGGTCACCGGGGGTTTTTAGTAGGCATAATTCTACATAACCTGGCTGCACCCCAATGCAACTGGGTATCTTTGGAAGATTTCACCCTTGAAAACAAAACAAATAAGGTAAAAATAGAGCTTTCGCTCGACGTTTCGACCATGTTACAATGGCCGTGATCACCAAAACTTAAAAAGAAAAATCAATGAAATAAATGACTCATACTTGTAGAATAGTATAGATATTACATGGACGTAATCCACCATGCTGGTCCAGTGCATGTTGACGAATGTCATATATCTATGAACTTTTGAGGTTTTTAGACATACCGGTTTCCTTACGATGTTTTCCTTAATCGTTTCTGAGCCATTGCATCGAAACTGCATATATTTAATTAAAGTCCTAAATAAGTTATTGGTGCCGGTCTGAGGATCAAACCGGGTGCCATCAGATTGTAATGCACACATGCTACCGATCGACCGCCATCTCTCAATTCAATTAGTGATCGTGTTCAAACGTCTTGTTTGACCCATTTTTTTACTAAACCGCTTAACTTAAAAACTGTAAGTAGCACACTTGTAAATTTTTCACGGACCCATGAACTAACTATAATAGTCCACAAGCAAAAAGAATGCGTGCGCACCCACCACGCTACCTTACCATATCTCCCTTGATTGACTGATCTGAGGGTAGACCAATTTAAGACCTTAGTTAGGACCTTAACTCGTCGTCTATTTTTCTTTTGTGAAAAGTCCCTACCAGCTCAGTAGTAATTCTAAGTCAATCCTCGTTACGCATAATGAAATAGAGCTCCATTAATAAGGGGCGAAGTAAAAACGTCATCCAGACTTTATGAATTCATAAAACGCCCCTTGTATTATTTCATTTGCCTCAAGCTTATTTTCTTTAATTGTAAATCTACGGGTTCCTGTCACAGAAGTTTCGCTGCCAGTTATGTGAAACAATCCAGAGATATAGATAGTTGATTGTTGGTTGTTGTTAATATGCTTATTATAAATTAATTACAACATTGTACGTTTAACATCACAAGTGGTGTGTGATGGAAATTGAAAATAGGAAAAAAAAAAACATCAATTTGAAAATTTACTCAGATTCTTTATCTTCTCTTCAAACTCTACAAAATCAGGACAGCACCCACCCATTGATAAGGCACACACACATCACATCATCAGACAATTAACGTCTACTGTTGGACAAGGCCTCCCTCATAGAGAGGGGTGTTGCCATAATCCCCACGCTTGGCAGGTGGCTTCGGGATCGCAGTACGTTCACCGTGTACTATTAGGATGCTGCTGCCCATCCTCCGGTAGTTCTGGTCGCAGTTTTAGGACATACCCGGGTCCCGGGACATACATTGATAAGGCAAATCCATGCAATCATTTGAGAATATCGAATAGTAGGTAACCTCGACTTCTGCTGGATGAAAAGCCACGTGCGATTTCAGGGTAATGAATCTACAGATAAAGCCGCTAACAGCGCTGCAAGACTGAATACATTACCTAACTATACAAAGTTCTCCATCTCTTTTGTGAAAGACAAATTAAGTAAATTTAACCGAGAAACGTGGGAAACACGTTATCGAAACGTAGTAAGTATGTCTATTCTTCAAGCTAAGTGAACGCGCAAGTGAAGTGATAAGCTAAGTGAATGTGATTTTTTCTTGCCTATTTCTGCAGTTAAATGTCAAAACATCTAATTATAAGGGTAAGGGACTACAGTCAAGGGTGATCACTCGACATTTTGATATTTCTCTATAGTAATCGACACGAAAAATACACGTTCACTTAGCTTATCACTTCACTTGCGCGTTCACTTAGCATGCAGAATAAACCAGCAGCTGGCCTGCACACGCGTTTTTTTTTTCCATTTTAGAGAAAATAACCGAATTCCGGATATGCGCTAGAATGTCTTTCTTTATTACACAGGTTATTTTAAAGGGCATGGCTACCATAAGTCATCTCTGCATAGTTTTAAAATTATTGGTTCTGATAAGTGTCCATGCGATAATACCACCATCCAAACTGGTAAACACTTTCTAAAACAGTGTTCGGAATTCAGCACCTTCAGTTTTCTTTTATAGTAACTGGGCAAGTAACTATTATCTAAACAAAATACTAGCTAACACTAAAAAAAAAACAGTTTGACTGTCTATAGACCGTTGAAGGTCTAAAGACAATTCAAATGCACAAGGCCACTATCAGTTGGCAGCGTACCCAGCATGCTGGCGGCATGGCAATGCTTATACGTTGAGCCAGATACACGCCTTCGGAATTATATATGAAGCATTATGAGCCTTCCTGGGCGTATCTCCATACGATATTATTGAACTTATACGAAAAGAGACAGCCATAGCCTCATGGGAAAAATTAGTTTTTAGTATTTTCAGTGTTAATGGCACGTAAATAATTATTATAATATATATTTTACCTTTAGCGGTACTTTTTAGGTAGGTATATATTAATGCCATCAAAAACATAAATGTGAAATGAGAGCCAAGTGAATATTATGGTATATGCCTTGGTTGTTGACTTCAAAGACAAAAGAAGTGAGATCTAACTTAGGATAATATATTGAAGCCTAAGGTCTGACTTGGCTAGTTCGAATATACGAATTATTATTATGTAGCTACTAAAACAGTGGCTTGGCTCTGACGCGCTCCCTCGCGTCTAGATAGGATAGCAATGGATCTGTGGGGGAATTGGTGGTATCAAAATGCAATTGTCCTCCCACAGTTCAAGTGATTCACGTTTTGTAATATTTTGTAGGAAAAAAAGAGTTTTTTTAGCGAATGTATTCACTAAGTTGTGCGTACAATAATATAATTCAAAAGAGCGGTGTGTAATAGAGCGTGTAAAATCAGACCGAGTGCTTAGCGTCTAAGTACAGTGAAGTAGCCCGTGTGTTTCCAGCCGTATTTTATTTCGCAAAGGTAGCGTTTTACATCTGTCAAAAGTGGGGCGTATTTGCCGCGTGCTCATAAGCACCAAACATTTTCACATTGAGTGTTTCCTTTTCTACTTTTCCGTTATATTCGCCATTGAAATGTATACCGTTGACACGCGATTTTAACGTCCATTTTGCTGGGTGTTGGGAGAGTTCATGTTTTATTTGTAGTAACAAGATTGTTTTATTTGTGACGTGTGAAATTTGATTATAATACTCTAATTTTAATACTGGTGATTCTTTTTATTAATTATTGAATGTTTGACCGCCACCTCGCCTGACGTTAAGTGATGGTGCGGTCTACGATGGAGCACGCTTGCCCAGAAGACACCTATTCACCCGTGATTTGAAGACACCCACATTTTATTTAATGGGGAACACTCATTTAGAGTATATAGGTAATAGTGAAAAAACAGGAACAAAAGCGAAAGACAAACTAATAAACTGACAGGCAGGCCACTAAGCTGTGAAGGAAGGAAGGATTAAAAGATATATATATATTTAGAATGTTACTTAATTTATCCAGAAAGCATTTTTCCATAGATAAACAAAATTAAAATAATGTGTTCGGATTATCTGATGAGCGCGAAAGGATACATTTCAGTGGCCTTAAAACGAGCATTTGCGAAAAATTCTCGTTACGTAAACGATAGCAAAATGTATGAAAAATTGAACAGCTTCTCTATCGGACGTAAAAGGAAACGGAATTTTTCATACATTTGCTATCGTTTATGAAACGATAACTTTTTCGCAAGTTCTCGTACTAAGGCCACAAGGTACTTATAAATAATCCGTAAAATATTCAGATGTATTGTATTTTTTTATTTCAGATGTTATTTCCTAAACAATCACATGGGATATCTAAAGGCGAGTAGGTTGGCAACGTATTTATAATGCAATGGTGTTACAGGTGTCCTTAGGGGACGGTGACTGCTTACCATCAGGCAACCCGTCAGCTTGTTTGCCAGCTATGGCGTAAAAAAGTACTGAGTCTTAGCTAAAATCACAGGGTTGCAGATGATCACAAAATACAGCTCTCATTTATATTGTTATGAATAATGCAGTCCTGCTAATTGAATAAAACAAATAACCAATTAATTCCACTAATTGAATCGATAAGCTAATTGCAAATGAACTGAAATATAACATAATTCAATTTCAATTTTACCAGTGCAAATTGGCGCCCAATTTTCACATAACTTCGTCCTTATTTTTTTCGCGATTTTTTTTAGGGTTACTTCAATAGTAAAAGTTTTTCATAATGATGAGTACAATACCTCCTTTCAGCTTATTACAGTCTATATGCGTAACCCTGTATAAAACTTTAACATCTTAATAGCACTGGCAAATTATGATACTGGGTGACGAGACGAGCGAAGTTGCTCGCCTGATGGCTCTTCACGCTTGCCCATAACAGCTCAACGCCACTCTAAATTTTGAACTTCAACAGTTCAAAACCCTGGATAGCAATGCATTGCGCTCGACACCCCGAGATATAAGATGTCAAATCTCTGTGTGCCCTGTAATTTCGCTGGAAACATTGCCCTTCAACCCGGAACACAGTAGTATTTGCACACTACTGCTTGGCGGTTGAATAACTTGCAAAGATGTGGTACTACCCCAGGAGGACCCCTGCAAAAGAGTCTCACCACTACAAAAAGCTTTTATGTTCGATGAAAAGACCAATTATAGGTATATTTTTTATGGCATGGACCGTGGACTTCTTGTTTAACGCAATGTGATACCTATAATCGCATGGAACGATATAAAATATATTCCAAAATAAGAAACAGCTTAAGAAAAAAAGCAATTTGTATAAAATCTATCGGCAAGAGCCAGAATAAAACATGGCAGAACTAGAATACATTTATCACGTTGTTGAAGCAATTGGCAGGAATGAGTGCCGGCGACGGCTAAAAAATGAGCATCGTGATCGTAAGCACTTTCTCGATAGTATGCTTAGAGTACCTACGTATGTTGCTTGCTTTCCAAAATGTATTGAACCTACTAAGAATGTAGTTGCTTTTTCTTAACTTATTTGTCCGCTATCACCGTCACATAATGATTTCTAAAGTTTCCGCAATTAAGTTATTTTTTTATTTGTGTAAAATAGTCATGGGCATCAGATGTTAATGCAAAAGAAGTGCAACGCCAAAATCCTCAAGAAGAAAAAAAATATGTCAGAATTTTTTAGGCGGTCAAAAAATCTGACATCGGATTTAGCCTCAGCTATTCAGCTATATAATTAGCTTATACGAACTTACATTGTAGGCCAAATTGTCATAAAATATATCTTTACATTATTTGATGAGTTTGTTAACATTTTAAAACTTTTTTCTACCGTTTGCAACTAAATGTAAAGTACCACATCTAAACGTAGCCTTCTGCGTCATCGATCATAGATTTAGGATGTCAGCAAAAAAAAATTTTAGGTCTATAGGATCGATGGTGCCAGTCAACTAAACATTTAATCTACTTAGGTACCTACTTTGAAAATGTACTTGGTAGACTAGATGACTGATGTCTCTAGAAATATTATGTGTTCATTGACAATTAAGAACCTAGCACCAATAATTTTTATGCAAAACGTTCCATGTGAAATACAAGCGATACTATGAATTTAAAAAAAAATTACTTCACAAAATTAGTATAAAATGGGCAAATTCCGATACTTAATGAAGGATGATCATATTGCCATCCCGGTAACAACATGTTCCAGAATAATTTTGATTTAAAGCCAAACTACTGAACTGATTTTAATGAAATTTCTATGGGACCAAATTGAAAGTATACCCTACCGAAAAAAAGAAAAATTGAAATTGGTCAACAGTAGGCGGATAAATCGGTGACATACATAAAAAAAATACAGTGGAACGAACAACCTCCTTTTTAGAGTTCCTTAGCCCGACAAGGAACCCTTATAAATTCGTTCTGTCCGTCCGTCTGTTTGTCTGTCTGTCTGTCTGTCTGTCTGTCTGTCTGTCTGTCTGTCTGTCTGTCTGTCTGTCTGTCTGTCTGTCCGTCCGTCCGTCCGTCCGTCCGTCCGTCCGTCCGTCCGTCCGTCCGTCCGTCCGTCCGTCCGTCTGTCTGTCTGTCTGTCTGTCTGTCTGTCTGTCTGTCTGTCTGTCCGTCTGTCCATCTGTCCGTCTGTCTGTACGTCCGTCAGAATTTTTTGAAGTCGAAAAATCGAAGGTATAAATTTAACACTTTTAACGTATTTTTACGTTAAAAGTGTTAAATTTCTACCTATATTTTACATTTAAGCAAGTTTCCTACTTACTCAAGTAACCTAAGCTTGAGACTGTGAAACTCAGTTAATTATAAAAGCAACTTTAGTTTTCAACACGCACGTTGCACGCTGAACGCTTAGCACTGCAATAAGACGGAGTTGTTGTACAAAATTGCCAACGTCTTGAAACTTCAGCTCATTGAAAGGAGAGTTCGGAAAACACGTACACCAAAGTCAGCAGATTTCAGTTTTTAGGGATCCGTACCCAAAGGGGGAAAACGGTCCTATTAGTTTACCTAGTTTTATGTTTTTATTTTTGTATGATCTAATTAATTGTTCGAAATAAATGAATTGAATTACTAAGCCTACGTTGTCTGTCTATCCGTCCGTATGTCCGTCCGCTTGTCTGTCCTACCTTTTAACGGCTGGCTCTTTCAACCCGTATGAGATAGCCAGTTGAAATTTTCACAGAATATGTAATGTTACGTACGGCGAACCAAGAAATAATAATAAGTCAAAAAGTATAAACTAAAGGGACATACAACAGACGTTTTATTTAAACGTATTTTTGTATTTCCTCTAGTGTAAAAACGGTCATGCATACAAACTTGGCATGGTTATAGTACACATTCTAAAGTAAAACAACAAATAATAAATACTGGCCAAGTGCGAGTCGGTGTCAAATTTCTGTTCACCGAAGTTAAGCAACGTCGGGAGCACTCGGTACTTGGATGGGTGACCGCCTGGGCGTGATGTTGTCGTTTTGTACTACTTTTTTATACTTTAGTAATTAACAGTTTATGTGATGGTACGGAACCCTCAGTGCGCGAGCCCGACTCGCACTTTTCCGGTTTATTTTTTGCACTACCTGTAGATTTTCTATCAGAAGAGTGATAATTTACGGCTTCACTAATGTGTGTAATGTGATCATCGTGTGTGCAAAATTAATAGCCAAGGATTTAGTAAAACGAGGTACCATATCTTGGATTTTGTGGAAAAAAATATACAAATAATAAACTCTTTATGATCGATGGACGTTACTTGCTTATGGGAAATGAACTTTAAATTTAAGACGTTCTAGCTAAATGCCATTAACCTCTTCGTAAAATGATTTTTATAAAGAATGTTTTCCAAGTAGTTTTCTCTTTGGCGAAACTATAAAAAGTATATATTATATCGGGACAATACATCTCTGGAAGTTGGCTAAGTCCACCGACTTACGTTTGTTCGATATTTTTTCTATAACTGCCAATTTCTGAGTTATGAATTTGACCAAAATTATTTTAATTATGGCTTGAGCTACGGAACCCTACCGACATACGTGTGTCTTGATACTCTTTTTACCAGTTAATAAATTTCGAGTAAGGTTTACCTTATATCCTGTATTTAAATTCGTGGTTTATTGTATGTATATACAATAATTGCATAATATATGCATACATAGACCAAAAACAACCGAAATATCTTTATGTTGATAATAATGCATTATAATCTGAGGCCATAAAACTGAAATGACTTGAATTAATTTGACGCTAATTCGCTTTCATGATTGAAAACGAAGTTATTTACGATCGAATTATCTACCTGAATTCGGCAGTAATAAAATTATATACTTGCGTGAAATGACGGGAAAAAAGTGTACTTATGTAAAGAAATGCAGGGCCATGCCCATCAGGATTAATGGTCAACCTAGCTACCTGCGTTATCCGTGCTACATTATCCGTGCGTAAAGTTGTCAAAGCTAGAATTTGGAATACATTTGTCTTTTTCTAGTGGGACAAAAGTGGATGCAATTCCTGCTGAATCTGAGCTAGCTCAATCGCGTGCGTACATAATGAGAGGCGTACATCAGTAGAAAGATAAAGGCAGATGAATCGGTAAATGATCAACATTAAAAGTAAAGGTAGCTACTGAATATCTTTGGGAAGAAATGTATAAAATGTACAAGAATGAGCCTATCCCCTCTGCATTTTGGTATTTACTTGCAGAGCTTTTTGGACATATATATAAAATATAATCTAATATCGTAGACTTTGTAATAATATGTTTATTTTGTACATGGCATACTCACGACACCGACCCGGACCTGGACCCGGGTATGTCCTAAAACTGCGACCAGACCCACCGGAGGATGGGCTGCAGCGTCCTAATAGTACACGGTGAACGTACTGCGATCCCCAAGCTGCCTGCCAAGCGTGGGGATTATGGCAACACCCCTCTATGGGAGGCCTTGTCCAACAGTGGACGTCAATTGGCTGATGATGTATGATGTGTGATACCCACGACAATAAATAATTATCAATGTAAAAAACCGACTTCTATAAAATGTCAGAACTGGACCAAATTGAAATGGGACCACACGTGACGCACCAGCTATCAAATAAATAAAGAATCATCAAAATCAGTTCACCCAGTCGAAAGTTCTGAGGTGACAAACATTAAAAAAAAACGTTGAATTGAGAACCTCCGCCTTTTTAGAAGTTGGTTAAAAATAAGCCACTGACTAATCTTTGAAATGATTCTAATCAATCAACTTGCTAATCCAATTGATTTTCCTCAACGCAAAAACATGTTATAACAACAAGAGCTAATCCCTTGGTAATAAAATATTATCTGTCAGTGTTAATCTCCCCGAAATAGATACAGTTCATTATAAAAAAGAAGTGATGCAGTGGAAGGGCATAATTTGTACGTACAACGCCCAGAAACACAAAACAGGTGAGAAATTTACCTACGGTAATCACATATACAGGGTTCGCCATATATGCTGTACTAAGCCGAAAGGAGGTCAATAAACTCTTCATTATGAACAATTTTTACTATGGGACCAATCCTGAAATCGGGAAAAATATTTGCTGTTCCATACATTTTGTCGAGTGTCAATGACCGTTTTCTATGGAAAAGCTGTTATTTTTTGCGATTGAAGGGTTTCTCCCATAGCATAGTAAAAGTTGTTTATAATGATGAGTACAATGACCTCCATTCGATTTAGTACAGTTTGTATGCATAGCCCTGTATAAAATAGTATTTAAATAAGGTTTTTTTTTTAAAATATTAAAACCATAAAAATCCAGATCTAAAACACATTATCTAGAAAGAAGTGGAACATCTTCATTTAAATTTCTTTTTTCTTTTTAGCGAAAATGAAATCCATGCTGATAATAGCTACCTTGATCGCTGTGGCCGTGGCTGGCCCCGTGCTACCCGGCATGCCAGGCCCCGCCCCCATCGTGGAGGAGAGCCCCATCGCTGTGGGCCCTGCTATAATCGACGGCTTCGAGCAGGTCCCCATCTCTGTCGGACCCGCCATCGTCGAGGGCTTCGAGCTGCCCCCCGTTATCGAGATACCCGGCCCCGATGGTACTACCCTCATCCAGATCATCCTCAACATCCAAGGCGCCGCCGCTGAAGTGA
Source organism: Agriopis leucophaearia (assembly GCA_949125355.1). Taxonomy (NCBI): domain Eukaryota; kingdom Metazoa; phylum Arthropoda; class Insecta; order Lepidoptera; family Geometridae; genus Agriopis; species Agriopis leucophaearia. The sequence continues at coordinate 18,039,724 of OX421262.1, forward strand.
TTATCCCCAACCCCGCTGAGACCCCTGTTGTTCCTGAGATCTCGATCCCTGGCCCCGTCAACGTTGTCGACAACGTTGTCGTTGAGATCCCCTCGCCCCTTCCCGATATTGTGATCCCCGGTCCCGTCAACGTTGTTGACAACGTAGTTGGTGGTGTTGTTCCCGAGCCCATCATCGTCGGGATTCCCGTCGTTCCCGGCCCCGTCAATGTTGTAGACAACATCATCGCTCCCGAACCCGTCATAGTTGGTACCCCCGTCGTTGCTGACATGGCGTAAATAACTTCTAGATCTTCTGCTAAAGCTCCTCAAACTAAGAGTACAGGAACTGGGACACTATATGCAGTCAGTGTGCGGTAACAATTCCTGAAAACTTTGTTTAAGTTATGTGAATACACATTCAGTTCCATGAAACTTGTTGTTTTCTTACTTATGTAAGTTTTGGTTTCATTGCAACAATCGATACCTATCCAGTGGCTTTAGTACGAAAACTTGCGAAAAGGTTATCGTTACGTAAACGATAGCAAAATGTATGAAAAATTTAACAGCGCTTCTATCGGACGTGAAAGGAAACTGAATTTTTCATACATTTGCTATCGTTTACGTGATGATAACTTTTTCGCAAGTTCTTCGCAGGCCACTGTATTTTTGTCGGCAAATGTAAATAAATAATACTTTCACTATTATTTACATTTGAATGGGAAAGTAATAAATCTACCAGTACTGAAAATAACTAGATAATATTATTTTGCGTACTAATTGTAGGTATCAAAGTAAATGCGTAGTTACAATAAGATCTTTTTATAGTGCTTGTATCCATCTAAAACTAACGAGCCTAGGCTTTTCTACTCACGCCTCAATATGGTCGTAATTACCAATAAAGCCTCCAATTTCATAAGGCCTCTTAAGACCTCATACAGAGGCAATTGAGCTAGAAAAGCAAATGTATTGTTTTGATTTATTACGGCGCACCTAATAATTCTATAATTCTGCTTGTTACCGCCGAATAGAAAATCTACAAAGAAAAATTTTGCAAAGTAAAATTGTAGGTACCTCACTATATAGACTGCGGTGTGTGTGAAAGATAAATAATATAACTAGGTAGGTGTCAACAGCAAATACCA